>BSYQ01000010.1:2569097-5138194 GCA_030272585.1 Bryopsis sp. KO-2023
GGGGAAAAAAAGAAAGGAAAATGAAATGAAATGACAAAAAAAAACTGTTTCCCCTTTTAAACCGTGGATCTTCTTTTTTTTTTTTATTTGCCAGTCTGACCTGCTGGCCCTCATGGGTAAATACAGCACCACCACTTCAACTATGTAGCCGTTTTTGTAAAGAAAAAAAAAAGAAAGGGAGGGGGGGGCTTTGAGGGAGGTTTTTGCAAAAAAAGAAAAGAAAATTGTTTTATGAAAAACCTTTGGTTTTTTTTGTAGCATTTCGAGACAAAAACTTAACAAACAACTGTATTGGGGTTGGCTTAGGGGGAGAGAAATATGTAAATACATATATGTGTGTGTGTAATGTCTATATTTTATTGGTTGATATAGATGATAAGATTTCGAAGGGATGGGTGTTGAGTGAGTTGGTTTTTCTTCTTCCATTTTATATACGCACACACACATATATGTGTGTGTGTGTGTGTCTGACATTGTGCGGATCGTTCATTTTCGAAGAAACAAGAGGGTTCTATGATAGATTGTTTTTGTTAGGAGTTTAGGAGGCCCAAAAAAAAAGAGAAAAGAAAACAACAGTTTTTGGATCGGAGAGAATCATTGGGAAATGTGGGAAAAAGGCAGGACGAGGTGCAAAAAAAAAAGAGGGAAAAAGAAAAAAAAAAAGACAGAAAAAAAGAAAGAGATGAGAAAAAAAAGAAATGGATGTGACGGTATTTTGTGTGGGGGCATATCTTGTACAAATTGGTTTTTGCTGTGACGACCGGGAGATTTTTATTGTTTTTTTTCCCTTTTGAACAAAAGGATCAAGACTTTGCAATGATGAGTGGAATGAAAAGAAGAAAAAAAAAGGTATACATATTTTTATGTGTGTGTGTGTGTGTTTGTGGTAAAACCCCCCAGCAACGTTCCCTTCCCTTCTTGCTTTTGTCTGCTTTGCCGACCGATATATTTATTTTGTGTGAAATGTGTTTTTTTTTTCCATCTATGTTTTGTGTATTTTTTTTTTTCTCGTGGTTTGGGGAAGGGGGGGTTTCGAAATTCGCACCTCTGTGTTTCTGTTTTTAGCTGTGGATTTTGCTGTTTTCTTCCTAAAAATAGACCCTGGAAAGAAAATTCATCCAAAGAAAGGGAAAAGGGCGGAGGATAACGTGTGTTGAAAAAAAAAAAGAGAGAGAGAGAGAGAGAGGAGAAACTAATTATCCCTTTTCCCCCATTCAATCTTTCCTTCCCACCCCTGGTAAATATGTCTCTTGTCCGTTTTCTTGGGGGCTGGATTTTCCACCCCTTTTTTTTTGTACCCTTTTTTTGATCACTGGTTTTAGCATTATTTTATTTTTCGCCCTTGTTGATTTTTATTTTTTTTTACCCTTTTTTTTCCGGTTTTTGAAGAATGAGGAGTTTGGGGAATGTGGGGAAGGGTTTAAAAAAAATATATCAATTTTTAGGGGTAATAGATATTCACAATGGAGGGGGGGAAAAAGGAGAAAAGAGCGTCCCAGTTAATGCTTTTTTTTTGTCCCTGTTGTGGGGTTTTGTGTGTTATGGTTTTTCTTGTGTCGAAAAACAAAGACAATCTTGATATTTAGCGATTTTTTTTTTCTTGGTGAAGTCAGTAAAAAAAAGGGTTATTTTGTGGGGGAGGAAAAGCAAGTCAATAAAAAACATATATATAAAACGGAAAAGGAAAAACAAGGGTATTCGGGGGGTGTTGGGGTTTTTCTTTTTCTTTCTCCCTGGTTATTTTTTTTTTCTTTTTGGTGTTGGGTTTTTTTTATTATTATCGTTCGGTTTTCTTTTTTTTTTTTTTTTTGGCTTTAAATTGACGACTTCTGAACAATTACTGAAAAACAAAAATCATGATTTAATTACTGGATACTTGAAGGGGGAAAAGAAACGGAGGTATGGAAAAAAAGAAGTCGTTCTTTGGAGTGATGGAGTATAATGGAAAAAAAAGACGCCATAAAAAAAGAGAAACTCGAACAAGATTTCCAAAAAAGAAAAAAAAAAGGTTGGAAGGCGGGGGGATTCGAAAAAGAAAAGAAAAGAAAAGAAAAAAATTTAGCGAGAATGAACGTATTCTGGGTGATATAAAAAAGGGGCCTCTTTGGATAAAGAAGTTTGTGTTGCTTTTGCACTGGGGAGCTAAGAAACAAAAAAATATATACTTGCTGAGGGTGATAATATAAGTATAAAATGGCTCCGGCCGAAGGCATCTGGTTATGTAAGCAATGCAAGTGGTTGATTCCGTACATGCATACTGTTTCCCAAGGCATTTTGCAGCGTTCATAGAATTACCCCGACCTGTCTGTGGACAGAAATACATAATTACGTAATGTTAACTTGCTTTTCTCATTGGCTCCCACCCCGCATGAACCCAACCAAAAACAAGGCTTCATTTGTTTTTCTCTCTTGTGAACCCGAGATCGAAGTGAGGTGGTTGAAGTACAGATTGTACCTCCGCTGTTCGCTCATATTCGGGGCTCTAGAATTATTAGTAGGGGCTTCTCTGTAACACTAGGTTCATGCTGAGTTATCCCTGTGTGAAAAACATGTTGGAATCACTTCGAAGAAATCATATTACAAGTTTACTGTCTGCCCTTGTCCTCTTTAAACCCTAAGACACGTAGTGCCTAAGACAGTACTGCCCTCAATTCACTTGCTTCTTACAGGGAACTTCTTTCTTCCCTGTACAAGTGCTGACTAACCCAAAAATTGGACCACCAGCCCAATTAACTCAAAAAAACGCCACACCCTGTTGCATTGTGCTCTCTTCTGCAATACCCCAATAATTTCAGACCGTAAAACTTTCGTTGGTGTGAATGAGCAATTCGATTCAATTCAATTCAATGAATGAGAATCAAAGGCGAGAGACATCAGTGACGTCCTTAGTGACGTCCTTTAGAAAATCAGTCTTTTTTCGATATCCCAAAGGGAAGCGATTCAGAGACACAGTTCAGATTTACTGTAAAGATTTGCAACTACTTCGTTTCCACCCTGTCATGCTAGATTGTAGCCTTGTGGTAGACAAATGATGTGACACAGCAGACAGGGGTAAAAAACAGTAAGGCAATCCTTAAAAAGAAACGAAACTACTTTTGGGACTCTTCGTGAGCAGAAAGTCAAGCGCGGCGTCGCCCTGGGGATTTAAAAAAAAAGGGGAAACCTTGTTCTGCGCTGAACGAAATTTTCAATCGATTCTTGCGAGGGTTGATCCCCAGCTAATACCGTTTCACACACACACACGCGCGCGAGAGAGACATTCACTACATAAGAAAAGTACCACCGTTTCAATCGCCGCATTGCGGTCGCGAGAAACGGACTGGAGTTTTTTTCTTTAACGTGAAGTTGTTGAAATGGAGCACCCCCTCCTGAGGCACCATGTCGAGTCCTATGCCGTAAAAGACGAGGTTCGGTTTTCGGCTTAAAAAAAACGACCCAAGCAACTGTGCGTTTCGAGTCCACCACTACTAAATGAGGCGTTTTTGTATCGTTTTGTTCGTTTTGCCTGGCAAAGTGAAAGCCAAAAGAGAAAAGAGAGGGAGGGTGGGCGGCCCGATCTGTTTTGCCGGAATGTGCTGGATACCCGTTGCTTTCCCTCGTAAACGTTCGGTTTTTCTGTGGTATCGATAGGACGCCGTTTTCTGGCAACAGAGATTCCCCGAGGACGCTCCATACGGCGCCGACCCCAAGTGGTCGGTGTTTTGCTTGTGCGACGGCCACAACGGCAACGAGTCGGTGAAGTTTCTCGAAAAGCGATTCATCGATGTGCTGCTGGAAAAGCTGCCCACGGAGACAGTCACGGACTTCGCGACGGCAGGCAAGTTGTTCAAGGTGTTATTCCGCTAGTAATGCCGCGCCCACATCGAACCCTGAGAGTTTTCACCTTGAGCTGCTGGGCGCGCGCGCGCGCCCGTCGTTTAATGCAATGCGAAAAGATCAATGCACGGAAAAGGCATCCCCCAAAGACGTGCTGATCACGTGACCGCTTAGGACATCGTTAACAATATGCTGACGAATGTGTTTGTTGAGGATTACCCACTATACAATTTTGATTCAAATTTCAAGCAGATAAATGAACCTTTTTTCTTCTTTGAAATACATCCCCAGTAGATGATGGGAAATGCACATCCAATCCAACCAAGCGAATTCCAGTTCACAGAATGCCATCCAGGCACGGATGCGTCTGTGAAGCTGCTGGTCCGGAATTATGTTTATTGTGATTTATTTTTTAAAAATGTCGTATGTCTGACTTTTTGTGTCTTTTTCTTTTTTCGGTCACAGAAGGCCGGAAATTCGGCATTGCTATAGCCAGGGCGATTTCAGAAACTTTTGAAACTCTGGATGAAGAGTGGTTGATCAAGCAGAAAATGTCAGGTGTGGTTTTTCCTGCTGCTTTTGTTTGTTTTGCATCTACAAGATTCTTCTTTTCTCTTTTTCCTTTGCTTTTTGCTTTCTTTCTTTCGAAAAAAAGAAAGTCATGTAGCCTACCCTGTGCAGAAACGAGTATCGAATTTCTGTCTGTCTACTAAAGTTTTTGCAGCTGGTCAAAATTGGGACATAAATTGGTTTACAATATTTGACTTTACAAGCACAGACAGTTCATACACCGGATGGTTGGAGGTTCAATGATCCTTACCTAATTTATTATTTTTTTTATTATTTTTTTGAATGTTTTGCTAGTGTCATTTTGTCACATCAATCGGAGTTTGGAGGGGAGGGGGGTTAAATCAATGACAGAACATAGTTGCTCAATTTGAATGTGGGTTTCTCGATTTTTCTTTACAGGTACCACGGTGACGATTGCAGTGTTGCACGGGTGGTTTCTGACGGTGGCAAATGTTGGTGATTCCCTGGCTTATCTGCATTGTAATGGCTGCATTTATCCGATGACGCATGATCACAGGATTTCCCACAGCCAATCCGAACAAGAGAGGCTCAGAAACAGCGGTGTTGAAATTGCAGGTGCAGGGTTATTTTTTTTGTTTTTTAATATATATATATTTCTGATATTGACGTAATTTTCTTTTCATGCTGATACTGTGGATGCTAATGGCTTTGCTAATCGGGGTTGTGGCCTATGACCAGTAATCTTTTTAAACTTTATGAAAACGAAGGATGAAATTGTGGCTTCTCCAGATGCTTGCAGACCTGCTGGGTTTTTTTTTGCCATATTGAGAATCCCCCACCCCACCCCAAAAAATAATTATTATTTTTAAAAAAATATGGCAATATATATGGCAATTGGGATAGGATCCTAGCAGTATTTGAAGTTATGGTGTTCCGTTTCGTTTTGCACAGCATTGAATGAATACGGCGAGCAAGGTGAAATCGGTCAAGCCCCTTTCGGACCGTTGAGGGCTTGGCCTGGTGGGCTGGCAATGGGCAGAAGTTTCGGAGACCTGGATGTGCACTCTGCTGTTGTTTCACGGCCTCATATCACACAAGTAAGGATTGCTGGATGATTGGTAGATTTTTTTTATTTGTTTTTTTTGGGGGGAGGGGGGTTGTGGATGTTTCACGATATATGAGACCGTACAAATTTGGTTTCCTTTATTGTTTCTCCTAGAAATGTCACGAGGCCAGAGATGTCGGTGGATGATTCAGAAAGCCAGAGGCATCGCTGGCTGTGGCGATTATGTGTACAAACAGGATGGGTCTTTTCTATTTTGTGTGAAAAATATGAAAGCCCCCGTCGACAAGTAACTTTGACGGTAAGAATCCCAGCAACATACATGGGGAAAATGCATGTACAGAGATCTAGATCTGCATGACATTGTGCATGTGTGTGAAAAATGCTGTGGTAGCTGGTGATGATGAAATTATTCGTTTCGTTGGCGATGGACAGATCGAAATCCCACCGCACGCAGGTGCACGGTTGGTGCTGGCATCGGACGGTCTGTGGGATTGCTTAACCGGCAAAGTTGCTCTGAAGGCCATAAAGAAAACCAACATCGCATCCGCTTGCTCCAAGCTGTTGAACCTCGTTCAGAGAGTGGGGGGTGGCTTCGAGGATGACACCACCGTTCTTATTTTGGACATCCTTTCCCAGGACGACGCCGATTTGAAAGCTCCGGTCCATCCCAAAATATCCAAGACAGCAAAAATGGCAGATATTGTCCGAACTCTCAGCGGGAATCCCAAAAAGGTAGGAGAGACAGGGTTTATGCAATCCTTACCTGCCGTTTCATCCTTTCTCTTTCTGCCATATCGAAGCATGCACCTATTTGTTCGTTGTTTTTTGGGGTTTTTTTCACTTTTCTCACTCTTTTTATTTTTTCTTTCTTTTCCCGCCCCCGCGTTTTTTCCTTCCCCGTGATGAGCAGAGAAGGAAAATTCCGATGCCGTTTTTCTTGAGGATAGACAGCCTGGAACTGGACCGAGTTTCTTCCATCAACGATTCTGCACACGGACAAGATTTCGCCAAACAAAAAATGGCTGAATACATGCATTCCAAGTTATCGATGGATTCCCCGTCCCCTTTGAGTTCGGAATCCAGTGACGAATAAGTCGAGTTATTAACTTGCTTCTTTTTAGGTGATATGTTTTTGGAAGATACGAGTTATTATTAAGATGGGGAAAAACAAAAAAAACAAAAAAATAAAAACAAAAAAAATAGGGTAGTTAAAAAAAAAAAACAACAACACCAAAACGAACAATCGGGAGGTGATGGTGATGAGGAAAAAAAGAACTTGAGGATAACAAAAACTTGAGGAGGAGTCCGAGCTCAGTCAAAAGGGGGGAAAAGAGCAGGGGAAAAAAAATCCATGATAAATCAAAACTATAGTTTTGAGGTCCTCTTTCCTGTTCGATGTACATGTATGTTTTACCAAAGTCTTCTGGCGCCCTTTCCAGACAGAGAACGAACACCGAACAATGGATGCCGATATGCCGAACAAGACAGGGGTTGTCTTTGAACCTAATATGACCGCGTTTTATTTCGGGTTTATTTTTTCTTTTGTTCGATCTTTTTTTTTATTTTTCTGGCTTGGAACGGAGTTCGTTCATTTTTTTTGTATTTTTTTTTTTTGGGGGGGGGGAGGGGGGGAAAGGGAGAGAGAACAATGCATGTTATCATCGATTAACGCAGGTGTTGTGAGGACCTGGCAGCGTTCGTTCGTTCAGCGTTTGTTTTTTTTAGATGAAAGTGGTGGGGCTGGGTGGATTCTTTTTGAATGGGCAGCTGGAACAGAAGTATTGAATAATAGCGTTCGTAAGCGCTTCCAATCACGGTACGTATCGTGATGTGTATAGATCCTTCTTTCAATGTTTTTTTTTGTTTTTGTTTTTTTTTCAACTTTTTATCAGTCGAGTAATTAGCCGAGGGAGTAGTTAGCCGGGTTAAGAGAGAGAGTGGATTATTTATTTCATTTCTGATTTTGATTCGAGGAAAAAAAGAGGAAGGCTTCATAAAAAATCGAAAAAAGAAATTCGAACAAGCTGAAAAGAATCGTTTTAGAGTGGATTATTCTTTTTCTATAAATCGTTGTGATTTGATCCGCTTCGGTTCTCATTGTTTTTTCCTCACTTGTTAACTGGTTGAGTAATGGCATTGGGCCCTGAAATTTCCTTTGATCTTGGGAGAGGGGGGGGGGGGGGGGGAAGGATTGTACAATAGCATTTAGAATCAACTTCTTTTCATATCGAGGAGGAGTGATCCTTATTTTTTTGGTTTAGTAGTTCTTGACAATGAACACATGAATTTGTTAGCTTTATTCTGGAATGGAAGGGAATGTAATTTCATGAACTTTTGTTGTGGGTGAATTCCCTGATTTATTTACGAGTGATCCTTTAATCTTTGTGAACCTGCCATTCATTATATATATACAGACAGCAGAGTCAAAAAAGTTCATCCATTTAGTGGTATATATACACTACATACCTTGCAGTGGGGTCTGCCAGCTGATTTTTCCCCAGATGCAATTGGTATGTACAATCTATGGATGGCACTTACATTGACGAAAAGTTGTTAAAAAAGAGAAAAAAAAAACATAAATGAACCTGAACCTGAACCCGAGGCCACCCTATTCGTCATCTCTGGTGGAAAAGCCCATTTCTTTATCTGTTAAAAAGCAGACATAGAGAGGGGGCAAAGAAAGAAGAGGAACAAAAAGAATGCCAAAACATGAACATGGACATGAAGCCATTCCATTGTTTTTCCTTCCCCAAAACAAGCATAATCCTTCGACCCCCTCCTCCAACCTCCATAAATCTGGAGTCTTCCCGGAAAACTAAAACTCCTCTGACCTATCACCTGTACCATCCCCATTTTCCCTCCACTGCTTTTCCCCTCAAGCCCTCACCATTTTCACCTTGACAGATTTTCTCTGTTTCAATTTGGCTTGCCTTTCCATCCATTTCGCCTGTTCTCCAGGGGGCAATTTCTTGATCCTTTCCAGATCCGCTTCGTACTCTTCCCTCTTTTTGTTTTGCAGGGCTTCCCGTCGAGACTCCGCCCCCTCTTTCCACAACTTCTCCGCTTGTTCGGCCCGCATTTTTTCCGCCCTTTTCTTAGCTTCGGGGCTGAGCTTATAAGTTCCAATCACATCGATAAAAGAGGGAATCAACGAAACCAATTTCACCAGGTCCTCCTCCATCCGCTCCGGCGGGGGCAGAGCGAAAGAAAACCTCAGTATGTTTCGGTGAGTGGAGCCAGTGTACTCCGACGAAAGGTGCAGATATCTGAAATACTTCTTCGTCGTGGCTTCGAATTCCTTTTCCGAAAACACAGCTCGAATCTCGGGGCTGAAAACATCGTAAAACACCTCCGAGCTCTCGGTATGCACCACCAGCCGATCCTTCGGCCAATCCGCGATCTGCTTCACCGGAATTTGCTTGCAGAACGTTTTCAGATCCTCATTGTCTTTCAGCAAGCTCCTGCCCAGCTTGTGAGTCGCACATGCCAGCACCATTGCGGGCATGCTGGTCGGATTCATGTAAACTTCCACCTCCAGGGTGTCCTCCCTTGGTAAAACCATGTAGGTCAGCATGGAGAGCAAATCCTGGCGGGCTCTCAAATCTAGGGTGGCCATCAGACCTTGGCAAAACCGCCTCCCGCTGGCGTAGAACTTGAAAACGGACTGGCTCTCTTTCATCAGCACCTCCCCCTCGTCGCCATCCCCAGCACCCAACAGGCTGAAATTCCTTTCCAGCACGCCCCCCTCGCTCACGAACGCTCGTGCCCAAGCCAACGCCAACGCTTCGTTCTTCTGCCTCCCGATAAACACGTTGATGCCGTACAACACCAACACCACCCCCGCCAGCATTTCGTAGTGGTAGTGCTCCTGGCGTTTGAAAACCGAGCGTTTGATCTGCTTGGGACGCTGGGGGGTGGCCTCCTTGAGGAGATCATCCCCGCCCAGCTTCTCCTCCGTGAACCCTTCGAACTCGTCCTCGTCCCAGTCACTTTCTGACGAGATCGACCCCTTCGCCTTTCCCCCTGAACGTTGGGTCCCAGCACCGACTTGGACGAACTCGGATTCGCTCGAGTCATCGGCGTCCTCCTCGAATCCCTCGAGCTCTTGCGCGCTCGATAAACGCTGGAAGTCCGACGCGCATATCAGGATTAACAAAGCGCACGTCCAAGCGGACGCGACTGTTCGGGTTACAGCGGACGACATTATGTATTTGCGAATCCTCCGCGACGAAAAAAAAAAACAGGAAGCCTGTTCTATCAACAGTGCACGACAAAGACCACGACCACAGAAACACACAGAAGGCAAAGCAAACCTCACCGGTGGAAGAACCCACGTGTCATCCGATAGTTCCAAAAATAACTCTCACCCTCACTCTTCTGTCATATTTTCCTTGCGGAAATCAGACGTCAACATGACGATTTTTGCTGGCTTACAGGACAAAAGAGTGTAGAACTTAGTGAGGAGGATTGGTAGTGCAAAAGTGTGACAGGTGCCTAGTTCTGCTCGCGATTTCCGTCAGCAGGAGCATGTCGTTCGACGAAACCTCGCTCCAGAAAGACTTATTTTTTGCTTCCAAAAAGAAAGAAAAAAACGAACGGCCTTCTCCAGTGAGGTGACGTTTCGCACATAGACGTCTGCCTTGGATGAGGAAAGACGAGGTGGGGATCGAGGGGTAGTCGACAGGACCGCCGCTTTCCGACATGAGCGTGAGGAGGATGTCGTCTGCGCCCACCGGGCTTATGCTTCTGCGGGGCCTCGTCCCGGTTCCGTTGGAGGAGGCGTCGGCGGAGGCGTCCGTTGTCGACATGGTGCGTTTCGACTTCATGACGGTTTTTCTTTCGAGACTGAAGGCAAATTTCACTTTTTAATTTAAGAAAGTGCGATGCTGCACGAAGGTGCTAACCAAAAAACGCCCCACTGAAACCGAAATTTGCAAAACAAGGATTGACCTTGGTTGTGTGGGATTCACTCTGATAATGGTCTTAGTTCTTTCAGTTTTTCTTTTTAAGTTTTATTAATTTCCGACTTTAAATTTTAATTTTTACTGTTTTTTTTTTTTTTAGGGGGGGGGGGGTGGTGATGGATAAATATCCTCCTTGACACTGTTTTCTGGTGCATAAATTTTGAATTTTTTTTTCGAAGTAATGTTTGTTTTTTTGTTTTACTTTCCTTGCTTGGATAAGATTGCAGAAGTCAAAGTGCAGCATATCTACAGCAACGCGATTCCTTCCCCCCAGGAAGGCACCTTCGTTCTGGTTCTGGATCCCACTTCGGTGATCTGCGACTTCTCCATCCAGTGCGAAACCTCCATCATCCGTTCACAAATGACCGAAATCGAGCAAGAAGGGGGCTCCCTTTCCAGGCGATCCACAATGGGTCGATCCCACCAGGAAGTGCAGCTCTCCAGGCTCCGAAAACAGCTGGACCGGAGTGTTTTTCAGATCAATTTGGGGCATTTGCCGGTGGGAAAACTGACGGTCGACCTTCGCTACTTCACGCAGCTGACGGTGAACGAGGATGGATCTCCGAAGCTGGTCATCCCCAGATTGGTTTGCTACAGCAGTGCCGAGGGGAAACGAAGGCCCAGAGGCAGCATTCCGAACCTGAAAATGATGATGGCCATTCTGGCGAGGGACACGATTCAATCCGTGGAGTGCGACGCGGGGAATTTGAAAAGCATCAAAACTTCGATCAGTGGGGAGGCTGCGATGGTGGATATGGGTTTCAGCAAGCCCATGTTGGAGGGGGATGTCAGCGTTTCTGTGGGGATAGAGGATGAACCGGACGTGGTGGTGCATGCATTGATCGAAAGACACGAGGATTGCCTTGCTGGGATGGTTTCTGTGAGGCCCAGATCGCTGCCTGACGAAGCGAATTCGGAGTTTGTTTTCTTGGTGGATCGGAGCTCGTCCATGACCGGTGAGTGTGAGGCGGAAAAAAAAAAAAAAAGAAAAGGAAAAGAAAAAGAAACGAAACAGAAGATGGGCTAGGTTGGTGTTGAATTCTTCATATCCTAGAGATTTGGAAACTTAGCGGCTCCGTTCAACTGGAAGGTGATTTGATGCAACTTTCAATTGATTCGGTTTATCATTTTCTGATTTGAAGTGAAACAACTGATTGATTTCGTGAGAATTGGCTTCTTTTTTTGTCCCAACTTTTGCACTGTTGAGAATTCAACATGAATTTCAATGGATCGTGTTGAAACAAAGCATGAAGCCAAGAATTCCACACGAATATGTCTCACCATTTTTCCGTTTGATTTTTTCTTCTTTTTCCACGCACATGCACACGGTCCAAATTTTATTCCGTTGTATTCAAATCACCACAAGATGGGTACCCAAAATGGACGAAACAGGCCTCATTGTGGATTGCAGTTGCTCAGATGAGGGAGGCCTGCAATGCCGCCACTCTGTTTCTGGAGTCTTTGCCCCGAGATTCCTTTTTCAACTTAATGATTTTCAGCTCGAAAAACGAACTCATGTTCCCCACCGGACAGCGATCCACCGAAGAAAATGTGAAATCTGCAGTGGAGCAAGTGAAAGAAATGAAATCTGACAAGAGGAGGGGGGTGGATTTAGCGGGGGCTTTGAAACGTGTGCATAGCTCTAGGCGCCATGCCTCGGAGCTCAAGGTACATTTTTTTTTCCTATCCCTTGAAAAAGTAAAATAAATAAATGAATCTGAATTTCCCAGGTGTTTTTTCGGATTTTTCTTTGTTTATCTATTTATTATTTTTATTTTTTTTTTGGGGGGGGGAAGGCAGCACCTCGCATCAATGAATATGAGATTATTGGTTCCTGTCTTTGCCTTTAATATATAAATATACATATATTTTTTTTTCTTGATGAATTTTTTGCTGTTTACTTTTGTCCTTCTGTCTTTGTGTCATTCTCTTTGACATGGCAAGAAAAGCTAACTACTATTTATTTGGTGGCCAAATTCATGGCCTCTGCTCAGGTGTTCATTCTGACGGGGGATTGTTTTGGGGATCATGAAGCGGTTTGCTGTGTTGCGAAGGAGTATCGACGCACAGCCAGGTGAACACAGCACCCACATATGCAAATGTATTTTTTCCATCAAGCTTTTCCCTTTTTTTTCTTAATTTGGGAGGGGGAAGGGGGAACCCTTGGCAAAAGAAAGAAAGAAAAAAAAAACTACACATAAACTTCTTTATTTGGGCCTGGAATGGGAACTTCTTGAGCACGCTCAAAATCCACATCGTGCTCCGGAACAAAAAAACAGTCACCCCCGTCGATGAACGAGAATTGCGTTTCTTCCAGTGATGCAGTTTTAATATTACAATTATTTTTTTATTTAATGCACATCTTTATACGTCGTCTTTTGGGGTGTTTAAAAAATCTAGCACTTCCTTCCACAACCACACAGGCAGGCATCCCTGAGACTGGCCAGTTTGAGGGACTTCTTACTCGTCCCATGAGTGAAGCACCTTGATTTAGTTCATTGTTTCCAAAACTTGTGTAGACTTAAAATTGAATCCTGGCCGATGAATTTGCAACAGGACATTCACGTTAGGATTGCTGGTGGAGGATGACAAAACCCATAGCTTATTGCAAGAAATCGCCCAGATCGGCCAAGGGACCTCAGAATTTCTCACGAAAAACGAACTGCAGGAGCTGGTGGCCAGGCAGATGTCGGTCGCAAGAAAACAGGGGATCTACGATTTGGTGGTTCGATGGGGGTTCCCTGGGCAAGAGGAAGCCTCTTTCAAAGGCACACAAAGAAACTCGCTTGTAAGGGTTGAAAGGATACGACGGCCGGGGACGAATTGCATGCCTTTGATCATGGAAAACGCCGATGGAGCCGAAAGTCAGGAGGAACTTGAACCAGATCACGAGTCCATGGGGATATGGATGCAAAAAATGGTGAATGCACCTCATCATCCGCCGCCTGTCTTCGATGGCCGAACTCTGTCGCTTTTCTCCCTGTTCAAGCCTGACTCGGAATTTCCCACTTCGGTTTTAGTCTCGGGACGGTGCCCCGAAGATCGGAGCTGGAGGTTGGTTGTGGATCAGGAGTCGTGTCTGGAGGGGGACATCGTGCATGCTATGGCTGCAAAGTTGATTGTTCGAGACCTCGAGGAAGGATGCAGTCTTATGCACGAGGCGAAGGTGGATCAGGAAACGATTGATGTGGAGGTGATCGAATTGAGCTGCCGGTGAGGTTTTGATGGAACCCCCCAAAATTGCAAGGAGGATATGAATGCTGTGGGTGCTCTTCCCGCCAGAATGCCTTGCTCCATGTAATCTCAGCTAGGTTCATGGTTTTGGGTTGTTGAAGAATAATGGTATGGTGTGTTGCAGGTATGGGGTTCCATCGTCGAAAACAGCCCCTGTCGGAATGCTGACGGACATCGATGATTCTCATGATCAGCACTACACCGGAATTGCCGTGGCTCCCCCTGCTCCAGGGAGCTTCGATGCAATCAAATCCAAGGAAATGGGGTCGGCCAGACAAGACGGTGCGCATGGAGCCGACATGTGGCGAGTGGATAGGAAGAGCATTGTCAGGTCGTTCAAAGTAGCGTCCAAGAAACTCAGATTCTCGGTGGCGTATGCAAGGTTCAAGGATGGGACTGACGCAGGGTTGGCCAGGCAATCCTCCAGAAAGAGAATAGTGAGGAAGTGGAGCGGACGGGGTAGGAGAAAGCCCGATTCTGGGGGGTCTGCTTCCTCATCGGCTCCAAACGGCTCAGACAAGAAGGCGGAGAAGGAGCCAGGCAGGGCTTCCAAGAAGAAATCATCGGTGATGGACCGAGCCAAAATGTTTGAACAGCAAGGTGTGAAGAACCAGAGCCGAGGTCGCTCGAGGGATCTTCGAGATGCACTGAAAGATCTGTCCCGCATGCAAGCATCGAATGGTCGATTCTTGCCGAAGCGGTCCCTGACTTCTGCACTGGGGCTATCCTATGAGGCTTGTGAGAAGACGTTCGCCGAGATGGTGAAATCCTTGTCTGAAACTCTGGTCGAGAACAGCTCGATGAAGAAGGAAGGCTGGCTTGAGCTGTGGGGGACGGCACTGGCCATAGCATTCATGTACGAAAAGTTGATCGATTTTAGAGGGGAGTGGATTGCAATGGCCAACAAAGCTGAAGAGTGGATGTCGAATAAAGTGAAAGGAACGGGGGTCCAGGCAGACGACATCGTTTCGGCTGCACAGCAACATATCATCAAAGATCTGGGCAAATAGCTGTTCATCGATTTCGGTTTCTAAATGGGGGAATTTTCAATGACAAGCAGGATGGGGGAGAGGTTGTTGATTTTTTGGCGTTTTTTTGGTTTCTTATATCTTTTTCGGTTTCAAGCGTTTGTACCATTGTAGAGAATTGAGCGTGGTTAATTGTGCAGGCGAAGTTAGCATTGTTGAACGGCTGGTTATTTTATTGCGAGTCTGGGAAATAGATCACAGCATTGATTTATTTGTGTAACAAGGTCTATTGTAGTGGTGAGAAAGCCACAAGTTTCTTACCATAGTTCGGGCTGCATGTGTGTGTGGATTTTCAGTTTTCATTACAGATATGTAATGTATCTCTCTCCTTTTTTTTCCTTGGCCTTCCATCCAGTGCAACCATACGATGGATGATCGTATTGAGAAATGTAAGATCATATAGTCTGGAGGAGATTTTTCTTTCAAGATGTGATATCATGCTGGAAAAGATGCCGAAAATGAATGTGGTTTTCTGAATATCTCAGGTCGATATCGTTGCGGGCTCTACGCCATCAAGAAAACATATTGAGAAAGAAGCACCAGTCAAGCTTTCAGTGAATGCACCACGGACGTAAGGATCCAACAAAGAGTGCACACACGATTAAGGAAAATTCTCCAGCCTGTGAAAACACAACGGTTCGAAGCTTTGGCCATGCCATCCGTAGAGGGAACCTCTTTGAAAAGGAAAAAGGAAAACTGGAGCGGGATGTCGCCAGTGTATTGAAAACGGAGAACAATACAGGCCGCCCTTCCAGTTCCATCGAATTGCGGCGTGTGGTTGGGTGCCGTCTAGTCACGTCGCTGTTTTTTTACGGCCAGTGCTTTCATGCAGGTACAGAATTTCTGTTCAAAAAAGATACCTCAGCAGCAATTGGAACAGCGCAAAACGACTCACGACTCCCAACTATCTCCTTACCTGTTTTTCATACTCTCCATCCGGTGCAGCAAGAATGATGAAGGCTCCTACGATCCTGGCGCTCCTCTGCGTTTGTTTCTTGGCGCCGGTGGTGTCCAGTGGTGAGCTGAGGAGCGTCAATTCTTGCAACAATTTGGAAGATCTTTCCGTTGCTGGATTATATGCACAGCCTTGAATGTTTTCAAAGTTTCCGACCGTTGTCGATCGGCACCATGCTTTGAGGGGGGAAAGCGAATTTGGATCCAGCACTTGGAAAGGGTGGTTTCGAAGTATTCCTGGCTGATTCCATCGTAATGTCGTGTTTTGGCGTCGCAGATAAAATAGCGGCGGCGAGAATGCTTCTGTCTGGCGAGGTCCTTCCCCCAGTCGATCCTTTGCCGCCTGTGAAAACGCCTGTGATCCAGCCAGCCAAACCCTTGGCACCCGTTACCAATGTCGTGGCTGTCGGAAAAGGTTCGCTGCGACCGATTCGCGGCCTGAGGCCACAGAAGCCTCTGCCTGTCATTCCAAACGTCGTAACAGGGTAATTCGCCAGCATTTGCGTTGTTGATCGACCTGCCTGTCCGTGCAGCCGCATTGTTGGAGTCCCAAGCGTTTTGGTAACAGCAAACGAGTTTGACCTGTTATTGGTGATGCTTTCGCAGATCCACAACGTCCCAGACCACCACCACTACATCCGGAGGAGGCACGACCACCACCACCACCACATCTGGTGGAAATGGAGGTAACGGTGGAAATGGAGGAAACGGTGCTCCTTCCATTCCTTCTGTGAATCCTGCTCCAGGTGGCTCAACAGGCGGCGGTAGCTCCACTGGAGGCTCCACCGGTGGATCCACATCTGGTGCAGGAAACGGAGGTGCTGGTGGCAGTCAAACTGTTTCTCAGTCTTCCTCGGTTGGCACCACTACTGGCAGTGGCACTGTTGGCAGCACCATCGCCACTGGAGGTAACGGCGGTGCTGGAGCATCGGTGGTGAAGTCTTCTGCTGGTGGCGGAACCGGTGGTCAATCAGGCTCCTCTTCTACCTCAGCTGGTGCCACTTCTTCTGGTGGATCCAACGGTGGTGGTGCAGCAGTGGTGGTTGCTGCCAATGATGGTGGTCAGTCTGGCGTTGTTTCTCGCAGTACCGGCTCCCCTGGTGCAACTTCAGCCTCCATTTCTGGACCTCGGACGAACGCAGTGGCTGCTGCATCCAGCAATGATGGTGGGGCAGCTGCTGTCCAACAGGTTGCGGCTACGGGTGGATCCAGTGCTGGAGCTGCCACTGTGGCAAGTGGAGGAGGTGGTGGTGTTGTTGGAGGCACTGGTGGGGTGGTGACTGTTGGTAGCAGTGGCGGTGCTGGAGGATCCTTCAGTGGAGGCAGCGGGGGAAATGGTGGTGGAAAGCCCAAGAAGCATTACACTGTTGGCTGAATGTTTTGTTTTGATGGAAGAATAAGGATATGAAAGGTGAGTGGTGCAATGAATAATAAAGAATTCAATATAGGGGCAAATACTGTCGTATCTGGACTTCACAAAAGAAATATGTAGTTTCCTCAAGAGCGTCTGTATCTTGTTTTGATAATATGTTATGGTGTGGGGTGCCAGGTTTGTTATGCCATCGAAATTCTTTTTACAATGGAGATGCTGCACAGCAGAAATCGGAACGAAAATTTGATGGAGGAGGCTTGGCTGGGCTGATCAAATTCGACTACAGCCACTGTTGTGCATAAATGCGAGAATAAGATTTTTTGTTACCGGAGATCAGTTTTTTTTTTGGAATAGATGGGAGTGTGAAGTTTGTGTGGGTTCGAAATGCTGATTGAATAATGGCCTTTCAGGAAAAGAAAAGAAATTGCAGTGATGATTTCTTTTGACTAGGTTTTTTGATTTTTGGTCTTTATGAATAAAGTCTCATTAACACACAGAAATGATTCAATAATACCAGCCTGTTTTACAGAGTTTTACTTTTTTTTTGGACATGTTTTGATGGTGACCACTTGGACACGATGGGCTAAATTTTGTGTGTGTTGATGGATGCTTTTTTAGTAGGTCTTGTTGTGATTTTCAATGCCGTTTAAAATTCGAGTGATGTGAAATGATTTTGTTGGCCAGTGTCTCTGTTTCTTTTCCCTGCACCCGCATCATCCACCATGGTGAATGTGAAAATGAAGGTTTCGGAAAAACAGGTCCTGTAGTGGTGGTTTGTTGTGAATGTGCATTCACTCAAATAGATGATGGTATTGCGTGGAGGTTTCAATCATGAGTCAGCACGGAATTGAACCGTGGATGCTGCCAGAATAAGCACTGACCTGATAAATCTGGGTGTGCAACAGAACGCTGCCATCTAAAAATTGAAATGATAAGGAAAAAAACGCATGACTCTCTCTGGGCAGTGCTCTCAATTGAATTGTCACCCAGATGCATGCATGAAGAACTTCTTTTGATAAACCTCATTGTGAGACTACCAAAACATTCTTTAGTGCTGTTTGAAAAAATCTTTTTCCATTCTGCTGACCGTCATTGACATGTATTTTGAGAAGAGAAAACGAACGAAGTAATGGCAGCTGCCATGAAATCAATTTTACATCAGAAGAAAGTTAGGGATTTTACTTGATCGTCCCCACCGACAGCGCCCATCGAAGCCCAAGTGCATCCTCTGAACCAACCAGTCCCTTTCAAATGCTGTCTGGAAACCCTTGTGGATGTCGCCCTCATGACCCCGAATCAACACTTCAGTACACCTCAAAAAACACTGTCTCCTCACCAGGAAGCCGGTGCAGCTTTATAATCCCCACCTCAGCCCTTTGATCAGGATGGCAGCTCATTTCCCTTCAGCCCCCAAGCCAGGCTGCAGGAGGATTTTGCTGCCCTGTCCATCAACCAGCTCATCGACCCTTCCTGGCCTGACCAGGGATTTTTCCTATCCTGTTCATTTCATGTACTCCAAGACATATCATTCCCCACCTCATTCCTTCGAACAGGATCGCAGCTCATTTCCCTCAAGTCCCCAAGCAAGGCTGCAGAAGAACTTTTCTGTCCTGTCCACCAACCAGCTCATCCTGTCCTGTTCATTTCATACACTCCAAGACATATCACACCCACCTCAGCCCTTCGATCAGGATCGCAGCTCATCTCTCTTTAGCCCCCAAGCAGGCTGCAGGAGGATTTTGGTGCCCTGTCCATCAACCAGCTCATCAATCCTTCCTGGCCTGACCAGGGATTTTTCCTATCCTGTTCATGCCATGCACTCCAAGACATATCAATCCCACCTCAGCCCTTTGATCAGGATCGCAGCTCATTTCCCTTCAGCCCCCAAGTCAGGCTGCAGTTTAATTTTTACTGCCATACCATTGTTATTGATCTGTGCCCTTTCGAAAAACCACCTCCTGAAAATCTTTTAACACTTCATTCCTTCTTTATGTTCAGTTTCTTCTTTTCCTTCCCATTTTTTTGGGTTCTTTTACGACTTTTTTTTTCTTCTCTTCCTTACCTTTTCACCAGCCAGCTGCAGCTCATCGACTCCTCCTGGCCTGAGCAAGACTCTTTCCTCTCCTGTTCATGTCCCCCAATTTTGCCCTCATCTCTTTCAGGTCTCCCTCCCAGTTGATCAGTTTCTGACTGATCTTTGCATCGTTGATCGTCTCCACCACTTTCATGGCCTCCACGAGCTTGTTCTTAGTTCCGCTGAGCTCCTTCTTCACCCCCTTCAGGTCCCCCTCCGCCTCTCCCAATGCCTTTTTCACTGTCTTCAGTTCCTCCTTCGCCTCCTCCATTGCTTCCTTTTTTTTCTTCAAGTCCAGTCCCACCTTGCCCAGTTTTACCATAGCTTCCACCAGCTCCTCACTCTTTTCCTTCAAAGCAGACCGGGCTGCCTCGATTTTTTTCTGAAGCCATGGGAAGACAATTTTTTTCTGGTGGTCGATCGTTTTTTTCAGGTCGTTTTTTTCTTTCTTGCAGTCTTCGTTTCGTTTTTTTTCTTTCCTCAACTCTTCTTCCAGCCCTTTGTTTTTTTTCTTCAGCATCGAAATCTGTTTTTTAAGCTCGGAAACTTCCGACTCCTTTTTCGTCGCTCCCAAAGTCGCGTAGTAAGAAATATGAACGAAGAAGACGAAAAGAAGAAACAAAAAGTAGAAAACCCAAAAAACACCGGCATCCGTAAGGATAGTAAAAACAGTTTTCTGAAAGTTCGTACCGGCCAAGCTCCCCAAAGTTTTTTGAAACTCGCCTCCCAAAGGTGTCCTCGCAAAGGTGTCCGTCAGTGATATGAGAATGTTCGCCATTATCGCCAAGATAGTCGCCAGTGCCATGTAAACGTTCGCCATTGCAGAAAAAAAGAAAAAAAGAGAGAAAGTATTCGCCGTGTTCGCCGCGCTTGTTCGCCAAATGTTCGCCAAAGTCTTCGCCAAAGTAGTCGCCAAAATATTCGCCTGTATTCGCCAAGATGTTCGCCAAAGTTCGTAAAGTTCGTAGAGTTCGCACAGAGTTCGCCGAGAATAACGTTGCTTCAAGAGAAAGTTTGTTTGCAGAGGAAGAAAACCCGTAGAACTCCGGAATTTATGGTGTCCGCCGCTGTTCACGGATTTCTGACCGTCTGACATCCGCACACATGACAGAATCATTTGAGGCAAATCCAGAAACTCAACGTCGCGCGGGCGATGTTCCCTTGCTGCCGTCCCTTCTCGGGCAAGCGCTGCGCGATTGCGACTGCATCCAAGCAGTTTATTCTCGAAGAGTCGACAGAAAATCACTTCTCCCGGTCTGCATTAAAAACAGCGAGTCTTGAAAAGAGTAAGACAGCGTGCGCGCCTGGTTTCATTCGACCTCCTTCCAGATAAACATGCATGGATGGATGTGGATGCATCATGACAAGTTCGTGAATGACATTGGGCAGATATCATGCACCACCAGGTCATGGCTTTGTATAGTTTGGAATCATTCGATCCCCAAATACACTGCTTGATGTGCATTATTGCTGTTGCAAAGTGCTGGACCTGTTTTTGATTCGATTTGGGGAAGGGTGTGTGCTGGTGAAGATGCTCACTATAACAGTAGCAGACATGGACCAATGACCTGAGCAGTGATCTGGCAGCAATTTGGTGATGCATTTTGAAAGTTGTATATATCAATATATATATATATATATATTGATGGGGGGATGCTCGTGATGTGAAAGAAATCTTTGGGTATGTTTTGTTCGATTCATATTTGGGTTGATGGGCGCCCTTCTGTTCAGTTGCATGCATTAGCATTCCGCAACTCCTTAGCTTGTGTTTGAGCGATTGATTTTTGGATGGTCACAAAGATCAAGGAGATGTTCAGTACACCCCGCCACTCTCTAAAGCAAGCCAGTCATATTACCCAATAAAAGCACACTTTTGAATCCCTCTTCCACTGCCCACTATCTATCCTTCACATAAACTGAACCATTTTTTATCAAACTCTTTGTGCGAGCGTTTTTTTATCCACAGCTTCAATTCCTCCTTCAAGAAGCCTCCATCCTTTCCCCACGCAGCCAGTAACTTCGCTCTGGTGTCAATTTTCCTGGCCAAAAGCACTTCGATCAATCCACCCAACCTCGCATGAAATCTGGTTTCTGGTCTACCTATCATGGCAGCCGAAACCACCAAGCCTCCGCTGAACGCTTTGAATCCCTTCACCACAGCACCCTCCAACAATGCTTTTCCGAATGCGACGGCTCGCTTCTCGTCGTCCGGGTGTTTAACAGCGTGCAAGGGCAACTCCCAGCCATGCATCCCGTATCTCACTTTCCTCCAACACATGATTTGATCCAAATCCTGCCTGAAGTACGGCAGGGGGTCCTCGAGCGGCTCCGAAAACTCACACATCGGGGGTGCAACATCCGCCAGCCAGGATGGGTCGATCACAGTCAATCCCGACATGTAAGGCCTCTTCTCGGTTCGCAAAACTTCGGTGTAAACGACATGCTCTTGGGCTGCTTTGTGCAGGGCGGAATTCGGATGCATGTAGATATACTCCTCGGAGCCACAGGGGAGATATCGTACCGCCCGGGTGGTTTTTCCCTCAGATTTCAATTTGTTCAAGTACTCGATGGATCGCACACGTCGGGCCACTCTATCGCACCAACCGGCTGCAATAACCCTACGAAGCTTTCTCAAAACACCACTGTCTGGCAAAGCCAATCCGGTGCCTTCTCCCAGGACATCGCACACGCCGGGTATCTTTTGTCTACGCAATGTCGAAACGAGTTGCAAATGGAGGGCAGCCATTTCCCTCAAATTCCTACCGTGCAGGAAATTCCGCTTGCAAAACTCCTCCGGCTCCATGTCATTCTCGTACGCACACAGTGCTTTCAATGCCCCTATCGAGTCGCTGTCCTCACACTTGTATTTATCATGGGCTGCCCTGGCCAGCTTCTGTTGGCTGATTCTGCGCGCCCTCTCGTCTTTGTCCCCCTCCCACACCTCATCGCTACCTTCACGCTCCGCTGGTGCGATTGTGTCGATATGAACAAATGGGCTCTGCTCGTTCAAAGCAGCAGCCAGGGCCACCGCATACGGCACTATTCCAACCTGGCATGACGCCTTCCCAGCACCCCTCTTTTCCTGCGTCGAGGAATCCACCTTGATCGCTTCGATAATCATGCGGGAATGCCTCGGACTGACGGGGTACACAGCCATGGCTCTCCCCATCTCGGTGATTTTCCTTTCCTTTGGATCGATGGCTGCAAGCGCGACCAAACCATCTTCAGCCCCACTCAACGCCTCACGATCGGGGCAAGTAGGAAACGGGAAATTCACGACCTTGTTCATTCCCAGCGATTTCATCATCAGCACGACCCCCTCCAAGGGGGTGTTCACGATTTCGGGAGGGGTGTGCTCCGGGAACGTGTCGTTGAAGTGTGCTGACGAGAACAGACGGTAGCAATGCCCAGGGACCGTTCGTCCCGCTCGGCCTGCTCTCTGCTCAGCAGCCGCTTTGGAAATCCATCGAACTTCGAATCTAGACATGCCTGCATGTCCCTCCAGGATTTTCTGTTTCGATCGACCAGCATCCACGACGTAGCGAATGTTGGGGATCGTGATGGATGTCTCGGCGACGTTGGTGGCCACCACGATGAGTCTGGAGCCGTCAGCAGGGGGTTCAAATACCTTGGCCTGTTTTGCAGGTGGCAGGAGGGCATACAAGGGAAGCACCGTGACGGGTGCATATCGTTTCGCCTTCGAATCCTCCGAATGGCCTCCTTGATCCATATTGAGCTTGAACTTTTCGTCAAAAGCGCGTTCTTGAGCTGCGATTTCTTCCGGTGTCACGTTTTCGGCGCCGAGAACCTGAACCTCCTCCTCATCGCTGTCTTCCTCCAAGCTCTCCAGGTCCGAATCCTCCAGATCGAATTCTTCGTCTCGTCGGAGGGGTTCCACGGCGGATCTGGTATATATTTCTGCTAAATCTGCACCATACTGATCGTCCATCACATGACCCCCTTCCTGATTTTCTGGTTCTTCCTCACTCGGAGTGGTTTTGCCAGAATGCACCTCTCCTCCCCGATTTCCCCCATCGGGATCAGGGCTGCCTGAATTCCTCCCGCCCATTGTCTCTTCCTGGGATTCATCATCAGGGTTCGATTTCCGCGGAGCAAACGCCCTCCTCAGCCTCTTACACATGTATTCTACTTCCCTTTGTCCAGTGACGAACACCAGCACCCCTCCTGGCGGCAATTCCGAATGAATTCGACGCACTTTCCTGTAGGCGGCACTCTCGTAATCCACCAGCTCCGTTTTCTTGCTGAAATGCACCGTGACGGGGTACTGCCGGGATGCGACGTTGATCACGGGTGGAGGCTCCGGGAACAGCTTCGAATTTTTGACGAAATCCTCCGTCCGGAGAGTGGCGCTCATTATGATCAGCTTCAGGGGGTTGACCGAGGGATCCGACATGGAGATTTTTCTTCTGAGCGGCACGATTCGAGAAAGCATTCCCAGAAGGAGGTCGGTGTTGAGGCTCCGCTCGTGGGCTTCGTCCACTATGATCACGCTGTAGTTTTGTAGCAGGAAATCTTGTTGGAGTTCCCTCATGAGGATTCCGTCCGTCATGAATTTCATGCTGGAGTTGGAACCCACAGATCGATCGTACCGTACCTACAAAATGCCATCCTTTTTTCAAATTGGCCAAATCTTAGGAGTAGAAGGTCGCCTTGTGCTCTACAATTGTTTCTCCTCCTTCGCTAATCTTTTTCATATTTTTGGTGGGAGGGAAGAGGGGGGGGGTATTAGCAGTAGTTTGAAAACTTTTTTTTTGCAGGTGGGTAAAAATCTCATTCAGCCAAGCTCAAAAATTGCTTTGGTAAAAATTTCAATCGGAAAATTATGTTTTTTTTGGAAGAGATTTCCAAATGAAGCACTGTAGCTCAAACACCGACACGGTTTCCCCCAAAAAGAACTCACCTGGTATCCCACCACATCCCCCAACTCAGAATTCATCTCGTCAGCAACACGTTTCGCAGTGCTGATGGCAGCCACTCTTCTCGGCTGAGTCACTCCTATGGTCCCCCTTTTCTCAGCAAAATTCTTGCACCCGAACCCAGCCTCGAACAAAAACTGAGGGACTTGGGTGGTTTTGCCGCACCCCGTCTGACCACAGAGCACCATGACATCATGGCCCATCACCATTTCCATGATTTCCTGCTCCATTCCGGTGATGGGCAGTTTCGAACGAGCTTCTTCGATTTCCGGCCTTCGGTCGATCTGAACCACCCTGAGAGGGCCCATCGATTTAAATTTCCCCACCACAGCTTCCACGTCGCCGGAGTTTTCATCCCTGACCAAATCCATCGATTCTTTCAATTTCCTGGCCCGTTCCTCCACCTCTTTCTCCGTCAGTTTCGCGAAATTGAAATCTGGTGTTTCCTCTGCATCCCCTGCTCCAGCCACCAGGGATCCATTGCTAATCACCCCCACCCCCGCACCATGTGAGTAATTTCCTTTACTCATTCCGACTGACATATCCTCGTCGCTGGAGGAGCTGTCAGACATATCGCTATCTTTCGGAGGATTCCCCGAATTCGAAGCTGCTCGACATTCGGACGGCACTGGGAGGCCCAGCTTTTCAAGTTTGGCACCCCTGGCCAATCTCTCCTTTCTGGTTTCTTTCTGGCCTCTTTTGTGCAAGGGCATCATAGCAACGGCTTCCTTATCCTTCAATTGATGCTTGCTCAGAGTGGAAAAGACTTTTTCCAATCTACGATGCCTGGCTTTCTTTGCCTCCAACTCCTTCAGTTTTCTTTTATCACTCTTTGACAGCTTTTTGTCTCTCCCACTATTCTCACTCTTTTTCTTTGAGGAGTTGGTGGATTTGCTGCTGTCCAAAACCAGCTCCCCTTCTGCCTGGTTTTCCAGAAGCCCTCCCCCGCCGCCGAGTTCGTCGAGCAGCTCCGGCGTGAGTATGTCGGAGGTGTCCATTCCTTTGCGAGGTTTCTTGCATTGTTGAGCCTTCTGTTCCCGCCGTTTCCTCTTGGACGCCAATCGCCGAGGCATTTCGAGCAGCGATCAAAGGTGCGGCGCGATTCGGTGTTTTCTATTTTTTACTTATGAAACACGTGGGTTGATGCCTGATCCAACAACAATCTTGAAGTACGGGATATATTTGTCATATCGATGTCCAAGGGAGCCGATACTGCAACGACTGAAATTCTGCACAAACCTTGCATCATTGTTGTGAGATCTCAATTTTGGGCTGTAGCAGTTGAGACACAATTTGCCCACAGGAACCCCATCCCCAAAGAAAAAAAAAAACAGCAACCACACACTGGGCATGGGGAAAGGCTTCAGCAAATTGAAATTGATCCTTGGCTTTCAATCCACAACTAATCACAATGTTGGTTTTGGTTGGGACTTGTGAAAGCGATTCGATCTGAATTCAAGCTGGAGGCTTTCTTTGGCTCGTACTGGAACAGATCGGAATCACGGCCTTCCACTCTTTTCTGTGATGTTTCTTTCTTTCTCCCTCTCTGAAAAAAAAAACTGGCTGTCCATTGTTGAAGTATCCAATTATGTGCAAATCATCACAGCACAAACAGGGGAGATGCAGCGGTTCAGGAACATTTTTTTTTTTCTTTCACAGTTTCTGTCTTTCATTTTTCGAGAAGATATCGTGAAGCAAAACCGGCCTTGTTACAGTACGCCAATTTAAAATAAACCAATTTTCAAAAAAAAAAAAAAGAAAGAAGCATCCAAACCACTTTTCTTTTGTTGTCCAACGATGCCAATTCTGACGAACAGTCATAATCTAAAAGATTTTTTTCTTTTTTCTTTTTTTTTTCCTTCGATCCCTGATCACTCCCCCAACCAAAAAAAAACATTTTTTTTTTTTTGCTCTTCGATTCCTTTTTTTTTGTATTGGAATTTTTAGCCCCCAACACCCCCAACAATCCCAACTGCTTAAATAAACAAAACCTCGCAACTACCATTGAATTCCAACGACCTCACTCTTTTCAAAACGTTAAGAACCAAAAAAAAAACAAAACAAACCGCCTTTCCCAGAAAAAGACGAGAACAACAAAGAAGAGAGAAAGATTCAAACAGAGGACAGGGTTTCGAAAACATTTTCGGATTGAAAACCAACGAACAAAAAATGCCAACCGATGGACAGAGCCATAAAGAATATAAGGCAAAATGCAAAAAGTGATTTTCTTCCCCCTTGTTTGGAGTCCATGATGAAACAGCATCGTTCTTTTTTTTTTTCTTTTTCAAAAAAGCCATACCCCAATCGGTTGCATATTGATTTTTCCTCCCTCTCCCCCTTCTTTCTTTCTTTTCTTCCCTGCAATCTTTTTCATTCCTTTTCTTTCGGCCCTCTACCACAACCCCGACAAAAGGAAAGGCACAACCCAAAAAGGCCATCCAGGATCGATCAAAAATGTATTTCGCAAGAAGTCCAAAGGCAAACAGAGAAGCAACAAAGAAAAAGACTGGAAAAATTCCACACCAAATTCTAATGAGGCTTAATTTTTTTTCAATTTTTTCTTTTTTTCTTCAAAACAAAGACAGTTCCTGAGGGGAGATGAAGAAAAAACTCATTCCAAAAACAAAACAGAAAGAAAAGAAAAAAAATCAAAAATCAAAGAACCGTTTTTTTCTTTATCTTCTTTAATTCTTCCTCTTCCTTCCCTCAAAACCCCTCTCCCTTCCCTCTCCTCTTGTTTTCCAAAAAAAAAAAAAAATTCAAACCTGGAATATATCCACTCCTCATCTCTCTTTTTCCAACAATTTTTTGTTGCATCTCACTTCCCCCCCCCTCTCTCTCTTTAACTTTTTTCTTTTTACTTCCTACCCTTCTTTCCTTTCTTTCCCTTTTTCTTTTTACCACGAGAACCACCGGCAGCACCGGCGACCATAGGAGCAGCGGTAGCAGGTTCTTTGACAGCCCATGCTTGAGTGGGGGAGCCGTTTCCATTCTTGCCTTCCTCTTCACCCTCCACAAACTCCTTTTCGATGTTTTCGGTCAAAGGGGTGATTTCTGCAGCGAGCTCCGGAGGAGCAGTCATTGCGGCCTGCAGCAGTCAAGAGAGATCCTTGATGAGGGAAAAATAGAAAGCGAAAAAAAAAACATTCACAGCATTGCTTTCTTTTTGGGGTTTGAAACTTGGAGGAGTACTGTTTACAGAATGTATGCATGTTAAAAAACAAACAAACATGTGCTAAAATATAATACAATATTAACCTAGTCAGGAGGGAGGGAGGTGCTCAGTCAATCCAGGGCACTCCCTCATCGATTTTTTTTCCCTCCAGTACTCTTCGGAAGCGTTTTTAAAACCCTGTCCTTTGTTGTATTCTCTCATGTCTTTTCTTCTTGGAAACACTTTTTTCCGTGTGTTCTCTTCGAACGTCTGAAAAGGTAAAAAAACCCTGAGTTGAGTTGAGTTGAGTTGGGAGTTCCAGGGGTTCCACCTCCCTGATACGTCCAATCGACGAAACATACCGCAGCGGCCTTCTTGGCAGCTTCTTTCGCCTTTCTGGCTCTGAATTTGGCCCCCTTTGCAGCAGCCGGTGGAGGTGCAGGAGTGGAGACATCCACAGCCTCCACATCGACCGCTCTGGATCTACGAGACCCCCTCTCAGCACCTGGGGTGAGAAAAAGCACAAAAAAAAATGAACATGGTTGCCTAAGTGCAATTCCTTTCTCCAACATACGTATCATGTGCATTCTGCCGAATATTTTCTTGTTTTCTCTAATTCTTTTTTCAAAACATTTCTGCATTTTTCTGTTGAGTCATCATATATCTTATCAAATCATTAGCAAATTCCGCGGAACGGAGCCCGGCTGCTGTAAAACTAGGCAGCTTGCGATGCGATTTTCTACCTGTTACTCTCTGGATGGGCTCTTCCTTTGGCTTGACCACTGTTCCCATAGGCTTCAACTCTGGAGCCTTTGTCGTGGATTTCAGATACGCTTGCTGCCCGGTCGACAGAATGTTGTTGGTGATCCAGTAAAGAGTGAGACCGGAGGGTACATTCAACGAAAACCAACCTGGAAAGCATTGCCAAACAACAAAAAAAAAGTTCAGCTTTTTTACAGAAGTTTGATGGGGTGCAACGTATGTGCTCTCCGGTGAAGTGGAGGGACAACCGTTGAGTTATGCAAATTAATGATTGGGTGTGTTATGGTCACACTTTTTGCCACCTCTCTTTTTCTCTCACACATTATTATTGACAAATTCACCAACTCGAAAACAAAACATAAACAAATCAATAAAAGCCGCAATTTAAGAAAATATATGCATGAATAGAATCCTACAGAAGGGCAATAATTCTTACCAAGCATGAATGGCAGGATCTGCAAGAAAGTTTGCATTTGTTGCTGCGAGGGATCGTCTGACTTGGGTGGCGAAATAATTTTCTGAGAAACGACTTGCGAAACGACCAACAGAACTGGGAGGATGAGGTAAGCTCCGGCATCATGCCATCCGACCGGTGGGGCACCGTCTACGAAAGGAAACAGCCAGCTGATGCCGCCACCCTAAAAACATCACACTTTTTGGTTACACTTCTTATTTTAAAAAATCTAAGAAATTTTCAAGAAAAACTACGGATTTATGTATAAAAAAACACAAAAGATGTTTCACTTGAGTTTTCAAGCAAGTTTGGAAAAGAAATGAAATGATGTTAAAAGTTGTATTATTTTTATTTTTATTTTCATTTAATTTTTCATTTTTTTTTTGGGGGGGGGGACTTACATCTGCTCCCATGGTGGTGGGCCCAGCCAAGGAAGGAATGAAAAACCAGCCCTCCTTCAACAGCCCCTCGTCGGCAGCCTGGGTGAGGGACCTGTACAGCCCAATGAAAATGGGGATGGTTGCCAACGTGGGCAAGCATCCAGCCAAAGGATTGACCCCTGCGTCTTGGTACAACTTGGCGGTCTCTTGTTGGAGCCTCTCCGGGTTGTTTGCGAACTTTTCTTGAATTTCTTTCACTCGGGGCTGGAGCTGCTGCATGGATATCGAAGATTCCACCTGGACGCATTTTAGGAATGACATCAGAACAAAGCACGAAAAAACCACGGCAGCTTTCCTTTTCTAAACGAGAAAAAAAAACAATTGGCCAGATCCACCGAGAGGTTTCCCCTCACAATCCAGGTGGCGGAAGAGAAATGCAACGTCTACAACGACGTTGCATTTGAAACGATTTGTCGAATTGTCAGAAAAGGGGGGGAAAACCTTTCAAGTCCCATTCAAAAGAAAAGGAAAAAGAAAGTGAAAAAAAGAACCTTTGTGTATCTTCTGGAGTGTAGTGTCTTTTTTTTTCAGACTTCAGGCCCAATGGCAACTCATTATTTTTCTCTGGGTTGCACACACCTGCTTCTTTGACAGCGGGAATGTAAGTGCCTTCACTCCAAGGGTTAAGAGAATGATGGAAAATCCATAGGCGTACGGAACATGAAGCGCTTCCAGTCCTCCATCAATGATCTAAATCAACAGTAAAAAAAAAACATGAAGCCATGTCAGCATTGATATCCGATACCCCGGAGACACTCCATTATCATTTCAGAAGAGAATCTTCTATTTCCGGTTGCAGGTGTGGAAATGCAGGAAAGCAGCGATCCATCGACAAACTCCGTGCACATTACATGAAATCGCAGAAAGAGGCGCCCGTCTGACCTGCAAGATGGCCTCGAAGGCATTGGCAAGGAATCCAAACCAGCCAGCATCGGAGGTTGCAGCTTCTGCGGCATCTGGTGCGACAGAAGCAGCTGTGTCAGCAGCAGCCGTAGCCGCGCTGGTTGCTGTGTCCACAGCAGTGCTAGCCAAGCTGGCTGCTGTATCGGCAGCAGCCGATGCTGTCGTGGCTGCGGCGTCGGCTACGGCAGAGACGGTGGTGGCTGCGACATCCGCTCCAGCAGCCACAGTCGATTGCACCACATCTGCTGCAGGAGCCACCGCAACACCATCCGAAAGCGAATACAACATGAGGCTGGCATGGTCGATCAGATCCAATATGGGATGCGGGCCCCTGTGGTCAAGGAAATAGAATCAACCGACAGTTAAAGTCTCTTCTCACATGAATATAAAAAAGGAAAAAAAAAACTACGAGGGGGGGTGCATCTGCTTGCAGACAAAAAAGGGTTCATCGAGTTGAATCCTGGCTGAATGTTAAAAAGCTATACGTTAAAAAACTCATTTTCCTTTGATATTTTTTCTCTTGTTTTCTTGTTTTCAGGAGGGGTTGTTTCTTCCATTTTTTCCAGCAGATGGTGCTATTTTGGCAAGGAGTCTGATTGAAAACAGTTCGGAATGGACAGTAGATTCCATCGAAACTTTCTATAAAATTGCATTTGAGGGTTGCAGTCAAGCAGCAAGAAGGAAGGAAAGACAGAATGAAATAAACATATGGTCCAGAAAAGCAAAATCAAGTCTGGCATTTCTTTGGAACCCAACCCACCCAAGGTTTCCCAGAGCCTCAATTGCCGCCCTTGACGTCTCTCCATCAGGAATAGCTCGGACGATGGAGCGCGACTTCAAAGGCTGACGCCGACCGACGAATCTATTTCCTGTTCGCACCGACATTGTTGGGTTATGCTTTGGTCATAAGTACTGTACGAGAAAGGAAAGGCTTTCGATGAACGAGGGTTCAACAGGGGAAAAAAACAAGGAGAAATTCTCGGGAGGAGAATAGCTTACCGCTAGCGGGAAGAGGTTGCAAGCCACCGCGACAATGAAAACCGCTCGGAGTCCTGTTGGAGGAATCACAACTACCCTCATTGACATCCCGCAGCGAAACGTCGAGCACAACTCGGTTTTCCGTAATCCTTTTTTTTGTCGCTTGTTTGTGGACTGGTGACTTGGCGGCAGGAGCAGCCAGAAGGCTGAAAAAAATTAAAAACTTGACACAGGGTCGGCGAACAGAATCTCAACTCACCCGAGGGTCGCATGCCGACCCGACGCGCCGACAACGGAACAAGTCATTCTCGTTTAGTTTTCCTGTTTTCTTTTCGCCGACGAAAACAATTTTTGAAGTTTCGCTTGCGGTGGTGGCGGTGCAGGAGGAGGCGCTGGGCGTTGGTGTAAAATGCGTCGGTTTGCCTTGCACTGATGTGTGCTGGATTCGCAACCTAATCTCTCCGCCAACGTTCAAAACAACCAAGACAATCATCCCACAAGTCCAACGATATATGACTGACCTGGAGGATTCGTGGGGTGTGTCAGCAGCCACCGAGGACCCATGTGCAAAAAATGGTGACGAATCATTTATATTTTTCTCTTTTTGTGTGTTTCTCTTTTCTTTTCTGTTGTTTTTTTTTTCGAGAAGGGGTTGCTGCACTTCCAAAAAGTAACACCTGTCGAATCCTTTGGTCTGGATTCCGCCTGCATAGATTTTCTTTGGCTTTTTCCAGAACCGAATTCTAAATCAAAGAATTCGTTTAACAATTGTTTCGAAGCCCCTCTACGACACCGTCGAGAACAAAATCGACCCGTTGTTTTCGCTGTTGTGGTTTTGTCTCGGAGTCGCGAAGGAGGAAAAACGGATACGCTGAACGAAGATGGGGAAGGGAGGTCAACGGCACAGCAAAAATGCGGGGGTTATGGGAAGCGAATCCCTGACCTATCACGAGAGGCGAAATCTGGGTTACGGGACAGTGAACGAGCGTCTCAGCAAAGTAATGGCTTTTCTTGAAACCGGGAGAAAGGAATTCAGGATGTTTTTGCTGCACCCTGAACTCGATTGCTTCGAACACCGCTGCTGCTTTTGAAATTTGGATGTTGCTTCCTTTTTTTTTTCTTCCTTTTTTTTGGGGGGAAAAGAAAACCAGTTGTCAACGAAAAGGATAATTGAATGTTTGCTTTCCACACCGAAGATTTTTGTTTGATTTTTTTTTTCAGGAATCTCAAGGTAATTTTGACGACTGCCGCCTTACGCTGCAGCGAGCTGTGGTAGGGAAATTTCCACACCATAAAAAAAAAATAATCAGCATATTTTACCTCGCAAATAGTAGAAAATGTTCTCATCTCGACCCTTATTGGTGGGCTGCTCGACAATTTTTTCCAAAAAAAATGAAAAATTATAGCTGCATGGCACAGAGATGTTGGATGAAATCGAATTCGAAGATGTGGGTTATTATTTTAAATTTCATTTCATTTTATTTATTTATTCTTTTTTCGTTCAGGATCCTGTGTGCACACCTGGTGGGTTTATTTTCAGCAGGGAAGCAATTCTGGAATGCTTGGTGGAACAGCGAAAAGCTAACAAAAGGAAACTGGCTGCTTGGGAGGCGCAGCAAGAGGACGAAAAAAGACAAGTGAGACCTGAAAACATGTAAAAAGAATCCAAAAAAGTTTTTTTCTTTTTTTTTGTCTTTTTTAAATGCACCTTGGGGAAAAAAGCCAGCTCTTTCTTCGATTGGGAGGTGAAATTGATTTTTTTTTTCACATTTACCATCCACCAGATATATATATATCTTTCATTTTGTTTTGAATTCAATTTTTTGTTTTCCCCACCCAACAGGCTGATGAGAAAGCTGAATTGGAGGCCAGAGCAAGGTTAGTTGCGTTCGAAAGGCAAAACAACGTGGGGGCTTCGGACCACACGGTGAATGCATTGCAATCGGCTTTCAAAGAAGCTGCCGATCACATGCACGACGGCAAAGTGGCGAAAAACGTAGTCACCATCCAGGAAAACAAAGAACGGATGAAGGAACTCAAGGTTCGTATACGTTTTTGTTGTTCTATTTTTTTTTATTTTTTCAGTCGATGAGCATTGATGGCCTTTCTGTTTTGGGAGGTTTTCTTAAAGTCGATGCAAATTCGAAACAGAACTGGTGTTGTGCTTTCGGGGCAACCTTGAGTTGACAATCTTTTTCCACTGTCCCTTTTTTTTCAATTTTTGTTGAATCTATATTTTTATGTATGTTTAGTTTGAGTCTTAGTCTTAGTTTTTTGAGTTGAAAGAAATAAGTGTTTCTTCCTTTTGTTCGTTAAATTACTCAATTTATTTATTTTCCTCCATTTTTTCTTCCTTGTTTTTTCTTTTTGAGCAGAAGAGGGAAGGGAAGGATATTCTTCCCTCTTGTGAAAAGAAGAAATTTGAGTAAATTTGATTGGACTTTTTTTCAGTCTTTTTGGCACCCTTCTCAAGCTCCCGAGTCGAAAATGAAAAGAGAAAAGCCTTCGATGGACACGGTGTGTCCGGCTTCGGGGAAAAAACTCCGCATGAAAGATTTGACGGCCATCAAATTCACCCCAGCCCAAGGTAACACTTGTGTTGAAAGCAAAAATGCTTTCAGGGAAGTTTCAGGGAAAACACAAAGAGGCAAATGTGTGAACAAAATGTATTTTTATTGTGCCGACATGTACATAAGGCCTTTACAAACAGATTTCGCATCAGCTTTTCTATGTCTTTTGGGTGGGGTTTTTGGACCGTTTTCAGGGTTTCTTATTCCAGTGTTTTATTTTGAAAGTTACGTTAACCCCCCCCCTTCGATTTCTCAACAGTCGAAACTACGTGTTTCCTTTCCTTCCAATTTCAGACAATCCTGCTCGTCGTTCGATGCTCTATTTCTTGTGCACGTAATTTTGTAAAGGAAATGTGTATTTCTTTAAAGGTTTTTCCTTTCTTTCTTTTTATCCCTATTGAGGTAGATTTGTTGTGCAGGGGAAAAGGAAGGCTCATACATGGACCCAATAACTCGGAAAACTCTAACCAATGCCAACACGCTCGTCTTGTTAAAGAACTCAGGGACGGTCATGTTGGAGGAAACATACAACAAAATGGTCAAACCAGAGGGGCGATATGAAGGTAACAGAAAACAAAATATAATGTATCGAGAGAAAAAAAAAACATAGTGACCCTGGTGAATTAAAAAAAAAAGGAGGAAAATGTCGGTATGTATTTTATGTAAGGGGGCTCCTGGATGTGTATATTTTTAGATACTTTTCTCTGTTTGAATTAAATATTCAATTCAAGAAGTAGTATCTAAAAATATATCCATTCAGGCCGAAAGGCTCATTCATCTGGTCCAAAAGAGTGAGTTAGCTGGTGCCCAGTTGCAATGGTTCGTTTTCAAATTGTCTGTCTGTCATGCTGGTGTGGATGCTCAACAGGGAACAAGATTTCGAAGAAGGATGTGATAAAGATCCACAGAGGTGGAACTGGCTTCGTCGCACATGATGGCGTTCGAGCAGAGTCCAAGAACTTTTGGCATCTGGGTCCAGGAAATGGCTTGGCAGATTTGAGAGGTCAACATCAAGGACCCAGATCGCATGGCGGCCTGCAGTTCTGGAATTGATGGGGTTGTCTTTGGGGTGCATACGTCTATAAATAGAGCATCAGTTGAACAAGTCAATGTGTGCATTTTTTTTTCTGGGGAGTACCATGTTTCTCACAGGGTTGAGCCTGACCATGGCATTTTAGAAACAAGTTGATTGATATAATTTATAGGAAGGATGGAAGTAGGATCTAGTCGGGGATTTGTCTTTGGAGCACCAGTTTTTTTGGACTGGGGAGGTTTGGGGGGAGGAGAAGGCGTTTTACTCATTCTATCGAAGTCATTCTTAGAGAAGTTTTCAGTCTTCTCCTTGATTTTTCCCAGCCAGCCTCTGGCTTTTTTGCTTGACAACCCTTTGTTAGCTGGACTCTTCTAATCTGTAGTTGAATGCTGGAACAAACACGAGCAGACACGGTCCCTGCTGGGAAACTGAACTGGACAATATCTTGGAAGTGCTCCTTTGTGTCCGATATGCCACCACCATCCCCAAGCCATCTACAAGTTCCAGAGCCCAGAGTCTTCTCCTCAATAGACGCCTTGCGGCCTTGCAGCATTATACCACGTGAATGCTGTGGCAAAATCCCACCCCCTGTCACTTTGCCCCAAATCTTCGGAAAGAAAATGTGCCAGCCAAGCTTGAAACACCAACGAAACTCACTCTGCAAGTAAATAAATACAATGAGTGATTCACTTGCGTGGCAGTCTGACTGATTTGCATGGATATAAAGTAGAGCGAGATGGCGGACGGTTGCTTGAAGGAAAACGCCACCAACTGCCACGCCTTCGGACATCACTTCAAAAGAAAAAACAAGCCAGCTGTCGGAAGCACAAGCGAAAAAAATCATATATTGTATCGTTCGTCCTTTTGATCGCTTCGCTTCGTTTTGAGGCGGGTTGACGACGAAGGGAAAGCGAGAAAAAAAAGAAAAAACAGTTTTGTATCGACGGGTTTTGACGCGATGCCGGTTTCTCAGCTTCAGACGATGGAGGAACTGATTAATCGGAAAACGTTGTACGTCAGCAATATAGACAGGAAAGCCACGAAGTATGAAATAAAGAGCGATTTACAGGTGGTTTGCCAAAGGGAGCTGGGTTCGATCGGTGTTCCAGTTGACGATATCAATTCCTCTACCTTGGGTTATGCTTATTGTAATTTCAATTCTACCGCCGATGGTGAGCGCACGCTGTGTCCACGAGAAAAGATTTGTTTGTTTGAGTTATTTGTTCTCCTTTATTTTTTTTAATTGTTTGGGAAGTATCTATTTTTGTTTTTTGTTTTTTTCCCAGTCAAAATTTCTTCCCCCCCCCTGTTGCAAGCAAGAAAGTTACAAATTGTGTTGGGTTCCATCCATTTGTAGAATTCATTTTTTTTTCCCTCACACCTGTATAAGTATAGATGTTCAATTGACACACATTTAGAAAAAGTTTTTTTTCTCTAAATCTTCAAAATCCTTTGCTTTTTTGGTTGAAATTTCAGTCAAACCATCCAATCTTTTTCCTTCTTATTTTCCTTTTGTTTAGATCTTTTTCCCTCCATCCCTGCTAAAAACTGTTGAGGAAACAGGGTCAAAAATGGCTTTCTTTTTACTTGATTTATGTTCAGGATTTCCTTTCACCCCCCCATCCTTCCTAATAACAAGAATAGCATGGAAATCATATTCGCTGAAAAATTCATGGTGTTTGAGGAGAACTTTAAGGGTGTATGTTGCCCCTTTGTGTTATTTCGTTTTTATTTTTATTTTTGTGCAGCTAAAGAAGCCCTTCAAAGATTTCGATTCAATGTGAGGGTGGCGGGAAAACCTGTAACCCTCACGTTTTCAGTTGGCAAGGATCATAAAAAAGTTATTGGAGCTTGGGGGAACAGACTCACTGCTTTTATTAAAGTAGGTTTTTATTGGTGGCGGTAAGAGGTGATTTTTCTAATTTATTTATATATATTTTCATTTTTCATTTTTTGTTATTTATTTTTGTTACTTTTTTTTTTTGGGGGGGGGGGAGTAGGAGAAAAAGTGATGTTGCTTTTGTCGAGTTGATGGGAATTTTTCACTCACTCAACGAAATATGTACGTGCACATTTTCCTTTTTTATTGGTTGTAGCCCTTGAGTTCCTATTCTTGTTTCAAGGGACTTCACAAAAAATAAGAGGAAAACCACAATTATTATCTGTTTTCCCTTTTAGAACAAAAAAAAATTAACTTTACAATATCCCCTTATTTTTCTACTATTTTTCTCCACAACGATTGCGAAAAACATTGTGGTACAACAACCACCAAGCAAAATAGCAGATTCCTCTCTGATTTTTTTATTTATTTTTTTTGTGTGGGGTGATGGTGCACAGAATCTTAGTCCAGAAGTTGATGAAAAAATGTTGTGCGAAAAATTTGAGAAATTTGGAGAAGTATTTCGATGTAAAGTGGATGCCGACAGTTACGGCTCCAAATATGGGATGGTACAATACACCAAGGAAAAAGCAACCATAAAAGCCATCGAAACAGGGAACAACACGACTTGGTTTTCTACCGTTATTAAAGTGGAAAGACATGCTAAAACATTACCAGGAAATGGCGAAGTGATGACAGCCATTCAACAAGCCGGGTATGCGTTTCTCTCCGGAAATGTCGTTTCGGGTTCCTGTTGATGGTGATCACAGCTTGAAATGTTTTAACTTTTTTTTATATTAGTTATGTTTTTTTCAATTTGTGAGGGGTGGAAGTGGTGTTCATCTTGTTTTTTCTCGTCGAGGATAGCGCCAGTTTCTTTTTTTTTTTTTTGAAAAACTTGATAAGCCCCCTCTTCCTGGCTTTTTCATTTGAATGTACTATCATCAGTTAGATCTTTCACCCTCCAAAGAAAAGTTATGTGGACACCAGGGATACCCTCCCCGATTCTCACTCTGTTTCCCAACACAGGTTGATAGAGCACATGACCCCACCGATTTCTTCCAATGGCTCCATCACTCCTCCACCACACGGGCGATCCGCGGTGGATATTCGACCAGAAGAATGGCCGGAATCGTCCCCCCCATTGGCTCACCCATGCCCATCCTTCCGACCCGCCCCCTTCGCTCCCCGTCAACCCGATACAGCCAATCGATACAAAGCCCCTAGTTTCGGCGGCACCCAGCAGCCCTATTCCTTCACTCGACCCCTGCAAGATACGATATCCACCATCAGCAGCTGCTCCCAGCCTTCGGAGGAGCATGTCGTGACCATCAATGGAAGAGATTTGCAAAGTTTCGACACTCAACCGAATGCTGGGATGGCGGCTTTCCCTGGAAACAACATCGAAATTCCTGGGGGGTCGCCATCCAGCTCCTTCGGGAGCGTCGAGAAGGTGGCTATGAAGTTTTCTGATGTGGGGGGTCCCAGTCCGGCACCGTATGGCATTTTAGGTTTAATGGCTGAACAGAGTAAACTGTTTTCGGCGGATCCTTCGGAGGAGCATCCAGCAGGGAGGTTCAAGGGAGAGGGGCAATTGGTGGAGGGGGGTGCACCCCCTGGGTGGGCGATGGAAAGAGGCCAGCAATATTACGTGAAAGAAGGGGGGGTGTCGCACGGGGGACGCATGCCGATGTCGATCAGAAACGCTGTCTGTCATCTGTCCAATACCGCTGGAGCTATTTCTGCTTTGTTGGGGCCGCTAGAGAGGATCACCGATTTACTGTTGTGTTGTCCTATAACGCAGGTACTTATGCCCATATTTTCTAGGTTTTTTTGTTTAATTTTAATACAATAGAGAAATCTTTTTGCAGTGGATGTCGGTTACTGCCCATGATTTTTTGAAAGGTGGAGGAGATTCCATTAAAAACAATGCAATTGTTCTTTATAAAAATCAAAAATTCGAGAAAAAGCTGGCGTGAACGTTGGCCGATGAATTTTTGAAAGGCAAAATCCCCTGGGAAGAAAAAAACTCAATTTAAAAAAGGCAAAGAAGAATGAAAAGCATCTCATAGTTATATATATATATATATATATATATATATATATATATTTTACCGTTATTACCCTCCTCTGTAAGGGTTCAAAAAATTGTGTATGTTTATTGCAGGAAGTGTTTAAGGATCCGGTGGTGGCTGCGGATGGGCACACTTACGAAAGGAGTGCCCTAGAAAAATGGTTGCAAAAGAGTAAAACATCACCCTTCACAAATCTCGAACTGCCCAACAACACGCTGACACCCAACGTTTTGATCAAAAAAATCATAGAAGAACTTAATATCAGGTAATATTCGATTATTAAAAAAAAAGAAATAGCGCCAAAAAAAAAAAGAAAAGAAAAAGACTGCACTGCACGGATGTATATATTTTGACTCTGCGGTAAGAAAAAACTGACGTGTCAGTGATTTTTTTGAGGGAGGGAGGGGTGCCGTGAAATCGTTTTGGTGGTTTTCTTATTGTTTTCGATGGGGAGCTCCATCTTATTGGTGTATTCTGCAATAAATACGAGGGAGAAGCGTTTAGGTGGCAAGGGCTGTGTATTCGAGGCAGCCAGGGGTGGATCCCTTTTTCTGTACGATGTATGTTTATGTCTGTCTGAGTGTGCGTGTGTGTGTATCTTGCCATGCATTGGTGTAAGTGTATCTTTCATCCCGATGGCCAACCTGGCATTTTTAGCTGACAAACAAGAAGGGTGGGTGTTGGGGGGCTAAAACAAGCACCAAAAGAAAAAAAAAAGATGAGGATTTGATTCAAAGAGGGGGTTAAGCGGTGTTAAAGATTTGGTGGGGGGGGGGGGGCTATGCTGATTCTTGATCGAGGGGAGAACGTAGCGATGGACGGTTGGATTTGTACATCACATATCGGTTCAGAGATTTTGACTGTGTTGAGTTCTGTGTAACTATCGTGCGATTTGTTGTTGCGAGACTTGCGACTTGGGTGTGGTTTTGGCGTTGATATCAATTTTTTAATCGTCCTCTGGCTGGTAGCCTTTAAAAACACTGGAATCCTCAATGAAGATGAAGGTCAGATATATTTTTGCTGTTGGTCAGATGGTTTCCCTCCCTTGTGTAAGTGTCTCAGGCAACATGTAATAATCGATTGATTGATTAATTGATTGGTGTAAGTTTCTGCAATGGCATTGCCTGGGAATAGTCTTCATAGTTTTAGGGAAAGAAAAAGAATTCAACAGAATCAAAAGCGTCACGAGGAAGGTGTATGAAAGCAGCACTTGATAAACAAAGATCGAGGCTGCAAACAAGGCTCCAGATGTTCTGTAATTATCGGAAGGTTAAAATTTGCTGGATGCCCATCCAGACTGAACAATTCATGTGCCGCCAGATCAATACTCAGGTCATTGGTCCATGTCTGCTACTGTTCTAGTTACCATCTTCACCAGCACACCCTTCCCCAAATCAAATCAAACACAGGTCCTACACAGTGTATATTTTTGTGGCCCATTGTGGCCCTTTTGGCCCATTTTGGCCCCCAAACAAATCAGAATGGCAAATTCTGGGGCCACAAAAGGGCCAAAACGTTTTATTACAAGATGATTTTGGGGCCACAAAAGGGCCACATTCACTTAACTTTGTAAGGCCAGGGCCACATCCAAGAAATCAATCGAGTTTCCACAAAAATCAAAACCAACAACATTAAGTAAATGCTATATAAACACCAAGCCTTGTAATTTCTGTTTTTGAAGTTGGGGCCACATTCTATTTTTTTCGGACAAATTGGGCCACAAAAGGGCCACAACTAGATGAAATGGCCAAATTCAGGGCCACTTTGGGGCCAGTGAAATCGAAAAAAAATACACTGGTCCTACACTTTGCAACAGCAATAATGCACATGAAGCAGTGTATTTGGGGTCTGATCCCAAAGTTATACAAAGCCATGAGCTGGTGGTGCATGACCTCTGCCCAATATCATTCACGAACTTGTCATGATGCATCCGCATCCATCCATGCATGTTTATCTGGAAGGAGGTCGAATGAAACCAGGCGCGCACGCTGTCTCACTCTTTTCAAGACTCGCTGTTTTTAATGCAGACCGGGAGAAGTGATTTTCTGTCGACTCTTCGAGAATAAATTGGTTGGATGCAGTCGCAATTGCGCAGCGCTTGCCCCAGAAGGGACGGCAGCAAGGGAACATCGCCCCCCGCGACGTTGAGTTTCTGGATTTGCCTCGAATGATTCTGTCATGTGTGCGGATGTCAGACGGTCAGAAATCCGTGAACAGCGGCGGACACCATAAATTCCGGAGTTCTACGGTTTTCCTTCCTCTGCAAACAAACTTTCTTGAAGCAACGTTATTCTCGGCGAACCTTGCGCGAACTCTACGAACATCTTGGCGAACATTTTGGCGAATACAGGCGATTACTTTGGCGAACACAGGCGATTACTTTGGCGAATACAAGCGATTGCTTTGGCGAATACAGGCGATTACTTTGGCGAACACAGGCGATTACTTTGGCGAAAACACAAGGCGAACACTTGGCGAACACGGCGAACACGGCGAATACTTACTTTTTTTTTCTTTTTTTCTGCAATGGCGAACGTTTACACGGCACTGGCGACTATCTTGGCGATAATGGCGAACATTCTGATATCACTGACGGACACCTTTGCGAGGACACCTTTGGGAGGCGAGTTTCAAAAAACTTTCGGGAGCTTGGCCGGTACGAACTTTCAGAAAACTGTTTTTACTATCCTTACGGATGCCGGTGTTTTTTGGGTTTTCTACTTTTTGTTTCTTCTTTTCGTTTTCTTCGTTCATATTTCTTACTACGCGACTTTGGGGGCGACGAAGAAGGAGTCAGAAGTTTCCGACCTTAAAAAACAGATTGAGATGCTGAAGAAAAAAAACAAAGGGCTGGAAGAAGAGTTGAGGAAAGAAAAAGAGCGAAACGAGGACTGCAAGAAAGAAAAAAAAGACCTGAAAAAAACGATCGACGACCAGAAAAAAATTGTCTTCCCATGGCTTCAGAAAAAAATCGAGGCAGCCCGGTCTGCTTTGAAGGAAAAAAGTGAGCAGCTGGTTGAGGCTACAGTAAAACTGGGCAAGGTTGGGTTGGACTTGAAGAAAAAAAAGGAAGCATTGGAGGAGGCGAAGGAGGAACTGAAGACAGTGAAAAAGGCATTGGGAGCGGCTGAGGGGGACCTGAAGGGCACGAAGAAGGAGCTCAGTGGAACTAAGATCAAGCTTGTGGAGGCCATGAAGGTGGTGGAGACCATCAATGATGCAAAGATCAGTCAGAAGCTCACCAATTGGGAGGGAGACCTGAAAGAGATGAGGGCAAAACTGGGGGACATGAACAGGAGAGGAAAAAGTCTTGGTCAGGCCAGGAGGAGTCGATGAGCTGCAGCTGGCTGGTGAAAAGGTAAGGAATTGGAAAAAGAAAGTCGTGAAAAAAAACAAGAAAAAGGGAAGGAAAAGAAGAAACTGAACATAAAGAAGGGATGAAGTGTTAAAAGATTTTTCCAGGAGGTGGTTTTTCGAAAGGGAACCCATGGCCAGATCAATAACAATGGTATGGCAGTAGAAATCAAACTGCAGCCTGACTTGGGGGCTGAAGGAGATGAGCTGTAATCCTGATCAAAGGGCTGAGGTGGAGTCGATAACCCTGCACCTGTGGCTTCCCGGTGAGGAGACAGTTTTTGAATGTGCATTGGAGCATACATGATTTGGGATCATGGAGGGTGACATCCACAGTGGTTTTTGGAAAGCATTTCAAGATTGAAAGGATGCACTTGGGCTTCGATGGGCGCTGTTGGTGGGGACGATCAAGTGAGACGCCCCAAAACGATTCTAAAATCCTTGTTTCTTCTTTTTTAACTTCACACTCAAGATGGCACAGTTAGATGTGTTTCACAGCAAGATCTGCCAGGTCAGTGCTCATCCTGGGAGCACCCACGGTTCGAGTCCGTGCTGACTTTTGATTGAAACATCCGAGCCCATCAACACCACCGTCTATTTGAGTGAAAACGCATTCACAACAAGCAACCACTGAAGGACCTTCATTTTTGGAAACCTTCATTTTCCATGCATTCACTATTGTGGATGATGTGGGGCTGGGTCTAGGGGAAAGGGGGGGTGAATGAGGTTCGAGCCGCCTTTCTGATTAAAAAGTGGATTGTGGGGAGAGAAGAGATTTAAAATTTCACACATATGATTTTGCACAAAATGGACCGGAGAATGGAGACCTGTTCAGGAGTGAGTGGAGCGCTGCATCTATCCACCAGATTCATGCCAAAAAAATCCCTTACGATTTTACAATGTTGGGGCAACTTTTTTTAACTGAATTCTTGGATGTTCAAAACTTGCTGGATTGGTTTGATCGTTTCGGTGGGCTGATGTCAGGATTATCGTCAGTGGTGGATCCACCCACAAAAAGAAGATGTCGAACAAAGGGTCGCCAGAGAATCTTTCCTTGTTGCAACCATTGCTCATGGCCAACAGATCCTGTGCTGCAGAAATAGTTTTCTTTTTTGATGTTTTTCTGCCTCTACAGAGAGGAGACTTGGGAGGATTCGATGGAGGCAAAAAGAGAGATGTTTTGCATTTGTTCATTTTTGAATGGAGAAGAAATGAAAAGGAACTTGTGCCTCTGCTTTGCATTATTTTATTCCATGTGTTCAGAATCACTGAGAACGAGTAGTATGGATTTTATGGTAATCTTGCAAACTTTTTTACTAGGGGCGGAGATGTGCGATGCGAGGCATTTCAGAAAATTGATGAATTTGAGAAGAACTGGGTAGGGAAAATCTGGATGTTTGTGGATGTTTGTTTGAAAAGCTGCAGCTGTCACGAGATTGCATCTTAGTCATTGATTTCACCTCAATCAACCTGTACAGTTGCTGACTTGGGCTCCTCCGCTTCGATTTATGAAAAGTGCTTCTCCATCGCCTGCTGTGTTGTGCTACCACTGTAGAATAGCACTGCAGACTATTTTTTTATATATTTTTCCATTTTATTTGCTCCGGCTCTCTCCACGATTTGTTCATTTCCCATTAAAAAAAATAAATAAATTTTCTTCTCTGTGAAGCTTTCCAATATTTGTGGGATATCAGAATTAAGTTGCAGATTTGTGATGATGGTGGTCTTCAAAGAAATCTAGAACCATCAAAATGGATTTTCTTCTTCCCTTATTTTTTTTCCGTTCAGACACCGGTCCCTCTCTTTTTTGAGCCATGATTCCAACTGCTTCAAAGTCAACCTTTTTAAAAAAATAAAAAAAAGGGAGCATCACCGTGCACAAAAAATTGCCACTCACTCAATTTTTAATTTCTTAATGCAAAAAAAAGACATGAAACAAACATGTATTGTGTTGTTTTTTTTTCTTCTCCCTTTCCCCTTTTTTTTTCCGTTTTCCCCGAAGCAGCGCTACAATCCTACAACCTCCATACTAAAACAATTCTTTTCGACTGTGACCAACACAGGCATCGAACTCTCTTTTTCTCTTTTTTTTAAATCTCTGACAAGCCAAATATACGCTCCATTTCTGTCCCCCCCTCTTTTTTCCCCCCAATTTCCATTTTTGAAAAAACACCAAAAAAACACTGCCGGAACAAGCATATGAACGTTCAGGGGGCGAGGAATATCACTTTCAGCCACATATATGTGTGTTCATTTATATGGATACATTTTGACAAAAGGCATTTCATACACACATATACATACATAAACCTCACACCTCATCACATCAACAAGCAAAACTCAGCCCGACAGGGGAGGATAAAAAAGGGAAAAAAAGGAAAAACCAAAAGCAAAAAAAAAAAAACAGAAAAAGATAGGAAAACACAAATCAACCTCCATGACCACCCCTTTCATTCGAGCGAGCGACATGAGGGGGGGGGGGGACTTCCCTGCCGAAAAACACCAGACCAATATCGAAACGTTCGATTTCTTTTTTTCCCCCTCCTTCCTCATCATCCTCTCCTTTTTACCCCCCAGCAAAACTTAACATTTTTAATTCTCTCTCGTTTTCTTTTCGTTCCCCTCTCATGTGTGTGTGCGTGTGTCTTTTTTCTTCTCGAAACAATACTGACCATCTCAACCCTGCTGTATGCTCAAACCAATTCACCAACGGCTTTTCACTTCCCCTTTGTTTTCTTTTTGGTGTTTCTTTTCCTTCCTTTTTCTTTTTTTTCCCCTCTCCCCCCACCCCCGACCCCCTCTTCTCAAACATCATTTTCCTCTTTTCCTGCTCACCCCGCCCCCCCCCTCCCCCACTCGCTCAATCACAAACGAACCTTCACCTCAAAAAACCCCAAACCCCGCCTTTTTCTTCCCACCCCCAAAAACCGAAGGTTCAGTTTTCAAACCGAACCATCAGTTTGAGTAGATCCGAATTCCTCGCTCATAAACGCCATAACGGGAGGGCACCGATCTCTTGACGGGTTTGCTGTCCTCATGCTCCAACCCCAAAAACGCCCCGCTATCTCCATAGTATTTCGTATCGTCTGACTCAGAGTAACTCGGCACCCGAGCGAATTTTTCCAGCACTATGTCCTCATCCACCAAATACTCGATTGGCTGCATCTGGCGGGGATGGTAAGCAAATTTCCACTTGGCGAATTCCTCGTCAGACACGTCCAGTTTCGCCTTCACTTGAGGTTTGATGTCAGCCACCGTGTCTGTCGATCGGATCTTCAGCCAGAAGGGGTCCCCGAACGTCATGACGCTCACGGAGTTTTCGTCCGATCGGAAATGACAGACATGGATGAAGAGGTTACCATGTCTGTCCGGCAGAGGCACCACCTCCGCTCTGAAAGTCCAGTAAGCTTCTCGCAGCGTTTCCAAAGTGGCCTGAGGATCGCAGATCTAGAACAAACCATAATGAAGGAAATTGAGATCATCGCACATACCACCCACTCCACATTAAAAAAGGGGGAAAAAAAAAAAAAAAACGAAAAACACATGCCTCTGCACAGTGGTTTCCTCCTCTTTCACCAGTGCTTGAGTGGCCTTACTAATACGCTTTCTCATTGTTTGGGGTTAACACTGCACAGAGCTGCATATCGACCCACCTTGAAGATTTTCGATGCCAGCACTTCCATCAATCTGAATGCCTTCCCCTCGTAATCCTCCCCAAGCTTCTCCCTCAGAGCCCCGATCAAATCCTCCACCGTGTTGTCTTTCGGTAGCCGAATCTGATGCTCCCCCTCCAGCTCCGCCTTGTCGTTGTAAAAATTCACCTTCATGCACTTGAGTTTCTCCAGGTATGGCAGGGGCATATCCAGGATCTCGTAGTACAGGATGTTGGTGTATTGGCGGGAGTGCAAGATCATGATGTCCAAAGAGTCCATGCCTTGGAATTTGATGGGGCTTCTGTGAGGCATGTGCGCGTACACGTTGTGCTGAGTCAGACGCATTCGGCAAGGATCGTCCACGTCCAAATGTTTCGCCAGCTCTGTGGTGACCTCATCATATGACATCGTTTTCAAAAGCTCCAGTTTGAATCCATCATCCTTTTTTTTTAAAGAAGAAAAAAGAAAAAAGGACAGAACGTTAATTTCGACCAAGGTCTAAACATTTTTATCAAATAATAATAAAATAAAACAAAAATTATTTCTTAATTTTTTTAATTTTTTTTTGCTTTTGCATTCCTTTTTTTTCCCCCTGAAAACAGACCTCCATCTTTCGATGTCACTTAATTTTTTTTTTGCTATTAGATTCTTATTTTTTTTTTCTTTGGGGGAAAGGGAAAAGTAAATGAGAGGTAACAGTATTAATATCGTTGTTTTTCAACCACAACGGTTTTTTACCTTTGGATTGTAAAGTGGCCTGAAATTGACAATTTTGCTGTTCTGAATGTACTCCAAAAAAGTTTTGACTGTCGGATGCCGGAGCTCCCTACTCCTGGCCTCCGGAGTCACTCGCAGCTGGATGCAAATGATATCTCCTTGCAAAAACTGAGTCTGAACCGAAGGCAAAGAAAACCACACCTCCTTTTGAGCAATTTGTTCAGGAAATTCAAAACAATTAGTAATAAGTAATAAGTACTTGATTATAAGTAATTAGTAATATAATAATAACTCGAATGGGAATTCAGATTTAGAACTATGTGACAGCAAAACCTTGATGAGGCAAATTCTCTAAAATTGCTATTTTATTTATTTATTTATTTTATTTGTTTTTATATATGGTCATTTTACTTTTTTAGTTATTTTAGTTATTTTTTTTGCCCCCCCTCACCCTCTCAGGACTGGCATCAGCGTCGAGCTCGTTACACATGACAGACGGTTCGAATTTCACTTCCTCATAGGCGGCGATATCAGTGCTGTCCTCCAGACCAGCCAACGCTTTCAACCGTCCGAAAATCTCTTTGAAAGGCATGCTCTTGTCGACGAAAATGTGCCCGACATAACACAGCTTCCTCTTGAAAGGATCGTACAGCTTGCAAAAGAGCAGGAGGTCGTTGGGTTCCAATTCTTTCAGCATTCCGTTGGTGGCGTCGGGTTTTTCCAGGTAAAGTTTGATGGTCATCAAGGCATGCTTTTCTTGCGGGGCGTACTGCTTGTCTTTGAATCGTTGCAAGTCGAGCACCGTGTCGATTTCCCTCTGGTCTGTCAGAGGGGAATCCGGTCGGATTGTGCCGTTCTGACGCTGAGACCAGACCCAATATCGCTGCAAGTCCGAGGGCACCCCGAAATCGGTTTGAACCTGCACAAGGAAAAAGATGGGAAAAAAGAGAATTAAGCAGCAGTTCAATTTCAAACAAGATATATGTACTCGGCCTTTTGGAATATAATTTCAATTTCAAGAAATACTCATGTTCAGTTGTTTTGCTGTCTTCACACACAATAAAAAAATCCATTTTTTCCAATCAAAATGCCCTCCTCGCTTCTCGTTTCATCTTATTTGTTCATTCACCCCACCAAATTTATTTTTCGTCCTCCATTCTTTTTCTTGTGAAGTTCTCTTTACATAATTTTTTCTTTTTTTTTAAAGCAAAACACAAACCGACATCGCACCATGCCCTTGAATTCCTCGAAGGTCGTCTTTTTGTGTATTCGGTAGCTTTTGACGTCCTCAAAATTGACAAGGTCAAAATGATGGGTGTCTCCGATTTGCCTGGAGAAATCCGTATCGCATGCCACCTTGATAACCACATACAGATGGGCCTCTTGCTTTTCCTTTTGCCGGCGCTCCTTCTCCTCTTGCTCTGCCTGATTCAAAACAGTTGTTTTTTGTTTCATTCGAATAACCAGTTTTTTTCAACCACCCAAAACACCAATGGTACACACAACATCAATCCAAGGTACTATCAAAACTGCCGCCTTTTCACACCCAAGTTATTGTCAAACCTGGCTTCCTTCTCCCCTCCCCCCCCCCCCAAAAAAAAATAAATAAAAATAACAAGAAAAAGAGGAAAAAGAAACCTCCATGTGAAAGAAATAAAAAAGTGCAAATTTCAAAAAAAAACAGCGTCCCAATGTACCTCGAGTCTTCGCCGCACATGCTCCACCAGATCGTCCTTGCTGGCATCGCACATGATTCGGTCCCAATCGGATTCGCGAATGTAAACCAACATATACGCCGTCGACTGCTTTGCATACTTCAACCCACCTCCTCCCCAATTAGAAATCGGCATTGGATCCTCCTCACCTGACACACCACCAAGCAATCAATGTAAATATAAAAAAACCCACACACCCCTGATTGTCCAGCCACAAACTCCGCACCAACGAATTCATTATGACGATCGATCTTGACTATTATCGCAGAGCTCAGCGACTATGGGAGAAAAAAAGGGGATGTTACTTCAAAAAATAGATATACTTCTCAGTCCAAGGTTATACAATATCCCTGAACTTCTGAAGATTGATTATAACTCCTCCCCCCCCCACCCCCCTAGGGTAACGCCCTCCTTACCATACTGATCATCCACAGCTCGCTTAACGACCTCCTCCTTCACCATTTCATCATCGAATTTAAACCATTTGTCGCCTTTGGGGCGTGAGAATGCGAAGTAGTGGCCGCCGTGCGCTCCTCCACTGTGTACCAAGACGCTATGTAATCGGTACAAATTCCGGGTCTTGTTCGCATTCGGCACCAGATATTTTCGATTTCCCACGTCCAAATCCAGCTCCAGATCGAACTTGTAATGAGAATTGATCTGTTTGTCCCAAAAAAATCAAAAAAATGAGAATTGACATCCTTCTGAGTTTTAAATTTGAAGAAACAAAAGACTTTCTTCCTGAGTTTTTTTTTTTGGGGGGGGGGGGGTTGAATTTAAAACTCAGAACGGTTTTCAGTATCGACAGTGGGAACAGTCAGACATGGGGTGCCTTCAAGAAGTACTAATCTGAATCTTTCTTTTCGTGAGCACCTTAACCATCATGCTCCTAGCTGGATCATAATCGAACCGCTTCAAATGTAGCTGCAGAACTGGAGGAAAATCTTCGAAAAGCGTGTATCTTTTTGCATCCTGTTGCCAAAAAAATGACAGTTGAACTCTTTGAAACAACATCTCTCTCAAACAAATTTCCATGGGTTCCGAAAAAATCAAACAGAAACAGCAAGTCACCCCTCCCCCCAAAAAATAAATAAATAAATTCCCCCACCATCCCCCAAGAAGAAAGAAAAATCTAATAATGCATGATTTTTGAAAAGCAACAAAATGCAGCTGAAGGTGAAGAAAAAAAAAGGACCAAAACTTACCACGAGGCCGTGGCCGTCTGCTTTGTATTGGTTTTGCCCGTCCATCATTTCCTCTTCACAAAATTTATCAAAGGATGCATAAATATCGCTACAACCTTTCACGTCGAGCTGAATCTCCATAAAAGCTTGCCTTCGTGTCGATTTAAAATCCACGCCCATACAATCGATAGTATTGATGTAATGCCCCTGAAAAAGTTCTTCAATTGCTTTTTCTACCTTCGTGCCCTGATTTTCCAGACGCAATCAACACACACACATTAGGAAAATATTATATATATATATCTAGGAAAAAGCGAGAATAACACCACATCGGCACACACCCCGTGGAAAATTTGACTCAGAATAAGTGTGCTAAAAATAGCATGAGTCAAATTTTGGTGCGCTATGTTTAGCACACTTATTCTAACTTGGATTCCATTCCTTATTTCAGCGATGCAAGAAACATAGTAGTGAGGTGTTTCAACCATGAAACCTACCTTCATTTTCTCCTCAAGTTTTTCACACAAAATGGCTTCCATCTCCTGAATATCGTGCTGAAGAAAAGCATCGTACGTGCCCCATCCAAAAGACTTTGTTAAATCCTTCGTGTTGACACTGGAGGATTGGTACTGGAGCTGCATATTAAAGCAAAAAAAAAATAATAAAAAACATGCTTCGACTGATTGAACGAAACAGTCGGCTTGATTTCCCTTGGCTTTTAAAACCCCAACATGGAAAAAAGAAAAGAAATTCACACATCACTGAGATTCGACCACACGGAAGTTGACAAAATGGTTGTTTTTGTTTGTTCGTCTTTCTTCCCTCTTCATCTTTTGCTGATATTTATTGATAAGATTGCTGTTGGGATTTTCTAAAGAGGGATTTTTTTTTTTACCTTGAAGAACAAGCTTTGCAAGGCCAATGGTATGCTCTTCTCAGGTTCGTCCGTCTCAAGCGTCGGCATGTGATAGACCGCCTGATGAAACACAGACAAAAAAATTAATAAAACATTTTTATGTAGTGAAAGAGGTTCATTAACCTTGTCCAACTAAATAATTTATGAAAAAAAGGATGAAGTGTGAAAAAAATATCTTCCATTTTACAACAAACTGGGAGATAAACACCAGAAGAAGCTGTGCCCCTTTTTTTTTTGCTGTCTTTCGTTCTTCCCATGATATGTCCCACTCAACATTTTTTTTGTTTCGCATTCCTGGAGGTCTTTCAGAATTGTTCGTGCAGTCGCCTTTCATCTGAATTCACATCATGCATGGATCGAACAAAAAATCCCAAGAAAGCACCCACTAAAAAAAACAAAAAACAGAAAGATTGCCATTTGTTTTCCCCTTTTCCAACAGGGTGTTTTCTGGTAATGAAGCCAATCATACCTTTCTGAAGTAAGGGATGTGGTACAAATACTGCAAAAGCGAATTCATGTAACACGTGGCCCCTTGATTTTTCAGCCCCACGTATCCAGTCTCCTTCCTACTCATGCGATAAATCTGATCTTCCCTTTGCACCTTGATTCTGACTTTCAAAATCAACTTATCGTCCACGAGGTACCCCTTCGTGGTGTCAGTCACATCGATCACCGACAAAAACTGGGTGAAGCCCCAGTCTGTCGCGGAATTCGTGAACATGTGATTGGCATCTGTGGAAACGTGGGGGCAAAAAAAGATTGATCTTTTTTGTTTCTTAGGTGAACTAGTCACTGTATATCTCACTCTTCCAGCAACTCCCCGCCACGAAAAAAAGTGAGCAGATCGTTCAAGACCCAGAAAACATTTGCTCAAAATCGGTGCGAAATTTCCACGGAGGAGAGTTTGTTCCATCAAGTTTAGATGTTATTAGAAAATAGTTTGAGAGGAAAGAAACAAAAAAAAATAGAAAATGGTTCAATAAAAAAGAAACAAAAAAAGCAGCCCTACCATATCTTTCTCTTTTGCAAATTATTAAAAGCAACGAACTGATTAAAAAAAAGTCCTGCAAGGCTCTACTCCCCCCCCCCTCTGGCGAAATAAAAATAAAAATAAAAAAAAGAGCAGAAGACTGACCTCTCCTTATCGACTTGAGATCGTCGAACTGGTTCACGGCGACCAATTCGAAACGAGCTTTGGGACACATCTGTTGTGGAGTGTAGCTCGCCTCAGGAAAGTCCAAGTACACGGCAACGTGATCCGCTCCGCGTTGAACCTCATTGCCTTTGGGGAAAATCAGCAACCGCCTGCGAACAACCCGAGCTTGATCCCGTCGAACGGTGCTTTTTCTATTCGTTGATTATTTAGCTTTTTAAAATATCTCCCTCCGGAAGTCTTGCCGGAATTTGAGCCCCGAGGAAAAGTGAAAAACGTGTCCCGAGCCCAGAAGCAGATTTAATTTTCGAACATAATTTCGAACGGGTTCGAGGAAAATACGAGGGTTGCGAGTGGATCTCACGGCAGTAAAGGGGGATATCCGTCTTTTTTGCTTGCTTTCCTTTCAAACAAAACAGCAAACCACCCACCATTGGTAACTTCCGATCTCGAATGTCTCTGAGTAGAGCTTGCGGTCTCTTCGTGATGAAAACTTATCCACCTCCCACTGCTCGATGGAAAGAAACAGCAACTTAAAAAAAACTGGAATATGGTGTTTCTCCATTCAGACAGTGGCTATTTCTCAGAGTTGGTTTTTTTTGAAAGGGTTAGATTTTGTCACCACATATTCTCAAAAAAAAAACACTTTACCGTGTGCTCCCCAGACCACTCGCAAGACGGCTCAGGTGGACTACCTCCGCTGCTTTCTCGGGTCGTTTCGACCCCTGCGAAGCACCAAATCTCGGATCTCTCAGAAAACCCATTTTCCTTCTCAAACAGAGGAAAAGAAAAACACCCTTCCCAGAAAACTCTCAACCCAACACGTTTTCCACAGTGCAAAATAAACCGACGCCGATGTCACGAGAAAACGGAACGCAAGAGGGAAGCACCACGACCTTCCATGGGCTCGACGTCCCCGTTCAGAACAGCAGGCAAAGCATCGGGAGAGTCATCCATCAACTCGGAATCCTCTTGGGTCATCGACTGGAGGGGTTCGTTTCAAGAAAGGACCAAGAAACGGAGCCAGAATATGCACGAAAGTGTCCGTGTCGACAGACCAAAATTTGGAGCCGCCCTGACGAGTGTTTCTTCTACGTTTTTTGGGGGTTCGCTTCGTGTTTTTTTTTTTCACTGAAAAAAAGAGATTTCGGGTAGTCCCAAAGAAGCAAGAACGGTAGAACAAACCATCACTCTTGCGTATCTAATTCGGGTGTGACGGACGAAGGGGCAAACTACTAATCGCCGTGGCGTTTGGTTGAGTGTACGACACTCAACGCAGCACCAACGGAAGCTGACCAACATCTCGCCGCTCCCTCCCACGTTCACAAATTCAAGCCAAAAAACAGGAGAGAAAGGAAGACAGGGAGGGGAGGGATGGGTGAGTTGTGCAAGCAGCGTTTTTGTTTTTTTTTTTAATTATTTTTTTTTTTTTTGCAATTCATCACCCATGTTGAGTGATGTATTGTGGAAGATCGGAAGAGCATGCTGGCAGCCCAAAATGGGAAGCGAGTGTTTATAGTGCTGCTGATCTTGGTAGGTGATTGGTTCAACAACCCATAACACCCAAAGATTTCTCAAAGGAGAAGAATTGTTCTTCTTCAGCTGATTAATTCAACCAACCCATCCAGCCCAATATATATATATATATAAAAGGTGCAGCTGTTCATCCCTGCATTTGTTATCTGAATTCCTATCCAAGACAAGATGGTGGATGACCACATAAAACTTGAATTTATTTATATAAAGATATCGAACACAGATATTGATTTTGCCAAACACTGAAAGCCAAACCATCTAAAACAGGGAAAAGGAAAGATTCCATAATGTCAGTATTTTCAATGTCATTGATCTAAAACAGGAAGAATAAGGGCTGCCCACACCCACTCCTGATTCAATTCAGGGACCATCTTTGTGATGCTTAATAACAAATATAGAGTGAACCCATATCTGACACCCAAGAGATTCCAATCCAATTTCAAAGACCTCACTGCTAAATGGGAATTTGTAAAACTCAAAGGTGTGGAACGGCACAGCCACTCGTTCACACAAAGGGTGAAAGGTTGATCTGAATTCGATGGATGAGTTTGTCCAAGCAAATTTTGTAAAAGTTATGAGTTTTTACACCCAACAATGAGTCTGACATCTTTTGAAAATTGTTTTACACCCAAAGAACATGAAATTTCTCTCTAGAATATTTTTGAGGTCAAGTTGTTGCAAGCAACTTCGTGAAAAAAAACAAAAAAAAAAACACCGCAAAGTGAACACAAATCCACACACAGAGATAGGACTTTACGGTTACGGTCACCGTAACCGGACCGTAACCACCGTAACCGGACCGTAACCGGAGTACAATTTTCGTCAGAAAATCGTACTTTTACGGCCGTAACCGTAGCACCGTACCACTCCGTACCGCTCCGTACCGGACCGTAACGACCGTAACGGCCGTAACAACCGTAAACCGTAGAAAGTGACCCCCGCAGGGTCCCGCGATTCCAAAGGAACCCAGGGGGATTCGAACCCGCGACCCTACTGACTGCAGCCTAACGCTTTAGCACTGAACCACGCTACTTCACGGTGATTTAGGGCCTACCGTAGTTATACCGTACCTGTTCCGTACCGTAAAAACAACATATTACTCCGGTTACGGTACGGAGTTACGGCCGTAGTACGGTGACCGTAACCCGACCGTAACCGGACCGGACCGGAGTCGGACCAAAAATTTGGCCCAAGTCCTATCTCTGTCCACACACCAATCAGAGATAGGACTTTGCGGTTACGGTCACCGTAACCGGACCGTAACCACCGTAACCGGACCGTAACCGGAGTACAATTTTCGTCAGAAAATCGTACTTTTACGGCCGTAACCGTAGCACCGTACCACTCCGTACCGCTCCGTACCGGACCGTAACGACCGTAACGGCCGTAACAACCGTAAACCGTAGAAAGTGACCCCCGCAGGGTCCCGCGATTCCAAAGGAACCCAGGGGGATTCGAACCCGCGACCCTACTGACTGCAACCTAACGCTTTAGCACTGAACCACGCTACTTCACGGTGATTTAGGGCCTACCGTAGTTATACCGTACCTGTTCCGTACCGTAAAAACAACATATTACTCCGGTTACGGTACGGAGTTACGGCCGTAGTACGGTGACCGTAACCCGACCGTAACCGGACCGGACCGGAGTCGGACCAAAAATTTGGCCCAAGTCCTATCTCTGACACCAATCAACCCTTGTGCTCATTTGCCTTCGAGAAATGTGTCGGAGTAGCTCCCTGTAGTTTGAAGGGGCAGCTTCAGCCAATCTGTCTGATCTATTAGTGTAGACTGGAACAGTGGGGTAGACGCCGGCGTTTGCGTCGGTCAGTGGGAACACCTTTTAGTCATCGTGGAAAGCGCGAGTTTGGCGGAGTCCCTGTTTCTGGCGCCTGGCGGCGTGTGGACTCTAGTGTCTACGCAAAGGCGTTTTCTGGCGTTTGGGGATGACAGGTGGATGAGTCGTGGACTTGCGTTCGTGAGGGGTGTTTTCTCTGCGGAGGTTGACGTTTCGAATACCCAGGCTGGGGTATATTAGTCGGGTTCATTGTTTGTGTTAGTCGAACGGGTTTGTTTAACAGAGTTTGTGTGGAAACTGTGTGCGTCCTATCAAAGCACCCACGTCTCGAGTTCGTAGCGCCGACTCGAGTTCGTTTTCGGTTCTCCTCCTCTGCTAAACTCCCCAACCACAACCTCTTTCCTCTCCAACTCCCGACACTCTCATTTACAATGATGATCACTAGCAAACAACTACACTCCCTTGCACGTGATTTTCATCAATTGAAGCCCTTTCCCCGTGTTTGCTCGATCGCCAACTCACCATCCCTTTTCCATGCACAGTTGGATTGCCGATCTGTGCAGGAAAATCCCATTTGACCGCGAAAGTGGTGGACGAATTCTGGGTTAGCGCTCCACCTTCGCGAGATTTCAAGTTGGCCATCAACAGAGAGTCAGACATGGGAGCCCTCCGAGTCACACCGTACAACACAATCATTTCCCCTCCGGATTTTGTGCCTGGGGTACAGAAAGGCCCTCCCGCAAGCATTTCCTGGGCCTTTAAATCGTTTTTTTTGGACCAAAAAACAGTGCAGGTCGCAGAAAGCTGGTGCAGACCGCTGACCACTTGGGTGAAGCCTCTCACTTTGTTTCGTTTCGTCGGGAGGTCGTTTTTTTTCCTTCGCGCGCAGTATCGCCTTTATTCGAGCGCGCACCCAAGACCCCATTTCCTGGCAGTGGGTGAAAGAGCACCTGCCGATGGCCCAGACGCATGCACGTCTTTGCGGGTTGGAGAGCGTCCGGCCAGGTCGGGGTTTGGTCCCCACCTGGCGACCGAGGGTTGGCACGCTGGGGTGTCGTGGTAAGCTGGGATAGCATTCGTGAAAACCTGGTTTTTTCGTTACGTTTGTCGAGTCAGCTGGCCCTTCAGAAAGGGTTGTCTTGATGGGTCACTTTGGTCGTTGCTCACCACCACCTCGCCAGCGAAGCCATTGTTTTGTGAATGATTCGCTTTGCCTCGCGAAGAACTGTGCCGTTTCGGAACTCGTGAATGTGCTGGCTTGCTTCCTAGCTCTTGCCATGCATGCTCTTTTGTGGACTCGCATCCAGTTCGTCAGTCACAGCGAACCGGTTATTTCCTCTGCGGTTTGATTCGCGACAATGCTACACTAGATATCCTCTGAAAGTCGCAGGGGACGCTTACTTATTACGCTTATTTTTCCTAACCATCGACGCGCATCGCTTTTCGCTCATACGAGCCAAAAAAGATGCGGAGCGGTCTCGTTGTCATTTTTTTCCCGTGTCGCATCAGTCGTGCTCGAAAGCCTTCCAGTGGTTTCTTCATTCGCTGACGTTGTTTAACTGGGTTTGGTCGTGCGGAGATGGTCCCGAAAGCGCAGCAGCTTCTGTATTCTGCGTTGTTACTTGCTGACCTGGTCTTCCATCAAGACCGCAATGAGTTGACGAACCGGACTTTGGCGCATCGGAGTCTTTCTAACGGCTTGTTTTCGGGTTTTCGCTCGTAGGACTGAGTCGACAGGGCACCATCGTCGTCTCGGCGAACTCGCGCGGGAGTCAGAACCCGCTCGGGGACTCGTCCGATGACGCGAGGTTCCGGAAGCGTCCCGAAGGCCTCCGCTACGAGTGGAAGGTATGAGGTTCTGCTTTCGCTGTTGATATGACTCTGATAAGCCCAGTGCTCCCTGTGTGTGTTTGTTGAAAGGTCGACCACAAGTGGCTTGGACCCTTGATTAGTAATGGGCACCTGACCAATCAAAATTCCATTGAAAGGATCAAGTTTGCCATCGGAATTACACATCAACTGTATGCTTTTTTGCCCTTTTTTTCTGAAATGCATGTGTCTGCTTTATTTTCAATTTTTCTTATTCTCACACTGTCTCGGATGCATTGCCCTTTAACCCCACCCCCCCCCCAAAAAAAAAAAATCTCTGATTCAGTATGGCTGGGCATCAGCACTCAAATAAAAGCTGTGATTGTCTGTGCAAAATCAGTGGCACGAGGCTCGCAGTCGCCCCGGGTCGTGGAACAAGGGGTGCGCCTCTGACCGGCCCCAGCAGTCCTCCCTCCACGAGTCCTCGGAGGTATGGGACTGCTACGACGGGGCCAGTCTGCCCCCCCGCGACAACCCCCGCCAAAAGAAGCCCGCCAACGACAAGCCCAAGGGCACCTCCCCAGAGAAGGAGTTCACTTCTCTGGCCTCGAAGCTCCCGTCTCGTGCGAGGATGGGAGTGGACCTCGTCAGGAACGGACGCCGTTACCTGAACTTGCCCCAAGTAAGTCCAGAATGCCGTTTGCTGTGCTCTTGCTTTATGTCTGACACCCTTTTTTTTCTCCTGATTGTGTCAGAACATTGAATGATGATCTTTCAGCAATAGAGATGACTGGATGCTCTATTGAGTTTTGGACTGGTCTTGCTCCCAGCGGGGGTGGAAGCGTCTGAACCGTAGTAACTCATGTATCGAACTCTCCAAACACAGCCACTCGATCAAGTCTGACAGAACGACCCCCTGGATTCAGGTGTATGTGATACTCTTCGGGGTCAAGAAGTCCGCGACCGAGGGGATCTACTCCCTGAGGTCGTACAACGGGATGACCGGTCTCCACGTCGAGACCATCATCTGCTTCGAGTGCAACGAGGAGGCCTTCCGTTTCGCCGGGCTGCTCGAAGCCACCATGCAGCATGCCCCCACCGTCCACACCATCCAGCCCAAGGACTTGCTGCGCTTCTGTAAGGAGTCCGGGTATGTATCGATTTCGCTCTTGTTTTGCTCTGTTTGTTTCCTGAAAATGTCTGAAGGTTTCGATTGAGTTTTTGTGAATGTGTGTGTGTAGGTACTCTTGCCGCCTGGAGCCGAAGGGGTCGATGTTCATGCCTCCGGAGTTCAATGTCGGCATCACCGACTGGGAGCGCTCCATGCGATTGAGGTAGATAGATCAATCCGATTAAGGTTCCCTCCTTCTCCTTCGAATATGAATCCGATCTGCCTGAGTTGGAAAACAACCAACCCAACCTTTTTGTTGATAGAAATCCTACTGGAACCAGCCAGGGCTGAAAGACTCCGTTTGTTTTCTTGACTGCAGGGAGGGAAAATACGAAGTCCTGGAGGAGGAACCCCATGCCAAAAAGAAGCCCGAATTGCCACCGTTCAGCGGAAATCCTGAGGACCTCCCAAAGCACATTCAGGAAATTAACGACAGCATCACAATGGAATTGGACGAATACCGGGCGATGTTGGAGCGAATGCTCCCAAAGGATGAACCCTAGAAACCCCCAGTAAAAAAAAAGAGAAAAAAAAAAGAACCAAGGGCAGGGAGAGAAGAAAAAAAACACCCCTAGACAAGAGCCACCAAGTTTTGGATAGAGCAACACCAAGAAAGGGGATAAAATAATAAAAACGAAAAAAAGAAAGAAAACACAGGAAATACTTGCTGCTTTTTTTTTTGGATGAAAAAGATTGAATTGCATCTTTTTGAACATGTACTGGAATTCGTATCCGATCGCAATTTTCGCTTTTGCGTCAAAATTTTGTTTTTTTTTACTTTTTGCAAAAGTGGAGTTGTTTTCGATTTTAAGGGGTGGTCTTTGAAAAAATATCAAAAGAGGAAAGAAAAGAAATACAGTGATGCCTGTTCTTTTTTTTTTTTTTGTGGGAGTTTTGGTGGAGCGACAGTTTTGTGTTTTGCTAACGTTTATGAATTGCTTTACAACGAGGAGGGGAAATGGGATCCGCAACAAACAAAAAGAAAATTTCGTTTTTTTTTTCTATTTTTCTTTGGATAAAAGGGTGAAGGGAGGCAAATGGGAGGTGGTTAAAGAGGGAAAGGTTTTGAATGGTCAGGATGAGGGTCGGAAAAAAAAAAAAATTGAGTTTGGAGGGGAAAAAGTTTCTGGATTCCACCACCGCTGATTGGAGATTAAAAAGAAACTGGATGGAGCAATTACGCGACTTACAGGGGAAAAAAGGACACAATTTTGATCATTTTTTTTTGTTTGCAAATTTTGGTCGTAATGAGAGGAGTATTTCTTGGGCTCCGTCTGTTTCTTTTTTGCTTTTTGGTAATGGTTGGATGGAAAAAAGAGGGGAGGCTTGTTTTGGAGTGAGGGGGAAAAATACGTACTGATGAGGGAAGAAAAATTGCCTCCAAGAAGGAAAAAAAATTGGATGCATATGAAAGTGTTGTGCCATGAAAGAGGAACTGTTGCGTGGGTAAGAAAAACGAAAACACAGAATCTTATGAGGTGATTTTCGACAGCTTTTCTTTTTTCTATTGTGTGGTTTTTGGAATTTTGGACAGGTGTGGTGGATTTTTAGGAAACGAGAGGAGGTTGTAAGGGAAAAAAAAGTATTAGGTTTTGATTTTTAAAGTGCATGAATCCGGAGCAGGGCTCTTTGAACAACAAAGAAAGGTTTTTTGTTTTATTTTTGGGTGGGGGGGAAGAGGGAAAAACAGGAAAAGAGAGTGACCGACCACCTGGTGGATGTTTTCCTGAGGGTCACTGGAAATCAGAAATTAGATAATTTTGTTATTTTGAAAAAAAAAGAAAGGGGGGGGGGGGTTGCGGGGTTTACCCGAGCAGGGGAAAAACAAGAAAAAAAAGATTGTGAAAAGATGGGGGAAAAAAAGGGGGTAATTTGAAAAACTATATTTAAAAAAAAAGAAGAGAAGCCTTTGACGGACTTCTTGTTTTTTTTGATATTTGCTTGTATCGCTCGGATTGAGGAAACCCGGAGTGTGGAGTGAGGGAAATTTTTGGGGAGTTCGTTTTGCTTGCCTTTGTTTCACCCTTATGATTTTCGATGAGCAATTTTTCATATTCCTGGGGGCTGGTAGGTGTGGTTTAAAAAGAAGATTTGGTTTTTTTTTCTTCCCCTTTTTACTTTTGACCCTATCATTACATTAATGGCAAAAAAAAGGAATGAACCGAAAAGAAATGTGGTTAGGGGGAGAGTGTGGATTTCTCTGGGGTTCCGAGGTGATACAGAAAAAATGAAAAAAAAAGGGGTTGGGGTTGGGAAAAAATTCAAAATATGCATAGCTTTGGTTTTGAGATGAACCAAGGCTTTAAAAAAGAAAAAAAAAGAGGGGAGGGGAGGGGAGAAGAAAACACTTCGCAGAAAAAAAAAAAATACATATATTAAAAAAAAAAAAGAAAGAAAAATGACAGTTGTTTTGAAAAGACGTTTTGTGTTCTGTTTCCGTTTGAGCGTATGTGTGTTGTGTGAAGAGGGGAAAAAAAATTCCATTCAAAGTAGAGCCCCAGTGAAAATTTCAAGAAAAGGATTTGAAAAAAAAAAAAATGGGGACTCTTTTGGATAATGTGGAGGGTTAGGATTGTTTCGGGGGTGGGGGCAGCATTACTAAAAATCTCTGCAAAAAAAAAAAATGAAAAAACGGATTGAAAGGAGATATTTGTTGCTGTGGTTTGGATTGGAAGGAAAAGTTGGTGAGGATGATCAAAAGCAAAGAAAATTGAAAAATATATACAAGATGGAAAGGAAAAAGAAATTACGTGAGGAAAAAAAGAACAGAAAAAAACAAAAAAAACGACAGGTTTCGCATGAGTGTGTACGCGTGTGTGATTTTCTCGTGAAGTTTTGGATTGACTGTCGATCGGCTAGTTTTCGGAAGAAAAAAGAAAAAAAATAGAAACCTATAGGGAAAAAAAGGAAAGAAAAAGATGAGAGGAAACGTGCTGTCCTCTATATGCATAATGGGATTTCGTTTTTCTTCGGATCCAATTTGCGACTCATTGCAATCTGGTGGAGGAAGAAGAGGCAAGTTTTTTATAGTGAAAAGACTGGTTGGGTGAGAAATTGCAGGCCTTGTGTTTTACTACGAAGGTTTCATCATTTTCTTTCCCCCTTTCCCTGTTTTGGTTTTGATTTGATATCAATTCTCAAGTTCTTGCCATTCTGCAATCGAGTTTTTGACATGTCACTTTCGAAATCCCCATTTTTCGGGGTTTGAATTTTCGAAAGGTGGTCAACGGTCAACTGAAAAGGAAAAAAGATTTTGGAGTTATGGATGCAGATGGATGGGTCTTTGGATCGATTACTGAAATATCATTTCAAGCCAAAAAAAAAGGGGGGGGGAATTGATGTTTGATTTTGAAATTGTCGATATGCCTTCGAGGACCTGGATTTTTTTTTCCCCTTACGGTTTCTTTGTTTTGAAAAACAAACGCTGGTCGGGATGCTTGGATCGATTGGAAACCCGGATGAAAATCTTTCTGTAAACTTGACTTGTTTTTTCTTACTTTCGATGTGCGGGACGAAAATTTGCAAAAAGGGTGGCTCCTGATAAAATTTTGGGTTTCTTTCTGTCGAGAGACGAAATGAACAAAATCTACTGGAGAGAAAAAAAGATTGAGAACAGAAATTTTAGGTCTAGTGTGTGGTGTTAATGGCACTTCTCGAGCTGAATTGGTTAAGTTGAAAGGATTCCTTTTTTTTTCTCCTCGGGGAATTTTGAACCAACCATGGAAATTCGGGGGTTCTGAAGAAGAAAGAAACCAAGAGAAAATGTGGCCTATGCTGAGTTTTTTTGCAAATATTTGTCCAAGAGGGAAGAAAAAACTAGGGTGTGTCGAAAAGAAACAAGGATTTCTGGTTTGAGACAGGTTGTAGGTATGGTTTTTTTTAAAAGAGAAACGCACAATTTTTCTTGTCTTCTCTCTTTCGCTTTGGGTGTCCTTTTTTTTTGCCCCTTGCATCTTTTCATTTTCACCGTTTCTGTCTTTTTTTTTTGTTTGCCTTTTTTTTTGTGAACAAACTTTGTGTTGGAATAATAGAACATATCATATCGGGAGGGTGGGTAAAAAACCCCCCAGAAAGCTTTGGTAAAAAAAAGAAAAGGAAAATGTTTGAAATGGGAAGGGGGGGTTTGGGGGGGGGGGATCTTTTACATATAACGTTTGAGGTTTCCTACGTTTGCACAAGATCAAAAAAACATTTTTTCAAAACACCAGAAAGAGAGGAAAACAAAAAGAAGAAAGAAAACGTTGGAGGGGATGGTGGTCCGTTTTTTTGTTTTTTTTTTTGAAGAAAGGAAAAGAATCGGGGTGCAGAAATTTTTGAGAAGAAAGTTTTCTTTGTAGTTGACGCTGTATGATGTGTGGCTCTGTTTATGTTTTTTTTTGTTTTTTTTAACCTTTCATTGTTTGTTGTTCATTTTTCTTCTATATTTTGGAGGGGGGAAAAAAGGAGAAAAAAGAGAACATTGGAAAAGGAAAAAAAAAACCAACAGAAACGAAAATCCAGGGCAGCCCACTCACCAGAAAAAGCGTTTCGTTTGGTTTTCTTTTTTTGGAGGATCTTATCCGGAGAGGGGGGGGGAAGGGGAAAAAAGAATCTTTTTCTTCACTTCTAAAGTGAGAAGAGAAACCGTTTTTTGGAGAGGGGGTTGGAAAATTGATACGAATTGACAAAAAATTCCGTGATGTCTCCCTCTTTGTCTGTGTGTGTTTGGTTTTTCCTCTTCTTTGAATTTTTTTTTGGTGGTCAGAGAGAGGTTTCTTTTGGTCTTGATGGAATTTGTGTTTTTGGTTGTTTTCTTTTATCAGAGTAACCTCTGTTTTTATCTGTGTTTTGTTTTGTTTATGTGGGGCTCTGTACATGTAAAATCTAAGTATGATTCCGGTTCTTTTCTTTCAAACAGTAGTTGCGAAAATTGGCTTTTTGCAGGCGGGTCAAATCCTCAAAAAAAAAATGAGAAAACAGGAACTCTGAATTATCTCTGAGATTTTCCTTCATTTGTTTTTTTCTTCGCACGATCCTCCCTGTGGTTTTTAAAGATCAATTTCTTGCAGCAGTTTCTCTGTTCTATTTTTTTTGGGGTGGGGGTGCATTCATCGGCTGCTCCCAAAATCGAAAAACTTCGAAAACCCGCCAAGAAGATGTCGCTTGGATCGTTTCATATCTAATCCAGTAACACATCCTCTGGCACAAAAAACAGTTGGACACCCGTTTGCAGAAGGCAAAAAAAGTTACAAAAATTCAGGATGGACTGACACTCTTGTCTTTAAAAATCTGTGAATGCATGTTTCCAACTGTTGGGACAGACATGTGGGCTCTTTAGAAATACCAAAAAGGCAATCCATTTTGTGTTTCTCAGTGCCCAAGGAAGAATACTATTGCACAGAACAGCCCACAATGACAGTGGCACGCTGCATTCGTTTCAAGCAGGGGGCGCTCCCACAAAAAAAAACTTAAAAACGAGGAAAGAAGAAACACCCCGAGTTAACGATCGTATGAAAATGGTCTGAAATCTCCTTGCCAGATCGCAGTCAAACCTTCCACGCAGGTCGGGAACTCCAAACCCTGCATGAGGGCTTTCACCTTGTCATTACGAACCCGCTTCTCCTCCAAGGTTCTTCGACTTGCAACTGAAGTTAGGTTTGACTTTCTGTCTGGCTCTCTTTTTTCCTTTCTTTGGGGAATCCCACTCTTCTGTGCAGGAAATTTGTCATAACGAAATCGTGCAGGATCTTTTTTCAAAAGGCTTTGGGCGAAGGGTTGGACTTCGGATCTTGGAGCAGGATTATCATCGACGACATTGTAAGTGTTTCCTTTTGCATCTCCCATTATCATGGCTGAATGCAACGCCTGGCAAAAAGAATTTTCACCTCACCAAAAAAAAGTACGATTTGGCTGCAGAAAACGGTTGAAAAAAATCAGATGGGGGGATAGAAGACCCCCTCCCCTGCCCCCAAAAAAAGAAGAAAAGAAAAGGATTTACCAAACTTATTAGAAAAGTGGGAAAAAGACTGTCGATTTTTTTTGACACAAGGGCACAAGGGGACTGTGATAAAAGAAGACTGGGATCGATACAGTCGTGTGCATTTCTTGTTTTGACTCATTGCTCGAATAGAAAAGTTGGGAGGGAAAATAAAAAACAAAAAGACTTTCTTTCTCACCCTGCAAACGTCTAGCAAATGGCATCTGTTAGTGTAGCGTTGCTGCAATCTTCTAGATTGACTGGACAATAAATTCTGAAACAGAGAAGAGCAAAGAATCGAAATAAATACTCGAGTAGGAATTCAAGGTTGATGTTGAAACTTGGGCGCTCATTTTAAGGAATTTTAAGGAACTTGCGCGTTTTTTTTTTTGGTGTTTGTATTTGCATCAGTATTTTTGCAATAAATTCGCAAAACCTATGCAAACCTGTAGTTCAGGAAAGCATCCAAGAAATCTCACTTTTGATGATAATGCTTCGAACAGGTTTCGGCCTGGTCCATATATGCCTGAAAAGAAACGGTAAAAAAAAACGCGATAGTGAAAATATAGTGAAAATAACACTCTTTGTGTTTTGACTTTTGTTGTTTTCAGCTCCAAAATTTTGTTCTTTTTTTGTTCATGGATGGCATCAATATAAACTAAACGAAGGAAACTTGTTTTCGACTGTGATTTGAAAAATAGTGACAATGCTGCAATAAAATGAAATGATAAAATGATACCACCCATATCACTCATTTTTCCATAGTGGGCGAGTGATACTGGGCTTTCGTTTTTTTTTGTAATACTTCTGGAAAAATAAACATAAAACGATAATTAAAAAAAAGTATGTATGCAAGAAGAAAAGAAAGAAAAAGTGCAAAAAAATGCTTGCTGCTCTTACCACCCAGTCGAAACACATCCAGTTGCAAATTCCTTTGGGTCGAAAACTCCCTCCACTGGTTTTCGGCTGCAATGCGAGCTTTTCCTCGTCCAGTCTGGGTGAACATAGAGCTCCTGCCAAAACAAAAAAAACACAAGAAAAAAATTTGAACATAAATTGATGCAGCGAACATTCAACATCTTGAACAGTGCCCAGTGAGAATTTTCCCTGGCTTCTTCCAGAAACAGATAATAAAGAAAAAGCTGGACTTGACCTGATGACGAGAAACAGGTCACCTTTGATGCATGTTTTCGTTCCATTCGATAAGTCACCTTTCATCCACCCAATCGCCATCCCAATCTCCATACACACCTGTCTTACACAAAAAAAGAGTGACAAAAGCCCACATTCTTTCCACGCACACAAGAATTTTTGTATGAAACCATAAAATGCCAAGAAGCAAAGCCAAGGGTGATCTCTCAGCAAACGAACCTGTGCTACTGATGTACCCCATCCATTCAATGCTTCCCAGCTCCAAATCGCATCTTTCGACAGCATCCAATACCTGTCCATCGCATTGCATCCAATCATCGAATAGAGAACATAGATAGATGCCAATGGATCATTTTTTTTCAGCAATCATTGATAAGGGAACTGAACACCCCTATTGATTTTCAAAAAAGTGATCGAATATGGATCCAGGCATTCACATGCAAAAGCCTCATTACCGGATCTTTGGAGTTGTTTTGGTCGATGATGGAGGGTCCAACGGTCGATAATACATGAGTCGACTTCTGCAGTGCTTCCTGAATTTCATCACTAACAAATCCACAGTGGTTCAACAAAAAATTATTATTTTGATGAAGAAATTAGATGGAAAAATACAAAACAATAAGAAGGGAATTGAACTTTTAATCATGCTCAAGATCTCTATGCATGACTGGTTGGCTGTACCTCAATCCAGATTCTGAAGAAGAAAATTGAAACGCTTCCATCCCAATACAGTTCAATTCTTGCTTGGATGCGCTGGATCGAGTCGTCCCATTGACCACCCTGAATATGCATGCCATCATGCAATTAAAGATCGCTTTTATGACTCGACATGCAAATCACACACATGCAATGCAATTTCTTACCATTCTGTATCGTCATCTTGGAGATGTTTCAGATAGGATGCAAGGCCGGCTCCAACGTAGCCGAGTCCAAACACAAACACGTGCTTCTGTGGCGGCGCCGCCGCCACCTGCATGCATCTTTGGCGGCGTACAGCCGACGGGCCGACACGATAACGCCTGTTCGGACAGAATCTCGCATTCTGTCCCCAGTGCTTGCTTGTGTTGAATCTCATTTGCAGATTCAAGATTTGTTGGATTCGTGACGCTGTCTTTTGATTTGCTGGTCACGCAACCCCACTTATTCAACGGTGATGCCATTTCGTGATCTTGGGATTTCTTCGAGCGCGGGTAGCGAGGATTTCGCCGAGGGAAAGGAAAGACATGCTTTCGCAATGGCAATTTTGTCGACAAGCAGGTAGGATCAGGCATGTCCAGCATCCGCTATTGGTTTTGCAGCAGAGGGACACCAAAAAGCTTGTAGAATCGTTCTTTGGATTTCATACACAGCACATTTCGTCGATTTCATGCGCAAACCCCTCTGAAATATGCAAAATTATTATGATTAAAAAAATTAATCGGAATGATTCTGACCATCAGTTTTCATTTATGGATTCTTTTTTGCAGCATGGACTTCCCAAATCCCTCGCCATCAGCACTGGTGCAAAGCTTCCACCAGATCCTTTGCTGCCTCAGTCAGACATCAAAACTCAGACCCGATTCCGGATGGACAAGTCGTACATTCCATCGCAGATCGAGAGGATTCCTGCAAGCAGAATGAGAATTCCTCCCCCCAACCTTCAGAATCCATCATAGAAAGCTCATCAGCCCCGAAAGAAGCGGATTCAAATTTCAAAAAGATGTGTTTCATTGGAATCGATCCTGACACCGGTGGGGCAATAGCTTACATTTCGATCGATGGTGGGGATGCTGATTTGAGTCAGGCGAACGTGGAGGTCATCGATGCTCCAGTCAAATTGGTGGTTACAGGCAAGAGAACTCGACGGTAGGAAAACGGATGGGCTTTTTTTGCCTCCTTTCGTTATGCACCTTCTTTTTTGAAGCTTTCATGTGGTTGCTTGACATCAGTAGATCTTGGGATATAGTTTTTGACAGGGAAAATATTGAAATGATTATTATTATCGTTTTGGTGGTTCAAGATTTTTTTATTAATTTCTTTTTTGGGGGGGGGAACTTCTTTTGCTACCTTGATAGAAATCAGGTGACTGTAATTCTGAGGCCCCTTGAAAAAACACAATGTTGTGTTCAGGCAGATTGACCCAGAAAGAATTGCTTTTCTGTTGGAGGATTTGAGAGACAGGAAGCTTGGAGCTATGAAGACGTTTTTAGAAAAACCGCTTCCATTGCCCATAAATGGAAGCTTCTCGAACCATCAGTCAGGTAGCTATCTTCCCCAAGGAAAAAATTTATATATAGAAACCAAAACAACTGTGCAAACGATCCAGAATTTATTTTTCTGTCGGTCGCTGACCAAAAGAAACAATGGAATTCCAAGCTCCATGCATGTTTTTTTTTCTTCCCCCTCACACAATGTCTTGATTTCATCCAGCATTAGCACCTCTTTTTGTTGATACTTTTTGACTCAACAAACCCGGCATTTGAAAGAAAAACTACAACAATAACTTGTTACAAAAATTATATATTTGGTGGTGGCTTTTTGGCTCTCGGTTAATTTGTTGCATTTACGTTCATTTATTTGATTTCTCAATTTTACTTTTTATTTTCTTACTTCAGTATTTTGATTTTTTTTTTGATTTTTTTTCGGGGGGTTCAGGAATAAGTTTTGGAGTTTGGTACGGATCTTTGTGTGCCAATCATATCGATACGAAGCTCGTTTTGGCTGCAAAATGGAAAAGAGATTTGGATCTATTTCGCAAACCCAAGGAGGGAAGCATCGCACGAGCCATCGAACTCTTCCCAGCCGCACTGCACATGCTCAAGTAAACACTTCTGGAAAAACCGATATCAACGATTATATATACATTTCTGCTTTTTTTTTTCAACCCTTTCCAAAGCTAACAACATCGATGGTGAATGAGCAAGTTGACTGTTGCAACACCAAAAAAAAAGAAAAGAAAAAGAAAGAAAATAGAGTGTTCCAATTCTCGAACTTCTCTCTCTCTCAGGCGGAAGAAAGACCATGGTAGAGCCGAAGCTTTGTTGATCGCGTACTGGGGCATGAAATATGGACACCTAATGGTCAATGATCTCGCACTCCCAAAAAAGTCCTCCAGAAAATCCAACAGAAAACGTCGTGAAACCCTTGCTAAATCCCAGAAAAGCCCCAGAAAGAAGACAGGTAGTGCGGACACGGTGTCTGGCATGGAGTCACCCAAACCGAAGGCAGGCAGTGAGGACACGGTGTCTGACATGGAGTCAACCAAACCAAAGGAAGGTAGTGAGAACACCGTGTCTGACATGGAGTCACCCAAACCCACCGTGGTTGTCTTGGTTGACCATTGCTTGGAGCAGACCACAGAGCCTGTAGGGTCTTCAGTTAATGGGGACAATAAAACAGATGACTGCGGGGTCGACAAAGATGCTGAGGAAATACAAAAGAAATCCACCAGAAGGCGAATTCGAGTTTGTGACAGAATTTTCTCAACTACTCGGGCAGTGGTGGAAGCAGGGCTAGCAAAAGACATTCGACAGGTTCGACATCTCTACTGATTTCCTGACTGAAGCGTTTAACATGTATGATGCTATCCAAGAGGTGGTATTTTATTTTTTTTGTTTTTTTTGGGGGGGGGACATGACTGTGGACACCCCCCCCGAACTTCTTAAAACTTTTCTTTTCCTAAGTTAAAACAACCGAGATTTCAGGATGAAATAGATATATGTACATTTTAATTCTTAATTTTTATTTTTTTTTGCTCTAGGTGCGGCGCAGAGTGGAAAGTGACAACCAAAAGTGGAAAGACTGGCTAAGATGCTAGTAGATTTGCGCACATTTTTTTTTCTTTTTTTGAGGCTTGTAAAAGTAGGAAGGAAACTAGGTGGATTAATGAGATGGTGGATCTGATGATACAGATTGAAATTGGGTCCAGGGTGTAATCAATCTCACACTTTTTCAGATTCATTGCACTTCCATGGTGCCCATCCTCCCCCCAAACACATCAAAAAAAAAGTAGAACATCTTCTCCTTGGCTTCCACCGGACAAAAAGGAAAATTGGAAGAAAAAGCTCGACGGAAAAGTTAGATTATTCCCCAAACAATTCATTTTGGCTCTCCCAAGCGCTGAACGTTAAAACTAGATCTGAGAGGCTGGGAGTCTCCCAACACGCAACCTTAATCTCAATCCTGGAATACTACTTAAAAGCTGGCTGGAAAAAGCCTCAAATAGAGATTGCACATTTCGCTCAGCACCATGAAGTTCACAATGGTGGTTTTGGCGTCGCCTGAACGAACAAATAGGAACACTCACTGAGTGGTTGTACCACCATCACCAGCAAAAGACTGTTCCCAGTTCTATTTTGTATTGTAAAACCCATTGGGATCGAATGGGCTGTTTAGTGAGACATGTGGATCGCGCAAGTCAAAGCGCCGCCTGGCTGAGGGATGTTAGTCGAGTTTTAAGTTTGTGTATTTAGGAAGTGAGTGGGGAACAACTTTGACTCTCTGTAAAAACTGTGGTTTTTTATACTGTGGTTTCAACATGGTTTCGGAGCTCAGGACCGGTGTCCTAGGGCTCGTTTTGATTGCGATACTGGCAGTGGGGCTGTTCACCCTGCCAGTGAAAGGAGCGTGGTTTTTCACTTCCAGTGAAGTGTCGGCTGCGAAAGAAGAGACGGAGACGGAAGAGTTGAGTCATATCGTCTCCGAACTACGAATGGAAATACAAGAGACCAGGAAGCTCGTCCTGGCGGCGAATAGTGTCAGAGGGGAACTCATAGACACGATCGAGCGAACGCTTTCCCAAAAGCCACCACCACCTCCTCCCACAGATCTCCAGCCGCCTTACTCACCTCCTCCCAGCTATCCCGCGGGCAGTAGAGAGGAGCTGATCCCGCCGACGACACACTCTCCACCACCTCCGCCCACACCTCAAGAAGAAGCTGACTCTTCGTCCACCCTACAGCAAGATGAGCGCGACTGGTTGGTCCTCGCTGTGCAGGCGGCCTTCTATCTTGTGGGGAGCGTCACGGCGGGGTTTATCACGTGGATCTGTAAAAGGCGAGGTCCAGTGCGAGTTCGAGAAACGGAACGCCGAGTGGGCGGCGCAGTGAGCGTGAAAGGCGCAGGGACGATACAAACGTGGAACCGCCGCATCCAGAAACGCGTCATGCGTGACTTGGGAATCACTTATCCCGATATAGCGACGAGAATCAGGGCGCTGTGGGCCATGTTCGACTCAGAAGCGGATGTTACTTCGATTATCTTGGATTCTATTCAAGACTTGATTTCAGAAAGTACTGGCGGGCAGTCACTCCCCCCCAACCACTCCAATGTGACTTTCGAAGGAAAAAACGTGGATATGGAGGCGTTGTGGGGTCGAGTTTGCTTGTTGTTGGACGATCTCGTATTGGAGGATATGGAGGTGGACCTGCTGCCGACGCTTAAAGGGATGATGAAGCGCCAGGACGAGGATTGGGTTGGATTTATCGGACGCTGTTATCTAACTTTCAAAAGCAGAGGCGCACCAGACTTACGCGCAGCGATGTCAGTCGTACTCGGGAAGCTTCCCCATGGAGTGATTGACAAGATTATGATCTACCTCGACATCCTGGGGGTCGATCCAGTTGACATCACTTTCGAACACGTGATGGAGTTCTTCAAGAAAGAGGGACGTCAGCGACTTTTCAAGGACGACCTGCGCCCTGCGCGCGAGTCGCAACTACCCCGAGCGCCGCGCACGTCGACGACGAGTGCCCAGGAGAGCTCCAAAGGTGGTCGACGAGGCCAGGATTCTGTTTGTCGAAACTGTCGCCAGGGAGGTCACACTTTTCGCGAGTGTCCCAGAACGATTCGCTGCTTTTCCTGTGGAAAGGAGGGCCATACTGCGGACAGATGTCGCAGTGGTAGGCGAGGAACTGTGAGTGCTGGCGCGACTGGGACTGTCGACGACGTCGCTCGCGCTTTCGAAGCGCTCGAGGAATACGAATCACGCCCAGACGTCGAGGTCACACCTCCAGACGTCAGCGTCGCGACTATTCAGAGTACGAGCGTGGGGAGGAAACAGCTCTTCGTCAGGTTCCGCGCGTTGCGTGGAGTGCGTCTCGAGGATGGGCTGGTGGATCCCGGGTCGGAGATAAATTTGATCCCGTTGGCGTTCACGAAACGACATGGGTTGGGCGTTCAGCGCATGCAGCAGCAGGTTACCATTTCGGGATTTTCAGACGAATTACGGAAGGTGCCAGTCGGGAAAATCGATTTGGAGGTGCAGATCGGTCCATGGGCGCGAACTGCCACGTTTTACGTGGTCGACGTTCCTAAGTTCGTCTTGGGACTCCCCCTTCTACACGAGCTGAAATTACGAGTGGATTGTGAGAATGGGCGTTTGATTGATGGTGAAGGATTTCACGTGCACTGCCACAGTGTGCGCCAAGCTGAGTCACTCCCTTCTGCTTCCCTGACGCCAACAGATGTTCGACTCCAAGAGACTCAGGAGTTGAAGGGTGCCAAAATCGTTCGGCGTGATGACAGAATCGAACTTCCCTTGGGGAAGCCACTTGTTTTGGGACCGGGCGAGAACAGAAACGTTGTGTTACCCTTCAGAGTAACCGGTGGTGGAATTCGAGGAGCGATTTGCAATGGGGTCGCACAGGTGCAATTGTCATGCACGATTGGGCGCAATGGAGACCATACTAGGGATCCGATGCCGACATGTCGGTCATCGATCAAACCGATCTCCGATCAAGATCGGTCCCTGCAGTTTCCGATCAAGCCGATCACCGATAAGATCGGTCCGATCAGACCGATCGCCGATCAAAATCGGACCGATCAAAAAAAAACGGTCCGACTTTTCCGATCAAAATCGGCCGATCACCCAGTTCTGCCTCGGAAACCAGATCGGATCGGGATCGGGATCGGCGGTTTCCGATCAGATCGGAAATTGACCGATCTGATCGGCGCGTCGCCGATCATGATCGGCGACGCATTATCACTCGACAACGATCAAATCGCTGGTCCGGCTACCGATTCCCCTGATCGGCACCACATCAAAGCCCGTGGCGTCGGATTATCCGTGTTTCCGTGAACATGAGAGGCAACAGGAGAAAGACGAAACCGCGAGCGCAACCGCGAGCGCTGCACCGTATCTTACCTCCCGTCGAGCTGTCCGGGGATGACTTGCGAGGCGAACCGAACGCAGTTCAGCCGACGCCACACCGCTGGAGCTCTGATTCTGTGAACCCAAAGGGGGTTGCACGCGGAGGGGGAAGAGGATCTGGAACTGGAACGGAAACAGGAGGAGCAGGAACACGATCTGGAACAGAAACCGGTGAGTGTGGCAAATTTGCTGTGCAGTGAACTCATCAGATGTGATTGTCTTGGTGGGGCACTCTTGGGGTGTTGGTGTTTCCTTGCATCTGCCTCCAGGTAGGGACATGTCACCTGTGGGCTTTGATATGCTTCAGAAGATATGGCCTTGGGCCTCATGCTGGTTGTCTTGTAGTGGATCTCACATTCCAAACATCAGCTCGGACGCAGGCACAGAACCAGAAACGGACCGGAATCCACACTTGGGTGGACTCCATGTATGTACAGAACAGTGCAGGAGAAATGGAGCGATTTGTGGATGAATGGAACAGGAAAGTAGTGACCTGTAGGATATGCAGGAGTCAGTTGGTCTACAGCAAGGGAGGCCGCACCTCGTTGTTGACCCATGCTAAGAGGCATGGTCTCACCACCCCGGAGCAGATGCAGATCGCTGTCCACAACGGATTTGTGGGACATCATCAGGAGCAGGGGGGGGAACGGATCGTTTCGTTCGGAAACCAGAGAACGTTGCCTTTCGTGTCTAGATGGGGCTGCCTGACCAAAGAGTACAAAAACTTCCGGGATCATGTCATGAAATTCGTGGTCAGCACCGGTGCAGCTTTCAGGTGTGTGGAGGACAAACATTTCAGAGCCATGTGCTCCTCCCTTAATGCATCTGCACCTTGTCTGAGTGCAAAGACCATCTCCACCAACGTTGGGCTTTCAGCGAAACGGCTCAGCAAAAGGATCCGAGAAGAGGACCTCGGAAAATTCAGACCCTGCTTCGTTGCAGATGGCTGGTCGCAGGAACCGAAGCACTGGTTTGCCATGGGAGCTGTTTATATCCACCGGGACGCTGAACAGGATCTGTTTGAACTGAAGCGGATCAGCTTGGGAACCTGGGACCTGAAGGGAAATTGTGATGCTGAGGACATCAAAAAAAAAATGGCAGAAATTCGGGATCGGTACAACCTGGGCGATTACCGGGCAAGCATTGTCACAGATCATGAATCAAGAATGGGTGCGGCCTGTGAACGCAAAGGTGAATACGACTGGCACGGATGCTGCACTCACCGGATCAATCTCGGAGTCAGAAAAGCCCTGAACCAGGCACCTGAGCCGTTGGAATTCCTGATCAAGAAGGTCCGTCAGATCTGTGTCCGTGTCATGGGATCTGCCAACCTGTGGGAAAGTTTCAAGACAATCCAAGAAGCGCGCATATACAAGGAAGATTATGACCGGGACCGGGCTGCAGCGGATGCGGATATGCAGAGCCAGGCCAGCCGGAACCAGGTTGGCAGTCAGAACCAGAGTCAGAATCGAAGTCAGGCTGGCACCTCCGACCAGAATCAGGATCAGAACCAGGCTGAGGAGGAGGGGCCCTTCCCCATGTACTCCTCTGATGAGGAGGAATGTCCTGATGATGACTGGTTGATGGAGGAAACAGAAGACTGCCCTGGACCAGTCAGGAGATCGCAGCGGATCCTGAGATTGACCCTGCCCGTTGAAACCAGGTGGAACTCTGTGTGGTACATGCTGCATCGGTTCCTGATCCTGAAGGAGGATATGCGTAAAATGCTGCAGACCATGTCTGAAGAGGATCGGTTGACAGAATTGGAATGGATACAACTCCGGCACCTGCATTCGATCTTACAGCCATACAAGGAAGCTACCAAGCGCATGGAGGCTGAAAAAACGGTCACCTGTTCGCTGGTTCTGATGGTCATGGCCCGGGTCAGTGACATCATCGACAAAATGGATTTACCCTGTCAGGACTTGGATCAGTTCAGAAAGCAGCTCAGAAGCAATATGGATGAGGAATTCGATGATCCAAACTGGCTCCTGGCCGTCGGATGCATGCAACAACTGGATCCGTCACGTTTGCGATTGGATGATCCTGTTATCACTCGGTATCTGTGGGGATCGGACCAGTTCCATGAATTCAAATCTCGGTGGTCTCGGTGCGATCTGTGGGTGAATGATGTGCTAGAGGAGTGCAACAAGCTCATAATGTGCATCAAAGAGAGACCGGATCAGGAGGCAGGAGCAGATGCATGCGGCACCTTCAGAGGACCAGAAAAAAGCCCGGTGCATTCCACGTATGACTGGCTCACAGTTGTCCATCCATCAGGGGATCCAACCGATTCAGGAACAGATGAGTGGGAACGGTACTGTGCAGTGAGGGCAACCCCCCTCACATCTGTACTGACTTCAGGTCTGGAGTGGTGGCGGAAAAATCAGGCTCTGTACCCAGCTGTAGCAGTTCTGGCAGCCGAGTATTTGTGCATACCAGCGTCCAGTGCATCTGTGGAACGGATGTTCAGTATTAACGGGCATCAGTTGAATAAGCGCAGGAGGCGGATTCAGGTTTCCAAGGTGCGGGATCTGACACTGATACGGGACAATCTGGATATGATTTAGTGTGGTTCCCTTCTTTTTTTCTGCAACCTGGATCTGAATCTGTTTCTGATGCAAATTGGATCTGTTCCAGATTCCATGGTTTGGCAGGGGTTTTTGTGGAGGGTTCAGTCTTGGTTTTTTCCGTTTTTTAACAGGCAGTTTTTTAACATGCAACCTGGATCTGTTCCAGATTCCATGGTTTGGCAGGGGTTTTTGTGGAGGGGTCAGTCTTGGTTTTTCCGTTTTTTAACAGGCAGTTTTTTAACATGCAACCTGGATCTGTTCCAGATTCCATGGTTTGGCAGGGGTTTTTGTGGAGGGGTCAGTCTTGGTTTTTCCTTTTTTTAACAGGCAGTTTTTCAACATGCAACCTGGATCTGTTCCAGTTTTCCGTAGTCTCCCTCGGGGTGAACATCATCCACAAACGGTTTTACATTTCACTGAGTCCGGAAACCGTTCATCATCATCCACTGAGTCACTGATCCACTGAGTCCTGATCCTGATCCCAATACTGCTTCCTGAAAACTCGATATCCTCCACCAGAGCAGTGTACCATTTCGTTCTTTCATCCACATCCACTCAGTCATCACAAATCATCACATTCCTACCCAGCAAAGCTGATCCTGATCCTGCTCCTCTACAAAATCGATTTCTCCCACCAGTGCACCATTCCATTGTCAAACTCTGGACAATCATCACATTCCTACCCTTCAAACCCACCCCCATGGTGCTGCTGATCCTGGTCCTGCTCCTGCTCCTCTACAACATCGATTTCTTCCACCAGTGCATCATTCCATTCTCTAACGCTGAACACTGTGCCCGAGTTCCCTGAATGACGCCTGAAACCGTCCAACCCCCCTCTTCCGGTTCTCCTGTAAACTTTAGTGTCTGATATGACAATGCCATGGATATATAATGCTTCCTTTATTCTGTGGAGAATCCACGAGTTTTCCAGGGCCACGTTTTGGAGGAACTGTACCAGGTGGACCATCGACCGGAAGCTGATGGGGAATTGGATTTTATAATCTCCGTTGAAGGTGTACCTGGTCCTGAGCTCCATGTCCTCCAACCGCAGCTGAACCCGCTCCTCATCCGATAATTGGATCTGGTCCTGTTGTACTGGGCACCTTCTGGGCACGGCTCTACCGCGCTGATCCGTTTGACAGGAGAAGCCATCAAAATCTCTCGGGAACGGGGTTTCTACTGGGTACCTCTGGGGCTCACTCTGGTCCTGCCTGTGTGCGTGCATCTGGGCCCGCATCTGTTCAAAGTTAGGTTGGGGACCCCTGCCACCACTTCTGAGAGGTTCGTTTCCGAATCCTGATCCAGGCCTTGATCCTGACCCAAGTCCTGACCCCGATCCAAACCCTGATCCAAACCCCGATCCATATCCTGAATCTGGGTACTCTCCATCTTCATATTCCGCACAGGATCCACGCCCTGGTTGAGGTCGGAACTCCCCAATCAGCTCCACTTCGCTGTCATCGTCTCCCCAGTGTTCCACAGGCTCCACCTTGATGAATGAGCCAGGTCCTGATGGGGCCGGTTCATACGATGCTGCTGGTGGTGCCATTCCTGACCCTGATCCAACCGGTGGTCATACTATGGATCCGATCACGATCTAATCGGTCGTGGATTGATCGGTCCGACCGATTAAATCGTGATCGGGTTTTTCCGATCAGATCGATCGCCGATCAAATCGGTTTGGCCGATCATCGATGGAGATCGGCCGATCACCAATCTGATCGGATGACCGATTTAATCGGCCAACTTTGATCGGCCGATCACGATCAGACCGATCAACGTCAGCCGATCAAGTGCCGACAGATCGCAGCGCTTGATCGGGGTCGGGATCGGGATCGGAGATGCCGATTAGATCGGATCATGATCGGTCAATTGATCGGTCCATCACAAATGCCGAGAAATCACCACCCGCAGGTGTTTCTGGGGTGCAGGGATTCGAACCTGGGACCTAAGAGACTAGAGACAGACGCATTAACGCTTGGACCACTCGGAGCCACGGTCACTAGGTCATCCGTGTCATTATATACCTCAGTTTGTCGGACTGACTGATCACGTATATAATGACACGGATGACCAACAAACCGTGGCTCCGAGTGGTCCAAGCGTTAGTGAGTATGCTTCTAATCCGTTAGGTACCCGGTTCGAATCCTTCTACCTCAGAAACACCTGCGGGTGGTGACTTGTCGGCATTTTCGCGAGACCGATCAATTCATCGATCAAATGATCAATACCGATCATGATCGGATGCAGGTCCGATCACGATCGGCCGATCACGATCACACCGATCAAGGTCAGCCGATGAAGTGCCGACAGGTCGCGGCGCTTGATCGTGATCGGGATCGTGATCGGAACAACCGATCCGATCGGTGATCGGCGAACCGATCACGATCACGATCAACATGTGATCGGACGATCAAGAGCACGATCAACATTTGATCGGCCGATCACGATCACGATCACCGATCAGCCAAAAATGAAAAAAAAAAAAAAAAAAACCGATCATTGCTAAAATCGGTTCTAGGACGCAGTTATGATGTCGGATTACTGCTGTGACCTAATATTACCTTAGTTTTGGAAGATCGATCAGATCCATAGTATGCCGGTGGTGCTGCTGCTGGCGCTGAGGATCCTGATCCAGATGGCATGGGTGGTGCTGCTGGTGGTGCTGCTGGTGCTGGTGCTGGTGCTGGTGCTGGTGCTGGTGCTGGTGCTGGTGGTAATGGAATCGAGAAGTCTGCAGCAATCTGATCCGAGATTACTATCATATTCTGGACCTCAACTTCTAGCTGAGCCAGGTTCTGTTCCAGGCAATATCCTGTGAGCACTCCTGCTCCATACACAACAACTTGTTACCCTAACAGGAAAAAAACAATAAAACAACCGCAGCATCAGATATTCAACTGATTTAACTCACCTGTTTTAACCGATATCACCCGATGCGTATCCGAAGCCAGGTTCTGGTAACCCTCTCTCACGATTCCGGGTGGGCCTTGCTCCAGGTACACCAGCAAACGGTCCACGAGTCTGGGCAGGTACGGGTCGTTGTTCATCGCAGCTTGCAGATAACCGGATCCGAGAGTACTGCAAACCTTCAGGAACGGAACCTACACAACCAAGCAAACAAGAAATCTGTTTCCGGACAGACACCAACAGCAGCACCAACAGAAACCGCGACAACGATACTTACCCGTTCCAATCCGAAAAACCGACGCAGGGACCGGACGCAGCCATAGATTCTCTGCCGCGCGTCGGCAGGTTCTTTTCCCACCGCGGGAGGAATCGCGCCACCGAGGCTGTTAAGCTCCCGGGCGTACCGAATAGCAGGGAACGCGTCGACCATTTCAGAAACCGAGAGAAAAAAAACAGGACCTGGGGTAAAGGGACCGAAACCGGGACAAAAACAGGGACCGAAACAGGGACCGCAATATGCAAACAGAGACAAGTCCAAGCATAACACGAGAAAAGAAGGTGGCCCAAACGCCTCGAGGCTCGACATATATTGGAGGCAGTTTTGCGCTGGACGTCACATCTGAGTCATCGGTGTGTCAGTGAACACGGGTAGTCGGATCGCAAGTCGGCATCAGACCCACACAACCGATTTTGAATGATGTGACCGACATTGCGCCTTTCACACCGATCATGATCGGCACACCCCGATCACTGCACCGATCAAAGAAAACACGCCGACTTTGATCGGCCGACTATTCCGATCACAGCCCCACGCCTTGATCGGATCGGGATCGTGATCGGCCGATGACGTTTTGTGATCGGATCGGTCGCCGATCCCGATTAATCGGTCCGATCAAAACACCGATCACCGATGATCGACGCCGATCATGATCGGTTTTGAAAAAAAAAAAAAAAACCGACTTTTTTTGTATCACTCCAAAACACACGTTCGTGAAAACCAGAGTCCGATCCGACCCCGTTTAGACCTGTTTACAGCAGGCCGATTATTACCTATCATATCCCTAGTATGATGGAGACTGTCGAGTCTTCCTGAGTAATGCGACGAAAGTCGCAAGGATGCTGAGCCAGAAGCTGTTGGTGATGTCGATTCTGATTTCGGCTGGGAGCACGCTTCACTACGTGAAGCACATTCAGCAAACGCCTATCACAGAGCCGAACACGACTGCTTTCGTCGAACCAGAACCAGTTCCAGTGCCAGACGCACTTACAGCTGCAACCTGCCCTATGTCCGACGAGCCTGTGACCGACCCAGGGTCAGCCACGACGCAACTCACTGCGAAACTTAAAGCAGTTCGATTCGCAGTGAGTGAATCACCCGGTGATTCAACTGCATCTCCCCTGACGACTGGCCACACGCAACCGTCCGCTGCCCTCATCACAGCGGCTGCGTCGTCGTCCACCATCAGCGACTCCAACTCACCCAGAGCAACTACCGCGCCAGTGTTGGACGAGTCGTCCGCTGCTCCATGTGGCGATGATGTCATCCCTGCCCTGGCTTCCCCGATTTCGACTGCAGCAGCGTCGACGAGTGCACAAGTGGAAGATTGGGTGCGGCGCTATCCAACAGTTTTTGCGACCGACCAGGAATATGGACGCAGTTCGTTTCTACAGGCGCTGACGGTGTGCCACCGCGAAATCGAATGGCGGATTCCCCTGGACGACATCCCCCTGACGAACACTGGGATCGCGTATCACTCTGGAGAAGTCGCTGATTGGGAAGCAACGGCTTTCATTGAACGGTTGATCAAGCAAAAAGTGATTCGGGAGCTCGCGCCTTCAGAAAAGGCGTTCATGTCTCCGGTTATGTTCTTGCGCAAGGGCGATGGAAAAGGGGTGAGACAAGTGATTGATTTCCGAAAACTGAATTCGTATTCAGAAACATGGAGGACGCAATTCCCTGGCACTCTACAGGCCCTCAGGGAGATACCACCACATTGGCGGAAGTTTACAGTGGTGGATTTATCCGAAGGATACCACCATTTACCGGTGTGTAACAAATTGTCGACGTTATTTGGATTCGAACACAAGGGGAGGCGTTTTTGCTATGAAACGCTTCCCCAAGGGTGGTCGAATTCAGGAGCTTTATTTCACTCAAGAATCTCCTCCTCGCTATCCAAAGTGGCGTGTGTGCCATATGTGGACGATTTGATTACAGGCGGAGCTAATGACCGGGAGCATGACTCCAATGTGGCCGCCTTACTTCAGAAGCTGAATGATATGGAGTTGCATGTAAATGCGAAAAAGGTGCAGCTGAATCGTGATCACGTTCGATTCTTGGGATATGATGTCACACAAGGACACATCTCGTTGGATAGCTACATCGCGAGCCAGAAGGATGCGATCCCCAGCATCCACACTGTCGCAGACGTGCGCAAAATCATTGGCATCATGAACGTATGTCGCCCAACAGTTCCTAACCTTGCAGCCTGGATGAAGCCTCTACAAGACCTATTACTGCCTGGCGCGACGATGGATCGTTTGCAGGCGGAATCGCTGGTGGCGGATATTTGGGGAAAAATCGTGACCCATCACACTGCGCTCCTCCTTTCCGAACCAGTGGAAGAATACCACTTGCTGGTAGACTGGTCGAAAGCGGGATATGGATATGCGCTGTTCGCAGGACACTACGACGAGGGTTTCCTTATTGGAATCAATTCCCACTCGTCGACGAATGACGAAATCACCAGCAGCTACTTGGGGGAACTTCGCGGAATCACCTGGGCTTTAGCCCAAGTCAAAGCTATCACGGCTGGCGCCAAGCTCGTGCTGTGGACAGACTCCGAATCCGCGTGGCGCAGGTTGATCAGTCGTCCAAAGTCGTCAGCAATCGCGGATTCGCGCGTCAGTCGGTTACTTGGGTGGATTTTGGGCAACTTCACGAACGATCGCCTCTCCATTCGGTACCTGCCTGGAGAATACAATACTATCGCCGACGCTTTGTCACGTTGGACGGCGTCGAGGAGAATCCCAGTGACGGTGAATATCAACGCTACTCGTGCTGAGATTTGGAAAGCGCACGACTGGGGTCACTGGGGAACGGACAAGGTTAAAGCAATTCTAACCTCCCAAGGCATACCCACGAACAAACACGAAATAGAGGAGGAGATAAAGCGTTGTCGCACCTGTGCGCGCTTCAGTCGGAAAACCCTTCCTGTGCCTCTTGGCACCATTTCGTCACCCACTGCTCCTGGTTCCCATGTAAGCCTTGACTTTATCGGGCCGATATCGACCAATGGACGGAAGCGATATCTTTTTACAGTCGTCGACCACATGACGCGTCGTGGCGACGCCCAACTCACGGAGCACGCTAGTGCGAAGACGGCTGTCAAGGGAGTCGAACTGTGGATTGCGAAAGTGGGGGCTGTTCCAGTCGAAATCATTACTGACGGGGCAAGCTATTTCGTGTCTCGACTTTTCGAGGACTTCTGTGCCTCGCAAAACATCAAGGTTCGGCGCATCGCGCCTCATGCTCACCAGAGTAATGGGATCGTCGAACGGTTTAACCGCACTCTGGTGGATCGTATTCGGCGCTTCCTTCTGAGTGGCGGAGGAACCTGGGAGTCGCATTTGGAGCGCGCTATCGAAGCTATCGCGACTACTCCCCATCTGACGACTGGAAAATCCCCCATGGAGCTGTGGGAGGGATCTTCACAAGACTGGGCGGCTGCGCAAGCTCGCCTAAAGGCGTCACGAGAAAAGTATAACGCGCAGCTAAGGACTTCCCGACACACGCATTATATTGGCGAACGCGTTTACGTGTGGGACTCCGTCAGAGCTGCGCGCCTGGATCAAAAATTCGCGAAACGTTGGAAGGGACCCTACCAACTCGTGAAACCGATGGGTGGACATCTTTGGCAGGTTACGCCCATACATGGCCCGAAAGTCGTCAAAAGGGGCAGAAAAGCATCGAATGTGGTGCATGAAAACGATATCAAACCCTATTATTAGGGGATTTTTCGACAGAGAAGTTCCAGTTTTATTTTCCGATTTGTTTTTTCTTTTTCTTGGCCTTCACTGAAAAGGCTGTGGTTCGTTTGTTTATTTCGTTTTCGAGTGAGTTTGGATAAGCGAGTCAGTGGGCAAACGTTTGCTCAAAAGGTTCTCCTTTTCACTTCTTTCGTTGAATTATGGGCCCACCCTCCGAAACTTGAATTTTTTCTTTTAGTTAAGGCGCAGTGAAGCGTGTAAAACCCATTGGGATCGAATGGGCTGTTTAGTGAGACATGTGGATCGCGCAAGTCAAAGCGCCGCCTGGCTGAGGGATGTTAGTCGAGTTTTAAGTTTGTGTATTTAGGAAGTGAGTGGGGAACAACTTTGACTCTCTGTAAAAACTGTGGTTTTTTATACTGTGGTTTCAACAGTATTCTTTCCAATTGAAGGTAACGATGGCAACTTGCCACCGCCGAATTCTACCTTTCAAACCATCACCACGAGGGGCCTCTAGATTCTGCAACGATAAAGGCCACCTTTCCCCCTGCCTCATTGGCAACGACACGCATCTCCAGTGGCGTCGACCCTGGAGAATCGTCAACGTTCGAAAGGTTGGCGACTATACCCTCCGAATGAGCGAACACTCACAGGAAGAAGGAGGAGATGTTCATGAGGGGGAAGACGTCGAGCCCGTACTTGAGTCACGAACTGTGAAGGAGTTTCCGGACAGGAAATCACCTTTTTGGAGAACAGTTTTTGGAGATCGGCGATAAACAGTTTATCGCCGATCTCTTCATACTGGGAGTCCATGTAGGAAACGGCAGAAGGGCAAAATGCTTCCACCGTCCGCTCTGCGACAACCTTGCTGAACCCGAGCTCGTCTTTTTGACGTTGAACCCAAAGACACGGATAATGGCAGTTGTCCTTGGGTTCGCTCGAGCAGGACTCTTTCGGTCTGCACTCCGAGAAGCATTGCTTCGAGTCTGTTATCGTAACACAAATCTCAACACAAGTCGCGTAGCACGCCACCAAGCCTTCTCGGCCACAAGAAAGTTGTGTGCCCGAGGAGGCCTAAGGTCAAACAGAGGGATCTCACAGGATGCAGGCGTACCAGGAGCTGTATGGGCTTGATATAGCAAGGCCTGCGTGGCAAACACAAGCAGGTCAGGAGAGCTGAAAGCGATAAAAGTTGTATTCGACGAATGTGGCGCGCGAACAGCACGTGCAAAGCGCGAAAGACGTGGTGATGGGTTCTTCAGGCACTTGGGCGGCGCGCATTTGCTGGTCGGGTTTGACGCTCACCCATAACAGAAGCGCCCCGTAGAGGGCGGTCCCATAGCCATACTCATTCTGTGAATCTTGCACACAGAATCGACACGGAAGCAGGAAAGAGGATGCAGACTCGTGCGGAGAATTGTAGCACTGACCCTTTTGTGAAGGGAGAACAAGTTGACTGGTTTGGAGGCGGGATGCCAACTGATCCTAACCGACTCTGCTACGTTTCAGTATGATCGACCAGTGGCTGGCAGCAAGCAAGTAGCTGATCATCTAGCCGTTGTAAGACTTCTCGAACACAAAGTTGCAACCAAACTTTTTACAAGAGTCAGTTTTTCCTCTCACAGACACCACCTTATCCTCCCCGATTCCACTTTCCCCAAGCTATGACTAATCAGTCGCATTCCTGTCTTAATGTACCACATTCCCCAAAACTGACTGTCTCTCCTCAGCCCATCAGAGTCTCCAGCCCAACACCGTTCATAAAGAACTTGAGCCTCCTTGCAAAGAGTATGGTATGATTCTTCTTTTTCATATATTTCATGAGATATATGAGAGTATGATGGAGTATTGATCGATACTCTATAATGATTAAAAAAAAACTTGGACATCCAACCCACTTGGTTTTTATTTCGATCACTCTATTGAAAAATGTTTGACAATCAATCAATAATTAAAAAACTAAAAACAAACATAAATTACACCGTGGAGGAGAATAATTAAAAAACAACAAAGGGAGGACATCGCAAGTGACCGAGCGCCAAAGTACTTGAATGTTTTCGATTGTGTGCTAAATTAGAAAATGTAGTGGAAGGAACGATAAGATTAGTTCTTGTAAGTCCCTTCAGGGCAAAGCCCAAGTGTGTCCCTTGTGTGTTTCACCCAACTGGATCAAGTCCAGTAAGATTATTGTTATAGTGTGCACGAGTCTTTCTTTTGGCAGGGATTTAGGCAAGGGACCCTGGCGCCTGTGGTTTTGTTTCTTCTGGATTGTGAACCATCATTTCGGATTGTTGAGGAAATATGTGTGTTGGAGTTTTGATCTCATCGGAATTTTATGGGTTGGGTTATTTCTGGACTTCAGATTTTCTTTTTCTGGCGTCATCAGGGGTGATGCAGCCTGTCATCTTGTTCGCCTCTGTGCTTATGATGTCTCTTTTTACTGTATTGTAATTGAATTGAGTTGCTTATGATGAAGGCTTGTGCATCCATATTGTGTTAGCGATAGGACAGAGAATATAGATAGGAGTCTATCTTATTTGTGCCTGCCTAGAGTCAGAGCTGCGTACAGTGATCAAATGTGCAAACCTCAAACTGTGGTTGAGGTATGTTGCGAGTAAAGCAGCCAATGAATAATGAAATGTGGAACAATGTTTTGTGATTTGGTATTATGCATTCTTTGACACTCGATAATGGAAGTGATATTCAGGTGCTCCAGGATATATGTTTTCAACACCCCGAAGCCTCCGATGATGCTCTACAAGCAAGGGCCTGAACCTTTCTTTTTGTTTTCTTTCATTTTTCTATTTCTGTGTGTGATATACACAGATAATAACAGTTCGAGCTAAAACGACCTCAGAAGTTTGTTCTCCCCCCTTACTCTTCAGAAAAGAATTCGATACTCTTTCCATACTTTCACTCAAGTGGTGTGCTACTCATCTTCCCATCTTGAAGCATAAAATAACAATTGAAAAGGAAATTAAATCGTTATTCAACTCGACAATTGGGACAAAAAAGAGCTGATCGATCCTGCTACAGATAAAAACTCGGATAGGACACATTCTGCTTTATTGGACACAAAACAGGCGTCTTTTTTATCTCAAACTTGAATCCATACGGCGAACACCCCAGGAAAGCAAAACGGAAGCCACGACCTGCGAACTTTCAGGGAACCAAAAACCTTGATCTATCCAGCCAAAACGAAAGAAACACAACCTGCAATACTTCCATAAATACCACCACCTGGGGCACCCTTCATCCATCGGAAATCTCTGGTGTAGAGGATTGGTGGGTTTGGGGCGACAAGTGCCCAAGCGTTTCGTCGTCCGAGTCGCTCACGAATATCTGGCGGTAGGTCTTGGAGGGTCTGCCTTTTGCTTGACCGAGTCCCAGCGACTCAGGGGGAGGTTTCTGCCGAGAGGGGGGTCTTGGTGCGGTCGGTCCTGCGAAAAAACAGGATAACATTTGGCTGCTGACGAGCTGGCTTTGCAGAGATTTGCTGCTACCAGGAAAAAATATTTACTTGTGGAGCTGGGTGATTCGTGCACGGAAGGGCCGGACGGTGGTCTTGTTGGCCGTCTTGTTATGGCCATTGTGGTCTTAGGCCGCCTCTGAGCTGCTCCATTGTGAACGTTCACAAAACTCTGGGGTGAAAACAAGTGAAGGGCTTCTGGAGGTGGTTTCTGACGCGATGGCGGCCTCTTTGCATCAAGCTGCGGGATCAGATATAAGTTTCAATTGCTTGAGCTCCGAGAAATTGAGTTTATGTTCGTTCCTCGAGAATTGGCTAAAAACGCACCGCTGGCTGCCATGCAGAAGGATCCAGATTCGGTTCGACTCTTTTTGCTGGTCGTGCGCTGTGGGCTTTTCTGCTTGAAACCAGAGGTCCTTGTGTGGTGCTGGACTGGAGGGTCATCTCTTGTCGGCCAGTATCTCCAGACTTCCCAGTTCCCTGATCACCACCCCCAACCAAGAGTTTTGAGAACTCTTCTTGCGCTGTTCAGAGAAATTGCTGGGAATTCAGCTGTAGACAAACCTGCGAGCTCGCCCTCGACGACCTTATGTTCTGCTGGGATCCATCGTCACTGTGGCAAGACATAGGTCTCCTGGAGGATCTTGTCCACAGGTTTGCGGATTCTGGCCTTTTCAGTCTCGGTTCGCTCGCTGCGGATACCTCGTTGGCTTTGCGAGACATTTGCTCCTTCTCGGGGGAAGCTGAAAAGAGCTGTGCCGCCAGCGAGCCCAGATCAACCTCTTTTGTATCGCCAATCTCGTGGGAATCCTCAATGGTAGACTTGGTGAACGAAGGTGCTTGGAAAGCTGTTGCTGGGCGAAGATCGAATCCATTCCACATCGCTGAACGGAATTTCGTTCCTGAAAGCAAACCCAGTGTTCCCCTTTTCTTCCCGTTGTATTCTACGAATCAGCTCGCAGCACACAAGCTTGCGCATCCACCCAGCTGATAAATTACCTTCCTCTTTCTCATCATGGGGAGGTGGCGATGCCGAAGTCGCAGATGAAGAATGCGTGTGGGGCCTGCTGGGGTCACAAATTCTTTTCTTATATCTGGTCTCTCTTTCAATTGTCAATTGACAATTTTGAGGATTTGCAGCCCTTTTTTACAACTCGCAAACTGTAGGCCCTGCTTTTTTACCTTGGTGTCCCTGGTTCTGGTTTCTCAACCTCACCAAAACCATTGAATTGTTCTGAAGTGTCTGAGAGAGACTCGACGTCCTCAACAATCTCTATCTCTCCATCAGAGTCCCCATCCACCAGATCGCTGCTGTCCATGGGAATCGAAGCCCACCTTTCAGACTGGAGACCTGAAAAACTAGATCCCAAAGCCGGCGTGGTGCGCATGTTTGATATGTATTCGCCGAGCGTCATCCCGTAGCTGTCGGCCAATCCTCCAGATTCCTCGCCCTCTGTCTCTGTTGGTAATGCCACAGCGTCTCGCTCATGCAAGCTGGGGGGATCCACCTCCTGGATTGGGTCTCGCCTGCGTGACTCTCCAAAGGCATTTTCCTCAATGTGGGCATCCTGGGCGGAGGGAGGCCTTTTCCCTTTCGTGGAAAAGAACCCGCCGCCGTCACCACAGGCGTCGATGTTTGTAAATGTTCTGATTTCTTTGGCGCTGGCTTCTCCTCTGCTCGTGGATGGTCTCAGTGAGACATCCCCTGATCTTGGAGTGGTGCCACCCCACTTTGTCGAAGGTCTCCTGGTGGTTTTGGTTTTCCCGCGCGTTGTTGGAGTCGAGGGAGGCCTTGAAAGACTCGCGGGGGCCTTCAGGTTACCTGATGTGTGTGTTTCTCTCGACACAGGTCTTGTGTTTGGTTGTGAGAACGGCCGGGAAAGGTAGGGAGATTCTGGACGACGGGGTGGCTGTGTCAAGTCTGTTCGTTTCTTTCCACTTTCTGATCGAAGTTTTCCAGACTTCGGTTTGGTTGCTTTTTGCGTGTGGCCGATCCTTTGCGATTGCATCCCCCAATCATCTGCACAACAGCTGTAAAAAGTTCGCAAATCATCAACGAGGCCGGCCTTACAACTCAAGCGACCCAAACGCAAGGCTCCACGAAGCAAGAAACACGCTCGACGAACTAACCTGCCCCGAACCTCCGTGCACCCAAACGGGTCGGAGGGAAACCAAGGCTCAATCTTGGACCGAAACTCGACATCGTCGCTGACGAATAGCCCGCCGCCCCTGACAATCTAGAGCCCCCAACGCGTTGCACATTCGGGCCCTTCGTATCGGCCCCAGCCTTCTCGGCATTTTCCTTCGTGTGATGATCGTGACCCAGAGCGATTCGGTGATCTGTGAGTTTCAAACTTCTCGAAATTTTGACGGAAGGGATCTCAGGCGCAGCCATTTGCTCGCGGGCAAGAGATGGCACCGGATCTCGAATTTGGCTGTTGAGCTCACGCAAGGAAACAACTTGACAGTGTGGCTTTTCGTGGAATTATTTTTTCTGTGTGGGCGTTAGTGAGGGGCGGAGGTCTGACGGTTGGGAGCGACGGCCCTCAACCGTTTCGACGCAGCCGCCTGACCTGGTCAACAACTAGGAAACGTAACGGACACACATATACAGCCGCAGGCAAAACTGCGGCTGTGAATGTCACTACTGCAGTAAAAGTGATACTAGATCCAGCCTTCACATTTTTGGATTGAGTGCATGTAGAGAGGTTGGAAACTGGCAAGCTACCCAGAGTCTCCTTGTTATGATCAGATTCCCGTTTAATTCAACGACTATAGAGATGGCAATCCTTAGAACTTGATTACACATGTCCGTTTTTATTCACAAATATAAATCCCAGGTACATACAACTGTCTAGCCCCTATCAAAAGAAAATGAATCAACATGAATGGGGCAGCGCTCCAAAAAAGCAAACCCTTGCGATCGATGCAAAGAAAGAGAAAGCTGCTGCCATGCCCGTTCTACCACCACTGAAAACGGGAGATGTTGAATAATTGCTAACGACCGAGAGAAAGAACGAACCAAAAGCTGACAATCAGAAGAAAACCCCCCAAAAGGTCTCGGCCGCAAAGCAAACAAAGTCCAAACCCAACTCATGACAACGGGACGACACCTCCGCCTTCCGCTGCAAACAACGACGCAAACCAGCACCTGCAATCCTTAGAACTGCGGTTTGGTTGGTCGGCAGTGATGATTGATTCTCCATCGCTTGGTCCATCCGAGCACATCAGACCCCACCCGCCCTGGGGCTTTGATTGCACGCGCAATTGCCACCGCTGATGAAACGATACATAGCACTGGCGGTTCAGATCTCTGGAGATAAGCTTTATCTTCAGTGGGCTTTGAATATCCACTGAATCGCCTGGTTTATGTACAACAACAACAACAATAATCACATATTGCCTGGTCTATGTATCAGTTACCAAGGACCTCCTTCCCCGAAAAAGAAAATCACAAACGGGCTCTCGGTTGGCAACATCGCATCAAGCAGATGCCTGTCCATGTGTGAATCTGATCAGTGTTTCTTCGAAACAGTATTTGGAAGAATGTTTGCGACGCCTTCAGCTGGTGGTGCATGATCTCAATCAGTTATTTCTTGGATTTCAGAAGCCCGTAAATTCATCATCATCGCAGATTTATTATGCCATCGAAATTTTTTTCACAATGGAAATGCTGCACAGCAGAAATCAAAGCGAAAATTCGATGGAGGAGGCTTGGCTGGGCTGATCAACTTCGACTACAGCCACTGTTGTGCATAAATGCGAGAATAAGATTTGTTGTTACCGGAGATCAGTTTTTTTTTTGGAATAGATGGGAGTGTGAAGTTTGTGTGGGTTCGAAATGCTAATTGAATAATGGCCTTTCAGGAAAAGAAAAGAAATTGCAGTGATGATTTCTTTCGACTAGGTTTTTTGATTTTTGGTCTTTATGAATAAAAGTATCATTAACACACAGAAATGGATCAATAATAACAGCCTGTTATACACAGTTTTTATTGTGTGTTTCTTGCACAAATTTTGATGGTGACCACTTGGACACAATGAACTAAATTTTGTTTGTGTTGATGGATGCTTTTTTTGGCAGGTCTTGTTGTGAATTCAATGCCGTTTAAAATTCGAGTGATGTGAAATGATTTTGTTGGCCAGTGTCTCTGTTTCTGAAAAGGTCTTTTCACATATACGTATGTAGTACAGCTTTTTTTCTGTAATGACAATAAAAAGTATTATAGATTTTTTTTGTAGTTTCCATATTGATGGTAAACTATCCAGATTAAATACAGCCAATTGACCAAATAGAGATGGTACCTATGTAATTGCCTCAAGGATGGTAAAAGAACAAAAAGGAAAAAAAAACGTAATTTAAGCAATTTTCATAAAGCGAAGCGGAGGAGCCCAAGTCAGTAACTGTACAGGTTGATTGAGGTGAAATCGATGACTAATATGCAATCTCGTGACAGCCGCAGCTTTTCAAACAAACAAACAAACATCCACAAACATCCAGATTTTCCCTACCCAGTTCTCCTTCTCAAATTAATCCATTTTCTGAAATGCCTCGCATCGCACACCTCCACCACTGTTAAAAAAGTTTGCAAGATTACCATAAAATCCATACTCCTCATTCTCAGTGATTCTGAACACATGGAATAAAAGAATACAAAGCACAGGCAAAAGTTCTTTTTCCTTTCTTCTTCATTCAAAAATTAACAAAAGCAAAATATCACTCTTTTTGCGTCCATCGAATCCTCCCAAGTCTCCTCTCTGTAGAGGCAAAAAAACACCAAAAAGGAAAACTACTTCTGCAGCACAGGATCTGTTGGCCATGAGCAATGGTTGCAACAAGGAAAGATTCTCTGGCGAGCCCTTCGTTCCATGTCTTCTTTTTCTGGGTGGATCCATCAGCCACTGAAACGATAATCCTGACATCAGCCCACCGAAACGATCAAATCAATCCAGCAAGTTTTCAACATCCAAGAATTCAGTTAAAAAAAGTTGCCCCAACATTGTGAAATCGTAAGGGATTTTTTTGGCACAAATCTGGTGGATAGATGCAGCGCTCCACTCACTCCTGAACAGATCTCCGTTCTCCGGTCCACTTTGTGCAAAATCATATGTGTGCAATTATGAATCTCTTCTCTCCCCCACAATCCACTTTCTAATCAGAAAGGCTGGCTCGAACCTCATTCACCCCCCCCCTTTCCCCTAGATCCAGCCCCACATCATCCACCATGGTGAATGCATGGAAAATGAAGGTTTCCGAAAAAGAAGGTCCTTCAGTGGTTGCTTGTTATGAATGCGTTTTCACTCAAATAGACGGTGGTGTTGATGGGAACGGAGGTTTTAATCAAAAGTCAGCACGGACTCGAACCGTGGGTGCTCCCAGGATGAGCACTGACCTGACAGATCTTGCTGTGAAACACATCTGACTCTGCCATCTTGAGTTTGAAATTTAAAAGGAAGAAAAAAGCATTTTAGAATCTTTTTTGGGGGTCTTACTTGATCGTCCCCACCAACAGCGCCCATCGAAGCCCAAGTGCATCCTTTGAATCAGCCAGTTTCCTTCGAATGCTTTCCAAAAACTACTGTGGATGTCACCCTCCATGATCCCAAATCATGTATGCTCCAGTGCACATTCACAAACACTCGACTGTCTCCTCACAGTGGAGGAACCACAGGTGCAGGGTTATCGACCCCACCTCGGCCCTTCGAACAGGATCGCAGCTCATTTCCCTTCAGCCCTCCAGTCAGGCTGCAGTAGGATTCTTGCTGCCCTGTTCACCACCCAGCTCATTGACCCCCTCCTGGCCTGACCAGGGATTTTTCCTCTCCTGTTCCGAGCCTGCTCCAGCCCCCATGCCAGGCTCCAGAATTTTGCTGCCCTGTCCACCAACCAGCTCATCAACTCTTCCTTCCCAGACCGATGCTTCTTCCTGTCCTGTTCATTTCATGCATTCCAAGACATCTCACCCCCACCTCAGCCCTTTGATCAGGATCACAGCTCATCTCCCTTCAGCCCCCAAGCCAGGCTGCAGTTTGATTTTTGCTGCCATACCATCGTTATTGATCTGGCCATGGGTTCCCTTTCGAAAAACCACTTCGTGGAAATTTTTAAGCACTTCATTCCTTCTTTTTCTTCTTTTCCTTCCCATTTTCTTGATTTTTTTTTCGACTTTTTTTTTCTTCTCTTCCTTACCTTTTCACCAGCCAGCTGCAGCTCATCGACTCCTCCTGGCCTGAGCAAGACTCTTTCCTCTCCTGTTCATGTCCCCCAATTTTGCCCTCATCTCTTTCAGGTCTCCCTCCCAGTCGGTGAGCTTCTGACTGATCTTTGCATCGTTGATGGTCTCCACCACCTTCATGGCCTCCACAAGCTTGTTCTTAGTTCCGCTGAGCTCCTTCTTCGTGCCCTTCAGGTCCCCCTCTGCCACCCCCAATGCCTTTTTCACTGTCTTCAGTTCCTCCTTCGCCTCCTCCATTGCTTCCTTTTTTTTCTTCAAGTCCACCCCAACCTTGCCAAGTTTTACTGTAGCCTCAACCAGCTGCTCACTTTTTTCCTTCAAAGCAGACCGGGCTGCCTCGATTTTTTTCTGAAGCCATGGGAAGACAATTTTTTTCTGGTCGTCGATTGTTTTTTTCAGGTCGTTTTTTTCTTTCTCGAAGTCCTCGTTTCGCTTTTTTTCTTTCCTCAACTCCGCTTCCAGCCCTTTGTTTTTTTTCTTCAGCATCGAAATCTCTTTTTTAAGGTCGGAAACTTCTGACTCCTTCTTCGTCGCCCCCAAAGTCGCGTAGTAAGAAATATGAACGAAGAAAACGAAAAGAAGAAACAAAAAGTAGAAAACCCAAAAAACACCGGCATCCGTAAGGATAGTAAAAACAGTTTTCTGAAAGTTCGTACCGGCCAAGCTCCCGAAAGTTTTTTGAAACTCGCCTCCCAAAGGTGTCCTCGCAAAGGTGTCTGTAAGTGCTATGAGAATGTTCGCCATTATCGCCAAGATACTCGCCAGTGCCATGTAAACGTTCGCCATTTCAAAGAAAAAAAAAGAGCAAGTATTCGCCAAAGTCAAAGAGAAAAACGTATTCGCCAAAGTGTTCGCCGTGCCTTGTATTTTCGCCAATTCGCCAAAGAGTTTTCGCCAGTGTTCGCCAAGATAGTGTTCGCCAAAGTACGCAAGGGTTCGCAAGAGTTCGCCGAGAATAACGTTGCTTGAAAAGAGTTTGTTTGCGGAGGAAGAAAACCCGTAGAACTCTGGAATTTAAGGTGCGCGCCGCTGTTCACGGGTTTCTGGCCGTCTGACATTCGCACATGTGACAGAATCATTCGAGGTAAATCCAGAAACTCAACATCGCGGCGGGCGATGTTCCCTTCCTGCCTTGTGGGGCAAGCGCTGCGCGATTTCGACTGCCTGTTTGTTTCTAAGAGTCGACAGAAAATCACTTCTCGTGGTGTGTATTAAAAAGAGCGAGTCCTTTAAAGAGTGAGACAGCGTGCGTGCGCGCGTGGTTTCATTCGTTCTCGAACATAAGATAAACATGCACCGGTGGATGTGGATGCATCCAGTTGCCGACCATGACAAATTCACGGCCTTCTGATATCCATGAATGTTTTGACAGAGACCACCAGCTCGTGGTTTTGTGCAGTTTGGGTTCATTCCATCCCAAAATACACTGCTTGATGTGTGTTGTTGCTGTTGGCAAGTGTAGGACCTGTTTTTGATTCGATTTGGGGAAGGGGGTGTGCTGGTGAAGATGGTAACTGTAACAATCGTAGAGTTGGGCCAGGGCATGACCTGCGCAGTGATCAGGCCGCACATGAATACTTCAGTATGGATGTCATGCATTTTCGAATCCAAGTGAAATTCCACTCGATGGAGGGAGTGTGTTGACGCATAATGTGTGCTATATGTTTGCAATCAAACATATGCCACAAAAAAATATTTAAAAAAATATACATATATTAAAAAAATAGATGAACTCAAGGCTGAAAGCCCCAGTGCCACCATAACAGAGCATCCAGCAGATTTAACCCCCTGTTTGCAGCATCAATCTTTGGATGTGTGGCATCAAGTGGATATCAAGTACTGCTTTCATATTGCAATCACTGCCTGTTTTGCTTCCCAACACCATGTGACACCTCTCAAGCATCCATTCACCACCAGCAATCCATGTCACTCAGCCCTCCACTACAGCAGCCTATCGTTACAATACAATACGTCCAACAGGTTTTGGTAACTCAGGTAAATTATTAATCTCTCCTGTCATATCCGAACCACACCATATTCCGGACAGCACCTTCCCCCCTCCCCTGCTGAAGCACCACGCACATTTGCAGTGAAATTTCAACCACAAAAGGGCAGCTTCTGAACCCCCCTTCCTAACGTCAAAATGCCAAACAAAAAGCAATCCCAAAACTGATGATGTGTTTAGCTGACCAGCTAACCCTTCGAATCCCCAAAACATGTGAACCCCCCTCCACCACCATGGCCAGCTCCCCAAAGTCTTCTTAATCGACCCTGAGCATACTCAGCTCAGATGCCAGCATGCTTTTGCACTGCTTTGTGACCTTCGAAAACACCATGTTGAGTTTCTTCAGCTTGGGCAAACCAACCAACTGGCTGGCCCCCGAATCCGTCATTCTCGAATGCGATAAGCCGAGATGGGTGAGGTTTGTCAGATTCAGCAAATGGGGCACGCACAAATCAGACACCCCACTTCTCGGCATATCCAAGTGAGTCAGCGATGTCAAGTTCGAAATATGTTCGATCGTGACATCCCCTACAAGCTCCCCACCAACCCATAATTCCTCCAAGCGGCGAAGGCTGCTCAAACAGGGCGTCCCAGCATCGGACACATTTCCCAACCTAATGGAAAGGGATCGTAAGTTTTCCAACGCTCCAATCCCAACCAAACCCGCATCAGTTATACTTGTGCAACAATTCAGGTTCAAATTTGTCAGGCGGGATAACCCAGCGATCTGTGCCAATCCATCATTCGAGAGTCCGGTGCTGGCCAAGCTCAACCTCTCCAGCCCAGGCAACACCAGCAAATGGGAAATCGCCTCATCAGTGATCTGTGTGCTGTCCAAGTCGACATGCTTCAAGTCAGACATGGCACAAAATCGGCCCACCCCTGCATCCGTCACTCTGGTTCCCCTCAGAATCAGCACCTTCAAATTCAACGTCTCGGAGATCATTTCCATCGATTTGTCCCCGATTTTGGCCATGCCTACGTCTAAATTCGTCAGTTTTGAAAGCTTCGACAGATGCTCTGAAATCGTGTCGTCCACTTGGGTGTTCCCCAAGTCTAGCTCCGTCAAATTGACCAAGCTTCCCAACACTTCCACCCCGGTTGTACCTATTTTGCTTGACCACAAATGCAGTTTTTCCAGCTTGTTCAGCCCACTCAACATATCCAGCCTGTCCACCTTGGTGCACGCCAAATTTAGAGATCGCAGATTTCTCAAGGGCTCCACGAACGCTAATTCTTCCGCTCCCAACCAAGCCCCTCTGATGTTCAGTTCAGTCAGAGCGGCCAGACTCGACGAATGCACCAGATCGTCTTGTATGCGATGGAGCATCGACCCGCTCATGTTCAGCGTTTGCAAGTCCTTCAGCCCAGTCAGACACTGAATCCGCTGTGCCTCCACCTTTCCATACACCGACAAGGAAACCAATCGATGGTCGAAAGCTGTGCATAAATGTTCCAATCGGCCTCCATCCCCATCACCAGAAGTGAAAACGCAGAGAACTGAGTTGATGTTGGGGAAGCATCCGGATGCTGTCCGGACGGCGGTGTGGAAATCCACATTCTCTTTCACCAGCTTGGCTTCTTGAAACCGTATGGATTTTAGGCACAGCCCGATTTCTTGGCACCAGTTGCGGTTGACTAATCGTAAGGTGGGAATCGAACATGCGGTCATGAGGAATTCAGATGCGCAGCTGGGGAGCACCCCCCACAAGCCTTGGTCCACATTCTGCCCCTCCATCTTTTGAAAACAGAAAAAGAAGGTACACCTGAATGACGACATCGGTTCAAAAAAAAAATGAACGTGGAGAAAAAGAAAGACAAAAACCCAGACAAATTCAGACGCCGATTCCGTTTTTTTTTTGGTTTTTTCGTTTTTTTCATATTTGATTTCGTCTTTGTCTGCAGCCCTAGTCACTGCAGCAATTGATGATACCCCCCCCCCCCCCCCAAAAAAAAAAACTTCCTCCCATTTGTTTTTTCCTGTTGCTAGATTATCCTTATAAAATTTCTTGAATTGTCTTGAAAGATTGGGAAAGTGAGGTTGAAAAAAATTTACACAAAGGATTGTCTGCCGTTGGGAAAGAAGAAGAAGAAAAAAAAATCCGATCCAGAGAGGAACTAAACATAAAAAAAAAAGAACAACTTCAAAAAAATAAAAAAAATACTTTTTTTACTCCCAATAAAAAAACAGAAAGATTAATTTTTTGATGCATTCACCACTGAAAAAAAACACTAGAGACTTCTCCTTTGATTCTTATTTATTTTGTATTTTTGTTTTTTTTTTCAGGGTAGGGTATAAGGCTACAACCAAATAAAAAAAAGGAAAAACAAAAAATAAAATAAAAGGAAGAAAGAAAGAAGCGAAAGCAGAGGCGGGGGGCTTAAAAGTCTCCCTTCCATTCGGAATTAAATCCAAAAAACCGAAGGCAAAAGATTACCGTGGTGTTCCGTCTGATGAAGAGGGGCCGCGAAACCAAACGATCAAGGTTGCGACACGACGACTTCATTCACATAGGGGGCAGCTCCATTTACGTCACTCTTTTTCCCACTCTTTTCTTTCTGCTGGCCCGCAAGAAGTACAAGAGGGGGACCACCACACGAGATTCGACAGGTGCCAACAAACTCCAAACGGTGATTAGATTCGAAACGCATCCCAGCGTTGGTTTTCGCCTTGGAGCGACATCGTCTAAAAACTCGTTGGGTTGATCGATTCACTGCATGTCTGAAAGTTTTCTTCAGCGATTATGGAGGTTTTTCGGCGGCGGGAAAAACACCGAATTTGGTGAACTCGATGAGGAGATCCCTGTAGCGCGTGTCGGAATCGTTGGTGCCGGAGCGGGTGGCTCGTGCGCCGCGTTTTTCCTCAAGGAAAGTCTGGGACGTCGAGTTCAGATCGATATGTGGGTGGATCTGTCATGCGATGACTGAATGCCATGTTGAATTGCATTAGATATTCGAGTTTGATTCATTCTGATCATTTATCGAGAATGAAATTATTGTTTTTTATTATGTATATATATTTTTTTTTCCTGGGAGGGATTTTTTTTCCAAATTATGATGCTTGAAAAGATTGAAAAATTAAAGTGGGTTCGTTTTGAAGAAAAAAAAAAAATGCTGGTGATTTGGAGAGTGAGTTTCGTGTTTCATTTTTTCAATTTTTTATTTTATTTTTCAGATTTGAAGCTGGTGAGATCGGTGGTAGGGCAGAATCCTTCGAGTATGAAGGCAAGGTAACCGATGCAGTTCCACTGGAAAAACTTGGTCGTCTTTTTTGTTAAATTTCAGGCAATAAATCTCCATTGTGGGTTTCTTTTCAGGTGTATGAGTTGGGCGCTGCAATAGTTTACAATGGAAATAAATGGTTTCGGTGAGTGTCGATGTATTAGTATGTCCAAAGGCTGCTTTTGGATCGAAGGAATGGCATTTTTTTTGTTTTGCTGAAGCTCCTGGACAAAACCAAAACACATCTGTTTAAAATTTGGTTCGTTGATTTCGGACTGGGAAAAGCCCCCAATGCTAGGGGCTGCATGGTTGGGAAAATAGCATGCTTTTTTTATTTGTCCATTGTTGAGATTTGGTGGGTTCTTTTTTTTTTTTTTGGAAATGAGTATGAGAAGTCGCTCACCTGGATATTTCATTTTCATGTGATTTACCTCCTTTTTTTCTTCTGGAAAAATAAAAATAAATAAACGCTGCAGTGAAATTGCTGACAAAGTGGGCGCAAAAAGAGTGAAACTGAAAGACAATGGAACGAGAATGAGTGTCTACAACGGCACCGAAATCGTATTTCAGGTAATATTTTTTTTTTTTAAAGAGTGCACTCTTTTTTTTCCCTTTATTTTCTTAAAAGACTGTGAAACGAATTTATAAAAAAAAAAATAATGCTAGGGGAGGGGGGGGGGGCATTATTCGAATGTGGGGTGAAATTTTCTGAAAGGGGGGTGATTGCTGGACAGTCAGGATACTTTTCTTTGACTTCGCTGTATCGGATTTTTCGGCAATATGGATGGGTTCCCATGAAGTACGGCAATTTGGCAAAGAAGCAGTTTCTCAGCAAGTTCAAAAACATTTACAAAAATCAGCAAAAAGGAGAGGCATACGATTCGCCGAAAGAGATGCTGGAAAGCGTGGAAATGTATGACTACACTCAGACATCCGCAAGGAAGCTGCTCCAGGTGCGAACGAGTCTTTATTGCCAAACACTAGATTTTTTTCCTCATTCTTTTGTTTTGACTAAAAGGAGTGAGGGAAAAAGAGTGAGAAGAAGATGGACATGGGACGAAAAAATCGATCGGTATGATTCATCACATAATAAAGGTCTGTGATGTAGTTTCATTCGTTTTTTTTTTTAGCCACAGTTATTGATACTTTTTTGTTGCAAAAATATAAACAAAGCATTTTGAAAGCGTTGGAAAGGTATGTTTCGAATAATAAATGTCGAGGTCTTACTCTGTGCTGAAGGTTTTTTTTCTTCTGAAATGAAGGAGAAATTCGGCGGTTATCGAGGGGAAGCTGCGTTCGAAGAGGAACTGGCGGCGGCTGTGAATCGAGTGAATTACAACCAAGGAATGGACATCAATGCATTCGCTGGTGAGCAATGCATGCATGCATGTATCGATGGCATCTGAGCTGAGCAGTGCCACCCACAGGACTACTGCAATTTAGTTTTAGAACTGGTGGATAGCATCTTCGTCTCTTTTTCCAGCGGAAAAGAATCGACATGACGATGTCAAAAAGCAACGAAGCGCTGAGGGGGTTGTTATTGGTCAAGTGGATATTTCGAACAAAAGAGAATATTCTCCTTAGTTAGGAAAGGATTGTGTGTTGTGATCAGGTTTGGTGTCTTACTTGCCGGCCGCAGATAGCAATCTGTTTGTGTTGAAGAATGGAATCGATGAGGTGCCCAAAAAAGTGCTGGAGTATGTGAATGCAAAGGTGATCTTCACTGCTCGACAAAAAGAAGATGTGCTGCGATGAAATTGTCAAAAAAAAAACCTGCATGAAATGTGTAAATGTCTGGGCCGTTAGAATCGTTATGAGATCTCTGCCCTGTGGAGCTTTTTCCTTGTTGTATGGGTATGCAAGAAGCTGAAAGTTTTTCAAAGGGTGTATATGCCATTTTCAGGTGGTGAATTCCCGGGTTACATCAGTCAAAAAGCAAGAAGATGGTTCAATCAACATCGAGACGAGGGCAAAAGAGGGAGGTAACTTTTAACTTTTTTTTTTCTTTCCAACATTTTTTTTTCGAACCTTTTTTTTGGTTTGTTTAAGTCGACCTTCGAATGCTCGAAACACTGCAGATCTGTTTTGGTTTTTTTTTTCCGTCTTTCGTGAGTCTTGCTTATTGTTTTGTTTATCTGCATGTGTTTTTTTGGGCAATTCCTTCCCATGATTGGGGGCTAAAAAAACTTTTTTTCTGCACAGAACAAAAAGGAAGGAAAAAAAGGTTTCTTTTTTTTCCCTTTTTTTATCTCTTTTTTTTTTCGTCATCTGCTGTTGCACTTTCTGTTTGTAAACCTGAGCAGCAGTTTATTTTTTTGGTTTTGATCCTGAAGCAGATCCAGTTTTGCACGATTCTTACGATGCTGTCATCGTCGCAACTCCCCTGGAAATGTTTGAAGCTGCTTTCTCCGGTTTTGATATGCCAAAAATTCCGTCAAGGCAATTTCAAACCACCGTGACAACTTATGTTAGGGTGAGTTTCGTCTCTTTCCCCCTTTCCCCAAATCACCCAAAAATAATAAAAAGAAAAGGAAAACAAAAACAATTTTCAGTTTCCTGGATGTTTCAATATTATCTTCGAAAGGCATGTTCGACCATGGAATTTTTTATTCTTTTTGGGAAAAGTGTGAAGAACGATTGCATTCGGCGCTTGAACAAACTCTTTTGATCTCTTTTGGGGGAATTTTAACCCCACCGTTGCGTTTTCCATTATTTCCTTCGTGGTTCTCATTTTTCTTCTTTTTTTTTGCTGGAAAACCAGGGCAAGCTGAAAAGCAAATACTTCAACGCAGACTGGCTGCCAAAAAAATCTGCTGTGTTCGTCACTGAACACGCAAAAACTCCCTTCTCCAGTGTTGCCTTCAAAGAGCAGTTTTCCGATGGCACTCAGCTTTTCAAGGTGACAAATGAAATTCTATTTGTTTAAAAGAACAAGCAGTGTAGATCCGGATTTTTTTCCCATCAACATTTGATCATCTGCCAGATCGATCGATTATTTAAAAAAAACCCAAAAACTGCAATGCCACTCTTCTTTCTTTCTGGTTTTTTCGTTTTTTTTTAATTCAAACTAAATTAAGTTCCTCTCCTTGTTTGAAAACATAGGTATGTGTGTGTGTCTGTCTGTCTGGATGACAAATTTCTGTTGCTTTTCGTTTCTAGATTTTTTCCTCTGAGGCCCCTTCCAAATCCGTTTTGTCAGACATGTTCGAGAAACCCGAAATCGTTTCTCAGAGGGAGTGGCTGGCCTACCCTGTGTTCGACCCCCCCGAGACGTTTTCGCCTTTCGTTTTCACCCCTGGAATTTTCTACAACAACGCCATAGAAAACTCGGCCTCAGCCCTGGAAATGTCAGCCATAGCTGGAAAGAATTCAGCAAACCTGTCGGTGAAATACCTTAGGGAAAAATTTTCAGAGTCTTGGTGAACTGAGGATGAGGAGGGAGTTGGGAGGGGGGGGGGAGATTCCAAGAATAATGACTTGTGTACATGAACTGTTAGAATGAACTGTCAGAATTAAGCAGACTGCCAAACCCAGCTCGTGGCCTAATGAGGTTTTCGCTCCCTGTAAGTTTGAATTGAAATATGATGCTTGTTATACTCACAAGAAGCCAATGCATGACACTCATGATATTTGGATGTGCTCAAAAGGCCACCCACTGTCCAAACATCAATCAATTATGTAACTATGTTTGTCTGTCTGTCTTGCCAAACATCAGATAAGCTTCGGCTTTGAAATTCCTATCGGAAAACCTCTCCCTCCTTAATCATACATTTCCTTTTTCTCGTTCCGGAATGAACCGTGCTCAGAGACGTCATACAATCAAGCGAAATATCCAAACATGAATTCGAACATGGGGGCATTGAGCCAACCACACAGCGAACGAACGAGTTTTGTTTGTTTGTAATCGTGTTTCAATCGTAGTCATCCCTTTCGGTATGTTAAACCGAAATATGCTGGTGAACACCATCAGAGGTCGACCAGCGCTGCGAGGGATTAGGGAAAGCACAGTGTACACGAGGGGTGCCCACCATGGTTTATCGAGTGGAGTATTTTTTCTTGCTGGCGTTCTACGCCATTCTTAGCTTCACGAATGGGGCTCCAGTTTTTGAGGGGGGGAGCCAGGTTCAATTTTTCGACACCGTCAACGTTATCGACGGAAAGCGATGCACCATTCGACGAGTGAGTATTGTGTGTGTGTTCGTTGCTCTGTTTTGATGTGCCCCCCCCCCCCCCCTCTTTGTTTCGTGTGCGTGGTGGTGTCTTCTCATCGGCAGTTTGGGTGTGCATGGTTCTGCACGTATGGTTTCCCCCTCTAAACTACAGCGCAAAATCTGTGAGTAAACAAAACGCCCCCTGAGTCAGTTTTCCATTCCCTCAGAGCCCCGACGAATCACGAAAAGCTGGACTGCGTTGCTTAGAGGCGGACGTCGACAACGGTGAGAATCGACACGTGGCACCTTGTTTGCTCGTGTATTTCAGCCCCACCACCGCAGGATCGCCGAAAACCGACGACTGCAACACGTCGAAACAGTGTGGGGGCCTTTTTTTCGATAAAGAGGGACGCCGAGTGGCCGTTGTTTTCCGCCAGTGGCCTAGCAGTTTGCTTTTCTTGCATTCAATGCGCGACGGCTGACTGTACGATGTCCTCAGCACACCCCGTGGTTGGCGTCTCATCTATCGAGATGATTTAGCGAATTGACGGAAAGCTTTCGTAACTACAATGCATTTTTTTTCCCAGTATAAATGCATGCAAGTTGATTTTCTCAGGAGTAGATCCTATCATGGCAGAAATTCCAATTCTTGGGGTGCCTCAGAAGCATAATTTCTTGAATCTGCCCAGACATTCACACATCTTGTTCGTTCAGCTGTGACTTCCGGCTGGACGGAGTATTTTTCCGAGGGTTCGCAGCTTTCAAGATGCTGAATGTGGAAAATACGATGTTGTTGTGGGGTTTTTTTGTATGCACAGGGATAGGTTTTCCGGGGCCCCAGGCGCATGAGCTCATGAACGTCCAGGACCTCCCTCAAAGCTTCTTTTGGGGGAATGTCGATGGGGTGAATTACTTGACGGAGTCCCGAAACCAACATTTGCCAGAGTGAGACATGGGCACATGTTTTTTTTGAAACAATCGAGTGCTTTTTAAGGACTGCCACCGGTGTAATTTTTTTTTCCGATTTTACTGTCCCCAAAGTGGTCCTAAATTTGGCCATTTCATCTTGTTGTGGGGCCCTTCTGTGGCCCCAATTTGTCCGAAAAAATTAGAATGTGGCCCCAACTTCAAAAATAGAAATTACCTGGCTTGGTTTTTAAAAAGCTGTTGGTTTTTATTTTTGTGGAATCTCGTTTGATTTCTTGGATGTGGCCCTTTTGCGGCCCCAAAATTTGCCGTTTTAAAATTTTGGGGGCCACAATTAGCAAAAAGGGCCACAAAAAAATACACTGACTGCAACAACAAAAAAATCCACATCTGGGCTCTTTTGTTTCATGGAGCTTTCCTTTTTTTTGTCATTGAAACTGTTGGGCGATCCCTTTGATTTGCCATGGCAGATATTGTGGAAGCTGCTGGGCGTTTGCCTCGACATCCGTTTTGTCAGATAGAATAAAGATCAAGAGAAGGGCTGAATTTCCAGACATCAGATTGTCGCCTCAAGTCCTTCTCAATTGCAACGGAGGGGGTTCCTGCCATGTGAGCATTTCATTTTCATTTTTATTTTATTAAAAAGGGGGGGGGGGGATATTTGATTTTGACTTTTCCCTCAAAAAACAAAAAGGGAAAAAAGAAATGAAATGACACAAACAGTGCGATGAGTTGTTTGTTGGTGGGTTTTTTTTCTCCCTTTCATGATGAGATGTTTTTCGGCTTTTCTTATATTTTCTCTATTTTCTTTATTTTTTGGACCACGTTTAAATAGAATCATAAAAAAATGATGCGTAGGGGGGGTACCCACAAGGAGTATTCAACTATATGCACAAATTCGGGCTTCCCGAGGAGACCTGTCAAAACTACATGGCATCCGAAAGGGAATGCCACCCACATGGGATCTGTGAAAAGTGTAGCCCTAACCAGGTATGCAATTCGAAAAAAGGGAACAAATTCAAAGATCTGTGTTCTGATTTCACTTACACGTGTGTCGAAACTACTTGAATTGGGGATACGAGAGAGGGCAGCACTTGTTTTTGTCGGCCCAATGAGAATTCACAACATGCAACATGCAAATCCTTCCCTGTGGAGCATGCCACGTGCCCTTTCGATCGGAAAGAATTCTCTGGGTTATCTTCTTTTCACTGTGCCCACGCCCCCGTCATATTTTTTTCTTGTCTTTGTAGGATGGATCCTCGGAAGGGAAAAATTGCACAGCCATAAAAACTCACACTTCGTTCACGGTGGATTCCTTCGGAAGGAGCGGCTACGGTTACGATCGAGCCAACTATGGGCATTGGTCCGGAAACTCCGACAGACTGAAGGCAGAAATCTTTATGAACGGCCCCATCGTGTGTGCTATTTATGCGACGCAAGGATTCGATAACTACACGGGTGGAGTTTTTCAAGACTTTGGTTATCATTGGTCGTCCAACCATGACATCAGTGTGGTCGGTTGGGGAGTGGATGATTTGGGCCGAGAGTGAGTGTTTTTTTTATGCTTCTTTTGAAACAGATATTCAGCAACAGTCCGAAAAACGTTACCCAGATACACGGATATTTTATATATATCACAGGAATCAAGAAAATGCCAAATTTTGCTTGAAGCGTTTTCGCCCCAATGATACTATTTCGATTGGTAATAACGTTGAAATGCGAGTAGCGTTGAATTGCTGAACATCCCTAAGATCTATGTATATATGTAATAATATTTAAAAAAATCCTTTTTTTTCCCCTCCAGTGGAGTTTCATGTGGCATGATGTTGATTGATGTTATTTTTTCTTGTCGTTTAATGATTCTGTTTAATGAAGGCTTGTGCAGTCTTTTTTTTCTAGCTTTTTTTTCTGCCTGTAGAATCTTTGTATTGGTTTTTCATTACTAATTCTAGCATGCAGAATAGACGAGAAAGTGTTATACATAAATATATATACATTTTTTCCCATCGATAAAAAAATAAGCACTTTCCTTTTGTTTTTTCATTTTCCGTTTCCGAAAAATGACACCAACACAAATATTGCTCGACTGGAAAATTTTTTCTCAGCAAGATACATTTTCTTAAATTATTATTTGTGTTGGCTCCATGCTTGTGACTAACCTTTTTTTTTTCTTTTCGTTGGCAAGTGTTTGGATTGGTCGAAACAGCTGGGGAACGTACTGGGGCGAGAACGGATTTTTCCGAATTCTACAGGGCTCCTCGCTGTACAATTTAGGAATCGAAAAAAACTGTGCCTGGGCCAACCCAGTCGTCCCAGACCATCTTCTTCCCAAAGGCAACAATGCTGATGTGTGAGTCCAAAGGAAAAAAAAAAATTGAATAAATTATAATAACAACAACAATAATAATAGTAATAATGATAGTTTCCGATTTCATGAACACGTCGTATATTCAAAAGCCTTTTTTTTTTGAAATGTTGCAGATTGTGCTCGGAAAGAATCAGGCCTTTTCCTTTGGATATTTTTCTTCGACGTGCAACTCTGTACAGGCCGATTTTTTTTTCAAGGGGGTGGAATTTCTAATGCAGGTTTTTTTACATGTTTGTTAGTTTTTTACCACCTTTTTCTTCGCTCTGAAAAAAATGAAAACAAGCCTATTTTGGATAGATCAATTTGGAGCCCTGGAGGGCATTGCATAAATCAGATTCTTATCTTGTCTTGACTTTTTTTTTTGTGTGTTTTTGTGGCTTCAAGACATCCAACACAGTCCAAAATCAAAATGAAAAATGTGGTGGATGCGCCACTAAAGAGCATCCCAGAGGTCGCTGTCAAAAACGGAGACGAAAGTAAAAAAGGTGAGTCAGCTATTAGTAAGCACCCCCGTTTTCCCTGTGATTTCCACAGAGGAAAAAACGAACCAAAGACTTCTTCTCCGTTTAATCTGCCCTTATCGTGAGCGACTGTTTGACCCCAATTCAGGTGACTTCAAAATGTTCAAACAGCTGGATATCCGACATTGGCGGGGAGTTAACTTTGCAACGGCCGATATGAACCAAAACAGTCCTCAGTATTGTGAATCTTCTTGGGCTCATGCCGTGGTGGCATCCCTCAATGACAGATTTGCCATGATGAGAGAGGATCGGTACCCAGAAATCGACATTTCTAGACAGGTGGGCTTTCTTTCTTTCTTTCTTTCTTTCTTTCTTTCTTTCTTTCTTTCTTTCTTTCTTTCTTTCTTTCTTTCTTTCTTTCTTTCTTTCTTTCTTTCTTTCTTTCTTTCTTTCTTTCTTTCTTTCTTTCTTTCTTTCTTTCTTTCTTTCTTTCTTTCTTTGTTTTTTGTTTTTTGTTTTTCTTTTTTCATTTTTAGGGGGGGGGGGGTAAATATTTGTCATAGATTGCCAAAGCCCAATCTATGACAAATACTGCCGTTTTTTGTGTTTATTTTCTTTGCTGGGTGCTTTGTCTTCTTTTTTGTATGGTTTTGTTGCACCAGAGAGAAGAACGGAAGGTACCAGAAAGGAAAACAAACAAAAAGAAACGTATGTGTGTGTATTTTTCACCTTTTTTTTGTTTTTTGTTCATGAATAATCTAGGTGTTGATCAACTGTGTGGAGGGCTCGGGGTGTCAAGGCGGAGACCCTGCCGCCGCGTTCCAATGGATTTTGGAGAATGATGTTCCGGACGTCACCTGCTCGCCTTACTTAGCTAAGGAAGAAAGCTGCAATGCCTTCAACATTTGTGGAAACTGCTTTCCAACGGCTTGCTGGCCGATGCTGAAATACCCGAAATACAGCATTAGTGATCACGGAAAGGTGCAGACTGAGTATGTGTGTGTGTTTGCTTTTTTCTGGCGGAAATTTTCTTGAGAATAACCTCACAAAATGTATAAAGAAGCTGTTTTTCTTTTTTGGATGATGGAGTTTGTTTTTAATTATTATTTCTCCCCTCTTGTTGCTCCTCGGAGTGTCGAACAGCTGCAATATCTCTATAGCATCCCACAGGTCACGAATGCTGTTCCAGCACTTTCGCAGAAAATACTTAGCCCGACATCCCAACTTTTGTGCTCACGATTCTTTTCTGTTCGATCATTTGCTCGAGCCAGGTGTCTGGAGAAGCGCAGATGAAAGAGGAGCTGTCGAAATACGGCCCCATCGTGTGCGGAATTTGTGTAAGCGAACAGTTTAGGTCATACGAGGACGGGATCATCAAGGGCTCAGGGGGCTGCGAGAAACGCAGCCACTTTGTGGAAATCACTGGGTATGGAAGGGACGGCAAAGGGAACCCCTACTGGATAGGAAGAAACAGGTAAGGAAGCCAACCTCCCTCTGAGAGCTCCCGCCGTGAAAAAATCCAACCAGCACCTGGGCCTTGCATTCAAGTTTGGGGCAGCATGGTTTCCTACCTTCTTGAACTTGGTTAAAGTGTGAGGCCACACTCCCTCCTCCCCCCACGAAGAATTCCATCTTTCAGATTTTTTCTTGGCAGTGTCGTTCTTTGTTTTCTGCTTCGGCGTCGGTACTGGTTAAATCAGAAAACCCAAAAAGGAAAAATGAGCTGTTTTTGTGAAATGGTTTTTGATCCGGTACCTATCGTAGCTATTTTGGGTGGTCTTTCCCCATTAATTTTCTGTTTGTTTGTGGTATGTTTCAGTTGGGGGACTTATTGGGGCGAGCATGGATGGTTTAGATTGGCCATTGGCGAGGAAGACCTCGGAGTTGCAAAGGAATGCTTCTGGGGACGCCCCCATCTTAATTGAATTTTTTTTTGAAAATATATGTCATTAAGGAAGCAGTGAATTAGTCGAGGGTTCACATCGAGCCCTGGTGTTTTTTTTTCCCTTACAATCAATTTTTTTTCTTAGTAGTTGGAGGTCATCCCGAAGCAATCACAAGAATTTCTTAGGAAAAAAAGGTGTCCTGGTTAAGCATAATGTTAGATGAGTTGTGCAAAATGGTGTGGATCGAAGGGAACAGTTAAATTCATGTCTTTGTACTGTAATCAAGCAACCCAACTCTTGGAATTGGGATTGCATGAGCAGTTTTGATGCATCGAGGTCTAAATTTGAATGGAATAACGTTCACCTATCTGTGGGTGCATTTATTGGAATATAATAGTAACCTTGAAAAGTCCAGAGAATGAGTGTATCATCTCATGCACAGAGGACCCTGATCATTGAGTGCTGTATTGAGGGATGCGAGTGGGCATGCAGTGTGTAATTTGGTGTCTACCAGACACCAAATCGTTTTAGTAAAACGATGTTTTGGTGAGGAATCGACCAACGTTTATTGTGTTGCTCGCTCCCCCTCGGTTCCAGCTTCTCTTGAAATTATGTGGACGACCACCCTCTTTTTCCCAATTTGAACTTCTCAGGGAGCCAGCAGCCTTTTTTTTTCTTTGCTGCACGTAAACGAATGGAGATGATCTAATTGACTGAACTGTTTCTCAACTACAAACTCAGGCTTCAGTTGCTGATGTTGCGACAACTTCGCGGCGTGGTCACGTGCACAAAGCAGTCTTGTGCATGAAAAGTGACATGCGTCAAAACGAAGGCAGCACTGAGGTCCAACGTAGCTGGACGATGAACGACGAGGGCTCAAAAGAACACCGAAACCTGGTAGGTCGCTCGATTTTCTCAAGCATGGAGCGTCCATGGGGCGTTGATCTTTGCAGTATTGTTCTTCGCTTCCCTTTCCGGATCCTATCATGCGCAGCCAAACTCTGGCAAGTACCCTCAGCCAATCGGGGTGGGGTCTTGATTCGTCAAGAAACAGCATCCGTTGATCGCGTTGTCGGTGGCTGTGCGGGGCCCGCACTGTGGCCAGATCGGCAGAGCGTCTTGGGGGGCAAAATTGTTTTTAGGGGCGGTCGCCCAAAAAATCAAACTAGACATGATTGGCCGTTGTTGGCGTTTCTGCACCACCTTTTTGTTTTTCTTTTTTGACCACCCAATCCTTTTGGTTTTTTAGAAGGGGGTGTGTGGTGGGGAGGGGCTGGGGGCTGGCTCCCCTCAAATTCGCACGATCTTCAAAACGACTCGTCAATGTGCTTAGGGGTGTGGGGTTTTTTTGGAGACAGGGGCGAAATGCAAGGATCTTCCGAGTCGGAAAGGAGGCAATAAATTTGAGCTGGATGAGTCTGCCCTAAAGCTCCTGAAAAAGTACTTTTGGACTGCTGCCTATCCAATTCAGTTGTGGGTTTCTCCCTTCCAGAGCTACAGCTGGATGCCATTCTTGAGACGGCAAAGTCCATTTCAGACCAGGGTGGAGGGGCAGCACTCGGAAGCTATGTCGACAGGAATAATTCTATTCTATTTTATCGAGGAGGAATTGGCAATGGACATCACCCCTCTAAATATTCCCGTATTATTATTCGCCGCTGTCAAGTTTTTCGCCAGAACAGTTTATTGGAGCAAAGACATGCAAGGTCCCCTGGCACTTTTTGTTATGGGAAAAACGGAGATCCTTCACTGTGACAGTTTTCGAGATTTTGATCTGTATGTATATCAGGGCTGCCGTTGAGTTCAGGTTGCATCCTTCAAAGGACAAGCCGCCCAGCTTGAACATTATGTGATCCATATATGTAACAAAGATGGTTTTGAAAAAATGCAAGTCGATTCAACACCACAGCATCTCCAGACACTCTGAAATTAAATCTTCCTGCAATGTGTTTTGAAACAAGGTCAGGATTGAAACAAACATTCCGTGGAATGCGATCAATTTATTACTTTTTTCCCAACAAACCTTTGACTCAGGGCTGTTCTGCACGGACTTGCTGTGGTGGATGTGGATGGGGATGTAGGATAACCAGCGATATCGCAATTGCAATTCTCAATGCACTGCTTCATTCGATTTTCTTCAGCTGACCTTACAAAAAAAACACAGTTGTGCTGGAGGATGAAAGAACTCATCGCTTCAACAGCAGGCCTATAGGCGCGATTTTACAAGAAACTATGGAGGTGGTGATTTTTCTTTAGCTTCCGAGTCAGTCCAGACCATTTTTCATGGGGAGGTTGATATCTGATGGTTTCTGATGGGGTACCTTCTCTACAGTCCAGGAAGAAAAAACAGAAAGAAGAAAACACCACCTTATTGGACAAAAAGGCGGTTTTTTCCCACTGCTGGTAGAACACTTTTTCATTTTCTTACTGGCAAGTAATATTTTCCTTCGATCATCCATTTTACCAGGACTGCAACAAAATTCAGCTAGTGCGATCTGCAATCCCTGCCTCTGTGTATTTGCCTTCGGCCGCTTTGCAGGGAAATGAAGTCCAGCCCTAAATCCTCCACCGTTCTATGGTTTTGCATGCATATGTTCACATGCAACAGTATGAAAAATTCATTCAGCAGGGTTCCAGGCAAAAGCTTAGGGTCGGTCAAAAGCTTAGTCATCCTCACCTGTCGAGAATACCCTGATACAATCAATGGAACAAAATTCCCTGAGAGCACTCATTAAGAAAATTAAGAAAGGGACAAAAACCCACAGGTTCAAAAAACCAATCTTGTGATGCAAAACCTTCACAGAACATCTGGTGCTTTTACCCACAGACCAATCCAACCAAATTGACACACAGCAAGTTTCAAAAAGTTGACTTCAGTAATTTTTAATTCAATTTTTTTAGACCTGCGATGTCGACCTCTGAAAGCTGGATCACTGCAAGCAGGTTGAAAAAATCGAAAAAACGCCAACGCCCAAACTTTGAAATAGTGATGAGTAGGATCCACGTCATTCTGTACCGCAAGCGCAGTCGTTCGACGAACAAAGCCAGACTCCCCCAGCAATCGCCTGTAGGGCAGGTGATTTTTATTTTTCCGACAAGCGCCAGCGCTCGCGATACCTGGGGGACATGAAGGGTTACGGTGGAACGGCTCGCTGCGCGGCGCCATCCGTCTCGGGACGACTGTGCTCATGTCGCGTCTCTGCGAGAAACAGTGCCTCGGTCAGGCCTTGCTCGCAAATTCAACCGACGAGCGGTTTTCTCGCGGGAGGCTCCGCGCGGATAACTGCGGGTGGTGCGGGGTTCCTGAGCGGACACACGGGGGAATTGTTGAAACAGAGTTTCAATGCAGGCGGGCGCGCAGCTTCGAAGGTTGGCAGGTGGAGATGAGTCATATTGTGCACTTCGTGTGTTTGTCTGTGTTTGGAGCCGTTTGGGCTTCTCTTGAGCGAAACTCGGGGGGAGTTTGGTTGGAAAGATTGCTGACGCGTTTCACGTCGAAAGGCGTCGCATTCACTGGCGGCACCCGCTTGGAGTGCGCTCCAAGCATCCGCGGAAAACGTTCAAGACAATGCGTTTTTGTTTTTGTTATTTTGGTTGTTGGGGGGGAGGGGGGGAGCGTTTAGACCATGTGGGGCGATGATTGAAAACCAATATAGGACATTGCTTTTATGAGTGCTCCAGAATAATTTCATCTGAAGAAAAGAAAGCCATGCATCCAGAAATTCATGATATATGCATACCAAGAAACTGGCAAGAATATATACGTAATATATATATTTATATATATCCCCTTGGAAGTCGTAAGCGAGTGGCTGCTTCAACGTCGTTTTTGGCGATTTTTTCTTTTTCAAATGCTTTTTTTCTTTTTTTAAATCTCAGGATGAGAAGTCCTGTGAAGATGTGTGGCATCATCGGCATCTTCAAACACTTGGGAAATTGTAACGTCGAGTTGTACGAGGGTCTGTTGATGCTCCAGCATCGCGGTCAAGATTCTGCCGGCATGGTGACGACCGATTGGACCAAATTCAGAGAGCATCGGGGGAAAGGCCTCGTGAAAGATGCCTTCAGTTCGAAAAAAGTTCTGGAGAAACTCAAAGGTGAGGCCATTTGTGTTACGCCAATCAAATGGATGTTTAGGGAAAAAAAAAGCAAAAGCATAAAAATAAAATAAAAAAATGAAAGACATGAAAGAAATAACATGGAGGTGACCCTTTTTTAAGCCGGGTTTATTCTCTCCTGTATTTTTTGGCGAGTGTGTGGCGATTGCATGTTCTGAACTGGGCGATCAATCTTTCTAATTCAATATTTCTTTCGATCAAATTAGATCTTTCTAATTTGAAAGATCAATTAGAATCTCTCGAATTCTATTTAGAATTTCGATCGATCAATCAAGCTCGAAAAAATACACACACCCGCCACACATAAACAACCCTTTCATTTTTTTCTTATTTTTTTGTGTTTTTCTCGAAGGAAGCAGTGGGATTGGCCACGTTCGATATCCGACAGCAGGGACGAGTTCTGTGGAGGAAGCTCAGCCTTTTTTCGTGAATTCCCCCTTGGGCATCTACTTGATCCACAACGGAAATCTGACGAACGCTCCAGACCTCGCACGAGACTTGCAAGGATCCGACTCATTTTTTCATCGACACCTGAGAACGGGATCGGACTCTGAGGTTAGCAGGCAAGATTATTATCAAGATTCTTTTTTTGTGCCAGATTTTTTTTTTTTTTTCTTTGGAACAAGGCACACTTATATTGGACTGATATGAATATAGATTGTGAAATAAAAGGCCCCTTCTCGCATTTCGTATGCACAGGTTTGAATAAATACCTGGATGTGCATTTTTTATGTTTTTTATCCTTTTTGAATATGGTTCAAGGATGAGAGTTTCATCTTTTCCAAAATTTTCGATTTTAAAAATATCCTGAAGCCCCTTTGATTCCGATAGCCTCGGTCGTTGAAAGGATTCTCAACTTTTTTCTTTTCCACACTGAAATTCTGGTTCATTAAATTTCAACCATGATTTTTGTATCAGTATATATACTTTTTTTGTTTGGATCTTAGGTACTTTTGAATGTGTTCGCTGACGAAATTCACAGAGCTCACCAAGCATGCATACAGGTTGGCCCCTCAATCAATCCCACAATCAATTTTGACAGATTTTTTCATGGTGAATGAACAAAAAATTTCATTACCTTTCGGATCCTACATGTTCATCTCATCTCAATTTCCCTTGTTTGTTTTTTTTGAAGTTTTTTTGAAAACAAAATGGTCAAATTTTCGTGTTTTTGTGTTTTGTTTTGCCACAACGCAGCGGGGTTGCGAAAATCCTGGAGATCATAAGAAGCAATTTGTACTGGAAGCCGGCGCTGCCTGCATGCGTCGATTCCAGGGGGCTTATTCCTGTATTTCTGTCGTGATGGGGGTAGGCGTGGTGGCTTTCAGAGATCCAAACGGCATCAGGTAATTCCTGCCACTATGTATTGCGAGAAAATCATCATAGCCACCTTTTCCTCTGGGAAAATTAAGAGAAAAAATGAATTATTTTTATTAGTCATATTACATACTCTATCAGTCTTTTTGTTTATTTATTATTTTATTTATTTATTATCAGATAAATATGCTGTGCCATCAGTATGATCGTGGAAATCGATCTGGGGGAAAGCACACACTGTAGTTTTCAACATTCTTTTCCCCGTTTTACAACACAGGCCGCTGGTTTTGGGAAGAAGAACATCAGCTTTGGGAGATGAATGGTGTGTCGCCTCTGAGGACTGTGCCTTCGGACCGATCGGGTTCGAAAGAGTGAGGGATGTCAGACCTGGGGAAATGATCATCATCGATCCAGAAGGGAACCTCACGAGCAGCCAATGCGTCGATGGAAGGCTCAACCCATGCATTTTCGAATACATCTATCTCTCCAGGCCTGATTCCGTTTTGAACGACATTTCGGTGTACAATTATCAGCTTGCGCTGGGAACTCGCCTTGCTAAAAGAATCGGGTAAGCATTTCAGCATTTCACATGTCCTGAGAAATCAAACGAACCCTACCGTCGCGTCGGTTAACTTTCCTGGATCCATCAACCACCCTCCCCCCCCCTTTTCTTTTTTCCTTCTTTTTCGGTGATTTTTTTGGGATTTGAGTGGGTTTCTTTTCCTTTTGAATCTATCAGAGAATCAGGGTGGGATGTCGATGTGGTGGTGCCAGTACCGGACGGCTCGAGACCAGCCGCCATTCAAGTTTGCGCTGAGTTGGGGTTGCCTTATCGAGAGGGCTTGGTCAAAAATCGATACGTCGGTCGAACTTTCATCATGCCAGATCAAGAAACGAGGGAGGTGTCCGTCAGAAGGAAGTTGAATGCCATGCCTGCTGTGTTTTCTGGAGCCAATGTGCTGCTGATCGATGATTCGATCGTCCGAGGGACCACGATGTCTCAAATTGTTGATATGGTCAGAAATGCTGGGGCTAAAAAGGTGGGTTTTCCTCGGACAATACAAAACAGGGGGAAAAAGTGTGAGAGGAAAGCAATTTAAAAAAGGGGAAAAAGTGTGTGAGGACCTGGAGGTGTGATCCAGGTTGCATTTTCCCCTTTGATCTTGATATCCTCGATATCGTGTCTATTTTCACCTGTAATTATTTTATTATTATTAATTTATTAATTTATTATTTTTTTAATTATTATTTATTCATTTTTATTTTCTTCTTCTTTTTTTTTTCAAATGTGTTACATCGAGGCAAACCGCCCCATGTAGCCCGTCCACTATACAAATGAGTGATATGGGCCCTCCACTCTAATAATAATTGTCTGTACTACCCCTGGCCCGAATTTACTCCCAAAAACAACCTGCTAGAATAAAAAAAATCACCCTTCTTCCGATTCAGCGCGTAAATTGTACATACGAATACAAAATTCCACTAGTACCCGTAACCCAATTTCCGAAGCAAACATCCCCTCCTGCCAAATCAGGGGTTCCGATGAAAAAAGTTGAACCACCGCGATACTATCCCGCCTGCAATCCTCGAGCCCCGGACAATCCCAGAGTAAATGGTTCCTAGATCCCAACACCACTCGGTCCCGATGCGCACAAAACCAACAGTCCGGGTCCTCACCCCAAACCCTGTTGTTGTACACTGGGAAGTTTCCATGGCCCGTTGCGACCTGGGCTGCACGTGCTAATTGTTGTCTCGTGTAATTCCATCGCCACGAGTTATCACGATCCACGTAAGGGGCATCGCGCAGCTGCCAAAGCAATCGTCCTTTCGCCGTATTACGCCACTGAGCGCGCCAGCTCGTTGCAATCCACTCTGAGATTAAGTGCAGGAGCTCCTGATAAACCGTCTTGGGCGAGCGCGGTCTCAAATCCCGAGGGAGTTCCCGGAGTTGGATCCACTCCTCTTTTTTTTGGGCGGTCGCATGATCTCGCATCCATTCCCTTTGCGTTGCTCGCAACACATCCAAGGCACTCGTAAAGTATGGGGTGGTGTTGGGAGGGGCCTCCAACAGATCTCTCCCTGCCCACAGCTCCTTGTAATAGTGCATTCCCAATCGATTATGAATCCGAAAAAACGCGGGTAGAATCCGACCCCACGCCAAAGCGGCGTCGACAGCCACCGAGCTGTAGAGTCCTTCCCCCAGGCGCACCGCCCGGGCGAGCACTCTGTCTAGTTTGAGAAGGAGAGGCGGGCTGGTGGTCACCGAGGCCCACGATTCACACGCATAGAACAGTTTGGGTACCAAGCATGTGTTAGCAAAAATTTGCATGATATTGGGGTGGCAGCCGAATTGGCGTCGCACAAGCTTGCGAACCGTCCCTAACCACTTTTTACCCTTCTTGAAAACCGAGTTTTCTTCTTATTATTATTATTATTATTTTATTTTTTTTCAAGCGGATTTCATGCATGCATACACTCAATGAACGATCCTTGGTTAACTCAGTTTTTTTTTTCTCAAACGCAGGTTTATCTGGCCAGCGCTTCCCCACCTGTGAAATTTCCCAATGTGTATGGTGTCGACATGCCTTCCCGGAAGGAATTCGTGGCAAGCGGGCTGACGAACGAGGAGGTGCGAGATCGCCTGGGTGCCGACGGACTGATTTATCAAAGCGTGGAGGATTTGCTGGCGGCTGGCCGAGAACTGAACCCCACCATCAGCAAATTCGAGGCTTCGTGTTTCACTGGGTCGTACGTCAGTGGGGACATCGACGAGGATTATTTGATGGACTTGGAAACCAAAGGAAGGGGGGCAAAGAGAAATCGATCTGGGAGGGCAGCCAATTTGGTCGCCTTGTGAATCATTTAGAAAGAAAGGGAAAAAAAAATATCTATGATGGAAGGAGGGAAAAAGGAAAAGAAGGATAATGTGGGGAATACAGAAAATCGACGAAAAAAAGAAAAAGAAAGAAAGAAAGAAACATATCTTCTAATAGAATGGGGGGGGGATTTGAAAGGGATTTTAATTTTGAGAAAGAAAGATATATATAAGGGGGAAGAGCGACAAGGGTTGGTATGAAAAAAAATTCTGGAGGACTGTGGAGTTGCTGATCGTATTTTCGAGGGAAAGAAAAGTCTTACACTGAATAGGGAGGGGCAGGCTGTCTGTGGTGGTGGTGGTGGTGTTTTTTTTTTATATGCATACCTCTCCAAACCGATCGATCTCTCTATAGATATATTTGCACACCCTCCATGCTGGCAAAATATTTCCACATTTCTTTGGTGTTTCTGGAAGGGGGGGGGGGGGGGGAGAAAAAGAAAGGTCGGAGACCTTGCCATGGTTTTTATATCAATATATGAAAGCATGTACATATTTTGGTTTCTTTCCTATGTTTTCCACCCTTCTGCTTTGGAGTTCTGAGTGCAAGGATGGATGGATGGATATTTTTCACATGGAAAAAGTAAGAGAAAGAAAGAAACTGCAGGGTTCGTTTTGGATTTGCACAATTGGGAAAAAAAAGGAGCAGGGACTATCCCTTTTTCCCCGAACAAAAACTTTATTGGGTTTGCTACTTGATTCTTAATTCTTTGTTTGAAAAAGAGAAAAAAAAGTTGTTGGAAATGTCTCTATGTTTGCATCTTCTCTCGTGTTTTTTTTTTCTTGTTTTTTTATCTTTAACTCCAAATTTGTTTCTGTTTAAATTCCTGCCAAAGTGGTAGACTTTTGTCGGACTGGGGGGCAGCTCCGTCGGACTGAGGGACGGCGCAGTAGACTTTTGACTGAGGAATTTCGACAGCGTTTGAGGAGCATCCATCCTGTTCGCTTCTTAGCAAAGGCTTTTCCTGTGGTGGCGAATTTCCAGCCCCTCTGATTCTCCCATTCAAAGTTCTTTTTCAACGCCAAAATGGCGATCGAGAATTTCGTTCCACAACGCCAATGATCCATCTGATCGCTGAACCAAGATCAGTCCAAAAACGGTCCCACTATTAATAATAATAATAAAAGAAATAGGTCACTCACTCTATGCCGTACGTTCCACTCGACGTTTTCTTCAGTTTCTGGGGAGTTTCCGCTGGCGGCCCTTTCTTCTTGCCTGTCCTACCTCCGCTTGTCTAGTCGTGCGAGAGTGGAGCGAATTTTTTAAAGCCGAGAGGCAATCTACGAAGGAATCAGGCGGTTCCTACCTGGGGCTCTAATCTTTTTTTTTTGCTGGCTGCTGCTAGCGCGTCGATCTTTTGCCTTGAAGCGAACAGAGCCTTAAATGGCTCCCAAAAAGAAGAAGGATTCGAAGGATGGGGAGCAGCTGACGCGTATCGCTATCGTGAACTCGGACAGGTGTGTTTGTATACATATATTTTTTTGATTCGGATTTTCTCGATTTTCCCTTGCACGTGGTTGCTTCTCTTTTGCCCAGATAATCAAAACAAAAACAAAACAAAAAACTTTTGTTTGGAGAGCTCCTGGGAAGAGCCCTTGTCACTGTACATTTTTTTTCCCACACAATATCTACTGAGAGAAGCTACATTGATTCATCGAGACGGATGCTTGACATCTCTGTTATTTCCCACAGTGAAATTTGACATGTTACTGGGGATCTTCCATGATATTTAACTTATTTTTTGGGGTTTTTTTTTAATGAATTCACTGATTCGAAAAATATTTTTTTTTTTTGGGGGGGGGGGGTTGAAGGTGCAAACCTAAGAAGTGTCGCCAAGAATGCAAAAAATGCTGCCCGGTGGTGAAAACAGGTTGGGATGCTCAGACAATAAATTCACCATTTTCGAATCAAATCTCCTTTTTTTTTTAAATAAATATTTGTGAGAATCGGCATCATCACAGTTGCATTGGGTTCGATCGAACTTGAGATCTGGTTTTGAGGCAATTCTATTGTAAGAAATCGTTAAAAAGAAAAACCATATTTTGCTAGTGACTGGGTGAGTGGGGGTTAAACTCAATCTGTTTGATTCTGTGTGTGTAAAATGCTAGGCAAACTCTGTATTGAGGTGGCCCCCAATTCCAAGATTGCTTGGATTTCAGAAGAGCTATGTATTGGTTGCGGTCTGTGCGTCAAGGTATGACCATTTTTCTTCTTGATTTGTTTTTTCTTCTTTTTTTTTTCTCATCTCGATCCAATCGAAAACGTACTTCCAGTTTTTTAAATCGTGTTGCGAATTAGCCAAGCAGTCTTTTTGCATTGGGGGTTAGATTGCGTATCTGTCGCTACAACCAGGGCCAAATATTTTCAACAAAAGTGAAACCAATAGAATGCCTGGCTGGGGAAAGCTACAAATTGGCACTCATTGGAAAAAGCAATTTTTGATGGGTTGTGCCCCCCTTCTTGATTTTCTTTTTCGAAAACACCACATTGAAGTTGAAAGCCTGGCGCGATCTATCCAAGTTTGTTTTTCAACACAGAAATGCCCTTTTGATGCGATTCGGATCATCAACTTGCCGAAGAATTTGGAGAAGGAAACCACCCACCGTTATGGCCCCAATTCGTTCAAGCTCCACAGGTCGGCTACAGTCTTTTCAAAAACACTTCTTTGCCGAAAATGTATATTTTTGGAGTTTTTTCCGGAGAGTTCTCCTTCAGTATTGACTGTTTTGTTTCTTTCTGATATTGCCGAAATATCATAAATACTTACAATTGTAATTTCTTTTTTTTTTTTTCCATATGAGATAAAAGTGAAGCATTGGGTGGGTTGGTTGCTGTGTGTTCAGGCTTCCGGTCCCCAGACCAGGTCAAGTGTTAGGGTTGGTTGGAACAAACGGAATTGGAAAATCGACAGCTCTGAAGGTAAAATATAACCACAAGGAATCGTGTTGGTAGTTAGTCTGACTGAGGAGCCATTCAGACCACGGTTGAAAGTGTAGTTTCGTTTCATTTCTTTCTTTCTTTCCTGTTTTGGTCTTTTTGTTGGAAGTGTTAGCTTTCCAAGGTTTTTTTCTTGTCGATAAAAAAAAAAATCCTGTATCAAATTGGAATGTGCATAGAGATGGCACTTTAATTGTTGTTTGGGGAACCAAACATTTTTTTTTGGTCGAAATACTTGACTTTTTTTGCGTGTGTTTGTGTGTTTGCAGGTTTTGGCTGGTAAAATGAAACCCAATTTGGGTAGATTTGAGGTAAGGAAAAATACTCACCATCAAGAATAATCGATCTCGATAAATATATTCAAGAAAAAAAAAAGAGATCTATATCTAGATATATATAATAATTTTTAAATAACACACATTGTTCGATTTCCTGCAAAGATCAGCCACCACCACCTTTTTTTTCCGCTGTTTGTATCGGATTAGCATCTATAGTTTCTTTTTTATCGACGCATGCACAGCTGAACCCCCAGGTATTGTGCTTGATTGCATAGCGACCGCCAGATTGGGAAGAAATTCTGGCTTACTTCAGAGGGTCGGAGCTCCAGAATTACTTCACCAAGATTTTGGAAAACGATTTGCATGCGATCATCAAGCCCCAATACGTGGATCATATCCCGAAAGCTGTCAGGGGGGTGGTGGGCGAAGTGCTGGATTCAAAAGATCAGCGTGGCGTGAAAGATGAGCTGCTTAGGTTGCTCGACCTGGAAGTGGTGAGTTAAAAAACAACTCCATTATAAATAAAAAAATGAAAGAAAAAAGAAAAGGAAAAAAGATGTACTGGATTATGTGTGGCAGCCGCTCGATGAGACGATCGATGCAACGCTGTTTTTTGTCATGTTTTCGGCTGGATTATCGCTGTGCGTTTGCCGGAAAACCTCGAAATTGAGCCAGGCGTTCAATCATGGGTAACCTTGGATAAATATTGGGTGGGTGGGTGAGTTTCTTCTTGCGGAATGTCGATCCAGGTTTTGAACAACGAGGTCGCTCATTTGTCTGGTGGAGAACTCCAACGTTTCGCCATTGGAATCGTCGCAGCCCAAGCTGCGGATATTTACATGATCGATGAGCCCTCGTCCTATCTGGATGTCAGACAGAGGCTGAAAGCGGCCAGAGTGATTCGGAATTTGCTGGCGCACGACAAATACGTGATCGTGGTGGAGCACGATTTGAGTGTGTTGGATTATCTGTCGGATTTCATATGTTGCTTGTACGGGAAGCCAGGTGCTTATGGAGTGGTGACTTTGCCCTTCGGAGTGAGGTATGCAATTGGTCGAGGGCCGAATATAGCGTAGATCATTTTTATTTTTTTTGGGGGGGGGAGTGCTCGATTGTTGTGAAGCGAGTGAGGAATTCGGGGAACACCATTATTGTATTTTTTTTTCAATTCCAGTTTTTCCCTCTGCTCCAAATGCACCGAAATATGAGTTGTGAAGTGATTAGGTGGGTGGGTGTGGGGTTGTGGAGGGTTTAACAACTGATCCTTTGGTTGGATGCATGTCAGACGTATTGAGTCTTGTGCGTGTGTGTGGTTTGTTGCTCCGTCCTCCATCAGGGAGGGGATCAACATTTTCTTGGCAGGTTTCGTTCCGACTGAGAATCTCAGATTCAGGGAGGAGCAGCTCACGTTTAAGGTTACGGACCGTGGCGATGAAGAGGTCAAGAGGCATCAATCGTTCAAATACCAAACCATGAAGCGAACGCAAGGCCAGTTCACGCTGACGGTGGGTGGTGGTGCAGGGATCGAACATCGACATGACCTTGTTCGGCCAGTGTTTCTGTTCTGTGGTCGTCTGAGCCGGAAATTCTAGTGTTTTTTTTGGGTGTTTTCTTTCTTTCTGGCAGACTGAAAGCATATCATTTTTGGACATCATGACAGCAGATGCACATTTGCAGTCGGGGTTCACAGATCATCCATTTTTCGTTTTCTTGTTGGGTTTGCGGTCGTTTCTGGCTTTCTCTATTCTGGGGTGAATAAAAATTTCATTTCTTGTACTCATTTTCATCTAGGATGGTTTTTTTTCTTGAAATTAGTCATGTCCCTGAAGGTGGAGGCCGGTGAATTCTCCGATTCGGAGATCATCGTCATGCTTGGAGAGAACGGGACCGGAAAAACCACATTCATCCGAATGCTGGCCGGCATGGTGCCGCCCGATGAAGGCACTACCAAAGATATGCCAAGTTTCAACATCAGTTACAAACCTCAAAAGATTTCTCCCAAGTTCACCGGCACCGTTCGAGATTTGCTCCATGCGAAAGTTCGAGACAGCTATTTGCATCCCCAATTCAACACCGACGTCATCAAGCCCTTGCAAGTGGAGCAACTGTTCGATCAAAAAGTTCAAAATCTATCCGGTGAGATGAGATCCACTCGAGCAATGCTTTCGATTCGGAAATGTTCATGAGGTCAAGAACGGGAGGAGGTGTTTCTGAGGGGGGGGGGGGGGGAGTTCGTCGCGTTTTTTTGCATTGCGAACATATGCGCATATGCATTCATCTGCCCATATGGATGGAAATGCATCATTTTGACCACATGCCGAATCGTCGGCATTTGTTTTCCCACCTCATGAGGAAAATTTTACAAAAAAAAACATCGTTTCTTTGCAGGTGGAGAACTCCAGCGTGTTGCTTTGACATTGGCCCTTGGACAACCGGCAGACATGTACTTGATCGACGAACCTAGTGCCTACTTGGATTCGGAACAGCGAATTATTGCAGGAAAAGTCATCAAGAGATTCATCATGCATGCCAAAAAGACGGCTTTTATCGTGGAGCACGATTTTATCATGGCGACGTATCTGGCCGATCGAGTGGTGGTGTATGAAGGGGAGCCCTCCATTGCAGCGACGGCCAGGGCACCCCAAACTTTGCAATCCGGAATGAACCTTTTCCTCAGAAACTTGGACATCACGTTCAGGAGGGATCCCACCAATTACAGGCCACGAATCAACAAGCATGAGTCGCTCAAGGATCGAGAACAAAAGACGGCCGGGACGTACTATTATCTCGATATGTAGAGGTAAGGGGGGGGGGCCAGTTGGAAGAGTGGAAAGATTGGAGGAGGCTGGGGGGGGGGGGGGGTTCTATGCGGAGAACCCCCCCCAAGCTTTGAGGATTCAAGTTTCGATCTGTTGGTGTGCGGTGGTGATCTCGATGTTGAAATTGTGTTTTCTGGTTTGGGTTTCTTTTTTTAGATATCGTTGTTTAAAGAAAAGGGGGTTCAGTATATTAATCTGATTTTGGTCGGGGTTTTTTGAGGGGGGTTTCAGGAGAAGAGGAACAATCAAAAGAATGATGTTGACTGTTGATCGTTGATTGCCTTTGGCTCTGTGGGTCGGCTCGTTTTCTGGTTTTTGCATTGGTATCGGGCTAGATCCATGTCAAGAAACAGAATACAAATGACAACATTGATAACATGGTGTCCTTCTGCCCTATCCTTCGACATGTTCTGAAATAAGACTTTGAATAAGATAGGTTAATAGAGCTGCCTGAAGCTCCAAGCAAAAAAAGAAAAGAATGAATCACCTCCATTGAATTGCCAAGTGAAACATTGAGAGGTCGAGACAAACGTCCCTGCAGCCAACATCACAACAATATATTCAAATTCCCCAGAAAACTTCATACACCCTGGTCCTCCTAAGCATGATTGGATGGATTTCCAATAGCAGGAAACCACTGCCCAGATATCCCCTTTATCCCCTCCCACCGTAAAAGCAAAACAACTCTCTGTGCTTTTTGGCAGAACCTCCTTCCCCCTTCTAAACCATTCCAGGTTCCGAAAGGTGCCCGACAGGTCAAACCTTTTTTTTTGCTGTCTCTTTTCCTTTATTTTGCCATGGCATTCTATTGGCTAAGTTCTAATATTGCCCAACATATCATTGATCGAGACTTGAAACACCCCCCAGCTGCACAGCCATAGCGACCCACTTCAGTGTGAAATGATCTGAGACTCCAATAGTATGTGCTCACACTATGACAGTCACCAGATCCATCTGGAGCAACTTTCTTGATGAGACTTTTGACAGGAGATAAATTCCTTAGCAATCAACCCCCTTCCCCTTTCATTTCAATATCGAAGCTCACAGAAAGACCTAGATACAAAGAAAAAGAAGAAAAAGAAAAAAAGATCACATCATTACTACCAAGATCCGATCTGTACTACAAATAATCCCATCCAATTGGGTCCGACACAACAAATTGTTATTTTTTGTTTTTTCCGACCTACCCAAGTGTAAAAAAATTCTTAATATTCAGCAAAAATTCTAACAATGTAGAAGAGATATGGGGGGGGGGGCTTCTTCTCATTTTCATTTGTACTTGTTGAAGCTTCTTCATTATCTTCTTCCAGCTAAAAGAGTTGACCATGGTGAGTCAAACTTACCACATCCATGTTTTTGTTTAATATGTAGATGAACAGAAATGAACAGAAATGAACAGAATTCGAATGACAGGGCGGCTGGATGCCCTGTGAGGGGACTTTGAATTATAGTTGTGCGTGTAACATCAATGCAAGCTGTGAAGAAACGGCACGCCTCCAACGAAACCAAACAATTTTTCAAAGCAGGCCTCATCGCAAATCCTAGCAAAGTCAATTACACCACTGTGAAAGCTGGTGTGATTTGTTTGATGAAGCCACAGGCCTTCATCGAATTGAACTGGCAGTCTGGGAAATGTCGTCTCCATTTGTTTTCAAAATGCATCACCAAACTGCCGCCAGATCAATGCTCAGGTCATTGGTCCATGTCTGCTACTGTTATAGTTACCATCTTCACCAGCACACAGCCTTCCCCAAATCGAATCAAAAACAGGTCCACCACTTTGCAACAGCAATAATGCACAGCAAGCAGTGTATTTGGGGATCGAATGATTCCAAACTATACAAAGCCATGACCTGGTGGTGCATGATCTCTGCCCAATATCATTCACGAACTTGTCATGATGCATCCACATCCATCCATTCATGTTTATCTGGAAGGAGGTCGAATGAAACCACGCGCGCGCGCTGTCTCAGTCTTTTCAAGACTCGCTGTTTTTAATGCAGACCAGGAGAAGTTATTTTCTGTCGACTCTTCGAAAATAAACTGGTTGGATGCAGTCGCAATCACGAGCACTTGCCCCAGAAGGGACGGCAGCAAGGGAACATCGCCCGCCGCGACGTTGAGTTTCTGGATTTACCTCGAATGATTCTGTCATGTGTGCGAATGTCAGACAGTCGGAAATCCGTGAACAGCGGCGGACACCATAAATTCCGGAGTTCTACGGGTTTTCTTCCTCTGCAAACAAACTTTCTTCAAGCAACGTTATTCTCGGCGAACCCTGTGCGAACTCTACGAACATCTTGGCGAACACTTTGGCGAATACAAGCGATTACTTTGGCGAACACAAGCGATTACTTTGGCGAATACAAGCGATTACTTTGGCGAATACAGGCGATTACTTTGGCGAATACAGGCGATTACTTTGGCGAAAACACAAGGCGAACACTTGGCGAACAAGCGCGGCGAAAACGGCGAATACTTACTGTTTTTTTTTCTTTTTTTCTGCAATGGCGAACGTTTACATGGCACTGGCGACTATCTTGGCGATAATGGCGAACATTCTCATATCACTGACGGACACCTTTGCGAGGACACCTTTGGGAGGCGAGTTTCAAAAAACTTTCGGGAGCTTGGCCAGTACGAACTTTAAAAAAACTGTTTTTACTATCCTTACGGATGCCGGTGTTTTTTGGGTTTTCTACTTTTTGTTTCTTCTTTTCGTTTTTTTCGTGCATATTTCTTACTACGCGACTTTGGGGGCGACGAAAAAGGAGTCGGAAGTTTCCGAGCTTAAAAAACAGATTTCGATGCTGAAGAAAAAAAACAAAGGGCTGGAAGAAGAGTTGAGGAAAGAAAAAAAGCGAAACGAGGACTTCGAGAAAGAAAAAAACGACCTGAAAAAAAAAATCGACGACCAGAAAAAAATTGTCTTCCCATGGCTTCAGAAAAAAATCGAGGCAGCCCGGTTCGCTTTGAAGGAAAAGAGTGAGGAGCTGGTGGAAGCTATGGTAAAACTGGGCAAGGTGGGACTGGACTTGAAGAAAAAAAAGGAAGCAATGGAGGAGGCTAAGGAGGAACTGAAGACAGTGAAAAAGGCATTGGGGGTGGCTGAGGGGGACCTGAAGGGCATGAAGAAGGAGCTCAGCGGAACTAAGAACAAGCTTGTGGAGGCCATGAAGGTGGTGGAGACCATCAACGATGCAAAGATCAGTCAGAAGCTCACCGACTGGGAGGGAGACCTGAAAGAGATGAGGGCAAAACTGGGGGACATGAACAGGAGAGGAAAAAGTCTTGGTCAGGCCAGGAAGAGTCGATGAGCTGTAGCTGGCTGGTGAAAAGGTAAGGAAGAGGAAAAAAAGGTCGTAAAAAAAAACCAAAAAAAAGGGAAGGAAAAGAAGAAACTGAACATAAAGAAGGAATGAAGTGTTAAAAGATGTTCAGGAGGTGGTTTTTCGAAAGGGAACCCATGGCCAGATCAAGTAACAATGGTATGGCAGTAAAATTCCTCTTGCAGCCTGACTTGGGGGCTGAAGAGTCGATGAGCTGGTTGGTGGACAGGGCAGCATAATTCTGGAGCCTGACTTGGGGCTGAAGGGAGATGGGCTGCCATCCTGATCGAAGGTCTGAGGTGGGATTGACATGTCTTGGAATGCATGACATGAAGAAGCCTTGGTCAGGGAAGGAAGAGTTGATGAGCTGGTTGATGGACAGGGCAGCAAAATTCTGGAGCCTGGCTTGGGGGCTGAAGGGGAAAGAGCTGCAATCTTGATCGAAGGGCTGAGGTGGGGGTGACGTGTCTCGGAGTGCATGACATGAACAGGAAGGAAGAAGCCTTGGTCAGGCCAGGAAGGGTCGATGAGCTGGGTGGTGAACAGGGCAGCAAAATTCCTCCTGCAGCCTGGCTTGGTGGCTGAAGGGAAATGCGCTGCAATCCTGATAAAATGGCTGAGGTGGGGGTGATAACCCTGAACCTGTGGTGTCTTGATATGCATGACATGAACAGGACAGGGAAAAGCCTTGGTCAGGGAAGAAAGAGTCGATGAGCTGGTTGATGGACAGGGCAGCAAAATTCCTCCTGTGGCCTGACTTGGGGGCTGAAGAGAGATGGGCTGCGATCCTGTTCGAAGGGCCGAGGTGGGGTCGATAACCCTGCACCTTGGGCTTTCCGGTGAGGAGACAGTTGAGTGATTTTGAATGCGCACTGGAGCATACATGATTTGGGATCATGGAGGGTGACATCCACAGTGGTTTTCGGAAAGCATTTCAAGGGGACTGGCTGATTTAAAGGATGCACTTGGGCTTCGATGGGCGCTGTTGGTGGGGATGATCAAGTAAGACCCCCCAAAAAGATTCTAAAATGCTGTTCTCTTCCTTTTCAACTTCAAACTCAAGATGGCAGAGTTAGGTGTGTTTCACAGCAAGATCTGTCAGGTCAGTGCTCATCCTGGGAGCACCCACGGTTCGAGTCCGTGCTGACTTATGATTGAAACCTCCGAGCCCATCGACACCACCGTCTATTTGAGTGAAAACGCATTCACAACAAGCAACCACTGAAGGACTTTCATTTTTGGAAACCTTCATTTTCCATGCATTCACTATGGTGGATGATGTGGGACTGGGTCTAGGGGAAAGGGGGGGTGAATGAGGTTCGAGCCAGCCTTTCTGATTAAAAAGTGGATTGTGGAGGAGAGAAGATATGATTTTGCACGGGGCGAGATTGGGCTGCAGAATTAGTTTTCTTGTTTGGTGTTTTTTTTTTCTCTACAGACAGGGACATTGATGCAGGCACTAGCCATCCCTAAACCTCATTCTATCTTCTGATCCACACGTGCAAAAGACCCTTGAAATCAGGTAGAATATCGCTGGGACGATTCTGGATGAATGCAGCAAGAGCTCTGGCTTTCAGTCAGTCAGTAGAGTGGGGGTGGCCCCCCCTCAGATTTTTTTTTCTTTTCTTCATGGAACTTGGCACAAGGGATGTCGAGACTCCACACATGAAAACAAGTGATTCTGACTGTGGTCGAGAATAAAAGCTGATTGAAAACTCCTTAATCTTGAAAAATACATGGACTTTTTACCTCACACTCACATTTTGGAACAACAAACACTTATTTCAATCAAATTTGCAGTGTGCTTCTCCCCACCAAAAAAAGGGTGACTTCCAAAAAACCCCAACTACCTGTGTAAAAAAAGATTTAAAAAAGAAAAAAATAGAAGCCATCGTCCTTTTTCTTTTTTTTCAAGTGGGTGGCTTGCATGGATTCAAAACTCCAGCCTCCATACTCCACGAAGTGTCGACCAAAGGATACAACTCTCGAAGATCATGCGAAACCACCAGCAAGGAGCACTCGCGTTTCAAGTTGGACAAAATCTGGACCATATCTGCCCGGGCCTGCACAACAATTCACAAAAAGTTGCTTTTTCTAATATACATCCTTTGCCACGAACACACACAGCATGCATATCGCCCCGACGCCCCCCTTTTCGCTTCTGCGGTGGTTCATGAATTACTCGAAGTGCTACGGCATAAACTCTTCCTGATTTTTCTAATTGCCTCAACCTGTCGAAAGGGGGGGGTGTGAGGGCTAGGAGAACAGTTATTATCCACCAAGGATAATATAACAATGGATCAAAGAGTGATGCAACAACCTTACCTTCCAATCTAATCCTGCCAACGGCTCATCCAGCAGCAATATGGATGGTTGTCTCACCTGAATCCACAAAAACTGCAATTCAAATGCCTCCCAAAAAAAAAACCATCTCATCCGATTCATAAACAAACACTCCAAACGAAGCTTTACAAGCCTAACACCGGTAGAATCCTTCCAACAACTCTGCTCCTAGCAGTCCACCCGTTTTTTTTATAAACAAATTGCAAAAGCATGTTCAAGTGGTTACAAACGACATTGAAAATCCTCACCAATTGGACAGCTAACGCCAACCTCCTCTTGAATCCATCGCTCAATTCATTGGTCGGCGTTTCCACGTCGAAACTGACCAGTCCTATGGCAGACAATGCCCAATTCACCCTGGCCAGCATATCTTGCTGCCCCATGAATGTGTTGGGCCATCCGAACGTCAGTTCTGTCCGAATGTTATGCCCCACGAAATGCCGCTCAGGAAACTGGAACACCATCCCCACATGCTTCAGACGTTCGCTAGCAGGGAGAGGTGGGGGAAATTCGCTCGACGAATCTGGAGGTCAACCGAAAAGAACGTCCGTTGTGCATTCTCAGTAATGGCTAAATTGAACATGCTAGGGTCATACTCCCCCCCCCCGTCTTTTTCATGCCATCTCTTTTTACTTTATTTCATCCTATTCTCACAGTTTTCCTTCTTTTTTTCCGCAGCAAATTCACCTTTGCTCAAGTTTTCTTCCGAAATCCAAACATTGCCTTCATTTGCTGCACTCAATCCTGCGATGACTTGCATGAGCGTCGTTTTCCCAGACCCGCTTCTCCCGAAAACCATCCCCATTTCGTTGGCCCCCAAGTACATGTTCACATCCTTCAGCAGAGGCTCCTCGCACCCTGCAGGATGGTAGGTCACATCCTGCAGACACAGATTCGCCCCTTTTTTCGGCTGCTGCGATTGCTGCGCCCATTGACGGAAAACATCCATCAGAGCTCCAGCTGAACACTCCACTTTCCGCTTCCCAGTCCCAACAACTGGCCCAGCAACCGGCCCAGCAACCGGCCCAGCAACCGGCCCAGCTCTTCTCGCCACACCCGTCCCTCCAAGGCAAGGTCTCAAGCAGGTTGACATGGCTTCTGGGTCAAAAAGGTGTGTTTTTTTTTGGGGGGGGGGGGCGGGAGGGAGGGAGGGAGTTCTGTGGGGTTGAGATTTTTAGTAAACTCAGAGGTGGCGGTGTCGTGCTTTGTTGAAATCTGTGGCCTCGATGTCTGAACTGTCCTCGTCGCTGACGGGAGGTCTTTCCACCCGAACTCCTTTTTTCACAGCTTCCAGAGCCTGTCACAGTATTTTTTCTGGGGAGTTAGAACTCAAGACAGCTAAAAGTGAACACAGTGGGGAGGAGTATCCCTTACAACCCCCCTCCCCCCCCAAAACAAATAATATAAATAAATAAAAATGATGCATGTCTGGTATTAGTCATAGAACAGGCCTCACACATGTGGCAGTGTGACCCCACAGATTTTACCATCAACGCAGCGCTGGGACGAACTTTTTTTCACCTGAGTGACCGTTTCGATAGTTTTATCGTCCGTCTCCTGGGTTTGCTGGTAGTACTTAAGGTTCGCCTCCGCGATGCCCTTCCTCTTTTGCTCAGGGTCTTCGGCCTTTTTTTGTTTCTTCTTCTTTCTGCGCTTCGCCTGACTTTTCTTTTGAACTCCGGCGTCCTTCAGGCCAGGATCTTTTTTCTTCAGAAAAGCAAGCAGTTGCTGCCTCGCGATCTTTGTCGACATACCCCCCTCGCTCGATCGAACCAGCACACAACCAGAGGAAAAAAAACCAAAAAAGACACGCGGGCAAATCCGTACAATGTGGAACCAAATTCTGAGCGATCGTACAGCGCTGCTATGTCGTACGTATCGCTCACGTCGCGCGTTCACGCCTCACCGAGGGCGTTTTTCGTTTTCTGCTCGACTTGGGACTCCGACCGGCACAGGGGAGAAAGACAAGGGAACATGTTCCCTTTCTCTTCCCCCTCCCTGTTGATTTTTCCTTTCGAAAAAACAAAAGACGCAACCGAAATCCTGAGAGGGAGGGCGACGTCTGCGGGAAAAAGAGTGCATCTGCTGAACTCAGATGTCACGTGTCAGGCCTGTGCCAACATCGCACAATTTTTTACGCTTCTATCGTTTTAATTGAGTTCTTTCTTCCAGCTTGCGCGCTTGTCTCCGCCTTGTTCGTAAATCCTCGTTGCCTCAGTTTTTCCCCCTCTCCACTCCCAGTTGCACTCACCGACTGCAAAACAATGGCTTTCTCCGCGAAGAGCGCGTCCTCCTTCTTGGGGGAGACCCAAGTGAAGTCCGCCAGGATCAGCGGCGCTGGAAGGAAGACCTTCAAGGTCAGCTCATTTCCAACGCCGGGGTCGCGTTTAGGCATTTCTCGTGCAGCGCAAGGGGGGGGGGGAGTGTCCGCGTGGTGTCACGTGAGGGTGTCGTGATTGCGGACTCGTCTTTCGCGGAAGGATTTCGTGTTTCTCTCTGTCGTGTTTTAGGACATGGACGCGTGGGTGGTGTATTTTCACGTTTTGGGGGCTTGGTTGAAATCCGTTTGTTTCGTGGTCAGGTCAGTGCTGGTTTGAAGGAGACCCGTGACCGCATCGCCACCGTGAAAAACACCCAAAAGATCACGGACGCTATGAAGCTCGTGGCGGCAGCTAAGGTCCGTCGTGCCCAGGAGGCCGTCGTCAATGGCAGGCCTTTCTCCGAGAACCTCGTCAAGGTAACGCACCCGAGCCTCCGGCATGCTCGCTTTTCCTTGAGAAGTGAAACGAAGCTGTGGAACGGGAATTAACAATCGGCGTAGGGCTGTATTTCTGACGAGAAGAAACACCGTTTGCCAGGTTCTGTACGGAGTGAACCAGCGTCTGTCGATGGAGGACGTCGACTCCCCCCTCACTGCCGTCAGGCCCGTCGAGAACGTTAGCATCGTGTGCTTGACTGGAGACCGTGGTCTGTGCGGTGGATACAACAACTACGTCATCAAGAAGGTGGGGTGCAACCCACCGAAAGCAATCTTTGCTGGGCTCTTTTTTGCTCTTTTCAATCTTTTTTGAAAGAAGGATAAAAATCAACAAAGCTGATCATGAGAAGGAGCTTTGGGAGAGCAGATGTCTGATTTGGGAATTGATCCAATAATGTCAGGTCGAGAAGAGGGTTGCTGAGCTGACTGAGATGGGCATCAAAGCGTCTCTGGTGTGCGTCGGGACGAAGGGAAACGTTTACTTCAAGAGGAGGCCAGAATACACGATCGCCAGTACGTCTCTCGAGGAGGAAAAGGAAAAACCCCAACTGAAAAAGATACAACACCCTGCCTCTATTCCCTCCATAACCTCGTCGATCCGAGAACGATCGCCCCGGTCTGCTTTCCGGCTCGTTGCTTGATGGGGTGTTTATACATACATATATATGCATTTCCATGCAGAGAGCTTCATGTTGGGTAACAAGCCTACCACCAAGGAGGCTCAGGCCATCGCCGACGAAATCTTCTCCGAGTTCGTGGCTGGAGATGTGGACAAGGTCGAGCTCATCTACACCCGTTTCGTGTCCCTCATCACCTCCACCCCCACCATCCAGACCGTTCTGCCCTTGACCCCCATGGGCGAAATCTGCGATGTCGACGGAAACTGTGTCGATGCTGCCGAGGATGAGGTCTTCAGATTGACCACCGTCGATGGAGAACTCAAGGTACGGACAAAAACTTGAATACCCTATCTATCTATTTCCGTTCTGGTTAAATCGAACCTGTTTCTGTTGGTTTCTGCTGAATAAATAGAAGGATATCTGGAAGGGGTTGCTGTGCTCCACACGTTAGCTAGGTAGCATCACATGTTCTCGTCCTGTATGCACAAGGATTCATGTTTTTTTCGTGGTGGATTTTTGGGTTAGGTTGAGACCTCCAAGTTGACCACCGACACTTCCGAGGCCCTCGAGCCTTCCCTGATCTTTGAGCAAGAGCCCAGCCAGATCTTGGATGCGCTTTTGCCTCTGTACATGAACGCCGCTCTCTTGCGTGCCCTCCAAGAGGCTCTGGCCTCCGAACTCGCAGCCAGAATGAACGCCATGAGCAGTGCCTCCGACAACGCCGCAGAGCTGAAACGCGTTCTCAGCATCAAGTACAACAAGGCCCGCCAAGCCCAGATTACCAAGGAAATCTTGGAAATCGTCAGTGGTGCCAATGCTTAAGTTGTTGTGAGAAAGGGCTTCTAGCTCCTGAGGGTCTAACCAGCGATTCGTTTCTTCCTCGAGAAAGCACAGAGGGGAAAAAAAAATCTTGCGTTTATTATTTTTTTCCTTCCTGGAAACTGCGGAAATTGGTGGATGGTGGGGTGTGCGCTGTTGTTTTTTTTTCTTTGGAATATCTCATTTTGGGGTTTTCTTTTGTGGAAGGCTGGATTGGGGTGTGACCTCAGTTCTTTTGGTCGGGTGTGGATTTTTGTGTGAAGCGGGATTTCGTTGGAATTCTTGATGGTATTTTTTTTTTTTTCAATTTGTGAGGGAGAAGAAAAAAAAGAAAAAAGAGATATTCTGGCCTGAGTATTTAGGGAAGTCTGAGAAGAGAAGCAAAAAAAAATGGTTTGACGAGGAAACGAAAAGAGAAAGGGACAAGCCATGGCCATGTTTTGTTTCTTTCTCTTTATTTTGATTATGAGGATCCTTTACTGAGAAGACTATGCAGAAATGGGGGGGTGTAAACACGGGTGACAGAAAGTAAAAAATGAGGGATGCTTTCGATCTTGACTTGCGATGTTTGTCTGTTTGTGTTCCCTGCATATTGTTGGATGGATTTATGAATTTTTGGAAGAAGTTGGAATGATACCTGGAGTATGCTTACCATCTATTGTCACTTAGATAGTAATACCAGATGTCGCTTGTCTTCTGTGGGGTGGTCAGCAAAAGTTCTATTGCGACAAGAACACCCACCCTCTGATGAAGTGAAGTGCTGGTCCGTTTTTAGTTCTGCCGAAAAGCTGGAAAGAGCAGGGAACTCGTCAAATTCAACCCCTCCCAGAAAATCGAGGACCCCGAGGTAACCTGCGCGTGGTATCATGATACCCGTGATACCCACGATACCCATGATACCCAGTCCGTCGGGGTGTGGGTCGTACAAATCACGTGACCATTTCGAATTTCGGATGATCATCGCGCCGGTCGCGCCGGTCTACTCCGCGGTCGCATGGCGCGCGCCGGTCTACCCCGCTCGCGGCGCGCCGGTCGCGCAACCCTAAACCCTAAACCCTAAAACCCTAAACCCATCCTAAACATTTTGTTTTCGAAATGGTCACGTGATTTGTACTACCCACACCCCTGACTGACTGGGACGACTGGGTATCATGGGTATCGTGGGTATCACGGGTATCATGATACCATGCGCAGGTTACCTTGGAGCCGTGGAAAATAGACGTTAGGAAAAAGCTACTGAGTCACTGTCAGGACCATCACCCCTTTCTTAATCTTTTTTAAATTATTATTCCATGGTCATAGGGTCCAAACACAAGGTGGGACCCTATGTACGAACCAAGCTGGTGACTTGATAGAAGGGGGAGGATTCCACAAATGAAAGAAATATTCCTGTTAAAAGAATGGATGTTGGCTCGTCCAGGGCAGATAAGTATATGTTCGCCTTCACGCAAACAGACAAATTAAAATTAATTGGAGCCCAGAGACTAATTTGCTTTTCCATGGCGAACTGCTCTGCAGAACCCCACAGGTTTGGTGAAATTTTGAAACTTAAAACTCTTTCTTGTGTATTTCAATCACAGATCGTTTCAATGCTTCTCTTTTTACACAGGTCGGCTTTCCCCCTTCCACTTCTCCCCGTCTCTTTAGAGCTGCCACCCCAAATCGATCAAATCCACCCAATGCAAAGCTGTTTCGAATTCAGAAAATGATATGTGTAAAAACAAATAAAAAGCCCACCCCACTTTTGCACTATCATCATACTAAATATTATCTGTGAACTCAGATTCCCAAAACCATACATTCAGATAATATGAATGCCATCCGATAATAATTCAACTCTCAACAGAAGAAGAAACAAAGGTCCCAAAAGCACTCAAAATGGACTGCATTGTTTTATCACTTTTTTTTTTCTTTTTTTCTCTTTTCATAAAACAAAAAAAGCAGTGGAAATAGGGAAAAAAAGAGACAAAATACTAAAAGCCAGCCGAAGAGGAGGTACGTGCAACATATATATTACATACAAGGTATTTCTCAAAAACGAACTGAAAGAAAATAGAACATTTTGGGTATTAACATTCTATCTTTGCTTCCTGCTTTGGCTGGCAGTAAAACTTTCAACGGAGCCCGACTATAAATACCATTATCGATCGATCGATCGATTTCACTGAATCCCAGACATAGAATTATATTCCACGGCAGTGGGTGGTTTATGAGCACTGCCAGAACTCCCCAAACTCCTATATATATAAACGTGTACATATATTTGTGTGTGTGTAAATATACAGAAACAACTCAAACCTCCTTCCATCTGCACAAAGACGGGGGTAAAAAAACACTCCGGAGTTTCTGAAACAAAAGCTACAAACAATCCAAAATTCTGGTCAGAAAGTATCCCCATTTTAATACCTTATATATTAGCTTTGTTTTTTTGGTCCTGTTTTCTTTTTCTTTTTTTAAGATGTAAAAAAAAAAAACATCAAAGTCATCACGCAGTTGGAATCACCCACAATATCTCAGTATCGTTCAAATTAAAAAGAAAAAGAAAAAAGAAGAAGAAAAAACCTCCCCTCCCCAAAAGAAAATAAAAATAAGAAAATAAAAAAAACACACAAGACGATGATGATGACAAAACCATAACATGCCAGAAAGATCCACCTGAAAATTTTTCATATTCACCTCAAACTGTCCCATTTTCAGTTTTTTCTTTCTTGATTTTCTTTTCCACTCTTTTTTTTGTTTTTTTTGTGAAACTTTTCCAATAACTGTTTCGTTTTTTGAATTTTTTGAGTTTTTTGAATTTTTGAATTTTTTTTTCTAATTGCAACCCTCAAAACACATAGCATCTTTTTTTTATCTCTCCAATTTTTTTGTGATTTTTTCAACCCCCTCTCTTCATTAAAATTAGAACAACTAAAATCATCAACCCCTCAGAGCACCTCATTTCGGTACCTGTCTGCTTGAGAAAGTTTCAAATTGTTCGTTCAAAAAAATCCAATCGAAAGTGCCTTCCGTTGGTGGAGCGAAAAATAAACTCCCTTACCAAACGGCATCCAGAATTATTTCCCACAACCGTTTTTCATTTCGCTGTTTTCAAATCCATCCGATGGACTCTAGCTCTCAAAACCGTTTCTTTCTTTCTTTCTTTTTTTTTATTTTTTCAATAATGGCAAGTATTTCTTTCCAAGGAAAAAACAAAGGATACATTTGTCTCCATTTATCAGAAAACCCAAACGTTTTTATCGTTATCCAAACCTAACATCAACCCCTCCCACCTTTTCATCCAAAGTACTTCTCTTTAGAACAGCAGAATGGAAGGAAAATTTAGATGCACATTTCCCCTTTTTTTGGTATTTTGCCCACGCTCTGCCCACCAAAAAGTATTTCCCCCACATTCTTTACCAGAAAGCATTTATAGTCATAACAGCAAATACCAGTGGACTTCATTCTCACATACCCAACACTGACAGCATTTTCCCTGAGACATTTTGGCGGTGCTCCCAAGAATTTTCCTCTTTTTTTTTTTCTTTTCAAGAACCCCCCCCCAAAACAATCAAACAACGATAAAGTCTGGAAGCATCCTTCCACCCTGTCCCAAATGGCATGGCGAAAAAGTTTATATTTTTTTGTATATATATGCTATGCTTTTGGTGTTCCACTTTCATCCCTGATGATATCAAAGAGTCTATACATACCCCCCACTGAAAATATTTCATGCATACATTTTTCCTTCCATAATTTCCTTCCATAATTTAAGAAACCAATTTCTAACCAACACATTCATAACACACTCCACATCAAATCGTTGATGCTTTTTTTAAAAGTTTTTTTCCCTTCTCCCGCTGTAACATCAGTTATGTTTTCCAAAGCATTTTATATTTAATTCTTCAAAAAGAAAAAAAAAACAAAAAAAACAGTAGATTCTTTCTTTTTCCAAGCATTCAAGATATATAATTCTTTAAAAAGAAAAACAGACGAGGTCCAAATTCGTTTACCTTTAATTTTTTTTTCCTTCTTTTTTTTTTTTTTTTTTGGTGGGCTAAAACTAAAACAACGCACCGTTGGGTGGTGCACACAAGAAATAATTTTGTTTTTGGCTAAATTTCTGGGTGTTTTTTTTCCGGCAGATATGATTCCAGGGTGAACCTCTCAGGCATGCATGACATACATGCACACATAAACACGACATAGGGATTCCATTCGATTTGCTACCCTCCCCCCCCCCCCTTATCCCTTTTTTCCCACAGTTTCAAATTCTGCAAGGATTTTTCTTTTCTTTTTCAAAAATATCCACGATTGGAGGTCATTGTGACCGAAATCCAATTCTTCAGGATATTCCCAGTCGCGGATATTTTCTTTTGGTATGTTCTGTTTGATGCATATCAAGGGTTGTTCGCAAAAAGTTTTTTTTTTTTTCCCGCTCGTTTCGCGATCGTGATCTACAAAACTAAAAAAAAACACAACTTTTTTACTAAGCGAGCGTGTCTCCTTTCCGAACTTCGCTTTCCAAGGGCACGAAGTCGAGCGTTTTCGTGCCATGTCTGTAAGCGTTGGTGGTGCAACCACCAGTGGCGGCGGCGGTCGCGGCGGCGACAGCCGCCGCGATTCGCTCCTCCTCCTTCACCCTTCAATATCCAGAAAAAAAAACCAAAAACACTTGGAAGGCAGAAAAAAACCCCCAAAAACACTTGGAAGGCGATTCTACCCTAAAAGAAACACCCCACCACCAGTAGCTGTGGAAGCCTCCAATTGATGTTTGATTCAGAATGCCGAATTACCTTTTCTGTCCCCGTTGCGCCCTCGACTCCACCGCGAAAATGAGGGAGGCGTGCGCATCGCCCTGGGCGATCTCATCGGAGGAATACTCCTGGAGGTAGTAATCTTCTTCCGAAAACCCCTCGTTGGGCGCGGAGAGGATGCCCCCCCATTGGGGAAAATGCAGGAGCAAAATGGGTTGCGACATCACCAAGACGGTCAACCCCATCAAAACGAACGCCGTGTCTGTCTCAAATCTGGGGGGGAGAAAGCGCCAAGCGTGATCACAGGAGCGGTGGCAAGGAAAAAGAGCTGGGAAAAAGTGAAACAGAAGGCAGGGATATATATACATATAGAAGCATCATATTTTATTCGACACCACGAATTCAACATGTGCTGTCGGTGCTGAGGTCCATCCATCGATGATATGGTATATCGGTATGATATCATACCTCTCCGATCGAAAGAAAAGGGCATGCAAAATTGCGGAGCCGATGCTCCCTCCTGCACCAACGAACCCAATCACGACGCCCAGCGCTCTCTTCGACACGAACGGCACGATTCCAAAGCACGCCCCTTCAGCCGCTTGAACAAAGAAACTGAAAACTCCTAGCAACGCCACGGACGCAGCCAGGCTCCCGGAGGCCAGCCCCACGAAGATCGCCAACACACCCACCAGGGTCTGCGCCACCCAAAACGTGATCAGGCGTCCCCTCATTCCGAACGCCCGCGCAATCTTATCCGAAACCAGCCCCCCCACCGTTCTGGAAAACACGTTCAAAAGGCCGAAAACGGATGCCAAAACTCCGGCGTTGTGCAAGTTGAGGTTGAAGTTGTCGAAGAAATAGGAAACCAGGATGTTTTCGATCAGGAGCTCGACGCCGAAGGAGTAACCGTACAGCCACGCGAGCAACCACATCCTGTGATTCGAGGTCGCCGTCCACACCGCTTTCAGCACTTGAGGTTTCATGATTTCCCCGCGCTTGCGCATTTCACAAAAGGAGCCATCTGGCATGTCTTGGGCGGCCGCCAGAATCAGGCCTCCACTGATTATGTGCAGAAAGCCGGGCACCCACATCGCGTATCGCCACGCCACGAAAGCTTCAACGCGTCCCCCAATACCTTCGAAAATGAAAGGCATGAGAAGCAAAGACGTCCCGGCGCCGGTGTTTCCCCAGCCCGCCCCCGTTGCGTTGGCATTGCCGACGATTTTGACGTTGAACATAACTGAAGACCAGAACTGACACGCGACGAACGTCGCCAAGGAAAATCCAATCAAAAACCTGAACAGTCGCAACGCAAAACTGAAGTGTTTTGACCTTTGATCATCCACGACCAGACCCATCCTTTCTCAAAACCAACAACAGGGTTCTAGGGCTCTGGAATCAGCAGTTTTTGGAGGAGATTTCGAAAAGAGAGGCGGCTGGCATTTACCTGCAAGCAATGAATCCCGACGCGGTGTTCACTAGACTCGACGCGAAAACGGCTGGTGCGGTGAGGAGCATGATTCCTCCGCTCGCGAACTTCGGCCCGATCATATCGCACAGCGCACCCGTCCCAATTCTTGCGGAGATCACGCCAGAAACGGATGCGATTGCGGCGCTCCCCAGATCTGTGCTGGTCAAATCCAAATCCTGACGAATCACGGGCAGCAGCGCCGCCGGAGCGAACGTGGAAAAGAAGGAAATGAACACCGAGATCCAGGACAAGTGGAAGCACAGCATGTGAATTCCGCGGATGCTCCACAGCGGAAACGACAGGGCCTTGTGCTCGCTGTCGACCGGGAGTGCGAAGTCATCCTTCGTTCTGGAAAAACCTGAATCACATGCGGCCGATCGATCGTGATTGAATTCACCCCCAAGCTCACCGCCTGCCTCTCCAATTCAATCGCTTTTTTTTTCTCTTTGCCCGATTTCTCCTCTCAAAGAAGCAAAAAGACAAAGGAGTGGAGGTCGAGCGCTCCGCCCGCTCCGCCTTGCTGAAACGCAGCGCGAAAGAGTGCGGAAGGGGGTTGTAACCTCAATTGAGGGTTGATCTTACCGGGCATTGTGAGGTCAAGTCCACCCTCTCTTGGAGGCGGCTCCCAGGCCCAACTCGCGGACACAGGATCGCGCAGAAGAAATCGCTGCTGAGACAAACCCCCGTGCAATGGACGCTCTGTCGCTTTTTACGTCTGGAAAGGGCGTTCCGCTGAGGTACACGGTCCTGTCAGATTCAGCGACGCACTTCACTCGCGCCAATAGCATGCTTCCTTTTCAAACCTGATTTCCTTCTTGTGGCCGAGGATGGGTATCAAATATATTGTTGGACTTTGGATGTGTGGCGTTACGACAACGCATGAAAAAGGACAGCCAAGGAGCGGTTTTCCCAACAGTGGGAATTGATTTTTGATCGTGCTGGAAAAGATTGCACTCTCAACAGAGGAGTGATTGTGGCCTATCGCTAACGAATGCCAGGGGTTCAGGAAGGAAAAGGGGGCCAAATTTTTAACAGGAGGAAAATGGAAAACCAGTTTTGCACCAAGAATTTAAAAATTGTTGAGCTAGCACTCCCGCAAAATCAAAAAGCGATTCACAGTAGAATTGATGTGTTTAAGAAAAACAAGAACAATTTCGGAAAGCTTTCCCAATAATCTCCTCATCCCCAATCCCCCCCCCATAATATAAAGGACATGAACAGCATCAACTCTGCCAAGGCCGCCTTTTGGACAATGCAATTCTGGCAGCAAGAGTGGTCTGGCTATCATCCACATTGCTCAACAAATCCTTTTCATCTATTGCTGGCTCCCGTGGCGCCTCTTCTGACTCATCTTCCCCATTGTTGGTACTTCCAGCATTAAAAGAACCGCCATCCCCCCCCCGGGGTCCAGTCGTGGTGGTAGATTCTCCTTGTTTGCTGGCTTCTGTAACCCTGGGTGCAGACTCTGAACGTCGCTCTCCAACAATGCTGCTGGGTTTGTCCACAGCAGAGTCGCCTTCCAACCAGGGATCACCCCAGACGGCAGGCTTCCATTCTTCCTTCGCAGAGTTTGGGACCTGCTCATCCGTTTCAACCTGGTCTGTCTGATCCATCGCACCCTCCACAACAAAGAAACGTTCTTCCTCTATATCCCCATCAATGGAGGTGCCATTTCCTGCTTCTTCCCTTCTCCACAGCACCCCCCCTCCCTCAGGGGCCCCGTCCAGGACATCCATCGGCTCATCGTCATCCTTCCTCCAGAGCACCCCTCCTTCCATGGGACCATCGACATCCATTTCGGGTTGCCTGGATGAACTTTCCAATCCCTCGACCTCCTCAAAACTCTTGGCGCTCTGGCTCGGAAGCGTGGCTTTGTCAGGAACACCCTCTTTGCTGATTTCTTTTGATGCTTCAGCATTCGAGCCCCACTTCCATGGTAAGAATGAAAGCCAAGACCCCTTAGATTCGCTTTCCCCGGGTTCTTCCTCGTATTCCTCCCTTGACCGGGGGGTCGACGGTGGGTCTGGGGATATGGGTGTTGTCTGACGAGGCTCTCCAGACGCCAGTGTCGATTCAGGAGGTTCTGGAGGTGACGTTGATGCACGGGTTTCTGCAAAAAGTTTGCCCAAGAAAATAAAAAAATTGAAAAAATTGCCCAGCCCCATCATGGGTAAACACTTGAGTTGGTGTGGAAAAACAACCATCGATCATTGTTGCTTCAAAGCCAACTCAAACGAGGTTAAGAAACAACTCACCTTCGACGATATCTGATGGAACGGCAGTCCAAGCGAAGAGACCTTTGACAAACTGAGGTCCCCACAGCACAGCCACCATGAACACCCCTCCAGCCCCAGCTGCCTTGACAACTCTCAACATCCTCGTCGGCTCTAAACCAAATCTTTCGAGGGCATCCACCAGGAATTGCTCCTGGGGTGAGTACACCACTTTGACCGGCACAACCAAACTGGAGTCCCTCATCTGCTCCATGATTTCTCCGACGGTTAATCCCGGCTTCAGCCCCAATTCATCTATATCATCGAGCATGGGAATTTCATCAGGCGGCACGACGGTGGGTGGAGGAGCCTCATCGTTGGCTTGCTCAATCTCAAACTTTGGAAGGGGTTCCACGAAAGCACCGACCAGTTTCTCTCGTTCATCTTTTCTGCTTGGTGTCGGTGTCTCATTTTGAGGGGTGATTTCTGGGGTTGGAGTTGAATCGACAATTGATTCCTCGGACAGCGAAATAGGTGCCGGCTTTTCCTCGGATGGTGTTTTGCTCCGTGGGGGGGACTTGTTGACAGATTGCTTGTTGGGGGATCTCTCCGCTTGTGTGGGTGAACGCACTAGGTCTTCCAATACTTTCAGCAATTCATCATCCGGCATTTGTTGCACTCTGCAGACAAAAGATAAAAGATCGCTGCATATCATATTTTTTCAAACATCGTTTTTTTTTTTTTTCTTCCGTGTATCTCTATTCATATGTTTGTCTTTTTTCTTTTTTTTTCCCACCAAAGAAAGAGCAGTGTACCTCGAAGAAATCTCATCCACTATGATATTCTCAAGCCTTTGCCTCTCGAGCGCCACTCGCCCTTCAGTCGTCAGGCTGCAGAACAAGAAGAAAAGAGAAGTAAACGTAAAGTCAGTTTTTTTTTACCATTTCTCAAAAGCATCAGACATTTCAAATAACACAACGACAGGGGAATATGCCTTTGAAAAAATGCACTGCCAGTGAGAAAAGCATATCAATTGGCCTGGCAAGACAACAGGAAAACGAAGTGAAAGTGTAAGATCTCTGGTGTGCAAAAAGAATGACTTTTTCAGTGAAAGTTTTGAGAAAGCTGCTATCTTCGAATCCAGTGAGGTTTCCTGGATCCACAAATCAAGACCAGATGCAATTCTGTTTTTCGGCATTGAAACAGTCTATCATTATTGGCCAAGCAGCAGGCACTCATACACCAAAGAGCTTCACCTCAATTAATATGCAATAATTCAAATATACATGTAAACTTTCTTCCAAATTTTTTCCGAATGTCATGATCGAGATTTCATGCTTGCAGCATTTTGGGACTGATTTCCCAGCTTGGCTGGTGGAAGCCTCAAGCAAGCTTCACCTGAAAGCAGCGGACGATACCCCTCCCCACACAAGGAATGCTCCGAGGGTGACAGAAGCAACCGTTTTCACCCAGCCAGTATCCGCTCGCTTCTTTTCATCGGGTCCTTCATCGTTCCAACGACAAACGCAGAGCTTCCGCCTCCATAATCGCAGCCCCCTTGGAACGCCTCGGTAAATAGGCCCGCATCTATGCAGGGACGAGCGTGTTGGGTGGATAGAGCGTGTTGAACTCCAGCAGCGTCTGGAGGACGTGTGAAACAACCGAGGCATCGAGGCTGGCGCTGCCTCCACATTGCAACACAGGCTTTCTGTCGTACCAAATGGGATTTTGTAAGCAGAGGGGTTTCTGTCATGATGTTGCCACGGAAATTGAAATTGGTGCAGCAGAAATTGAACACAACACGAACCTGCTGGAGGTGTTTTCAGTTTGTAGAGGTTTCGGGTTTATTTGCTTGGGTTGGTAAGGCATCCTTGAATTATTCTTGGGCGAATATGTCTGCTGGTTAATATTGTTTTGTTGTAATTGAGGCCTGGGCTTCTTCGCCTCTAGATATGGGGAGTCTGTGGACGTTAGGGGGAGAAGAGAGTGGGGAGGGGTTCAAAAGACTTTGCGTTGCAAATGTATGCATCTATAACTTGGAGAAAGATACTTCTCAACTCATGACAATTACAAGGGCGCTTGTCAGGATGTGTGCATTTGCTCAAACAAACAAACAAATTACAGCCTATTCATTATTCTTGCTTTCGAAAGCAAGACGAATTCGTCCCCGTAAAACGAATGAGGACAATCAAGTACCACAACTGATCTTTCGCCTGTCGTTTTCCCTCAATTGAGACAAGCTCGATGCGTTGCACCCCACCATCTAGACACGTTCACAGCCAACTTGCCAGTTAGGCTGCAGACCCCAACCGAAATCTAATTAACCGTAACCCTCCACCTCTGATGGGTCCCATATATAAGCTCGTAGAATTTGTGTGGAATGCAAGCAGTGTTTCTAGGGCTCGTTTGTTCATTTTATCGTTGGAAGCGTCAAAACTGCCTCGATTAGCTGACAGCTTATCGACGCACTCGAAGCAGTGAATGTGGGAAAGGGATCAATGAAGGGGGCCAGGCCTTTACGGGTAAGAGCGTCTGAATGTGGCTTGTCCAATGCTCGCGGTATCGCGAAGGACTCGAGTTTCTGGCTAAACTTTTCCACAAGGCACGCTTGCCATGAAAAAAAGCATTGGAACGCTGTCCAGGTGCTGGAAAAAGTCTCTTGCGATAAATTGAATGGATGGCTTTTCCAGTTGCCCAAGCCAAGCGCGACAGAGTGTTGAGTCAGAGGAACGCCATGCGGAGACGGTTTGATGAGCTGCCGGAGGAGTTACTGGCGCTGGTTTTTAACCGCTGCGATAAAGGGGAGCTTCAGCAAGTGCGACTTGTCTGCAAGTGCTGGTGTTCGGCGGGGAACAAGAGCATCAGCAGCGTGTTGCCTTTTTCGTGGCCTTGTCCGTTCCCCTACTTCCTCAAGTTTCCAGCAGTAACGGAGCTTGATTGGAGTAGAGTACAGGGAAGACTGCCGCAGGATGCCGTGGGAAATATTTTGGAATCGGCGTCCAAGCTGGAGTTCCTCAAGGATCTGCGACTGCCACACTGTCGTGGACCTCTCCCCGGGACCGTAACGCACTTCACAAACCTCGAGTCTTTGGCACTGTCTGGGGATGTTGTAATTGGAATGGGCAACGAGGCGGGCGAAGTCATTCCCCATCCAGAACCGAAGCCTATGGAACTGCTGTCAAACTTGACAAAGCTCAGGCGTCTGGAAATTATTGGGGACTATGGGCTGATCACACCACGCTTGTCGACCATGACGGCCTTGGAGACTCTGAGGCTGTATCACAACGACAGCCTCGCTTTGGACTTCCCCAACGCGATCCTTTCGCTAAGCTGGCTGCAGGAACTTTGCATTTGTCACAGTGGGGGTATCCAAATGATGCCCGAATCGCTGGCAGATCTCACATATCTACGCAGGCTGGACCTTTCTGGGAATGGGTTGATCGATATTCCAGAAGGAATAGGAACTCTTGTGAATTTGACGCAGTTTGGTGCGGCTGAAAACGACCTGCTGTCGCTGCCAGAGAGCGTGACCCGTCTTTCGAAGCTGGAGACTTTGTGTTTGTTCAGGAACCATCTGCATAATTTGCCGGATGGAATTGGGAACTTGAAAAATCTGACGGAGGTGGACGTCAGCTACAATGGGATCGAGGCCCTCCCCCCTGATATTGGTAACATGGGGAAGCTGCGAGTGTTGGATTTGGGGTTTTGTGAATTGTCAGCTTTGCCTCCAGAAGTTCGGGGTCTCACGAGGCTGGAAGAATTGGACTTGCGAGGGAACAGACTGAATTGTCTTCCGCCAGAGATAGGAGAATTGAAGAGTTTGGGTCAGCTGGATCTGAGTTACAATTCCCTGGCTGTGTTACCAGCCGGGATATCTCTCTTGACTGGCATTTGCACTTTCAACCTTTATCAAAATGAGCTGGACGTCTTGCCCGTGGAGGTCGGCAGCATGGTGTCTTTGCAAGAGCTGAATGTGGGCCACAACTACCTCAACGCAATTCCGGAGATTGTGACACAGCTGGTCCAACTGCAGAGGTTGAGTCTATCCGGGAACCAGCTGAAGTCCCTTCCCCTTGGTCTCGGAGCGTTGTCGAATTTGCAGGCTCTCTATATTCAGGACAATTCTATCCACAGCTTGCCCTCCGACCTCAGTGGCTTGACAGATCTGGTGGACTTCAATTGCACGAACAACCGTATTTCGGGGTTTCCGAACAACCTCCATTTCTTGAGAGGGATTGAGAATTTTGTAATGTCTGACAACCGGTTGACAGAAGTCCCCCCTGAGCTCTGCGAGATCCAGAACGTCCAGGAGCTTATACTGTCCTCCAATGCAATCACAAGTATTTCTCGACTGTTCGGTCGTCTGAGCAACCTGACGGCTTTAAACCTGGATCGCAATGACCTGACGAGCGTGCCAGGAGCGTTGGGTGAGCTTTCTGTCCTCAGGCAGCTCAGGATAGCGAAAAACAAGCTTCAAGAGCTCCCGATGGAGATTTCCAAAATGACGAGCCTTCAGCTGGTGGACCTGGAGGGAAACAATATGGAGACATTTCCGGTTTGCCTGACTTGCATGCCCAATCTCGAGTACGTCTGCATGAATGCAAACAGACTGGCTTGTCTTCCAAACGGGATCAGTGGGCTGGTGCGTCTGAAACACCTACACCTGGCTCGCAACCGACTTCGCTCGCTGCCTATTGGTATGGGAAACTTGAAAGCATTGGAGACAATTGACCTGGAGGAAAACCACATTCAAACTATCCCTCAGGAGTTTGGGGGGTTGGTAGCGTTGCAGTACCTGGACCTGTCGCGAAATCTTATTGTCGAGCTTCCACCAACGGTTGCTTTGATGAAAAGCGTCAAATTCTTTTCTCTCTCGGCTAATTTATTACGAAAACTTCCCCCGCAAGTCGGGGAGATGGATGGACTGGAGTTTTTGGACCTCACGAGAAACCGCATTCAATCTTTGCCTCCGCAATTGGCAAATCTAGCATCTCTGCAGGAGCTGCGTGTTACGGTCGATCAAATGCATGTGTTGCCATCAACCCTCTCTGGATCAGCTTTTGTTCAAGTCCAAGGGCAACTACCAAATGAGCAGGTCCTTGTGCAAAATCTTCTCAACGAGTATGATGCTGGGATGATGTGGGAGGGTCAAGATTTGCAAGCGCAAAATGGACCTTTGGTTGATCAGATGGACGCAGACGACATTTGATTCGATGGATACTATTATGGGTGCTTTTTTTGGAGGCTGTTGAGATGGCAGGGGGCATCGGGTGGATTCAAGCTTAACATGCAACATTTGAAATTTACAAAATGGGATGTTCCGAATTTGCAAATTGGTTTTAACCGATCAGCATGGTCGTGTGAATGTGACAATCAGTGACAAGAAAACTGTTAGAAGGTTGCATTTTGACAGGGAACTGTCAAAACATGTCACAAGCCTCTCTATGAGGGCTTTTTCCGACTTGAAGGGATTATCCTCTGGAGGGCACAGTTGATCAAATATTTGTGCATTTTGAAGAGAATTTTTTTTGCATTTTCTTGAGTCGATCTGGTGGTGTCCAACCGTTTCACTGAAAGGCTCCCAAATGCACATGCTGATTTTGGGAAAACCGGAGTTCTTTTGGGAGATTTGCCAGTCCACAAAACTTGTTACGAAGCAAATTCCATACATATTCTGACATCCCTTGTTCATTTTTTCTCTTCCTTTTGTGCAAGAACTAAAAAAAGACATCCCAGCCAGGTTCCCATCTCACTTGCATCTTCAGGTATCCCACTGTGCTGGCAAGGCTAACCCCAGTCAAGCAACCACACGTTGACGCGCGTTGACTGGGATAGTTTTGTTGTGCGCGAGAGTGGGCCGTGCCCAGTTTAAACTGAAACGAAAGACTGAACCGCTGTAACCTGTGTAACATTCTCCAACTCTGCACAATCGAAATGGACACCTCTGATGAGGAGCTTGCTCAGCTCGAGGTCAGTTCTCCAGGGCCCATTGACCCTTGGAGCCGTTCAGTTGTGTGTGCTTTCCAGATGTGTTAGAGTTTTTTCGCTTCGATGAGAAATGCACAAGCTTGGTGCGGTTGGACACGATATATTCTTTCGCATGAAATCGCAAGTGTCGCGCTTCACTCCTAGGCCGTCTGGGAGTGATGCGCACACCCGTCTTCTGAACCTGGACGCTGTAGTCTTGTGTCTTTTGGGATGAAATGTTGAAAGTCAAACCCAACCATCCGGCCTCAAGAAAAACGTTCATTGGCTCCAGCACACTGCCTCAGCGCATTGTCTGGGCAGTTTAAGTATCTCAGACAGCCGAATGGTTCCTCATGCCCTTCGTCAATGGTGCTTCTGACAAAGGGCCTATCGTCGCCGCACGAGAATTCCACCCGTGGACAAGAAAACGTTGTTTTCAGAAATAGGCTTGGTTGGATATGCGAATTGGTTGGCGATTCGAAAAGCCAAACTTCGAAATCATCATTCCTTCATCTTTCTCGATGGATGAAAAGATCAAACCAGGGATCAATGTTATTTTCTTTACTGCTTGTCCTAATACAGTTCCAAAACTTTGGTCAGAAGCGTGAACGCATGCCTTCTTTTTCCACCCTCAGCGAATTTTAAAACCTGTGCTGGCAGATGTATCTACGAATTGGAAAAAAATCAGTTAAACAATATTAACACCCCATAGTGACAATCCTCGAATAAAGCGGCCCTTCTCCCCACAGTCCATTCTGAATCCCCATGTTTTATTCTTGCTAGTGGAGCATCATCTTCCAATTTTTTTTAAAACTGCTTTCCCCTGATTAAGTCCAGACCATTGCATTCCTACAATAACAATGGCCTCGATATTCTCTTCTCCATAAGGGAGCCCTCATTTGCATCGGCCCCAGGAAGCAACAACAAAAAACACTGATTCACAACGGTCGAAAACCAGCACGCAGAAATATCACATCCCACGTACCGAAAATGAAGTCATTCCGAAAATTCTGCCGAGTGCTGGATTTCCCTGTTGCCCAATACAGCTATCATATCTGAACAGTTTGTGCCAGCCTTGATTTTCAAGCCTTCCTCCCCCCCATTTCTTAGAAGACTAAAAAACGTTCAGTTCACAAACTACGCATGTATTATCCTTATGTATGTGGAAGTCCAGAGCACTCTCGAACTCAACAAAGGTCATTCTAACCAAAACGCCCAACCTTCTTAGAATAGGAAGCAGAGCTGGGAAAAGGAAATCGAGGATATTCAGCGCCGCACACGTCAAACATGCGGCTCCCTGAAGGTACTTCCCAGCTTGCTGTTGTACCCAGGGAGCCTTTCAGAAACCTTGTGAAAAATGAAACATTATTCATATGAATGCATTCAAACAACTCGAAAGGGGGAAACGATCCTGATAAAAGAAAATAGAACGGAAACCAGGTATTTAAACAGATATTTTACTTTGGATTGGGTAGGAAATCCTCGTGCAAGACAAGGAATCGATAAAATCAATTTTTCGCATGGAGCAATCCGTCTACCGCACCACCACCCTCATGAGAGAAATGGAGGACGAGACCAAAAAGGTGCTTTATGTGAGAAAAAGACTGCTGTCCAAATATTTAATTTTGACAGCCGTGCCATCGAGTGGGGAATATATATATATATATATATATATATGTCCTGGTGAAAATATTCAAATGTGTATTTGTGTAACTTAATCGTTGTGATCTTTCCAACGCTCAGATTGTACAACCAAACTTTTCTGGAGCAACTCCAGTGGACGGTATCATTTCTCAAACTGAAAAAAAGCCTCACTGAAAACGTCAGGTGGCACGTGTCGTGAGGAAAAGAGCTGAAGAAGACCTAAAAAGACAGAGAGTGGCTTCACACGAGCTCATCAACAAGCAAAAACATCTTCTGAACGCTCAATGGACAAACAGACTCGCACAACAAAAGGAAAAAATGGAAAAGCAACGACTCGAGGTGGTGTACCCTTTCCGAGGTCGGACACACCTGTTCAAGTGGTGAACCTTTGCAATTTATTTATTTTATTTATTTATTTATTATTTTTTTCGCAATTTTTATGTTTATTTTTTTTTTGAAATGAGCGAGAGGACCTGGCTCTGAAGCGCTTTGCAGTTTGTGGTGTAGGACATTCAAACTATGGAAAAGCGCATGCTAGCAGCGCAGCGGCGGCAAGAGATGATGGAAAAGCAAAATTCTGAGTTGGTGGCCCGCAAGGAAGACTATGAGAAGAGGATCATTACAAAGGAGGAAGAATGCAATCGACTGAACAGTGAGCTCCTAGCTGAGAAGAATGCCCACATGAAGATACAGGCAGAGATATCGAACCAACATAGGGTGGGTAGCTACCTGGGCCAGTGACGGCCAACAAAAAAAAGAAAAAAAAAAAGATCACATTCGGATGCTTTGCGAGCTCACGAAATATTTCTGTGGCAATACAGCTGGAGATTCACAACCTGGAAAACGAAGCGGATCGCAGATCCGCAGCGCTTCGACAAGCGATGGGTGAGGCTCAGAAGGAAAAGGTCGAGTCGTGGCGAGAGGAATTGGAACAGCAGGTCTGCTAAACCAAGTCCTGTTCACTGTCGGGTCTGTCGGATACCCACACATTGGGTTTGCGTTACTGTTCCAGTGAACGAATGATTGTTGGGCAGGTTCGGCGCAACCTGGATCTGTCAGTGAATAATCAACGACTGAAACGAGTGGGGGATCGTTACGTTCGAGCCGCTGAAAAGTGCCTTGATGAACTGGTCAAGAACCACCACGTCGAGGAAGAAGGAGCTATTTCGTCTCTCAGAAAAGAGATTGAAACTGCGAGCGTAGAGCTTCAGAAGGCTCGTGGGAGAAAGAAAACTAGCGAAAGTCCATCAACGAATGTTGTGGAGCAGGCTTGGCGGCCGAACAGTCAGGGACTTAAATCAACACAAGATCCTAGCATGGAAACTGAAGGGAAAAAGATAACCAAAGAAGCCCCTGATGGCTCAAAGAAAAACGAGGACAAGAAAATAAATGATGCCCAAATGAACATAATGATACAGTTTGGAGAGGAGCTGATGGAGTCCAAAAACCAGGTGAATTTCTCGGCACTTATTCGTGCTTTGTTTGTGGAGGTGATTATCTCGCCAAACAGTGTTAAAATCTATCACTTGTTTCCAGGTTCGTCGTCTCACAGAAGATCTTGAAAAGGAGCGAAGGGCAGGGCAATCGTTCCAAACGGAGTTGAGGCGCCTTACGTCGGAGTATCAAACAAAAGAAATTGAATTTGCGAAGTCGGTTGGCTTCATGAAAGAACAGCAGGTGAGATGAATGACTCGATCAATAGGAGCGAACATCTCCTACACACTGTAATTTGATGTTTTTAAACCAAAAAACAAAACAACAATGTTTGTTTTGTTTTTTGATGTTTGTTTGTTTGTTTGAATGAATGACACAAGCATAATTCTTTATCATGCCGTTGCGACAGCATTTCCCCATTTCATCCAGGCATTTTTTTTCATTTTCCCCAGGAAGGACAACTAGCCTCCTCCAAGGAGTTGTCCGGTGAGCTGGATGCATCAAAAAAGGAGAATGATGAGCTCAGGGCCAAACTGGAGGAATTGGAGCAGCTCCACGAAACGGTGTCGAACCTGTACTTTGCACTTGTTGCTGAGACGCAAGAGAGTGGAGGAGGCCACGATCGAAGCGATGTGCAGGTGGAGTTGATACAGGTCAAAGCAGCCCTTGGGATGAAGAATGGCCAGACGGATGACCCAGGGAAACGCGATGCAGACGCAGGTGTCGTAAAGTTACAATTCCGTGCAAATAATCACAGCTGCGGTGTCGCAGTTATGGTGGTAAGTTACTGTCCAGCACTTGAACCTTTGGGTGTGCTTTCCAAGGTCTTCCATTTGGGTTAGAAGAGGAGGGAGCGCACGATAAGCACACAGCGACACTTGATTCTCGAGGATGTTGTCAGTTCTGCAGCTGCAGTCTGAAGGGCCCTGAGGAGAGTGCGGCTTCCGAAACTTTTGTCGACTTTGAGGAGGAAAGGGTGTTGTCCCCTCGCACCATTCTGTATCGCGCAATTCAAACTCAAACAGAAAACTGGGTACATTCCGGACAGCTGGAAACAATCCGCGAAGCACCTGACGATCTCGAAGGCATCCAGAAAAGTCTCGAGAAAGAAAATCCTGCAACTCAGCACACACAAGATGCAAGAGGCTGTGCCAATGCGGAAACAAACTCTTGCTCCAGTCAAACTGTTCCTTTGAAAGGAGAGGTCCAGGAGGAGGGACAAGGTCCACACATTCACATTAAAGTTTTCAGGGATTCGGAAGCTCAAACAAGGGCATCGTCGTTGTCGTTGGGCGATCCCCCCGTCAAAAAGAAAGCCAGGGAGGCGATCCGTGAATCGGCTTCAATTGATGATATTTATGAGGAGGTAGTTTGTCTTGGCAAACCGTCGATCTCGCCTGCCCTGGCCAGTATAGTTATCCTGGGGGGTAAAAAAGGCGGCGCAGAGTTAGTGCGCTTTTTCCTTTTTTTGGCTGTGAGTGAGGGTTTGTGTTTTGGCAGCTTCTCTATTTCGAACAAGTCGCTTATGATGAGCAACTGGAACGTTACAACACAGCGAAACAACTGGAGTCTCTTCAAGTTTCAATGGCGAAGGAACTCGAAGAGAAGGACGCCCAGGTAGGCACCTCGCTGAAGGTTCTTAATGTGGTTGAAATATTGAACTGCACAATTTCTCATCTTGTTTTCTGAACATTGCGACACCATTCTTGTTGTATGTAGTTGGGTTATCATTGTCTCATTGGAGTCCAGTGATCAGTAATTGTTTCTTATTTGTATTTCATGAACAGTTGAAATATGAACGGAAGACACTGGCCAAGAACTTCAGCCGCCACTTGCAGCAATTGCGGAGGTGCTGGCAAAAGTACAGACAAACACACGATGGTGTTGGGATCAAGAAGCTATGCCACCTGGTTGACTCTATGACATCGGATTTGAATGAGGAAATGCCTGCTGCAGCTTTGAACGCACTAACGGGGAACGTCCCTCAGTACACATCCACAGGTACTAGCAAGTCGATTGTTGATTAAGAAGACGTTCAAGATCAAGTTTCCATGTTTAAAAACTTGGCCTGAACGTTCAAACTGTTCCCCACAGGAACTCAGACGATTGTTCGCCTACCACAATCTGCATGGAGCCAATGGAATTCACCCAGAGAGGATGAAAAGGAAACTGACCCATTGATGATCACAAGTGCAAGATCCTTCAGGGTCTGAATCATTTGATGAATGTCTGCATCTGTCGTTTCAATACACCGTATATATACTATACTATATAGTTTCTAATATATCGAACAATATCGTTTCATAATCAACGAACAGACACTATCCTGGCACGTAAACTGCAATCTAGATTCGTTTTCTCTCCCTTCGAGGCTGAATCAGTGTCATTGATGGTATTGGCTTCAGGGGGATACGATATCGCTGGCGGTGGATATCCCAACAGACATGGGCTGCAAACCATCAGAGTCAGAACCTGGATTGGATGTACCGACTTCAGTGGATACTGGTAGGAGCACGGCGAGAGGATCCGAGCAGTCGGCTCCGTCTACTAGTGCGGATTCCAGATTGTTAGCATCCCATCGTAGAAGGGAAAGGTGAGATACCAGTATACAGTATGTCTGTTCTTTTCAAGGCAGGCGAGCAATTCAAGGATTGGATTTGCAAGTGCACTTTTCTTGTTTTGAACTTTGCCTTGATATTTCAGCATCCCGAGGCTTCTTTTCGCTGTGGTTAGAGATTGATTGAGATATTTGTGTGCGCACCGTTCTCGTTCTCCCGACGAGAACGCAATGACGCATGGTTTTTGGTATGTGACCTCATTTTCTTCGTCGCATCTCGCCAGGAATCCCGTCAGTCCATCAACCAACACCGCTTTGGAGGAGGAGGGTATGGCGTGGAGCTGGGCGGACCTCATGACGGGTGGAGAGTCGCCAGGACCTTGGGCGTCCGATCCTGACTCCAAACAGTCAGTGCGTATAAACGTCGGTCATGGGTACTCGAGCACTAAATTCGAAGCTGGTGATGTTCAGTTGAACGTTGAGACGGTTATTCCAGAAAGTCCGAGCCGGCCCTCGTCCAACCACCTGGCTTCATGGGGGGACGTCCGGGACACGGTCAGTCTGCAAAATGATAGAGTTCGGGCCGCTTCGGGAAGGATTCGAAAGCTGCAAATGGCTATCGAAAGGAGGGGAAGGAGAGTTTAGTGGGGGTAGTCATCACCACTTTCTTGTTTCAATGGCGTTCAGATCGAACCACGGGATAATACTCTTCAAGCGGGGCCAACTTGCTTGAGCGCGGCCTCACAAACAAACGACTCCAACAGTGTGTGGGAAGAGGAGAAACTCAACAGTATACAGGAATGCTTGAAGTTACATCGCAATGCCTCGCCCCCTCCCTTGAACCCGCATGCTTTTCGATACAATTCTCAATTCTCAAGACAATTTGGTTCAGTCGAACCAAAGTTTTTTTTTTTTTGCGACTGTGTCGGAAGCAAACCTCAGTGCCGGATCAGATTATTCCAACTTAAAACTCCGTGGCCTTGTTGGCATCTCTTTTTTTCTTTTCTTTTCAACGTGCGGATGTGCACCACCTTTGTGCGCACTCATGAGTTCTGGTGCTATTTGCAGCACGGGAAATCATTTCTGACATTTCCTCTGCAGGTGCGTAAGCGGGTGCGTGGGAGTGGTCCCCATTTTTTTTTTTTGCTCTATGCCAAACCCACAAATTCAACCCGAACCATCGTCGCTGGATCTGCAATCTACGACCTCCGTCATAACCCTCAACCTGTGCTTTCCCAGAAGGCCACTATTCTGTTGCAGTTCCTGCTTCTGCCGGCACATTTTCTTTTTCTGCGAGCGTTTCCGTTTCAAATACAGCACAGCAGCGAGCACTAAACAGACGCAGATTGCAGAGAGGATAACGGCGCACGACACGCGCCACATATCTGGACCAGACGAGCCGGGTGCCTTTTTCGAACCCCCAGCAACACCTTCACTTAACTCCTTGTACGTCGCGACGAAAGCATCGAACATGCCTTGGCTGACCAGCATCTTCTGGCCTGGAAACAGAGCCACTCCAGAGAAACGACCGCCCACGTGCACGTCACCGTCCGCTCCCACATCGATGCTGGTAACAAAGTCGTCCAGCTCGCCGCCTGCAGTAGACAGCCACTAGAAAAAAGAAAACCAACCCCTCTGTCAAATTGCCAGCTATTTGATTCATTCTCAAACTATTTGGGAAGAGAAAAAAACAAAATACAAATAAATACAAACGCTTCCAGAAACACGGCTGGCAGTTGACCCCACCTGCACATCCATTCCTCCGGAAAGCAGCTTCAAAACGTAGATATCCAGCTTGCCTCTGCTTTCTATGGTTTCCATATTGAGTTCCACCTTCAGCAACAGTGGCTCTCCTTTATGGTTCTTTCTCGTCAGCCAGCCATCCACATCCAGGCCAAACTCAAAAGTCCCCATGACATACACGTTACCATCTTTTGCTGCAACCCCCAGTGCCTTGTCCTCCCCGGCTCCTCCAATCCTGCAGATTGCCAATACATTGATATCACCGCACCAAAACTTGCATTCTACTGAGCACAGAGTAGTGACCTCAGCCTCTGGGGGGGAAATGAAACTATCACAGGGAAAAGGCTCCTGAAGGAGAGGTGTGCATACCTAAGAACCCAATCGATCGAAGGGACGGTCTTGTTGTTGAATTCGATTTTCATTAAGATCCCGTCGATGGACTTCTGAGATGGATCCAGCCTGGGTGCACTCACGAGTTCGTAGTCTTTGGAAAGCCTCAAAACTCCCTATACCACAACAAAATCCTCAAAACAATCAGGGACTGACTGCAAGAAAGCTGAACATGAAATTGGAAAACACTTCTCTTTGTAGACTGACTATAGACCCATTTCTGCGAGGCTAACGAATCGTTTTTGTAGATTTTTCCCAATATCTCACCTTGAAATAACCTGACACGTAAACGACAGTGGGGTCCTCAGGATCCACCACCATTCCTGTTGGCTCGAATTCATCGAATTCATCATCCGTGTCAAAAAATAGACCCTCCCCTTGAAATCCCAACGGTGTGAGCACCACACCAATGCTGGGAAAGTCCCCCCCGTTTCTTTCCATTGGACATGAAAGAGGCCTTGATGTACGTGTGTTGACCAGCCTTCTGGATAGAATGTAAACATGAGCATCTCTAGGACCGGCTGCGATGAAAAGGGGACCTAATGCGACTTGACGAGGGGGTTTCCCGAATGTTTGTATGAGGCCTGTGGTGGGATCTATCTCCAGAAAGAACGCTCCTGTGGCCAAAAACAAAACACATGAGGGAATCTTAGAAACCTGTTTACACTTGAGAAGGCCACTGGGGCTGTATGGGGCCTGTTTCAAGTCTCAATCGATGAGCTGTTCATGCACAGCATTTTCCTCAAAAACGAAAGGCATAAGCCTTTTCATCCCTCAACATATCCAACGTCTGACTTTCTGCAGTGCAGAAAGTGAAAAAAAAAAAGAAAAAGAAAAAAAGGGAGAGTGGGGTTGCAGTATTTTGTGCATTATCTCATGGAAAATTCTCTAAAAAAATTTTATTTGGGAAAAGAAAAACACAAGGAAAAAAAGGCAAGGGATGCGTACGTACCCAGCCCATCTGCATTCTGTGGCCTGCCAAAAGATATATTCTTTCCTGTTTCGTCGTTGATTTGGACGAACTCCACCCTGGTATGAAAGAGGCCAGCCACAAACACATTGCCACTATGAACCGTCAACCCCCCCTGCATATTCACGCAAGTGTCTGACAGACCGACTACCCGCCATTTCCCTGGATTCACGACGGATGCACACCCAGCCTCCGGCTTGTCAAAAAAACTTCGATAACACCCAGACAAAATTGCATCTCCTACGCACAGAAAACGCCAGTTTCAGTAGAAACGGGGTGGCACAAATCTTGACTGAAATCCCACATGAGGAAGTTTTTCTGCTGGAACCTGGGGGGTTCATTCACTGATATTGGCAGAAATGGTTGAATAAATTTAGGGATTTGATTCGATGACTGACATAAACGTAAGCACAAAGAAACACAAACACAAAAAAAGCGGCAAAAGATCAGGGATGCACGTACCATTAATGGCGACCAAGCCAGTCACCGAGGACATGATGAGCTCTCTATTATCCAAGATTTGGGTGCAATTCAGCTTGTTTATTTTGCCCTCCCTATCACAGCTGAGGTGGCCATGAATCCCCTGCCAATCTGTCAGATTCTTGCCAACCTGCCAGCATTTTCCGAGAGGGTGGATCAGTCCTATGCCAAGACAGCCTACCCTATGAAATTGCTCCTACTATGAACATTTCCTGATGAGTCATCAAGCAGTTTTTCCCCCGATCAAACCCAGAGAATAAAAGCATCTAGCAAGATAAGGATGTGCTGGTGGTGGATATCTGTCAGACAGACAGACAGACAGCCCCAAGCTTCAAACCACAGTGCCAAGTTGCTAGTGATTTACAGAACCATAAAATACCTTTGCTACGCTGATCGTCTCATGGGGTCCTCCTGGAAAATCTTGATTTCCTCCGTTGAATTTTCCGACTATGTATTGGTGAGGTCCATCTGCTGCCAAATGCATCACCTCATCCTGCCAGCTGCCTCCAACTGACAGAACCTCAACCTCTAGACCCCCTGCCACAGTTTAAACAAAACCGAGAAAACACGTTGGCTACGTTTTCCACACTGAAAAAGGGAGTGACGGCAAACAAAAGAAAAACAATCAAAGAACCAGCAACGAATCGAGGAGGCGACCGCGAAGTGGAAGCATATTTCCGAGTGTTACACTGAACCAAAAAAAAAAAAACCTGGAAAAAAAAAGCGTCGACCTGTCATACCTTGGGAAACGCATACCGTACACTTGCTGATAAAAAGCAGGAAAAAGTACCAAGCTGTCGACATATCTCCTCGTTGCAACCTGCCGAACACCGAAGCTGCGCAATCACAGACGCGGGAAAACAGCGACCTGCACTCCCCCCGTCAAGTATCCTTACTTCGCACGAGAAAACCTGTGGGGATTCTGTTGCGGTCGCCTGAAACGAAGGATCTCGTCTGCCCAACTTGAGATTGAAACTACCGTGGAACACTCACTGTTTCTTAACGCCACACGTAAACTCCCAAACACTCTGGTGCTACGCACACGAAAACTGTTCTACGTGTTTTTTTTCTTCCCCTTTCGATTCGGTTCACGTGTCAGATAAGCCTGTCGCTCACCCAGACCTATCGCTCAAAAATAAAAGCCAAAAAAAAACACACTTGTGGGGAAGAAATCGCCCCGACCCGACCGGCGACGCGTGCCGTCAATTCTCTCCGACCAAACAAACAGCCTCGAGGGGTAATTCTACCTCCATCCGCTGTTCCGAAATCTGTTCAACCGAACAACCAGCAGCCCATATTACCAATTCCACAGCAGAGGGACGAAAAAAAGTGACACATGAATGTTGTTTGCGCGAGAGGAGAGGGGGATTCCCCGCAGTGCGTGCAATGCACGCTCAAAATGCAATTTTTTTTCCGCCCAATCAAACTCATTATTTTTGGCGCTTCTTGCCGTTGAGTCCAGCAAGACTACGGAAAGGCTGTGGTTAATTATTATTATAACTATTATATTATCATTATTATTTCAAATTGCTTTTCTTGGAGGATGTATTCGGATAAAGTTCAAATTCCAAGAATCAGGAGTTTTCTCTGTTGAACTATATATAGTTGTGGTGGTGATGGAGAGCGTGGGCAAATACCGCAGTTTCAAATGGCAGTTTTCAGAATTTTAGAACTGCCGACAAAGGTGCAAAGCCGAACAGCCTGGATATTGTTGCATGAGCCCGAATTACAGCAAAACTGTGGACTTCATTTGGGAAAAGCCTGTATATATATATGCCACCATCATGCATCTACAGAGATTTACCCCCCTCCCCCTCCCTCCCAAGAAAACAATACAAACAACTCTCTGGCGCATGCTTTTTCCTCATCTCGAACTGAAAGGTGGATATGAAAACTTAGCACACTTAGCTGGGGCGCTTTGTTTTGTTTTGTTTTGTTTTGTTTTGTTTTGTTTTGTTTTGCTTTTCTTTCTTTTTTTTTTTTTTTCTGGCATTGATTGGGACATGATTTTTCAATGAGAAAGCCAGAAATTGATGCAACCCCTCATCCCCACGACACCGAAATGAAACCAAACCAAACTACAAGGAAAAAAAAAAGGTCTATCGCACCAAACCTCGATGTCTGCCTATTATTGAGCAGCTTGAACATTCAGCCACCACCCCAACAGAACGAAGTCCAGCAACCTGGTAATTTTATGTATCTCCCAACGAACGCAAATCGACTGAAATAGAAAGCCGCCATAGCTTCTTTTTTTTCTTTTTTTTCTCTCTCTCAGACCTCGAAAAAAAATTAAAAAAATCAGCCGAAAGCAGACACACTTCGGACTTTTTTTTTCTAACTTTTCGTTTCGATTACGTCTTTTTTTGTTTATCTTCAAATATGTGTTGTGTTTTCTTTTTTTTTCCCAAATTATTTGCCTGGTCAAAAATTCCTGAACCTCTCTAAAATAATCCATCGACCCATTGAGGGGTGATCGAAACTTTTTTTTGTTTTGTTTTGCCCCCATCAAATTAAACCCAAAAAAAAAAAAAAAGCAAGCACCAAAAGGGGAAAAAAAAAGGATAAATGAAAGTAAGAGGGGAAGTGCTATGAGTATGAGCCAATACCTCAATTTTCATAGACTTTTTTTTTCCCTCCTACCCCTTCTCACCAATTTTTCCAGAATTTTTTTTTCCCTCTCTTGGCATTAAGAAGAAGAAAAAAAAGGAAAAAATATTATACATATTATGCAAAACTTATAATATAATATTCTTTGCCGGACTCCCGCACTTGACTCTCGTTGGAGTTGGTAACTTTTTTTTTCCCTTTTTTTTCCCTCCAGGTGGGAATTCTGACCTCTGAAAAAAAAAAAGGAAGCAAGCAGAGAAAGCCAGAAAAAAAGGCCTCTTCTGTTGGGGGTTTCAGATTTTTTTTTTCCCCTCTTCTAAAGATGTCCGATAAAACCCCTCTCCCGAAGAAACTCTTTTTTTTCTCCCTCTCATACTTTCAAACCGTTTTTTTTTTTTCCTTCTCTGCAACTCCTTTTTTTTTTTCCCTTCAACGATGCTTGAATCTTTCTTCTTCTTCTTCTTCCTTTTTTTTTTTTTTTTTTGGACCCCTCCCTCCTTAACCCCTCTTCTTTCCCCAACAACAGCATTTACATTTTTCTTCTTAAAAAGCCCCAGCAAACACCCCTCCCCACAAAAAGAATAGCAACACCCATTGTTTTCTTTCTCTGTTCACACAAGCAGCAGCTAAACTCCCTTTAAAAAAAACCAAAAAAAAAACCTACTAAAAATAACACACACAGATAAAATATCCCGACAAGTTCACGTGAACACTTTTTTTCTTTTTCTTCCTCTTATAAATTTCTTTTTTTTTCCATCTTCTTTTCGGTGGTTGGATTCCCTTTTTTTTTTCTCCTACCTCCAAAAAACCAAAAATTGTTTCATCCTCTTGTTTAAAAAACAAGGTTCAATTTTGCATAACTTTTTTTTTTTCTTCCCTTTTCCTTTTTCATTTTCTCTCTCTCTTTTTTTTTTATGCCAAGCCCATGTGGAAATTGATCCACACGTACATACAGGATGCATTATGACAAAAACGAAAAAAGAAACTAAAAAAAGAAAAACGTTGATGAAACGCTAAGATATAGAAAACGTCCAGCTGTAAAACTCCGGCAATACTCCCCCTGCTCCTGTCAAAACCTCATTCTCTCACACTCTGTCTCACACTTTTTCTCACACATGATGAACACAACGTCTCTTCCACTCTAAAGAGTTAAAACCTTTTGATTCCAATCTAAATATAGGTCACTTCGGCACGATTTTTTGTGATACATAGTCAATGTTGTCCCCCACCCCACCCCCCCAAAAAAGAAAAAGAAAAAAAAAGAACCGTCTAACTTCACACAAATTCCAGTCCTCCCTCTCACACAGTGCACGAATATTCCCTCACACTTTTTTTTTTTCCTTCACGGCCAAGGTTCGAAACAAAAGATCACATTTCAAAATTTTTTTTTTCCACGAACTGTATATGCATATTTGGAAAACAAAACAAGAATTCATCTCCCGATGTTTAAAATGAACTCCGCAGGTAAAACTGAAAGAAAAAAGGGGAGAAAAAAGAAATGGAAAAAAAGCGTAGCCCAAAAAAATTCCACCAAAAAAATCGTCCTCGACACAACCGAGGGGCATGGAAAAACTGAGAAAAAGAAAAGAGAGAAAAAAAAGTCAGACCAGGGATTCTCGTTGCGAATTTTCCTCGGAATAAGCCTCCATATGTTCTTTTTCATTTTTCTTCTTTTTTCTTCCCGACTCATTCACAAAAAAAAAAAAGAAAAAATAACTGTATAATCAATCGACAGTCTCCATCATGAACGATTTTCAACACAACGAAAGAAAATCATCTCTTCAAAAAATAAACCAGGCATGCAGATCATGGCTGGAGCGAACAACACGAAACAATATCCCGAAAGAAGAATCCACAGTCGCAAGTTCATCCCCGGCCTTTCTGCTAGATTTTCTAGATCTTTCTATATTCAGTTTTTTTTCTTTTTTCTCTCTCTCTTCCTCACCTCAAATTTTTGAAGGGGGGAAACGGGGGGGTTGAAAAAAGCGGGGTGCGATTGGGGGGTAAGGAAAAGAATGATTGAATAACACACACATACTATTGGCTGCACTGTGCATTCCCTGTGTGTGTGAAAGGGGGGGGGGAGGGGTGCTTTTTTTCCCTCCCTATTTGTCAAAAATCGGGGGAAAAAGAAAGAAAGCCAAAAATGGCAAGCTATGCCAATTCTCTCATAATAGATGAGGGTGTGCATGCTTTTTTTTTTCCTTTTAGATTTTTTCATATCTTTTTTTTTGCCAATGGAAAAGCCGAAACATACACACACATATATTTCTTCAGCATAGAGGGTTTTGGATTTCACCACAGATTCAAGGAGCGCCCGAAAGAAGAAGGGGAAAAAAACAGGGGGGAAAAAAAGGAAAGAAAGAAAAAAAATCTTCCGAAATACATCCCAAGATAAAATGCTTGCAAACCCTTAGTCAGTCATAAAGTCCAAAAATAGCACCCAACCTGGAAATATGACGAAAAAACGAAAAAACAGGGTTTCTGTTCTTCTTGCGTGTCCCCTTCCTCTATTTTCATCTTTTTTTTTTTTCATCTTTTTTCCTTTTCTTATAAACCTTTTTTTTCTTCCCCCATTTCATTTATGAACTTTCATAAAAAGCCCCCCTTTTTTTTTCAAACCCATCCTTTCTGTCTTCCATTTCTTTCTTTCTTTTTTCAAATTGAATGCACATATATATATATATAGATATATATTCTTTTTTTTTTTGAATGCATAGATATCAACCTTTCCCCAACCCCCCACCCCCGGGGGTTTATCCCCAGCACTGCTTTTCCCGTTCTTTGAACAAATATGACAAATATAACCCCGCTTTTTCAAATCAAAACCTCCGTTTTCGTAATCATTTTTTTTCCTCCACCCACAAATGAAAACACTTTTAAATCCCGCTTCTCTATTATTTCCCTCAGGAATTTAAAAACCGAAATTTAAAACCGAGGTCTTTTTTTTTCTGCTTCTCCTTCATCTTCTTCCCTTTTTTTGTTTCTTTTTCTTAATTAAAAAAAAAGGAAAAGAAATACAAAAAAAAGCAAGAAACGAAAGAAAAAAAAAGTCACACACACACACACACAAAACACACACAATGAACAGGAATGCACTGGGGACTTGGCACTTACACAACTTCCTGTTTTTTTTGTTGTTTTTTTCCATCCTCCCATTCCGAATTTTTTTCCAGACCCCCCCCCCCTTTTTCCCTTCAAAATCCCATCTTTTTTTTCTTTATGCTCATATAAACCTTTTTTTCATTTAAAAAAAAAAAGAAAAAATCCACAATCAAAGTTATGTAAGAACATCCCCTTTTTTGAATAGAAACATAGAGGGCAATCTAAAAAAAAAAAGCACAAAAAAAAGAAAAAATGACACAGCATCCATTTCATCATCAACATGTCTTTTCCTCTTTTTTTTTTTTTCCTTTCCCCATTTTTTTTTTCAAAATATATTCCAGGCCGGATGGCAGTCTACTCAAAATATCAATCAGAGGTAGGGCAGGGGTTGAGAAATATATATATATATATGTCTGCGAAAATACAAAAATTTCCCAATCCTATAGATGTCATGCTGAGAGGGGGAAAAAAAAACCCACAACCTCAATTTTCTATTGAGGATTTTTTTTTTTAACCAGAAATTTACGAGGAAAAAAAAAATCCACTCGAAAAAACTCCTGTGAAAAAACCTCGACCCCTCATCTTTTCTTTTCCCCACCCCAAAATGGATTTGTTTATAATTCTCGAAAGAGGACCGAGCAGAAAATATATACGGATATATACATATATGTATATAACATGTGAAGCACCAGGGGGAAAAAATACAAAGAAAGAAAAAAAACACGCACACACATTCCGAAACCAAATCAATAACCATAGTCTCCTCCTCCATCTCTTGTTTTTTTCCCTTCGAGAAAAAAAGAGGAGGCAAATATATACATGCATGTATATCTATGTGAAAAAAAATACACATATGCAAAAATATGTGCATTCACATGTATATATTCTTGTTGGATTTTGTTTGCTGTTTTTCCACCACCTCAATTTGCAATGAACTCTCATCCCCTTTTCCCCCAAAAAATAGAATTCCACAGAAACACTAAAACATCACGCAAAAGGACAAGAAATTATTGCTTTTCCTGGAAAGCATTTTTGTTGTTTTGGTGTCAAAAAATTCCCGGGAAAAAAAAAAAAAAGCAAACAAAATCAAAGCGTTTTTTCTCTCTCTCTTTCCCCCTCTTTCCTCTTTCTCCGCTTTTTTTTTGTTTTGATTGTATTTTCCCCCAAAAGAAAAAAGAACTATGAATGCAAGCTCCAAAATCCCCCTCCCCCCCATGAAAATGGCAAACCCCTTTTTCCCTCCTCTTTTGAGTGTCAAGTCTTTCGTGAAAAAAAAAAAAAAAGAATAAGAAAAGGGAAGGGAAAAAACCAACAACACTCCCTCCCCTTTCTTTCTTTTTTCCTATCCAACCCTTTCGGAAAAAAAAAAATCAAACAAACAAAACAAAAAAACACATAATTTTTTTATGTAACTTTTTTTTTAACTTGTCACAAAAAGTTTTGTTGTACATGAATGCTTTCCATCTTTTTTTTCTTTCCTTTTTCTCCCCCCCCCCCCAGCCAAATACCTTTTTTTTATGGCTTTTTCTCCCTCTCTGTTTGTTTTTTGCACTTCTTTTCCCTTTCATCCCCCAAATCGATTTTTTTTTCTGGTTTTTTCTCTCACTCTTTTTCACTTGCTCTCACACTTTTTTCCATCCCCTCCTCTGCTTTCCTTTCTTGTGTGTTTTTTGTTTTTTTTGCTGGCAAGGCGGAGAAAAAAACCAACAAAAAAACCCTAACTAAATGATGAGAATCAGCCATGGATTGAACAAACACTTATGTAACGAAAGAAAACTCAATTGCTCAACTATGAACTGATCTGATGCCAACATTTTACCCCTCTTTTTTTCCCCCAACATTTCCTCTTCTTTTTTTTCAAATGTTCTAAACCTCTGTTTTTTTCTCTCCCTTTCTCAACCTCTGTTCTTTTTCAAAAAAAAAAAAGAAGAGAAAAATGCACAGATGTGGTGTATTCCGGAGACACACCTCATTAAAGCAGCATTCTTTACCTTTTTTTTTTTCTTTTCTTTTCTTTCTTTTTCTTGGCGTGCAATAAACCACCGGGAACAGCATCGAAACACTTGAGTGTGGAAAATCCTCCCCCCCCAACCCCCCCCTTTTTCTTTTTCCTCCCCCCCCCCCTCCCCTTTTGTCTTTTTTTCTTTGGTAAAATAAAACCCCAAATCGATTCTATCATGTGATAATGGTGGACATAAAATTCATCATCCATACAGTTCTGAGAAAAAAACGACCCCATCGTAAAAACAGTAAAAGGACCCAAAAGAAATGCAAAACGAAAAAAAAAAAACACCTTTCCAATTTCCCCAGCAGAGGGACACAGTAGCAGACCATCCTAAAATACCTGATTTCATAATATATATAGAGGGGAAAAAAAAAAATAAACAGGAAAAAATTAAAAAAAAACCTCGCATTGTCAAATTGTCTTTAAACCCCTTCGGTTTTTTTTTGAGGGGGTGGGGGGGAGGGTAGTGTTTTTTTTTCCCCCACCCCCAAACTTCTATTCCCCCTTTTCCCCCCAAATTTTCATTCCATCTGTTCTAAAAGGTGTGACGATAACCAGTGAGTAACAAGCAAAACTCTAAAAAGAAAACTAGTCTCCAAAAAAACCTCGCACACCACACGTTTTCTTCGCTTTCACTTTCCACCTTTCCTTTTTCGACCAGCCGATTAAAAATCCTTTTTCTCTTTTTGTTTTTCAACTGTGGGTTTTTCTCTTTCTCTCTCTCTCCCCTTTTTCTTTCCTCTTTCTTTTTTTTTGGGACACCTTTTCCTTTGTCTTTCGTGTACGACATAGAAAAAAAGAAAGTTAAAGAGAGGGGAGAAAATCAAAAAGTTTTCCTTTTCTCGACTTTTCTTCCCATAATGGGGGTGAGGATGGCAGCCCCCTCCCGTCGACGAACAAAACCAGGCGGACATCATACCTACTCGGTTGAGAAACATAGGTCATTTCGAATTTCACATGTCTCTTTCATTTTTCCTTCTGTTTTACGCTTCCTTCGATTTCTCTATCTCCCTTTCTCACTCTTCTTCTTCTTCTTCTCTCTCACTCTTTTTTTTTACCTCCCTGTTGTTTTTTTTCCCCCCCATATCAAGTGCTCCGACCTCTCCAACTGCCCCTCATCCCATCATCATCCACGATGCGAACCTCCACTGCAGAAGGACTGGTCGCATCATGAGAATTAGTCATGGACGAATGATTCGAAGAATGGTTGGAGGAAGTGTGTCGCTCCACCACTTGCAAAGGAGGGGGGCTCTTCTTGCTGCTCGCCCCACTCGGAATTCTGCTGGGAGAAACCACCATTTTCTTGCTCCTCTCGGAAGCCGGCCGGCCGACATAGCTACCAGAGCGGCTGCTCGTTCGACTGCCTCGGCTCTCCCCGCTATTATCCCCCGAAATGGGATCCATCCCCACCACCTGCCCAGTTCGGTCTCTGTACTCTCGAGTGGTGACCGACCTCATCTCCGTTTCGTACCCAGATTGGGCATCCCGCTGGAACGAAACCACCTGGACTCGGGGCACCGTGGTTGCAGGGGGAGGGGGGGTCACCGGAGGCACGGCAGCTGTTCTTTGAACTGCCCTGAAATCGATTGGTGGCAGAGGGGATTTCTGGAACCACACTTGCCAGCAGTTCCTGGCGCACCCTTCGTCATAAGGGTTCTGCGCCCTGTCGTACCCATACCGGAAATTCTCGTAGGTGGTCTGATTGGTGGACACGAGATATATGTGGAAAATGCTGAGCCCCCCCACGAACAGGAAAAACAGGGCCGTGTAGCCCGACAGAGCGACCGCCGCTGGGGCTTCTCGAATGGCGTCCAGAGCGTCAATTTTCTCCCCTTCGTTCCTCTTCTCGGTCAGCTCATCGTACTCGAATTTGACCGCGACAATTCCCGTGGCGCACACGAAAATGCACAGAAGAGACGCCGAGAAGATGAACAGCAGGAACCACCTGTAATTGCGCCTCCCGATAGTCGTCCCGACCCACGGACAGTGGTGGTCGAATTTCTCGATGCAGTTGTCGTTCACGCTGCAATGATGAGCTCGAGGGGGTTGGTAGAAGTGGCATGTTTCGTTATACCGCACCAACACCCGGTGCCCGTTCACGATTTCCTCTTTCGTTTTGTTTTTCCGCCCCGAATGGTACTCTTCGTCGGGCTCTTGACGCATCAGGATGCCGGGGTCCATGCACCCGGTCCTGAACAAAAAGAATAGGGCCGCGAGGCCCAAAAACCCACCCACGATGGGAATGGCGATGTTCACCTCTCTCCGCAGGACGGGTCCCACGAACACCAGAAACACCACCAGCGGCCCGAGAATCAAAGTCGTCGTTCCCAGGAGCGCTTTCCAATTGGGGCCCGCGATGCACCGTCCCCCGCAGAAAAATCGTTCATTTCCCTGCCAAACCTGGAACAACCGCACCGCTCGCTCCCCTTCATGATTCCTACCAGGCATTCCGAACTTCCCTTGGCGAGCGCAGAGGATTTCCAGTCACGCTTTTTTTTTTCACCCTCCTGCTCCAAATTCCCCCAGAAAAATAACCCTTGCTTCACTTTTTGGTTTTTTAGGTTCACGCAAAAAAAAGAAACCGACCCCCCTTGTTCAATCGTACAAGATGTCCACCGTACAGAAACAGCTCAACGCTTTGGAAGGCACGCAAGTGGGCCTGGTCGGCCGCGGGTAGTAAGGAACCGCCGAAACTTGTTGAACCTCTGGAACGGGAGCCCCTTCGACAGCTTCCGTCGCAGGGACACCGCTTTTTCGATCTTCCTTTTTCTGCTGCCGCGCCCTGCGCTCCGAACGACACCTCACTCCGAGCGCCAGTTTGCCTTCTGGATTCCCCGGGTCCGACGGATGTTTGACCAGAGCGAAGAGATTGGGCTCGCCGGTCAGCTTGGGTGAGGACGTGGTGGTGCTGCTGCTGTCACCGCTTTTTCGTTCAAGACCCTCCGCAGAATCAGCGCTGCTCATATCAGAAACGTGAAAACTCAGTGTGCATGCCCGAAACCCCGCTACGCGAACGCTGGAGACACGCCACCGCAGACTGGCCGAACCACAGGTGGTGTGGAAAAGATATCTGGGGTATTTCCACCAGGTCCGACAGCTGAGATCGTCAACCTTGTCAAACTGTTTCGAATGCCGATCGTGAGTGGAAGCGAATGGCAGATTTTTGATCGGGTCCGTCCCAGCCCGCAGCTGACCGCAGCCCGGGATGGTTGGGTAACGGTTACTGTTTTCAAATGCATTTTCCCAATCCAATGCACACCACCCAATCAATCTTCATGCAAGGAAAAAATATATACCCATCGATTCATGCTTAGAAAATAAATTTTGGCCTTTAAGAAATAGGTGTAAAGAACTTAACTTTCGACTTTCTGATATTTACTCCAACCCCCCCCCCCCTCTTAAGGAGACCGTTTTTCTTCCCTTTCCATTGTTCCTTATTTTTCTTCTTCTGCGGTTAAGTGTTGTCGAAAGTTGTGTGGGTTTTTGTGTAAGAAGGGTTCCACACATCTCCATACCCCACCTGATGGGTTTCTTTCAAAACAAGCAGCAACTGCAATCTATCAATTATAGATTGAGTTGCTGTTGTATTGAGCTCCCACTTTTCCCAGATTTCCAATCAATTTACTGCTGTTTCGAACGAAGACACCACAGCAATATTAAATAAATGTTCACAGCGAAGGTCCGAGCATTATGGAAAAACGACGGTGAAAAGAAGGCAAAAGAAAAGAAAAAAGAATGGATGGAAAAACAATTCACTAGGAAATCCACACCCATGGAAGTATATCATGTCGAAAAGGAGCCAGAAGCACCCTGTGAAATTTGACAGACACAAGGAAAAGGGAAAGATTGGGGGGGGGGGGGTTGAACAATCTTCACCACTCTTTTCCCCGTATTGTATCAACACATAACTGAGGGAGGGAGCTGAAAACAGCCCACAGTAATTTTTTTCTCTACATTTCAGAATACAGGATTACAGGCCAGGTGAAAACAACATTGTGCCACGGGCGTGTTTTTCTGGGTGTTTTTTTCCCCTTTCTCAATGTGCTCCTCCTCCTTTCCAGTCATCGGAATAGTATTTGTAGCCCGTGTATTTGCAAGTGACGGGTTTTTCCAGACTGGACCCCCTCAAATCGAGGTATGAAACGGGGGCTCCCAAAGAAGGATGGTCGCCTGTGGCAAGGAATTTCACAGGAATTTCATCAAACACTCGGGGAAAAAAACAAAACAAAAAAGCAAATTGGAAAACGAAAGCGATCGAACGAAATGGATTATCTCGATATTTAAATTTGTTTTCAAAAAAAGCTCTTGACATGGATATTTCCTTGGTTTTTTTTGTTTTTGTTTTTCATATTGTTTTTTGTTCATTTTGTGTGTTTTTCGATTTCGATTTCATTTTCCTGCTTCTGAAACATTGTCAGGAACGATACCCGTGCAAGAAAAAAAAATAATATTAATAATATAATGTTAAAAATAGCAGTTTCACCCTGCAAAAAAGGAAAGATTCAAAAAACAATAATAATAATTAAAAAAAAGTGAGTTTTTACCCCTCCAAAAGGTTTCTGAATGAACAATCACCAAAAAATAAATAAATAAAACTCTCAGAAATGCTTGTCCTTGAGAAACTATGTGGATGATGCCACTGTGCTCACTTCCTTGGCAGGCCACGACTAGACCCTTCACTTTTTTGGGTTCAACTTCTGAGACGTATTGCATTGGGCTTTTCCTGTCACCCTGCATTCCAAATTTCAAACACCACAAAAAATCCACAACAGTGTAACGAAAGAATAATGCAGATCACTCCCAGTACAGCAATACACCCCCAAAAAAAAAATGCTCAGGAAAAATAAATACTAACACATAAAATGCTGGAAAACCCAAACTGGATTACGGAGGGAATGGCCCCCATTGAGTTCAAGGCCTCATAATCACCCATTTGAAACCGTTGAGAAATTTTTATTTTTATTATTTTTTTTATTTTTTTTAATCTTGTCTTTATTCTTCCAATCCACACCGTTTTCTGAAAGAACAGTTTTTCAGAAAAATATTTCCTATTTTTTGTCAGAGAAACGCAGTGAAAAGACGACCCCAATAACGCATACCTGCAACCATTTTCCTGTGTGGGTTTTGATGCCGTCACCCACGCCGAGCCCACTGACTGACTTCAAGTCATTTTCGAAAGCAGCACCTCCCTTGACAGTGGTGGGGATGTCGTCGAAAGCTTTCGTGATCTCGCTCAGCCCGCGAGTCGTGCACCAAGAACTCGCCGGACGAATATCAAGCACGGACCTCTTCGCACCGGAGAAAATTCTCGAAAGCAAAGCCATCGTGCAGCCTTGCCCTCTGCATGTCGGTTTCGATTAATCGGCTGCCAGAAAAGACTGCTTCGTCCGTCTGACTTCGATTTCAGGATCCTTGGGAGCTCTCCAACGGAAAAATGGCCTTTTTCTTTTTTTTTCGAGGGGGGGGGGTCTTTGGGTGTTGTGTTGTTTTTTTGGTGGATTGGTTCAAAAGGAAAATTTGAAGACAGACAGACAGACGCTGAAGTATCGGCACCTCGGTCAATCATAAATTTATTTTTTGATGAACTTTTTGCAAGAGGGGGAGAATTGTTGTCTTCACTGAAGTGTTCTGCTTAGGTCAATTATGTGTAGATCGCTTTTAAGACGGAGTTTTTGCGCCTCTCTTATCACAAGTGAACCACAATTCCAACACCACAAGATGATTACAGAAGTCCAACAAAAACTGATTGTTTTTATGATTACAAATACAGCAAACAAAAACTTCAGGCCCTGTGCAGAGAGGATCTTCATTTTTTCGTTGTCCTTTTTTTTTGTCCCCCTCCACTATGTAACCAGGTTATATTAATATCTATTATATCATACTTAGTACATATTTATAATATCAATATTGATAATGTTATCGAACCATGCTTGTTGTCGTGTGGTGTGGTGTTCATCACAAGTAAGGTTCTAACTTCAGCTGTTTGAATCTTGGATGGAGACAATCCTCTCCTTGAACAAGTTTCGAATCAATTGCACCAACAAATATCAAAAGGGTCCAAAATTCATTGTGATCAAACAGTACAGTTTTAAACTTCGAATTGACAACCTTTTTTTCTGGTCAATACATCAAATTTTACAACATCTCTGCCTACAGTACCGCAATCGTTTCCTAGCGAACACTACACCGAAAAGTTTTTAACCCCCCCTATCCATTTTTTTAAAGTTTCCATATGATCTCAAGCATGGTGAATGATCCAAATCACAACACGAATGCCATTGCCCAACCTGGCTCTTGAGGTCCAGCAATATATATGTAAAAAATCAATATCAGTCAGACACCAAAATTCTTTGTTTTACAACGTATGCAAGTATATTTTTTTTGGCCAAATCAGGACAGCGTGAGGAAGAAAAAGCTTAATACTTTAACAATCTTCATGAAAATTGGCCCGACTCCCCTGGGACCGCAGACCGATCAGACAGAAACTTGTCGGAATTAGTTGGGATTAGTTCGCAACCCAGCCCAAACCGGTCAACTTGTTTTTGATAAAGCGACCGGTGCCATTTCTGTGCGCAATACCACATACTCTTTTCTGCGTTCGTGTCTATCCTTTGTGCAAGCTTTACAGGATGCGAACGACTAACGCGACCGCCCTCTACGGGGCGGTTTTGATATGGGTGAGCGCGAAACCTGGCCGGCGCTGCCCCAAGCGCCCATCTGACCCTTGCCATCACATCTTTCGAGCTTCGTTCCACGCTCTTTGCGCCCCACTTTCGCCAGAGACAAGTTTTCTCGCTTTTGCACTCTCTCTTTGACCACAGTTGACAGTCCTTATATTGTGGGTTGACTCTCCTTGACCTGCTTGTGTTTTGCTGCGCAGACCTTACTATGTCGGGCGCACACAGCTCCTGGTAGGTCAATATCGTGGGCGATCGCTCTGTGACTGCGCGTTGTGACCTAAGGCCTCCTCTAGCACACCATTTTATTGTGGGCGGCAGCGTCAGGTGGTGGGCTGCGGCGACTTGTGTTGAGACTTGTGTTGCGCTGATAGATCCGAAGGAATGCTCATCGACGTGCCGGGCGAAGACATCCTGCGCCACGAAAGCCAGGGACAGTTGCAATTATCCATGCCTATGGGACCAAAGCGAACTAGACGACCTCGGGCTCGGCAATGTCGTCGCAGAGCGGACAGTGGATGCATTCTGTCCTTCTGCAGTTGCTTACATGGAGTCCAAGTATGATGAGATCGGCGAGGAGCTGTTTGTGTCGGACGAATTCTGCGGGACGGTATGTACGGACGAGTTGCAAACGTCGTGCGAGACTGTGGAGCTCTACTCGCTGAAAGGTGGGCGGCGGCATGCTTCCCGACGTGATTCTGTTTCTGATTTGTTGCTTATCCGCATCAACAGTATTTTTGGCCCTCTGGTGTCGCAACCCAAACGCGAGTGTTTCTATGCGTTCTGTCAGGTGACGCGAATACCACAATCGTGGACTTCATGGTGCTGAACGAGATGTGCAACCTCTCGGACGCATGCAAAGAGTGCCACGAGGACCCCATCGAGTTCGCCAAGGAGTTTAGGGCCATTTCCAGCTCCGGCACGAAAGCGTGGCTCGAAAAGTGCAAAGAAATCGTTGCTCACGAAGAAGGAGAGTGCAGGCGAGCATCCAACCGGGAATAAATGTATTCATTCTCTTCCCAACGCGCGAGGAACCTGTCTTTGACTCTGTGTGCTGATGGCTGTATTGTAGATCTATTTGCGACCAAATCGACTCCCGTGAATGTTGGAAGGAGAGCCAACACTGCACCTGTGAGGAGGGAAAAGGGCCCAACTATCAAGGTAACCCTGGGTGGTATCTGTGATGGTTTCTGTCCAGGTTTATGCACTGATCACTGAGTTTCTTTCTTTTCATGTGGATTCTTCAGAGCCCGCAAGCGATCCACCACTTGCAGAACCCCCCCTGACCAACGAGCACCGAGATGAATACCGCCATCCCATGTCTTGCGATGGCCACTGCCACAACGAGCATCAAATGCTTGAAGAGACATGCAACCAAGCCAGAAGCTTTGATGAATGCTTCGATCTAAGTCACTGCAGATGGGGCGACTTTGACAGGGTACACAGAAGGAGCTTGAGATTATTCTTAGACTAATCTGGTTGCAGTGTTGATCGATTAACCACTCCGAATGAACCTGAAATGAAAATGTGGATTTGATTGCAGATGACGATGCTCTATCAAAGAGAAATTGCCCCATCCCAGCAAAACCAGGTCTGCGAAGCAGCCACAAACATATTAGAAGCTCTAAGAAGAGATTCCACTTCTGATGCTATAGTCGCTTGCAAGAAGTCGCTCTCCTGCGATTCGAGAGACGAGGACTTCTGTGCATTATTCCATGACGATAACAGCGGTCCCCCTGGCCGCAAACTTCTTGCCAAGGATGTCATTTCCATGAGAAGGATTCTGGGCTTGATTCCCCAAGATACAACCGCCCAATGGGATGACTTGAAAGTGGCCGAATTTTTCCAGAAAGCTTTCGAGTGTGCCATGTGCGAGTCTTGTGTGGAAGGCAGTGACCTGTTCCTTGAATTCCAAAGTATTGATCATAGCATTCCTATCAAGGACATCAGGGACGCATGTCTCCTGCAAGAAGAAGAACCTGCAAACGGGGAGTGTACAAGCATTTGCAGCACCCCTGAGAGTTGCATGAACCACCCCGAGGAGTGCTCCTGCACATCAGGTATGATGCTCGTGTTCAAAGTTCTGACGGTGCCATTTCTCGAGCAGTATCTGAGGGGGCAGTCTTGCTCTTTAGGCGAAGTGCCGCCTGTATGCAAGGACACATGCACCCCCATTGATCCCCACTGGGAGTGTTCAGTATATAACAATGAAGAATGCGTTTCGAGTCCCACGTGTGTGTGGGAAGAAGACGAGTTGAACCACACCTTTTGCGAATTCTGGGCCGATCGCCCGGAAGGCAATAACACAGCTGTGATGAACGACTGCTTTGCTCAAATGAGCTCCAAGGGCCGCTGCAGGTAGGAATAGTTTCTTGACCTACTAGTTCCGGTTTGGAATTTTAAGATTCCAAACCAATCTATACTACTTTTCTGTGCTTGCCTGCAGGTCCCGGTGCGACCTGTTGGACTCTCGGGAATGCTGGAAGGATGCTTATTGCTCCTGTGGAGGTGATTCGCCAGCACAGTCTTATCTCTCAGCCCACATTAAGAAAGTTGTGTTTGCTGGTTTTAAGCGTCAATGTGGGTATCCTTAGATCACGAAGCATTCTCATACGGAGCAATGCCTCCTGAAACCGAGCCAGCCCAGGCACCAGATGCATCACCTTTTTACAACCACACGGCACCCCCAACTTTACAGTTCATCCCCATGCAAACCTCTGTTTGCGAGTCCGCAAGAACAAGCGAACTTTGCCACACGATCTCACTCAACAGTGAAACGAAGTGTGCATGGACGGAGAGAAACCCAGCAGAGAGAACCCACAGCGTTGAGACCGCGAAAACGTTTGCTAGCGCCGTGTGTCCCCACCTGGGGGGCATCATATTTCGATACCCGTCCAAAGGAATGCACCACCCTTTCGTCGACAACCCATTAAACTTCTGCCACCAATACTGCGACACCATGTGCGAGGAGGAAATGGCTGGGTTGGACGATTTTGATCTGGTAGAGTTCTTTTCAAGACAGCAAGAGCACATTCCAAGATAGAAAGAGATGAAGTCGCATGTTCAAAATTTTCTTACTGAGGGAAAGCGGTGTGTTCCTTGCAGATCATTGATACACCCTTCGAAAACCAGCTAATTTGTGAAAGCTGCAACGAGTGCAAACAGTATCCCGCCGACTTTGTACGAACAGTTTACGGGCTTGCCCATCCAGATCATGACACTTTCGTGGATGAGTGCACACGGCACCTTGTGCAGGGGAATGAGATGGAAGGGTTCTGCTTGGAGGGTGAGTCTTTCCTTCCACACAAAAGATACATTACTTCAAACCAATCCTAAAAGCGACAAAGTGTTAATCTCTTGATTTCGTCACAGAACATCACTCCTTCCTGCCTGGACCATCGGAAGCTTGCTGGGATAGTTGCGAGCAACATGAAGAGCTCAGACAATGTGGAGACTCGGAGACCTACGATGAATGCCACAGGCAGCACCATTGCCGATGGTCGGAAAACAGTGCAATGGATAGAGAAATTGCGATACTCGCTCGGGATGCCTATTGCAGTAAGTTCACCACGCTCGTCTACCAAGTGATGAAGGAGGGAGCTAAGGACATGTCATCGAAATGCTCGACTGCTTGGGGCTGCGACAAAGACGATCACCAAAGAGTTTGCGGAATCGTGAGGGGCGATGGGTGGAACTCGACTCACCTGGTTATGGAAGATGAGCACCGGGAAGGGGAGAAAAGTCATCACTTGCGACGCTCCTTGTTGTCCGTCCAGAATCTTCAAGGGAGAGAGTCCATCGGTAAGGATATTGGCCTGCTGCTTCATTCCCACCTTACATTTTAGTTGATGTATGTGCGTCATCATCGCTGGAGGGACTCATGTGTTGTTGGCGCCGTGATCGCAGCTATGAAGAGGCGAATCCTAGGCGTGTCCCTGCAACATGACAACAGTGAGCTTGAAATTGCCGGACTTCCAGTAAGCGAGTTCGTCACAGCCTCCGTATCCTGTGACAGTTGCAACCAATGTCACGAAGGCAGTGATATTCTGAAGATGGTAGAATATTTGGCCACGTCGTCGGAAGGGGTGGAGCCGGAAGAGTGGTGCCACTCTGTATTCGAAGATCACGGTGGAGAGTGTGAAAGCGTATGCGACCTTGTCCCAGACAGCTGCAACCATTTTCCAGAGTCTTGCAGTTGCAGAGGGCCTCGATTTGATGAGGAGTTTGACAAAGAATGGGAGGAAATGCATGACATGGTAGAGGACAAAGACGTCGAAGAAACTATAGAAGGACCTATAGAAGAAACTATAGAAGAGGATTTAGAAGAGCTTCTAGATCTGCGCGGTCCTCGAGAGGAATGCGAGGACACCTGTGTGGACATCAAGCCGCACGACGAGAGGATGTGTGCTGATGCCGGGAAAGAGCAGTGCTTGGAAAGCCCACCATGCATTTGGACCCCTGGAGACGACGACGAAGGCGATGAATTCTCTGATATGCTGAAAATGCATTTGTCAGGAGAAGTGTGTGCCAGGGCTACCAATTTCACCACGAACCTGGCAAAATCTGGCGATGTCCAGATCCTTGAAACTGAAGGGGTGTGCGGATTCATCTGCAAAGGGAACACTGAGAGCGAGTGTGATCAGTTTCTGAACGGAATCACTGAAGAAGACAGTCAGGGTTTCCGCAGAAGACTCGAGGAGGAGGGTCATTCGCAACCTACAATTCTTGAGTTCATGATGCGCCAATCCATGTGCTCCATGTGCCAAGACTGCAAAAAGAACCCACAAGAGTTCTCTTCAGTACTGGTTCCAGCTGCGAAATCGGGACCCGATGCCGTCATGAAAGCTTGCAAACACGAGTTCAACAAAGATGGAGAGTGCAAGTAAGATCTTTGGTCGGCACTAAAGGAAGGAGAACCATTCATTGCATCTGTTCGTTTTTCCTGTCAATTGTGGAACTCACAGGAAACGTTGAACCGCAGGTCTCGTTGTGCAATGATCGATCCACGGGAATGCTGGAAGGAACCCCAGTTTTGCACTTGCGGAACGAAAGAAGGGCGAGCGCTTCCCCCTGCTGGCTCAATGCACTTGATTGATGAGGACGCTGGATTCTTGGAGCCTCTGTACGGAGCAGATACATCACACCAGTTCGCTCCAAGTCCGGGAATGTGGATGGATGAAGATTTCAGACACGGGCACAGACACAGACCCTCTTGTGATGCATTCCCTGGATTCGACCAGTGCCTCCAGCAAAAACACTGCCGCTGGAAGGAGGTGGACAAGGTCGAGGCTTTTTTGGAGACGCAAGTTTTTCCTAAACTCGAATTGGAATTGTGCATCCTGTACGGGGATCTTGTGGAGAAGGCAGGAAACCATACGTTGGGCAAGACAAGCGAAACTGGAGTCGAACAAATGTGCATGGAAAATTTCGCGTGCACAGAGTCTGATGAGGAGATTTGCATGTTGGTAAATAATGATGAGGAAAATGAGCAGTCAGAAAGGATTGAAGAGACAAAGGGGGAAGAGAACCTAGGAAATCGACGAAGGATCCTGAGGCTGGTCATGGATGCTGTAAAGGAGGATGGGGCCGGGAAAACAAGTGTCGATCTCCCAGTAAAGCTGAAGAGGGCTCTTCTCGAAATGGATGTGCCGGAATGGATGGAAATGAACTTTTTGGAATTTTTCGCGACTCTGGTGAAGTGCGACCTCTGCACACAGTGCAAAGATCCAGGTTTTCAAAACGAGCTGTCGATATCTTCAAAATACTACGACGCAGATGCCCACAGACAGAGTTGTGCATCGAGCAGCCCTGGGGATCCGGAAAAATACAAGGGAACATGTGAAAACGTGTGTGACAGCATTTCGCACCAAAATTGTCACAAGTATGAGGATTGTCATTGTGGGGAGGACATGGTGGAGAAAGATGACGAAGGGATGGAAAATAAAGAGGAAGGCAGGAAAGATTTCACTGAGGCGCTGCCGCCAATTGCAAAAGATGGATGGGTTGACGAGAAAGAGGAAAAGAAAGACAGGCCAGATGTCGCCGAAGCACCCATGCCCGAAGATAAAGAGATTCACGAGGAAGAGGAAAAGGAAGACGAAAAGGAGAAGGAAGACAGACCGGATGGCAATGACGAACCCAAAGACAGAGACCCCAAAGACACTTGCATCACGTGGGCTCAAAAATTTCCCCTCCTTCAAAAGGCAGCAGCATCGAGTCCTTTGGGAGACGTGTCAGAGTTTTGCAAAGCAGTCGCTTTGGACGGGGATGTGGATGAGTGCCTGGAAAGCGCCAACATATTGGTGGGAATGGTTGCATCAGGGATGAATATGCAGGACCTCGTCGACATATGCATTGAGCGTGGAGGGACCATCCGGGACTACGAGACAGAGCTGGAAAGTGTGTCGCACTTCGTTTGTGACCCAACCAAACAGTGCTGCCGAAAGTTTTCGTTCTGGAGGAAAGATGAGTACAACGAGTTTGGGCTGTTTCCTCTTCCCAAGGACTGCATCCAAGATGACGCTTGCGATTTCACTCCGCAATGTGTTCTGGCTGAGGACCATTGCCTTAAAGACTTCGACGACCTGGCGATTTGTGGAAAGGGGTGTTCCTTGGAAAAAGTCGCAGATGGCAAAATGGTGTGCATAGACAAAAACCAGCGAGAGATGTGCGGCCAGGATATCCACAAGGGCTGCAAAAACCCCGCCTGCGCTTTCAAGCCGAAGTGCACCCCAAAGCAGAGCAAGGACTTCAGTTGCCCTGTGGGGGACAGTTGTTGCATCCCAACAACTCAGGAGAAGTTCAGCGATGCGGAGGCGGAGCAGTGCACCACCAGGGATGCGAGCTGCAAGGTGGAGGGGAAGTGTATGCAAATACACGACCCCTGTGCCATGTTTGCCAGCCCGTGGGAGTGCAACCAGCAGGGCAGCTGCTTCTTCCAGTCGAATCCCACAGGACTCGACGTGCTTGATGGGAAGTGTCGAGCCAAGGAAGACAGCTGCAGTGGAGTCCCCCCAACCGAGTGCCCTTTCGTGAGAAGAGGTGGTCGGAGCGTTTGCAAGGTGGTGGACCGGTGCGAGGAGGATCACTGCGATCCGAAGGACCAGTGCTGCGGCCTGGATGAGTGGGAATGCAACGGGACAGCGGGCTGCACGTCGGAAGGGCAATGCACGATCAAGCCCGGCTTGGATGAGTGCCTGGCGAACCGGTAAGTTATATTCCGTCCACGACAATGAACGTATGCATCGTACATGTGATGATCTCTTGGGGTTTCTAACAAAACACTTTGGATTCAGGAGCGAGAAAGAGTGCAACAGCTCTGCCACTTGCAGCTGGGACGGGGCCGCGTGTTGGACCAGGGACGAAACGAACGTGTGCATGCGGTATGACGAGAGTCCATTGAGGTGCTCCAAGACCAGCTACAAGGGCATGCCATACTGCCAGCACACCAGAAAGTGTCTGAGCGAGTGCTCTATTTGCGAAGAGTGCATTGCTCAGATGGCCACTTTGCAGACACTCCCCGCCAATGCTACCAGAAGTGTCTTGAGAGAGGTAAAAACCTGATACCAATTTGTAGTTAAAATGTCCTTTGTGCTTCAATTACTGTGTATCTTTTCAGAACCTCAAGCGTGTGTTGCAATATGTTTTTTAGACGTTGGTAGAAGAGTGTGTCGCCACTGGCACCTCTTGGAGGCACTGTGGGAAGCTGGCGAACGGTGCAATGCGGAGCCAGAGTATTCTACAGCGTCCGGCGGCAATTTGTAGAATGATGAACAAGTGCAAGGAAGGCTGTACGAAGTCGGATACCGGAGAGCAGCTGGACTTGTGCACAGACACAGGTAAAACAGCTTCCAGATCTCTTCTTTCAGAGTGTTTTTAGCACTGCCGATTTCTTAACTTGTTCCAACCCTCTTTGAAATCCAGGGTTCGCTGATGGAGCATCTGGTGAGGACAAGGAAGATACAACGAGCGTCCAGGGATCCTGCATGACACCGGTTGACTGTGGCGCCGCCGAGTACTGCAGCTACAGAACTGTCGGAAAGCGATGCAGTTGTGATACATCAACGGGGTTCGACGTGTGCGACCCTGTTGGTCAGTGCACAAGCAAGTGCCAGCGCTACGAGAAGCAGATCGCCCGTTTCAACTCCCGCGTTGAATCGTGTAGTTCGGATGCAGATTGTGCTGGAGGGTACACATGTGACACGAGCCTTGCATACAGGTGGGGTGTTTGTGAGTGAATCCGACCCAAAGAAAAAAAAACAAACCATATACTCAGAGAATTCGAAATGGGAGCTTCCAAGACTAATACACAAAACTGGTCGTGATTCAATTCACAGGTGCAGGAAGGCTTCCTGCAACGAACTGACTGGAGTGTTCACGAATGAGCCATGCGATGGCATATGCACTCCTGGCGGAAGAACCATGACCACTGCGAAATTCGACAACTATGGGAGCATGATCACAATCGAACTCAACTACCCGGCCAAGTCGAGGATGCGATTCCTCTGCAGCTCTGTGTTCGATGCAGATTCGATGAACCTCCTGGGAGACAGATGTTTTGGGACCGTGATCGAGAAGCAGATGTTCCTCTACCTGCGGAACCCCACCATCGTTGCCAACGACATGATCGCATTTGCAGATGATCAGACTGTGGTGCAGGACGCCTATGTACGCACTTCCCGCTTTTCGTCAAGAGACAGCAACAACGACCTCGTGTCGATTCCTGTCGAGGGTTGCGGTGCGGATTGCGTGAAGCCTGTGACGGTGGTAGTCTCTCCTCCAGTGCTTTCTGCGGGGTGTGGAAATGGAGCGGACACACCGAGTGCAACGTTGGATGGGAGCTATACAATGGATTTATCAGGAAGACCCCTTGAATGCACATGGTCAGTGGATCCAGGGACTTGTCGCGATGGTACATCACCCTGTCCAGTGTTGGGGACCAAGCTGGAGGACGTTGCTGTCAGGTACTTGTTGTGCTCATGCTTTTTCTGGTCAACGACATCTATGGGTGGATGGATTTCGCCCAAACAAATCAACGCTTCATGAAATCAGGAATCACAGGATTTCACTGCACTTGAATAAAGGAAGACAAATATGACGTTGCTGGCCACAGCAGGTCTAAGAAAGAAAAGCATTAAAGGCATGGATAAAGAAAAACGGAAAACCAATTTCCCGCTATTCAGCATATAATAAACGTGTTTTGACTTGAAAACAAGTACGATAAACGATGAAACAAGCCAATTATAATTTCTTGTGTCGACAGATCCAAACAAGTGCTGGAGTTGAGTGGCGCCGAAATCGACGAAATAGCGGCAGCACCAGGAGTCTACACCATTACCCTGACGTGCTCAAACTTTTTGGGAGGTTCAAGCTCGTTCAGTTCGTCCATCGAGTTTCTGGGAACGCCGGTTCCAGCAGTCTCCGTCGTGGGCCCGCTGGAAAGAACCTTTGTTCTGTCAAAAGGTCTCAGGATTTCAGCCTACATTAACCCTGCGTCAGTGTGCTCAGGCGACCGTGTGATCTACAGTTGGACACAGGTTGTCGAAGAGGGGGAGGAGTCTTGGATACCAGATGGGGAAGTTGTGAAAAAAGATCTCAGAATCGCTGGTCCTGTGCCTGCTGTAGCCCAAAAAACGTATGAAATTCTTCTCACGGCCAGGCTGCAAAAACCTGACCTCACATTCAGGGATGGAACATCCACGGTAACCGTTTCTGCTACGGCTGTGGGCTCGGAGGTCTCAGCGTCACTGACAGGAGCGGGAGGAGACGTCATTATGGCGAATGATCTAGTACTCACGGCTGTCTGCAAAGACCCTGACGACCCCACAAACTCTATTAGCCCGTTCAGCTACGAATACAGCTGCACGAAGGCATCTGTGCTCGAGAACGGTGAAGAATTCGAAGAGCCTTGCAGCGAAACTGCAACGATCACAGGGAGTCAAGTTGTGTTGGGAAAAGAGGTGTTGACGCATAACATTTGGTACACCTACTCTGTGACCTGCCGGAAATACGATGAGAAACCAGACAACTCTCTGGTGGAACGGTCTGCGACTGCTATGACACGTTTCAAGCCAAGATCTGCTGACAGCCCCGTGCCAACTGCAAAAGTCAGTCAGCAATGCGGCGCGCTGGAGTGCCCACCGAAGAATGACCCGAATGCTCGACTAAAGTTTCTGCTGGAGGATCTGAAATATGCGGACACACAAGTTTTGTGGTCGTGCTCTGGAGTAACCCTGACGGATGAAAACGCTGTGAGTGGATTGACGAGCAAAGCTCTTGTGATCAGAGGTGGCACATTCGATGAGGCGCAAACCATAACTTGCACGGCAACATTGTCGCGAGTGGACGAAACTGGTGAAGAGCATTTTGGCGAAGCGGGGATTGACATCGACATCAACGCCATTCCATTCTGCACAGCAGATACGTGTGTGACGGCTTCGATGAGCAGCCAGGCGAACGCGTTCCCAGACGCTGAGTATTCTGTGGCGGTGGCAAACTTCATGGATGACGAGCCTGATCTCCAGTACTCGTTCGGATGCATGCAAGATGGCACGCAAAGGGTGTACCAAAAGGGAACCCAAACATTTTTCACTCTGGCAGCCTTACAGGTCGGCAGTCACGAGTGCTTTGCGTGTGCCGTGGATCAAAGCAACACTCAGGTGTGCGAGTATTTCGATTTGGAAGTGGCGGAGCCGGTAGGAGAGATAAGTGCTGCACAACAAACAGCAGCAGTGGACGCCGTGAAAGATGCCCAAGCGTCTGGGGATCCAGTGTTGGTGCTGATGACGGTGAAATCAGCCAACAACCTCCTGACCTACGAAAACGGCAAGAGAAGGCGGAGGATGCACAGAAAATTGAGATCGTTTTGGCGACGTGATCTGCTTGATACCACCACCACACAAGAAAACACTTATTCAATGGTTCAGACAATAGTGGAGGGGATCGAGGACTCAGTACCGTTGGACTTCACCCTCTACCAGTCGTCTTTGGACGAGTTGGGAAGAATGACACCAAATTTCCACTATGCATCGGCTGAGCACGCAATGTACGGAATCAGAGTGGGGTTGGATGCATCCACAGATGTTTTCACAACCACCGATGTCCAAAACATCCTGACAGTAGCTTCTACGTACGGAGGCCTGTCCACAGACATACCAGAGGATGATATCCTGGAGGCTTACTCCAACTCCACGACCATGCTTCGAGATACTGCAACTGCCTTTTGTTTGGATTCCAGTCCCGGAGATGACCCCAAAAAAGCGATGACAAGCACCAACACAACAGCGATTTTGTGCGCCAAGGAGGTCCCCACAGGGCTCAACGGCAAAGAGTTGAACATGGCGGCTGTAACCATTCAAATGCCCAGCGATTTCGCAGAAAAATGTGGAGAGCTGTGCACAGCTGAATACCAGATGGATCTATTTGCTTCATACTCGGAAGATTCTTCAATCCAATCGGCGCTGGTGGGGACTCCTGTGTCTGACGTGGGGGTTTCTGACGTGCGGTGGTTGTCTGGTGTCGTGGACGTGCAGAGTGTGGCGTTGAATCGGGAGGCACTGTGTGCTGATGACGACTGTTGGATGATCGTAACACTCCCTGTCACGGACTACGTTCCCTCGAAGGAAACAGTTTGCCTGAGGATAGAGGACGGAAACGCGGTGGGAACGAGCGGCTTGGATGGCGTCTCGATGGTGGAAAACAGCTATGACGCAGTCACAGGCACGGTGCAATGCAACATCACCAGGTTTGGAGAGGTTTTTGTTGCAGACTACACATCGCCTCCATCCCCTCCTCCTCCTTTCCCCCCTCCACCCCCTTCGCCACCTTCTCCCCCCACTCCCCCAGGAGTTGAGCTTGAGTCGTCGAGCCCACCACCTCCACCACCACCACCACTGGCCCAAGAAACCACGAGTTCACCCCCTCCGCCACCACAGGCTGAAACGACGACGTATTCACCCCCTCCGCCACCACAGGCTGAAACAACGACGTATTCACCGCCGCCACCACCAGGAGCCACTGCGAAAGACGTCCCAGCACAGACTGCAAAAGCAACGGAAGAAAAGGTAAGAAGGAATCCTTGTTGCACTTTTCAGGGATGTTGTCGTTGGTGTTGTGTTTTCTAGGTGATTGAAAGCTGTCGATACGCATTTCTTTTTCAGGTCGTCGCGGAGCTAACATTCGAAAACATGCGCTTCGAAGATATATCTGGCAGTTCACCGCAAGCACTGGAACTCAGACAACAGCTCCAGACGAACCTCGCCCGCCAGATTCTGAACAGCAACCCTGACATCAAGGAAGTCCAAGTAACCGGCTTTAAACCAGGCTCTGTGATCGCCACTGTGGAAATCATATTTGATGCGGATAAGAGCGCCAACACGAAACAGTATTTGGCCGACATAATCGAAGCCCCGGAAGTCATGTTCGACGAGACATTCCTCGAAACATACGGGCCTGTGACTTCTAAACTTGTGGAGGTTCCAAACAACCTGAAAGCTGATGGAGAAGACGGTGGCCTGAGCACCGTCGTTATTGTGATCATTGTGGCGGCGGTGGTGGTTGTCGTGCTGCTGGTGATATTGGGAGTGATGGTTATGATGCGTAACAAAAAGTACCAGAGAATGCCAGCGAACGCAAGTTCGAATGTTTGAGGCGGCTGGCTGAAACACGACGAAAAGATTTTTTGGAATTGTTATCGAGACTATGATGAGTTTGAATGTGATTGGGGAAAAAAATTCATCGCCAGGATGAGAGAGCCCTTGAGAGTGGGCCAGCAATATTTTAAAAAGTTCCATTGGTGGAGCAAACGATTGGTTGCTTGTGCTTGTTGTTTTTCTCTGTTGTGCAAGAAAACACCTGTACAGGTGTGAAATTGGTGCGTCCGAATCCAAAAAAAAAAGATAAAAAAAAAGAAAGAATTAAAACAAAATTTTTTTTTTTTTTTTTTGTTTCTCATCGAACATTGAGATTTGGGGTGAATCACCCATCCATATCCGCCAATCCTTGTGACAGCTTGTACCGTATGGAACTGGCAGTACATTCTTACGAAATACTATGTTTAATTCGCGTTTCGCAAGACGACAGATTCCTGCGCACTGATTTCATTCGTCGGGGTCCTGAACGTGTCGGAACCACTCCACGAGACGTGTAACCAACACTTTGCGGGAGGGGGTCTTATCGGATTTGAACCGGGGCCCTCACGTAGCTTTCGCCCGCAGGGGAGCATGTTGCCGGCGTTAGCTGTTGGCTTAGTGGCTTCCTTGGTTGGGTCGTTATTTCTCCTGGCTGGAAACGTCCCCTTCGCACAGGACGCGTGCAAAAGACTGGAAAAAACCTTGGTGGAAAATGTCGTCGGGCAAGAAGTGGCGACTGAGCAGCTGATTGACGCTATATGTCCGTTCTTGAATCGGCCAGAAACGTCAGAAAAGCCTCTGGTGATCTCTGTGCACGGACCCCCAGGGGTCGGGAAAACGCTCACGCATCGACTCGTCGCTCATGCGTTGTATGGCTTAGACGGTTCGAAAGAAAGCCTCGGGCAGATCGTTCGAGCCGGGGTGATCGAGACGGTGAAATTCGCTGGGCAGTTGGTGGAAGGGGTGCGAGGGGCGTCCATCTTTTTGACAGAAATCAAGCGCAGGGCTTCTTACGAGTGTCCTGGGAAAGATTGCCCCGGGTACAAGGTGGTCTATGGGATGGACTTTTTAGGCGATGCGGAGCAGGAGCAGGTGGCGTCGTTTAAACGCTCCATTTTGGAACACCTTCAAAAGCACAAGTGAGTGGAAAGACTGTCCTGGGCCTGGGTGGTGATGGAAAATCGAAATGCAAAAAAAAAGAAGGGGGGGGGATAGATGAAGGATCCATCTTGGATTGTCAATAGTACTGCATGAGTTTCCTTACAATATCCTTGGGCAAATTCATACATTTTAAAATGAGAAATGACAACATCTAAATGATATTCCATTTTGCTGGTTCATTTTTAGAGCATCGATCCTTGTAGTGAAAACAAATCAGTGCCTGCTAGAAATCAACAAAACAATTAGATCCGTGGCGACAGCTTTGAGAAATTTCAAGGGAGGGGAATGCTGGTCGTAGTCTCGTTCCTTTTTTTTTCTCTTTTGAAAATACTTTATACAGATTTTTACAGATTTAAAGACAGATTTTTTTGTGCAATAAGGTTCCTGTTATCCATGAATTGGGCCAAACGAGTTTAAAAACCCCGACAATCCCTCAATAGCCAGGTTAATAGGTTTTCTTCATTTGGAAATGTCGTCAGGAAATGGATCGAATCGGGTAAAACCCCTGTATTCAACAACTATCCTTGCTTTCATTTATTCATTCCTCTCGATTTTCTGCATCAGGGAGGCAATTTTGGTGATCGAGGAATATGACAAATTGAATTGCGGCTCCCGGGCTGCTCTCCGGCAACTCATCCAGCACCCCGCGGCGGCCAATGTCACGATGAGTCGATCCATCGTCTTTCTCGAATCCAATCTCGGCACTTTTTCGGTGAACGACATGCTGAACGAGGTCAAAGGGAAAAAAGAATTGATCAGCCCCGAGGCTGTCCACACCAAATTAAAGGATGACATATTTTCCGTCTGGACGATGGGGAAGTGCGAAGCGACGGTGGATACCATCAAGGCTCTGAATTTGGTGGATTATTTCTTGCCGTTTTTTCCGTTGGGCGTGGAGGAGATTCGAAAGCTGATACGGTTAAACCTGCGGCAATTTGCTATCGAGGAGGGGAATGAGTGGGGGGAGGTTTCGTGGGGGGCTGAGGTGGTGGAGTTTTTGTTGAGCAAGATCGATTTTGATAATGGGTACCCGGTGGACGGGGGGAAAGATGTGGGGATCGGTCTGTCTCGGTATGTTAGGAGGGCAATAAGGAAAATCGACGATGATTCAAGATGCATAGATAAGGTGCATTTGACGGTGGATAAGAAAGAGAATACCATTGTAACGCAGGTGTCGAAGGGTTACACAAGCAGAAGGTGTCGAGAAAAAACGGGGGTGGCCACAACGCACCAGGATGTCCAGCGCTGAATGTTTTGGGGTGTTCGGCTGGGCTGGGCGGGGTGGTCTTCATTTTTTGCTGGGAAAATTCATGGGTGGGGGGAGGGAGGGATTAGTGAGGGAATAGATAGGAACGGTTAACAGGGCAAACCGGAGGTAGTTCAAAAGTATGAGAAAACAGCAGGACGCAGTTTAGAAACTTTAATTCTTTTTTGGTGGGATTGTTGAGAATCAACATGGACGCTAGTGCAAGTTTTAATTTTTTTTGAGAGAAAGATTTAGCCAATTGTTTTGAGTCATCCCCTTTACATCCCCTTGCTTTGCCGAGCACATGCAAAGGTTTGTTTCTCAATTTGCAACTCCGTACACTAATGGTGAAAGGAACCACCTGCGAAACCATTCCCCACCATAAATATCAATTGGACAACTACAAGAATCGATTGGAGGCAGCCAAGAACTCAAAACCAATGGCTATATTTGGCCATTGGACTGGGGGGAAGGAATCTTCCTTCTTGAAAGAAATAAAATTACGCCATAATTTTATTTTATTTTTATAAGAAATCCGGTGCAGGTCAAAGAATTCCAGAGGCACTTCCAGAGGCACTTCCACATGTCAATTGTTCGATCACGTGAACGCAAACAGGCAAATTACAAAATCAAACCAACGGGCAACAAAACCAGTACACTAACCAGCGCTCCAACCAGTGCCATCCCAAGTCCAGTTGCGAACTTGTTCATGATTTTCGGCTGACAGTTGGAGAGGGTGGATGACAAAAAGGTCTTCTTTGCAACAACCATCAACGAAGCAAATGCGCTGTCTGAAGAGAAAATCTTCAGACAGCAAAATGGCGCGAAGCCTCTTCGACTCGAAGTCCGGCAGGAGCGATCAGGTGCGACTGGGCATCAACCCACTGAACACCAGAGCTATCTTTCGCCACAGTCGTTTTTTTTTCAAGTAGATTTGATTGTCGTCCGTGACTCTCTTGCATGGGCTCCTGTTTCGACGACTGTCGTCTTTGTGACGACTGTTCTTGCAAGGAGCAACACAGAAAGCCTTGGGGCACTAAACTCGTTTATTATCGAAGCATTATACGATGCGGGTCAAGACGCGCGCGTTGAAGTGTTTGAAAAATGAGCAGTTTGGACAGATTCTGAAGCGGTTGACTCCTGCAGGCGACAAAAGGGGTGCCCTGTTCAGGAAACCACGTGTACTTGGTGGCGGCGGCATGTGTGTCCCTTGCGCTCTCCCTCACCATGGCTTGGATGCTCGGAACCAGAAGTGCATCGCCCGTTTTCATCCTCGTCAACGAAGATGGTGCTCCAGAGTACACCCAAAGAAACTTGGTTTGCGATGACGAGCCCCGTTCTCATAGATACAATGCGGCGCTGAGGTTCAATATTGGCCTCAATAAGGAGTCCGACATGTGTGATGGCCTAGTCGATCTGGTGGCCATAGTTACTGACACGCTACGTGACCCTTGGACAAGTGGCAATGGCCAGAGATCGCTGCTGAATGCAAAGTATTGGTACAACATGCAAGAAATGACGAGAAAAAAGAGGGGAAGGAAAGGCCACGCGTCGGTGATCGAATTCCGAACGGTGAGCGGAAATGAAGGCGCACAGACGAAGAGTACTGCTGGTCATTGCGGCTCGGGGTTTTCGGAGGGTGCTTGGAGAGTCACAAACGCTCATTTGGATGTGTGTCGCCATTTGTTGTCCTCTGGATTGACTAGCGCTGCTGTACTGGAGGTAAGCGTGAAGCTCCAGGGTATTCCCAAACCAAATGCTATTTGATTAAGATAGGAAATCGATCCCTGTTCACATTGCCCCAACAAATGGAGAAATCTGCCATGAAGAGAACACATTTCTCCTTTTGCTGAAGCTCCGGAGCTTCAGCAAGGATCCTTGGGCCCCCTCATGTTGGAATTTGTTAGTGGCCTGATCTTTCCCGTTGTGGTTGCATGACTATCAGGATTCTGTGGAGCTCCTTGAGCCAGATCTGAAGGAGTCCAATCGTCCCTCCCTCAACTGGGCTAAAAATGTAATGAAGATTCATTCGGCAGCGTGTAGGCGAAAAGCCCGGTGGGATGTCTTGACTTTGGGGCAAATCGACGCCCCTGAGGAGTTGGAGCCGCCCATCATATCAAATGGGGGGATGTTTGCTTACATTGTGAGGAGATCGGGGTGCAAGCGATTGCTGAAAGCGTTCGAGTCTGAACCAGCCCCCATCGATCGGCTGTTGGCACGACTCAGAACGGAGAGTTTCGTTGCATGCAGACCATCCAGCGTCCCTCTTGCGAGGATTACGTCATCGAATCCTCACGTGTATCTGGAGCGAAACGTTGCTCCTGCGACGAAAAGAGAGGAGAAGATGGGAAACTCCGGCTACGTCCCTCTGAAAACCCACATTCTGAATCGATTGCATGAGAGAGTTCTGTTGATCAACTTGAAGCAGCGAGAATCGAAAAGGAGACTGGCTCATTTCACGTTGAAGGAGCACGGGATAGAGTTCACCAGGGTCCAAGCACTCAATGGTATGGTGGAGGGTGGATGGCCAGACACCCTCTACAAGGAATACTTGAACAAAACGCAAAACGCAAAACAGTACATCAACTCAGCGGGGGCCATGGGGCTCTTGTTGACCTACAGAAAAATACTGAACGACGCGAGGACCTCGGGAGTGAGGCGGATGCTCGTCCTTGAGGATGATATCATGCTGCACCGGGACCTTTACAAGCTGTTGTGCTTTGCCCTGCAACGCGAAAGCGGCCTTTGGGACGAATTCGATGTTCTTCACCTGGGATCCAACCAACTATCCTGGTCGAACGAAATCAAGCAAGTTTTGAACACCCCTGGCGCAATATTCTACCGCCAGGCCGAATACACCCACAATCCTCGGTACCCCTATCATGACTGCACATACAGCTCGTTTGCAGTTTCTTATGGTCCCCGTGCCCTGAGAGAGCTCTACTGGGCCCTTCGAAAACCGAACAACCTGACACTTGCATTCGACTTGGCGATTTGCGACTTGGTTTTCAAGAAAATCCTCAAAGGAGCAACATTCTACCCGCAGCTTTTTATAGCAGACGTCACAACGAGCGACAACATGGGCCCCAGAGGAATGGAAGAGTTCTCCAAGACACGACACTGGGAGTTGCCTGCATACAATGGCTTTGTGAACGCAGACATGCTCTTCCTGGTGGACGCACTCAAACGATCCCAACTCAATATTCGTCATCTGATCTCGAAATACAAACACAACCCTGAAATGGTGGAAGAAGCTTTCCTCGAGATTTTAATGATATTCTCTGGAACGAAAGATGTTCACGGGATTTTGGAGCGGGTGCAATCATTCCTCTCTGGCGTCGTCAAAAGCACACATTCGAATGGCGGCTACTGGTTGAAAGACCTCGCCATGCTGATGGAAGGTCACTGGACTCCATTCGTGATCATCATCACAGGCCACAATGTCGCAGAGTACATAGAGGAAACCTTTGGGTCCATCTTTGCACAGGACTACCCCGTTTCCTTTTTCAGAGTCATCTTCGTGAATGACGGAAGCACGGATCGCACGTCAGAAGCTCTGCGGGATTACGTCATGGCAGGTGGCCTTAAAGTGTCCAGCAGGGTTCTGGGAATATCTACGAAGGAGCAGTTGGGTCCAGCACATTCTCGTTTTCTGGCCTACAAACTTGTGGGTGACGCTGAGGTGGTTTTGCATGTCGATGGGGACGATCGATTGGCCCACAAGGGGGTTCTCAGCAAGTTGCACGAAATGTACTCGGATCAGCGAACAGAGGTCACCTTTGGTCAGTTCTACTATGACGAAGGTCTGGGCGGTCCGAACGCGGATATGCCTCTTTCCGGAGTGGAAGACTTTCCCTTTCATGTCGTCGATTCACGGTGCGTGTGGAACTGTTTTTGTCCAGTTCTTGAGGGGTGAGTTTCACGGTGCACACATACATAAGGTTGCAAGTCGGTCCAATGCACTATTGAACTCCACGGGTGTTTTGTGTAGGTCGTACCGTCGGTACAAATGGATTTCCCAGCACTTGCGAACGGGCTATGGCTACTTGTTCAAATCGATTCCCGCAGCGCACTTGCAAGACAAACACTGCGGATGGCTCCCTTATTCCACAGACCTTGCGGAAATGCTTTGGGTGTTGGAGCAAAGCCGCGGCCACCACAGGAATAGTGGAGAAGGGATGTACATTTACAACAAGACTGCTTCGCTCACACATCCAGGGACGAGCTACTATTTGACAAAAGACGACCCGCGCAGGGCGGAAATCGAGCAATGGATCCGAGGACACAAAACCTCCTATTTCAACCACTTGAGTGAGTCGTGACGGTCTTACAAGCTCTAGGATTTCTTGGCAGTCGGGTTTTCTTTGCGTTCAGGAATCGTCTCCTTGTGGCTTGAGGGGCAGAGGGGTGGAAGTTAGCAGTTCTTTGACAACGGGGTTTTTCTTTGAAAAATGGCGGGAACTGTGGGCTAGTTGAAGAAATTGCATTTCTTGTGGCTTGCTCCTGATCGTTGGGCAAAAAAGCGTCTCGAATCGCCCTCAACAGGGACACGTTCCCACAATACGTGGAGCTCGAACTCTTGTGCCCGTTCGTTTGAATTTCCTGCGTGAACATCTGCTCGCAGACACAGCTCTGAACAAACACAATTTTGAATGTCCGAATTCACACACACACGCCCGCGCGCAACCCGAACTCCAAGCGTCACCTGTTGAAGGTTCTGTGTGCAAAGCGGTTGGAATCGCACGTGCGCGTTCAGAGCACAAGTGCACCTGAAGACGTGTCAGAACTGCTCGACAACACCTGGCGGTATTCGTGGTGAGCGACGAACCCTTCTGTTACCCTGGGATCGCGGATTGTGATCGCACCATCAAACGGGCTCACGTTGTGGTTGCCAGAGCGCATCCTCCCAGCTTGAACATTGTGGTCTGCAGACCCCACCTGTCGGACCTGGTGTGAGAGCCCAACGAGGCGAACACAGCTCGGAGGACTCGCGTCCAAGACAACCCAGCCACCACCCGATCACTAACCCCCCAACCTCCGTCCCGACTTCACACGGCCAGCGCTCCTACCACATACCCGCAGCGCTAGCGCTGCGGCTGGTGTTTTCTATCCTTGCATCGGATTGGGTAATCCTGCTGTTAAATGAATGATGGTTGTTTATGGTTTTTTGGGACATTTGGTGGAATGAAGCTTTAGTTGTTAATGAGGGACAATGGTGGAAGGAGAATGTGAGTGGTGGGAAGTATAAGAGGAGTGGCACGAACAGACAGATCTATCTTGTTGTAATCCAATCCATTCTCAGAAGTAGTCTGGTGCCGAAAGGCCAAGTGTCCAGCCGGAAGGCAAGAAGGAACCGACTGTCGGAAGACACACAGTTCAGAAGACGACTGGAAAGTCGCAAACACTACGTCACATTTTACATGGTTTCGGAGCCTTATGTCTGAAGAACACCCACACCCACACGTAGCCGAACCTTCGGCGCCGCCTCAAAACTTGTTGGAACGACACCTGGAGGAGTCGTTGGGAAGCAGAGGTGAACAAGCTCGGGAACCTGACCGGACGTCCACTGCTGATCACCTGCGTTTGGCAGCACTCGAAAAGGAGCTCTCTGACCTTAGAGGCACTCTTGATGATCGTGCTCCTACACCGTACCACTCGGACCCTGGGCCATTTGGACAAGGAAGGGCAACACAGGCGAGACTGCCCCGTCCCCCTCTGTTTTCAGGTGACGACAAACAAGATGTCGTGGACTGGAGTTTTGGGTTGGATCTATATTTCGAGGGGGCCAGGGTCCGTGAGGAGGATAAGCGGGCCGTTTTTCAAGCTCTACTTACAGGAAGTGCACAACGATGGTTGCGCATGCGCTTGACCCGAGCTGAACCTGGCGAACACTTGACATATATGTCCCTGTTGTTGGAGTTGCAGACAGAGTTTGGGACTCAGAATGCTAGCTTTAAGGGGCGACAACGGATTCGACATCTAACCCAGAACAAGAACCAGTCTGTCCGTGAGTATACGAAGGCCTTTCGCTCTCTCGCACTGGAAATCGAAGGAGCCTCTGACGAAGAACTTGTGCACATGTACGTGGGCGGCCTTCGGAGTGCTTTACGAGCTCAGGTGGAAGTACGCCAGCCACAAACGGTGCGTACAGCAGCAACACTCGCGGAGATGTGGGAAGAGGCTAGCTTGGCGAGCACGGATCGCCCTCCAGTCCGAGGTGTGCAGGAGTGGAACTCGCAGCAGCAACAGCAGGAGGAGTCGGAGCAGGAAGACCACGCGGCTCTTGGGGTTCGTTTGGTTTCGGGCGCTGGAAACATTTCGTTTCCTCTCACGTGCCCACGCATGCCGCATTTACTAAGCTGCATGGAAAGAGCGGTTCGGAAGAAGTGGTTTAGAGAAAAAGTAAAAGAATTTATCGTGAAGGCCGAGACCGAGGGAGAGGAGTCGAGGGTGAGAGAAAAGGATCGCTATGGCATAAAAAACGTGAGTGAATTTCCGTGGATTTCGTTTTTGGATTCTGACGATGACGAGCAGGAAAAGGAGTCGTCTAGTTTTCAGGTTAAGGCGGTGGGAAAACAAGTGGGTGGGCCGACGTCGACCCAAATGTCGGTAACGGCCTGTGTGGAAGGGAAGCACACGACTGTGCTTCTCGACACAGGTGCAGCGTGCAATGTACTGCCCTTAAGGGTGGCTCGGAAGTTAGGCGTGGGTTACTCAGAGGAGCATCGCCAGGAGCTTGAAAGTTTTGATGGCGTTGTCAGTAGAGTTAAAGGGTCGACTGAGCTCGAAGTCAGCTTAGGCCCCGCGTGTCAGCGTCTGGTTTTTTTCGTCGTCGAAAAAGGGTCGACCACTATCCTAGGCAAGCCTGCCTTAGGGGCTTTCGGCCTCGTGCTCGACCCTGCAGGGGATTGTGCGGTACACAAGGCGACGAATAAAGTCATTCCCACCTTTACGGTCGGAAAAACAAAGCGTTCGTCGGAAGTCGTCCTTAGGGTGCCTGACAGTGGCTTTACTGTCCTCCCAGGGAGCAGGCATTCCTTTCGAGTTACGTTGTCTGATGCCGAGCACCCTGGCACTATTTTTCTGGCTGTACAAACACCCTCATGTTCTTCCCAGCACATGGTTTTGTCCGGAACCATCACTCAGCGCAGCGGTATTCTCGTCCTGGAGAACTTCGGTAAGATGGCTGTATACTTCGCCGGTGGGAAAAAGATTGGGACAGGGGTTGCAGTGGGGTCGACGGAAGTTCAAACGTCGACGTTTGGGCTAGGACGCGAAAGAAACGAGGGGGGCAAGGGAAATGCACCAGTGAGGAGCACAACACTCAGTAAGGAAAAAAACGAATAAAGGGGGGAAAGTGTAGGTCGGTGTTGGAAGTGCTGACAGAGAAACATTCTTACTTTCCTCTGAGGTCAAAAGGGTGGGTTGTTTTTCCTTTAGGGATAAGTGTGGTTATAGGTCCTAGGCAAGTGGTGAGTGCACACTTACCCTACAGATTTTTGGGAAAGATGCCTCAGATGTTTGATATTCTGTCGAATAATTTGGTGGAGGTGAAGTTTAAGATCAGGTTAGATGGGCAGATTAAAATTGTGCTTTTGAATTTAAGTGGATCGCCTCAGCATCTGACCCCGGGAATGAAGGTGCTGGCCACCCAAGATGTGTTTGATCGGGCTGAAGATGTGGAGGGGCATCCTTTAGAGCTTTTAGAAAAGGGAAAAAAACAGAAGCAGGGGTTTTGTAGGGAAAATAAGAAACAGGGACAGTCAGGAAAACAGGTGGCAGGAATTCAGGAATATCCAGAAAAACAGGTGGCAGAGAGTGCAGGTGGAGGGATAGATAAGAATCAGGCACAGCCAAAACAAAGGGTGGCAGAAATTCAGGAACAACCAGAAAATAGGGTGGTAGAAGTTGCTGGTCAGTGGAGGGATAAGGAAAAACCGGTGGCCGCAATTCAGGAACAGTCAAAAAAACAGGTGGCAGAAGTTCAGGAGCAGCCAATCAAAAGGGTGGCAGAAGTTTCAGGGCAAGGGAGGCCACAGTTCACTCGGGAACTGGTGCAGACTGTGGGGCACCAGGGACCATACTAGGGATCCGATGCCGACATGTCGGTCATCGATCAAACCGATCTCCGATCAAGATCGGCACCTGTGATTTCCGATCAAATCGATCATCGATCAGATCGGTCCGATCAAACCGATCACCGATCAAAATCGGACCGATCACAAAAATCGGTCCGACTTTTCCGATCAAAATCGGCCGATCACCCAATTCTGCCTCGGAAACCAGATCGGATCGGGATCGGGATCGGCGTTTTCCGATCAGATCGGATCTGCCGATCACCCACCGATCCCGATCCGATCATGATCGGAAATCGGGTGACGCACAAAGTAACCCCCGCAGGGTCCCCAGAACCCAAGGGAACCGAGTGGGATTCGAACACCATACCGCACGATGCCGAGTCATCTACACTGAGCGCTAAGCCAAGTGGACCACGATGATTCTGTGGTTGTTGCAATAATATACCCTAATTTCACAGAATTACAAACAGATTAAGGTATATGATCGCAACAGCCACGAAATCATCGTGGTCCACTTTGATACGAATGTGGACTCTGGAACGAGTACACATTCACCTAAGTCGATCCAGTCGGACTGGATCAGCCTGGTCCGGTAATCAGTGCCTGGTTCGGTACCAGAGCCGGTCCAGCAGTACAGTCCGACTGACCCAAGTGAGAGGTGGACACGGTGGCAGTTACCGTGTCCACACAATCCAACCAACGGTCCTGAGAAGGATTTGGTCTGGATCTGTCGGTCCAGTGGACGCTGGGTCCGACAGCTCTCAACCGTTCCTTTTGCCAGGTTGTCGGTCCGGCCCCATATTTATTGGATCCGGACCGAGGTAACAATGTTCTAGAGTAAGCTTGTAAGCAAAGACTCTTATCCGTGTTTCCGTGGTTCTAGACGTAACGTCTACCACTACTCGATACTTTCCCGTGTTTTTATCAACTGGTTTCGGAGCGAGTTCCCGGACTCGCGAACCGCATCACCAAGGAGATCTATATGTACCCTTCGACACCTTCGAACCTGACCGACGCATCCACTGGCTCGGAGTTCCAAGTGCCAGTGTCCGCAGCACCTACCGTTCCCGCTCCAGCTACCGTCGCGCATTGGAACGCGTTTCAGGTGGACTACCCAACAAGTTATCGTGGCACACCTCTGACTTTTGTTTCCGGACCCAGCTTGGCCGACATACCTGTACCGCGTGGACCGCGAGACGAAGATTTGGAGAGCGTGGGATCCTGTGACTCCGTGTTCACGGAGGAACAGAGGAACGACCCCGATTTCCAGGCCTTGTATCTGGAGGTACTCGAGGGTCAACGAGCCAGAGCTGCAGCCAGAGAGACCGCTAGGCGCCAGGCATGGACCTTATCCCGTACGAGGAAGCCCCAGCCTATCCCGACCATGTGGACGAGGGAGACGAGATGAGTTTGGGGACCGAAGACGACCCTCCACCACCGGCCCAAGGACCAATGTTCGTGCAGCAGAACTACCAGCACGTACAGCAGGTTCACGTCGAGAACAACCAAGCCGACGTACGCATGAACCAGCTGGAGGTGGACGCGGGTCAATGGGCGGACCGGACCGTGGCCAACCTACAGGCGGCCCTCGAAGAGGTCCGGGGCCAGCTGCAACAGCAACAGGAGCACGCAGCCGCTTTGCTGGACCAGCAAGCCGAAGATCTCGACTACCGTCTCGAGGCCCAGAGGAGAGAAGCCGAAGAACGGCAGGCGGCCCTTGTAGATCAACAGGTCGCGGGTCTCGCCGAGAGATTGGAGGCACAACGCCAAGAGTATGGACAGCTCACCGCGGAGCTGGAGCGCCGTCTCCAACTGAGCCAGGACCGTTTGGCCGCCAAGGCAGAGGACGATGTCAAGAACCTTGGGGCCAGGACCGAGTATCTCACACATCAGCTCAACGACAACAAGGTCGCAGTAGCTACACTCGACGTGGTTACCAAGGAGTTGGAGAAGGACAAGGACCGACTTTGGCGCGAGACAGAAGCCAAACCCAACGTGGAAGAGCTCGTCAAGTTATGGTCCAAGCAGGTGCCCACAGGACCGCAACACGTTCCCGTGTACGTTGGAACGCAGACGGTCCAGGCACCAACGGCTCCACCTTTGGTACCCGTGGTCACGACAGGGCTGACCGGTGGACCGGCCGCGCCACCAACAGTAGCCACTTCGTCAGGGCAAACTCAAGCACCGCTGGTATCACCTATGGACGTCAACGCCGCACCTTTACCTGTGCTCCTACCTCCCAGAGGAACCGCCGACCCAGGACCCAGGTTGAACCGCAGGCCAGGTCCCGTTATTCGAGACCAAACTACCGACCAAGGCAGACCATGGCCCGCAGCACAAGTGCCACCAGGAGCCATGCAGCAGACGAGTGGTCGGGGAGGGTTCAACTCCGGATCGGACCCATTCGCTGGGATGGGATCATACGCATCAGTGGGCCAACAAGACCCAACTGGACAGATGAACCGGCGACAAGGAACGCACCCAGCAGGCGGCGGTGGAGGCGGTGGAGGCGATGACGATGATGATGGACCAGACGGATCGAGGCGACCAGGAGGGCCAGGAGGACCCAATGGACCAGGAGGACCAGGAGGGCCAGGAGGACCGGGTGGACCAGGTGGACCAGGACCAGGTGGACCAGGCGGACCAGGAGGTCCGGGAGGACCACCAGGACCAGGCGCACCAAACCCACCGGATGGACGCAACCCCCTGCGCCACTTGAAGTTGCAGATGCCTAAACCCTACACAGGTGACCACGATGTGTCCGTCACCGAGTGGGTTATGCAAATGGGCAGGTGGTTGCGGGCCCAAGATGTCCCTGAGGTCCAGTGGATCCGAGTGCTGTCGGCCCACGTTGGAGGAGCGGCCTCGCGTTGGATGAACTTGCAGGAGCTTCGCATGGCTGAGGGGAGACGCCAACCCTTCGCTGATTGGCAAGAGTGGGCAACGGAGGCACGACGCCAATTTGAGCCTACGACTTCGACGGAACGGGCCCGGACCGAGCTACGTGGCCTCAAGCAGGGAGGGACCGTGCGTGACTACGTGCGCCGGTTCCAGCACATTTGTTTTCGCATCCCGGACATGACGGAGGCGGAGATGTTTTCGACGTTCGTCGCTGGGTTACGAGACCCTCTTCGCACTACTATCGCTGGATTCGTGCGGGGGGATGTGCAGGAAGCGATTGAAATGGCTGAACGACTCGACGGTGTCCGGACCCTACATCCACATTCCGGTGCCAGGGGCCAAGGAGGCAGACCAAGATGGAACCGACGAAGCCGAGTCAACAGCATTGGCGATGGACCGCGTGAGGACCGACTTGGAGCCATTGGAGACCGAGGCCGTGGCCGTGGCCGTGGCCGAGGAGGCGGAGGCCGAGGCAGAGGCCGTGGCACTGGAGGCCGACAAGGCGGAAGAGGGAATCCAGGAGGCGGCGGCAGGGGGCAAATGTCGTGTTATCTCTGTGGAGGCAACCATGGAGTGCGATATTGTCCGAAACTGTCCGACGCCAAGAGATCAGTAAATTGAAGGTCCGAGGCGCAGGACCACCAGCCTTGGACCAGGAAACGGGTGGTGATGAGGCCAGCGATCCGGGAGATCAAGGGCAAAGGGAAAAAAGAGTACGCTGGAAAGACCAGCCGGAAGAACCGAAACACAGCTCCAGTCCGCAAGACAGTCCCCAAGATACAGCAGATGTGCGGACCGGGTCACCAGGGACGGGACCCTTGAGAGGAGCCACCGACGGTCAAGGGCAAGAACAGCCCGTGGGGCCATCGGACCACTCGGAGCGTGATGCATCACTTGAACCAGGGAAAGGTCAAGGAGCTACCGAGGTGGATGGGGAAGTGCTAGGGCAGGCACTTAGTCGGACCGGTTCTGCGACGGCCGACAATTTTTCTTTTTTAGCTAAGACCGGCGGGGCCGGCAAGAATAGTCGTTTTACGGGGTTTGAAATAAGGGTTTTTATTAATGACGTGCCAGTAGTGGCTTATGTCGATTCGGGCAGTTGGGAAAATTACCTTTCGAAGGAAGTAGTGGAGAAAGTGGGTGTAAAGGTTTTCCCCGAACAACGGACTTTGGTTATGGCAGATGGTTCCAGGAAACAGGTTACAGGACGAGCGGACCGGTTACAGTTCCGGTCCGGATCAGTTAATTTTGTGTCCGATTTCCACTTGTTCCCTGGAATGGCATATGAAATGATATTGGGAATTCCATGGTTGGTTGCCGAAAACCCCGATTTGTGTTTTCGCACTCGGACCATTAAGGTTCGTCGGGGCCGGAGCCAACTATCATTACCATTAGCTATTTCAACTCAGCCAAAGCCAACTGAAGTCATGAGTATTGGGGGATTGGAACCGACATCCGCCACCAACGTTTGGCGAGGGATACGGTCCAACGATTGTGGAGCTTTGATGGTGGTAGTTACGGAAGTGGAGCCAGAAGACGGACATCAGAAGGACGATGTGGAGCGACTGATTCGGGAGGACACCTCTCGAAAGATTACGAACCTACTGGAGAGCTATCGGAGAGTATTTGCCTCGGATCTGCCCAAAGGACCACCACCGGTCCGAAACGGGCACGAGTTCGAGATCAAGGTTGAGGAGGGGACGAAGCCAATCTTTCGTCCCATGTATAAACTATCTCCGGCGGAGCTTCAGGAGGTCCGTAAACAGCTGGACTATATGTTGGACCGGGAGTTGATCCGGCCCTCCAAGAGTCCATGGGGCGCACCGGTCCTCTTCGCTAACAAGAAGGACGGTGGCCTTCGCTTTTGCATCGACTACCGCTGGCTCAACCAGAGGACCATCAAGAACCGCTATCCACTACCGCTACCCGAGGAGCTATTGGACCGACTACAGGGAGCTAAGGTGTTTAGCCGGTTGGACCTGCGATCCGGCTACTGGCAGATGCCGATCCGGCCTGAGGACCAGGAGAAGACAGCGTTCCGGACCCGGTACGGACACTACGAGTACAAGGTGGTGCCATTTGGGCTCACAAACGCCCCTCCGCAGTTTATGGCTATGATAAACGACCTGTTCCGGGATTTCCATGACCGGTTCATGGTCGTGTTCCTCGATGACATCATAGTCTACAGCAAGAACGAGGAGGAGCATGCGGAGCACCTACGCTTGGTATTGGACAAGCTAGCGGAGCACAACCTGTACGCAAAGGCATCGAAGTGTTCTATCGCCGTGAAGGAGTTGGATTTTGTGGGCCATTGGATCTCGGCGAATGGAATCTCGCCGCATCGGTCCAAGGTCCAGGCGATCCGGGATTGGGAGCCGCTGACCTCAGTTCCTGAGGTCCGAAGTTTTCTGGGGATGGTTTCGTATTACCGACGCTTCATTCGACAGTTTTCGAAGGTAGCAGCGCCGATCCAGAAGCTTGTGAAGAAGGACCAGCCATGGGAATGGGGAGCCGAGCAGAAGGCAGCTTTTGAAGCCCTGAAGGAAAGTCTGACGACGGCTCCGGTCCTGCTGATACCGGATCCGGACAAGCCATATGTAGTTGTCACGGATGCTTCGGATTTTGCGCTGGGAGCCACATTGATGCAAGAGGCTGACGATGGACTTCAACCGGTGGCGTTCCTCAGTAGGTCCCTCAACTCGGCCGAACAGAAGTACTCGGCCTATGAAAGGGAGCTTTTGGGCATTTCCTATGCCTTGGCTCAATGGCGCCATTATCTCGAAGGAGCGCCAAAAGGGACCACTGTCTACACGGACCACCAGCCCGCTACACATTTCCTCCAGCAACGGGTCCTGTCTCGGACCCAAACCCGCTGGTTGAAGGCGGGGTATTTTCAGTCTATTATGCCGAAGATCGTCTACCTCCCGGGCCGATCCAATGTGGTGGCTGATGCATTGTCACGCAAGCCTCAGCTCAAGTTGAATGCAATTTTGGAGGCCAAAATTTCGCCCGGGGAGGCGCAGGAATGGACGCAAGCGACCACTGATGACCCTACTTTGAAGCGTATTCTGGACCAACTGGACCAAGGACGACATGTACCCGGGTATTCTCGGACCGAACCGGGAATGCTTTTATATCAAACCGAACCAGGAGTGGACCCAAAACTAGTGGTCCCTACCACAAAACGACAAGTGGTGTTGCACGATCACCACGATGTTCCGATGGCGGGACATCCAGGAGTGGCCAGGACGGCCGAGCTCGTGAGCCGAAGATATTGGTGGCGCGGTTGGAGACGAACCGTGACCGACTATGTCCGCTCGTGCCCCACATGCCAAGTGATGAAGACCGAGAACGCGAAGCCCAAAGGATTGCTGAATCCGCTTCCCGTTCCGACATATAAGTGGGAACAGCTGACAACGGACCTTGTGACCGATTTGCCGAAATCGAATGGGTATACCGCTGTAGCTGTCTTTGTGGACCGGCTCACAAAAATGTGCAAGTTCGTGCCATGTACCAAGGAGGTATCGGCAAAGGAGTATGCCGAGTTGTTTCTATCCCAGGTGTTCCCTACCTCAGGGATACCCGAAGTGATCGTTTCGGATCGCGATCCACGGTTCACGAGCCAGTTCTACAAGGAACTGTTCAGGCTCGTAGGAACGGATCTGCGGATGTCGACTGCTCACCATCCACAGTCGGATGGCCAGAGTGAAGTAACGATCCGGACCCTGGAGAACTTCCTTCGGCCCTATATTGAGGCCAGGCCGGAGAAGTGGAGCGACTACCTGAGCACGGCAGAATTTGCAGCGAATAACTCGATCAACGCCAGTACCAAGTACACGCCGTTCTATCTTATGTACGGCCAGCACCCAAAGGGATTGGAGTTGGACCGGCCCAAGAGCAATGTTGAGGCCGCAGAAGCCATGGTGGACCGAATGCGGGACGATTTGATGGACGCGAAGAAGAACTACCACGCCGCCCAGGAGCAAATGTGCCAAGTAGCCAACAAGAAAAGGAGGCACGTGGAGTTCCAAGTGGGCCAAGAAGTGTGCCTACGAAGTGCACATCTTCCTTTGGCCGTGACCAAGCATGTTCCAGCTAAGGTCCGAAGACGGTTCATCGGGCCATTCAAGGTGACCAAAGTGATATCACCGGTGGCCTACCGCATTGATCTACCAGAAACATGGCGACTACATCCAACCTTCCACGTCTCCAAACTCAAGGAGTATATACGTTCCGAGGAATTCAAGAGGGACGATCCTCCAGGACCGGCTCTGGTGGACGAACTAACTGGAGCCGAGGAATTCGAAGTGGAGACGGTTCTACGATCCAAGGGAGCTGGAAAAAGAAAGAGGTACCTGGTACTATGGAAGGGTTATCCGACCCATGAGGCCACATGGGAACCGGTTGCACATCTGGAACACTGTGCAGAATTGTTAGCTGAGTTCGAAAGGAAAAACTCAGCCAAACATGGTCATAACTGAGACCGGATCGCATTGGAGCCAGCGATGGGGGAGTTGGATCCAAATGGAGACGGACCGAGAATGATCCGACCCCGGCTGGTATGGGACAGCTTTAACGGGGAAACATCATCTCAGTCCTGAGGTAACTCCCAGCTGACTACACGATCCGAGGAAGGCGTGGCTGTACAGGAGTACTGGACCGTGGAGCCGGGAACGACGATAAAAACTAAGCGCGAAGACAAGGAACCATACGTCAAGCGCACTTTGGTTTCTGTTCTCCGACTCGCTACTGCAAACCCCGACAAACATCTACTGTTCCTTCGTTCTCGTTCGAAATGGCTGCACCAACTCCTGTCTCTAGCGCCCTTGATGCGTTAAATGCAGCGTTCACTGAGGAGACAAAGAGGTTACAGGCCACGGTAGCGGCACAAAAAGAAAGGATTCAGCAGCTTGAGAATGAACTAGCCGCTACAAAGGAGGCACTGGCGAACGCTAGGAAGGAAGCAGAAGGGGACGCGCGAAAATGGGGACGGAACCGTGAGGCGGAAATGGTTACAGGAATAGAGAAGGCAATAGGAGTTCTGGAGGGAACGTTGAAACAGCTGAGCGTCGCAGACGCAGAGGGAATTGATCAGATGCGCGGAAGGGAAACGGATCGAGCCAAAGAGGCAGAAGGGGGACAGTCAGAGCAACCATCTGACGAAGAAATGGATGAGCCCCCGAAGTGGAAAACCACCAGACGTCGTAACAAGGTGTTGCGTCGAAGCTCCTTCATACTGGACGAAGCTACGGAGGTGGATCTGAGTGAGGGAGATATCGGAAGTGAGGAAGGTGCCGTCGAAGAAATGGTGGATACAGATCAGGAGGAATGGGACTCTCTTTACGGGACTGAGAGTAAGATGGACGTGAACCCCCCTTCGCGACCACCCACTACCGAGTCCGAGCCTGCCATCGTTCCACCTGGTCTCGCACCGTCTCCCAGTATCCCGACGTCACCAACAGCACCGAGCGTCGTAGCCCCCTTCAGTTGCATTGCGTGTGGGGTTACGCGAACGGTTCCACGCCAAACGGACCAGGTCCTATGCCCCCGCAATCATCTCGTGTGCCGGACCCACAACGCGGGATATCGCATCGCCGTGCGAGCCGCTAAGTTCTACGAGCAGGGCCTCACCCCGACAACGGCGCAGCTGCTAGCCAATTCGGCAGACCCGGTCCAGGGCGCGGTTGAACTCGTGCCGCAATGGGGTAACCCGTTCCCGAGTTGCCCCATGTGTCAAAAAGACGTTCTCCCGCTCTGGACCGGGAAAAGCAAAAAGCAGTTGCGAGATTGGAACGCGGCTTACCTCAAGGCCGTTGGGGTGGATCCCGTTGGAAATCGACAGGCGAGAGGAACTTCACAGGGAGCGGTATCGGCGGAGCAAACGCAGGAGCGGACCCAGGAGCAGCGTGGAGAGCACTCTGGCGGATCGTCACAGCAAACGCAGGCGGTCCAAGGTCCCAGAACGCGACTTCGCAGTCGTGGCAAAAGCCAGAAATGAGTTACAACAGGTCTAACCTGTTGGGACCAGTGGAGTGATTGGTGTGTTTGTTTTCTTTTGGGTTATTTGGGTGTTCAGAATCAAACATTTGAGTGGATCCAGGCTGGGATCCAGAGGTTACCTTACTTTTCTTTCTAAGGTAACAGGGAACTATATCGATTTTGCAGACATTATTGGATCCAGGGGTTTCTTTTGTTTTGATTATTGGATCCAGGGGTTTTGTTTGGTTGTTGGATCTCAAGGTAACAGTGGTCAAGGGGACCAGTGTCGGATGGACCGATAAGAACCTTGTTTGTTTTTGAACACAGACATTTTTGGCATGTAAAAAGGTTCGGGGTGACTTGGGTTGTGTAAACTGATCTCCTCTCATATACGTGGTGCTCGGGACGCGCACTTGATGGGGGGGGGAGTGGTTGATACGAATGTGGACTCTGGAACGAGTACACATTCACCTAAGTCGATCCAGTCGGACTGGATCAGCCTGGTCCGGTAATCAGTGCCTGGTTCGGTACCAGAGCCGGTCCAGCAGTACAGTCCGACTGACCCAAGTGAGAGGTGGACACGGTGGCAGTTACCGTGTCCACACAATCCAACCAACGGTCCTGAGAAGGATTTGGTCTGGATCTGTCGGTCCAGTGGACGCTGGGTCCGACAGCTCTCAACCGTTCCTTTTGCCAGGTTGTCGGTCCGGCCCCATATTTATTGGATCCGGACCGAGGTAACAATGTTCTAGAGTAAGCTTGTAAGCAAAGACTCTTATCCGTGTTTCCGTGGTTCTAGACGTAACGTCTACCACTACTCGATACTTTCCCGTGTTTTTATCACACTTGGCTTAGTGCTCAGTGTAGATGACTCGGCATCGTGCGGTATGGTGTTCGAATCCCACTCGGTTCCCTTGGGTTCTGGGGACCCTGCGGGGGTTACTTTGTGCGTCACCCGATTTCCGATCATGATCGGATCGGGATCGGTGGGTGATCGGCAGATCCGATCTGATCGGAAATTTACCAAATTCACCGACTTCGCGCCTTTCATACCGATCATGATCGGTTCTCCCCGATCATTGTACCGATCAAAAAAAAAACGCCGACTTTGATCGGCCGACTATTCCGATCACAGCTCCGCGCCTTGATCGGATCGGGATCGGGATCGGCCGACGCGGTTCTTTGATCGGATCGGTCGCCGATCTCGATTAATCGGTCCGATCAAGACACCGATCACCGATGATCGGCACCGATCATGATCGGTAAAAAAAAAAAAAAAAAAAAACCGATTATTTTTGTATCACCCTATAATAGACATTAGTGAAAATCCGATCCCGATCCGACCCCGTTTAGACCTATTTTTAGCAGGCCGATCATTGCCTATCATATCCCTAGTATGCCAGGGACAGTGCCTCACTGTGGCAGATTTGGAAAGTAAGTACCCGACAGTTTTTGATCTCAGACCTGAAGCTATGGAATTGACACCAGCCATGAAATTCTTTTCGATGGGTACAGTTGATGTCCAGTTTACGGCTGAAGTGAAATACACCAGCCATTCGAGATTCCAACCCTTGGCAATTGCAGAAAAAAAAGTAGCGGATGCAGAAATTCAAAATTTATTAGCTAAAGGGATTATCCAAGAAGTTCCAGTTGGGGCTAAGGGTTTGTTTTCACAGGCCTTAATTCTCCCCAAGGGGGACAATGCCTGTAGAATTACAATGGACTGTAGGATTCTAAATGAGTTGGTGGAGGACTGGAGGTATCCGCTACCGGGGACGAGGGAAATAATAAAAAGCATTCCACTGGAGTGGGATACCTTTACTATTTTAGATATCAAAGATGGGTTTTTTAATTTAGGTTTAGAGGAAGAATTCTCCTCTTTGTTTTGTTTTTATTATAATAATCGGCAGTTTCGGTGGACGAGACTAGTTCAAGGCTTTAAGCCCAGCCCGGGATATTTCGATCGTACCCTTCGTTCTATAATGAGGGGTACTTCTTCCAAGGGGTTTGTGGATGATTTATTAGTGGGCAGTGGTGGAATTGCAGCTCATAATCAAGCCTTAGAGGAGGTTTTCCAAAGGTTGGAAAAATATGGGCTGAAATTAAAGAAGGAAAAAATCCAGGTGGGGCAGAAGTCAGTAAAATTTTTGGGTTTTCTAGTGAGGAAAGGAGAGTATTCTCTTCAACCTTTTATTGATACTTTAGTTCAAGATTTTCCCAGGGTCACGAATAGAAAAGAACTGCAAAGGGGGATTGGACTTTGCAATGTGTTACAGGGGTTTGTGCCAAAACTAGCAGCCAAACTGCAAGAGTTTTATGCAGTTATTTCAGCCCCTAAACTGCCTCATGATTGGGGCAGAATTGGTCAAGAGTTTGAGAGCAAATTAAAGGAGATTTTAGCTCAGAATCTGTGGTTGGCTTTGCCTGGATGGAATACCCAGTTTTGCCTTTTTACAGACTGGTCTGGAACTGGGGGTGGTTACGCGCTATTTTCTGCTGATTCGTTGGGCCAGCCTAAGAGACTATTGTTATTGGGTTCAAGGAGCAATCCTCCAGGTTTGCAGACTGTCTCTTCCTATTTAGGAGAAGTGGGCACTATGGTGTGGGGCTTGCAGGCGGTGGGAAATTTGGTTCGTGGAGGTAAGGTCACCTTATATTCGGACTCCCTTTCGGGAGTGCAGCGATTACAGAATGTAGCTTCGTGGGTGGTGGAAAGTGATAGTCGTTTGAAACGGCTTTACTCGTGGTTACTGGGTAATTGGGCTGTCGGGCATACTTTAGTGTTTAGATTTATTCCAGGGGAAGAGAACTTAGTGGCCGATAGTTTGTCACGTTGGCCAGCGCCAAGAGTTGAGTTACAACAACAGTTGCCACGGGTACAGGCACTCGAGTGCAGAGAAAGGACTGTTTATTCGCAAGAGGAATGGAAGTGGTTGGAGAAAGCGCATTATGGACATTTTGGGTCCACCACGATGTCGCTTAAACTGCAACGCTGGGGAGTGGAGATTGAACCACAAAAGATTCGACAGTTCGCACAAGGGTGCGAGGTCTGTCAACGACACCGCATATTACCTCCGCCAATGTCACTGGGGGAGTTGCAGGTGGTCGATGAGGTTGGGGAACGGGTGCATATAGACTTTATTGGTCCCTTGCCGAAGGGTGACCAAGGGGAACGTTACATTTTTAGTGTGGTAGATGGGTTGAGTCGTTTGGGACGACTTTTCGTGTGCTCGCGTGCGACTTCCAAAGAAGCAATAGTTCATTTGGATTCGTGGGTAGAGTCTTTAGGTTCTCCGCGAGTGGTGGTTGCAGATAACGCCAGGGCATTCGCCAGCAAATCGTTTCGGGAATGGGCCGAGCGTAATTCGGTGGACGTTACGTATACGCCCCCCTACAGTCATAAATCAGCGGGATTAGTCGAGCGGTTTAATAAGTCGGTGATGCAGAGAATGCGACGCATGGGTAGTGAGGTACGAGGGGGCGTGGAAAAGAAGTGGCCCACAATGGTGAAGGAGATCGAGCACATCTTGTGGCATACGCCCCATCAGGGTGTTGGGTACAGTCCTTTTGAGATAGCTTTTGGAATTGGACAGGATGGTCATGTGTTATCGACTTGGGTTCAGATTCGCGAATTGGCGCGACAATGCTTTCGACAACAGGTGATGGATGCAAATCGACGATCTGCAGCAGTGGTTGAACGACGTTTCGTCTATGGCCAAAAGGTATGGTTATATAATCATGAGGTTGCTGCAAGTTTGGGAAAAAAACTTCAGGAGTTGTGGGTGGGTCCTTTCGAATTTCAAGGGTATGTATCACGCAGTGTGGGTGTTCTGTGGAATGCGCAGCAACAATTGGTTACTTCGCATTTGGATTTCGTACGGGCTTGGGAAGCGCAGGGAAGCGTGTTAAATGAATGATGGTTGTTTATGGTTTTTTGGGACATTTGGTGGAATGAAGCTTTAGTTGTTAATGAGGGACAATGGTGGAAGGAGAATGTGAGTGGTGGGAAGTATAAGAGGAGTGGCACGAACAGACAGATCTATCTTGTTGTAATCCAATCCATTCTCAGAAGTAGTCTGGTGCCGAAAGGCCAAGTGTCCAGCCGGAAGGCAAGAAGGAACCGACTGTCGGAAGACACACAGTTCAGAAGACGACTGGAAAGTCGCAAACACTACGTCACATTTTACACTGCGGTACCGACATTCAATCAGATCAGGTTACACCCCTGCTGTGCCCTGTCAAAATCAATAAAATCCTTGGAAAGGGGTTTCCGAGGTTCAGGAATTCGTGAGGGGGGAAGGCTTACTTCAGTTTGGAGGATTTAAAGGTTACTTGCAAAGAAAACGAGCTCAAGTCATATTCCTATCTGCTGCAAGCGAGCTCTACACAACGAGCAGCCGTGCGAGAACACGCTCCAGTGAGTTGGTGAACTTGCGGCTTATTCATTCTCCTTCTCGCGGTCTTTTGGCGAGGCAGCTTCTGTTCCAACCCTTTACAGTTTTCGTGCCTGGAGATTCGATCCTGCTCGGGTCTGTGCGCTCAAGGGCGTTTGTGCAGCAGAGTCTCGAATCCTGCAGGATGGGAGGAGAGCCCTTTTCGGCGCGTTTTTTCCTCTCGCTGGAGGGTTTGAGGGGGGTGGGGGAACACCAAGTGCTGCAGCCCTGTGACCTATCGACGGAGATCCCGAACTGAAAGCGCTGTTCTGTATGTGGCTGTGCAGGACGCAACAAAATAAAAAAACGAATAGAGCTCCAGAATGTCTATCGTTGGTGAGCTCCCGCTCGACATAAGCCGCCCAGCGGAGTTCGCTTCTGGCGATTTCGACCCTCCAGCTTGCGGGCACCACAGGCAGCCTTCCCACAGGCGAACCCCTTCGCAGTTCATGATCCTCTTCGACGAGAGTTTCATGGGCGCTGGCCCCCCGTCACCCCCACGCGATCATTTCCCCGTTTCCCTCGCTCAGTCTGCCCCACTCACCAAGGAATCTCTCGACCGGAAGCACAAGATGGAGAGTGCTGTCGCGTCCCAAACCCTCCAGCCTATCGCCGTGACTGCTCAGTCCGGGTCTCAGACCCCAACAGCGAAGTTCGAGCGGAAATCAAAGAAGCACCACGCGAAAAAGGCTGGCAAGAAACCCGACATCCAACAATTGTACTCGAATATGTGGGGAGGAGCTGTTCCCAAACCCACCCCTCGTGCGAAGTCCGAGAGCAACCTCAGCTTGGCGAGCGGACGCTCACCCCGTGGAGTCGGCAAGATTTTCGGTTTCCTCCAGCGCAGGAGTCTCGACGTCGAAACCACCAGGAGAGATTTCCCGATGGACGAGCCAACGGTCGATAGAGCTGGCGAAACGCTCGACGACTGCGAGTCGGAAACCGGAACGGTAGTCGAATTCGATATCGACTCTGATGACGAAATGAGCAGCCAAGCCGAGGACGCCAACATGATGCACGATTTGTATTCGGATAAGGACAAGGCGTCGGTGGAGGAAGAGGAGTCTTACAGCAACGACAGCATCGACGAGGACGAATTTCCGTTGGGCCCCATCGAGGAATCCGCGCTGGAGGCCCAGAAACTGTGCGAGAGCGAATTTTCTGACGATTCCAGCATGGAGGTCACCAAGAAAAGGAGGAGCTCCGAAATTCATGCTCACGCTCACACCAAGAGCACCATTCAGGAGGATGATGAAAGCGAGCCCCCCATCAAAACTGCTGAAGGTGGGATTTGAACAAGGTTCTCCTCCACATTTTTCTTCCCAAAAAGATTAGGAATACTGTACTTCATTTGAGTATTGTTTTGAACTCTTTTTGTTTTTTGGGGGGGGAGGAGTGATTGGCGTTTATTGAATTGCTCTGTGAATGAAAAATCACAGGCCGACTCAAGGGATGGGGTCAGTCAGTCATTCAGCTTGAAAATGTTGGGTTTTTTCTTTGCCAAATGAAATGTCAAAAGTCGAAAAGTGTGTCAAAACAAAATCCAAAATCCGGCTTGACCAACCCACCCAGCAACTCAGAAAGTTCATGAGATTATTGCTATTATTCATCTAGCGATACTGTGATTGTATTTCTGTGTGAATAAAGATGTAGACCTAACATTGTAATTTCCAGTTATTATCATAGTTTTATGTGAGGCAGTCAACCTGCTACTTCAACCTGCTGCAGCTAGGCTTCGATCAATGGATTCACTTTTTGTTATTGCCACACGAAAACAGACGGAATGGAGTCTGTGCACTCTCATAATCCATCGGACGGTTCCCAGCTGGAGTCTGACATCCCTCTTCGAGAAATCGTCACCGGCAGCATTCTGCAAGGAGTCCACGACGAGATCTCTCAAAAAATCGCCGAGGAATTGGAAAACGCGGCCAAAGAAGCGCACGAGGACCAATTCAACACCGAAGCACCCATCATCGCCGATCGAGAATTGGAAGAGTCGATCGAGTACGTGGAATCCTCGGCTCAGTCGTCCAGGGAAATTCTCGAAAGCATACCTGGAATCCCCGAGGCTTCATGGTGGGGTTTGAAGTGGGCGAGGGTAGATCCTGACAAAGATTTCGTCGAGAAGGTGCACTCTGGACTGGAAACTGCAGGGAAGCTGATCGCCAAGCATTGGAGACTGGTTCCTTTGGTGGCATTGCCCCTCGTTTTTCTCGTCCTCACAAACTGAAACAGACCATCGGTCTGTTGCTTTTTGTCAGGTTTGGAGGTGTGGGGTTTGGGGGGGGTGGGGTGTTTTTGTTATTCAAATGGGTGGAAGGGTTTAGTCAGGTGTATATTTGAACAGGTCCCCTAGATATATATATATATATCTGTGCTGTGTTTGGACACATGCACATGGTGTTAGTAAAGCTTCGGGCAATTTCTCGATGGTTGAAAGTATGGGGAAAGGTGACGTAATGCATGGGCATTTTACTTGTGATTGAGTGAGTTATATACGAAATGCTTTTTGTTCGTTTCATCGATTTCGGATAAGGGAAAAAAAAACAGGGGGGGGAAGGGGGTTGACGGGTATTGAGGTTCAACGAAAGGATTTGAAAAGGAAAAGGAAGGGAGGGGGTTTCGGGGGAAAAAAACAGAGGTGCCATGAGAAATGAAATTGGAGGCATGTATGTATTTATTTTTCTCAAAAATCGAGTGGGGGTATTCTCGGAGTGTTTTGGATGTGGAAAAAGAAAAGTGTTCGTAACTATTGGAGAATTGCTTTGGAAAAACAAAAAAATTCAGTATGGGGTTCGTGTTATGAGGGAAGGTGCTTAAGGACGGAACGGTTTAAAAAAAAAAAAGAGTGAGCGAGCGAGTGAGAAAAGGGAAAAAAAGAGTGAGCGATGGAAGTAAGAAATGATGAGGGTTAATATGGGGAGAAAAAAAAGTGCGTGTGTTCCCTGGTCGACAAAAAAGAGAAGAATATGACGCAAAAAAAAGTAAAAAAAAAAAAAAGTTGTGATTATGTTAATCAAAAAAACAAACACATGTCCAGCACAGTTTTCGTATGCGCATTTGCAGTCAGGTCGCAAAAAATAAATGGTAAGGCTTCGGGGCGGAAAAAAAAACAAAATGAGGGAGGAAAGGAAAATTAGATGAGAAAAAACACAGAGGCCGAAAATTGTTTCTTCTCTTTCGTTTTTCTTGACTTTTTTTCCCGCCTTTTTTTTTTTTTTTTTTTTTTTAACCCCACGCAACGGCCCTTGAAGGGAAAAAAAAAGTTTTGCACTCGATTTCAGGGTGTTTTTCTTTTTCTTTTTTTTTCGAAAGAGGGGAGGGGGGATACGATGCAGGGAGATTTATACATACATTTATCTGTTCTATTTTCTCTCTTGTGTTGTTGTTTTAACGGATGCGTCGCGTGAAGAGGTCTTTCAGCCAAATGACTGACAATGGACAACATCATAGTAAATAAAGAGATTCAGGGTTTCGTTCTTTTTTTTTTTAATACATTCCTTCTGTTTTCGTTTTTATTTTTCTTCTTTGATTTTCGAGGAAGGGTAATATTTGCTTTTCCAGATGTTAGAGAGGAGAAAATGGGAGCAAGAAAGAAAAGAAAAAAAAAGAAATTAAGTCCTGAATTGATGGATGGGCTTCTTAATGTGTCTTTGTTTTTGTTTTCTTTTTTTCATTTTATATGGTTTTCTTTTTTTTGTGGGGGGAGGGGGGGGTTGGGTTTCTTGCACGAGTGGGGATTGAAGAGAGGAAACGAAAGGGAATTGAAATTAAAAAAGAGGGGGGAAAAATTCACATAAAAAAAGATGAAAAGATGTGTTTTTTTGTTTTTTTTGTTTTTTTTCGAACCTTTTTTTTTCTGATATTCTCAATTCCTTTGCCGGTTAAAAGCATAAAAGAAAGAAAAGAGGGAAACGGGAAAGGGGGGAGGAGGAGAAAAAAAAAGAGCAAGAAAAGAAAAGCGGGATGTATTGAGAGTCTATCAAAAAAGAAAGAAATCGTTTGTGCGAAAAAGTCGTGAGTCCATTTCACGTGAAATGTGAAAAAAAAGACAAAATCGTACGTTCAAATAAAATCAAATTTTCTCACTTTTGAGCAGTCAGAGGTGGAGAAAAAGAAAAATCTTCTGGGCGAGAAAAGGAAAGGGTGATGTTTTGCAGAGATGGAAACCAAAAGGGAAAAAAAAAAAAGGAAACAAAAAGACGATTAGTGGAGAGCTGTGTCTTGTATAATTTTTTTTCTTTTTTTTTCTCGATGTCTTTCTGGTGCAGTATTTCTGTTGTATATACATATTAGTCATGTTTTTTTCTTTCTTTCTAGAACTCCCTTCTTCGATCTAGAATTATCTTCTGGATTCGAAAAAAAAAAAAAGTTTTAAACGAGAGGAATATTTTTTCCTCTCGGTTTCTGTTTTTTTTTCTAAAGTTTTTTTCTCGGTGCATATTCTTCCAAGAAGCAAGGAGAGGGGGAAAAAAAAAAGAAAAAAAAACTTCGTATGTGTGTGTGCAATGAGCTAGAATGGAGAAGGAAAAGAACAAAAAAAAGCAATATATTTGACATAGTTGTTTTCCCTGTTTACCCTTTTCTCCTCCCACCATGAGGAAAAAGATGAAAAAAAAGGGGAAAAAAAAAGAAAAGAAAAGGTAATTCTCGTATCAATTTTTTGTATTTTTTTTTTCTTTTTGCTTCTGATAGGTTAAAAAAAAGGAGAAAAGGAAGGAAGACGGAAAAAGAAAGCATTTGATTAAATATGGGGATTTCTGTTTTCTGTTTTCTTTTTAAAACAAGCAGACATATGATGTTGGGAAAACAACCGAGGGGAATTCTCAAGCTTTTCTGTTAAAAAGAATGAAGATATATATTTATTTTTGTTTGGTTCTGGTGTGGGAATGCCGGGACAGGCCACCCCCCACAAAATCAAAATTGAAGTTATTTTCGCATGCAAATTCAGGCCATGTGTGTGGAAGGGGGGGAGGGGGGCAGAGGGGGAAAAAAAACCAATTGAAAAATTGCTTTCTATGCTTAGGATTTGGAAATAGAGGGTGTCATGGTGATTTTTTTTTTTTTTTTTTTTGTTCTTTTCAAAACTGAAAGTGTTAGCAGCAACCAAGAGGTGGGGATGAAACCAAAAAAAAAAAAAGAAATATGTGTTATTGCAAAGAACAAGAAGCAAAGTTGAAAAAAAAAGGGGGTAATGTTTTGGAAGGCTTTCTCTTTTTCGTCCCTCCCTCCCCCCCTTTTTCAATTTTTTTTCCCGAAAAATGCTGGAAAAAGAAGAGAGATGGGGTCGGCAATTTTGTGGTTTTTAGTTTTCGTTGAGCCCGGTGCTCCCAATTTTTAAAAAAGGGGAAAAGTGTGATATGAGTGAGAGAGTGAGTGGGGTGGGTTTTGTTTTCGATTTGTTTTGAAAGGCTGAGATATATGTATTTTTTTTAATTTCCTTTGGTTTGATTATGTTTTTCTCGATGTCTGTACAAGAAAGTTTGAAACACCAGAAAAAAAGAAAAAAAAAGCAAACAAGCATATCAAAATTTGCAAAATTTCAATAGAGATGGGTTTCGATCTCTCTTTTTTTTTCTTGTGCCAAGCTTCTGTGCGTGTTTGTGTTTGTGTTTTTTTTTTTTCTCTTCTGTTTTTTTTTTCAATTTTTTTTTTCTTCGATGGAGAGGAAAACAAAAAAGAAAAAAAAGAGAAAAAAAAAACAAGAAAAAAAAAAAAAAACTGATGGTGGGAGGGTTTTGTCTTTTGCAGAACTTTGGAACATTGACGGCGATGCATAAATTTTAAAAAAAAAAGAGAAAAAAAAAGACCCTCCCTCAGTTCAAGTGAACCCCTTCAAAAAAAAAAAAAAAGGATGGAAAAAAGAAGAAAAAAAAATGTGGAAGTGAAATGTGAGTTGAAACATCACAAATGAACATATGGTTTTTTTCGTCGAAACACCAAAATCATATAGCTTTGACGGGAAATATTGAAAAATAAAGTTTCGACGAAAAAAAAAAAAAAGGTGTCAGGATTGGGGAAAAAAAGAGAGAGAAGAAAGAAAGAAAGAAACGAGATTTTATACAAAAGGGTATTTGGGAGGTGATTTTTTTTCTTTTTCTTTTTTTCCTCGGGGTGTGTTGATATTTGGATGTCTGGGTGTTCATGTTACGACTCATGTTTGTTTGTTTTTAATGTGCGTTTGCAAAAAAAAGTGTCAAAACAATAATTGTGATTTTTGGAAGAAAAAACTGTGAAAAAAGAGGACAAGAGTATGTTCCAATGTATTTCCAATATGGTGGTGAAGAGGACGAGAGAAAAATGATTTAAAATATTTTTTTTTAATTCTTCGAGAATGCGTTTTTTTGTTTTCATGTTCGTTGGGTATTTTTTTTTCTGTTCTAAGGATCGAATCAAAATTCATGTACCGTTTTTTTCTACTCTTTTTTTTTTCCCAATGTCAAAAAACACTGATGGGAAAAGAGAAACCAATCAGAAAAAAAAAAAGAAAAGAATAGAACTGTGAATTTTGGTATCCAGATGAAAAGAAAAGACAGTTTTTTTTTTCATTATTTTAACGGTGTTACAAGTTAAAATAAAGGAATGAAACAAAACTTTCTTTTTTTTTTGTGTTTTTCGATCGGAAATGGGAAAAAAGCAAAGACTTGAATGGGAAAACGGTTTGCTGCCCTTCGAAGATCGATTTGTTAATATTTTTTGGGGTTATATAAATCAAAGGAGGGAAAAAAAAGAGAGGGCAGGGGAAAGGTGAAAGAAGAAATTGGAATATGTTTTTTTTGCAGTACAAATGATGTTGAATGAAAAAAGTGGAGGGGAGAGGAGGAGAAAACAAATGAAAAAACGAAAGGGAAAAAAAACTGACATAAAAAGGATTCATATTCTTTTTGTTTATTTTCTAATAGTGCAACATTGGATCGAGTCGACGTGGTATATTTTTCAAGTAAACCCTGAAAAAAAAAAGTCGACCCTTTCTATCATATTTCTTTCATTTTCCCTGTTTTTTTTTGGTTGTCAGAATCTCCTCTGAAACAAAACAAAGATGGCATTATGTAATCGATGCAAATCGACCAAAAAAAAAATGTTGCTACGTGTGAATTTTTTTTTTCTGGCACAAAAATATGGGGTGCAGTTTTTTTATTCATTCTTTTTCGTTTTGTGTGTGTGTGTTTGTTTTCTTGAAAAAAGGGGGGAGAGGATTTTGACTCTTTCTCCACAGAGTTTTGTTGCTTTTGTACGATATCATAAAAATGATATGAATAACTCTTTGGTTTGTGAATAATGAAGGTAACAAGGGGGGGAAAATATCGAAAGAAAAAAAAAAGAAAAAAAAATTGAAAATGGGGAAAAGAACTGAATTTTGATACGATAAAAATCGGGTTATCGTTTGTATTTATTAAAAAAACGGTTGATGGGGGGATTCGAAGAGATAATAGAAAAATAAAAAAAAACACTTGTGGTGTTGACCAATAATTTATTTAAAATGGAAAAGGTTCCCCAACACTCCGGTGGTCCCTTTTGAAATCATTCAGTCCCTAGCTTGGGGGGTATACTATGGATCGTATACTGACTTTAAAAAGAAAAAAAACACGGAAATGAAACTTGGTTATCGATGCATGACCCCAACATGAAACAGCTGCTCACAGGGCTCTGCTCTTTTCAACTGCTTCCTTAAAAAGTCATGCACAGAAAATAGGTACATTTGCGATTGTGATGGGACTTATCCGGCAACATGGTGGAGGTCAATACTTACTTACTGACTGACTGAATGAATGAATGAAAGATGCAGACATCTTTCGCCTGCTTGGATACTCCATCAACTCTTTCTATTTCGATACTCTAAAAGAAACTGCCCTAAAATTAGCCTCCATCTCCTGTGGCGGAATCCTTGCCAATCGTGGTGGTCTCCAGAAACAACCAAGAACGAAGATTGATCGGAATGTTTCCAGACAGAAGACAGAAGACAGTGAATGAATGGCCAACTTCAACCCAGTCCGAATCTGGCACCTAATCCATTTAAGCAGTTAAGGTTGACCAGCAGATGTGTCACCACACCTCCTTCCCTCAGTTCTCCCCATCCTAATCGCATTAAAGTTTCTTTCGTTTTCCAAACATCTGTTCCAATATCAACAAAATCTTGCAGTTTCCAACAAGGTTCGATCACACACAAAAGGAGGTGCTGGCAATTGGGTCAACCCTCCGTCGATTCCTTCAAGTGCAAGAGAATCTCAGTTCTTAGTTCCACCAAGCGATCATCCAAGGTCACCCCCATCAATTCTGGACTCTCTTTCATCCTGGAGTTCACCGCCATCAACAATTGCAACGGAGTCGTGGATAATTGCTCCATTTCGGCATCCTCCTCTTGCTCAGATGAATCGGCCCCCACATTATTGCCATTGTGGTTTTGATCCAGCGAAATTTTTCTCAAAATATCGTCCACATCGATCTCCGACGGGGGCGTCCCGTTCTGGATGTCCTCCAGCAGAGAAGCCCTGGAGAAGTCCAAATTCAGAGGGGGTGGGGGTTCATCCGGAGTGAAAGCATCAACCAGGGCAGCCTTCATCTCTTCCGAACCCTCCATCGACATCAAGACGTCCAGAATTCTGTCCTGCAAAAACAACCCCCATAAAGATGGCGTTCGAATCTGGTAAAAATACAGCAGGGCCTCGCTCGATGTTGTGTGCATTCAATTCTGGTGTTTACTACCACCAGTCGAGCATTCAATTCAGGGCTACCTACCGCGACATCAAGGTCAGGCTGCTGGTCAGTCCCATTGGTTTTCTTTCTTCCGATGACTGCCGTGGTGGATCGGCCTCGAGCATCTTTGTTCTCCACTTCCAATTTCTGGACCTGCCGAAGAAGCATGCTTCGAAAAATCAACACATGATCCCACCTTGCAGCCCCCCCGCCCAAAAAAAAAACAAAAAACACAGATACAAATCACTGTGTTGAGTTGCACTTTACCTGCTTTTGAATAAAGGCGAATCCCGCTTTGGTGAGGGGCAGCAGGGATGTTTTACGCTGGCTGGGGACCAGCGATTCGCTCTGTGCTTCCTTATCCATCAACTGCCTCTGCATTTCCCTTTCAACATCTTCTATTGGCACAGGATCTACAGGGGGAAAAGCATCCATGCTTTGATGTCGTAAAGCGCATCAAAGGGGATATGCATTCTGAAATGTGCAGTGCCCATCAAAACTCATTATGGAGTTCCACCACTTACCAAGCCCCTCCCTTACAGCCACCAGCTTTCCACCCAGAGCTGCGATTTCCTGACAGATGTGGAACACTAAGAATCACTCAGTCAGCCCACAATAGATCGGAGGGGTGTCTCGACTTGCGTCAGAAAAAGCGTCAGAAAGACGTCGCCAAACGCTCACCGCCTTTTCGTCCCCGTTGACGTCGATCTCATGCTCCGCCAACCAGTTCAGAAAGTGCAACGAAGAGCAGACGTCCCTCTCTTGTAAAAGATTCGGAAGGTCATCGTGAGGACAGGCCAGCAGCTCCGCCAAAAGACCCCTGAGAGTTTAGCCTTGTTTTTTTGTTCAGTTTCTCTGTGGCGGCGCCGCCACGAGTTGACAGAATAAGGCAGAAACTGAAATGCAGAGACAGAGTGATCACTTTGTTTCTCAACTTACACCCTTGCCTGTAGTGCTGGTCGGAAAGCTGACTTCTCGTAACGACCTGACGGACACAGTTGCGCCTATTCAGCAGGTTTTTCCCAGCCCTGGGCCTGGTCGTTTGCGATGGGACGAAGTAGGTTTGCGCCCTGAGGGTTCGGGAATGGGGAGCGCTCATGTTGAGGGAGGATTCTGGCAGCCCGCTCCAGCCCCATCAGCAAGCCATTTTCAAAATAAACCATAAACCATTTTGAAGGACAATATCCTCATTACCCTCATTTATCCTATCTGAGGACAACCTCCACAAAACGTGCTAAAACTTTGACATTAGAATGTAATAATCAACTTTGACATGAGATGGACAACCTTTTTTTTCTTCTGACAGTTTGTCCAGGTAGGACTCTAGGTTGTGGTTTTTGAAGGGACTTTGGTTGGAAGAGGACTTTCTTCTCTTGTAAGAATGGGAATTCAACAAATCCCTTACTTTTGGTGGCCTCTTTTCGCCAAACTTGTAATTATTGGTTGTTGGTAACGGCACCGACCGATCAGATTGCGCACATCACTTACAAAAGGGCATCTATTTTTTCCAGTTTTTTTTCCAGAAAATTTGAGGAAGCGCTGGCCAGTTATTTACACCAAAGAGAAAAGAGCCCAATCCCGAAAATCCAGCCAACAAGAACCATCAAGGCACTAATGTATACATGAAAATACAATAACTGATCAACTCTTGAACTACACACAAAGCTGGGCTATCAAAACTCCTATGCACCTTGTTGTAAAAACGATTCTCGGAATCCAAATCCACTCGAAAGAAACCAAACAAACGGAAGAAAAAAAAAGCGCTGGTTTTTCCAGCTTGTCAACAATCGAATTAAAGAAGCAAGGTGTTTTTTCATTTTCTTTTCTCTTTTCTTTCGTTTGCTTGCTTGATGGATTTTTGGTCCTGTGGCATTGCTATGAAAAGCAACCCCCTTGTCAAAAAACCAAATTCGAGTTTCAAAAAAAAGCTGCACACACATATCAACCTTTGGTTACTTTTGGTAAAGCGTCCTGGCTAAACGACTCTTTTCCCCTCACATTATTGTCTCTTGAAAAGAGTGGGGTCCTTTCCTTTCTTTTCTTGTTTTTCGTTATTAACCGAAAAATTATACACCCCTCCACTAAACAGTTTTCCCTTGTTGATTGACGATCGAAAAGGACCCTCCGGATATGGCCGAAGAAGGCCCCAAAAAGAAATGACCTTCGCCGCCCTTCGGACTGGTTTCTCGATTTCGAAACGTGTTGACGTTAGGAGTTACATACACCGTCCCTCCAGCAATCACCACGGTGCCTATTTTATAGAAAAAAAAAATAGAAAAAAACTCACACAACTCTAATATCTCTGGTACTCTTGCTCTGTCCAAGATATATATATATATATATATAAGATATGTATATATAAACATCTCGTATATCTCATGTTGAAATTACAGAACATGCAATTGTTTTGTGGAATAGAAACTACATATGATTGAAAAGAAAGGGAAAAAAAAAAAGAAAGACTCACCTGGAGGGAATTTAAAATTGGTGTCGCCAGAGATCACCCAATTACTCATGTCCACAGCAAAATCGTTGGGATTTGATATTTGCACGAAACTGCTGGTGGCCAAAGTCACAGCCATCGGAGGGGCGTTGGGCTGAGGCCCCGGAACCAGCCCGGCCCCAGTCGGGCCATATTCAACCAGCAGTTGCTGCTTACGTTTCGGAATCTGTTCAGTCAAGAGCTGCCTGGAAAAAAGAAAATTAAAAACAGAAAAATCAAAAACTTGAAAAGCCAAACACGTTTAAGTAGTTGTATTTTGGACAAGATGAAAAGACGCGATTAAGGAAGGGGCTTTTGCTTTTCCTCTTGGGTTCAGTTGAAAAATAAAGTGAATATGTGTGGTCAAATCTACGATCATCTTTTAAATGTATATTTATTTACTCACTCGATTCCTAGGCCAGGGTCGGTCGTCAAGGCCCATTTTCCGTTGTCTGTCTGTGCCTCCCCTTGAATGGGTGCCCACAGGTCCTTCAGAATCTGAGCAAAACGAAATCCCAGTCATCCAACTCTTCATTTTTATTCAAGGCGAAAGATACAATTCTATTTCTCCCCCTCCCCCCCCCAAAAAAGCTGCTTCAAAATTTCGACAATCATCAAAACTCATTTCATGGTCAAAAAATCTTGTGTATGAAACAGGATAAGCGCCATAAAATAAAACTTGGTAATGAAATGTTGGCAACTCATATTGATGCAATCTCAAAAACTTCTTCCTTTTTCTTTTGCTTTTTCTTTTCTTTTTTTCTTGTTTTTATGGGGGGCAAGAAGGGATTCCACAATATATCGATTTGTCGAAAGGGTGCTATTTCCATTAATTGTGATTCCACGCACCGTGTCAATTTTGCCATTGTAGAATTGATCGATGAGGGACCTGAGCCGCCTTAAATACATTTCCCTGGTCACCGGCCAATCCAAAATGGCATCCTCCAAATGATTGAAAGTCCCATCGGCCCCCGAGGGACTCGGCCCACCGGTCCTATCTTCATCATAAACTTCGGGGCTGGGCACCTGTGCATGATGCAACAAATACAATCCACTAAAACACCCCCCCCGAAACAATATATTATAATTTTATGATAATACAGAAAATAGTTATATATTTGTTTTTCCTGCTGCCCGTATGTTCGAATATCTTCATGGTCCCAAGTAAAATTTTGTTTATATATGTGTGTTTTTTCTCAATTTTTTTAATATTTGTTACAGGGAAAAAAAACTCCAAGAAAAATTGCCAGATGAGTGTAATGAGATGCACAAGATACTGATTCATTTATTGGCTGTGGATTGAACTGAGGACTGACCCTGTATGTAGTGATTGCAGGTGTGACTGGGCCTGTTGCGGCAGGGGCTGTGGTGACTGGCCTACGACAGTGGAATAAATTAAGATCAAATGAAATGATTCATTACCATCATCCACAGAAAATAATGTACATCGCAAACGATTGCTGAAAAAAAAGCATAGATCCACTGTTTTTAACTCACTGCATCAATTTTCGGCCTGTCTTTATGTCGAGATTTGCCAATGCTGCAAGATCCTGTTGAAGGACAAAACAAACAAACAGAAAGCAGAGAAAAAAGTTGAAAAAAAGAAGAAGAAAACAAAGCACATTCAAAGAGACATCGCCATAAGAGCCAAAAAAACATTTCCTTAAACCAAAAAAATAAAATAAAAATTTCAATTCTTAGCTTTTTGGTCAATATGTGAGTCACTGCCGCAATAAAATCCTCCGAAACATCCAAAACTCCTTCTTGATTCTCTCGGGGAAAACTTTTCAGCCGATCATATTTCTGAGATTTTAAACATCAATGAATCTTTACTTTTTCTTTCCTTTTTATCCCTGTTTCTTTTTTTCTTGTTGTTGTTACAAACCTGTGGATGTTCGCTGTCGCAGTAGAGGGGCGAATTCCATTGTTCACAATTGAGCACACAATAATCTGGGGCTGGCTCCCCTCCGAGTCCATTGCTGATGCCGAAAGAACCCTCCAGGTCCCAAGGAAAAATCGACCACCGCTGGTCGCTTGGATTTCTGTAGAGGTAAAAATTCTTGGTGCAGCGGTCTTGATTCAGCAGGAGGTTGCTCACAGCCATGTAGTTGATGATCTGTACCATCAAGGTATCGGTCGATTGAAAAAAAAAAAAAGGTCAGTAAGAAAAAAAAAGCAAGAAAAATTAAGGTAATCTGAGAACGCACATTGCCTTGTTTAATTTTTTTTTTTTTGCTCTTTCTTGAAATTTGGCCAGGTTTCTTCAGGAAAGCGAAATGTTTCGAGACAAAAAACAAAAATTGCTTTTCCGGATCTAGAAATCCAATAGCTTTTTTTCCATATTCAATAATCCAATATGCTTTTGGTTTCGGAATTAAAAAAATATTCATTTCTGCTTCTGGAAAACATTGGCAACTTTTTTCCCCATTTTCTACAATTCGAAAGAGCAAAGAAGGGGTCATTTTCCACTCATGTGCTGACTAAACCCTGCTCCATGTGTGTCGTTTTTTACCTCAGGTAAATTGAGATAATCAAAAATGAACTTGGATCGAGGAATGGGGCCTCCACCAGCCAATCCTTGATTGAGCTGGTACAGTTGATTCCATTCATCCAGCTCCTTTCTGTTGCCTTTCCTGTACGCCCATTGGAGGTCCCCTTGTTGCACATCCCATCTCAAATTACTCAGCTCCCCATGAATCGCTTTGAACATGGGCCCAGCCACGCTGAAACCATATCTCTGCAACCAGGAAAAAAAAAATCAAAAAACCCCACACGGTCAAGAAGAACCACAGTATCGTTAAATGCCAGGTGGGAAAAAACCTCCTCCCCCCCCCCCCAAAAAAAAAACAAAACAAAAAAACAAAACAACACATTTAAATGGGAAAAAAGGCTGCTACTCACCTCAAGAAAACTGTCTGCAACTTGCTCCACAAACGCGAACAGTCCAAAGTAGGCACCGTTCTGATTGACCCTAATGTGGAAGGATTCGGAGGCTGGCACCCCAGCATCTCTCATCACTTTGAAAGCGGCGGGCTCCCTCAAATAAGAATCTTCGCCCGGCTCATCGTAGAAAGACTGCAGGTTGAATTCTTCCACCGCCATGCCCTTTTTGTACTTGAAAACTTTTCCTTTGAAATCGAATTTTATTTTGGGTTTGGGCCAGGAGAGGGAGGTCACTCCACGCCTTCGGGTGAACACATTATCATACAGAACTCCGTTGAAAAAAACGGAGCCCCGGAAACCTTCCACAGTGATGGCTTGTTCTGGATCGCTTGTAAACCTGAACATGGATTAAAACATATTTTCAATTAAAAAAAATAAAAAAATAAGGCAAAAACGAACCCCACAGATTTAAGAATTCATAAAAAGTTTATTTAAGAAAACGGGCAAAATCTTTCTAATCTTGCTGATGTGCTTAAAATTCATGGAGTTCCAGGGGTTTCTGAGAAAAAACAGAAAAAAAAGCCGCTCATCGCATTGCGCTGAATATATATTTCGACCGACAAAAAAAGGGGGTTGGGAAAAGGAGATGATCTTGCTGCTTATACTTCAAGAATAAAAAGAGTGATCAAAAAAATAAAAAATTTGGGATCATGTGGCTTGTGCGTCTTTCGAGTTTGAAATGAGGGGATCTGTTTCAGAACAGGGGCTCACCAGTAGAGAGTGGGGAGACTGCTTTCAAGAGAAGCATCCCTGATCACTGTTCCATAATACTGTGGAAAATCCAAAGTCTGGAAAGGAGGGTCACGAGATGTATTCCCATCCACATCCGTTGTCTACGTCAAATTTCAAGAAAATCATATTAGCAAAACATAAAAAAATAAAAAAATAACCTCGGCTGCTCCCCAAATTCAACAAAAGCTACACCTGAGTAACTAGTTTGATTGATTGCTTTTTCATTTTTCTTTTCACTTCAAAATAGAAAACTGAAGCCGAAAACAGGGGTTCAGAAAAAGAGGATTTGGACACTGTTTTTCTTTTTTTCTTTTTTTTTTTTGGGGGGGGGGGGGGTGGTGGAGCAGAAAGGTGGATTTCTGGAATCGATGCAACATTCATTTCAGTTGAATCTCAAGAACTCACCGTGACATACCATCGAACCATATCTCCAGCAACAAAAGCAGATGCTGGAATGACAGCAACATAACCTGCACAGAAACTAAAATTAAAATCCGGGGTAGAAACCGCTCTCCAAAAAAGTATCCAGAATACTTTGTGACGGACTTTTCTTCAGCAAAGTGGTTGCATCCAACCAGGGAGGGATATCTTGTGGGAGGGGTAAATATTAAAAATATGCCAAGAAAAAAAACAACCAAAAAAAAACGTGATCAATTGATTAGGACGCACCATTTATCCCTGATTTAGTCATGGGCATGGTCGAGTCTTCACCATACATGACTTTGTAAACCAGCGAAACCGATGAAATTTCACTCAAATGCTCCGTCACGATCGCCTTGACTGTGAGGTCTTCACCAGCTGGAGGCATCTCAGCGTTGGAAGCCACCTCAACACTGCAAATTTTCAAAAAAAATCCAAACCTATTTATTATAACTTTATTTATTCAATTAATTTAATTTTAATTTATTTCTATATATTATGCTCAAATATATATATATATATATTTTTTTATAACACTTCTTCAACGACACCCTCCAACACAATTTTTTTTGCCTTTTTGAAAAACATCACATCAGGTTTTGGTCACACACAGTGCAAAATTTGGCCCCCACCCCCCCCAAAAAAATAAACTTGAAAGAACTTGGAAAAATCCCTTAGAAACCTGAAAAAGGACATTCCTCCAGATGTAGGTCTGCATCGCAATGTTCAGAAAAAATACAGACTTTTTTTTTTTTTTAATTATTTTTTTTACCTGGAAATGAAAGGTCCAGCCTCCAAGGGTCCAGAATTGGGTTCGCCGGGCGTCGGCTCATTGAGAAAAGTGAATTGTACTTCGCTGTCTGGGTAGTTGGGGATTCCATAAGAAACATTGGGGATTTGGCGGGGGTATTCGTTCGCGATGGCACTGGCAATGGTTCCATCGGGTCGAACCAGCCCGACATACTCTCCGTCAGATTTCATACGGAAATTTGTATGCACCGCTATGTCAGATGTTTTGTCCTTCCCTGAAAAAGAGTGCATAATGGATTCAATCTTCCATAGGGAAAAAAAAAAACACTAAAAAGAGTAAGAACCCCCCCCCAAAAAAAAACCCAAAGGAAGTGTTGGTGTGTGCATCTGAAAGTGTGGACTTGAGAATTTGTTTTTATTTTCATTTTTTTCCCTCTTGTAGAGGGAAGTTTGTATTAAATCATCAAAGGCAATGCTCTGGCCCCTCCACCTCGAGGGGAAAAAAGAATGTAGTATTTTTGTATTCAACATCGTCAATGACACTCGGAGTTTTATATCAGCTTTTTTTTTTCAATGAGCTGAGGGACCTCTGATAACAGAATGAAACAACCCAGCATCCAAAAACGATTTGGATGGGTGTGTTCCACAGCCAACCACCTGATTTCATGGGAAAAAAAATAAAGAAAATGATGGATGGGTATGTGTAAGTTGAGAACAACTGAAAGAATGCAAAGAGATGTTATTACCTGATGCAAAAATAATGATGTACTGCTCCGGACCGATGTCAATGGAGGGAAATGTCCATTTTCGGGGTTCCTCTGGATCGTCCGTCAGTGACCAGCCCTTCATTGAAACGCAAACACAAAGAATGAGAAAAAGAGCAATGGCATATCGGTCACACATTGACAGTGCAAATTCCTGACAAAAAAAGGGAAGAAAAATATCATGTGGTTCGATGTTTAAAAAAGGGGTGGGGAGTGGGGGGGCAAAACAAGAGGGTCAGAAAACTTGAATGGTTTTTTGGGGGAGAAAAAACGAAGAAAAAAAAAATTATGCTGGAAATATGCACAGATGTGCACAGACAGAAAAAACAGCTTTCTTTGGAGAATGCATCAATCTCCATGCCCACCCTCCCAAACAAAAAAGTTCACAGTTAAAATGAAGAACATAATAAAATTCATTAAAATTACTGTTTTAATTTAATTTAATTTAATTTTTTTACTGTTTTTCTTAATACTGGAAAGAAAAAGTAGTCTTAGCAAAATCTGACACATACCTGTAAATTGACGCTTTCTGATTCTCTGTTGTGCAATTCCAGCCAATCCGAGGTTTCTCCATCTTCGTCGACGAAACCATCATTGATGACCATGACCTCCGTGACGACCACCTGTGCATCGTTTATCGAATACTGATGATTACGCTCAGATTTTGCCATCCTATTTCTTTTTCTTTTATTCTTTCTGTTTCTCTGCTTCCTCTTGTTCCTGTTGTTGTTTATCCGTCGCTGTAAGACGTCATTCTTTTTGTTTCCCAGAAAAAGAAATGTCAGAGATCGAGAAAATCGACTTGGTGGCGCTTCTTTCGGAAAAAAAAATAAAATCATTACCATCAATTAAAAAAAAATAGTGAGTATTTATATTCAAAAAAGCAAAAAAAAAACAATGGCAGTGCAGATAATTTTTTTCTTTGTTATTTCGTTCTGTCCTCCAGGGATTAAATCATATCGTTTAGCAATTGATTTATTATTTTGTTTTAACAGAAACCAGACTGGACAACTGATGCACAGATGTTATTCTGAATCGGCCTGAAAGTAATTTTTGTCAAGCATCCAAACAACTAAAATTAGTTCTGGAGGAATTAAATTTTGGTTAAAAGTTTTTGAGAAATTGGTCCCAGTTCGCGAAAATTAAGGAAATTCAAAATCAATTTTCTGACCTGGATACCGGGGGAGGATCCAATTGATCGCACTGGAGAGTCCTCTGAGCCAGAGTCGCTCTCCATCTGAATGAAATTTAACCCAAAAAAAATGAAATTTAACAAAAAAAAAGAAATTTAGGACTGTTGTTCATTGGTAAAACATCTGTAGATGAGTACCCCAGAAGAAGTCACTACTTCATCCAATCCAGTATATATATGTAAATATGAATCCCCCACCTGTCTCCTTTTTTTGGATTCTGTTCAAAAAACAGGGAAAAAAATTACAATGCTTCAATTTGAAATATTAAGCAAAAAAAACAAAAAAAAACATATTCTTCTGGTTTAGATAAGCAATCCAAGCTGTTTAATTGTGTACCCCCCCCCCCTTTTCTTTTTTCTTGACATCCCCTTCTATATCACAAACAAATAGCTGATTTCCGTACTGGCAAGGATGGGCAAATGACGAAAGTGCTATCTTCTCTTCGACACCTGTTGCATCAGAGAAAAAAAAAAAGCAAAAAGAATATAAATATAATAATCACATTCACAATAATTCCTTTGTCGATCATTCTGCCAGTGAACATTCAGTGGATGCCTCACACAAATGTGTTGACAAACAGGTTCCACCCTCAAACACCAAAAATAAACATGCATCAACGGGCACTGGAAAATTCACAATCACACACCAGTTGTCCGCTCCGAATTTAGTGCATCCGACCAGGGTGGCCCCATTGAATACAACAGGGAACTCTTGCCCAGAACCGCACTCGTCTCCTCTCCCTAACATCCACAAAAAAACAATTCAATCAAATTTCCCATTTCTTGCATCCCCTTTCTTCCAATTGTACATTGTCATCTCCTCCAATTCACCGCCACCTGTCCTCCCACTCCTAAAAATTTATCGATCGATAAAAAAACAAACGAGAAGATTGGGGATCGCGCGCATAACTCATCGTTCTTGGTGGATCTGAGAAAATGGATCGTGCGTATCACCTGGAATTTCGATCCTATCTGTCTGACCAAACGCCGCCACCGCCAGGAACAACAGCCGCCACCAAACTCCGATCCATCGCGCCGCCATCTTTCACTCGCTCTGGGGCTCCCCCTCCCAACGATCGGCAACTCAGAACACAGAAAGAATACGATCTCGTCGCAGAGCCTGGAGTCGAGGCTTCGCTGCCCTGCTCCTTTTTTTTCCTCTTTGAATGAATTCTCGAAGGGAACGTAGTTAGGGTCCGGTCCGTAAACGCAGCCCTTCTCGGGGGAAATTCCACCTCCAGGCCGATGGGGGAAATGCGGGGGGGGCTGATGCGAGGCTTTCTTGCTTGCATCACTATGTCGGGTGGTCCCAGAGCAGACGCGAGTGATGCGACTGGGGATGAAAACCTGCAAGAGCTTCAGTTTCAACATGTGTTGAGAGTTGATTCGTCTGGGATGGATATATGACACAAGCTTTTCTTTTTCGCTGTCAAGTTTCACCTCTGTATTATTGTCACGGGGAGACCAAGGTGTTTTGTTTGGGGGGGGCAGCATCCACTCTCCCCTGGCTACGCTTATTATGTCCGTTGCTCAGGTCCTCTTTTGGGTTCAGAATCACCTTTCCTCAAAAGATCGCATTTCCTCTCCTCGGTTTGAATTTAACTGCTTCGGTTTCCACTGTGTTGATTCTTGCAGGAAAGATTCTGGATGAAACCAACCCCCCCCCAAGTCTCTGGTGTTTTTTGTTATTCCAATGATGTAGTCATCTGCCTCTTTCATCACCCTTATTGAAGGTTATAGAAGTGTACGTACAGAGAGCATTTACGTTCTGTGGAATACAGTAAACGGGATCAGAACTGAGTCGGTCATGGGGTTTAGTTGGGAAGACTCGGAGGAAAAGGAAGAGATTTAAGGAAGAAGGTGGTTGGGTGTATGGTCGTTTTATTTTGCTTACATTGTGTAAAGCGTTCTTTGGCGGCCGTTTCACCACTCGGTATCGCTGTTGCGAACGAGTGTATTCAACATGGTTTCGGAGCCAGCCAGTCGGTTGGCTGTAAAATTGTTTTTTCTGTTTTTGATAATCGGAACACAATCGGTTCAAGCCTTCTTCTCAGGAAGGGCGGACACTACCCAGTTTGAAAAAGATATGGCGTGTATTCTTCGATACGAAGTGTTACGGGCACGAGCGGAAAAGGGAGAGTATATACCAGGACTGTCGGACCGAATGGAAGTGAGAGAGGACAAAGTGGGGTTACAGGGTCAGGTGGAACAAAAAGGAAAACCCGCGGAGGGGGTGCAGCTGAACGACGAAACCGCGATCAAGCGCTCTGGCGTTTACGAGCTGATCATTTGGTGTGAGCGCATCTATCGCCAGGTGACTCGTGTCACTCAGCTCGACCCGCAAACCAGTCTTACTGGGTACGTGTTGGCGTTGGGAGTCCTTCTGAGCTACGGTCTTCATGGGGTACAGCGTTTACGAACGTTGGGGCAAAAGTTCGCGGCTTTCGTGAAAGGAAAAAAGAACCCGACTCATAAGATCTACGTCATGGCGGCCGACGAGGCGCGTGCTTCAGACTCAGCACCCACTTCAACACTGACCCCCTCGGAAGGAGATCTATCCCACTTGGTCGACCACCTCACGCAACTCGCCGATGTTCTGGATGATAAGCTTCAGTCCGAGCCACAGGAGGCGCAAGCGTTTGCAGCAGGTCGTACGGAACCTACTGGACTTCCCTCTCGCAACTGGAGGATGCCGATTCGCTGCCACTATTGCCGAAAGCTGGGGCATATGTTTCGCAACTGCCCAGCTCGCAAAGCTAAGGAACCCACCGACACAACGCATCCAAGAGAAGTCGAACCGGGAACACACGAAACTGGAGGTTCCAACGCCGTACAAGCTCTTTGTGAAGCCCTTCGACAACAGCTCCAACAAGGCGAAACACTTCCCCCTCCTGTCACGACCCCTGTGGTACGTAAGCAGCTGAAAGTGAAGACAAAGCTGGAGGGTTTCCCAAAAACCGAGTTTGCGTTGGTGGACAGTGGTTCCGCTGTAAATATATTACCTCTCGCGCTGGCGAGAAAGCATAATATTCTCCTGTCACACAGTGCTATACCAAGTGTGACAGGGTTTAACGGATCAAAGGATCGGGTCGCTGGTGTCGCGTTGTTGGGAGTGGAAGTAGGTCCGTGGAACTCGGCGAGGGAGGAGTTTTTGGTAACCGAGCACTCGGGGGGAATTATCCTTGGACTTCCTGCGTTACATAGTCTCGCCGTCAGTATCGATTGTCAGCGGGACGTATTGAAGGACGATCGTGGCCGGTGTATTCCTTGCCAGGCGGTGTTCGCTACAGAGAAGGGGGAGGAACAAAAAAACTGGTGTTAGCGGTTGCCGTTGAACCGCTCAAACAAATATCGACGGTCGTCATTTCCAGAGGAATGAGTGGGAAGCGTCACCGACCTCTATTTTTACACCGTGGGGAGCATGGCGTTCGGATTCCGCTTGGCAGTTCGAGTGTGGTGGGGCCGTATCAAACCGTTACTATTTGTCCTCCTATTCGTATTCGTGGACAGGGTTTGGCTGGCCTACTCCCAATCGGCCAACCGCTCGGCCTTATCCATGCGCCGACTATTGGGAAGGAGGGTCGTGTTCGTATCTGTATTTATAACCCAGGGCCTCGCGCCAGAATGTTAACGAGTCGCCTTTGCCTGGCTGAGTTGAGGGTGCTGCCGGGGGTCAAGGTTGTCTTCGAAGAAAGTGATTTACTGCAAGGGTTTCAGGAGGATTCGGGAGTGTTGCCACAGCCAAGTGACCTGCGGCATTCGACGGACGATGTACGCTGTAATGGTTTGCCTCCTTTTGTCGAGTGTTCGGGGATGGAGATGGATGAATTGGAGATGAATGCGATGCATGGGCTGCGCATGAAGCGTCAGCGGACAGGAGACATTCGGTGTGAGGGAGACAGACAGCAGAGGGGAGGTCAGAACCAGAGATAGGACTTTACGGTTACGGTCACCGTAACCGGACCGTAACCACCGTAACCGGACCGTAACCGGAGTACAATTTTCGTCAGAAAATCGTACTTTTACGGCCGTAACCGTAGCACCGTACCACTCCGTACCGCTCCGTACCGGACCGTAACGACCGTAACGGCCGTAACAACCGTAAACCGTAGAAAGTGAACCCCGCAGGGTCCCGCGATTCCAAAGGAACCCAGGGGGATTCGAACCCGCGACCCTACTGACTGCAGCCTAACGCTTTAGCACTGAACCACGCTACTTCACGGTGATTTAGGGCCTACCGTAGTTATACCGTACCTGTTCCGTACCGTAAAAACAACATATTACTCCGGTTACGGTACGGAGTTACGGCCGTAGTACGGTGACCGTAACCCGACCGTAACCGGACCGGACCGGAGTCGGACCAAAAATTTGGCCCAAGTCCTATCTCTGGTCAGAACTTCTGTGGGTTGGACTGTGAGTCAGAAACAGTTTTGGAACATGATGATTTGGGATGTGAGGCAGAAGTGGTTTCAGCAAGTGGAGACATGGGCACTCAGATATTCTGTGGGCTGGGCTGTGAGTCAGACGCAGGTCAGGAACCTGTTGGTTTGGGCCGTGAGTCAGAAGCTGTTTCAGCCGGTGGAGGCATGGGCATCCCGACGTTTGTAGGGGATTTGGGTGGAGGTTGTTTGGACACAGGGGGCAGCAGTCAATTTGGGACTCCTGGCAGAATGTCAAGGGCACAAGGTGTCAGCCATCAGTTTGGGGATTCGGGGGTTTCCTTGGATCAGTGTAACACACAGCAGTTTTCGACTTACATGATACACCAACTCAAGCTGCAGGCTTCCGGTGACGAGCTGGCTGACTGGGAAATCCAGCCGTTTCCACCCACTGCCTCATGTTCTGGTATTCAAGCACTTGCCACCTTTCAGTCGAGTAGTCACTGCTCTCCTCAGTCGGCATCCTCCTCCTCTACCTCTTCTGCCCCCAATGCAACAGTGGGGGCCTCCCAGGATTCCTCTTGGTTTGCAGCCTATCCCGATGTCTTCACCTCCAGTCTCTCCCAGTCTCACACCTCCCCAACTCAGGCACTGCAAGTGTGTCATCGGGAGATTTCTTGGCGTATTCCATATGAGCATATTCCCCTCCAGCACAATGGCAGCCGTTTTCTTCCTACACAGGTGGACAGCACAGAGATACAGGAGCTGTTGGGTACACTGGAAAAAGATGGGGTCATTCGCCCCTTACGCCCCCAAGAGCGGGCAGTTATCAGCCCATGCTTGTTTATTCGAAAGAAATCTGGGGCTGTCCGTAAGACCGTGGACTTTCGCTGGGTTAATTCCTACAGTGAATCTTGGGGCAGCGACAATATAAATGTGATGGAAACTATTCGGGGGCTGCCTAGCCACTGGGACCGGTTTACCATTCTTGACCTCAATCAATCCTTCTTTCAGATGCCAATCTGTTCGGCCTTGGAAAGGTTGTTTGGTTTTGAGACCCCTCACGGTACCTTTGTGTATCAGCGTCTCCCTCAAGGCTGGGTGTGCTCGCCTGGCCTCCTGCATGACCGTTTGGCCAAAATCCTGCAGCCCACAGAAGGGCGCAACTTCGTTGATGATATTATTATCGGTGGGCAGGGGGCTGCAGACCATGATCGCAACCTGAAGGCAGTTCTGGAGGTGTTATTGGCTAATGGGCTGACAGTGAGCAAAACAAAAGCACAAATTTCCAAAGCGGAGCTGATTTTCCTTGGTTTTTCAATTTCTGGCCAAGGCATTTCTTTGGATGCGTACATCAACGCTCAGTTGGCCAATTTACCTTCTATGGAATCGGTGAGGGATGTCCGCAAGTTCATGGGCATCATGAACATCTGCCGCCCGGTCACTCCTGGCTTGACAGAGATCCTCAGGCCCTTGATGGCCCTTCCGAAGGGGGCTTCCCAGGCTGAGCTGCAGAGGGTGGTCAAGGCAGCTTGGGGTCAGATCCTACAACACACACGACACATTCACTCACCCAGGCCATCCAGTGAATACTATTTGCATACTGATTGGAGTGGCCAAGGTGCTGGGTATATCTTATATGATGGTCACCCCTCAGCAGGGAGGGTGGTGGCCATCAACAGTCGACAGATTTCTAACAGTCCTGACAGCTCATTTTTGGGAGAATTGGGGGCAATTGTCTGGGCTTTGAAAAACATTTCCAGCCTGGTGAAAGGAAGCAAGCTCACCCTGCTGACTGATTCGGAGTCCTCTCTGCACAAGCTGTTGGGGGCCTCGTACAAGACACTTACCGAAGATGTGCGGGTCGCCCGCCTTGCTACTTGGATGGCTGCCAACTTCCCGATCCCTGGTCGGCTGACGATTCGCTTCATCCCAGGCGAAGACAACCATTGGGCCGACGCATTGTCTCGCTGGTACCGCCGACCCAACGCGCGCTGCGTCGCCCCGGATTCCGAGCCACCCTTGCCTCCAGCTAGCTGCTCCCCACCTCTGGCTCCCACGGTTATTCCTTTGGATACAGAACCCCAGGCGCCTACAACGATTACCGAGAATGTCGTACCACCACAGGAGGTTTCGCTTTTGCCAAACGCAGGGCGAGCATTACCAAATCCACTGATGTCATCATCACCTGATTTTCACACTGCTGCGTTTCACTCTGAAACGAATTCTGCAGTGGTGGAGGGGATCCGAGTGGAAGGCGAGCAGGAGCAGAACTTTGCAGCGCATCTGGCGGTGGTGCGTCGTCTCCACGCCTCGGAGCACTGGGGGGCACAGAAGTTATGGGATCAAGTTCGTCAACGCCATCTACAGGTGACTTACAGTGACGTTTGCGAAGTCGTCAAGCGTTGTGCAACATGCCAGTTTTTCGCACAACCGAAAGAAAATGTAAGGATTCTACAGTTCAGGGGAACTGTCAGATCCTCAGTTCAGGGAACTGGCAGACCTGCAGTTCAGGGGAACTGACAGGCCTGCAGTTCTAGGGAACCAGCAATGCTGCAGCCGGTTTGCTGCAGCAGGGCGGAACCCTTAGATCTGTGAATGGGGGCTGACAGCTCAGCAGACGCTTTTCTGCAGGGCTGGCAGCTCAGAAGGTTTCAGACAGGGGACCTGACACTGAGGCAGACTGTCAGGTCATGTTGATGGATAGGACCTTGAACGATCAGTTTGGATCAGAGGTGCAGCCTAGGGTATTTGGGCAGCACCTCAGGGTATTCTTGTAACTCGATTTTGGGGTTGAACACTCTCTCTCTCCCGCTCTCTCGTGTCAGAACTTGTTGCAGCCTTCTAGGCTGTTGTTTCAGGCTGGCAGACTGCTTCAGAGTCGCAGTCTACAGCGCAGTCTTTACATTGGTTTCGGAGCTCAGGGCTGGCGACAAGATCGCAGCGTTCCTGAAAGGCTTCAGGAGGAAGCAAAGGGGAGAACGAAGTTCTGGTGAAAGGTAGCGCAGGCAGGCGCAGCTTTCAAAGGAGAGGTCGCAGAAAGGTTCAGCGCAGATAGGCGCAGCTTTCAGAGAGATCCCAGAAAGGTTTGGCGCAGGCAGGCGCAGCTTTCTAAAAGGTCGAAATCGCAGTACTGCCTGAGTGCAGGTTTGAGTAGGCGCAGCGGCGCAGGGTCTAGAAGACGCAGGTTTGCGCAAGTTTTCTAGGTTAATCATAGTAGGCGCGGCGGCGCAGATCTAGAAGACGCAGGTTTTGCGCAAGGCTTCTTGGTTAGTCGGAATTAGCCGGTGTTGTAGTGGCTTTCTGCAGAAGTGTGCTGCATGAGTTTTGGGAAACCTGTGACAGTGGAGAGTAGTGGAAGTGAAGCAGAATCAGACGTAGAGACTGTTATTCAGTGTGAGGCAGGGCTGCCACCTGATCTGTTTACTTTCTCAGGGGACTGGGTTTCAGCCCCTTTCAGGTTACCCAGACCAGTGCAGGTTTTTGGTCCGGTGAGACACCCATTGGCAGTGGTGCCTCCACCTCCTCTCAGAGCGCCTCCTCACGGCCACAGGAAGGCAGAACGCAGTGGTAATATTATCAGATACTACGACTGTTCTGACCCTCAGTGTCCGATCTACAGATCGCAGAGGGCAACGCAGGAAAGACGTGAGCGGAACAGGAGGAATGTCAGGCACAGACGAGCACCCCCAGATGGGAACGCCAGCCCCAGATCCGTTCGATCTTCAGGGTCTGAGGCGGGGCATGGCAGAGATGCAGGAAGAGATCCTGCACCTGAGGCAGGTCGCCGCTAATGTCAACGCGCAGATGGACGATGCAGTCCGGCACGCAGTACGGACTAGGTTGGCCGAGCAGCATCCGCCGGCAGCTCTGGGTAAAGCAAGGGCAAAAGGCCCTGACTCCTGGTATGGTGATCCACAGGATGTCCCTCTGAACGAATGGCAGGTTCAGTTGCAGACATATTATGATCTGACTGCAACCAGAGACAGGGAACAGCAGGTTTTGGTGGCTGCAGGCTGTTTAAGAGGTGCTGCAGGTACATGGTGGAGAAGTCGTTACGAAGAGGCAATGGCAGGCCAGAGGGCTTTGCCTACAGATCTGACCGCACTAGTCGCAGATCTCAGACGGCAGTTCGGCAAGACCAACGAGAACAAGGACTTCAGACGTGAATGGTCACGCCTGAAGCAGGGTCGAATGTCTGTCGCAGAATATGTGCACGATTTTCGCAGGCTCATGTTGCAGATCAACGACAGCAATGCTGGGGAGCAGCTGTTTCGTTTCATAGAAGGTCTGAATGATCGTTTGCGCACTAAGGTTGAAATGGAAGATCCTGCAGATTTGGAGCGTGCAATAGCACTTGCCGCTACATGGGAAGGACCTCTAGAGATATACCGCAGAGAAGGACGCAGAGGCCGCAGTCCCAGAGGCAGGCGTGAAAGTTCACGCAGGGACAGGTCCCAAAGCAGGGGACGATCCCAGAGCAGAGGACGCTCACAGAGCAGAGGACGCTCGCAGAGCAGAGGCAGGTCTCAGAGTTTCAACCGTGGCAGATTTGACGATCGGCAGACACCGCGTTATATTCCCCAATCAGGTGACCGCATGGAGGTTGATGGCCTCCAGCGAAACCGTGTGGGTTTTGACGACGGCAAACGCCGTGACGCAAGTCGCAGCAAGAGCAGGGGACGCAGTGGCAGTCCTCGCAGACAGAGGCGAAAGTCTGGAGAAAGTTCGTCAGCAGGCAGAAGCAGAATGGACGCAGGTCGCGCTGCAGCAAATGTGCGATGCTACAACTGCGACAAGTTGGGCCATTTTGCTGTTGATTGTCAGGAAAACTGAGCAGGCTGGAGTCTGGAGAGACTGCCAGCCGTGGAGAAGAGAAGCAGGAGGACAGAAGTGGAGTGTGGGAAGGTCGGCGTAGCCACCCACACAAGGTGTTACCTCAGGGGAGGGTAGCCTATGGGCGTGGAGTCCATTCTAAGGTTGATGAGCCGTGTGTAGCCGTAACCGAGGAGAAGTGTGTAAGATTCATGGATGGAATTTCTGCAGGTGGTGGTCCAGGCAGGGACACCGGTGCAGGGAATTCTGGAGGCCTTAGGGAGAAGGTGAGCAGTACTGCAAGTGGTCTGCCGAAGTTGGGGAGGCTTGCAGTTTGTTTGAAGAGTGCAATGGTAGATGCTGGGCGCGGAGTCGCAGCATCTGCAGATGTTTCAGAGAAGGATTCTGAAGGTGTAGTGCAGGAGGCACTGACACCTGCAGGGTCATGGAGTGAGATTGAGGGGGTTGATGTGCCTACGGTAGCCACAACTACTCAATTCTCAGAGGCAGTAGGTGCAGGGCCAGGCGGGGCCACACCTGACTTGCATGATTTTTCAGTGCATGTTGGTGCTGCTGGTGATCTGAGGGCAGACACCGCAGACCTGTTTTCAGTGAGAGAGGAATCTGGGCTGGGCAGACCTAATGAAGTTTGCTTTAAAGGATATAGCTTGGATGAACCCCCACTTTTAAAGTTGAGAGGAGTCCATGGGGGGACTCAGGGAATGTTGAAGACCACAGGGTTTGTGGCAGATTGTTTTGCTAGAATTTTGATAGATAGTGGTGCAACCGACAATTTTGTTTCGAAAGATTGGTTGCAGGAAAACAGCATACAGACACAACACTCTGAGGCAGTTTCTGAAGTTCAGTTGGCAGATGGCAGGACTTCGGAAAAGGTAGAAAAAGAACTGCAGGCCAGTGTCAAGATGGGGAGGTTTGTGTCTGAAGAAAAGATGTATGCAGTAACACTGGGCAGATATGACCTGGTGCTGGGTATGTCTTGGTTGATCAAACATAACCCCACCATAGATTGGCAGGAAAAGATAGTGGCTTTGCAGGGGCCTCAGGGTAGAGTCGTTAAACTTAGAATGCAAACAGGCAGATTGGAAGATTGCAGTACAGCAGATTTGGACCTCATGTCTGCACATGAGGTAGCTCGGGCAGCTCGCAAGGGCCTGCCGATGTACCTATTGAATTTACGGGAAGTAAATAATGGATGTTCAATAAATGGTTTGGAAAGTACTGATGCAGTGAGAGGCAGTGAACCAGAAACCTTGTCAGAGGAACAGAAAGAGGCAGTTGAGCTAGAAAAACAGATCAGAAAGGAGTTTCAGGATTTGTTTAAAGAGGAACTGCCGCAGGAATTGCCTCCTGACAGGGGTGTGAACCACAAGATTGAATTGGTAGAAGGGGCAGAACCAGTGAAAAAGGGGCTTTATAGAGCCAGTTTTGCAGAAAGAGAAGAATTGAAGAAGCAGTTGGCAGAGTTACTGAAGCAGGGTTTTATCAGACCTAGCAAGTCACCCTGGGGTTCACCAATTTTGTTTGTTCCTAAGAAGAACGGAAAGCTTAGGATGTGCGTAGACTTTCGGGCACTTAACAAACTAACGGTGAAGAACAGGTACCCTATCCCAAGGATAGAGGAATTGCTGGATCAGATTCAGGGAGCTCGCTGCTTCAGCAAAATTGATCTCTGCGCAGGCTACCATCAGGTGCGGTTGGACCCTGCAGACTGTGAGAAAACGGCCTTCCGCACCAGGTATGGCCTCTACGAGTACATTGTTCTTCCTTTTGGGCTGACAAATGCTCCTGCCACCTTCATGAACACAATGAATCATGTGTTACATGATTTTCTGGATACCTTCTGCATCGTTTACTTAGATGACATCTTGATTTTTAGCAAGAGTTGGGCAGAACACAAGGTTCACTTGAAAAAGGTGATGCAGAGATTGAGGGAGCAGAAATTATATGCTTCAGCTTCCAAATGTGAAATCTGCAGGGAGCAAGTTGAGTTTCTGGGGCATGAGTTGAGTGCTGCAGGAGTACAGGTGTTGCAGAGTAAGGTGCAGGTCATCAGGGACTGGCCACCTTTGACTTCAGTGAAGGATCTCAGGTCATTTCTGGGATTGGCAAACTATTACAGAAGATTCATCAAGGATTTTTCTGCAAGAGCCAAACCACTCACTGCTCTATTGAAAAAGGAGGCAGTGTGGAAATGGACTGAGGCAGAAGCTGCAGCAATGCAGGATGTCAAGGAGGCGTTAATGTCTGCACCAGTGCTTTTGGTGCCTGACCCAAGTCTGAGATTCGAGGTGATCACAGATGCCTCAGACTATGCTATTGGAGCAGTCCTAACACAGGACCAGGGGCAGGGTCAGCAACCAGTGGCATATGAAAGCAGGAAACTGCAACCGGCAGAGCTCAACTATGCGACTCATGAAAAGGAGCTGTTGGCTGTGGTGCATGCTCTGAAAGTGTGGAGGCACTACTTGGATGCTCAGGAGTTCACCGTGCACACCGATCATGCACCTCTAAAATTTTTGCACACCCAGCCTCACCTGTCACAGAGGCAGGCAAGATGGATGGAAACTCTGCAATCCTTCAAGTTCGAGATCAAGTACCGGCCAGGCAGAGACAATGTGGTGGCAGATGCGTTGAGCAGGGCCACACATCAGGCAGAGGAACATGGTCCTCAGCTGAATGCAAGGATAAGGTTGACAGCAGATCGGGAATTTCAGCAGGCAGTGCTGGCAGCTTACAAGAAGGATCCATTGTGTTGGCAGCTGATTGGAGCACCTTCCAGACCTCCACATGTGAAATGGGATGGTCTGAAACTTTGGAGACATGTTGGTCATTCCTGGAAATGGTGGATACCTGAAGCAGATGGGCTCAGGGAAAAGATACTGCATGCTTGCCATGAGTCTGCATTGGCAGGACATCTGGGCAGGAGGAAGACCCTGCACAGGGTTCAGCAGTATTACTTCTGGCCACTCATTTCAGGATCTGTGCAGAAGTATGTGAGGAATTGCATTCCCTGCCAACGAAACAAGGCCTCTACTCAGAAGCCTTTGGGTAAGCTGCAGCCCTTGCCAATTCCAGATGGCAGGTGGACTAGTGTTTCATTGGACTTTGTTGGACCTTTGCCAAGGACTCAGAAAGGGTCAGATTATTTGCTGGTGGTTGTGGATCGATTCACAAAAATGATCAGACTCATTCCAACAAAGCAGACAGTTACTGCTGCAGGGGTAGCAGATTTGTTTTTCCAACATGTGGTTCGTTTCTTTGGATTGCCTCAAGAAATTGTTTCTGATCGGGATAGTCGTTTCACTAGCAATTTTTGGAGGGCTCTTTGGAAGAAGGCAGGCACTCGGTTAGCAATGTCTAGCAGTTATCATCCTGAGACAGATGGTCAGACTGAGCGAGCTAACAGAACAGTGCAGGAAATTCTGCGCAGTTATGTGGAACCTGCAGGCACAGACTGGGATATGCATTTGGATGCTGCAGAATTTGCATACAATTCCAGCATAAATGCTACAACTGGGTTTTCTCCCTTCTATTTGATGAATGGACAACAACCCAGAACTCCTGCAAGTGCTGTAGCTGCTACAGCTTGCCCTGCAGTGGATGATTGGTGGTCTACTTGGCAGACTGCATTGCAAACCTGCAGAAGGAACATTGCTTCTGCTCAGGCACGTCAACGCCAGGGGGCGGACGAAAACAGAAGGGGAGGGGGCTTTCAGCCGGGCGACAAAGTTTTTCTCGCCACGAAGGACTTACCCCTACCACAGGTGTTGAGCAGGAAATTGACTGCAAAATACTGTGGACCTTTTGTAGTTCTGAAGAGGTTATCTGAAGTTGCAGTCAGGCTGAGGCTGCCAGGTCATTGGAAAATTCATAACACCTTCCATGTGTCCAAGCTGAAACCTGCTTTCGAAGATCAGGAGGGCAGCTTTCCTGACAGGGAGGCACCCAGGTGGCAACCTGAGCCTGAAATGGTGGCAGGCCAAGAGGAGTATCTGGTTGACAGGATTCTGGCAGATAGGACTGTCAGGGGCAAGAAGCAGTACCTTGTCAGGTGGCAGGGTTATGATCAATCGGAGGACACCTGGGAACCTGCCAGAAACTTGCGAAACGCACCGGACAAGTTACGTGAGTTTGAGATAAGAAGCTGAAAGGACTAGATCAAGCAGAGGTGACAGGTTGATGTCTCTGACAGACTGAAGCAACCCCTGACAGAAACAGAAATAGGTGTGCAGTATACTGGAGTCGGAAACTGTCTAGCAAGTTACGTGCGCAGAGCAAGAAGAGAGAAAGAGGAGCCTATCGTTCGGAAAGGAAAAAAAGAAAAGGAATCAACATGGATCAGCAACCAGCAAACCAGGCCGCCCTTATCGTCTCAACCCCCGCCAGCAGCAGTGAACCAGCAGAGGCTGCCCCTGTGGTTATCCCTGCGGCAGCGGTGGAGAAAGCCGACGTGATCAAGGGGGCAGATGAGGTTGTGGCGTTTGAGGAGGCTGTGCAGGTCCTGCGGAAGAGGGCAGTCGACGTTGCGGAGTTGGAAAGGCTGAGGAGCAAGTGTCAAAAGGTGGAGCAGGAAAAGTGGAAGCTGCAAGGGTCTCTGAGTGCTGCCGAGAGTGAGCTGAAAGCGTGGCGAGAGTGGGCGAAGAAAATGCCGGTAACGCGGTTGGATTCCGAAGAGGAGTTGTCCTTCGGCTTCCTGGACACAGGGCTCCCTGAACCAGAAAAACCTGCAGCAGACCAAAAGAGTGAGATGGAGACGGCGCTGAAAGAAACGGGACGTGGCTGTTCGCTTTGCTTCAAGACGGCGAGGTCTCTTGGGGCACCAGTTCGGGAGCTTCCATGTGGAAAGCACAGGGTATGCTGCAGGGACCTCTGTGTCCAGAGACTCTGGTACGCGCCAGACGTAACGGTGGAGAGAACGAACCCAGACGGGAGCTTGGAGGTGGTTGGACGACTCAGCGAAACGCGAAAGGGGGTCTCGGTGGATGCGACGAAAGAGTGCGGGCTGTGCCAGCTGCGGGAGCACACGGTCATGGCGCCGAGGGTGCTGACGTCCTTGCGGATTGCGGTCATCAGTCCACCCCTGCCAACGCAGCCAGCCTCCCCGGGACGAACCAATCGTGACTGCGTGCCACTTCGAGAGATCCGCTGGAGTGTGCCCGCGCTTGCGCCAAAGAGGGGCTTGAAACGTCCGGCGACCTGAGGCAGGAATCGACAGGAGGTGTGACCATGGGAGTGGATGATTGAATGTGGTTTGCTCAGGGGGTGCAGTGAAAGAGTTGGTGATTTGGGGCTGTCCAGTTTCTGGTGATCAGTGTGTTGGAAGTGGAATTTTTCAAGGGCTGTCCAGTTTCTGGTGATCAGTGTGTTGGAAGTGGAATTTTTCAGGCAGGGTTAAACCCTTAGGGCTGTCCAGTTTCTGGTGATCAGTGTGTTGGAGGTGGACAAGGATCTTTTTGCAGTTTCTGATCAGGTTGAGATGAAAACTCTGAAGTTTGCAACCTGTTTTGGTTATGAAAATGGTTCACCTGTTGATACATTGCAAGACCAGCAGGGGTAAGATGTTATTGCTAGAGAATTCCATATTTGCAATCTGAAATAAGAGTTAATGAATTAGCCAAAGGGAGAGTAAAGAATTGCATGGTGACCTTTGAGGGAAGTCCAGTCAAATGGGTTTTTATTATACAGAGTTGCAATGGATTGGGTAATCAGGTGACTCAGGTATTCTGCAGGAAAAGGGGGTTTTTGTTTGCCAAGAAGTTTTGGTGTCTCAGCTGACCTTGTGAGCTGTAGGAAAATCTTCTAGGGAAGGCAGAATTAAACTGTCTATGATTTCCTTGTTGCTTTGAACTTTTTATAAGGTAGTTTTTCTGGATTTCCTGGGTAGTGCAAGATGGTGGCAGAAACAAACACTTCAGGTTGTAATTTTCCAGCAAGGGTGTTACCAATTGATTTTTCAGGGTATTTTGGGTTTCTGTTGCATTAGGACAATTTCCTGAATACAGTGTTCTTGCAGAACTGCTTTGACTTCCTTATATAACATAACCCCTTTCGAAACCCAGTTTCTGTGGCAGAGAAGTTAAAAAAAAAAGTTGACATCCAAAAAGGGGCAAAGGTTGTTATTATAATCTTTTGGGGCAGTAAGGGACTACTGCCAACTAGATGGGGAGGAATGTAAGGATTCTACATTCCTTACATTGAAATTGGCTCCGAAACCAATGTAAAGACTGCGCTGTAGACTGCGACTCTGAAGCAGTCTGCCAGCCTGAAACAACAGCCTAGAAGGCTGCAACAAGTTCTGACACGAGAGAGCGGGAGAGAGAGAGTGTTCAACCCCAAAATCGAGTTACAAGAATACCCTGAGGTGCTGCCCAAATACCCTAGGCTGCACCTCTGATCCAAACTGATCGTTCAAGGTCCTATCCATCAACATGACCTGACAGTCTGCCTCAGTGTCAGGTCCCCTGTCTGAAACCTTCTGAGCTGCCAGCCCTGCAGAAAAGCGTCTGCTGAGCTGTCAGCCCCCATTCACAGATCTAAGGGTTCCGCCCTGCTGCAGCAAACCGGCTGCAGCATTGCTGGTTCCCTAGAACTGCAGGCCTGTCAGTTCCCCTGAACTGCAGGTCTGCCAGTTCCCTGAACTGAGGATCTGACAGTTCCCCTGAACTGTAGAATCCTTACAGAAAAAGAGCCGTTGGGCGACATTTGCCCTCGTGCTACAAAGCCCGGCCACGCCATCAGTATCGATGTGGTTGGGCCTCTAGAGCCGGGTCACAGGGGTGAAAAGTACCTGGTTTGCATCGTCGACCACGTTTCGCGTGTGGGCTTCGCGCACGGTGTGTTGGCGGCCGATACCTCCTCGATTTTGGATGTCCTGGAAATGTGGAACAAGCGTCGGGGTCGCCCAGATACCATCGTCTGTGATGGTGCTTCCTATTTCCACTCTGCTCGAATGCGCAAGTGGCTCCAGGATTCGCGCATCACCATGTTGCGCATTCCTCCTCACCACCATCGTGCCAATGGACTAATCGAGCGATTTCAGCAATCCTTGCTCACTCGTCTTCGTCGCATGATGTTCGATCGTCACTGTTCCTGGACGTCGTTGGTACCTGTTTCTTGCCACGATGTTCCAGGGAAAAGAGTTACAGAATAAGACATACAAACAAAGACACCCTGCCAAGTTATAGTTCGAACGGATCCCATACACTTGCGTACATGTACCATATGTCTATTCAATCATTCCCCAAGACCTCCTCGGAGCATGGAACCTCGAAGTAAGATACAACTGTTTCTTGCCCACTTCGCTTCTACTTGATCGTAAACTCCGAAAAAGTAATCTTTCATGATAACTTCCCATTGATCAGAAAATTTTCCATCTACTTAATTTATCCGCTACTAAATTTCTGATTCCGTCAATATGTCTAACTCTTACTGAGGTACACCCAAATGTTTCGAACATTTCCCTTATTGTAGTTCCAGCTCGCAATATTCTTAAACCTTTAGGGCAACTGGACTCAAATTTGTCCACATCCATGATATCACCTAAACACGAAACCGCTGAACTATTGTCCAGATGAACCCTAACATCCGTGTTTCTAAGAAGTTCTGGTGGAACTTTTTCCAAACTTTTACTCAATCCCAAAATCTCTCCTAGGCAACTGGAATGTTGTCCCTTAATCTCTCCGTGGTTAAAAAACAAAGGTACGTGGTTCGAATCAGTAACCACAAAACCATAAAATTCTGAACCACCGTGACTTGCCCAATCACAGAAAATATGTCTAATTTTATCTTCAGAATTCAGCCCCACTCGATAACATGTGTTAAGCCAATCAGATACCAATCCTTTTAAAAAGAGCCTATCCGGTTTTAAACTAGTTTCTATCTGGCTTAAATACTGCTGCATGGACCAATTGTTGCAAAAGAACTTAAGGGAATTAAGTAAACCCCTTAATTTTTGAACTAAAACTTTGGAAGGATTTAAACACAATTCAGCCGTTGTTTCTTCCACCTTTTCCAGATCAACTTTTGGGGCATACGAACCTCCGCAAATTTTGAATCCTAAAAAATCTACTTCTGTACCTATTTGTATTTTCCTTCTAGCTATCTGAAGCCCAAACTGTTCGCATCGTTGTAAAATAAGCTCAACGTTATGCAAACATTCTTCTATCGTTGAACCTCCAGTCAAAATGTCATCTAAATATTTGAGAATTTCTAAATTCCTAAATATGAAATCCATTCTATTCGTAAAAAGACGAGAACTCCAACTAGTACCATGTGGAACCGTTGCCATCTTATAATCCTTGCCTAGAACTCGAAAATAGGTCAGATTTTTGATTTTTTCACTAATCGGCAACTTGTTATAGGCCTTGGCTATGTCTAATACTACGAAAAATTTCCATCTTCGTGGTATCTGTTGCACCAACCTTAAAGGACTCGGTAAACACTTGTTTTTTTCATTCCTCCCATAACTGTTTAAACGTCTGAAATCTATTATTGGTCTGGGCCCCAATCTACGAGAACAAAATGCCATCTGAGCGGGATTATAAAATATTCTATCTTTTATCTTCCGATTCCCACTTTCTATAAATCCCAAATCAATTTGATTATCAATCCAATCCTGAAGTTGTTTGTTAGTAATCCTAGGATCCCTAACTTCTCTTCCCGGATTGTTACTCCAAAGCAAATTACTCAAATCGTATCCACATTCTTCGAAACGAACTTCTAATTGCTTCATTTTGGTTTTTTGCGGATTCAAGACTGGACCAAAAACTTTTTTGTATCTACTCTCCAAAACTTTTAAACCTGCTTCCAAATCCCCATTTGTTTGAGAGTAGATAACCGGATTTAGTTTTTTGAATTGCTAATGTCCTGACCGTTCAAAATCACTCTACCCTCCGTTTGAAAACTGCAAATCTGAACTCCACTGGCTAACTGAATTGGAAACGAGTTTAAGTTCAATATTTGAACTTTAACATAGGAGTTGCTAGAGGAAACTCCCGTGTTGATCCAAACCCCTTTCATGTTTAAAATTTTCGGTCTAAAATCCATCTCTTGGTCTATCCTGAAGGGAGTCCATATCACTTCTGTTGAAAAAGGTCTGATCACAGTATTTCTACCGATTGGTAAAGAAAAACGATCGGTACTTTCTTTTCGAATTTTCAGATGCCTTTTCTCACAAAAAAATTTCAGATCCTTTTGTGATAACCTTTCAGGTAAATCACCTTGCAACACGTTCATCCTGCAGCAACTTATCGGAGATGACCCTGCGATCCTTATTTTCCTTTTCCTGACTTGAATATCCGCGTTGATTTCATCCAGAAATCCCACTCCGACTAAAGTTTCGTACCCAGGATCGGCCAATACAACAAACTGGCTTTCTACAGATTTTCCCCCGATGGAAATCCGGACTTTGGGAGTAATTCCCATAGGTTTGCAAGTGCTCCCATTCGCCATTCTGATTTGGCATTTGGAATCTAACAATCCTCCCATAATGCCCAGACGGTTTGCTATGTTGGAATGCATAACATTTGTTTCCGAACCCGTATCCAAAACAGCATATTCTTCCACAAATTTCCCGTTTTCTGCATGAATCACAATTGGAACAGAAAGCAAAGTACCTCGAGTTCCCAAATTTTTTTTGTAAGCTGGCATGCACCATATAGGTGCTTGATTTTTTTTCTCCCTAACAAAAACAGGGTTTTTTTCCTTTTTTTCCCGAACATCCTTTTTTTTTTTTTCAGGATATGCTTCTTGATTTTTTGTCAACTGACCCATTAGATTCACTCGAACCTCATCATTTCCTTCGACATCTTCTGCTTGCGCTTGATCTTCTTCTTCCATTAAAGGTCCGAATGGATTCGCCGAAAAAAAAGGTTGTTGTGCATATCCAACAGGGTACGCAGGTGGAGGCGGATAAAACTGCGTTCCACTTGGGGGCGAATAAAACTGCGTTCCACTTGGAGGCTGTTGGTCCGATATCATCGTAGGATAGCTTCGGGGTCCATTGTTCCAATTCCGTCCTTTTGAGAAATTCCTTCCGTCGTTTCTTGGACCTCGATTCCGACCTCCTCTTTTCGATATCACGTATCTCAAAAAAGAAAAAAACCTCTCGTCGTCCCTTGCAAAATTCTCCACCTTTTTTTTAAGCAAGGGAATCGGACATTCATCTAATGTTTCAGTCCAGGGTTTTTCTGTTCGACCTGATTCTCGCGTTCCGAAGTCAATCTCCATAGGTTCGGACGTTCCAGAGCTTGTAGTCGCTACACCACCAGTCGTTTCCTTTTGCATAGTGAGAACGGAATACCAGTTTCTCACGTTGTCGAATAAAGCGGCTAACCCAGTCGCTCCATGAATCGCTATTGATTCGATGCACCTTTTTTCCAACTTCGTAAAAACCAGATTCCGACAACGATCGACACCTACTTCGTCCTGGACGGCTTCAACTTCAATCTGAAGTCTATCTATGAAACCCATCCAATCTTCGTCCTTTTTTTTTGCGCAGCGCTTAATGCCAATTTCGTATTCTGTCGACGAACGACCCAAAAATTTCTTTTTCAACTCGACCTGAAATACTGCCCACTTGTCTTCTTCAAAATTCGCAGCTGTCGTCCAATTCGCCAGAAACCAAGGTTCCACGTTCGGCGGAAAAGCATTGTTGAAATCCCCCAAAGTCATTTCGTCCAGACTCTGCCCCAGATCTATAATCACTGAATAGCATGGTGCTGTGAAGGCGAAACGGTCCAGAAAATACAAATACGCCCTTCGAAAATCGTCTCCTGCCGATATCCATGATCTTTTAAATAACCCAGGCAGGACCCTCGCTTCGACTTTTAAGAGAAGCGGTTGCTTCTCTAACGACATTTCGTACTCTGCTCTTTCCAATCTTCTTCTCAATCGTTCAAAACCGCCGCCTTGTAATCGACGGAGAGCCAGGATAACCTAGCTCCGAAACCAACGATGTTCCAGGGAAAAGAGTTACAGAATAAGACATACAAACAAAGACACCCTGCCAAGTTATAGTTCGAACGGATCCCATACACTTGCGTACATGTACCATATGTCTATTCAATCATTCCCCAAGACCTCCTCGGAGCATGGAACCTCGAAGTAAGATACAGTACCCGAGGCAGTGAAAGCCGTCAATGGGGCACGCCATCGCGTCACTCGGTTTGTACCTGACGCGCTTTGGGAAGGAACGGAGCAGCAGTGGTGTGAGGCGAAACAACGGGGTCAGGAGGCGCGACAGACATACAACAAGGGTAAACGCCTGAAACTGCATCATCACTATTTAGGGGAACGGGTGTTATTATTGGATGGAACCAGGGATGCTACACCTCAAAATAAATTTCTCCCTCTTTGGAAAGGTCCCTATGTGATCTCACAGTTGTTGTCTGGACGCCGCTATAAGCTCCTCCCGCTGACTCATGAGGTAAAGCGTGGTCGAAAGCCTTATTTGGTGGCACACAGTAATCAGCTCACGCATTTTTTTGACTGAGTGCAACGACTTCTTTCGGAGGCGCAGGAAAGCGTGTGGAATACAGTAAACGGGATCAGAACTGAGTCGGTCATGGGGTTTAGTTGGGAAGACTCGGAGGAAAAGGAAGAGATTTAAGGAAGAAGGTGGTTGGGTGTATGGTCGTTTTATTTTGCTTACATTGTGTAAAGCGTTCTTTGGCGGCCGTTTCACCACTCGGTATCGCTGTTGCGAACGAGTGTATTCAACAGTTCATAGATGTATATCCCTCCATTTATTGTTTGTGTTTTCGTTTCAGAAGCGGCATCCACACTCACACGACTTCAGCGAGTAACCCGTTTTTTCCACCACCCCACTGCCCTTCTCATTTTCGAAAGGCAATACAAAAAACCTCATCAGTGCAGAAACTCTCACACACAGAAAACAAAGAATAGCACGGCTGACGCCTTCCTCTCGCTGTCACCCCATATATTACAAATACGCATGTGGAGGCGAGCCTGTGAAATCTCGCTTGCAAATTTCAGAAAAGAAAAAAACTGTCTGGCAAACTTTGGAACTCAGACGCCAAATGCATGTTCTTCTGGAGAGGTTTTTTCTTTCTTTCTTTTTTCCCAGCATGCCGAATTCTGGCAAAAAAAAACCCCTCCCCCTTCCATGCACATTTTTTTTACCACACAGTGAATCCACAGCGGCAAGCAGCGGCAGAGGGACAGAAAAATGAAAAAAAAAAAAAAAAAAATGTTAAGGAGAAATTAAAAGATGAAAAAAAAAAAAAAAAAAATGTTGAGGAGAAATTAAAAGATGAAAAAAAAAAAAAAAAAAATCTGAGGAAGAACTCAGAAGTTTGACAGAAAAAACTTGTCCCCTTCCTATCCCTAGTTCCCAAATCCTTCCCCCTTCAAAAAAAAAAAAAAGAAAAAAAAGAAAAAAAAACAAACGAAATGAAAGAAAGAAAGAAAACGATAATTACGAAAAAGAAAACTCTGCAACCTTGCGTTGGCCTGCCCAATTTACATCGGAAATTTTCATTAGGTTAAACAAATATCCTATTGAATATCAATATCTCCTGAAACCCACACGTTTCTGTTTCTCCCCCAGGAAAAAGGGTTTTTTTTTTTTCAAAAAGGGGAAACAAGTCTTAGGGGGGAGAAACAGAAATCATCTTCATATAATCAAACATGTGCTTTTCTTTTTTAAAGAGGAGCCCTTTTCATCAAAGTTCATAGAGTTCCTATTCTTTTTTTTTATATATATTTTTCTTGCAAACGGCCTCTGTGAGACGTCCAAAATCATACAAAACGATATTTCAAATCCAAATGTTTCCTTTTTTTTCCCTTCCCCCCCTTTTTACACCCCACCTTACTTCACATATGTGAAAAGAAATGCAGTCTAGCACCCCGCCAACGTATATTAGCAAACAGAACAAGAATAGAAAATCGCCACAATTAAACCCCAAATGTAATTCTCCCCCCCCCCCCCCTCCCACCTCCCATTTTATCCCGAACGAGGTTTCAACTCTTTATCGTTTCTTATCTTGCATGTCCTCTCCAAACTGGGCTCTAAAAAAAACTTTTTTTTCTACCTCTCCATTTTTCCTTGTTGGATTCTAACCCTCCCCCTTCCTATGCCCCCTTTCCCCCGAAAAACAAAAACAAAATCTTTCCATTTCATTCCAACTATCCATATTTCTTTTCCGAAAAGTTTCCGGAAACCTGCTTCTTCTTTATCCCATATTTTTCTTTTCTTTTCTTTTTTTTCCCCCTTTTTTTTTTTTTTAAACCAGTTGATTTTTTTTTGTTGCTTTTCTCGCTCCCTGTTTTCTGAATATCTATTTTAATCCCAACTTGAAACACGGTGTATCTGAGAACACAAAGAAAACAGAAAAAAAAAAAGCACCACCGCGAACACTGAAAATCCCATTCTTGCTGTATATATTTTTCTTCACTCTTGAATATCCTCATTACCTAGTTCTGAGCTTTGCACCAAAAAAAACAAAACAAAATCCATTTCCTATCCAGAATTTTATACCTTTTTTTTCCCCTGGGGAAAGGGGGGAGAAAAACAAGTAGAGCTTGTGTATTTAAAAAAACAAAAACAAAAACCCCTCCTGGAGCAAAATCTAGACAAACTTTCGTTTTTTTTCCCTTTTTTGTTATACCATACAGTGTACCCACTAGTATATATATATTATATATATGTTTATATATATAGCCGTATTTTCTTTTTTCATTTTGTCAGCTTTCTTTCTTTTCTCCATCAATCCACGGTGAATAGCTTTGTCCAGATTGCTCAAAACACTTTTCACATTCAGAAAGTTCAAATTATGTTAAAGAAAAAAAAAATGGTAGGATAAAGGAATGGCAATCCATTGGAAATCAAACATTTTTTTCAAAAGCAACCTCAAAAAAGAAAAAGAAGTAAAAAAAATAACAAATCTTGTAGACTCCTTTTTTTTCCCCTCTTCTTTCCTTCTTCTTATATTAATTCAATGTCCTTTTTTTTTTTCAAAATACTTTTTTTTTCCCATTTTCCGTTAGGTCTATTTTTGTTGCTTTTTTCTTTTCTTTTTTTTCTGACACGAGATTCTTTTTTCCTTTTTTTTCCATTTTAACTCCTCTTTTTTTCTTGGCGGCTTCCCAAAAAACGATTTCCAAATTTCCCTCCAACACCACAATAGATGTCAGACTGATTCCATCCTTCCAATCCATACCAAAAAAAAACACAAATCACAGAGGCAACTGAAACAGCGCTAATTTCTTTTTTTTTTTTTTTCAGGGAAGCGAACACGAAAAACTGAACGCGAGAATAAAAAAAAAGAAGAAAAACCAGAAAAAAGAAAGAAAGAGAGACAAGAAGAAAAAAAAAATCCATGATATGAGGTGAGTCACCTCCCCCCCCCCAAAAAAAACAAAACACCATGAAACAGCACCGAAAGGTTTCTTTCTTTCTTTTTTTTTGTCTAGCATAAATGGAGAATGAATTCATAATTGTTTTTTTGTTTTTTTTTTCTTTTTTTGAAAAACATAGAACTCCCCCTATATATACTTCCGGATACCTTGAGATACCCCTCAAAACACTTTGAAATAATTTCACGATCCATACACGCATGGCCATGCACATTTTCCATTTCCCATTACCCCCGCCCCCCTCCGGGAAAAGAAAAAAAAAGATGCATGCATCCCATGCATGCATCACGATTGCATCTGTGCATGGCATTCTTTCGTTTTTTTTTTTTTTTTCCAAAAAAACCTTTCCCTGTTTCCATCGTGTTTCCGCTACACTCTTTTTAATTTCTGCTTTTTTTTTTTTCGGTTTTGTTAATATCACCCCCTGCTACTATCAGTGTTCGGTCAATGGTCGATCATCCTCGACCGTCGCTGTTAAGATACACATGTTATCCACCCCCACCCCCCTTTTTCACGTCAAATTCCCCCCCACCCCCCCTTTCCCTCCCCCAAAAAAGAAAGAATTCGTTAGCTCCATCAACCGGAGTTTCGCAGCACCCCTAATCTGTCTATGGAAGAATTCACTTCCACGATTGGTTTCGGCGGATCCTTATACCGAAGCGAGGGGGATGCCAGATTCCTGGGTGCACCGCCGCCAAGCGGTCTGCAAGACGTCAATTCCCTGCGCCCTGTCAGACCCCCACACGGAGACGTCAGACTCCGCGAAATCGACCCGCACGGGGAAGGAGATATCATATCCCGACTGCGCCAGTTCTTCGGAGATTCGTTCGGCGGCGATTCTTGGCCGGTGCGCCAAGTGACGTCCCCCATTTCGCTGGACGTCAAGAACGCATTGAGGCTGTTTCCGTGGTCGCTCATATCGCTTCCGTCGCTGGTGTCCATTCTCCATGATGAATCGTGGGGGCCTGTGGAACAAGCGGGCGCCGTCTGCATCAACCAGTTCAGCTTCTCCTGTGCGCCGGTGGACTGGTAAGATATGGGAACAAAAAAAGTAAAAAAAATATCCCCCCCTAGGAAAGGTAATTTGAAAAAAAAGAAAAAAAACCCATCCACCTCCCACCTTTTCCCACAAAAACAAAGATGCTTGCACAGAACAAGAAGAATGAAAGGAGTCACTTTCCTCACTGCCCAAATCGTTTTTTTTTTTTTTTTTTTTTTCAGTTTTTGAAAAATTCGGAAAATTTCTGCAAAAAAGTGCTTTCCCTTTTTCCCTTGCACATGTGCCTGCAGCACACTTTCTGGAGATATTTCAATTCGGTCTGTTTCCACAGGATATTTCACGTATGATATATTGAATTACGTATCAATCCACACTTTTTTAATGAGAATTACCTGCAGCGGATTGTGTTGGATACTGCTGGGCCTAGGAGGAAGTTTCGAAGGCTCCCTGGGTGTCCTTCGCCCGACAGTGTGAAAGCTATCTGAAGCAGCAGCAAAAAAAAACAACAGTCAGCTATTTCACAAGGTTGGTTTCTTTTTCTTTTTTTTCACACATCATGTTCAACAACTTGGTAAGTTTATTTGTGTTCATATGTTCATTTTTTGGTCAAAACTTAGAAAAAAAAATTGAAATTTAATTATATTACTTCACGAATGATGGGATTTTTTTGGACTTCTCATTCAAAGAAAATTGAACCAAAACCTTTAGACTGCCTGAAAAATGTTCGTGGAATTCTCACCTGCTCGACCAAGCGTGGGGGCTCGTTTCTTGGGGGCCGAATTTGAATTCTTTCCTCTCGCCGTACCGCTGCCTGCTGACCATTTGGAAGAAACTGGGCCTGACAGTGGAGCTCTCGTGCTGTTGGCTTTTTGAAGGGAGGGGGAGGGGGATTGGGATGGACCCCTTGGTGTTCGTCCAGTAGCAAGCTTCGAAGTTGCAGGTTTGGGAGTCCTAGGGGAATAAATTTATGTATATCTTTTTAAGAGATGAACAAATGGAATAAAATAACGATACATAAAAAAAAAATCCAAAAAAAAGTAAACAAACGATTGAAGAAATCTATGGAGTGGTGGGTTTTTCAGCCATAAGCAGTGTTCCTGTCGGCATCGCTGCTGCCCCTATGTATTTGCAGGATCCACAGTGACCTTTTTTTTTTCTTTGGGGCTTCTCATTACAGTTGTCATCTTCTGTAAATCAATTCTCTGGATATTTTACGGTCGGATACTCGTGGCTGTGTGCTATTTTTTTTTTAATCAAACGTCAAGATGTCAGACTTGCATCAAGTCTGAAATCCTGGTGGACAGACAGTGGACAGACTCCACTGTGCAATTCAGCTTGACATGGGCCCACCGTTCTATGAAAAATAAACCGAGATCCTGTAAAATATCAGCCGCTTCAAATTACCTTGCTGCTTTTCTGGCAGCCACTGAGGCTTCCAGCTCTTTCGCAAATTGTTCCAAAGTGCTCCTGTAGTCCTCATCGTTGAATATGAACGGCACGTTTTCGCTCTACGAAAAAAAAAGAAAATCCAGGTCATATCAATGCTCTTATTTATTATAAAACATGATGAGAAAATACTAAAAGATCGCTTGATGAGGAAAAAATAAAAAATAAAATTGCTCGACGTCTCACCATTTCCCAAGAGGAGATGGCATCTTGGAGACGAGATATCATGGCTGGCATCTTGTCCCTCACCCTACCAACCTTGAGGGCTTTCTGCAGTTTGCGATTGCAATCCCTTCCTGCATATACACACACACACATATAAAAATATATAGAACTGACTGTATTGAGCTGAATTTTTACTAGGGGCAGGGTCAAATCACCTCGTTGTGGACGGCTTTCGTTGGGGCAAGTTCGCCTAATGTAAATTAAACATTCATTCATTCATAGATATATATATTCACATGCCATTGAACTCTGATATTTGCTGATATCGATGCAATGCCAAGGGATCTTGTCCAAATTTCTGTTCCCGTTATGGAATCTCTAGTTTTCCTTGATTTCTATTATTTTCTTTTTTTTTATTTTTTAGGGGGGAGATTTTGAACAGGGGACAGCTTCAAAAATTATTTAGAAAACTGAAGCACAACAACGAAACATTTTTTTTCAGATAAAGAAAATAAAAATAAAATACATTAAACTTTTTTAAAATTATAAACTTTGATGTTAATTTTTCTTTATTCTTAGTATTATGATGTACGTACACACACAACCAGACTCATTTTAACGAACGTCCAAAAATTATTATCACTATTTAATTGTTCGAGAAGATGTGATTTGCCAACGAAGTTGTGGAAGCATAGGCAATGGTATCTATATTTTTATATTTATTAATGTTTATTCTTTTATTTCGACCAGGTGGTCTGTACCTTTGTAACGGCCTTCATCTTGTTCGTATTTTATCAGCCATTCTACCTCCCCCCTGCTGCTCTCGAGTTCGTTGATCATGGAGAGGATGCTCTTTCTTTTTTCCCCCAGTTTGGTCACCTCCTCCACCATCCTCATCAATTTCCCCAAAGACTCCGAGACAGACCCAACAGACAACCCCTGCAATCAGCCCAAAAAAAAAATGAAATCCTCTTGAAAACAAAAAATATAAAAAACCAAAAAAAAAAATCACCACCAAAATGCCTTTTCCTCCTGATATACAATAATAATTAGTTATGAAACTTAAAAAACACCAAGAAAAACCTAGTGGATTCGCACCAATGTTATTCAACATGGATGATTGATATGTACATATGTAAAAAAAAACGGAGCACAAAAAAAGTGAAAAAAGTGAAAAAGTACCTCATCATCACACTCTGTCGGTAACAAAGGTGTGACATCTGGCATGGGGAGGTGGGTTTCCACGCACAACTCCTCCAAATCACGAATCCTGGCCTTGATCATATCTTTCAGGAGGGCCGCCTGAGCTTTTTCCAATCTGGTGACCTCCATCATGCACCGCTCCATGGATTTCGCATGCAATCGAGTCGGCCCCTCCAAAAGTCTGCGATGAATTCCCCTGTCCATGTCATCATCAGGGACGTCGAGCACCTATCGTACAAAAAAAATAAAATAAATTCTGCCACTTCTTTTTTTTCTGTTTAGCATTGGATTTTTTGTCGAGGGGGATGTAGTTTTTTCGCAACAGATTTTTGATGGTAAAATATGCAAGAATTTTTTTTCCCTTCTCTTTTCCTTTTTTAAAACAACAGAAATCAGAAATTAAGAAAAAAAGATTTTTTTCGTTTTTGAAACCAAAGTTGTGCATTTTTTTTCAGATTGTTTGTTCCCCCCCCTCCCCCCCCCCAAAAAAAAAGATGCAAAGAGAAGAAGAAGAAGAAGAAGAACTCGAGGGTCGGGGCACCTTCCACAGGTTGTTGAGAACATTGGACATTTCTCCAGCTTTCTGTTCCCTGTCCATCTTGAGCTCCCTGGCTTCGTCGATTTTATCCTCCAGAGCAGCAAAAGTATTCTCGGAAAGGTCGATTTCCACATCTTCCGGACGAAGATCCACCCTGACATTAAACACAGCAAAAGAAAAATCAAGAATCAACAACACGTGCTACTCAGTTTTTTTTTTGCTTTTTTTTCTCCCAGTGCAAGTGTATTATGGTGGGGTTGAAATATATATATATATAGCGCCTAATTTGTGTAGCTTGTTTGCGGTGCAAAAAGTGTGATGATCGAAATTTTTTGGAATTTTATTGTTGCATTTTTTTTATCCGAAAAAAAGAAAAGCCAGGTGGGGAAATCCTGCTCGTTTATTTTCAGTCCGGGACTTTCAAACAGAACCAATAACCCCCCCCAAAAAAAAGCAGTCGCTCCGTTTCTTTTTTTACTGAGAGTCCTTTTTGAGATGCCTTTTTCCGTGCCAATCGTAAATAGGCCCTGCTTTCTTTTGAAATGGAATTTTATTTTATTCAACCGCCCACCTCAGCTCTGGATATCCTTGGTTTCTCCTGAAGTTGTTTTGGAAAAGACCTGGCAAAGCTTCTCGATAAAATCTCAAACTGGGATGTGCAGCGGAAGCCACATCTACGTCGTTTTCACCAAGTTCAATGCAGACCTGCATGAGCAAATCCCCTTTTTCTGTTTCACCAATTTTTTCCTCTCTACACATAATATGGAACAACATTTTTTTTTCTTTTTTCGGAAGGATGTGCCCTGCTTCGGCAAAAAAACTGGAAAGAAAATCCTGAACAGACTTCCCCTCCTTTTTCTTCCTTTTTTTTAAATCAACTTTTTCACATTTGCCCAACAAAAACAAAAACAAATCAATGAAAAAAAACGGCACCTTTCTGAGACGAGACAATATGGCTTCCAGCTCCATTTCTCGACTTTTTTTCTCTGCACGTAGATCGTCGATTTCGTGTTTCAATTGACCTATCAGTTGGATGCTGAAGGGATGCTGCAGAACAAATATCAAAACAAAGCAAACGAGAAAAAAACACAAAACAAAAAAAACGTCAACTTGCCATTAATTAGAAAACAAAACTATCCAAGATCTCGAAATACACATGCAGAGACAATCATGAAGCATGTGCCAAAAAAAAAGAACCCCCCCCCACACACATGCACAGAGGAGTTTTTTTTCACTTGGTCCCATCCTTTAAAAAATTCAAGAAATATTTTCTACAGAAAAGAATGGCAGTACTTGCAAACCTCAAACTATATGTGAGGAAAGCTGTAAGTGTAGATGAGAGAGGGGGGGGGGCAAAAAACATGCACATCATTGACCTCTAGCAAAAACAAATTAAGAAATTGAGAAGTTGGGCAATTAATTGAGCAAGGAAATAGACATTCTCGTCAAGCCCACGTTGTCGAGGTGGGCGGAAAACCCCGACGTCACCGTTACACCGCAAGCGGCGTTTTTTTCTGAGTTGGTGGGTAAGGATTCAAAAAGGTTTTTCCCAGTGTTGGGGTGCTACCCACCTGGTCCAAACCCGCGAGCGGTCCTCTCCCCAACCTATGTCTCAACCGTGCCAACTCGTCCCTCAACGCGTTGAACTCCGCCATCTTTTCCTCGCGATATCCATGCCACTCGCTGACCATCTCAAGAATCGCGTTGTACTGCGCTCTCAACGACGAGCTTCCTTTCGGCCCGAGCAAGCCCTCCAAATACCGACTGTTGTTGGTCGGACCACCCGTCGAAGGGTCTTCCTCCCCAATGTCGCACTTGATCTGGTGCAGCTCTTGCACTGCGGCCTCGAGTCGAGCTTTCAACCCTGCTTGTTTCGCTTTCGCTCGATCCACCGCTTTCCCCCACACCATGGAAATCGCCTCGGTGACGTCTAAAAACTCCCGTTCCTGCTCTTTTTTCGAAACCCCGGTATCTTCCCATATTCGGCACAGCCGCCTGGCGCACTCTCGGCTCGTCCTTGCGTAGTCCTCCATATGGGAGGCCAGCAAACCCCAATCCTCCCCGACACCGTTCAGGAGAGATCCTACCCGCTCGCTGCACTCCTCCATCCCGTCGAAGTGCATGTCTGCTCCTCCGCCCGCACAATGCGCTTTACGAAACTACGGCTTTGATACGTTTTTCCCTTTTCCTTTCTCGAGCTTCCCCCACCCCGGCAGCCGACGCACCAGTCGCTACGCTCTCGACGAGCGCTCCTTGCGAAACAAAAAGATTTCGTTGCACGCTCCTTTCGCTTTTCCGTTTTTCAGTGGCTTTTTTGTCGTTTCCTTCCTTTCTCACGTATCAATCTTCGTAACGCCCCATCCCCCTTCTTTTTTCTTGAAAGTGTGGTGGGGGTGTGTACACCGATCCAGAAACTGCCAACCCTTTTTAACTGGCGCAGTGCGACTGCCAGTAAAAGCTACGCAAGCAAACTCTTCCACGTCTGCGCAAGGAAAAAAAAAAGCGGTCCCCCCCGGCGCTCAAAACCAGCCGAACAGTAATATCTGGTTCCTGAAACCTCAACACGCGACAGAGCTTGAGCGTAATTCGCTGTATTTTTTTTTTCCTTTTTTTTCCTGTTTTTGTTCGATGGTGGTTTGAATAAGGGCGGTGGACAATCCTCCACGTCACTCACGGGTGATGGGGCGCCGTTCGTTCACAACAGATTTCTTTGCGGTTTTTTTTTGCTTCACAGCCGTGGGTGCGGCAAACCCAAACTTTTTCAGATTTACACTCGAAACGATCAGAGCCCAACGACTCTCGCGCGTGACACCTCGATATTTCTCCAAGGAGGGGGGTTTGGGTTCCTTTTTTGGGAGGGGGGTGGAAATGCGTTTTTGTGGTGGCGGTACACTGCCACTCTTATGCTATTTTCCCCCAACCGCCAATCTGCCTCTGCGTCGTCGGAGTGCCAGCGGGGTTCGTTCGAGATCTCAGCCTGCGCCGTTCACCAAAAATACCGACTGTGTGTCAAATATGGTTTGGCTCCGTCGAAGGACATGCACAAATGCATCTGAAAAGCATTTCAGATGCATGCATGTCCATCCTTTGCTTGGCTCTTTGGGATTTCATCTTTCCCATTGATAACTGCTAAAAATTGGGGATGATTGTAGTTATCCACCTGGAAACATACCCTTTCAGAAAGATCGAGCCTCTGTTCGAATAGGTGCCAACCTTTTGTCAAAACTATCCAAAAAATAAGCATATCCATCCATTGGATTACCAGCCACACATGCACTCACATTACACGTTGAAAGTGAACAGCTCACAGCTCATGGAAACGAAACGGGCTTGATTTTGAAAGTGAAGTTTTTGGGGCCTGAGAATTTGGACAGATTTTCCAAGCCTCTATGCATCGACATTCGATTCCAGCAAGGACTGGAGTGTCTTTTCCACATCATCAGGGCGTGAACCGGGTCCACCCGATACAACCTACAGAAACAAAAAATCCCTACTATCAAATTCACGATCGGAACATGGGATGACTAATTCTCACGTCTGACTTGAAGAGAAGAGATTGAAACAGCGAGGGGTTGCGAAAATTGCTAATTAGTCATCATTTCAATCTCTTCATTTCTTATATAATATATATATAGAGAGAGAGAGAGTTGCAGCAGCTTCCCCACCTCGATTACAGCTCTGGCATTATTTGGGACGCCCGCCAGGGCTGCAACCACCCACCCCAGATCTTCTCTGCTCAAAACGCCCTGGGTGCCGTTGGAGGAGGCCAGTTTCAGATCGGAAATGCCTCCAGGAGAGTCGCTCAATTTTCCGCATCGCAAGATGGTGTATGGCACCCCACAGTTTTCGATCTGCTCCTCCCTTTTGGGGTCGGCCAGAGTTGCCCCTTCCCCGAACATCGAACCAAAATCAAATCCTTTCTGTTGACCGACACCTGAGATGCGAAAAAACAAAGAAATAGAGGGTCGAAAACTCGGAATGTTTCCGACACATACATTGGATCATGCCAAAATGAAAACTATTTTTTTTCTCAACTGCAGATTTATTTCTTTCCATTTCTGCAGGGTCAAGTCAAAACAATAAATAAACACACACACAAGCAAAAAGATACAAATTATTCTTTTTTATGTCTTCTATTTTTTTCAATAGCAAAAAGAGAAAACGAAGCAATTGGAAAACCTCTCAGTTTAGTTTTTTTTTAACTGGCCTCCTGAACCACTCCCCATTTTGAAAACTTACCCACACTTGAAATCAACACCACGTTCGAAACGGACTTTCGGGCAGCAACGCTAGCGACCTCCCCGACCTCCCCAACACAAATAACACACTTGGCCCCTTTCAAAGCTGTAGAGACGGACTGCCCATCTTTGGTGCTGCCCACGACAGGAGTTACGTACGGCCCGTATGCAGATTTCACCGCCTCAGAATTCTGACAAAGAACTTTGACCTTTTCCCTTCAGAGCAGGACAGCAACAAGCAAACTCAAAAGCAAATTTTTTTTTGGGGGGGGGGCGTGAATTTTTTAAAATAAAAAAACATTGTGTAATCTATTTGCGTTTTTTTTGTATTTTTTTCTCAAAACACAAATATTGCACTCAGTAAGGTAATCTCCATGCAGATTTACAGTGGAAAATAGATAGGAACTATCATCAGTCTGTATTGAGAAGCACCTGTTCAGAATCAATTGCAGAATTATGAGTTCGCCAGTGGGACTGTCAGACTCCGTGACCACAATATATTCGCCATCGAATTCATCCTCTTCATCCACTGGGTCAGGCTCCTAAACAATTAAAGCCCATGCAGAAAAAAATAAAATAAAAATACAAAAACAATACTCGCTGTCATTCTTATTGTCTCTTTTCTATTCTCCCCTGAACAAATCAGGAGTTGGCTTCAATATTTTTTCTTGGAGGAAGGGGACTGAGCCTTCACCATTATATGTAGTCAATTTTTTTTCTTCTTTAAAGTGGAAAAAACAAATTTAGCAGAATCGATTGCTTCTTTTTGCGTGTGTGTGTGCGTGCGTTTCAGAAAAAGGAAGCCTCTTGAAAGCCAAACCCACCTCGTCACCAAAGTCGTCTCCATCTTTTGGCATCCTATCCTCCTGTCCATACCATCGTCTCATCTTTCGCCCAGCTGCACGCAAGCGCACCCATCACATTTTGCCGACCACGTCAAAAACTCTGTCCTTCTTCGAGAAAAACGCACCGCCACTCACCAGTTATGAAGTCTGTGAGTTCGTCCCCCATTCCTCCGATACCCAAATAGGCCGCCCTGCAAGCCACACGCCTGCCATGTTGAGCATTCAAGTGGCAAACACGTGAAACTGATGAAGTGGCCGGCGAAGCAACGGGGGCTGGCGCTCTGGTCGCAGCGATCCGCATCGGAGTGGTGCTCTCCGCTGGGGGATGATGGGGGCTTGGAGAGTCCGGCGAAATGGAAAGTCATTAAGGCTTCATGAATTTGAATTTGTTGTTTTGAGGGGGAAAGGGAAGCTTTGACAGGGAATTTTTTGCAAAATTACAGAATGTGTGTGTCAAATTGACACTGTCAATTGACAGGGTTTCTTTCGAACAAACAAATATGTGATTGTATTTTTTTGGTTGAAAGGAACCTTGTTGTAAGACCAGACCACAATCTTGATATTGAAAGTTTCAGCAAAGAGAGCTGTTGTTAAACCAGGTTGATAAAGGGGGAGTTGTGAGTATAGATGGTGGTATGGGACATTAATCTGTATGATCGGCACGATTAGAGTCATTTCCGAAGGAAGTGGCGTTTCGTCTAACGACAGAAACTAGACCTGCGTTTTTCTGGCAAGTGGCGTTTCGCCTGAACAGTTAGGATAAAAGGGAACTTCGGGAAGGAAAGAGTAGAGTGTTTGTAAAAGACTGGTTATACAAGGATCGGGTTGGAAAGTCCCCGATCAGGTCTCGCCTATACACAACACGTTCGCGTCCCCCCTGCGAACGAGGCAATCTGCAAGCACGACTGCACACTCTATCAACATGGTTTCGGAGCTCCGTAAGATTCTGATGAAGCAAAAGCACGTAGCGACGCTGGTCGCGTTCCTGGTACTCACCGTTCTGGAAGCTACTCCGCTTACTGACAAGGAAGTAGTCGCGCAACTGAGTGACCACCAGGAAATTACCAGGGAACATGAAAAAATATTGAGACAGGTGGAACTGTTAAGGCAAGAGTGGACGGGTCTGGCTGCTGCTAAGAACAACAACCTCAGACCGCCCAAGCCAACGCCACCTCTGGAAGAAACACCGAAAAAGGAGATATGATACGAATGTGGACTCTGGAACGAGTACTCATTCACCTAAGTCGATCCAGTCGGACTGGATCCGCCTGGTCCGGTAATCAGTGCCTGGTTCGGTACCAGAGCCGGTCCAGCAGTACAGTCCGACTGACCCAAGTGAGAGGTGGACACGGTGGCAGTTACCGTGTCCACACAATCCAACCAACGGTCCTGAGAAGGATTTGGTCTGGATCTGTCGGTCCAGTGGACGCTGGGTCCGACAGCTCTCAACCGTTCCTTTTGCCAGGTTGTCGGTCCGGCTCCATATTTATTGGACCCGGACCGAGGTAACAATGTTCTAGAGTAAGCTTGTAAGCAAAGACTCTTATCCGTGTTTCCGTGGTTCTAGACGTAACGTCTACCACTACTCGATACTTTCCCGTGTTTTTATCAACTGGTTTCGGAGCGAGTTCCCGGACTCGCGAACCGCATCACCAAGGAGATCTATATGTACCCTTCGACACCTTCGAACCTGACCGACGCATCCACTGGCTCGGAGTTCCAAGTGCCAGTGTCCGCAGCACCTACCGTTCCCGCTCCAGCTACCGTCGCGCATTGGAACGCGTTTCAGGTGGACTACCCAACAAGTTATCGTGGCACACCTCTGACTTTTGTTTCCGGACCCAGCTTGGCCGACATACCTGTACCGCGTGGACCGCGAGACGAAGATTTGGAGAGCGTGGGATCCTGTGACTCCGTGTTCACGGAGGAACAGAGGAACGACCCCGATTTCCAGGCCTTGTATCTGGAGGTACTCGAGGGTCAACGAGCCAGAGCCGCAGCCAGAGAGACCGCTAGGCGCCAGGCATGGACCTTATCCCGTACGAGGAAGCCCCAGCCTATCCCGACCATGTGGACGAGGGAGACGAGATGAGTTTGGGGACCGAAGACGACCCTCCACCACCGGCCCAAGGACCAATGTTCGTGCAGCAGAACTACCAGCACGTACAGCAGGTTCACGTCGAGAACAACCAAGCCGACGTACGCATGAACCAGCTGGAGGTGGACGCGGGTCAATGGGCGGACCGGACCGTGGCCAACCTACAGGCGGCCCTCGAAGAGGTCCGGGGCCAGCTGCAACAGCAACAGGAGCACGCAGCCGCTTTGCTGGACCAGCAAGCCGAAGATCTCGACTACCGTCTCGAGGCCCAGAGGAGAGAAGCCGAAGAACGGCAGGCGGCCCTCGTAGATCAACAGGTCGCGGGTCTCGCCGAGAGATTGGAGGCACAACGCCAAGAGTATGGACAGCTCACCGCGGAGCTGGAGCGCCGTCTCCAACTGAGCCAGGACCGTTTGGCCGCCAAGGCAGAGGACGATGTCAAGAACCTTGGGGCCAGGACCGAGTATCTCACACATCAGCTCAACGACAACAAGGTCGCAGTAGCTACACTCGACGTGGTTACCAAGGAGTTGGAGAAGGACAAGGACCGACTTTGGCGCGAGACAGAAGCCAAACCCAACGTGGAAGAGCTCGTCAAGTTATGGTCCAAGCAGGTGCCCACCGGACCGCAACACGTTCCCGTGTACGTTGGAACGCAGACGGTCCAGGCACCAACGGCTCCACCTTTGGTACCCGTGGTCACGACAGGGCTGACCGGTGTACCGGCCGTGCCACCAACAGTAGCCACTTCGTCAGGGCAATCTCCAGCACCGCTGGTATCACCTATGGACGTCAACGCCGCACCTTTACCTGTGCTCCTACCTCCCAGAGGAACCGCCGACCCAGGACCCAGGTTGAACCGCAGACCAGGTCCCGTTATTCGAGACCAAACTACCGACCAAGGCAGACCATGGCCCGCAGCACAAGTGCCACCAGGAGCCATGCAGCAGACGAGTGGTCGGGGAGGGTTCAACTCCGGATCGGACCCATTCGCTGGGATGGGATCATACGCATCAGTGGGCCAACAAGACCCAACTGGACAGATGAACCGGCGACAAGGAACGCACCCAGCAGGCGGCGGTGGAGGCGGTGGAGGCGATGACGATGATGATGGACCAGACGGATCGAGGCGACCAGGAGGGCCAGGAGGACCCAATGGACCAGGAGGACCAGGAGGACCAGGAGGGCCAGGAGGACCGGGTGGACCAGGTGGACCAGGACCAGGTGGACCAGGCGGACCAGGAGGTCCGGGAGGACCACCAGGACCAGGCGCACCAAACCCACCGGATGGACGTAACCCTCTGCGCCACTTGAAGTTGCAGATGCCCAAACCCTACACCGGTGACCACGATGTGTCCGTCACCGAGTGGGTTATGCAGATGGGCAGGTGGTTGCGGGCCCAAGATGTCCCTGAGGTCCAGTGGATCCGAGTGCTGTCGGCCCACGTTGGAGGAGCGGCCTCGCGTTGGATGAACTTGCAGGAGCTTCGCATGGCTGAGGGGAGACGCCAACCCTTCGCTGATTGGCAAGAGTGGGCAACGGAGGCACGACGCCAATTTGAGCCTACGACTTCGACGGAACGGGCCCGGACCGAGCTACGTGGCCTCAAGCAGGGAGGGACCGTGCGTGACTACGTGCGCCGGTTCCAGCACATTTGTTTTCGCATCCCGGACATGACGGAGGCGGAGATGTTTTCGACGTTCGTCGCTGGGTTACGAGACCCTCTTCGCACTACTATCGCTGGATTCGTGCGAGGGGATGTGCAGGAGGCGATCGAAATGGCTGAACGACTCGACGGTGTCCGGACCCTACATCCACATTCTGGTGCCAGGGGCCAAGGAGGCAGACCAAGATGGAACCGACGAAGCCGAGTCAACAGCATTGGCGATGGACCGCGTGAGGACCGACTTGGAGCCATTGGAGACCGAGGCCGTGGCCGTGGCCGTGGCCGAGGAGGCGGAGGCCGAGGCAGAGGCCGTGGCACTGGAGGCCGACAAGGCGGAAGAGGGAATCCAGGAGGCGGCGGCAGGGGACAAATGTCGTGTTATCTTTGTGGAGGCAACCATGGAGTGCGATATTGTCCGAAACTGTCCGACGCCAAGAGATCAGTAAATTGAAGGTCCGAGGCGCAGGACCACCAGCCTTGGACCAGGAAACGGGTGGTGATGAGGCCAGCGATCCGGGAGATCAAGGGCAAAGGGAAAAAAGAGTACGCTGGAAAGACCAGCCGGAAGAACCGAAACACAGCTCCAGTCCGCAAGACAGTCCCCAAGATACAGCAGATGTGCGGACCGGGTCACCAGGGACGGGACCCTTGAGAGGAGCCACCGACGGTCAAGGGCAAGAACAGCCCGTGGGGCCATCGGACCACTCGGAGCGTGATGCATCACTTGAACCAGGGAAAGGTCAAGGAGCTACCGAGGTGGATGGGGAAGTGCTAGGGCAGGCACTTAGTCGGACCGGTTCTGCGACGGCCGACAATTTTTCTTTTTTAGCTAAGACCGGCGGGGCCGGCAAGAATAGTCGTTTTACGGGGTTTGAAATAAGGGTTTTTATTAATGACGTGCCAGTAGTGGCTTATGTCGATTCGGGCAGTTGGGAAAATTACCTTTCGAAGGAAGTAGTGGAGAAAGTGGGTGTAAAGGTTTTCCCCGAACAACGGACTTTGGTTATGGCAGATGGTTCCAGGAAACAGGTTACAGGACGAGCGGACCGGTTACAGTTCCGGTCCGGATCAGTTAATTTTGTGTCCGATTTCCACTTGTTCCCTGGAATGGCATATGAAATGATATTGGGAATTCCATGGTTGGTTGCCGAAAACCCCGATTTGTGTTTTCGCACTCGGACCATTAAGGTTCGTCGGGGCCGGAGCCAACTATCATTACCATTAGCTATTTCAACTCAGCCAAAGCCAACTGAAGTCATGAGTATTGGGGGATTGGAACCGACATCCGCCACCAACGTTTGGCGAGGGATACGGTCCAACGATTGTGGAGCTTTGATGGTGGTAGTTACGGAAGTGGAGCCAGAAGACGGACATCAGAAGGACGATGTGGAGCGACTGATTCGGGAGGACACCTCTCGAAAGATTACGAACCTACTGGAGAGCTATCGGAGAGTATTTGCCTCGGATCTGCCCAAGGGACCACCACCGGTCCGAAACGGGCACGAGTTCGAGATCAAAGTTGAGGAGGGGACGAAGCCAATCTTTCGTCCCATGTATAAGCTATCTCCGGCGGAGCTTCAAGAGGTCCGTAAACAGCTGGACTATATGTTGGACCGGGAGTTGATCCGGCCCTCCAAGAGTCCATGGGGCGCACCGTTCCTCTTCGCTAACAAGAAGGACGGTGGCCTTCGCTTTTGCATCGACTACCGCTGGCTCAACCAGAGGACCATCAAGAACCGCTATCCACTACCGCTACCCGAGGAGCTATTGGACCGACTACAGGGAGCTAAGGTGTTTAGCCGGTTGGACCTGCGATCCGGCTACTGGCAGATGCCGATCCGGCCTGAGGACCAGGAGAAGACAGCGTTCCGGACCCGGTACGGACACTACGAGTACAAGGTTGTGCCATTTGGGCTCACAAACGCCCCTCCGCAGTTTATGGCTATGATAAACGACCTGTTCCGGGATTTCCATGACCGGTTCATGGTCGTGTTCCTCGATGACATCATAGTCTACAGCAAGAACGAGGAGGAGCATGCGGAGCACCTACGCTTGGTATTGGACAAGCTAGCGGAGCACAACCTGTACGCGAAGGCATCGAAGTGTTCTATCGCCGTGAAGGAACTGGATTTTGTGGGCCATTGGATCTCGGCGAATGGAATCTCGCCGCATCGGTCCAAGGTCCAGGCGATCCGGGATTGGGAGCCGCTGACCTCTGTTCCTGAGGTCCGAAGTTTTCTGGGGATGGTTTCGTATTACCGACGCTTCATTCGACAGTTTTCGAAGGTAGCAGCGCCGATCCAGAAGCTTGTGAAGAAGGACCAGCCATGGGAATGGGGAGCCGAGCAGAAGGCAGCTTTTGAAGCCCTGAAGGAAAGTCTGACGACGGCTCCGGTCCTGCTGATACCGGATCCGGACAAGCCATATGTAGTTGTCACGGATGCTTCGGATTTTGCGCTGGGAGCCACATTGATGCAAGAGGCTGACGATGGACTTCAACCGGTGGCGTTCCTCAGTAGATCCCTCAACTCGGCCGAACAGAAGTACTCGGCCTATGAAAGGGAGCTTTTGGGCATTTCCTATGCCTTGGCTCAATGGCGCCATTATCTCGAAGGAGCGCCGAAAGGGACCACTGTCTACACGGACCACCAACCCGCTACACATTTCCTCCAGCAACGGGTCCTGTCTCGGACCCAGACCCGCTGGTTGAAAGCGGGATATTTTCAGTCTATTATGCCGAAGATCGTCTACCTCCCGGGCAGATCCAATGTAGTAGCTGATGCATTGTCCCGCAAGCCTCAGCTCAAGTTGAATGCAATTTTGGAGGCCAAAATTTCGCCCGGGGAGGCGCAGGAATGGACGCAAGCGACCACTGATGACCCTACTTTGAAGCGTATTCTGGACCAACTGGACCAAGGACGACATGTACCCGGGTATTCTCGGACCGAACCGGGAATGCTTTTATATCAAACCGAACCAGGAGTGGACCCAAAGCTAGTGGTCCCTACCACAAAACGACAAGTGGTGTTGCACGATCACCACGATGTTCCGATGGCGGGACATCCAGGAGTGGCCAGAACGGCCGAGCTCGTGAGCCGAAGATATTGGTGGCGCGGTTGGAGACGAACCGTGACCGACTATGTCCGCTCGTGCCCCACATGCCAAGTGATGAAGACCGAGAACGCGAAGCCCAAAGGATTGCTGAATCCGCTTCCCGTTCCGACATATAAGTGGGAACAGCTGACAACGGACCTTGTGACCGATTTGCCGAAATCGAATGGGTATACCGCTGTAGCTGTCTTTGTGGACCGGCTCACAAAAATGTGCAAGTTCGTGCCATGTACCAAGGAGGTATCGGCAAAGGAGTATGCCGAGTTGTTTCTATCCCAGGTGTTCCCTACCTCAGGGATACCTGAAGTGATCGTTTCGGATCGCGATCCACGGTTCACGAGCCAGTTCTACAAGGAACTGTTCAGGCTCGTAGGAACGGATCTGCGGATGTCAACTGCTCACCATCCACAGTCAGATGGCCAGAGTGAAGTAACGATCCGGACCCTGGAGAACTTCCTTCGGCCCTATATTGAGGCCAGGCCGGAGAAGTGGAGCGACTACCTGAGCACGGCAGAATTTGCAGCGAATAACTCGATCAACGCCAGTACCAAGTACACGCCGTTCTACCTTATGTACGGCCAGCACCCGAAGGGATTGGAGTTGGACCGGCCCAAGAGTAATGTTGAGGCCGCAGAAGCCATGGTGGACCGAATGCGGGACGATTTGATGGACGCGAAGAAGAACTACCACGCCGCCCAGGAGCAAATGTGCCAAGTAGCCAACAAGAAGAGGAGGCACGTGGAGTTCCAAGTGGGCCAAGAAGTGTGCCTACGAAGTGCACATCTTCCTTTGGCCGTGACCAAGCATGTACCAGCTAAGGTCCGAAGACGGTTCATCGGGCCATTCAAGGTGACCAAAGTGATATCACCGGTGGCCTACCGCATTGATCTACCAGAAACATGGCGACTACATCCAACCTTCCACGTCTCCAAACTCAAGGAGTATATACGTTCCGAGGAATTTAAGAGGGACGATCCTCCAGGACCGGCTCTGGTGGACGAACTAACTGGAGCCGAGGCATTCGAAGTGGAGACGGTTCTACGATCCAAGGGAGCTGGAAAAAGAAAGAGGTACCTGGTACTATGGAAGGGTTATCCGACCCATGAGGCCACATGGGAACCGGTTGCACATCTGGAACACTGTGCAGAATTGTTAGCTGAGTTCGAAAGGAAAAACTCAGCCAAACATGGCCATAACTGAGACCGGATCGCATTGGAGCCAGCGATGGGGGAGTTGGATCCAAATGGAGACGGACCGAGAATGATCCAACCCCGGCTGGTATGGGACAGCTTTAACGGGGAAACATCATCTCAGTCCTGAGGTAACTCCCAGCTGACTACACGATCCGAGGAAGGCGTGGCTGTACAGGAGTACTGGACCGTGGAGCCGGGAACGACGATAAAAATTAAGCGCGAAGACAAGGAACCATACATCAAGCGCACTTTGGTTTCTGTTCTCCGACTCGCTACTGCAAACCCCGACAAACAACTACTGTTCCTTCGTTCTCGTTCGAAATGGCTGCACCGACTCCTGTCTCCAGCGCCCTTGATGCGTTAAATGCAACGTTCACTGAGGAGACAAAGAGGTTACAGGCCACGGTAGCGGCACAAAAAGAAAGGATTCAGCAGCTTGAGAATGAACTAGCCGCTACAAAGGAGGCACTGGCGAACGCTAGGAAGGAAGCAGAAGGGGACGCGCGAAAATGGGGACGGAACCGTGAGGCGGAAATGGTTACCGGGAAAAGCAAAAAGCAGCTGCGCGACTGGAACGCGGCTTACCTCAAGGCCGTTGGGGTGGATCCCGTTGGGAATCGACAAGCGAGAGGAACTTCACAGGGAGCGGTATCAACGGAGCAAACGCAGGAACGGACCCAGGAGCAGCGTGGAGAGCACTCTGGCGGATCGTCACAGCAAACGCAGGCGGTCCAAGGTCCCAGAACGCGACTTCGCAGTCGTGGCAAGAGCCAGAAATGAGTTACAACAGGTCTAACTTGTTTGGGAACCAGGGGAGTGATTGGTGTGTTTGTTTTCTTTTGGTTTTTGGTTATAAACTTTCTGGACTGGGACCAGTTTTGATTCATATTTGCTCTACCTGTTTGGATGGACCCAACAGTCAGTTTGGGATTTGTTTTCTTTTGCATACCATCCATATTCTGTGGAACCATGGGGGAGTTCTGTTTTTGATCTGGTTATAATTTTCCTGTTTTATTGAAGTATCAATTTGGGTTATTTGGGTGTTCAGAATCAAACATTTGAGTGGATCCAGGCTGGGATCCAGAGGTTACCTTACTTTTCTTTCTAAGGTAACAGGGAACTATATCGATTTTGCAGACATTATTGGATCCAGGGGTTTCTTTTGTTTTGATTATTGGATCCAGTGGTTTTTGTTTGTTGGATCTCAAGGTAACAGTGGTCAAGGGGACCAGTGTCGGATGGACCGATAAGAACCTTGTTTGTTTTTGAACACAAACATTTTTGGCATGTAAAAAGGTTCGGGGTGACTTGGGTTGTGTAAACTGATCTCCTCTCATATACGTGGTGCTCGGGACGCGCACTTGATGGGGGGGGGAGTGGTTGATACGAATGTGGACTCTGGAACGAGTACTCATTCACCTAAGTCGATCCAGTCGGACTGGATCCGCCTGGTCCGGTAATCAGTGCCTGGTTCGGTACCAGAGCCGGTCCAGCAGTACAGTCCGACTGACCCAAGTGAGAGGTGGACACGGTGGCAGTTACCGTGTCCACACAATCCAACCAACGGTCCTGAGAAGGATTTGGTCTGGATCTGTCGGTCCAGTGGACGCTGGGTCCGACAGCTCTCAACCGTTCCTTTTGCCAGGTTGTCGGTCCGGCTCCATATTTATTGGACCCGGACCGAGGTAACAATGTTCTAGAGTAAGCTTGTAAGCAAAGACTCTTATCCGTGTTTCCGTGGTTCTAGACGTAACGTCTACCACTACTCGATACTTTCCCGTGTTTTTATCAAGATAACTATTAAAAGATCGACGGAGGGCGGGCTTTTTACCTGGCTACGACCCCGCGAAAAGATATATGTGATCGAAGGGTGCTCGTCAGTCTTTTGCTGCGTGCGAATGGTGGTCGGCGTGGGCTATCACTTACTCGAGACAGCTTTTCAAGCTACCCTTTCTTTTTTCGTCGACCCAGTGACGACCATACGGGACGTCTGGGGACATCTACAGGAACTCACCCAGGACGGTGCGATCTGGATCTCGCAGGCGCTGGGTATGCTTCTGTTTGTCGGTTTGCTGAACCTTGTCGCCTATTGCTATCTCTACGTTCAACACGTTTTGGGCGTTCTAAAAAAAGGCTTTACGCTGGTGGAGCGAATTCCCCTCTGTCGTTTGGCAATGGTACTGGGCAGCAAAATTTGGCGAGTGCTCAAGATCACACTTCAGGAGCCTCGATTGGATACATCGAGGGATCAAGAGTTCAAGGAAATGAAGGCAACACTGGCGGATTTACTCAAACGAAATCAAGCCGACAACGACAAACGGTGTACCAAATGCGGCAAATTCGGCCACATCGCCAGACACTGCCATTCAGCTCGTCCACAGAACGCAGACACACCCTCCAACTGGCGAACATCCCAACCGAAAGTGCAGGCAGTAGGCAACGGTGAAGTGCTTTCGCCAAAACAGACACACCTTCACACCCCTATTACCCTGAACGGTGTGACTATCACGAAATGCCTCATCGACACTGGTGCAGAAGCTAACATAATTCCACTGGCCGATTGTATTCGATATGGATTCGCATATGACAAGTGCTCCCAGCAGGACTCGCTTGTTGGTTTCAATGGCTCCAAATCCCCCATCGCAGGAAGTGTCACTATGGAAACGTCTGTCGGCCCTATGACTCAACCAGCCCAGATTCCGTTCAAAATATCTGCTAATGTTGGGCAGGTGATTCTGGGGTACCCAGGCTTACAACAGGTGGGGTTGACAATCAACTGTCAATCTGGCGAACTGATGAATAACCAGACAGGCAGATGTGTGAGGTGCACAGTCGTCAGGAAATCGCCTCCAAAAAACTACTAACGCCCCCGAAAGGGGGCACACTAACCCTGAATCAGCTCTGGCCACTAGAATCAGGACCAGGAGTTCACTCGAAGACACCAGACACACTCACTGTCCTGGCAGGGAAGTCACATTTCGTACCTCCCCTCACCTGGAAGACTCTATATTTACCATTCGCTATTTCAGTCATTGGGGGAGTCACCATCACCTCTGCCATCCATCGTACGGGGATCACTGCGGGAATCAGTACCACTGCGGCAGGACACCTGCGTGTCGAAGTGTACAATAGTACCACAGAGGTACTCCATTTTACTCCCCGATCCCAAATGGTGCACCTGACTGGACTGTCAGACTGGCAAGTACGAAAACTGGAGTCGCCGCCAGAGGAATACGCGGTGGCGACGCTGATGGCCTATCCCGAAGCCACGATCGATGCCACAACCATTCAGCGAGAAGTGTGCGAGCGTTTTCCTAACGTCGGGGACCTCAGCGACCACCCGATTATTCCACGAATGGCGCAGCTTCAAGTCGAACTGACAGACCTACCCCATGTCACACCCACGGAAACTGGAAGTAGAACTCAGTACAGCATGGACTCCGTGTCCGACAGGCGAGTTGTACAAGCACTTCTGGATGATTACGAACACAAGGGATACATCCAGTCAGTCTCACCCTCGGATTCTGTCTATTTAAATCCTCTGCTGCCTGTACGTAAGCCAAATAACACGTACAGGCTGACTAACGACTTCAGAAAGCTAAACGCCTATTTCAGGCAAGGGTCACCTCCCAACACGGAAACTAATGACACCTGGCGTGCCATGTATGACATAGATCCCTCCTGGACCTATTTCTGTCGCATCGACCTCAAAGATGCTTTCTTTTCAATACCCATCTCCGAGGATCTATCCAAATTCTGTGGATTCACGTGGGGTCCTCGGAGATATATCTGGACGCGTTTACCCCAAGGATTTCTGAGGTCGTCAGTACTCTTTGCAGAGCGTACTGCCCACGTGTTAAAGGGGCTCAAGTGCATACAGTACGCTGATGACATATTGGTGGGCGCCTCAAGTCGACAGGCCCTGCTCGAAACTGTGCTGCAGGTCTATGACCGACTGGATGAGTACGGCATGAAGGTTAATAATAGCAAAGTGGAATGGCTGACCGAGGAAATCACATTCCTCGGCTACCGAATCAAAGCTGGACGCTGGGATTTGGGGCCGTATTTAGAGGAAAAGTGTGAGCAGCTCGGCAAAGTACAATCAGTGAAAGATCTACAACGGATCATTGGGATTATATCATACTGTCGGCGGGCTATTCCAGATGTTGAAGTACTGCTCGCACCACTGCGCGCGCATCTGCGCACAGCACTGGAAAGGGGACGAGTGGACTGGAATCTTATCACTGACGAGTCACACAGGATTGTGCGCTCCACCATGCAGCGCCAGCGACAGCTGCTGACTACAGGCGTCACACCTAAGTCTTTCACTCTCGAAAGCGATTGGTCGTCAGGGTTTGCAGGGTACATGCTATTCATGCATCCGACCAACACCCAGCACTTCGAAACCAACGTCGTGGACATGGGGAGCGCTGTCATGGCTTTACCAACATCAAGCTATTTGGGCGAGCTCAAAGCGCTCATTTGGGCTTGTAAAAAAACACGCGCAATGCGTGGCGACACACACACAGACATAAAAACCGACAACTGTGCTTTGGCCACCAAGTTACAAGCAGGCGCGATCACGACAACGGACGTCAGGGAGGCTCGTCTATTGGGTTGGTTTTTTCATAACGAAGCCCACTCGACCGTTACTTTTGTTCCAGGCAGTGATAACGTCGGTGCAGATTTACTCTCTCGCCCACACAAAGCGACCTCCAGTCACACTATCAATGCGCTGCAGCCAACTACTGAAGCTATCCCCGAGGATATCTGGAACGTGATCCATCAAGGTCACCCAAGCGCAGATGGCACATGGCGACGAGCTCAACTCCTGGGTTTCCCCTATTCACGATCAACAATCGCCAGTAAGATCTGCACCTGTGCACCATGCCAACAATTTGCAACCCTCACCCTCCGCACACCTTATGGAAGCTCGCCCACACCCATGCGACCCAACGCTATCATCTCCATCGACCACATTGGGCCACTGCCTACCATCGACGGCTATCGCTATGTGGCCCTCATCATTGACCACCTCACTCGGTATATTCAGGTCACACCTACAAAAAGTACAGGAGCCACTGAGGTAGTCTCTGCCCTGCAACACTGGAACGACACTCGAGGACGTTTTCAAACCATTATGTGTGATAATGCTGCATCATTCCGCGGCAGAATTTTCAACTTATGGCTGGCTGACAACAATATCGCTTTGATTATGACGCCTCCACACCTCCACCGAGCACATGGAATATGTGAACGAGCCAACAGGAATTTCCTGGAGCGCACAAGGCGGATTCTCGCTGATGAAAAACATGGACGCTGGACGGATGTGCTGCCCAAGGCTGCTGCAGCCTGCAATGATATGGTCAATCGCATCACGGGAGACACTCCCCGCCGTTTCTGGAACGCAAGTGAAGCAGCCTGGGCTGCCGCCCACACCAACATGGCTCACTCCCGCGCTCTTGTCAACAAAACTCGGACAGGGACCCCCAAACGCTGGCGCCTAGGAGCTCAAGTGTGGATTTATGACATGCGCCACACAGGCGCGCTTCGTGGAAAGTTTCGACCTCGCTGGCTCGGACCTGGACGAATTGCCCACCAACTCTCAGAAACGAGGTGGGAGGTCAACATGCATGATGGCCGGCGTGTCACCATGCATGCCGACTACATGCGAGAATACGAACTCTGAGTTGGGTAGGTAAAAAAAAAAAAAAATGTGGAAAACTGTGGGGTGCTGTGCCATAGCCATTTATCACTTTCGAACTGGCTTTGGGCTTTCTTTCTTTCCCACTTATGAAGTAACTTATTTCTTTATTTTTTTGGAACTGGATTAAGCCTGGGATTTTTCGATTTTTGATACCGCTTTTTTCGGCTTCGCACTGGGATTAAGGTGTCGGTTTGGGCATCGACTGTTATTGGGTTTTTTATTTTTCCTATTTTCGCCCTAGTCTGGATCTCTTTCTTTTTTCGAACTGGCTTTCGCCATTTTTTTCCGCACTGGGTGTGCGTTTCTTTAAAGTTCGAACTCAATTGGGGCTGCTGTGGGTTTGCTGGGTTTTGGTTTTTCTATTTTCGAACTGCAATTGGGCTTTCGCTATTGCCCAATAGGTTTTGCTTTTTCTTTTTGGGCGAGCTGCCATAGCAATTTTTCAATTTCGAACTGGATTTGGGCTTTCTTTCTTTCCCAAATTATAAAGTAACTTATTTCTTTATTTTTTCGACCTGGAAAGGCCTGGGACTTTTCTTTCTTTTCCTTTTCGATTTAGTTTAAGCTTTCTGCCGCTTCGCACTGGGTTTGGGGTTCTTTTTTCTTTTCTTTTTCTTCCCTATTTTTCTTTTTTCTTTTTTCTTTTTTCGGAGTTCTACAGCTCCAGGTGGGTGGGCCCATGTTGTTAAACCAGGTTGATAAAGGGGGAGTTGTGAGTATAGATGGTGGTATGGGACATTAATCTGTATGATCGGCACGATTAGAGTCATTTCCGAAGGAAGTGGCGTTTCGTCTAACGACAGAAACTAGACCTGCGTTTTTCTGGCAAGTGGCGTTTCGCCTGAACAGTTAGGATAAAAGGGAACTTCGGGAAGGAAAGAGTAGAGTGTTTGTAAAAGACTGGTTATACAAGGATCGGGTTGGAAAGTCCCCGATCAGGTCTCGCCTATACACAACACGTTCGCGTCCCCCCTGCGAACGAGGCAATCTGCAAGCACGACTGCACACTCTATCAACAAGAGCCATCCCTTCACTTTCTGTTGTGTTTTCCTTTCCCCATCTTTTACTGCGACCACTGAGTGGCGTGGCGCTTTGGTTGGGGTGTTGCTTCTTCGATCGCTGTACTTCGATCGAACCAGTGTTGATTGTGTGGTATGATTAAGAGGGCAAAAACTGTAACCGATCCAAAAAGGACTCCTTACAAGACCCTCTACTTCAGTATCCTTTCAACGCCCGTTTTATACCCCAACCGTTAGGCGAAACGACACATGCCAGAAACATTCGAAACGCCACCATTCCATCTAACTGACCATCCCATACTAATCAAATAGATGCCCGATTGTCCTTTTTTTTGCCTCCTTTTGAACATGGTTTTTTCAACACTTTCACCACCACCACCACCACCCCTCCTCTCCCAAAGGCGTTCGGTGGCCAGGTCAGAGCCTTTGAAAATCTTGCAGCCCGTTGGCGTTGAGCGCGAGCGTTACGGAAAACATAATTACATTCCCAACCCGTTGATTAAGTCACTCTTACTGTTCGCGCCAGTTTGCCGACATGACTCTCCGCCTTCCACTTTGGCGCAGCGAATTCCGCGCGCGCCTCCTCGATTCCGTTGGGAGGGAAAACCCAGCCTGATTTCTGCCAAACATGGTCCCTGTTTCCGCGATCGGTATGTTCAACCGTTCCGTCCACGGGAATTACGTCGCGAAGGGAAATGCGTTTCCTTCCCTGAGATTGCCTGCCAGAAACAACGGACAGCGGCCGGGAAACCGACGAGCGCTAGAAAACCGGGCGACGACGAGGGAATCAGCGGAATTGGCGGGTGAGATTCGAACACGAGTCGTCAGTCGAGCATATATGGAGCTCGGGTCTCTGGAAAAAGATTCGCAAGACTTGCCGGGGCGAAGCTGCTGGTTCCCTTAAGCCTGTGGGACGCGCATTCACACAGTTGTTTTTTTTTTCTTTTCGGGCTGAACCAAAGGAAGCGGGGTGTTGGCCACGCTAAGTGCGTTTAAGCAAATCTAATTAAAATTTTCAAACTCTTTCTTGCAGATTTTGTGCCTAATCCTCCACTCCTGGATGGGGAACCACAAAGAAAATGGAATGCCATTGCTCTTGCATTTCTGGGGGATTCAGTGTGGGAGGTGCTTGATTGATCCATCATGCTCCACGGAGAAACCCACATATCTATTTATCTATCTATGAATGTTTAATTTACATTAGGCAAACTTGGCCAACGAAGGCCAACCGCAACATGGTTGCATCTAAAATAGAGTGAACCTGGTAGAATCCCTTGTGAAAGTGCCTAGCACCTTGGAAATGAAAAACTGCATAAAAGCCCATGTTGAAGAAAACCGCCATGCTATCTATCTATCTATATACATATGTGTGTATACGTGCATGAATATATATAGTTTTCCCAACCCGAAAAAAACCAAAAAAAAAAGGTTTTTCAAATCGAAATTGAAAAGAATAGCTACTAAGATTCATAGTGCCGATCTTCGTTTTCACAACCTCATTGATCTACAGCTGGCATAGATAAAACAGCTCTCAGGATTTTTTTTTTTTTTTGGGGGGGGAGGTCGAATCACAACCAAAATACCATCAAATGCAATGTCAATGTTGAATGTCTGTTCAACGTGTGTGGTGACCTCCTTGTAGTTCTTGTTTTAGTTGTATATTCGGCGGCAAGGCATGCTGAGTGCGAAAAAATTGAAAGACCTATACTCATGGACTCGAGACAGGGTCATCGCAGAATCACAGGTATGTTTGTTTCATCTTTTCCCCGCCCTTTTTCTGGTCCCCAAATTGATCGCTCCATGGGAGATGTCGATACGGCGCAAGTCTTTCTGACTTCTCATTTTTAATTTTATTTTTCCATTCAAAACTGTCCCCGTTTGTCCCCGTTTGTTTAAGGGAAAAAATATTGCAGATTTTTTTATTCTATGCTGCTCGAATAGTGTGGATGGAATAAAGTGGGTTGATGCTCCAGAGCAAAAATAAGAAAATGTACATAAATATCTATGAAAATATGTGTGGGGAAAAAAATGAAACTTTTTTTTTTAAGAATACATATGAAATTTTGCTGTATGTCAGGGTATCATAAACATTTTTTTTTTTTTTTTTTTGCTGCTTCAGTCAGAATGTTTTGACCGACTTCACGAAGGGTCCTTTATAACCGAAACGGAACGGGAAATATTGCGATGGGGCAAAAACACGAAAAAAGCATCCATGCCGAAACGATTAAAAGGAGCTCTCAGCGTGGAGATTTATCGACAGTCGACAGCAATAGAATGTTTGGTACGAGCCTACCCCTTCCCCCCGTTTTTTTTATTTTGTCTTTTTGATATTCAGAAGTTGTTTTTACTTTTATACCTTTTTTTGCTTTTTTGCAAGTTTCTGTTTGTTCGTGACGTCTTTTTGATATTCAGAACTTTCTTTTGCTTTTATTATTTCTACCTTTTTTTTTTCGTTGGCTGGATCATGGGAATCCAAATTTTGTATTTTTCCAAAACGAATGTTAGGTCTTTATTTGTTGAGAAGCTTCCAGGGGCAGTTTTACGACCAAAACCTCATAAACTGAATTTGGGAATTTTTTCACAAGACTTGATGCTGACTTTTATTTCGCATGAATTTCGCAGTTCTTGCCTTTATGCTGAGACTTCATTGTGAATTTTTTCGTTTATACGAAATTTGCAGATTGGCTATCTCTACCTATCGGACCCCATTCGACTGCACACATTGATGGAGCATTTGCAACTCGTCGAAGATATGCCAGACCCCAATGAGGCAAATTAACAATCAAGCTTTTCCCCGTTTCGGTTGACCGTCCAGCAAAAAAAGGGGGCCAAGGAGAAGCCAGGGATTGAATTTTTTTTTTCTTCTTTTTCAGAGCTAGGCAGCAGAATATGTTGGTTTTTCGAACAAAAAAAAAGTCAAGAAATAGGAGATGGAGTGGGGGTTTTCCCTCGGGGTTTTTTATTTTGGGGAAAGGTTTCGAGGTGCGAGGTGGGGGGAAAGGGGGAATGGTAGAGGTTCCATTAAATTTCTTTGAAAGCAGTTGAAATGCTAAGGGAAAAAAAAAGGGATGTGGATAAGAAGCGATTGTAGTTGTACGGAAGGGGAATTGAATCAGTGTATCAGGAGACCTTGGAAATGTTCTTCCTTTTTGTAAAACAAGACCAAATGCCCTCAACCAGCCATGGATTCCCTACAAAATCTGTGTGCTTATCCAGAGGGTCCATTTTTTCTTTACATTTGGCAGGTGATATGATGTGGAAAAAAGATCTGCATAGACACACACACACACATCTTTAACTGGTTTTCTGGCCACTTTAAAAAGTATTTTAACAAAAGAAAGTATTTTGCTTTTCTTTCCCATTCTCAGCTGGCCTCCTCATCTTTCGAATGCCCCAAATATTATGATATACTTACCAGTTCTTTTTCTTTTTGCTTTCCAAAAAAAGAACTTGAAAAATCAAAAAAAGATGACTGCGAATGTATGGGTCTATCATTTTTTTCAATTCCGGGAAATCCGAAACGAAGTCAAAAGATTCACTTTTTACATGTTTCAGCTACATTCACAATATGTTTTGTTCTTGAGCACCCCCTGCCCTTCCCAAAAATCTGATGAACTCTGTCTAACAATCCCGCTGCTGCTGCTCTTTCTTCATTCTACTTTTGCCAAGTCACTTCTTCCCCACCCCCCCACCCCCCCCCACCCCCCCCACCCCCAAAAAAAAAATGATCTCCCCTTCTCCCAATTTAATTTAAGAAACAACATGAAGAACGTGTTCATCTAAATATAATCAGTGGCAATGGGGCAAGAAAATGTAGGTGTATATTAATAATAATATATTATAAGGAAAAAAATCACTATGAATCAAGGCCAACCTTTTTCAGCAGGTACGAAAGGAACCCCCCTCCCCAGAAAAAACAACAACAACAATATGCATGTTTCAATGACTGATTTTAACGATTTATGTAAAGCACCTCAAGTAAATTCTCGAGCAGCAAACCTCCTGGCTCATTTTTTGGAACAAAAATAAAAAAGGGCAGGGGGGGGGGGAGGGGTCAAGGGTTTCTTTAAAACGAAAAACCTTTCCCATATAACCCAAAAAAAAAGTAAGCCCGACAAATCGGGTGCCCCTTTGTCAGACTCAGAAGTCGATTACCAAAAAAAAATCGGGGTGGCTGGGACATGGATGCATCTCTTCCCCATTATATATACGCTTGGTTTTCTTTTTCTGTTCCCCCCCCCCCTATTCTTGGTTACGTTGGAACACCTTCGCTTGCAACAGAAAAAGGATTGTACTCGACATACATTTCCTTGAGGTTATCCACCACAGACTTGGGCAAAGGCATGGCTTGGAACCTGTTGAACGAAATGTCGATGCTGGACAGCCTCTCCAATCGGCTCATGCTCTTCGGCAAAACCTCCAGACAATTCTGATCCAACGAAACATGGCACAGGGACTCCATCCTGGAAATCGAGGCAGGAATCGAAACCAGATGGTTGGCAGACAAATACAGATGTGTCAAATCGACCAGGTTCCCAATCCCCCCCGAGAGCTCCTCCAGATGGTTGTGCTGGAGGGAGAGGTGCCTCAAGCGGACCATCTTTCCGATGCCCGCCCCTAGTTTCTTGATATCATTAAAATCGAGAATCAGCGTCCGTAACGAGGTCAAATCGCCTGGATCATCAGGTAGCCCCTCCAGTTGATTTCCCGAAAGGTCCAGCAGCCTCAAACTCTTCAACCGTAGCATCGAAGCTGGCAAACCTGCCAAGACGTTGTTCGTCAGGTCCAGGTGCACGAGCTGCTTTAGTTGGCTGATCGAATCCGGGATGTGTGCGATACAATTTCGATTTGCCACAAGAACCGTGAGGTGGGAAAGACACCCCAGGGCTTCCGGCAACTCAATCAGCATGTTTCGACTCAAATCCAGTCGCCTCAGTCCCAGGATGGAGCAGATTTCCGGAGGGATGGCGGTGAGGTGTCGATCTTGCACCAGGTCCAATCCTTGGAGGTTGGTCATCAAGTCGAGGTCGTCCAGGCACCCGAAATTCCTCTTCCCCAGTCGCAGGAATTTTAAGCTGGAGATGGATTGGAGGGCGCAAAAATCGGGGACGGAGTACTTGAACCTAATTTCTTCCAAACTGCACAGCGACGATACCTCCTCCGGAAGGCTCATCTGCAAAAAAAAATAAATCAAACGGTGGAAAAGACTCACCACCAGCTGCCCCTCTGTCTCAGAATGATGCTCCTTCCTTCGGAGAGGGTGGCTTCCGGCAAACATCAAGGAGATTCATTCACCTTGACGCATTCGGAGCCTCCGTCTTTTGCACTGGCCACAATTATCCTCAGTTTGGTCAACAGCGCCACTTCCGAGGGCAGACGGCATTCTCCTTCCTCTGGCTCCACCACCAAGTCCAGCCTTTTCAGCACTGCTCCACCAACACAGCACCGAATCAATCAATCAATCAATCAACACCATTCGAATCTCGAAGAAAACAATTTGCACAGTTTCATGACCACAGGATTCCACCCCACCGCTCAGATTCATTGCCGATCGAAGAGCATCCATGACGCATTGCTTGTTGCTGGACATTTCTGTCAAATCGAGCCTCGTCAGAGATGGAAATATCTTGTCCAACGGAGGGGCACCCGGCCAAGCCTTCGGCCGCACCGTCAATAGGTTCTTATCCACAAAATTGCACCAAGGCCTGGAAAAAAAATAAAATGACAGTTCCAACCCGACCTTCTTTTAAAGGGAATGCAATTTGTCGACAAACCCAGTCAAATCCATTATCCACCAACAAAACCCAGCAAAGCTGATCAAATTCATGGAATTTCTTGAAACTGATAAAAAAGCTGCTTTTTTAGCAGATTATTTTTCTAGTCGAAAAATCAAAAAACGAATCGAACAAAAGCCAGGTCCATTTTTTTTGTTTCTTTTTTTAACTCGCCAGTCTTACCCGCAGGTTTCCCTGACGGTCGTCAATTCACAGGGCTCCAAATGCGACAAGATTATTCCCAGGGCCTTGTCAGGCAAAAACTCCCATTCTATTATGTAATCATCATCGTCCATGTCCAGGGAACTGGCGGTGGATCTGGATGCCAATTGATCGTAAGAATATTCTTCGACAGTCTTTGGACGATGGGCGGGCTGAATGCCATTCAATCCGACGAAAGGAGTGTTCGCCATCCTTTCCTTTTTTTGTTCAGCAGCTAAAGGCCCATCCCTTCCACTAGCATCACCACCAAAAAAACTCCTCACAAACAATTTCAAAAAGATCCTTTTCTTCATTCTTCTTTTTTTTTTCCGGTGCTTGTGTATGTATCATTGAAGGAATCTTTTTTTTTTTCCTTAAAAGATGAGGATTGTCTGGATGAAATATTTTAAATGCTGACATTAATACTGTGATTTTTTTCTTTCCATTCCAGGCTATGTTCATGTATATTTTTTCCCACAGAAGGTTGTATGGCTTCCGGCCTCACCCGACTTCAATAAAGAATGGTCCAACATTCTAGCCCTGATTTGCTTTCCATTGACAAACCCCCAACCTCAAACCGTAAACAAGCATCTGAACTAAACTTGTTGAACGGATTCGAAGACTTAACGCTCCCAACATCCCAAATCGCCGAACCGCACCAATAATCGTCCAAAAAACAACACACACACACACACTCACAGGGAAAGTCCCTGTCAAATTCCCACTTGATCGATCTTACACAAACAACCAAACAGCGGCCCGTGGAAAACCACATGACGAATTCTGCGCGGTGGCAAACGCGTGCTCTTTCCACTCACCCACCAAATCCGCACCTCCTGCAGGCGGCCTTCCTTTCTACAAAAGCACGATCAATTACACACAACGGAAGCCTGTGTTGTATTCGTTGGTTCTTTTTGGCCACCCCGGAAATAGATTCAGCGCTGCCACCCTCATTGTCGATGAAAAGACCCTAGGGTTGGAACGCATCCGAGAGATTGCTGGGGAATTTCGCCCCTGGATCAGGATTCGTCCACTGACCAACACCTGGGCAATTCACTCTGATGCTCTGGTTGGCATGATTTTCTTCTGCGGCGTGTTTACGTAACAGCTTTGCGACTGGACTTGCACGCCCACCATGTTAACAAAAGGCTTCCATACGAGCGAAGGTAAAGTGCGAGTGGAGGAGCGATTCTGGATCGTTCGGTATGGAGAATGGGGGGCAGCCCGTGATCGCCATGCCCTACGACCCGAAATCGGGCAAATTTCTGCAGGAAAATTTGGACTTTGGGGAGTTGAACATGCAGGAGGGTTTGTTCGAGTGAGAGGAAAGCTTTTAATTCCCCATTAGCTCTGTGGCAATTTTTGTGGAGTGAGATCTCAGTTAAAACAAGAAGTGGCAGTGATTTCAAGGTAGATCTGCATTCACTGGGCAATGCTGGCAAAGGTCGATTTCCCCATGGTCATGCAGTGCCAGAAAAAAAGTGGAATGTTAGTATGACTCCAGGAATATCATTGAGGGATGTTTACACTTTTTACGCTTTGAAGCTAGAGCAATCGAGGCAATGTAAGGGTGCCCCATCGATCGCATGCTTAGTTTCTTGAGCTGATTTCCTTCTTTTCCATCCCTCGCCCCTCTTCTTTCTGTGGCCTATGCAGGGAGCTGATCCAAATCTCCGAATCGGCCCTCCAACCTGTGTCCGATTCTTGGAAAGCACACGACGATGTGTCGAAAAGCGGAGGCACCTGTTCTGCCATTCTCATGTGTATCCTCTTCCCTTGCTGTGCCATAAGCAAAGCCATGGTGAGGTCCGACGATTTGGAGAGCCTGCAGCTGGGCTTCCAATCGGCATGGATGCATTCACAGCGCCGTGGGAATGCAGCACTTCAGGAGAAATTGTTTGAACGAGGGCAAGCCCATCGGCTGAAGGCTGTGCTAATCATGGAGACCGACTCCGAGCCGCCAAACCCAAATCCAAAATCTTCCAAAATTTTCTTGAGGTTTGATAAGGCTCCCAGACTCAGTGCATGCTCGGGTTAGGCAATGCAAACAAGCATCATCGAATGTAGATATACATATGTTCGCATGTATCCATATGTAAACATATCCACTGAATTGAACTGGAGTGTGAGTGTTTGTGCATGGATTCATAAGCTTGACGAAAATACAATAATTACCCCTCAAGGAGACACACACCAACAAAGGTTTCATCGTTATGATTGGGCCAACCTACACATCACCCGCTAAATGCCGCTTTCCACCCCAACCCCCTCCCCCCCCAAAAAAAACGAAAATAACGACGGACAAGCGATTTTCGTTTCCTTGTCTTGGCTTACCCTTACCCTTCTTTTCACTTCGCCCCAGAAGTTTCTGTCGAACCCACACCCCAGATCCCCCCAAAATCAAAAAGATCACCACCACAGCCGAAAGGCACCCACCCACACAAAGAGCCAGCGAAGTCCCTTCTCCTCCCTCCACACATCCTTCTTTTCCTCAAACCCCACCCCGATTTCTCAAATCGAGCGACAAAAAAAATTCTTAATAATGAAAAAAAGAAAAAGCTATCCAACACCCCAGTGTGTTCGTTTTTCTTTTCTTCGGGGAAAGAGGGGGAGGGGGGCACATTCCACTTGCGCTCTTTTTTTTTTGAAGCATTTCTTTCTTTTTTTTCGTTTTTTTTTTTTTCAACATTTTTTCTTGCAGTTCTTGGGGGAGGGGAAATTATTCGTCCTCATCATCATCGTCCCCATCATCATCTTCGTCTTCCTCTTCGGCTTCTTCCAACCATTTGATGAAAGGCTCAATATCTTTCAAGAAAACGTTTCGCCCCTTGGCATGGCTCCCCTTCTGATACCTATGCATTCGAATTTTCTTCAGCCACCTCAGATCAACCAGGCCAAAAATCTGGTGTTTTTTTGTGAATTTTCTTTTTCTGGTAGTTCTTTGTGGATTTTTTTTTTCTGGTCGATTTTTCTGGGGGTTTCTTTTGGTGGGTTTCATGTGGGGTTTTTTTTGTGTTTTTTTTCTGCAGCATTTGCTCCAGTATTCTCAATATTCACCAGCATCGCTTTTGGATTTTTTTTCCTCGTTTTTTTCCATTTTGATGGAAAAATTAATCGCATGTTTGATGGATCGCACTCACCAGTAAATGATGGTGTCCTCCCCCACAATATCGGCATCATACAACAATCGGACGATGTCTGAAAAAATCTTTAGAAGTTTGTTGTCCTCGTAGCAATGCACCTACGTTCCAAAAATCATACCAAAAAAATTTAAAATTAAAATCAATATTATTATTATTTACAGGAAGCAGCTAAAATTCGAACACGGGTAGGGGGATCTTGGTTTATTATTGTTGGAGTGCGCCCATATCGCTCATTTCACTCATCTCAATCATTTGCACAGTGGGTGGGCTGTAAAAAGTTTTCACCCTCGATGAGAAATACGTGAAAATACATATATATATATACTCGACAGGACATTTCGACATTTTTTTTGCTTGTTCATCACCTGAACAATAACCAGCAGGGCTGCCTCCAGCTTCGCTGTCGTGCAAAATGTCGCCAGATGCTCCTTGTAATTTTCGATCAAATTCTTGATGACTTGCACCAGTTGCTGCTGATTTTTCCCAGCCATGTTGATTGAACTGATCAGCACGTCCCACAGAACCTGCGAAACACCCCATCAAATCAACACCACTTGCTCCGCTCCATGTATTGCGTGTTCTTCAATCGCAACCCATTCATTGACCCTCACAATGAAAAAGGAAAAACAACACAGAAAAACAACAAAAAATTGCAAAAAATGTATACATATATATACATATATTTACAAATATGAATGAATGAATGTTTAATTTACATCAGGCAAACTTGCCCAACGAAGGCTGTCCACAGCGAGGTGATTCAGCCAATCTATATATACACACATATTCTAACCATATTCCTACATTGAGCACTTCACTGTCGGGCAGTTCGCCTTCGACCGCCTTGTCCCTCATGAATTCAATAAGGCGATCATCGGAGTCCTCCTCCTCCAGCTTTTCCGTCAAAGCCGCTCTCATGTCTTGGATTTTGACCTCGAGAGTTTTTCGGTTGTGCCATTCCACGAAGGCCCCCATGCCTTGCCCGTTGAAGTGTTCGGAGAAATCCGACATGTTGCGCATTTGAGGGGGGAAAAATTCGTACAGGCGGTTCGCCACTTTGGCTTTCGTCAAAATGGCGACGAGTTCGTCCAGGGTGTTTTCGGACAGATACTCCTGTTTTGATTTTTCGAAAGAGGAGAAAAAAGATGAAACGAAAAGTAAGAAAAGTGAGATTTTTTGGTGCTAAAAAGGTCGCATTTCACTGCCACTTCAACAGAACCATAATCGAGCGATAAAAATTTCCAACCCCCCATCCTTTCCACACCTTGAAGAAAACTGTGATGAAGTCTTTTACACTCCCATTTTGAACGAGCCTATCGCTGTTTAAGGCGTTGAGCACATTTTCTGGAATAATTCCAATTTTCATGCTCGGAGCAAACACAAGGGCCGTCGCTGCAGTCAAAACGATGCACAAAAAAAATTGGAAAAAGCTGGGAAAAGCCTACCTAAAAATTTGTGGTCAAGGTTGTGGTTACCAAGAACCAATTTTTTTTTTGAAAGGGACCGAGAGGTCGAAAAAATAAAATAAAAAAATTTGAAACGAGGAACAGAATAAAGTTTCACTGCAGCAAATCAGCTCGACACCGTACCAATGGCCAGCTTCGCTTGACCTTCCTTGTCAAAAAATTCGAGAGATTTCAAAAGCTTCACGAGGACGTTTTCCAACTTTTTGATCAAGAAGGGTCTCCGTCTGAATTATCGAAATCAAAACAAGAAAATTCATCGATCAGCGTTATAGCAAGAGGGTCTTTCATTATTTCATGCATGCATTTTTAAACTGAAAAAAAAAGAATCCAACATCGAGGCCGAAGGAGGGACATGTACCCACGAACTATATATACTTTCTCATTTTTATTCAATACAATCACTCCAATACTAAAAAACATGGAATCATAACTATGCACTTTTCGAAAAGATAACACGCCACATGCCGAACATTTATTTTTTTGGTTTTTGATCTTGTTCAAACGAATTCAAATTTAAATTCTAAAACGAAAAGAGAAAATGTATAGTTACCTGACCAGCGACTGGAATGATTTAATGAAAGGGAAAATACTCTCGCTGGTCGCCTCGCACTTGAGGAGCTGCAAGAGAAAAAAACACAGAAATAAAAGTTACTCTAACAAATCCAGTATCCCTGTTGATTAAAATCTACCCTCAATCAGCAGACCTTCCTGATGACTGTCCAAAAGATTCCCCGCACATTCTATTTCTCAATCAAAACAAAACAGTTTTGGAGCCTGCTTAGCATGTGCTTTTTTTTTGGGGGGGGGGGGGCTGTGTTTGTTTTTCGATCATTGACTTTCCTCATCTTTCTATATCCATGTCAAGAAAAGAAAACGAAATACAAAAAAAGAAACTCACAAAGAAATCGAGCTTCTTTCCGCTGTTTTCCACGTTCGGCCCGACAGACATGCGGCCTCCAGCGAAGAGGATTTCGAAAAGAGTTTCTCCATATCTGTTGAAATCGAGACTCAAGGTTTCGAGCACTTTGACACCGGAATCCAAATTTTCTTGGAGAGAAGCGCCCTCCTTGCAGTTGGCTTCGAAAGTCTGGATCACTTCATTCGCAAAAGAGCCAGGGTCCAAAGGAACTGCGATATTCCTTTTCCGGGTCTTAACGTTGACACCTCTGCAATTCACCCAAAAAGAAAAATAGAATTACACAAGATTCATTTCTGTGGCCTTTTTTCTTACTTTCAGTCTTTCAAAACGTTTGCTAGTAACCCTCCCCCCACCCCTTTTTTCCTTCTTGGCGCTTCAACTTTTTTTTGCAAGGGGGGAAAAAAAGCCCAAGGTTAGCCCAAGAACAAGGATCCAATATTTAAAAAATGAAAAAGAGAGAAAAAAGGAACGGCTCCTAAAAGACTTGCAGAACTTCGTAAAAATATTGTAATGGGAGGATTGCACAGACATTTTATGTGGCTTTGGGGGGGGGGGGTTGGAGTTTACTTCCTTCCACCAGAGAATTCTTGAAATATTTATTCAAAAAAAAAAAAAAAAATTGTTTTTCTATGAGCTAAATAAGTAGCGTTGATAAGGGGCCACATAATCCCCAAAAAGTTACCTGGCTACCCCCCAAAAAGCAAAAACAAACAGGTAGTGATTGAGGGGAATAAAAATGCAGTAGGCTTAAAGTTGGCGGGGTGTGGCAGGTTTCGCAACTTTTTTCAAATATTTTTCACGGAAAGAAAAAAAAACAATTGAACACGCATTGAAACACCCGAGTTCGTTGGCCTTACGCGAGTGTTGGTTTCTCTTCCTTGCTGCTGTTGGATTCGAAGGAGTTCGATGTCCAAACCAGAAACGAGGCCACACACAAACACAAAAAGCCCATCAGCATTAGCTTAATGAAATCAAAAACAACTTCCAACAAAAGATAACCACCATAGCAGGATCGACGCGGTCGATAGAACGAACAGAGCTTTTTCCGACACTGCTCACACTTCGAAGGCATCCCCGAAATGGTGAAAACAAGGTAGGGCAATCAAGATGTGCAAGATTTCTTGTTTTTTTCTTGGCTCACCTCATACAAATGCTGGACGATAACAAAGCGCCGCGGTGCAGGGGAGGTTGCAATAGATTTCCCGCAAGAAAAGGTTCGTTGAAAAAAAAACGAAAGGGGCTGAACTGTAGGAAGGGAAGTATCCACAAACCGAAACTCGCACCAGTGCGGCGGAATTTGGTCCGTCGTCGTACAAGTCAAAAATGCTCCAAAACGGCCAAATGGAAAGTGTGATATTGGGGCCAGTTGATTGTTTGGAAAAAAAATCCAACAAGAAAGAAAAAATCTAAATTGGGCTGAAGCTTACAAATTCGATTTTACAAGATTTTATTGGATTTTATTTTGGGAAGGTCAGCTTCCCAGCAGGTTCTTCATGGTGTTTTTGGTATTTAATTCTTGCATCCTTGCAAGTATCACCCCCTCGACCCCCTCCACACCAAATCGCACGACCCGTTGCAACAGCCCGCCGGCCAAGGCCAGCGAAAAAGCTGCCGAAAATGAGGCACCTTGCTGCGAAAGTGCGTGGACCTCAGTCCTTCCGATCACATGAATTCACCAACCCCGCTTGCCACGTTGTCTCTTTTCGTTTCGGCCTCTTCACACCAACCTCGATTGGGAGCCTCACGACTTTCTCTTTTATTTTTTTATGTTATAAAAACTCTTCCATGTGCCTTTGTCTGGTTTCAACAGTGGTTGTGTTTGTTTTTGGTTTTCCTTGGGCAGGCCTGGTACCTGTCCTTTTTTTCGATGTACAGTTTGGTGAATCCGTATTTGAACCTGTACTATAGAAGATTGGGTTTCAATGAAAGGGCTGTGGGCGTGCTTGCTGGTATCCAACCATGGGTGTTTGGGCCATCTGGCTATTTTTGGTCTGCTTTTGCCGACATGTACAGGAAACACAAGTAAGAATCCATGTAACGGGGCATTGAGCGATTCTCGATTAAGAAAAAAGAAAATTCCTTCTTTGAACAGATATTTTTGTGTGTGTATATTTTATTTTATTTTTTATTTTTAAGGAAAAAGAAAGGGATAAAGCCAATATTTCAATGCCATAATGTTTTGGTTGGTTGGTTGGTTGGTTGGCACAACCCGTATTTCCTTGCATTTTTTTTTCTCCCAATTGGTCGGCCTTTTTATGTGGGTGTGTGTTTTTGACTTTTTTTTTTTTCAGGGTTATTTTGATCGGGACCTTGATTGCTTCGATTGTATGCAAGACTCTGATCGGATTTTCACACGCTTATTGGCTGTTGATTGGATTGGTGGCTCTGGCACAATTCTTCACTTCGCCTAGTATGACCATCGCAGACACTGCCGTTGTGGCATTGTGCAAACAGGTTGGGGCACCCCCATCCCCTCCCCCCCAAAAAAAAAATTGAAATAATTAAAATTAAAAAAAATCTTTTTCCACTGTTCAAACGAGTGATATATATATATTGGCTCATCACCCATGTCTTTGATTATATAAAGAGTAAATAAAAGAAGAAAAATGAGAATCTGTTTTGTACACAATGCTTATGTTGTGTTTTATTTATATATATTCTTTTTTTTTATTATTACTTTTTTCCCATGATTTTTTTCCCATAATTTTTTTTTTGCTTTTTCAGGATGGCTCGTACGGAAGGCAACGTATGTGGGGGGCTGTTGGTTGGGGTATCAGCAGTTTCGTGATAGGTGGATTGATCACAGTGTTTGGAATCATGGCTGCTTTTGTTTGTTTCCCGATCGTCGGCATTTTCACAATCATGGCAGGGTGTGCTCTAGACATGTCGCTCTTGACAGTTCCCGATGATGCCGAGCAAGTATGTGGCTTAATTAAACTAAATGCATGTGGTATTTTTGCAGGAAAGGATATCTATATATGCATATTTTTTTCAAGTTTTTTTCTTACTCTTTTTTTTTTCCGGTGTCGATAAGCCCAGTAACCAATACTTGGCAGTGCTTTCCTGAGTGAATTCTGTTCCGGGCGATCAAGCAAGGATAAGCACAGGGAAATTCATCCATTGATTTCGTTGCACCATAATTGCACATGCCAACACACCCTTTCCTTTGATGCATTATTCTCATTAGTTTCTTATCCCCTCTTTTTTTCTTTATTTTATTTTTTAATCGTTCGAATACACGTGTACAGAGGGATGCCCCGCAACAATTAGAACTCTGTCCGACCGGAGGAAAGGGGAAAAAAGATACGAAGCTGGTGCTGGAAACCTCCAGCGAGGAAAGCGATGGCCAGAGCATCGCTGTGGTGGTGGTGGAATCTCCAAACGGCTCGTCCAATTCAGAAACGCATGTATCAACGTCTGATGCTGAGAGCGTTGGGGAAGATGCGCCGGAGGATGTCAATCTTCTTGCCGGGAAGCAGAATACCTGCGAAAGCAAAGAGTCAGAAAATGAACTGGGAGGTTCTTTGGACGGAGGTCAGAAGTGCAATGGGTCGATCTCCTTTTTTAAATTTCTTTTTTTTTTTTCGTTTTGACAATTTCGCTGGTTCCCCCCCCCAAAAAAATGCTTAATTTTCTATAAAAAAAAGCACCAAACCAATGATATGTTGCAAATATACATGTTTCGTTTTCATTGCTTTTTCTTTCCTTCTTCCTCGTTTTTTTTTTTTCTTTCTGTCAGCGCTATTTTTTCGTTTTACTTTCTGTGTGTTGAAAACTAAAAAAATTATTTTGGTAGCAGGCAATGCCAGTTTTCTTTCGAAATTGAAACGAGTCCTGATGGAGCCAGAGGTGGCAATCTTTGTTTTGATGGCTTTCCTGATGGGCATCGCTGCGGGTACCATCGAGAACTTTCTGTTTCTTTATTTGGATCAACTGGGCGCACCAGAGTACCTGATGGGGTTATCCCTCTTGGTAAGGGAAAAGAAAGAAAAAAAAACATCGATCTTTGTCACCTTCTTTCCGTTTCTGTCAAAAAATTCACTTTTCCTTTTTTTTGTCAATCTGTCCGGCTGGAAAAACATTCTGCAAACCCTGTCAGGATCTTAGCTTTTTCACTTTTTTATTTTTCTACCAGCGAGTAACCGTTTTTCCCTCCAATTCTCGATTCTCATTGGATATAATGACGTCGGGTGTGCAACCCAGGTCACTTGCTCGGCAGAAGTCCCCATTTTCTTTGTCATGGACCATATCCTGCGATACGTCGGCATTCAAGCGACCCTGCACATGGTGATGGGGACCTTCATCGTGAGATTGGTGGCTTACGTGATGCTGGCCTCCATGGGGTCCCCCTGGTGGGTGTTGCTGATCGAGCCCCTGCATGGAGTTACGTTTGGATGCGCTTGGGGGGCAGGGACAGAATACAGTCGAAGAATCGCACCCCCCGGACTTGATGCCACCTTGCAGGTCGGTTCTCGCTTGTTTTCTGTTAGCTTTTTTTTTTAAATGGTCAAGCAACCTCTCGTTTTCGAAAAAAGTAAACACGCATAGATATGCAAATCAGGTTGGAATACTGTTTAAATGAAACAAACCAGCACACGAACGTCAGTCAGTTTTCAGGGGGGGGGGGGTTCCGTTTTCTTTTTTCCCACCAAATTTGGTTTCATTACCCTGCAAGTTCCCCCCAGTTTTCATGATCTGGGGAGTAATTCCTGTATTAAACAGAATTTCTTTTGCATCTGCAGTCCATATTTTCTGGGATGTATTTCGGACTTGGGTATGGAACTGGTGCTTTGGTTGGAGGGGCAGTCTTCAAGGAATTCGGTCCAAGAATCATGTTTGCTGTGACGGCTTCGATTGTTTCGATTGGTTGGGGAATATGTTTGGTTGCGATTGCGATTCTCGGTACTCGACGTTCTAAATATCAAAATCTGCAAGGATGAATGGAGGGGGGGGCGAGGGGGCAGGAAAAAATGGAAAAAAAAAATGGGAAGGAAAGGAAAGGAAGTATTGTCAGAAAATGAAAGAGAATTTGATTGATATTCAATTGGGTAGCTGATTTCGTAGGAGAGCTATATTCTTGATTGGGGATTCTGTTTTTTCTTGGTGAGCTAATTAATGATCAACTTTACTTGGGCAGTTTTTGTGTGTGTTTTTTTTATTTATTTTTTTTAATTCACTCTTAGTTAAAAGTGAATTTTGGATTGAAGATTTCCACCTACTTTATTCAGGCGTTTTTTTTTGTTTTTTTCCTCAAGTATGTTATTGAGTATGAAGTGTGTTAATGAATTTGGAAAGAATTTTAGCAGATGCCAGACAGGATACAGAAAAAAAAATGCATGCGTTCTAGAGAAGCAAGAAAAAAGAGTGAGATGGAACCAACCGCCACCTCATTTTGTTGTTTTTTGTTGTGATTTTTTTCTTTTTTTTTTATTTTGATGCTGAAATTATTGAATGCCTTGGGGCTTCAGCATCAGGGTAGCTAGGTGAAATGTCAGGTGGCGGTGCTATTATTCAATGAAGGGTAGGATCGGGGTAGGTGGGGTTTTTTTTTTTCTTTTTTATAAAGACAATTTTGTTGCACAGGGAAGGTATTTTTCCTCTTTTTTATAAAAAAACAATTTTGTTGCACAGGGAAGGAAGAAGCATCCTTTTTTTCTCTGTGTTTTTTTTTCCCCTTTTAATCCATTTTGAGAATCCCATTCACAGCTGTGAAAAAAACATCCCTCGACATCTTACATGCTTTTTTTTTTCTTTCTGGTTTCGCACGCCACCTCTCAAATCACGAATTATACATACAGATTTCTGGGATCCCTTCTGTTTCTCTTTCATCGTGCCTTTTTTTTTGAGTCTGGCTTGTTTTGGTGGATTCTTTTCTTAAAGTAATTTAAAAAAAATGACAAATATAGTATAAAAAATCTTTTGCTTCTCCCATTTTTTAGTCAGCTGCACGACGCGATCGTCTCCGACTTTTTCCACCTTCACTTTCTTTCACCGCGACTGAGTCCTATCACCAGACAAAAAAAAGAAACCAGAAAAAAATATTTTTTCAGGGATTGGGATGCACTTAATGAAAAACAATTAATTGGAGGTGCTCCTTCCTTAATTAGCCCGAATAGATAAGATGTCCAGGGGGGGCTTTCCGAGAAAAGTAAAACAAATAAACAAATAAGATTTTATGCACACCTCACTGGGGTCGGGAGTTGGGGGCTCTGTGTTGTCTGACTGCCAGATCCAATTCCAGAGCAATCCAAACAAGAAAATTCCACTGCAACGGAAAAAAAAAATTGCAGCTGCAAAATGAAAATTGGGGGAACCATAATAACAATTCTGGAGATAGGGGATGTGCTCCTCAGGAAATGCAACGCTGGGTTGAGGAATGAGCAAGTTGGAAAAAACTTGCCTTCCCTGAAAAAAAGACAGAAACTCACAAACACTTCTTCAAGGAAAAAAAGACATAGGCGTCACTCATATTAGTCATGCTCAAAAAAAGAGTGACTTTTGTTCTGTCTCTCGAGTTGTAGTTTTCCTCCTTTTTTTTTTTCAAACCAATCTTTCTCACAAGAAAACGACGCCCGTCGTGACTGTTCGCCTGGTTTCCTTGTCCTCGATCGCCTCCGCAGCAGAGAAAATAAGGGTCGCACCGCAAGAAAACAAAGAAACGCCCATCAACGTGTAACCCACATTCTGTATGAACGAGCGCCTGCAGGAACGCGAATCTCTCTCAACCACTCGGGTTTTTTTTCCGCAAAAGACACCACCAATTCTTGCTGCACGAACAAGTTTTAAACAGTCTTTCTTTTGAAGCACCCCCTGAAAGGTATCGGCCCAAGCGACTGACCTTCGTCTGGCTTGATTTTTCTCGGCGACCTCCTTTTCGGCCATCCGCTGGTGAATGGATTTCGACATGGTGAATAAGGGACACTTGCAGATTTCCCTATTTTCAACTTGAACTCAAACAAACGAACGAACAGTCCATGTAATTCATGCAATTCCTGGCGGCCTGGAACCGAAAAACATTACAAGGGCTAACTAATGCTTCTGAGCCTGAAGATGAGGCCCCAATCGTCCATTGTCTCAACGGTTCAATACATTGGGGTCCCACTGATCCCAAAGGAAAACCTGGCACCAGCCTAGGTTCTTTCTGTATTTCTGGCAGATTGCAATGTACAAGACAGTTTTCCAGCGGCCCCGTTGATTGAACACTCACACGCGACGCACAGTTCAAGAACCAGACTATAACACTGGTGCAGAAAATGTCTAGTTTCTTCGGAGGCTCTCGGCGAACTCAACAAGGACCATTGCCCCCGAGCTCCGCACAACCAAACGGCAGCGCTGGTGAGGAAGGTTGAAAAGAAGAATCGTTGCGAATGGGCGTATTTTTGTCGACTGAAGCGTCGACATTTTTGAGACTGTCGACAGGACGATACGGAAATGCAGTGCTGAGGCAACCGCGGCCTGGAGCGGGAGAAGCCAACGTCGCGAGGATTGGCGGCGGCAGGGGTGCTGGCGCGCTGGACATGCACAGCATGCTGGATTCTTACAACACACACTTTCGATCGGCTGGTGCGGAGAGAATTCGACGAAACGCTGTATCAACTCCAGTGTTTTTTCGTGTCTTTTGAACTTGGAGTGAAATTCACCTCAGTGGTAATTGCCTTGGGGGGGGGGCGCTTGCTGATCGAAAAGCCTGACCAATCGACAGAGTTGTTTTTTTTGAGTTCGCTGTTACGATCCAGAGGCGAGGATACAAGGCCACCAGACGGAACAAGCAAATCTACAACAGGTATAATGCGATGAACGTTTATGCTGTGGTTGTCGATCGGCTGCGACGCATTTTCAACCTTTTTTGTTACTTCCAGGCTATTGCTGAGGTGCGGCTTGCCCTCCAATCCGAAAACGAGAAGAAAACGGCGCTGGAATCGGAATGCGAGGAAGTCATGGCGGACATTGCTCAAATGGAGACTCTGGTTTCGACGCGAGAGGTGCGCGATGTCGCTGTGGTGGCATGTATACATATATTTCTCAATATATTTCTTGTATGCGCCGTGGAATTGTTTTTCTGCATTGGCCACAGGAAGAGGACGCCAAAATCAAGGACGCGATCTCCACAATGAAAGAAGAGTATGAGCAGCTTGTGGAAAGCATCAACGCAACAAGGTAGCCCTGTTTTCCTGCCGTACTCAGTGCGTCAACCCATGCGGCAAATCCTCCCTCAATTTAAAAAAAAATTACGGGCGCTGTTTTGTTTCAGGAAGGATTTTGTGCAAGAGTGCTGGCGGCTGGATGATGAATTGAGGTGCGATTACGTGAAGTTGGACCCGGGGTGAAAAACACAAACACATGCTCTCCTGTTGCCTGAAAACATTGAAAATAGATGTTGGAAGTGCTGCAGTTTGGTGATTTGGTACAGGGCTTTGCACACGAATCACTCGGAGAAGAGAGGATCACACTGCTAAGTCTCCAACCGAGTCTCCCCTTTGCTAAAAGGGGCAGTCCACGAGGCTGAGCAACTTCTATTACAACAAAATAAGACGGCACAGTTCATTGTGGGGAAAATTCCAGAAACGCATATGGTGATCTTACATTTAAAAAAATGGGACAAAAAATGAGCCACCATGTTTTTGCAAAATCCAACGAGAATATGCTCCAAAGCTAAGAGGCCACCTGCACTGACTCGCCCAAAGCAAAAAATGCCCCAGGGCAGCTGAACCAACCAGGGTATATATATATTGGTCAGCTGATCGTTGTCCAAAGCCCCACAAGCATTCTCTAGTCAATCGATCGACATGGAACTCCCAAAGCATTCGTTGAGTACTACATAAGCTTACGCCAAACTGGCGACCATCGGCGAAGCAAGAGCCCGACTCACATCGATATCACCAGTATTGATAATTTTTACGAGGGTTTTGTCCGACGCAATCAGCTAAAAAAGGCCTCGATGCCCCAACGGGTTTTTGATTTCACGGAAGGGAGAAGGCTGAGGGTTGCTCGTTTGCGCTGTGTTTTGGGGGAAGAAATTCAAGGAGATTTTTCTCTGGGGACCACGAGCTTAAGTTAGAGCTTGCTTAAGTCAGTCGCTGAGGTTTCAAACACAGACAGGAGTAAATCGGTCAGATGGAGATCAGCGGCAACACGAACTCAGGCGGAGAAATGAACGCATTCATCCCGCAACCTGAGAGGGACAGCGGAAACGTGGGGTTTTCATCCACAAGAAGCCCACAACCGCGTGATCGAGAGGATGTCCAATCTGTTTTTCGGAGTACAGAGACGACATGTAGAAACGATCTGGAATTTTCTCACCGTGGATGGCGTTTATGGCGGCGGTGGAGAGAGCTGAGGGTGGAATTCGGACTAGGGTTGGCGGGGGGAGTGTTGCTGGGGATGTTTTGGAATGGTTGGCTCTTTGGCGGCGGCGCTCAGGAAGAGGATTCATGTGAATCGAGCCGCCTTGATCAAGATGTGGGAGGGGAGGCAGAGAGGGAGGTGCGTGCGGCGGCACGCAGCAGAAGGAGACTTGAAAAGCTTCATCAGGAATGGATGTGGCATGCAGAGTAGAGATTAGAAACCGCTTGTAAACCTGTATTTATTGTTCTGAAAACACACATCTCCTTTTCAAGGATCGGTGCAGTACCAAGCAAACATTGACCCAAGCTCCACTCTAGTAGCTCTGATCGCAATCTCCAGCAGTTGTTTCAATCACCCAAGACCCCAATTATAATTTGCAAATGTCCCCAACAATTACCCTAATCTGAGGTCATCGTGGTGGACACCCATGATTTTCTTTTTTTGGAAGTCAGATCGAGCATTCCACAACGAAAAGCAAATTTGAGGGATTCTCTTCTGGCAGGGATATGAAACATATTAAACACATTTTTTTGGAATTCTTCTGGTGGATTACATTCACCACAATGTCGAAAAGAATACCAAATGAACAAAAACTTCCGCGATATGAGAGCACCCTGCAGATATCGGTGAATACACCCATCGCAGTGTAAGAAGCAAACCGTTTGAAGGAAAAACGGAGCAGACCACAACATAAAATCCCTTATATGTGAGCCTTTGAAAATAAAAAAAAATGGTACAATTTTTCCAGCAAATGTCCAACACATCTCTGTTTTGTTTCGAATGCATATGGCCCCCAGCTCCGGAGAATATCTCGAGAACGTTTTTCTTTACCCCCTTTTTTTTTCTTCTTCTTTTTTCTTTGATTTCTCTGTCTGTTTTTTTCTGACCCTCCCTTTGCTTGTGTCAATTTCTTCCCTCTCGGAAAGACCTTAACCCCCTGATACTTGTTTGAAAATCCCCCTTGATCACCCTAAAAGAAACCCACTTCCAAACTAGCTCCAAAATAATAGTTGAAAAAAAACAGTAAAGAGAAATTGAAAAAAAAAGAAAAGAAAATCCATCCCAAAGATGATTAGATTTGGACACCGCCAAGCCCTTGCCCAAGATTCGGCTTTTGTGACATGCTGAATTTTATATCTTATATATATATATACTTTTGGAATCTCAATATCTATATATAGATTTAGGGGCCTTTTTCCTTGCCATATTAACACCAAAGGGACATGAACCACCAATTATGAAACACAAAAAGGAAAAGAAACGTACAAAAAAAAGGGGTATCCAAAAATCTAGATACCAAACTGGAGTGCCTTGGGAAGGTATGTGTATTACCAATTACCTTCTCTATCGCTGACCAAAATTTCTACCCAACTCTTTTTTTTGGGAATTATTTTTTTTTTCTCCCTCCCCTCTTCTTTCTAAGATTCCCTTTTTTTTGATATGTTAACATATTCCTTCCCTTTCTTTTTTTTCCCTGTTTCATTTTCACCCGATTGCTTGACCCTCACCGATCCACTTCCAAAACGAACATCGTGCTTTTCAACCCATCCAAAAACAAGAAAAAAATATATATATTTTTGTAAAAAACAAAAAACTATTATTAAAATAAAAAAAACAGAGCATGCAAGGATTGAAAAAAAAGCAAACGATAAAAAAAAGCAAACAAAAAAGACCCAGAGAAAAACAAAAACAAAAGCATTTGAAAATTAAAAAAACCTACCCGTTTCACGTCGGTATTCGCAGACAAAAAAACCCAGATTGCCCTTTGTTTCTTTCATGCATATATATTCTTTTGACTTTAATAGCAGGGTTTTTTTTTTGAAAAATCCCCTCCCTCTTCACACAAATCCACGAACAAGGTGTTCATATTGTCGTTAGTCAATTGAAAGGAAAGCATCCACAGAAAATAAACACCAGATTTAAAACATAAAAAAAAGAACAATAAAGAGGGCATCTCGCCTAAACTCAACTGTCTGTTCGAACTCCCCCACCCACCCCAATTTATCCCGAATTTGATTTTTTTGTTTTTTTTCATTTTGCATTTACACCAACCGAAACAAAAAAGATTAGAAAAAGAAAAAAAAAAAGCAGCCATATATCGTCTCTTTTTTCTTTTTTTTTGGTTCTCACTGAAATATACTTTTTATGAAAGCTTTTTATGGTGTTTTTAACCTGACCTATCCCAAATTGCTGTACAATGTTACCAGTACACGAAAATTATTTCATACGATTTTTTTTTTCGACCCCTCCTCCCTAAGCCGTTTTTTTCTTTCATTCCGCTGCAGTTTAAAACGAAACACCAAAAAAAACAGGATTCTTATGTGTCGTCTTTTTTTTTTTTGGGATCAAATGCATACATCAGTCACGCACGCATGCACAATCCCCACAAAAAAAATAATAGAAAAAAATAATAAACAAATAAGGCCAAGTTGGCCCCTCTCTCTCTCCAGCTCCACACTGGACAGTCACAATCCTACTCCCCCCCCCCTCATGTCATCCACCCACAGAAATAATCAACTGGACTGACTTCGAAAAAATAAACAAAAAAAATACATCGCAAAAGAAAGTTCTGTTTTCATCACATTCCCCCCCCCCCCCCCAACCACCCTTACAGTCATTTCAGCAAGGTTGGTTTGTTGGGTCAGTTCACAATCCACTGGATCCATCATCTCTGACAAATATTCTGAGCTCCCCTCGGTCTCCTTCGGTAACTCTGAGACCGTTGTCCAAATAAACCACTGTGAAACTTCCATCAGTGGCATCCGTCGACAGCCCGCTGTCGGTGAGCTGCCGAAGGAAGTCCGGCAACGGAGGGAACTCGAGCTTCGGAGCACCAAACCCACTGAAAAACAAAAACGAAAAAACAGACAAGAATAGTGAGGGAAATGTGCAGGTGGGCCGAAAAAAAATTAAAGAAAATGGAAACGTAGACAGGAATTCTGGCAGCGCTCTGCCATTCTGACTGACACCGATGTAAAAGAAACAAAGAAAACGGGCATTCCTTTTTTTTTTTTTTCATTTTTTCCCCATTTATTAATGTTTTTTTTTCTTTTTTCTCTTTTGGATTTTTTTTTTTTTTGGAGGGGGGGATAAGCGAATCCAACGAAAACAAAAATCAATCCCAGCGAACCAAATCCTGAAGTTCACGTTATTCTCAAACATAAAAATAAATAAATATTTGCCCAATTCACAATTCATTCTGTTCACCTGTTCAGAAGCTCAAGGGCCCCCTCTCTGTATTTGATACTCACACCACTCGTTCCCACAAAACTCAAATCATGCATCAGAGACAAACGCAAGGTTGGAGATGCGTTGATGGGAACCCATGGTAAACGAGGGGCCCTAACTCCAATCAATTCCACAATGTTGTCCAGATACCCCTACTCGAAAACACACCAACAAAGGTCAAAACCCCACCCCTCCTGGAACAAAAAAAAAAAATCCTTCCAAAAAAAAAAGCACTATTAAAAGCTGGTGGCGATCACCCCCCAGACTCACCGTTTCACAATCGATCCTCTGATAGATCTGCCCCAAAGAAAACGGTGTGGCGAAGAGCTGGAAAGAAAAGGGGCCCGGCCGATTGCCCCCCAAGTTCCCAGATTCGAACGCACTGGAGTACACCAGCCGCCAAATGCCGTTCAATAAACCGACAGAGGTGTTACCCCTGGTGCCTGTCAATTCAACAATGCCCCCGACCGTTTGAATTCGTTCTGCAGCTTCACGGACCCTCGATATCCGAGCAGCCTGCGCCAACATTCAAAATCATGATTAAGAAAACCCTGCTTCCAGCGTTTGACATAGCTCAATTCATCGAATAATCACCCCACCCCACCCCCTTTCCTCCGATCTTTTTCATCCATCGTCCAGGTGCTACCAACATCGACCATTCAAGACAATCCCAACACTCATAATGCTGCTCTTGGCCCGCCCACCCACCCACCCACCCACCCAACACTCATATCCTAATGCTGCTCTTGACCCACCCACCCACCAACCCACCAACGTTTTCCCCCAATGTATCTGTACAGCCTGGAAGAAAACTCACCGAGGCGGCGAAGCCCCTGTCGAGGCCTGCTACAGAGGCCAGGAGATCAGCTCTCAAGTCTGCCCTCGACAGCATTCCTGGATTAGGATTGATGAGGTCGCTGGGGCTTTCATCATCATCCTCATCTACATCATAGTAGACTGGGACGGTGGCAGGCTGGATGGCCTCTTCCTCTCGCGAAGTCGGAGCCCATGCTTCGCTGGAGCTCTCAGAAGAGCCTGCCACAACAAAAGATTCAGTCCCTGCCCAATTCCATTTCCTATCCAATGTGAGCATGATTGGAATGGTCCAGTGCCGAGTGCGGAAACGAATCGAAGACTGGGAAACTGGATTGTACGCGCGAATCGAGGGGGCTGCCCGGTTGAAGCACGTGATTTTTTTACACATGAGCGCCGCTTGCGCGCGCGGTCGATCACAGTTGGGTGTTCCAATGTGCCAACCGCGATTCTCATCAGCGAACCGAGAAAACACAGAAACGTGACGGTTTTGGAGGAGACGGCCGGCTTCTGCTTGTACACCCTTACCCGAGCTCGTTTCGGGCTCGTTGCCTGGTCGTTCTTGGCCCGACTTGTCGCGTTGTCGCCAGAGGTTATCCCTATCCACATTCTCGCTGTTCGCCGCTTCCCCGTTACCCCTGTTGCTGGCGTCTTCCGAGGCGCCAGCGTCCAGGTCGCCATAAGAAGCGAACAGGGAGAGATGACGCCTAGCGAACAAACACGACGAATCGTCACGGGAAAAGCGGCACCGATATGGCAGGTATCAGCGAATAGACATCAGAAACGCCCTCGACGCGATACCGTGTCCACAGACAAGAACCAATGGGTGATTAGCAGCCGGCAAAGACCGTCAACGGCCAGCGATGAGGTGGAACGATGCCAAAAGTGTGACACGAGCGTCGACGCACCTCCTGCGAATACGAGCCTGGCGCCGAAGCACCCGGTCGCCCACTGGCACCGGATTCGGCGCGTGAGCGACGGGGAGCGAGGTCGAGCGTGTCAGCTGACCGATCGTTGCGCCAGAAAAATTCACCATCTGAGCGTCGCAATTCCAAGCCGGCGTGGACAACTGTGTGAATGGTCCGCACTCGCCTGGCACTCTCATGCAAACCGCGAAGTTGCGAATTCTTGAACCGGGTTTCGCTCAGAAGCTGTCTTGAAGGGATAACGGATCACGACCCAATCCCTGGTGGATTTCCAAAGCGGATTGATTAGTATCTGGTCGATCACGCGGACGAGGGCGGCGTTTCGAGTTGCGTAAGTTTACCCATTTTCGTGCCTGGACCCCTCCTGACCAGCAGTTCAGAATGCCCACGCGCTGGGCCAACGCTCCCTGATTAGGTCGCTTTGATGTGTTGACACAGATGAACCGAGCAAGCCACCCCCGCACACGCATCCCGCCTCACGGTTTGGCGCGGCGCCCTGCAGCTGCCCTTACGGCAGCGACCCTGTGTCATTGATTGGCCAAGGAGAAATCCAAATACAGCGTTACCCCACATTCGGAACACTGCTGTGGTGTCGAGGGAAAGCATATGATATGTGTGTGTGTCGATAAAAGAAAAACTGCCTCGACTCTGCGTTGTTTTTTTTGCGCTTGTTCCGCTTGGTGTCAACTCCACCCTATCGCAGTTGCGACGCCAGGTTCGGAGCCAAACAAGCGCAATTTGCTGTGATTGTGTTCAGGGATTGGTTCGTTGCTTTAAAGAGAGCGTTGGTTTCCTGGTTACTCGATGGAGTCAGTATTCCAGAGACGATATGGGCAGAAAGAAGCATCACAGCATCGAACTCTATGTACACATTGTTTCTGGGTGGTTGCGTTGGAAACGTAGAACGTGGAAAGCGCCGGCCTAGAGACACACAGCGACCGGAAAGCAGGTGCGAAAAGTGGCTATGCAAATCAACGAGGGAGATAACGATAAGGATCCGCGTTCGCCCTCTTTGCGTCGCTTTGAACGGCAAGCGGCCAACACGCAACAGCACACGCGCGCGCGCGTGCTGTTGCTTGCTGAGCAGGGAAAGCAAGAAGAATTCCAAGTCCGACAGACGAGATAACATTTTTAGAAGATTTTTTGTGGCGTCATCGCCCACTCAATCCAACCCCCACCCACTCAACCAATCACAAGCAACCGTCGCGCGACGATGACTAACCCGTCCAGCCTTTTTCTCAGGGTTTGGTTTTTGCAACAAAAAGAACGCTCGAAACTTTTGTCGCAACAAAACCCAAGAGCACCGGACCCCTGTTCCTTTCTATCGGGTCGTGTTTCGGTCGGATTTTCGCTTCGCGGAAAAATAAAGAGTAAGCAAGAACCAGCAAGGAAGCCAGGAAATTGATTTATTTTGCGAAGAATGTCGTCTTTTGTCGGGCGATTGGCGAGGACCCTGTCACAAGGGTCCGGCAACAATAGCGACACGACGCACCGTCGCATCTCTAGCTCTCCGGACGCCTTCGAGCGCGCACCGGTGGAGACCAAAACGAGAATGTCTGCGTCGCCCAGCTTCAACGATTTCAGCCTTCGAGTTGAGGAGGATGGTGAGTCTTTTTTTCTTCGAACGACACTCAGTCCCATCAACAAGCGGCCATGGTGTGCGTGTTATCTATTTTCTTTGCTCACGAAAGCTGCCGCGGTCCTCTGACCGAGTTCGAATTTGACCTTGCCCGCCCCCGCCACCACCCAGGTGTTATGGGGAGTGCTGATAAAGCGTCCTCTTGAAAACAAAAAGTGGGACCTCTCCTTCTTCCAATGCCCCCCCCCCAAATGTGTTTTTCCTCAGAATTCTGGGGGTTCACCCTTTCGGCGTTGTTTTCTCGTCACATCGAATCGCGCGCATTTGTATTGGACGAGTAAAAGGCGATGCAAAATGCTGGTTCACTTTTCAGCAGTCGCGACAGGATTATTCCTGTTACAGCAACACGAAGACTCCCCTCGCTTTTCCCCCCCTTGTGTTGTTTTGGGTGTTTTTTTTTTCTTTTTTCCGCTCCCAAAGAGACGTCTATCGCGACCTCTGCGTCTTATCGGCAAAACTCTTGGCAACTGTTTGTTGAGACGGATTACTTTTGGTGCAATCCTCGACTGAAAGAAACGACCGACCACACCTAAGCGTTGTGCTTTTATGGAATGGCAGCTGAAGAAATGGGCATGTGGTGGAGTCCTTCATGGAGTCAGGAATTGCCTGTGGCTGAAACGAACTCAACCAAGAATACGGCTCCTATGTTGAGCATGACTAGCAGTGAGTGCCCCCCAACACTACTAGGTTATCGGTTCAGAAATGAGCATCTTTTCCGAAACGCTACCCACATAAAATGATCATCCTTCTGCATCTTTTTTTTTTTTTTGATTGAACAAGGATGATTTTTCTTCATTCCTGACAATCAGGCTTCAGTTAGATGCGATGCAACATAACATTCAAATGCTGTATCTTATTTGCATTCATATTCTGTATTTTACTTTCATTCAAGTTCTGTATTTTTATTTAGCCGTAATGAAAAATCCACCATCCCTCTTAAGCAGTGGGCAGTAAGTTTAACTGAGGGACGGTCAGACAAATAAAAACCCCTCTCAATCAATCATTCATCCCCCCTCCTTATCATAGCTTTTCTAGCAACCCACACACCAATTTTTTTTCCTAAATCTTTTTTTTTGTGGGGTTTCTTTCCCTGTGCAGCCTCATCGCTTCAGTCTGTGAGCTCCGGTACTTTGTTGCCAGCCGCTGCTGCGGTTGCTCCGGTGTCTCACACTCCATCGGCCCCCGTCGAAATCTCTGCTCCAAAGCGCAGGAGGCCAACCATCATGGGGATGGATGCCTATGACTACTGTGATCTCATCAAAAGCAGCAGCATGTGAGTTTTCCAGCGAATTCGATCGTTTCGTGTTTTTTTCCTCACGAGGCTGCTGAGACGAATTCCCTCTGCTACACTGTAATTGATGTACCAACATATATAGCATTTCTGTCTTCTATTTTTGTTTTTGTTTTTTTTTTCTTGGTGTGTTGGGGTCTTTTTGGGGGGGTAAGAATGCCGTGATGGTGTGGCGTCAAGCAGCAGCGGGAAATCTTTTTGTATTTTGTTTTTGTTTTTGATGGGTGGAAAAGAGGATGGTCATGAAAGAGGAATGCGATTGGTTTATGATTTGTTTGAAAAAAAAAAAAAGGAATTTTCGAAAAAAAAAAAAAAAAGAGTGAGTTATAAGAATCGAGTGGGGCTGTTCTGCTTTGGTTTTTTGAGAAGGCCTGGACGGCGGTGGAGTTGGAAAAGGAAAAAAAAGAAGACAAGAGTTTATATGGTTGATAGGTGGTTTTTGTGGATGTGGGGAGGCCAGGTTGGGTTCAGCTTGTTTTGGCTGCTTTTTTTTAGATGAAATCTTGCAGTACTCGATTCGGAGCAAGAACGGCTTGGTTGGGTTTTGCAAAGGGTTTTGACTTTTTTTGGGGGTGGGGGGTTTTTGGATAAGGTAAAAAAGAGTGATTGAGGGAGGGAGCTTTTGAAATATATACAGGGAGGGGGTACCTTTCAGAAAGAAAAGAAAGAAAAAACTTTTGCCGAAGAATTCGTTGAGCGAGATGCAGTGCAATCATGTGCATTGGCTGCATTGCTCAAGTTTTTTTGTTTTGGTTTTGGTTTTGACTTTAGATTTTCGGACTCTTTTTTTTGGGGGGCGGGTTTCGGATGGGTTTTTTCGTTTTGCTTTTTTTTCCGTAAATTTCCTCTAAGAAGGAAACCATCGGTTGAGACGAAATTGCGGCTTTTTTTTATTCTGTGGGTTGGGTTGGGGAGTGTGTGTGCATACTTCAGGTAGGTTTTTTCCAATCAATGAAATTGGAGCTGGAGAAGCGTCCTTTCTATTATTATTCATTGAGTGGCGAAAAACAAAAAGAAGTATATATAAAAAAAGATTAAAGGAATGGATACTTTTGGGGGGGTTAATCTGGGGCGACGCTCGAGATTTTAGCCTTCCAAAGAGAGATGACTGGGAGATGCCGGGTTTTTTTTTAACGAAGGAAAAGCGATTTTCTTCTTCTTCTCAGAGGGATCTATGAATATAGATGGGGAAAAAAAAAGGTTTTTCTCGAGAAAAAGGGAGCCCGAAAAAAGAAAAAAGAAAAAAAAGAAAAAAATAGGGTGAAAACCTTCGTACAAAAGAAATGGATGACTGAAGAAAAAAAAAATACAAGGGGAAAGGAATTGTTGGTGGTGGTTATTTTTGGAGGTATGTAGGGTGTGGATTTTAAAGAAAAGATATGGTGAAGAAGAGGGTTAAAAAAAAAAGAAAAAAAAAAAAGAAAAAGGGAGAGGATGAAAGAGGGGAAGGAAAAGGTTGACTTCTATGATTGTTACAAAAAATATTGATTTTGTGATTGTGGATTTCATGTTTTGTTTTGGTATGATGATATGTGTGCTTGCCTGTCATAGCCTATGGGTTATGTATTTTAAAAGAAGCGAAAAAAAAATACCTCCTGTACTTGATAAGAAAGATTTTGAACAGTTGGTTTAAAACTGAAGGGGGGGGGGGGGGGGGGCAGAAAGCAAACTAATGTTTGTTTGTTCGTTCTTGGACATATAGCTGGCAGGCTTTAGATCTCCAAAAAAAAAAAAAGAAAAAAGCGATGCAAGGAAATTGTAAAAACAGGGGGGGGGGGGGGAGAGAGGGCAAAGGATGTTTATGATAACATCTTTTTTTTTATTGCCCTCTTGCTTTTTTTGTTTTCTTTTCGTTTTGTATGCATAAGAGTTACTTGTTACTGTCGGTTCTTGGCACAGAATAAGCATGCGCTTTTTTTTTTTTTTTTTTTTTTTCGATAAAGTGGAAAAAGAAAAGTAGAGTGGTGTTCACATTATGATGTAGTGAAAAACAAAGAAAAAATACGTTGAAAAAAAAAAGGTGGGGAGGAAGAAACGCAAAAAATAATATTTCACATTTACACATTTCTTGTGGGTTTTTTTTCTCCTTTTCCTTGGTGAGTCTGACTGGGTGCGGGGAAAAATATGAATTTATGTGCGGCGATATTGGATCTACAGATCACCCCTGTCCAGAGTGGGAAAAGGGATCCCTTTTTCCTCTTCACAACAAGCTTTTTTCTTGTGCAAAAAAAAAAAAAAGGAAAGAAAAACGTGCTCAGGTTTTCATTTCATAGCAGTTTTCTTTTTTCCACGGAATAGTTTCCACTTTTTGCTTTTTGTATTTCTTGTTTTTGGCTTCGTTTTTTTTTTTGGTTCTTGCTTTTTGGTTTTGGTGGGGTGCGTGGTCGAGTCCATCGTGTGCTTCCACCGTGTGTGTTTGTATTTTTATGAAAAAAATATACATTAGTCATCGACGGGGAAAATAGGAAAGGAGGGTTGGGGTAGGGGTGGGGTTCCAAAAGAAACTGAAAAGAAAAGAAAATTAAGCAAAGAGAACAAAAAAGAAATCATTTGAACAAAGGAAGAAAAGATTGGAGAAAAGGTTTTCGAACATGTATCAGCTGGGAATGCTGTTGTGTTTTTTGTACAAATTTGATTTGATGGAGAATTTCAAACGCATGGTAAAGGCCGTCGATGTTAGGAAGAGTTGTTTTTGTTTTGTGGTTTTTCTTGTGTTTTTTTTGTTTGTTTTTTTTCGACACAATGATGGTGGTCATTTTTTCCATCATCGAAAAGAAAAAAAAGGGGGGGAGGGAGTGGAAAAGATAGATCCCTTTTGTCGAAGGGATGGTCAAGAGTTAAATCTTGCTTTTCGACCCCTTTTCTTTTTACATGTGTATTTTGTTCTTGGTAGTGTATTTCAAATCTGGCGAACAAGGGGAAAATGTAAAGGACCTCTGTTGGCTGTGAGATTGGAAGTGCAATCCTGTAAGTTGTATCGTGTCACGTGAATTCAGGGTTTCCCCCCAAGGTGGCGTTTGTCTCGACACCCACAGGAGTAGCTCTGCGCAAATACAAAAATAATAACATTGTTGGTTGGGTTTGTCGCACAAAGATTTTCATCTTCACTGTCAATGGCTGAAGCACCAATTCACTGTTCATTTTGGCAGCAAGTTTTCCCCTTTGGCTCTTCATTCCTTTTCCTGTGTGCCTTCTCTGTATGCAACCCAGCCATTCTTTCAATGTGATTTTCTTTTTCTCTTCCAAGATGCATTACATTGAGGCTGACAGATCCATGCATCTCCCATGCAAACATCTCACATTATTTGCTGTGAATTTCCTTCCTGTCACTCTTGGATGGAATCATCTCATATTGCTGCCTGCACTCTTTTTGTCAGATGGAATCATCAATGTTTGAGCCTATTACCAGGCCTCATCGCAAATCCTGGCAAAGTCAACTACACCACTGGTGAAAGCTCGTGGGATTGGTTTGTTGAAGCCACAGGCGCAGGAGACCTTCAACAAATTGAACTGAACCCAAGCAATCTTGGAAATGTTGTCACCATTTGTTTTCAAAATACATCACCAAACTGCCGCCAGATCGATGCTCAGGTCATTGGTCCATGTCTGCTCCTGTAAAAGTTAGCATCTTCACCAGCACACCCTTCCCCAAATCAAATCAAAAACAGGTCCTGCGCTTTGCAACAGCAATAATGCACATTAAGCAGTGTATTTGGGGACCTGATCCCAAAGTATACAAAGCCATGACCTAGTGGTGCATGACCTCTGTCAAATATCATTCATGAACTTGTCATGATCGGTACCTGGATGCTCCACATCCATCTATGCATGTTTATCTGGAAGGAGGTCGAATGAAACCACGCGCGCACGCTGTCTCACTCTTTTCAAGACTCGCTGTTTTTAATGCAGACCGGGAGAAGTAATTTTCTGTCGACTCTTCGAAAATAAACTGGTTGGATGCAGTCGGAATCGCGCAGCGCTTGCCCCTAAAGGGACGACAGCAAGGGAACATCGCCCGCCGCGACGTTGAGTTTCTGGATTTACCTCGAATGATTCTGTCATGTGTGCCAATGTCAGACGGTCGGAAATCCGTGAACAGCGGCGGACACCTTAAATTCCGGAGTTCTACGGTTTTTCTTCCTCTGCAAACAAACTTTCTTGAAGCAACGTTATTCTCGGCGAACTCTGTGCGAACTCTACGAACTCTGGCGAACATCTTGGCGAATACAGGCGAATATTTTGGCGACTACTTTGGCGACTACTTTGGCGAATATTTTGGCGACTACTTTGGCGAACAAGCGCGGCGAACACGGCGAATACTTACTCTTTTTTTTCTGCAATGGCGAACATTTACATGGCACTGGCGAATATCTTGGCGATAATGGCGAACATTCTGATAACACTGACGGACACCTTTGCGAGGACACCTTTGGGAGGCGAGTTTCAAAAAACTTTGGGAAGCTTGGCCGGTACGAACTTTAAAAAAACTGTTTTTACTATTCTTACGGATGCCGGCGTTTTTTGGGTTTTCTACTTTCTGTTTCTTCTTTTCGTTTTTTTCGTTCATATTTCTTACTACGCGACTTTGGGAGCGACGAAAAAGGAGTCGGAAGTTTCTGAGCTTAAAAAACAGATTTCGATGCTGAAGAAAAAAAACAAAGGGCTGGAAGAAGAGTTGAGGAAAGAAAAAAAGCGAAACGAGGACTGCAAGAAAGAAAAAAACAACCTGAAAAAAACAATCGACGACCAGAAAAAAAATGTCTTCCCGTGGCTTCAGAAAAAAATCGAGGCAGCCCGGTCTGCTTTGAAGGAAAAAACTGAGCAGCTGGTTGAGGCCACAGTAAAATTGGGCAAGGTTGGGGTGGACTTGAAGAAAAAAAAGGAAGCATTGGAGGAGGCTAAGGAGGAACTGAAGACAGTAAAAAAGGCATTGGGGGTGGCGGAGGGAGACCTGAAGGGCACGAAGAAGGAGCTCAACGGAACTAAGATCAAGCTTGTGGAGGCCATGAAGGTGGTGGAGACCATCAAGGATGCAAAGATCAGTCAGAGGCTGACCAACTGGGAGGGAGACCTGAAAGAGATGAGGGCAAAATTGGGTGACATGAACAGGAGAGGAAAGAGTCTTGGTCAGGCCAGGAAGAGTCGATGAGCTGCAGCTGGCTGGTGAAAAGGTAAGGAAGAGGAAAAAAAAAGTCGTAAAAAAAAACAAGAAAAAGGGAAGGAAAAGAAGAAACTGAACATAAAGAAGGAATGAAGTGTTTAAAGATTTCCAGGAGGTGGTTTTTCGAAAGGGAACCCATGGCCAGATCAATAACAATGGTATGGCAGTAAAAATCAAACTGCAGCCTGGCTTGGGGGCTGAAGGGAAATGAGCTGCAATCCTGATCGAAGGGCTGAGGTGGGGGTGATATGTCTTGGAGTGCATGACATGAAGAGAACAGGAAGAAGCCTTGGTCAGGGAAGGAAGAGTGGATGAGATGGGTGGTGGACAGGGCAGCAAATTCCTCCTGCAGCCTGACTTAGGGGCTGAAAGAGATGAGCTGGTTGATGGACAGGGCAGCAAAATTCTGGAGCTTGGCTTGGGGCTGAAGGGAGATGGGCTGCCATCCTTATCGAAGGGCTGAGGTGGGATTGATATGTATTGGAATGCATGACATGAAGAAGCACATCTGATGTCTTGATGTGCATGACATGAACAGGAGAGAAAAAATCCCTGGTCGGGCCAGGAAGGGTCGATGAGCTGGGTGGTGAACAGGGCAGCAAAAATCCTACTGCAACCCGACTTGGGGGCTGAAGGGGAATGAGCTGGGATTCTGTTCGAAGGGCCGAGGTGGGGTCGATAACCCTGCACCTGTGGCTTCCCGGTGAGGAGACAGTTGAGTGTTTTTGAATGTGCAGCTGGAGCATACATGATTTGAGATCATGGAGGGTGACATCCACAGTGTTTCGGAAAGCATTCTAAGGGGACTGGCTGATTTAAAGGATGCACTTGGGCTTCGATGGGCGCTGTTGGTGGGGACGATCAAGTAAGACCCCAAGAAAAGGATTCTAGAATGCGTTTTTCTTCCTTTTTAATTTCAAACTCAAGATGGTAGAGTTAGATGTGTTTTACAGCAAGATCTGTCAAGTCAGTGCTTATCCTGGGAGCACCCACGGTTCGAGTCCGTACTGACTTTTGATTAAAAGCTCCAGCGGAGCCATCAACACCACCGTCTATTTGAGTGAAAATGCATTCATAACAAGCAACCACTGGAGGACCTTCATTTTTGGAAACCTTCATTTTCCATGCATTCACCATGGTGGATGATGTGGGGCTGGGTCTAGGGGAAGGGGGGGTGAATGAGGTTCGAGCCAGCCTTTCTGATTAAAAAGTGGATTGTGGAGGAGAGAAGATATGATTTTGCACGGGGCGAGATTGGGCTGCAGAATTAGGTTTCTTTTTTTTTTCTACAGACAGGAAGACTTGGGAGAATTTGATGGAGGCAAAAGAGTGATATTCTGCATTTGTTCATTTTTGAATGGAGAAGAAATGAAAAGGAACTTTTGCCTCTGCTTTGTATTTTTTTATTTTATGTGTTCAGAATCACTGAGAATGAGTAGTATGGATTTTATGGTAATCTTGCAAACTTTTTTAACGGTGGTGGAGATGTGCGCTGCGAGGCATTTCAGATAATTTGAGAAGGAAAACTGGGTAGGGAATTTCTGGATGTTTGTGGATGTTTGTTTGAAAAGCTGCGACTGTCACGAGATTGCAGATTTGTCATCGATATCACCTCAATCAAATTCATTTCACATCACTCGAATTTTAAATTGCATTGAAAATCACACAAGACCTACCAAAAAAGCATCCATCAACACACACATAATTTAGTTCAAGTGGTCACAATCAAAATTTGTCCAAAAAAAACCTAGTAAAACTGTGTATAACAACAGGCTGTTAATATTGATCCATTTCTGTGTGCTAATGAGACTTTATTCATAACAAAAAAACCCAAAAGAAATAATCACTGCAATTTCTTTTCTTTTCTTTTCCTGAAAGGCCATTATTCAATCAGCATCCCGAACCCACACAGACTTCACATGCCCATCTATTCCAAAAAAAAAGTGATCTCCGGCAAAGACAAATTCTTTTCTTGCATTTATGCACAACAGTGGCTGTAGTCGAATTTGATCAGCCCAGCCAAGCCTTCTCCATCCAATTTTCCCTCCGATTTTTGCTGTGCAGCACTTTCACTGTAGAAAGAATTTCGGTGGCGTAATAAATCTGCGAGGATGATGAATTTACGGGCTTCTGAAAAACATTGAGACATTCATGCTCTGGTCGGACCTTTCCAAAGAATGTTGAACCACCAAAGCCTACCTAAAGGCATCCTAAGCATCTGCTGGTCTCAAAAACTGTTCCCAGGCAATTCAGGGGTTCGAATTCAGAGAATCGCTTTCCTGCCAGAAACACAGCTTGAAACACATTACTCTGGTCAAAGATTCCACTGAACGGTTAGCAGCGACGTTCACGAAATATAGCACTCCCTCAATCAAGGTCCACCACCTATTCGCTTGACCATCTCACAGAGCGCACAGGGAAGTCTGCGAAGATGTTCGTCAAGGCACTCACGCTCACCGTGTCCGTCGCTGGAGCGATATGCATCTCCATATGGGCTTTCAGGAGCTCCTTCAGGCGACGCCGCGGAAGTGGACAAGGAGTAGCCCCCGCCGCCGCACCACAGGATCCCCAGGTGCTCTGCAAACTTGTTTTAGCGGGACCATGGCATGAACGCGAGAGCTGGATACTTCTGCGCATTGGGCGCAGCATTGTGCCAGGGTGCATTCACTGATTTTCCGTTCTGCTGTGAATAACAAAACACAAAACACTTGAAGTTGTTGCTGTCGTTTTTCCAGGCTGAGGCTCCGGGGTCGAGCCTCGTCGAGCTCATCCAGCAGCACCTCTCCCACCTTGAGCGACTCAAGGAGCAGCTGGTATGATATCCATCAATGGAAGCAACGTGTGTTCTTCTCTACCCCCAAACGCACGACGTTAAAAATTGGAACATGTGGATTCATTCCTTGCAGGCGGACCTTCAGGGCTCCGGTGCAGACCCCGAAAAAATCCAAGGGGTAGCCGACACCATCGCGGCTGTTGAGTGGGAGCTGCTGCTTCAAATCGCGGAGCTTCAGCCTGGGGACCTGGGGCAAGCGCCCTGGGACCCTTGAGACAAGGTAAAGAAACACAATTCTGGCGCCAACCAAGTTGATCACCCCTCCACTTGCACATTTCTGTAGCTCCTCATCTCTTCCTGCTTTAACTTTACCCCTTGTGGGGGTGCTGGCCTCTTTTTTGCTGAGGGGTGTACTCATTGATCTTCCATGGTATTTTTCTGTGAAGACAAGTGCCCAGAATTGTCACTTTGGATGTGCAGAGTCCAGATTTATTCACACTAAACATACAAATTTCTCGATGAATATCGACAAATTAGACGAGCAATTGAACAAAATCGTTATATGATTCAGGGTGAGCAGGCCCCCTCACGGGGGCCAACAAACAAAGGTGGCCGCCCAAATCGTCAGGCCGTGGCCTGAGCCGGGCCACCGCCAAGATGTAGGCCCGTGGAGGGTGAGGGCAGCCACCAGGCCGGAGGGTGTGGGACGGGCATGGGCCTTTTTAAGGCTATTCACGTCTAGAGGTGCGTGGTTTCATGGGTCGTTGCATTCTTGAGTGCGTTATTCATTCCTTTTGGTCAGCTCGACCACCACTTGATGTCTGGTTTGTTAATACAGCAAAAGCGAAGCGACATGAACAACTGCTCAGCCCCAATTCCTGGTTGAGGGTCAGAAGTGAAAAAAAGCGCGTGCAGGAAGGATATCAAAAAGCACTAGGAATTACCATTCAATCACATTTCAACAAAGCAGGTACGTACAGGTCACATCAATCAATCTAATATCCATCTAACGGTACGACAGCACCTTTCACCACCTTGTCATTATTAATGATGTTGCAAGGATTCCCAAGGAATCCCTCTTTTATTCGTTTCATTGTGTTCGTTTGCATGGCACTCGATTGGGCGCAGTGGACTTCACAAACGGTCGAGGAGTTGGATTCGCAGCACCTTCTCAGAGCGCACAGAACTCTGTTGGTGGGCTCGTCTTCCGTCAAGGTGCGCGTGACGATGGAAAGCGTCACTGACGAACATCCCTTGAAAAGTATGTTTCCTATTTTTTACTTTTCTAGTTGTTGAGCAATCAATACCAATTTTAAGATTTTTTTTTTTTTGGATGTAATATCCCATGCTTCTTTTCCTATCTTCTATTGTAACGTGTCCTGATTCGCACTCTTCAGGGAGAAAACAAAAAAACAAAAAAAAACTATGCATCAAAATCTATGTGTTTGGTGTATACCCGCAAAAATCCAATTTATGCGTATTTTCTATTTTAAGGAAATGAAGATACAAAACCTGATCGTGCTGATGTCGGTTCACAATTGTGAAGGACTCCGCTAGTGTTGGAATTCGAAAGGCATATTTGTGTGCAACAAACCACCCCGATAAGAGGCAACCCCGATGCATCCATCTGTCCATTGGCTCCCTCTCCTTTTCCCCTCCAAATTCTCTCCACAGGGGGAATCCTTGATTTCTGTTTTGGAAATATGTATGAATCCACATCCCTCGACCAGCCATATATCGACAAGTCTTTGCAGCACCTTCAGAAACCCTCTTTTTGACAGAATCTGATGTGAACAGGATTCACAAGGTTTTCTGCTGTTGTGGACCTCAGGCTAGAATCACGGAGGAGACCTTTCAAGCATGGATTTCGGATGACACCAGCTCGCCTTTCACATCGACAGGCCAAAATCTCAACAGTAAAAACGACGGCAGCAGGAATAATCATGAGGGCTTCCGAGATTTGACGCTGTTCAGTACAAACGATTATCTGGGGCTGTCTTCGCACCCTGATGTGAAAGCAGCGGCGGCTGAATGTGCGAAGGAGTGTGGATTGGGCCCCAGGTCGTCGGCATTGGTGGGGGGGTTCACAGAGAAGCACCGAGATTTGGAAGTGGCACTTGCCGATCTCAAAGGCACCGAGGAGTGCATCCTATTTCCAACAGGTGGGGCAAAACTCGAAAAAGTAGAGGGGGCATCGGGCGAAAACCGATCGAATTGGGTTTTTGTGGGAGCTGCGTTTTCGGTGGATATGTATATATGTATTTCTTTGGAGTTTTTGAGAGAGAATGAAGTGCCGATGCTGTTGTTGTTGTTGGTGTTTTTTTTTTCCTCCAGGCTATGCTGCGAATATTGCTGTTTTGACTTCTTTGGGAGGCAACGGCGGGGTTGCGATATTCTCAGATGAATTGAACCATGCGTCGATTGTTGATGGATGTAGGTTGGCGACCAAATCTGGAGCTCAAGTGCATATCTACAGGTCGGTAGGTTAACTATATATATATACATATATATAGTTTTATAGTTGAAAAAATATATGTATAGTTTTTTCTACAAAAATAGTAGAAAAAAAATGATTTATGCCAAGCGGATGAAATTGGAGTTAGAGGTATGGGGACCTCGGTTTATAGTTCGTTCGTTTTTTGGCGGTTGGCCCATGTCAGTCATTCGTGCAGTTGTTGGGTTGTGCAGGACTTTCAGCTTGGATGTAAGACTCTTGATAAGAGAGACGTACTAACGTATATATAATAGCATATTAGTACTATTATATTGAGAAATATAACTGGAATGCTAATGTTTCACCCCCAACCCCAGAAAGTTTGGGGTCCCTCCAAATCAATCATTGGCTGATTCTGGTTTTGGGAAACTCATTATGTAATGATTGAAGGGGGATTAGCTCATCAGGGTTGCCGGGGAAATGGGCCACCTGTTTTTTAAAACCTTCGGTTGAGGAAAGGAAAATCTGAAAAACAAAAGAGAGAGAGAGAGAAAAAATAAATTGAAAAAAAAAATCATTGTTGTGATTGATTTTCGCAGGCACAACAACATGAGACATTTGGAAAGGTTGCTAGCGAAATCGCCTGTGGACAGAAAATTAGTCATAACAGATTCTTTGTTCAGCATGGATGGAGATTTTGCTGATCTGAAGGTGAGAGAAGTTATATTGGTAAAAAAAAGGAGAAAAAAAAGGAGAAAAATAAAAAGGAGAAAATTAGAAAGGAGAAAAAAATTATATATCATATATGTGGAATCTTCACGATAAAATATGTTCAAATTCTTCAACTTTTTCTATGTTTTGAAAAGCAAGAGTTTCCCTCTTATCATGTGGAGACGATGCAATTCTTTTGAAGAATTTTTTATGGAGTGATGACCCGTAAGGTTCATGCAGGATTTCTTTCTTTCGATTTGTGCTTGTCTTTTTTCCTGATGTTCTTTTTTTTTTCCTTTCCATGCAAACTGCAGAAGCTGGCCAGTTTGAAAAAAAAGTACAATTTCTTGCTGGCTGCAGACGAAGCGCATGCCACCCTTGTTTGTGGAGTGAACGGAGGGGGTGCGTGCGAAGAAGAAAGAGTTGCAAACGATGCAAGTATTAAACCTAAAGTATTCTTGTTTTCGATTTTGCCTAGTCGACTTCGACTCTGATTGAATGAAAGCTAACCCGATGGCCCACCAGAAAAAAAATAAAAATATAATAAAAATATACGTCCTAAACTGGTTTTTTTTCTTGTTTTTTTTGTTTGAAGAAATGTCTGTTTTGTATTGTGAATATGGGTGTGTTGTGTTGGCCAGTACATCCTCCACCAGTCTTTTTTTTCGAGTGTTTTATTTTTTAAAACAACTGGCACACACAGATATATCCGGGTAAACAAAAAGCATTCAGTCCAACCGTTGCTATTTATATGTATATATAAAATTTTGAAAAAAACAATGGGAAAGCAATGGTGCGATTTCTTAGTGTAAAGCAGTGTTTTCGAAAACAAAAGGAAGTGAAACCTCTCTTAATTTTGAATCAGGTGGATGTGCATGTCGGGACGTTGAGCAAAGCAGCAGGCTCCCTCGGTGGTTTTGTGTGTTGCACTGCTAGGATGAGGCAATTGCTGGCTTCTGTTGGGCGAACCCACATTTTTTCGACAGCGTTGCCTCTGCCCGTCGTCTCGGCCGCCCTGGAATCGATAAAAGTTTCCAGAAGGTGAGCATTGCCTGCTGCATGTGCACAGTACATCCGCTTTTTTTGTTTTTGAATGAAAACGACCAAAGATCAGTGTGAAGATAAATGTGTGGGTTATGCATTTTTTTATGCTTTTATCTAAGAACAGAAAAAAAAACATGTGGGTTTTTTCTTGCTTTTGTTTTTTTTATGAACATAAAACGTTGGCGCTCTTTTTGAAACAATCGTTAGTTCTAGTTGGTTTTATTCTTTGGAATGTGTTGCATTGATGCTGAAATCCCTATGTCTGTCCATTGTGCAAACGAGTGACACGGGCCGTAAACACACGTATCTTTTCTTTTTACTCGGTCGATTATTGAATTAATTAGTTTATATTTATTTCAGCATTGACTTCCCCACCCCCCACCCCTGTCTCGTAAACGCAACTTAATGCTGTTTGTATCGATTTCGCTGTGAGTAGCAATGCTTGTCAAAATTGATGGATGATTTTGACCCGATGCAACCGGTTTCGCTGCGAATGTCGTCAGGGAGTGGTGGCGAAGGGTGCATTTGTGGAAATTGGCGGAGTATTTCGGACGAGAGCTGGGCATTGCTGTCAGCAGTCCCATCATTCCTTTGATCGTGGGCTCGGAATCGGACACCATGGATTTCGCTCGAAATTTGCTGCATGCTGGTTTTCATGTCGCGGCGATCAGGCCACCCACGGTGCCTGCTGGAACGTCGAGGTAGGTGCTGTTCAACCCCCCCCCCCCCTCCCAAAAAAAAAAAAAAAGAGAGGGGATGATTGAAATAATTCAATTTGTGAAATGTTTGAATTGAAAAGAAACTACAGGTGGAGAAACGTTGAATTGTCAGCAAAAATGCCTCGAATAGCAATCTCGCATTCAAACTGGCCGTCATTTTTGGGGTGATCATTTCGGAAAAAAAAAATCGGATCGATAAGATTTGACCCCACAGGAACGTGTCGTGGCATGCAAATGTGTCAATCAAGTGTTTAAAAAAATTGTCCCAATTGCCATTTTATTTCAAGTGTGTGTGTGTGTGTGTTTTCTGTGTTTTTTCACACAGGTTGAGAATCAGTTTGTCAGCTGCCCACAGTTTTGAAGATGTGTCAAAATTGGTGGAGGCAATCAAGAACTCCAACCATCCTTTCATCAGCTTAGAAGAATTAGCCAAACCTACATCAAAGCTCTAGTTTCGGTTTTTTTTTTTTTTTTTGAGACGTGGGAAGCCTCTGTGGCTTTTTTCCATTTTGAAGTTTTTGTTTGTTTGGGAGGGGCAGAAATAACGAAACTACTTTTTTGGGGGGATCAGACTCTGGTTAGTTTGCTTGCTTTCGAATATTGAAGTTCTGACACTGAAGTTTTGCTGTTTCACTTTCGATAGAAAGTTTCTTTTCAGGATATTCTGGAAGATCTTGAAAATAAAATCGATCAATGCGTATGAATTCAGCTATTTCAGCATTTTCTGGTGAACTGAGAAGTTTGATGAAGAAAATATCTATTTCAAAAGGCAACCCAAGAGAGGCAAACAGAAAAAGAATCAAGTGGGAAAATGCTGCCTGTAGAAGTGTCAGCATTCCATAAAGAAGAATTGAAAGATTCCATTCATCCACAATACTACCATTTACAGACAGGATCTTCTCTACCCAATATCCCCCCCCCTTCAATAGAATAAGGATAAACAAATTATTGCCTGGAACCTACAAAAAAACTTCAAAGCTAATATTAGCTTCCGACATGGCTTCTACCATGCCATCAGTTTCAAAAAACATGCATCTGTTGACCTATCTATAAATTCCTTATTTCATTCACCGCCAACGAGTGTGTTTTAAATGTAAAAACAGGATAAAATCAAATTTCTGGGACCAAGAAAAAAAAAAGGCCATCTAGAAGGCAACAATTTTGACAAAAAAAAGAGCACTCATCCTCACCAAGAAAATAAAAAAAGCAATGGATAAAATGAATAAAATAAGAATCTTCCTCTCATGTGAGGAAGAAAAACAGCTTCATTCAGCCCCCCCCACAAAAAAAAAAATAAAATAAAAATCTGTTCTTTTTTTCAGGATATCAGCAATCCTGCTCACCTCGAGTGACACCATGTCGTACTGAAACAGATCTTTTCCGCAAACCCACCACTTGGCCAAGAAAATCAAATTGTCGGTCTATTCTCGGATCACGAGGAGGTCAAATGCTCTGCGTTCACAATGGCCACGGAGGCGTTTTCCATCTTAGGAAGTCCATACAACGTCCCTTCAAACAGGCGTTCCGCAAGCAAAAAGGGCCTGTGATACACCAACACAAGCTCCCTGGTGCCGAGCATCTCTCGAACGACCGTTAACGCTGCGAGCTCTTCGATAACGTAGCGACGTCCCACCGCGATAGCCTCTTTCGTCCCTTTTCCAACCTTTTCCAGTACACCGCGTGTTGCTTCATCCACGTCGCGCCGAAAGACGTCGTTCGTTTCGTGGAGTACGTCGAAACGTTTGATAGCTTTGGCGAACGAGGCATTCGTCTCCCCTCCAGTCAGGTCGTCCCACTTGCAGTCTTTGTAGCGGGGGTCGCCATTCGCTCCAAAGCGAGCGTTGCGACGCAGCTCAGTCGACTGGCCACGTGCGCTGCGTACTCCAGCCTCCTTCGTGTATCCAACCGCTAAATACGTCCACACTGACGGACCTTCAGGAACAAACGGGCGCACCGTCCACCCACCAGACAACGTCGCGAGTATGTATTGAAGAGCCACGGCTATATTGTTCTTTCTGTAGTATCCGTTCTTGGGTGACAACCCGAAGAGCACCACTCCTGACTCAACTGGTCGCCCAAAGGTTGCTTCCTGCAACTCGTGCCTACTCTCGGGACCCATTGGCGATACTGTCAGAGTCCCACAGTAAACAGGTCGAAAAACAGTAAAACCGCACGCCTTTGATTGGCTTGATTGCCTGCACTTGTGGGAAGCAAGCACCAGTAGGAAGACCCGCACGATCCCAACTTGATTGGTTCCTGTTTCGGCATTTTTCAATGCGGAAGGCTGATCACATTCGTCACAACCGTCGGCTGAAATGCAAGTTAGCAAGCATCAGCATGCACTGTATCAGTAACTAATTTGAAAAGAACGTGGCTGTCGCACTACGCTACACACTTGGTAACTTGGGTGACGCGTGGACAGTGCGCCCTTTCATTGCTGAGAGATTCCATTGGTAAAGATATTTTTGACAGTTGCGTAGTTGTGTAGCGCACAGCGACAGTCGAACAAGCTGAGTCGATACGGGCGCGTTGGAGCTGCTGGCGACGAGCGGTACATAGACGGCAGCTGGGACGACTTGACAGGAGGAGAAACCAATCCTGCCTGCGTTGCGACTTTTGAAGGTCTGCAGACAAAGTACGAAACGAATGACGCTTCTCGACGTGCACGTCACGTGATGCCGTGGGACTTACCCAGTCTGTGCTCGAAAGGCGAAAAAAGAGAACACGGCAGGCCGTCGATATCGACCCAACCAATTGGTTGGGTGTTGAATATAAAAGTCGATGAATTTGTAAGCTGATAATTTCTCATAGGCAGCTAAAGACTCAAAAAAAAAAAAAAAAAAAAAGACTTCAACCTGGATCGCTTTCCCAGCATGAAGGTACTTGGGCATGTCCCAGGGGTCTTAATAGAGGATAGTTTCGCATCTAGGTCGCAGGTGGCGATTGTTGGGTTGCAAAACGCACTAGTGGCGGGTATCGACACGATTAAGATCGGGAAAGGCTACAACGAGATGTGGCTTCATAAAAGCAATTATGGCGGGAATGTGCGTATCATACTTAAATTAATGCTGAGGTTAATTTAGGGGCTCTTGCAAAAAAAACCCTGAGCAGTAAGGAAGCAAGGTGGGCCATCTAGGGGTTGAAGATTCATTACTCTTGGACGCGACAAACCAACGAACACCAACGCTCATACATTTTAAAAAAAATTGTTGTTTCGTTTCGTTTCGGAGTTCCTCTTTGACGAGCTTGTATGTTGAAGGAAAGGCTTAACATTCATCTTTGGAACTTAGAGAACCCTTTAGAGGACGTCAAACGAGTCCTATAGTCAATAGTATTCAACCACTGCCCTCTGAGTCCGACTCAGACATTGATTTGACCTTGATGTAGCTCTCGCCGCCGTTATTAGAAGTGAGAATACATTTTTCGCGCAGAAAAAATTGGGTTCAAAAAAACAAAAATATGGGCTGATTTGATACATTATGATTTCTTCTCCTGTTTTTCGAAAGAAAAAAGAACATAATAAAAAAGAATATATAAAAAATATATATATTATATTTTGGGGGGGGGGGGAAGAAAGAGTTTGAAACATATGGGGCTAATGGAATTTTTGGAAAACTAACAAATTTCATTTTACATATCAAAATAAAATAAAAGAGAAGAAAAAGAAGGCAAAAAAATTCCTAATGGGCAGGAGGTCAAGATTCAGACACATTGAAAAGACAACTGGAAATGATTGATGTATGGTGTGGGTGAGAAATTTTGAGAAAGAATGGTTTCTGGAAAGAATTATGAAGAATTGGAGAAAAAGGAAGTGGTGTGACTGGAAAAGGATGGGGGTATGAAGTTTTTTCTGAAGGAGAAAAATATGAGATTGAAGAAAAAAAAGTGTGATCGATGGAGCCTGTGAAAGTTTATCAAAGTGAGAAGCAAGGTGAAGGTGAAGGGAAATGGGATTGGTAGGAGCAAAAAGGAAATACAGAAAACAAATTGGAGTTTATGCAGAATTTGAAGACTTGGTTGGCAGAGGGGAAATGCTGAGGTTTTTTTCCAGGAGATTGTGAATCCCATGGGGGTTGAAGAAAGGGAAGAAAAAGTTGGTGGCTGAAGGAAATGCATGAGCTCTGGCTGGGACAGGTGAAAAGCTATGGAATGTTTGTTTTTGTTGATGGAATGTGTGGAGAGGTCGAGGAGGGGGAAAGAAAAAGTTTGAAAAAACTGGAAATTCGATTATTGTGAGTGATATTGTTTCAGTTGGAGGTAAAGAAGAAAAAAAAATCAAATTTGATGAACTGTGGAGAATTTGATTATTAGATTAGTGTTATATTTTCAATTTTCGATTTTGTTTCATGATCAGTTGGGAGAAAATCGAAAATTGGATCAAGACGTGTGGATAGGAATAAAAGAACATAAGGAAAAAAAAATGGAAGACATTTTTTTTAGAGGTATTTTCATTCTTGTTGTGGGATTTCCAGAAGAAGATCGAAAATATATGGAGAAAAAAAAAGGTAGAAAATATAGAATTAGAAGAAGAAAAAAGTGGATAATTGATTTAGGCAGCATTTTCTTTTTTGTTTTGAATTGATCGAAAGAAAATTGAAAATGAACGGTAGAGTTTTAGCATAGCTTAGACTAATTTTCTTTTCTGCTCCGGAGTTGCTCGTCCAGCAATGCTGGAGGAAGCTCGAAAATTAGATGGGTTAAAATAGTCATTTTCTTTCTTGTGTTGGAAATTGTCAGGAGAACATTGAAAATCCATTGTAGCAAAAAAACATCTTGTTTAACATCATAGATTTCAATCATTTCGTTTCTTGTGTTCCATTGATATCCATCTGCCGGCAAAACCAAAGTGAATGTCACACTTTTTCCTGAAAAACAACCTCCATATGTCTGCCTGAAAAAGAGTGACCCTCTCCTATTTTTACCCCCAAACTTGCATTCCGGTGATCTCTACCAATCATATATCCCTTGACGATTCTTTGACCAGCAGGCTGCATACTCAGCTCCACCCATTCGCAGCGGCCAGGATTTCCGCCACTTGTGGGAAAAAATCTGAATCAGTCTTCCTTCCTCGACAGTGTCGCTTGTTGCTTGACATCAACTGGGGACAGAAAAAATGCCGACCTCTCTAAATGTTACAGATGGTCTGGGATTCTCGACGCCTTCACTTTGGCTAATCGCACCCCTGCAGAAGCAGGGTCTGACTGAGGCTGGTACATTTCCACTTCCAAAAAAAAGCTTTTTTTTTGCCCCTCCCCTCCCCCCTTTCATTACTTGTTGCTTGCCTTTCTTGATAACCAACTGTCAAAAGGATGTATTTGCACAGTTTCTCAGTTTCAAGAAGGGTCGATGAAACAAATCGATCAATCCACAACACTCTTGTGCACCATAAACAAGAGTTCCAAACTCAAAAACACTACTCGATGCTTTTTTTTTCCTCTCCTTTTTTTTTTTTTTCTTCGTGAAGTTCTTTTTAGCAGTCCCTCCCCTTTCCTCTCCAAATATATATATATATCTTCGTGAAAAATATTATAGTTGCAAATCACAAGAACATAGGCTATGCTCTTTTTTTCCTTTCAGTATGTCAGACATGCACCCTCTCTCTTTCTTTTTTGTTCTTCTTTTACCCTCTGGTACCCCCACCAGATTAAAAAAAAAAAGATCCCCACTCAATGCATTCAAACGTCCAATTTACATCGAATTATTTTTTATAATGAAGTGAATGATTTTCAAAACCCTGATTAAAAAAAAAACAAAAACAGATCTCCTAATGCAACACGCATGACAGTCAAAAAAAACAAAAACAAACAAAAACATATACAACCAAAAAGAAAACAAGGTAAAAAAAAATCTTGTTTATTCTTCATGATTGCGAGGAATTCCTCAAAACCGACATCCTGAGCAATTCTTTTTTTTTTCTGTCCCACCTAACGTACTTTTTTTAACATCCAAATGCAATCTACCCTACTCCTAAAAAAAACGCAAAATGCTCAATGATGTGAAAACCCCCTTTCCCATGCTTGCGACTAAACGTCCCTTTTCACCTTCTTCACAATGTAATGCTCAATCTTTCATCATTTTAAAATGAGATATCCAACCTTCCCCTCTATTCTTCTCTTCTTTTCTTTTTCTTTTAAATAGAAACCTTTCCTTCAGCGCTTTTTTCTTGCACTTTTTCACTTCTTGCCACTTTTTCACATATCCACTCTTTCCTTACGATCAGAAAAACAAACTTCAAAGAAAAAAGAAAAGGTTCCATCGACCCCCCCTGCCCCCCTTCCCCCCCGTTTTCCCAATCTCAGTAGGCACCCGAACGTTCCCCAATAAATCAACTTGTCGCTTTCTTCTCTTTTCCTTTCAACTTTTGCCACACTTTTTCTCTTTTTCTCTTATATTGTCACTCTTTTCTCTTTTTTTTACATTGTCACACTTTTTCATTTTTTCCAATATTGCAACTCTTTTACTCTTTTTTATTTAACATTGTCACACTTTTCTCTTCTCATTTTCTGGGGCGCATGATCACTTCCTAAATCACTCCTTTCCCCCTTTTTTTTCGTCATCTTTTTTCTGTTCTTTCATTTTACCAGATGCTCCTCCTTTTGCACGGTTTGTTTTCGACAACAGTCCTGAGGACTTCTGGGTATATCCGAAAACCACTTCTTCGAGGGGGGCTTGTTTCACACTGCCAGTGTGAACGCCCTTGCCCAAGGTGCGGGTCAGCCATCGGTTGTAGTACTTTCTCTCCAAATATCTATTGAGAGAGAATCGGCAAAAAAAAATAAAAATATTTTCACTTTTCAATTTTTTATTAAACTTTTAAATATGACTATTAAAAGTTAGAGAGAGCTGGAGAATCCGTTCATTAAATATTTTTCAAGTACCTCAAGTTTGCTTGGAACGCAAACGTATCATGAACAATACTGATGCTTGGGCAGCACACACAGGGATTGATTGATTATTGTTCACATAACTCGAATGAGTAGTGGTCATTTCACTCGAGATGATCCATAAAAATATGTGAAGTGTCAGGTCAGGGATAAAAAAACAAAAACGGCAGGATGCTAAAACATTGATCAATAAGATTTTGTCGACACCTTGTGTTGTTGAGCTGGGCCTTCAGCACGACGTCCAGCATTTTCGGCGGTTCTTGATTTCCATTCTTGCATGCTTCGTATGCAGCCTGGATGATAAAAAAAAAGATCTCAGTTCCTCGGAAAGATATAGGTTTGTTTATGTACTGTGGTATTACCATTAAATGAATGGGTTTGAAACTCAGGATTCAAAAGAATTTCAAAAGACCAAATAAAATGAAAAAATCGAATGGAAAAGAAAAAAAAAGGGAAATAGATATGGAAAAAAAAAATTAAACAAATCCCGCAGGTTTTATTATTATTATTATTATTTTAAAACTGGTTTGTTCAGTGAACGGGTTGTTTCAACCTCGATGTAACACATCTGAAAAGGAAATCATTTTTTTTTTTCAGATAATGTGAACATGAACGCCACAACAACAAATTTTTTTTTGGTAAAAAAACGAAGATTTGATATCACCTTTCCAGCATCCACCAAAACGAACAAATTGTCCAAAAACGTTGCAAGGAAAGCCAATCCTTGGAAACACAACAGAGCGATTCCCATCGATTGCATGAAGCCAGGCTGGTCGCTGTCCCCATTGTTAATTATCATAATCGCGAAAATGTAAGTCAAAATATCTCCAACTTCGCCGACCATTGCCATTCCGAGATCCCACCTATTCCGTGTTGGAAAGAAAAAAAACAAAACATGCTTTTAACTCTTTGTTAGGACATTTTTTTTATAACAAGCCTGGAAAACCATCGATGGGAAAAAAAAACACAATTATAAAAATAAACTTAATGAAAAAACACCGTCTCCTACCCCCCTTCCAAACAACGAAACATCCAGAAAAAAAAAACTACATATTAATTCACTTTGTCATGATATGAAGTTTTCTTCCTTCAAGATTCATCGTCCCACCCCAACCCTTTCATATATATATATATATTTATTTATTTATTTCTATTTTTATATGTCTATACATTTTTCAACTTTTTTTTTTTTTGGGGGGGGGGGGATTCCTTCGAACTTTTTTCACCTCGCGAGCGGTGGCCTGAAAACTCTCAGCAGCACAGCATACAGAACCGTCAAAACCAAAAGGACAATCGCTTGGGCATTGCTGCTCGGGTCATCCTCCCCAGATATTATCATCGCCACGAACACCAGCTTGGCTACCTCCAACAATTTGCCACTGATCTGAATCACATGTCCAATCTCGGTGTTTTCTAACCCCTGTCTGACTTCCACAGCACGCACCTCGCCTCGATTAAACCCGCCCTTGGACTCATCGTACGTGTAAGTAACGTTCCTGCAAATCCACCAAGTGGAAATTTCACCCATAGGTCAGCAAATCACCCCTTGGTGTTGGAGGAGACCTCCAAAATCAACAGTGGGGCAAAATTCACTGTCATGAAAAAACGATCGGTCGGTCGGTGGTGGGGGAAGAAATGCATGGAGGTTTTTCCTTACGATCTGGTGGATGGACGATGTCTGAAATCTTGAAACATGGCTCCGTATCGATTGAAAAACATGCTTTTGGGTCCGGTGGGGGCGACCCAAGTGCCTTCATCGTATGGAGCTCCCAAGAAGGGAGTGTAAACCAGCCGCTCCATCCACTCGTCGAGTTTTGCACAGCACCTCTTGAAGAATCCCATGAACCCGGTTGCCGGTTTTTCCTCAACTTCTTCTTTTTCTGCTCCTTCAACACCTACTATCAACGAAACATTAAGGTTGAAAAGCAACAAAAAATCGAAACAATAAAAGAGGGTGGGGGAGGGCGAACCCTTCCTTACATGAATCAAAATCTTCAAGATTCTGGGATCATTGGAGGAAACCGGTTTATCTATAAATATACACAAACAAATATGTATTTTTATATATGCCTTGCTACGTTTCCCTGTTTCTGGATAGGATGAACAACTCATTGCTTGAGGTCTTGGCATGACCCCCCCCCCCCCCCCCCCCCCCCAAACCTGTGGGGGGGCGATTTGCTGTACCTTCTTTTTCTGCTTGTTCTGCATCCAAGGTTTCATAAACGAGGGCAGCCTTGCAAGATTCCACGGATCGAGAATAGAAATGCTTTCGAAGGACGTAGAGATGCCACACGATGAAAGCAAACGGAAACAATGCTACGAGAAATGCCCCCAAAACCTTGTCACCTGTGGAGCCCAACAAGATTCTTGACTTGGAAAAAACCCCTTAGAACAACGGACTCGTCCATTTAGGTGTGGACACTTGAGATATGGATTTTTTTCGGCATGTTTGCTCTTTGTGGAAACATTCAGCCTTCATGCAAACCTGCCCTTGCTTTCCACTTGAAAACAACAGTTCAGCTTGTTTTGGTTTGAATTGGAATTCGAGCCTCCCACCCCCCAAAAAAAGAAAAAAAAATACTTATTATATTGTATTGTATTATGTTTGTTATTTTTTATTAACAATTAATTTTTCAAAACGTCGAAAGACGTACTTGTATCGCCTTTGAAGAGTCCAGCACTGGAAGTGGCGATTGCTGGGATGGCCCAATACATGAAATAGAGCTCCAATCTGGGGAACCTCAATATCGGCGGGACTTTGATTCTCCTGAGCATCAACACTGCCGCGATGCTCAAATGAATGACGAGCAAAACTGCAAAGAAAAGGGCTATCCAAAAAAAGGAACGTTTCACGAGATCCCTGGGATCTTCCGAATCTGACGCCCCCACAAACTCTGCAGCTTGATCCTCAGCTAAAGAAAGCATCTTGAGTTTTCTTCGACCCTGTGTTGAGAAAGAAATGGGTGGGGGAAACACACACAAACAATCACATATGACATACAATCTGTCTTATGTTTAAAGATGGGTTAGAAATTCTGGTTGTTTCAGGTAGGAGCGCAGTGCACCTCAAAAATCTGGTGACGTTTCACTGCACTTTTGCGTTGAATTTGGAGCCTAATCAAGGATATTTTGTGGCTCACTTGGGAAACCTGAGGTCCAGTTTCCTTCTCGTCGTCGTCCCAAGGCAGCTTGATGTCGAACATGGTCCATTTCAATTGCTCCGCGAATGCTTTGTAGTTTTCTGGCATGTTTCCCACTGCCAGATTTCCCGTCAAAAACACTTTCTGGCCCACGTTCAACAGATCCACCGCTCCGTTCATCGTACCCCCAGCCGCACTGGCCCCAGACCCCGCAACTGAATCCAAAAAAAAGGCAAAAAAACACCAGGAAACTTTTCAAACTCCGTAGAAGCAGAGGCAGGAAAAACACATGCATACAAACACTCTCTAAGAGTCGCGGACAGATTTGGGTCTGTATGAACATTTCTGTAAAACAAACACCAATTGGACAAACGCTCTCTACAGAAAAAGGATGAAGGTAATTGTTGTATCACCTGATCCCCCAATGGACCCCGCAACAGTAACACCGACCGAAGTCGCAACCGACCCTGCTATGGTGCTGGCAACGACGGTAGTCGCAGCAGTCCCCAAGTTCTTCCCTCTCTGAATGATGTCCTCCGCCAATATCTGACCAGCCCGCAGCCATTCCATCATCTCAGCCCACCCAAAGCTGAACAAGCTGCCATCCAGATTCAGCAATGCTGCGTAATCCATGATGGTCCCAGCCGCCGTCCCCAGATCGATCACAGTCGAGGTGTCATTCGGGTCGAATTTGGCTGTTATCACCACCTTGGGTGCATCCTTAGAACCCGCCAAGTTTTTCCCAAGATCAGCCACGTTGAACTGCGGCAAGATGTAGTCTGACTTGGACTCCAGAGCCCCACCAATCGTGAACAGCTCACTCGGGTCGAAGTTGAGAAGACCTCCCGATGTGGGGTCAACACCACACTCGCCGGCAGCATCCACGAGATCTGCTGCTATAGAAGTTGCATCCAGGAGGTCCAGAATGGTATTGGGGTTGGTCAGAGCTTCAGGAGATAACAGGTCGCCGAAAGTGGACTGCAAAGGGTTGCACTCCAGTATGTCTGGCGCCACCAACGGCAAAATTCTTTCTGTAAATGAAATCTCAAACTTCACTTCAGCCTCCTTGGCGTCGCTGGGCACCTTTGTTTGGTTCTTACTGGGGGAAAGCGATGGTTCAGGGGGTGATTCATCATAAAAAATGTAGACCTCGCGGACAGAGCCTCCGGAGTTGACCTTCACTTTGGTAGCCTCGTTGGCTGGCAGGTCGGTGACATCCACTTGCAACAAAAAGCTCAAACCGGAGGGAATCTGATCAGGGTTCCTCAATGACTCAGTCAGGTTGAATTCCGCCAAATCCAACACTAGCCCCTGGGCTGTCTCCACGAAGCCCTGACCTGTCTCGATCAAAGCAGTGGCTGCCTCAGACCCAGCCTCGATAGCTCCACTCGTCAAATTCAACCCTGTCGACACTGCTTGCTCCGTGGTCCCCTCGACGAGTTCTGCACCTTGCTCGACCGCTCCAGCCCCAGTCTCCACCGCACCTGCTCCGGTTTCAGCCAAATCAGTGGCAGTTTGATTTACTGCATCTGTGAGGGGTGCAGTACTGTCTGCTACGGCCTTTGTTGTATTCTGGACGGTTTCCCCCACTGAGCCAGCCACCTCTGACACATCAGGTGTCACAGCTTCTGTTGTATTCTGGACAGTTTCCCCAACTGCATCAGCCACCCCAGACACATCGGGTGCTACATCTGGTACAGCATCTACAGCTGGAGCAGTCACACTGTCTTGGACAGCCTCCCCAGCTGCACCCGCCGCCTCACCCACATCACCAATCGTGGGCACAGCCACTGTTTCTGGCACTCCTCCAATGGGGCTTGTGGTGTCACCTGGAGTGGGGAGTTGCAGAAGCTTCCTTCCACCTGGAATGGGCAGGGAGGCCACATCTGTAACGACACTCAGGACTTCAGCACCAGGGATGAGCCCACCGATGCCAAACTCACTGACCTTCACTTTTGCCGATGTGTCAACCTGCAAAGTTGTCAGAAATTCGTTTTTGGAAGGCAGCCAGAAAGTAAACCAACCAAGCACAGAACAGAATAAGGAGCAGATGGAGTAAGTCAGGTGTCCCTGAAGTGTCGATTGATTGACACCACATTATGAACGTCAGGAGATTTACCTCCACATCAGGGTCAGGAATTGGCTGCAGCAAGCCCAAGTCTGACAAAGAGAGCAGCGTCAAGGAAAACGTGTTGCTCTTGGTGTAGATGACCTTGCCTCCACAAGCTTCCGTGGCTAAATCCAGATCCACAGTTTCGCCTGCAGCTGAGCACAGAAAAAAGGGGAAAGCTGCCTGAATGGGCAGCAGCGCTTCTGTAGCCTGAACAATTTCCCGGAAAAAGAAAAAAGAAAAATAGCGTTAGCAGCAACTGGGGACGATTTGTTGGTCTTCAATGAAACTTAAACTAAAAACACACACTGGGTACTTTCCGTGCAACAATCTGTGTTAAAATTACTGACAATAAAAACATCAGCGAAAGCAACTCTGCCACAAGAAAAGACAACATATTGCAACATATTGTTTCAATATGTTGCTTACTAATGTGTTAGTAATCCTATAATTACTTCTCACCAACTAGCCCAACTCAATCTAGAAAGAGCTGATCAGAGCAGAGCATCACGCATCACGCATAACGGATTACCTCATCGTACACCAAGGACGTAAATTCATCTACGGCGGGAAACAGCAGGGGGATTGCTGGAACGCGTGTGACTGCGCAGCATATCCACAATATCACCTGCCGCCACAATATCACGTATCAGTAATAATGATATTTCTCGAGATATTGACGAATTTTTTGAAGAGTGAGGAAACTCATATCTAAAACACAGCACCCGACATTTCTCCCCTACCACGAACACCGCCTGGCGTCTTGAGCCCACGCATCCACCCATTGTACTCCCAACCTTCACAGCAACAAAACGATACAAAAACTTCAACAGGAAAATACCGCCAATTTTATCTAAAAGCGACCAGTCTTGCGGAACACGGCTGCAACAGTGCAGCTACAAATAACGAACAAAACGGCTGATAAACTCTGGATGGCGGGGAAAAAACGGTCGATCGAACGTAGTAGCTTCAACACCTCGATCTCAGTAGTTAAAGCCTGCAGTGCAAAACCCCAACGAGTCCGATATCGGTATGGAACGAAAAGCAACCCTCTAACGACTCACCACACAGTGCCCTCGGCGCCGCGATAAGCCTCGATGCTTATTCTCGATGAACCTAGCTCGGGAGGGAGGGGGGAACAGCACTCTCGAAGTTCGCTGGACTGTCGGAGTCAAGAAACAGCAGTGAGATACTGCAATGCCACCCTGTCTGATCGTACGGTATGGATGAATCTGAGACGATCATGCTGTTTGAAAGCAACACTCCAACATTCAAGAATAACTTGGAGGAGTTTGTGCTGTCAATCGATCGATCAATCGGGAATTGCAACCCACAGCAATAGAAGGCCACCCTACATGATGTTGAAACACATTGAAAAAAAAAAGGAAAAATGCAGTGGAAGTGTAGGAATCTTAGGAATTTTTTTGCACTTGAGTAGGTCGCTGTGGCTGTACACTTGGGCCTGTTTCAAGTCTCAATCGATGAGCTCTCCAATCGTCCATCAGATGCAGTTTTGTTGGGGGGGCAGAATGTAGGTTTGTGATAGTTCTGATGTTTGAAAAGCAGGCGTGATGCTTCAGAGTAGTTTTGTCCTGTTGGCTGGGAGAGGATATCCTGAAATGAAAGAAATTAATTTGGGGATGGCAGTGAATGGAATATCAATAGAGATGACTAGGGATGTCGTTTTTAGGTTGCCAGCTCCAATGTTGCAGCCTTGAATGGTGCCCAAACAGTAGATTATTTTTTTGTTTTGTTGTGATTGAGATTTGAAACAGACCCCAGGTGTACAGCCCCAGTGCCCGTCTAAAGTTCCAGATTCTGAAGACCGTAAATAAGCCATATCCCTCAATTCTTACGTCAGTTTTTTCAGGAGTGAAACCTGGGTTGTAGTGAGAATTCCAATCAACTGGAAAACCATTTTGTCGGCAGCTTCCTGCCAGACTTTTTTCAGGCCAGTAACAAACACACACAACAGTTTATCTCCAATCATCCAGAGTGTAACTGTCTACAGTTCACTTGACAAGTCCCTTGACTGGTTATGTTAAGTTCATAAGTTGCTTGATAAGGTTTGTTGGTGCGGACGATTGACGACTGACGAAAAGAGAAGAAAAAAGATCAAATCAGCCAGCACTGCAGGAAATGTATGATATATGGCATATAATGTGAAGGAGAAAAGTTGAAATAAAAATCTGAGATTTTTATTTCTTCCTACTTTTTTTTGGATGGTACCTGCTGAGTTCTTTGAATCGTGTGCACTGCTGTTTGCTCAAATTTTTGTAGAGGCATTGTTCTTCCTGGATCTGTTGATTTATTCTTTGCAAATCTTTTTAACTGTGGCGGAGATGGGCGATGCAAGGCATTTCAGAAAATGGATGAATTTGGGAAGGAGAACTGGGTAGGGAATTTCTGGATGTTTGTGATGTTTGTTTGTTTGTTTGTTTGAAAAGCAGCGGCTGTCACGAGATTGCAGATTAGTCATCGATTTCAGCTAATCAACCTGTACAGTTGCTGACTTGGTCTCCTCCGCTTGGCTTTATGAAAATTGCTTAAATTACTTTTTTTTTCTTTTTTGTTCTTTTACCATCCTTGAGGCATTTACATTGGTATCATCTCTATTTGGTCAATTGGCTGCATTTAATCTGGATAGTTTACCATCAATATGGAAAATACAAAGAATATATCTATCATACTTTTTATTGTCATTACAGAAAAAAGCTGTACTACATCCGTATATGTGAAAAGACCTTTTCAGAAACAGGGACACTGGCCAACAAATTCATTTCACATCACTCGAATTTTAAATTGCATTGAAAATCACACAAGACCTACCAAAACAGCATTCATCAACACACACAAAAATTTAGTTCATTGTGGTCACAATCAAAATTTGTGCAAAACCTCCCAGTGAAACTGTGCATAACAATAGGCTGTTATTATTGATCCATTTCTGTAGAACATTGGTCTGACTAAAAATTGTCGAGCAAGTCAAGACTCATTTTTACCAAGAATGCAACCAGGACTTCATTCCTTTTCCTGTGTGACTTCTCTGTATGCAACCTAGCCATTCTTTCAATGTGATTTTTTTTTTCTCTTCCAAGATGCATTACGTCGAGGCTGACAGATCGATGCATAACATCTCACATTGTTTGCCGTGAAGTTCCTTCCTGTCACTCTTGGATCGAAGCATCTCATTTTAGTGCTGCCTGCACTCTTTTTGTCAGATGGAATCATCAATGTTTGAGCCTCTTGTGGGTCCTCATCGCAAATCCCGGCAAAGTCGATTGCAGCACTGCGAAAGCTGGTGTGATTGGTTTGTTGAAGCCACATGCTCAGGAGACCTTCATAAAATTGAATTGAACCCAAGCAGTCTTGGGAATGTCGTCACCATTTGTTTTCAAAATGCATCACCAAAATGCCGCCAGATCACTGCGCAGGTCATTATCTACTACTGTTACTGTAACCATCTTCACCAGCACACCCTTCCCCAAATCGAATCAAAAACAGGTCCTACACTTTGCAACAGCAATAATGCACATCAAGCAGTGTATTTGGGGATCGAATGATCCCGAACTATACAAAGCCATGAGCTGGTGGTGCATGATCACTGCCCAATATCATTCACGAACTTGTCATGATCGGTAACTGCATCCATCCATGCATGTTCATCTGGCGCACGCTGTCCAACTCTTTTCAAGACTCGCTGTTTTTAATGCAGACCGGGAGAAGTGATTTCTGTCGACTCTTAGAAAATAAACAGGCAGTCGCAATCGCGCAGCGCTTGCCCCAGAAGGGAAGGCAGCAAGGGAACATCGCCCGCCGGGATGTTGAGTTTCTGGATTTACCTCGAATGATTCTGTCACATGTGCGGATGTCAGACGGCCAGAAACCCATGAACAGCGGCGGACACCATAAATTCCGGAGTTCTACGGTTTTCCTTCCTCTGCAAACAAACTTTCTTGAAGCAACGTTATTCTCGGCGAACCTTGCGCGAACTCTACGAACATCTTGGCGAACATCTTGGCGAACATTTTGGCGAATACAGGCGATTACTTTGGCGAACACAGGCGATTACTTTGGCGAATACAAGCGATTACTTTGGCGAATACAGGCGATTACTTTGGCGAACACAGGCGATTACTTTGGCGAAAACACAAGGCGAATACTTGGCGAACACTTGGCGAACACGGCGAACACGGCGAACACGGCGAATACTTACTTTTTTTTTTCTTTTTTTCTGCAATGGCGAACGTTTACATGGCACTGGCGACTATCTTGGCGATAATGGCGAACATTCTGATATCACTGACGGACACCTTTGCGAGGACACCTTTGGGAGGCGAGTTTCAAAAAACTTTCGGGAGCTTGGCCGGTACGAGCTTTGAAAAAACTGTTTTTACTATCCTTACGGATGCCGGTGTTTTTTGGGTTTTTTACTTTTTGTTTCTTCTTTTCGTTTTCTTCGTTCATATTTCCTACTACGCGACTTTGGGGGCGACGAAGAAGGAGTCAGAAGTTTCCGACCTTAAAAAAGAGATTGAGATGCTGAAGAAAAAAAACAAAGGGCTTGAAGAAGAGTTGAGGAAAGAAAAAAAGCGAAACGAGGACTGCAAGAAAGAAAAAAACGACCTGAAAAACACGATCGACGACCAGAAAAAAATTGTCTTCCCATGGCTTCAGAAAAAAATCGAGGCAGCCCGGTCTGCTTTGAAGGAAAAAACTGAGCAGCTGGTTGAGGCTACAGTAAAACTGGGCAAGGTTGGGGTGGACTTGAAGAAAAAAAAAGGAAGCATTGGAGGAGGCTAAGGAGGAACTGAAGACAGTAAAAAAGGCATTGGGGGTGGCGGAGGGAGACCTGAAGGGCACGAAGAAGGAGCTCAACGGAACTAAGATCAAGCTTGTGGAGGCCATGAAGGTGGTGGAGACCATCAATGATGCAAAGATCAGTCAGAGGCTGACCAATTGGGAGGGAGACCTGAAAGAGATGAGGGCAAAACTGGGGGACATGAACAGGAGAGGAAAAAGTCTTGGTCAGGCCAGGAAGAGTCGATGAGCTGCAGCTGGCTGGTGAAAAGGTAAGGAATTGGAAAAAGAAAGTCGTGAAAAAAAACAAGAAAAAGGGAAGGAAAAGAAGAAACTGAACATAAAGAAGGGATGAAGTGTTAAAAGATTTTTCCAGGAGGTGGTTTTTCGAAAGGGAACCAATGGCCAGATCAATAACAATGGTATGGCAGCAAAAATCAAACTGCAGCCTGGCTTGGGGGCTGAAGGGAGATGAGCTGCAATCCTGATCAAAGGGCTGAGGTGGGGGTGATATGTCTTGGAATGCATGACATGAAGAAGCCTTGGTCAGTGAAGGAAGAGTTGATGAGCTGATTGACGCACAGGGCGGCAAAATTCTGGAGCCTGACATGGGGGCTGAAGGGAGATGGGCTGCCATCCTGATCAAAGGGCTGAGGTGGGGGTGACATGTCTTGGAGTGCATGACATGAACAGAACAGGAAGAAGCCTTGGTCAGGCCAGGAAGAGTCGATGAGCTGGGTGGTGAACAGGGCAGCAAAATTCCTCCTGGAGCCTGACATGGGGGCTGAAGGGTCGATGAGCTGCCATCCTGATCAAAGGGCTGAGGTGGGGGTGATAACCCTGCACCTGTGGAGACAGTTGAGTGTTTTTGATTGTGCACTGGAGCATACATGATTTGGGATCATGAAGGGTGACATCCACAGTGGTTTACGGAAAGCATTTCAAGGGGACTGGCTGATTTAAAGGATGCACTTGGGCTTCGATGGGCGCTGTTGGTTGGGACGATCAAGTAAGACCCCCCAAAAAGATTCCAAAATGCCTTTTAACTTCAAACTCAAGATGGCACAGTTAGATGTGTTTCACAGCAAGATCTGTCAAGTCAGTGCTTATCCTGGGAGCACCCACGGTTCGAGTCCGTGCTGACTTTTTGATTGAAACCTCCGAGCATAGCCATTAACACCACCGTCTAGTTGAGTGAAAACGCATTCACAACAAGCAACCACTGAAGAACCTTCATTTTCCATGCATTCACTATGGTGGATGATGTGGGCTGGGTCTGGGGGAAAGGGGGGGTGACTGAGGTTCGAGCCAGCCTTTCTGATCAAAAAGTGGATTGTGGAGAAGAGATTTATAATTGCACACATATGACTTTGCACAAAGTGGACCGGAGATCGGAGATCTGTTCAGGAGTGAGTGGAGCGCTGCATCTATCCACCAGATTCATGCCAATTATTTGCATTTGTTCATTTTTGAATGGAGAAGAAATGAAAAGGAACTTTTGCCTCTGCTTTGTATTATTTTATTTTATGTGTTCAGAATCACTGAGAATGAGGAGTATGGATTTTATGGTAAGCAAACCTTGGTGGAACAAGCGTTTTTTACATTTCGTTAATTTTTGGCTAAAGTTGAGGGCAAATCAGTTTTCTGGATAATGTGGAAATCCTCCTTGGTTAGGCTGCAGTGTAACACTTCAGCGTAATGCTAAAGCCCCCAGGAATATGGCATTAAGAGGTGGGTTTGGATAGGTTATTTTTCCTTTCCAAAAATAGCAGCGAAAAAAATGGCTCCGTTCACACTCACCTGTCTACACACACGAAAAATGTACGTACTCATCGGATGAAATCGCTTTATTTATTTTTATTTTTTATTTTATTTTTTTGGACCACCCATTTAAATGTGCCACAAACTAGTTCAACTCAAATTTCAGTGGTTTCCTTATGGGTGGTTTCAAACCACCCATTCTTTTCTTCACACCACTGCCCCTCCCCCAAAAAAAAGTCTGAATTACACTCCCACCATTTGTCTACATTTTTCTTGAAATGATGACCCAACATCTAATACTTCATTTTCTTTTTACTATATTGCTTTGTATTCCCAAATCCTTTCACTAAGAAAACAAAAAAACAAAAAATTTGATGTTGCAAATGCCGAATCCTCCCCCCACCACTAATAGGACTCAATGAATTTTCCTCTTTCAAAAGTAACCCAGAATTCCCCACCCATATGACACTCAAAATATAAAACTTGAACTTTTCCCCCTCTTCTTATGTTGTTTTTCTGTGGGTTTTCTGTGGGTTTTCACATATCCTCGAAATCCCCCTCGTCATCATCATCGTGTAAGGGCAACACTTCGTGCGCCTCGTTTTCGTAATAATACTTCAGGTCAGCATATCCCACTTCGTGTTTCCTCGCCGCCAGCTTGATCGAGATCCCGTTGCGGTAGATATCCAACGACGCTGCCTTCATCCTCTCCAATCTCAACTCGTCCGAATCTTTGCGTTCCAGCGCGGGAGCCCCAGGTTGTTTGGCAGCATCCCCCATCCCGTTGAAAGTCAGTCAAACTCTGTGTGCGCTCGCGTCGACAAGAGTAGAGAGAGGAAGGTTGAAAAAGTGGAGGGGAGGGGAAGTCACACCCCAAGTGGAGCGGGTGAACACCATTTGCCAACAAATGTCGATTCAAACAGTGTTCTAATAATAGCAGGTCAAGACCACAGCACGATGCGACAGTCGCAAGGAAAACTGGAAATCAAATGCCCCCCCCATTGCTATTTACCAAGCGACCAGGTGCGTATCTGGAGTGATCGTGTGCAAACTGAAAAAAGAAAACAAAAGGTTGATCGTTTCTTGTTGTAGAGGCATGGTTTGGGGGGGTAGACAGATTTTACTGTTACTCATTGACTGCAGTGTTTTGAAAGAAAACGATTCCTGATTCAATTGAATTGGTAAGTGTTTTTCTTTCGTTCTCATGATTTCCCACCAGAGGGAAAAACCTTTGAAAGGAAGGAGGCGTCTTTTCGTCGGGAAACGTGGCACCACGTGTGCCAGCGGTGGGATAGTTTGCTGCAAGGGAAGAATTAGCCAGGATTGCTTTGCAGCTGTTGTGAGTTGTAGAAAACAGGCCAGTTGCCTTTACGTGAATATATGAAACTAGAACATTGCCTCTGGGGGAAAAGTGGAACAACGTTTTAAGGAGCACCTGTAAATTGTTCTGCATGAATGTGGACTGACTCAGGAAGAGAGCGATCCTGCAAGCTGACAGACTCGAGAAACCAACTGTAACAAAACACTATTTACAGTGACAAGAACCACAGGGATGATAGGCGAAGATGTCGTTTGCCAAGACTCCACCCTCCCCTTATGCTGGTTTCGTTCTACTGTACAGGAAGGACTACAGGAAAACAAAGCATGCATCGTTCTAATCAATGTTAATTTCTCCCAAACCGTACAACCCAAGAAAGGACCCTTTGGTGGGTTCTGATATAACCTAGCCTCTTTTGTTTTCCTAAACGTGTTGGTGTTGGCAATTGCCATTTGAGGGAGAAACAAAGCAACAGCGATCTGCTGGGTGAGCCCGAAAAGTGAATGGAAGCGCGCCCCTTGAAAGCATGAACTATCAAGATGACGAAAGTTCACTTTTCCCCAAGCCTTCTAAGACGTGCCCTTTCCACGATCAAGTCTTTATGAAGCTTGGACACTTGCGTCTCCGCCGCCATTAATTGGGGCTTCAGAGTTTTTACCTGCACACAAGATGGGGTTGGAGATTGAGAGGCAGCCTTATGTGATCGTCTCCACAATAATTATCTGGAATCAGAACTTGTCTTACCTCGTTCTCCAACTGCGTTTTCTCAGCTCTGGTCAAGGTTCCTTCCCCTGCGAGCTTGGCGTTTCGAACTTCAAGGTCAATGACTGTGGCTTTCACCTTCCAAAAGTCCGACTCCATGATGGATGCTCTCTCCTGAATTCAATATTTCACAAACACTGTGGAGCGAACATGGCCAGAGAGAGCTCCTGTTGTTATATCGCGTTGGCTACGACGGTCTGCAACTGCTACCTTGAGCATATCGTTTTCTTTTGAAAATTTCTCTAGTTTCGCGCCAAGAACTTCATTTCTTGTAGATAGACCCTGGTTCTTCTCAACCAATGGGGTAACGACTGCATTCGCCTGCGTGATCTCCTCTTTCTGTTGCTCCACCAAAGTTTTCATCCCTTCCACCTCTTTTTCTAAATCCTCTCGGATTTGGTCTGCATTAGCCGTTCTGTGTTTCATTCTGCAAAAAAAGAAAAGCCCAAGAGTTCTCATATGCGATCAATCAGCTAAACGAAAAGAAACAAACGTGATCTTCTCTATCATTGAAGGAACGATATTTTCTTCGGTATGGCTTCTTCCATCCTGGCATACTTTTTGTGCTCGTCGGTTATTCTGTCCAGCCTCGCCTTGAATCTCTCGCTTTTTACAATGACATCTTCCCTTTTGGTTCTCGCTCCAGCCGACCACTCCATCAGTCTACCCCCGTGCGTCTCTATCTGGTCCCACAGATGATCCAGAAACACGAGGGTCATTCGACACTCGTTGCTTTGCCCCATCTCTCGCGCCAGGGAGCCGTACGTGATGCAGGGAACGGGTATTGGCCCTTTTTTGGGTCTCGTGTCGTCCTCGCTCAGAAAATCGTGCGCCGCCACGCAGAATTCCAATACCCGAGCATTTGCAGCTGACGCCCACGCTAGATCTTGCTCACCAGCCCTCTCCAGTTGCTCGATTTGATACTTGAGGCGCATAATCTGGACGAAACCGCAAACCCTGTTTGATTAGCAACCAGTGATTGGGATGAAACGGCATACCCTTGATAAGAACTTCTCTTTCCACCTGTTCAGTATCTTCAGCCCCCGAAGCCTCCCCATCCTGTTATCACGATCCAAGTCAGAAAATAAGAAGAACGTAGAAAAAACGCTAAACGCTGGACTCCTTGCATTCATTTCACGGACCTTGTCTCCATTGGTATTTTCCCTCCTTGATTTCCTCACTTGCCCCTCCAGTCTCAACGCCTTCAGCTCCAACTCCTCTACTTTCTTGAGCGTGTTTCCCTGAACTTCCAGGAGACCGGCCAGCTGCTGTGTAATGTTGCGATTCTTCTCTCGGAGTAGTCCGCACATAACTTTGGGGTCTATTTCTTCAGGAACGTCCCATTGAGCGGGAACAGATCGAGTCTGCATTGTAGAGATGAATTCAGTGTTCTGAATCTGAGAACTAGGACGGTTTAAGGAAGCCGAAGAAGGGGGGGGGGGGGTAAAGTACGTCTCACACCTTGAGAATCTTATTGTTAAGCTTTGCGTTCAATGCTTCCAGTTCATCAACCCTCTCTTGTGTTTCTTGCTGCTTCTTGGCAAGGTCACGAAACTTCTCCACTTGTTCTGATTCAGCATACCGTCCAACCTTATCATCTCGACGAGAAACAACTTGGCGGCAACCCACCAGTGCATTTCGACCATCGATTTGTTATTAGAATCGGAAAAAGAAACGTCACAGGAACCTTGAAGAAGCGTGCTCTGCTTTACAAATACCTTTCAAAGCTTCATTCTGCAATTCCACCTCTTTAGATTTTGACACCACCGGCCAGTATGCGTGTACGAGCTCATCCTTCCGCTTTCGCTGTCTTTGATTCACCCCCTCTAAATCCTCAAGGTACATCGACAGATTCTCGAGCCTTTGCTTCCACAAGTTCTGCTCGTTTCTCTCAGACTCAAGGGAATTCTGAAGAGCGCCATTTTCGGATTGAAGCTCGCAGATTCTACATACAGGTCAATAGTTTCAGCCTCTATTTATTTCACAGGGTAGTATAAATGCTTCTGAAGGTCAGAAAGAGTGGAATTACCTCCTTTCTAAATCCACAGTTTTCCCTTCGAGAACATGCACCTCTTCCTGTTTGCATTCTACGTCGCCAACAACGAGGTCATAAGCCTTCTTTTTTTCAGCCAGTTCATCAGACGTCGCCGCCAGCGTTATTGACAATTGCTCAGCGTGCTCCTCTGCCTTCCTTATCGGAATGGGAACAAAACAATCTTAAAAAAAGAATTGCTGGGCTGATAAGAATCTAGGAATTCTTTGATTCGGCATCACCCCCCCCCCCCTTTTGGACTGAGAACAATTGAGGGTTCAATTTTTTTTCAAGTGTAGATTTTGGTCAGGAGTTGGGAAAACTGTATTAATCATGGAATTATCAATAATATTGCAAAGCTCATGGTGGTGTTTCGGTTTTTGAGCCGGCACTATCTGACGAGGACACAATAATTGCAGTGGTGATCAAATACCTCTGCTTCAGGAAACATTCCTGGTTTTTGCTTTGTATTTCAGAAGACTCGATTTTTAGCTTCTTCAGTGCTTGACTGAGGTTTTTAATCATCTGATCCTTGTCTGCGAAAACGATTCTCTGGTCGCTTGACAACATGTGCATTTGAGCAAGTTGATCACGAGCCTCTTGCAGAAGCCGCAGAGCCTCGTCCAGCTCGGTCTGGCGACCAACAGAATGAGTATAAGATCGTATGCACTGTTGTACGGCTGTCTGAACAGAGCTAACTGGCTGAAATAATGTCTGGTGGTTCAACACTTGCGTTAGCGTGGAAAGTCCGTCCGAGCAGGAATTGGAGTCGGTTCAGAAATAGACAGTCCGTGGTAAAATCATTTAGCACGGTGCAAAAAAAAATTGGTGGGCGGTGTAGTTTCTCTAATGGACAGATTGTGATCATATCTTTCCTTTTGAAGTACCAGGCTATGATATATACTCAGGTGGAAACCTTACTTGCACAATTTCGTTCCCTTGAACCAGTGTGCTGTTTTTCTCGGCCAAATTTTCATTGGACAAGGACAAGCTTACAATCTTCCCTTGGGCCCCAGCTAAATCCTCTGACATCGTTTTCTTAAGCAACAAGCATTCCAATTTACTTTTCAGCAACCCATTTGCGTGACTTTCAAGATTCTTGTTTTCTAGCTCCAGCTGCCGAAGACGTGCTTGCATGGTCTGTTCCCTTTGGATGGCCTCTTCCCATCGCTGAGATAGGGAAATCACTTCAGAATCGAAAAAGGTGTTCAACGCTTCCGTCCAGAGCATCGCATAGGTTTTCCACACCGTCCTCACAAGCTCGTTGCGATGGCGTGCCCCCTCACACAAGCCATGGACGATCTGACATACAAGATAAAATCAATAATGCAATAATAATAATAATAATGCAATAATAATAATACTAATAATGCAAGATAATTCTCTGAACCACTTGAAATTTGAATTCGAAGGAACCGGAGTGGGCTGTGATCTGCACCCCGCGTACTTTGTGGAAGTGGAAAGAGTGAGTGTATATGAGCTTGTAGAGATGGTAAGCATCCTTCTCGCTCAGTCGATGATACTGCTGCAAGCGCTCTGGTGAGAGAGATCCTCGCATAACATTCGTTCTGCGAAGCTCGGGGCAGCTGTCTCCGACACTCCATTCACCCATCGCCATGCGATATACATCTGATTCGGCTTTGAGAATGTCCTGTTTTAACCACAAGCTGATTGCTGAACGAGTGTGTGGGCTATAATATAAAACCTCGCGCGACACATATTGCACGGAAATGTGGTCGCAATTTCAGGGATGAAAGGCCTCGGCATACCTCTCCGAGCGACGGTCCATTCTTGTCGGGGCCGTGACAATCTTGGATGGCGGCGGAATCGAAAGATGTCTGTGCCAGCACCACCACAACAGCACCGCGTTTTAGGTCGGGAGGATCCCAAGAAAACTATCTGCTGGAGCTGGGCAAACTGTATCGTCAATGCTGCATGTACCTTGCGCTTCCTGTCACAAAACAACAGCTCTGTTTCATTTCTCGTCGGCCGCCGCCTCACGCGCGAACGAAACCAGTCTCCGGAGAATTCATCAAGGCCGTCAGCTTGAAGAGTGTCTGAGCAAGCGAGTGCGAAAGAATGGTGTTTGATACCCAGACAAATCCTTCGATTGTTTTCTTGATCAGAAGGCTTGGCTACCTGGGCAAGTGTGGTCGAAGGACACGAGTGTTGGCGCGTTGACCAACGGACCCACAGAATATGGTTCATTTGCTACTACTGCAGGGGTAGCTCCTTGTACAGAAGGAAGCATCGTTGCTCAATAGCTTGTCTTACGGTCGTTTCCAGTGCCTGTAATGATCGGGAAGGATAACGACAACGAGCGACGGTTGGGGGTCAAAGTCGTTGACCGGCGGTTATCATACACGCCATGGTTATTGTCGTCCCAAAAATCGAATGTTGAAATGGAAACCGACCGCCGCGCAGTATGCACAGTCACTCTCCATACGTCAGAAAAGCGGCTTATGGTCGAAGACTGCTGAAAGCGTCTGGTGCATAACTGTTTTGGAACCTTTCCGTTTACCCTTCAATCACCCCACATATGGCTTCAGATCTGTTCCAGTTCTTTTCTTTTTGATTGATGTTGTTGAGGGTTGTAGATGTAGGACTTCTTCATTCAAAACCCGTCTTTCCCAAAATCCGCCACCCAAAAGAGAAACGAAGATTTTACACCTCCAAAATCACAAAAAAACCCTGCCTACCAGTTGAAGGCAATGTCCCTGCTTAACCACATGCCTACTTAAAAAAGTCCCAAGAAGCCATTTGGCGGCAAACACTCTGCTCAATGAAATCCCAAGAGAAACCCCTCGATCCGCCAAAAGAAAAAACAACAAAACGCTCAAAACAGCGTTCATGCCAGCGCATTCAAGTCGACGGCAAGTTACGATCACGGCTCGTAGTTCAGCATGCTCCTCAACCATTTCTCCGCCTCTTTGATGTCCATATTCTTTCGCACGGCGTAGTCCTCCACCTGTTCTTGAGTGATCTTGCCCACTGCGAAGTACTGGCTGCACTTTCCTCCAAAGTACAAACCGCTGACACTGGCGGCTGGCAACATCGCCAAACTCTCGGTCAAAGAAATGCCCGTCTCCTTTTCGATGTCCATCAGATCCCACATCGTCCATTTCTCGGTGTGATCGGGCTGGGATGGATACCCTGGCGCGGGACGAATTCCCTTTCGACACACCACCATAAAACCAACGTCAACTAACCAGACAGTGCCAGACGGCCGGTTTGCGCCAATTCTCATTAACAACAGGAGCGTGCATAACAAAACACACCACTATCTTGATGAAGAACGACAGCACAGGTCATGCTCACCTGATATTTGACACGGAGAAGATCGTCCGTCGACAGGATCTCTTCTCGGGAGTATCCCCAGAAGTCCTTCCTGACCATTTCGTGGAGCTTTTCCGCAAAAGCTTCGGCCAATCTGTCCGCCAACGCCTCCGCCATGATGTAACTGTAGTCGTCATGGTTGGCCTTGTACTCCTCGATCAAGGTTTCGATTCCGAAACCGGCGCTGTTGGCGAACATCCCCAAGTAGTCCGCGACGCCTGAGCCCTTCGGAGCGATGAAGTCGGACAGAGAGAAATACGAGACGTCACCCTCCCGCTCCGCTTGCTGCCTCAGACCGAAAAACTTGCAGCGAACTTCCGTCCTGGATTCGTCTGTGTAGACCTCGATATCGTCCCCAACGGAGTTTGCGGGGAAGATCCCAATGATGCCGTGCATCTGAAGTTTCTTCTTTGCAACGAAATCCTACAAAAAAAAGCAAGCAAATGTGAGCGCGATCGTCGAAACAGGAAATCTCCAAAAAAGGATTGGCGGCTGTTCAGCAAGCTCTCGCTGAAACTGTCCGAATAATGAATCTGTGTTGTGCGTCAGACCCACTCACGTTCAGCATCGTTTGTGCATCGGCGAAAAGCTTTTTGGCTTCCTCCCCTACAGTTTTGTCCTTGAAGATCTTGGGGTAACCTCTGTTGGGGTACCGACCTCTGAGCTGCCACACCTGGAAGAACGGATTCCAATCGATGTAATCCAGCACGTCTTCCAGAGGAAAGTTCATCAGGGCCTTCGAACCCAGCATCTCAGGCGTGGGTGGCTTGTTTTCTTCGGCAGTCCAATCGACATCGAACATAGTTTTCCTGGCTTCTTTCAGTGTTAAATACCTGCGCGAAATACGACACCCGTTCAGAAACAATTTCTATGCAGAGTCGGTCCAGAAACGCAGCACAGCAGCAATCATTGTTTGGAGCGCGGTTTTGCAGATCACTCACTTTCTATCCTCAAGGCCGGCATAGAATTCTTCTCTGATTTCGTTGTATTCCTCTCTGATGTGCTCAGCCAGTTCATCGTGTTTCACCTTGTCGACCAGAGACTGTGCGACAGGGACGCTCCTACTGGCATCCAAAACATGCATGGCCACCCCAGAATACACAGGGGCGATCTTGACGGCAGTGTGCATTTTGGACGTCGTCGCTCCTCCAACCAGCAAAGGCAGCTTCATCTTTCGCTCCTGCATTTTCGTCGCAACCGTCACCATCTCGTCCAGGGAGGGAGTGATCAAGCCACTCAAACCGATAATATCGGCCTTTTCTTCCTCAGCGGCATCCAGAATCTTTTCCCAAGGGGTCATGACGCCCATGTCGATAACTTTGAAGTTGTTGCACCCCAACACCACCGAGACGATGTTTTTCCCGATATCGTGAACGTCGCCCTTGACTGTTGCGATGACAATCACTCCGGCGTTGGATGCGCCGGTACCTCCCGATCTCAATTTCTCCTCCTCAATGAAGGGCAGCAAATGGGCGACAGCTTTTTTCATAACCCGAGCAGACTTGATAACCTGAGGTAGAAACATCTCGCCAGCCCCAAACTTATCCCCCACAATGTTCATGCCGTCCATCAGCGGTCCCTCGATCACTTGCAGGGCGCTCTCGTACAATCCACTAGACCTGGCCTCCTCGGTGTCACCCACCACAAATTCATCAATTCCTTTCACCAACGCATGAGCCAGGCGATCTGTAACGAGGGAGTCTCTCCACGAGGATTTCTTTTGGCCCCCTGCAGCTGGCCCGGCTTCCATTCCCTTCATCCTCACATCTGTCGGCTTACACTTGGGGTCCAGATAGGTCGCATACTGCAACATTCGCTCGGTGGCATTATCGCACCGGTTCAACAGGACATCTTCGATGTATTCCAAGAGCACCTTGTCGATTTTCTCATACTTATCGTTTTTCACTTGAATAGTGTTGACGATCCCCATGTCCATTCCAGCTTTGCATGCATGATGGAGAAACGCGCTGTGGAATCCTCTCCTCACAGGTTCATTCCCACGGAAAGAGAACGCGATGTTGGAAACACCCCCACTGATTTTACATCCTGGACACACCCTCTTGATCTCCCGGGTGGCCCGGATGAAATCCACAGCATAGTTGTTGTGCTCGGATAGACCAGTCCCCACTGTCAGAATATTGGGGTCAAAAACAATATCTTGGGGATCGAATCCGACATCCTCCACCAGAATTTTGTATGCCCGTTGACAGATGCGAACCTTGTCGGCATATCCAGCAGCTTGACCCTCCTCATCGAAAGCCATCACCACCACAGCCGCCCCGTGTTTTTTCACGATATTTGCATGCTCCCGGAATTTCTCTTCTCCCTCCTTCAGTGAGATGGAATTGACAATGCATTTTCCCTGACTGCATTTCAGCCCATTCTCCACAATGAAAAACTTGGAGGAATCAACCATGAAAGGTATCCTGCTCGTCTCAGGATCGCTCACCAACAGATTCACAAACTTGGTCATGGCAGCACCACCATCGATCAATCCATCATCCATGTTGATGTCAAGAATGTCAGTCCCCTGCTGAACCTGCTTCAGAGCTATGGAATGCGCCTTGTCGTAGTCCCCATCCACAATAGCCTTCTTGTACATGATGGATCCCGCCACATTGCACCTTTCACCAACATTCAAAAAGGTTTTGCGCATGTTGGTCTCATCAGGGTAATAGTTCAACGGCTCCAGCCCGCTCAGCTTCATGACATCGTCAATCTCGTGTGTTTCCCTGGGCTCATATTCCTTGCTCATCTTTACCACTGCTGCTATATGGTCGGGTGTGGATCCACAGCATCCACCCAAAGCATTCACAATGCGATCTTCACAGAACGGCTGCAACTCGTCAGCCATTTCTTGGGGCTTTTGATCATATCCCCCCATGGCATTTGGCAATCCAGCATTTGGATAAGCAAACACGTAGCAATCACTGCACTTGCCCAGGTTCTCCACATATGGTTTCATGTCTGTCGCTCCGAGGGCACAGTTCAATCCAATCGCAAAAGGTTTTGCGTGTCGCACGCTGTTCCAGAATGCCTCATTTGTCTGACCACTCAGGGTTCTGCCAGACATATCAACGATGGTGCCACTGATCATAACTGGGATTCGGATGCCCTTATCCTCGAAAAATTTCTCCAGGGCAAAAATGGCGGCTTTGGAATTCTGGGTGTCGAAAATGGTCTCCACCAGGAACAAATCCACTCCTCCATCATAGAGACCAATGCATTGGTCATAGTAAGCATCTACAACCTCATCGTAAGTGATTCCCCGAAACGCAGGGTTTTCCACAGATGGTGAGACTGACAAAGTCTTGTTGGTAGGCCCAATGGCTCCTGCCACAAATTTGTCCTCTCCAGGATGCTCCTTCATGTAAGCCGCAGTGCATTTCTTGGCAAGTTCAGCAGCAGTTTTGTTGATCAGATAAACCTCCTCCTTGGCTTCCAGAGCATAATCGGCTTGAGAAATGGAGGTGCCATTGAAAGTGTTGGTCTCCAGGATGTCTGCCCCCGCCTCCAAATATGCAGTGTGGATTTCAGCAATCACGTCAGGCCTGGTAATCACCAACAGATCATTGTTTCCTTGGAGCTCACTGCCGTGGTTCTTGTACCGTTCTCCCCTGAAGTCTGCTTCCTTAAGCTTGTATTGCTGGATGGCTGTGCCCATTGCACCATCAATGTATGCAATCCTTTTGGAAAAAATGGCCTCCAGCTTATCGAACGCGTCAGTCCGTCGCAAAGGATCTACATATGGTTTGTATTCTGGAACAGGTGGGAGGTTCGCGTCTGGAGCAAGGGTATCCACATCGGCAGGCACAGGGTTCTCCCTTGGCGGAACTTCGATCTGCACTTGGCCTCCAAGTTTAATAACCGCAGTGGGCTTGCTCTTCGGATCGATGGTGGCTGCATACTCCAGCAGCCTCTCGGTGGCATTGGTGCATCTATTCAGGAGCACATCTTCGATGAAGGTGAGCAACTCCTTGTCAAGCTTCTCATAGGCATCATTCTTGACCTAAGGGACACAGCCATTGGTTTCTCACTCCAGGGATGCTGAAGTCGCCTATTCAACTTCAGAATAAGGTGAAACCGATGTTCTAGGGCTGTGACTCTTTGCCAGATCCTTGTTCCATGGAACGTATCGTAGTGCGCTTAATGATATATCGCAAAAAATAAAGTATGATTTATGGTATTTCCTTCGAAATTTTACGTCTTATTATATTTTATTACAGTAAAAAATATTTTGAGGAGTGTCATTTATTTTGTGAATATTTTGAGTGATTTTGTTCTGAAAATAACGTCGGCATTTTCGAAAAATATTTATGATTGTGCGACCTTTCTTCCGCGTTTTATTTCTTGGGGTATTTTTTTAAAGCCTGGATGCAATGAGTCCAGTGAGGTGAGCAACCAGCTGTCGCATGGAAGCTCAAAACCGCCATCCCTTCCAAATGCCACCTTAATTAAGAAAAATCCCCTCTCTTGTGCCACCACTTTTTAGGACTTGCGAAAATATTCTGGATCATTCGACCTTATCTCTGGTGTGGTCTTTTTTCCAGCCCCCCCCCCCCACAGCATTTCGAAACTGTGCAACAGTCCCAGGTAGATTTTCGGTTTATGCCTGTTACTCCGACCCTGTTACTCCGACTTCGTCCATGTCTGACATCGGGATAGCTCCCATGTCTGACAGTCGGCGCGCGCCGGTCTACCTCGCGGTCGCTCGACGCGCGCCGGTTCGCGCCGGTCTACCCCGCGCTTGTTTAGCCCACTCGCTTGGCGCGCGCCGGTCGCGCTAACCCTAAACCCTAAACCCAACCCCCCCTTTTTTTTCGGTCTGACATACAGAGTCGGAGTAACAGGGGTCGGAGTTATGGGGGTACACCAGATTTTCATTGAATCAACAGTATGTCATACATAAACTGTTGAGGACTTTGGTACTTTGATCCGCCACAGTGTTCCCAATCTATCACTGCCCCCTTTTTTTTCCCTTTTTTATCTCATCCTTTTTCAGCTGCTATGGTCAGCTCTTCAACACAGATGGTTTGAATCCATCCTTTTTTTTTCATTCTTTGATGCCAGCGGAAGGCTGGATCAAACACTAAAAAAGGTATCACGTATAAATCCTCCATAGTGAAAAAAAAGAGAGAATTGGGTGTTTTGGGAGAGCGATTAGGTAGATGTATCAATCCATCTGTTCACTCCTACCAACATCAACACCCCAATCATGTGGAAAAGATTGTCAGCAGTCGAGCTTACTTTTGGTTGGACTACGGATTTTCTTTTTTTATTTAGTTTCTCCTGCTCATAATGCATGAAGATTGTTAGCATTCTAAAAGGCCCACCTGAATAGTGTTGACGATCCCCATGTCCATTCCCGCCTTGCATGCGTAATGTAGAAAAGCGCTGTGGAATCCTCTCCTCACAGGTTCATTTCCACGGAACGAGAACGCAATGTTGGAAACTCCTCCACTGATTTTACACCCTGGGCACACCCTCTTGATCTCCCGGGTGGCCCGGATGAAATCCACAGCATAGTTGTTATGCTCGGATAGACCAGTCCCCACTGTCAAAATATTGGGGTCGAACACTACATCTTGGGGATCGAATCCGACATCCTCCACCAGAATTTTGTATGCTCGTTGGCATATGCGAACCTTGTCGGCATATCCAGCGGCTTGACCCTCCTCATCGAAAGCCATTACCACCACAGCCGCCCCGTGTTTTTTCACGATGTTTGCATGCTCCCGGAATTTCTCTTCCCCTTCTTTCAGTGAGATGGAATTGACGATGCACTTTCCTTGACTGCACTTCAGCCCGTTCTCCACGATGAAGAATTTGGAGGAATCAACCATGAAAGGTATCCTGCTCGTTTCAGGATCGCTCACCAACAGATTCACAAATTTGGTCATGGCAGCACCCCCGTCGATCAACCCATCGTCCATGTTTATATCCAAGATATCCGCCCCTTGTTGAACCTGCTTCAGAGCTATGGAATGTGCCTTGTCGTAGTCGCCATCCACAATGGCTTTTTTGTACATGATGGATCCAGCAACATTGCACCTTTCCCCAACATTCAAAAAGGTTTTCCGCATGTTCGTTTCATCAGGATAGTAGTTCAATGGCTCCAGGCCACTCAGCTTCATGACATTGTCAATCTCGTGTGTTTCCCTGGGCTCATATTCCTTGCTCATTTTCACCACTGCTGCTATGTGGTCGGGTGTGGATCCACAGCAACCACCCAAAGCATTCACAATGCGATCTTCACAGAACGGCTGCAACTCATCGGCCATTTCTTGAGGCTTCTGGTCATATCCCCCCATGGCATTCGGCAATCCAGCATTCGGATAAGCAAACACATAACAATCACTGCACTTGCCCAGGTTCTCCACATATGGTTTCATGTCTGTTGCTCCAAGGGCGCAGTTCAATCCGATGGCAAAAGGTTTTGCATGTCGAACACTGTTCCAGAATGCCTCATTCGTCTGACCACTCAGGGTTCTCCCAGACATATCAACGATAGTACCACTGATCATCACAGGGATTCTGATGCCCTTATCCTCGAAAAATTTCTCCAGGGCAAAAATGGCGGCTTTGGAATTCTGTGTGTCGAAAATGGTCTCCACCAAGAACAAGTCCACCCCTCCATCGTACAAACCGATGCACTGATCATAGTAAGCATCTACAACCTCATCGTATGTGATACCCCGAAACGCAGGGTTTTCAACAGATGGTGAGACTGACAGAGTCTTGTTGGTAGGCCCAATGGCTCCAGCCACAAATTTGTCTTCTCCAGGATGATCCTTCATGTAAGCTGCAGTACATTTCTTGGCAAGTTCAGCAGCGGTTTTGTTGATCAGGTACACCTCCTCCTTGGCTTCCAGAGCATAGTCTGCCTGAGAGATGGATGTGCCATTGAACGTGTTTGTCTCCAGGATATCCGCCCCAGCCTCCAAATATGCCGTGTGGATTTCAGCGATCACGTCAGGCCTGGTAATCACCAACAGATCATTGTTTCCTTGCAGCTCACTGCCGTGATTCTTGTACCGCTCCCCCCTGAAGTCTGCTTCCTTCAGCTTGTATTGCTGGATGGCTGTGCCCATAGCACCATCAATATAGGCGATTCTCTTGGAGAAGATCGCCTCCAGCTTGTCGAACGTATCTGTCCGTCGCAAAGGATCCACATATGGTTTGTATTCTGGGACAGGAGGCAGATTTTCCTCTGGAGCGAGGGTATCCACATTGTCAGGAACAGGGTTCTCTCTCGGTGGGATCTTGACCTGCCCCTGGCCGCCAAGTTTGACAACCGCAGTAGGCTTGCTCTTTGGATCAATGGTGGCGGCATACTCCAAGAGCCTTTCGGTTCCATTTTCACATCGGTTCAGAAGCACATCTTCAATGAAAGTGAGCAACTCCTTGTCAAGCTTCTCATAGGCATCATTCTTGACCTAAGGGACACAACCACTGGTTTATTACTTTGGAGGAATCACGGCGATGGTTTTTTTTCAGTCCATAAATAAATGGCATCAGTTCAGTTCAGATTGTCTGATTCAGCGTTTTCTGTCAGCTAGGTATTGGGCTTTTGTTGTCGTACGGATGGTATCAGTATATTGTTAAACTGATAGGATGATGCAGGCGCTCCACGGAACAATGAACTCTACTCATCTCAGCTCACACATGGAATCATCATGAATCACATGACCAATGGTTTTACAACTGCATCGTTCGTTGTGGGGCCCTCGTCAAATTCAGGCGTGTCTCTATGTTTGACCCTTGTTCACAGAGAGAGAGAGAGAGAGAGTAGAGGCCAGCTTTCGGAGCACAAATACAGTCTGGAAGGTAGTATTATTTCAACCTACCTTCCCTGAATTTTACACGAAAAAAAAAAAAGGTACTCTGAAACTGTACAGTTACACCACTATGCAGGCCATCGGATACTGTGACAGGCTGTTCGCTGAGCAAAACTGCCAGGAGCAGAAGTTTTACCCAGAGGAGCCCACTGCTTACTGATTCCGGACTTCGGCTAATAAGTGTGTGGATGAACGGCCAATGAAATGAAAAGAGAATACGAAACGATAGAATTTTTTTGTGTTTGGACATTAGCTGGTGGCGATTGGTGGCTGCGTTTCTTACACCACCCTTTTCACCTGCGATGAAGAAAAATCTGGTCCTCAAGTCATTTTATACAGAATGATTCGAACGCGTGCGCGTATGGGCAGAGCAAGTGTCAGACATCGCATCGTAAATCGATTGGTTATTAAGCCTGAAAAGTCAACCCCACCCCATTCAGGGTTATTGAGCCGTGTCTACTGGAGCAACCAATGTCCCAGGCAGACTTTCATTGAAACGACAGTTTCTCATACACGAGATGTCGAGCACTTTGGTATTTTGATCCCCCACTGTGCTCCTAATCTTTCACTGCCTTTGTTGTTCCTCTCCGAAAGAAATAAAAACAAAAAAATGACAAATTCTGCACAGTCCAACAAAACGTGAGCTTGCATGCTGACGATCTTCATACATGCTTGGGTTCTTATGCTTGGGTTCTTGACCTTGGTAGGAAAAACAAGTGAACAGATGGATTAGTATCACCCTACGTTACCCCCAAATATTTGGATTGAATCGTACCTGAACAGTGTTTACAATCCCCATGTCCATTCCCGCCTTGCATGCGTAATGGAGAAAAGCGCTGTGGAATCCTCTCCTCACAGGTTCATTTCCACGGAATGAAAAAGCAATGTTGGAAACTCCTCCACTGATCTTACACCCTGGGCAAACCCTCTTGATCTCCCGGGTGGCTCGAATAAAGTCCACAGCATAGTTGTTGTGCTCGGATAGACCAGTCCCCACTGTTAAAATATTGGGGTCGAACACTACATCTTGGGGATCGAATCCAACATCCTCCACCAGAATCTTGTATGCTCGTTGACAGATGCGAACCTTGTCGGCATATCCAGCGGCTTGACCCTCCTCATCGAAGGCCATCACCACCACAGCCGCTCCATGTCGTTTCACGATATTTGCATGCTCTCGGAATTTCTCTTCTCCCTCCTTCAGTGAGATAGAATTGACAATGCATTTTCCCTGACTGCACTTCAGCCCATTCTCCACGATGAAAAACTTCGAGGAATCCACCATGAAAGGTATTCTGCTCGTCTCAGGATCGCTCACCAACAGATTCACAAACTTGGTCATGGCAGCACCTCCGTCAATCAACCCATCGTCCATATTAATGTCCAAGATATCCGCCCCCTGCTGGACCTGCTTCAAAGCTATGGAATGTGCCTTGTCGTAGTCCCCATCCACAATGGCTTTCTTGTACATGATAGATCCAGCCACATTGCACCTTTCCCCAACATTCAAAAAGGTTTTCCGCATGTTCGTCTCATCAGGGTAATAGTTCAACGGCTCTAGGCCACTCAGCTTCATAACGTTGTCAATCTCATGTTTTTCCCTGGGCTCATATTCCTTGCTCATTTTCACCACTGCTGCTATGTGGTCGGGTGTGGATCCACAGCAACCACCCAAAGCATTCACAATGCGATCTTCGCAGAACGGCTGGAGCTCGTCGGCCATTTCTTGAGGCTTCTGGTCGTATCCCCCCATGGCATTCGGCAATCCAGCATTTGGATATGCAAAGACGTAGCAATCGCTGCACTTGCCCAGGTTCTCCACATATGGTTTCATGTCTGTCGCTCCGAGGGCACAGTTCAATCCAATCGCAAAAGGTTTTGCATGTCGAACACTGTTCCAGAATGCTTCGTTTGTCTGACCACTGAGCGTCCTGCCAGACATATCAACGATGGTGCCACTGATCATGACAGGGATTCGGATGCCCTTATCCTCGAAAAATTTCTCCAGGGCAAAAATGGCGGCTTTGGAATTCTGGGTGTCGAAAATGGTTTCCACCAAGAACAAATCCACTCCTCCATCATAGAGACCAATGCATTGGTCATAGTAAGCATCCACCACCTCATCGTAAGTGATGCCCCGAAACGCAGGGTTTTCCACAGATGGTGAGACTGACAAAGTCTTGTTGGTAGGCCCAATGGCTCCTGCCACAAATTTGTCCTCTCCAGGATGCTCCTTCATGTAAGCTGCAGTGCATTTCTTGGCCAGCTCGGCAGCAGTTCTGTTGATCAGATAAACCTCCTCTTTGGCTTCCAGTGCATAGTCTGCCTGAGAAATAGATGTACCATTGAAAGTGTTTGTCTCCAAGATATCCGCCCCAGCCTCCAGATATGCAGTGTGGATTTCAGCGATCACGTCGGGCCTGGTAATCACCAACAGATCATTGTTTCCTTGGAGCTCGCTGCCGTGATTCTTGTACCGCTCCCCCCTGAAGTCTGCTTCCTTCAACTTATATTGCTGGATGGCTGTGCCCATAGCACCATCAATGTATGCGATTCTCTTGGAAAAGATTGCCTCCAGCTTATCAAATGTGTCAGTCCGTCGCAAAGGATCCACATATGGTTTGTATTCTGGCACAGGGGGCAGATTCTCCTCTGGAGCGAGGGTGTCCACATTATCGGGAACAGGGTTCTCTCTCGGTGGGATAGTGGAAGCTTCTTCTCCATTGATCTTTTTCACGGCGGTGGGTTTGCTCTTGGCATCAATCGTGGCTGCGTAGTCCAGCAGCCTCTCCGTGGAGTCATCCCTTCTGTTCAAGAGCACATCCTCGATGTACTGCAGCAATTCCTTGTTGATTTTCTCATACGCATCGTTTTTCACTTGGATAGTGTTGACGATCCCCATGTCCATTCCAGCTTTGCATGCATGATGGAGAAAAGCGCTATGGAATCCTCTCCTCACAGGTTCATTTCCACGGAACGAAAAAGCAATGTTGGAAACTCCTCCACTGATCTTACATCCTGGGCACACCCTCTTGATCTCCCGAGTGGCTCGAATGAAATCCACAGCATAGTTGTTGTGCTCGGATAGACCCGTACCAACAGTCAGGATGTTGGGGTCAAAAACAATATCTTGAGGATCGAATCCAACATCCTCCACCAGAATCTTGTATGCTCGTTGACATATGCGAACCTTGTCCGCATATCCAGCGGCTTGACCCTCCTCGTCGAAAGCCATTACCACCACAGCCGCCCCGTGTCGTTTCACGATGTTTGCATGTTCTCGGAATTTCTCTTCCCCTTCCTTCAGTGAGATGGAATTCACAATGCACTTTCCCTGACTGCACTTTAACCCGTTCTCCACGATGAAGAATTTGGACGAATCGATCATGAAAGGTATCCTACTCGTCTCAGGATCGCTCACTAGTAGATTCACGAACTTGGTCATGGCAGCACCCCCATCAATCAACCCATCGTCCATATTAATGTCCAAGATATCCGCCCCCTGCTGAACCTGTTTCAGAGCTATGGAATGCGCCTTGTCGTAGTCCCCATCGACGATCGCCTTCTTGTACATGATGGATCCCGCCACATTGCACCTTTCGCCGATGTTCAAAAAGGTTTTTCGCATGTTCGTCTCATCAGGGTAATAGTTCAACGGCTCCAGCCCGCTCAGCTTCATAACATTGTCAATCTCGTGTGTTTCCCTGGGCTCATATTCCTTGCTCATCTTTACTACAGCAGCAATATGGTCGGGTGTGGATCCACAGCAACCACCCAAAGCATTCACAATGTGATCTTCACAGAACGGCTGCAGCTCGTCGGCCATCTCTTGGGGCTTTTGATCATATCCCCCCATGGCATTTGGCAATCCAGCATTTGGATAAGCAAACACGTAGCAATCGCTGCACTTGCCCAGGTTCTCTATATATGGCTTCATGTCTGTCGCTCCAAGGGCGCAGTTCAATCCGATGGCAAAAGGTTTTGCATGTCGAACGCTGTTCCAGAATGCTTCGTTCGTCTGACCACTGAGCGTCCTGCCAGACATATCCACGATGGTGCCACTGATCATGACAGGAATTCTGATACCCTTATCCTCAAAGAACTTTTCAAGGGCAAAAATGGCGGCTTTGGAATTCTGTGTGTCGAAAATGGTCTCCACCAAGAACAAATCCACCCCTCCATCGTACAAACCGATGCATTGGTCATAATAAGCATCTACAACCTCATCGTATGTGATACCCCGAAACGCTGGATTCTCAACAGATGGGGACACTGACAGAGTCTTGTTGGTAGGTCCAATGGCTCCTGCCACAAATTTGTCCTCTCCAGGATGCTGCTTCATGTAAGCTGCAGTGCATTTCTTGGCCAGCTCGGCAGCAGTTTTGTTGATCAGATAAACCTCCTCTTTGGCTTCCAGTGCATAATCGGCTTGAGAAATGGATGTGCCATTGAACGTGTTTGTCTCCAGGATATCCGCCCCAGCCTCCAGATATGCAGTATGGATTTCAGCGATCACGTCAGGCCTGGTAATCACCAACAGATCATTGTTTCCTTGGAGCTCACTGCCGTGGTTCTTGTACCGTTCTCCCCTGAAGTCTGCTTCCTTAAGCTTGTATTGCTGGATGGCTGTTCCCATCGCACCATCAATGTACGCAATCCGCTTGGAGAAAATGGCCTCCAGCTTGTCGAACGTGTCTGTCCGTCGCAAAGGATCCACATATGGTTTGTATTCTGGGACAGGTGGGAGGTTCGCGTCTGGCGCGAGCGGATCGTCCGGCTTGGTGCCACTCATCTTGTCTCCCGCCAAGTTCCGCCAACAGTGTCGAGGCCGTACGCAGTTTCCGTTCGTCGGCGGGCGGAGGCAGCCAGGAATACAGATTCTTCAATTTGCCACGTCGTACTTACAGATTCCATTTGCATTGGGAAAGGCAGAGCACGTGACACCTCCGCTCGAATCCAAATCCAATCTCGAACAGCTGATGAATGAATGAAAATTGCTGAACTTGGCTAGCAATTTTCATTCACTCGAGTTGTGGAGGAGGTGGCATCTCCTTCACCATGTAACTTCACATGTTTGATTGTTTTGTTTGGTTGGCTGGCTGGCCATACCAAGCGATTAGAAGGATCAAGATCAACCCAGGCCAGCGGACCCACACCAGCACATCGTTGGCAGGCCGCCGCCGATAGGGTGTGCTAGCCCCCTCCCCGAGGGTAACTCTGACTGGAGCGGCGTTATGAAATTCACAAACCTTGAATCTGGGGTGCCTGTTTTGAATTTTCAAGAGCTCTTTACCATACTGAGCCGTCTGATATGCCCGCGAAAAAGGGGATGTGTAGAAAAACACGGAATCGACTTCGGAAGAAAGAGCTTCCCTGAGTTTTATCCTGGGGGTAAAAAAAAATGTATAGGTAAAAATACATATGTAGCTGATGATCTGGGCTGTTTCCCATTTTTATAATAACTTCCTTTTTATGAAAACAATCTTAATTTGCAGATAATTTGATTTTTTGTCTTTGAAAAAATTCGAAGATTCATACTGAATTTTTTAGCCAATAGCTCAAATACGTTACCAAATTCTGAGGGTTAAAATCGCACCATCAACAGCAACTGAACTCTGATCGAGGTAGTTCTCTATCATATGCTGACAGAAAAATAAAAATGCCATATGCATATACATACATACATATACATATATGTATATAAATAAGTGCTGTGGAAAGGGCTAATTCAGTTGCGTAGTTGCTGTACAGTTTGTACAGTTAGCACTCTGGGTCGTGGTATTTAAAGGGACTTTGGTTGGAACAGGGGTCATACTTTTTACTATAGGAATGTGAATTCAACAGTGCTGATTTTGCGTTCGGCTCAAAAATTTCTGAGGCCTCCACTCACCCTGCTTGTTGAGCTTGTGAAACGCCCAACTCAGTCAGTGACCATACTCAGGTTTAACGCCTTCCTCCAGTGGAGCGAAAAAAACCCATGTAAACTGCATTGAATGCTTCCAAATTTCTCCTCCCAGCAAGCAAAAAAATGTCAAATCCGTGACGAATTGAGGAGGGGGGGGGGAATGATGCCCCTCAATTTCATTGTCAGTCTTGATTAAAGAAATTTCAGGGAAGGATTGTTCCTGGAATGCTCACCATTGATGCCACGACTATTCCAGTTGCGTTGGCGACGCTCTGCCCATGTCTCAACAGCCTGGCAAACCAGCATCACAATTGCTTCAATAAACAACCAATGCGATCACATTCAAAAACACAAAGAAGACGGAATTCGCGTCTGGGAACGGTGGGACGACAGTACCTTATCTCCACAAAGTGATGGCTGAACCCACCAGTAACTGTTTTTGCGTTCCGTCAAACGATGCACCATAAAACACCCAGTCTCATTCTAATGGGTTTTACACCAGCACAGAAACAATTCCTATTCATGGAATTGGGATATGAGGATTGTCCAAGTGAACACTTCATATTCATTTCATATGAGGTTTGTTATTTGGCTTGTGTGTTTGTATTGTGGAGGTGTAATTTCTGGTGGTAGAATGGCTTTTTGCAACTCCATCCATCTGCGAAACTCCTGAGAAGAGCGACAGGATGTGCATCTGGCAACGGTGTTCCATGCGAAAGCATAGAACCCACATTCAACCCTCACCCTCACCCTGAACCTCAACCTCACCCCCACCCCCACCCTCACCCTGACCCTGACCCCCACCCGCCTCCACCACCACCATCTGGCCCCCATCTGGCCCCTCCACCACCACCTCCTGACATGCCCCAGGCATCACAAACCATTCATCTTCGCACTTCTTCGGATCGTCATAGAAGGAGTATTTTGTGTGGTCTATCGTAACCCTGAGGTCCATATGGTCCATATGCCGCTTCTTGGCCGTGAAGATCTTGGACATGGCTTCGGACAAATGCTTCGGACAAATACTTGTGGTTGTTCTCTTTCTCTCTCTCTCTCTCTCTCTCTCCCTCTCTCACACACACAAATAGAGGGGGGTTTTTTATGGAACTTCGACGGAACTGTGGCGGAACTCTGGTTCAAAGTTTCTTCCTCTGTTTGTGTGTTTGTTTTATTTTATTTGTTTTTGTTTGTACTGTAGATTTTTTTTAAACATGGCCGTTGCAACGACGAGCCCCCAACAGAAAGTGTGACGCGTCTGAGTCTGCAGTCGTTTCTGTCTGAGTCTGGAATCGTTTCTGTCACATGTCCCGATCAAACGCACTATTTAAGCACGAGATATCCGTGCATTAGACGTCTCTGGGTCCAGAAAAAGCAAGGAGACGATGAGCCGACAACACTCTTCGTGCACAAAGCACATCGACAGAATCAGAAAAGCCCGAGGATTACCGCCGACACAAGCACCACCAAGCAAAAGGTGGGTACACATGCGACAGACGACTCTAGAGCTTTGGTAAAAAACTGGAAAGCTTTTCCTTGCTACGGTTTTGGAACGGATACATAGAACTACCAACACAGTGGCCAGGGAAACCAAAATCAGTGAAATACGAACTTCAGTCTACGCAAAAAGTCCAAATATTTTCCCTTCCGGCTCGCTTCGCTCGGGCTTGCTTTGCAAGCTACCCTCCAAGGTTAAGAACGACCCTAAAAACGCCCTAGCGTTCGTTTCAAAAGGTTCGCTTCAATCAGACACCAATTGAAAATATACACCTTCGCGTTTTGCGTGTTCCAGGATCACCACCCCAAAAAGAGAGCCCGCCGACAATCTGCTCCAAAACACTTTCGAACTCCTCCAAGGTCTGGTGAAAAAAATCGATGGTGGCGATGGCAATCCCACCAAAACCTCATATTTGGCATCGGAGAGGAAACCCCCACAACAAGCAGCAGCAGTGGGGGGGGGAGGGGTTTCAGGGACCTCTCCGGGATCTTGCCGGTCGAGGTTGAGTAATGTTCATTTGGAGAGGAAATCCGATCACGTGGCGGAGCGGTTGAATAGGGTTATTGGTATGGGGTCGACGGAGGACATGGAAATGCAAAAGGGCATCAAGAAATTGCACAAAGAGAGGAAGAAACTCGTCGAAAAACAAAAGTTGGTGAACGGACAGACTAACAGTATCTTTTTCAATTTCTGTTTTTATTTCAATTCCATTTTTTTCCCGTAATTTCTTTCTCTGCAATCCCATTTTTTGTTACTTTAACGATTTTTTATTCATTTTTTTTTGGGGGGGGGATATCTTATTATTTTTATTAATTTTTTTGGGGGGGGTGGGGATATATCAGCAAAATATATATTGTCCCCTCTGTTTTTCTTTATTCTTGTGATTTGTGGGTGGTGGAGCAAAATACCTGCTGTTTTTGTTTTTTTATTTGGTCAGGGATATCGAGGCAATGAGCTGCAAAGGAGGAGCTGCATCGTCGACCGAAAACGAATACCAAACACAGATCGATTTTTTGAAATTGCGTTCTGAGCAATTGAGCGAAGAAAACGGACGACTTGGGTATCAACTCGCAGGTGTCCAGCTCCTAGGCAATCTTTCAAATGGAACAAACAATCATGTTTCTTTTTTTTTTCTGAGCTCGTTCTTGGTCATCCTTCTTTCGACAAAGAAGTCGGCGAAAGAAAAAAAAAAACTTTTGAGAATCAACAAGAATCTAAAATATGTAAACCTTCTGATCAATACTTTGGAATTTTAAAATAATAATAATAATACTTGAAGGTAGAACTTCTAAAACAGGCATTGGACAAGCTTCTACATATTTTATAACGGTATATCTCTAAATAAATATATGTGTTTTTGTGTTTGCAGCCACTAGCAATGGTTCGCCAAAAGATAATTTGGCAAGCACCGCCTTGCCTCCTTTTCAGCCGTTGAGCGATCAAATGCCAGCAGCCACTCCATCCTTTCAACGCTCTTCCGAGCCCAGCATCATTCATCCAATGGAGTCTCTGACACGATTCTCAACACCACCACCGGCAGTTTCAACCTTGATTCCAGAAAAGAGGTGCCGAAATTCCACCCTTTTGCAAAAAAAGATAAAAAAAACTCTCTCTCTCACACACACACACACACACACAGTGTGTGTGTAGAGAAAAACCACCAGATATTTTTTTAGCAGAAAAATAAGACCCCTTCTCGCTCGTTTTCATACCCTGAATCGAATCCCAGACAGTCTTGCTTGGGGGCTGAAGGGAGATGAGCTACGATCCTGTTCAAAGGGCTGAGGTGGGGTGATATCCATCTGCATCTGTGGATTCTCGGCTAGGAGACAGTTGAGCTTTTTTGATTGGAGCGTTCATTCAGGACCATGAAGGATGACATCCACAGGGATTCTTGGAATCCATTTCAAGGGGACTGGTTGGTTAAAAGGATGCACTTCAACTTCGATGAGCGCTGTCCGTGGGGAGGATCAAGTGAGATCCAAAACTTTCTTCCGATATAAAATTGATTTCATGGCAGCTGCCATCATCAGGGTGTTTGTTCTTTTTTCTCATCTCAAAATCCATTTGAATGACCGTTTGCAGAATGCAAAAGGATTTTTTTCAAAAAGCACTAAGGAATGTTTCGGTTGATGAGATGTGTCTAAGGCTCTTCGATTGAATTGGAGCAGGCGTCCCCATGGAAATTTGTCTGGACATCTCCTGACAGAAACCAGAATTATTAAATTCCATCAACAGTTGCCATCGCTGTGATGACCTAGACCCTCTGTTCGCACTGACTTTCTTTACTCAAGTGGAGCAGCTGTAATTTGATTTCGAAAGGTGAGGGGAACTCTCTGAAAGTCGAAAGACTGCTGCAAAAGTTCTACGTTCTCAATTTAAAATCAGCATCTTTTTTGGGAGCTGAGATGTTTTATTAACTTCTTTTTTCGACAAGCCCAGAAAAAAATCTGGCAAAACCAGCATTCGAAGCACAAAACTAAACCAACCCATCGATAAAGCTTTTTCTTCTTTTGTCAAATTTGATTCTGACGATCATGAGAAGGTGTTTCGATCGCATTGGAAGAGTGCATAAGTCTGCGGAACGTTGGGTTGAAGTCTGTGTGTCGTGAATTCAATGGCGTGATGCCGTCTGGAAATAGATATCGGCTTCTATTTTTAGAAATACGACTTTTACCACTCAGCCAGCCTGTGTAGGAGAGAAGTGATTGTATGACTCAGTTGGGAGGGTTAGGATTGTGAGTGGTCAGGAAGAAGGACAGTTAGAGTTTGGTTACTGTCATGTCGAATTGGGAAGTATTAAATGTGGGCCAGCGAACAGATGTTTGTAAGATTTTGACACAGTCTTATCATTTAGTTGGTGGCCAAGAAGGGGAAGCAGAGTTGCTTTGCTCTGACGGCCTTTTGAATTGAATATTGATCTCCGACTCTTCTATTTTTTTACTACCTTGTGATATCTTTGGCCGACGCCACGACGACGTGGTCAATCAGCAAACCGTCGGCGGACTTCGTCTTCGATACCTTCGAGGAAAAGCTTTCGCACCACGCTGTGCTGGGAAAACAGGCTTGATTGCATTTCTCTCTGTGAAAAATATTATTGACCAGTGACGCGCAGCTAGCGTTTTTCGAACGGAAAGAGAAGCTGGGTCGAAAAAGGGTTTTGAAGTGTGAAACCGGACAGACCGGCAATTTGGACCGGTGTTTTTATTTGCATTGTGGGCAGGCAGTGCATTGATTTGGAATTGATTTGTTTTTCGACGTATTGTCGACAGCTCCCTGACACTACCGCTCCTCTCCAACCCCTTATTCGCTCTCTCCCTCATGGACGTTCACATGCTGGCGCAATGCCTCACTGGCCTGGCGGTTCCCGAATTCAACGCTCAGTGTCGGGACCCTGACGACTTCTTGGATTCGTTCGAAGGTTGGCTGGGAAAAACACAGGCTTGGAGTGACGAAATGGCGGCCAAGCGATTGCCGTTCTTCTGCATAAAGGAATATCGCCACTGGTGTGAGCGATTGGTGACCTTAACAATTATAGTGGATGAACGCGGTCGGACAACATACGATTGGAGTCAAATTCGGACGAATTTCGCAAAGGAGGGCGCTGTGCTACTGGGATTGGTCCAGGACTTCGCGGATGACTTACGCAAAGTAAGGATGACCGCCGGTGATACGGTCGCCGCCTACACCCTGAGATTCGAGCGCGTCACCAACAAAGCGGGAGGCGCAGTGTCTGAGCAGGAGCAGATTAAAGCATTTCTGCGTGGCCTCGCATCAGACGTACAAGAAAAAGTGATGAACAAAATGCCTAATACAATTAAAAAGGCAAAACAGTTTGCCACCCAGGCGGCTGAAATTATTACATACAAACAAAGGATAAGGATCGATTCACCTCTCGCTCCTGCACCAGCACTTTTGCCTCGACCAGTCCAAGCATCAAGTGTGGAAGAACCACCGACACCCACATCTCAGGCAACTCCATTTCTGGCGCTGCCAGCACCAGGAGTCGTCAATCAGGATATTGCGTCATTGGCAGCGCAAGTCGGAAAGCTGACGGAAGTAGTGACACGCATGGCGACGCAACAAGAAACGCAAACACGAAAAGAGCGACCCACAGTCCATTGGCAAAACAGTCAGCGTCCACCAATTGCGACAGGCAGCAATCAAGTTCCACTTGGAGGTCAGCTCGATCAATCCAAAGCGGCTGGACGATGTTTTATTTGTCAGTCCCCAGATCATTGGGCTGATCGGTGCCCTCAACGCACTGGAAAAAAGCCGGATCAAGCACGATTGGCGCGGGTGGCACCTGCCGAGGACAGTATTGATTTCTCGTCACCATGTCCGGTGATCGAATCAGCACGTGTCGGAAAGCGGCAAAGGAGTGGTGAAGGCGCAGCAAGGAAGCCGAGGATCAAGACCACCTTGGACGCGGATTTTGAAGCATTTATGGGTGACATCAAAGTGCCATTAAAACTTTGGCAGAACAGATCCAAGAAGCAAATGAACATGCAGTGGCAGTTGGGGTCACGAAAGTTCTTGATGCCTCCGCCGAAGCGAGCGACTGGATTCGTGCCACCTCCACCACCTCCCCCTAATTCGACTGAAGCTCAACCGACTGCAAGTGCCGATGCCATGCACCTTGCACAGGAGGTCGCGCGACAGGCGGCGGTGGTGTATGGAATGGTTGCAGGTCAGAGTATTCGGAATGTCATACTGGATCCAGGGGCGTCCAGGACGTTATTGGATGCGGAACAAGCGCGAAAACTCAATCTACTGCAGAAGTTGAACCCAGCTCCGTTTACGATTATGTTGGCGAATGGTGCTTCGGAACCATTGCTGGGTGTTACGGATCCGCTCGATGTGGGCGTCAGCACTGCGACAGCCACTCTATCCATTGGAGTTGTTCAGGCGCGACAGTCATACGATTTACTGTTGGGGCAAGACTATCTCAAGGCAGTGAAGGCCTCAGCCGATTTCAAACGACAAACTTATCGACTGCAAGGGAATCCAGGGGTGACAGTACAACAAGGCAAGCATCAGTTGCATATGTATGTGGAGGAAGTGGATGGATCTGATGGCTTGGAGTGGGATACTGATGAATCGGAGGAAGAGAGTGAATCAGAGGAGATGACCAGTGCCACTGAGAGTGCGTTTCGAGCATGGGAAGTTAAGGCAGAGGATCAAATGTTGCAAGCTTTGCGAACGTCAACAGAGGTCGACGACAATCCACTCAAGGAAGTGCACATTAATACGGAGTTATCCAAAGCAGTTCAGGCCGATATTTGGGAGGTGCTGACCAAGTACAGCTACGTCTTCACGTCGGATATCACGCAGATGCTTGTCACGACGACTGCGCAATTTCATATTAACTTGAAACCAGGAGCTGTACCTTGGAAGTGTGGTCGACTGAGACGATATGCACCCAAAGAGGTGGCGTTCATGAAAGAGCACTGCGAAAAATTACTGGAGGCGAATATGATAGTCCCCACAAATACAACGACATGGTTGGCAGCAGCAACGGTCGTTCCAAAGAAGGATCCAGTGACTGGCGACTGGAATTTGCTTCGATTCTGTGTGGACTACAGAAAATTGAATGAGGCAACATTGGATGACCCATATCCGCTGCCCAGGACGGATATGTTATTGGACGAATTGGCCGGACATTCCTTTTACACCACGCTGGATTGTTTGGCAGGGTATCATTCCGTGGAAATTGCACCAGAATCGCAGCCCCTCACTGCTTTTCTCACCCCATTCGGTATTTACTCGTGGAGAGTAATGCCCTTTGGAGTCAAAAATGCGCCCGCCTGTTATATGCGGATCATCGATCATACCCTGCTGGGCGTGAAGGAGGCGGCTGCGTTTGTGGACGACATTTGTCAAGGCGCAGACACTGAAAAAGCTATTGCACCGAATCTGGAGACGTTGCTGAGCAAAATGGCTGGAGCAGCACTGCGCTGCAAACCGTTGAAGTGTCACGTGGGTTATCCCACCGTTGAATTCCTGGGCCATCGTCTATCGCGTCAGGGATTGAGTACTCAAGCTCAGAAAGTGCAGAAAGTGGCTGCGGCATTACCACCAAGGAATCGGGAGGAATTACAATCATTTTTGGGATTATCGTCTTACTACAGACGATTTGTACCGAAGTTCGCTGCTCGAGCCAAAGTGTTGCACACGATGGTCGCTACAACACCTTTTCCTGAGTGGACAAAAGAGAGGATGGATGCATTCAACGATCTGAAAGGTGCATTAACGACGACGCCAGTGTTGGCAGCCCCTCAAGCGGGTGTGGCGTACATTATCGACTCGGATGCATCGCAATATGCATCAGGTGGAGTGCTCAGCCAAATTCAAGATGGCGTGGAACGACCTGTGTTTTACACGAGCAAGATGTTTTCTACGACAGAGCGAAACTACAGTACCACCGAGCGAGAGGGATTGGCGGTCATACACGCACTCAAGGCGTTCAGACCATATGTGTTGGGCGAAAAAATTACCCTGCGAGTGGATCATGCGCCATTGCTCGGTCTATTCAGGAAAGTGGACCTTACAGGCAGGGTGGCACGATGGCAGTGTCAAATCCAAGAATATACGGAGCTGGAAATGATAACCCGAGCAGGAATCAGACATCGCAATGCTGATGGGTTGTCCCGATTGCGCTGTCAAGAGTCAGAAATGGAAGTGGTGCGAAGCGCTAGGGTGCAATGGCGCAGCGTGGATTGGTATGATCAGGTTGTTGGGCTGTTGGTGCAAGGCGAAACGGAGGAGGAATTATCGGAATTCATGGTCCAGGAGGGCAGACTTTGGCATCGTAATTGCGATGGGGCGGTTCGTCAGTGTTTGCGCAGCAAGGATGTGGAAAGTGCAATTCAGGTTGCACACTGCGTGGGCCATTTTGGAGTGCAGGCAACGGCGATGAGAATCAGGGAAACCTTTTGGTGGCCAACCCTTTTTCGCGATGTGAAAGAATACGTGCGTCGGTGTGTGAACTGTCAGCTGGTGGAACCAAGGAGAGGGCCAGGTCGCATTGAACCAATGGTTGTGCGTTCAGTTTGGCAAGTGTTGGAGGTGGATTACTGCGTTGGAATGCCACGATCGCAAGCTGGGAATGTCGCGTTATTGACGCTGGTGGATTGTGCCAGTGGCTATGTTATCGCGGAGGCAACCCCAAACTATGACAGTACCACGGCGGCTCAATTTCTGCTGAAGCGAGTGTTCCTCGTTTTTGGAACACCACAGGTGCTGTATTCGGATAATGGGTCGCATTTTCAAGGTGAAGTCGCTGATCTGGTCGCAAAGCTGGGGATCAAACAAAAGAAATCGATTCCTTACAGGGCTGAAAGTCATGGAAAAGTGGAGAATGCACACCATTTGATTTTGGAGCGATTGCGTCGATACAATGTCACGAATGAAAACTGGGATCAATATGTGGCAGCAGCTTGTTTTGCCATCAATACCAGGCAAACTGAGACATACATTCACTCACCATTAGAGTTGATGTGTGGGTTGAAACCAAGACTCCCAGGAGAAGTGTGGATGGCAGAAAATGGAGTGGCAGTTCCAGTGATGGAAGTGAGAAAAGAATTGGGCTGTTTGGGATTGATTCGGGACCATGCACTGGATGTCATGAGTGAGAAAAGGGACCAATGGGCCAAGAATAGTGCTTATGGAAGCACAGAGCAGATCAAGCAAGGAGATCAAGTCATGGTACTGACTGATCCAAAACACAGGAGCAAGGTGGAGGTCTACTGGAGAGGGCCATACGAGGTTGAGTGGGTTGGAGAGCGAGGAGCGGTACGTGTAAAGGGTAAGTTGTTTGCTGATTGGCAAATAAAAACGTTGAAGTAAGGCACTTTTCAAACTGTTTTTTTGAGTGAGTAATGTTGAGTGGAAAAAGGTGAAGTGGGGAAGTTGTTTTTTTTTATGAAGGAGTGAAATGGAACGAATGGGTAGGCAAGGAATTTGTATGGGTTTTTGTTTATCAACTCTGTGAGGGATGATATCATGTCAGTGAACAATGTTGTTTTACAAAAGGCTGAACTGAGGGAAGGAAAAGTTTGGGAATGGTGGAGTTTTTCGAAAAGATATTGGACTATGGGTTTTAAAGGCAATCGTGAGGGCACGATTAAGCATCGTGGGGGAGGCCTGTAGGAGAGAAGTGATTGTATGACTCAGTTGGGAGGGTTAGGATTGTGAGTGGTCAGGAAGAAGGACAGTTAGAGTTTGGTTACTGTCATGTCGAATTGGGAAGTATTAAATGTGGGCCAGCGAACAGATGTTTGTAAGATTTTGACACAGTCTTATCATTTACCTGCGAATGTAAAATCGTACTCATCCACTGCACTCCCAGTCAAGATCCCTTAAGGCAAAGCAAAGCAAACAAACAAAGATAGAAAATTTGAGCATAAAAAACTAAAAAATAACAAATAGTTTCAACCTTGACTAATTCGCTGACACGCAGGGCCACATCAACACCACTCTCCCCTCCTTTCGAAAATATCTCGAGCATCCATTTCCCACACCAGCTTGTAAATTTCGTGGCTTCCCACCACCTGACGGCACCGATTTTCACCAAGAACTTAAAATAGTTTAGTTTTTTTTTTTGGCCAGGAGTGTGCCAGAACGAATTCTTGATAATGTTGATTTCACCGACTGACCTCCGGATACGGTTCGGCATCTTTATTCACAAACAGGACAAATTTGTTAAAAAAAAAAGAAAATCCAATCATCCACCCAAGATGAGCTGCACTGGAGAGCCATATATAAATAAAAAAGAGAAGTATGTTCAATTTTTCTCACGGCCACATGAACCAGAACTGTGCAAATTTCTGAGGTTGTTTTCTTGTCCAGCACAGGACTAGTTAGTGTAGCCAGACGGGCTGTTGGAGGTGGTTGAGGTGAATGGATCGTTCTGCATTGTTAAGTAGGCAATCAATGACGATTCCAACCGCCAGGAGCATCAAGTGAAATGAGTGATGGTGAATATCAGTTGGATTTTATTGCATTGTGTTTTGGGTCGCAGCAGTGTTGGTTGGTAGAGAGAGGGGGGGGGCAAAAAAAGAAGAGAGGAAAAAGATCTGAACTAAGAACAAAAAATTACATCGACCGCATTCCAGACCCGCATTCTTAACAGATTCATCTCTTCCAACACAGCCAACAGCTCCTAGCCAACCTCCCTTTTTAGACCCCCTCCCCCCCTCCCTTTTTTTTTTCCTCCGTGGCCACCGTCTAGACAAAACAAACAAAGGAAATTCTTCTCGATGGCAGCATTGCATACTCTTCCAGCCCCCGTTCCCCCAAAACGAACAGAAAATAATCGAAAACCCATGGATTCTTGTTTTCTTCTGATAAATATCTCTCTTATCTTCGTTCCCTCTTGCTGGTGTTGAAAATCACTTGAAAACCCCCCAAGCCACACAATAAGCGATGTGCCAATTTTTACCGGTTCAAATACAAAACAATTCCAAGGGTGGGACGTATTCAATCCTATTTCAATAAGTCTAATGAAAGAGAACAGGAGCAGCAACCCCTCCCCTTTCCCCACCAAAGAAAACCACACACACTATACAGAGTGAAAAAAAACACAAGCACAAGCACTGAATTAACCCCCTTTTCTAATGTCTCTCTTCCTCGTTTGTCCGACTTTGGAAAAAAGAAGAAATGAACAAGAAAAAAGACACATCCTATTAGGAAAAGGATTTTTTTTTTTTTTTTTTTTTGGGGGGGGGGGGCATAAGAAAGAGGGGGAAAAAGAAATGAAAACATTTTTTTCTTCCTTTTTTTTTTCACAATCCTGACTGATTTTTTGTTTTGCTATCACTTTTTTTTTCCCTTTCTTTTTTATGCAAACATATCTTGTTCTTCGCCCCTTCATTTTTTTTTTTTCGTTTTTTTTTGGTATGTCTTCTTCTAAGGGATATCTCTATGAAAAACAGATCAAATGTAAAAAAAGTAAAAAAAGTAACGAACCGTCATCGCAAAACTCATAACATACATTTTACAAATTTTGCATCGTCTTCCCCACCCACCCTGCTTCATAGAGCAGAAATCCACACTCACTGTCCGAGTTGGTTTTTTTTTCTTTTTCTTTTCGATTCACCTTCCATCCCCTGTCAATTTTTCCCCCAAAACGCCCTCTGAAGAAACAAGAACGAAACACACAAGACATGGAGGCCACTCTCTTTTTCCCCCCAACCCTCCCAAAAAAAAAGAAAGAAAACAAAGCAAAACAAAAAAAACAGCAAGAACAAATATAAGAAGCACAAGCTGCGTACCATCACCTTTCTGTTTTTTTTCCAAGATTTTTCTTCTTCTTTTCGATCTTTTTTTTCTTTTATGACATCCCATGTAAAAAAACCTCTACGATTGTCAGGAGAAGGCGATTTATTAGTCATGCACAATGATTCCAAGGGGGCACACCTACCAGCATAGCCGAAAGGTTTCTTTTCGTCACTCTCGTGAATTTTTCTTTTTTTTTTTCAAGTCATGAACAACATTTTGGAGGCAAAAAAGAAAAAAAAGCCCTTGTTTTGCACCATAAGCCATTTTTTTCTCCCTTTTCACACCTTTATGCCCCTCGTTTTGTTTTTTTTTCGTGTTTTGGCAGTTGTTCAAAAACCCTTACTGAAAATCCTGGGAGATCGCCAGCATCCCTCTTGTTCCTTGTTTCGTTTTTTTTTTTCAAATTCATATAACCACAGTCAGACACAAAAAGCACAATGTCCGCATCCAGAAAAAAAAGAAAAGCCAAGGCGAAAAAGAAAAAAAAGGTGCGTTTTCCTTTTTTTTTTGTTTTTTCTTTGGCTTTTTTTTTCTGTTAGGGAATTCCCAATGAACTGCACTCTTGCAATGCCCCTACCATTTGTCTACAACAACCCACTTCTCTCAAAAACAGCTGAAAGTTTTTTTTTTTTTGGTTTTTTTTTGTTACCCCTTGCCAGAAACTCGCTTCCAACACTGACCGTTTCTGTTTTGTTTTTTTTCCTTCCTTAAAGAAATCACATGGTTGCTTTCCCACAAGTCCAATCAATCCCTCATTGGAGTGCCTCCGTTTTGTCCTCCCCTCCTTTTCATCCCTAACAATTTAAAAAAAAAAAAAAAAAGCCACATCAAACACGAATGCCTACCTCATTTTCCCAAAGCAAAGGTTTTCAAACTTTTCAAAGAAACACCGCTGCACAGTCCACCCTGTTCCCTTTTCTGTGCCCCACTTATACCATATTAAAAAAAAAGAAAAAAAAGAGAGATTTTTGTTTTTTTAATGGGATAACGGAGTCCAAACCACAGAAAGCTACATCACCAAAAAAAAACAAGCATAACACATTTCTTGCTTCTTTTTTTTTTTTTTGTTGCACACAGTACCCCCTCCCCTCCCCCCCTTCTCGAGTTTTCCTCATCCCCGTTCCCCCGGATGGTTCTCAAAAACAAGCCAAACAGACTCTTTTTTTTCCTAAAAAAAAAAAAAAGGATGAAGAGGTTTCTCAGCTGAGGGAGGTACCCCAAAAGGAGAACACAGGGAATTCAGCGTCCGTTGGGCTCCCCCGCATCCCCCCCGTGCAACATTATGGCATCATCCAGGCAAACCGCCTTAATGGTCCAATTGAACTCATTGATAGCTTCCTGCAAATTCCAGCACCCAAGCGTCGATTCCTTTGGCCCATTGACAAGCAAGTCCAAGCATTCGCTGTTCGTGTCCTCCTGGATCACACCCCTTGCCGTAGTTCGACAGGCGGTCCTCGCCCCTCGCACGCATTCCGGTTTCAATCCTTCGAAGGGGTTTTGATCTCCTAGGAAAAAGAAAACACTCACGTATAGATATATATGGAAAGAGATACATATAAAAATATACACATATAACGGGATTTCGACCCTGCGCTGTTGACGAGAAGAAAAGTGACTGGAACTGACTGGAATTTCAATCCCCCCCCAAAAAAAACAAAAACACAAAAACATTAAAAAATACATTAAAAAATAATCATCAGCAGAAAAAAAAAAGAATGAACTGGAAGGTAGTCTCAAACTGGAATATTGTCAGAATATCCAGAGCTTTGAATTCCCTCAATTTTTAGCTACGAATTTACGAAGCGTTGTAATTTATATCGGGGAAGTGCAAAGTAAGTGAAACAGAGATGGATTTGAAAAAGAAGAGAGTTTTTGCTGGCATACTTCTAAATTGTTGGCTTGCCCCGCCTCCTTCGGACGGTAGACCGATCGTGCACCGAATCTTCAATTCATGACATGCAATCTCGGCGGCGATCGTGGCGGCAACGATGCCTTGCAATTCGCATTCCTCATCTGAAACACACGCGCGCACAAAGTTTCGTCTTAACTTTCGTATCGCCCCATAGAGCCACGCTATAAAATACGCAATTCCCGCCACTCCAATGGCACAGCGACTCGAACAAGAAGCTTGCGGGCCCCCAAAGGGAAGCAATCTATCAATAAGAGGCACAGAAACCCACAGGATTTCCCCAAATTCGACAGAAAACGCTGCGAAAGTGCGGGAGCAGCGAGCGGCGTCCGCCGCCGCCACTGCCGCCGCCTACTCACCCGAAGCGTGATCATTCCCCTCGAACTGCAGCGTTTTCCTGGACGCGGCCACTTGTTTCGAAGTCAGCGCACACAGCGCCACGAGCAAAGCCACCCAAAAAGGCTTCATGTCCACTGGCTCAGACAGATAGGTCGACTTCCTCCTTTCGAGAGGTCGAATCCCGACTAACAGAAAAAGGAGAAGCCCCAAAAAAAAGGAAAAAAAAAGACTAAAAAAGAGAAACCTCGCCGCTGTAAAGCTTTCACGCCCAGCGAAACTTCTTCTCGACTGTCTTTTCTTTTTTTCTTTTCTTCTCAACTTTTTCCTCTCCTTTCTTTTTTATCGCTTGCTGCCCCCTTCCCCAAAACCCTTGGCTGCTTGATATAGTTGATGTAACCCGAATCGAGGAAAACGACCCGCGTAGGAACAAAAAAAAAAGGAATGTGCTATGAATCGAGCGCTTTCGCAGCACAAGTTTTTTATGGGTTTTTCTTTACACTTTTTCTGTGTTTTTCAAATCGTAGTGGATAAAAAAAATGTTATCCCAGCTCCGTTTTGACCATCGTGCGCTGCGGTGCCGTCAGGAGGTATATTTTCTTTTCCCAGAGCTGGCTGGAACGAAGTCATCCATTCCGTTTGAAGTTCCCCATCAAAGCCGGCAAAGTTCCATCAAATTGTTTTGTTCCGTCCAAGCGCCGTCGCATCGCCAGGTACTGCTAGAAACGAACCTCCCACCACCACGCCCCCTGCAGCAAGGAAAACAGCACCGAATTCCTTGCCAGCACCCCCCCCTGCTAATCCTTTGCAAAGGATTCAATTGAACTGTCGCTGACAGCGTGCATGCTGTCGCCGTTTTCATGGCCGCCTTCCAGGAACATTTTGACATCCAAGGGGATGCACGAGAGGTGAGACTTCAAGAAAAGTACCATCGTCCAAACAACATGAGGAGAACTTTTGAGTCCTCAAAAACTAGAACTTTTGAGCCTGCAACGACTGGGGAATCATATTTGTCTGTTCAGCCTATATATATATATATATATATACATATCATCCACACATCAAATTTGCATGCCCTCGACAAGAAGATTCGAATCTCTCCCCAATTCTTCGATCCTCAATGGTCCAATCGCTGCAACAACCAGCTATTATTTTATTATTTTTAGCTTCATTTTTAATATTTTTTATGGCTTCTGCGCTTGGTTTCCAGCATCATAAAGAGGTGGTGGCTCTCTTTTGCTGTTGTGGGTAGCCTTATTTTGTTTGTTGTGTTTGTTTCAAAAAAAAAGTCGAATCAACCTACTTGCATTGTTTGCTTGTTTTGCTGTGGTGAAGAAAAAACCTTTTTTTTTCCGAACCCCCCCCCCCCCAAAAAAAAAATCGCGCACAACACAACGCCACCTTTCTCACATCCCTTGGTGACACGTAACCTTTCGTCAGTCCTTGTGTATCCCACGTGTCTCCTCATTCCTATCTTCATTTTCTGACAATTTCAATATGTGGGTTGGGTTGTGCTTGGTTTTAGTGATTTTTCCCCTGGATGGAGGGAGGAACAGCTTCCCAGCCAATATCGTAATCATTGAATAATGTAGATTGCAATCAAACTTTGTTTTGCACACGTTGATGTCATAGAGCCCAATGGAATCAACCAAAAGAATGTTCAAATGACGCACTGATATGACAACGCCCATCGAAATCCCATGCAACTGGTGCGCCACGCCGTTCGGAAAACCGTCTGCGAGTTTGGGAAAGCCTACCCATCAGCGAAAACGAGAAACAGAAACCTTGCAGATACTTTTCTCAAAGAAGAAACGAGGTCTGGGCGGCGAACGCGCTGTTCGAATCTCGCGACGGGGGCTATGGACTTGCAGTTCAACGAAACGAACGTCAGAGTGAGCTCCAGAGAAATCATCCCACAGCTCACGGGTAAGGGCGGATTTTTTTTTCTTTGTCGACGAACGAGGCATCGGCTTGAGCCCAGTTCTGCTTTGGATGTTTTCACCCAGAGTGTAGAGCTTTCGTGTTTCGTTTTCAGGGGATTTGTACAAGGGAGATCTGGGGAGGGTGGGGATAGTGGGCGGCTGCCGAGAATACACTGGTGCGCCTTACTTCGGGGCGTTTTCTGCGCTGCGGGTAGGTATGCGGTTTGTTTTCATTGAAGTTTCGGAATTTTTTTTTCGTCTAAACTGCATGGGGCGCGGGGATGTTGGGGGGGGGGGGTGAACACGAATGTCTTGATGTGTCAAATGTTACTTATGCATGCATTCAAGATATTTCGACATTCAAAATTTTGCGCGCCCCGTCGGACGATTACGCGAACAATTGATGTCGAACGAATGACTGATGTGAAAACCGAAAGGAAGGGTTTCTGTTTCTGTGGGTGCTGGCAAAATTTCAGAAAGGGGGTTGGGGGGGGGGGGAAGCCATCATTGATGTACATCATGTTGAAGTTTTTGTGTTTGTGTGTTTGCATCTTTTGTAGCTTGGGGCGGATTTATCGCATGTGTTTTGTTCGAGAAGCGCTGCTGACATCATCAAGGGGTATTCCCCTGAATTGATTGTGCATCCCTACCTGTACGAGTCTGAACACCTGATGGTAGGGGGAATATCCAGCTCCTCGACTGATTGCATCACCTGGCCCCATATTTATGGAATATTCTTTTGATCGATAAAATGTCTTTTTCCTCCATTTGAAGTGGATTTTTTCCCAAAACATTCAGGTGATATGTAGTTTCATGAAAACGATCCGATAACGAAATTTGTGATTCCAAGTGGGACCTGCTTATAGAAATCTTACAAAATTGAAATCTGTAAGATTTATACCTCGATAAAAATGAATCGATGGCCGATGGTGGCAATTCTCAGGGGCGAAATGCTGATTTTTTTTGTTTCGTGGTTGCATAAACACGTCAAGATGATTTGCTTTTTTTTTTTCCCTCCAGGAGTCTGACGATAGCTTTGAATTTGCACAAAAGGCAGCCGAAGAGGTATCCGATTGGTTTTCAAGATTGGACTGTTTGGTGGTAGGCCCCGGGTTGGGTCGAGATCCTCTCAACCTCGAATGTGCCAGACTCATCATTCACGCAGCCCGTGTGCAAGGTATCCCATTGGTGATCGATGCCGATGGATTGCACATAGTCACCGTGGAGCCTGCGCTCATCACCGGCTGTGAAAACGTCATTCTGACGCCAAACCTCAACGAACTGCACCGGTTGGCTTTCAGCAAGATGAAAACGCCCTCCGACGCGATCAAAGGCAACGCCAGCATCGAAGCGAGGAGGGATATGGCTTACACTCTTGCCATGGCGTTCAATGGACCTACAATCGTCTCGAAAGGGGCTACCGACATCATTTGCTGTCCGGAGGGGTTTGTGGAATGCACCGTTCGGTCGGCGAACAGACGATGTGGGGGGTTGGGGGATGTAATGGCAGGGTGTCTAGCGGTGTTCGTTTCGTGGGAAAAGAGGCATTCGAGGATGAAAGAGGCGGAAGTGGGTTCATTTCCGGATTTGGTGTCGGCTGCGTATGGGGCTTGTAGTGTGGTGCGGTTAGCAGCTTCGAATGCGTTCATGGAGAAGGGGAGGTCCATGCTGTGTGGAGACGTTATTGAAAAAATCGGCCTTGGATTGTGTAAGCTTGAAAGTGGGGGGGCAGGGGGTTGAATTTGCATCACTTTGGTGGTGGTTTGTATTTGTCGGTAGGATTTCAAAAAAACAGAAGTCATCGTAAAATACCTCCCCCCTCCCCCAGTAAAGCCAACGAAATGGAACGGCAGAAAGGAAAGATTAATGAGTAATAAGAGGGCAAGGATACCAAAAAAAAAGATTTAAATAGAAAACTGCTGCATGTGATATGTTCTTTTCTGACACCTTTGGGTTTTTTTGTTGTTTTTTTTGCATTGTTTAGATGATCGCCAAATGTTGCTCTTTTTTTGTTTGTTTTGTAGAATGAATTGTTGGAGAGGGATGAAATAAGCGATAACTCAACTAGTCCCTTCGTTTGTCTCAGGGTAGGGGAATAATAATTGACTAATCGAGTGATGAAAAAATATCGCACAAGTTTTTGCTTTTTTTCTTTTGTTTTGTTGTTATCGTCTTTTTGTTTGTTTTTTTTTAAAGAAAAAGCTGTGGCAGTCGGTTTCGATCTGAAGGAGCAATTTCTGGTCCTCATGTCTGACAACTTGCTCATCATCGTTATATACATATAACGAACCTTTCCCCCCCACTCCCCAAGGGTTCAGACATCTCGATAGGGTTTTTCCTTTTTTTTCTCCTTTTTTTTTCCCTCAGTTTCTTTTTTTACACTTTTGAGAGTCTCTCTCCCTCTCTCTCTCTTACGCTGTTTTATAAAAAAAATCCCTATACGCATTAACCCAAATGTTTTTGCATCGTTCAGTAACATTTCCCATGTCTTTCTAAACTCTTTCTTCCGTTAAAAAAAGAAACGAAACCTCGAAATCCCATTGCATGAGGTTTTTTTTTATGTACTACATACGGTCGATCAAAATTCATCATCTATTGATGATTCCACCTCCAGATCATTCACCCCTTCTGCCGCAGACGCTCTTGGCTTTTCCTCCAACATTTCGATCGGTGTGGTTACATCCCCTTTTTGCCACCCCAATCCAGCCTCCCTCTTGGGTTGCACTTCCAGCAACTCCCCTGCACCAACATAACAATACTTTCCCAGTCACAACTGCGGATCGATGAAGCCGATGCTCCAAACAACTAAAATGTATTCTTTTCCCGGCTATGTCTATCTTTCAGTATAATTCCCCCCCCCCCCCTCTTTTTCTCAGCCTCTCTTTTTCATGTGGTGAGCTCAATTTCAGGAGGAGGAACCAGAAAGATTATCTATATATACATCGGTTGCTAGTTGTGTTCTATCCAGGATAATATCATCAGAATTTCTTTCAAAACCAAAAACTTATTTATATATATATATATATATATAGATACACCACTTCAAATTAAAACATGACAATGGATCAACCGCAATGAACAAGAAAAAACGATGCATAGAATATACCAAGATATCAGTCTTTCTGTTTTCTGTGTTGCAGATATTGCCAATCACCTCGCATGACTTCCCCCTCCTTGGGCGGAGAGAACAAAGGCTCCCTCAAGGATTTGGTTTTTTCCAAAATGCTGTCCTCCCCCAAGTCCAACGGCTTCCCTTCCTGAGCGCACTCCAATTCGATTTCCCTCAACACCCACATGTCTATCAGGAGCTGCAATTTGAAGTTTTGAAAATTCCATTTTTCTTGCCATTCCGCAGATTCGATCTCTTCCCGTTGCAGGCTGGACTTCAGCGCATGCAGCTCGGCAGCCTGGAAAATAGAAAACATGCACTCCGTTTCGATTCTCGACCCGAATTTTTTATTCTTTATTCATTCTTAGTTTTCACAAAGCACCCCTTTCTTTTTTTTATTCCAATGGATCAGTAAAATAAGCTTTTTTTTTTCTTCCTTTTTTCTTTTCGATGGGTCAGAAAGTAAATCAAGCTTTTCTTTGTTCTCTTTTTTTTTGCCTTGACAATTTCTTTAAGAAAACACCCAAGTACCATTCCAGTGTTTTTTCCGTATCTTGAATCTTTATTTAAGCGGTCCTGGTGTTCCATTGGATGCTGCAACGCTCAACCAAAAATGATTCACCTGGGATGATGTTTTCTTGCGGAGCTCCAGAAGCTCTCTTCTCAACAGGTCAACCTCTGGAACTTCATTGAATCGAGGTGAGCCGGAGGAAAAAAGATTCCATCGACTTTTTGCACTCGGGGAACGGGGTGCTGCTGCTGCTGCTGTGGTGGTGGGGGTGGAGGTGAGGTCTACTGACGACCTCCTCCTTGACAAGCTTGATATAAGATTCATGTCCCCTTTTTTTCTTGTTTTTTTGGAGAAGTATGGGTTTGTCTGGATCACGAAAAAACTTCAAGGAATGGTTGCTGTGTGGCAAGTTTGGAAAGGTGTTTTTTTCTTCTCTTGTCTTTTATTTGTCGTGTCAGGAATTCCCCGCGACCTGGATCACATACATGGCCCCATCAATTTATGCTTTTTCAGCCCGGTGAAAAAAACTTCCCCAAGAGAAGAAAGGAGACGAACAAGAAGTTCTAGAATGGGTTACCATTTGTGAAGAAAGACTGCTCAAATTGGCGGCTGTTTTTTCGTGTGATATATCAATGCCACCCCTGGGAAAATCCTTGGGTTGCATCCAAGAATTTGTCTTTGTTTCATTTTCTAATGAAGCAGATTGATGGGGATGGGGCCATGTCCGACAATGAAAATGTGTTGTTGACTTCTGGTAGATCCAGACTTTATTTTTTTATATCAATTCAAGTGGCTTATTTATAGAACTCGAAGGTGTCGAGTGATCTTCACCTTCTTTCCCGTTCGAATAGAACGTCCGTCGTTCTGACGATTATTGCCAGTTACGTCACAAAGTCGTCAAAGAGAATCTGCCTCCCGTCGTTGAACCCGTCGTGATTAAAAAAAAACCCAAACAGAGAGCAGAAGCAGAAGTAAAATATATTTTTCTTTTTCGAAAATAAAAATTTCTGAGGAGCGGTGGTAATTCGCCCAACATTTCGAAACGAAAGAAGAAGAAAAATAATGATCGTTCGGATTGACCTTCGCTTTTCTGTCAGGGATGGAAATCAGATCAAAGACAATTTGTTCCACAACACGATTTCTGACAGTTGGTATGAAAAGCAGAGATGCATCCCCCCACCTCACCCCCCAACTGCTCTCTACATCAGTCAATTACAAAAACAAAATCAATCATACAAAACCATCATCAGGTCCTTTCATAACCGCCCCACTCTGGATCAATTGACACCGCATGCCAAAGCCTGTACTATTTCTTTCAACCAACTTCTTCTTGTTCTAAATCTCAACATATATTCTGCAAGCCACTTTTCATCCAAAAATTAATCACAAAGCTATTTCGGTTGCTCTTTTAACTATTTTTCTTTTTTCCCTTTCCAAAAAAAACAGGGAGAAAAAGAAATGCCCCTAGAGATAGATGGATATTGCGATAAAAGAAAAAGCAAAAAACCCGAAACTGAAATTGAACGGGATTCCTTCCACATTGCTGCTGCAATCAAACCTATTTTTTTTTTCAGTCTTCTTTCAGAATTTTATCATCCGATCACCCAGCCCCCCCCCCCCAACACCTCCTCAACCATTTTCTCTCTATTCCTATTTTTTTTAAACTTTAGAAAAAAAAAGTAACATCATTGATGATAACCACAAACCTTATTCTACCTTTTGTTCAAAGGCAATTTTTTTTCCCCTTTTAAAAATTATTCTGCCTCTCAGACGTTGGCTCGATGGTTTTAATCAAAAATGCGATACAAGAAATAAAAGATTTCCAAAAAACGACATTAACTAACTGAAAAAACCAAAACAAAAATAAACCAAGTTGGAACAGAGCAGCCATTCTTCCTGCTTGATTTCTTTTCCTTTTTTTTTCTTCTCTGTTTTTTCCACTCAGAAAACAAAAAGGAAAAAAGGAAGCACTCCTACACCTATACACATGCTGATATTGCCTGGACAAAAACAAAAAAACAAAAACAGAAATATGTCCTATTTTTATCCACAGTAGGGGCTGCATGCACCGACGATGGATGGAATTCCAGCAAGGCCAACTCGCCGAGCAAATCTGTACGGTGCATCGGAAAAGCAGCCACGAAATCCTTCACAGCAATCAGAGCTTGCCTTTCCGCGACCCCCCCTCTGGAAAAGCAAACAGCATTTTTTCACCACCACACGAGAATCAGCCAACCAGAAACACAAAAAATGCACAAAATTGAGTTAGAAAAAACAACACCACATGGAATGCATCGAAGTGAGGGGGTGGGCCCCTGTCTTTCATGAGGGGCAAAAAAAAAAGGTGTTTGCGTGAAAAAAAGGATAGAGCTCATTCTTGGAGTGCACTGGCTGAACGGACCGCATTTTGTGGAGCATTCTTTGGGGGTTTGAAAATTGTTGGCGTTTCCTCCACATCCCTTGAATTTGAAAGGTTCGCATCTTTTGCGGGAAGAATTGTAATGAAAGCGAAGGGCGAAATCAGTGCAAGACCCCTCATCCTTGGGCAATCCGCAAACGTCAGAGGTAGCTGTGGGGAGTTGGGAGGAGAAGGGGGGGGGGGGACAAACAAAAAAGCAGTAAGGAATAATGCACGACTCAGCCAGTGTTATGTTGAGCAACACTTGCTCAACACATAAAAGAAAACATAAAACACATATCGAAAATGAAGCGAATTTTTAATTGTATCCAATAAATTTTTGATGACTAGCTCCTGAATTGTCTGGCGGAGGCGTACTTATATCGAAAATCTCTTTCATACATTGATTTTCCGAATACCAAAACTTGTACAATACACCTCCGAAAACCCATTTCACTGTGGTTTTCCAAATAAGTAAAAACACTTCAGGCACCAACAATATCCATGGCATTTTTGCACGTAAAAAAACATAATAACTAGAATGCCATGTCAGACAAACACAACAGAACAAATTCACCAACCTGGTGGTGGAAGGTTGGGATCCGGGTCTGACACACCACCTGGGCTTCCGCATCGACTGTTTTGGCATTGTTTTTGTGTACTGAATCGATTGCCATTGCCTTCGCAGCCACCATATATGAAGGTTTCACATTGCTCCGTGTTGATATTGTAAAACCATTGCTTGCCGAACGCTTCACAAGGGCCCATATCGGGAGGCAGAGAACACACAGGGTCCAAATCTGAACCAAAAAGCAGAAACCAAAACCACTGGTCAAAAAAACATCCCCGTTTTGAATGAAATGTCAAAGTTAAATTATCGATGTCCATTTCGGTGAGGAAAAAACATTCAGCGAGAGGAAGAATATCGGTTGAAAGAAAATGTGCAGGTCGATGCGCGGATTGTTTTTTTTTTTGTTCTAGTTCAACCTTTCTGGATGATTCCATCCTACATGACACGTGTCATGTGGGATGACCGCCCAGATCGGGAAGCGGTACGACATACAACCACATCGTGCATGTCGGTCGCAACTCACCAGGGTCTTCGCATTTCAAAACAGCGCCCTGAGAATCGACGAAGAAAAATCCACATCCGCAATCCACCCTGCATTCCGCATCAGGGACGGCTGTGCACTTGGCGAAGCGTGGATCGCAAGGAAATATCAAACACATGGGCGTCGGTTTTGGGCAATCTTTTCCTGGGGCTGGTGGCGCCTGTGGAATCCCTACAAAACAATACTGAGCTTGAGTTTCATTCATAAAACTCAAGCTTTTTTTTGTTCGCGAGGGTTCCCCCCCCCCCCGCCAGCTCTTCCCAGACAAGAAAACGAATCAGGAAAAGTAACGCACCGCTTCCTTGAGTCTGGCTCCAACAGGCGATAACTAGGACCGCTGAGAAGATGGTTCGCATACAGATTGTCGACATCCTGTGGTATTTTTTCAGCGAACTGGGGTGCGATGGTGGTTTGGTCTGTTCTACTTAAACGGCCATCCGCCGCGGTTTTCACCAGAAGTTCCCCGTGCAGACTAACCGCTCCAGTACGACGGTGGGGAGGAGCGGACGAAACCCGAACAGAATGTCACTGGGTGGGAATGGAAAAGCAGCACGGCGAAATGTATAAATGCATGCATGCAGGGGGTGGTATGAGTGTAAAAGACAGGGCGGACTCCACCCAGGGTGCAAGGATTTGAGAAACATTTGGGTAGGCGGGAGCAATCAAGGATATTCGAACGTACGAATGTTTAGTTTAGTTTCGTTTTCTTTTGTTGTTTCAGTGTTGGACGGAAGAAGCCCAACAAAAGAAAAGGTCACCAACCCACCAGATAGGTATATTATCGCATAGCCAGCTTTTTTTTCCACAACGGTAAAGAAAATCCTCTTGGCTGAACGGGGGGGGGGAAGGGAAGAACCCCCATCCATAGCGGATTTTCTGTGTGCAGCAAAAGTACGTCTGTTTTCAAAATCACAGATCTTGGTTTGTTTCTCTGGCAACGCAATCTAATTTTCCACCTCATGCACTGAGTGCTGCAGTTTCCCTATCACGTCGTCGTTCGGTTTTTTCCTGCGGGGCCCAATTTCCAATCCGTAAGGTTTTCTTTCGTTCAGAGAAACCTTTATATTCCGTCTGTTCGACTTCACGTGTTTTTATTCGCCAAAGCAAAACAAACACGATGGCTCTCAGAATGACGTCCAACCTGCAGAAAGTCTGCACGGCCATTCCAGCAACGCGGACGTCGCTTCCCATCGTTTCCGTTCCTACCTTCGCGCCATTGCGACACCAGTCGGTGAGTGTCCCGGCGGCCCGCGCGGGATCTGAACATCCTGTCGAATCGACGTGATCGAACTGGTTTTTCGCAGAACCGTTGCCACCAGAAAAACCTGGAGATGCTGTTGTCTCGTTTCGACGTGATTGGAACACCAATGTGTCCTTTCGCGTTGAATGGCGTTGCACAGGAAGCGAAGTCGCTGTCAGGGTGTTCGTTTGCAGCTGGACCCCTCATCTTTCCTGCAAGATCGAAAAACGAAAACACACGCGAGTCCTCCGCAAAGTGTCCGTCGGTGCTGCGACGTTTTTTATTTGTCTGTGTATCCATCGAACGGTTTTTCGCTCGGCGAACGGTTGATCGTCTCCATTCTTTCTGTTTTTTCCTGTGTTTCGCGGTGTATGAGTGGCGATAGCCCGGGCAGGAGATTCTGCGCGCGACGTTAGTCAACTGTGCAGCATTTTTGCGACGGCCGACCCGTCGATGCGTAATAGTCGCCAATTTCTCTGTAGCGAAGCGTGATCGATTTCAAGCTGAATTACCTAATCGAGCAATTGAGTGATATCTATATCTATATATTTATATTTAGTACATATATATTATGCATATATGTGACACAGAGGAATCCTATCGATTTTTACAGAGGCCTATGGCTTGGGTTCACTTTATGGATAACCATTGCATCCTTCACACACCAACAGCACAAAAAAAAGAAGCAAAAAAAGACTCGAAAAAATTGAAGATCTTTTTTCTTTTTCTTCTTCTTGTTTTGATGGTCAGGCCTCCAAGTCCCCCAGCCGACATGCAGTGATCGTCGCTGCCGAAAAAGGGACTTCCAGCGGGAAAGGGAGTTCTGGGTCTTCCGTCAATTACGAAGAGCTCATCAGCGAGGTTCAGGCGAAATGGGATGCGATCGATGACAAACCTACCATCATCACCTATCTGGTCGCCTCCGTGGCCATCCTCTGGGTTTCCAGCAGCGTGGTGAACGCTTTCAGCGGACTGCCGTTGATTCCGAAGCTGTTGCAGTTGGTGGGGCTGGTATACACGGCTTGGTTTGTGTACCGTTATTTGCTGTTCAAGTCCAGTCGGGCGGAGTTGGTGGAAGACATCGATTCTCTCAAAAAAAAGATCACCGGAGGGGAAGATTGAGCTAAAAAAAAACTAGGGTGGGGCATTTGTTTGGGAAAGGGGGGGAACATGTAAATGAAAGAGAAACAAAAAAAAAGGTGGGGAGAAAAAGGGGGAAAAAAAAAGAAGCAAAAAACAGTTAAAGAAAAGGGGTGAAATGATTTTGACAACCTACCCCCTCAACCCTTTTTCCTCTTCTTTCCCCCATCCCCTTTCTGTACGATTTCAGGGGGGGGGGTGAGATGGGGTGTTTTTTTGTTGCATGTGTGTTCGTGTGTGTGTGTGTCTTTTTTTTTGAATTGATGTGAAAAATCGTCACATCGTTACATATTGACAAGAATAGATTTTGGGGAATGGAGGAAAAGGGCAAGAGGGAAACACATGTCTTTCTTTTTTTGGTTTTTTTTTGTCGAACTTTTCTTTCAGTGTGTTCGTTCATGGTATTGTGAAGATAATTTGTCATATCCTTTTTTTTGGCGATTCGAGGGGGCCCTCTCGGTTTTCTATTGTTAATTTTTTCCACCGAAAGAATAACAATCCACTGACTTATACGGTTGCTTGACAATGGATGAAAACGGAGGAAAATACCAGACTGTAAAAGAGCTGTGTAAATGGGGGTGTGTTGCTGGAGTGTAGATTGGGGTGTTGTAAAGAGTGTCACTGATTGGGGAAACGAACCTGAATGTGGTGGTTTTCTTGTCTAAATTATTTTGTCGGAAAAAAAAAAAAAAACTTGAGGAAAAAAAAAGAGGTGAAGGTAAAAAGCTGCTGCCCCACAGAAGTTCCCAATGAACAGTATGAAAAATCGCTGTTTTGTTGAAAAACAATTGTGTATTACCAATCTGGGTTGGTGCAACACCTGGATTGGAGTTCTATATTTTAAAATGAAAATTTTTACATTTCACACTGTCCATACACTCCAAAAAAAAAGACCAATCCACTTACCTTTTCCTGAACCCCTCCGCGAGAAGAATTTTGTTTTTTTTTGGCTCCCCTCTCGAGTACCGTGAAATGAGCACCGAAGATTGCATTCAACCCAGGATCGAATCCGCCGTACCGCTTTTTCGAACAGTAGTATGACACGTGGCAGCCTGATTTTGTATCGGGAAGCGGGTTCGATATTCATAGAGGTTGGTCCAAAATGAACGCGAGATACAGGAAAGAGCAAAAGCTTCAACGCTGGAACGAGTCTTCCATAAACGCCCCCCAGGAATACGAGAGAAAGGTGAACGAGCGCGCCGGAATTTTGCCACGAAGGGCGGCGGCCGGAAAAATGCCCTTCAAATCCTTGCAGGATCTGATCACTAAAATCGAGAAACAAAAGCTCCATCGATCATGTTTTCTTTTATTGTTTTTTTTGTTTTTTTTGTTTTTTTTTTGGGGGGGGGGGAATCAAACCTGATAATGCCAACAAGAAAACTTCGATTATAAAAACTTGATGTTTTGTTCTGGCGTCAAATAGTGGATTTTGTATTGAAGTATTCATTTTTTTTCCATTTTTTTTTGCGAACAGCTCTTAGATATTAAACAGAATGGCGAATCGGGGATCAACCTTGCCAATGCCATCCAAGAATATCTGGGTGCAAAATCTGTGTATGCCCGGATCGAGCTTTTGAAAATTGTCATTAAAGCACTGAAGACAGCACAATGTCAGCAGGTAGTTTTTACACATTCATGACAAGAGCACCCGGGGGGGGGGGGCAGTTTGGGAGAAAAAAAAGGCAAAGCCTTCCCCAATCGACAATATATCGATCCCGGGGTGTGTTTTTTCAAGAAGCAATGCTTAGAAAAATTTGAAAAACTTTGTTGGATCGGTTTCGCAAGGGAGAAGTTTGCGATAGGATGGAATTTTGTGAAAAATGAATGAAAAGCGATGCAGGATTTGCTAATGGGCCATTGCAGTCCCATTAGAATTTTTTGCATTTAACCGGTTGTGGTGGAACCAGGAGGGCGAATTTTTCCGCTCGAGCCTGATGGTTTTCGGGGAGCTGCTGTTTGTGGAACATTCAAGGCAAATGCACAAAGCTATCCTGTCATCAATGAAAAACTTTCCAGGTAAAATTGATGAACTTTTTTTTTTCTTCTGAATGTGGTGGTATTCCTGTCATTGCGATGACTTAAGTATTTTTTTTTCTTCTTTTACTTTTTTGTTTTGTATATGCACAGGTTTGAATGAATTCATGGTGGGCTTAATTCGGGCTGCAATGATCAGAAGAGAGCATAATTCTGTAAGTCCTTGGGTTTTGTTGTATAATAATATTTGACAGCTGGTTCTTTTTCTTTAACAAATGTTTCCGCCAGAACTTTTGCAAGTCATAAATTTGGCACGTCTTGTGCAAATTAACACTGTGTTGCAACTTTTTTTTCTCTTCACGATCTGACAATGCAGATATTTCTGGGTTTTTTTTAATTTAGAATGCATTGAGGGAACCCCTCCTTGCCAATACAGAAACCTTGCATTGTTTTGTTTTGTTTTGTTGTTTTGTTTTTTTTAATGTCAATCCAAATGACCCAACAAAATACAAGCAAAGTGTGCCTGTGAAATGTGCAGAGGGAAAAAGGCCCCCCTATCGTTTGCTTGCTCGCTTGCTCTGCAGCGGACGGCTGGATGAGGTAAACACATGGAAGCTTCTCTCCTTCTTCTTCCACCCCATCCTCCTGAACAATTTAGTGAAAATTTTGTGCAAGCCTGTTCCATTTGCACGTAAAATTCGCATCTGTAATGTACTGCAACGCCACCATTGGGTGGCAATCTGAGGTGTCATGGAGGGGTTCCCTCAGTGCCTCAGAAAAAAAAAAAACTAAAATAATATGGATTGTCTGCCCGAGAATTTAAAAAATTCTGGTGAGAGAATCGAAATCGATTTCCGGTGGATCTGGCCCCACAGGACGCTAGCATCAGAAACATGCCTGTACATCTGCGAAAGAATTCACAGCATTTTCGAAACAGCCGACATTCTCGCGGGGCAATTGGAGGAGGCCCAAGAGGGGGTTTCGTCGATATACACCATGGTGCAGAGATATAGAGAGGACATGATCGAAAAGGATGGCGAACTGGGGGGAAGGGCAATTTTCCAGATAGGCGCCACAATGATGAGGCTTTTACAGGTTAGTGTCCGATCGAGCCATCCAGATGCATTGATCGTTTCAGATTTTTCATCAGATTTTTCCCCATGCGATTTCTCGATCGGCAATTCGGTGTGCATTAAGGATCGATGTGCAGCGTGACTGTTTGGCCAGGGAAGCGATGGCATCCGCTGGGGTGGCGTTGTTTTCGGCTGCTTGCCTGCCGGAGGTGAAACCTGATAACCTCGCTTACGTGTTGTCCGAAGGCCTCCTGTTTTGTGAGGATTCGCCGTTGGGTGGAAAAGTCATCCCGCCAACTGGGTAAGGGCTGATTTCTGGTTCTTATTCACTCTTTAGCTTGCTTATTGATGCACCTGGGTTGTATTGCAAGAAAAGCTGTTAGGGATTTGGTAAAACAATTAACCACAGTGGGGGTGAGCTGTGTTTTCTCCGGAGGGGTTGAAGCTTGATAATCCAAGAAAAAATAAATAAAAAATCAAGAAGGTGATGAAATTGAGAATTTGAGCGGATAAGAACGTGCGTGGATATTTGCAGGTATGGTGATCGGTGCTTGGGCATAGTGGAGCAGGGATTTGCTTCGGAGGGAACATCCTTGTTGAAAGAAATCAAAAATTTATCGGAATTTGGACGAATCGGAGCGATCCGTGCCCTCGTGTCAGGGGTTTCCTTCGAGATACTGTGCCACCCACTGGTGCTGGAAAACTCTTCCACACAGTCAGGTTTGTTGTGAATGCGTCGACCCTCCTGGATTCGTAATGAGCAGGATAATGCTGGAAGGAAATGAGTGAGATGATGGGGGGGGGGAAGAGTGAGAAGAGAGTTTGATTGCATTTCATGGGGAAAACTGACACCCACATCCAGATGATTACCAGCTGCCGATTGTGATCAAATAAAATCATTCAAAGATGCTAAAGACGCCAGCTGTCGATTATTCCAATATCTTTGCTTCCAACCAAAGCTGGAGGCAAAACTTCATTTTTCTTCTTGTGATATCAACTTGAAAAAAAAAAGGGACAGTTATATTATTGGATGCATGTGTGGTAGCATGATTAGATTAGATTTCCTCCTTTTTTTTCTCTTTTGGTTATGAAAAAAGGTTGCCCGCTGGCGCTGTCGCTGCGATTCTTGTGCGAGGAATTGAGCAAGCCGTCAGACTCCCACAATCGATATCATGTCCTCACCGCTGTCGTGCATTGCCTTCAAAGCTTCCGAACATCGTTGCAGAAGTTTGGACGCTCCGGACATCAACCATCGGAGACTCCGGAAGAGGTTGGTTTGGGAAAAAAAGGATATTTATATATTTTTATTCGTTTTTCGCTGCTTGTTTCTTCTTACAGAAAAAAGTAAAGTGTTTTTCCCCTGTTGAAAGAAAATGGAGTGGATGGTGTTCCCCTCGATACATTAGATCACACTTTATCAGTTTTTCTGGCAATTTGACCTTTATAATTTTTTTTTTAAATCGATTCCATCGGAGCACAATAGTTCCTCAAAAAAATAGGGGCTGATCACATGTCATGAAAAATAAGACGAAAAAAAAAACATTTTTTGACTGTCAGGAGTCGATAAATGCTGGGTCTGACATGGGGGATGAGCTTCTGTGCATCTCTTTGGGCGATGATCACGACGGTGAAAATGAGAAGCCGGAAGCTTCCATAAACCCTCCGTTCATATCCAAATCGGATTGCGACCTTTCCATCGGAGTGATCTGGCGGCATCTGGAAGACCCCATGCCACAAACGGAACAAGTCGTTTTCGAAGCTTTCGAAATCCTCCTGGATATCCTGACTATGCAAGAAGCCCTTGTGGAAAACACGGAAGGTGGGCACTGCATCACCACTCTATTGCATGATCTTCGGACCTTTTCACTTTTTTTTTGACAAGAATCTATCTCACTCTTTTGCTGTCGGCTCCTCTTTGATTTTTTTGATGGGGTGCTCAGATATGCCCCGCCGGGATGAGTTAATGGAGGTGATTTCCCGCCGGCTTTTGGAATTTAGCGATTCCAAGAAGGGAAAGTATACCTCACTGACAGCTTTGGTCCGGAGGGTGGGTGGGAAATCGCTCTTGGTCTACGTTCCCGATCTGGTCGATCAAGTTTTTCGAGCTTTCCAGGAATCGTCGGTGTGCAGGGCAGCCAGCCTTTTCCTCAAAATTCTGCTCAGTGATTTGCTGATGGAATCCCGCTCTGAAAAAAAACATGGTGAGAGGAGGTAACCGACGTGTGGCATTTTGATGTGTCAAAATATTTTTCGGATTGCTTATATATATAAATACATTGAATTGAATTGGAAGTATTTTACACAATGCCAAAATGCCGAGTGCAGCCTGTTCACGGAAATGTGTTATATGCTATATATATATACGTATATACATCTTTTTTTTTCTGGAAATGAACAATAAATTCTCTCAAGACACCAGAAAAAAAGACCTTTCCAATTATTATCCTACCTCATGGATGACCTCCACTCTTTCTTAACAATCTTTGACATTTAATCGTAATTCCCACAGTTTGGGCAGATCATTTCACTCTTTTTTCTTTCCCTCATCATATTTTTTCAGCAAAAAGTGGGGAAGCCCTCTGGCGTGAAAGCTGGTCTGGAGCGCTGTTGAACGGGTTGATGAACAAATCCGAAAAAGTCAGAATAAACATCGCCACTTATGTCGTTCCAGCTATTTTGGAGCTGGACGAAATGAGTCTAATTTTTTTGGTCCATCAAATACTGGATGCTGATAAAGAAACGGCCGGTAAGGAAAAAATTAACTGTGCGGATAAAATCAAATATAATTAGATATTATATAATCAAACGCACCTAATTTTATTTTTTGTTGTTGTGATCCCTTGAATTTGAAACTGAATGCCTCATGTAGCCGGACTACTGTGTCTAATGTCTGACATGGGAGTATTGCATTCTTGTACATAAGGTCAAACCCTGCAAATGTTGCCCTTTGAACAAAAATGTAATGGAAATATGTTGATATATATCCGTCAATTATCGTACTCCACTATGGAAAAGCCATTTCATCATTTCATAAAGCATTGATTTCTTAAAACTGAAATCAGAGATGGGCACAGTCTTTGCATGATGACTCCAGTGTTTTTTTTTCTTCTTCTGATTTTTTTTCTGGATTTGTTTAGCTGGAGGGGACTCGCTGTCCAGTGAACAGCTGGGTGCGTTGCTTGCGCTGCTGAGGGTTGGGCGAAAGTTGAATTTGCTTCCCAGTTTGGATGCCATCGTCGACAATCCGGGATGCATTTTGAACGTCCCTTTTTCTGCTTTGAAAAGAGCCATTTTCCATGAATCTGAAGATCTCCATGTGAACGCTCTCGAGTTGGCTTGCATTCATCCAAAGTAAGATTTTTTCGTTCCATTTTATATATATTTTGGAGGGCTTTGTTTCCTTTTGATACGTTTTCTCACTCTTGCCGGATTGGATATGACATTTGCAAGCCGGTGTTCGACTCATGCCTTTTTTTAATTTTTGCTTTGGTATTATTAAGCCATACCTGTTTCGTTACTAATCCATTCCAAAAAACGTTAATTATGGAGCGTTCCCTGTAATATTTTTTTTTGTTTTCTGATTTTTCTGTTTCGTTTTCTCTGTACAGGGGAACTGCGCTCCCCGATGTTACAGATTTGAAAATCGTTTTGCATGCCGTTCGGGTCGGAGGCCGCTCCACTCCACAGAACACCAGGCACAAGTTCGTGACCCTCATCGGAAATTTTCTGAAACGAATGCTGGTCGCCCTGAATGCCAAACTGGTGGGAAAGACTCAAAGGATCGAATACAGAAACGGTGGGTGAATTCTCCCTCTTATGCAAAAAAAAAGAGTGTAAAAAAAAAAAGCGGTAAAAAAAATGAGTGAGACATGTAAAATAGTAGACATGCCAAAACTTGGGAGGGCGTCTGTGTTTCTCTTCTTTTCTTTTTTCTTGTTTGTTTCTGGTGGTGGGGTTGTTTTTATTTATATTTTCATAGGGATTTTGTGGATTTCGAAAGTTTCATATGTAGCAATGTTGCAAGTGAGTGGGATGGGCCCTTGAGGAGATTTTCTTTATATTTTTTTGGGGGGGGGCGTTGAGGTGGTCGATCAAAGGATAGATCGAAAGCCACTGCTCTGGTGGCCTCCGCCATCATGTCTTCCTGCCGTTCCGAAGGCGATTGGATTGATCCAGACGACCAAGAAGCCGAAACTGAAGCCATTCGACGGTCGGAAGCATTCATGCAAGAATTCACCAGGATATGCTTGCTCAACCTTTACCCAGGGGCCCCGTTTCAACGCAAGGTGCAAATGTTTTCACTTGACCAGATGTCTGAGGGGACTTTGTTTTGCTAGTATGGAATCTTCACAATCCAGCTTGCAGGATTAAAAAATAAAATAAGAATTTTCTATCTAAGATCTTTTGATTCTACTTCCACTGTGGTAGGCTCGATCACTCCCCTCCCCCCATTTTTGTTATTAATTAATGCAAAATTGTGTTTAATTTCCCCCCCCAGCCGCAAAAAATAAATCCAGAACCTATGGTTCATCTGGGAGGAGCTGAACGTTTTTTTTTTAAATCTTTTTCTTTGTTGTTGTCAGGTTATGGCGATGGAGCTGCTCTCAACGGTGCTGTCACACTGGTCGAAGGAAACCTGGGTGGAGAAGCCGTTCGGCGGAATGGCACGGCATTCCAATGGCATCACGATCAAATTCCAGCCCTTCTGCCCAGGATTCTTAGGGCCAGGGACTATCGAGGTGGATCTTCTGTTCTATTGGGTTTCTTTTTTTTACCACTGCAGTTTTTTCTTGATATGAAGAGAAAAAAAAAACGCTCTCCAGTAGCAAACAGTTTTTCTTTTTTTTGACAATCGTCACAGGTTTTCGCCCTGACTTTTTCTGTCTGACATAGAGTATGTGCCAGTCATTTTTGTCCTGCTGATTCCCCCCCTCTTTATTTTCTTTTTTTCTTTTCCTGTGTAAGCATTTGTCTTGTTTTTGATTGGGTTTTTTTTGCATGGTAGATTTTATTGGGTGCTGCTGTTGATTCATGGGATCAGTTGAGATCAGGGGCTGTCGATTGCCTGATGCATTTCCCTGCTCCCTTTCCTGGGCTGGATTCGGCAGAAAAAATGAAAACGTTGATTTCATGGACCTGTCAGCTCATCAGCAGCCCCAGGTAAAAAACAATAAAAAAAAAGCTGATAAAAGAGCTGAAAGAAAAGGAGAAAAGAAGAAAATGAACCTTTTTTACGGAGGCAATGACAGGGAAAAGATGAAGAATAACCATGTGTGGGCTATTTGTGCCTTTTGTTTTCTTTTTCAATCTTTTTGCCCTCTTTTGACGATTTTTGACTTATTTTTGGTGGGGTGGGCAAGACAGACTGAGGGAGAGCGATTCCGGTGCGAGGCTGCTGATTTTGTTGTACAAGAAATATGCATGCGGCCTCGGTTGGGAAATTGAATGCCACCCTGCAATGACCGTAGCCAGTCAGACTCCCAACACTAATGGTGGCTTCAATGCTTCTCTGACGTTTTTGGAATCCATGTGCTCTTGGCTCGAAAGAAACGTGTCGAAAGGTGATCCTTCAATTTTTTTTCAACTGTCGGGGGCGTTGGAAGTGGCCTTAATCGTTTTGCTCGATCAACTGTTCAAAAGTAAATAGGAATGTTGAGGGGCGGAATTCTGAGTGGATGGTGTTTCGGGGTTTTCTTAGGTAAAGAGGATTTGCTGGGTCAATGCGAGGAGAGTTTGGCGCACGGGGTGGTTCTGACGCTGAGATATGCAATCGAGGTTGCAAAATGGACTTCGTTGTCTGAGCAGCAAGCCGACCTGATCGGGAAATTCATCGACCGGCTCTTGGCGGCTTTGCAAGAAGGGGCTGACCTGTGTCTGACTGTTTTATCCAATCAGGTGATCCTGCCATGCACAAAATGCATCAGCTTTCTGGACGGATTCCGGTTATGGAAACCTCCATCATGTGGAAATTAAGGTTCATTCGCTCATCCGCCTCCTGATCTTTTTTTTCTTTGTAGGATTTGCGTTTATTTTTATAGAAAAACTTGCATCATATGATGATAAATATTGAAATAAAAACTTATTCCCTCAGGATATTTAGTGGCATGTCTTTGTTAGATGATGGCAAGCATGGGTGCCGAGGATATCGATATGCAGAATGAGGCCTTGGAGGAAGAAGAAGAAGAGGAAGAGTGTGGGGTTCTTGGACCGACAGCCAGAATATTATCCACTGGCACCTGGTTGACCATGAAAGAAATCTCTGCATTGCTAGGAACCATGGCCAGGGTCATACCGATGGAAGGTGATTTTCAATTGCAAGTCAATGATTAATTTTCTTCAAAACGCTCTCATCATCATGTGTTTTCATTTGAGCTAGTTTTCCTCTGTGCATCATAAGTGTGGAGGCATTTCGTTTCTTGTTTGGATAGGCATCCGCAGTCTTGTTCAACACCCATCCTTATCAGAAACTATACGGCAGGGGCTTTTTGCAAACTGAGGTTTTCTTCAACTGGTGAAGAAAACCAGTTCCTTAAAAGAGATTGTGGTGTTTGGGTAGGCGAAGGCATCGATGGCGATCACGTGCTCTTGACGGCTTCTCACCTAGACGTCATCGGTCGTCATTTCATGACGGCTCTGATTCGGATGAAACACAACGGCGCCGTGGACAAGACGGGGGTAGGATTCCAGGAATTGTGCAAACGATTGCTGCAGTGTGGGGATCAAGACAAGCAACGGCTGCCGTCGAAATGGATGGATGCTCTGTTTTCGAGGATTCTCGAAAAAGGGCAGTCGAGGGACGACATCGTTCGCAGGAGCGGCGGTTTGCCATTTGCACTGGATGCGATTTTCACGGCGGAACCTCATAACATTCCAAAGGTAGCGCCAAAAGCCCCTTCTCCCAAAAACGCCCTCCAGTTTTCAGGGGTTTTGATCCGTGGAAATGATGAAAGCCTGTTTTCGTTTTCAATGCATGCGCAAAGCGATTATAACACAGCACAGAACTCACCCCTTCCAAACGCGCGTGAAAGATCGTGATAAAAAACCAGAAAACTTGGAAAGGAAACACGTCTTCAAGGTCCCACAGTGTGTGGCTCCGTTCAGATTCTCCTTCCTCGAGGTCTGAAACGCCTGCTGGAAATCTCCGCCGATTGCGCTGAGGAGCCCTGGACTCGCACCCACGCTCTCAACTCATTGCGGCACGTTTTCAACGACAAAGCTCTCGCAACAGATGCCGCTGCTTTCTTTGCGGAGGGGGTGTGCGTTTGCGTTGGCGGACTTTCGGATGTCTGCTGGGAAGTTAGAAACGCCGCCGCCCTTTGTTTCACTGCTCTGACGACTCGAATGGTGGGGTATAAAAACGTCGCGGCCAGCGGCGCCGCCAGGAAGTCCATCTCTGCGTTCGAATTCTTCGAAAGGTAGGCTGCAAGGAAATCCCCAACCACTTTTCAACGAACCTTGGTACTATCCTCCGCCCTTCTTTGCATGAATGCACAATTAAAGAACGCCAAATCTGGATCATCATTCTTTCCTCTGCTTTTCCAAAAGGTACCCATCCCTTCATGCATTTCTACGCGACAATCTCCAGTCCGCCACTCAACAGCTGTTGTCCACCCCGACCAAAGTTCCTCCTTCTTTGGCACCCGTTTTGCTGCTGCTGGCTCGATTGCTGCCGTCTGTCAGACCCCATGCCATCAACGCCTCCACCGCCATACCATCCCATTTGATTCCAGTTGTTCGGAGATGCACTGGGACTCCACACATGGCAGTTCGAATACTGGCAGCAAGATCACTGGTCCCCCTTGTCAGCAGCGACGATCTCCATGGCTTCGTTATGTCAGTCATGGAACAGACACCTTCACAGGTGGGCCCTCTGTCGCATTCCCCAACCTTGTCATACTGGCGAAATTGGCTCGGGGGAGGATTTCGTGAGTGACTTCCTTTTTTTCCCTCAATGATTCGGACACAACAGAAATCATCACTGTGCTTGGATTGCCGAGGGCTTCCTTTCAAATTTAAAGAAAAAGCTGGAGGTTTTCTTACTGAGAAGGGGACTGCTGTCTCGTTTTGCTCGATCAAGGATGGTGGTGCCTTTCCGGACAGCAACTTGACCCATGGGAATCTATTGACGCTGCGAACGCTGCTGGCATTCACCGATGCATCGCCCTCTGTACACAAGATTCAACCAAACTTGTTGAGAGCTCTGGAGGAAAGAATCTGGCTGCTCCAGAAACCGAACATCGCCTGTGGGATTCGGCTAGAGTACGTCCGGATATTGATGGTGGTGTTTTCTGAGGGTGCCCAGAATTTAGCGGAGGCTTTGAAAGATTTTGGATCGAGGGTCATAGCCGCTCTGGACGACGTGATTGAAAATGCAGAGAGTTGGAATCGAGTGGTGGACCCGATGACTGCTCTCTGGCTCAAGGTGGGAAGCTGCCTGTTCATGTTAAATGCGGTACTGTTTCGCATTCCTGAAAAGGGGAGGTGGGGGAACTTCTACAGGAGTTTTAAAGTAAAACGGATTGAATGCTAGCTGACTCTCCCCCCCCCCGAAAAAAATAAAAAATAATCCTTTTGGGAAAGGAATTGGCAGAAGATCAAACCGGAGACAAAGGGCAAAATGGTGAACTTGCAAGTGGTGATGTTCCGACAGGAAGCACCACATGCTTGTACGTAGTTTGGAAAGAGTCCAGAGGGTTTTGTTTAAAATACTTGCCTGTTTGTTATCAATACAGGAGTGCGCGAAATTAAGGTTTGGACCGGTTGCATATTACGGCTCCAGCTTATGGAGCGACAGACATTCGTTGGAAAGAGCCCTGGGCAGTCCAGTGTACGAAATCCAAGTTGCAGTGTTGAAATCCCTATCTAGAAATCACGTTCTATTAAAGGGGGCCTGCCCTAAGGAAACGCTATTCTGGATGAGGGACGCTCTAGTGGGGCTGCTGCAAACTGTGACTAATCCCAAGGTGAGCGATGCTTCGATTTTCTTCCCCCTTTTGTTTGGCTCGTTTTTTCTTGAATCTGTTGGAGGGTGTTCACTTCTGGCTGGAGGACTGAAAAAAAAAAAAAAAACGAAAAGAAAGCAGAGAGAAAACTGATGGGAATGAAAATTTCTGTCTGTTGTTTTGGCATTTTTGCCTACCCCACGCCACATCAGCAAGGTCAAAAAGCCTGCTAACCATTTAGAATTCATTATACTGTGCACTTTCTCGTAATTCCAACTGATGTTCATTAGGTGCTCCGAAGAGTTCTGGAGCTGCTGACGTGTGTTCTTGAAAAAGCACCAACAAACTCCTCATTTCAAAATCCCCAATCCGAGTGGGAAATCACCTCACGAATTCTGACCTCCAAGGGTGGACCCATCAATGTTCGAATGAGTGCTGTGGAGTGTGCGGGGCAAGCTGGCCGGTGCCTTCTGAACATCCACTTGCAAGAAAAAAACATCCGTTCCGTCAGGGAAATCGTTGGGCGATTTGCGGAGTATTTGTCATGGTGGAGCCGGCCTCAATGCTCGATCGATTTGAGACTGGCGGTGGTGGGCATGTTGAAATCCTCAGAAATTCTGAAGGTGAGCGTGTGGGTGCCACCTGTGGATTGCTGTACGTATCATGGCCTGTTGGTGCAGTGAGGGGGGTGTTTGATTTCATTGAACGGACAAAGAAACATGATTTCTGTTGATCTTTTTTCCCCATAAATTAAGAAAAATATTAACAATTTAATGGCGAGTTTGTTTAACAATTGAAATTTAAATTTAAAAAAAAGAATGTTTGCAAAGTCGGCTTTCAAATGCCATCGTCTTTTTGTTCCACTTTTAACTTTTTGGTTAAAGGATTGTATTTTATTATATTTTATATTGAGATCGTTGGCTTGATGTTGTGTTTTGCAGGTCCCTGTGGATATGGGGGGCGATGGGTTGGTTAGGATATGGTTTTCTGCTCTGGACCTGTTGGAGGATGAAGAACAGTCAGTCAGGGAACGGTGTGCCGGAGTGGTTGCGAAATATTTGGATTTTGCAGATGGTATGATATTGCATTTGTTTTTTTTCCCAAAATATTTTCACTTGGTTTTCAATATTTACTATTTTTTGGGAAGGAGCCATGGCAGGGCCAAAGAACATGCACAAATGCAACCTTTTTGCATTGAAATTCCCCTGGAGTTTTTTTCTTTGTTTTTTTTTCCCTGGACGAATGGATTTTATTGCTGTTGACTTCACCAGCTCGGTGTAAAACCCTTAAGGGGGTGGCGTTGCATGTCTGAAACTTATTTGGTTCGAATGTCAGAAACTCATGGACCAAGAGATGGGCTGCATGCAGAAGCGGTGGTTCGGGAAGCTGTGAAAACACTGGTGAACAAATTCGGAACAAACTCAGAATTGATCAAGAGCATGTTGGATTGGGTAGTCGACCCCTCAAAAAATCACGAGGTAAGACTGACACAGAATCAACCTGTCTGTTTTTGTCGGAATTTCAGAAAGGTAATGCTTACATTCCTGTGTGTCGACAAAACTTTGGAGGGCTGTGAACCACCCAACACTGAATCGCTCAAGTTAATGATTTTTTTTTCTTCTTCTTCTTTTTTCTTCTGACCGTCTTCATTTTAAAATCAAAATATTGACAGGAGGAAATTCGGCAGCCTTCTCCGAGTGGTGTATCCGTTCCAATCCCTGGAATCGTGAGAAAAATGTTCGACAAAGAACTGGACAATGACCACCAGGAGCCTTTGCTACGCAGCCAGCTTGCTGCCCGCAACATCCCTAGGTTTCTGACTAACCCAGGGAATAAAATCGAATCTCTTTACCAATCCTGGCAGAAAGAGGTGGCTGCCCACCTGGATCGCTTGGTGAACGAAATCGAAGGCCTTGGCAATTCGGCTTGGGTGGGGGGTGCGACGAACCATCCTCATTTTTTCGTGCCAATGTATAGAGTTTTGTTAGGATTGTGGGTGGCTGCCGATGTCTCTGAGTTGAAGGATGTAGTGGGAAAGGGTTTGGTCAGACTGGTGGAAAAAGTTGTTGATGGAAGAGTCAGTGTGCACCCGATTTTGGGAAATCTGTTGGCATGCGTGTTGGAGAGATATGAAAGCGGAAGTGGGAATGCGATCGTACCAGTAGAGGTTTCGAAAGACTCCGTGAAGGCTCTATTGGATGATCAATTTGATCCAAAATTTGATCCAATCTTTTTGGGAGATTTGTAGCTGGTGCAAAGGCGAAACACTCGGAAGAAAGAGTGGGTGGGGTGGGGATGCAGAAAGTCTTTTCACTTTTTGACAGGGAAATCGATGTTCAATTAGGAAACTATTATCATTGTTTGTCTTCGTGAGGTCAGCAAAGGGATATGCTGGCCAAATTGCAGTGAAACTGGGGAAATTAGTGGCACTCGCTTTTTTCATTAAAGGAAAAATTTCAGTGTAAGGCTCACATGACATTTTCTGAAAAGACGCCATGACATGTATGGTTGGTTGATGGAAAAAGACACGAAACGATTCTTTCTGCCCCCTTCTGTGTTCATTTCGCCAGCACGATTACATTGTTGCATTCCCATCCATACAAATCGAAGTGCGAGTTGAAAAAAGTGGCTGCGGTTTGAAAAGCTTTTTGCTCCAAAACCGCCCACGATTTTGACAGGGTCGAATCGCAGCCGACGATGTGGGAAGGAGGAGTTGCATCTGCATGTATACCACAACAAGTTGAGGTGGAAAGAATTTTGTTTCTATGGAACTGATGGCAGAGTTTTGGCTTATATCTTCTTGGTCCCAAAAAAGTGTATCTCACCAACACCCAGGCTGAAGACCTCGATATTTGTACAATTGTTCGAATATGTTGAAAGAATAAACAAATAAATAACCACCTTCGCTGAGAATGTGGTGGGGCAATGACCTTACTCTGCGAAAAGTAGCCCTCCAGCCATGCTCGCGAATTGGAGCGAAAAACATCGCTTTCCGAAACACAGCTTTGCGGTGTGCATGGTGGCACCAGCTCTGGATGCTGCGTAGTCCCCAAATCCAGATTCATTTCTGCAACGGATCTTGCCCAGCCTGAAAGAAAGTGGCGAAAAAAAACAGAGAGAAAAAAAAAGCAGCAAAACAACTCAGTTATATGAAGCTTTTTGATCGAAAAAATTTTGAGACAAGAAATTTGCCCTGAACGATAGGCAGATTCCTTTCGCAAAATCTGTTCGTGTTTGCAACAACTGAATGAAGAATTGAATGTTTAATCTACATTCTAAGCCAAACTTGCTCAACGACGGCTCCCCACAACGAGATGATTTAGCCAAAGCCCTTCAAGAGAAAAATCCTGCTCAAAAAAGTCCGTTCTGTAAAGAAATCCTCAACGGATTTTGCCTTTTCTTTTTTTCTTTATGGTCATGCTAGATTCTCCTCGGCAGAACGGAATTCTTTCAAACTGTTTTGAAATGGTATTCTGTTGGGGTGCACCTGGAGGGGAACAGTCCAGGAATCTCATCGGGACGTTTTTCTTGTGCAGATACGAATAGAGGGGCATCGAGTGGCAAGGTAACAAAAACAAAACGCTCTGCAGCTCTCCATCAGGCAGTCCTCCCAAATAATCCACTGCAGAAATCGTCCCCCTGATTTAATTCTCGATCAGTTTTATTCCAAGCTGAGCAAAAAGAGAATTGCAAAGAAAATAAAAATGCAGGCATATCCGTTTCAAAAATAAAACAAAAGTTTTTTTCTGCTCTTTTCTGGGGCTTTGCCAATTCATGATTTCACATTTTAGTGCTTTCATTATTTCAATTAAAAACACCCCTCAAAAACACGTAAAATGTGATATGTGAAATCTCAAGCACCCTACCTCTGATGGAAAACGGAGAAAAATACCATGAAAGGAATTTGGAGCCCAATCACAACGAACACCGCTGCTTTCCACACCGCAGATTTTGGCGTCTTCTCTTTGGAAATCCTTGAAACCCCGCTGGCAAAATCGTCATCTTTTTTCCCTCCCTTTTTGCTGGCTGGCTGCAGTTTCTGCAATGCATACCCACAGAAGGGCATGCACAGAAGCACAGCAGGATAAACGTATCTGCCAGACAGGAAAAAAAAAATTTGTTTTCAAAAAGCTGTGGTAGCTTCCCTTCCCCCCTCTACCGCCCCCCCCCCCCTCAAAAAAAAAGAAAATAATAATTAAAAAAAAAATCCAGGGACTTGCATAGGGTTGTTCAACCCTGATCAATTTTCTCTAACCACAAAAAAAAAATGTATATAAATTGTACTAAAATATTATTAATTAAAAGCACCACCAGCAGCTGTAACATGGATGGGCAGTTAGATCCAGTGGAGAAGATGATGTATCGATGGTTAGATGACAAGTAGTTGGTACCATGTTTTGTGATTGCCAAGGCAAAGAGGTTAGGAGGTTATGTGGGAAGGTACTGGCCATTAACAGTTAGGCCATGAGTTGGATAAAAAGGGAACCAAAACAGTAAACGACGTTTTTTCTCTGTAATCAGTCTTTCATCCATCCTTTTTTGTGACGAGCTGACTTCGAATCCAACAGCAGCACATCTGCTGACAGCCCAAGTAGAAGTGTTCCGACAATTTCTGGGCATACCTGAATTCCTTGTGGCCAATAAAACTGTGACATAACAGATACCACATCGCCCATCCAGCGATTTCCCTTTTTCCAGAAGCCCACCAAACTGCAAAGGGAAAAATGAATATCAATGGGCCCAGCATCGCAGGCAACCCCTGCGCATGTTGTTTGCACACCCATTATTCACAAGCAGTGTGTGTTTTTAAGAGTATAAATCCCTTTCATAGGGGAAATTTCTGTGCAGTCTCATCATGGATCCAATGACTAATCCCTTCAATGGCAAATTAAAAAAATAAAAAGCTTAACGAAAAATTAAAAAGTGATTATCTGCAACGGAAAAAAAAAAAAGGAAAAAAAAAGTTAAAATAGAATGGAGTGAAGCAAAAGGGAGCATAATTGCACCTGGGTGAAGTACCAATGCCAAGGATGGCTTCCGTACAACACTGCCACTCCATCGACTTGATTGATTTTGAAAAACTGCCAAGGAGGGAAAACAAACCTACGGGAAAAAACAACAACAAAAAAAAACACAACTTCACCCCGTGAAAATTGAAGGCTGATTTTATGGAGGTGGCATAATTTCGCACAAAAAGCGAAAGTTGAAAAAAAAAGGTGAAAGGTGAAAAAAAGAAAAACCGACAGAAGAAACTGACCTCTCATAGAACCATCGGTCGGCTGCAAGCGAAGCTCCCACCACCACCACAGCCAGCGAAATCACTTCAATCACAAACTGCAGCCGTTTTCTCGAACGAAAAATCTCCAGCAAACCTGCTCAAATAAGCAACCAAAACAATCAGCCAAAGGGAAAAAGACAACCCCCCCCCCCCCCAAAAAAGAAGAGGTTAGAAACAAAGAAATAACAATGGTAATAAATAAAATATGGCAGTTTGTCAAATCAGCTGCAATGTCCTAACCACACAGCGACTACAATATCATAATTACGGCTTTTTTTTCTGCTTTTTTTTTCCTTTCACCTATGGGTATCCAGAGCATTGCACTCGTTGGCCTCATCACCACACAGCATCCCGCCACAAAGATCGCTAAGGGCCTGCCCCAGTCTGACCGAGGAGCATTGGAGGTCCCATCATATTTGCTGGTCAGACTGGGCCAATGGTAAAATGCCACAATCGTCAGGCACGCTTCCATGCTGTTCGAGAATGTCCTCACAGAACAATAGAAATTGAACCAACACGCCAGTTGGCATAAAAGGGCAAACCTGAAAAAAGCAAAAAAAAAAACAACAAAAAGTGAAGTTTGTGGAGTGTTGAAAACAAAACTGCCCCCAAAAAATGATATTTTTTCCTTGCTTCTTTTTTCTTTTTTCCTTTATAAATGCCTTGGTTAGTGGGGGGGATTTTTGGGCGACCAACAGATAAATTGGGGCTAACTTTTCAGCAGGGCCCCCCCCCCCCCCCGAAAAATCAAATATCTGCAAGGAAAGTTTAACTGGCATCTTGTTTCATCTATCCTCATGTGCCTGTCTGACATGGGGGCCTCACACCAACGCAACAATTCACCATGTACCTTGCCGTTTCTTTCCCAAAAATCTTCTTCGATACCCCATGCACATGCACGTCGCTTAAAGCAGCAAATATAGATTGAAGCAAGCGAGGGGCGAACGCCACAGCCCATGGTGCATCCAGCGAAAAGATTTTCAGAGGCCAATATGCCAAAGAGAGCATCATCGGGTACAGAATGCTTCTCAATCCTGCCGCCCATTCCCATGTGAGGTGCCCATACCTACATCCGCATGACTCCACTTTAAAATCATATTCTTGTTTGGAATCTGTTATTTCAGAGGTAATGTGGGATCCACTTCCGAACAAGCACTGTACTCCATATTGTCCGAAGATCTCACACATTTTTAAGTTATTTTCATCCATTTTTTTCAGCAGATGTGGTGTAAATGCATGCTTTCCAGAAGATGTCAGAACATCTATTAGGTAACAGATTTATTGTCTATTTTTAATCGATTTGATCCCGAGATGCACAAAACAAAGGGTTTCTGCTGATGTAAAGACGGCTGGACCTACCCAAATGCGATCTTATGCGCCACCTCGGATCCTTGCCAGAACTCATCGGGGTCGAAATACGTTCGGACCACCAAAGCGTTGAATACTCGAAACGCAAGACACCACCAAAACAGTTTCCACATTCTGACCGCCCAGTTCGAGGTTGCACCCCATCCATGCACAATAGGATGAGAATATCGAATCCAACAGGTCTGGGGTGGGACTCGAAGCTCACCAAAGGATGCAGACTGGAGAATCGAGCGCAGTCAGACGGACATGCAAGCGTGGCGTCTTCGCGCTTTTTTGATCTTGGCGATATTTGGGGCCTACCCGTTCCTTCGGCATGCTGTTTTTGCGCCGAGTTTCAATTTTTCGCAGTGTTGGGACCATTCCTTGTGCGGCGTTTACAAAGAGCCCTGCCAGTGAAAGCAACTCGAGTTTCATTCCCTGCAAGCAAAGATATGAGGCTGGAAATGGAAGGATAAGCGGCGGAGGGCAACCGCCGCCTCCGACGCCAGTGTTCAGAACCAAGTGTCCAGTGAGCGACCTCGTGACGTTTCCCTGGTTGAATGGGACGTCTCGAGATCCCTTGAAAGCTTCTTTACTAAAACACCACGCCAGGCTCTTTTCGGACTCCGCGACCGACGGCACCGGTGAGGAAAGGCTCGCAGGATCTGTTATATAGTCGTCATTATTGACGTCTTTGACGTCTGTGTTGGGGAAACGTGTTTTGGCCTCATCTAGCACTCTGGATTCTTAAGGAGTGATTCTCAGGCCTATCCAGCTGCCCAAACAGGCTGGGAGGTGTGCAGGATTTTCAATTAACAATTTTTTTTGTCAGAAGGTGTGAGGGATGGGGCGGACGGTGGTGGCAGACGGAGACCCTCTCTGTTTTCCTATGATGGGTACGTGGATTATTATGACAATGCTGATGCAGTGATTGAGTGGTGCCATTCTATAAAGGTGCGAAAACTGGCATTGATTGTAAACGGAGGGCTTTGATGATTTTCGTATTTTTGGATGCATGCATGCATGCTGCTTTCTTGTGTGGGGATGATTTTTTTTCCCCGACATCCCATTCATTCACCAATTTTTTTTTCTCTATAGTAGGCTGTTTTTTTCCATTTGAGTTCAATTTCTGACGTCTTTTTGTTCTTTTTTTTTCCCCTCAAGGATAAAGTTGAGAGAGTGATTATTGAGTTTCTTTTTATTTTCCTTTTGGCTTGCCATTGAAATGTCAAAGGATGTGTGGGCCTTTGGGTTCGACGCTGAATGGGACAAAGAAGACGTGCATTCCGAAAACCTATCCCCCTTGGCTTTGCTGCAATTTGTGTACCTCCTCAAAGGCGAAATCAAGGTCGCCCTCATCCATTTGTCGAAAATCAAAAGGATGGCACGGCCTAAGACGAAGGAAGCAATCGCAGGGATCCCCCTCGCTTTGAAACAATTCTTGGAGGTGCTTTCGAGATTTCCTCGCAAAAGAAACCTCTCTCTTTCTCTAAATCGCTTCGAGCATCTCATTGATTGGGTTGCGACCCTCCTTTTTTCGATATGTTGTTTTAACGAGTCAGTTTTGCAAAAACCTCAAAATCTGATGTCAGATGTTGTAATGATGGAAAAAATCGATACTTTGTTACTCTGGTCGGTGAACTGAATGAAAAAGAATCCTGACCCTCTCCACTGATCCAAATTCCTGCAAAGAATGAAAAGACGAAACACTGGCTGATCGATTTTCTTATGTTCTGCACAAAGGGCAAGGGGATTGGTGATAAAACCTTGTGTAAAGCCTTGTGTAAAACTCGTTCTGATTTGATTGTGTTTTTTTTTTCCACCTTCGTTGGAGAAAGGATCGAGGAAAGCACAAAGCTGGGTGTAATCTATGGCCGGACGTGGAGAAATTCCAAACATATCATGCGATCAAATTTCGAGGTTTGGTGGATATAGACCCTGGCCCCAATCACAGAGGTATCAAGAAATTGATGGCGATGATTTTCCGAGTGAAGCTCCACAGGAACGCAGCGATTTCGATCGGAGAATGGAGCAAAGATTTGACGCAAGAGCAACTCCATTTTGCGTCGATGAATGCCTATGCTGGTTTCCTGGTGTTCAGAACGTTCAGGAAAATCGAGGAAGTTCGTTTCTGGCAGGAGCTGGGGCTGAATCCTGATCCGATAGTCGCTGCCATGCTCAGCGATGATTCTCGGATTCACCAAATCAGAGGCTGGTGATGTAGCAAAAATAAACAAAGAAAAAAAAATGACAGTGAAATGGTTGGAATCGGATGAATGAGCTGTTGCTCATTGGGGGGTTGTGAAACGGTGTCAAATTTTTCTTTGCCAGGGGAAAATTGCCGTCGTGTGGTAGTGAACGTTTTGAGACATGCTGTCTGGTAGAACCTAGAAGTGCAATCGGGGTCAAAAAAGCAAATTTAATGTAATTTTCACCAATGTCGAGCAGAAAACGAAACAGAAAAATGAAACCTTTTCCTCAGGTTTGTCGAACGGTGAATTCTTCTTGTTACATATTGATAACGGTGCCTTCCCTGTCGAATCGTCGACCCCATCCTATCTTTTTATAATACCCGATGTAAAAAAGCAAAAACTACCAAGCCCAACCTCCAACTCTCGTCTACCCGCTAATCGATTCAACTGCATTCCTTGACCATAAGAAGAGAAGAAAAAAAAATCCACGAGGGAAAAAGAAAACAACGATAATTTTTCAACATAAATTCACTGAAGATTTTTCTATCGACCCACCCTGCCAAGGCGAGAATCCGTTTTTGGATTGGCGGTATACTCCTGCACAGCCATTATTATTATTATTATTCATTATTTAATGTAAATTTATCAAGCCATCGACCCCCCAGATTCATGCGATCTGCTGGGTATAGTTGCCAATTGAAATTTGCTTCTTTCTTCCTCACTATAAACCATTCATAAATTTTCCAATAACAAATGTATCGTTTTCTTGTTTGTTTGTTTTTTTTGTTTTTTTTGTTTTTTTTTGCAACGATGGCCCCAAGAAAAAAAATAAAAGATTCTCAAAAAGGTTGATAGCATCCATTTTTATCAATTTTATCAATTTTTGAGAAGTTACCTGGGCTTTGACGATCGTTCTATCGATCAACGACTGCAATTGTCGAACATCTTTGACGAAAAGCATTCTCAGCAAAGTGGCGGCTTTGTCTACAGCTTTATCTAGAACAGACGAGGAAATTTTTTTTTTTTCAATTTTTCAAGAATCAGCCATATATTTTCTGTTTAATATTGTTTTTCAACAATGAATAATAAGCAAAGAAGATTCTTTCTCTGTTTTTAATTGTTAGAAGTATGCACAGTGTAATTTTAGGTCGCACTAACCCCCAGTGGTGAACCCCAGTGGGAAATCCTCGATTTTGAAGCCGCCTTTCTTGGAGTAAGCCAAAGCTGGAAGGATTTCACTGGTCAAGCATGCTCGAATAGCCTGAAGCCAAAAAAAAAAAATAGAAAAATAAAAACAGCCAAAAGTCTTTAAAACATCGGTCGATAATCGATATTGGAAAATTTCGATTCGTTCGCTTGTTGAGCAGCTGGGTTCGAGACGCAAAAAGAAACAGAAAAAACTGGAAAGGAGATGGAATGAAAGGAACACTCACATTGGCCTTGTCTACCATTGATTCTGATGCAATTTTCAACTTCAGAGCTTTGCATATCTTTGTCAGCAGCTCTGGCACATCATCGCTGCCCACTATGTGGAGGAGGGGGGTGGGGTTGCACACAAAAAAACAGAAAGTCAGAATTCAAACGATATCGCAAGGACCTACTTAATGACGCCATTAAAAAAAATCGGAGAGAGAGAGTTGGAAGCGTCGAGTGCGGGCCTCTTTTGGGACAGACTTGGACATTCAAAATAATAAAAAAAAGTAAATGAATTGTGCATCTTCCAGACGTCAAATGCACTCACCATCTTTAAACGGCTCCGGTGGCTTTTCCTTTCCATGACTCACTGCAAGATCTCTTGCAAATGAGTTCAGGACTTTTCCTGAAAAAAAAATACACAAAAAAATACACAGGCCATGACCATCAGTTTCACAAATGAAATGAAAGGGGGGGGGGGGGGAGAAAAATCGTTATGGGTTTGTTCAAAAAACTTGGAGAAAGCCAGTACAGAAAACTCGCAAAGGCAATCTTCACCATGCAAAATGTGAGCAGCTCTGAAGCCCGTAAATTTATCCAAAATGAAGCTCCAATGAAATTCGGGTGGTCGCCAGGCTCCCTTCTGCATGGTTTTACATTGCGGGCAAAATTTACGTTCATGTACATCTGTATGTTTTTTTCTTCCTTTTTTTTGGGGGGGGGGGGGAGGGGATGCACTAAATGATAACAAGTGCAATCATGTCAACTTACCAGAATCTTGGTAGTCGAATCGAGTGGATGCTTGAAGCATCCAGCCAACCATGGAATCAGGATTCTTTGGATCGAACTTCATCGGGCAATCCATCAATGTAAGATACTGTTGAAGGAAAAATATTTTTTAATATAATAAAGTAAAACAAAATGACCAGAGCAAAAAAGAAGAAAAGAGTAGAAAATCACCATAAAATCAGTGACATGTGACAAACACAAACAGAATGAATGCTGATCAAGAAATCAGTTGCAAAGCTGAATGCTCCTCCAGGAATAATTTAAAGGGAAAAAGAAGGTTCCGAAATAAAAAAGACTGCTTGATAAATTTGAAGGGGGGGGGCAATGAAGGCCTAGCACCTGCCTTTCTGAAGTGGTCATCCCATGCAGGGTGGTTCAATGATTGCAAAGGCTTTCGCTGTTCCAGTTTGTAAAACCTGATCTGCGTGTGCAGTTTTTTTCAACAGGAAAATTAAGCAAGTCAGAGCACAGCCAAATTGGATGGAAAGGGATCGACTTCTTTGGTTTCCTATTTGCCCTTAGGAATTTAAAAAACAAGAAATATTATTGATTCGGGAGTTCTAGTTTTGCTGAAATTAAAAACAACGATTGCTACATGCCAACAGATTTATTTTTATGCTCTGCTGAGAAACGATGGAAATTTCCACCTTCATATTTTCCAACCAAACCATCAGTTTCCTGAATTCGGTTGGCTTGCTCGAATCGAAAGATTCGATCCCGGGATACTCAAGCGCCGCCAGCATCATTTTATTCACGGCCATGGTTCCGTTTTCTTTTTCACTCGCGATCGGAAAATTGCGCTGTCGCCAGTTGAGGGTGTCTGGAAATCGATTGGTAAAAGTACTGCGCTCAAATGAATCGATGCAGAAGCCCATTAGGAGAAGACACCCTGCATGTCAGACATGGACAGATTTTTCTAAATTCTTCAGATTTTTTTAGCCGTCAACTGTCAGCTCCTCTGATGGGATTCTTCGTGTGTGGTGTTGAGTGCAGCAAGCATGCAAAGGGCAAAACTGGAAAAAAAAACTTAGGTGGGAGCCTGGTTTTGCCAGAAATCAGCGTGAGTAATGGTTGGGGCATTATCCATAGTGGTTCTTGTGCACACAACTTTCCATATCTGGTAGGTGGAACTCAGCAACGAATTGGGGGAGAGGGGCTTTGAATGCTGTGAATGTTGTATGATGTACAAAGCATACAGCAGAGTGCCTTCCTGGATTCCTTTTCTTTTTTGCCCCAGTTTGGAATTTAAAAAGGGGGATGTTTGTTGAGGATTTGTCAAAATTGCTCTCTAGCAGGAATGTTTGCATCCATGCATGCAGCAGGGGGATATTCCTGACCATATTTCTATAAATATTTTTCCGTCCCCTTCACTACTTATGGAGGATTCAGTTTGATTTCATGTTGGCATTGAAAAACAGCAACTGGCGGCTCGTAGGAACGGTCCTGATCCGATCCCATCCTTCAATTGGAAAGCGTGCCGTTGATAGCAACGTCCCCTCCCCGGGAAAACTCGAATTCACACAAAAAGATCAACCCATCCCAACAATGACATATACAACGTGCAATAGTTTCCGTTAAGGCTCGTTCTTTGCTTTCATCGCGTTGAGGGCATCCAGTAGCTTTGACACATCACTAACTACTCCCGTCCCTCCTTTAGTGGCCATGCTTGGAGGCGAAGGAAGGGTTATATCTGCTTCGTCTTCCTGAATGGGCTGGACTGCACCAACATCTTCGGAACATGCCGCTGTTGGGGTATCTTCGGGTGGGGGTTGTATGATATTTCGCCGGAGGAACTCCCACCTAGGCTTCGCTCTGCCACAGTATATTTCGCTTTCATATCCATTGGGAGGGTCCAGGATGAACTTTCAAAACTCAGCCAAAAGCGGCTGGGGATGGGTGATTTTCAAGGACAAGGGGAAACAACTACTCAGAAACGGTCTTCGTATTTGGTGTTTCTTGGAAGGTTAAGGTTGCGACTCATAGCTTTGCGACAAAGAAAACCACAACTTTAATCACTTGGTTCAATAAATTGTGGCGTTTTCGTGGAGGGATAAAAGAGGTCGTGCCTGGCATACCTTGATTCAGCCGCGATGCTGGCAGTCTCTAGGTTAGAGGCTCGACGAGCGATGTCCAAGTCGTTGCGCTCTTGAACTTTCTCGTGGTAGGCGCTTTGGACTTTGTCTACCTCTTCGTTGTACTGTTTCTTGAGACCCTCCACCTAGCACCAAGCAATCCCGTTATCTACCAATCGCAATCACATTCCAACATGCAATTCTTCCCTTGGTGGAAAAGAAAAAGCCCTCTCTGAAGACCAACAAACCTGATTTTTCAGTTTCTCGACATTGTCGTGCACTCTTCCAAACACGTCATTCACTGTGGACTCTATAACCTGTTTGCAGTTGTCTTGGGAACCATCCAGCTCCTCCTTGATGTGCTTTTTCAGGGATTCAATTTTCGCATTGGCCTCGACCAGTTCCGATCGAACTGAGAATAACGCAGATTTCAATGGGAAAGAGACCTGATGCTCGCAGTGTTCGATGTACACGTGCAGTGCCTAGCAGAAAACAGCAACATTTGCTTTGGGGGAAAGAACCGTTTTTCCAATGAATTTATTTGTGTTTTGCTGGCTGGGCCGATAGTTACCTCCTGAACGTCGCCGATGGAAGCGATGCAGTCCTGTCTGTGAGTATCAGGCTTCAGCAACGTATTGACGATTTCTTTGTCGATTGGGATTTCTTGCGCGATAGCCCTGATAATTGAACGGATAATATCTTCGAGCCGCTCCGTTTCTCTCTTGTACTTCGCGCGATCTTCCAGGAGTCTCACACTTTCGACTGTCGAAACATCGAGCTGTGGAATGAAAAACAGACAAGGGTCTAAGAGATGCTTTGGTTTGGTTTCAACACAAACTAGACATCTCCTTTTTTTATGTGGTTTTAATTTTGGAACAACAAGGCTCCGGTGGGAATTATACAGAGCTGTCTATCCGATTTCTTTTAATTCCACCGAAGACTTGAAGGTTGCATGAACGTTTGAGCATGCCTGTTCTTGCTACCACAATTATCCAAACAAACAAATCTCTTTACAGAAAACGGACTGAAATGCAAACAAAAGAGAACAAAAGAGATCAGGAGACGAGAGGTTAAATTGTCAACGGAATATTGTAACCACTGAAATACTGTTTTCACAAACCTTCATTTCAAGCGACGAGGCTTTCGCCTCAGCAGCACACAGGGCAACTTTGGAAGATCTGGCTGCTTCATGTGTTAACTCGACCTCTCTTCTTAACCTTCCCACCTCCTCCGTCAAGTCGTGCTTTTGTTTCTCCAGTTCTAAAGTCCACCGCGCTTGTTCGCAATGATCCAGACCCATTCCTACTGCATGGCATTTATATACCCTAAAATCGTCTTCCCCGTCTTCGTTTTCTCCTTCACCCATTTGGTTCGACCTCTCTTTGAAGCCCTGGCGGCGGTCGTCGTTTTTCAGTCCCGCCAGAATCTCTGCGGTTCGAGATTCTTCATGTCGGGCTGCAGCGATAAATTGACTCATTTCGTGCAAGGACTCCGAAAAAGAATTTGCTATGCTTGGGGGTGGCGAGGCCGTCCCCATCCTCTTCGTGAATAAAAGGGCGTTTTGCTAGGTTTCGATTAGCTACTGGTAAAAAGAGGATCGGTCAATGGGCGGCAAAGCAAAATGATTGGCTTGGAGGCACGCGACAGAAATGAAAGAAAGCCTGATAACGTTTTCCTCTAGGAAAAACGAAATTAGATTGTGATATTGTGGGCAGGGTGGTTCATGTTATCTGGAATGTCAAGATGGCCCTAATAGGTATCGGAATGAAGTACAGAACAGCGCATCTTGCAGGGGGATGCCAAGTTCAAACCAGCGAATTCCGAATTCGCTAGGAGTCCCAGCAAAGCAGAAAGCAGACAAAAAGGATAAAAGGACTGTCGCTTGATCCGTTTCGTTCCTTTCTGCTTCTTGTGCGTTTTGCACTCTATTTTCTTATCTATATGGTTTTTCAAACTTTGAAAGAACGCTGGAATATCGGAGAGACTGCCCCTCACCAACACTGATCTTTGCTTTTGCAACTGTGAAAGGAGTAATGTTTTATTTTTATTTTTTTATAAAGAATTGATTTACATCACAATATTCGTCTTCTGATCTCTTTTGTTCGTTCAATACCCAACCCATCAACCTTTTGACCGACCTGTTCCGGGCCATGGTGTCCAAAACACCAGAAAAACAACAAAACCTTCCTTGGCAATTTCTAATCAATTCTACCACCCAAGGAATAAATTCGTTGCGACAGTTGGGTATACCCAACTACGAAAAAAACACGACGCAACCACAAGCATCCCTCCCAATCTCAGGTATCAAAACCACCACCACTTCATAACCGAAGATTAATTAATCAACTAAGATTAATTAAGTGGTACCACCACCACCATCAGCAGCCACCACTCCACCAGTGCCTCCAAAACCACCACCATCACCTCCACCCGCCGCAGTGGCAGCTCCAGCAATGGATCCACCTGTGGATGCAACATGTTGGGCAGCAGTTGCCCCATCCTTGTTACTGGATGCCCCCAGCATTTCCAGGTCCAGAAATGGAGGCCGAAGTTGCACCAGGGTAGCCGGTGCTCCTTCTTGAAGAAGGAATTGAAGCTGTGGATCAAAAAACGCTCGCAAAAAGAGTTTGATTTAAAAAGAATGGTTCAGTTTATCTGAAGGAAAGTGACCTGTGGAAGAGAAATTCAAAAGAGTGCTTTTATTGAGTAGTATGGCTGGCTGGCTTCAGAGAGCGGCGTGGTGGACTGAATATCTCCTTGATTTTTGTAACTGTTCAAATATCAATCGATCGAGCGCAAGCTACGGAGTTACGGAATGCATGGTAACGCATCTCAAGAGCTTGCTGCCTTCAAAACACTCCATCGATATCGCATTCCTACCTTTCCCATCAATCTCCACAAGCAGTTCTGTTTCAAAGGGCACCCATCAACCCAAATAAAAACCAAGCAGAACATACCCAAAGATTTTTTTCACATCATGAGCAACCCCTCCATACAGCAGGTTTGGTCTATGAACAGACAGCCACAGGGTTAGATGCCAAAAGATGGACCAATCTAGTTACCTAAAATAGCCTGGCCATACCCACCTATAGGTGGGTATTCTTTAGTTAAAGAATCCCACAAACAACGGTCGGAATTGCCAATCCCCTGAAAATAAAAGAGCATTGGTCTGACTATAATTCATTCATCAAGCGAGTCAAGACTAATCTACCAAGGATCCCACCAGGACTGCATTTCTTTTCCTGAGTGCCTTACTTGTATGCAACCTGATTTGGTTTTCCTTTCCTCTTCCAAAATACAATACATCGAGGCTGGCAGATCCATGCATCTCCCATCAGGGATAGAGCCACGGTGTTTGCAATGAATTTCCTTCCTGTCCACTCTCTGACAAAAGTATTTTATGCCAATGGTGTCTACACTCTGTTTGTCATATCGAATCGTCAATGTTCGAGCCTATTGTCGTCGGAAAAATGTCACGTGTTGAATCAACCATGTTGATTCAACACTCGTTGATTTGACTATAATCAACCGTGTTGATTCAACTCGACGACGATTTCCGATGCTGTCGTGTTGATTCAACCGTGTTATCCAAGGACGGTTGATTTTCGTGGCTTTCAACACACATACGGCATTGCACGCCTCCACAAGAGCGCCAGCATGCGGATCTCCACGTGAACTTTTTTCTCTCTGAAGCTCGTGGGAAACGATAACACCCAATCCACAAGGGCGCTCCGCAACTTGGCGTCTGGTGGAATCAGCTGGAGCATTCCGTGTATAAGCACCCTTGGGTGCGTCTGACCCCGCTGTGTCGGGTAATTTCAGCTTTTGCGTTGTCCGTTTTTTTTTCGGAGTTTACACGACGTGCGCCTGTTGAAATGTTCGTTGCTGAGTTTCGGAATGGTTCTTTTGTGGCGGTTTAGATCTGGCGGACCTCTCGTCTGGAATTATCAACCAGTTGTGGGTCCTCGTGGGGTCTGGCGTTTGGTCGAAAAGGGAAGAAGAAAACGGCTCGGTTTGGACGCACTCGAGGAGCTTCCGACAACCAGAGCAGATGTCGGGTGTACGGCCTTCTGCGGTCGTATCGCTGGCCACCGACGTCGGGACATGAACTTCGCAGAAACTAGTCGTTCACTTGACTTCTAGAAAGAAACCAAACCATCTGCCCCAGTTGGTGGGGATACCGGCATTCCAGTGCCTTTAGAAAAGAAAAATTGCCAAAGTTGAACTGAAAAAAGCTAGTAAAGCAGATATTATTTGTGTTTCAAGAACTTTTTAACTACATAAACATATGTTTGTGATATCTGAATGATGGTTGGGTGCAATGTCGGTTCCAGGGTCTCATTGGACTGCTCTCTGCTAGAGTATGTCCCATTTTTGAAGCTTCATATGGCAGCGTCGTATGCTAGCAGCATGCTGTCCGTTTGGTTGGCTCTCGATGAAGTCAAAGACCCTGTGAGTCCTTGCAATTCTTGAAAGTTTTCTCGGTGACAGGAAACCACTCGTGCTGAAAACAGATTTTAGGGGTGCCTGTCCCTCCTCGACATTAAAAGGGCCCCAAAGAAAAAAAAATAAAAAATTCGAAACAGTGTCAAGACTAGGCCAAGACTGTTGATCTAGAGCTCTTTACACATGTGCCGTGGACTTCTGACCATGGTCCATAACTATTTGTGTCCCTTTTTGTGTTCAAAGCAAAATTTGGGGCAATTATTCGGTCTGCTTTTTTCCTGGACACCACAAGGATAATTGTCTCCGCTAAGAACTCCTCCCTGAGTCCTCCCTGAGTGTTGCTATCAGCAGGGTTAGCGTTAGGATGATGGAGTTTTTTTCCCATGCTTTCCTGCATGAAAATGCAACAGTTTTTGGTGGAAGCCCAGAAGCGAGGTTGGCTGATGGTTGGGGCAGGATCGTCCCCATATGCTATCCTTGTGGTGAACTTAGACGGACGAAGCCTGTGGTTTTAATAGTTGGTGGGTGGAAATGCACATAAGAAAAGAATCTCCACACAAATGAGGCTTGATATCAGGATCTGTTTCAACAAATATCTTTCAGCATGAAAAAAGCGTTCCGAAGGGGAGCTCTAGTTTCCCTATGAAGGGGAAACATGGTGATTGGGATTCCTTTAGGTAAAGGATTGCAGTTGAATCCATTTTGTACACTCTCTTTCCGCTCTTTTTGTTTAGTCTTGTCATTTCCATTGGTGCTTCTGTGACTGAGGATGTGTGGCTGAGGATGCATGAAAGATTGTCAACTCACTGACTCCTTTATTGTGGGGAATGTGGGCTATGGTCTTAGAACAACCGTTCGACAAGGTGCGAAGCTTCCGTGATAATCGAGGGTATTGTGCTAGAAGCCAACAAAGAGTTTCAGACCATTGTCACCAGCAATGTCCCAAACAATACCCAAACAGGTTCTAATGAGAAGATTGATTTGAATGAATCCATGGTACACATTGTGTGGTGGGTTCGAATCCCACAATTCATGATGTACATTTAAAAATTAAATATGCTTTCATTCATCCCAGTTGATTCCTTGGTTGAATCAACACGATCGTCAACACATACCAGTTGAATCAACCCAGTTGCATCCTCAGTTGAATCATCACGATCGTCAACAAGTACCAGTTGAATCAACCCAGTTGCATCCTCAGTTGAATCAACACGATCGTCAACACGTACCAGTTGAATCAACCCAGTTGCATCCCCAGTTGAAACAACACGATGGTCAACACGTCGTGTTGAATCAACACGAGTTGAATCAACAAGCGTGTTGACGATCGTGTTGTTTCAACACGGTTGATTCAACTCGTAATCAACACGTGACATTTTTCCGACGGTGGGGCCTCGTCAAAAATCCTTGCAAAGTCGATTACAACGCTGCGAAAGCTGATGTGATTGGTTTTATCGAGCCACAGGCTCAGGAGATCTTTTTTCATTTCGAACTGAGCCCAGGCCGTCTTGGGAACGTTGGGAAGCTTTCCATCTTGTACCAATGGTCAACACATGCCCCCGACTTCAGATTTTCAATCGAGAGGCTTGGGAACCTGCAGTTGACGCAAACTGCCCCTTCTCCACACCCGTGCTTGCCCCAAATAAACATACAGCTCCCGGAGCACATAGTGGAAACAGGGCCTGTTTCCACTATTAACGACACCACAGCCAAGAAACAAACAGACCATTTGGCCTGGCCCTCATTCTCCACTTTCTCTCTGATTCTTCAGGGGAAATCCACACGCACACAGAAAACAAAAACTAGACACATGTCAAAACATGATACCTCCAATTAACAAATCGTCAGCAGCTTCTTTATTTGGACAATCCTTGTACCTTGCATCTCATGGTTTTGGTTTCAACACTTTTACTAGTAACATTCTCAGAGGGGGGGGGGGGAGATAGTGAAATATGGGTGTATTTTCTTTTAAACCCAAATATATAGTGTGTGTGTGTGTATTAACTTGTGTTTCCCTAGCTGCAGGATGGAACACACTGTTGTACAAATCCGAATCTGCAAATAACTCAGCTTTTCAAAAGTGAAAATCGCGCCAGCGCAACCCTCCACCTCGTCGAGAAAAAGCAACAAAAAAAATTTGAAAATACACCCCATCCCGAAACCCCCAAGCGACATCTACCCAACATTGAAAATCAGTGTACAACAGACTTAGTTTACATTCAGTTCATATCAAAAATATTAATTCTTTACCTTGAACAGCTGGCTGGAAAAGTTCTAGAACTGCAGATCTGCCAAACCGCACACACACACAGACCCTCACCCATCATGCAAGATCTCAGGCAAAAGCAATGATGCCTTCCTAAAGTTATGTTTTTTTTTTCTCTTCTTTTCACAGCTTTTGCTTTAGCTTTTGTTCCATAACGCGGGTACGCAGTAGATGTCGACGTCGTCCTCTTTGTTAAGCATGGACAAAGTTTTTGAGCTTCCATAATAATTATAGTTTCCATAGGTGGAGTGTTTGAGCTCATTCCCACCAAAGTTCCACCAAAGTTCCCTCTACCACGGTTGGCAGTGGGCGGCAGTTCCGCTGTGGAACATTAAAAAGTTCCGCTAAAGTTCCGCCCCCTGCAAACTTCTTCCGTGGTAGAGGGTGTTTTTTACGGGACTTTGGTGGAACTATAGTCCAACTTCGGCGGAATTGTGGGCGGAACTTTAGTGGGAATGAAAAGTAATATTCTTGTGTGTTTCTGTGTTCTGTATTTTTCTGTGTGAATGTTGTGTTCTATTGTGTGTGTGTTTCGGAGTATCTTTGTGTGTAAATATCAGTGGCTGATGTATATTGTAGCTACGACCAAAATACCGTTAACGGTGGCCGTTAATCGCCGTTGTCGATTTTTCGGCTTCGGCAGAACTCTGTTGTAATGTGAGGCATTTCGGGTGCAGGTGTGCTGGACAAACCACAGATTCACTATGGCTGACAGGGCTAACCCAGCCCTTCCACATTTTTTTTTATCGCCACAACAAAATCCATGAAATCTGGACTCTGGAATCCACTTTTTTTCTGCAATTTGACAGAACCCCAAAGTTTTCCTCCCCCCTCATCTTCGAAAACCCCACCCCCCAAAAAAGGCATTCATTCTTTTCTGGCATGAGGGGAAAAGCGACGCTGCTTCTCTCAATCACATTGGTTCGTGAAAAGTAAAAAGGGGATAAAGAAAGACAACACTCCACACACCACATTCCCACACTTTTTCTGTTCCTCCCTTCTGCCTCATTTTGTTCTCTGTATTTCTTTCTGCCTTCATATCATTGGCACCCTTCATATCATTGGCACCCTACATATATAAGAAAATGACCCATCGACCCAAAACCTCATTTTTTTTCTTTTCTTTTTGGTGTTTCCATCACCACCACCACCACCGAGACATTCTATTCCAAAATGCTCACGGATTGATTTTCTCCCTTTCCCCTCCCACTCAAGATTTGTTGCAAATTCTCTTCACAACTTTCACGACATCCTCTACTTGTGGCAGAGCCAGTTTTTCGAGATTGGCTGCGTAGGGCATCGGAACATCGGCTCCGGTGACTCTCTCCACTGGGCCGTCCAGCTCATCGAAACACTCTTCCATCGCCACTGCGGCGATTTCTGCTCCGATTCCGCTCTGAGGCCAGCCCTCTTCGACGGAAACCATTCGGTGCGTTTTTCGGACCGATGTGGTGATCGCTTCGCGATCCAGCGGTCGTAATGATCGGAGATTAATGACCTATTGTTTTCAGAACAGGATGCGACTCACACAACAGCCAGTCTTCCAAGATAATCAATGAAAATCCAGACCCGTGCCACCAGCAACAACAGTCTTCGTGTTTGCACAACTGCACATCTATTCGCATGGATGCTTTTCCACCACTCTTTACAGCGATCCCACGACATACGATTCCAAAAACATGGCAAATACGGCAAAGTGGAGCGTTTAGCCACACAGATATCTTGCCGTATCACCGGTTACTCTAAAAAATTATCCTGGTCTTTAAAGAGCAAGAAACTTCAAACTTCTGGCATCTTTTCTGGGGTCAGATTCCAATTACGTTGCATCTGATAGTGACACTCACCTCACAACTGATCCCTTCTTGAGCAAGGATGCCAGCGGCTTCGAGATTATACCCCACCATTTTCCCAAATCCAACGAGAGTGACATCTGTCCCTTCCCTCATGACCTGAAATCACCAAAAACGAATTTTCTTTCTTTCTGGGAAAAAAAATATATGTTTTATTACTTCATTCATTATTTTTTTTCTTTTCATACTTTCTTGACTTAGAGTCTGGACAAAGTTACTTCAAAATCTAGGCAGTTGGCACCATGCTGTTGGACCAAATAATCACATGGGGGGATTTTCATGTGTCTGGGTTTGACTCTTACCTTGGCCTTGTTCAATGGAATCGTGAAATCCTTGTCCAACACCTGAGGTGTGATTGGGAACGATTGACCGTACAGAATCTCATTCTCCAAAACAACAACAGGATCGGGGTCCCTGATGGCCCCCTTCATTAATCCTCGAGCATCCTCCGAGTCATAAGGTGCCACAACCTGCAGTTTCAACAAACGCTCTCATTCCACCTGCTCAAAAAATATCCTGATCTTGCCTGTAGAACTTTCCTGTGGCAATGAACCCCCCCCCCCTCCCTCCCTTTTCTGCTTCCTCATTTGTCGCTCAGAGCGTGTATTTTTCAATGCTTGAATTTGTCAAAACATCCTTTCACCAAAAAAAAACACGAACTTTCTGTCTATCTATCCTTATGGTCTTATCTCATGTGCCACCAAAAAAAAACCCTCTTGATTGTTGAAAGAGAACTATGTACGAAAATCGCCCCCGACAGCTTTTAGAACCACACGCACCTTGAGCCCGGGGCAATGCGAGTACCAGGCTGCAAAGCACTGGGAATGCTGGGCGGCCACTCCAGCGGCGGCTCCGTTGGGGCCTCGGAAAACGATGGGACAGCTGATTTGACCCGCAGACATGTACAATGTCTTGGCGGCTGAATTGATTATCTGGTCGATGGCTTGCATCGAAAAATTCCAGGTCATGAATTCGACGATCGGTTTCAACCCTGTGAACGCTGCCCCGACTGCGATACCCGTGAAACCTGCCTGAGATTTGAGAAGACAATCGTAAGAGCCTGATTTTTTTTTTCCATTTTTTTTCTGACGACGCAGATGATTTTTTTTTTCTTTTCTTTCTTTCTTTTTATGTAAGGAGAAATATCACAATGTTGTCGCAATGCTTTCTTTTCGTTAGAGATTTTTCTGGAACCGTTTCGAAGTGATGTCTTTTTTCTGAAGGGCAAACTGAAAAAACTTTCTATGATGGGTTGTACAAGTGGCATCGATCCGGACACATGAACAAAAAAAAATTGTGGAAATTCAAGCTGGAAACTCACCTCAGTGATAGGTGTGTCTTTGATTCTTTTCTCTCCATACTTCTGGAGCAATCCCCTGGTGATCTGCAACCGCAAGAATGCAAAAGCGATCAAGCCATGATCATCTGATCAATGTGATCCAGCAGAAACGAATTCACATGATCCTGACCGTGAGGGTGATCATTCACCAAAAATAATGGAACGAAGGGGAGAAAAAAATATAAATAAAATAAAATATATACATATATTGTTTTTATCCTCGATCAAAAGAAAACACACTCACCTTGTATGCTCCTTGATAGTCTGCTACCTGCAAAAAAAAAAATGTTTTGGTGAATTGTGGGGGTCGAACTCAGCAGGGGAAAAAGCAAAAAAACACAAAAGTTTCTTTTTGATCTGTTTTGCTCAACACTTTTAACATACCTCCTCGCCGAGAAGGAAGACGTTTTCATCCCTGCCCATTTCCTCATCCAGTGCCGAGTTCAGCGCGTCACGCACGGTCATTTCCTGCACACACGATGTATTCTCTCTTGAAAAAATAAATGACGACCAGACTCCAGAGGAGAGATCAGCTCCCAGTTTCGGTTTCGAAGACATCCAAAACGGGATCACGCAGACTCTTCTGGTAATCTTTTTTTTTATCGAACGAAAATCACCTCTCCAGTTCGCGCTCTGGTTTACAGAAGTTCAGCCTCATCAAGCTTTTTTATTCTTTTATTTCTTTCATTTCTTCTGGGCGGGGGGGGGGGGGGGGGGGGGGACAAGGGGGCGTTCACCACACCTGGACGGCAGAAGACATCCCTCGCAAGGCAGTCGCAGGGACATTAGCTCCTCCCACCTATTGCATGTTACCCAGAGAAGCGATACAATCAAATCTCGACGCCAAGGAAAACCATCAGTTGGTTCTGTCGAGTTTTTTCCTTCTGCACTGATTCCTTTCCAATCGGACACCATCCTGGACTCACCGCCAAGCGCTGATAGAGCGCTCCCAACTTTCTGAACGACTGCATCTCGTTTCTCGCGAGAAAACCAAAAAGGTGCGGATGTGGTGTCCAGGCGTCCTGGTTCTGATTCGGGGTGCAAAAGTGGCACAAAGAAAGGGAGTTTTTTCTCCGTCTTGACCGAACCAAGTCACTCCTCTCGCCTGATCACGTGATATCGCCTTTTCATTCTTTCGATCTTTTCGCATCGTTTTGGGAAATTGTAACGCACACAACGCATGAACGGAGGAAAGCAACGCCTTCTTGTTTTCACTTGCACTCCAAAGAGGGACGGATAGCACTGGTGGCGAAAAAGAATGTTTGTGCAGGGAGGGTCGAAGCTCGTCAGGATCAGAGTTGAAAATCTGGAAGGACAACCCCAGGCCGAGATGGGGGCAAAATTAGGTGGGGAACTTCTGCAGGACGTTGAGCTACCAAAATGGTTGTGCTGTTGCTGTTTCAGAAAGGATTGGTTCCATGATTTTCCTAAAGAGTAAAACTATCTATCCAAAAACCACATTGCATGCATCTTTCCCTGTCGATACATTCAATCCAGGGAAGCCTCCAATTCTCTATTTTCGCAACTGTCAGAAAGCCTTTTTTTCGTGGCGCTTGGGCATGTGGAACCAGCCACCATTTCCACCAGTTTTCAACAATTGAACAGATTTTCCCCTGCTGTTTCTATATGGAGTCTCCTACCCCGGGTCGACACTGACACAGTAAAAATCTGCATCTGCATTTGGGAAAAAAAAAACAAGCTTTTTTGTTTGTTTTATAAAAAAAAGGCGAGAGTGTGATAAGAATGATTTTTTAGAAATCCTCCATAACATCTTCCAACACCAGTGCAAGATCCAACGAAATCCACCACATTCCATCGACTATTTCAGTCAGGATTCCTCCCCACCCCTTCCCTAACCCCCCCCCCTCTCTGAGCGAACCCAACAAATCAATAAAACCCATCGTTAATTAGGGAAAACTGTAACTTTCAATCGTTCATGAAATCACACCTCAAATAAAATCAAACTGAGATTCCTGGTCATCCGACTTCACAAGACATTTCGCCAGAAAACAAAAACCAGCCGCCTTCGACAGAGTCAAAAGGCTGCCAGGGGAAAGAGAAACCCTAAGCTTATTCCCCCAAAAAGATTAAGACAAAAAACCTTCAAAATTATGGACCGGCAAAACGGGGCAATCCATCACAAAAAGGGTATGGAGTAATAATCATAATAAGTTCATTCCTCCCCTAAGGAAACCTTCAGTGATTCCTGACGGAGTCGTCGATGGCCTTGGCCAGGTATTCGGCCTTGCTCGAGGAAAGGCCAGCAAGAGAAATTCTGCCATCCTTGGTCATATAGATATGATGCTTGTCGGTCATGTTCCCAACCTTCACACACAGACACACAAATTCCATCAGCAAAGAAAGAAAACACCGAGATGAGGGGAAATGTGGGGTGATCTGTGCGTAAAAAACTGAGGAAAAAAAAAAACGAAAATGAGCAGTGATGGTGGATTCCATCGAACCAGGTTCAACAAACCCAAAAGAGAACTGTACATATTGTTGGTGATGCCCGAAAAGGCTGCACCCAGCAGGGCGAATTCCTATGATCATCTCAAAATATAAAAGCAACATGCACAGAAGAGACACAGTAAACACCAATTTCGTGATTTTCTTCTTCCCTGATGAGAAAACAAATCGGTTGCTCAATCTCCAGAAGGGCAAAAAAAAAATGAAAAAATCAACCACCGTGCGAAAAAAAAAGAAAAGAAAAGACCCACCTGGGCCTCTGTCATTCCAGTGTAGGAGAACATTCCGATTTGTCTCAGAATGAAGGACCAGTCTTTTTCGGGGTTGAGCTTGACCAAATAGTCGTGCAATTCTTGGCGAACGCCCTTGATCCTGCCGGCCATCATCTCCATCTCCCCCTTCCACTGGTCGAACATGTCTTTGCTTCCCACGACCTCGGCCACGATTCTGGCTCCGTGGACCGGAGGGTTCGAGTACATGGCTCGAGCGATTCTCTTCAGCTGGCTCAAAACCTTGGTGGCAACCTGAGCAACAGTCCAAAAAATAACCTCCTTTATCACCTGAATCTGAATCGATCCTCTTTTCCCCGACTCTTCCTCCCCCCGTGTGGAGTGCTACAATTGTGTTATATTCACGTCTCGGTTTATCTTCTCATGCAGTTCTGAAACTTTTTTTGAAAACGAAACGTATGTGCGATTCTCAAAGTACATGTGTAGAATCACAAGCATCAGGATTTCTGACAGGGACTCAGCATTTTCTGGACAGCAATTTTTCCAGTGTTGGAAAAAAAAAACTTCCTTGCAGTCCTCACTCCTCAAAAAAATATCAAAATGATTTGATTTCTGTCTTTGCAATGTCGTATGTTACCTCCTTGGAGCCAGAAACAACATTGAGTGCACCCACACGCTCCCCGTACAGTCCCAAATTCTTGGAGTAAGACTGGGCGACGAAGATCTCCAAACCCTTCTCCACGAAAAGCCTTGGGGCATAGGCATCCTCCTCGAGGCTTCCGGTGGCGAAGCCCTGGTAGGCAACATCGAAGAAAGGCAAATGTCCCTTCGATCGGCAAACTTCGCAGATCTCCTCCCATTGCTCCTTGGTTGGGTCGATTCCGGTGGGGTTGTGGGCGCATCCTGCAAAGAAGGCAGGTGAATATGGCTGAATTCTTGTGCATAGCGTGAAAAACCATGCATATCATTCGGCGATTAATGACAGGTCTGTTTCATGTATGTTTTTTTGCAACCTCTAGGTGTTTTGAAAAACAGTTATGATTGTATGACCTTTTTCTCAGCACCCTGCTAATATCTTCTACAAGGATTTGATCACCTGATAATCACTGTCACACTTCTGACCCCTCCCAAAAGTCATAAAATAAGTATCAACCTACAGTTTCGAGTAATAAAATCCATTTTTTTTAAACCAACCACATGAACACAGATCCAAAACTAATATACGTATAAGTCCCCCCCCCCCCCCCCTCTCAAAACCAATCAAAAAAATCAGGCACAAATATTTGCACAGCGGGCTCAATTCTCACCGTGCAAGAGGATGACGGAGCCATCAGGGGCAGCCTTGATATCTTCCATCATTCCAGCAAAGTCCAATCCAACGGTCTTGGGTTCGAAGTACTTGTAGTACTTCCACTCAACTCCGGCATCTGCAAAGATGTTGCGGTGGTTTCCCCAGGTGGGGTTCGAAATGTACACCGTCTTGCCAGACATGAATCGGTTGATGAAGGCAGCCGCCACTCTCAGAGATCCAGTTCCTGACAGTGATTGAATGGTGGCCACGCGACCCTATGAACGGCAAAGGATGGGGCAGTGAGGTAAGGGAACCCTCTTGAACATGCATATCCTGAAAGTGAGCTGATTCATTTTTTTTTCTTCTCTTGTTATTGGTGTTTTATTTATTTTATTTATTCTTTTGGGGGGGGGGGGTAGAGGAGGGGGGCGTGATCTTTTCAAGGAGAAACAGAGATGGACATCGTGAAATATCCTATGATTCGTCTCTTCTGCTAGAAATTCCTGGATTGAAGTTGGAGGTGTGGATTTTCACAAACCTCCTCGATGGCAGGGTTTCCTTCTCCCAGCAACAAGTTGGCAGTGCAGGCCTTGAATGCTCCGAGACCATCGATGGGCAAGTACTCCTTGTTCTCACCCTTTTCCAGCATGGCTGCCTCTGCCTGGAACCACCAACGAAAGCATTCATTCATTCATCATTATTATTCATTATTTTCATGCTTTTTCACAGGGAACTCTCCTCAAGCAGCAAATATTGTCCCCCCCCCCAAAAAAAAAAAAACAAGGATGCAGTTCTGTGTGTGTTGGCACAGTTGAGCAGGAAGGTCTCAGAGAGAAGATTAGTACATATCATAGGAGGCTGGGCCCCCTCATCTGACACGCATGAAGATTATATATCATCATCGACCTTCAAAAAACAAACTGCTGCCGGAAAAAGTTGCTATATTACCAAGTGTTTTACTGGTGTTGTTTTTCTGGAGGGACAGGCAGTTCACGAATCTGTACGACACTGGGTGCCATCGACCGTTTTGTTGCAAAGCGAAAACTCGTCACCTCACACTTATCAGACCCACCTTGCGGACGACTTCCAGGACGTACGGCTGAAGCTCTTCGGTTCTGTACGCACCCACGCCAAGGTTCAATTTCTCGGGGCTGGTGTCCTTCTTGAAGTTCTCCGAGATTCCCAGAATTGGATCTGGTGGGGCCATCTCGACGGACTCCAGCATAGATGCGGACTTCGTGGACACCGCCATGGCTCTGATAGAACTCCTGGGCACGGACGCGCGCAAGGGGCGGACAACTCGCTGCACACACGGCCCAAAAACAAAAGGTGTGAACGAGATCGACCAAAAGTCTCCCGTGTTTCGCGGAGGATCCGAAACGTCGTGGACTCCCCCCCGATCCAAGATCTGAGGTCAGTCTCCGTAACCCCCCTCAAAAGAAAATGACCTTCCCGTATACGCATTAAAAAACCCCCCCCCGCCCCCATGAAACAAAAACGAAGTTGTTTGGTACAACAGCGAGTTGTCGAGGGAAACAAACCGATAGCAATCGTTTTCTTCTCAAAAGATGTGCTTCCGTTGGACGCTTACTTGCGAGACGGAAGGACGAGAAGTCGCACAAGGCACAGACTGGTAGACCGCCGAGCGCATTCTAAAACAGTGAGCCGAAACCGCGGGTAGTTGTATCTTGGTTTGTCGATGGGTTGGATACGTAGCACGCATGGATGAACGGGGTGCGCGAGTGCCAGAAAAGGACCAGCCGTACGATTTCCAACTCAAACGAATTGATCTGGGGGCGGCTGTGGGCCGACCTGGGGAAGAGTGCCTTTCGGGGTTTTTTTGGACTCTTTACAGAGCAGAGGGGTTGGATGTTTGTTGGATAGATGCATTACAACTCTGAACGCCCATTTGGGTGCTTGGTGGAGGGTGTCAGGTGGTTTCAACTTGCGGCCGAAGTCGGCACAAGGAGTCGTTTCATCCACGAGGAAAACGTGGTTCAAGGACGAGAGAGGATGAGAGTTTCGACGGGAGTGCCTGAAGGTCTGGCGTGAATTGTAGAACACGGTCTCCCCGAGACGCAACCCCTTCAACATCAAAAATCATACAAAACCAAGCCATGCTCTCCTGCAAGCCATCCACTCGACTGGCACTTGCGCAAGAATAAATACACTCGATGAAACTGGGAGTCGAAACGTAGAATCATGAGTTCCCAATATGATCGTCGTCCAACAGAGGTGCGGCTGAAGACAAGCAAACTTTGGATATCCTTTGAAAAACTATACCGGAGTAAAAAACGATCACAAGCGGCGCCAGCGTGAAAACACCCAAATCCAAGAAATCGACCTTGCCAAAGAACATCGCAGCCAGCAAAGAATAGACCAGCGAGACGCCACACAGAACTGCTGATGCCATGGTGAGATGTCGAATACTGTTCGCGATCGAGAGTGCCCGCGACGTGCTGCTGAAATACAAAGACGATGAAAGTATCGCCAGGAGCGACGCCACGAGCACGACGAAGAACAGAATTAGCACGGACGTTTCGATATCGAAGAAATTCATTTCTTTCAAGAGGAAGCCGTGGATGACGATGTGGTAGACCACGGCGGTGACGCACAAAACCAGATAGCCGATCATCAGTTGGCGGTGGCTGTACCAGTGATGTTGGGAAACCTTGAAGCCACAGGCACAGAGCAATGTCGATATGGGGGCAACACTGCCGCCAAGACTTCCCTCCTTGTTTTGTTCTTAAATACAGAACAAAACAAAAAAAAAGCTTTTCTGGAAGCCATTAGATGATGAATTCAATGCGTTTGAGGAACGAAAGAGGACATCGACAACCCCAACTTGGTTCTTGAAGAAGCTCCGTTGATTTAGCAACAAACCGTGGGTTGCGCGAGGGTTGCGGAGGCGTGGTCATGACTGGAACGAAGCCGACGACCTGTATCTCTTGCGAACATCTTGGAAGCCTTGGAAAGAAACCAACACCCCTCTGGAGTATCTTGTGAGATGTGGCCAATTTCGATCTATGGCAGTCAGTCGTTTCGCTTTGACCTGTTTCTTTCATAAGCGAATGTTCGGCTTACCTTGGGCTATGCTCAGCACCACCTCGTCCTGCGCTTCACGCTTTGTTCTCGATATCGTTCCCAATCTGATGTGACTGGAAAAAACATTCACCAGGACAACCAGCAATTGGTGTTCCCTGCTAATTCCTTGATCAAGGCATCCCAATATTGGAAATGTGTGCGCTTCTACCAAGTGGCGGCTTGTGCTTTTTCACATCCACAGCTTCTCCACAAAAAAAACAGTCTCTTTGAGTGCTGCTCGATCTCAACACTGCAACCCTTTGGGGAATCGTGGCGGCTCACGGCAATCCATCAAGCGCGACATGATTGATGGTGACAGCCTACCGCAAGCTGTTCAATCGACACAAGCCCCACTCACGCCACTTGAACCCGGCCCAAGACTCCGCTATGAAGAGGACAACAACCTCCCAGTAAACCACCACCACCCTCTTCTTCGAAAACGCACAGCACACCGACCGAGAAACTATGAGGGCTAGTGTGGCTGTCGTCGTTTTGCTGGCCTTCATGTGTGCGGGTGGGTGATGCCCGTCCATTGAGGGAATCCCTCTTCCCAAATTCCGCACCGTATCCACACGATTTTTGGTTCGCTTTGGTAGAATCACGGCCGCCAATTCTCTGTTACATATATATATATATATATACATATATTGATATATACGAACGCAGCCGTTGGCACGGAGCTCATATTTCTTCAGAATTTTGTCTGAAATGCGTGCGTTTCGACAACAGTACCTCCTGTCCCGCCCCCCCCCCCAATCTCACCACTTTGTCGACATGGAGTGCTTTGTTTTCTTTTTCTTTTTTTGCTGTCTTTTTAACTTTGTGTTGGCATCATGACTTTTTGTGTTGCAGGATGCTTTGGGAAGAAGAAGGAGGAAATTCCTCCTGAGTGTATCGCAAGCAGCAGCTCGCTTTTGACCACCTGCGTGGAGGAAATCAACACCGCCACGGAATTCTTTGGAGTGAAGCCTGACGATCCTTCCACCTTTGAAAACCTGGTCATCAATGATGAGCTGGTAGGGAAAAAACACGATACACTGGCATTATCTTTGCAGATATCTGCCTTTCCAAATTTTTATGAAGCTTCGTTACAATAAGCGCACCCCAGTATAACATATATATTTTGACTTCCGAGCGTTCCCTTTTCTTTTACCGCTGCAAATTTTTCAAAAGAAACAGCATCAGGTCAGACTCCAGTTAGCGTCATGGCTGTATGTGGGGTTTTTGTTGTAAAGACTGAGTGATAGGATCTGCTGTGGCAGATTAATGGTTTGTTGGAGGAGTTGGGGGACCCCACTCCGGGATGCTGCAAAGGCACATGTGAATTCGTTAATGACTACTGTGGCTGCAACAAACCAATGATCAAACTCATCGATGGATTCGTGGCTGGAAATTTCCAGTTTTTCCGAACAGGTGAGAAATTTAATCATCAATATCTTTGAGTAAAATTTTTGCATCAATGTTTTGGAAACGTTCATCGAATATTTTGGAGTGGTGTTTAAAAAAAAATAATGTTTTGAATTGTCTGTCTTTCTACTGCTGTGGTTTTGAATTGAACGGATCGATGAATTTTAGTGTTACGATTGTTTGAATGAATGTAGCCATTGTGTGCGTTCAATGACTCAATTTTTTTCTTTTTTTTTTTTTCAAAATTTTTGTGCAGTGAGTGAGAGTATCGGCAGCAAGTGTGGAATCCCAACCTACTACGAGGAAAATTGCCCAAAAAATGCTTGGGAAAAGACTTGGAAAAAATTCGCTCCAGGGAACTGCACACAGTTTGAATAGACAGTGGCCTCTTTATCGCAGGGTGGAGGTGCACACACAAGTTTGTTCGGGGGGGGGGGAGGTTTTTTACACACACAAAAAAAAAGAAAAAATCAACAAAGTGTAAGGATGGGTTTCTTTCTTTTTGTTCGTTATGACTTGTTAAGGCATTAGTTTTTTTAAAAACCCTGTTGGTTTTTTTTGGCTTCTTTTTTTTGGGGGGGGGTGGGAATGAGGCATTCGTTTAGATTTCGATCTAGGTCCCTTGAAAATTCTTATCATTGGAAGAACTACATGGGATCAGGGTGTCGTGAACATTTCATGACTTTTTTAAAAAAGGAATGCTTCTTAGCCCTATTCCCTTCTGACGGCTTTTTTTTTGTTGTTTGGGTTCCTTCATATCAAGTACGATGCTGTTGTTTTCAGTGAGGGGCAATAAGTTTTTCGTTGTGTTGTTTTTAAGGGGGTAGGTCAAAACGAAGGACGCCCTGCTCAAATAAAGAGAGAAAATGGACGAATGTTGCTTGGTGACCTGTAAAATGTCTTAATTTTAGCAAAGACCCTTTTCCACCGTTTGACCTTTAAAAAACAAAATGCTGCTGTGAGCTGGTTGAAAGATTGGAAAAAACTGAGTGGAGAACCTGTGATGATCGAATGGGCAGAAAGAAAGTTGCAGCTGGTAGTTCCAGCTGGGATGACCATTGCCAGACAACCTTTTGAGAATCAATCCAAGGTGGTGAACAGAGAAAAATTGCCAGAATGTAGAATGGCTGTGTGAAAAAGAAAAGGAATACAGTTACATGAATGTATCTGTACAATCAGTCGATTGCAGCCCTCCTCACAGATTTGGCTTGCTACAATAAGTCAAATCACAGCCGATTCCAAAATTCAAATAGCTGGTTGTCAAACTCTAATGTGCAGGTTGCTTAGAACCTCCTAACGATTCTTTTTTTTCCCTTTCTGAGTTGAGGGTAAAAAAAAACCTTGAAAGCAAAAAAGTAAAAAAAGGTAAAAGGTGTTCCTCTTTTGATTACTCTTAACCAGCAATCGGAGGTCTTTATTATACAAAGGCTGAGCAGTCGCCTTTTGCACTGAATTTTTTCCAAGTTCGCTGAGAGTCATTCTTCGGGCAATTCTCTTGCAAATAAATTGGAACGTTGCACTTATCTGAATTCCCCACTGCATCACTGACTGGTTGCAAAAAACACCACCAAAAATCGAGTCAAGTAAACATAATAAAAAAGACAAGGAGTGCACTTTGCAAGGCCATCAAGTGGAAGCAGATCTGCTTCCACTTCCAGATCTGCTTCTAGAAGCTCCATAATAATAACGAGACAACAGAAATGAAGCAATCGTACGATCACGTGTAATGCATATCCAAACCAAACCAAAAATATATCACGCATAACATATGTGCATTCTCTCACTTTGACGGAAAAAATCCATGCTCCCAGCGAATGAGGTGATGATGGCTTCCATCGGCTTTCCACAACCGCAAAACTGGAATGCCAATAATAAAAGTCAGGAATTGCATTCGAGCATTAAATGCATCTGGTTAATAATTGGTGGTGGCTATTCACAGAAGCATGCCTAGAAACATCATTGCCTTGGTAGCTGACAAAAAACACCGCAGGTCTGACTGCATCTACCACATCTCAATCACAGACAAAAAAAAAAGTGTTGTAAAAATTTGAAGAAATACTTTATCCAATGATCACCTCATTGTGAAGCTCGCATGTCGCTTTGCAGCACCTGGATCCAGACAAACATTTCTTTTCTGATTGGAAAAAAAAATCAACTGAAAACAATAACCATTCATAGCATGAATACAGTGCGTGTCCAGTTAGGTGATGGATATGCATGCAATGTAGATAAACAAGCCAAAACTCGATTAAGTGGAATGCGATGGCTGCCAGCCAGAGATGCAGTCGTCCTGGATATTATCAAACCAAGGAAATTCTGTCGATAAAGGGGCTCCTGCTGGGTGGAAGTCTTGTCTGTAAGTTTCGTTTTCGCAATGTCTGCACTCACTCTGGCGAAACATCGCCCAGAAATTCGTTGAGCTGCTGGAACACATCCTCAGAAATGTCTATTGCCTTGAATTCATCGGAGCCGATCTCGACGCCGAAAAATTCTCGAACTCTTTCAGTCTCTTCCGAGCAGAAGGTCAGGACATTGCTTCCAGAAATCAGGCACTTGGGATCGACCAAAGCGTATAACTCTGAGTCTGGAACATTTGCGAGTGCACTCAGGGCTGAAGTCATCATCACAGAAACAAAAAATATATATTAGTTCTCTACTTAAAAATGCTCGAGTGTCAATTTCCGAGTCCCATTGCAGTATCTGCCCACAGCGATCCGAGGATTCGCGACACCTCATCAAACATACACATATCAGTTTCTTGAGGTCCGCCGCCAGTCCTTACCGCTTGCAACACAGCATGCCAAGACAATGGATCGGAACAAAGGTGCCATCTCGTGAACGCAGTAAAAGAAAACAGAGCAGCGTAAAACTAGAGTTCCTGTTCCTCAATCCGCTACTTGTGTTGCACAAGGCTTTTTTGAGTTTATGGAAAACGAGCAAGGGAACACACGCCAACTGGCACTCAGTATGAACTTCGGCGGAATCCAGACGGGTAGCGATCATAACTGATGAGGCGGATGGGACGGGGTCGCGCTTTCCTTGGACGGCGAACAAGATATGCAGGGAGGGAAGAAAATACCGCATCCCCTCGACTGGAGGCTGCGGATCCTGCCTACGCGCAGGAGTAGGCTTTGGCGGCCGAAATTGGCTCATAAGAATGGCTGGAAATCTGCTTCATATCCTGTTGAAGGGAGCTTCACCAGCAATCAATCAATCCATTACATATATTATTGCTTCACCAGCAACAACAATGAACCCCGTGATATGAATCGGATCCGTTTTCATATACCTACAAAAGTGATATTCTCACCGTCCCAATTTGAAAAAAAGATGGTGCTCAGCTTATAAAGTGATGCGCGATTGAAACGAGAAACACATACATGACATATGCTTTTTTTTCTTCACAGACCAAAGCAGATAGGTTCCTTCAGTGTATATCTTTGCCCCAAACTTTAATTAATAAGCCTCATTGTCTTCTGCTATTTTGAACTTTCAACATACTTGAGCACCTTACACAAAAAATATTCAATCTTGTTTTAACCATTATTTTTGCATGCCCCATTGTGAACGGAACTTGGAGCAGTTCCAACTCTTTTACAAATCTTATAAATCTTTATTTATTTATTTTTTACACTTGACTAGGTCGCTATGGCTGTACAGCTGGGGCCTGTCCAACTCTTTTGCATTGCACCCTCAATATATATAAAACGATGTATCGCCTGCTGCTGGAAGGAAACCATTTTGGTCAAAACAAAAAGCAGGCACAAGTTATCGAGCCGCCGCTCCATTCGACCAACTCACTCCATCCATCGATACATCTCAGCACAACACACCGACCAAAATCAAACTGCCCATACACTGAGGCCAGCTGCTTTCACATCGAATCATTTAAGCTTCATGGGGAAGCCACAGATGTACATCCGTTTTGCTTTTGGGTGATTCTCTGGACAGATCGAATGTGTGCTGCAACTGCTCATGAATGCTGTGTCGATGATTGTCTAGCCAGTTCAATTCAGAGATGGATCGGATAAATGACAAGGTTACACTAGCGACGTCCATACACCCATGCAACAACTACTGACCAGTCTAAAAATGCCTTTGGCCTTTTCCATCGAATTGAGTGTTTCCCAACATCCAGTACGAGGGGTGGAATATATAGAACCTAATCAAATTGAACGAACCTAAAACTGTCAATCAAACAATCACACAAGCCAAATTCTTTCATTCTTATGCAAAGATGTGTGTGGTCTTGTAGAGAGGAGCATATCCACCACACGTTTTCAAAAAAAAAAAAAAAAAAAAGGATTCTCGATGCCACAACAAAGCTCGAATTCTTTCTTTCTTTCTTTTTGATTTATTTTTTTTTCCCCTCTTCCCCCCCCCCCCCTAGAACGGAGGAAATAAATTCCCACTCCCATGACAAATTTACTTGAAGTTCCGCCTCGGTTTTTTCCGGAGGCTTTTGTAGAAAAACACTTACCGACCGCCACAATGTCCGTGGCTTTCTTCAGTTATCTCAATATGAAAGACGTATGTACGCTTTTGTTTATTACGCTTTCCGCGTTCAAGGAAGCACAGCCCACGTGAGGGCAAATGCTATTAACGTTCCCAGTACAGCTCCCTGAAAGCACAAACAGTGAAGTAGTGATACTAAAAAAGAGTCATTTCTGTAGTGCTGGGCAGTTTTTATTTCATAGAATGCACTATTTAGGCTGATCAAATGTTTACTTCTTGTGGCATCATAAAGTAACAGCACGGAATAATAGGTCGTCTCTACTAAGCTTCCACCTCAGCGAGCATGGCTATCTATGTGGATCTTGTAATCCATGTTCGCCGATCACTCAACCTATTTCTTGTTTGTTTCCAATATTTTACTTTATTCCATTTTCCGGATGCAAAATCTGTTCCACAGCAGCGCTCACCGATTCTCTGCCAGCAGCATTTTCGTTCTCCAATTCACTCTCGACAAAATTTCTTGAAGTGTTCAAAAGCTGTTGCCTGGTTAACTCGTCCAGGTCGATTTCGACATCCGGTGCTGAGGCAGGAAACAAATCAGGGAGATCTTTCTCCAGTGATTCGAGGGCATCTGGGGATTCGGCCGGGGCCTCCTGTGGGAAAAAGGTACATCACCAGTCCTTGAGAATTCCAATCCACCAATTATAAAGCTTTCTCTCTCTCTCTCTCTCTCTCTGATCAATGTGGAACTGCAACTTGAACATGGAGGTGATTTGTGGGCGCCTTAAATTTTGATGAACTTTGCTGAACTCTTTCAACCCGACAAGCAGGGCCATGAATGTCATTGGTTTTTGGATGGCAAGGACAAGAACAAGGCACATTACTAAGGATTGCCTTTTCGAAACGAAGCAAGGATTCCAAATTCAGTATGTTCGACACGTTGATACGGGAACTTCAAGGGTGCGCATACGTCTGGTGCGACAAGGGAGGACTCTGGAACCTCAGCTGGGGCCTCTGCTGGAGGTCCCGAAACAGTATCTTCTGGACTCTCCGCAGGACTTTCCTCAGGAGCGTCTTCTGGACTCTCGGAAGGGGCTTCTGCTGGAGGTTCTGAAACAATCTCTTGTGGACTCTCCGCAGGGCTTTCCTCGAGAGGGTCTTCTGGGGAAATTGCAGGGGACAGGATCCCTTCCTCAGTCGACGGCTGTGGAGACGCTGCCGCCTCCATCTCTCCCTCCGGTGCCTGAGCAGGATTTTCAAAAATAACGTCTCCAAAGCCTGCGAAGCAAGGAGACAAAATGAGTAGATTCATTCGACGAACGGAAAGTCTCGCAAGACAGTTGAGAATCTCGACTCTATCGCACTCTTGTGCAGGTTTTTCAACGATATTACTCTGGCTGGTGGAGGCGTCAGAAGATATGAGCGCGTTGAGCTTTCGGAACTGGGCGATGTGGTGCACCCTTGATTTTGGAACCCCTTCGACCAGGCAGGCCATTCCTGCCAGCAGGAACAACGCGAAACTCGCTGCCCTTCTTTGGTTCATCCTGTCCACTCCTTCAACTCAATAAAACAAGCCTGCAAGGATAAAGCAAAGAACAGTTATTCATTTTCGAGAGCTCTTCGGCTCGAAGCGTGGAGTGGTTCTGAAGGATGTTTTGTCATAGAAAAAGACAGACGAGCGAAGGCAAAACAGGACGGTTTCTTGAGAGAGATTCTTCCTTATACCTCTCGCCAGTCGTCTGACAGATACTGCTGCGTGCGGCGTGGTGTCCGAAGAATATATGCTGGGCAAAGTTATGCAGCGCAGACGGGCAGCATAGGCCTCTATGTTTGACGAGAGTGCTGAGGGCAAGCCTAAGTGTTGCAAGTGACGACCTTGAGCAGCAGTTTCACTAACGAATATTAGTGAAAATCACGTGGTTCGGGCGGCTGTCTGACCGCCACCATGACAGCACTCCTTGTTTACAAGCACATCAACGACCCCAGCAGCGACCCCAGAGACAATTCGGAATCACCCTGACGGACCTGCGACTGGGACATTGAAATCTCCATGGTGTTTTTTGGGCTGTGGATGGATTTCTTGTTCTTGGGAATGAGATCTGGGGGGAGGTGTTTGTTGGCATTTGGTTGTGCCTCCATTCAGATAAGGGAAGGATTTAGCTGTCTCCCAATGCACCTTGAAAAGCTGCCCCCCTCTCTTTTTCTGTTACCCACACCTATATTCAATGTCAATCTGAAGATTTTGCAATGTGCCTTCATAAATCCAATGATTATGATTATTTGGGGGGGGGTTGGGCTTTTCGAAGATGAGGGGGGTGGAAAACTTTGGGGTTCTGTCAAATTACAGAAAAAAAGTGGATTCCAGAGTCCAGATTTCATGGATTTTGTTGTGTGGCGATGAAAAAAATGTGGAAGCCCTGTCAGCCATAGTGAATCTGCGGTTTGTCCAGCACACCTGCACCCCAAATGGTTCACATTGCAATAAGGTCCCCAAAATAGATCCTATCAACATAGTGATATCTAAGTCGATTTATGCTTTGTGGCTTGTGGGGCCATCACCTTTCTCCTTGGTGGATTTGAGATCCATTTGAAGGCACAAGAAAACGCACCCAAACATCAAGTGAATGAGAAAATCAATATGATCAGCTGAATACATTTCAGGGGGTGGGTGGCGGATCAAACCCGAGCGAAATTCCAAGGCGACGTCTCAAAAATCTGGGGTCTCTCTTTGCCCATACCTCCACGATGGATCGCGAAGTGGCTGCGGGGGTGCATCGTTTGAAGGAACGCAAAAACAGTTACTGGTGCGTTCAGCCATCACTTGGTGGAGATAAGGTACTGACGTCCCACCGTTTTTTAGGCGCGAATTCGACCACATCTTCTTTGTGTTTTTGAATGTGATCGCATTGGTTGTTTATTGAAACAATTGTGATGCTGGTTTGTTTGCCAGGCTGTTGAGACATGGGCAGAGCGTCGCCAACGCAACTGGAATAGTCGTGGCATCAATGGTGAGCATTGCAGCAACAATCCTTCCCAGAAATTTCTTTAATCAAGGCTGACAATTATATTGAGGGGCATTCTCCCCCCCCCTCCTCCTCAATTTGTCACAGATTTGATATTTTTTTGCTTGCTGGGAGGAGAAATTTGGAAGCATTCAATGCAGTTTACATGTGTTTTTCTCGCTCCACAGGAGGAAGGCGTCAAACCACAGTATGGTCTGACTGAGTTGGGTGTTTCACAAGCTCAACAAGCAGGGTGAGTGGAGGCCTCAGAAATGTTTTGAGCTGAACGGAAAATCGGCACTATTGAATTCACATTCCTATAGTAAAAAGTACGACCCTTGTTCCAACCAAAGTCCTTTTCAATACCATAACCCAGAGTGCTAACTGTACAAACTACCCAACTACCCAACTGAATTAGCCCTTTCCACAGCACTTTTTTACACACATATCGACGAAATCATCTAAAACAGCTGCACTTGCATTTTTATTTTTCTGTCGGCATATGATAGAGATCTACCTCGATCAGAGTTCAACATTTCAGTTGCTCTTGGTTGTGCGATTTTTACTCTCAAAATTTGGTAATATATTTGAGCTATTATCAGTTAATTTTACTAAAAATACTTTTTTCTTTCTACTCCCAGGATAAAACTCAACGAAGCTCTTTCTTCCGAAGTCGATTCTGTGTTCTTCTATACATCCCCTTTTTCACGGGCATATCAGACGGCGCAGTATGGTGGAGAGCTCTTGAAAATTCAAAACGGGCACCCCAGATTCAAGGTTTGTGAATTTCATGGTTCATGTGCCCGTGAGTAAAATTGAACGTATTTCTCTTTTTATTTATATATGGTGGAGTAGACAGCGGGCTCTCCACTGCAGCTCATTCATTCATTCAGTGCTTGGGTGGATGATTGGACTTTCTTTTTTTTTTAACAAATTTGTACTGTTTGTGAAAAAAAACACCACCCACAAGGCCAAACCGTATACGGAGGTCAGTCGGTGAAATCAATAATATCAAGAACTCATTCTGGCACTGATGGCCAAAAAAAAAACAACTAAACTATTTGAACTTCTTGGTGAAAATGGGTGCCGTCAGGTGGTGGAAGCACTGAAGGAACGTTTTTTTGGAGCAAAATTTGAACTCGGAAGCCACGAAGTTTACAAGCTGGTGTGGGAAATGGACGCTCGAGATATTTTCGAAAGGGGAATCGAAGGAGGGGAGAGTGTCGTCGATGTGGCCCTGCGTGTCAGCGAATTAATCAAGGTTGAGACTACTTATTTTTTGACTTTTTTTACACTCAAATTTTCTGTGGATGTTAGTTTTGCTTTGCCATAAGGGACCTTGACTGGGGGTGCACTGGTTGAGTACGATTTTACATTCGCAAGCTGACTGAGTAATAAAGATATCGTAAAACTGATTGGTGTTCCTAAAAATAGAAGTCGATATCTTATTTCAGATGACGTCACGCCATTGAATTTACGACACTCCTGGTGCGGATTTCAACCCAACGTTCCACAGATATATTTACTCTTCCAATGCAACCAAACCACCTTCTCCTCATTGTCAGAATCAAATTTGACAACAAAGAAAAAGCTGTGTCGATGGGTTGGTTTAGTTTTGTGCTTCGAATGTTCGTTTTGCCAGATTTTTTTTGTTCTGTTTTTTTTTCGGCAGGAAATCGAGGAAGAGGGAGGGGGCCGAAACATCGTTTTGGTTGCTCATGGTGATACTCTTTCGATTTCAGCTGCGATTTTGACAAACAGGCCCCTCACCGAGCATCGTCAATATGGGATGCAGAATTGTGAAATCCTATCTTTCCCTGAAGGACCTTGTCAACATCTCAAAGAAGGAATATGAAAAATGGTGGTTATTTTGTGTTGGGGAGAGAAACTGAAAAAAAATCTTCATGCAACCTCGAACCAAAACTCATTTTTTAAGAAATTGATATCCACATGTACCCCCAACCTTCTTGTTCGTCTTTTTATTGTGTTGATATTGGGATTTCAGAGGGGGGGGGGAGGGAATTAAATGTTGGGACGAAAAAGTGAAAAGAAAAGATATGTGGACCCTAGAAAGAAAAAAAAGAAGGAAATTAAAAAGAACCTGAAAGGTGGATTTTCAGGTTCTTTTTTTTTTCATGGGGAATGAGAATGAGCCACAAGGAGGAAGAATCAGGTTGCCTTCTCTCCGGAAAAACAGGCAATTATTTATTAAGTGATTGATGCTCCAATTGTGTGTGACATGCTGTACCGCCCCAGTAAAATATGATGCAACCTGTTTACAATATATAAACCAGCACAAATTCTGAAATGCTGTCCCAAAATGCCCTGAAAAATTGCAAATCTAACCAATTGATATCGACAGGGTCCAACCCCTGCTGAAGCCCCCCTCCCTGTTTTTTTTTTTTTGAACCCACATGAAAATAACTAAATGTAACCCAGTTCTTGCAATCTGCCTTCATCAATCCAATGACTATGATTGGTGTTCCTTTTTATTTCTTTTTCATTCAAAAATTGGCGAGCCCAAATATTTCTCTTTCGCGTCTATCAAATCCATCCAAAGCTTCTCTGTCTGTAGAGAAAAAATCACCAAAAAAGGAAACTATTTCTGCACCCAAATCCCCCCCCCCTCCTTTTTCAATACCACCATCTGACAATGTGCGAAATGGTATGCTGCTGTGCCTCCGAAATGTTGAAAAACTTTGTTCGACTTGAGTAAAGAAAGTCAGTGCGAACAGAGGGTCTAGGTCATCAACTGTTGATGGCAACTGTTGGTGGAATCTAATAATTTTGGTTTCTGCCAGGAGATATCCAGACAATCGATGATTTCCATGGGGAAGCCTGCCCCGATTCAATCGAAGAGCCTTAGATACATCTCATCAACCGAAACGTTACTTAGTGCTTTTTTAGAAAAAAATTCTTTTGCATTCTGCAGACGGTCATTCAAATGGATTTTGAGATGGGAAAAAAAAACAAACACCCTGATGATGGCAGCTGCCATGAAATCAATTTTATATTGGAGGAAAGTTTTGGGGTCTTACTTATCCTCCCCACAGACAGCGCCCATCGAAGTTGAAGTGCATCCTTTAAACCAACCAGTCCCCTTGAAATGGTTTCTACAAATCCCTTTTTGTGGATGTCACCCTTCATGGTCCCAAATGAACACTCCAGTACACCTACAAATATGCTCAACTGTCTCTTTGCCGAGAAGCCACATGTGATTTAGGGATATCACCGCCATCCAGAAATGCCCTTCGTACAGGTTTACAGCTCATCTCCTTTCAGCCCCCAATCAAGACTGTCTGGGATTTGATTCAGGGTATGAAAACGAGCGAGCAGTTGTTTTTTTGTTTTTTTGTTTTTTTTTCTTCTAAAAAAGTGTCTGATGGTTTTTCTCTACACACACACCCCAACAAACATGCCTCAAAGGCGAGGGGCTCCCGCTTGCATGTTGTTCGACGCCTTTGGCTTTCATTTAAATTCCTATCAAAGGAACGAAAATGCTCAGTCACAAACACATCAGTCAGGGCATGAATATATATTTTATTTTGAATTCTTTTCAACATACATGTATATATTATGATAGAATAGAATACATAGATAAATAAATAAAAGGCACAAGTGGAATCGAACCACTTTCTTTCGCCCCAAAGACGGTGCCTGTTTTTTTCCAAGGAAAAAAACCCTTTCGGGAAAAAACCTATAAACCTCTCCCCCTCTCAGCTACCTCAGTTTGTCCGGGATGTCCATTCCCACAATGACTCGTCCCACTTGAATCTTGCAACATGGGTAAGATTGGCCGTCGCCGTTTCGGAACCACCGTGAAACAGAACATTTTTGGTTTGGCGTCTTGGTGGCTTTAGACGTTTGTTCTTTAAACCATCCCAATTGATTCCTCCAAACCAACTATGATTTTTGATCCGGAGGGCACCTCTGGATCCCAGCCTCTGCCTAGGATCGACCTGGGGAAAAATATCAAACAAACAAATTAAGACTTCACATGTTTCACTAGCCATGTAAGTTGTTATCTCAGAAGGGGATAGAATATTCACACTTCTCATGAATTTATATCCATACCTACATAATGATTTTCATCACACGAACGAACCTGGAGCAATCCCCGGATGATGTCTGTCGCTTCCTTTGAAACGAAGCCGGGAACGTGGAATTGGCCAGAACAAGCAAGCTCGAAGACCTCCTCGTAATCATCATTTTGAGATGTAAATGGTGGTTGCCCAATCAGCATCTCATATATCAGCACTCCAAGGGACCAGTAGTCCGCAGCTTTAGTCATCTCCCCCTCCTCAATGACTTCCGGTGCCTGGAAAAAGCCACAGCAGCATTCGATTGGTGGGATGGCAGTGATGTTTACTCTCAATGTTGTTTACAATTAGTATGGCTGCTTACCATGTAGCAAGGTGTCCCACAAACTCTGTGAGTACGCCCTTTTCCTAGTATCGTCGCCAAGCCGAAATCAGTCAGCTTCAAGTACCCTGTTGAGTCCACCAACAGATTTTCTGGCTTCAAATCTCTGTAGACGATCCCCTTGGAGTGGAGGAACTCCAAGGACAGCAAGATGTTTGCTGCATAGAACCTCGCCTTTGCCTCCTTGAATCGAGGCTCAAGCTCCAATTGGTGAAGCAGCTCACCACCAGGTACCCATTCCTGATCCATTTCAAATCAACCCAACCAGGATTCAAACTTCAAATTTTTAGAATACATCAGAAGCAGAGTTACACACTCGCGCGCACACACACACACACTCACGCGCGCGCGCGCACGCACACACACACTCACACTCACACGCGCGCGCGCGCACGCACACACACACACACTCACACTCACACACTCTCTCTCTCTCACACAAGCGTAAAACCACGTCAAATTACCGCAATACGAAACAACGTCGTCAAATTACGAAATAACGGCGCTGTTTCACGCTGGTTCAACACAGCCGCAACCAGGGTTGCCAGAAACGTATTTTACTTTAATACGTTGACAATATTATACGAGTATTATACGTTCAAGGTATTTAATACGAGAAAAATACGCCAAAAATACGTGAATTTCAAATGTTGAAATAGAGACGAACAATGTCAAAAACCAGTTATAAAATAGACTCCACACAAAACCAAACACAAAAAAGGCGACGAAACTTGATAACAGTTTGAGGTGGTACCAACAGTGTCTACACAACATCACCACCGACTTTTTCCAATGACCCAAGGCGTTGAAAAAAAGTCGCTCGCTCGAAAAAATCGACTTTTTTCAGCGCCTTGGGTCTCTCTGTCTCGATATCAAGGGATCACGTGATAGAATTCGCGTATTTAATCCGTATAATACGTTTGATAAAAAATACGCGCCGCAACAACCAAACCAATTCATGCCCGTTCTTTTTCCCAGCCGTATCCGAATTCGATAAAGAGGCGTAGGCGATAAAGAGCAACGCCAATTATCGTCATTTTATAGCGGTTCGTTTTTTCAGATGATAAGCAGAAACCAACCTGAAGCAAATAAAGCGATGCTTCGTCCTGGAAAGCCCCCATCAGCCGGACACAGAAGGGGTGGTCGACCTCCTCCTGAATGACTCGCTCCTCCACCACATGCTTCACATCCCGCATGCTCTTTATGCCAGCCTTGGGGATGGCCTTCAGAGCGTAGAGGTGCCCAGTGTGGACATGTCTGACCAGCCGCACGCTGCCGAAGGAGCCGGAACCCACGACTTGATGCTGCTCCAACTCCGAGAAACGAACCTTTTTCTCTTGCCCATGAGACTTCCCCACATCTGGCTTGATCCGAGCAGGAGGGTGTTTGCCAGGTTTTTTGACATCCCCGTCCCTAGAACACGGAAAAAGCGAAGATGTCTTTTTTCACTCGTTTTCTGACTTTGCAATTGGTTTTCCTTGCCACTGTGTTGTTTTAAGCATCCCTTCCAACTTGGTTTTGAAAACAGCAAGGAAAAGCTTTCGAGTTTTTTTCCAGAGAGTTGCCTGTCGCACTTGTACCCACGTTTTTGTTGGTGGTGTTGGCGTCGCCGGTAATCCACGCGCACGTCTGATGCGGTCGATATGCTGCTTGCATGACAAGTTCTGACGACTCGAGCTCATCATGACGGTAGGATGCAGAAAGTTCTTTTGTCTCCTTGATTTTTCAGGACCCAGAGACGTCTATTGCACGGACGTCTCGTGCTTATATAGTTTGACTGTGACATGTGACAGAAACGACTCCAGAATCACGTGCACTTTCATCTCCTCTGACTTTTTTTCCTTGTGTGTGTTCCTCCCTCCATTTCGACACCAACAGCAAACCGTGCTGACCTGCGCAGTGATCAGGCGGCCAGTTTGGCGATGCATTTCGAAAAAAAAGGTGTGAACGTTTTCAAGACTGCTTGGGCTCAGTTCGAATTGAAAAAAGATCTCCTGAGCCTGTGGCTTGATAAAACCAATTGCAGTGTTGTAGTCGACTTTGCACCTCCATTTCGACACCAACAGCAAACCGTGCTGACCTGCGCAGTGATCAGGCGGCCAGTTTGGCGATGCATTTCGAAAAAAAAGGTGTGAACGTTTTCAAGACTGCTTGGGCTCAGTTCGAATTGAAAAAAGATCTCCTGAGCCTGTGGCTTGATAAAACCAATTGCAGTGTTGTAGTCGACTTTGCAGGGACTTTTGACAAGGGCCCACAAGAGGCTCGAACAAACAGAGTGTAGACACGATTGGCATGAGATGCTTTCGTCAGAGAGTGGACAGGAAGGAACTTCATTGCAAACACCGTGGCTCTATCCCTGGTGCATGGATCTGCCAGCCTCGATGGGTTGTATTTTGAAAGAGAAAAGGAAAACCAAAGCAGGTTGCATACAAGTAAGGCACTCAGGAAAAGGAATGCAGTCCTGGTGGGATCCTTGGTAGATCAGTCTTGACTGGCTTGATGAATGAATTATACCCAGACCAATGCTCTTTTATTTTCAGCGGATTGGCAATTTCGACCTTTTTTTGTGGGATTCTTTGGGTGGGTATGGCCAAGCTATATTAGGTAACTGGATTGGTCCAGCTTTTGGCATCCAACCCTGTGGCTGTTTGTTCATAGGCCAAACCTGCTGTATGGAGGGGGGGTTGCTCATGCTGTGAAATAAATGTTAAGATTTCCATAGCTTTGGGTATGTTTTGTTTGCTTTATACTTGGATTGATGGGTGTCCTTCTGTCCAGTGGATGCATGATAAACTGAAGAGCCATTTTTGTCAAGCTCTTTGTGCGAGCGTTTTTTGATCCACAGCCTGAATTCCTCCTTCAAAAAACAGCACCGGCTCCCCTGGTGCAACTTGGGCTTTCATTTCTGGCCCTGAGACGAACGCGGTGGCTGCTCCATCCAGCAATGAGGGTGGGGCAACATGTTGCATCTATGGGTGCATGCAATGTTGGAGCTGCCATTGTGGCGAGTGGAGGTGGTGGTGGTGGTGTAGGAGGCACTGGTGGGGTGCTGGAGCTCTTGGTAGTAGTGGTGGAGGATCTGCCGGTGCAGGAAACGGAGGAAATGGTGGTGGAAAACCAAAGAAGCGTTACAATATTGGCCGAATGCTTCGTTTTGATGGAAGAATAAGGCTATGAGAGGTGAGAGGTGCAGTGAATAATAAATAATTCTAGGGGTAAAAAAGTGTTATAACTGGGCTTCAGAAAAGGATTCCAGGGTTTCCTCAAGAGTGTCTGTATCCTGTTTTGTCTTTGATTCTGTTTCTTATGGTGTGGGACGGCAGCATGATGCATACAACAAGTATTGGGGTATGATTGGGGTTGAATGTGGGTTCTATGCTTTCGCATGGAACACCGTTGCCAGATGCACATCCTGTCGCTCTTCTCAGGAGTTGCGCAGATGGATGGAGTTGCAAAAGGCCATTCTACCACCGGAAATTACAGCTCCACAGTACACACACACAAGCCAAATAACCCCACCTCATATGAAATGAATATAAAGTGTTCACTTGGACAATGATACGGGGTTGGGACTGGGGGAAGGGGTGTGTGCGAGGTTTCTGTGGGATTCGAGGGGTCTTGCTCAGGTCACTGGAGAAAATATTTGTTTTGGACAGATGCTGTCACCAATAACCAAACAGGACCAATCACCTCATACCCCAATTCCATGAATAGGAATTGTTTTTGTGCTGGTGTGAAACCCATTAGAATGAGACTGGGTGTTTTAAGGGTGCGACTGGTCTTGTGGGATCAGAGAGGCCGGGTTTACTCAGAGTTTGAGGTGATTAGAAATTAAGTGGAGTGGATCTATTAAGGGTGAACTGGGAAAGGAAAGAGAACCTTGTTTTCAGTGGATTTTGACGAGTGTAAAACCAGAGTTTTATCATTGGGATATTTTTGGTGTTGCATACCTGTGCCCACCTTTGCTGGTTGGGAAATGCTGGATGAACCAAATCAATGTATGTGTGGATCATCCTTGCACTCTGTCACTGATCATTCAAACAAGCTTCTTGGAACTGGCCGGTCATTGCTGGCGATTCTCGCAATTGAGGGTCACCCAATGTGAGTGTTCCAGGGACGTCCTTTATCCCACATTTTGTTTTCAGAAAATCGTGCACAAGAGAGCGCTTTTGACAAGAAATAAACAGATTTGTCTCAAAACAGCATGCCGTCTTCCTGTTCCCCGCACCACCAACCCCCCATTCCGACCAACCCCCGAACCCCCCCCCCCCTTTTTTTTCCCCATAAAATCAGTCTTGCCATGCTCTTCATGCTTTTCACCTTTTTGTACGAATTCCGCCGATCCGCAAAAGTCCCCCTCTTCAAAAAACACAATAAAAAAAAACCGACTTTTCTCACTGCCGCCAGCATCAAAACCAATGAGCGACTTTTTTTTCATTGAAATTTTCTACACGGTCCCATGGCCTCCTCCCTTTCCTCCCTCCCTCCCTCTTGCTGCAATTTTGAACAAGAGTGCCAAGTAAAAACAAAACCATCTCATGCTGGGGGAAAGAGAGGAAAAGACAAACACAAAAACAAAAAAAAAAGCGATTCGTCTAAAAATTTCCTTCATTCATTTTGTAACCTTAAGATTTTTTGTTTTTTGTTCTTTTTTTCAACCTTGCATCGAGATGGATGATATCTTCCAACGCCCCCACATATTTTTTTTTTTTCTTTCTCCTTTTTTTTTTTTGTTCACCACTTTTTTTTTTCGGTTTCCTCTCGTGTCTTCCTAAAATTGTACAAAACGAACAATAGCATCAAAAAAAAAAAAACACTACCAAAAAAAAACAAAACACCCACACACACACACGCCGAGTGTTTTTCCGAGATGGCCACTACCCACGAAGCCGGGCACCAAAAATTTCCAATTTGTCATGTTTGTCTGTTTTCATCAGGGCGGCAAACTCAGGCAAGCTCAATCCACCATCCCCGTCGATGTCAGCCACTCGGAGAGCGGCAGGGACCGTGTCTGGACACTGTTCCAACGAATTCACATGTGTTTTAGAGCAGCTTTTTCCTGGTTACCTCTCCTTACAGGAAATATTTGGTTTATGAAATAAGTCACACATCAGGGCTTACTGCCCCATCTAGTACGTCCACTGTACAAAAATACTGATATGGATAAAGGAAAGAGTGAACTAGAAATTGATTGTCTAGTCGCTGTCTTTTTTTGTCGGCTGGGCAGAAGGCATCAGATAAAATGTTTTTCGCCGCAGCCCCCCCCCCCCCCCCCCAAAAAAAAGAACATAAAAACAAAGAATTTACTGCTTGCATGCCACCAGACCTCATTTCATTTTTTTTTCTCAATTTGTAATAAGGAAAAGAGGGGGGGGGGAAGAAGGTTCAGTCAGCAAGGGGGAAAAAAGAAAAAACAGGGGGCAAAACACTGACAAGTGAGATTCAACTTTTATTTCTAGGTTTTTTTGTGTCGGCAAATACCTCGCAGCGGGTGTTCCCACAGAGCATTCTGGTCAAATCTTCGCTGGTCAACCAGCCCTTGGAATGTGTGTCAAAACAATTGAAAGCCCTGGCCACCCATTCATCCCAAAGTGGGCACTCTTGAATCTGGTCACGACAGCAGTACATATATTTATAAACATATCATAACACATCGAGCACTGAAGCTTTTCATTCAGGCAAAAAAAAAAAGAGTAAACCCCATTTCATATAATATACACCAAAAAACAAAACAAAACAATAATATACATCTCATTCTGTCTGACATGTGGATTTGATCCAAAAACAGGCCATCAAAAATTCAAAACTAATTATGGGAAACCTGCAGCACATTTAATCTCACGACATCCCCAATTCCCACATTTTTTCTAACGTTTCTTTTTTTGGCCCCTCCCATTTATTTTATTTTATTTTATTTTTATTTTTCCCTTAAAAATATCCATCATCTTGCCGCTAAAGAAATCAACCCACCTGAACCCAGTCTGCCATGATGGTCAGCCACTCGATATATTCGATGTCCCCATTGGCATCGCACTCCATCTGTGCCATCATTTGCCTGATTTCTCTTTCGGACAAAACGAACTTGTTGCTTCTGAGCAAGGCGACGACATCGGCCCTTCCCAGTCGGCCCGAACCCCACGTATTCATTCCAAAAAATACTCGGAGCAAATCTGATCAACGCAGCAGCGAAAACACATCATCAAACGACGACCCCACCCCCAGGATGCCAGAAAAGGACAGGATGACTGACCCTCAGAAAAAGGCATGATGACTAAGCTTAAGAACAAGCATGATGACTGACCCTCAGAAAAGGGCACGATGACCGACCCCTCAGCTCACCTTGAAATATATTTGTTTCTAAAGCGATGAAAATGGCCACTTGTCGAAGTGCCACTTGTTTGAGTTTTCCGTAAGTGCCGAACCTCTGCAGCCTTTGGATGATGGAATCCCTCACGAAGCATCCGCTGCGTGAGCTTTCTGGATCTAGAAACACATCCAAACAAGAATCAACCACCCTGCAATATCAACTGTGCTCCCCCCCCCAAAGAAAAAAAAAAGAAAAAAAAAAAATTAAAAGAAAATGAGGGGTGGCCCATTTCCGACATTTCCCGACGAATGCCGGCACCCATCAAAAGAATTGCTGTTCTTGGGGGGGGGGGTTCTTCTTTTTTCTGATTTTTTCATTTTTTTTCAACCTGATGCAAGCCAGGGGTGGGCGAGGACTTCTTCCGCCGTCGGCCTTTCCAAAACGTCCCTCACAAGTAATTTCTTAACGAAATCGGCAGCATCACCGGACAGGTGGTTCCAAGGGCTGCCGTCAAAATCTAAATCGGAATATAGCACGGCTCTGAAAATTTCCTTGTTCGTCATTCTGGGGTTGTCCCCACTGACGTCTTCCATGGTGACAGCTTTTTCCCCAGCAAAGGGCAGCCGTCCAGTAAGAATCTGTTTTCAATGAAAAAAAAAAACAGTTAGAAAGAAGGGGATCATCGATAAAAAAAATATTGTAAAACAAACAAAAAGCCAAGTTGATTGAATTTGGAGCGTGTTGAATTACTAGGAAAAAAAAAAAAGAGAGAATACTGATGGAAAGGGGTGGGGGGGGCGATTAGTACGATCGATTGGGTTGATGTGAAAGCAGTTAACTTATAAGAAAATATACAGTTTAAAAAATATTCCATACGTAACTTTCGAAAAACTTCACACCATTCTTTCTGCTTTTTTTTTTTAAACACCCAGTCAGATGCATGAACAATTCTTTTCTCTTTTTCAGGAGGGGGGAAAGGAAAGGACAGCACTTCCACGATGGACACGATTTACTTGTTTCAATTATATTCCAAAAAGAAAAAACCTCCTCCTCCTCCTCCTCCTCCTCCATATTGATATGAATTATAAAAATACCTGGTAGGCAATGACACCAGCACTCCACAGGTCTGACTCCTGTCCATATCTTCTTTTCAGCACCTCGGGTGCGATGTAAATCGGAGTCCCACACCTTTCCATCAAAACATCATCTTTCGAACAGTAATCGGCCAAGCCGAAGTCAATTGCCTTCAAGGGGGCTCCCTCGCTCTCATCCAAAAACAAAAAATTCTCTGCAAAAAAAAAAAGAAACAGAAAAAAAACAAAAACGTATTTAGATATCGAAAGGGAAAAAGAAAGCAACAAAAACAAACAGAAAAGTATACAAAAAATACAAAATGAACAAAAAAAAACAAAACAGCAGGGAAATGAATATGGCAGGTAGAGTCAGTGTCGATTGATGGAGGTTCACCAAAAAATAAAAATAACAAAAACAAATCCTGGTTGTAGTCATAGGTTGAATTTGCACGCACCGGGTTTGACATCCCTCATAACAACATTCTTTGCATGGCATTGTGCAATCGAACGAATGACTTGACGAATCGTCCATTTCGCCTCTGAAATATAGCACAACCAACACATTTCAACTGCCGATCCTTCCTCTTTTCATTTAAACCACCAAAAATTCGATCCATCCCGATACTCAAAAACGCTAAAGAAGAAAGAAAAATCGATAAAACCTCCTCTTCCATTGCATTTCTTGTTCAAAGGACGGGGGTCAGGGACTTCTTCGATCCATTTTCAGCCATTTTTTCCCCCCGGGGGGGGGGGGATTGAAAACACACAAACATATTTCAAACATACATTTCTAGATTATCTTTTGTTCCATGCATTTGCTGACCCCACGTTAGTCATACAAATACGAATGCACTTACTGTCTTCTTGCAGCCCCCCTTCGGTGATTCGAGTGCAGAGTTGTCCGCCTTCGCAGAGCTCCATGACCATGTGCACTTCGTCTTCGGTTTCGTACGCTCCATACAGGTAAGCGATGTTGAGAGAAGCTCCCAGATGGGCATAAATATCAACCTCGTGTTGAACCCTTGCAACGAGGTAATCGTCCAGATATCCATCCTTCCAACGCTTCTGTATAGTCTTCACCGCAAATCTAGATACAAAAAATGGGAGGATAGTTTTATTTTTAGGGGATGATTTTCTTTTTTGCGAATGTGCTTTTTTTTCAAGTGTTTTTCTTTTTTGTTCAGCCATGTTTTTCATCGAGTTTTTTTCTTTTTTTTTTTTGCTTCACGACATGGGAAAAGCTCTGTTGAAACGGAGGCTTCTTGCAGGATGTCACTTTTTTATTTTGTTTGCTTTTTTTTCTTCTTTTAATGTTAGAAAATTCACATAGCTGCTCAGCTGCAAAACCTCACTTTTTTCTCCCCACTTAAAGATATGAGGCCTCTACACCCTTCTCTCCCCAACCCCCCCCCCAAAAAAAAAACCAAAAAAAAAAAGAAGCATGAAATAAAATACCTTTCCCCCGTCTCCTTGTGGATAGCTTCTCTGACATTGGCAAAACTTCCACAGCCGATCAGCCCCTTGATCAAATACGTATCTTCCACATTTTTCCCAAACCTGCCGAGAAAGCACGATTTCCTTTTAGTTTCATTTTCTTTTTCTTTTCAAATTGCCTTCGAGAAGGAAAGATAATGTGAAAGCAGAACCCATGCATGCACGCTTTAAAAACAAAAAAACTTGCAAGAGGGTGGAATGAGGGAAAAAAAGGGTAAAAAATGAAAACGCAAATGGAAGTATGACCTGACATTTAAGCAGAGTGTGTGCATGGGCTCCTCATCTGAAATTTTTATTTTAAAAAGATGAAAAAAAACCAGAAACATTCTGGAATTTTGTCCTACAAAAAGAAAAAAAAAGGGAAGGGAACAGAATGACAGACCCACAGTTTTTGACCCATTCCTGCTGAACTTTTGTTTTGGCAGTTTTTTGGGGGCCAAAAATAGTTTTGGACTTCTAGTGCGACTGAAAAGTTGCGCCCTTTCTAGAAAAAAGGAAGCAACTCTGCCAAAAAAAATTCCCTACCCGAAGTCTTTTAATTTTATTGCCGGAGAATTTTCAACCCTCAGGAAGCACGACGGAGGCGAACAGGGACGCTTTCGCGTGTTGGAGGAAGATGTCGCCTTGCTGAATCGAAGCGTCGAACCATAGAAATCAGACCGAGGTTGCCAAGTCATGATCACGCATTTCTGCGCCATTCGGCAACGACTTTTCGCGCTTGCACTCGTGAACCCCCGACCCTGGACGTCTTCGACCCAACAAAGGTTACAGAACTGTTTTGGGGTAATTTTTTTCGAACAGTCAGAAGTGTTGGGGGTGGGAGGTGATTTGAGCAGAAGAGAGTGAAAGTGACGTCACTATCCAGGCTGTCAGGGAGGTGGAAATACTACAGGGCAAGGAGATGACGAAAAGTAGCAGCTGCGCGGGGTGGTTTTTGAAAAGATGTTCGCTTTTTTCGTTTTTCAAAGATGCCTCCAGGAATTTGATAGGACCTGTGGGCATTTTGGACAGATTTTGCGCAAAAAAAAAAAAAAGATTGAGAAAAACCACCACATGATGTTGAGATGTTCAGGCTACCTCTTTATCCTCTTTGAACAGTAACTTCCAAGGAGTGTAGCTCACCAGTTCCTGCTGCAAGGCCTTTTTGTCTCTACAGTTTATTGTCAGGACTGTATCAGCTCAGTGTTGCAGTTCCTGCACAGTGTTTCTGTCTGGGTTCTGTTTAGAAGGTACTTCTTGCTTCGACAATCGTCTTTCGCAACACCAGCCACTCAAGATTGCAGTGGACAATTTATGGCGGCTAGCACGTGTTCTACGTTTCTTGAACACTTGGCAACGCTTCACATTCTAGTAAACGGTGTTCGACATCGGGCGGCTGTGTTAGGGAGGTTACCGAGTGTTTTTTAAGACTACCCAACTGAGACAAGCGAACGGAGAAAAGCCGTTTCAGTTTAAATTTTGCCACGAATTTGCATCCTCATGACGGCGGGACCTCAAGGTACTGCCACAGAAACAGTGGGCGACGCGTCGTGGACTGCTGAAGCCTCCTCGAACCCTCTGGCTCAACAACCTATCGATTTGAAACAGGCGAGGCACCATCTTTCCCACATTCTTTCTTCTCGAGAGTTGACAGACAACACAAAACGCTGATGCGGGTCGCTGCTTGATGTCAGGTTCAAGAGACAATCAAGCGAAGAATACAAGATGCTATTCTGGAGGACCCGCAATATAAATCCAAGCCCCTCACCCAGCTCAACAAGGTTGTCGGTCGCTTGCTGAGCTCGTTTTCGCCGTGTTACAAAAAGAATGTGAAGTTCCATCAGCGCAAGCTCAGTGTATTGGCAATGCAAAAACACATCCATATTCTTGGGGTGGACCTTGCAGGAGGCTCTTTCTCAGTACAAGTTGGGGGATTATGTCGCCGCTGCCGCGGCGTTCGAAAAGCTCTTTCGCAAGGTTAAGGACAATCACTTGACACACCCTGACATGCATGTATGCTATGCGAACCGGGCGGCGGCCTACACACAGTTGGGCTTGTTTGAGGAGGCGCTGAGGGACGCAGAAGTGTGCAAGAGGCTGGCAGAATCGGCTTTGACGAGGTAAGACACTCGTATCGTCATCAGCCTCCACTCCTTATTGTGAATCACTTTAGATTGGGTTTCCCTTTTTTGTGTGGCGATTGGCACAAGCGTAAAAGAAGTAGTACTTGTGAAAAGCATTTGTCCTTATTGTGGTTTTGCATGGATTTGAGATGAAGTCCATTGCATATTTACTTGTTCTTTTAATGCTGCAACAATTGGTGGTGACATTTACAATATAAACATCGATGTTCTTAAAATAAGTAAACCACTCGGTTTCCTAGAAATCAGATCAATTCATAAAAGCGATTTAGAGCAATTCGATGCTTTGGCGTTAAATATTGGGTTTCCTATTGCCATTTGCCAAAAAGTGCGGTCATTACATTGGGAGACTCCAAAAGGAGAACGGCACTCTCCTCTGATTATAATTGCATGTTTGGTTGTTCAAACTTGTCTCTGTGTTGTGTGGTCATCTCCTTCACAATGCGATTCAATGTTTGTTTTGAAATTATTTGTTTGTTGTGTGGTCGGTAGGGATCATCGTGCATTATCAACATTCGCCAAATCTTTCCTGAGAAAAGGATCGGCTCTACTAGGTCTCAAGCGCCACCGTGAGGCTTCTCTTGTATTTCAGGAAGGCCTCAAAGTCGATCCGTTCAACCTGGATATAAAACAGGGGCTGGACCAGGCAACGAATGGAATGCTCAAAGACTTGTTGGAAGGTGGCCAATCCTGACCTGTGAGATACAACGAACATAGCGAATTGGTCCTGAGTGTCAAACTCACACCCATGAATGAATGGTTATGAAATATCGCCACTGTTTATGATGAAAAGAGACAAATCAAATATCAACAACAAAACAGAACATGAGGGAGTGACACCTATGGAGGGGGACAGGTTTCTGAAAATGAGGGGATTGTTTCTGCAATTGTTTCTGGAAAATTTAGGAAAGGGAAGAGAAACTCTGGCATTGCCACCTGCGCTGCCTGTGGAGCAAATAAGCTATCATCCCTACTCCACACCCCTGCACAAAATCAAAGTAGAGGGTGTCTTGCCAAGCAAATTGCTTACCCCTCAGCAAGCTCAAAGAGACCATCACATACGGGACATTTATAACTACGTTACCATTCAGGTCAGCTCAAGAAAACTGAAAGACTAGTAGTAACATGAACCTCAGAATGGCGATGTTAAACCACTGTGATAATAGCGAGTATTGATATTTACCAGTTTAGCTTTGAACTACGATCGATGACCTGAAAAATATGAGCTTCCTGAAGGCAATCTTGATATTAATTATACTACACCAATTGTGGAAATCAGGCAAGCCAGCCACACATTTGGGAAGCAGTGCAACTTGCTTTTGAAAATCAGAGTGAACAGCAGGGACGAGTCGACTCAGACAATTCTGTTTCTTGCATGGTTTTGAAAGTTTCTGATGTTATGACCTTAGACAGATATTCGGATGCCAAAGCGACAAATAAGCTATCTGGAGGATGCGTATCGGCATCAGAAGTTTGCGAAAGCAATACGACAAGCTGTCGCGAATATTGAGTCGAAGGATATGGAATGCCGCGTTCTTAATGTGGGGGCTGGTGCAGGACTGTACTCCTTGCTGGCTCTTGAAGCTGGTGCAGTCCACGCAACGGCTGTAGAAAGGTGATTACCAAGACATGTGGCAAAGAAGAAAAACGCCACAACCTGGCAGTGAACAGATAAATATCTTTTATGGTGTCCCAGGTGGCTCTACTTGTCTCTTGTATGTAAGGAGGTGCTCGATGCGAACAGCACCGACAAAGAAAGCTATAAGGTTGTCTACAAGCGACCGACGGACCTCGAATTGAAAACGGATGTGCCCATCTGCTGTAATCTTCTCATATGCGATATTTTGGATGAAGGTGCGTTAACAAGGGGGAAAACAGCGTCACAGAACAGCACTTAGGTAAACTATTCGAGCTCTGAGCTCCTTGAGGACAGCAGTTGAGCATGTGAGTCGAACCTGTTGCAGGGCTACTGACGAGCGGACTCATACCTGCCGTCCGACACTTACTTGACAACATCATGATAAGCAATCCCATTGTCCTACCTGCGGCTGCGACTGTCTTCGCGCAGGCGGTCGAAATGCGCACTGGAAGTGTGTGTGGTTTGGATATGAGTGCAATAAACACTCGAAGGTGGGTAATTTCATTGTCTGAATTCCATAGGGCCATCTTTCGCGCCCCTCAACAGTGCCGCAGAGTTCTCTGAAGCCTTTTCTTAGTGAACGTGAATGAGCGAATAAACAATAGACCCCTGTCGATCTGACCCAATTAAAAAACTCGTCCGTAACTTGACCGACTTTGTTTGTTTGTTTGACCGACTTCCACATTTCCAATATGATGGTGCTCGATGCAAGTACTCCAAGTCCGTATTTATTTCCATATTCAATCACTCCAGTGTTAAACCCATGCCTATCCTCAGTGAAAAGAAATAGAATCGAACGAAAATTACGACCGCTCCAAAAAAGAGTTAGCTTGTACCCTGTGCAAAGAAAGGGAAAGCTGCTTTCTACCCCACTGAAACTAGACGATTTTAAATTGTTGCAACCGCCTTGGATAAAAAGAATGAATCAACTGCCCACTGAAGCCAAGAGAAGTTGTGTCACAGATGGCTCCCTTTTCATACATGCGGCGTACCCATTGCAGAGGATAGCTTCACATGTTTGTCAAACCCAGTTGAAGTGTGGCACTTCGACCTACTCAATCCACCCGATTCTGGGAATCGCAAAACAATTGATTTCACGTTCACACGCGATGGTATTTTCAACGGAGTGATGTTTTGGTACGAGCTGAAGCTCGGTGAGGGAATAACCCTCTCCACCGGAATGACGGCTGTCAAAGAAGGACTCACATCGCTGCGACCCGCCGTTCAGTTCACTGCTGGGGAGATGAGAATCGACAAAGGGCTGGTCCTTCCATTGGTGTGCAGCCACAACACAGTGAGGTGAGCCGTGGTCAAAATTTTGTTTCAATTGTGCACACCCTCGAGCAATGCATTTCTGAAAGTCTAAAATGTTCCAGGATTCGCTTCGATGTTGAAGAAGCTGAGTATCTTCACCTTGTCAAGCAAGACGCGTCCTTCCCTAGGATGCATTATTCTATCCTCTCTGATGTCAGCAGAGCAGACTCCTACGATCAGGCAATCAGAAACGCCGTCGAAAAGCTGAAGAAGCGAGGTATGTGGAGTGACACTTGGTTATTATCATGATAGAAAGGACAACGGATGATTGGTGCTCGAAAAACTGGGTGGCACAAAAGAAGACAAGTGGAAGAAACGCACCCCTGAATACCAATTGCGTTTCAGATGGATCTGTGGAGGCTCTCGATTTGGGGGCAGGATCTGGTTTGCTGTCGCTGATGTGCGCGCGAGCGGGGGCATCAGTTGTGGGGTGCGAGGTGCATCGCACGCTCGCGGACATCGCTCGGTGGTCAGCGGCGCGAAACAAGCTATCGTCAAAGGTCTCAGTAGTGCAGGGGGACATTGCATCTCTGCAGAGGGGCAGAGAAGTATGTCCATATGGGGTTAACTTGGTGGTGGCGGACATATTCGACTCTGGTGAGGATTGCAGTTCTGCTTCTAAGCCTGATGAATGGGGATGATTTAAAATTCAGTGCTGGAAAGCGATGCGAATACAATTTCTTGCTGCAGGCCTGCTTGGAGGCAACTTTCTGGGATTGCTTGAAACCGCTCGGAAACGTGTTCTTCGTCCTGACGCTGTCGTCATCCCCCAGTCCGCCACGGTGTATTGCATGGGAGTGGAGATCAAGACTCGTAGAGTTCAAGGTTTCGACTTCTCTCATATCAACAAGTACAGGTAAGTATCTCTTCGAAACTCCAGCGTTCACTGCCTTGCCCCCACAACCTTGACTCTCGTTTCAACTTCGTAGATGGGATGATAAGCACGAATCGGTCCGGTTGTCTGAATTGCCTCATCGTTCACTGACACGCCCAAAGAAAGTTTTCGACTATTCCTTTGATGGGGCGGGAAAAGCGAGAGGCAAGGAAACCATGCTGAAGCTTGATGTTGTGGATGACGGCGAACTGAATGCAGTTGCGTTTTGGTTTGATCTGAACCTCGGCGATGATATCAAGATATCTTCAGGTAAGGGTTCGCTTCTTCCTGGTGTCTGGCTTTTTTAAACCAAAATCAAGTCTCTGACGTTACGTTTTCCTCCCTCAGCTCCGAAATATGTTGGATTCGAGGAAGTCAGCGATTCTGTCGCTGATTGTGAGAGCAATAGGGAGGGGATGGAATCACATTGTCAGTCACAGGGAGTAAACGACACCCCATCCACAAGCGATCGAAAGGAGCATCATTGGGGACAGGTATCTAGACATGGGTTTCGGACTTTGGTGGTGGGAAAAGCAGAAAACTTATCGTGTTTTTTTGTGTCGGGGCAGGCATTGCAGTATCTGGAATCCTCGTGCGAAGTGAAAAACGGAAGGAAAGTTGGGATGCTGGCCAGAAGGAATGGAAACGCCATCTCTTTTAGGCTAAGACACGGGATTGGGGAGGCCGTCGAGCGTGCCCCCTTCAAGGCGAGATACTCCCAGTTCCATAATATTGTAGTTTCAATTGTTCCTCACAGTCTTCATGAATGCGAATTTATATGTGGTGTTTTCGTGAATGCAGATCGAGTGGGGTGGTGGGGCTTCGGTCGAAAACCCGCACTATCAGCGCGTACACTACTGCCAGCTTCTTGTGCAGGATTTCTTGGTCCGATGCAAGAGCAAGAGGTTTCCGTCTGTTCAGGAAGATATGGACATCGTGCAGAGCCACTGCGGAAGTCTGTTCCTGGACCCTGCTTCCCTGACTGACATTGGGCACGAGCTTGCGCTCCTGGAACGATTGCACAGTGAGGGCGAACCAATTGCGGGAGTCTGCCTCGAAGGGGTCACTCAAGCAGCGTTGCAGCAGCACTGACTTGCAGCACTCCAGTCAAGGAATTCACTGGGATATTTCCATACACACACACAAAGCAGTTTTCCTGGGCCGACACATTAACCATCCACGTCTTATTAGAAATATGGAAGGATCCATCAATCATACCAAAACGGGACGTGATATAGCTAGGCCATCAAAACAACCGACCAGTGGAAAGTGGGGGGAAAGTAGATAATTTTGTCCTGTGCATTGAGACTAAGGAAAGCCTTGTATCATACTGTAAAACATATCAAAACAACACCATCGGCTCCACTGGGTAGGGCTCCTGAAATTTCTCTGGCCAAGCACAGTGCATCAATCAATCAAGCACAAGTGTCATGTTGTTTGGCGAATCCCCATGAAATCAGGATTTCGAGGGTTCGTCTGCCGTTCACGAGAGGAATGTATTTTCGATCCGAAAAGTGTGGAATCCATCAAGACTGCTCAATGCACCAGTTGGCTGCCCCATATGGGCCAGTTTTCCTGCTTTGCAGTGTCAACGGGCCACAAAATGCACTATCCTTTTGAGCGAATCCAAAAGGTAGTTCCAGGGTGTTCTCTATCCTTTTTCGCTCCTTAATTTGTTTTTCTTGCTCAACAATCCGTTTTTCGTGAAAGAAAAAGCACACACACACACATGCAAAAAAAGTGCTAGATTTCGAACAAGAAACGAACGTCTAAGTTAACACTTTTCACTTGCATTACACCGGGCAGATCCCCCCCGAAGCTTGCAACAGGATAAACAGCAAATCACATGGCAACTCCCTCACCCAAAATCCACATACCTTCTCCTCAAAAACCACCAGCAAATACAAAATTCTCTTTTTCCTCATAATTACCTTTGGACAGCCCTTTTTTTCACTCTTCTATTTATTTCACTGGTTTGGCGATGCAGGCAGCAACCCCCCAGAAAAGGATTTGGCCTTCCCTAAATGACGCGCTAGAAATAACTGAATTCTTGGATAATGGTAATTAATTTTCCCATAATTAATTCCCATACCCCCCCCCCCCTTGCCTTCCCCTTTTTCCCCCAAACACAGTATTGAAGCAATAGGATTCATCTCGGCGAGCCATTCTAACCGATTTACAACGTGATGCTACCGCACTGCAATTCCCTTCTCTAAGTGATGGCATATAAAAACCTGCAAACTTCAAAATCGCCCCATCCCCCCCCCCCCTTCATCCATGCAAAAGCGAATTCACAAAACATAGTGCAAAAAGACATTTTCGGACCCCAAACCATCGATATGCTTCCCAGAAACCTCTCTCTATATTCGTACATCGATCCTCTCTTTCGGTTGCTATTTTTTTAGTGCCGAAGGCAACCCAATCACAACTTGATGGCTCTGCAATTCAAATCCGCATTGACCAGCCCTTTTAGGGTGAACCACATCGCTTGAGTCCCCACCACCGACACGAAAGCCATTAAAATCCCCCTCCCATTCTTGAACGTCCGAAAATCGACGACTGGCATCCCCTTGGGCCTCTCTTTAACGAAAGTCGTTTTTGAGTTGGATTCCCAATAGTAAGCACACACACAAGGAACGAACCACCCCAACCAGAAGTGGAAAAACAGCCCCACAAGCCAGCAAGGAAAATCGTTCGGCTGCAGAGTCGGCCGTTTCACTGGGATCCCAAACACAGCCGTCGTGAGGATGGCCCCCTCTGTCAGCCATCCTATGCGGTTGGTCGAATCCGCGATTTCAGGGTTTGCATCGCATGCATGATCGAAATTGAACACCCACATCCAACTGAGCAACGCCCCGATCCCTTGCAAGACTGCATGCTGCTTGAAAGGGAGTCTGAAGAAGAAAGTGGCAAAAAACAATGCGGAAATGGGGGTGTTCGATACGATACTGGACCAGATGCGACCAGAATCCCAAGAGGAGAGGGGATCTTGACTCAGAAGCACCACAGCCCCCCCCAATGGAACCGCCAGCTTGTAAAAGTGATGGATTCGGCCTCGTTTTCGAGAATAGCTGTCCCATCGATCAGTCAATTCCCTCAAATGAATCCAAGGCAGAATCACGCCGGAGAGCAGGATCCATCCTAAGCACAGAGCCCTGCTGGTGGTGTCCATCGAACCTAGGGAGAGGATTTTGAGAACGGCCGCTGCGATGGAAATTTTGAATCCTAGGCCGTCCAGCGTTTTGCGTTCCTCCGATATCGAGGCTTCGAATTCAGCGTCCACGGATCGATTTCTGAACTTCAGCCAGAAGTCCCACGGAGAGGAGACGCTCAGTGTGGGCACTGTTTCTGGCACCATCCGCAGCACATCTGCGAAAGCAAACCGGGGGGGGGGGATTCCGTTAAAAACTGTGCTTTCCGGAACAAAAAAACACGATAGTTCGATGAGAAAGGAACGAATTTGCGGAACGTATCCTAGCCATCTACCAAACATTCGGCAACGGTGAAAAAAAAGCTGAAAGAGACCTTTCTCGCTGGCTTTGGTTGGCTTCATGATTTTGAGGGGGGATTCGACGGTTGAGAAAACAAAAACCCACACTGCTCAAAGTTTTGGGCGATCCGCCCAAATCCGATACGGAGATTATTCGCTGAGCACAATTGACGGGGGTGAAATCGGAGCACGGAGGAAAAACTGTCGCGTCGCGTCGGTGACAGACGAACAGAACCCAACTGCTATGACTGATGCAAAATCTAAAAAAGAAAAAACTTTGGCAAGAGGCAGGATTTCGTTACGCCGGACCAAAATCGTATTTTGGCGGCTGGCAGCAAGCCTCCAAACTGGCCAATAATTTTTTGGATCTCGACAAAACGGAAAAAGGAAAATTTGGGGCCACCTTGGTATTTTTTTAGTTAGAACTTAATTTTTGCATTTGGTTGGGGTATGGGCCCAACGAAGTTCATGAAAAAACATACTGAATAAACATACTGTAATATTGATTGATTGATTGATAAAAACATACTAAAAGTTTGATCTGGCGTGACGCCATCTGAAAAAAGATATCGACTTCTATTTTTAGGAACACCGATCAGTTTTACGATATCTTTATTACTCAGCCAGCTTGCGAATGTAAAAAATCGTACTCAACCAGTGCACTCCCAGTCAAGGTCCCCTATGGCAAAGCAGAACTAACATCCATAGAAAATTTGGGTGGTGGGAGTGCACATACAAATGCACAGCGGCATACGATTTCGCACATTGTCAGATGGTGGTATTGAAAAAGGAGGGGGGGGGCTGGGGGTGCAGAAATAGTTTCCTTTTTTGGTGATGTTTTCTCCACAGACAGAGAAGCTTTGGCTGGATTTGATAGATGCAAAAGGGAAATATTTGGACTCGTCAATTTTTGAATGAAAAAGAAATAAAAAGGAACACCAATCATAGTCATTGGATTGATGAAGGCAGATTGCAAGAACTGGGTGACATTGAATTACTTTCATGTGGATTCAAAAAAAACAAAAAACAGGGAGGGGGGCTTCAGCAGGGGTTGGACCCTGTCGATATCAATTGGTTAGATTTGCAATTTTTCAGGGCATTTTGGGACAGCATTTCAGAATTTGTGCCGGTTTATATATATTGTAAACAGGTTGCATCATATTTTACTGGAGCGGTACAGCATGTCACACACAACTGGAGCATCAATCACTTGATCAATAATTGCCTGTTTTTCCGGAGAGGAGGCAACCTGATTCTTCCTCCTTGTGGCTCATTCTCATTCCCCATGAACCCCCCCCCCCCCCCCCCCTGAAAATCCACCTTTCAGGTTCTTTTTAATCTCCTTCTTTTTTTTCTTTCTAGGGTCCACATATCATTACTATTCTTTTCTTTTTATTCAGTACTGGATCCCGCGCCACAAAGAGACGCACGCACACTGACTTCCTTGACGACCTCATTTTTCTTCTTACAATTAACCAATACTGTCCTCCTAACACTAACCCAGCTTCCACCGTTTCTTTCCGTGGCGCTTGCCGATATTACTAACCCAAAGAGGGGTAGTTGGACAAAAGGCTGCATAACAAAACAAAAGACCCCCCTCCTTTTTTTCTTCCCCTCAAAAAAACAAAGAAAGAAAACAAGGAAATCGGTGAAGCTTGACGAAAAGACTCACATAAATAAGAAACAGAAATGAAAAAAAAAGAAGAGTAAGACCCCCCCCCATAAATTAACCCATATGCAAACGTGCGGCTCGTTACTTTCCACCCCCAAAATTCACCTTTCATCTATTTCCATTACCAAACGACCCCTTTTTCTTCCATTTTAAAAAAAAAAAAACTGGGTGCTCTGCTTTTCCTGCATTTTCCCTCCGTGTCTTTTGTTACAATCGTTAGTCACACTTTTTTGGGGAGGGGGCAGGATGGCCTCACTCTTTCTTCTCCACATCCTCGTTTTTCTTGCCATTCTCGAGGTCCTTTTTCTCGTTCGTGTCGAGAAACCATTTCACGAAATCTTTGCAAGAAACTCCTGCAGTGCACAGTGCGCCATAGAGGGCTTGCAGTTGAGCTCGGTTCGCCTCGATGATCCAACCCTTTGAACAAAGACAAAAACGATTCGATCATGAACCATTTCACAGGGCCAGTTGTATCATGCCTTTATGATGTGATGCCTTTATTTTTTATTTTTTTTAGGGGGGTGGATGCATTCGAAAGATCTAAAAATAAAGGAAAAGCGTAGTCAAAACTTTCAGCTCGTAAATGGCGATTGGCCGGTGTAACAAATTTCAGAAGAAAAAAAAAAACAAAAAAAACCAAACATAATTACAAGAAAAATAAATAAACAAACAAAAATATACAGATAGATGGAAGGGAATTCAAAATGATACAAGCCTTGTATGTGGATTGGATCGACTTGTGCCGAACATGGAAACTAGGCAATGGAAGAAATAAAAAAATCAAACACCAGAAAAAAATGCTTATCGGATGCAGCCTTTGCACAACTAGCAATCGTTCTTATTAAATTTTAAGGAATTGCTTTTTTTCGCTGGTGGCTCTTACGAAATTCTGTTGGAGGAATTCGATGATGTAGTCCAGCTTCGGTTGGTACTTAGTCAGCGTAGGCTTCATATAATCCTTGTACAACGTCTTGGCACCCTTTTTATTGCAAAAAAAAAAAGCACAAAAACAAAAACATACACCAAATAAGTTTTATGCCATTTTCGACAATTTAGAATGTCAAAAGTTCTACCTGGATAGTCCCAAACTTTAAAAAAAAAAAAAAGTCAAAGCAAAAATCAGAAAATCATTTCAACCATGCACACACTCACCATGAAATGTGGAAGCTGCAGCCACAAGAGGAAAGCGAGTTTCGCATGAAAGTAATACGGGAACCTGATCAAGACGACCCATAATTCAAAAAACACGCATCAAAACCCCCCACAAAACAAACGGGAAAAACTACTTACGGAAAGAAAAGCAACTCAAACATCAAAGACCAAAGGTTACACCTATTTTCACACCCTTCCAAAAAAAAACAAAAACAATACATGCCAACGCCGACGTCCCTGCTTTTCTTCCCTCACAAAAGGAAAAAAATGAAAAAATGAAAAAAAAAAATGAAATGAACTGTCCAGGAAATGAGCAATGATTAGGTGTGAGAAACCACTTTTTTTTTCTTCCCTTTTCCCTGCCAATGTTTTTACACATTTTTTCAAGCGCTCAGCGACAAACAGCAACGTCCCGAAGGAATTTCCACTCACCATGATAATAACTTGTCAGTGGTTCCCTCCACCAAACCCAAGGCTCCGTAAATGGTCCAATAAGTTAACCACTGAGTGTCGTCCTCATTCGTTTCCTCCGATTCGATGGCCTTGAAACTTTTGTACACTGGATACATAGTACCGACCACGTTGCTGATGCACAGAACCAAAAAAAACACCAGATTCAATTTAAAAAAAACAATATAAAAATAATAATATGAAAATAATAATAATATACATATATATATATATATATATAAACTATAAAAACATTAAAAAAAAAGAGTAAAAATTGGAATAGAAGCATGGATTCAAATAAAAGCACATGCACACATTCTATCATTGAGTTTCCTTATTCTATTTCTTTTTTTTCTTGGGAACTATATCCCTCCTCACGTTTGAGTATGCATCCCTTTTTTGCTTTTTATTTTTAAACGGTTGATAGTCTATTGCTGATCACTCTTTTTTTCTGCTTTTCTTTTTTTATTGTTGACCATTACTGATCATTTTTTTATTTTTTTTTGCAGGAACACCACCATCCATCCATTGCTGATGTCATGAGTTCAAATTCCATCACCACTACACCAGACGACACCGAATTCCGAACGACAGCCCACAACTCACACATTCGCTGTTTGTGTTTTTTGTTTTTTTTGTTTTTTCGTTGGTTGCCTTATTTTTTGGTTTAGATGTGCTGTACAAAGCTTCCAATAATCATATGAGTAAAAAAAAAAAAAAGTAAAGTAAAGCAGTGGATATTTTGATTTTCTACCCACCAAGCGCCTCTTGCGAAAACTCCGGAAGACCCGGGTTGCAGGAACATTTGCATGCCAAACTGGACACCACAAATAACATAACGATTTAAAAAAAGCCATAAGTATAATAATAAAATGAAGAAATTCAAAGCAACCCCCTGCTCTGCCTGGGCCAGTTTGGAGCACAATATTGAACATCCTGGTCAACTTCGTGGCTAATTGTTGAGTTCAACGCATTTACACTATGACTAATCATTTATAAGACAATACGAGATGAATGAACTGCATAACGGGCATTGATATCTGAATTATGATATGCTATTTTTAGAGCGATGGGGCCCTGTCAAACAGTTGCACAGTTTCAGCCTTGAACATCCAGCTAACCCTGGGACAGAATTCAAAGTGCTATGTTTTTTATAATGCTCGCCAAGACAACAGCTTATCCGACAGTGTGTAAGTGTTTCTGGAAAAAAAAAGTTTCTGGGAATTCACGGGCTTGGGACAAGCAAATCTGACAGCCAGCGGCGGTTGAAACCAGGCCTGTGTTCACTCACAGACGAAATGCCGGGTGGAAACGCCATCCTTTCGGCTCGGTGTTGCAAAAAACGTGAAAACGTTTCCTGCTGAGACTGGACTTCACAAACCGAGCAGCACAACGGAATTCGGTTCCAGGATTTAGGCTAATTTAGACTCGTCGACTTGACAAATCAAAACGCCTCGCATGATGTGTTGTGTTGGCGCTGCTTGTGGATTCGATTTGACTTGGACAGTGGTGTTGTTGATATTATATTTTTTTTAGCTGTGTGGTTTACCAGTTTGTTTGTTTGTTGTTGTTGTTGTCTTTGTTTTCTTTGATTCTATTTTTGAAGAATCATGCAGCTGGGTGTCACGTGACACACGTGGTCGATAGTTTGCCGCGATAAGAGCATCTCCACCGCTGCACTGCAAACGACACTGTAAATTACTAATATACAGTGGCACCCCGAGCACGCAAAAACGACGTGGCACTGTAAAAGTCGACCTACCCCCACCGGCGATACTGTAAACACGTACTGTAAAATAGGTTACGAGTGTTCTGGCTCGCAAAGGAGTTGCGCAGGCCGGCGCGCGGAGCGCGGCACCTTATAATAGTGTTTTTTGAGGGAACGCTGTCGTGAAAAGGCATCTCCGAGTATCGGCTGGCCGTTGCGACCGTATGCAAAATATTCTCAATGTTTCGAAAGGACATTCGTGTTCAAAGGGAGCTTGGGAGTCGTGTAAAAACATACTAGGAAGTCAGTTGGGTTCGGTAGTCTCGATAGGCGCAAGGATCTGTCGAAATTCGGGCGTGGGTGGGTGTGGAAACCGCCAAGGGCCAGGACCAAAACGATTCCATGTTGTTAAAAGTTCCGAAAACACAGGTCTTCAGATCTTGACAACCGACAACAGAAAGGGCGGCGTCTTTTTACCCTAGCGAAGTCGTGTTTCCGTCTTTCCCGCCTTCCCGCACTTTTTAGCGTATACGGTAAAACGGCCGGATTTGCAGTTTTCCTTGCGTATTTTGCAGTAGCGCTTACTAATTTGCGATAGCGTTTACAGTTTACAGTATGCCGGTGGGGGTTCATTTTTCGAAATTACGGCAAAATAGCGTTTACAGTACCGTTTGCAGTATAGCGGTGGAGATGCTCTAACAACATTCGACCACCGTTTTCTTTCCACCACCCCACCTGACCCAACGACAGGTGTGAAAAGTTTCAAGTGGTTTTTTTTATTTTTGGAGAGGCTCTTGTTTGGGTGCCGGCTAGGATGGCTTCCGAGAAAACGGAGAAAAAGTTGAGGCCGGCTGAGAAAAGGAGGTTACGCAAAAGGAGACGGAAGTTGGAAAAGCAAGAGGAGGTCGCGAATCGCCCCACAGCGGAGTCCTCCATAAACGAACAGAAAAAAGAAAAAAAAGGCAACCATCCAGCGGAGAACGGGCTGGAAATCGAGTACGTCTCTGCGCCTCGAGATTTCACGGCGATTGGTGTGGATGAACCTCAAGGAACGACCAGCGATGCGGGAAATGGGGTGGATCCTGGCAGTGACATTGTTGAAAAGATGGAGGAGGAGGAGGAGGAGTTTGGGTATGGTGGGTTAGGGCTTGGTGCTGGGTTGGGCTTGGGAGCACAGGTGGCCAGCATTCCTGACGAACCCCCTCCCCCGACTGAACCTGCTTCTGAAGAAACCGATTTCGAGGGGGAGTTCGGGAGGGTTTTCGATCATTTCGCATCTGCTGAGGATTTGATGGGGAAAAAGGGGAGCGAATCGAGCGGCCAGGAGAAAAACAAAGGTTCGGTCGAAAAAACTGTGGTGGAGATTTCGGATGATGACATGGAGGAGGGGGCACAGGGCGATGACGAAGACGAGGACCAAATTTCCAAGAAGAAGAGAAAACTCAAAGAGCAGCTGAAAATCGCAGAATTGAAACAGATTTGCTCCAGGCCGGAGGTGGTGGAAGTTTGGGATGTGACCGCAGCCGACCCGAAGATTTTGGTTTACTTGAAAGCTTATCGCAACTCGGTTCCGGTGCCGAGGCATTGGTCGCAGAAACGAAAATATCTCCAAGGGAAACGGGGAATAGAGAAGCCGCCCTTTCAGCTCCCGGATTTTATCGAAGCTACTGGAATCAGCATGATGAGGCAGGCCTACCAGGAAAAAGAGGAGGCCAAAAAGTTGAAGCAGAAACAGAGAGACAGGATGCAACCCAAACTGGGGAAAATGGACATTGACTACACGATCTTGCATGATGCTTTTTTCAAGTATCAAACCAAACCCTCACTCACTCGAATGGGGGACCTGTACTACGAGGGGAAGGAATTCGAGGCCAGAGTGACTGACATCAAGCCAGGCATGCTGTCCTCGGAATTGCAGAAAGCTTTGGGCATGTCAGATGGGGCTCCTCCACCCTGGCTGATCAACATGCAGAGGTACGGCCCGCCACCGTCTTACCCCAGCTTGAAAATCGCTGGATTGAATGCTCCGATTCCGACGGTTGCTTCGTTTGGGTATCATCCTGGTGGCTGGGGGAAACCGCCTGTGGATGAGGAGGGTAGGCCGCTGTACGGAGACGTGTTTGGGCAATACGACGACCGGAGCGATTCAGACATTGGGATGGACAAGCTGAGCAGATGGGGCGATTTGGACTCAGAAGCGGAAGAATCGTCCGAGGAGGAGGATGTCGAAGAAGAGGGCTCAGATGAGGCAAGTGCAGTCGAGGAGGATGTCATGACGACCGGAACTGCCTCCGTGGCGTCCGGTTTCGCCTCCAGTCTGCCATCCGGTGTGGAAACTCCAGACATGATCGACCTGAGGAAGGTGGATCGCAAGCAAAAGCAGCTCTACACAGTTCTGGAACAGAAGCAAGCGAACATCGGACAGGGGAATATCATGGGGTCAGACCACGTCTATGTGCTGCCGGGTTCGGAGAACACAGCAGGGAAAGAGAAGTGGCCGGTGGGGGCTGCGGAGAAGAAAAGGATGGAAGGGCTGCCGGACGCCGGGAATGCCGACATGGATATTACTCTGGATCCGGAGGAGTTGGAGGGGCTGGACGAGGCTGCCATCAAGAAGCTGTACGAGCAGAAGCTGTCCGAAGCCAGGGAGAAAGTCCACAAGGACGATTTCTCCGACATGGTGGCTGCAAAGGCCCGAGAACAAAAACGCAGAATCGCTGCAAGGGAAACCGCGAAAAAGAAGGAGACGTTCAAGTTTTGAGGGTCGATGCGTAGATTTGTGACAGGATCCATCTGCTGCCTCCAAATGGAATTCTCTGTTGTGTTTTCTGAAAGGACGAATCATGGGGATGGATGTAGAGTTTGTGTCGATTGGGGTAAGAATTATTGTCAGGATTAAAGGGTTCCTTTTGTTGTGATATTTCTTTTGTTTTGGGGAGGTGGGGGGGGAGGAGGTCGGGAGCAAAAAAAAAAGGTGCCTCCCTCTTTCAAGGGGGTGTCGAATTAGCATTGCTTGCTGTATGGATACCAGCCTTTCTGTGTTTTTTGGAGAATCATGTAAAAGATTGAGGTTATTCATACAGCCCATCGTTCATAGCCACATATCTGCTGACAGGTTCGATATTGCCGTTTCAAACAAACCAACACGAAAATGGCCAATTACTGAAGTAACCTGAAGGGGTTACGTCATGACGTACGTACGCCGGCGTCAGTCGCCTCGAATCTGCGGGGTCTGTAAACCATCACGTACTGCTGACGGAAGGAATTAGTCATACATGTGGCGGTCACACTCACATCACTCATTCCCGGCTGTCCAGGTTGTGAATGTCGGGACAGGCGGCTTGAACGCGGAGAGCGAGCGGCCAACCACGGTGAGGCTTTGGATATTTCGGGGTCGGAGCCTGGGAAGACGTTTTCATTCAGAACATCGTCGTGTGTTTCCACACCTCGTCGAACTGTGACTGGGCCTTAGCCTGGCCGCGCAGCCATTCGTGTGTTGGAGTGCGGTTGTGTGAGGGTACTAAAGGAATTGGGAGATCCAGGGTGGATTAGGAAAAAAACAACAACAAACACAAAAGTCCTTTGTGTGGGTTTTCCGAGCGTGAAAAAAAGTATTGTGGCTCTCTTGACCGGTTTGGAGATATTTGCGGTGTTTTTTATTTGGGCGTTTTGGAAAGGGTGAAACGAAAAAAGAAAAAAAAAAAAGAAAAAACAAACAAACGCGGAGAGACTCGAGGGAGACGTGAGTGGTTGTGAAAAGTACATACAAGTCGGAAAAAGAAAACAGAGATACGTGTTTTGTCGAGGGGGGTTAGTTTTTAGACGGAAAAGCCGGTTTTATGAGCGACACGTCTGCACCACAAGCACCAGTTTTTGGGGAGTCCAGTTGCAGGGCATGCATTAATTGCGTGAAGGGTATTCAGCCAGTGCAAAACGGAGGTCGTCGGTGTAGTAGCTGTATGTATTGCGGACGTCCTGCGCAGAGCGAGCGCCCTCGTCCGGGCGGGATGCTCTCCATACATCCACCCTCGCAATACGTGACGCCAGATTTGGAATCTCCCCAAGGACCGCTGGACCTATGGGGACAGGAGGTCGATGGCCTCGTTGGGGTGCCTTGCCTTCCGACCAAGCCAGCTTGGGATATGGATACCCTGAAGCGAGCGATTTGCTCCGCGAGGACTGGGACTGGCGACGTCGGTCGAATAATCGAGTCTTGCACCTTCAAGCCACGGGAGCAGGCATTCACTGCGCTCATCAACATGTGCGGACAGCTGCGTGACTGGCGGAAAGCTGTCGAGGTGTTCGAGGCGATGAAAAACACTCGCGGAGTTCGACCCAACACGTACACCTACAGCGCTCTGATCGCTGCCTGTTCGAGTGCGGGGGAGTGGCAGCGGGCGTTGGAGTTTTTCCGGGTTATGAAGCACGTGGGGAAAGGCGACCCTAACTGCCAACCCAACGAAGTCACCTACAGCGCGCTGATCACCGCCTGCGAGCGAGGGGGCCAATTTGAAAAAGCGCTGGAGGTGTATGACGACATGGCTTGCTCTGGGGTGTGTGGCGATCATATCACGTTCAGTTCGGCGCTGTCCGCTTGCGAGAAAAGTGGGAACTGGGTTCGTGCGGAGCGTATTCTTCAGGAGATGCACGCTAAAGGTCTGTCGGGTGATGCTGGAATTTACTCCGAAATGATGCTGAACTACGCTGAGAATGGGAACTGGGAGCGAGCCTTGGATATGTGCCTAACTATGGCGAACGCAGGGCAAGATCCGATGGAGGGCACTCGAAGACGTCGCGTGCGGAGTCAGAAGTCGCGCTCCCCGACGGACTCTTCTTCGCAGGAAAAGGCGACGTCCGCTCGAGGTGCGAGCCCTAGCTCATCCTCTGACTTGGCCTGCAACCACCCCTCCCAACAGGCGCACGGGAATGGGCATCCCTCACACTTGAGCCCCGCTCCCAACAAACCCGCATGGGACATGGAAACCTTGAAGAGGGCAATCTGCTTCTCGAAACCAGGCACCGGGGAGGTGCGCCGCGTGATCGAGAGCTGCACGTTTCGACCCAGGGAGCAAGCCTTCACGGCGCTCATCAACATGTGCGGGCGCCTGAGGGATTGGAGAAAAGCGATGGAGGTTTTCGAGGCGATGAAGTACATCCGCGGGGTGCGCGCCAACACGTTCACTTACAGTGCGCTCATCGCTGCGTGTTCGAGTTCTGGGGAGTGGGAAAAAGCCCTGGAGATTTTCGAAGTCATGAAGGCGTCCGCGGTCAACGACCACAACTGTAGACCGAACGAGGTCACGTACAGCGCGCTGATAACCGCGTGCCAGCGGGGTGGAATGTTCGATCGCGCCCTGGGGTTGTATGACGAGATGATGTCCGACGGGGTAAAGGCGGACCAGATAACTTTCAGCTCCGTTCTCGCCGCGTGCGAAAAGAGCGAGCGCTGGGATCGCGTCGAAAAAATCCTGGAGGACATGCACGGTCGAGGGCTGACTGGAAACCCGAGCATCTACGCAGAGTTGATCAACTACCACTCCGACCAAGGCGATTGGTCCAGAGCGCTCAACGTGTTCTACGTGATGCAAGTGGCTGGCCAGGAGCCTGAGGAGAACACCGTGAAAGCTGTCATGCGAGCGCTGGAGCGAGGCAAGCAGCACCAAATTATGCTGGAACTGTTCAGCCAAATGCAGGCATCCGGGATAGTGATCGACCCAGAGACTTACAACTCAATCATTCGCGCCCTCGTCCAAGCCCAAGCTTATCGAACCCAGTCTCAACCACATCATCAACAGCCACAGCAGCAGCAGCAGCAACAACAGCACCAACACCAGCAACACCAGCATCAGCATCAGCAGCAACACCATTTCGCCCCCAGGCAGATCGTCCAGCAATCGGGTGTTTCGCCGCCCAGGATGGGGGGTGGACGGGGTGGGTTGTATCAAGGAGCTTTCACCCCGACGACGCAGAGCCGGATGATGTGGGGTGGGGCCAACATGAACCCCCCGGTGCAGCCTGTCTACCATCTCAGCCGCAGCGCGAGGCCAGAGGAGTTGGTGTTATTTCCTGGTTCACATAAAAAGGATCAGCTGGACGGCATGACGATCGGAATGTCGAGAATGTCGTTTGGGGGGTTGGGGAGCGGTCATGCATAGAGATACAGAAAGAGAGAGAGAAAAAAAGGAATCTACTGTTTGTGTGTTTTTTTTTTTGGTTTTTGTAGGTATGATTGAGTCAAGCCCAAGTAGTTATTGTGTGTAGGTTGCACCCTCGCCGTGTGCCGGTTATGTTGTTTTCGGTTTTTTTCTCTTCTCGTTCTTTTGTTTTGTTTTTCTCGGAGTCTTTTTTTTGTTGTCCAGCTTTTTGGGTTGGAACAAGGATGTTTGGGTTTTTTTCGGGGGTTTTCCGGGAAGGGTTTGGGGGAAAAGTAGAAGAGGGGGGGAAAAAGCCAAAAAAAAGAAAAGAAAAGTTGAAAAAAAAACAAAATGAAAAATCGGCATAGAGAAAGGAAAGGAAAAAAAAAAAAAGAAAAAGAAAACCACAGAAGGTTTCTTTTTTGGAAAAAAAGAAGGAAAGAAGGGATGGATGGGGGGAAAAAGAAAAAAAAAAAGGAAAAAGAAAATGGTCAAGTGATAATTCGATCCACGCAGATAAAAGGAGGTAATTTTTTTTTCGTCATCTTGTTTTTTTATCTGATGGGTAAAAAAAAACCCTTGATTTTTTTTTTCCTTTTTTTTTTCTTATAGAAGGGAGGGTGGCGAAGTTGTCTTTTTTTTTGGTCGTCGGATCGACTCTCTTTTTAGTTAATGGAAGGGGGGAAAATTCTGGAAAAAAAAATTGAACATATATCAAGGAATTTGTCAAGCGGAGGATAAGGGTAGCAATGATATGTATGTGTGTGTTTTTTTTTGTGTTTTTTTTTTTTTTAATGGGATAGCGATTATGACTACATGGAGAACAAGCGAAGCAAAAGGAAAACCAAAAAAGAACACAAGCAAGGTAAAAAGAAGAAAGGGTTGAGGAAAAAAAAAGAAAAAAAGAGTGAGACAGCAAGCAAAAAGAAAATCTATATACATATCTAGAATATAAAAAGTTTCAAGTCTGGGATGTAACAATGGAAGACAAGGACAAAAAAAAAAAGAGAGAAAAGCGAAAAGCAACGGGGTTTTTACCAGTCGAACTGAACAAAAAAAAAACCAGGAAGAATCCATGAGGGGTTTTGGGGTTTTATATTTTGTTTGGGGGCTAGAAGAAAAACGACCAAGTTTTACATGTATATCCGAGACCTCCTTGAATTTTGGTGGGCTGGGGCTTCTTAACAAAAGATTAAAAAGAAACAAAAGGGTGAGGTTCGGTTTAAAAGGAAAAAAGAAAAGATTAGTAAAAGAGGGGGGGGGGTATCGTTTGTTTGGGACAGAGAGAAAAAAAAAACAATTCAAAATTCAATTTGCATGATGCCGTATTTCTTCAAGATCCTAACCTGATGTTCATATTTTGTTACGTTGAAAAAGAAAGGAAAGAAAACAAAGACCATATTTACAAAGGATGGGGAAAAAAGAAAGAAAGGAACAAGCAAGGGAAAAAAAAATTCGATCACTAAAGCAGGGGAATGGTATTTTTATGTGCGTGCGTGGGTCTTTTTGTGTTTTCGGTTCCCCCCTCCCCTTGATTTTTCCTGCCGTGAAATTTTTGGGTTATCAAACATAGTAATACCAAAAAGAAAGGGGGGGGGAGAGAGTTTAAAAAAAAAAGTCCAAACTTTTTTTTGTTTTTTTGTTTTGCCAAGGATATAGACATAGATATATACACAAAATAAGGAAAAGGTTTGGTTGACCAGCAGTGATTCGTGTTGCACCAGCAAGAATATTGATTTATACGTATTCAAAAAGACTACAGGAATCCTACAGGAATCCGACAGGAATCCGACAGGACTGTTCCTGAAAAAGAAAAAAAAAACCAAAAAAAAACACATGCATTCGATCCATTGTATGCAGGGTTTGTGACGACATGAATATATGGGAGACAGGGTTGAAAGATTTCACAAGAGAATTTGTCCTTTGACAAAAAAAGGGGAAAATGTATGTATCATCCTTTCCTTTTTCTTGTTTTTTTTTTTTTCTCTTTCTCTATTTTTGGTGTGTTTTTGATGGTGGTGTGTTATTGTGACGTCAAAAAAAAAGTAAGAAACTCGAAAGGAAATGAGTTGTTATTTTTTTTGTTTCCCCTCTCGAGAATAGAAAAAAGAGGTGGCAGAAGAAGTGATGGACATGTTTTCGTTTTTTTTCGCTTTTTTGTTTTGTGCTTTCTGGTTGGGGAGATTTTTCCTTTTTTTTGGAAGGTCGGAGGTGTGTTTTTATTTTTGTTTTCGATTTTTTTTTTTTTTCCGTTGTCAGGGCTGGAAAGTTTTAAGAAAGTAAAAAAAAAAAAAAAAAAGAGAGGGAAAGAAAAGCATAAAAAGGGAAAGGAAAACAAACAAAACATATGTTTTCTTTTTCAATTATTGAACACATGTTTGTTTGTATTGTCGGTGATTTTCGGTAAAAAAAAAAAAAAAGAAGGAAAAGAAAAGAAAGTGAGAAAAACATTAAGACCCATCGCACCTGTTTTTTTTTTTGTTTTCGGGATGTCTTTCGTGTCGTCTTTTTTTTTTTTCATGTTCTTTTAAGAAATATATGCGACAAATATTTAATTTGGTTGTGTTTGTGTATGTGTGAGGGGGATTTTTGAAAAGGGGAAAATGGGGGGGGGGGTGCGTGTTGGCATAACCACGACAAGAAACCCAAAGAAAAAGAAAGGAACAAAAAAAAAAGGAAAAAAGGTAGCAGTGATGGTTTTTATTTCTTTTTTGGATTTTTTTTCAATGTCTTGCTTGTGTTTAAAAATATTCGAAGCCGATATATATAGATATGTGGGGACCGGCTGAATTTCACTGTCGCAAGAAGAAAGGGGAAGGGAGGGAGGGGGGGGGGGGAAGAAAAAACAAAAAAAGTTCAAGACACCAAAAAAGAAGACAGAAAAAAAAAAAGAAAGGATAAAGAAAGAAAGAATATAAATGAGAAGAGATGTCGCAGGAAAAAAAAAAGAAAGAAAAAAATTATATTCAGAGGGGTGTTTTTCCTGTCTCTTCTTTAGGATTTGCACTTCTTGTAGGTATAAGTGTATGTGTGCGTGTGTGTGTTATTTCCTGTCTGTCTACACAACACGCATGAATAATGTTTTCGATTCTTGTTCTTGTAAGGGCTGGTTTCTTTTATTTTTTTGGAAGGGGTTGGGGTGGGGGAGAAGGGTTGAATTCGCCCCTGCCTCTTCAATTTTCTCTTTTTTCTTTTCTCTTTATTGTTTTCTTTAAAAGAGGAGAAAAAAAGAAACGTTTCGGGGAGTGTGTGCGTGTGTGTGTTTTTTGGGGGAAAGGGGGGTTCGTTCTGCTCCATCGTTCTATGTATCTTTTTCTTGGGGTTTTGGTATTAAGTGAGGAAAGGAAGGGAAAAAAAAAGGTGATAGACAAGCAGCAAATCTGTGGTGTTTTGTTTTGTTTTTCCTCTTGTAATATTTTTAAAGCGTGAAACTTTTGACATGCAAGGCGATAAAAAAAGAAGAAAAAAAGACGGAAATGAAATTTATATAACAAAGGGGGGAGGAGGGGGAAAACAGTTGTGAGAGAGGAATTTTTGCAGGTGCTTGATTTTAGTGATGAGGTATAGTTGGGTTTTTGTCTGTGTTTACGAAAGAAAAAAAGAACATGTCGAGGTTAGCTCTGGATTTGAAACGATGGGATAGTTATGGCTTCTTTTCATTTTGTCTGGAAAGGGTTTGAAGAAAAACAACAACAAAAAAAGGAAAGGGTTTTACGAGATGTACGTGAAAGGGGGAAAATTTGGGGAGAGAGAGAGAGAGAGAGAAAATGTTGTGGGGGCAGTCTTTATCGCCAGAGTTCTGGAAGGGTAAAATTTGACTCTGTGTGGTTGGGGGTTTGTATGGGGTTTGGGGGAAATCAAGGTTAAGGGGGTTGAGGAGAATTCAGGGGAAGATAAAAGGGATTACGTTGCTTTGACAAAGAGAGAGAGAGAGAGAAAGAGGAAAAAATTTAAGATAAAGAACAGAGATTGAAAAAAAAAAGAGGAGAGAGAGAGAGAAAGGAAAAGAGAGCAGAAACAAAAAACATTACAGTACAGTTTATGAAAACTGGGGAATTATGTTTGTGTGTGTGTGTGCGTGTTCTTGAGAGAGGGGATGTTGCCTTTTTTTAATTATTGGGGTGAAAACAAATTAACAAATCTTCCTGTGGTGGTGTTGAAACATCAGAGTGAGAAAAGGAAGAAAAAAAAAAGGAAAAATACAGAGGGACTGAAGGTATTGTTTTGTGTGGGTGGTGTTTTGGTTGGGTTTTTTTTTTGGTGTCTTTACGGTCTGTCTCTGTTGCAATTCGTTGCTTTTTTTTTTTTGCTTTTTTTTTCCATGTTGATGGGATTGATTGCTCATTTTAACGACAGCGTTGATCCATGTTGTTTTTATTTCCCCTCCCTCTGCTTTTTGAAAGGAAAAAAGGAAAAGAAAAATTCATCAGAAAAGCTACGGACACACGGATATGTTCCTCTGATGCATCAAACATAATTTTCCAGCTTTCCTAGCTTTTGACTGTAAAGCCCAAGGGCAACAGAGGGCTGCAGAGAATAGAAAAAGAAGAGAGAAATTAATTCTGTGCAGCCCTCTGTTAACGGAAGAAACGAAATGATGGTTCCTTTCGTTTTCTCTTTGCGTCTTCTGTTTTGACCCGTTTTTACTGGATGAGTTGGGTTGGGTTTTTTTGGGGGGGGAGGGGGGTTGTGGGAAAGAAGAGTTGTTTTCTATTTTTTTCCACTCTTTGTTTCACTCTTGTCCGCAAGCTATCGACAGGGTTTTTTTCTCCCATAGCGAAGTCACTGAAAAAAAGAAAAAAACAGAAAAGGAAAAGGAAAAGGAAAAAGATCGATGAGAGGGATTTGCTCTGTGATGTATAATAAGAGCTATGCAAACAAACCGAAATTTGGAGGTGGAAAATTCTTTTGTAACATTTTGTGATTCCAGTGCATTGGCAGAGTTTTCTGCTTTCATTCGGTGTGACATCGGGGGAGGGGGTTTGGGGAAAAAAGGCGGAGGAGGGGGAGAGGTTGGAAGAGAAAAAAAAAATGCTCTGAAACAAGATGAAAACTTTTTTTTTTTTCTAGTGGGGGGGGGGATGGTGGCGGGAAAAGAACATGGGAAAAGGAGAAAGATTACCAAGACTTCGTTTTCAAGTAGCAAGGGATTGAACAGATGAACCCTGTTTTTTTCGGAAGTGTGGCAGACTCTTCCCTCTGTTGTTCATATTACTGGGTGGCCAGGAGGCCACCCAGAAATATATAAAAAGAAAGAAAGAAAGAAAGGGTGTCCCAAGGGAAAAAAAAAATATCCCAGATTGAGATGTGAATGTGTTTTTTTTTTTTACTTTTGTACTCTTTTGTGGGGTCTTCTCAAAAGTGTCCCTGTGGAAATTGGGGATCCCCTCGTTTTGGGGGAGGCTCCCGAAGCAAGAGTTGTCCAAGTCCAGAACGTTTTTGTAAAACTTTTTGTGTTGATGCCCCACTCCGTTTGGTATTTTTATCGGTGGCTTTGCAATCTCCTGAGGAAGACCCCAACCGTCACCATGATCCAGCCGCCTGTGTTTTGGTGACAGCAAAACCCCTGGCTGTCATATGAGTTGCTGTTTGTAGTTATTCGTATTGATTTGGTTTGGAACGGTGGGTGTGTTTCTTTATGGGGGGAAAACTCTTGTCAAGAAATAACTGATCAGCTCCTCCACAACGCTTCCTAGGCCAGTGCTTCACCAAAAAATCTTTTATGACAATGAACATCAAAATCCAAAACTCAAAATCATCCTCCATTTGTCGATCCATCCTCAATGACACCGATTGTTAACAATGTGCTGTGGCACTGATATTCGAGGAATGGTACTGATAACAACAATAATCACATATTGCCTGAGGGATTTCTCGTTGGGGGGAAAGTGGTTCCACTCCATCCTTTTGTACTAACAGAGTCAATCCTTTGTGTAATTTTTACCGTTTGAAGTTCAGGGTCGACAACACGAAGATATTGAAGGTTCAATTTTTCCGCGACGGTATCGGATAGAACTTTTTGTTTGCTTTGAGGGGTTTGGATGGTGCTGTGGTTCATACGCTGAACGTATTTTCGAAAGCAACCCTGGAAGCAATGGAAGTCGCATCTCGCGTCGTCACTTTTGTCCGGTCGGCAACAGCAACAGGGGACAATCGGCCCCAGAAAGTTCCCAGAAAACTTCACGTTTGCCCAACCAAAACCTCATGCAGAGCCTATCCCTGAAACTATCTCGTGTGTCAACCAACACCATGTGCATTGCTCCTGGCGGCGGACCGTGAAGGTGCTTTCCGCCAGGGGTTCGCCGCTCGTAATGTTGTATCTGCCCTTTCTGTGGCCCCAATTAATTCAATAACGCACGAAATCGATTTTGGCGCGAAGTGTCTTGCGTGTTTCCGATCAACTTCAGGAGGCCGCCCCTTGTTCAATCTGGAACGCATGCCACGGGATGTACAGCCAGCATACAAAAGGCGGAGTTGTCTGCAGCCAGCATGCGCTGGTTTCGCTGGTACCCAGCACTCCGTCGCGCACAGGGTGACTTCAAGTTGAGCTAGCTCGTGATAATGGGCCGGAACGCTGTGTTGTTGTGTGTGTGTTTGACGGCTTTGGGCTTGTTCGCGCAAGTCACAGCTGAGGGTACGAGCCGTTTCTCTTCCGTAACAACGACAAAATATCAATGCACACCTTTTTCTCTCAATCTGTGCTCCCTTCTCGTCTTACCCCAACAACCCCTTGTCAACTAGAACATAACAGCACGTCTTTTGGTGTTCAGACGGCACCCCGACGGTGAAATCGATAGATATTTGATCTCTCAAAAGTGTAACGCCAAAACTCTTTGTTTCGGAAAACGTCTCCCCCCGATAGTGTTTGTGTCAATGCTGCAGCGGGACCCTCCCGTCTCTACTCCTCGCGGAAACTCCAGGCGAATCCCCGGAGGGTCAAGAAAAACAGAGGTAGGAGCATCAAATTTCTACCGCTCAGAAGCAAGGCTTTTCACGTTCCCCCCCACACACAAAAAAAAAAGAGAGAGAAGGAGAAAAATAACGCATAAGCAAGAAAACAAAACGATAACCTCCGACCTGCTGCACTCCTGTTGCCTTTACTGCGATTGTTAATGTCGCCCGTGTACAGCAGGGTCTAGTGGTACTGTGCCCGACGACATGGGCTCGCAGAAGATGGGACGGGGAAACAGGAGTGGGTCGAGTGGGTCGCGTGGGTCGTCTGGTAAGGGCGGTTGTTTAGACCAGGGCCAATATCCCAAATTCCTGAAACTTGCTACAGCCAACATTCACCAGCAACAACACCATGGTCATGGATGAACATTCGATTCCTTTGCCAAACATCAAGAAACACTTAGTATCCCACATTCACCAGGGGAAAACTTACCTGGCCCATAGACTTTGCCCGGCATCCAGGCCAAAAATGATGGATCTGCTTTCATCAGGGACAACGATTTTCACGTTTTTTGTGAGAAGTTAATTTTCAGCTCCAAAAGAAATGGCAATATTTGCCTCATGTTGGAATCGTTTGCTGGAAATTTGAAGGTTTTTGCTGATCTGTTTGTAGAACCTGTGAAGGAGGATACGACAAACGGCGGCAGTCGCATTCAACTTGGTAACGCAACAATCAGTATCATTGAAAAGAAATCGCTGTTTCGGGCTTCATCATTCTCTTATAAATTACACTGCCACTGCTGATATTTCTATAGGGCTTTTGGATGGTTTCCACATAGTTTCTCAGATTGATGCACACTTCCTGGATGAGTGTTGAATATGTATACCTGGCACACATGACGATTCTTTCCTCTCTGACCTTGTATATTTCGTGTTCTGGGGTGTAGGTGAACCAACTATCGTTCGGTCAAGCTTTGAGCAAGGTTGGTATTCACAAAAAAACAATTTCCAAACGTGGAAGATCATATCATTTTTTGACTGCAACTTGAATTGTCCAATCCAAGATCATGAGCTTTTTTTCTCTAGTTCTTGCAGCACTGCCCATGCGGCTAATCAAACTTAAAGCACAAGGATATGTACCGTATATTTCTAGAGTTTGTCTTGAGAACACGATTCCAAGGAGCTCATCTCTGACATGCACATTTCCATCTATTTTCTGGTGAAATTCACTTTTGTTGACCTGATAATAATTATTTTTTTTGTCGTTCTCTCATGTAGGAGGCCTTCGTCATGCCACTGGTATTATTGCTCGTTTTGCAAAATTGCAAATCAAAATCGCAAATGGATCATGGAAATTGATTCTATAGGAGTTTTCATATCAACATTCGACTGGTGGTATTCCTCAGACTTTTCGTGTTTGCTCCACAAAAGCGCGCTGACTAATTTCGACATCACAGAACCGTGCTAGTCAGAACATCTCTTGCCACAACTCCACCATATTCTGTTGAAAAACATTTTCCCCAGAAAGAACCCATTTTTCCTTTCTCGAGGTGCTTCAATTTTTTATTTTTTTTGAAAAATCCGACAGATGAATGAATACTGGGCAAAAACCGTTCAAAGTGTGAGTTTGGATGAAGATATTGCAAAACTGTGTCTGATGGAAGTTTCTTTTTTTTTTTCCTTTCAGCACCTAGTGAGCTCTTACCAGGAGGAGGATCATCAGGTACTGCGTTGACTTTTTTTTTTTATTCACTTTATCTTTTTATGTTTTATTTTTTTATTTTTTTGTGCTCGGGTGGGTGGGATTTAAGGCCACTCATCTCTTACCACACCGATCAACACCGATCAACATATTTTTCAGGAGCGTTTTGCACATGTGTGTCTATCCACAGTTTCTGCACACCTCTTCACAACAGTTTTTTTTTTCTTTTTGTGATTTTGTCAATCATGGTCATTGACTCTCCCCTCCCATTATTTTTTTTTCCCCTGCAGGAAAAAAAAGTCGACAGGTGACCCCAGTGCTGGCGTCTGACACACTGGATTTGTATGGTTGGGATGATTATACTCGCGAATATCCTTAGAACAAGAAAGAAAAACTAAAATCGACGCCGTGTGAGGCTTGGTGATAGCACAGTCTGACGACCGATCTGAGTTTGGGAATTTAGGGGGGACTTCTCTTTCTTTCAGAAAAAAAAAAAAAAAAAAAAAAAGATTCAAAAGAGGTGAAGAAAAAAAAACAAGAAAACAAAACAAAAAAGAAAATGTGTGTGTAGAGGTGCATGTACATATATTTCGAATAATATATTATCAACTCTCCTGTAGATGGGCAAGTTCGCACATTTTTAGTCAAAAGATCTTTCGGCTTCTTATTTTTGTATTGGGTTTTTAGTTGGTGGACCACCCCTAAGCTGTTCAGGCTCGTGATGATGAAGGGGGATGTGGATTCTGGTCGCCCTTGAGTTTTGGATTTTAGTTCTGGGAAAAAAACAACAACAAAAAACTTGTTCCCCGGCGGCCGGAAGCCACTTAAATTTAGTTAGGATAAGGAGTTGGGAGTTGGCATGATTTGGTTGGTTTTTTAAAAAGAAAACAAACAAAACGGATAATTCACTTTGAAAGAGGAGAGCAAGGGGGTTATGCTTTTGTGGATACACGATTCTATTGATGTTTTTAAGGGGGGCCTTGTAAACATGTGCACGTTGATTTGCCTTGGGGTGTATCGCCTTGCATCTGTGATCGAGGGGATTTTGGCAATAAAAAATTGAAAGATGAAAAAAAAGATAAAGAAGAAGAAAAAAAAGCGAATAACTACGGAGTGTAATAATGTGTTCGTTCTGGAAAGGAAATCTCCTGGCCTGGTGGGAAGCCACCGCTTGATGTAATTCTATTCAATCCATTCATCTATTATACTGAAAGCCCAGGGTGCTGCTGCACTACATATACATATACATATATATATATATATATATATATCGTGCTAAAGCCATCGAAGCTGTGGACTACCCCACATCCTCAACACTTTTCACACTGTTTTGCTGAGGCAAAGAACACCAGGTCTCTGCTGGATTGACTTGAAAACCTGATTTTGAGTGGGTTGCAACATTGATATTTGGAGTCGGAATGATTTCCGCCCAGAAACGCTCTGTTGTGCATGGAGCCAGCAGCAAACCCGCCAAGGGACGCTTGGAGAACGAGGTTTCTTGAGCTCAGCCAAGCCAGGCCAGCGAGTCCTTCACCCCCCCCCGTTATACCGAGGTATGAAGTCGAGTGGTTGCGTGGATGGATGCAGGTCACTGCTGCTCCGAACGTCGAACTCACAGCTTCAACGAGTTTCTGCAGGATCTTGAAATCGCTTCAGCTGGACGCCGAAAGGCTGGATGAAGAGCTGAGAAGTGTACTCAAAGCCAAGCTTGCTTTTGCCGTTTCGTTGTTGAAACCGGTGAGCCCCGTGAGGATCCCGCTGTGCGGCTGACGACTCCGACGGCTGTGGCCGACGTCGAAAGTCGTCAGCGTGCGTGAATCACAACTGATTGAGAAAAACATTTTTTTTTTGGAAATATGCAGGAGGTCGGTTCGATCGAGGAGGAGCTGGATGTAGTTCTTCAAGCTTTGGTGAGCCCTTTTTACATTGGTCAGGGGACATTGGTTGTTGCATTTTGGCTTGAACATCACCCAATGCAGGCATCTTTACATGCAGTAGTGTCTTGTTGCTTTCACTGGGCTCTCCATTTCAATGCCTGAGGTTCGAAGTGATACTGGAAAATTCTGCAACGTGGAAAGGATGATCACATGGTGCTTGAAAGGATTCGAATGGTTCTTGGGAAGTGTGGAGCTATGTTGAGCATTCTGTGTCAATTTTTGGGGTTCATGTTTTGTCTTTTTTTTTCCCTTCCTTGAAACAGGTATTCTATTTCACTGTGTGGAAATGCACACCCACCCCAGGACAATCCCTCCTGAACTTGCAGTTCACATCGACAAACCCGATGCATGTCAGTCAGCAGGCAAAGGTGCGCAACCCCCCCAAATAATTTTCTCTCTGCAGCTCTTTTTCTTTGATTTTTCTTTTGTTTTTGTTTTTTCTTTTGGTCACAGTGGCTAACCTAAGCTTTAGGTTTTTCTGCTGTAAGAGCTCATCAAGGTTGACTGGCTGTTTGTTAGTTCGGATGTCGGTGGGGGGTCGCTGGCTGAAATGATGCATGTGTCAGCAGGTGGGCGGATCCGATAGGCTGGGGAAGCTGCAACGTGTCCTTTTCGGAATAGGGACAATTTTCGCTCCGTATGCCTGGTCAAAATTTTCGACATCTGTTGCCATTAACCGCACGTAAGGGGGAAAAAAAAAAGCCACATCCTTTTGGTTTTCTGCTCATGGTCGGCCAAAAAAAATACAGTGTGGTTTGTTTTCTGTACGTTGCTATATCTATATGATATTTCGACTGTATAAGTTTTCGAGTGGAAGGGTGTTTCTCATCCGGAAAGCTGGATTTGGTTTTCCTGTTCTGGGGGCAAGGAAAAAAATTAAAAAAATTGGCATACCCCCCAAAACCCTTCCCACAAAAAACCCACGTGAAACGATTGATAAGTATGGCACTAGACACTAGGGTAGAGTTCACAACGCAGGCACTTTTGAGATATCTTTTCAAAGCGACAGGCTTCATGGGGTCTTACAAACCAAAAAAAAATGAAATTGAAAACAACAGCTGTTCCTTGGTTGACAAAGCAAATACACTTTAAAAAAAATATAAAATATTAAAAAAAAAAAAATAGATAGATAGATAGATAGATAGATAGATAGATAGATAGATAGATAGATAGATAGATAGATAGATAGATAGATAGATATTTCGTTCATCTTTCAAACGGATGTAGTGTTGATGCATACACCAAAAAAAAGGTTTTTACAAAATGGGAAGGAAGGGGGTCCAGTCCAAAGTTCAATATTCAGTTTTCTGTTGCTGTTTTTTTGTGCAGGAGGAATGGCTCGAATCGTTTGTATTTATACTGCCGATTGCTGGATGGATTGTGGCAGCTGTTTTCCTTGATTAATTTGCTCACTTTTCTGAGAGAAGGTCGGTACCGGTAAGGAGCCATTTTCTGACCAGAAGGGGCCCTGAGTGCATGATATTTCCAAAAAACAATGCCTTAGCGAGGATGAGTGCATTTTTTTTGTCCGATGGTGTCCCCAGTGAACGAAACAGCTAGATAAAGAATTTGAAAACTGTACCGAAATTCATTTTTGGAATAAACTGAGATGGGCTCTACTGCTGATATTTTTCTTATTTGTATTTTTTATTGCCCCACAGGAACTTGTTGGAGAGGTTTGTCGGGATGTTTTGCGTTTATCAAAACCCAGAGATGAACAGAGTGATCGGATGGGAGGTTTTGAACAGACAGTTGATCTGGCACGAGGTTTCGGAGCTTCTGTTGTTCGTTTTGCCACTGCTGAACATCGCATCCCTTCGATCGAAATTTCCTCTGCTGAGACAGTTTTTTGGACAGAACGATGGCCGAGGGATGAACACAGGTAAGTTGTTGAAAGCAAAGAAAAACAACTATATATCGAAAAAATATTGCAGGTGCACCTTAGAGAAACAGTTTGGCGCTTGTCCAAAAGAATCGAGAGTTTTGATATTACAGAACATCCTGGGCTAAAAATTCCCGGCCATTGTTTTTGGTGTCACCAGTGCTACTTTTTGATATTTCTTCAAGGTTCTATGCATTTCGTCGCTGTGTAGGTAAGACTGTGAGAGGATCTGGATCTTCACCAGTTTGCCCTCAGTGTGGCCTGTCTGACATAGTGACACCATACTGGGCAATCCCTTGCGGCCATGTGTATTGCTACTATTGTCTCAGTGCTTTGGGTGAAAGAGGGGAGGTGATTTGTGAAGCGTGCAGTGAGGTCATTGTCGCCATGAAGCCGTGCCCTCAACAGAGCCCTCAGGAAAATAGTTGAAGATTTAATGGATTTCAATTTTGGGGTTTCTTTAGGAAGAAGGGGGGGTTGGGCAGATGTTCTATTGACGGAAGATGTGTGCTTTTGGGCGAGTTTTTTTGTTTCAAAAAACAATTTTTGTTACATGGATACGTTGTCTTCACCCCTTGAATATTTTTTGGCGTTCTTTCCTCTCCGCCCGTTGCTGTAAAATTTCAATCATTGCCGATTCTTCTTCCTCTGACACGGCCGACATGCGCAGGTCCAAGTGCGTCAGAGTAAGGTTCTCCTCCAAAGCGCGTCGTATCGCTGCGCCGCCAGCGTCCCCGATGTCGTTGCACGACAAATCCAGCTCCCTCAACGTGACGTTTTTCCTCAGCAATCCGCTGATCGCATCCGCCGCCAACGGACCCGCTCCGTTCGCGCTGAGATTCAGTCTCGTGAGGACTGTGTTTCCACGTAGTGCGTCGCAAATCGATCTGCAGCCCTCATCGCCCAATCGATTGAGTCGCAAGTTCAGAGACTGTATGGAGTGGTGATTCTTGAGGGCTCTGGCCAGTGCCCTCCCTCCTTCGCTGTGTATGTGGTTATCGTACAGGTCTAGCGCCGCCAAGACGCATTTTTCGTCCAGCACCTTGGCCAACGCACGCATGCCCCTGTCCGCGATCTTGTTGTGGCTTAAGTCCAAGTGCGTCACAGAGAGATTATCAACCATTCCACTCGCGATCATTCGGGCCTTGTCGTCGTCCAGCATGTTGGAACTCAGGTCCAAATATGTCAGAGTCTCGGTTCGCTCCAGAAAGCGCGCCAGCGATCGACAATCGCACAGTTTCATCCCGAAAAGGGCTCTTTCATACTCCATCCCGACATCTTGCATCCCGTAACACAACGTCAGGGAGGAAGGCGAGTTCACCATGCTTTCCAGAATGATCTCCAGGTCCAGGTGCGATGGCAATTGCCTGATTTTGAGGTTTTGGACGTAGCGTTTGGAATAGGTCATCAGGCGCTTGAGGTCTGTGACGTCCGACGTCGCCACGTTGAACCGCTCCAAAGCTTCCTCCAGATTTCTCTCGAAGTAGAGCTGTTTCCATGATTTTCCGTGCGCGTCCACCAGACAGTTCCTCCATCTCGCGCAAGACCTCCTTTTCCAGTACGGCTCCTCACTGATCAATGTCCCTGCCAGTTCCAGTGGTAGATCGAGGGAAAGCTTGTCCAAGATACGGGCGACGTACTTTGTTGGCAAGTCACCCAATTGTGGGCGCTTCTCAAAATTCGCCGCCACGACATTGATGCAAATGTCAGACAGAGGGGTAATCAGGACTGGGGCGGCGGGTGTAGAATCCACGGGTAGGGGGTCGTCTGTCGTCATGATAGCTTCGAATGGTGGGGTGTGGCTTGGCCAGTTTTAGAAATCCACCACCCTGGTGTTAGGGTTTTTCGTGTTCCAACGAACCGAGGATCCCGCATCATAACGACCTACCCGACGACTTTCTGACGACTTTGTGATGCATGCAGGATGCAAGGGTTGAATGTGTACCAACGGTGACCTGACGTCTGATCCCGTTCGAAATCAGAAGGGGTGTCTGGGGTTTTTGTGTGGTGGCGCTTCCTTCCTGATTACAATCGATATTAAAACAAATGCACTGGCTTGAAAGCGACTTAAACCCATCCTTCTACAAAACCCCAATACATGATGTGATATTTCCCTGCGCTGCTATATTTTCCAAACACGAAGAAAAAACAAGGGGGAGAACACAGAAAAAAAAGCAAAAAAAAAATCCAACCACAAAAAACTCTTGTTGCTCCCCCTCCTTATTCCCCACCCCCCCCAGCAAGTTTTTTCATAAAATGATCCATGCTGAATTCCTCCTCGTATTGCTTTTCGTCCCATAAGTCGTCCATCCCTTCCAGAACCGATTTCAGACATCCAGTGCCTCCACCGCCGGCCCCCTGTTCGTTGCTCGACGAACCCTTTTGCCCCTCCCCCTTGGGGGAATAAGCGAACAAGTCCAGCACCTTGGACGTGTCCATCGTATTCATGCTCATATTATCTTTGTTTACCACGGAGTTCGCCACCGTCATTTTGAACTGCTGCAACCCCATGATCTTCTCCTCCAGCGTGCCTTTCGTCAAGATCCGGTAAACATTCACGGTGCGCTCCTGCCCCAATCGATGCACCCTGTCCATCGCTTGCATGTCATTCATAGGATTCCAGTCATGCTCCAGGAACACCACCGTGTCGGCAGAGGTCAGATTCAACCCCAGACCTCCCACCCTCGTCGTCAACAGCATCACTCCAATCGTGGGGTCCGAATTGAATTTCTGCACGACAGACATTCTGCGCCTCCCATCAACGCTACCGTCCAACCTCAAGAACGTGATCCCTGCCGGCACCAAAACGTCCGACTCCACGATGTCCAGCAATTCTCTCAATTGCCCGAAAACCAACATTCTGTGCAAGGGCGTGCACCCATCGTCAGCCTCCCCCTCCAAGCCATTGCCGCTCAAATTCGACCCTCTGATTCCGCACTGCTCGAGAAGCTCTTTCAGAGCTTGCAGCTTCGGTGCATGGCAGGAATCTTGCAGGGCCCTTTTTGCCACGCTCCATTCAGTGACTTCCTTGCCCAAGATACGTTGCACAGCTTGTTGATGCTGAGGGAGGTCCCATCGTAAAGCCAGCAATGGATGGCCACACACCCGGCGAAGGTACTGAATCGATTGGAAAACGTGGGGTGCAGATTTCGACGATCTGGCATCCATCACTGCTGTCGACAGGTCATCCGCAGCCTAGCATTTCACAACACAGCAAAAACATAACCATCAACCTTTCCCCCCCAGACCAAAACACCCGTGTCGATGATGCAACAAATACAAACAATGTGTAAAAAATGTGAATTACGCTTTCCAGGATGCAAGCGTGATTTGCCAGCCTTTTGTTTGGGTACCTTTGACACAGAAAAGTCCTCGTAGAGTGCCTGCTGCAATGGGGAGAGCTCGCAATAGATGTCTTGGATGATTTTGGGGGGCAAATCGGACAACACCTCCTCTTTCGTACGTCGCATCACGAAAGGCATCACTTGCTTGTGCAAACTGCCCAATGCCAGCAATCCGGCCTCCGCCTCCGCAGAACCTTTTTTTGAATACCTGGACAGAGGGTGAAAAAAAAGAGAGCCCAAACTCATGCACACACACAAAAAGGAGTGATTATGTAATGATAGTGGCATCGGGATGCTGCTATTCTGCATCTGTGTGTCCATACTTTAAACTGACGACTTGGCTGGGGTGGCCTTTCACATAGAATTTCGATATTAGGAAACATACGATTGATTAACTGTGTGTGTGGGTGTGGCCGCTTCTGCTTCTGCTTGTTTGTTTTATAGTGATATATATATAACTTAAGGTTGATACATTGCAAGTTCACTCACCTTGCTGCCTGCACCGCTTTTCCATACTTCGCCATGAAATCTTTACGAGTGCCCAGAAAACCTGGCATCAAGAAATCGAAAAGGGACCAGAGCTCCAAGACATTGTTTTGAATGGGGGTTCCGCTCAAGATCAGTCTATTTTTCGCCACGATTTGCTTGCATGCCTGCGAAACCCTCGTCGTCGGATTCCTGATCAGATGGCCTTCGTCCAGGACGCAGTAATTCCACCTGATGCTGGACAGCCATTCTATGTCAGCCCTCAGGGACTCGTACGATGTAACCACCAGATTGTGACCTGGCATCATAGTTTGGAGGGCTGCTCGTTCGGCAGGCGTGCCAAGGTATTGCAAAGTTTTGAGTGTGTCGTCTTGCAGAAATCGAGTGATTTCGTGGATCCAATGCGCCACCAAGGTGGCCGGACAGACGACCAGAGATGGCAAGGGAGTGTCTTCCTCCTTCTGTGTGCTTTCGTGTTGCTTCGCACTGTCGATGGTGGATGCTGCGATCGTGACGGCTGCCTGGAGGGTTTTGCCTGGGATTTTGCACAAAAGGTTGATAAGGATCGGGGAATGTCACAGAAGCAATGCAACATTCATTCCGATAGAACTCCCAGTGCAAATTTACAAGTAGCAACGAAGGGCTATGTCACAGCTTACGGCCAAAATTTGAACATGAAAGTCAACAGGGATGGAATCGGATGGGTTGGTTTGGAGTTTAAACAAAATAGATATGTTGGATATGTGCAATAGTTACCTTTCTTGTGGTTGCCTTTTTTTTCTATTTTCTCTCATGGGAAAATTGACTTCAAAGCGAAGTTTTCATTTCTGAGATGCTATTGTCACATCACGATGAACTAATTTAAAAAAGAGGGGAGGGGGGGGGGAAGAGGCTGTCACCTTACCGAGACCCATGTCGTCCGCAAGCACTCCATGCAAACCAAATCGCCTCAAGAAAGCCAGCCAGTTGATACCATCCTGCTGGTAGCTCCTGAGAGTGGCATCGATTTCGATACCAGGCTTGTAATCATCTACCTTCTTGTTGTCCAACAACTGCTCCAAAAATCGGTTATCCCTGACGCAAGCCTCATGCTGAGCTGGCGATAAACCCCTGGGGGGGTCCATTCCTTGCGCCAAAGGGAGCAACCCAACCAGCGTCCCAAAACAAGACGTCGACACCAGTCTGATGCTGCTGACAGGGTCAGACATTCTCGCAAGCAGAGGTACAATCAACAGTATGGTGTAAGGTACCAATTTCACCCCCAGGGATTCTTGCAAATGGAACACCAGCACGGCGGCTCCCTCTCTGGCTGCGTCGGTGGCTCCACCCCCTAACGATGGGGCTATGATATCCAAGAGGGGAGGCATCAACACTTCGGTGTGTGCATGAGCCAATTCTGCAGCGGCACGAGCCGCAGCCAATCGCACAGCCGGTCTGACGTGTTTCGAACACTCGCAGATCGATGGCAGTATGGCTGCTATTCTAGGGAGGATATCCTCCGACACCACAGCACCGACGACTTTCAGAATCTGTAAACAGTTGATCACCGCCTGGATCGCCCCCTCCGAGTTGGTGTCTTGACCTTCACCGCACTCATCCTTGCTTTCCCCGGATAGATCCAAGGAAGCCGTCATGTGGTCCCAGAGCTGGGGGAGGTCGTCGAACAGCCGCCCTTTCAGCTTTTTCGCTAGTGCGACTAGGACAGCCTCCGCCCCACACCTCGCAATGTGCGCAGATATCACAGCAGGGTTCTTTGGGTCTACCTCTCCACCGACCGTCAGCACGGACATCAGGCCAGAATCGCTCGTGTCGTTTGGAGTGCTGGATTCAAGCTTCAAGCATGGCACCTCCATTGGATCCCCGCATGCCATCACGCAAATGTTTTTCAGCATCTTTGTTGGGGAGGGTTTCCTCCGAGTGCATATGGATATGAGCCCAGCCAATGCCTCCGCCAACAAATTCTGCAACAAACACTCTCCTTCTTTCCTGATCGCCCCCATCAGCGGTTGAATCACGCCATTCAGCTTCCCTGGCAATGACCCGCACCGAACCACGGACGCCGCCGCACTAGCTGTTGCAGCCATGTGTAAATTCTCCTGGAGGTTGGTCAGAGTTGTTGCTGTGGTGAATATCTGCTGCTGGAGCCCCAGCAATGCTGGAAATGCGGTACAAATCGGAAGCTGGGATGTCAATTCACATATGGTCTCGACCGACAGGGATTCACTCGGGCCCGGCATGTAGATTTGCTGAAACCCAGCCGCAACGCACTGGTTTTGCAAAGCGGTCCATTCCCTTCTGAGCTTCGTGTAGTACAAAGAAACCTCGCTGTACGGCTCCATGCTGCTGGCCACCGGAGTGGCTGCCGACAAACCCGACAGCAACTCGTAGCTCTTTGAAATCAGCTCCTGGGGAACCGGCCACAAAGACTGCTCATCGGAACTCACCCCCTCTCTCTCTTGTTTGACCCCGATCCAGTACCACACCACCAAACAAGCCGCCAATCTGGATGTCGCACTGGCACTGGACAAATGCTGCATGACTTCTCCAGTGATCAAGACACCGCACCTCTCCAGTCTTTCCCCCAGGTGCCCCAGTGCATGAGTCACACTCAGTCGCATTCGAGTGGCATTCCCCGCCCACTGAGATCCCACCACATGCTCCTCCCCACTGCCTACGCCGACATCATCATTCCCTCTCGGCCGTTTTCTCGGTCGGTTGTCCCCCGATGCATCCAAAGCACCTTGGTCTGTGACGATCGACCGCATCTCCCCCATCAAGGTTTCGTCCAGCGCCCGGCCCGAAGGAGTGGAAGCCAGCTTGAAGAACACCCCGATCACATGCGGTTGCATCGCCGCCGCCAACGCCTTGTCGGAGCATTTTTCCAGGATCAAATCCCAGACCCGCTCGCACCTGACCAACACCTCCTCCTTCGATTCCAGCAGCAAGTTGAAAAACGTGAAGATCAGGGCATCCAGCGCAATTCTTTCCAGCCAGGGTGCGTTCTGTGGGGTGGATGTCAGAAGCTGTTCCAAGCACTGGACGCTTGCCAGCCTCACAGCGGTCAGACTGTGTCTAAAAAAAGGCCACAGACGGGGGACGAGGTGAGAAAGCTCCAACCCCGTTTCGAAGGTCCCCGGCTGAGAATAGAGCTGCCACAGCAACTGCATGACGCTTGCTGTCGCTGAGCTCAGGTCATCCATGTCCAACAGAATTTCCCACAGCATTTTTCGAATGTACTCCACCACCTGTGGGGAAAAAAAAGCAGGTAGAATTCCATCGATTCCCTTTTCCTTGGCATCAGCCAATCAACGAAAGTGACGTCTTGCAACATAGGTCAATCACATGACCATATTGGGCTCATGCATGGTGATTCACCACATATCGTTTACGCATGCATCTCTCGATAAAATCCTGAATTTGGCTGCATGGATCTCTCGACGAAATCCTGAATTTCGCTTCCTGGGAACCCACAGACAAACCATGCATCCTTATATCTTGACTGACCTGGGGAGCCTCCGTCGCCAGCTCCAGAGCAACCGGCTCCATGACTTCAGCAGCTGCTGCCCTCACATCGTCGTAGTTATCCTCCAGACCCCGCATGATAGCAGGGAGGGCCAAGGGGAGGGTTTCGGCAGAGATGTCTTTTCGAGCTGCGAGCAAATACTTCAAACCCAGCAGCCCCCCATGTCGAACCTCCCATGATGAGTATTCCACCATTTCGTGAAGCAACCTCAGCACCAATTTGACGCTGGAAACCGGAAGGGTTTGGAGGGCTGTGCCCAGGGCTTGAGCAGCTGTTTCTCGAACAGGTGCAACCATCTGTAGTTTTAAATCGATGCAAAGGAAGTAAGTAAAAAAGGCAATCAGACAAAAGTATAAGTCGAATCGACAGGTTATCTTCAAAGTGTTGTTGGCAGGCTTCAGTTTTGTGCTGTCCCATTCGACTTTTTGTTGAACAAGTGCTCCCTACCCCCCATCTTTTCCTCTGCACCCTTGATAGAATTTTTCTCAAGGGAACCCAGTTCAACAAATAGTGAATTCTAATCAAACAGAGTCCGAATGTCACCCCACCTGGTCTGACACAAAATCCCCCACACGATCCATCGCCAGGACGCAAAGGAGCACCACCACACAGTTTTCCAGCCAGGATTGGTTTGCGGAGGCTGCGTGCGACAGCTCCTCTTGTTGAACATTTCCCAGGTCCCTCCTCCCAGATCGGCCGGGCAACAACCATCCAGATGGCTCCTCCGTCAGTCTGACGGAGATGCCCGCTGCGCCAGCTTGGGATCGTAAGACCTCACGAAGAGCAAGCGCAGCTCCATGTCTGACCTCCCAACAAGAGTCCAGCACTTCGATGCACGCCAGGTCGCAGAACCGCTGGAATGGCCACGCCCCACGAATAATGTTGTTCCACTGTTTTCAGGATCGGGAACAAAAAAAGCAAACAGTCGAAGGAAGAACCGACAAACCCAAAATGAGAAAATAAAAAGCAAGAAAACAAAAGGAAAGAAAAAGCAGCTGTAACACCACATCGGCGAAACAGAAATTGCTCCAGAAGGGCAAAGGATGGTGGTGATATGCAGATCTTTTCCATATCACACATTAAAAAATAGAGTAATAAATTAATACATATATTATTTGATTTTGCTTTAATTTTTAGAGGTTCTGTGTGTCCTCAATGGTATCGTATCGGACGAAACTTGCACACCTCTTTTTGGTCCTCCTCGGCTGTATTGTCAGCACTTGGGATGGAGGGAATTTGTGGAGGGGTGGGGACGTTGACTGATTCATCGCCCTCCCGCTGCAGAGACACAAAAACCATAATTTGTTACAGTCGATCTGTCAGCTGTCAGGCACACCCTCAGAATTCCCAATGCAAAAAAAACACAAGCAAATTCGTCTGCCGGCAGAGATTTTCGGCACGTTCGCATCAAAAGTGTGCATCGACTCTGTTCCAGTTTCTTTTTTTCCTGCTTTTTTTTTGATCTGTGCGTCGACATGACATATGACATATGCCAGTCATTGAGAGCTGGCTTCCTTAAGGAGCCTCTTGAACACCTCCCCAAGTAACACAGGATTTCGACATAGAAATTCCATCGTTTATCCTCACTTTGACCACCACCGCCGGCTGGATGCCTTTGGACAAATCTGTCCGAGCCTCCGTCCGAGCTTTCCTTTTCAATCGATTTTTTTCCCTGGCACTCAACAAGTTTCTGGCCCCCTCCGACGGCTCTGTCCCCAAGTCGACACCGCTGCCAGCTCTAGAAGGGGGAGCACATGTCAAATCACCATCGCTAACCAAGGCACTCACACCAGCTCCTATCGATCGACAATCAAGCAACTCAGCCCGTGCCACCGCAGTTTCCAACCACATAGCTTGTCGCACAGCTCGATGTGAAAGCACATGAGTCGAACTCACCCAGTTTTTCCCTGAGCTGCCTCCGTTGCTGATCGACCATGGTTCTGTCGGACATGTCATATTCCTCCAGAAAACACCGCATTAAATTAAATCAGCAACTATCGTCAGACAGCAACTCCAGAACCCCCTCCCTCCCCAAGCCGTCTAAAAACTCCTTATCTTTGTTTTCCACATGCGACCACTCCAAGAAACATATTATATATAAATATATATAGATATATATAATGCCTTGGGGTAGAGAGCTAGATATGAACATTGTAATGATGCGGTGGTTTCTTTCTTTTTCTTCTGGATATGCATTTTCTCAGTAAACACATATCCGCGAATGGGCTGCACTCGGCCTTTCGGCCGTGTGTAAAAAAATAATTTCAATACAAAAGCCACGATTCGACGATTCTTCCCCCATTCATCCAAAAAGTAAAAAATAATTGTCTTTTCGAATCACCTGGTCCCTGCATGCCAGGAGCGTCTTCCCAGATGCCAGCAGCTCTTTCAAATTCAATTGGGAGAGCCTCATGGAAGCCGTCGGGTTGTGTGGTTCCCGGTTACCGGGCTCGATGTGCCTTCGGAGATCAGAGGCCGTGTGGTGAACGAAATGCTCTGCCACCAAACCGACAGCCTCAGCAGCCGCTACCCTACACTCCCATTTCTTACTGTCTAGATATCGATGTACCTAAGCCACAGTTGGAAAACCTTTTGAATTCAAAAAAAAAAAAAAAAAGAAAGAAAAAGACAATTGCAGAGAGGGATTGAACAATGCAGGCAGCAATTTTTGAGGATTTTTTTTTCAACATCAAGATAGTGTTGGTGGAGAAAACAGGCAACGATTGTGACGATTGTGTGTTTGTGTGGAGGGTGGGGAGTGGCAGTCGTTTGCGGTTTGCAGGCTTTTATGATAGCTTTGTGGACGCGGTGCGGGGCAGAGGATTTGATCGCTGGGGCGCCAAGAGTTGGGGCTCTTACCTTTCTCAGTATCGAAGGGAGCTGGGCGGGATGTACTTTCGCGATGTCGCTGATGTGTTTCGCTGCGGCCTTTCTCGTCGCTTCGTTGCTCCCATCTGCTCCACGAAAGAGAACCGCCACAAAAAGGATTTACGATACCTCAAACGAGGGGGAAAAAACACAAGGCCCCCGAAACCCCACACGGTTCGCCGAGGTGGTGCCTCCCAAACAATCAGGTCTCTCGGAATCAGCATTTGCAACGACAAAGAAACACAGCGAAAGACGTGGCCGCGCACTTTCGAGGAGGTTCAGGAGCTTTTGGAGACGGCTCTCTCCAGACGCTTGCATGACGATGTTGCGCGCTTTCGCCGTTCGTTCGACCCAGGCCAGTCCTTCGATCGAATGCGCCACCGCGTGCTGAGTGCGCGACGTCCGGGTGTTTTGCCCGCGACCGTTGGTCGTCGCCTCTTCTTGCGCGTCTGTCGAATCGTCCGCGCGTTGCGCTCCATTCTTTCCGCCAAACGTCTAAAGTACAAGGATTTGGGTGGCATCAATTTCAACCAGCATTGGCCTTCACACATGAGAAGTGTGGCCCCCCCTGAACAGGCTTCCCCTTGAATTCCGCCACCCAACCCCACGCCACAGCCTTTCCACGCACACGCAGGCGAATCCGCCATGGACAACCCGTTTGGAAACGCCCGCAAGGCGCTCGACGACGCCAGAAACCGGCTGGCCTCGCAGTTCGAGCCCATTCGCCAACAAGCGCAAAGTCGCTGGGAAGACGTGTGCGGTTTCGTCTCCGCGCAGCAAAGAAAGATCGGCCATGGGAGCGCGAGCAGAGTGGCGTTTGCGGTGCGTAGATCTCGAGCGTAGTCTCCGACTTCCCAAGGCTCCGCCGTTGATCGACAAGCGGCAGGGAGAGGAAGGGGGGTGGAGGTTGGAATTCAGATTCGTTTTTTTTTGTCTCCTTTCACGTTTTCGTTGTTTTTTGCGTTTCAGTCCATGTCGCAGTCGCGAGGTTTCCAGCCCTTGTTTGATTTGGCGATGGGTCGCGACGCCCTGAAAGCGAGATTGTCGTCGGTGCCTGTGTACACCGTGACGAACAAGAAAAACGAATTCGTTCTTTTGTCATCCGAGGTACGAGTTTCAAAAAGCAAATAGGGGGTGTTGTTATACAGAAGACTGTGCCTTCTTGTGGCCACAAGGTTTTCTATTCTGTGTAGGGTTTTCTTATTTCCCTGGAGTGTTTCTTGAGGCAAAAAAAGAATCCCAAGTTTCATTGATTGGGGATGTGTTTCTGAATAAAAGTTGGGATCGCAGAAAGGAAAACAAGAAAATTTTTATGGGAATTCATTGCCTTGATAATCGCAAGAACACATTTCTCAACTTATTTTTTCTGCGATTTGTTATCTCACATTTGACAAATGCACAACTCCCCCCCACCAAAAATAATAAATAATAGTTAATTAAAAAAAAACACTGAATAAAAATAAGTAAACAAGTATCGCTTAGTACTTAGAGCATTGATTTGCCGAAGCTAAGAAATATTTAAAACTTTCAATTTTTATTTTATTTCTAGAGGTTCTTTTTTTGGGGGGGGGGGGGGGGATTCCCGTGTTTCTTCACGAAATCAGAAACCGATCTCTTTGGTACAAGTCTCTGTTCAACAAGAATTCACGAATGTGCGAATTTGATATTTTTGGAAAGTCCGTGAAGTTTCCAGCATTCACGGAAAAAATAAAATAAAAATAAATAGTGAAATGAATGGTGCCTGAAATATGTGGTTCAAAATCTGATGCAGATGACAAGGCAAGCGAGTGGAGGCAAGGGTCGGGTGGGGCTCGTCTTCATGTCGGAAAAAGCAGCTGTGGAATTGATTGATAAGGTGAATTCGAGGACTTACATCAGTTGTTCAGCTGATGCGACCTTCGGGTTAAAATTTATGTAAAAAACTTTGATTTAAGAATAAAAATAATAATAAAATAGTTGAAGTTTTTGATCCCAGTCCAGGGGAAAGAAAAACCAGCAGGCGGTTTATGAACAGGAAGAGCACTTCTTTTTTGGACCTCTTTTATTACAGAAACAAAAGGATTAATTTCTGTAATAAAAGAAATATATTTGAGAAGGGGGGGGGACATACACACACTCACTCACGATTAGAAAAGAATTTCCCTGCGTCCTTTTTCATATGTTGAAATCAGACATCTTTTTCACTTGATTTTTTTTTTTTTGGCCTTTCATCGTCATCGTTTCGTGAAAACGACGACTAATTACTGAACATCAATTTTTGGTTGTATTTTTCAGTTACGCAAAGATAACCCCAAGCTGGGAAAAAACACAAAAGTTTTGTCCATCGGCCTCGATTCTCTATACGACTTGATGACCATCCCAGCATCCGCTTACGGCATGGACGTAAGTGAATTTTCCTCTCAGCAAAAATCTATCCACTTAGTGCTACCTTCAGATCTATTACGGTTGTGGCTCATTCAACTGCACCTTTTTTTTTTTTAAATCCCAATTTTTTTAGACTTTTTCAGAAAATCGACATAATTCTATTTTTTTATTTTCTTCTGAGTGTGCCAGAATACTTCTAGCTGAACCTACGGGAAGGACGTGTTTAACCTACATTAAAAGTGTGGTTCTGAGCGCCTCAATGGCAAGAGTGACTTTTCTTAATTGCTCAGGATGGATGTAGGGAGTGACGTTTCGATTGGTCCCCGATGCCGAAGAGGTAGCCAATGCTTTGGAGGTATGTTTTCTCTTTTTTTTTGCTTTTTTGTTTTGGGCAGCCACATTTTTATTTTTATTTTTTGGGGGGGTATCATGATCTATGCAGGCATCATCTAGCGTGGCTTTTTCTCGATGTATCATTGAATTAGATATGTAATGCTTACGCACAGTCAGTCAGTCATTCAGTTTTTAAGACCATAAAAGAAAGAAAGTAGGAGGTATTTATTTCCCATCGCCATTTGTTTTTGTTTATTTTCAGTAGTGAATCCATGTATCACTCACTCAGTGTGTGTTGTATTTAGGTGTACAGATCAGCAGGGGTCCCTGCTCGGTCCATCACTGGGGTCCCAGTTTTTCAGGCCGAAGGGCTCAGTGTTTCTGCACCTGATAACAAGGTGAAACTGAATAACCGACCTTAAACCAAAATCCGATAACAAAAACGGAAATTTGTTGTCCAGGTTGGCTGATTCTGAACGGGACTATTTGTTCTTTGAAACAAAGAGAAGGGGTGGGGGGGGCGGGGGCGTTTCACTGTCATGATACCCCTTCTTGGTTCATCAAAGGTATTCCAGACTTGTTTTTTTTTCTGAATGGGGGGTGGTGTGTTTCGAGCAGAGAGCCACTCCTTTGTTTCTCAGCAAGTCGGATTTGGACATCGCGTTGAAGACGGCCGGCCGGAATAAGAACGAGCGGGACGAGGTCGACCTGAGGGAAAAAACAGAAGGCTTCAAACAGAAAGCAAACGATGCAAGAAAGAAGGTGAAGGATGTCCTTTGTTCGCTCGTTTCTTTCTGCTCTTTTTTTTTTTTAAATCCAAGCTTTGTGTAGTACTCATTCTATCTATAAATGACCGACATGGGCTGCCCTCGACTTCTGAGTTTTCTTCGAATCGTTATTGAACTACTGCACCGATTATGTAGTATCAAATTCACAACCCCACACTGAATTCTCAGAATCAAAACAAAGCAAACATCTCTGCAAGTATGGAAAGCTGAGTTGAACCTTTGTTGAAAAGGTATGAATTCGCAAATACATAAATTTACGCAAATGCGTGTGTTTCTTGCTCTTCTGCAGATGGAATCCTGCGAGGACGCCAAAGAAGTCAGAAAATGGAAGCAAGTCGCAGAGAAAGCGGAGTCTCGGGCCGCCGACACCCAGAAACAGCTTGAGAAAGTCATAGAATCCTGTCCTAAGACGAGGGTGGAAGTGGGGAGTTTGGAAGATGTGATCGGGCGAATGGGGGACGACAAGAAAGGGACGTGGTCCAATGTGCTGTTCGTCCGTCAAGGGGTTATCACGGACCTGCGTGAAGAACAACTGGCTGCAGACAAAAAGCAATAGACTGCAGCGGTTTTCCTGCTACTTCCCAGAGGAAAAAAAAAGAAGGAAAAAAAAAGGGATGCATCGTTGTGGCCTTTTTTTTTAATGTCTTTTTCAATTCCACTGTGGGTGGGACCAGCATCAGAGAAAGAGCTTTTGCCCCCTGTGGAAGTTGGTTTGGTCTTTTTTTCTTGGGAAATTACCTACGGTGGACGATTTTGGGAATGGAGGTTGAGTTTTGGAAGGCGGGGGGCGGGAGGGTTGTCCAATGGGTTGAGCGGGGGATTTTCTGACGATCGTGGTGGCATGAATCCATGAATCGGCAAACTGCAGGGGAAATGAGTTTCTTAAAGACCTAAAACGGAAGAGGAGGGGGGGGGAGAAACGATCACAAGAATTTGGAGTTTTGGTAATGATTTTGGGATCCATCGCCTTCTGTTCCATTCCAGGGTCGGAAAAAATAAACCTGGAGTGGTGAGTCCATCAAAGGTTCAATTTAGCCTTCCATACTTGCAGATATTTGCTTTATTTTTTGTGCTGAAAATATAGAATGGGGTTGCGAATCCTGTATTACGTGATCAATGACAACCTGAACAACATCCAACAAAACAGTGAGCATATCTTTTTGCGAGGGGCCCTTTTCCTGGTTGGAGAGCTCAAGAAAAAAAACTGGCAGGGGGTTTGAACCTAAATTTGAATTTGCTGCAATCGGTCGATTTCCACTGAAAATAAAGCAGAGCCGCTCACGACCGCAGCAAAACGTACAGAAGCACACCCTTTGCGTAAGGAGACTGATGGACGGCAGCAGAGCCCTCCTATCCGCCAGAGCGGGACCCAGTTCGCGTTGCGGGACCTTGGGCGTTATCTCGCGAAATCCTCCCACGTTGCGACGAAAGTGCTCGCGTCGGCCATCGCGGGTGCGATGCGCTTTGGACGACGGGAGCAGCCAGACGCTTTACGACTTGAGAGCGAAACTGGAAGCGGCCGTCCAGTCTGAGGATTACGTAACGGCTGCGCAACTCAGAGACGTCCTGGCGGAGAAAGAAACCGACGCGCGCTTGGCCGTGGAGTACGCGAATCAGCAGTTCTATCGCGCGTTTCAAAATGGGAGCATGGACGCGATGCGAAAGATATGGGGAAAAGGTGAACACGTGCAGTGCGTCCACCCGTCGCAAGGATGCATAGCTGGCGACGAGTTGGTGCTGGAAAGCTGGCGAGTCGTTCTGGGGGCGATACCCAAGGGGAACTTTCGAATCGTGGTGGACGACGTGCGAGTGTACGTCGTCGATCGGCAAGCTTACGTGACGTGCGTGGAGATCGTGAAGTCGGGATCCGAGCAAGGCCGGCTGATTTCGACGAACTTGTTCGAGAAGCAAGGGGAGGACTGGGTGATCGTCCATCACCACGCGAGCCCAGTATCGGGTAGACCTTGAATTGTTCGTTTTCTGTTTTTTTTTCTTTTCCCTTTGAATAAAACCGAAGGAAGAGTTTTCCCGAGGTTTGGTGACGGTTGAAAAAAAAAAGTCGTCTTTGTACATAAATTGAAGTCAACATTTCAAAAAAAATGAAAAAAGAAATTTTTCAAATGCTCAACATCTGCTGCCAGAAAAATAATTTGTCTGAATGCAGCGGAGGTTGGAGGGGTGGGGCAATGAAACAAGTTGTTTTTCTTTAGGGCTGGGATTTTGATATTGGGTAATGGTTTAAAGGAAAGTTCATCCAACACAGTTTTAGTCCTGGGAAAAAAGGTCCATAGGGTGGGGGCCCAAAACTGGGGTAAGATTAAGAGAGGATAGTGATGGGTTTGGGTGGGTGGGAGCGTGTAATGTTCAGTTTTGGAATGAAAACACAGAATCATGTTTTTAGCTTTGGCTCCCTATCATGATTGATGGTGGCAAACTACAAAACCTACATGGGAATTTTAGCAGTAATTTAACAGTAAAAATAGATTGACTCAGGATCTCTCATTTTGGTCAAACTCTCACAAACCGCCAGAAGTTTTTTCGTGACTTGCTCTGAAAACCTCAGTAATTCCAGATCAATATTAATTCTAAGAAAATAAATTATAAGAAAATTTGTGTGTTCGACTCTTGCACAGATTTTTTTGGTGAGGTGTGCTTGACACCCAAGCAAAAGCAAGGTAGCATATCTTCTCTGATTTACAATCCCGCACCATTTCCAAAAAAAAAAAGTCAATAATCAATCAATCCATTCCCCTCTTCCATTCGCCCAAAAACTAGAAAAAAAAGGGTTTTAAAAAAACGAAAAGAAAAAAAAAGAACACCCCGTGAAAATGCCTCGGAAGACATTCAAATGATGCTCGACACCTCAGAAACCTCATATCCCAACCAAGCCGATTGCTGAATAAAAGAAAAACATTACCGACACCGCTTTCTTTTTGTTCTTTTCCAATTTTTTTCTTTTTTTTCGCTTTCTTTCTATGTCTCTTTCCCCTCCTGTCTTTTTTACCTCACCCCATTTAATCCACCGTTTCGCTTGCTCACCGTCTTACTTAAAATCTAGCACAAAGAGAGAGGCCAATCCCTCCAGACTCCAAAGCTCCATTTAGAGCTCGTATTCATGTTGTTTTTTTCCCAGTTTTTTTTTTTTTTCTCTTTTCAGAGTTTTTCGGATGAGCCTCCGTGCTTGTAAAAGAAATTTTGTGGTATTAAGGAAAAAAAAATAAAACCAAAATACGAAAAACGTTTCTCTGACAGGAAAAAAAAGGATGTACAAACAAAAATGTCTTCTTTCTGTTTTTTTGTTTTTTTTTCCCTCCCCTATTTCACTCTTTTCCTTAGCTCTCTGCAACCCTGAATTTAGAATTTACCTTCAAATCTATATCGAGCAGTGAATCCACTGCTTGAAAAATCAACAAACTTTCTTTTTTTAAAATGAGGGCACGCGTTTTCCTGCGAAATTCAAAAGGTTTTGATAGGTCCTTTCACCCCCACCCCCTCCACTTTCATTTTTACGCCTCTTCTTTCTAAGACATCAGAGCTTCACAGGAAAAGATATGAAATACATGAAACAAAAAAAACCACAACTTTTTGTTCTATGGCAGCAGGAATCCCTGTCGCTCATGTAGCATAAAGGTCTCTTTTTTCTTTTTGTTTTCTTTCTTTTCCAATTTTTTTTTTTCTTTTTTTTTTTCGAACTCGCTTTCTTCTGGCAGATATTTCCCCTGTAATATATTAAGGAAGAGAGCCCCTAATGTAAATGGTCCAAGAATTCAAACCGTGCGAACAACCAGAGAATCCTGAGAGGTATGCAGGGCAAATAAACAAAACACAAACACACACACACACACCCATTCCAGCATTACTAACCATCCACACCTGGATCGGATCAAAAAATCAAACCCAATCTACAACAGAGGTGCAGCCGATTCATCGATTTCAGGCACAATGCAAACGATCAGCTTCTCTTCAGCTTCCGTGCTAGAGGCCTTGTATGGATCTCCACCCAACAAATACACCAACCCACCCACAACAAGCAAAGACACCCCAATCATGATTCCAGGCAACGAGCCCATCAAGAAGATCGAACCTCCACCCACCAACAGAAATCCCCCTTGAATGAACAAACTGGATGCGAACCACGACGCCTTTTGATAGACGGCCCCCGCATACGGCAGCGAAACGGACATCACTCCGAGCAGCAGAAACAATGCCACGGCGACACCCACCCTCAATAAAACCACGTCCATCATCTCCACCGCATTCTCACGAATCGCATGACTGGGGATTTCCCCTGCCACCAGCGAGGCGGTGAATGCAAAGATCGCCCCAAAGATACCCACGCCCGTCAACAAGCTATTTCTCGGTGCCCCCCCACGCAGCACACCTTCCGTCCATACGTTCGTAATTCCCAACACCACAGCCCCGATGCCAACGAGCATGTTGCCTAATGCGGAATTCTGCGGAGCTCCTTCAGACGACGCCCCACCGAAAATCGACAGAACGATCAACCCAAATCCCGCGCAAGCGAAGCCGACGTAATGCCAGGCGCGGTAGTCCACCTTGAAGAACGAAGCGGTCAGCGGCAGAATGATCACCACGTCCAGGTGCATCATGAGGATCCAAGACGCCGTGGAGCAGTATTTCAACCCGATCAAGGTCGCCGCCATCCCCGACGACTGCAGCAACGCGATCGTCATGTATGCTGCCCAGCGGGTGCGTCTCGGGCGATCGTCCACGTTGCGAATGAAGAGGCCAGCGACGCTGTGCACGGCGGCAAGGATTCCGAACGATCCCGCAATCTCCAGCATGGGCAAGCCCAAACTTCCGAGCTTCAAAGTGAGCAAGACTGGGAATGGCAAGGGCGACAATCAATAATATTTCAACTGGACTGCTTCAGAGTGGCAAGAAAAAAAAGGCGTCGAATGCGGTAGTTCGTACCGGCAGTCGACAGGAAGATCGTGGCGAGCTGAGCGGCGCCGACGCCCAACAACCACCAGTTGGCGTTTCCACAGCAGTTCATGGTGAGGAGCAAGAAGCGAACACCAGGAACGGTGGGCGGCAAGACGATTGAACGGAAGCCAAACTGGGAATTGGAGGATGTGGCCGTTTCAGCTGCGCTCGCAGATCATCCCTTTGCCCTGCAACAACTCTTCAGGACGGAAACCAGAGAAACGAGTTTTTGAATACATTTTCCCTGAAAGGACGTTTTCTAGGAGAAAAGCAGTTGATTGCCCAGCGAACGAGATATCTGCTCCAGCTGCGATCCGCTCGCACCGTGGACGTACGACCGACCACCAACCCACCTTCTTTTCACTTTTTTTCCCGAAACAAGAAATGCATGAAGAGCATCCGTCCATTCATGATCAGAGGCTCACTTTCATGTGTGACGTTGAGAAAGCAAAACCTTCCGAGGTTGATCGGTGACTGGTGGCAGTACCGAGGCCAGCCTCCTCCTTTTGTTTCTCTCCCGACTTTCTGCAAGCCAAAAATCGCCAGCAAGTGCCACCACCCCTCGTCCTCAAGGCTTCTCCTCGGAAAAGATCCGAGTGGGCCTCGTGCCAATCCTGTCGGCGCCGCCGTCGGAGAGAATTGGATCTGATATCAGGGAGTTCTGAAGTCCTTGAGGTGATCTATACGCACTGCGGAGAATCGAAAAAAGAACGCCTGCATTTCTTTTAGAGAGGTGCCTCTCTTCCGCCCTGAACGATAAAAAAGCAAAAACGAAACGAAAAAACCGACACGGCCGTTCCCAGCCTCTTGAGGTGGTCTTGCTTTTTTTTTGGAGTACGACCCGAAATATTGCGCTATTCTGGGGGATCGATCGCATTCATTTGTAGATAGCCGGTTTGGAAAAGGAAAACCTTTCTTTCGGCATTGACTTTACTCGCAGCCGTTTCCAAAATTGCAATTTGCTAATCCTTGAGAAATGATGGATAAAAGACCCTCAATCAAAGAGGGTGAAACTTTTTAGACACAATGTGGCTCCAAGTGTTGATATCCTGGTTTGTTTCAGGATCGAACCCACATCAAATAACCTTCTCCTTTTCTGAACCTTGCACTCCGTTCACCAACCCATGGCGTATTTCTCGCGAGCATCCTTTCTCGTGGCTCTGTCCATATTGCTGGCATCCACCCACTCTCCCCATGTGGCTGGGCAACTGCTGTCGAAACAGCAGAGGAAAACAGCCAAAAATATCATTCAAGGAGCTGGGAATGCTCTGAGAGGTGCAGCAGAGACGGTTGCCACAGTGCGCGCAATAAGGAGGCAATCGCTTACAGGTGGAGCCCCCCTGCCTCCACCTGTTCAAGCTGCTCAGCCTGTGATTCCACCGCAAGGGCTGGTGAAGCTGCCAAATCAGGTGATCCCAAAAAAGAGTTGAAACGTTTAAACATTTATTGACGCTTCAATGGATCAAATTGGAGGCATCTGTACTGAGGTTTCATATCGGCATGGCTCTTCACAGTCGCTGTTGATTTTCATATCCATTGAATGTCTTTTGATTGGCAACCCCCTTCCCAAAAACCACCACCCTTTGTTGCACAGATAGCCTATATCAAAAATTGTGGCGGCTGAAATTTCTGTTTGCATTGACAGTTTCTTTTTCCCTCATTGTATTGAGAAACTATGACAGCTTCTGAAAACTGTGTGGCTCCATTGCGTTTTTTCCCGAGCACAGCCCATCCAACCTCCGCTTCCACCGATTCAACCTCAACAGGCCTTCCCTCAGCAACCATTGCCTGGACAACTGCCTCTGCAGCCTCCCCTGCAAGGACCCCAGTTTGGGCAGAATCAGTTTCAGCAAGGCAATCAGCAATTTGGAGCAGGGGGGTTCCAGAACGGACAGTTCAACCCTCAGCAGGCTGGACAGTTCAACCCTCAGCAGGCTGGACAGTTCAACCCTCAGCAGGCTGGACAGTTCAATCCTCAGCAGGCTGGACAGTTCAACCCTCAGCAGAATCCAGTGACGTTGTCACAGCAACTGGGGCCCCCCGTTAGAAATCCTGGGCCGGCCCCTTTTGCAACTGGGGCGCCTCCAGTTTCAGTGCCTTTTCAGGGAGGTTCAGGACCCCAGGCATGCTCCGCCACCGATTCTTCCCCTCAAGCAGTAAGTTGGAGCAGAATGAATTGCAGGGACGCCCTGAATAGAACGCCAAGATTGTTTTGAAACACTCTGCATCCAGAAACTCAGCACAAGGGGTAGAAAATCTCGATCCTTCTTTAGTGGATCTCTGAATGTTTTTGTATTCGGTTTTCCTGAAACATGTCTGTGCTTCTTTTCAACCAGGTGGAGAGATGTATCAATGCGGTCAGGACAAATCCAAACTCGTTCGCTGGGCTTTTTCCCTGCGGCGTTTCAGGGCTGGTCCCGAGGAAAGCTCTGCTGACCGACAATCGCCTCACCAATGCCGCCTCCAATCATGCAAGGGACATGGCAAACATGGGCAAAGTCGGCCACACCGGGTCTGACGGATCCGATGTGAGTGCTAGGGTCTATAGAACTGGCTATCCTAGAGGGGCTGTGGGTGAAAATGCCGCTGGAGGTCAAAACAGTGCCAGGGAGGTCGTGTTCGATTGGGTGTGTTCTGAGGGACACAGAAAGAATCTAATGAGTTGCGATTTCGATTCGATGGGGACCGGGGTGTTGCCGACGGGTGGGTGGACTTACTGGGTTCAGAATTTTGGGTGTAAGAGTGGGAGGTGCACTTGCTAGCTTAGCTAGATCATTTTAGCTTTAGATATGCGTGTGTGTGTGCTTGTCTGGGTCAATAGTAGCCCAACACATACCTTTGAATCTGCTTGTGCGATGCATATTTGTCATGGTTGGATAATTGCAGGCACGCATGCATGCCCCAAGGGGAATAAAGTTAAGAGAGAAACAGAGATAATGATTTCGTTTTTTTTGGGGAGGTTAATATTTACGAAAGAATTTTTTTTGCTGGCACCCCGTTAAGGGGAGCAGCTTCCACCAGGAAGGCAGTTTGGAAATTAGAGAACAGGGGTTGGGTTGAAATTGCAACCCCCTCGAAAGGCTGAGAGCTTGAAACTGCATTCGCATAAAGAAAAAAAAGGGGAAAAAAACTGCTGCTATCGGATTTTGATGAAAAAGAAAAGATAAAAAAAAAGGAGAGCTTTCATTTTTTGTTTCTTTTATGGTTTTTTTGGTTTTTTTTTGTTCAGCTGTTAGTAGACTTGAGAAAGAAAAGTCATAACGGATCTTGGACAGCAGGATTCAAGGATATTTTTATTAAGAGGGAAAAAGAAAAGCTTAAGCTTTTTTGAATACAGCAACGTATTTTGCAGAAATTTTTCAGATAGTTTTTTTTTTGGGAGGGAAGAAGAACACCTCAAGGTGCAAAATAAGAATCATTAAAGAAGAATTAAAAAAACAGGACTTGAACAGATGATAAAATGCTATGTCTTTTTATCATTTATGAAAAAAAAAAACGAAATCTAGTTACAGAATCTATTGTACAAGATTTTTGGATCTTCTAGATTTGGAGCTGCTCTTTCACACCAGAAGTGAAATTGATAAATGCTGGTGGGAGGGGGTGGAAATCATTTTATTTTTGTTTGTTTTTTTCTTAAATCAGTCAATCAATGAGGGGAAAAAAGAAAAGAAAAGTTTTGCAATAGATATGCAAATCAGTCGAACAATCTTAACGAACTTTTGAGTTGTGAAGAATAAAAGTTACTTTGGACTTTCGAAGATATTTTCTTGTTATAATATGTTTTTGGTTGATTGGGGGGTGGCGTTTCTCTTTCTGGAGTGATTTGATCGATCCAGGCTTTGGTTGTAATTGAATAAATTGCTGCCCCAAACTTGCTGAATCTATTGTTCTGAAAGTAGCAATCATCTTCCAGATGTTCTCCGACCCAACAAAGGACATACTATTTTGAGACTCGTCGCATCCTGACGAGTCTCAAAACCTGACTCTCTGATCCTGAAAAGATCAGAATAAAACCAACCCCACATCTAAAAACTAGTTTCTTGCATGACTGACTTCACACAACACCCCAATGGATTCGTGAGGCCAGAACTACAACCCAAAAGACTCTATCAACGACCCCCTCTATACAAAGCATCCGCAACCCTTGAGGCATCTCGTGCGAACTCCACATTGTGCGCACGAATGATTTCAGCCCCTCCTTGGACACAGGCCACAGTGACAGCAGCCGTCGCCACATCACGATCCTCAGGCTTTTTCTTTCCAACAATAGACCCAAGGAAGCCCTTCCTGGAGGCACCAGCCAGAATGGGCATGTGTCGACATGTCCCCAACAACCCATGATCTTTCAGATCCGCCAGTCCGCGGATGAGATCAAGGTTGCCGGTGTGCGTCTTAGCAAACCCGATTCCTGCAGAAATCCAACGTTATGAGTTTGTGGACCAAGAGAGCTGGTGCCTCTACCTTTCAAATATCCGGAACCACAGAACACATTGTTGTGGTTTTCTTTTCTGTACAAGAAAGCGACTTTCCATCCATCAAAAGGGAGCCTTATCTATCACCGATATTCCAGAAAACAAAAGCATGACTGGGCGGGGAAACAAGGTACGAAGCCATGCGAAATGTAAGATCAGCCAAGGTCACCTGGATCGAGAATGATATTCCAAGCGGGTATGCCAGCTAGCATCGCACTTTCAGCCCGCTGCTGGAGCTCCCTTCCCACATCCAGGCATATATTATCGTATTCTGTGAACTCTTTCGATTGCATGGTTTGAGGGGTCCCCCTCATGTGCATGCAAACGTAAGGCACCCCAAGACTGGCGACCTAAACAATGTTCGCAATTGGGGTGTCAATGCAGGGACGAAGCTTTCTCCATCAATTCTCCACAATATGCAGAGCATCAGAAAAAAACCCTCCATGAATCGAATTCTCAGAGATTCTCCTCCGTGCCAACAAATTACTGCCACAGAGGGTTTGCTGCCATGAGTAATGCTAACGCAACGACAGATGTAAGATAACAGTCTTACGCAATTCAGCATTCCATCGTCAAGGGTACCGCCTGAAACGTCATTTATGATTTTCGCTCCTTCGCCTACAGCATCTCTGGCGACCCTCGAATAGAATGTATCAATCGAGATCAGCGCATCGCTGGTGATAGGATCCACTGCAAGCGCCCTTCACAAAACATCCAAAAAAGGCTATTTTTTAGCAACACTGCAATATTTTCCTTTCCATTCAGATCGACATGTGCAATGCTCGACTAAGAGGACTACATTTTAAAAATCAGAAATACAAAAAAGGAAATTGTACCCTTTCCATTAATGTTTCATGGTGTTTTTGTCGTTTTTTTTCTCCCTTTTTGTGGAGGATGCGACTTTTTCCCAACCCACCTTACTTTATGAGAGGAACCACCCGCTCCGATTCTTCATCGGGGGACAAAAGGGTGGCGCCTGGCCTTGTGGATTGCCCTCCGATGTCGATTATGTCAGCACCCTTTGAGATCAACTCTTTGGCCTGGGCCAGCGCCGATTCCATTGAGAAAAATTTCCCTCCATCGCTGAAACTGTCTGGAGTCACGTTGAGCACCCCCATCACCACGGTTTCGCCCCCCGAGGTCCTGACCTATAAATAACGCTTTCTTGATTTAAAAAACCAAAACAAATCAGAGGAGCAGAATAGAGACGAGAAATCCCCCGATGGCACACATAGCATATCGTAAAGGAATCAACTGAAAAACACCCCGACCGTTTTTAGTTCTTTCACAACTGAGCGGAGTGAAAAAAGAAAAAAGTAAAGCTAAGTTTCCTTCATGAAACACAATGATTCCGGCCCTTGCATGAAACAATGATCGGCAGGATTGCCCCCCAAAAAAATTAACCCAGGAAAGCAGGGTTGAGGGTAATCTATCATCCCGTTGTGAAAAAAAATGTCAACCCCCCCCCCAAAAAAAAAAATGAAAAAAAATCTATCAGTGAACCTCACTTTTTTCTCTTGTTGGCCTGGGCTTCTCGAAACCCCTCCCAGTGGAGTCACCCTTTGCAATCCCTTGGCCCCAATTCTCGAATCGCCTCCCTCATTCATCCACGCACTCAAAACATCTTTGAGAAAACCCTACAAGAGGATCTTTCAAACCACAATCTTAACCCCCAATCCCCCCGAAAAACAATCATAATAAATAACAAAAAAAAAAGATGAAAGATATACACACACTCACACATAGAGAAAAAAAAAGGCAAAAAAATTCTTTCCTACCTTCACAGTCCTCGAATCGTCTGTGGTGCTATGCCTTGCATGAAAATCAAATCTTGCCAGGTCCGAAACAGGAGCTTTAACAAAATCTCTTTCGCCCCACCTGCAGACAAAAATCCACGTATTGTTCAATCGCCTGGTGAGACCTTGCGAATAAACAGGGAGGTGGAACCCCCCTCCCCCCCTTTCTTTTTTAGCAAAAAATTGCATTTATGGGAACGGCATTTATTGTACCTTTCGTGTGGAATAATTAGAGGTGCCTCTTTTCGAGTTTCAGTCCCGTAAGCGATGATGTCCAGATCCAATGGCCTGGGCCCGAATCGAATTCCGCTCTCCAAGTTTCGTCCGAATTCCTTCTCTGTGTGCTTCAGCACCTCCAGCAATTTCAACGGAGAAAGACTCGTCCTGGCTAGGACGGCTGCGTTCAAGAAATCTGGTTGGTCAACGACATAGGCTGCTTTGCTTTCGTAAAGGGATGAACACAGAACCATCTAAACCAACACACACACTCAAAAATTCACCAAGATGATCCATCGGTTGATAGCTCCATTTCAAGTTCCCAGGGGAAATTCTAATGAGGATGACTAATCATTTTCCTCGATATTGACAAAGGGGGGAGGGGGGCTGTATGATGAATTGTGCAGATTGGGTGGAGGATGAGCAAAAATGATTTCCCTTGAAAGACGGATCACATGTGGGTTGTCGGTTTTCGGGAAAAAAAAAAAAAAAAAAAAGGAGAAGAAGAAAAACAAAGATGCAGGTGTGTGTTACCTCGACGCCTTTCCTTCTTAAAGACTGTATAGCTCCTGTTAGGTTCCCCACTCGGTCATCCTGACACAATTATTATTATTATTATTATTATTACTAGTACAAAAAGAAAGGTGGGTTTTCCCAAAGGAAAATCCAAACATGACAATCTTATCCAGTCCATCAAAAATAAAATAAACATCTCATGCCAAAAAAAAAAAAAGAAGAGTACCCTGGAAGGCACAACATTGGCTTGCTAATAAAACTCAAAAAAAATTCCTCCTTCCCCCCTCTTCCTATTTTTTGGGTGGTGGTGGTGGTGGAAATGTGGTGCATTTCTTGGATTGATTCTCGAAACATCGTTTACCATATTGGAGCCCAAGGCAATCACAACCTCAGCGGGGGACTGATCGGTGGACATCCCAGCAAACCACTTGAACTGCGAAAAATCGCCATTTCCCAGCACACCACCATTGCTGTGACATCGATTGTATCTGCCAAAACAAGACGATCTTGAATTTCGCTCAGGCCGCATGGACCAGTATCCATCCTCCCTCCCAAAATTGCTTCAAAACTTGGGATGTGGGGGGCAGCACAAGCACCATTGAGAGATATTTTGGGAATCGAATCTCAACCAGAGCTGCTGCTTTTCTGTTTTCTCGTTTCCAGGATTAGGGAATTCAGATTCTCGTTTTGAGAACGGGCGGTAATCGCTGACCTTGTTAATAGAACGGCGCAAGCGGTGCGCATCATGGGGAACCCTCCAAAGACGCTTCTATCGACCAGATGAGTGTCTGTCAATAGAAGGGCGGCATTGTTTAATGTAAGCTTTAATGCCTTAAGGTGTTAAAGCAGGTTACAGGGGTTCGTGGCTAGAGGATCAGATGTCAGGAATCAAGAAACTGAATGTGAAGTCAAATGACGGAGGGTTGACTAAGGTGGTAACCTGTTTTAAACAACAAGAAACGGAGGAACCCAATTCTTGTTCTTTCTTTCCCATCCCGACCCTCCCGGAGAGAAACACGTGAGTTATTAAAAATGGAAGAGAAGAGGTCTTTTTGTTTGCAGTGAGGTGCCAAGAATTCAGAGGAAGTTTTGTTAAGTAGCAGAAGTGGGTAGGAACTGATTGCAGGAAGGAAATAAAAGGGGAAAAGACTGAGGAGGCTTGTAGTAAAGTTGGGAGTGAATGTTAGGAACATCTCTGCCAGAGATGTGGAAGGAAGCTGAATTCTCAGCTGAGGGTTTTAATGATTTGATGGACTGCATCCTGTGAGTCATAACAACCAACGGTAATTCGGTCACATCTCAGGGGCGCCAAAGGCGGCGATTGGAGAGAGGATGAACCAGAAATTAGAGTGCGAAAAACGATTTCCATGACGTGCGTTGAATCCAACGCTTCGTTGGCGTTCTCGTCCTCCCCTTCCAGAAACTGACACTTAGGGTATCGTGGCGCGCGCTTGTGCCGCCGACGTTAACGTCGCGGTCGTTTGTCAAACATGGATGCCGAGGAGAGCGAAAAGTGTTTGTCTATGCACCAACCGTGGGCGTCGTTGCTGGTAGCAGGAATCAAGCGAATCGAAGGGCGCAGCTGGACCACCAAGCTGAGGGGGCGGTTATGGATCCACGCCACCCAAAAAGTGCCCAAACGCGAAGAAATAGACGAGCTCGAGACGTTCTACAGGACGCTGTTTGAAATGCTCGGTCAAGAAGTTGTCTTTCCAGAGCACTACCCCTCGGGTGTTTTGTTGGGCAGCGTGGAGGTGGTCGACTGTATGAAAGCTGAAGAAGTGAAGAATTGGGATGGGTTAGCGGAGACGTTGAAGCTGGAGGTGAGTCGTCAAGAAGTTGACGTCTTTCGGCGAACACCGGCGTCACGGCGGCGTTCCGGCGGCGTTAGCGGAACAGATGTCTGGACCGCCCCGAATCCTGCGTTTTTGGGACGTTTCTTTCAAAAATCCTCAGAAAAAAGAATGGAAAATTTAAACAAAATCCTCTGTTTATGGGTGAAATCATCCTTGACGTGTGAGTGGTCCAAAAACGGTGGAAAAAAAAGGAAAACTGTGCAGTGCAATTTTCTGGATTGGAATGTGATGCCAGGTGCTGTGCCCAATGTGCTTTCTGTGCGAAAATCCGAGGAAGCTGGTATTGCCACAGAAAATGCGAGGCTATCAGGGAATATGGAATCTCCCTAAGAAAACGGTGAAGAATCTGTTGCCAGCTTTGAAAACCAGCGCTGTGGATCCGACCTTTTCCTGGAAGAATTACATGGTTGATCTCACTAAAGAGAGCTGAGAGCTGTGGAGTATTAGTCACAGTTTCAAACCAAGCTCCAATACCTGAAATGATTAAGAGAGAGAAATCGTGTTGCAGTCTTGTTGATTCAACTTTTTTTAGTGGGGATGTGCCAGATCTGGAGTAGATGTGTCTAACCCTTTGACTTGGATGTCTTGTAAGGGGATTGCTTTTTATGAGGGTGTTTAAAAACTAACAGTTGACAACCGCTTACAACCAAAACAAGTCCACCTGCCCAGGGAATTCATTTCAAACTAAGCGTCCCCCACCTGCGCAATTCTCTCTTTTCTACCTCGTCACCGTTCCTTGACGTCAATCGCAGATTTCATAGGTTAATCAATGCCATGTGGTGATGTCTAGAGTTGTGTTGTGTTTGAATGTCCACAATTAATTTGATGTTTGTTAAAAAAAAAAAGAATGTCCACCCATATATTCAATCAATCAATAATTACAACCAGTGTATTTTTTTTCAATTTCACTGGCCCCAAAGTGGCCCTAAATTTGGCCGTTTCATCCAGTTGTGGCCCTTTTGTGGCCCCAATTTGTCCGAAAAAAAATAGAATGTGGCCCCAACTGCAAAAACAGAATTACAAGGCTTGGTGTTTATATAGTATTTACTTAATGTTGTTGGTTTTGATTTTTGTGGAAACTCGATTGATTTCTTGGATATGGCCCAGGCCTTACAAACTTCGGGTGAATGTGGCCCTTTTGTGGCCCCAAATTCATCTTGTAATAAAACGTTTTGGCCCTTTTGTGGCCCCAAAATTTGCCATTCTGATTTTTTGGGGGGCCAAAATGGGCCAAAAGGGCCACAATGGGCCACAAAAAAATACACTGATTACAACCCACACCCATAACATCAAAACGTCCGCTTTGGATGGGCTTGGTGATAAACTAAGGGCCACGATTTGAACTCGATCGCCATAAGTTGACGGCATTTTGCCTTTACACTTGTCTTTGTCCCTGACATTGGTATCATGCTCCACAAAGAACATGTATCCCATCAGTAGTCTGGCACCAAAAATGCTTCGCTATACTTCTCATGCCTCCTTCAAAGGTGCGCGCTCTTCCACGAGTTGCGCCAATTTGCAACCGAGTGCGATCACCGTCGGGGAGCTTTCTTGGAAAGCTATGCGAGTGAACGGCGAAGCGGGGAGAGGTCTTGCTGGATCTAACGGCTCCGGGGGAGGCACCACGACCTTCAATCTGAAAACATCAACTGCCGTTTTTTTTCCCCTGCCATCCCAGTGGAGCTGCAATGTTCTTGAGAATGCACCATGTCGGTTCTATGAGCACGAAACGCTGCGGGATGGCCGGTGCGCATCAAACTTGCCTGAGACCTTCTTGGCTCTCGTAGATATTCAACGGGATTTCGTCTTGAGTTTCATGGATTCGCAGCCTCACGGCGACAGGCACGTCCTCTTCCATTTCGACAACAATGAAAAAAGTTCCATAACTGGGAAAGGCGGTCCACAGCTCGTGAAGTGTGCGGGAGTCGTCCTCAGACGTCTGCATTCCAGCATGAACATGAGTTTCCATGGTTGTGCAAAAAAAAAAAAAAAAAATTGAACCAAGGTGTGCCTTTCGTAGGTATCAGGCGGACTTCGTATGAAGACCTCGTTCTATCTATTCTATGACTGGCAATGCTTCCCCCAAGTCCTGACCTTGGCGAACAACATGGGCTGCTCGCTTTGCTCAATGTGAATATGATCAGCGTCCAGGAGCTTGTGTCGAAGTCGGAAACGGTGAGGTGCGCTGATTTGCAGCATTAGCGTGGGTGTTGGGCCGCCTTCCCTGCACGACCAGCGTCCAGTTACCCACTTTTTTTTGTCAAAATTGCTCTTGGAGCTGTTGCAACAATAATATTTCGCTCGAAGTACTACCTTCCTTTTTCCAGCGTCACTACATCTGTTAGGGTGGGGTCGACGAGAGCGAGACCGCTCTGCAGGAACATGATGCTGCACATGGGCAATTTCCAGAACTCTTCGAGTCCGATTGGCTCCTGCAGTAGCTGCCAATGCGCCTCCAGAGGAAAGCACCGGTTAATGAACACCTCTGGGGAGATATAGAACGGCGCGTGGCCCCTTCTTTGAGCAGCCCATGCGATGTCCAACAAGCGCCATCTGATTTATTAACAGTTTTCCGTATCAGCCAAAGAACTCCACTCCACAGCCACCACCCGAAAACCACGAACCTTTTGTTTATTTGCACCGCCGACCAACAATGATTGTGAGCCGCTCGTCGCTCCCCGGGCCATATGTTTTCTGTTTTGCAATAGCCACTGATCAGAACGACGGGGACATCGCAACAGTGCAGTATCTCTCTGAACAGCCACGTCACGCGCTCCGACCACATTCCAGACACTCCAGACACCAGTTCCTCCAGATAATTGTGTTCGGCCAAGAAAACTGGAGTCCCCACCTGAACGGTTCATTTAAACGATCTTGGAATAATAATTTCAACAACAATGGAATGCGGGTGCTTTCCTTGACACAATTGTGTTCCAAGAAACACTAAGAAGCTATCTCAGAGCCCAAGTCAGGCGTACCTGCCATGTTTGGTCAGGAGGATTCACATGTCGAGCAACCCATGACCAAACTCGCATGCAAAGCGTCAAGTGATCAGAACACCCCTTGGATAGAAATTTAGCCAAACCAGAGATACCATCACTGTGAGCCTCCCTATTGGCCTGGGCCAAGACTTGCTCAAAATCTTGCTGCAGGTATGGCGGACCTTCACAGCAACTGTCGGACCCATCCGAGGCAACCATTCCTGCAGCAACAAAAATAATAAGGGTGCTTCACAGGGAATTGATGGTGAAGCTGGGGTTGCAACTTCAGGTTCTTTGAGGAGCATACACTGTTGTTAGCATATTTGAAGACACAATACCAGCAGAAGTGGGGAGTATGGCGCCGCCGCCATCGTCCAACTCTCCATTTGGGAACCATTTTTTTCGGATCGCCCTCAGGTCTTCTGCATCTGCTCCGTGCAGGTTCGCTGCAAGTACTTTCTCTTTCTCACCGACCCGCTGTTGATCCAAGGTCGTCACTTGAGGAAGCAGGTGGACTGTATGCAGGCGGAAGTGCAAGACCTGCGATCAGGAAACACCTCCCTCAACTTAGAAAGCACCTCCTCCTGTCGGAAAAAAACAGAAACAGCACAAAGTCCAGCAATGAAGCGTCCACAGTGGTCGATCACCTGTTCCAGTGGGTTGCCCAAGATGCATAGCTCATCAAGAAACGCGGCAGAGCGAGCGTGATGGATGTCTTCCAGGGTTGGAATCTGGTTCGACGAAACGTCCAATTTCCTCAATCGTTGCAAGGTTTGGACACCTGCAAGGTCTTTGAGCCTGTTCTTTGCGGTTGTCAATACTTCGAGCGAGGTAACGACTGCAAGGGGCTTCAACGAGCAGATCCTACACAGAACTTATCACACGCTCAACGCGCGTTTCAGGTGCGAATGCAACGGAGCAGAGATTGCTCACTGCCCATCAACCCCACTCAGAGTAAGGAGCGCCTTGGAGAGTGATATACATACCTGTTTTCATCCAGGTATAGTTCCCTCAGCATCCGCAATTCTTCCAGGCCGGAGCAACTGGACAGTAGATTCTTTTTCATGCTGAGGACCGTCAAAAATTGGAGTCCTGAGATGCCCTCCATTTTTCGGATGCTGTTGTCGTCCATAACAAGTGTGGAAAGACGCATGAACCCAGACAGATCCCTGACCCTCTCGATTTGGTTGGCTGTCAGTACCGCTTTCCTTAAGTTGGAAGGCTCAGGGAAGATTGAAAGGGCCTGATCACCACAGCGACTATCGTCCAGCACCAAGCCAAACATGCTAAAGATGGAGCACTCTTTACTTTCTTTACTTTCCGGTTGGCAAGTTTTTATCTTGAAAACCAACTTCGTATATTTTTGGTTAGCACTGATGTCGACGAATTGCCAACTTTTTGTGCAATCTTTTTAATTAATTTCTTGAGTTTGTGTCCTTCAACCCAGTTTTATGATTTAGCCCAGTTTTTTCTATATTTTCACTTTGAAAACATATATCGCAATGGCTGTGGAGGATTCGCCCAACCTCTTGCAAGCGATTTTGTGAAAGGTCCAGCTCAGTTAGATGCCTCATGTTTCCTAAATCGCTGGTCTCTTCCAACATGTTGTTCTTTAGATCAAGTTTCTGAACATGAATGTAGCCCTTCAGGAGGGCAGCCGACTTCATGTCAGTGTTGTTAATGATCAAATTGAGGTAAGCACAAGTCAATCCATCAGCTGTTCTGTTGAGGTTGGACAGCGACTGGCGAACCTGACACAGCACACAAAGCCAATAACTCTGTCGGAAACAGGAGAGATGTTGCAAATAATGAGTCTGTTCCAGGTGCTCCATCAAAAACATAACATAGGCCTCCTATCGAGCGATTCCTCACGGGCTTTCCAGTCTTCTGCTTTGGGTGTTTCTCACCTTCTGAACGGATATGAGGGTTCTTTCGTTTGTCTGTTTCTCATCAATTTCGGGTGCTGTGAGCTCTGCACCGTCCTGTTTGGTCTCTACTATGACCTCAGGGACATCATTCTTTGAGCAGGGACCATCTTCGATTTTGCTGTTTCCGGCATTCCCATGATTTTCTATATCAACTTGAGGATCGACCTCCAGTGAGCCATCCATGTCTGTGTTGAATTCTTGTGTGGTGAACACCTGGGGCTGGAAGATTGGCAACCCAAACTAAATGCCATACTCATGACTCATCATGTCAATTTCTGTACATGCATAATTGTACTGCCAAAGATCACCAACTGGATTGAACCTCCAGGTGAATGCTCCAGACACAGTTTCTGATTGAGACCGCCGCTCCTTACCACCTGATCGCTCTGGGGTCGATGGAGGGAGGGTCAATTCTGCAACTTGTGTGCAATCGCCAGTTTTTCTGAGATTGGGCTGTCAGACTGACGAAAAAGCGAAAGCACAATGCTGACACCACGATTTCCGCTGGCGGAATTCCGCCAACGTTGGAGCACAACGCACCCGTCACGTACACTCATCGTTGGGGGCTGAGGATCGGATCAAACCGAAGAAGAACAGAATTCGGGGTGTGCTGCGAGGCGTTGAGGTGGACTTCCTCTTGAGCATCGTACGAAAGTTTTTCGCCGGGGGTTTCTATCAACGCGCAGTCGGTCTTGCGACAGCCCTAGTTTTCAAAAGCAGAAGTCCAAGGATGTCCGCTTCAGCAGTTGTCGTTGACAAGCTGCAGGACATGTTCCCTCAGTTCAGCCGAACGACGATTCTCGACGTGTTGGACCAAGCAGGGGACGGTGCGATGGATTGTTTGCTTGAGCTGTGCGAGGAATCGAAAGAGGGCAGCAGTTTGGGGTCTTCGTGGTCGGAGGAGTCGACGAATTCGTGGCAATCTGTGAACGACGGGGATTCCGTGGATCAAATGTCGAGCGCGTTGACGGACGGGGAGCTGGATGCGCCGAGGTCTAGAGGCTGGTGGAGCCCTTGGCCGAAAAACGGAAATCTGCCATCACCACGGGAAGGGCACGCAGGGAGTGTTGGTCAGAAAAGCGACGCAAGACAGAGCTCGGTGGAAGGAGATGTCTCGGACGCATGGTCGGAGGACGAGCCCAGCTTATACTCGAGCTCGGTTGTCGTTACGCCTACCCCACAAAAATCGAGCGACGGGGCGCTGTCGGAGGGCAACGTCGGCTTTGGAATCGCGAGCTCGGAAAATGCGTTGACGGAGGAAAAGAACGCAGGGCACTTCGTCAATGTCGCCCCCTTGGCGGACAATTTCGTCCAGACCAAGGCGGGTTGGGAATCTGTCGCAGAGGGTCCGGTGAACGTTTCCAATTGGGGGATTTTTGCCGAGGAGCCGCGGGGTGGAACGACCGGTCCAGCGACCTCGAGCACCGAGTATTGGAGTCCCGATTCTGAAACGTCCACCACGTCAGAGGACGACTGCGAACCCCAAAAGCGTCGGTTTTTGGGCACGATGTTTGGAGACTATGATTTCGGGGGGGATGCTCTGCGCGACGTCCTGGCCAGCGTTGATGGCGACGTTGACAGCGCGGTGGAAGCCCTCCTCGAGCTGACGAAGGAAATCGACTGTTGCCCTGCGCGACAGAACGGGGTCGAACCTCAGGTCACGGATGCTGAGAGGTTGGAGATGTCGCAGCTGCGTGTGCTGAAGGAAGAGTTTCCTGCCCTGGAGGACGACACTCTGCTGCACGTTTTGCAAATCACGGACGGCGACCTCGAGCGCGCTGTGTCGATCGCCGAAGGCGTGAACGGCAGCGAGGTATCCAGCGGCGAATCCAGCGCGGACCATGCCAGCAGTACTGCTTCCAACGGTCAGCGAAGGAAGAAGGCGGACAACACGAGTTGGACGCGAACCCCGTTGAATTCTTCTCTGCACAGGAAAGCGCGGGCGCTGCGACGACAGTTTGGAAACGTGCCCAAAGAAGAGTTTCTGGTCGAGTTGCTGCGCGACGTGGGGCAAGATGTAGATGCCGCGACGACCTTGCTCCGAGAGTCGGGCTTGTCGCAAGTCGACGCGCCGCAATCCAGGAGCTCCAGTTCGTTCCAGCCAACGAAACCGAAACCGCAAGCGCCACCGAACTGTCTCGCTCAAACTCGTCCAGGCGCGACGCGACCGGTCGTCAAGGACGTCCTGCAGGTGATGCCGCAGAGCCTGTTCGGGATGTCGCACGAAAAGTTCCAATCCTTGTACGATCAGCAACGGCGAAAAGCCACCGAGTTGGGGACGCTTAAGGATAGGTCGTTCAAACAAGCGGCGGAGGCGTACGGCAATGGCCATAGAGACTTGGCAAGAAAATTATCTTTGCAGGTGAATCCTTGAAAGCATCCATAATTTGATATGTCTTGCCAAGCAAGGGTGTCCGCTCAGCAGGACGTTGAATTGATTGCTTTCAGCCAATTTTTCGGGAGGAGTTTGAGTTTGTGAAATTTTGAATGCAGAAAAGAAAAGTCAGGTGACTGACAATTTAAAACCAATAATGAAACTGAAAAAGTAATGATGGGTGGTTTGTGTGAATTGGATTGTTGAAGGGAAAAGAATATGATCGTCTTGCTCAATTCGAACATCAACGAGCGGCCGAGACTATATTTGAAACACGGTGAGCAACACAATAAATCCCCTTTCCCCTTTCCTTTTTTTCAGTTTCATTTTCTAAGCCCAGGAATGGAAATTATCCAGTTTTCCATGTTGAGGGTTTGATTGTCTTTCTAGGCCTATGATTTTGAAGTTCAAGTTGTTGTGTTTCAAATTCACTTAAATTTGATCAATCATGATATTTTTTTGCAATTCAATCGTCAGTCTTCTAGACCTGATCATGAGTAGATCCATCAGGTTTGGGTCCAGCTGGAATTTTTGTTCGATTATCTATTTTCACTTTTCGTGGAAATAGTGAAAATAGATTTCGAAGTTTTAATTTTGATCCAGAGAAAGACAATTTTTTAGCTTGTGAATGCCCTTTCCACAACCTGTGAATTTTGTTTCTTTTCCAGTCCAGGGTTCTGTTGCTAGTTTTTGCATAATATCTAGAATAGGGAAAAGCAATCAGATATTGATAAGTCAGCCGGGCAAATTAGTTGCGAAAGAGTATTTGAATTGAAGGATCGATATTTAGTTCTGAAAAAACTGGAAAAAACCCGCACTGTCAATCATTTCACGAATAAAAAAAGGCAAAATCAAAGAAGGCATTTCTTGTTACTGCTTTTTTTTGTTGGCAAAACGTTTGCTTTTTTGCCATGTTGCTGGACCACTTGGCAATCAGCAGCACAGTTATTATTATTATTATCAGTATTTGTTTTGAAGCATTTGATTTTTGTGTTTTCAGAAATTCTGGCATAGTCAATACATTTGCTATAGATTTGCACGGCATGCATGTTGACGAAGCCTTAGAGAGTGTCCATCAAACTTTAACTAAATTCAAGATTCTATTGGATCAATTGCCAAGTGAGTACTTTTTTTGCTGACCTCATGCCGTCTGCTTCTGCATCCTGTCTTTTTTGCACACACATTTTCTTATGGTTTGAAACTGTTATTTTCATTTTTTTGATAAATATGATTTTCCAAAACGCTGTTGCTTTTCTGCTTATGAAAAACATTTGTGCCGAAGGCAAAGCTTGGTTAACCCAACAGAAAGAAGAAAGTTGAAATTTGGAAATGATGGCCCCCTCCCCACACCATGCTTGAAAATAACATACAAAAATATAGAATACGAAACTGAAAAGCAAATTACGTTCGTTCGACGGCATCTGGCAGTTGTTTGAACTGAGTCCACATCCTTTTTTTTGTTCCTTTCCTTTCTCGGAAGGCAGTCCCATCAATTGAAAAGCTCAAATCAATATAATATAATATAAATCAATATAATGTGGATTATGGCTGAAGGGGGGGGGGGGGGGGGCGCTGGTGATGCAAAGAAGAATCTTGTTGTGTTGGCTAATGAGCACCACACCAATGATCCCTGTACCCTGAGTGAAGAAATCATAGTCGATAAAAAAAATCAGTGAAAATGTGTTTGTTAGTTTTTTTAACGGTGCCCTCCCCCTCCCCCTCCCCCTCCCCCTCCCAAGCCAGTTCATCCTCCACCAAAAGCCACAGAAACGACGGGTGACAAATTATATTTTTGAAAGCAATTCCAACAGATAATCCCTCTTCTGTCCCGGGGGGGGGGAGGGGGAGTGTTCCGTTGCATTTTTTTTCTATATAGTTTACTCGCTGGGTTTCCTCTCATCTTTGTTTGTTTTTTTTTTGTTTATTTTTCTATCTCAACAGCCAAGAAGATTGTAAGGTTCGTAACTGGGAGGGGCAAGCACAGTCCCGACAATATTTCAAGACTTTCGGCTGCTCTCGGCCACTTTTTTAACAAACATGGTATTCGTTACAGCAATGGGCAAGGCTATTTTGATGTTTCCCTTGAAAATGCGAATTTGAATCGATATCCCAAGTAAAGAAGCAAGCTTTAAGCTGTTGTTTAAAGGCAATGTCAAATGAAGAAATGGGGCACGGGGAAAAATAAAATGCCCAAGATTTTTTTTTTCAGAAAAAGAAAAAAATCTGAAAAAATGGAACATTTTTGTTTGTTATGGTGGGTGTTATGATGGGTGATTGTGGATTTTGAATGTTTTTTTCTTTTCTGTTTTCTGGCCTTTCTGTTTGTTTTTTTACTTTTTTTTTTCTTGTTGGGGGGGGTTGAAGGGAAAGCGAGCTTCTGGCTCATTGGGGAAAGGGTGTGGTACTTTATTTTAGTTTGAACGATTGCTTTTTCTTTTCGTTGGGTTTTTTGAGGAAAGGGAAGGCTCTGTGTGTTTCTCGAATCAAATTGAGGAACGACTGTTTTGCTTTTGTTTTCTTATTCATTATTTGCAGAGTTTGACAGAACAGTTGCGGTAGTTGCTCGAGATGCACTTTTTTAAACATAGGCAAGGATGGGATGGGGTATTGTCGATTTTTGTTTCTCTTTTTGTTTCTTTTTCTTTTTTTTACGCAGTTCAAAAATTTACACTGGGTGCATTCCCACACACACTCACTTGCAGTGGAATACGGACAAGGAGGAACTATCTTTGACCTCCAGGATTAGGGTTTACACCAGACTGTTATGTTGAGAGTGGATAAAATTGTTCCTCCCCTTTCAGTTGCTTTTTACTGACTGGGCGAATATTGGAACTCTGGTTTTTTTGCCTGTTTGTTCTCGAAGTGAGAAGAAGGGGGGGGGGGGTACTTCGACCAAGAGCGTTGTTTTTGTGGGGGAGGAGGTTGAAACAAGGGAAAGGGATGTCCTCATGCGCTTTGGTTGGGAGATTTGACCTTCTGTTTAAAAAAGCTTCGTAAAACAGTTGTGCATTTTGATGGATTTAAGATCGATGTATGTTGATCAAAAGGTTTGTTAGGGATGTGGTGTTCCATTTTATATATATACATATAGATATATGTATATTTTTCTGTGCTCGAGACGGGGTGCAGACCCCCTCAACTCGGGGGGAGGGGGGGAGCGCAGGGGTCATTCGAAGATAAAGGAGGTGCAATTGAAGGGATGTTAGATATTGAAAAAAGCATGTGCTGTGTTTTTTTTGTGAGGTTTGTAAAATCGATTGAAAGGCAAGTGGTGTTGTGTTAAAAAGCAGCCGAAGATTGCCAAAAGTTCTCCAAGCACCCCAAAACACAAAGCGATCGGATCCCAGAAGACTAAGACGTGTGAAAAATCTGCCCTCACCACCCAGTCTCCAACCAACCCAGTCAACTCTGGAATGGCTGACCACGATGAGTGCGTGTCAGCACGTGGCTGCCAGGTCGATACATATCCAAAGGAAACACAACGTTGGGGTGGGTTTATCGCAGCTCCTTGGCTCCGATCGGTTTTGTCGTTCCCTGTCCAGTTGTTTATCCATCTCCTGTGCTTTTCGGTCGAAGAAAAAAAACATGCTGCGTCGGTGTGCGATCAGATTGAGCAACAATGCGTTTTTCGCGTCGGAAAGCGCAGTGGCAACCGTAACGAGACCAGTAGCCGCGAGCGCAGCTGGAAACCGAGTTTTCGGCTCCATGCCTGAAAGAGTGGCGGATGCCGAAAGCGCTGCTTCCAACGAGCGCGGTTGGGGTCGGACCAAGATCGCTGATGTGCTGGACATGAAAGCTGTAGGGATGAAAGGAGATTGGCTGTTCTGCTCCAAAGACGACAAGGTGCTCGACGCGGTGAAGAAAATGGCCAGGGCGAACTGCGGGTCTCTCCTCGTGTTCGACCCCAGCAAAATCGTTCTCAAGGAAAAGATGCCCACCTCGAGCGACGCGGTGATGGGGCTGATCACAGAGAGGGACTACCTGACGAAGATCGTGGTGGAGGGAAAATCGTCCGCGACGACCACCGTCACCGAAGTTATGACGCCGCAGTCGAAGCTGATCACCGTGGGTCCGAACGACAGCGTGGTGAAGGCTATGGAGGTAATGGCGGACCATAACGTGCGTCACGTTCCTGTCGTGAACGGCAACGCCATGATGGGCATGGTCAGCATTCGCGATCTCGTCAAAGTGATGGTCAGGGAACACCGCGAAGAGATGGAAGACGTAAACAGTTACATCCAAGGAACGTACTGAAACCAGTACTGGATGATTTGTGTGATTGCTAAAGAAGCCGGTACTGGAGGATTTGTATGATTTATAAAAAAGCCGGTACGGGAGGATCTGTATGATTTATAAAAAGGCGGTACTGGATGATTTGTATGATTTTGAGCTTCCTTTTAGTTTTGCTGTGTATTGGGTCGGTGGGTGTTCATTAGATCATGCCGGTGGGTGTCAGTCCTCTCGATTGGATAAAAGCGAAATGCTGGCTAGCCGTCGGGTTTTTTGTTCGAAGAGTCTCGAGTGGGTGGGTGAAAAGAGAAACCTATGGGGAAAAAAAAAATGAAAAGAGAGGGGAGTGTAAAAAGACCGATGATGAAGGGAGGAAAAAAAAAACAACGAATGTGTTGCTCCGTGTTTATGGGGTTGAGATAGATGACAGGTCGAGTTTGTGTGTGTTGTTTTTCTCGTATATTTTCTGGGAGGTCTTTTATGATGATTATAAAGAGAAAAAAAAGCTTGTATACTTTTTTGAAGAAAAAAAAATGAGATCGCTTGGTTTTTTGAAGGTGATATTTTGATCGGCAGAACTGGCCGAGATAAGAGGAGAGGACGTTTTCTTTTCTGTTTTTTTTTTTTGCTTTTTTTTGTGCATGTGGCGTTCGATGGAAATCTTTTTTTCTTCTTTTTCGTTTTTGTGTTTTTTTTCCCCAAAAAAATTAACCAGAAAGAATGGCGAACAAGCGGAGTAAACTACCCGTGCGCTAGTGGATCTTTGGTGAGAAAAAAATTCTGGTTTGGGGAAGGAAAGACAAAAATACAGACATGCATGCAGATGTATGATATCCATTCGTTTGCCCACAAATCAAAAATCGTCTTTTGTTTGTTTTTTTTGTTAGACCCTTTTTTTTCTTAGTTTTGGAAGGTCATCGAGAGGAGGATTTGGCAAAAAGGGGGGGGGGCATAGGGACATAAAAAATGAGAGAAAAAAAAGAGGAGGGGGGGGGGGACCTGTACAAAAGGGCATGTATGCCTTTGTCTCTGCAGTTTTTAGTTTTGATATATATTTTTTTCGTTTAGGATTTTGGGGGGGTGGAGAGAGGAACTTAAATGGAGTCTTGGCCTTTTCAATGTATGAAAAGAGGATGAATCGCATGAGCTGAGCCCAGCAAAACTGGTCCAATCAGGGTTTACGGCTGGCTGGATTTTGTTTTGTTTGTAGGAAAAATATATATAAAAGAAAAAAAAGGGTCGGAAACCTTCGATTTTGACTTTTGTATCATAACGGCAAAGGTTTCCATTGTGTACTAGTTTGCTAGAATAGCTTTTTTTGCAGTATGGCTTTTGCTGGAAACTGGACAGTGAAAATTCACGGAGAATGGTTTTTCAAAGACTGTTCTGGTGATTTTGTTTTTCTACCTTGGCTTGCTGGTATCACCGGGAAAAAAAAATGGGGAAGGAAAAGGAATGTCAAAATTGGGTCGTATTGAGGTATCAATGCTCGATTTGTTTTTTTCTTTTTTCTTTGTAAGATGTGTGGCAGCGGCCACGGATTATGTCTGTTTGAAGAGTGCAGATTTCAAATCTCCTTTTTTCTCCTTTTTTTATAATTTTGGGACGAGCATCCGCCAAGAAATTCCCCACCATCGTCGGTATTTTTTTCGTTTTCTTTCATTTGTTCCTCCTGCTTTCCATTCAGCCCCACCCCAATCAGGAATTTGTTTCCGCTCCAGAGAGAGAAAAGCACAAAACCCCTTGCTTTTCTTCTCAGCACTCGCAATCGTAACGCATAACGGCAGCCACTCGCATCACAATGCCCCACATCACCATCAAAAAAAGCGCCGTGGCTTGCGTGAATCACATCCATCCACCTTAAGTTTCGAAGCGGCGGCGGTTACTTCCGCTTTCACCTCTCTGAACTCCATGAGATACGACAGCAACAGCGCCGCTTTGTGGCCATCCACGGTGCCTCTCTCTGAGCAAGCAATTTCCAGCAGATCCAGCGCGAGGTCCTTCTTGGCTATGGATATCAGTGCATCTCGATCGTTCAGACAAACGTTGACCAAACCTGTGAGGACTGCCCGCCTTACTCTCGCGTTCGGCCGTGCCCCCAGAAGTCGAATAAGCGTCGCAACCACTTGCGTCGCCTTGAAGTACTCTTGCACTGCCTGCACAAATATTACTGTCAATGGATCTTTTACTCCTCACGTTTACTTATAGACACACATACTATGTGGCTGCACAGTCACATGCGCCGCCATATTTATGCCCAAGGTATGGTTTCACCCAGCTCCTTCCCCCGTTCATTTGTCTTTCTCTCTCATTCGCAAACACCTTGTCAACGCCCACGTTGGCCAAAACCTCCAAAGCGACTTCCATGACTTCTCCAGCGTCATGCAATACACACCGCTCCACAATCTCCAAGCACCCGCAAGTTCCCAGCACGGACCTCCCCGACGGCCAAACGGACATCGCCAACAAAGCCGCCAGGCAAGCGCACACCACCTCAGTGTCGGCCTCGTTTCTGGCTACTTGCACCAGCGTGAAGGGAATCTTGCTGTGAACGAATTTCCCCACACCCTTCAAAGATATTTTTCGAATTTGGTCCGCCGCGTCGAGCATTTCCGCTTTCGTGCAGGTTGCCTGGAGAATACGAAACGAAGTTGTGCATCAAAAATCTGATGTGCGTGGTGTAGCGGAAAACGGAGCCAGCTCGAGTATGATTTCCCTCGTAACCTGCAGCTGGGATTCCAGGAACGATAGAAAACTGTCGTTCACTTTGGGGGTGGCCATCGCTTCCATAAAAACTCGGTAGAAACGCCGCCAGTAGCAGACCGTAAGAGAGTTTTCTCTTGTGGATGCAGAGAATTTCGTCTGGTTGGCAGTTGGGTCCAAAAAACCAACGCGCATGTCTGTCTGTGCAACCGTAGGATGTGGTAGTTACTTTGCAGTAAACCGACCGCTAGCATAGCTGTTAGTGATACTGAACAGAATGAGTTCACCATAGATTTGGGTATCTCTATAGGTTTACAAGGTTTAGTTACATCAGAGGTATTGTGCGTGCGAAGGTAGTGTGGTATATGATCGATCTGGCCGAGAAAGGCTTTGTCTTTCTTTGTAACGTTCGCAACTGGAACATTGTTTGGTTTCGGAGCCAAGCGCTCGATTGAGAGTCTACCTGTGTGGCGGCGTTTCCCAAACGTCTGGTGTCCTGTGTGTTTCTCCTGCGTGGAGATAGAACTGCACTCCAGTTACTGTGCAGTTTAAGATCGCGAGACAGTTTTGAGCGATCGAACCTGTGTGGTAAAAAAAATCGCGTGTGGGGTTTTGCGCGAGGAGTACTTGTGGAAATGTTGATTTGTGATGATGCAAAATGCTGTTCGTGGAGTCAGAAGGATTTAAGCGTCTCAAAATATTGCAGCATCGCTTCAGGAGCAATTGGTCGGCTAATGTGTGTGTGGGGGGGGAAAACACCTTTGCTGTAGAATTTGTATTGGTGAGTGTTTGTCGGGCTTTTTTTGTTGTTGTTTTGCATTTCAGTGCAACCTTTCCCCCACCTGCTGGAGCTATTGTAGAATGGAAGAATTTTTGAGGGAAAAAAAAATTGAGATATGTTGAGAAATTAGTGGTTTGTTTGTTATTGTGTTGGGTGTTTGAAAGGTTTTGCCAGGTGTCGTGGAAGTGGTGAGAATATGGTGAAAGAAATGGAACGAGAGGGAAAAGGATCAGCTGGACTCGTAACCAAATTTTTTTCTCAGAGTCACGTCGGTATTGTGGGGTGGTTGTGCAAGCTCCTACCCTCCGATCAAAAATTGCATGTGCAATCAAAGCCTGATCTGCAAGGGGGGACCTAGCGATGAAGAATCAATCATAACTGCCGACCAATCAAACCACCGTTCCGAGGATCACCACCTTTTTAGTCGTGCAAACAAAAAGGAATCCTACCATTACCATGAAGCCTCCAGGTACTTTTTTTTGTGCGTCAGTTTTCCAACCTCTCTACATGCTGACTGTGTTTCTGTTCCATAAAGAGATCAAAGAACTCAACCTCTTGAAACCATTCCCAAGCTTTTTACATAGCGAACAAAGTTTCTGTCGTTGACAGAAATCGAGCCAAATCCTGCAATCGATTCTGGTGGATCCCCCATATTCCTGGCTGTGCATGATGATGGGAATCTGGGAAACAATGCCACATCAATACTGAATGTTCTGGAACGAATCCAGGCAATTCCTAAAGTACACAAGGGCTATTCAGAGAGGAGGGTCTTAGGAGCACAAAGCTGCTGCGATTAGCCATGGTATCAAACGAGAAGGCGGCGAGAAAAAATCCCAGATCCTCTGTAACATTTAGAGGGGTCGGCATCTTTTTTGTCCCCACAAGTGGGAGAAATTCTGGCCATTGCGAATGGGTGGAGCTGGGTGTGCAGCCCGCTGGTCAAAGAGTCATGATGATGCATCGGACAGCACAAGGGATATATGATTGGTAGAAATCACCGGACTGCAAGTTTGGGGGTAAAAATAGGAGAGGGACACTCTTTTTCAGGCAGACATATGGAGGTCGATTCTCAGGAAAAAGTGTGACATGCACTTTGGTTTTTGCCTGCAGATGGATATCGATGCAGAGGAACACAAGAAACGAAACGACTGAAATCTATGATGTTAAACATGTTTTTTTGCTACAATGGATTTTCAATGTTCTCCTGACAATTTCCAAGACAAGAAAGAAAATACATGACGAAACTATTATAACCCATCGAAATTTCGAGCTTCCTCCAGCATTGCTGAACGAGCAACTCCGGAGCAAAAAAGAAAATTAGTCTAAAAGCTGTGCTATGCTAAAACTCTACCATTCATTTTCAATCTTCTTTCAATAAATTCGAAACAAAAAAGAAAATGCTGCCTAACACTATGTTGATTTTTTTTTTCTCTAATTCTATATTTTCTACCTTTTTTTTCTCCATATATTTTCGATCTTCTTCTGGAAATCCCACAACAAGAATGAAAATACCTCTAAAAAAATTGTCTTCCCATTTTTTTCCCCCCTTTTTTTTTATTCCTATCCAAATGTCTTGATCCAATTTTCGATTTTCTCCCAACTGATCATGGAACAAAATCGAAAATTGAAAATATAACACTAATCTAATACTCAAATTTTCCACAGTTCATCAAATTTGATCTTTTTTTTGCTCCTTCACCGTCAGACTGACCCACAATATCGAATTTCCAGTTTTTCCACCTTTTCCTTTCTCCTTCCACCTCTTCACACATTCCAAAAAAAAATCCATAACTTTTCACCTGTCTCAGACAGAGGTAATAAATTTCCTTCACCAGCGATCAAATTCTTCCCTTCCAGCAACTTCCATCATATTCACAATCTTCTGAAAAAACTCATCATTTTCTGCATAAAGTCTGTTTTCTTTTCTGTATTTCCTTCTTGCACCAGCCAATCCTTCATTCTCACCAATCCCGCTCCCCTTCACCTTCTCGATTTGATAAGCCATCACATGCTCCATCAGTCACACTTTTTTTTCTTCTTCAATTTCATTTTTTTTTCTCCTTCAGTCACACGTTTTCTTCTTCTTCAGTTTCATCTTCTTTCTCCTTCAGAAATCTTCATACCCCCATTCCACATTCTTTCTAGCATCACTTCCTTTTTCAAAATCTTCATAATTTTTCCAGAAACTGTTCATTCTCAAATTTTGATAAACCATCACAAGCTCAATCAGTCACACTTTTTCTTCTTCTTCCATTTCATTTTTTTTTCTCCTTCAGTCACACTTTCTTTTTCTTCTTCAATTTCATCTTTTTTTTCCTTCAGAAATCTTCGTACCCCCATCCACATTCTTTCCAGCAATCCTTCATCACTTCCTTTTTCAAAATCTTCATAATTTTTCCAGAAACTGTTCATTCTCGAATTTTGATAACCCATCACAAGCTCAATCAGTCATAATTTTTTTATTCTTCAATTTCATCTTTTTCTCCTTCAGTCACACTTTTTTCTTGTTCTTCAATTTCAATTTCAGTATCAAGTTCAATTTTTTTTTGTGACATGTACATCAAAGAAATTTGTTAATTTATCCAAAATCCCATTGATCCATTAATCACATCACCAGCCCAACTTTTTTTTTTTTTTTTTCACCCAACAAGGAGAGGAATCAGTTTTTTTATATAACCAGCCTATCTTTTTTGATTTTTTTTGTTTTTTTAGCCCAACAAAGGAGAGGAATCAGTTTTTTCATATAACCAGCCCATTTTTTTATTATTTTTTTTTTTTTAGCCCAACAAAGGAGAGGAATCAGTTTTTTTATATAACCAGCCTATCTTTTTTGATTTTTTTTCTTTTTTTCTACCCAATAAGAAGAGGAATCAGTTTTTTATATAACCAGCCCATTTTTTTTGAATTTTTTTTTTTTTACCCCAACAAAGGAGAGGAAACAGTTTGTTATATAACCAGCCCATTTTTTTTGATTTTTTTTTTTTTTTCTACCCAATAAGGAGAGGAATCAGTTTGTTATATAACCAGCCCATTTTTTTTGTTTTTTTTTGTTTTTTCTACCCAATAAGGAGAGGAATCAGTTTTTTTATATAACCAGCTTATTTTTTTTTGATTTTTTTTGTTTTTCTACCCAATAAGGAGAGGAATCAGTTTGTTATATAACCAGCCCATTTTTTTTGATTTTTTTTTTTTTTTTCTACCCAATAAGGAGAGGAATCAGTTTTTTTATATAACCAGCCCATTTTTTTTGATTTTTTTTTTTTTTCTACCCAATAAGGAGAGGAATCAGTTTGTTATATAACCAGCCCATTTTTTTTGATTTTTTTTTTTGTTTTCTACCCAATAAGGAGAGGAATCAGTTTTTTTATATAACCAGCTTATTTTTTTTTGATTTTTTTTGTTTTTCTACCCAAAAAGGAGAGGAATCAGTTTGTTATATAACCAGCCCATTTTTTTTGATTTTTTTTGTTTTTTTACCCAACAAAGGAGAGGAATCAGTTTTTTATATAACCAGCCCATTTTTTTTGATTTTTTTTCTTTTTTTCTACCCAATAAGAAGAGGAATCAGTTTTTTATATAACCAGCCCATTTTTTTTGAATTTTTTTTTTTTTACCCCAACAAAGGAGAGGAAACAGTTTGTTATATAACCAGCCCATTTTTTTTGATTTTTTTTTTTTCTACCCAATAAGGAGAGGAAACAGTTTGTTATATAACCAGCCCATTTTTTTTGATTTTTTTTTTTTTTCTACCCAATAAGGAGAGGAATCAGTTTGTTATATAACCAGCCCATTTTTTTTGATTTTTTTTCTTTTTTTCTACCCAATAAGAAGAGGAATCAGTTTTTTATATAACCAGCCCATTTTTTTTGAATTTTTTTTTTTACCCCAACAAAGGAGAGGAAACAGTTTGTTATATAACCAGCCCATTTTTTTTGATTTTTTTTTTTTCTACCCAATAAGGAGAGGAAACAGTTTGTTATATAACCAGCCCATTTTTTTTGATTTTTTTTTTTTTTTCTACCCAATAAGGAGAGGAATCAGTTTGTTATATAACCAGCCCATTTTTTTTTTTTTTTTTTTTTTTTTCTACCCAATAAGGAGAGGAATCAGTTTTTTTATATAACCAGCCCATTTTTTTTTGATTTTTTTTGTTTTTCTACCCAAAAAGGAGAGGAATCAGTTTGTTATATAACCAGCCCATTTTTTTTGATTTTTTTTGTTTTTTTACCCAACAAAGGAGAGGAATCAGTTTTTTATATAACCAGCCCATTTTTTTTGATTTTTTTTCTTTTTTTCTACCCAATAAGAAGAGGAATCAGTTTTTTATATAACCAGCCCATTTTTTTTGAATTTTTTTTTTTTACCCCAACAAAGGAGAGGAAACAGTTTGTTATATAACCAGCCCATTTTTTTTGATTTTTTTTTTTTTTCTACCCAATAAGGAGAGGAATCAGTTTGTTATATAACCAGCCCATTTTTTTTGATTTTTTTTTTTTTTTCTACCCAATAAGGAGAGGAATCAGTTTTTTTATATAACCAGCTTATTTTTTTTTGATTTTTTTTGTTTTTCTACCCAAAAAGGAGAGGAATCAGTTTGTTATATAACCAGCCCATTTTTTTTGATTTTTTTTGTTTTTTTACCCAACAAAGGAGAGGAATCAGTTTGTTATATAACCAGCCCATTTTTTTTGATTTTTTTTGATTTTTAACCCAATAAGGAGAGGAATCAGTTCTTTATATAACCAGCCCATTTTTTTTGATTTTTTTTTGTTTTTTCAATAACCCAATAGAGGAGAGGAAATCATTAATCAACCCACCAGCCCAATTTTTTTTTATTTCTTTTTAATCCAAGGGAAGGAGGATTACTCTCATAACGTCTGGATAATCATACCACCTCCGAAGGCCTTGTACCATGTCTATCATTGTCATAGGAAATATAAGGATGATAATCGAACAGAAATCAAAAATTCTACCATGCTTGAATTCCACAAAAATCAGAAGACAGGAGAATGCCACGATTGCAAAAGCCACTCTTCGAAGGACACCCCAGTCCCGTCTAAATTTTTTTTTACACACCTGAATTTCAACACAAAATACACACACACATCTCTGGTCATAATCTTATGAAATTCTGAGAGAGGCATCTAATGCTGAGCCTTTAGGGGCATATCATGACGATTTGAATTGCAAGCACTGAAATCGGCAGGTTTGGTTTATAAACTGGAAATCGGCGAACACACCCACAGGAAAAAACTTTTTTCGGTTCTTTTCAAGAACAGGGACGGAATCGAGCCAGATTCGTTTTTTGATCGAACGAAGAACAAGTTTTACTTACAGGCTTTGCGTAGGCCCCAGCAATGGCTCCATAATACTTCCCATAGTAAAGCCCCCCCTGCCAACCAGTGATCTCCTGAGCTCCACGACCCACGACGGCAACTCTTCGAAAAGGAAGGTTTCCTGATCGACTGACGACAAAGAGTCCGGATCCCAACAGGAAAGCCACCAACGCCAGGAGTATCGCCAAAGTTCGGTACCTGAAGATTTACCACGATCTCAGAAAGAAATGGAAAACGACAACGAACAGGATCGGCACAACGAAAAGGAAAAAGAAGACAAAACACGAGGAAAAGGATACTTCGACCTCGTCTTTCGCATTCCGATCGCGACCTTCGCTGTAACGTCTAAAGTAATTTGGACGTCCACACAAAACGAGTTTCCATCCTATTAGGCCATCCGCCAGTAGGACGATCCTTTGTACTTGAACCATAGAAACGTGGTCCACGTACCAATAGACGCAAAAGAAAGCAGTCGGAACTAAACTCACCTCTTAGAACGGCACATCCCAGTCGTTCAGCTCCAAGCTCGCGAAAACGAGATCACACTCCGCCAGAAAAGCAAGAAAAGCACAGAGCACACCACCGAAGGCAATAAACAGAAAGCGAGGACGAAAAAACCGCTCGACTGATGGTAAGTAGCAAACTTGCGTCAAAGTTCACGTGCTCGCACCCAGCAATCGTAATGGCACCGAGAAGAGTTCGTGCAATTTTGGGAATGATTTGGTGTTAATGAACCAATGTACTTTGAATTTTTTTGTGGGGATTGAACCACACTTGAAACCAGTGGGATTAGGCCTTGTATAGACAAAGCTGTGAAGCGAATTTGACATTCATGAATGGCCAGCTGGTCACTGCATGCAGTGATTCACAGAATGGAATCCCAATATTTACATCAGGTTTTGTTGTTCGGTGCCTTCAGAGCTGAGTAGAATTTAGAGAATTCAGGATATCCTGAATTCTCTAAACTCTATCGATAGTGTGGTTGCAACAAGATACAGTTGTGGGCGCGATGTCGGTCTGGGGACGCGAGGGGTCTGAGTGGTTCCCTCATCATTTTTTGATTTTGACGTGTCAGTTCTCTTCACAGATATCAGAAATTAGGAATCAGTTTTATTCAGTTTTACACTTGAGTAGGCCACTATGGCTGTACAGTTGGGGCCTGTTTCAAGTCTCAATCAATGAGGTGTTCACAGAGTTTCTGTAGATGTTGGACATGTTGTGGCACAGGGTCAGAGGTTTTCCTGTTGCTGAATTTAACATTCGGTCCAACATCAACAAATGTTAGCACCCAAGAAGCAGAAACAGGACATTTAACTCTTAGTTTGCTTCTTTAGTCTTTCCCAGCCCAATAAAATGAATTGCCTTTACACTTGCTTAAACATTCGTTCATCAAACACACAAAAAGTGTCCCTCCAGTCATAATGACACCGAACACAAACATCAAGAAGGGAACAGGGTTGGTGAGGAAACGAGGATGTTACAGCCTTGCTTTCATAGCAAAAACTCGGCATGAAATGTTTTTTTTATGCAACAAGTGGATTCTATTTCTGTAAGAAACATTGCTCGAGTTTCCTGACATTTTTTCAGTGAAAAGGAACGCTTCAGCAATGTGCATTTTCATAACACTAGCCCGGTCCCCAAAATACCCATCTTCTGGCCGATTCGATTTTACTTGGAGTGGTTTTCTGGATGCTGGATACCTTTTATTTTGTGTGTGCAATACCCGCCCACAAGCTCCCTCTTATTGCAATTCTCAGTTGAGAATTGGGTTGACCCCAATCTTTCCTCCTCTTGTTCGCTAGGAATAATGATAATGTGATTGCAACTGAAAAATATGTGTGTGCGATATATAGTCCCATCGATGATGTCCATAGATGTTGTGGCACACCAACAGCAAAGTGACATCTTACACCGGAGCTTTTTTACACCGGAGATTGTTACAAAATACACCACATCTTTCACTCACCAATATGCATCCCCAAAGACTACCAAGCAACAAGAGCGGCACACCCTGCCATTTCCTTTCTTCCTAAAACAAACGAATGCTGTGTTCCTCTCTTTTTTTTTTTTTTGAAGTCCCAGTATTTTTTTTTTTCACCCCCTCACACTTGACAGCCCAAACAGCCACTCCCATTCGATCATTTATTCTGACAATTTTCCTTATCAGAACATACCCCCACGATTCACAGACAGTGACACACGCATGCAAAAGGGAGCATCGATCAAATGGGTGTTTTAAATGCACACCATCAATCACCTCGACTTTTTTCAACCAAAAATTTGAGGCAATAAATCCTGCAGAATAAAATCATGAAAACAAAAATAAAAAAGCCGCTTTATCATTAAAACAAAAAATAAAAAGCTGCTATTTCCTTTAAAAAAACAAAAAAACAAAGGGAAACAGACCCACCCCCTCTAAAAAAAATACAGTCAATGTTTTTTTTTGCCCATTTCCCATAACCCCCCCCACCCCTCCCTTTGTTTTTTTTCGTTTTTTGTTTTTTCGCTTTGGATGCGTTTCCTGAAAAAGAGTGCCAATGTCAATTATCACCGATTCTAAAACAAGCCTTTCTTGGCCCCCCACCTTTTAATTTTTTTCTTAAAGTTCTACAGCAAATGGAGGCTGTTCGAGATGCTATCTATATCGACCAAAGCAATCCAGTCTGTAAAAATAAGCCCAAAAAGAAAAAAAAAGGGAAATTGAAGGGGGAAAAAAAAAGGATGCAACTTGCATTCAGAAAAGGTTCAATACAAATACATACATCAACATTTTGGTATCTCTGTTTTTGCTTCTTTTCTTTTCTATGTATTTGTATTCTCTCCAAAGCTGTCCGCTCAGCTGGAAAATCCCTTTGTTCTCTATTAGTCATCAAGATAGGGAAAAAACCCACACACAAATGCAGACACACAATTCACCAAAAAAAACACATACAGAGAGAGATATATAGATCCATCGAAAAAGTCAACATGACAAAAAAGGTTTTAATGTTTGATCCTCACGTTTCGACGGTCCCCCATTCTACTGTTTTCTTTTTTTTTCCCCTTGTTTTAAATCTTTTTTCCCTTTTTTTTCGACACTCCCTTCCTCCCCAAACCCCAAATTGAATCCCATCACAATCTCAACCGACGTACCCCCCCCCCCCTCCCCTTTTCCCGAGAGCCCATTTTCACCCCAACTCCTTCCTAAGAAAAAATAAATTTCAATTCTACGTTGATTTTTTTTTCCGTTGTTTTTTTTTCCATTATTTTGTCAGACTGACATGCAAACAAATAGCACACTATCCCAGATCTGACAAAAAAAAGCATCGCTACCCAAACACTGCCCCTTCCCTTCCCTTGCCCCCACCCCATCCTCTCCAGAAAAAACACAAACCACCTCTTGTTTTTTTTTCTTCAAAACCAGAAAGAAAAAGAAATAAATAAAGAAAAAGTCGGCAGACTTTTTTCATTTAAGCCTTCTTTTTTTTTCCAATTAATCCTCTTTCAAAAAAAAAAAAAACACCCCCATCCACCACCACAATACAATGAAAATCCAACAGCACAACAAGTCGATGCTACCTTTGTTTTTGATTCAAACCCCTGACCCCCCCCTAAAAGTTTTTTTCTTTTTCTTTTTTTTTGCCAGAAACACACGTAACCCTTGTCATTCTGTTATCTCTCTCTCTTTTTCAACATTTTCACATCATCTTGGGTTTTTTTGTTTGTTTTCCCTCCCTTTTCTTTCCACACTCCATTCATCCCCCAGTCAAAACAATGTTTTTTCCCCACCCCAACTCCATCTGTAAGAATCATTATCAAGTTGCATCCATAAACACCTACCTCCATAACCCTCAGAAAACTAACGAAACAAATGTCTAAATTTTTTTAACAAACCACATGCGATCTTTCTGACTGACACACCGAAATCTCTCTGAATGCCAAACACCCAACACCTGCAATTCCCTATCTCATTTTCTTTTCTTTTAATGATTAAATTGACAAAATCAAAAGGGACCTCTTTTCACCCCCAAAGCCTCTCGTCCTTTCCTTCTAAACAGCCATTTATTCCCCCCCGCCCCCCCCCAAAAAAAGCAAACAAAAAACACCACCACCGACACAGCCCAATTCATACCCCAAAAGAATTCAACCCTTTTTTTTCACCCCCTTCCCCTGTGCTTTCCGAAGCCATCGAAATCCTCCATTCCAATTTTCCTTTTCTTCTGTTTTGTTTCCCGTGTTTTTCCTTTCGCCTTTTCTCTATTTTTCACTCGAACATCTGGACAAACTCGGGGACATTCACGGCTTCGTTCTTCTTCCACAGATCCACCAATTTCTTCAGTCTCGCCTGCTCCTTGCTGTTTTCCATTTTGGACGGGTCGTTTTTGATGGTTCGCACTCTCTGAGCATATTGCAAAGAATTCTGGGTTTCATCCACGTTCTGATTGGAGGGCGACACATTCACAAACATGAGCGTTTTCGCATTTCCTCCCAAAGAATCGCTCATCAACATGGTGAGCTTGTGATTTCTGTAAGGAATGTGGCCCGTCCCCGATGCCAGTGCCGAAATCACATCTCCCAAAGCTGACAGGGATTTGTTGATGGCTTGGGCCTCCTTCAGCTGAACACCCAATGCTGCAGATTTCTTGACCCTGGTTAGGCGAGAAAAAACACACACACACACACACAAAAAAAAAATGTAACATCCACCAACAAAAAAAAAGAAAAAGATATAGATATTATGTACAATCCACGTCTTTTTTTTTTTTTTTTTCATCTTCAGAAATCAATAATGGACAACCATCCACAGGCTCAAACCGTGGTACAGCACTCAGATGCTGGTCCAAATTTGCTTTGTCATTCTCTCCCACCCCTCCCTTTCCTCGAAAAAAAGATCAGTAATATCAAGAAAGAATTGGTCATTTCTTACGATGATGGTGAGGTGGATTTTCTCACCTCTCTGATCCTGCCAAATCAACGAAACTCAATTTTCCACGGGTGACCGCCTGAGTTTGAAGATTGGTGCTTTCGATCACGAAACTCATGATCAAGTGAGATCGAGAGGACTCCCTGTTCATCTGGGTGGATGACACATGCCTGCAATTTGCCCACAAAGAAAAAAAAAAGTTTTTTAAGCCAAGTTTTTTAAACTACCTTTTCGAAATATGCACTCACGTATTGAAAAATAATTAAAAATAATTATGCTGTTGAAATATTGTTTGCTGATGGTGCGATGTGCCAAAGCAGGTAGTTCCAAGATTTAAGGTGGCTTTTACCTTCGCTGTTGACCGAATTCGATCGCATCCATAGCTTGTGAGGGTGAAGTGACTTCCACAGCTTTTGCACCGCTGATGATAACCATTCCCTTCGAGTCTTTTTTGATGTCCAATTTTGGCGTACCCTACAGACAAAAAACAAAAGACGTTGATTGTAACAATAATATCTATCTATCTGTATGTATTATTATTTTTAAATGAATTCAAGCAAAAGGAATTAGAGAGGCGCAAGAAACCAACCCCCCCCCCCAAAAAAAAAAATGAAAAAAATTTAAAAAATCTGGGGTTTTGTGCACACCACCTTGATTTATGATTTCTTAATTTTGTGTCCATAACCCCTCCCCCCCCCCCAAAAAAAAGAAAAGAAATAGAAGTAATAGAAAAGATCATTGATTATTTGCCAATATCCACCTTTTTGTCAGCTCTGAGCAGATCTTGCAGGGAATCGCAGTACAACTCCAACATGTTGCACTTCACAGCGAAAGTGAACTTTCCGGAATCACGCTCGAGGACCCTGAACAGCTCCTCGATTCCACGAGGCGTCAATCCCTTGTCGGCGTCATTTCCGTAAATGGTGAAAGTCTTACCAGACCCGGTTTGACCGTATGCGAAAATACAGACGTTGAAACCATCCACAGCAGATTGGACCAAGTGCTTCGTCCCCTCGAAAACCTGAAAAGAGAAAAAAAACACGACCAAACATGAAGGAAATCACACATGGGCTGATAGTGTTTTTCTATTTTTGGGGACGATTAAAAAAATAAAAAAAAGCAGCGAAGTCCATCCAGACTGACTGTTTCGTATCGACAGTGAACAGGCTCATGGGCACAAACATGATTCTCCCCAGAAAAAAACCCTTCAATCTCTGATCATTTCTATTTATGTATTTGTTGATTTTTTTTTTTGCGGGTAAGGAAAGAAGCCAAAAAACAATGTATGACAAAAGACGGACGGTTTTTAAAGTGGTGTTACCTTTTCTTGTGAAATTTCGGGGGTGTAGATGGTATCGAAGACGTACTCCCTTGGTTTCTTTTCGTCTTTCCAGGGATGAGCGATCGTCAATTCATCGGGGGCAGTAACGACTTCCTTCCCTCCCTTTTTCTTCTCGAAACCCAACATGGGTCGAATTCGTGCATACACACGGATCTTACCCTTCATGTCTTCCATTTGATTGAAATATCTGCATGAGCCGGAAAAAATGCCCCATCAACCGTTAATTACGTGTTTCTTCCCCCCCCCCCCTGTCTTGCACGTTTGCTCCACATTTCATTGACTCTTGCTCCTTCACCGGCAAACTACTTTTCAACCCCCCCTACCCCCGAAAAACATATACTCAAGTAATAATTAATTAGTATAATTAAACCTCTTTAGGTTTCCCCCCATATATTTACATAGATTGTAATAAAAAACCCCTCAAGATCACCCCCCAAAAAAAAAATTTACGCATGCCCAAAAAATATATGTATGCATGTAATGAAACCCCCCCTCAGGATTATACCTCTTTCGCATGACTTGCTCCTCCTTGTATTGCTTTTCGATGATGTCGATCTTCTTGGCTTGTCCCTCGATAACGGTGGCCTTGCTCTTTTCTTTGTCATGGATCTCCTCCTTCAAGGAGCGCAGCTCCCCGAGCTCCGCCTGAGCCAATCTCATTTGGGTGGTCTCCTCCAAATTCTCGTTATAGGCGGCTGTCACGTTCGCCAGTTCCTCCATCAACTCGTTGATCTGCTCGTCTTTGCCCTTGGCCGTCTCCTGCTCAAAAAAATCCAGACAAAAAAACCTGTCGATTCTATCCAGCTTCATTTTTCCTCCTCCATCGATTCTCATTTGCGGAACAAATAATACTTCTCTCCCTCCTTTATATTTCTCGTTTTATTAGCTCACCTTGGTCGAACCGGTGGCTACCTCCAGCTGAGCTTTCAGCTCCGCCACTTCAGCGTCCTTCGAAGTTTCGATTTCATTGAGCTGCGTCGAAGCTTCGTCTCGAAGGCGCTCCACTTCTTTCGTCTGATTCTCTAAACCTTCAAACCTACAGTCAAAAAAATACAGTCAAAAAACACAACTATTATTAAGAAATCCCCCCCCCCCCCCTCTTTGATTTATTCAAAAAAATTACACTGAAAGGTAGCATACAGCACTGATCCCTTTGCGTTTTTTTTCTACTCACTTCACGTATTGGTCCTCGAGCTGCCTCTCCTTGACAGACAAAATATTTTGCAGTTCTTTCACTTTAGCCGAGTCTTCCGTCTCGATGAGATCCACTTCCCTAGTTTTGCGCCTGCTCGATGCTTGTGCCTTTTTCCATTCACCACACAACAAAGCCAATCAACAAGAAACCAAACAACAGATGGAAAAACTGATTCTCATATATACATGAAGCACGAAAAAGCCACAAACAAAGAGCCAACACATTTTCCGAGGATATATATCCTCACAGAAAATTTGCACTACATGAAACACACAAAGAGAGCCTATGGACACGTTTTCTGGGGGAAAAAACCATAAATTTTGAACCACAACAACCCCCACCCACACACACCGATTTTGCTTCCGAAAGCTTGACCTCCAGTCGCTCCTTATCTCTGCGAAGGACATTGTACTGCTTCTCGATCGTGTTCTTGGCGACTTCCTCATCCTCGCAATTCCTTTGGATGACCTCCTTCTCCTCGGTCTTCTTGTCCATGTCATACTTCAGCTGCTTTTGGATGCCCTCCAGCTCGGCGACCACATGCTGAGTGTCTGCCAGCTTCTTCTGCATTTGCTTCATGTGCTGTTCGTATTTCGGACCGAAGTTCGCTGTCGGCAGACCGCCCACATTGGAAGGCCTCCTGTCGCTCATGCTGAGCTGCTTGGCCTGCAAAGCTTTCACTTCATTCCTTAATTTTCTGTTCTTTCAAAACATAGGCCAAATATACAACCGACCGGCAAAACGCATTGAGGATGAATCCCCATTGCTCAAAAAAAAAAAACCTGTCATTTCTTCATACTTTTCTGGCAAGGAAACTAACCAACCAGGGGTGGTTGGCTTGTTTCACCGAGCGCCCCTTTTTTTTCCCTGTCAAGAGAGCTCACCTTGGAGTATCTCTTCATCATAATGTCGGAAATGTGTGTTTGAAGGGCCATGCAGATATCCTCCCCTTGGCGAGTTTCGAATTGGAAAACGTGCAAGACGCCGGCCACCCTCATCTTGAAAAACACCGCGTGAGTGCTGGACCCAAACTGCATGATGTCCCTCAACTCCGCAGAGTGGAGGTATTCCTTGGGGACCGGTCTGAAGAAATGAACTCCTCGCTTGTTGATTCCAAGAATGAGTTTTGAAGGTAACAGACCGATGGGGTCGTCGATACGCTTCACGGGGAAAAATACGGAATTTCCTAAAAAAGCAAGGAGGAAAATAGGGATGATTGAGACACACACACGATTACTTGCTGTTTAAAAAAAAAAACTGAACACCACGATGAGGGATTGATTCCCAATCTTTCTAAGAGAAAAAGAGAAAGAGAGAATGTTTTTGTTCCAACCATGAATTTTCAAAAACATTCTCTCAATTTTCCAAATTTGTTTATTATCGACGAGTGGGTGGGGTAAAATGTGTTGCTGCCCCTGTTAAGAAATCAAGTAAGCGAAGAATTTCAACAATAACGTTTCGTAATCTATGTGTGTTTTTTTCCCTGTGGTGGTCTTTTTTTATTTACCATAAGGAAGAGTCCTGAGAATCCTGAGGAACTGAAGCTTCGCATCTTCAGCATTCATTCCCACCAAAGAGGTGTAACGTCGATGGACGTCTTGCCTCCAGTCTTCCCTCGGCCGAGTCATCAAAACCTATTTCCCCCCAAAACCAAAAACTTTTCATTTTTAAATTCCATCGAATCTTTTCATCAAATTTTTTTTTTTTTTTTTTTATAACAGACAAAGAACACACACGAATATCCAGATGCACACCGACGAAAATCAAAATTGAAACCCCGCACACCAACGAAAATCGAAATTGAAACCCCACCTGCTTTGCGATGTGTTTTTCCACTTCCTTGATGAAATCGTCTGCCCCTTCCACCAAATCAGAGCCGTGGGCTGCGAAGATTTGGAGAGCGCACATCTGGGCGGCATCGTCTCTGACGACCGGATAGTTTCCCAGCAGGTAATCGTGTCGGGCTTGAAGGTAGGACAGATTGATGAATTGTGGTTCGGTGATATGCTCATCCTGCTCCCTTTTCAAAAAAAGGGGAAAAAAAACCTGAACTCAGTTTTCCGAATTTTCTCCAAAAAAAATAAGGGGGGAAAACGGCATTCCTTTCCTGAAACATATGCTTCTATTTCCCTATTAAAAAAAAAAGAAAAGAAAGAAGATATCCCTTGTTTGAATTTCTTGATTGCATAGACTTGGCCATCATATCATCCTCGGGTCTTACCTCCCTTCCAAGAAAAATAAACAGTCAGACACCTGATGCTCACCTGAACATCCTTTTCTTAAAGAGCAACATGCCCTCCACTCTGCGATTCTTCATGTCTGACAGGACATCAGCAACGTATCGATTCTCGTCCAAAGCCAAGTGCTCCTCAGCAGAGCCCACGGAGCCATCCTCCTCCTCCTCCTCGTCCTCCCTGGCCACTCGGCGAACTTCGTACAGAGTGAAAGTGGAAAAATTTTCGAGGCCGATGGATTTCGCCAGTCTTTCCACGGCTTCTTGAACGGACGTGGTGATATCGTAGCCCAGAGATTCGACCGTTTCGTCCAGGAAACTGACCTTGGTGCTGAGCTGCTTGTCCCCCAGCAAAGTTTCAATCTCCTCTGTGGTCAATGCCTACACACACATGCATAAATGCCAAACCATTCATGTTCATCTCCACATGCTAAGGCAAAAATTTCCCTTCAAATTACAGTACCCCCCTTTCCCCCCAAAAAAAAAACAGATCATTCTATACACTCTGACAAATGCTCGGGTTAGCGTCTAGTGTTAAAAAAGTTTGCTCTGTTCTGTAGGGAAGAAACAGGGGGTTCAATGTTTTATAAAAAAAGAAACCAATGATTTTAACAGTGCTCCAGCTCACAGTTTTGCGCTGGCCAGCCTTGGTGGATCTTTTCAGAGTCGTCCAAACCCTGTTCACAAGCTCCCTGATGGTGTCGCTTTCAGAATCGTCATGCGCAACACTGTGAATGTACTCAGACAAAAGCCCCACATATTCCTATGCCAAACGATTGAAAGAAAAATATTTAGGACACTGGCAAAGACAAACAATTAGAGACACTGCCAAAGAAAAGAAAAAAAATTGGGAGACCCTGGAGACAATTGGGAGACACCGGCCAAAAAAAAATAAAAACTAAAGAAACCCAACCCACGACCACTTTTGCTCCCATTTCCAAAAGCGGGTGTTTTTGCATGTAATCATCGCACAGACAAAAAAAGACGAGAAAAAAAGCGATATTTGGTTCTTTTTCAAGACTTCTTGCCCTTTTTTCCCACTTGCTGAAAAATAATTCAAAAAGTTCTTCCATAAATTCCATCGATCATGAACAGCAAAAAAAACACAAAAAAAGAACCTTGGAAGGGGGCAGAGCTGACGAAATCACAAGCCACAGTTGCCATGCTTTGAACCTCGATTTGGGATCCGGATTTCCCCTCGACTGTTTCAACAGCTGCATGTAGAGTTCGTCTTTCAGGTCCGGCCTTTTCATGCAAGTGTGCACCAGTTTCACGGCAACCTCCGTTTGCTGGGGTGGATCCACAGGATCGGAGCCTTCCCCCATGTACATAAGGACGTTGCCAAACATTTTGACAGCCTTGCTACTGATTTCGCCATTGATCTTCAGCAGGCTTGTGGGAATGACTTCCTGCGGAAAAACGGATGCATCGGCTTTCTCAGAAAATCGAAAACGTCTGCCAGGGACGCCGCATTTTTTTAATCTTCCATGTTTTTTTTTGGGGGGGGGGGGAGAGAGGGTCTGCACCTGGTGACTTTGTATTTACTTTGTTTCAAGCAAAATTGTGGAATTCGATGCCAAAATATACACATAAGAAAAAAGATATGTGGATTCAAAAGATCTCAAACCAGGGACCGGACTGTGCAGGAATTTCCAATTTTGGTGGGTGGTTCTGCAGGGACTTGAAAACACTGTTTCATCCAAGATCGGTCATTCAGTTGAATTTGATTTTGGGAAGGAGACAAAAACACAATTCCTTTTCCCCTGAACCACAAACCTCCCCGAAAAAGTAGAAAATTCTGGTGTACAGATGTTGTTTTTTCCACCTCAAATTTTTTTTCCATAACATAAATAATATAATATATAGCAGAATATGACATAATATTTTGCTTCTCACCGTTGAATGAGACAACATATCATCCACTGTGATTTCCTCTTGCTCTCCGAAAGGAGGATCCTCGGATTCCTGCACTTTCCGCAGCCGCCCTCCCAAACGCCCCCCATTCTTCAGTTGAGACTTTTGATAGACCTCAATCTGTAAGCAAATTAATAAAAAGATATATATTTAAAAAAAATTGCAGCAAACCTGAACCCAAGGCACCCCTGCCAGACATATCCTCTTTTCCTTTTCCTTGCACACTTCCGAAAGTTGTGCGTCGAAAACCTCTCCAACCACCGATTCTGGTCGTGGTTGGGAGGGGGCTTTTCGTTTCTTTCACTTTTCTTGTTTTTGGGAAAAAAAGCTCCAAACTTGAGGCGAACGGTAGGAAAAAAACAGAAAAAAAAACGTCGCTGCGAACTAGAAAACGCTAGATCCAAAAATAAACGACGTTTTTCGTACACCGGCGTTTGCTTCAAAGAGATTCGAACGTTCTCCTGCATGGACATCGACTTGCAGCGTGGAGCCAGCGACGACACCGACCACACGCCAGGAAAAAAAAATCTACACTCCACCACGATGTTCTCACCTGGAAATTGTCCGTGATCCCTCCTAAGGCAGCCAGAGCCTTCGCATCCCCAGTGGGGACCGTGGCACCCTGAAAACAAAACACCACACAGCGTTTTTCTTCTGCCCGCAACGACTCGAAGAGCTGACATCTACACTTCGGCCAAAAAGAAACCGACCAGGAGCTCCCAATCGCTCACTAAGTGATCTGCAGCTTCGGAGCTCGACGTTTTTGGCCATAAACGCTTCCGTAACAACAGTCGTGCATAACCTGAAAATAGTAATACTTTCCCTCCCTTTGCCCCCCTAACGAAGAAGGTCAACGCGTTGCGTTCTCCCCCTGCCAATCTTTCGTTATCTATTACTTCTGCAACACAGCGATACCCACGTTGTCGGCCCTCCCCATGAAGTGGAGTCAACCGCCCGCTCCAAATTGCGCAAAAAGAATGTCTTCGTGGCACCGTTTCTGCAACAACCAACGCAGCTCTCAACATGACGTCCCCTCTAGGTAGTCGTCATATCCATCCAAGAAACCCCTCGGACACCCATCGAACCCCCACGCACTCGCGCAACAATTTCCCTCAGCCAGGATCTGAAAACGACACGAGAAAACCGGAAAAAAAAGGCTCGCGGCCTTGGATGTCGACACCTACCGTCGGGTGACCCCCAGTTCTACGGAACCAACACTGGGTAGCCGGCAAGTTCGATGCTAGTTTCGGCCCGCCCTCGTCAAAAAACAAAAAACACTGCCCGTGGGGGTCGATGCACAATCAGACCCTAACAGTTCGGGAAACGTCTCTGTTCCGGGCGCGGTCGAGAAATATTTATGAAACTTTTGACTTAGTGGTGGCTCTGTACGATGTACCGTTTGCCGATGTGGATCAAGGAGTTCGAGGCTCGACCTGTCACCTACAGGAAACACACAACAGCCAAAAAAAACATCCACCGCCTATCTTTCCACGATTTCCCCAACCTTTTTCTGTTTTTCCGCCCTGTTTTGCTCGTCGGCTTTGGAACAGGAAATTCGAATATTATTTTTGTGACGCCTTCAGTTTCAGTGGTTCCACTGCGCCGCCGTCAGAAACTGTGAAACGACAAACGCCCAACGTAGAGGGGAGGTTTCTCCATCCAGGAAACTCACGAAGCCACACGCATATGTCACCAATCCTTTTCGCCCTTCTCGTTCCGAGTTTCGAGTTTCTTGCGACGCGGTTCTCCGCCATCATTATCGATCCACGAAAAAGACGCTGCCGCGCTGCCGGGTAGCACGTGATACCAACGACTGATACCACCGGATTGAGTGCGTTCCACAATCGCGATACGATGAACCAGGCGTTGCAGCCGCAAAACTGACAATGAACTTCAAGAAGGAACGTATTGGACAAATCTGAACTGTGTCGATCACTGATACATGTTTTGTTGCTTGCACTAAAAACTTGGTTGTTTGGCATGTATTTGTTTGGTGTTCTTTTGGGGAGAAATTTTGATTTCGATGAGAGTCGTCCAGTTCGTAGGTGGTGGTGGTAGTTGGTGGGGCTTCTGCGATTTTCGGTGCTTGGATCTTGGGAAGTAGTCTGAATTTGACGGACGAAAGCTAGGGCCTGTCTGACGAACACGGCGAGTCGTGGTGGTGTTTGGGATGCAAGAGATTGCGAAAACTTAGATTTCTCTGCGAATTTGACAACGACATGACCCTGAGAAGATTTATAAGTTTTCTTGGTGGTGCTGCTTCTCATTTTCAGCAAACGTCTTTTTTGGCACGCTGGCGGCTTCATGACGCTAAGAAGATTCTGTACTGGACGGAGTAAGGAGGGGGCGGCCCTTCAATATTCAATTCCAATCTTCCAAACACATTCCTACTAATGTATGACAGCAGGAGTGCAGTCTATCTTTCGTTAAAGAAAATCTAGCCTGCATGCATCATTTCAGGATTCAAACCCCACCAAAAAAAAAATAAAATCTCCGCATGTGATTATGTTTGTAAGAAAATAACTAACTCGATCATAGTTAAATCACCCCGTTGTAGTAGACAGCAGTGTATATTTTTGTGGCCCATTGTGGCCCTTTTGGCCCATTTTGGCCCCCCAAAAAATCAGAATGGCAAATTTTGGGGCCACAAAAGGGCCAAAACGTTTTAATAGAAGACGAATTTGGGGCCACAAAAGGGCCACATTCCCCCGAAGTTTGTAAGGCCTGGGCCACATCCAAGAAATCAATCGAGTTCCCACAAAAATCAAAATCAACAACATTAAGTAAATGCTTATAAACACCAAGCCTTGTAATTTTTGTTTTTGAAGTTGGGGCCACATTCTATTTTTTTCGGACAAATTGGGGCCACAAAAGGGCCACAACTGGATGAAACGGCCAAATTTAGGGCCACTTTGGGGCCAGTGAAATTGAAAAAAAATACACTGGTAGACAGCCTTCGTTGGGCAAGTGTTTTAAGTAAATTTAACATTCATTCACACTTAAATGATATTGCACGTGAACATCTCAACCAACCATTCACATGTCATATTGATCCATTTGAATAACGTGAATTCACATTCTTACATACAAAAAAAGTACGACCCCTGTTCCAACCAAGTGTGCAAACTGCACAGCAACAATCCAACCGAATTTCCCATTTCCAAAAAAAAGTTCTCTCTATTTTCGTGTAAACAAAAAAGCAAAAAAAAGTCATCGATTAATACCTTCAAGGAGGTTCATCGAAATTGACTGCTCAATTTCGAAAACAAAAGGAAAAAGAAATCCACACACACGCGTAGAAGAGGTATTGCTTTTTTTTGATAAATTGAAATTTCGCTTAAGCCTTGCACCGTCCGAGGTTTTTGAGAGGCCCCTTCAAAACACGTCTGAATGCTGCTTTTGCATTTTCTTGCCATTGTAAGGGCTGTCATAATTGATGGAGCTGGGGGTGGCCCAGTAGCAAGCTCTGTGGAGGCCACAGTCGATTTTGGGGCCTCTGGCTATCTTTGCCCAGCCCTGCTCTCCCCAATAGGTCCCATAACTGTCCAAAGAAAGCAAATTCATTCAGATGATTTTCTGATTGTTATTCATCTTATGAATTATGCAACACGGCAGATGAAGCTTTGTTTCTTTTTGCGTCTGAATTTTCTTACGAAGTATTAAAAGTTGAAAACGAAAATTCTGCAAGAGAGAGGTCCCCCCCCCCCCCCCGAAAAGAAAATCAACGAACTACCTCTTTTGACAGCACAAAATTCAATAGCTTCCGACAAAACTGCCATCTTTTCATCTTGTGCATATGAGAAACATGACTAAACATTCCATTCTTTATGAATACATGTATATATATATATATATATCTTATGTTTTTTAATATAAAATGAGCTTAGTCACACAAGTAATGTTAAATATATTGGGTGTATGTGGGCACTCACCTGTTTCGCACAACCCAAAAATCAAGGCCTTCTTCAGTGCCAAATCCTGAAACAGCGACGTAGTGATCGGGTTCTGTACAGGGCTCCGTAGAGTCTGATTTTAAAATTCCAGAGGAATACTGCTCGAAACCATCGTTGGTGCAAACTCCGCAAGCAACAGGACCGTTCGCAGCAATTTCTTTCATAATTTCAGAATCCCCTGAAACCTGCCCCACAACAGAAGGAGTAAATTTCAAAGTCATTGCATGTAAGTAAATCGCTTCCCTGCTTTTTGGTAAATATCGGCCAGCCTTGTGTTTTTAAACATGAAGCCCACCCCTCCCAAAAATATCATCAGAAAGTGGAACAAAAGTAAAAAATAGCAAATTCAGGAGAAAAGAGAATTTTACTGGACAAAAATTTGATTTTATGATGGGGTTTTTCATGTTTTTGAGCAGATACCTTTCCGAACTCTTCAACGGTGAACATTCTGTAAGTCCCCTTTTCAACCTTGTGGCAATTGCGGCTGTTGCATATTCGGCAAACGTTTTTACGTCTGCACTTCAATTGCACCCCTTCGTAAGCGGAACACGTATCATCCACCACCCCCACTTTCATAGCTCTATGGAAAGCATTCTGGGGGGTGGCCTTCCCCTCACATGCAGACTCATCCTTTCGAGTGCCACAATTGATCAATACCTGAGAAAATTCACATGTCAAACAGCACATCAAAAGCATAAACAAAGGGGGGTGGGGGCACGGAGAGAGGGGGCTTCCCAATGTATTCTAGCACTATTCTAGCTGGACTTCTACAATCAGGTTCCTGTTTCGAAAAAGGGACTGCTGCTCATGTATTGCTCGAAATGGGTGTTTTTTTTCTTGCCTGAGGTGACAACTCGATGGTCGGAAATTTCCCCTTTCTCATCAATCGGATTCGATCCCCCATGACTGACATGGCGGAGTGTGCCCAGCCAGAGTTGCAGTTTTGAGGAATCCTCTGATTTCTCATGAGGGTCGCATAGCTGAGTCCATCTATGTTTCTAATATCGTAGCTATCCTTCACTTGAATTTGGGCCGCAGCCTCCGGAGGACTTGGCGTGGTTTCTGGCTCTGGGATGTCAGGAATTCCATAGGCGCAAAACAGCTCGATGCCTAAATTATAAAGTGGGTTTCCTATTGCCACTCTGAACAGCCCCTCTTCACCCCAATATGTTCCCCAGCTATTGCGAGCAATCCAGTACCTGTGTTTTTTTGGGTTTTTTTTTTTGGGGGGGGGGGGAGGGGGAGGATAGGGTTGCACACAACAATGACAATTACGATTAGGGGACATACTTTTCAAAAAAAAATAAATATGAAAGGAAGCGGGGAAATTCGATCAGATATGAAATTGCAGAAATGCGATACCTACAATACAAAGGTTCCTTACAAAAAAAAACAACGAAGGCAACAGAAGGGTTTTTCTTCAAGAGAAAAAAGGGGAAAGGGAAAACATTTTTTCAGTAGTTTCCTTCAACATTAAAACTAGGTGGTTTATAAACTACTGCACTCCAATCAAATAAACGAGTCAATGAGAAAAGAGCTAAATTTCAACGTGTACGTACTTCAGAAGAAAAAATAAAAAAATCACGAAAAGTGTTATCCATCCAATGTGGAATATGAACGATGGATGATTAATTTTTTCCAAAAAAAAATTAACTAAAATTTAATAGTAAGACAGACAGAGTGCCCTTACTCCTCGCCCTTGTGAGCCCCCCAGCCCACGATGGTCACCACGTGATTCGGCACCAGATTCCACACAAGCTCGGAAAATATTCCCCCCTTGTATGCACGCAGCTTGTCGGTCGCCCTGACAGTACATGGAATGGGGCCGTTCTTGTACACCTCTGATTTGATTCTGTGGGGCCCGCTGAGGGCGTTCCTCTCGGCATCCGTTTTAATGCCCCCCAAAATCCACCCATATTCTGAAACACGATATCGAGGGAACTCTTCCACAGCTTCGCACTGGGAACTCTCTTTTCCCTTTTGAGGAGAAAAATAAAAAGGAAATTTAAATTAAATCAGACAAAAAAATGGAAAACGTCTTGACTGAGGGGAACAATGCACTGCTGGGCACAGCAAAAAAAATGGGAAATTACACCAAAACGGCATTGAAATTGGCCAATAAAAAAATCCCTGATAACTGGTTCTTTTTCTATTTTTTTCCTGTGTATTTATTATCTATTTATTTATATATTTTTTTTTGGGGGGGGGGATCACGGGTAACGGAAAACAATTATTAGTTACCTTTCCACAGACTTTGCACATCCCTTGAGCGTCACAGTTTTCTTCTCTGCCTACGTAGGGCTGACAAGTTTCATCCGGGATTCCATGCTCTTTTATCATTTCGAAAGCTTTGTGAGGGTTTCCACCCTGCAGACCAGAACAAGGACAGCAATTGACGGAAATATTAAAACAAAAAAACAAAAAAAACACCAATGGTCGACTGTTCCAGCAACTTCCCTGATTAGATTCAAATAAATAAGGAGAATCTTTGATTTCAACTCAGAATCAAAACATATTTGCAACATACATAGTAAAATAATTTTGAGCGAAAATTCGGTGGTGAAATTCTAAACATACAGCAGCTATTAAGATGGACCCCAATCTGCGACAGACAATTCAGACAGTGCATAAAAAATTCAAGCTAAAAATATCAACAAATATTCTATGGATGTGGTTCGGGTGCTGTTGTGAATACTCGCTGTTGGGGAAGCATTTACTTGACAATTTCCCCCCCATTTGCAGTTCAGCAAAGCTTGTGCAGACAGGATGACTTGGGGGGACTTCCCCTTGCGCATGATGTTGATTCGATCGGAAAGAGAGGAAGTCACAGCAAAAGCCCAGCATCCAAAGCATTTCCTTGATTTTTTTTCCCCCCCCAACAAAAGCAACAAAAAAAACACAAGATGATGAAAAAAAAGGAGAGAGGTCAATGAATTTGCTTGCCATCGTCCCAATCTATGCAACAACAGTAGAAAGACCTCTTGGAATTCCACAGTTTTACGGAGCGGAGCCGTCAGTCAAACTTTTCCGTTTTTCCCAACTGCACGTTGAAAAAAAAATGGAGTTGAAGTGGAGGTAAGGTGGAATGTCTCCTTGGTTGAAAAAAACCCTTCAGCATGATATCTTTTTCCTTTGTTTTTTTTGGTAAAGCAGAAAAACCTTTCTGAATCTTTTGGGAAATGTTATCATTGTCTGTAAACGTGTTTAATTGCAATTCACCTGGGGACGTTTTGATTTCGAGTTTCTGTCAGGTAGTTCACCCCATCGACATCCCCCCAGAAAAAAGCTTTGGGCAAATTTTTCACATTGACAGTCTCGTATGCATGCGACACAGCAACATCCTCCCCTGTCAAAAATTTCCACAATCACTTTTACATGTGTTGCTTGCTCCGGGTTTTCTGAGTACAACTATCTCCTCGGAAGCAATGATTTCAATTATTATTTTTAATGAAAAAATACTTGCTGGCTTGCTAGTATTTCTCCAAACCACAATGATCGTCAAAACATATAACTATTTGTTCATTTCCCAGGATATCCAAAAATGAATATCATAACTCAAAAAGACCGCAATGTTGGGGGGGGGGGGTTGGAAAACCACGTGCACCGTTTCAGGCAGCAAACTTTTTATTCTTCTAATTAATTACGCAACCTCATCTCCAACCAAGGAAATTCGAGTGGGTGTGTGTCGAAGATTTTGTAAGATTTTTTTTTTCTGATCAACACAACCCCTACCTTCGTGAAAACCAATCTCTGCCAAGCCGTCATTATAGGAATCCTCCTCCTCCTAAATAAGATGTAAAAGATGAATTCGTTTCTGTTACTTCGAAGTAACAGCTTACAAAACAAATAATGCAAGTGCTGGGGTTTCCACCAGCTGCAATGCTTGCTGCGATGTGCTGGACCAACAATACTTGCTAGACATGATCGTCACAATAGCAGAAAAGCAAATTACTTCACTTCTTGCCAGGAGACGCTCCTTGAAAGATCCAATTTGTTTTTTTTTCCTGATCTTGCTTTTTGGCACCCCGATTTCATTATTTACTTTTTTTTGGTTGATTTCTGCAGTCTCTGATCTTCTTAAAAATCAAAAATTTGATTGGTATTTCAGACTGCACTGATCGATCGACCTTGAACCACTTCCAGCCAAAATTGATCATCCACACCCAATGATTTTCCCAACAGTGGCTCCTTGATGTGTATGTACTGTCCAACATGCAACAAATACCCTACGCGAATTTTCTTGTTGTTCGATTCAATGGCGACCTCCCGTTGATGCGGATCGACCATGTCAGCCGCCGGTTCATCATGGCGGCGCTGGGCGACGCACGCCACGGTGGAAGTGAGCAGTAATAACAAAATAAGGACACCCATCGAGCAGCAAAACCGATGGTTTGGGACGTCGGGTTCCAACCCAAATGGTTGACATGGCCCTTTCAGCCCAGTCCGGTTTAACAGGGTTACATCCGAATCATCGGAAACCTCAAACCCTGGGAGAAATGTGTGGGCAATCAAGCTTTTGGGGGCCTGCTTACAAGTGCAAATTTGCAAACGGATTCCACATTGACATGGGGTCGTCCACAATCGAACGCCTGGGTAAACAAAAAAAGAGAGGGAAAAAAATGAAATTCCCTGTGGTGTTTCAGCCCAACATTCATCCCACTGCACCATCCAACCACGTCCATCGTCACCACTCTTTTATCAAATTTCTAACGGGAAAAACGAAAACACATTGCCTCCAGCGTTTCCCCCCAGCATGCATCAAACTCAAACATTCACAAACCAAACCTCCTCTTCACTTCCAGCCCAACATACATCTGACTGTAACGTCCAACCGGATGCATCATTAACCAGACAACCTTGTGGTAACACAAACACAACACCCTGACCTGATACCACCCAAACATACCCATCTCATCCCATTCCATCCCATCCCATCTCATTAATCAAACACCTTTCTTCTGATGTACCATTGTCACCACTGCCACACATTGTTCCTTTCTAAAAAACCTCTGTTTGTTACTATGTTTGGTTCTATCGTTACTTAATTCAAAGCACATTATCGCATCATCCAACACCACCATGCCACCCCCGTCATACAACCCCATTGTGCGACTGTTCCACACAGTCTGGGCCGCTTCACTGTACACGACATCGATTTACCGACACCACACCATCTAACTTCACATAATACGATCTTCCAACCTCACACTACTCACCCTCTCAAACATAAAAACACCATTTCAACACAAAATTGCTGCTATGCCTTGTCGTGCTCCGACGCTTGCAAATCTCCGATTTGCTTACTTCCGCTTGTTGTGATGGTGTTTGTGACTCTGCAGTCCGCTTTTCTTTTATCCAATAAGCTTCAGAATTTTCCCTCAAACATCAAAATGAGGACAATGAGGACAATGTCCTCGAATAGAAAAGCCTGTTCATGCACGTTGATGTGTCCATCCACAATATTGTGTCCATCCAAGTGTTCTCAGGGAAAGTTCACAATTGGGCAGCTTTAAGTTCACACAAGCGCACCCCCACCCACAACTACGAAAGCAATCACATGCTGACGGTGTACTGAGTCGTGTTGATGGGTGCAAGTTTTGGGCCAACATACAAAATAGTTTCCTTGCATTCTGACGGTTATTTCTTGTTCCCTCCACCCAAGCGTTCCTGTGGTGACGGCAGGGGGACCCATTGCGTGAGTTGTCTGCTCTTGTTCGGAAAACCAAGGGGACTTACCAACCGTGTCGTAGTAGCAGCAGTACGGCCTTTCAACAGTTTGCAGACCCAGTTCTATATTTTCCCTTCTTTTGTGCTGTGCTGCAGAATAGATATTCGGAGTTCTGCCAAAAGATTCAGACAGGGTCGGTTTGCAAGGATGTACGTGATACTGTGGGTAGCTTTTTTGACGTTCCACGGGGGACTGAGTGGCTTGACGAACGCCCAAGAACAGGAGACACCAATAACTTGTCAGATCACGTTGCGGGGACTGCCCCAGTTCAGTTCAAACAAGGGCCTGGACCCAGGAACGTTGGTTCCGTATGAGCTTGTGCGATCCTTCTCCATTAGCTGCGTCGGCGAAGGCACCCCAATAGAGTTGGAAGCCCACCGAAATGTTATTCAAGCAGCTGAAAGCGTGGAAGGCGTAACTCTTATTCCGTCGAAAGTGGAGAACGGCTTCCTTACTTTCAGAGATATTGAGGGGGTGACCTTGAAAGATTCGATGTTCGATAACCTTATCGGAGGGGGTCTTGCGCCGTTGATGCTCGTGAACTCTGGCGTGCAGCTCGTGAACTGCACGTTTAATGGGAATTCACTTGCAAGAGCGGGCGCTATGCATATCAGCAGCAGTGTCGTGGTTATGCATCGCAGCAAGATGTACGGAAACACAGGCCTGAGCTACGGTGCGATAGGGGCGGTGGAAGGTTCCAAATTGTCGCTCACGGACTGTGTGGTGGAGGGAAATGTCGGTGGAACGCAGATGGACGTGTTGGGAGGCTTCGTGTCTGGAGGAATTTTCAGTTTCAAAAATACTATATTGAAGATTAAAAATACTCTCTTTGACAGGAACCTGGCCTTGGGTTCGGGAGGTGGAGCAGTGACGAGTGTCAACAAGTGTATCGTGAATATTACGAACTCTCAATTCGAGGATCACGAGGGAGGTTCTGGAGCTGTGGGCTTGTTTCAATTTTCCAGTGCAAACATCGTTGGCTCAGATTTTGTGAGCAACAGGGCCAACGATGATGGCGCAGCACTCACACTGAGAATCAACTCGATGGCAACGCTGGTCGACACCAAATTCCAGGCAAACTCTGGAAGTTCGGGGGCGATTCTGGCCAGGGGTGACAGCGAACTATCTATTACTGGGGGAAGGTTTTTCATGAATGAGGGCACGGCGTACTCAGGGGCCGTCAGCGTCTTTGGAGGGACCGACACGAAAATCTCATCGACCACATTTGAGGGAAATATGGGTTTGAACGGTGGCTCTGTGTACGGCGAAAAAGCGTCGTCCACAACCATCAAGGGTTCGAAGTTCATGAAGAACGTAGGACTCAGATTCGGGGGTGCCGTGTACCAGAGCAACTGCGACAGCACCACCATCGGCTCGTGCGTCTTCTCGGGCAACACGGCCGATATCGCGGGGGGTGCTGTCATGCAGGTCGGCTGCGAATACAACAAAAATGATGGGGAGACTGACGGGGTGTTCAAGAAATGCGAAATTCCAGAATTGGTACGGTGTAATTCTGTCATGATCAAAGGCTCTAAATTCGAGGATAACTCCTCTGAGGGCTGGGGGAGCGACATTTTTCAGAAAGGTTGCATGGACGTCCAAGTCATGTCGTCGAAGTTTTTGTCAAAATCGGAACCCGCGCTGGAGGGGACCGTGTACCAAGAGAAGTGCTCGGCACAATCCATGGAGGAAAATATTTTCAAGGCTGGAGCCAAAAACATAAAGCCTAAGGGTACAGTCATTTCTAAAGACTGCCCTTCAGAAGGCATCTGAACTAGGCTTTCTTTTTTTCCTTTTTACGACTTGTAATGACCGACAATACTTGCTAGTGAGTTCGATATGTACAAAAAAAAAGGAAAACCGTCCAAGAAATACATACGGAGGAAAAACAGGAAGTAAACCAGGAAAGAAAAAAGATATATCTCGGGGTTCTGGGGTTAGGTTTTATCTTTGCACATGGGGTTCCGTGTGTAATGTTTTTGTCACCTGTGGAAAGCAAGGGGGCAGCATTATGACGGAGTCGAAAAAAAATTTGTAGTGGCAGCATTTCCAAAGGGTGTTTATTTTTTTTTGTTTTTAAACCGCTACTCACCCTGTCCACATTTATCGTGCGTGTAGTTGTTCTTTCATGGGTTTGTTACGGTGTTTTGGGTTGGTTTTGTTTCATTTTTTATATCATTTTGATCAAGGGTGGGGGTTTGGAGAGAAACTTGGACCTCGGGGGGTGGGGGAGGGGAGAGTGGGGGTGGAAAGTTGAACAAGTAGGATGAAAAGAGAGAAAAGAAATGTCAAGGCCGAAAAAGGAAAAAAAAGAAAGAAAAAGAGTGATAAAGAAAAAAGACCTGACGTGTATCTAGGATGGACGGTAAATTGCTACCCTTCGGACTGACGTGATACCTTTTTATGACTAATCTCGTGATGACGGAGAAAAAGGATAAGAAGAGTGAAAAGAAAAAGTTATGAGGAGATGTGGATCTTTGCTGTCGAAGTTCGCCCCAGAAAGGCACAGCGAAGATTTTTTTTCTGTGTTGAAAAAAAAAAAAGACCAGAGAAGATGCTACACATCGTGGGGAAATAGGTGGGCGGGGAGCGGGTTCGAAACTCCAAAAAAAAAAGAGGAAGAGGAAAAGGGGAGGGTCGAAAACGAAATGGTTGTTTTTTTTTCTTTCTCCTACCATTTCGTTGGTTTTCGTTCGTCTTTTCTCTTTCCTTTTTTGTTTGTTTGCGTGGTTTTGACCCCATCATTGAGGTCGTCTCATAGGCCATTGAATTGAGGATATGGAAGGGAATAAAAAAAAAGAAAGTGAGTCCTCGGGTTTCGTTAAGTGTAAACTGATTGAGTGGGCGGCCTTGTTAAGGAAGAGAGTTGGTAGTGCCTGCGAGGTACAAGTGAGTCTCGATGGGGAGAAAATCGACAGCCATCTTCAATAAAAAAAAACCTGCCATGCTGACGGTTCCTAATTCTGATCATTATTGCTGGTCTGTCTTCCCGGAACAAATCTTGTATTCTGACTGTGCCATCGCTGGAAATCAACGTGAAAGGGGGTCCTGAAAAATAGTAGTTTTTTCAAGGGAGTCCTATCACCACCCTCAAGTCATTCTGAAACTCTGTTGAATCATGAAGTCAATCCCAACTTTCTGAATGGGATATCTCATGTGGTGAAGACCCTATCTCCCATTGTTTTACTTTTCGGCAGGGATCCCACACATGTCCAGAAGAATAAAAATGGTAGTACATTCTTTAAATAAACTTTGAATAAAATTCTTATGGAAAAAAACTAATAAAACTGGTGGTGATCGAGAATTGGTGGCAACCACCAGAAATCGACCGTTGGATCTTTTCATTTTTGTTTTTCTCCGATTAAATTCCCAACTCAAAGTCACCGTTGAAACCAATGAGCCAACTTTGGTGTTTTTGCTGTTTTCTTCCAGTTCCCCGCCCCCCCCCCAAATCCTCCCACCACGGACGCTAACACAAAGATTAAAAACCCCACCACCAGCCCTATAAATTCTAACACACACACACGGATATATCTTTTTTCAGACAAATGCATATCGATGGAACCAAGAAAAAAAAAAAAAAGGATAAAAAAGAAATGAAAATTTCGTGTGTGAAGGAAAAAAATCCTCATTCTCCAACCATGAGGGCAGGATCGGATATCAAGGTGCAATCTTTTCCCTTTTCTCTCCCCCCCCCCAAAAAAAAAAAAAAAATACAAAAGAGGGAAAAAGTGAAAAAGAACCACAAAAAAACCAAATGCCTTGAATGGTTGAAAATGTTTTGTTCCACTAATCAAGCTAAATCACACCCCGCAAAAAAGCCACCATATCCGCTTTCGCCCCCCTCCCCTTTCCACCACCACCACCAAAAACTCTCGGAAAATTTTCCTTCTACATCAAAACAAATACAACATCTCATGGACCCGTCCAATAAAAACCTCTCTCCCTAAATTTTCATCCCTTATTTTTCAAAACATATAGCAAAAAACGGTCGCCATGTTTTTCTTTCCCCCCCTTCTTTCAACACAACCAAAGATTTAAAAAAAAGAAATGACAAAAAGCTCCTGATTTTGCCCCCCCAAAAAAAACTTCCCATGCTTACCACATCCATTTGTCTTCCTTTTTCCAACTTGGTGCGATTTTTTTTTTTTTTCCAACCCTCCATTTTTTTCCTACAAGACCCTTTCCCTCCCCCCTCCCCTTTCCCTTCCCACCAAACTCCCTTTTTTTTTTTCCCTTCAAACCATACGCACTTCATAATCACCCGCCACAGTAATATACCTCACCCAGGGAAGAGCTTGGTACCCGCTCTTCTCAATCACCTTCAAATACCTAACCTGAATTCCCGACACCGTAAAATAAGGAATCTCAAATTGCACCCGAATGGGGGGCATCCTCCCCGAACCGTCTTCCTCGGCAGACACCGACGGCTGAGAAAACTTGCACCTCAGCAAGAACTCCTTCCCCCCCGGGAAATTCTTCAGTTTCCACACCAGGGCTTCCTTTTCGGGAGCGTACTGAGCACTCCCCTGGGAGGTTCGCACGATGGGGGCCGTCGCATCCGGAGGCAGGGGCAGCAAAATCTGAACGTTGGTTGCAGATGACCTTTCTTTGAATTGGGATCTGGCTTTCACCAAGTACTCCGTTCGGGATCTGCTGTGCCGCTCCACTGTAGCTTCCACCCAGATTAACGGTTTCACGTTTTGGTTCAATCGGTAAGACATGAGGTCGAAGTTTCCATCGGGAGGGATGAAAGATATGGTCCTGTCGTTTTCAAACCTGGCCAATCTGACACATTGATGGAATTTCATGTCTTCCAGATCGACAGCTTTGTTGGGGGACCCCCTGCCTTGTGCTTGGAACAGCAGCTTGTCGTTCAACCCCAGTTTGCACTCCGGCATCCCGCTGAGGAAAGACCTCATCTTCAACACTCCCACCACCTCCGACTGAACCACGAGTCCGTTGGTATTCACCAACAGATTCACGCTCTCCACGACGTCCAGAAACACCTCGTTCTTTTTATGAACGATCCCCTCCGAGCGCCAGGAAATCGCGTTGGTCACCGCCATGGGTGGTTTCACTTGAACCTCCATTCTGTGCGCGTCCGTTTTTATGAATTCCGAAAGGATTTTCGCCTCGGTGAACTGGGGGTAGCCGAAGTCCATCACCTCGTCGAGGAGCTCGTAAACGATCACGAAATTGTCCCGCAACGACTCCTCCTCCAGCTCCTCGAAATATTCTTTGAAAACCCCGATCAGCCGATGCAAGAACAACACCACGGACGCGGCATTCACGTTGGACCTCGTCACTCCCAGCAAATAGAGATTCGAATGCTGCACCCAGACGTAACTGACGCCGTCGTCGCACACCACTGGGCTCAATTTCCCGGCTTCCTCGAGTTCATTCAGTTTCGTCACGAAACGCTCGGCGAGCGCGACCGGGACGTCCCCCCTGTAGTCTCGCGCTATGATTATCCTCCCCTTGAGGTCCAAAATGTAAAGCGCAGAGACCGCCATTCCCACCCCTCAAGACCGCGAATAGAGAGAAAGGAGATCTTTTCCGGATCCTCCCTCCAGGGAAAGTTTGAAAAAAAAATGGAAAAGAAAAGAAAACTCTGCCTGGTGGTTTTCTCCAAATCGAAGCGCAAGTCTCCACGGCCGTGAAATTAACAAAAGATCCTCGGAGGATGGGTCGCCCTTTTTTTTTTTTGCGCGCGCGTGTGTGTGAGGTCGAAAGGCGACGAGAAAACTCGCTAACTTTCGCGGGCTTTTCTGGCTCTTTTTTTTCTTCTTTTCCTTTTCCAGAAATTTTCGCCAAGAAGCGTCACAGCAAGTGATGGTGGAAGACATGGAAGTCCTGTCGTACACCAACATTTTTCCAGTCTGACTCATAACCTTTCACTCTTATCCGTCGAAAATGTCCAGCTCTGTCTCCAGCAACAGTCTCCCAAAGAACGAGTTGATTGGAAAGGCTTTCTGTCGTGAATAGTCAACCAACGGTTTTCAAGGAGCAGAGAAAGTTAGGATTGGTTTGTGGAGAAAGCAGCGAACGTCTGTTGGTCGAGCGTTGTATAGAACACGAAGTTGAATCAAGACATCGTTCGCATGAACAAAGACGTTTTCTTTTTCCCGATCGAAGCAGGACGGGGAAAAAGAGAGTGCGTGTTGGAAAGAGAACTCACCAAATTCACAAGGAAAAATTATGAGCATATTGACTGGTTCGTTTTTTTGACCAGTGTGTATCAGCCAAAAAAAAACAAAATGGTCAAAACTAAGAAAGAGCTCAATAGAATCAAAACTAATGTTTGCCTTTTTTTTTCCGGGAGAAACCCCCTCCTGGCGGGAAAGAACTCCTTCCCTGCATCCCTTATGCCTGTTTTTCAGCCAGTATAGTTTGTTTTGTGTGAGAGCTATCTTAATCATTGGCCACAATGGTCGAGCAAGTTTCATAATGATTCTCCAACACTGTTCACTTGTGGGTGTGTTGTTTTTCACCATGCCAATTGATCATTTGCATCCATGTTTTTTTCTTCAGAAAAAAATGGATTGCTCCATTTTTGAAACGCTGTAACCTTGTCAGTTCATATCGGAACAATACGTTGTGGATATGTCGTGTTGGAACCCTTTTTTGCGGGGGGGGGTCTCTTGTTCTTTTGGTGTGGGGGGGGGAGAAGGACCTGACACGAAAACAGCCTTGAGATTCTGCCCAAATTGATGGCGATTGACCAGGAAATAATATCCCATGGTGCCCAGAATCCCCAACGTTGCTCCAAGAGCAGAATACCCACTTTTACTCCAAGAATGAAGTACAACATCAATTGCATCCCAACATCTCGACAGGGAGTTGTCTAGCTTTCGTCTCAACTGCAACTTCTTGCTTTCAAGCAGCCTTCTCGTTGATCGAAGCTGAACTGGGCATCGAGAGCTCCGTCGAAGTATTGTTTGGTTTCCTGGGAGCCTGAGCCAGCGTCTGAGGTCGTTCAGGAATGGGCTGTCTGGCCATCCATTCAGTTGCGTATGAAGAATCCAGGCCGGCTTGTCTCCGGTCGTCATGGTTGATTCGGAGCAATAGCTGAGTCATTATTGGAGAAACAAAGACAGCATAAATAAAATTACCGGGGAAAAGTCATCTCCAAAGCTACCCTTGGGGGGCCTGATTCTTCTCCAAGGAATCAACTTCTCCTAAAGAAGGTGATGCGGTGATATAGCGTTGTGTGTATTGATTTCCCTTCCTTCAGACTCCTCTTTTCGCTGAGTACCTTATCATGACTCATTCATTCATTCGTGAGCATTCGATATATCTAGTTTGGTAACAAAAAAAAGAAATGTAAATTCGGCTTCTGTTGCTCCCTCAAGGGGTTTTTCGAGTCCATCCGTCGCATCTTGAGAGCTTGTGTTGCTGCAAAACGCATGTCAAGAAGTTCAGAAGGCTAGATCAAACAAAAGAAAAAGCACATAAAAAACTAGTCATGCGATGCTATGTCGAATCATTTATTACACTCAGTCCCATGCTCAAGAGATAGAAACAAGCTTTTCCTTGCAGGAAAAAAAAAAAAATGTCGACATGTCTGCAAGCTTTCAGTCTCATCTGGATTCGTAACAACAACGATCGCAAGAGCAGCTACTCATTCCATACATTCATGTCAAAATGTTTTTTTAAAGGTGGAGAGAAAGAAAACCTCAATGTGGGGGAAAGAAAAAAAACCTGACCCCAGTCCCCACAGCTTCTCAGCATCTTCCATCCTATTCAAAGACATCGACTCCTGCATTATTCCTGTAGCGCTCTGGCCACCTCACAAAGGACTTTAGCACTTGTTCTTATTCGATCAGCTACCAGCATTGTATCGACGTGTTGCACAAACACCACCAATCAATCATGTTTTTTGGCTTTAAAAAAAGCTTTTATGTTTTGGCTGCTTTGGTTTTTGAGTCAAGTTTTCCACAATTTCGCGCAATGTGCTAAATTTCATAATCTCTTTGAGGAGCATGTTTGTGGTCCCAGTTAAAGCGGTTTTGTTAATGGAGGATGACTATCAAAAGGAATTTTTTCTTGTGAAATCATTCAAATGAGTATGTTTCAAGTTTTTGCCATATGGAGTTTTTGAATCAAGAATCTTGATGTATACCAAGAATTTGGCCATTACGGATCAGGCGATCCTGGTTCCGTCGATTTCAATAAGTGGAAAATGTCCAACCACTCAGACAAACCCAAGGGCTTACATTCTGGTATTTCTATTTCTGTTTTCACAAAGCTCCACCATATGACTTCACAGAAAGTTAAGAGATTGAGTTTCGGGTTGATGTTTGTATGAGTGAAAATATTTTATGTTGAAGAGTGTCTCAGATTTTCATGCAATAGGAACAGTAACGGTTGCTGTTCAGCGTATGTTTTTCATGAGGCTGGGTTGATCTTGCTATTTTTCCGATAGCTTTTGGTAACATATAATCGGAAATCTGACGATCCCACACAAAAGTTTTGGCCATTTTCAATAGTCAAGATTCCTCTTCAAATGTTCAACCAGAAGTTCAAATCTGAAGGGAGCCACCCAACATCATTATAGGGGAGGGTGGGGGTGGTCAGGCAGGCCAGAGTTATGAGTTCCTCCGCAATACAACATTTCCAGTTTTTTTTTTTTACTTAAACAACATTTCAAGTTTTTTTTTTCCCTTTTAAGAAAATTTCCAGTTTTTTTCTTCCTTCAAAAACATTTCAAGGTTTTTTTTCCCTTTAAAAACATTTCAAGTTTTTTTTTTTGGTTCCGACAAGATGACGCTGTGTGTGTTCCCTATTGTAGACAGTTCCAGCAAGTATGCTTTCTTATCTTTCATAATGGATGAAACAAAGGATTAAACAAACATCGAATTTCGAAGAATGTGCCAAACACACAAAAAGCAATCGATATCCGGTCGACACGATTTGAAGGTTGGATTTTGCGTTGGCTGGAAATTCTTTTGTCAGAGGCTGATGAAGACAACCGCAATGGCCAGGATTTTTATTTAGGGATCTGGAGCTTTTGTTCCTTTTTATTTCTCAACAGCAAAAAAAAAGTGCTTTCTGATCATGCATGCCGTTTTGGAGAAAGCATCGAACTGGATCAATGTGCAAGTGGCGTCATTTTATGAAACGAGTTTGATAACTGTGGTGTGGAGAACGTGCCGGCTGAAAAAGTTGCCCTCTTGGGAAGCTATTTAGAATGGATTCACAAACCAATTGATATCATTCTTTTTGAGCAGTTGTGCCGCTGGCTTCAGGAGTGAACTCCAGCCTAATTTCACAGTTTCTATACTCAAGCCTCAAACTACAGATCTTCCAGAATTTGAGCAGTGACAATTCTTTCAGATTCAGCACAGTTGGAGGGTTGATTCCACACAGGCAACCCCAAAAACCACGTTCACATTCTTGAAGATCGACTGTCATTCGATACGTTTTTTTCCTCCCATTTTCTGTTACTCACCTACACCGCCATTTTTTTTCTGTCCTCCTCTCTGAAAACCAAGCCAATTGGAAGCCAAATAAAAGCAAAAACATAGAATTACAGGGAAGCAGTGTGAATCCTCATACATGTGTGGAAATACCAAAACAGGGCCCCTTCCTGCTCTATCCATTCCCCCCCCCCCCTCCCAAAAAGAGAAAACAAAAGCCAAGCAATGTACATGGATCAATTCTTCTGAGCATGTAATTTGGCTTGCTCCACTTGTTGATCCTGAGCTTCCACCACTCGCGATATCGCTTTCTTGCTGGGTTCTTGAAGCTCACCTTTGATAATGACACACACACACACACACACACACACACACACAACCAGAAAATGTTAGTTTTCCCCAACCACTATCTTGGCAAGTTGCCGCTAATTCAACACAGAATGATAAACTTTCCCAGAAGCAGTAAAAATCTCTTCTCAATGCGGAACAGAGTACTTTTCTTTGATTTATTTGCTGTTGTGGAGGGCATTCAGGTCATGAAACCCGAGCGAACACGGATTCACAGGGATAACCAAATCATAACCATCAGCCATAGGCCTTTTTAATAGCTAAATTAGGGAAGGGGAATTGTGCCTGAAAATTGCAAAACAGGTTGACAGGTAGGTCATTCAGTGTTTCACCTCGAATCGACGAATGTCAATCTAAGAAGAAAAAAACAAGACAAAAAGCAAATCTGTCGAGAAAAGGATATTCCTGCACCCAACCTTTCTCCGTTGGATCATCTGCATCTCTTAAGATACATACATTTAAAAACACCCCAGGGTTGTCCATCCATGAACAGAATGAGTCAAAACGCGGGGAAAGTTTTCGCTAGAGCCCCATTTTCTAAAGTAAAAAATATACAGATCCACGCTCCGTAAACCATACTCCGAAGAAATCCAGAGCACCAAAGTTTTCACACCTGACAGGAGCATTTCATCCAGGATGTAGTAGGCCTTGTGGAAATTGAATATGAGGTCCAGTTCGCACACATTTCCAAAGTATCGATCCAGAACCTCCACGAATTGATGAATGATTTCCAGGGCCAACAGCTCGTTATCGTCAGGATCGATCGCACAGCAAAAGTACAAGCTTGCGTACCGTTTGTATACCAGCTTCAGACTCTTCCAATCCAAGAAATTACACAGCTGTGGAAAAAACGAAGGGAAGAGGAAAAAAAATCAGCAACCGAACGGCTTCAAAATCCAGGTATTTTGTCTTTTGCAGAAAATTTATTTCAGTGAAGGATCGCTTGGATTTGCTCATCCCTCAATAACCTCCACAATAATAATAATGACAATAATAATAATGATGATGATGCAGATTTGCTTGGGGGTTGATAATCGACTCACCTTCAAGGGGCGGGCAAGAATCAGCGGGGTCGTTTCTTTCATAACCTTGGCTCGTTCCTTCTGAGTGTAAGTGGAATACCATTTTGCCAATCGAACCTTCCCTTGCCGGCTGAAGAGCAAAACAAAGTGGATCTACAGCAAATCCAGCAATTAATGAATGTACAGGGCACGACTGGAGCAAATGGAGGTTACCTCCCCCTATTCCAATTTTTGTTTTTTAAATATCATCCTCATTACTGTTTCTAGATTCATTGAAATTTCAGTTTAAAAAAATACAATAATTTCAGTATTTTCACAGAGCACCCAAACTGGACTCTTCCTGTTTCTTGTGAGGCGAGGGGTGGTTTTCAAGGGAACAACACTTTTTTTTTGAAATTTTTGATTGCTCTAGGCCTCCTATATAGACATAAACCTGACACAGGATCCCCTTCCTGAAAACAGTCTGCCTAAATCATAGAGAAGTAGGCCCATATTTCCTGTTTCGTCGTCCAGCCAAAGCGTCATTGGGCTGATCCCCCTACTTACCATAATCGACCCTCTTCTTCAATCCTTTCTTCTATGGAGGATATCGACTGCAGATAAAAGCGCCTTCCAACGACTCTTTTCGTTTCAAAAGCGCTAGCCGCTGTTTGGATCCTTATCTGCGACTGCGAAAACGAATGCCAGCATGGTTCGAACCGGACTGGGAATCCACCCAACAGTCGTCGTACGGCACATCCACCGAAATTGCGTTAATTCAGGAAATGATACTGATGACAAGAGGCAAGCGAGCGATTTTGGCTTGGTGGCATGTTCTTGTCTGTGCGTTTCAAGTCGATCGATTGTGAATAAATGAAATGGCGTCCTTGAAGCCAGACTGGTGCGCTCAGGTATCTGGAGTTCCTATTCACTGTGTGGCGCGGCTGCCAATAAAAGGAGGTGAGAACAGAATGGAGATCTCGGAATAGCTTCAGCTGCAAAAGAAATGCGTTTTCACGTTGACAGCTCTCAGTTCCGTGGCAGCCCTGCCAAGTGATTCCTTCTTCGGTTGTTTTTTCGGCAGATAGCCCCCAACAAATATCTGTCACGGGAAATCGGATTTCGCTGGGAAGGTGACCTCGATCGCACGAAAATCAAGTCGGCTCTGTAGTATGTCACCCCAATGGATCACAGAGAAACAGAAAATGGCGGCGGCGCTCATTACTGCCACGTTGAGAAAGCCCGAACTCACAAGCAATGCGGTAGAGGATTCTTTTCCAGAAAAAGGGTGTTGCGTGCTTGTTAGGGAGGGCTCCTTCGACTTCGATTACATATATGGTCCAGAAAGCTCGAACAAGGATATCGTTTCCAGAACGCTTCGAGGTTTCCTGGAGAAGTTTTTGGAAGGATACAACGTTGCTGTCGTCGCTCTGGGACCCTCTGGTAAGCTGGCGAGCTCTTGATGGATCACGTCTGAAGAAAGCTGTGGGTGAAAAGATTTTTAGCCACTGGCTGCGATTGGTACGCTAGGATCTGGAAAAACCGTGACTTTGGATGGAAACGAAAGGTGCGATAGGAATTCCCGTGGTGAGGTACCCAGTGGTGGAAATGGAGTTGTGCATTCGTCTATCGACAAAGTCTTCCAGCTCCTCAACGAGAAGACAGAAGAGATAGGTAATGGTCGTTGCCCTTCCGCCGCCAGTCGCCACGCGCTCTTGATATTCGAAAACGTGGGAGTATGTTGTGCAGGGCAGAGCTTGGGGAGGCAGCAGCAGAGCGGGCAGTATGATTTTCATGTCGAAAGCGACTTTGTATCAGTTCGTGATGAAATATGCAATGATTTACTTCGGGGAGACGCCAAAGAGATGGAGGTAAAAAGTTTCGCCTTCTATGTTTCAGAGGCCAGTGTGCAAGTGAAATTGCCCTCCACCTTTCAATGTTTAAACATTGACAATTTGTGTCTAGGTTGTTGAGCTCCCATCTTGTGGCTATTCCCTCCACGGTTTAAAGATTCGACGGGCGAAAAGCGCTGCGGACTTGAGAAAACAATACAACACTGGACGGACACAAAGAGATCGCGTTGGTGCCAAGGTACTCCCTGTCCTTCTGCCCTCAATTACTTGCTGGTGCAAGCATACTGAGCTCTTCTCTCTGTCGCTGCTGATTTAATATCAGGACGGTAGGGATCGTGCGGCCACCATATTTACGATCCACCTCTTTCAGTTCATGCCTCCAGAGGAACGCCAGGAAGAACCCTCTGTGATGGTAAGATGGTCAAACACTGATATCACTATCGATAGTGCCGCAGCTGCACGACATCCAATTTTAACATGCTGGTTGCATTCTTGCCATAGATATCCAGGCTTATGTTCATTGAGCTCCCTGGGACAGAGATATTGTCCAGCGATCCCGACGATCTCAGGCTCAGAGATGGTATCAGGATATCGAAGGCCCCTCTCGCTCTATCCAGGAGACTCATGTCACTTGCAGCCGACAAAGCCACGAATATCGACGAGTCCAATATCACCAAGCTCATGGCAGGTGGCGTTCGAATCGGTGTGTGTTCATGGAATGATTGGATTGGTTGTTTTAATCATGGTGAATTGTGGCGGCGTGCAGATGTATTTGGAGGAAACTGTTACACAGCAGTTATTGGTACACTGGAGGAGGATTCGAAACAGGCCAACAGGATAACAATGGCTCACTTAAAGGCGTCGGCGTCCATTAAGAACTTTCCAGTCCAGAACCAGGATAGGTAGCGATGTGTTTTGCATGTTTCTATAATGGCCGTAATTTCTGAGAGATTTGGCCGTCTGAATTGAAGCTTATCTTCTGTGCACAGCATTTCCGCATGAATCTCACAGGGATGTATAATTATACATCCCTACTTATAAGTACTATACTTATAAGTTCGCCAAGCTTGAGAAGGATGGCATCACAATCTATATTGCAGGGTCAGGGGCTTGGTTCAAACCATCAGGAGAAGAATTGTCTTCCTGAAGGTATGTCTTTGATGAGAAGTCGATCGATCAGATAGGCCAAAAAGGAATACGTGTTGATATTTGCTTCTCCAGTCAGTGGTGGTGGGTTTTTTTGTTCTCGCTCCGGTGCAGAAACCAAGTATTGGCATTTAATCTACGCACCCTTTCTCTTGTTGATGGTTTTGAAGAATCAGTTTGCTGCAGGAAGATAGGGACCTTCTAAAGGATAGGCTCGGAGATGTACCCTCCGAAGGTGACCCAGAGGACACCGTCGTCAGCTTCGCAAGGGTTTGTGTTGTAGAAAGCTTGTGGGTTCATTCATTTTGTGAAAGTATAATAATTCCATGCACAAGAGAACGACCTTCCTGTCCTTCCTGTATCGGTTTGTAGATCAGGGATCTGCAAGCTAGGCTGGAAGAGGAGCGTGACAACAGGGCAGAGCTTGTCAAAGAGAACGAAGCACTCCAGGTGGGAAAGGGGTCTATATCTTTCATTCAAGAATATCTTTTACTCTAGAATTTTGTGAAATGCAAAGTTACAATGTTGCACTGGATGGATATTAACAAAGGTGTCAATCTTCGTGTCAGGCAAAGTTACAGAGAAAAAATCACCTTGGGGACGAAGAGATGCGCTCAAAGACTGAGCTGCACAAGGCCCTGGTAGAATCGGAGGAGCAAAGGCTCGAGGTTTCCCGGGCGCTTGTGGAGTTTCAGGTGTGCAACTTTTCTCTTTAAGCTGCTCAAGTCATTTTCGAGCCCCACGAGCCTCACCATTCTAACACACCACTCAATCATTGTGTGCCCCAGATCGACCACAATGAGATGAAGGAGGGATATGAGAGTACAGTGTTCGACCTCGAACAGAGGGTTCTGGATCTGGAAGCGAAGCAATTGACAAAATTTGTGAAGACAGAGGAGTATAAAGTAATTGGATGTTGATGTGTGATTCCCACGATTCTGTTTTGTCCAGCCACTTCCACGATTTGTGACATAACCGGATGTCGTGCCAGGGACTAGAAGAAAACTTTGAAAAAGTTAGTAGAGAGCTTTTAGAAACCCGGCTCGAGCTGCAAGGTGAACAAAGGAGGTTCGCTGAGACAAAAGATGAGCTCGACGCACTTCAAAACAAACGACCACCTACAAGGTCGGATACTTCAACGGAAATTCGCGAAGATATGAGCAACAACGGCGAAAACAACACAGGGGGAGGAAGTCTGCAGCTGAGAAAGGAAATCCAAATAAAGGTTGATTACCTGTATTTTGTAGTTCTCCTGCTCTATAACCTACAAACATGCCCCCAAGCACAAGACGAATAGACAATATGCTTCTGCTTCTGGACTCAGGACAACTTGATCAAGGACTTAAGATCCGACCTAAAGTCGACACAATGGCAGCTTCAAGAAACTTCAAGCGATTTACAAGCAGCGAAGGTGAGCATTTGACGTTGTATTCCCAGTGTTGAAACTCCACTGGCGTTTTTACGATTCATGAGCTATCTGCAGGCCAGGGTCGAAAAGTGCCGCAGCAATCATGCTAACCAGCTGAAAGCCCATCTTCAAGAATTTCTCAATTTAGCCAACAGACTGGAGATTGTCGAAAGGGATACGCAATCGGGCTTAAAACCCGAAGCAAGGGAGGCCTTCGTTGCAATTCAACGTCTTGCTGCAGATATTTCGAAGGTAACCTAGAGAAGTCTAACTGTTGAGAACGCTCCTATTTTATTCTACCGACATGAAACACGAGAATTTCATTCTGTTGCCCCAGACAGCTGCAGATGGAGATCAAGATTTACGCAACGAGCTCGAGCAAATTCGCAATCGAAATATAGATCAGCGTCGGAAGTACCAGGCATTATCGAAAGGCTACAGGGAACTTCGATATCGCTTGGGAGATATTTTGGAGGAGGAAGGTCAGGAAGCCCAGATGGTCCCTCACGAAGACGAAGTTCTTGATCAATACAGTGACAGTTTTCTCCAGGAGTACGTTTTGGCGGACGAAGGCGTGGCCAGCAAGTTGCAATTGAAAAGCGCGCCCGCCCTACAGCTAGCAGAAGCGAATCCGAAGGGGGGAAACACCAGCTCTCATGATTCGCTGAAGTTTGAGAATGAAAGACTCAGGAGCGAGTTGGATAGACTGAGAAAAGTCGATGCATGGACTCCGCTCGACGCTGTGAAAAGGGAAAACGAAAGATTGAAGTCACAGGTACAGGAACGCTTCATATATATTTCGAGATAGAACGCTCGCCCTACCAACACACATAGATGACAGTTTACCGTCCGTCCCGTTCAAACACGCACTTTGCCGACCACGCTGAGCTTTACACGTTGTCTGCACACACACACACAGACGCATATCCGCCATCTTGACACAGTGTGTTTTACGTCCCAGTTGAAATCGATCGAAGGGATGGACAGGTCGCGGGCCCAGCTCGGCTACGATATCGCAACACTCCAAGAAGAAAACGCACAGCTGCGGGCGGCAGCCACAGAGACAACGAACATTCCAGCACTGAGAACCCAAATCAAGGAGTTCACAATCAACACACAGATGGAGCTGGAGGCGTCCCTTCAAAGGGCAGAGTCCAGAGCGGCCATGGCTGAGGAGCAACTGACGAGTTTGCAAAGCTATTTGGCCAATGCGACGGTCGTGTATCAGAGGGAGATTGTTAGATTGCGCGACCTGGTTCAACCCAAACCCAAAGTGCCGTCTGGGACACGGAACGGCAAACCGCAGTGAAGGATCTTGCAGGCCGTCGTTGGAACAAGAAGACCGCGGACTGTGGAAAAGGAAAGCTGCCTTGGCTAAGAAATCCTATCTCTTCGCCGTTCCTCGGAATCGAAACGCTTGTAAACTGTAAACTATGTCACTGTAAACTGAACAGGCTCTTGCCATCCCTCGGGCATTCTTCTCCACAACACAATTTCATTCAAAAAAAAACATTCAAGTGAACAAGGCGGCAAGGAAAAAAGAGAAAATTAAGTGAAACCAAACCAACCAAAAATTACATGCGCAGAAGCCCAGAAAAATGAAGGCTGCCAAATCCTGGTTTTTGAATGGGGAAAGATGATCACAAAAAAACGGTGAAGCACGGAATGCCCCCCTGCACCCACGGCCCGCTGCTTTCCTCGCCCTCCCATCGCCCCTCAAAGTCGCAGCATTACCAGCCATCAGATACGAGACGACCTTTCCCCTCAAGAAAACCAGCGCTGGAACCTCTTTGGTTTCGTTACGAGCGAAAAGGGAAAGGTGAAAATAAGATCCCACGTTGGTCGTTCGATGGCAGACGCTTCGAACCCCCATGCGAACGACTGGAGCTGGCTCCCGGTGGACGTTTTTTCTCGCGTCATCGACCCCGTGAGCCCGCACGACATTCGTGCGCTCCGTCTCGTTTGTCGCGACTGGTGCCAGAACATCCGTCTCTCGGTGCGGAGCTTTTCGGCGACGAAGGTCGAGCATCGTTTTCAAGTGACGAAAATCGCGGAGATTTTCCCAAGGCTCGAGCAGATTTCTGTCCATTGCGACAAGCTTCAATGGGACGCTGGAGCCCTGCAACCCATACAGAGCCTGAGCGCGTTACGCAAACTGGAGATTCGCAACCCAAGTTGCGGTTATTCGCTCTACGCGCTGTCCAGGCTGAAACGCCTCACGGAATTGCACATACTCCAGAGCGCCTGGGAGCCGGGGGGATGGCAGCTCGGTTTTTTGAAAGAATTGACGACTTTGAAGGTGCTGGAGCTGTCAGAAACGAAAGATTTGTGCCTGCTGTCGCGACTCCGGGGGCTGCATAGCCTCACTCGACTTACGCTCAAATATTGTGAAGGCATCAAGGGCAGAGACCTGACGGTGCTGGAAAATCTGGGGGGCCTCAGGAGCTTGGAGTTGAATGGGTTCGGGTATGACTTACAGAAACTCAAGCTGGGGGCGTTGAGCAACCTGGAGGTGCTGAATGTCGCATATTGCCAGAAAGTGGGTGGAGGGGTGTTTCTGTTGGATGCCTGCATAAGCTGTCCGAAACTCGTGGTGTTGGATTTGGGGCATTGTGAAGGGTTGAAAGATGAGGATTTCTGCGACCTCGGGGAGCTGGGCACTCTGAAGGCTCTGAACATTGCTCATTGCCGAATAGTTACGGATGCTGTCATGTTTTCGGTGTCGAGCCTGAAAAATTTACGTTGGCTCAATATTTCGGGATTGAGAACGCTTTCTTCCCAGGTGTGTGTGCATCCGTATCTACCGTTTAAAAAAAAGATGGATATGAACAGAGTTTATTTTAGATAGATGGGGAAATACCCGTAGATTTGTTTTTTGGCAGAATTAAATAATTAATTAATCAAGTTTGAAGTTCCAAGTTTTGACTTCGGTTCATGCATAAATTTTGACTAAGAATTTCCAGAAAAAGAAAACGACTTCGGGAGCAATCTGATTTTTTGTTCGGAGAGCTCAGGCATTGTCGAACCAACCAATGATGGTTCGGATTTTTTTTCTCCCCTTTTTTGGAATTTAGTTTCGCTTTCATCGAGGGTGTTGATGAAGAAGAGAAAGTGTGGAAGAAAAAAAAAGTCATGCTGTGCACACTGTGATGCATTCAAGCTCCAAGCATCGATACGCCCTTTATTTTCTTTTTGACAAAAAAAGAGTGATCCTGACAGCATCAACAAAACACAAAACAACACACTTCCCCCCCCCCAAAAAAAAACCATCCAACACGAACATAGAATCAACAACAAATGCACTCCGTTTTTTCACTCCATTTTTTTTCTACATTCCTTCTAGATCCTCTTTCATTCATCAATATTTGGCTAGGTTTATTTCTCGTAGTTCATTTATCCCTTTTTTTTGGATCCAAATCTATTTGTTTGTTTGTTTGCGAAAATTTTGTCAATATTCACTTTTTATAATAAAATAAAATCCTTGGAGATTTTTATTTCGTCTTGATGGAAGAAAAAGTGAATATTGAATAAAAAAAAGTGAATAAAGTGAATATTTTTTTATTTTTTTTTCTCCCCCTCCAGATTTTGGAATCCCTTCAAGACCTCCATAACTTAGAGGCCATGGTTGCACACTACTGCCCTTTCGTAACGGATGATGTTCTAAGAGCATGGGTGCAACTGGACAAACTCAAGCTTTTGGGCTGCGCGTGGTGTCACCTCATCACCGACACAGGCATAGAGCACGCATCCAAGCTGTCCAACCTGATCCACCTGGACGTGACGGGGTGCGATAAAATAACCAAGGCGTCTCTGGCCAGAGTTCAGAAACTGAAATCGTTGAGGTTTTTTGGGGTGCGACACACGCAGATTGCGAAGGAGGGGTTCGAAGCGAGGGCTGTGAACGATTCGGTGTGTGTGGAGCTGTGCAGGGAGGTGCTCGGGGGGCAAGCGGAGTTGCTTTCCGAAGGGGGGATGGTGGATAGCTGGTTGAAAGGAATTTGACGGGGTTGGGTTACGGGTGTTTCACACACACACGCACACACACCTATGCATGTTTTCTTTCTTTCTTTCTTTCTTTTTTTTCTTTCTTCTAGATTATGTTAAGGGAGGGAAAAAAAAATGCATCTATGTATTCTTATCTAATAGGATTTTCAGTTTCATAGGGCGGTGCTGCATTGAGTTGGCAAGGTCATTCCTCCAGCGAGAATTTGGAGTTCAGAATTTTAACCACCCCCCTTTCCCCCCTCCTTCTTCTTGAAATGGTTTTTGGGGGTGAGTGAGTGACTCTCGTTGAAAAGAAAGGAAACGTGTTTTTTAGGCAGGAGGATTTGAGTGAGTGTGTGTGTGTGTGGAAAGAAGGGGGAGGATAAATTTTGTGGGGCAAGGTTGGTTGGAGCAGTAGTTTTGGCATTTTTGCTTTGCATTTGACAAGAAATCTTGACCTTTGATATTTTGGTCCTGATTGGTGTGTGTGTTTTGGGGGATTGGGTATTTTAGGGCAATTGGTTTTTTTTTTCCTTCTTTTCATTTTTTTTTGAAAATTATACGAAATCTTGGGGAGAGTAGAATTCAAAATTCTGAATTTGTTGGGATATGTGTTTTTAGTTGAGGGAAAGAAAAAAAAAAGTAAAAAAAAAAAGAGTGAGAGTGTGAGAGCGAAAGAGAGAGATACACAGATGAGGGTTTGCAAAAAAAAAAACACAGTAAGAAAAATCACATTAAAAAAATTAAGAAAAAAATATTGAGGTTCTGGGGGCGTGTGATTTAGTTATTTGAAAAAAAAAAAGAAAGAGGAAAAAGTTGGCAATCTAGGCCATTGATTTTTTTTATTGCTTACATTAAGAGAAGTGGTGATTCACTTTTGTTTGTTTTAGCTCGAAACTTTTTCTTTTCTTTTAGCTACAGAACAAAAAAAACAGGGGGGAAAGGGGGAAGATGCTCAAAAAGAAAGAAAAAAAAAGAAAAAAACGAAAGGAAAATAGTAAACTTAGCAATTTTTAGACTAGCGATCGGTAATTGGTAGTGGTTTCTGGTCAGAGAAGAAAATAGAAAAAAAGGGGGGGGGGGGAAGGGGCAGGAAGAGAGTTGGCTTTAAATACATGTGTCTGTATATTTTTTAATGTTTTCTTCATCCCTGATTTTTTTTGTTTTTGTTTTGGGGGCTTAATTAAGATGAGGGAGAAAAAAAAAGAGGAGCATATAAACAGTCTATGCTTGTTTTTGTTTTGTTTTGTTTTGTTTTTTCCTTCTTGGTGTGCTTTTGCATCCACCCATTTGGTTTTGGGAATTTTGCCAAAAAAAAAAAAAGGACATGCAAGCAGCGGTGGTGGATTTATTTTTTTTTGGTTGTTTTTTTTTGCCATGGATCATCCATGCTGCTTTTTTTTTCACGAGAAAATTTCTGTGTGTTTTTTTGTGCTCTTGTGTGTGTGTGTGTTTGTGCGTTTCGCATTTCAAGAAAACGAAAGGGGGCAAGACGAGAATTGTAGGGGGGAGCTCATGGGAGGGGGTTTATTGAAAGTAGAGCAAGAACAGAGAAGCGGTTTGGGAAAAAAATGGAAAAAAAAGAGAGGATATCTTGGTGGGGGGGAAAACTGTGGGTGTTTCTTTGTTTCTACCTGTTGGGTGGAATCCCGGAATGCTTTCTGTTTTTTTGTTGCTTTTTCGTTTCTTTTGCCAAGGGTGGTTCATAACATAAGACTGTGAAATCAAAAGGAATGGTTAACTTCAGTTCTCCCCCACCCCCCCTCCTCCTTCCCACCCAAAAGAAATGGTCAAGAGATAATATAACACCTAGAAAATTTAGAAGGCTTTTGGAAACAAGATTCAATCCTTGTCAATAGGAAAAAGGAGCGAGTGCGATGAAAAGAAACAAAAACTAGATATTAAAAATCAGGAGTCCTAGCTCCGTTGGGTGGATTTTTTTGTTTCATATTTCATAAATAGATGGTGGTGGCGTGAGAATACTATTAGCGATCGCCAAGAAAGGAGAAAAAAAAGACACAAACAAAAAGCAAAGAAATAGGGATTTTCAGGGGGTGTATGAAGTTGTGCTGAGGCCATGGATTGTTTTGCTGCTGCTTTTTTTTTTTTTTTGATAAACGAAAATGGTGCAGTCCAGGTTTTCTTTCAGTTTCTTTTCGGAGGGTTTTCAATTGTTTTGATGTGCTATAGATGTTTTCCCTCCCTGACAATTCGATGCAGGTGGGGTTGGCTTTCTTCGGTTGATAATTTTTGAGAGGAAACGTTTGTACAGCAGATCCAACATTTTTCATCATCACCTTTGGACTTTGGCAAAACAAAAAAAAAACAGCAGGAGACGCTGTCAATAAACACTGTTCGAAGTTTTTGAAGATTTTGCATGTCATGGGCATGGGCTGCAACTCAACCTAACAAAGATGCTGCAACTCACCCTAAAAAAGATGCAACCTGATCGACAGCTGGGGTGAAACTGGGGAAACCCAATCCTCCAAAACGAACTTCTTTGGCAAGTAATTGAACAAACAACGAAAATTTGACTTGAGATCGTCAATACGCCCTTGGAAGTGGTAAAATACAGGGGAGGAAAATTCTGCAACCTGTCCAGCCTGTTTTTAACTTGTACAATACATGTTGGCTTCATCTGGACCCCTCCTCCTGTCAAAACTTATCATAAGATACACCGACTGTCAAACCCATGCGCTCATATTTCTCCAAGTATCTGTCCAACAGCATGTCATTGATCAGCTCGGGTGGGAGCGAAGGATCGAATTCCTCCTCCACTGGATCGTCTTGGGGATCTCTTTCTTTCCTCCTCTCTATGACCTGGAAGGCAAAAACGCGCTTTTTACTGCCCGCTGGAAGCGTTTCCCAGCTACCAGATCTGATGGCAGTCGCTTTGATTTTTTTTTTCCTGGGATTTCCATCAATTCAAGATACCACCAAAATAATTGTGACATAATGGCCGCAAAGACGAACCCACACACAACTTTCGCTGCTCCTTAGCATTGGATACAGAACTCGCGACTGTTTGCTTGTTTCTTAGGGGTTTGGGGTGGGTTCAGTGTAAATATGTGTATAGAATGAAGCAACGGGAGATACGATTCCCAACAATCTGAACCACACAACAACGAGGTGCAATTGAACACTGTAACAAGCTTCACCTTCCCGATCCTCTCTTGGCAGTCGACCTGGTCCCACAGGACGTCCAAGTTACCTCGCACCGGTTGGTAGGACATTTTCGCCTGGACGCCTGACCACCTGGCATCTTCTTGTCGCTGCCATGGAGGCGTGCCTGATCGATATTTCAAGACCTATCGTCGCACACAAGCGCTTATCACTTTCTCGCAACAAAGAACATTCTTGACCGCTGTTGAAGGCCAATCGCCACCCACTCATGATTGTGTTGTTGGAATGTTTATACCTCCAGTTCTTCCAAGTCGAGGTCGCTCCAGTCAGAGGCGACGCTGCTTGAAGAACCACTGGGCGCTTCGTTGAATTTGCCTTTTGACAGAGAAGCCACTTCTCACCATCTCTTTTTTGGTGGCATGTATTCATCACACGATAAGTATAACTGTAAACTATTTTGTTTAGTTAACCTGTTGCTGCTGGCGGCTGTGCGGGACAAAATGAAGCTCACTTCCTGGTTCGCTGGCAATTTTGAGTCAATGGTTGCCTACCTGCATGCCTCAAGACATTTGCCCATTTTCCTGACTGCCGCCTGTGCAGCCCCGCGTCGCTTGGTCTCATTTTGTCCACCAAACTCTTTATCTTGGACGGCTGCAACTGCTCCTGCGCCGCGTAATCCCTGGCAGCCTTTATGGCCTTCACAATCTTGTCCCTGTATTTTGCTCTTGTCACTGCTCCCCGCCAACACGACTGTGGAACACCAACAGGACATAGCACCATGTAAAGATTTCAGACAGAAAAAGTCTGGTGGGGATATGTCGGGAAATTGAAACTTGTGTGGACTTCAGGATCCTTGTCGCTGCACCTGAATAACGGCCGCCATGAAGTGCTTCAGTATCGACTTCGAGACCCAGTCCTCTGCATTCCCAAACTCTTCTATAGCCTGACCAACCCTTGAGAATCGCCGTATGTTGATTGGTTTCGGGGATTCGGAGGTTGCCTGGTAAGAAATCCGACGTCCCTTGGAAGTGACGGACTTTGATCTCCCGACTGAGCTTGTTCTGGAATGAAGAAACATATCTTTGCCCCCCTTTTCCTAGCATAATTTCTCATGATGCATTTCTATCAGCATTTTAACTTGGTGAAACGATTACTCTCTGTGATTTTGAAGGATTTGTTGAAGTAGGCTATTCAGGAATGAGGAAAAAAGGGGGGAGAGAAGAGATTGCAACAGCTTACGTCCCTCACAGGCATCTTTTATCGACACAACTTAGTATAATACCGAAGAAAGAGTACACACGTCTTGGAAAAAACGCAGAGGATGATAAGAGAGCAAATCAACGATTGACGGGGATGTAGATAGCTAACCCTGTGCAATGCGAAGCTGTGGAACACGCAGATGACTCAGACGATGCATAAGCAACAGGAGTCTCCTTGACTTTTTGCTTTGGTTTCTTTGAAGGCGCTTGGTGGTTCAGCACGCCCAGGAGCATTGCGTTTTGACGGGCGGCATTGTATCGACAATGAACACCCTGGTGTCTGGAACAGCGAGTTAGGCAAAACAACAACAACAAAGGATAATTTTATTTTCTTGAGTAAAACGATGCACATATGCCATACGTGTTCTTGCCTGATTCACTTGAGGAAGCACAACTCTCGGCATGTGTTGGTCGCCAAACTTAATTCGATGGTCTTCCAGAATCTCCTTTTGTTTCTTGGATAGGGCGGCCTTCTGATTACGATCATTGACGTCAGGAAAAGAGTGTTCCAGCTCAGAGAGAAAGGTGCTCTTCAAAGTGCTTCTTTGGCTGCTGGGATCTGGCGGGTTGAAATGAACATTCTGCGGCCTGTGCATTCCTCACGTGTTAAAGCTTGCGGACCATCTAGAATACTATGTTGTCGACAGCAAAGTCCGAGGGGAGTAAAGCTAAAACACGCGCGTTCGCATCTAATGAGTCGTAAATATTGTGGTTGCGCTTCGCGACTCCACTGCGTTCCCAACCCAAATCACACCTGCACCTCCGTAACAACCGTTCCTTTTTTTCAACGAGTGGCAAAGCCATTGGGGCACAGGTCCAGAATTCTTGTGTTCACACCATTCCTTGTTGTTGTTTGAAAAGGAGTGTAGGACACAGCAAGGTATTGAATAAAAGTTTGGTGCATCATAGCCCAACGAGACCAGCTGCATTCTTCTGTTCAGTTAGAATCGGTTGGTTACGCTCGTATTGAATTGCAGGAAAAAGCAAAGCACTTTCAAGTGTTTTGATTGCATTTCCTTCGACCGGAAAAAAGGCAAATGGGTTGTACTTATGGTGTGGGATGAAAAAAATGGAACATCCTTTTCACGTAGGAGAGCACTTTTTCCAGTACCCAAGTAATTACTTATAACACTCTCTTGTTTCTGTGTTGTGCTCGTTTATGATTTAGCACAACACAGAAACAAAAGAGTGTTATAAAAATTCAATTCAAACTATAGTCAGACACGCCAACTCGTTGCCTCAACGAACTACCACGGATGGAGGACACGCGGAGCAAGAAAAGGGAACCCAACTGATCTTTCCTGGCCTTGACAAAAGACAACTAATTTTCGTTGGCTTTCTCTGGGCAAATCGAGCACTACTCTACGCATTTACGGAGGAGAATGAGGTACTTAAGATACAAAGAAAGACACTCTCAAGTGCGGTCGTTCACAACGCAAAAGCAAGTTAGCAGCAACAGCTGCTCCTATTCCTTGAGACGTCTAGCGGACGGTTGGATTGCTGACCGGTCAACCAATCGATAAACCGTCCAAACAACAGTCCAGGTCCTACGTAAACTTATCACCTATTGATGGAGGGCAGTGGCATTCGATTGGCGCCCTTTTTGCAAACAAAATACCCGAATAAGGGGAGGCTATTATCATGGATAGTCGGGTTCAAGGCTTTGTGCCTAGCTTCTCCCCCGTATTACATTTTTCTTGGTTGCCATATCACCACTTTGAACTCTCATTGGAGGCAGGCACTGCCTCCAATACATTGGCTCCCAATCTTTTCGCAGAAAAGTCTTGCCAGGGAGTTTTTCAATACTCTGAATTGTACTCTCCTCTCAACGTTTACAAATGCGCTTTTTCACCTCCTGTTGCTTATCGAAATAAAAACTGTAGCGCCGCAAACCACACACTGATATGTCCTTGCCAATATCGAGTTCTCTTTAGTCTAACAAGGACTCTTAACCAATTGGAATGCGGGTCTGCCCCCCAACATGAAAGCCTGGGGTGGTTTGAGAAGACACGCTTTGGCCACAATCCAACACACGCGCGCTTAACTTGCTGGAGGGCGGGCCCTAGGAAAACATCCTGCTTCTCCGCCAGTGTACGTTTCCAAGTTTCATTTGCAATAAGGTTACCTATGTAACTTTGATATTCAGTGTTGTATCGTGTCGAGTCGCAGTTATTTCACATGATGCTTTAGAGTAATTTAGTCCTGTTGACCAGGAAGGGATCTCCTGAAATGAAAGAAATCAAATCTGGGGATGTCAGAGAATGCCTTGACAATGAATAGAGATGACGAGGGATGTTTTTTTTGGGTTGCCAGCTTCAATTTTGCAGCCTTGAATGGTGGCCAAGGAGTAAATTTTTGTTTTGTTTTGGATTTCAGTACAATCTGCTTGAGCTCTTGTCAAATGAATGAATTTTCGGCTTGTGAGACGTGTTGAGAAATATAACGAGTGGTTTGTTTTCTATTGTGTGGGGCGTTTGAAAGGTTTTGGGAAAGGTGCTGTGTAAGTTGCCCATGATATGGCGAAAGAACAAGTTCCTACCCTTCGATCAAAAACACCCGACTCCTTTTTCTCTGCTGGCCCTCCTCTTTACAGTTATTATTTTTTTAAACTGAGGAAAGAAGTAGAGGAAAAACCTCTGGTCACCAAATCATGAAAATGTGCAACTCCATCCACGAAGATAAAGTTGATCTCTGTACCGCCTGTACTACGTATCGTTTTGATCAGCGATGAGAATCACATGTGCAATCAAATACGGCTAGACCTAGCGATGAAGAATCAATCATATTTGCCAATTAATAAAACCACCCGAGGTTCACCATCTCGTCATTGAAGCAAAAATGAAAATCCGACCGTTATTATGAAGGCTCCGGGTACTTTGCCAGTTTCCGACCTCTCTCTACACGTAATCTTTTTTTGTTACAATCCCAAAATGAGGCGGCTGGATCCAACAATATCACTTTCACCCTTGCAATCGTGGCATTTTTTTCGGTTTTTTCAACCTATGACTGTATATGACTGTGTGTGTATATCTGCAGTTCAACTACGTTCGGATCGTATTTTTTTTGTCTGGGCGTCTTTCTTCCTTCACAAAGCAAACTCGCTGTCCCCATCGACATTCTCCCCCAAAATCCTATCAGCTATATCCTTGTAACTCTTGACATCGACCCCCCACAGCCACACATCAATCCCAGCATCCCTGGCTCCCCACAGATCATTCCTTCGATCGTCCCCGACATGAACCACCTGCCAAGGCTCCATCCCCACCATCTCCAACCCCTTTTCGAAAATCACGGGGTTTGGCTTTTCCGCTTTCACTTCTGCGGAACACACCACCTGATCGAACAGATGGCCCAGCTTCAGGTCGTGCAGCAAAGGCCTCAATCGGGTGTCGAAATTGCTGACGACCGCGGTTTTCACCCCCTCATCTTTCAATCGTTCCAACGCATCTACTGCACCATCCGGGATAGACCATGCCTCCGCTTTGCCATAATATGAGTACAAGGTTTCGAACAGGATTTCGTCGGAGGAGCCGGTGGCTTCTTGGACGATGTATCTCCAAAAATCTCTCGCATCGCCGACATATCTGGGGGAATGAATTTTTTTGTCATGTGTTTTTGTGTTTTTTTTTCTCTTTTCGAGGATGTACGAACATATGTGGCAAAAAAAAAGTTGATTTCCAGACTTCTGAAAGGGTGCGTCTGGCTGACAATGCCCAACCCAAAATTGAATTGAAATAAAAAAAACGTCTCTTTAGGAAACGCAACCAATTGATGTACTTAGTATAAAACTATACGAATAAACCCATGTGCATAAAGTAGTCCACATATGATATCATATGACATATGATATGATATCCAGCAGCATTCACATATTAATTTTCCCTCAAAATGAATTCTTAATCCAAACATCTGCTGGCCACCGAAATTCATACAGCAAAACTACCATCCAGAAATTGAGCACAAAACAAATCACAGATTCTCTACATAGATGTATGTTATAATATATTTTCTATCATATATGTCATCCACCCCAAACGAAAAAAAAAACACTGGGGAAAAACACTGAGAGGGTTTCCAAAAAAAAAAGTGAAAACGACAGAAAGAAAAACACAATATATATAATATACCTAAGGGTGCTTTGAGCCCAGGGCTCTTTTTTAGGCCTCGTTTGAAAAGCTCTCCTATACTGCTCCAGGATTTTTTCCTCGCTTATCTGTATCCCCCTTTTCGCCGCGAATTCTCTATAGACGAACCCCACAGGCTGGGCTGGCAGCAGCAGAGTGCCCGCCACATCCAGAAACAAACAGTCATATCTGCGCTTCTTGCCTTCAACGGAAGGCGACGCCGATGCTAGACATCTCCAAGGATTTCCGCACGATTTCAACGGCAGACGCCGCAAGCATCCCAACATGATCATCAAACATCAATGGGGTCGGAAGGGGGGTCAGGGAAAACCCATACAACAACATGCACAGCAATCTGTGGGTTAGAGTTTGGATGGATCGGGAGTTTGGTACATGTACTGGTACATGCGTGCGTGAGACTGTGGGGTGGTTCGATCGAGGAGAGATTCAGCCACGTCAAGCGACATCGGCCTCTTCAGGGTTTTTCTTGAGGAGGTTTTTTCTTGAGTAGGTTTATTTCTTTTTGAATAAGAAATGAGTGCTGCATCTTCCCAAGAGGTAGTGGAGGTTCTCTGAAGTATTTATTTATAACCCAATCAATGAGTTTGCTTACTAGATGGTAAAATCGTTTGCCACCGTGGAACGTGGTCTAAGCGACATAGTTTAAGAACAATTCGAGATTGGGGGGAAACCCCTGGCAGGCAAACCAGGGAAGGAAAGCCAGAAAATCTGAGCCAGCATGTCAGACTCCTTTTGTCAGGATTCATGTAAGGTATTTGACATGAGCAAATACAAACATCAAGATGTGTCCATAGCTGAGTTTCGTTCTGCCACCAACAAAGATTTCGTTTTCATCTCAGGGGGATTTCAAGCTGTTTTCTTATTCATCCCTTTCCGAGCCGAATAAAGAAATTGGCACCGACCAATTCCACAAAAAAAAAAAAAAAAAAAAAAAAGTTTAAAAACAATGGAGCAAGAACAAACAGAGAACGGAAAAAAAATGAAGAAAGAGGGGGGAAGTTTTTTTTCAAAAACAATTCACCGCCCACCAATAAATAGGCCGAAACCACCAAAGTCTTTCCCCCCCTCCACCCCACCCCACCCCCCCTTGATTTGTCATGATATCCAGGAGAAAAAAGCAAAGCTCCGGAAAGCAAAATCCACAATATTTCCCTCCACTTAATGATGGTTCATGAGTTCTTGATTGATCAAGGTGAGAAAATGCGCTTTTCCCACAGCTCGATCATTTTTTGTTTCGATTTCAACTTCCCCCCTCACTCGAGGGGAAAAAAAGAAAAAGAAAAAACCAACACAAAAATAAGCACTCCGATTTCTCCTTCTCAATTTTTTTTTCCCTCATCTTGTTCCGAAACGAAACTGAAAAAAAACCAAAAAAACTTCGGTTTCTCGTTTCGGAAAATTTTTCACAAATCCCTGTAGTCCTTTTTTCTTCCTGATTGCATGTGTGGATGCTTTTGTTTTGTTTTTTCTTCCAAAAAATTCCCCCACCCACCCACCCCATTCCTTTTTCTTTTTTCTTTTGTAATTGTTTTGAACCCTTTCCCCACCCAAACTTACTGAAGAGACGAATTTACTGGGGAAAAAAAAGCAAAATGAATAATCCCAGCCACAAATCGTGGAAATTTTTCTTTCCCCTTCTTTCAACAATGTAAAAATCAACCATCGGAAAAAAAGAGAAAATTCAAGATTACTCACAATTAACCACTTCTTGTATCTTCTTTGCGCTTTTTTTTTTCACTTTCCATTTTCCCCGACATCATTTTTTTTCCATTTCTCATGCGGACTAGCATTTATCAACCAGGAAAAAAAAAAAAAAATCCAATTAGTATTTTTCCCTGTACTTTCTTTTTCTTTTAGCCTGTCCGCTTCATCTCTTTCAAGTAAAATCATATGCCAAGAAAAAAAAATTCCAGCTTTTCTTTGGTGATATTTTCCCCCCCTTATCAATCTTGAAACCCCCACCCCCCTTTCTGTCTACACACAAATTTTTCCCCTCCTTTTCAGCCCCTCGTTTCTTTTCGACAAAAAGAAACGGATGGAAAGAATCCCAACCATAAACAGAAAGAAAGCATAAAAACCAAGGAAAAAAAAACCACCACCAAATTTCCTAGAATCCCATAAGAAGCATTTTGACAAAAAGCCTCGTGCCTTTGTTTGCAATGCATAAGTTTCCCTTCATTTTTTTTTTTGTTCTTTTTTCATTAATTTTTTGGTCAACTCTCCCCCCCCCCCCCAAAAAAAAAAAAACCTCCCTTTTTCTGAATCATAAAATCCCATCAGGATAAGTTCTGGTATTTTCCATTCTGGATAATAACGAACGAGGGCAAAAATCACACCGAAACGCCACAACTCCAAATAAAACTTGAAAAAAAACGAAACAGTACTTTGTGGCATATGTTGGGGCAAACCTTTCAACAGTTTATGGCGAAGCCATAATTCACTTTTGTTCCAACCCCCCCCCAAACACTGTTTTTTTTCTTCTTTTTTTCCAATTTCGCCCCCATCCCCTGATCTAAAAGTTCGTCAACTTCTTTTTTCGAAAAAAAGATATAAAACCCAGCAAAAAACAGAAAACTTACCCTCTTTTTTTTTTCAAACATATATATAGATATGTTAATTTTTCTGTCCCCTAGCGAAATAATTTTCTCTCGATGCCAAACTCTGGCCCCTCCCATTCCCAACATCTTAAAACAAGCTTAACAGAATATCTATTTTTTTATTTTTTTTTCCTCATCTTTTTTTTCAAGATGTTCTTTTTCCCCCCCTCTTTGATGCGGAGTCGAATAAATTCCGACCTCCTCTTTCTTTTGTCTTTTTTTTCTTTAAATCTCCAAACAATCGTTGTTGTTTTTTTCTTTTCCTTCAATAGGACAGCTAGAAAAATAATGCATCATGCCAGCTCATCAATATTTTTCGATTTCCCAGATGGAGAAATTCACCTATCGCATGTTTGTTTTTGTTTTTCTTTTTTTTTTGCCCACTTTTTTCTTCAACATTTTTTTTTTCGGTTACGCTCTCATCCTTCTTTTGTTTTTAAAATTCCTCCATTTTCAAATTCTCGAGCGTTTTTCGACCCCCTTCCCATCCCTTTAATTTTTTTTTTTATACCTCCCTTCGTTTCGAAGCAGGTAAAAAAAAATAAAATAGGAAGTCGAAAACTCACACAACAAAACAACAATAAAAAAAAAAAAGACAGTCGTATATCTGTAAGCATGTGTTGGCTGCATAATGCATAAAATGTCAAAACTCCCCCCGTCTTTTGAATATCAAATCATCTATGTGAAAAAAATATATCACTGGGAAAAAAAAATGACAAAAAGACACCCTCATGTGTTTGTTTTCCGACATTTTCCCCATTCCTTATTTCATTTCTGTTTTTCTTCCCCCTTCTTCATAATTTCCCGTCGATACCCCCATGACTGACTCTTTTTGTCCTTTTCGATTTCCCCCTTTTTTCTTCTTTTTTTTTTCAAAAAGAATTATTGATACGTAAAAACCAGAAAGGGGAAATTCAGTGTCTAACAAAAAAGAAAACTCATCTCTGATGAGTAATACAGCACACACACACATCATTATGTAATCCACCAAAAACAACGGAAAAAACAATATGGATATATAAGATGTATATATCCAAGGGGATATCCCAAAGCATATCAAATGCACTGATAAAAAAAAAGATAAAAAAAAACACTCCTGTAAATAGCAATCCCCACAGATTTTCCCTACCGAAAAAAGCGAATAAAAACGCCTGATCGGAATTTATCCTCTCTTTATCTTCTTTTTCCATTCCTCTGTATTTCTTTCTGGAAAAAAGATTTCCTTTTTTCCCTTTCTCACCCAATTAAAAAAAAAAAAAAGAAATGAAAAGTAAAGTAAAGTAAAGAAAATATCACAGATATAATTTCAAAAAGAAAAAAGGAGCACCGCCATTAAATGTGAAAGCAGTTTTTTTTCCGCTTTTTCTTGAATTTTTGTTTGTTCCTTTTTCGTACTCTCGTACTTTTTTTTAGTCCCCTTTTTGAACCCCCATCTTTTCCGCAAGCATCAACTTCTTTTCTTTTTTTTTCCCTTTCAAGAGAAAAACACCCATTTCCCCAATAACCCTTTTTTCCTTTCCTTTCTTTTTTTTTTCTGAACTCCAAATATCTTGAGCTTTTTTTTTTGTCTTTGTTTTTTCATCCCTTTTCCGATGAATAAAATCATACTTTTGATTTCTGTTTTTAACCTCCTCCAAAACTTCCTTTGTCAACTTTTTGCTTTTCCCTCCCTCTGTATATTTCCTTCTCTTTTTTGCAAAGCAAGGAGAAAAACCACAAATCCATTTACCATAAAAAAAGACGAAGAAGAAGATAACGAAAATGATTGAATGATGTGGCTTGACTATTGAATAAAAGCTGTCGACGATTTTCCCCAATCCCCCTGTTCGCTTTTTTTTTGTTTTCCCTTCACGAAATTATCCTCAGCGAGTGGGGCCAAAGACGGGGAAAAAGAAAGAAAACCCCCCCCCCAAAAAAACAACAGCAGATATCGTCAACTTTTTTTTTTTTTTGAATATGATTTCGGGCAGGGGATAAGAAAAAACAAATATCACAAAACCACTTTCGAAAATCTTTCTTTCTCTCTCTCTCTCTCACTTTTTCCCCCCTTACTGCAGACACTTTCACTTTTTTCTGTGTGTGACCCTCTCACACTTTTCTCTCACTCTTTTACCTCCTTTCCATCCTCTTTGTTTTGTTTCGTTTCTCTCTCTCTCTTTTTTCGTTTTTTTTTCCTCCAACCAGAAAAAAAAAACAAGAAGAGACGAAACACACACACACAATTAAAAACAAGGAAAAAACAGAAACCCACTGTTTTCCTTTTCTGGCACCTCCCGCCCCCAAAAAGAATTCCCGCAGAACCAATAAAACTGGAATCACCAGCGGCCTCGAAAGTTTTCTTCTCATCATCAGCATTTCTTTCCCCACCCGAGCAACCCCTCCACTTTGCTTTTCAACCCCTCCCGTTTTCTTTTTTCATCTGTTTGGGGCTTCCTCATTTCCTGCAAATAACACCACCACCAACAAAGACTCACATCACATTTTTCTAACCTCCAATATTCAAGAAGAGAATTTTTGGCATCCCTGGGCTCCAAAAACCAAATAAAACATATCTTCCAGGGTCTCTCTTTTGCTGTTTTATGGGTTGGCTGCAGAGATCGGAAAAAAGGAATGGGGTTTAGGGGGAAAAAAACTCACGTCTCTCTGTTCTTTCTCGGCTTTGCACATTCCAACGGAGTTCGGCGAGGAAAACCCCCAATGTCCATATAATTAATTAACAAAGTTCACATCACATTTTTTTGGCTCATGCATTTCACTCCATATCTCTACCTTGTGCCTCCAACCGGTCACTGGAGAGAGTCGCGGTTGATTCGGAGGCGGCTGTTGCTGTTTCGGATTCGGGGCTTGGGGGCTGGGGGATCCGGCTTCAGGCAGACCACCACGACCGTCACGTTGTCCTTGTGGGCATCGGACTTGACGGCCGCTTCCACCTGTTCAAAAACAAAACACACACAGTTCTCGGTCAGCAAATCGGCCCCACAACAGGAGGGAGGTATTAGTCATCCACACCCCAGGTGACTGAAAATGGTAACTAAAAATGGTAACTGAAAATTTTGGGGGGGGGAATACACCGCTGCTTTTTACCAACATGAAGAGCCTTCCAAGTTTGAATGTGCTGGGATTCTTCCCCAGGATATGACTGATTGATGTGACTGATGAATGACTAAGTGTGAGGAAGGTTGGTCGTATAATTGGGTAAAAGCGTCAACTCACCACTGCCTGTGACGCCTTCGTCGGGCAGTTGAACTTCCTCAGGCTGTCCCGGACGAGGTCCACCACGGTTTGGCGCCTCATCCAGACGCCATCGGAAGTCAACACCAAGAATTCCTCGGCGTCCCCCAGCGGCACCTCGCAGACCTCGGGGTCGGCGATCAAAGGCCCGCTCCCATCCAGGCACTTGAGATGGGGCAGGTGGTGGTCGCCGATGGCTCTTGAGACGGCGAGGTCGCCGTTCAAGTAGCCGTCGCAGTCGACGAAGCCACCAGCGGCCTCGATTCGCCTGCGCTCGGTTGGGGAGTCGGGCTTGTGGTCGTTGGTGAGCTCGCTGGCGACGCCGTTTCGCGACAGAATCGCTCGGCAGTCGCCCGCGCTCGCCAAGACCATCCTCCTCCCCAACACGACAGCGACGAGGGCGGTGGTCCCGGATGGACTCAACCGCCCCGCCGCGGCCTCCTTCCGAAATTCGGAGTCGGCGCGTAGGAAGGAGGCGCGCTGTCGAACACAAACACGACAAAGCCCACACGTCAATCAACCGACAGCCGCCGTGCAAGCGAAATCAAGCCTTGTATTCGTTCTGAGGCGCATGGCCATGCTCGTGTATTGTCGCAAAGAATTCCAACGTCGCGGAACTGGAGTCCGCTGACGACCTTGAGAATTGTCGAAACGACCAAAAAAGAGGGATAGAAAACATCATCAAAGAAGAAACCGTTTCGAAAACTTGAGGAGGGGTGGCGCTCGAACCAAGAAAGAAAGGCAATGGCGCAAAAAGAGTGACAAGAGATGCTGGGAAAAAGAACAGAAACGAACAAGAAACCCTGGCGTGAGCTCACCAGCGCCACCCCGAGGTCCCTCCTCAGGTTTTCGTCCACCAGCGTGTAGCGAAGGAGGTTTTCGCTGGTGAACTTGGCCGCGTCCTGGCCACCATGCCCGTCGCACACCTGTTCGAAAACAACCCACCAAGAATGAGCGCAAACCCTCGCCACACAATCAAACACCGAATCCCTCGCCTCTCCCACTCCGGACACTCGAGCAGCAACCCACCCAGCGATAACACCTCCAACTGATGCTCAAAAACTCGAACTGCTCGAAAAACTCACCACAAAGAAGCCCCGCAAGAATTGGGGCCCTCCTGCCACGCTCCAGAGCGCGAAGTCCTCCATGTGCGGTCTCCCGCCCATGTCGTTCGCGACACCAGGCCTGAGGTTGGCAGGGTGCGCTTGCTGGTGGGGCTCGGCCTGCACCCCTCGTCGACCACCGAATCCAATTCTCCGGAGCACGTTTCCCATGTCGAAAAGCTCGCTTCCCGGGTTGCGTCGTTCTTTCGGGCCCTTTTTTTTTCCCTGCAGCGCTGTGGGAATCGTTTTGGAGCAGCTGCGAATACGGTTCGAAGATGCGTTTTCAAACTCGTGCGGGAGTCTCGCTTCGAGACGAAGTGAAATGGGGGTGGGGAGGCACGATTTCAGCAGGCTCGATGGTACTGCGCCGTACTCGTTGCTGGAAAGACGTCAGGTGAGCGAAGCTCGTTCTTGCGGCCGCAACACGCAGATCAGTGGAAGATTTTGTTTTATCTTCTTTCACGAACGTACTGCGCTGTACAGATTTCGATCGCCAAGCAGGCTGTTTATCAAAGTGTTTTGCAGGCACAACCGCAAAATCAGCTGATCCTGCAGGACACAGCCCAGATTCAAGAATTGCGCGCGAATACACCCAGTCCGTCACGTGGTCTTTGCTCAGGTTGAGAAGGTTTTTTTTCGGGGAGTCATACTCCCCGAAAATGCAAGGAGCTTTTCCAGTTTTGTGGGGAGTGTGGGCTCCTCCATTCTCATCATTGGAGTTCTCAGGCCAACCCCATTGATGTTCTCAATGATGTTTTGTCTGGAGTTCTCAGCCAGCACACAGGGTCAGGAAATAATACAAGAGAGTACAGCCCACGGTGAATACAGCCAATTGCTTACAGATTGCCACCATTCAGCCATTCCGCAGTGTATCGTAAACCCCCCCTCTCTCTCTTCATCCAATGTTAAAACTCTTTTCGTTGTGTTTTTTTTTGTTCCAAGCAGCAGATCCTTTATAAAAGAAGACTGTCAAATGATATGAGCTGCACTACAATCAATTCAATGTGTCCATCCATGAAACGAGATCACTTGCGCGCATCAATTCCTTTTTCTTTTTTCTTCTCCCTCCCGTCGATTCCCTCGAAATTTTACTCTCTTTTGTTCTTTTCCTTACTTAAAAAAACACATTGATATCTTTTTTAAAGAAAAAGAAAAAAAGGATCCCTCAGAATTCCTCCCTTCACCGAATAAAATCTCAAGGGATGATCTCTCTTTAGTCCCCCCCCCCCCCCCTTTTCTCCCTATTTTTTTTCCGAAAAAATAAAAAAATGGGGTGGCTGCCAGGGCAACTCTCGATTTTGCTCATCCCCCCCACCCCTTACTTTTTTTTACTTCTTTTTTGGTTAAGAATCGAGGGGATGCCAATTTTTTTTTTCTTTCCGGTCCAAACTTCGTTCAGAACAGCGGATGCCTGGCGCAACTCCTGAAATTAAATCTCCCTTTTCGTTGCAAAATCCCTTGGGATGGGACACACTTTTTTTTTTCCTTAAGAATCATATCCCCCACAAATCAGCGCGTTTTCCTTTCCCCCCCCCCGCCCCACACACACTCGCACACAAAAATCCCCCAGAAAGCAAAAAGAAGAGACAGAGAAGAAAAACAATGACACCACTGAGATCTGCAAGCAGTAGTAAATCCCCTTCCTTTTTTTTTGTTCAATCCCTCCCTCCTGTGTATTTGCCTTTTTCCCACCAATTAGATTTTTGATCGTCCGATGGACCATTGTTAAAAAGTCCATATACTCAAACATCGATTTCTTCTTTCCATGACCACCTCCATATTTCGTCGGCTCAGCTTCCACCTCATTTTTCTTTTCTTTTCTTTTTCTCTTTCTCTTCTGTTTCAGCTCAATGCAGGATCGCTGTTTCGCCCCCGAAATATTAAAAACAAAAAGGCCTTTTTCTCTTCTTCTTCTTTTCCCCTTTTCGATATTTTTCGTCTTTTGTATTTACTGATGGGCGCATCGCACCCTCTGGCCACCACGTTCATCATCCGAATCGCTGCTGGAATAACCTGCCCGGTGCTCCTTCCCATACCTAGCTCTGGCCTTCAGCTCATCCTGTATGTCAGACACCTTCGACATCTCAGCATCGACCTCCTCTTCATCGTCCGCAGCCATTTCCGAGGGTTCGGGGGGCGGCCCGAAAGCGCTGATCAGCGCCTCCTTCTGTTGAGGTGTCACCGCATCCGGGAATTTCACGTCGAAATGCACGTACAGATTTCCTTTCATCATCGGTCGGCCATGAACCGGCATCCCCTCCTCCTCCACCCTGTGCCAGGAATCCGGCTGAATGACGCAGCCCTCCGGTGGCGTTATGTGAATCACTCGATTGTCCATGTGTCGGATGGAGAACTGGGCTCCGCACAGAGCTTCCACCAGCGAAACTTCCTTCTCGATGACCAGGTCGATGTTCACTCGTTTGAATTTCTTGTGGTCTTTGGCATCCACCAGGAAAATGACATCCCCAGGCAGCATGCTGGGGTCGGAGTATCCGGCTTCCCCTCTGAAAGTGATTTTTTGTCCGTCTTTCATTCCTGGATCGATGATTACCTCGAAAACCTTGCGGTCCTTCACCAAAGCACCTCCATCGCATTTCGGGCAAATATCATCTGTGGTTTTAAGGGGGGGGAAAGGAAAACAAAAAAAAAACACTCTTAGCATTCAAGCCAACATGGCCACGAAAAAGAATAACACAGAATTTAACAGAACAGAAATCGGAACTGGCACCAGAGTGGCGAAAAAAACCAAATTCATGTCAGTTTGCCACATATAACACAATTACCACCAAGTGCATGTACAATGGACCATTTCCAGCACTGAAGTGGACCGAAAGGGTGTTTTGTTTCGTTTTGTTTTTCCTCTCCTAACCTTTGGGGGGTGCGTGGCCTGAGCCTGAACAAACTGAACACCTCATTTGCATTTGTTGGATCATCCCCGGAGCCAATTGCTTGATTCTGACTTCAGTCCCCGACCCATTGCAAACCTGATGATCATAGGTACACACACACTTGCTTCAACAATTTTTCTAAATTCACATGCATTTTTACCGGTCCCCCAGAACAGCGTTTTCCCCAGAAAAAAGGGGGGGGGGGAAATCACCTCCCAATGTTCGGAGGGACACAAAAAGAATTAAAAACGACGCAGCAGAAATCCCCTCCACAACGTGCAAGCAGCAGTCAAAATGCTTCGACAATTGATGTTATATAGTGGTGGGCAGCCATCAATTTTCGGAAAAAAACCTGTATATATATATATATCCTTCCTACCTTGCAATCGTATCGTTCTTTTGATTTGGTCCCCGTCCCTTCGCATGGAACGCACTTAATTTTCCGGGTCAGCGCCAGCTTCCTGCAGCAACCCCCACACGAGTCAACATCCCCACCACAATTCTTTTCAAAAAAAAAAAGGGGGGAAAACAATCTGTAAATCCATGGAGCCAGCCAGCTATCCATAGGAAAAAAAACAGAAGCGTTGGTGCCTCCAGATATGTTCTCTCCCTCAATTAACCCCCCTTTTCTTCGAAATTTTTTTATTACCTGGTTGCACCGTTGTACAGATCCTCCAGCTTCACAGAGATTTTGTGAACTATGTCTTCCCCCTTAGCATCCTGCCTCCTTCGGCTGCCGCCGCCGCCACCGAACATGCTTTCGAAGATGTCTTGCATTCCGCCGCCACCACCGCCGTTCGCGGCACCCTCCTTGATTGCATCTTCACCATACTGCATCCACAAAACACCACCTCAAAAATTCAAATTCCAAATTCGAATTCAATTGATCGAAGCAAAAAAATCTTAAGTAAAATATCTGGATTTATTGCCTGTGTGAGATTTTACATTTCTGTTCCATCATAGGAGGGGAGGTTCAGAAAAAAAAATGATGTGGCAAAAAATTGAGGTCTCCGAAAAGACTAAAATAAACACGGAAAAGGGGGACACCCGATTTTTTGGTTTGTGTATTTTGTCTGCTTCCTTGGGATGAACTTAAGGAAAAAATGTCGAACAAAAAAAAATCCAAAGGAGCTTTTTTTTTTGTTTTTATAAACCAAGCACTCTGCAGCAAGAATGAGGTCTGTTCCTGATCCAACACTTGGGTAGTTTCAAGGGAAAAGAATTGAAAAAAAAAACAGCCCTCCCACCATATCCAAAAAAGGTGGCATCCACTAGGTGAAATTTCATTTATGGTCTTATTGCAATTACTTTTTTTTAATCGTTTTGTATTAAATGCTGTCTTTTGTTTTCTCTTTTTTTGTGTGTGGGGGTGGGGGGGGGGGAGAGGGGAAAGGCAGAAAGAAGAAGAATATACCTCGTCATAGATTTTCCTCTTTTCCGAATCCTTCAGAACTTCGTAAGCTTCGTTAATCTCCTTGAACTTCTCAGGGTCGCCACCTGCATCCACAGCGACGACGACGATTTTCACTCACCAGTCCAAGGCTTCTTTTTCAACGACCAAAACGTATCGGCATCCCCGCTCTATCCAGTCGATCGCAGATCCGCAAACAACCCACACACCACGGACAAAAATTCCCCTCCCCCTCTTCCCCCCCTCCCTTTCCACGTGATGAAATCAAAAACTGGTTCCAATCAACTCCCCATCTCCCTGTTCACAGTCCACCAACTCGTCGATTCGCTACCTTTGTCTGGGTGATGTTTCAGGGCCAGTTTCCTGTGGAGCTTCTTGAGCTCCTGCTCCGTTGCGCTTTTCTCCGCACCCAGCAATTCGTAATATCGAGTGTTGTTCGAGCGAGGTCGTTGGCTAGGCATCGGCATCCCGCCGAAGAAGGGCCCGTGGCCACCGAACATGACTGCAACCCCCCTCCGCTCAGGTAAAAACAGGTATCAGGATAGATTCCACTCTCCTCAGCGGGAGCAGACGGAAGCGAAAAGTCTCTCCGGAAGGAAATTAAAAGAGCGCCGATGGGGAAAAAGAAATGGCCTCCCTTTTTGAACAGCAAGAAGGGGAAAATAAATAAAACAGAAAAAAAGAAAAGCTTCCTGTTTTGTTTTCTTTTCCTTTTCCTTCAAGATTTTTTTTTCGTTCTTCTTTGTTTTTTTTTCGTCGTGGTCGAATAAAGAGCGTATCAGACGAGACGAAAATGTTTCCTATTTATCCTTCTCTGTCCGGTGTCGTCTCCGAAAGCGATGCTTTGAAAATGGGTGGAAGAAGCAAACACCTTTCCCAAAATCTGCCCTGAGGAAATCAAATAGAGGGGACGTGGGCGTGGTTTCGTGTGCGACGCGAAAAGCAACTTCTAGAAGGTCTGGATGGTGGAGGAAACATTCCGAGACGCTTTCCCCCATCAAATTCAAAAATTTGACGACTTTGCGATATTATGGACCACCCCCCAAAATGAGAAAATCCCCCCCCCCCCCCAGACACACACACACCTTGCGTCGATTCTTTCCTTCGATTGTTTCGTTTTGTATTTTTTTGGTCGTTCAGGGTTTTTTTAGGGGCTTTTCGAATTTTGTGGTGTTGGGAAATCAGGAACAGAATGCTGTCAGGTTCTTTGGACGAAGTTTCTCGGAACTCGATTTGGGAGGAGCATTGCAAAAAGGAAACGCGGACGCTTCGTCTCAATGATCATTTCTCCATCAGCGATCCGAGGAAAAGTACGGCACCCCAAATCCATTCACCGATATTTCCCCTTTCAACGAGGAAGAAAAATCTTCAACAGATCAGGACAGTCATGGTCCACGGTTTTTTCTGTGAAGTATTGTCACATGGATGGTTTTGGGGGAAGCAGGAGGGAGGGGGGGAGGGGGCAATCTCCTCAATTAAAGCTTCTTTTGGTTCCTTTGATTTTCACTAGCCAGGATCAATTACCCTCCCAATCATTGATTCCAGTCAAGCATATCAACAAAAAAAAGGGGAAAAAATGGCCGTATAAAATCAAAGAATGCATCCCAGGGAAGAAGTCCGGTTGCTTATGCTCATCGAATGTTGGACCTCACATCTCATTTCCTGAACCCGGGTTCAAAAGCCGGCACGTGGAAGCCTAAGACAAAACCACACATCAACTCTAACCTTCTTTCTGTTTTTTTTGTCTCCTTTGCTTCATGCAGTGACCATTCTTCCAGACAAACCGAACTACGTGATACCGACGCCCAATCCCGACCCCTCCACAGTGATGTCAGCAAAGAAGGAGCTCCAAGAATTGTGCGACATAAAGGACGCCGAGAAATTGCCTGCTGAAAAGTACTGCTTGCCAATCACAGGAAATCAAGATTACGGCTTCATTCACAAGCCAATGGTAACCCAACCCACCCACCCACCCATCCAACCAACATCCAAAGTACTTTATCAACATGTCACATCTTAATGCACGCCTCAATGGTATTGGCTTATTGGTTGTTTATGCAACACCGAACTCCCACAGAAACAATAAAGACAAGGATACGTTACTGTTACTTTTATCGCTGTCATTTCAACGACTAATGAAACCCGAAAACCTCACCCAGAACCAATGGGTAGCTCTCTGGACAGCCAACACAATAACTACTGAAGCACAGTACCTTTTCCTGATCGGTGCATTGTTGTGGTGTCGATCGAAATGCAGGTGAAACAGAACCCCATGTTCGTCTACCCCAAAACGACGTGCGATGTTACAGATTATGCAGACACATATGCTTCCATGGCAGGCACATCGCCTTTCGCCAGGAAAGAAGGGGAGGGCTGAAAAACTCTCTTTTTTCAGAATTTTTTCAAAAATAAGACAGAATGGGACAGGACAGATGGTCTCTGTCGAAATAGGGCTATCTTTTCGTGGGATCGATTGTTGGTGGAATTTTTGACATGTCGGTCCAGACCTTCAGATATTTCAACAATTTTTTTTTAATCTGAGAAAACCTCTCCTGTTTGGTTACATCCCTACGATCGGCAGCAAAAAAATAATTAAAAAAAATCCACCTCCATCATTGCCGTACCTCTATTTTTGTGTGTTAATGTGTCTGTTTTCTTCGGCTTTTGTTCCTTTTTCTCTCAACAGGAAAAGTAGAAATTCACTGACACCACCAAGGTTTGGAAATCCTCTCCAGTCCAACAAAACAAATACCCTTCATTAAAACCTCCAATTACTCCCAAAAAAAGTGACATTCCATCATCCTTTGTTCCCCCCCCCCCTCTCTACACAGGTCAACAATTTGCTACGAAGTGGGTTTTTTCTTTTTCACACTGGCGTCCCCTTTTTTGTCCCCTTCCTTGAGCTCCGCACTGGATTTGCTGTCGGTGGGTGGTTTTGTAGAGGCTCTGGACTCCACGCCAGCATCCCCCTTGTCTGGCAAATCCAGCTCTTGCCAAGTGAAGTTATGATTGGAGTAAATGTCGATGTCTGCTGCGATCCTCACTGACTTCTCAGCTGGAGGGGAAATAATTCAAAAACATCACACACACGTACATGTATATATATATATATGATGGGTTGCAGCTTTGGCTGGGGTGCACACTACTTGATTGGCAAAAGAGATAACGCCACCCCTTGAGGGTTGAACTGCAAACCGCATTGGAAAGGCATACCTATTTTTCTGGCATCCATCCCTGGAACATCGATCAGAGCTCTGGCGGCTGCGAGGGCATATGGACTACCGGAGCCGATGGCTGCAGCGACAAAAAAACCACACCTTTGATTCTCTGCTTCAAAAAAGGAGTCGAGAATGCATGCATGAAAATGCATCCTCTTAGCAAAAAAAAACACCAAGCGCGTTTTTTTCGTCAGAGGGTGTCAATACAATGCAAAAATGTGAAAACAATAATAGCATTTCGAGCATTTCGAGAAGACAGATGCACTCACCCATGATTCCATCATGTGGTTCGATGACATCTCCGGCTCCTGTGATTTCCAACGAGTTTTCTGAGTCTGCCAGAAGGAACATAGCCTGCCCAACCCATCACATCATAGTCTGAAACACAGCAGCCATTGAATTTGAATGTTCAGAGCACTTTCTGAACAATTATACATGAGAAATGGAATTGATTACTGGGCACATTTTTTGGCTTTTTTTAATTCTTTTTTTTGTGTGTTGTGGCGACCGATACACGCACTCCATGCAAAATCTTGACTAATCTTTCACAGGCGTTTTTTTTTGTTCCCTTCATTCAACTTTCTTTTGAAAAAAAATATATTATTTCATCAGAATACATTTCCTGTTGGAGGTTCGGCCATCCGCACATAAAGATGCACATATAACTCAAAACAGAGATGGATCCGCATGACAGACCCACGATGGACCGCAGGTGATCGATGATCAACAAGATTCATATCAGGATGCTTACGTCCAACTTTCTGAGAAATTTATCGGTCCTCCAAGATTTTGCCAGCTCCACCGCAGCACGCACAATCTGATCTAACAGATCACACCAAAATCGAAAAAATACACACACACACAATAAAGCATCCCCTCTTTACGATCGACCAGCATTTTCTTCGCAACACTTTTCTTAAAAAAAAGGGTGCCGAGCTGCCGATCGCTACCTCACTATGAGATATCACAACAAGAAAAAAAATTGCTTTGGGGGTTTCCTTCCTTCAGTTTTATGACGTTACGCACGTTCTATATTTTTTGAAATATATATATTTTTTTTGTAAAACCTGGCACTGTGCAAGCTATTCTTTTAAAAAAAGCCAACGTATGCCTATGCAGCCCATCCGTGCTTTCTGTCTGACCTGGATGCTCTCCTAGTTTCACTTCCAAAGCATCCAATAAAGCCATCGCATCAGCAGTCGCACCTATCGGCGAAACCAACACAACCCCATTAAATGATTTAAAATTGAATCTATTCATAGTGGCCTTGCCAAAACCCAAACTTTGAAAACCAACTTGAAAACGAAACAGAAAAAAAAGAAAAAAATATGAAGAAAAAAAGGAAAAAAAACAACCTTGCTCGGAATTGATGCCTGCATGACAGCTGGCACCATCGAAAGGACTAAAAATATATTAAGAAAAATCCACCAACCACGCACCTGCAAATCCTCCGATAACTCTTTCGTTGATCCTTCTGATCTTGATGACGTTCGGTTTCACTACTTGGGAGCCGAGCGTCACTTGACCATCACCCACCATCACCACCTGTTGCAACAGAAAAATCAACCCCCCCCCCCAAAAAACAAAAAAAGTGTAAAAAGACCGAAACAAAAAACAAAAAAAAGCCTCCACACGCTCGAAAGGAAATACCCTCACATGCGACGTGATTCAACCAAAAATGAACCACACATTCTTCTTTCTTTTGTTTTCGGAGGGGGCGGAAGGATCAGCTCTGCTGTTTTTTTCCTAAAAGCAGATGAGGGTTTGGTTTGACACTCGGTGAATTAAATACGGTGTCATGGATTTGCATGTTCTAGGCTGTGTGGAAGCATTTTACCTTATCATCTTTGCGCACACACAGTATGGTGGTGTTTCTCTTCTGTTGGAATGTGTTTGAAAAGAAACCGAGGGCTTCTGGTCGAATTGAAGCCGTGGCTGCTGACTCACCAAACATAGCAGCACAACGTTTTTTCATTTTCATTCCACTAAGAACATATGTCAAGCGCTGCTCCAATAGACTGCATACATCTATTTTTTTGAAGCCTGATTTTGCTGATTTGTTCAAAAATTAAAAAAATTGTATATATATTGTGGCAAGCATTTTATTTTCCAGGAAAAGAAAAGGCTTCAAAATAAAATGAAGCGAGAAGCAAATACATCCTTTGAAATTTAATAGGCTTCACAAACAATCTTCACCACATGTGTAAAACAAGAGATGAAGATCCATATAAAAGCACCAGATCACGGGAAACTACGAATACAAACTGAGCCGATCAGCAGCAGATCACCACCACATCAACTGGGTCATATTTCGAACATCTTTTTCGCAACGAAGGTTGCTTAACTTTCCGAAGCGACCAACCTTTCGACAGTGTTTTTGCCACCCCCAGCCCTTTCCTGCACGACGAGAACATACCAGAACACAGAAGCGTCTCAATGCACGGCCAAGAAACCCTATTCGCAGGATCCCTCTGTGCAAGCTCTCCAAATGCAGCCAAAAGGGGGTTGGATTGCGAGCATTTCCGATCATTTACCAAATATTCGTAACCGTTACTGTCACCCCTCCTTTCGTTCTACACCCTCTCGTTTTTTGTTCCTTCTCTCCGCGAAACATAAGACGACATTTGGGCTGAATCCGCTGTTTTTCTTTTGAAGGAAGCAAAGAACCTGCGTCGCGCCATTTTCCCTCTGCACAGATTAAGGGGGGCTGGGCTGCTTCCCCACCTCGATCCATAACGTTCGATTGCCCAACCCTGCAGGATGACGATTCCCTCAAAGAACAGAGGTCTCCACCAGCCCACAAGAAAGATATCCCGTCCAGGGCTTTTCGCACCAAAAATTTACAATGGTCCGCGGAATCAAGCGAACGCTTCAAACAGCGTTGCTGCATCAGGGGAGGAGAGCCAAGCTTCTTGCGATCCCGCCAGCAAGCAATTCGAAAGTAAACTGAAGCAAGAAATAGATCGCCTGCGCAATGAGGCGGTCATAAAAATGGGGAAGTACCAGGAAATAAAGGTGAGAGGTTGCAACCTTTCAATTGAAAGACATTCCACGCTGAAGAACTTGTCGCTCCAAGGACCTGCGATCAGCATTCATTTCAAACTTGTGTCAGGCTGCGCTGGAGGATTCTGAAGAGGCGAGAATCAAGTTGAAGGAGGAGAACGACGAGCTGAAAGAAGGAAAGACAACTTTGGAAGAGGTGGGACTGTCGAAATTCGTTTCTAACGAACAAGATGGATCTGGTCAAGGAATGCTTTGTATGTGATGCCGGAGTGTTTGGGTGCTCAGGCCCTGCTGAAAACGCAATCAGAACTGGACAACCGCAAGGTGGATAGATCCGGGGAGAAGTGTCGAGCTTGGTTGAAACAAGCCGAAGGTCGAAGTACAGTCATAGCCGCCAAAGATGGCCAGGAAGAAGCCTTGCCAGCTTCGAATCGCTCCGTAGCCAGTTTCAATACGGGAGCTCAGAGCGTGGAGCAGCCTTGCAATGGCCTCAGCTGTGTTAGCTCTTGGAACTCTTATTGTGATGACAAGGAAAATGAGGAGGTCGTTGATCTTCAGGGCGATTTGCCTGTGGGTGGTAGCAGTGGCGACCAGGATGATGAGCCAGGTTCGACCCTTGAATCGGTACAAAAGGAGAATCACAGACTGAAAAAGGAAAGGGGTCAGTTGGTGGCGGATTTCGAAGCAAAAATTTCTGCAATCGAACGCAGCTGTGAATACAGGGTGCTGGAAATATCTGACAGGAAAAAGGAGAAAGAAGAGGAGTTGGATGGGGCGATCCAAGAAAAGGAAACACTGTCGAATTTGGTAAACAAGCTGGAGAGTGAAAAGTTGGCAGCGCTGAACGAACTGGAATCCGCTCAGAAAACGCTGGGGAGAAAAGAAAAGGAAATCGAAAAGCTGAACTTTGATCATGACCAAAAAGTGAGGGAATGGAGAATTAAAGTGGATGAGGTGGTGGTTCAAAAATGCCAGGTGTCGAAGAGTACCATCGAGATTGAAAAACAGGCAAAGAAATCAAATGAGGAAGCTCAGCAGTTGAGCAGTGATGTCATTCACCAAAAAAAAGACATCGAGACTTTGAGATCAAACATGGAATCCCTTGAGCGTGCAAACGCCGACCTTCTAATGGCTCTCAAACAGGAAAAGGAATCTCAGAAAAAAATGTTGGGGGAGAAGCACAGGAAAGTTCAAAGTCTTGAATCTGAAGTAGCAGACTTGAAGGCCGAAATTGAATCGATTCAAGATGATTGTTCTCGAGCCAAAAAGACGTGTCGACAAGCCGAAACGGAAACAAAATCGAAAGTTGATGAATTGGAGAAGGATGCATTCAAATCCAAGAGTGAAGCGATTGAATGTGCGAAAAACTTGATGGAGAGTGAAGCTCGAATCAATACGTTGGAGAGCGAAAACTCAATGATTGCCTGTGAAAGGGACGAAATCGTTGGCAAGTTGGTGGACCTGCAGAACGAGCTTCATGCGAAACACCTGGAATGTTCCAATGTACTGGGCAGGCTCAAGAGGAAGGAGGCCTTCGAAACAGAACTGCGGACGTTGCAAGAGGTCATGAAAAACAAGGAGGCGGAGGAGGGGCGTGCCGCTGAAAAGGTCAAGAGGATGGAAAGAGGGTTGAACGATGCGACTCGTTCAAGGGATTTACTGAAAAGCAAGATCAAGGAGCTGGAAGCGCGGGCGGCGGAGCAAGAGGAGTCACGAAAAGTGGTGGAGTCGAAGATGTTGAAAATGAAAGAAAGGGGGTTGCATGTGGCGGCTGAATTGAAAGGAGCAGAAGATAAACTGAAAAGAACAGAAAGAATGCTGGAGGAGAGGGTGGAAACTTGCGCCAGCAAAGATTTGCAGCTTGCCGAGGTCAAACTGACCTTGAACAAGACTATCTCGACAGTCGAAGGACTTGGGTCGGAGTGCAATGAGGTGAATACTGAGTGCCAGAGACTTCGCAGTGAGCTCAATAAATCGGACGCTGAGGTGTCTAGGCTATCCTCTGACCTAGAAAAACGGGAGTCAGACGTTGTGGAGATTCAAAAACAAGCACTGACTCTTGAGAAGGAGGTGGAGGGCTTGTCAAATGGCAAAACACAGACTGAGGCTGCTCTGAGGGATGCCAGAGAACAGGTGGTGGTTCGAGATGAAAAGGTGGCTAGCCTGGAGAGACTTCTCTGTGAAAAAAAAGCTGAGTTGGGGGACTGCAATCAAGCGCTTCACCAACAAATGGAATGCGTTCAATCTGCGAGAGAAGAAGTCGGCTTGAAGACGGAAACGGTCTCCCGCTTGGAAAAACTCCAAGCAGAAAGCGATGCTCTCGTTAAAGATCTGCGCAGACAAATCGAAACTCTTCGAAGAGAGGTTACTCGTGAAAGCACTATTGCTAAACAGTTCGAGACGTCAGAGGCGGCTCATGTGGCCGAGAGGAGGAAAATGGAAAGCGAGTTGAATGAATTGAGCAAGTTCGTCAAGTTGCAGGAGGCTGAGCTTCTGGGACTTCGATCGCGGAGAGTAAGGGGGCCAGGGTTCGTTCAGGAGCTGCTATGCGACAAGAACGAGCACAAAGTTCTCGGAACAAAACTGAAGGGTCTGGGCAGAAAGCTCAGCCTGAAAATGGATCTGCCTCTCTACCCCACTCCGGTACAAATCGTCCAGAGTCTTCACAAGGTGGTTCGGCATCTGGATGATCAGGCACCTGCACGTGCTTTGAGGATTCAAGATAGCGCCTCCAGTCACAGAGGGCAATCGCACCCTTCCACCACAGACACGGATGATTCTGGCTCAGGCGAATGTGCAAAACACACACAGCCAAGTACCAAAGTCGCAACCAAGAAACGCGAGGCAACCCTCCAGGGAAAGGGGAAAAAGGGTGCTCATTTGTCTTCGAGAGGAAAAGATATAACTTACGGGATTCAGCCACTGAGGCATCCACAAAAGTTGGTTTTGTTGAGGTGATTTTTAAGAACAAGAACAGGGGGGTAGGGATTCTTTTATGGGGGGGTTGGGACTAGTAAAAATCTATGAACACAAGCCTGCTTGTTGAAGGTTGCTACTTAAGCAAAACAGAACATCCATACACACAACTCCACAGTCACTATCCCACTGCCCATCCGAAACAAATGAACAAACAAGAACTTCAGCAGAGCAACGGGGGTTGCCTCAGCAGCAGAGTGTTCGTAAGACGCAAGGTGTCGAAATCTACAGATGTTCTATAGATGCTCATTTCGGGGGGGTCTCTGACTGACTGAAAAGTGCTAATGTTACACAGAAGATAATGCTAATACAAATGATTGCAGTGAGCAATTCATAAACATGCTTACTCTACCCATGCGCAACCCCAAAACAAAAAAAACAAAGGTCCATCACGTCCAGCGAAACATTTCCCAACCCAAATGCACCAAGTATAAAAAAAAAACACCCTGAGTGTTGCTTTTTTCCTCATCATTGCTGGGGGTGCATTGTTCTTCAAAAAAACTGAATAGTATCCCCTCAAAATGCTGCCCCATCACAAACATGCTCCTTTGGATTGACTTTCCTCTTTAAAACACCTCTCTTGGAGATCCAGGACATTTTGCTTTTCATCACTTGCCCAGAAAAGCAGATCAAAGAAGAGATCCCGACTGAGGATGCAACCACCTGCAGCATCGGTTGTCAATAACTCAGAAAAAAAAGACAATTGAAATCACCCTGTCTGGGAAGTTTCGGTTGAGGTCAACGCGGTGCCTGATCAGCGGTCCGCCACAAGACATATTCAAACAGTGTGTTCCAAGCAGCACCAAAAAAGATGATTCGATCGGCTATAATTTTACCATGGTGCACTCTCAAAGGTTTTTTGCCCCAGCTGATATACTACTACTAATAATAATAATAGCAAATTTGTTTATTCACATGCAGTTATATTAGTGTTTGATGCCATGTTCTGCGATTTTCCACAGAACTGTGTAGCAGGACGAACACACATCTATCTGTGCATTGAGCATTCCTTGTTCTCAATATGGCCAGCGATGTCTGACAGGAAATCAGCATGAGTAGCGGTGGCAAAATTAATTTTCCTTGCTGCCTGTTGAAGCAACAACAAGAGCGAACACAGCTCGACTTCAAGATGGGTGTTCTATTGTAATTTCACCTCCATCGACCCATTCGCATCCACTGGTGGTGCAAGAGGCATCATCTGTGTTTTCTGAGCAATTCTGACTCCCTACTGCCCAGCTGCAAACAGAGCCCCCAGGAGCATCATCCTCTTCGAAATGTTTCTCAAGGCAGTCATTGATGACATCATCAGATACATCAGCAGAGCAAATATCACCGACCCTGCCGAACATCAAGATATTGAGACGCACAGGAGGGCGAATGCAAATGCAAGTATACATGTGTGGATGCATGTGAGTGTGTGAGTGTGAGTGCAATTCTGTAGGGATTTGTTACAGATTTCATATCCAGTTTGGCAGGAAGGCAACTCACCAGATGCATCCTGAGCTCCCTGAGCAGCTGCCTGCATCTTCGTTCGAACCGCACTCCTGTGGTAGCAACAATTTTTAAATGGGTGCAGATGCCCTTCAAAGGAAGGGGAATTTCATGAAAAGTTTCATGGATTGTCTGGATGACAAGTGCCGCCACACTCGTGGATGTAATTTAGTCATTAAACGCAGGCAGGGAGCAAGCGTTACCGCATCGAGCACGAAGAACACATCCTTCAGCTCCGAGCTGGGAATGAGGGGTGTAATATCCACAACACAAGCTTGCTCTTCCTCGATAAACTCGCAGCCGCTTTGAAGGAGCGAGCGGTACGGTCTCGCGTCCGTTCCCAAAACTAAGAACGCGACTGCCAACGCCAGGACTGCGCGTAGTTCAAACATCCTGACAAAAGTCAAAAACCTGAACATCAGATGCGCCCCGCAAGGGAAAAGCATCGATATTATAAGGGGATAACTGTTGCGGATGCACAAACTTAGAAGTGGCGCACCTCGTCTCAGACTTTGTCCTTGCTTCGTTTCGACGGCGGATCCAGTTGTGGGAGAGGTTCGCGTTTTATGTTCAATATTTGCCACTTCCCAGCCCTGTTCTCACGCGTGGCAGAAGCATGTGTTGAAGTTTGCCAATAACCCATCATCACCATATCCATTACATAGCTTCACACTTCCAGCACGTAAAGCTGATTCGCAGGTGGAACCCAGCTGCAGTTTGGGCCAATCCCGATAAAACGTCCGATCAATACGGATGCGCCCAATCGCCGATCATTGAGTTTCGGTGTCTGACTGCACCCTTGCCAAAGTCGAATCGTGTTCACAGTTTGCAAATCCACCTTTTTTTTCTTGAGAAAAGAAGTGATGGGAGGCGGTCGCAAGCGCAGGAAACAAGTTCCGAGTGGCGGCGCATGGCAGCCGCCAGTGGAGGCTGTTTCACGCATCGTTGCTTTGCATCCTTCGGGAACGTATGCAGTGGTGGCTGTTGGGGATAAACTCAGAGGATACGACACCAGGTCGGACGGCGCTCGAAAACCGTACATCTATTGCAGTGAGAAACCTTCCCATGAGTTTGTATCCATATCAGTTTTGAGTTGTTCAATGTCCAGATTTTCATCACCCCAACTTTTTTTTAAGTACCAATTATTTTTTATTTTATTTTCAAATGATGGAATTTGATGGATTTAATGGTGTTCTAATTTTTTTTCCCCAAATGCTTGCGACAATTTGCATCCCTCGTCTCATGGAAATGTGTTTCTGGAGTTTTTGAGGCAATGCATTCCAAATTCCAGAAAATATTGACTTGGAGTGGATGTCTGTCCAGGACTCAGGAAACTTTCAATATTAATAATGATTCGAAGGCGATAACCCGAGTTGCTGCTTTCAGTCCCTGTGGTCGATGGCTTCTTGTTGGTGGAGATGATAAATGCTTTAAATTATGGAAGGTTGATTCTTGGGATGCATGCATGAACACGTTGTGAGTGGCATTCTCAGCAACACTACAGAATTGCAAAATTTCCGGGTCTGCATGTATGTTTCTGTCTAGAGTTGACTTCGAAGGAAATCCTCATTCATGTATTCATGTATTCGTCTGTCGGCAGTATTTGTCTGAAGGCCAAATTTTCCATTTCCACATTTCGATCCGCTTGTGTTTGAATTCTTTTGCCTGTCAAAATGCACATCAATGTTGTTCTGTGTTTTTTTTTGCCCCTTTTTCAGCAAAACTCACAAGAAGGTGAGTGCTGGTGCATTCACTCCAGATGGAAACCACTGCATTGCTGCTGATAAATTCGGCGATGTTTATTATGGAAAGATCGATTCTGAAACCCCCACACCGCCTTTGTCGTTGCTTCTGGGACATTACTGTAGCATCGTGACATCCGTATCGATTCCAAGGGTAAGGTTCGCAGGCAACACATTTTGCATCCAAAAATAGAAAAAAAATAAGGGCTCCGGAATCTCCTTGGAAAAATGCCTTTTATGGGGAGGTGGAGGGGTGTTGTTATGGTGTTGTTCAACAACAGCTGCTGGCATGGTGATTCGATTTCCCCGTCTGGGCATGTGGTGAAGAATTCTTCTCTATTTTGATTCTCAGGATCCAACCAGAATCCTGGCAATTCCTGTGGTTTGTTTGATTTTTGGAAACTTGATTTGACCTTGTGCTCACTGAAAGAAGCTTCCATTCATTTCCAAACAGGATGGGAAGACTGTCGCCACCACAGATCGAGACAACAAAGTGCGTGTCAGCGTCTGGCCGGATGATCCCTCCAAAGGAGCATTCGAGATTCAATCCTATTGCATGGGGCATTCCTCATTCGTGACATCGTCATGTTTTGTCCATTGGGTCGAAAACAGCACCGTTCTGGTGACAGCTGGCGGTGATGGGAAAGTGCTGCTGTGGAACCATGTCGAGGGGAAGCTTCTCGGCAGCTTCCAGGTGACACACTCCTGCAGATTTTATTAATTTGTATTTCCAGATGTAGAATGCATGCAATGAAGCAGCAGGAAGGCAAATTTGACAGAATTTGTTTCCGGAAATACTTTGTGTGGAGCAATGGATTTCGTATGTCGATTTCCCCTCACCAAAACTGAAAAAATGGTTTTCTGAGCGTGACTTGGGTTGAAATTCAGGTGCCGCCTTTACCCAAATTTGAAGAGCCATCAGAAGAAGATGGGGCCCCAGAGAACAGCACTGGTAAGGCAGATGAGGTTGAAGGGGCTTCCTCAGAGAATTGTGGGGGGGAAGCCACAGAAGAGGGGGCCGAGGCCGAGGTTGAGGGCGATTCAGAACCTGATGAATCCGAGAAAGAAGATGAGGGGGAAATGGGGGGTCCATCACATTCAAGCAGTCCAGAACAGTCAACCTCCTTGGGGAATGTAGTGGTGTGTTTTGCTGCAGCAACCAATAGGTCAGTTTCGGCACACGGGGGGGGGGGGGGGGGTGCTTTTGTGGGTGGAAAACCTGTGTGAGGTGACATTTCCTAGGCGTAGACGAGGTTTGGGGTAAATTGCATAAAGCTTTCATAATCTGCAGGCACTTTTGTCTTTTCTAAGATATTAGGGGCCTTGTTATGTTGCAGACCATACCTTGCTGTAGCGGCGGAGGGGCGTGACGAGGTGTTAATTCTGGAGTGTGACGTTTCGGATTGGACGGTGTCTCTGAAGCAAAGCCTCGCCTTTTCTGAGGTCAGCCGTCCATGTTTCGTGAATTTTGACGAGGATGGAAGACTGTGGGTGGCTGGGGGTCCTGTGGTGACGGAGTCCGATGAGATTCACTTAGGGATGGCAGAAATGGACAGTAAGTGATTGGTGTCCTGCTTAATGTGTTTTCAATCTTTTTGGAGGGTTGGATGAGGCTGAAAATTTGACAGCTGCCTGAGGTGTACATTTGCACAATGAAATCCAAGTGGCTCTGTCACCCCCCCCCTCCCCAGAAAAGAATATAAAATATAAATATATATATATATATATGTGTGTGTGTGTGTATATATGGGCTAAATCACCTCGTTGTGGACGGCCTTCGTTGGGCAAGTTTGCCTAATGCAAATTAAACATTCATTCATATCTATATTTATACAATACACACGGCGGTAATAGTACACACATACACGCGTATATACATCAGCAGTAATAATATTCATCTTAAATTATTGAGCACATTGGATCTTGATCATTGGTTACTTTTTGGACAGGTTCCGGCAATTTCATCAGTACCATCAAGCAGAGAATCCCCCCAGCAGCGTTGGCTTTCCTTGAGTGTCGATCAAAGAGGTCCTCTGAAGATGCCACACCGCCCAAGCCTGCCTCCTCCCTGAGTCAGACATTGGGAAAGAAGGGCTATAAGGAAGTGGATTTCAGGAAGAGGTACCGGGCCGATTATCGTGACAGGGAAATTATGAAACAAAGATCTGAGACGAAACCGAACGGCAGCAAGGACAACAGCTGAAATCGATGGGGATGGATCGTGAAGTGGATGTTAGAATTGCAGTCGAGTGGGTTTTTTTGATGCTGTAGTGAAAGTGGAAAGAAACCCGGCAGCAAGGAGAGAATGTGAGGTCCAGTCGGTGCTTTTAATTTCCCTTAGTGTTACTGATCCAAGTTGGTGTCTCAGAATGGTGCCATCAGGAGAAAAAACTGATTTGACCGTCCACAGCCCTGGGTGGTGATCTGCCATTTGAAAGCTGGAGGCGTGGGAACCAGCCATTTCAGTTCCCCTTTCCTTTCAGTTTTTTTTATTATTATTTTATGCCCACTGAATTTATGAATGCCTGTCAATTCTTCAGCCATTTTTTTCTTTGTGCTGCTGTCAGGAAACCATTGCTGAACAAAAGGAACTCGTTGATAAACTCGATCCTGTCCTCTTTCATGATGAACACCCTGCAACTCCTCTCCCTTGAATCTCTCCCAGTGTTGGTATAACTGTCCTCAAATTCACACTAAATTCCACAGGTTATTTTTCACCCCTTCGACGGTGCCTCCTCCACAATCAGAGCAGGGAAGACATTCTAATCAGCTCACAATCCTCTATTATATGCCGCATGGAACCCTCCCGTCTGTATCTTGTTGCAACCACACTAATATATCCAGGATATCCTGAATTCTCTAAACTCTACTCAGCTCTGAAGGCACCGAGCAACAAAACCTGGTGTATATGTTGGATTTCATTCTGTGAATCACAGGCTGTGATCACTGGCCATTCATGAATGTCAAATTTACTTTGTCCATATAAGGCCTAAGCCCACTGGTTTCAAGTGTGGTTCTTTCCCCACAAAAAAAATCAAAGTACATTGGTTCATTAATACCAAATCATTCCCAAAATTGCACGAACTTTTCTCGGTGCGATTATGAGTGCTGGGTGCGAGCACGTGAACTTTGACGCAAGTTTGCTACTTATCGTCAGTCGAGCGGTTTTTTCGTCCTCGCTTTCTGTTTATTGCCTTCGGCGGTGTGTTCTGTGCTTTCTTGCTTTCCGGCGAAGTGATTGTTTTCGCGAACTTGGAGCTGAACGACTGGGATGAGCGATTTCTGTCGATACGGGATGGGCCCCTGTTCTGAAAGGTGAGTTCAGTTCCGAATACTTCCTTTTGCGTCGATTGGTACGTGGACCACGTTTCTATGGTTCAAGGACAAAGGATCGTCCTACTGGCGGATGGCCTAATAGGATGGAAACTCGTTTGGTGTTGACGTCCAACTTACTTTAGACGTTACAGCGAGGGTCTCGATCAGACTGCGAAAGACGAGGTCGAGGGATCCTTTTCCTCGTATTTTGTCTTCTTTGTTCTTTTCGTTGCGCCGATCCTGTTCGTTGTCGTTTTCCATTTTTTTCTGAGATCGTGGTAAATCTTCAGGTACCGAACTTTGGCGATACTCCTCGCGTTGCTGGCTTTCCTCTTGGGATCTGGAGTCTTTCTCGTCACTCGATCAGAAAACGTTCCTTTTCGAAGAGTTGCCGTCGTCGGTCGTGGAGGTCAGGAGATCACTGGTTGGGAGGGGGGGCTTTATTATGGAAAATATTATGGAGCCATAGCTGCCTTCTATGCAAAGCCTGTAAGTAAAACTTGTTGTTCGTTCGATCAAAAAACGAATCTGGCTCGATTCCGTCCCTGTTCTTGAAAAGAACCGAAAAAAAAAAACAAAAAAAAAAACGTTTTTTCCTGTGGGTGTGTTCGCCGATTTCCAGTTTATAAACCAAACCTGCCGATTTCAGTGCTTGCAATTCGAATCGTCATGATATGCCCCTAAAGGCTCAGCATTAGATGCCTCTCTCAGAATTTCATAAGAGTATGACCAGAGATGTGTGTGTGTATTTTGTGTTGAAATTCAGGTGTGTAAAAAAAAATTTAGACGGGACTGGGGTGTCCTTCCAAGAGTGGCTTTTGCAATCGTGGCATTCTCCTGTCTTCTGATTTTTGTGGAATTCAAGTATGGTAGAATTTTTGATTTCTGTTCGATTATCATCCTTATATTTCCTATGACAATGATAGACATGGTACAAGCCCTTCGGAGGTGGTATGATTATCCAGACGTTATGAGAGTAATCCTCCTTCCCTTGGATTAAAAAGAAATCAAAAAAAAATGGGCTGGTTATATAAAAAACTGATTCCTCTCCTTTGTTGGGTTAAAAAAAATAATAATCAAAAAAAATGGGCTGGTTATATAAAAAACTGATTCCTCTCCTTATTGGGTTAAAAAAACAAAAATCAAAAAAAATGGGCTGGTTATATAAGAAAACTGATTCCTCTCCTTTATTGGGTAAAAAAACAAAAAAAAAACAAAAAAAAATGGGCTGGTTATATAACAAACTGATTCCTATCCTTGTTGGGTTAAAAACAAAAAAAATCAAAAAAAATGGGCTGGTTATATAAAAAAACTGATTCCTCTCCTTTATTGGGTTATTGAAAAAACAAAAAAAAAACAAAAAAAAATGGGCTGGTTATATAAAAAAACTGATTCCTCTCCTTATTGGGTTAAAAAACAAAAACAAAAACAAAAAAAATGGGTTGGTTATATAAAAAACTGATTCCTCTCCTTTATTGGGTTATTGAAAAAACAAAAAAAAATAAAAAAAATGGGCTGGTTATATAAAAAACTGATTCCTCTCCTTATTGGGTTAAAAAACAAAAAAAAAACAAAAAAAATGGGTTGGTTATATAAAAAACTGATTCCTCTCCTTTATTGGGTTATTGAAAAAACAAAAAAAACAAAAAAAAATGGGCTGGTTATATAAAAAACTGATTCCTCTCCTTATTGGGTAAAAAAACAAAAAAAAACAAAAAAAATCAAAAGAAAATTGGCTGGTTATATAAAAAACTGATTCCTCTCCTTTATTGGGTTATTGAAAAAACAAGAAAAAAACAAAAAAAAAAGGGCTGGTTATATAAAAAACTGATTCCTCTCCTTATTGGGTTAAAAAACAAAAAATAAACAAAAAAAAGATGGGCTGGTTATATAAAAAAACTGATTCCTCTCCTTTATTGGGTTATTGAAAAAACAAAAAAAATCAAAAGAAAATTGGCTGGTTATATAACAAACTGATTCCTCTCCTTATTGGGTAAAAAAACAAAAAAAAAACAAAAAAAAATGGGCTGGTTATATAACAAACTGATTCCTATCCTTGTTGGGTTAAAAACAAAAAAAATCAAAAAAAATGGGCTGGTTATATAAAAAAACTGATTCCTCTCCTTTATTGGGTTATTGAAAAAACAAAAAAAGTCAAAAAAAAATGGGCTGGTTATATAAAAAACTGATTCCTCTCCTTATTGGGTTAAAAAACAAAAAAAAAGTTGGGCTGGTGATGTGATTAATGGATCAATGGGATTTTGGATAAATTAACAAATTTCTTTGATGTACATGTTACAAAAAAAAAGGAACTTGATACTGAAATTGGAATTGAAGAACAAGAAAAAAGTGTGACTGAAGGAGAAAAAGATGAAATTGAAGAAGAAAAAAAGTGTGACTGATTGAGCTTGTGATGGTTTAACAAAATTCGAGAACGAGTAGTGTCTGGAAAAATTATGAAGATTCGGAAAAAGGAAGTGATGAAGGATTGGTGGAAAGAATGTGGATGTGGGTACGATGATTTCTGAAGAAGAAAAAAGATGAAATTGAAGAAGAAAAAAAAGTGTGACTGATTGAGGATGTGATGGCTTATCAAATCGAGAAGGTGAAGGGGAGTGGGATTGGTGAGAATGAAGGATTGGCTGGAGCAAGAAGGAAATACAGAAAAGAAAAAAGATATTGCAGAAAATGATGAGTTTTTTCAGAAGATTGTGAATATGATGGAAGTTGCTGGAAGGGAAGAATTTTATCGCTGCCGATGGAAATTTATTACCTCTGCCTGAGACAGGTGAAAAGTTATGGGTTTTTTTTTAATGTTGATGGAATGTGTGAAGAGGTGGAAGGAGAAAGGAAAAGGTGGAAAAACTGGAAATTCGATATTGTGGGTCAGTCTGACGGTGAAGGAGCAAAAAAAAGATCAAATTTGATGAACTGTGGAAAATTTGAGTATTAGATTAGTGTTATATTTTCAATTTTTGATTTTGTTCCATGATCAGTCGGGAGAAAATCGAAAATTGGACCAAGACATTTGGATAGGAATAAAAAAACAGAAGGAAAAAAAAAATGGGAAGACATTTTTTTAGAGGTATTTTCATTCTTGTTGTGGGATTTCCAGAAGAAGATCGAAAATATATGGAGAAAAAAAAGGTAGAAAATATAGAATTAGAAAAAAAAAATACAATATAGATTTAGGCAGCATTTTCTTTTTTGTTTCGAATCGATCGAAAGAAGATTGAAAATGAATGGTAGAGTTTTAGCACAGCTTTTAGACTAATTTTATTTTTTGCTCCTGAGTTGCTCGTTCAGCAATGCTGGAGGAAGCTCGAAAATTAGATGGGTTATAATAGTTTAGTCATGTATTTTCTTTCTTGTCTTGGAAATTGTCAAGAGAAAACTGAAAAACCATTTTAGCAAAAAAACAATATGTTTAACATCATAGATTTCAATCGTTTCGTTTCTTGTGTTCCTCTGCATTGATATCCATCTGCAGGCAAAAACCAAAGTGCATGTCACACTTTTTCCTGAGAATCGACCTCCATATGTCTGCCTGAAAAAGAGTGTCCCTCTCCTATTTTTACCCCCAAACTTGCAGTCCGGTGATCTCTACCAATCATATATCCCTTGTGCTGTCCAATGCATCATCATGACTCTTTGACCAGCGGGCTGCACACCCAGCTCCACCCATTTGCAACGGCCAGAATTTCTCCTACTTGTGGAAAAAATCTGAATCAAGTCTTCCTTCGGCAGTGTTACTTGTTGCTTGACATCAACTGGATCTAGTTTCCTTGGGGATAAAAAAGATGCCGACCTCTCTAAATGTTACAGAGGATCTGGGATTTTTTCTCGCCGCCTTCTCGTTTGATACCATGGCTAATCGCAGCAGCTTTGTGCTCCTAAGACCCTCCTCTCTGAATAGCCCTTGTGTACTTTAGGAATTGCCTGGATTCGTTCCAGAACATTCAGTATTGATGTGGCATCGTTTCCCAGATTCCCATCATCATGCACAGCCAGGAATATGGGGGATCCACCAATTGCAGGATTGGGCTCGATTTCTATCAACGACAGAAACTTTATTCGCTATGTAAAAAGCTTGGGAATGGTTTCAAGAGTTTGCAAGAGTTCTTTGATCTCTTTGTGGAACAGAAACACAGTCAGCATGTAGAGAGGTTGGAAAACTGATATGAACGTAGAGGTCACAGACCGAGACAAGAGTTAACTGCAAAAGGATAGAACTGAGGTGGGAAGGCTAGGCCGCGTTTATATGGCCTCTGGGACGGTACGAGATCTCACATCTCGAACCGTCCCCGTCCAGCTGTAACTTCTGGACGGACTGGTGAGTCAGAGGTTCATATCAACTAGTCCCCCCCCCAACGACTTCGCGTCCCGCGAAGCCGACAGTTCATCTCCATAATCCTTACACAAAAATAACCCAATAACCTGTTCGAATGTTTGTCCCAACCAGTCCCAGTGTTTCTGCACAAGAGAATAAACCCGAAAAAACCCGTTCGATACTGTTCAATCCGAACTTACTCACAAAAAGAAGTCAATAAAGAAAACCGTTCCACAGCGTCCCCGACGCTTTCACAAAAGAACCCACGAAACGAAAAACCCCGAACCGAATACCGAACGAAACCAAACCATAACAAGAAAACCCATCAATTCACTCCGGTGCCCCCTGTGCGCGCCTTTTGCGCGACCCCCCTTTAGGAACGTGAGGGGGTTCGAGACCGGTGCGTTCGTAATACAATTTCCCATATGCATTTATGATGTCCTTTAAGCGGCCTGTCCACTCCGTACCGAGCTCGCGTTTGTAGCAAGCCGGACACTCGCTCGCGGGAAACGGCTCATCCAAGCCAGGCACCAAGAGGACGTCGTCCCCAAGCATCGGGGTACGCGAGTCCTGGAGGATGTCCTCCGGTTCCGGGAAAAACCCGTCCTGGCGGTGAAACCGCACGGCGCGCGCGGCCAGGCGGAGGCCGGCGTTGTGGGAGAGGCACGTGAGGTGCTTCCCACAACCGATCACGCGGTCGTACTGCTCCCTCACCGGCCTCCCCGTGGCCGAGCACGCTGGACATATTGGGATTGCTCCCCCTTCCGCTGTTCCTCCCGTAGCCTGGGTTGGAGTCCGGGTTGTCGTGGTCGCCGTTGGGGTACTTGGAGTCGCCTTGGGGGTATTCGCTGGTTGTGGCGTGGAAGTTGTGTCGACTGACGTTCCTCCACTTTCGTCCTGGATAACCGTCTCGGTAGCCACTTGGACTGGTACGACGAACTTTCCATGGCGTAGTGGAATCCTGCTGGGGTCCAAAATGCGATTGCGCTTTGTCCTGGGACGGTTTGGAACTGGAGACGTAACTGGAAGTGGCTGTCCCAATTCCGCTGGTGGTCCCTCGTCGTCACTGCTGGCGCATGTGTCGGGACGAGGTACTGGCGTCACTGGACGTGGCTTGGTGGTGGTCTCGGGTGGTGGAAGGATGCGTGGAGGAGCCAGGAAGCCGGAGAGTTCCATTGGGGACAGAAGAGGTCCCTCATTGCTCACGTCGCCACTGGGTTGTAATGGCTGGGACGGTGGAACCGTCGGCGCAACCTCGGAAGCTTCCTGCGCGGGTCGTCCGACCGAAAGGGCATCTGTGCCTGTGGTGAGGGTGACGTCGATGCTGGTCCAAGCCTCCTCGAGGGTCCTGCGAATGCTGGCCACTCGCTGGTTATCCACCTCGGCTGCGGCTTGTACCACGAGCTTCATCCTCTCCTGGGCGTCCTTCGCGTCGGACTGCCTCAATTTCTTTTCCCTGCTCTCCCTGTCGAGCGCCCCGCGTTGCAACATGCTCGCCAGCTCCGCCTCCTTCTTGGCGCCCTCGAGCTGACGCTTGACCGTTGCCAATTCCGTCTCGGCCACATCTTTTTCCCCTTTGACCTTTTCCAGCTCACTTTTAAGGTCGTCGACCGTCTTGTCCGCTTTAACCTTCTCCAACTCGGCTTCCAACTCCGTGATCTTTTTCTCCGCTGATTCCGCCCTCGCAGTTTCCTCCGCCAACCTACGTTCCAACTCCTCTTTTTCCGTCTGCATGTTTTGAGCCATTTCCAGGAAGGTCGCCATTGTCGCTGCCGTGATTCCCGTCCGAACACGCCTTCTGTTTTGTTTCCTGCTTTTCCTTTTCTTTCCGATCTGGTGCTGGTTGATAACAAGTGCTGGTAGGTAACCTCCCTGGTTACCCTTCTCTTATTCCCTTACTTTCGCATACGTCACCTCACGGTACGTCTTGACGTGTCGTCCGTCCATGACAGTTCGTACGAGCTGGAGACACCTCGTCAGACTCGTGGCAGTGAACTCGTTCCGTCCCATACCGGCCATTCACTGGGACGAGCTGACTTTGCGCTCAATCCGTCTCCACCCTCCTCGTACGGGTATCGCTGCTTCAGGTACGGTTACGACCACGCGTGCGTCGCGTACGAGCCTCCTTGACGATGAAGTCGGCCAGTAGGTCAGCCGCACTCGTGAAGTTCTCCTCTGGCTCCCACGTCGCCTCATGTAGTGGGTACCCCTTCCATAGTACGAGGTACCTCTTTCGCTTGCCTGTTCCCTTTGATCGAAGTATGCTCTCCACCTCGTACTCAAGCTGTCCCGTCAACTCGTCCGTGAGTACTGGTCCTGGTTCGACGTCGCGTACGAACTCGGACGAACGGCGGAACTCCTTCAGCTTTGAGATGTGGAACGTGGGATGGAGGCGCCATGTACTCGGTAGCGTCAAACGATAAGCCACCGGAGAGATCACCTTCTCGATCTTGAATGGCCCCACATACTTTCTTCGAATCTTCGAGGGCAGGTGCTTTGTAATCGCCAGTGGAATGTGTGATGAACGAAGACAGACTTCTTGGCCGACTTGGAACTCGACATGTCTGCGCTTCCTGTTCGCGTTCTCTGCCATGCGGTCCTGGGCCAGTTTGTAGTTCTTCTTCGCTTCGTTCATCTCCTCATCCATTCGCGCCACCATTGCGTCCGCCGCTTCCACAATCGACTTCGGACGGTACACTTCGAGGGCACGAGGGTGCTGGCCGTACATGAGGTAGAACGGCGAGTAGCCAGTCGAAGCGTTCGTAGCGTTGTTAGCCGCGAACTCGGCCGTGTTCAGTAGTTTCGCCCACCCATCCGGCCTTGCTTCCACGTAGGGACGTAGAAAGTTCTCCAAGGTCCGGATTGTAACCTCGGACTGTCCGTCAGTCTGAGGATGGAACGCTGTTGACATCTTCAACGAGGACCCAAGCAACCGGAACAGCTCCTTCCAGAACTGGCTGGTGAACCTCGGGTCTCGGTCCGAGATGATCACGCTCGGTATTCCGAACGTGGGGAACACATGTTTGAAGAACATGTCAGCGTATCCTTGGGCCGTTACTTCCTTGGAACACGGGACGAACTTGCAGAACTTCGTGAGCCTATCGACGAATACAGCCACGGCCGTGAACCCCTGGGACTCTGGAAGGTCCGTCATGAGGTCCGTGGTGACCTGTTCCCACTTGTAGGTGGGGACGGGCAATGGGTTCAGCAACCCCTTCGCCTTGGCGTTGTCCGTCTTCATCACCTGGCACGTGCTGCATGTTCGAACGTAATGGTCCACGGCCCTTCTCCATCCGCGCCACCAGTACTTTCGGCTCACCAAGTCGGCCGTACGAGCCACCCCAGGGTGACCGGCCATTGGTATGTCGTGGTGATCGTGTAGAATCACCTGGCGTTTCGTTCGTGGCACCACCACCTTTGGTAGTGCTCCTGGGTTCGGACTGGTGTAGAGAAGCAACCCGTCCTGACTAAGGGAATAATCAGAAACAGATCCACCAGCCTGCAGTTTGGTCCGAATAGAGCTCAGAATAGGGTCTTCCGCCAGTGCATCCTGCCAAGCTTGAGCCTCCCCGGGCGAGATTTTGGCCTCCGAAATTGCCGAGATGTGGGTGCGCCTGGAAAGCGCGTCCGCGACCACATTGCTGCGTCCTGGGATGTACTTGATGACTGGCATGATGGACTGGAAATACTTGAGCCATCGTGTCTGGGTACGAGACAACACCTTCTGCTGGAGAAAGTGGGTAGCCGGCTGATGGTCCGTGAGGACGGTGACCCCTCCTGGAGCGCCCTCGAGATAGTGACGCCACTGAGCCAGGGCGTACGAGATCCCGAGTAGTTCGCGCTCGTAAGCCGAGTACTTCTTCTCGGCCGGGTTGAGGCCGCGACTGAGAAAAGCAACTGGCTGGAGGCCGTCGTCCCCCTCCTGCATCAATGTCGCACCCAACGCGATGTCCGACGCGTCCGTGACGACCGTGTACGCCTTAGCTGGGTCCGGGATCCTCAGAACTGGGGCCGAGGTGAGCTTCATCTTCAGTTCCTCGAACGCCTGCTGCTGAGGAGGACCCCATTGCCATGCGACGTCCTTCTTGACCAACATCTGAATCGGGGCCGCGATGCGTGCGTATTCCCGAATAAAACGCCTGTAGTAGGATACCAGGCCGAGGAAGCTCCTGACTTCTGCCACGTTCTGTAACGGCTGCCAGTCGCGGACCGCGGAGGTCTTACTGCAATGCGGCGAAATGCCATTTGCAGTGACCCAGTGCCCTACGAAGTCCAACTCGGACACAGCGAATGCGCACTTGGACGCTTTCGCAAACAGTCCATGCTCCCGCAGCTTCTCCAGGACGAGTCTCAGATGCTCCTCGTGTTCTTCCATCGTTTTCGAATAAACGACTAGGTCGTCCAGGAACACGACGAGGAACTGGTCATGGAAGTCCCGGAATATGTCATTTATCATCGACATAAACTGGGGCGGAGCGTTTGTCAACCCGAACGGGACTACCTTATATTCATAATGCCCGTACCGCGTTCGAAACGCAGTTTTTGGTTGGTCCTCCGTTCGGATTGGCATCTGCCAGTAACCCGAACGGAGGTCGAGTCGACTAAACACCCGTGCGCCTTGGAACCTGTCGAGCAACTCGTCCGGCAAGGGCAGGGGGTAGCGGTTCTTCACGGTCTTTTGGTTCAGCCATCGGTAATCGATGCAGAACCGCAACCCCCCGTCCTTCTTGGCCGCAAATAAGATGGGGGCTCCCCAGGGGCTCTTCGACGGCCGGATAATTTCTCGGTCGAGCATGTCTGCTTCTTCACTTCCGCCAGTTCCGCTGGCGAGAGTTTGTACATCGGTCGAAATATCGGCTTCGTCCCTGGTTCGAGTTCAATCTCGAATTCGTGCCCGTTTCTTATCGGCGGCGTGCCTTTTGGTAAGTCGGACGCGAAGACTCGTCGGTACATATTGAGGAGTCGCTGGATCCCGTCCGGCTGGTCCGGGCGTAAAACTTTGGCCACATCATCGCTGTCATGAACGTCTTTCTTGGTACTGGTTGCTTTGGGCTCTGGTCCGGGCTGGTTAGCATCATCTTCATCGTCGACATCGTTGACTACCACCATTACGGCTTCACATTCGCCTCGCTGCATATCTCGTAGAATGAGTGATGACGAAGTGGGTATGGCGGTTCCCACACTCAACACCTGTGCTGGCTTGGGCCGCACTGAAAATTTCAGCGGAAGTGTGAGGGTGGCTTGTCCGCGCTTGACGCTGATGGTACGATGTCGGAAGTCCAGTGTGGGGTTCTCTGCTACTAGCCAAGGAAGGCCAAGAATGACGTCGTACGCCATGTTCGGGAAGACATCGAAGTCCGAGCGGAACTGCGTTTCGCCACTCCGGAACTTCGCCCCCGTAATGCGTCCCAGCGTACGTCGCTCCGTCCCGTCCGCCATCACGAGTCGTTTGGTATTGGCTCCGTCCATCTTGAGATCCAGCTCCGCTTGAACTCGTCCACTTACATAATTTTCCCAACTGCCGGAGTCCACATACGCGATTAGTGGACTCCCTCCTATTTTGATTTTGATCTCAAACCCAGTAAATCGCCCTTGGGGTCCGTCACAGGCTGCTCGACCCATAAAGTCAAAATTGTCGTCCTGTACGGATCGTCCCTCGTCCCCAGTTGACGTATCGTCATGGGGTTCCATTCCATTTTCGCTATCGGATACGTCCTGCTCGCCACTTGAAGACGTCTGCAGGTGTGCACTCGTGTCCGCTTCGCCTGTAGCAACTTCTGTCGCCATTGGCGGTACTTCGGAGTCGGACGGCGTCCATGCTCGTCTCTGCCGCGTCCCTGTGGGACATTCTGGCTGCTCGAAGTCTAACTCATCATTGTCATCGTCTTGTCGTTCCTCATGGTCCATATTTGTTTGCTTGCTCCCATATCTTTGCCTTATTCCCTGGTCCCCTCCTGCCGTCCCGCTTGCATCGTCGTATCGTCCGTCCGGGACTGACGATGCAGCGTCCCGGACGGTCAGTTTATCGCCTTCTTCGCGGCATCATATTTGGGACACTCCCTGATCCCATGTCCGCGTTGATTGCACAAAAAACACTGTATGGTACGATTTCGCCCTTGTTGCTGCCCATTGTTTCGTCCTCCAAATCGTCCACCGCCACCTCGTCCGCCACCAAATCGTCCGCCTCCACGTCCCCGTCCTCGTTGGAATCCGCGTCCTGCACCGAGAGCATTCACACGATCTCGGTTTTGGCCACCGTGCCCACGAGGATGATTGGCGCCTGGTCGTCGGCCCCATCTGCGTCCATGACCAGGATTGTGCCCTTGGGGGTGAAGTGCTCGGACGCCATCAAGGCGTTCGGCCATTTCCACAGCGTCGGCCACGGAATGTCGTACGTGTCCAGCCACCTGGGTCCGGATTGGTTCACGGAGACCATTGACGAAAGCAGAGAATTGCTCGGCCTCCGTCATCTCGGGTATCCTGAAGCATATGCCCTGGAAACGCCGCACATAATCGTGTACCGTACCAGACTGACGTACGGTACGTAACTCCGTGCGAGCGCGTTCCTGGACCGTGGTTGGTTCGAACTGACGCCTGAGCTCAGCGGCCCACGCGTTCCAGTTCTGAAAGGGCGCACGTCGTCCCTCAACGAGTCGCAACTCCTGAAGGTTCATCCATCGACTCGCGGCTCCGCTGGTGTGCGCACTGAGTACGCGTAGCCAGTGGTGTTCCTCGATGTCGTGTGCGCGAAGCCAACGCGCCATCAGGAGTAGCCACTCGGTCGGTCCGACATCCTGGTCGCCTGAGAACGGCTTCGGCATCTGAAGCTTGAGCTGACGTAACACCTGACCAACACCGCGGTCACGGCGTCGATTTGGTCCACCATCGCCATCATCATCACCATCGTCGCCGTCCGGATCACCTGGTCCTCCATGTGGAACAGGAAGATGAGGTGGAATTCCCCCACCGCCCGGTCCCCCTGGTGGACCGCCGCCACCCCCTGGTCCACCTGGTGGTCCACTGCCACCTCCTGAACCGTGTGGTGGTCCGAAGCCTCCATAGTCATCGTTCGGATCATCGCCGCCCCCGCCTCCTCCTCCTGGAGCGCCGGCTCCTTGTCCGCGGTTCCCTCGTCGCCTGGCTGACGGGTCCTGTTGGCCTACGGACGCATACGAACCCATTGCTGCGAATGGATCTTGGGCCGCGGAGTTCAACGGGACCGGCTGCAGTGACGGTTGGGGAACTGGCACGGGAACTGGCACTGGAACTGGAACTGGCTGTGACGGCGTTCCTCCGAGGTTCAATGGTCTTGGGGCTGGCCTCGGTACAGGTGGAGCGCGTGGTCGTGGTGGTGATACGAACGTCCGTCGTATGACACGCGGTTCGGCCCACTCACCCAACACGTGGTTCGGCCTGACAGTAGTCGGACCGAACCAGCTCACCATCATCATAGCCACACATTAAGGGAGAGGGCCAGGCCGCCTCTGAGGTGGCAACCCTCAGTTCGGCCTGGAGCCTCACATTCAGCTTAGGGTCCATTAGGACACGGCCAAGGGGCCATTAGGACGCTGAGTTGGATGAAAGGGTTGGACAGGCTGTCGGCCCGGCCGAATACTTATTCGGCCCGGACCACAGCCTTATTGTAACTTGGACTATTGTAAAGATCCTTGTTTGAGAAAGTCTTTCCGTGCTCTAGACGTAAGTCCACTCGACTAGTCTATTTGTTCCAACGTTTGTATCAGGTGGTCCTGGTGCTGGTACGATGGGTGGTCTCGATGGTCCGGGAACTAGTATGACGGGTCGTGGTGCGGGTTGTGGTGCGATAAGTGGTACTGGTGCAACGGGTGGTCCTTGGGACGTGAACGGTGGTATTTGGACGGCTTGGTCCAGCTGCCCCGTAGTCCCTGTTTGAGGGCTCACAGTCTGAGTCTGTGACCCTGCCATCATGGCTGGAACATTCGCTTGAGGCGGTACGGGTACAGCCTGCTTGGACCACAACTCGACCAGCTCTTCGAACTTCTGGCCGTGGTTCTTGTCGTCCATCTTCACCTTCTCGTCCACTTCGGCCACCGCAGTGCGGGTAGAAAGCAACTCTCGGTCCAATCGCTCGGTAACTGCGTCCAGGACCCGTAGATCTTGCTCGGCTTTGGCCGCCGCACGTTGTACCTCGACTTCGGCTTTGGTCACAGCACGTTGCTGGGACAGATGGAGTCGATGTTCGGCCTCGGTGGTGAGTCGGCCCAGATCGCGGCGCTGATCTTCCAAGCGCTGGTTGAACTCGGCCCGTTGCTGCGCGAGCTGAGCTTGATGCCGCTGCTCGGCCTCTTCTTGTAGGACCGCGTTCTCGTATCTGATCTGGTCGAGCGCTTCTTTCAGGCCTTCGTGCGTATTCTCGGCCCAGGCTCCTGCATCGACCTGGATCTGGTTGAGCCGCTCGTCCACCCGGTGCTCCACGTCGACCTGGACGTTGTGGTGGATATTGTTGAAGTGCTGGACGTTCTGCTGGACGTACATATTGCCGTGGGGCAACGCGTCCTCGGCCGTGGCGAGAGACATGGCGTCCGAAGACCCATCCTCGGCCTGAGCGACCTGGTACGGTTGCAACTCCCCGTGGTTCATTCGTCGTTCTCGGCCGGTTCGTCGTCCTTGGCCGGTTCGTCCTGTGGGTCGTTTGAGGCTGTGCTTTCTGCGTCGTCGAAATCTTTGTTAGAGGTCCAGAAAGCGTACTGTCTGTATACCGCTGTCTTCCAATACGGCCCTGCCAAAGCTGCTCCAAACTCTTCCGGCTTCTGGTTCGTTTGGGATGCCGCGTTCATACGGGTAGGGAAAGTGTTGGCTCCGAAACCAGTTGATATGAACGTAGAGGTCACAGACCGAGACAAGAGTTAACTGCAAAAGGATAGAACTGAGGTGGGAAGGCTAGGCCGCGTTTATATGGCCTCTGGGACGGTACGAGATCTCACATCTCGAACCGTCCCCGTCCAGCTGTAACTTCTGGACGGACTGGTGAGTCAGAGGTTCATATCAAAAACTGACGCACAAGAAAACCTGGAGCCTTCATGGTAATGGTAGGATTCCTTTTTGTTTGCACGACTAAAAAGGTAGTGATCCTCGGAACGATGGTTTGATTGCACATGCAATTTTTGATCGGAGGGTACTGAAAATTACATCTCAATATTCGTCCATTGATCCCTCTGTTCCCAATATTACCCAACAATTGATCGTTGACCGATCAGGTACCGGGCCATAATGTCCAAACACCTCAAAAAAACCTACAGAAATTCCAAGATAACTCTAAGTAACCTACCCCCCACCAACAAGCAACCACCAACTTTGAAAATCCCAGAAAATGAAAACAAACCCCCCCATATTAGAAAAAGAAAAACACCCCCAAGAAAACCCTAAAAAAGTGACTGGAAAAACCCGTCAACGCAAACCACTGACGAACAAACAACTTCAATAACTTTGAAAAACCACTCCTGATCGGAGGGTAGGAGCTTGTACAATCCGGCCTCGTGTCGGGTCTTCGGGTCCTCCCAAAGAGGGCGGAGGATCCGGGTTGTTTTCACCTCCCTTCGGGGTTGAAAAAAAGGAGGTGGCTCCTGTGTTTGGACGGAAAAAAAGGTTCGAATCCTCTAGCCACCTCTCCCTTTCTTTCCTATTTCTCTTTTCCCTCTTTTTTTAAACTCATTATTTTTCATGCTATGAGTCTTTGTTATTCTTTTTTCACTCTTTTAGGTTAATTATTGTATTAAGAATCATTGGGAACTTCAAACTTAAATGTGCTCGTCATAAAGGAACCACCCTCTTTGTTTGGCTTGCCACCACCCCGTGGGGGATGTGCAGAGAACTTCTTTCACTCACTTTAACCCTTCCTCCACTTTTCAGTGTTTGCTTGACTTGCAGAACATAAAAAGTTTTTGTTTTTTGTTCAGCTGTCTGGCTGAAATATTCAGTGGAAATGTCAAAATGGTTGAGATTTACAAACCAAAAAAAAAGAATGGAATCATGAGCGGGCTCTTGTTGAAGTGCCCCCAACTTTCTTTTGTTCACACCATGTTTTGCAACACAAAACTTTCATGCAGTCCATCAAATGCAGTTCTTTTTTTCTTCTTCGTGAATTCTTTCTTTCCTTTTTTTTTCATCACTCAAACTCATCTTGTTTTTTTGTTTTTTCCCAACACTCCCCATTGTCTTATCGGTGAGGGAAAAAAAAATGATCATATCCTCCACACACTCCCCCCCAAAACAAAATATTGCAAACATTGGAAGGGGGTTTATATTTTCCTCATCATCATTTTATTTTCGATTGTTTTTTTTTAAAACCCTTTTTGTTGTTCTTCCCCCTCCCCCCTTCTCACTTTCTAACCTCCAATATCACCCCCCCCCTTTTCTTATATATCTAGAAAAGATCGTGCGAATAATTTCCCCTCACCAAAGCAAAATTCCTGGTTGAAGAGGGAAAATAAAACACAGAAGGATTGCCTCTGCAATGACCTCCACAAAACAAAAACAGCAAGTAAACGAAAAAAACCAAAGAAAAAAAGCCCCCCGAAAACTCAAAGCCTTCTTCATACAAATCAGTGCGCAATGTGATCGCTTGAATTCTCCAACCCACTGGATGTGAAAACACTGTCAATGCAGTATGTGTGCATTTATTGTCCGAGTTACCAGTTTTCGCTACTAGCGCTAGTACTGAAAATTGCTTCCACGTTCATCATTCCACGGTTATTGGCAAAAAGATTTTAGATCTCATTTCCTGAACAATTGTTTACAAGACAATTATAGATCGCATAAAAAAATCTGAAGTGGAAAGAAATAGTTGAGAGGCTCTTAGCTTCTCACCAATGTTAGTGCATTTTTAGCTTTTTCTGCTGAATTGTCTTGTCTACAACATTATGGCCGGTAGCTGAAAAACTAGATTTTTCGAGCTCATGGGATGCATTGGAGATAAATCCACACCTATTGAGGGTTCTAAGAAAAAAAAGCCAGCCTCGTTTGATGTAAAAAGCGTCCCATTAGGTCAATGCAAACTTGATGCATTTTGACAGTTTCTTGCCGTTTCTTGCCGCTAGAACAATTTATTCTACATGTGGACACATAAATGTTGACTAATCTTCATAATCTTCGGTGTAATGTTTCGAGAGGGATATATTACCTCCAAAGTGATATATTTTGGTGGGAATGAATGCTTATTATGTGCCCACGATTTCTAGCCTATACTTGTTAGAGCCCCTCCAAAATATGAAACGAATTGGAGATTAAGATGCTTTTTTAATAAAAATTTCATTTTACGAAGTTTTTTGTTGATATCTTATGGTTTTTGTACAATTAGGTCGTACATAAGGTCACACCCATGATTCGGATAAAATGAACTGTGAGAAACGCATCAACTTTGGATTAGCATTACGAGAGGATAATTGCGTCAAATGAGGCCGGATTTTTTTCTTGAGAATCCTTGATAGGTGTGGATTTATCTCCAATGCATCTCATGAGCTCGAAAAATCTAGTTTTTCAGATACCGGCCATAATGTTGTAGACAAGACAATTCTGCAGCAAGCTAAAATTACCTCCACATGAGTGAGATACTAGGAGCCTTGAAAAACTTTTCTTTTACTTGATTTTTTGTCACATTATGTGTTTTGGTCTTTTGAAACCACGATCTAAAAATGAGGTACAAACTCTACATTCCAAGCGTCGTGGAAAGAAAAATATGGAAGAGACTTTAAACGCTGTTTCTGCGACACAAAATCGTAATAAGGAGATAGGAGGCGTGCATTAGGATCTAATGTTTGAATTTTGATCTCATTTTTATTTCCCAATACATTCAAGTCATAAAAAAGGTCTCTGCAAAATTTTGGGAAAAAATATGAAGTTTGAAAGAGAAAGTGGAGGGGGTTGAACATTGTTACTAGCGCTAGTAGTTCAGAACTAGCGCTAGTAACCTGGTAACTCGGACATTATATATATATATATATGTTTGTTTGAGAGAGAAAAACGGACATCCCATGGAAAAAACAGCCAATACAATCTGACTTTTGATCTTTGTGCCAACTTCTCGACGAGGGAAAAATCCTGTGGATGTTCGAAAACCTTCTGAGAATCCAGCCACAGGGTGCTTTTTTTCTTTCTTTTCTCGTATTTTGTTCTTTTTTGACCCTCCCATATATTCAGGAATCCCTGAAAAAAGAAACCTCATCAAACGGCGTGTACCATCAACCAATTGACCTTATTTCCACAGATCCACCTCCACTTGCTTTTTCCACTCAATAGCCTGCCTGTCGTAGAGTGTTTTGCAAAACCTTGTTTGTTTGTTTTTTTGCTTGTGTGTGTGCATTTTTTTTAAACACAAATCCATCAAGATGATGTTTCTTCCTGTCACCCCCTTTTTCTTTTTTTTTACTTTTTTTTTTTTTGAAAGACACTTCCCTTCACACATCTATAAATATAAGCCTTCTTGTTGTTTTCCTTTTTTTTCCGTTCTTTTTTTTTTGGTTCGACAAATAGTCCTAAGGAAAAAAGGGCAAGTCAGAAAAAAAACATCATTTTTTATGCCCCTTACAAATCCTCTTACCCAATTTTTTTTCCCCAGTGTGAGTTCAATTTTTTTTTCTTTTTTTTTCTTCTTCCTTAATCCATGTTCAACAGAAAAATCATTTGCTGCTACCCCATCTTTTTCCCGTATTGTTTTTTTTTGTTTTTTTTGGGAGGAAGGGGGTGCAATTCGCCCCGTACAATAAACAGAGATACCCCACCCACCTCTATTCCAAAAAGGAAAAAAAAACTCCCTTCATTGGAAAAGAACGGCCATGGAATTCTAACACCCAAGCATTAGCAGCCTAAATCCATCCAATAGATATAAAAACCTTCCCCTTTTCACCCCCTTTCCACAACAATATGGAATACATATTTACATATCTAAATAAATATATGTGATAAATATATGTCAGCATAGACATGCCATGCTACCAAAAGCATTTGTTTTTTTGACACTTTAATGTCGATATTGACGCCACCCAAGGGCTTCAGTTCAAAACCAGTTCCAATTGATAACAAAAAAAATACATAATCAAATCTCAGATGCTTAAAAGAGATGCTTCTCTTTTGATGCTTTTTTTTTGTTTTTCCTTACCCCTTCCCTACATTTTTCCAGAATTTTTTTTTTGGTATGTTTTTTTCTTTGTTGTGCAAGGATTATGGTAAAAATGACCCACCGAAAAAAAACAAAAACAAAAAAAGAACTGTTTTATGCTAAAACTAGTTGCAGGTTTACGTATGCAATTTTTTTTTTCTTTTCTTCTTCTGTCTGTTTGCCTATTTAAAAAAAAAAAAAAGAAAAAAAAAATGGAGAAAAGAACAAATTAAAAGAACCCCTTTTGCAAGAAAATGTATGAAAATTGACTACATACCATCCCCCCCCCCCCCTCTTTTTGTCGGTTGGGTAAACTAAAAGAAGTCAAGCTTTCTTTCTCTCTGTTTTCTTTTTTTAATTCGGTGGTTGTTGACAACTTGCCACTCTTGATGCAAGAGTAAAAAGAAAATGATGATCTCACACTTTTCTCATATCCTCACTCTTTTCGCTTCGCTACAGACAGACTCGGGCAACATAATGAAAATATAAAGAGAGAGAGAAAAAAAACATAACATCACCGCCCCAAATATGCAAATATATATTCTTTAGTATTCTCAATATTATCCTGTTTTTTCCCCTCTTTTTTGAGTTCCTCCCCCCCTTTTTTTCTCTTTCAGTTCAGATTCAGAGACCGGATCCTTGAAAAAGAACTACAGCGAAAGAGATTTTTTTTTTCCAGCTGCATAAACCAAGAGGTTTACTAATGGCAGGGGTATCCCATGTCAGTCCTGGTACATTTCGATGGAAGGTTGGTCTCTAAATGGAGGCGAGGTCTCCCGATCCGATGAATTCACGTGGATACTGACGGAAGCCACCAATTCTTCGGTGGATATTTTCCTTGCTTTGGCTTCCTGTCGCTTTTTTTGCCGTTTCGCAGCCTCCTTTCTTTTTTGCCGTCTGGTCATAACAACGGTCCCGTATATCAAACCGATCAACACCACTGCTGTCAGGATTGCGAGTGCGATGACTGCCAGCATCCATCCCCTTTGAGAATGAAAAGGAAGAAAAAAACAAAAACAAAAAAAAACGTAAGCAAAAAAGAGAATTCCAGAGGCATGAAAAAAAGGGACAGGAGAAAAAGGCCAAGAAAAAGAAAAGTGAAAATATCCATCCAATGCCACCCTTGGCTTTTCTTGATCGTGTCATCTCTGTGTGTTGATTCTGTTGCTATTTTCAGCTAGTTGAAAAAAACTCACGTTCTTCCTCTATTATTTTTTTGGAGGAAAATTTTCCTTGTGAAATCTGCAAGCAAAAAAAAACCCTCACTTTGTTAATGATTTTCCGCCACCGGAATTCTCGGTATGGTGATGAGAAGCTGTAGAGTCGACCTCAAATTGCCCCACGACCAGCATGTTTGTGACGGCGATGTGACCCTTTTGATTGCCAGCCGCCGTGGGGTTGTTCTGGGATTCCCTCGACGACCACTCCACCAAATGAAATGCATTTTGAGGGCAGTCGATATCAGCAACCTCCTGGCATTTCTCGGTCGACACCACCGACACCTCGTTGGAAATGGTAGGTAGCTTGATCGGAATACCGATCTCCAGTCTAGACCGGGGAAAAAAAAGGAAAATTATTATGAAAAACTTGAGAAAATTATACACAGCAAATCAGGATAACACAGAATTGGGCAAGAGTTGCCCTCCAAAGATAAGAACGGGAGCTTAAAAAAAAAATTCAAAAGAAAACACAAAGAAAAGGCGAAAGGTGCCCAGGAAAAAAGATTACGTTCCAACTTGATGGAAAAACAACCCCTCATGCACCACGCTTGCCATGTTTTCCTGTTGAGTTTGAACGGAATTTGAGTGAATCCAGTGAGGTACTTTTCAGCAGGTGTTGAGACACTTCATTGCTACCTGGCTCCCTTTTCTAGAACTATGTGTGCAACCGAGTCTTTCACTTTCAGAACGCCTCCCTTTTCCAGGTTCACGAAAGGTATGCTAATTCTAGGGTTCATCACATCCACCTCCAACTCGCCCAAATCCAGCATGGTCAATCTGATGACAAGCCAAAAAAGAAAACAAAAAACACCTCTTGATAAATTCTGCCGAAATAACGTTTTTGGATTTCACCAAAGTTTGGAGTTCAAATGTATACAGGCAGGAAGCAGACCATCCCCCCCCCCAAAAAAAAAAAATAATAAACACCAAAAAATTAACCAAAAAAAGTTCTCTGAAAGAATCATAATTTTCAGAAGTGGAACTATAGCATACGATTCTCAGGGTCACTTTTCGTGTTTTTTTTCATTCTTTTTTTTTGGGGGGGGGGCGAAGGGTGGTTCAAAAGTAAAAAACCCAACTATGAACGGCAATTGCACAACACACACAAAAAAATATCCCAAGGAAACTAAAAAAACGCACACTAAGACATGGACTCCATCATTCCTTTGTAGACTACTTTTCCAACAAAAAAAAAATGCAAACCTGAGAACGACGTCCTCCATCAGCTGGACCTTATCCACGAGCGTCCCCATATCCAGCCTCACCAATTTCAGCGCAGGATGGGAAGTAATCGTGACCCCCCTGTCCAGCGAGATGGCTGAAATGGTGCTGTTCCCCCACACCTCCCTCGTCAATTCCAGATTCCTCGCAACATGCACCGTGGTGATTTTCTTGTTCAGCAGAGCAGATTGCAAATCCACCTCCGAAACCACGACACGAAGCCCTTGCGCTGCAGCCTCCTCTGCTGCACTCTTTACGGTGTTTTCGTTCCCTAAAGCCACCACCGTTCGATCGAAATTGAAATTCGTGAGAGCGCTGGACCCAGCATTTGTCACGCTCTGCAGTTTATTGAGGACCACCTCTCCCTTGCCATCCAAAAGCAACGATTCCACACAATCCACATCAGCTTTTTTCGGCTGCAATGAGCTGCAGTTGGATTCTCTGACGGCACCCTTCGCGCCGAAACCAGCACCGCCTATGGATTTCAGTATAGATTTGCAGATGGGGGAACACACCACCGAATGATCCAGCCTCACGAAAGCCCCCCGTTCAGCATCAAAAAATCCCAAGCTTCCGATGCCTGCTTTCCCTGGCACAGCTCTTCTCAAAACCATGCCCTAAAAATCGAAAACGGAACATTTCCATTCTTGGTCTGTTTTCAGACGTCAAGTCGAGGGATTTTCACTTTCATTATGGTGGATACATCCTACCCCCTCCCTTTTAACACAGTGCAAAATTGATGGATAATATCCATTGAACAAAACGCCTGCATTGATTGATTCTCTCCATATATACATACCTTGATCGACACGACACCCCCTTTTTCGATAGTCAGCATATTCTCTGCCAAGTTCATGTCCCACACAGCCGGGTCCGTTTTTCTCGGTTTTACCCAAGGGTGGGTCAGCACCGACACCCTCCGATTGATCACCAAGGTCTCATCCAGATTCCCTTTCCCATCCGGCCACTGCCCTATGTCAAAAACTATGTCTTTCACGAAAAAAATCCACCCCACATGGGGGTCCTCCAACGCTCGTCTGAACGATGCCACCCCATCCACAAGGGCATCCTCCAGAATGTGCCGTTTGGTGTGCTCTGTGATCAGCTGGAGGGTATTCGAGGCAGTCAAATCAGAAAAGGTGTCCAGGCCGGAGGGATTGGGCAGGAGTCCATCGATGAAAAAAGCACCCAGTTGGCAAGGGACCTCTTTGGCTAAACAAGTGGCCTCGTCTGCTATACTGGCGTTCAGACCGTAGTCCCTTAAAGCATTGACGTGGCTGGGAGCAGCAAACACAATGCAGGGCTCAAAATCACTTCATTTCGACTCCCTCTGGGAGGGTAACTTGCCTGGCTTTTTCATACCACCATTTTTTTTGAGGGCTGCTGAAATCCAGTTTGAAAAGCCAAACAGAGAATTAAATTTTTTTTCAATGTCTTTGGAAATTGGAGAATCAGCCAGGTTTTGATCCAACAATCAAAGCTTTTGTGGAATCTGATTGAAGGTCAAAATATCGACTTCCCCACGTGATCACGCGATTTTTGTTTCATCCACATAACGCATCACGCATCGTCACAGCCCCCGGCCGCCCTCAACCCTGGGCCGCAGCCCCTACCTTTCGAGCGTGTCTTTTGGATGCTTCGACACTTCTGCAATTATGTCGTCATACACCAGCCTCCCACTCCCCGATGAAGCGAAAAAGGGCACCAAGCTTTGAATCTGGAACAGCGCGTGATCACCATCCCTATGGTCCGCCCCGCACACGAAATGCAAGTCTCGAACCTTCAACGTGTACCCCTCCTCCACCACCACTCGCGTCCCCATGAAACCCATATCGATTTTCGCCTGTCGTTCGAGTTTGGGGTCTCCGATCATCGTGACATTCCTGCGCAGCGCCAAATGGTGCGCCCCGTCGTCATCGTGCGGCCAGTGCTGCCTTTCCAACTTGAAATCCCCCGAAACCTTCAGCAGCTCCACGTTTTCGTCCGCGAGCGCATCCAACAGTTGCAGCGATGACGAGATCGTCGCCTCCTTGGAGGATTCCGTTCGGGCCTGCGAAACGCCGACTTGGATGGTGTGGAGCAACACCAGGACGCCCACGATCGCGTTCAGCATCGGGGAACAGAACAACAGGGGGGCATGACACGAAGAAACTGGGAGTGTATGGATTTGGAAGGGTGGCGTCGGCTGGGGGTTGTCGAGACGTCGCGTCTTGAGCTCGTGACGTAAATTTGCGGCTGAGGGGATGCGTTCGCGGTACATGCATGATCTCTCTGGCGCAGGTGACAGCCCCCAGAATGAAAGGTATGAAAGGACGAGTGGCAGGGGGGGAAACGAGAAAAGTACAAATTTTTGCAGCCATCACGAGGAAGCTTGTGCTGAAGAGACGAACACACGAAAGATTGTGCTGAACCCAACTCCTGTCGAGCTCTCGAGTCTTCCATTGTCGATTCGCTTACAGACATCCTGGAGATATCCCTTTTGGCAAGGGATGTGTGGCCTCTTGTGGATGAGCAGCGATCGAACGAAACCGAGAGGTGGTGGTAGTAGAGGTGCCCTGCTGTAAAAACAAGCATCAAATTGTATTGAGCACATACAGTTGGATGAGTAATGAAGTAAAGCACTTACACAAGGTTCTTTCTCAGAGTGTCTTTCCACTCAGGGTTGCTTGGCTGGTGCTTTTTTTGATGGCTTTCCCTGGACAGTAACTAGATTTGGGTTATATCTACATCAGGTGTTTCGATGATATTCTGTTTGGCGCATCACCAAAATGCAAGAGGATAAAAAAATAAAGTTTCTACAAGTACGGGGACCCCCCTCATAACATATCCAACCCCCACGACTTGGGGGGATTGGCCATTTTATGCCTACGGTAGCTGAGCATTTTTGTTCCGACCAAAAACTGACCCCCCTCTTTGCCATTTCCCCCCCACCCTCCCTTGGAATAAGAAGCCAAAAAGCATTTACCACCATTTAACCCCCCAAAAGCATTTGCCGTTTAACCCCTTCCCCTCTATTTTCCCCAATGATTGCTTTGAAACCATGCATACATATATATATAAGAAACACACTGCTTATGGCGTTCGACTCTGTGAGATGTATTTTTTTGAAGCCTTTCTAACCGACTTCCTGAAAGGAATTGAGCCCTCCCCATGAAAAAAAAAAGAAACGAACTGTGCGAGGGCTGTAGTTTTCTAGTGGGAAAAAGCTACCCCCATTTTCAATATTTCCCCCCTCATATTCTATTCAACAAAGTTTTGGCAACCCCGAATTCCTCCCTTTGGTATTTTGATTTCGCAGGGAAAATCGACATGCGAGGTTTGGATGGAAAAAAAAAAGCAAAGCAAAGCAAAACCCCCCGAAAAAAAAAAAAAAGTCGAGCCTTTTTACATTGAGGATTTTGCCACACCTCAAGCAATTGTCACCAAGTTTTTTTTTGCTTCCGTCTTTTTTTCGTCCCTCTCAACCTCCAATTTTTAATTTTAATCGTTACCATTCCATATTGAAAAGAAAAAAAACAAATAAAAAAAAACGAAAAAAAAAAACCCTTCTTCAACACCCCCCCCTCCCCCTTTTCATTGTTGAATAAGAACACACACACCCCACGGTGCGTCCGGACAAAACAAGAAAAAGCAAAACAGTAAATTTTGCTTTTCGCTTCTTGACATACATTCCAAATTCTTTTCTTCCTTTTTTTTTTTTTTTTTCGGTCCAAGGAACCCCATCCTGGCTGACCCCAATTTCCTCCCATTGATATACAGTCCCTCCCTTATCTCCCTCCCCTCTTCTCCAAAAAAGAGAAAACTAAACACCAGAGAAAATAAAATAAAATAAAACACCAAGTTCCTTTGTATTGAATGGAATGAAAAGGGAAAAAGAAAAAAAATAGACCAATGCCTCAACAGCAACAGATTTATATGTATACATGTGCTAAGTTTTCCCTCCCCCTTCCCTTCCTGCCAAAAATCCTCGATGTGGTTTTTCAGTGTTCTTTTTATTTTTTTAAATCCAAATCTGGGTCGAGAGAAGAACCGGCCGGTCCCACAGTTTCTCTCCTGGGTTTGTCCCGTTTTTTCAATTTTTTTTTTTTTTGCTTTTCTTTTGAAGGACTCGATAGCCGCAAGTCCTGTTGGAAAACCTTGGAACAAAAAAAAAGAGAAAAAAAAACAAAAAACAAAGAATTTTGGAAAGAAAAAATAAACGATAAAGAAAAAAACAAAACTAGGTGGAATCCCACAACCAACTGAGCAACCTTCTTTTTATCCCCCCCGCTGAATTGCACAAAAAGAAACATCTTTTTATCTTCTTCTTCTTCTTCTTTTGAAAAGCTTTTTTCCTTCATGAACCCCCCACGCCTTGCTGCTTTTCCCCCTTCTTTCTTTCTGTCTTTTTTTTTAAGCTGAAAATTACTTCAGATTGGACATGGCGCTTGGCAGCTATATTCAGGAGAGAAAACCAACAGGAGAGAATTTTTTTTCAATCCTTCCTTGGACTTGTCCTTTTTTTTTCAATCTTGGAGGCTTGAGAATCATTCCATCTAATTAGCAGAAGTTGCAGTCCATCTAATTAGTCGATATTTTCTCTGTTCAACCTCCTCTCCCTTAACTTTTTATTTCCGACCACTGCTCACTGAAACCCTTTCTGTTTTAAACCTCTCCATTCAACAGCCACAATCAAAAACAAAACAATGGCGCTATAAAAAAAAAGAATTACATTTTCCTCACCGTTGTTTTTTTTTCCTGTTTTCTTTAAAAAAACAAAAACAGAAGAAGCAATATCCAAGCAATCAGCGGCTTCATAGTTGTCTTGCATTTCTTGAACTAATTTTTTTTTGCCCAACTGGGAAAACCACCACATTTGCTACAACCCTCCCTATTCCACACAACCTCAACCATTCATTCCCATTCTCTTTCTCATGGTTGAGGATCCCCACAGTTCATACAAAAGGAAAAACCCACCCAATTTCACCCCCCCGTTTTTTTTCCCCCAATTCTAGCTTCGTTCTTTTTCCTTTCAAAAGAACCCTCGGTTCTTTTCCCCTTTTCCCCACAGTTTTTTTTCTTTCTCTCTTAAATTCAGACGCTTGCCTCACAGATATGCTCCATTCAGTCAGCAACCACACACCCCTCACAAAAGTCTATCATTTCCCAAACTCCTCTGCTTTCCCCCCCCCCCCTTTCAGTTTTTTTTTCCTCCCTCAGCAAGAAACGAGCGGTCCTGAACCCCCCATTCTGTCATTGCCCTTCCCCTCCCCATTCAAAAACGGCGATTCAAAACACCAGTGAAAGTTCCCATGATTGTGGGAGGCGAAAGAAAAAACCCAAAGAAAAAACAAAAAAAAGTCAGACTTCTGGATTCTAACATCATCGGGGCCCCCCTCTTCCCTGAAAACAGACAAGACAAAAGCCCCACATGAAAAAAAAAAAAAAAACCCACACAAACACACTTTATCTAATTCCTTTTTGTTTTCCTTGCAACGCACCCGATAATTCAGTCCATCGCCTCATTTCATATCCTCCTGTTCCAGCCCCCCTCCCCCCCCCCCATCCCACTCCCCAAAAAGAAAAAAGTCTCAAAGCATTAAATTCCAAAGTCCATTCTTGAGTCCCGACCCCCACCCCCCTTTTTTCCTCTTCCATCCTTTTGTCTGCATATCTCTTACCACTAAGCTAGAAAATAATTGTTAAAACATCCCCCACCCCCCCTGGCTTTCCACCATGAAAACATATTTTCCACCACAGATGCATCTCGACAATACACACACACACACACATATATATTCCCCCCCTCCTCCCTCAAATACATAAAGAATCAGAAACGAGTCGGGGGAAAAAGAGTGACCGCCAAGGATTCCATCCGTAGGTTTTCAGGTGTCTTGTTGTTGTTTTTTTCCTCTCTCTTTCTCTCTCTTTTTTTTCTAGCATTAAATTGCATGGGACCTTAGTCATCCCACTCATGATCGTCGGGGTACCGCGGAATCGGCCAATCAGCGAAAGCTTCACAAGGTCCAGACCCTGTCGGTTTGCACCCTTCTTCTTCCAATACACCCTCTCGCTGTCTGTTGCTGATCAGTCGACGGAGGGACCCCAAAACTCCGGAAGGGGCACCCGGGGAATTTCCACCCTCGCTGGATCCATCGGAGGGTCGGCTGCTTTCGGCGGTCGGACTAGATTTCCTTTTGAAACTCAAAGCAGAAACGAGGGTGGCCATGACGGAGGGTTTCTCTTGAAGCATACTCTCCACAGCACCTTCCACAGGGGCTACACCTGTTGCATCCCAAACAACTGTTATCAGGAGGAGGATAACTGCCCATGTTCCCTGGCCAAGCTTACAGCGTGTTGCATTCCTGTTTGGATTTAAACTTATGAATTTTCAATACAAAAAATTTCAAAATTAGGATCGAAAATTCTGAGAACCCCATCTCCACTTTAGTCAACCCCCCCTTCAGCGCTCCCAGATTAAAAACGTCTTGCTATGGTCACTCTTTTCAAAAAGAAGAAATACTGCCTTTGGGGGATAAGGCAGCAGGGAGGAAGTACTGTGGCTATGGAAGTACACCCTCATAGCCCAAGCACTCAACCTAAAAATTTAAAAAGCTTAGGAAAGGGATCCGTAAGGCTCGCGCGTTTCCGTTGACGGTTCCACGACCGAATGACGCTTTTCAACGTCCGTCCAACGAGGCGCGAAGTCACCATCGCTGCGGACACCGCGGATTCTCGACACAGCAACCCTTTGGACGCATGCGCCCAAAGGGACACATCCTTTTCAGACTCGAAAGCTCGGACGTCCGATGGGGCGCCATCATCCCAAACGGACCTTGGGTTCGTTGTACTTCGCAAACCCAGTCGTTGGCGGACACGATACGCAACGAATATGTGATAAAACCGGAATTTGCGCATTGCCGTCCTCAGTCCCATACCGTGCCATTTGTCCTCCCACATCTGTTCGATTTCCAAGAAGGTTCCTGGGCTGCGCGGCGACTCGCAACTGTCCGCCGAGCAAAACAGGTCGCGCTTGGGGCTGTAAGCAGTGAAAGGGCTGGGCTCCAGCGACTCCAAAGACGTAAAGTACCGAGACGTTACGTTGTCCATCATCTCTTTACGGTACATGCTGTTGTAAAAGCCCATTCTGTTCTTCCCAATCCTCGCTTTTCTCTCGAAAAAGCCCGCCTCGCTTCGCCTCGCTTCGCCCCGCTTCCGACCGACTTCGGCACTCCGTTTTTCCACCACCGATGGGCGCCTCGCGTTGGTTTTCTCTTTTCTTATCGAAGGTGGATATATCACGAGCCCGCCCCAGAGAAAAAGAGTCCGCGCCGAATGGTCTTTTATTCGATTTTTGGTAGAATATCACTCGTTTGAACGATGGTCCACTCTGTCGCCTCTCCTCTCGGTTCGGGCCGTTTCAAAATTCCACGAAGCCTTTTCACAGCCTGAAGAACGTGCAGTTCGCCATGACTTGTCCTTTCATGGATCACAAATTGGCATTTGTTTTCAATTTGGGACCGTGAATGGGAGGCCCCCCAGTTTGTCAACACACCTCCAATCGCCGCTGCTGGGAAATACGAAGGAAGCCCCCTTCGTAGTTCTCTTCCAGCCAATACGAACTGGCGGGCATCCCCCAGTGCTTGAATTAGGAAGGGGTCTGATCGATCGCTGCAACTCGTTTGTCAGCCCCCCCCTCCTCTTCCCACCCTCACCAATAACCAACAACCAATGGACACTACAAAACTAATGCCAGACAACCAACTAATGCCACCCCTGACCACCAACTCCATCTCTTCTTCAACACCACCAAAACATGAGTAGATTATGAGGGATAACACACACACGTGATCACATCCTGGCCTTTCTTCCAGTAACAGGATTCATTGGGCCTGTTGAATTCCAGAGGTCCGGAAAATCTACTTTGAACCACTGATACAGTATGCGATGGTAACCGGCAGCTCCCCCCGATTCTCGATATCCGGTGCCTATCCAGCGACGGAATGGGTTTGGAGAATTGCTCGGGCCTCCTATGTTTCGCCGTCTTGATCGCGTGCGGCTGCTATGGAATTTGGTCATCCAGGCAGCCATTCCAATGCGAAATGACATTCATGTATCCCCAGTACGATAAAGTTTTCACCAAGGGCAAGTTCTCGCTCTACCGGTACCACGAAAAAGTCATTCCAGGTGGGCACAGGTGGTTTTTGACTGTGTGGGATAGCATGATTTAAGGGGTGCAAAGAACCAAAGAATAAACATTGAATTCACTCTGGTGATCTGTTCGCTGTGCAAATGAGTGATAATGCCCACCTCTGAAGCAATCATCCGAGTCCCTCATTATCAGCACACATCTTTATCATTTTCTGAAGGAAAAAGCTAGGGGTGCTTATGTCCTTATGACAGATGATGTAGATGGGTGCGGGTATTGATTTACGGGGATGTGGGATGCTGTACTGTGATCAGTTGAGGGAAGTGGAATGCTGTTGAGGGATCCCAGTTTAAAAAAACGATGGTCATTCCTGGTGACTGGAGAGGGTCTTTTGCACTTGTGTTTCAACATCGGTTCGAAACGATGGAGTATTAAAGAAAATTTTCGCACTTTGAGGATGCCGGTTTGTGTGGCCAGGTGGCCGAAAACAACCCCAGAGTGGCTCATTGCCGGCTCTCTTTGTCCCAGGAAATTCTGGCAGCTACAAACAGGTTACTGGATTCAATGCTTTCCTTGTTTTTTTCCTTTTGTTTCTTTTTTTTGGGGGGGAAAGAGGGGGGGAAAGAGGGGGGGAGGGGGAGGCCAATGAGCGAAAAAAAATCATTATATTTTTTTTTTTGCATAGATGGTAGATTCTTGCAATCACAGAAAAAGGATAGTATGCCGGTTTTCGGATGTGAGGCGTCCGAGTTGTTTTTCCCGGATTAGTCATCGGTACAAGTTCAATCGAATTGCGTTTATCTTTCATGTGCTCTTTTATTATTATTTTTGTTTCTGGGATTCTGTTACTCCTTTCTGACCTTTTTTTTTGCCCCTCGATAATTGGATTGAAGGTCAGATCTATAGCTGGGGAATCGGCTCGACAATTTCGAAAACGGCATGCTGACCTGGGCCACGATTTGACATGGTTTGTGGCCGATTTCAATGAGGAGTTTTCTGCATTCGATGGCCGCCTCATGGTAATCCATTTGTACGAGTGCTGAGCCCATCCAATTCTAATTCTAGTTCTAACCCACCGTCACTGCTTTTTTTCCCAATGTACAGAGGGCCCAGACAGATTTTGTGGTTTTTTGCTTGGCTTGGATGAAGAATTCACACAGCAATCGAACTGACTTCCGATTGGCTGTGCTCGGCCACTCCATGGGGGGTCTTGTGGCAAGGGCAGCGGTGAAACAAGCCTTGAACGAAGGGAGCATTGGTGTGTGTTGTTGAGTGATCAGCTCAGATTAGGGAATGAATGGACTGATTAAAAAACCTAAAACAACCTCACAGAAGAGTGGTGGTGGGCCACTCAAAACTGGAAAAGGTTCGACCGGCAGCCACAGACAGTGTCGTTTTGCATTGCCAAATCGACGGCTTCTAAGAATTTCAAATTTTGGAAAAAATAAAAAATATTGTGGTGGTGTCTATTCAAGATCTGATTTTTTTTGTAGGTCCAGAGTCCGTGAGCGTGATTTTGACTTTGGCATCCCCTCACCAACACCCCCCAGTGATGACTCAGCCAGCTATGTCCAGATTCTATGCCGATCTGTCACAAGGGGGATGTGAAAAAGATGTTCCTTTGATATCGATTTATGGTGGCTCCAGGGATGTACAGGTCCCCTTCGTTCTGACAAGATTCAAAGGTAAAGGCGAATCCTTGTGTTGAATGCTTCAGTTTCTTTTTTTTTAAAGGATCGACACAAACGCACATATGCACTCAGGAAAAAGGCAGAAGTGCTGGGGGGTTGCAAATCTTAGCAGTGGGGTATCCTGCTAGCAAGAAAACGAATCGACATGGAGCATATCGCCCGGCGGAGCACCGATGAACATATATGACTGACATGTGATGAGCCAGAATTACTTTTGTCTAATACCGGAGGTTTTCGTTTGCATGATGTAGGGCTCATCACCGATCCAGATTGCCCGAATTTTGAGGTTGCCATGTCAGACATTCCTACTGTCTGGGTGGAAGCTGATCATCAGTGTATCGTGTGGTGCAATCAACTGATAATTCGCCTGGCATCTCTGATCGTCGACTGGATGAATGGGCTGCCCCAGATAAGGGGCCTCGATGATCCTAGATCCCATGCTGAGAGGATAATAGCCCAATGCCGGGCTGAATTCACCCCAGTTTCTACAAAGGATTTGAATTCTGGAACTGTTGAGGATATCGACAGGTTTGGCCCAGGATGCCGAAGCGAAATCCCCGCTGGTGTGTCGAAAGAGATTGGTGGATCTGGGGCCACCAGCCAGCAAGATGATCTTCTGTACGTCGATCAAGCAACTCTCGAGGTTTGTGGGCATAGGAATGGGAAGGAAAGAAGACGATTTTGTACAATCTGTTGAGAGAGTTTGCTCTTTTTAGAGATGCGGGGCATCTCGATACTTTGGAGGGGCATCCTCCAGTGTTTGAAACTGGAGCTTTGTTGATTCCAGGGGTGATATCAGTTTTTATATTTCCGCAGCTCCGTGACAAGTCCATTTCAATCGATCCCCTATTTTATTGCCTAAATCGAATATCTGCTTGTGAATCCTGGCCTGCAGCATGCACTTCACAATACGACAGGCACGTGGTGGTGGTGGGACTGGTCGCATCGAAGCAAAAGGGACAAGAAATATCACTTTTCCCTGGTGGCTGGATCTGCCAAGCCCTGTGTGGGTTTTAGAGCCTGGATCATGGGTGCCGATGGAGCAAAAGAAATCACCGGAATGATCCACACCCTCCCTCCAGCATCAGATCCAGCCAGAGTCAAACCCCTGCCGGATACGTAAGCATGTGCATGCTCTGCAGATGTGTTGAATATGAGATATCGAACTGTGAATCGGAGAATGAATCCAGAATCTAAATTATATTTATCATATATTACTATTATTATTTACATATTGTGATAGAGGATCCTTGATGGAGTATGAATCGCGTCTTGTTTTCTTTTTTTTTTGTCCCTTGGAAAAGCACCCAACAGAGCATCATCTGTAATGTTCGTCCAGCCCCGCAGCTCTTCGAGAAATCTTATATGGGAGGGACTACTATGCAGGGGCTTCTTGGTACCTACCCCTGGACGCCGATCAACTCCAAGGAATCCAAAAAATCATCGTTTGGGCGGGGCAACCCACGATCCCAGATGCGTTTTTCATCCAAGCTGTCGCCTTCCAGCCAGCCAGTGGTCCAAAGCCTTTGTTGGGATTGCACAACCTGTTCTGGAGTGTGAGAATCGCGGCCAGGGTTCCGATGCCGGTAGAAATCGGTGTTTCGAGATTTGTCTGGGGGGTCTTTCGGACCAAGGTGGTTGCTGCTAACCATGGGTGCCCCCAAGGAGAAGCATGGGGCCCAATTGTGGTTAACCCCCCGGAAGCGAGGCTCGGTGGAAATCATTCGATTGTCCCGACATTCCATGTTCTAGCTCCTTCCGCTTGCCATTTGAACGTGTGGCTGGAAGCACCTCTGTTGGAGTTGATCATGGAATATCTTGTCGTGAAGAGCGGACAGTTGATGGGCTTGTGCATGTGCCTGTCTGTCTGGGGAATGATACATTCTCGCTGCCCCCCCAACCGAAAAACTCCCATCCTTTCCAACCTTGATCGAGTAGACTTGCCTCCAATCGGCGTGAATTGGATCTGGACAAGCCTGGGACCTGTGGGGGTGGCTTGGATTGCTTTCGTCCTAATCGCTGGTTTTGAAGGTTTCCGGGGGTCGAGTTTGGTTGGTGGATGGCCAGTGAGATGGGGTCTATGGGCGCAGCCGCCAGATACTCGTTACCCAGTGATGTATGCATGTTTCGATTCCATTTTTGCATACGGGCTGATGGCGTTGTCGAAATGGTTTGTGGAGAAGCTGATTGACGGGCTGTCATACGTAGTTTTTGGCCTCTCGTACATTCCTTTGAGACTGGCAGATAAATTGCCTTGGCTGAGAAGGGGTTGGATTGGGTCTGCCCACCAAGAGGCCAGGATGAGTCAACCAGGTGCGCTTGATACATCCTTGTATCGGTGATCTTGGGGGTGATATGACGTATTGTACCGAAATCGCTGTTGGACAGTCTGACGTGATATGACATATGCTATTTATCCTGAGATGTTGAGGTTATATGCCTTTCTACTGGGAAAGGAATAAAATTGGCAGTTTTTTCTGGAAACTGTCTGTGTTTTTTTTGTGCGTGTAATAATCCCCGGGATCAATGAAAAAAAGGTCTTCAGTATATATATATAAAATATATTGACGACAATATATAATATAATATATTACTATATTGATATATTGAAGGGAGTTGAGCTAATTTGCTTGTTTGGTAATATGGGGACGAAGTTTTTGGGGATGGTTCAGGGGTGAAGATGAAGATTTTCCTGGTGTCTCTGGCTGCCTTCCATCCTGGGGTTGCTTCTTTGATTGCATTCGCAACTCTGGCTGTCGCTTGGAGATCGGTGCAAGGTAAATCAGGTGTGTGTGGCATTGGTCCGATCGTTGTGCTTTCCCTCAACCAATTGTTCAACGATAATGGATGCAATAAATCGCTTTCGGGAGCCATTTTTTTCCGGCAGAGATGTAGCTGTTAGAAAATTATTGGGTTTTACAGCAACTTAATCTGCTGCAGGTCAAAAGAAGAGAGATTCGATGGTGCGTTCTGACCTGATGATTCATTTCTGGGGTTTCTTGCTCTGGTTGCCATCGCTCATCGCTTGGCTGCGTGTAGCTCCCCAGCAAAAGAATTGGTTTTTATCGGACCTCCCCCTGTGGCTTCCATGCATCCTGCACGGGCTACACTTCGAAAACAGAGTTTCTTCTTCCAGGTAGCTTCAGCGAGCCACCCCGTCCAGCACATATTCCAAACTCTAAAACCCTCCATTTTCCATCCAGCATTTCTAGCAAAGCGAGGATTATGCACTCCAGAAAATCAAGGCATGAATGTTTTTCGACTGTCTCTCAACTGCGTATCAGCTGAATTTTTTTGTTATTTAATTTTTTGAAACGTGCAGAAGGATTGTTGGTTCCTTGCTGGCGAGCGGCTGCTTGATTGTGGTACTGGCTTTTGTTCTGGATGGCTACAGCTCGGTGGCGGTGTATCTATACTCCATCGAATGCCTGTTGGATCTCCTGGCTGTCGGCAGCACTGCTCCTGAGAATCAAGGAAAGGAAGAATAATTTGTTTGGGGAAGAGAGAGAAGAAAAGAACGCATGCCCTTGCTGGAAATAGTTTCCTCCACCTCGTTTGTTTGGATCACTGTGTGATTGTATTAAGCAATGCTGGTGTGTGTTTTGGGGCATTCACAGCATTCGTTCCATCTTAGCCATGCACATAGATTACCTGACGACTACAAAGGATGACTGCTGGTTCCTAGAATGTGTTTGAAATAACCCCCCCCCAGCAGAAGAGACCCATCACCAGCACAAGGATCTCTTTGACGAGCTGCTTTGCTTTGGGGGGCTGTGCAATATCCTGTTTTTGTTTAGAACCGTAGAGCTGTTCATGTAAGGATTCATGAGAATTTGCTTCAATCTTAGACCATGGCCGCCACAGTTATGTATCGCATTTGATGTCATGTTTCTGGAAGAGGCTTGGGGAGATTGCAGGACAGTCGGAGTTTTCGGATCCAGCTTCTGAAGGCATGCAAAAACCGGATCGGTTACGATCATGAAATACAGCTTGGGCTGCCATTGGCGACCGAAAGCACAAGAAAGTTTTCTTTCGCAATGTCTTCCAAAAACAAAAAAAGCAAGAAAGGAAACCCCTTACACCGAACTATTTTGATAGATGCAATCTGAACACTGCGCCCTTTTAGAATTTCAGTTCTAACAAAAAAACACATGCATTTCTGATTTCTGGTTTGGACTCATTTCCACCCTCCCCCCTCCACACACACACACACAAAAGGTAAGAAAAAGAGTGGGACTGAAGGAAAAGTGTGACCCCCTCCATCCTGGGAGCTTCCATGATCGACAATGTTTACATTTACCAGGGTCAGATTCTAAAAAGAATTAATGATGGTTAGTTGCTACATCCTTTGTGGATACAATGCCGTCTCGACATCCCGAAAAATAAAACCCACCTCAACAGTCCAAACCCCCCATTTGTTGGTTAGCAATGCCCAAGCTACTCGTCATATCAACAAAAAAGACTATATTTGTTTAGGTATTTTCCTTTTTTAGCTTTCTTTTTTTTGGTCTGTCTTAAAGCCTCTTTATCAACCATCAATCAGTTTTAATCAGGTTGCGTTCTTTGCGTTTGAAATTGTTTTAGCTGAAATTAACAAATACATTCCCCCCCCCCCTTTTTTTTTGCGAAACCGCATTTCCGACCAGAGTGTGTCTGTCTTTCCCCCTGCCGTATCTTTTTTTTTTTTTACAAGACATACTTTAAGGTGTTTTTCAGCAGGAAGATAAATGCTCTTTTAAGTTAAAAACCAACTTCTAATCAAAACAAACAATGCAGCTGAAATAAAAAGAGGAACAAATGAAACCACCACTAAAAAGTTGCAAAAAAAAAACCACAGAGCCCCCTGGATAATTTGTGTCTATTTCCACAGTTATTTTGCTTCTTTTTTTTTTCCGATATTTTTTTTTTGCAACAATTTCTGCGAAGAAAAATCGAAAATGCCAGAAGAACATCCTAAAAAAGATTGAAACGATGAAGAAAGAAAATGAAAAAGAGGTCCTACTTTTCTTTCCACAATATCTGATTTTTTGCTTCCCCCCCCCTCCCCCCCTCTAGCTGTCAAATCGTTAATTATTAAAATGTTTTATTCAAACACACCTCGACAGAAAGGAGAGGCCAAAACAATAAAAATTCCTGAATAAAATAAAAATCCGAAACTTTTCCTCGAGGTGGAAAGATCAGTGACTATCAGTCAGGTTCTGTTTTTTTATGTGAATGTTTTTTTGTTTTTTTTTAAAGAAACCCTCCCAAAACAAAAATTAAAAGGAAAAAAAAAACCGTCGTAATTACAATTGTTGAAATTAGTCTCGACGGATATTAATTTTTTTGTTTTCTTTGTTATTTTTTTTGCTTTCAAACTAATCAGCAACATTTTTTTTTTTTTTCCGTTCGATACCTCCAAATAAAACAAAACGAAAAACACCACGAAAACAAAGAGTTCTGTTTCTTACCCTAAAAGTGAAAAACAAAATCATCCAGCAAAAATGGCATCAAGAAATAGAAAAGGAGAGGGGAAAAAACAAGAGGAAAAAAAACAGCCATACACAATCCCAGGATAATTCCATTTTCTTGAAACTTCCCAAAAATGAAAGAGAGAAAAAACAAAAACAAAAAACAAAAAAAAAGCTTCATGGAAAAAAACACACTTCAATTATATTTGCGCAGGCGTCTTTTTTTTCAAAAAAAAAAAAAATTCACTCATTTTTCTCTCTTTCGATAAAAACTGTCTCACCACCTGGAATTAAAAAACGAATCCATCACCATCGCTATTTATTTATTTTCTCTTTCAAGTCATGAATGATTTTTTTTTTCTCCTCCTCCCTCCCCCCCCTTCTCCGCTTTGTTCTCCAATAGAATAATAATACAACTCGACATGCCAATGATTTCTGCTTTTTCTTTTTCCTCTCCTTTTAACAAAATCCTGAACCTTTTTTCCCCCCGTCCGAATGCACCCCACACTTTCATCAAATGTCCAATTAATAATGCATGTCCAGTTTTCTTTTGCACCCTTTTTTTTTCCTTTTGGAATCATATTTCTCCCCCCCCTCGAACCATAGAGAGAAATTCTAGATCCACAAACAGCCCTGGAACGCTAGTTCTTTTCCTTTTCCTTACACTTTTTGTTAATTTAAAAAGCAGGAAAAAATACATATATATGAAAATATGTGTATCCCAGGACAGTTTGTGGAGGAAGGCAAGAAAATGCTGACATCAGATTGATCATCTCGTCCATAAATTTATCCTCTCCAAGTTTTCACTAAATAAAAAGGTACATCCTCTCTAATAATACACACCAAAGAAAAGAAAGAGAAAAAACGATCAATTGTTTAATCTCCCCTCTTATATTGAAAACCTTTTTAACCCCCCCCCCCCCCCCTCTTTCTTCCACTCAAAATTCCTCCTCTTTTCTACTCTCCGACAATTTTTTTTCTTTTTTTTTTCTTTTTTTTTCATCTACACACTATTTTTTCCCTTAGAATTACTGTCACCACCCTAATTGAGGAAAAACAAAAACAGGACACGGCGTTCCTACAGAACCCCCCCCCCCCTTTCATCCAACAAGAAAAACACAACATGCAAATTACCTCTCTTTTTTTTCCCCTCTCCACCCATTTATCTCACTAATCAACTCATATATAAGCTTTTCATAATTTTGCCTTTGTGTCAAAACTTCTAGACAAAACGTTTTTTTAGTGGGGGGGTGCGAATTCATCCCTTGAAATTTTCTTCCCTCACTCTTTTCTTCCCTCTCACTCTTTTTTGAACAAATCATGTTTCATCACAGGTTGAACTGAGTATCCAGTTGGTGTCATTCTTTTCACTTTTCATCTTTCCAATCAGCTTAAAAAAACAGGAGACAGAAAGGGAAAAAAAAGAGAAAAAAAAAGAGAAAAAAAAGAGAAAAAAAGAGTGAGAGGTTGCAGCAAAAAAAGGGGGGAAAAGACGATGCACACTCAACCCACACAAAACCATCTACAAAAAAGGAAAACGTAATGTTATTAAAGTCGACGATCACCTACTGCAAACTCAGATTCTTCAGAAGTCTGAAAATGAGGTTTCTTCGACCAAGAACCGTTTTCTTTTTTTTTTTTTTGCCCTTTTTTCGGGGGTTTCAACAGAGGACATAAAACGACCAAAGAAATAATCTGAAAAGGACCCATCACAGCTAATCGATTTCCAGAAAATGGTTTGCAAACGCAAAAAGAAAAGAAAAAAAGAGACAGAGAGAAAACAAAAATCCACTGAATTATCCGCATGCCTTTTCTCTTCTTCCATTTTTCTCTCTCTCTTTTTTTTTTTCTTGTTTTTGTTTCTCCACCATAATCTTAGCTAAGAATTCAACACGTCAATTCTGTTTAGGAAACAAAAAACACCATAACTTTTCTACCTCCCTCCTGAACTGTGTGCACACCAGACAGACATCAGGCTGTTTGCCCCCCCCCCCCTCTCCCCTCTGTGCCTTTTCCCCTTTTTTTTTGTTGGTTTTCAAACGATGTTGAATATCAGTCGAGAGAGAGGAATTTTTTTTTCAACCCCCCTCCCGGAACCCTCCCCAAATCCCCTCAATCAAGAATCGCGAAACTAACTGGAATGAAATTTTTTTTCCTATGCATGCCAGCTCTTTTTTTTATATATCCCTAATTTTTTTGTTTTTATCCCTCTTGTTTTTTTTATCCCTTTTTTTCCCTGATTTTTTCAAAAAGGCGCTGACACCAAAATCCCCCCCTTCAGAAGAAGACAAAACACGCGAGTCTTGATGTAAAACCCACACACACACACATGAAAACAAACCCAATCGATAAAATGCACGATATCTCGGAAACCGGGAAATCGCTGCATAGAGCAAAAAGAAAAAAAACGAAAAGAAAAGAAAAAACCACCATCGAATCCAATACAATCAAGAAATCGCGCCTGTTTTCATTCGTTCGCTGATTTTTTTTTTCCGCACCCCCTTCTCCTCTTGCCCCCCACTCTACTTTCTTCCACCTCCCTTTTTTTTCCATCAATAGATATTAGGAAAAGAGAGAGAGAGAGAGAGAGAGGGAGAGGGGAATGCAAAACAGAAAAGAAAAATTGAACAACCATTGGAAACTTATCGATGGCGCCCAAAAGATCAAATCTTCAAATGAAAATCTATTTTTCTATTTTTCTTGTTGCGATTTCTCTCTCTCCTCGTTCGGCTTGCACAAAAAGATTCGCTAAGTCATGAATGACTAACCACCACGAATCAAAGCAGCCATGAATTCTTGTTTTCTTGTTTGTTTGTTTTTTTTTACTTCTTTTTCCGAAACAAAGTCATAGTCTCTTTTGTTTAGTTTTTTTTCTTTTGCGTTTCGTCGGTTTTCTTCTTGTCAAAATTCAGATCAAGAATATCGCAGCCACACACTGTTTTTTTTCAGAGAATCATGATGGCCATGCAGACGCTGATGGAGAGGCTGTGGGATCGTCATGGAAAGAAAGCGTGGTCAGGGGTAAACTCCGGCTGGTATCCGATTTCGGGGTGGAACACCCAGACAGACCTGCTACTCGGGACAGCCAGGATATTCGATGAGGCACCTTAACCGACGTAGGTTGGTCTGCAGTTTCTGAGAATCCTGGAAGGGACCGAAAAAAAAAAAAAGGCGCTTGGAAAACCAACAGAATAGCATTACGGTTCCAATGCAAAACAGTTATATAAAACCCCCAAATAAAAACCTGTTTTTAACAAAAAGAACAGGCTCCGTTTTTTCTTTTTTTTTTTTTGCCAGTTGTCTTTTTGAAATTTCTTGGAAAATGGAGCCTGATCACTGGTGGGAAAAAAAAAAACGACAACGCGAAGTTTGCAAAAAAGAGAGGTGAGGGGGGCAAAGATAAAATGATGTGGATTATTGTACCTGGTCCCCCCATCTCGACGCTTTCTCTGTGGGTGTCATATGAAAAGGGGGGTTGTTCTTTCATGGCCTCCAGCCGCCTAGAAATCATGGCGAAGTTTGGTCTGTTGTGATATCTCTGCTGCAAGCAATCTCGGATCAGCCTTTTGAAAACACCAGGCCATTCTTTTGGGATACGAGGCCGGCGGCCTTCCACCACATCCACTACAATGGTCTGGTGGTTTTTGCCCTTGTATGGGGTCGAGCCTGTAAGAAACAGAGAAGGAAAAAAAAGACAGAAGGCATCCACCTCTCAGCAGAATGATCGCCGAAGCCTCAGTTTTTCCACAGCCGAATTAAAAAAACTCTGTTCTCCAAAGCTGAAATGACCTCGATCTTTAAAAAAAAACAAAAAACAAAAAAAACAATAGCTGTCCATTAATTCTTTGAAGTTTTGAAGCCTAATCGCACACCTGCCCAAATAACAGGGCTTCAGCTTTTTTTTTTTTGTTGGCCTTCAAATAAAGATAAAGGCATACCTGATATTGAAAACTTTTCAGTTTTGATTTCTGCCCTCAAATCACCTAATTTTCTGAAGGGACCAGATCAAAAGACTCACCTGCAAGAAGCTCCCATAAGACAATGCCGAAGGAGTAGACGTCGGCAGCCGGGGACAGCACCCCATCCTTCAGGAGCTCCGGAGGCATTGCCCCCACGGAGCCAAAAGTCTGAGTTTCGATGTGCGTCATCGTTAAGATCAATCGACTGAATCCAAAATCGGCCACCTGGGGGGAAAAAAACGAATCAAAAAAAAATGCTGGGAAGCGGATATGAGTCTGGAACAAAACATCAACAAATCAAACGGAAAAAAAAAAAGCAAGACTCCCATCTCTTTTTAACAGAAAAAAAGAATTGAATCAGCGCAGGTGTTTGGATAGGATTTTTCGTTATTGATATTTATGTTCAAGAGGGGGTTTCTGTATGTGGCAAAGGTCTTATTCTCTGAGTAAGAAATATGCAAATATTACTCCACCTTGCAGACATATCCTTTAGGATCTTCATCGCTGTTGTGCAGCAGAACATTTTGAGTTTTGAGGTCTCCGTGGATAACTCCGACTTCATGCAGATGCCCCAAAGCTGCAGCGATGTCTATCGCTACGAGAAGGATATCGTGAATTTTGGGGTTGGTTTTAACCCCATCCTCCCAAAAGCGGCCTTGACGGATCGCAGCATATAGGGAGCCCGAATCGCAGTACTCCATCACCAACCATGTTCTGCAAAATTTCAAAAAATCGAGATCCCGAGGGTGAAAAAAAAAAGGTCGAAAAAAAATAGGCAATCTAATCAAAAACGAATTGATGAAACACGATCCGGTGTGATATCGCCCAATTTCTTTTCAATGTATTAACATACAAATGGAGTGCTGCGAAATATCATCGTGGTTTTTGGAGTTTCGGTTAATTGTAACTAGAGCGCTGGGTCCTTTCCACTCATTCACACAGATGGGCCGCCTAGTTTCTCACCCTTGGTTTAAAGTAAAAAATAAATTCTAAAACAAACACCGATCTTGTGGGGGCAAGGTCTAAAGCTCTCTTAAAATTCACAGAGATGTCGAATGGTAGCACCAGCAATTTTTCCGACCTGAACCAATTTTCATCAGGGCCCTTCAGATTTCTCTCCAGCGCATCGAAATCATCCGTGCCGGCAGATGAATACGAGCTTTCCCATTTTTCGATTTCCACCCCTTCCAGCTCCGTCGTCAAGTGATCCCAATTGTGGGTTTTGTTCAGGTAAGTTTTCACCACATTCGGATGCACGATACGGCGGCTGACATAAGCCTCCAGCGTCTCATTGCCTTCCACCAGACATTTGGCATCGTGTTCGAAAACCTTGACCGCCACTTTGACGTGGTTCAGGGTGCCTCGATACACCGTGCTGAATTGGCCTTTTCCCAGAACGGAGCCCAATTGAATGTCATCGACCGTGATGGAGTCCCACTTGTTGCAACAATCTTTGTCACAGCCTTTGGTGCATTCAAAGGGACGTCGGGCACCCTTGCATGAAAACACACAGGGAATGGTCCATCACTGTTTGGCTGGGCTGTTCAACTCTGCTGGAAAGGAATTGATTTTACCACGTTTTTTTCTTTTTATATATAATCCGACCACCAGAGATTGGAGCTGTTGGGTATGTGGAGGCAAAAGGCAGTGGGAGGAACAGAGAATTTTCCTGCAAGCTCAATTTTGGCATGCGTTATTTGTTTATAAAAATGCAAAGGCTGTCTGCAAAACTAGATCAAATTGCACCTCACTGCATTGGCATTTTTATTTTATATTTTTTAAAAGAGGGGGGGGGGGGGGGTAGATGATATTACAGTGCGAAAAAACTTCTTTTGAAATCCTTGTTGCAGCACACCTGTGGCCCATCTTTTCCTGCGTGGGCTTTTTTCCGCCTGATTTTCCTCTTGATCAAAATCATTGCAAGGGCCAAAAGGCACACCAGGAGGCATGCCACAGCAATGGCCAGAATTCCGATCATCGCAGCAACACCCAGTTCTTTCCGACTCTTGGATTTGCTGTACGGACAAGACATTGGTGCGTCCTCCCGTAATTGGTCAATACCCTGAACCCCACAGCGGAATGTGCTGTCCAGAATATAGAAAGTGGCCTGGGTGTCGTGCATGATCTGCAGAAAATTCACCAGAAATGCACCATCCCCAGTCGAGCAAGTTTGTTGAGTTCCGTACAAAAGTTCTTTTGGCGGAATCCATGACACCTCCCCGTCTTTCATGAAGCAATCGACGTATCCAAACATAACTCCGACGAACGTCACCGACGCAGCCTCCACCGCCAAAAACGGAAAATCGAGCGCGAATCGCTTCGAGGATCCGCTCAGGATGGTCAACCCTTCGAACGACACCAAAGCTCCTTCCGCCAATCGCAGCGGAGACCCCATGCCTCGGAAGTCGATCGTGGTGTTGGTGGTGGTTCCGAAAATCTTCAACCGCCGTTGTCGCGGTGGGAAATCACCCACCATGCATTCCTTGACCGCGATATTTTCCTTCACGACCATGGCGTCTATCTCGCTGTCATGAAATCCTTCCACCAGCTGTTCGCAAGTCGACACAGGGTGCGTGTCCTCCGACCAGTGCCCTGAGGCCACTGCCCCAATCCCCACAATATACAAGAATGCGATGATCATGGATCGTATCGTCGTCTCTATATATATCCCAACTCCAAGATCAATATTCACGTGCACCTGCGAAACGAGTGACACTCGTTCACGTTCTCCAGAACAAAGAAAAAATCGCGGATTGTATGTCGCATGATCGCGCGCGTGGCTTTTCGATCGGTCGGAGTCCACGGAGCACCCATTTTGAGTACGCCGCAATACAGCGATTCAAGTGCACAGGAAGTTCGCGTCGATGTAACTCCCTCAAGATCGAGCGGAAGAAACAGCCCGGCGTCCGTATTGCCGACCGGCACGTCAAATCGGTGGTTCCGCAACCTACCCGCGGGGTGTACGGATCTCCCTATCGTCCGCCACCGCCAACGGGCTGTTCTTTCATTGACACACGCATTGCCCCTCTTTCGAATCCCGTCCAAGAAAAACAGTACTGCTCGTTCGGAACAGCTTACTTTGATTTTCTTCCTGCTTGTCTTTCAACTTCAGATGCCCCTCTCTTCTATTTCATTCGTTGCGGTCGCGAACCTATTGGTCCCGTCACCATTTTCCCGTTTTCCTTTCTTAACTCAAGTCGCACTGACGATTTGCAGAATCGAACGTCTCGCTATTGCGAAGGTTCAAGTCTCGGAATGCTAAATATATAAACCTGAGCAGAGCGGTTTGCTATCCTTGCACCCCCACTACTAATTGTAGAAAGACTGCGACACGACGCGGGTGATTGTGAGCAACTTTCTTGTATCCCCCCCGTTGCAAGATCGTTACGAGATCTACAGGGGGGGAGAGGGGATCTCCTGACCATTACGAAACTCAACAACAAGTTCCACGCCTCAGCAAGGTTTTGAATCTGTGGCACAAGGGCGGGGGCCATTGGGTGAATTTGGGAGGAATTGTTCGTCTTCTTTGTTCAGAGCTGGCTTCTCTGATTTGTGTATTGTAGGAAACTGGAAGGCAAATTTACAAATACAGAAAAAAAACATGGTTTTATTTCCACGTTTACAGAACAATTCCACAAAGGAAAAAACGTAACGCAGACGGAGATGGCTAACCATCTCAATTTGCGCACTGATTCCCCTTGATTCCTTTCTGCTGAGGTTGGCACTCGGGCACCTATCAACCATCCAGTCAGCCGCCAACGCACCCAACCCACAGAACGAACAATGAGAAAATCAACGAACACCAGTACTGGCCGCCTAAGTTGCCTGAAAAGGCTTGAAAGGAGGGTACATGTTTGCCTTTGTATGGACAAGACATGGCTTCCCTAACTCAGGCGAGCAAACATCACATCAAACTCAGCTTCTCGACATGCACCTAAGTGTTCCCCTCTCCAAACACCAACGAGCGCAATCACGGGTCATGTATCGACGGGCCACGATATCGATGGTACTATCCGATCGTGGCCCCTGTCCATATCTTGTTCACTGAATGATTTCCTTGGGGCATCCCGTGGGCGTACCCCTCGCCCGGGCCCCTCGTTGTGCTCAGGATGCCCTGCACGCCCCTGAAACAAGAGATCTGTCCTGAGGAACTTGTTGTACATTTGCGCCGTTGCTTACGACACAGAGCGTCGTTCCAAGCATATGCTTGTTTCACAACAAAAACTCGCCAAACCCACGGCTTTCGTCAAACGATGATCGCGCGCCTGGGTGTTGGCGCAACACCACTCGACATGTTGCGCGGATTTCTTCTTGTTTGTCTGGTGAGTCGAGGCAACTTTTCAATTCATCCCCGTGCCCTTCCCGTTTTCGTGGGTCAGGTCCTCCCGCCTGACCCAGAACGTCATTGGGCTCGTTGAAACTGAGCTGTAGGCGGCACATACCACGCATTCTTTACAATATATATTTGATAGGAAAAACATTTGTGCAACCCAAAAACCGAAGCACTAATTTGATGGAAAAAAGAAAAGAACGAAGGCGTTGTTGACCTGCTTGACGGTCTTCTTTTCCTCTTTAAGTTTTGTTGACTTTCCTGTTGCTATTTAAAAAAACAGTGGGGGTAGTCTGGGTGATACATTTTTTTGTTGGGGAGGGGTGTGGCAAGTTTTATTTCAGGGCCCAACATTTGTCTGGATTCCTCCTCCACACTGTTATTTGCAACCATGCTTTCGCTTTTCTGAAGATTGTGTTGATCCGTATGCCAAAAAAGCTGTTATATTGCATAAAATGTGACCATAAAGAAAGTAAACAGTTTTAGGGTTGCAAATATAGTGCCAACAAAAATACAGGATAAAAAACAAAAAGGCAAAAGCTTAGTGCCAAATATACACAGTTTTTTTTCTGGAGACAGAAAAAAAACTTCGCTCAAACGATACTGCTACAAAGCAGATTCATTCATTTTTATAAAATACAAGACCATAGTTTTTTTCGATCAATCAATATTACATGTGCAGAAACCCAGTCCAAAAAAGTTTTTTTGCTACCACCTGCCTACGCATCTTTTGACAAACTGTTGATTTCAATCACAAATATTTGCGATGATCAATTTTATTGTTTTTGCGTCCCTGACTGCCATATTCCGAAAATTGAGCTTCTGGGCATGTCTTTCAGAATGTTTTTATTCATTCCATTTTCATCTTCTCTCTTTTACCGTTTTCTGAACGGGGATATTTTCTTCAATATGGAATGAACGCCCAGCCAAAAGCATAGCTGACTGAGTTATTTTTCAATGTGCAGATTGTAGGGTCTGTCGGTGGAATTGCTGAACCAAGTAAGTCCTAATGAAAACTGTAATAATGTGATAATATAAGAATGTGTAACCTTTACTCCACTTTGGATTCACATAGTCGAGACCGACGAATAGATCGAACTCTCAAGCGTCGAAAAGTTTTAAAAGCGGACGGAAAACTGGAACAACATTCGAAAAGCCTGAGCCCTCCAGCCCACGTGGCGCCCCTGTGAGCGTTCAATGTTCGTCCGTAACGCTCGAACGAAACGGTCGCTTTGAAAGTCAGGTTGTCTTGCTCCGCAACTCTCAAGCTCAAATGGCAAAGTAATGAGGTTATGGTCGCTGCGCTCCTAGCCGTTGCACGCGTGTCGCGGTCAAGCGATGCGCTTTTGGTTCTCGTGGTTTTCGTGGTTTTCGTGGTTTTCGTGGGTCGAATGTCAAATGTCCGCGTACTAGTTTCTTTGCGTTACGCAGAATTCCACGACATTTACATATTTTCGTGGTTTTGCGGAATTTGCTTGTCTGCCCTCCACACCGGCCCCGTATCATTTCCGCATTGGCGGCGGCTTCTCGAGCCGTGAACGGTGTGGTGTGGTGGATCGATCCCTCTTTTAAAGGCTTAACGTGCTGCCACAGATGACCGCCAAAACGAAGAATCATGCCACCACTGTAAACCAAAGGTGCCCTGCTCATATCTGAGCCAAGACGAATGCAACCACCCATGTCAATGGAATGAGCCAGACGGGGGTTATGTTGATCTGTTGAAACTTGCTTCGGACATCGCGGCGGAGACTATTTGCCCTGTTGCTGTGGACTACCTGGATGCGACCTTCACCGATGCTGGGCTGGCCACTTTCAACACAAGCCTCTTTTGTGGGACAGTCTGTAATGACAGCTTCAACAGCTCTTGCAGCATAGGTACTGCGAAAGAACTAACCCTTGAGCAAATTCGGAATGCTGCTTTTCGATGACCACATCCAGAACCATTGGATCTATTTATAGGGTGGTGAACTGACAGTTCCTTCGAGGGATCAAGTCTGTTGAAAAACACTCTTTGTGGGGTAAAAAATTTCCAGAAGCAAGAGTGTACTAGTTTTTTTTGTTTTTTTTTTTTCTATTTTTTTTTGGGGGGCAGCACCTCTTCCTTGGCCTGGATATACCTATGCCCAGAACCAACTTTCCTTTTTACCTGTGTGCAGTTGGAGATTTAGTCTCCTCAGGGCAGGAGAAGCTGGTGGACCACATCGCCCACCAGCGGATTTGCGACATTCGAAATGATGGGTGCCAGGATTGTAAAAGCGATCCTGTCGAGTTCGCAAAAGATTTCCGACCGATTGTCGACAATGGCACAGAAGCATGGTATAACCAATGCAGGAAATCTATCATGGGGACGGAAGGCAGTGGGGAATGCAGGTAAGCTGCTAAGCAGATTGGCCTTGGTGGTGTTGGCTGCTCTTCGATCGCGTGGACATAATAAAGGGTGCTTTCTTGTATGTCAGACATTTCGTATTTTTTCTATATTCATGTACCAGGCTGAGCAAATTCCCAGAAGCTTCCATGAAATTTTTAAATCGTCACAAATTATCATTGGCTTTGAGTTTCGGTGGCATGCTTGCCTTCATTTTGCAAGAGTTTGGAATGGTAGTCATACGAGCCATGTACTGAAAATATTTCCTGTCCATCTTGTGTTTTGCAGCTCCATGTGCGAAGATATGGATCCTGAGGCCTGTTTGGCAGAAGAGAAGCACTGTGAATGCGAATCAGGTAGGAATGCAACAACAACTAGCAAGTGCTCCTTTCTTTCTTTCTTTCTTTCTTTCTTTTTTTTTCCCTGAGTGAAAGGAGATGAAAAACTTCCCCTCCAGAAAGAGCTTCGAAAAGTGGCGATCCAAACGCCAGACAACTTTTTCCACATGTATATTTTTATTTTGACGATTTGGACCAGGCTTATACCTGGGCCCTGTTTCATCCACCCGGAAAATATATTTAAAAGTGCCATAAAAAAAAAGCCACTTGACAAAAAAAAAGGATCTTTCTTATACAGAAACAACATTTTTTAAGGATTGTGTTTGCTGCATGAAGGCAATGCCCAACAATATTTCTCTGCTAAAATTCATTCTTTTTTTTTGTTGTTTTTTTCCCTAGAATATTCAATGAAAGAAGATCATGATGAGGATCCCAACCACGGTGACTATGACCATGACTACAAAGGTAATTTTTACTTTATTTCATTTATTTATTTACCTATTTATTTTTTTAATTTTTTTTTTTCCGGTGATTTGCACATCTGATGCCCTTTTCTGGCAGCTGTGGTGTTTTTTTTAAGCTATTTTTTGTTTTTTTTGGTGTCGCTCCATCAGCAGGCATGTGTAACAGAGACTGCGAAAAGGTGATGCAGCTTGAGGAAACCTGCGATAGCAAAGAAAATGAAATGTATTGCGACCAGCAGAACGGCTGCAGATGGGAGACATTCGATAAGGTAAAAAAAAGGATCCTCCTTGAAGCTTGGGTGCAAAACACAAAAATGAAAAAAAAAAAAAAAAAAGTGAAAAAAGTGTGTGTGTGGGGGGGGGGGGGGGGGGGGGGGGGGGGGGGGGGGGGGGGGGAATATACGAAACCGGTCACCGTTCTCCTCAGAACTTGAAAAAAAAGCAGCATTATCACAATGCTTTCACCACAAATGCTATTTTTAGTGTGGGGAAAATTCCCACAAGGTGAGGGACATTATACCGAGCGATTGCCAGAGCTCAGCACAATTTTTTTTTTTAAATTAAAAAAATATGACCAGTGAGTGGGGCCCCGTAGATGGAAGCTTTGATGCAAAGAGAAATCATACAAAAGAGGAAAGACCAAACCTGCAATGCATACACCACCGTCGTTGAAACGCTCCGCAAAGGCGACCTCACCGAAGCTGTATATGCTTGCAAAGAAACCCTTGGATGCCCAGCAAAGGGCGATGGGTTTTGTGAGGTTTTCGCCAACGAAAGTGATGAGGAATACTCGGACGCCGAGAATGATCATCGTCGGAAGCTTCTTGTGGCAGCTTCAGACCTCCCTGGTGGGTGGAAATTGATACAGATGGACAGAATATGTTTTCTCTCATGACATGCATTCATGCATGCATGGTGGTTTTTTTCTTTTTTCCAAAAAAATTTAAAAATCCACGCAGCACAGGAAAAGGAGCCCTTTTTGTGAGGATGCAGATACAGAGATAGTCGAAGCTATCGATTGATTCGTTGCTTTTTTGCTGATATAGTGGATTTTTTCTCAGGTCAAATGTTTTTCCCGAAGAGCCCAAAAAGGAGTCTTCTTGGCATGAGCGTGGCTGCCGAAGACGAAAGCCAGTGGAAAGACATGACACTCAACGAATTCCTGGACAGACTCTATTCCTGTGAGTTGTGCAAGATGTGTGCCGAGGGGAGTGAGTGGATGTATTATGCGAAGGAGCTGCCCTCGACAGTCGACATCGAGGAGATCAGAACAGGATGCGTCGAAAGTATCGGCACTTCCAGAGAAAAGCTTGGGGAATGCAGTAGTGTTTGTAATTCTGAAGAGAGCTGCTGGAGTCACCCAGCAGAATGTGCATGCGAAACATGTGAGTCGAAAAAATCTGCCATTCGATATGCAGTGGTGCTTTCAAAAAAACGGTTATGAGGTCGCACTTGATATGATTGGCATGCATATTGACACATGACATAATACCTGTGATGGTTTCCAGCCCCGGTGTGCGAGGGAAATTGCTCCTCGACTTTTCCGATGCACTCGACGAGGTGTGTGGGTAGCTCCAGAAGAGAGTGCAGCGAAAACTCATTTTGCTTATGGAAATCGGACGAGGATGACAGCAGAGATGCATTCACGATGTTCTGGGACAAACATGCTCTGGAGCATGTGTGCGAGAAGATTGAGATGCATGTCGATAAAACTGTCGAAGTGGCAGAATCCAGCGAGCCATTGCACTTCAATGACATTTGCGAGTCTGTCTGCGAAAATGCGAACGAAATGGAGTGCATGGAGTTTATCGATTCGATATTCGAAGATTCTCCCCCTGGTAACCACTCGGCAAAAAACGACCTGCATCCTGCAACCAGACCCTGGTTTTCCCCATCCGAGTTGATGTTGATTTCTTAGTTTTGGCTCGTCGTTTCGTTTTTTCCCCAGATGATCCAAGGCTGTTCCGTAAGCAGCTGCTAGTCGAGGGCAAGCCGGAGGGGACGGTGCAAGAATTCATGATGCAAATAGGCAGCTGCGAAGTGTGTGAGCTGTGCAGGGAGGATCCTGGTCGCTTCGAATCTTTAGCATACCGCCACGTTAAAAACGACCAACCTTCAAGCTTTGTCGAGAAATGTTATGATGAATTAAAGGATAAGGGCAGCTGCAGGTAATCGCCAATGATTTTTCCCCAAGCAACAGAAAACAGCTTTTTTTGTGGAGTTGTTGATGGGAAAAGGAAATGTTGGTTGAAAGTACATCACTTTGCACTTGTTAGAGCGGTGTGCCCATAATGGTTATTTTCTCATTTGAAAAAATAATTAAAAAAAAAAAATGCAGGGATACTCATAAAGGAGTGTCTGTCATGCTGCAGGTCCCGATGTGATGTGTTGGATGCTCGCGAGTGCTGGAAAGAAGAAGAGAATTTTTGCACTTGCGATTCCGAAGGTGATCCACAGCTCGTGGCTGCTACTCATGCGCTCATATATCGATCGATCGAATTCACAACAACACCATGTACCCCTCCAAAACTCCAAAAGTATGTCTTGTAACCCAAAAATACAATACAAGCCTTGGTTGAAGGGGGGGAAAACCAAGCTGCCCGGTCATTTTGAGGACCTCTGCAGCTCCACCCTGCAACTGGCAGTGCTATAAATTCGACAGGATTTTGCCTCGATGCTGCCGGTTGCTTAGCATGGATGATGATTTTTGCTGTAGGGGTGGGGAAAAACGAAACTGTGCCGATGAGCATGACAACGTTTTTAATCAGACCTTGGCAGGATGACTCGACGTGTGAGTCTGCTCCAACCATGAAAACTTGTGACGAGGTTTCGCAAAGACACGGGAAAAACTGTGAATGGTTGGAAAAGGATCCTGAGGATGGAATGTCGATCAGCAACAGCACGATGGCTTTTGCAAATGTTGTGTGTCCGGTGATTGAGGGTGCTGCCCGTGTCAATCAAACCGAAAAAATGGGTGAACTCCCTGCGTTGGATGACGCAATCGCTTTTTGTGACGAGCTCTGCAAACGGGTGAGTCTTTCACTCCACTCCACTTCAGTTTCTTGGTTGTTTTTTCCTAACTGTACTTTACAATGAATCACACCAGGAATGAGTTGTTCCACACCCCGAGCTGTATGGCTGCATAACGTCCGACTGATGTGTGTGTGTTTTATTGAAGGTCGATGTTCTGCTTGAAACAAACAACAACATGACAGTGGTGGGGATCTGTGACGAATGCAGACGCCAACCTTATGATTTTGTGGATACTGTTGTTGTGATTGGAATGACTAGCGAGACTGACACATTTGATCAAGAGTGCTCTGCCCACCTGGCTTCCGTCAACGATTTGCGTGGAAGCTGCAAAGCTCTTCCAATGAGCATCGGCGGTAGGGCTGATCCATATATATGTTTGTAAAGAGAACACATGAAAGCTGGTGCCCTACTCAGGGAAAAAGGTCGATCTGGCTAAGGCAAGTGGCTGCGTAGATCCACAGTCAGACGTGCGATTCTTATTTCCTTGCAGGTGAGTGCGACAAGGATTGCAATCAACACTACCATCTGGATGACTGCCAGGGGGCACACACTTTCGATGAATGCAACAGCCATTCTCATTGTCGATGGCCAGAAGAGACGTCACTGTCAGCTGCATTGGACAAAAAAGCCCAGGCATCCATAGCAGCCGGGTTCTGTGACAGGTTTTCCTCCCTGGTGAATCACGCTAGAAGGGATCTCAAGGAAATGCAGACTAGCTCGCTGAGTCAGACATGCATGGCATCGTGGGAATGCGATACGGAATATCACAAAAAAGTGTGTGAACTGATGGCGCCTGTGGATCCGTCTACGTATCGACGGTCCCTCTTGTGGAGGGAAAGCCTTTTCAAGGATGGTTCCTCCAAGAATGAACTGTTGGGTATGTTTTCATGAAAAAAAAAGTGTTGACGGCTCGGGTGATGTTCAGCAAAGCTGCAAATTGAAGCCTTGGGCAATAACTAATTTCTCGTCTGCGCAGATTTCATCCCTAAGATCACACGTAGGAGAATCCTCGGCTTTTTGTCGGAGCAAGAAGAAGAGGAAATGAAGTTTCTGGGGGATTCCCAAGTGTCAGACCTCATCGATCACATGATGTCTTGCAGCATATGCCCGGGATGCTACGAGGACCAGGAGAATCCCAGCGATTTCTTGGGATTGGCACGCTATGCAGCATGGAATATGTCTGAAGCGGCCGGAGACAGCTTTTGCGTAGATCATATCATGGGTGGCGAGGACGATTCGAAATGCCGAAGCGTTTGCAACCTCTACCCAGACAGTTGCACCAAGTTTCCACAATTTTGCAGCTGCAGGGATGATCATGATGGTTATTACCCCTACCATTCTGATTTGCCGGAGGGGTCTTGCTGCTTGGCCCCGACAAGTATGAAAGACTATGATGGAGACGAACCTTGGTCGTGTTGGGAAATCGAAAGTGAGTGACAACCTTCATTAACCAAGCAACAAGAATTGAATTAGATCAGCAAGATGGCTGATTTTCTGATTTTCTGAGTCCACGGTTCGGGACTGGGCACCGAAAAAAAAGAAGCTGAAAGCGTTGTCTGATGTGGGCTGCAGATCGTCAGTCATGCGACAATGCAGGATGTAAATGGGATGGATATCATAGGCCAGGTGATGAAACGATCATTCGACTTGTGAAGATGGCCGGAGAGGGGGTAAGTCGGGCGTTGTCTTTGGACCAGTTTTCCTGTTCGATCGGGTGTACTTTTTTTGCTTTTTTCATTTTGCAGTTTCTAACTGCGGGTGCTGAAACCTGTCTCCGCTGTGCAAATCCAAACAACGTGGTCTGGCTGATTCTTTATTCTGTTTTTCCTTCAGGGTATGGAGGATTCTGCAGCAAAGCTCCGAATCTGCGAAACCTTGGAGGAATTCAGGCACCGACCTGTAACCCCCACCCACTATGAAAGCTCAAAGGGGAAATTCAGATACCGACCTGGAAACCCCTCCCACTACGAAACCTTTGCTGAAGGGCCAGAATCAGAATTTCGAGAGATTCACGAGTTAGAGGACTTGGAAGAAAATCTTTTTATGGATGGCTCTGGGTTTGCAGAAGGTAAATTCCCCTTTTCCTGTTTTTGCTCAAGTTTCTGTTATAGAACAGTCTGAGACTCCACAGTGCTTATCCTCAATCCACCCCTCGACTCAGGTCATTCCATCTTTTATAGCAGTTCCCATCATCGACGATTCTGGACCTTTTTACAGCAAAATTCTCTCTCAAAGTTTTCAAAAGAAACCATATATTTCACAGTTTTCAGAAGTTGATATTTTTTCACCTGGCAAGCAGAGTATTATGGGAGTGAGGGGGTGCCAAATCCGTCTCGAAAAAGAAACTTGTTTTTTAGGGAGTAAAACCCTAAATCCTAAACCTCATTACCATACTTCTTTTTTGTTAAGGGGGAGTAATGCTTATATGATTTTTGCAAAACATAAAATTTAACTTCTTTTTTTTTTCACACACATACAGCGCCGTGCTCTGATGATTTATGCAACGAATGCATGGGCGACAAAACCGTGAGGGAAATTTTGGAAATGATGAAGAAGGGACGCTTCGACCTTCCCCAGCTCGAAAAAGATTTGGGATGGTTCCTTGGTCAGCACCCTCATGAGGGTGAATGCACACCCTACCCCGGTGATCAACATCATAATACGGATTGTGGATATCACGACAGCCAGCGTGGGTGTGAGGAAGCAGGATGCCAAGTTGGCCCGTGTCCCAAAGGTACATTCGGTGGAAAACACACACACACACACACACACACACAGAAATTGATACTCTAGGCTTCAGTCATTTAGGTTCTGTTCTTTGAAACGGAGTGATCATTACAGCTGGCTGGCACTGACCCCGAGGATGTGCTTTTCTAAGGGCCTTACCACAATCCTGAGGCGGAGCAATGCGAAGGGATGTGCATGGTGTCTCGACATTACGACGACACCTGTGGAAATGCCAGCAGGGACGAGTGTTTGGAAAACCCGGTGTGCTTATGGTCTTCATATGGCGATCATAATGATGGTGACAATCATGAGGAGGAAGAGGAGGAGGAGGAGGAGGACGAGTTTTCTCGTGCTTTGAATTTGGAAGTGCAGGAAGAAGTCTGCTCCAGAGCTGAAAAATACACGGAGGAAAACATGGAGGGTGGCCTTAAGGAGCTGGAACAGCGATTGGGACCGGAAGAAGTTTGCGGCTTTATTTGCCCCGGAAATGATGCCGATGATTGTGAGAAATTCAAGCAATCGATCGGCAGCGCGATCTCAAAGAAAACGGCGATGTCAGGCAGTGGAGCAGGTAACCGTATATTCCCCATGTACCTTGACTGGAGTAGAAAAACAAAAGTTTTAAACAAAACAGAACATACAAAGAAGCTAAACAGTATTTTTGTTTATATTCGGCCTTTCAGGTGGATATGCCAATCCTCCGGATTCGAGCGAAGGACCTGATGGTAAGGGTGGGAAGCTTCCACTGCCTAATGCAATTCATGCCTGTTGTGACAAATCAATAGATCGAAATCGACCGTTTCTTGTGGATGCATGACAGACGAGGGCCACTTCCGTCGAAGGCTGCAAGATGAGGGCTACCCGGAGCCAACCATCAAAGAATTCATGAAGAAGCTATCCTTGTGTTCGATTTGTCGAGACTGCAGGAAGAACCCGGAGGATTTTTCGTCCGTTGTGCTTCCGGTTGCTGAAAACGGTCCAGCGGCTGTCGGGGAGGCATGCAGAAAGGAGTTTGAGAAAGGGGATGATGAGAGCGAAGGCGAATGCGAGTAAGATATCTTGAATACCTTATGATTAAAGATATTTGAAAAAACGAAAGAAAAAAAAACAGCAAAGAAGAGGGAAAACCATACGCAATGATGCTGGGAATAAAAAAATAAATTTAAATAAATTTAAATCTGCAAACAGGGGTGATAACCACTCATTTCTTTTTTTCCCCTTAATAATACATCACCCTATTCCATAATCTGTTCTTCATACATACTGTGGGACGATGGAGATTCTTGGGATGTCGTTTAATAAAAAAATGCATCAATCATAAATTGTGGGTTTATTGCAGGTCCCGATGCAGTCACATCGACCCCCGAGAATGCTGGAAAGAATCTGGCTTCTGTTCTTGTTCAGACCATGACGAATCTCCCCCAGGTACCCCCCCCCCCCAACATCGCTGCTCCAAAAAATAGAGAAGTTACTCATTTAATTTGTAAAAACTTGGATAAATTCAAGCCCACACTCCTCATTGCTAAACAGTGGATAGACCTGCTACCAGTCTGGGGAAAGTTATATCAGCATTGCGATGGAAAGAAAAGTGATTGTTGAAGGAGGGCAAACAGACAGGTACATATCGCAGTTGAAAGAAAGCAAAAGGTATGACTATTTCAACTGCTGGTCCAACAGTTTGTGAAGACATCGACGAGGAGAAAAAATGTTATGACGAGGATTGCCACTGGCACCACCCCACCCACATGGATGGTGTATCTGATGTTGCTTGTCGAATCGTGCGAGGGGAAATGGCCGGGCAGCTTGACGAAATCCTCTCCGATGAAACCCAGCCAGCCAGCTGCAAAGCTTTTTGTCCTGAAGATATGGACCAATGCAGTGAAATGGTACGTATTCGGTAGCCATTTTTCATGCTGTTTTTCGACACCTGATTAAAATCTGAGTGCTTTTTCGAGGGGTGACCTTGGTTTTATCAAGTGTGTCGAACTTGTGTTGAGGATTTGTTTACATGTCTTCGACAATAGGATGGCAAAATGGAAGACATGGAGCCTCCCATGGAATGCAAGATATGCTTTGTCTGCGAAAACGACCCCATGGAATTCATCCAGGCCCTCAGAGATGAGCACGATAAGGTCAAAGGCGATTCTGGGGCTATGGCTGAGGGATGTGGAGGTAGCTGCCGATCTTATGAGCAGCACATGAAGGAAGAGCCCGACATGGAGGAGTGCAGCTACTGCTCAGGTCCTCATGAGATGTACACGCCCTCTTGCCACGACATCCACGGCTTCGATGCATGTCTTGCGGAGGAGCACTGCCGCTGGGAAGCAGAGGACGAGTTCGAGGCCTTTTTGAAGACAACGATTTCCCCCTATCTCGAACTGAAACAGTGCGAGAGAACGATGGACTTCATGAAAAGATCAAGGATGGCTGCGAGCGACGAGTTTTCCATTGCGGATGTCAAGGAGCTGTGTTTGGAGTCTTTCCAGTGCAAAGACACAGCCTTGGCGGAGATTTGTCCGGATCCACGAATGGGAGAGGGGGATGAGCAGCCTGATGACAGATTTAATGAGAGTTTGGATGGAAAACAACCTGATGGAGGTTCTGATGGAAAACCTGATGAAGATATGAATGTCGGCAGGAAAATGCTGTGGAGTTTGGATACAGTGAAAGACATCATCTCAGGCAAAGCTCTTGTCGGGGAGCCAGCGAAACGCAGGAGGGCTCTTCTCGAAGCCGCAGAAAATGCAGGAATGATGGGGATGACGATCACGGACTATTTTGATACCATGATGAAATGCCAGCAGTGCAGCCAGTGTGAATACCCCTCGTTCCTGGAAGGGGTCCAAGAAGAGTCGCAAGGCATGGACGATACGATGTTCGATTTACATTATCAAGAGTGTGGAAAGAAAGAGTTCGGAGGGTGGTTTGAAGGGAGGGACCTGGGAAGATGTCACAGCGCCTGCGATACCCACACAGAAAATTGCCACAAGTTTGATTTTTGCCAATGCGGCCATCGCATGGACGACCCGATGGATTTCTGCTATTCGATGGAGTCCAGGGAAACTTGCCCTGCTCCTGAATGCGAATGGAAGGAGTTTGACTTCAGTGATACGATGGGTGTAATGAACGAAAGGTCTGAAAGTGGCGGCATAATGGTCGAAAATTCTGAAAGAGAAGATGTGATGGGTGGAAAACCTGAGAATGAAAACGGAATGATGGACGAAAATTCTGAAGGAGACGATATGCTGGACGGAAAATCTGAGAGCGAAAACAGAATGATGGGCGAAAATTCCGAAAGATACGGAATGTGTGTGCCATCGGGTTATGGATCCCCGCAACCATCCTGCTGTGTTTCAAGATGCAATTATGATGGCAATTCAGACCGAAATGAGATGATGGACGGGATGGAGAACATGAACGAGAAGGAGACGATGGATGGAATGGAGAGTATGGGCGGGAAAGACATGACAGACGGGATGGGGAACCCGGATGGGATGGAGAACATGAACCAGAAGGAGATGATGAATGGGATGGAATCTTGTGGAGTGTCTGCTCAACAGTGCTCGAGTTACAATGACAAGCCAGACATGTGCATGAGCAGTGGATGTTCATGGGAGTGTTCTGACGACGATTTTAGTGATGACTATCGTAGCGACGAGGATGAAATGTGCCCTCATGCTCGTGGAGCTTCGTACTGCCGAGAAATGGGATGTGAATGGACAAAATCACCTGAGTCGGAGGAAGTCACTCGAAGCTATAGAGAGTTCTGTCGAGGCATCGAGGAGAAATTGCCGCTGGACGACAGTTCTTCAGCTTGTGAGACGATCTGCCTGCAAGACAAATTTCCAGAGTGTTTCGAGCCAGGCAAACGGAGGCTGTTAGGGAAGCACCTCTTGGGCATGACACGAGTTCAAGAGGATGAACCTGATTTCCCTAGCAAGGATTCCATGGAAGAAGGCAATGCTGGCTCAGATTCCCAAAAGGACGATTTCAAAGTGACAACCAGCGCGGAGGGCGATGATATGATAAGGAGAACGAACCAAGAAGGGGAGCCTGGGGAATCTATGGGCAGAGGCGACATGGAGGAAGAGTTTGTACCATCCATCCAATGCCAGCAATGCGAGTGTCACATGTCGTCGGAAGGGCCTTCACTGGCAGACACACTCAGGAGCTTCAAACCAGGTGGATCTAAAACTTTTGAGGAAGTCTGTATGGCGTCATTGTCTGAGAGCCGCATGGAATGGATGGGGACATGCGAAACTCCAGAGGACGAAGGCAGGAAGGACTTCGGTGGGGAGGACCATTGCTGCCACGAGAAAGAAGACGATATGTGTCAAATGTACAGCCAAAAGGAAGAGGAGTGCAAGAAAATGGGCTGCACCTACAGGGATACTGAACAGTTGTCGCTGGACCTCGCTGAAGAATATCAGGCAGATATCGACCTGATTCTGGAAAAGTTCACGGAGCTAGCCGGCGGGGACAATTTTGAGTTCACCCTGGAAGCTGTTTGCGAGTGGTTTGATATGCCTCGGGAGGGCTGCATGGAAAAGATGCACATATCGATGGTTGTCGAGATTTTGGACACGATGGCACAGGATCCAACAGATCTCGGTGAGGTATCTGCACTCCTGGAGAAAAAGGTACAAGAGCTAGCAAAAGAGGCAGCCGCCAGGGAGGCCTGTTCGCAGATGCCAAAACAGTGCGAGGTGCATGACAATGTGGGTGACTGTGAGGATGGTGGCTGTGAATGGTCAACATGCATGCGCAAGGATGAAAGAATTGAGATCAGTCAGGAGGAGCTGGAGCAAACTTGCAACCAAGGTTTTCGCTTGCTGAGTGAGGTGGCGGAAGCAGACACCTTGGAGGGGCTTTCTGAGTTTTGCCAAGTTGTTGATCCGGAGTCAGACATCCCAGATTGCGCAGAGCGAGCCAGTGTTCTGGTCGGTCTGATCGCAGCAGGATACTCTCGACAGGAGTTTGTCGAACGATGCACTGAGACGGAAGGCGCCCTGGAGGAATCTGAGGTCCAACTGGAGAACTTTAAGCACCTTCTGTGCGATCCGGAGGAGGCGTGCTGCAGGAAATTCTCCTTGACCGGCGATGGAAAAGAGTTTCAATTTGGGATGCTGCCTGGTGCTGCTGCTTGCATGAATGACGAAGCCTGTGACTTCGAGCCAGAGTGCATTTTGGAAGAAGATCTGTGTCTTAAGCAGTTCACCGAAAGCGACAGCAATGATTGTGGTTCCGACTGCGTCACAGTAGAGGTGGATGGTGAGAAGGTGGGGTGTGTCGACAAGAAGAGGAGAGACATGTGCAACCGTGATTTACGTTCAGGGTGCGACGAGGAAGGCTGCGTTTGGAAGCCGGGATGCACACCGAGAGAAGTCACAAGCTTTGATTGTGAGGAGGGGGATGCGTGCTGCATTGCCACCATGCAAACAAAATTCACGGATGCGCAAACTAAACAGTGCACCGAACAAGACCCCTCGGATGGAGCCAGTTGCAAGGTTCAAAAGGTTTGCACCCAACTCGATGATGCTTGCCGCATGATCAGTGAGCCGTGGGAGTGCGAAGATCAGCCAGGGTGTCACTTCAAACAAGAGCCCACCGATTTGGACCAGTTTGCTGGCAAATGCATGACCACGAACGATCGTTGCGAGGGTGCATCCATGACAGAGTGTGCCAAGATCAGAGTGGGTGGCAGCTGTGCAGTGGTCGATCGGTGCGAGGTAAATACCTGCGATGGCACAGATCAGTGTTGCGAGCTGGACCAGTCTCAATGCCAAGCCGACGAAACGTGTCTCTCTGAGGCGCAGTGCCAGATGAGGCCAGGATTTGACACCTGCTTGAAAATCAAGTGAGGGCTGTTTACATTTTGTTTTCACAATTTTTTGCTAGCAAGGAGACCCTGTCACTCCACACGGGACAAAACTACCACTGAACGGCTAGTCAAATGTGTGTATTGAAAATGCATAATCTTTCTTGCGATCTGATGTCAGACGTGTGGATGCAGGACCGAGGCCGATTGCCAGAACTCCTCAGATTGCGCCTGGGATGGCTCCACATGCAAGGTGCAAGATGACTTCGACATGTGCAGGGAAAGATATCACAGCAGAGCCCTGTGCGAAAGTCTGGGGGGGTGTAAATACACCGAGGCATGTCTGAGCCATTGCAGCCTGTGTGAAGAATGCATCGACGAGATGAGCAAACTCCAGTCACAAGATTTGACCACAAGAGCCGCAATGCAGGTGAGTGGAGCTTCATGGGGCTGGGAAATTGCTTCTATAAAGGGCTGAGGATTGATCAGTGTTGTGCTCTTTGCAGATTGTGTATGATAAGTGCAAAACCATGACTGCACAGTACCCTGATCTGCAGCAGAACATAAGAAACGCCTGCAATGTGTACAAAATAGCGCGCAACCCAGCCGTGTTGAAGCGTCCTGCTGCCCTATGCCAAATGATCGAAGCATGCACCAGTGATTGCACTAATAAAGATGACGATGAGCTGGATCTGTGTTCCGATACAGGTGTGCATTACATTCCAAACCTTCTCAGTGCCATTTTTCCACCCTGTCTATGTTTTTTAACCACCGGAATGTTCTTTACTCATAGGATATGCCAGCGGTCTTCTTGCTGAGCAGGTCGATTCGACTGCTGAGGGCCTGTGTCTGAAATCCAAAAACTGCGGACCAACCGAAACCTGCGATTTTTCCATCCTCAAAAAGGAATGCAGCTGTGATTCAAGCACTGGGTTCGACAGATGCAGCTCGGTCGGCCAATGCGCCAACAAATGCAAGGAGTTCGAATCGCATTATGCGAAATTCAACTCGCAGATTGCGTCATGCAGCGTGGATTCTGATTGTGAGACGGAGGGGGACACATGCGACACCACCTTGTCTAAAAGATGCACGAAAATGTCTTGCAACGAATCATCCGGGCAGCCCTTCATCGAGAACTGCGATGGACTGTGCACCGCCGGCGGCTTGACCATGACATCAGCTCAATTCGACAACTGGGGGAAATCCATCACCATACAGCTGAACCACCCCGCCAAAAGCGTCCTGCGATTCAGATGCAGCAAAGTCTTCGACACGGATTCATCGACCAAGCTGGGGTCGGGATGTTTCGGGAGCGTCATGCACACTCAAATTTTCCTCTCCTTGCGAAATCCGACGATCGAGGTCGACGACACAATCGCATTTGCTGATGACCAGACCGTCATAAAGGATGGATACAAGGGAACGACAAGATTTTCTTCCAGGGATGCGGATGATAATCTGGTCCCAACCCCTGTTGCTGGTTGTGGGGAGGACTGCGTGGCTCCAGTGACAGTGGTGGTCCATCCACCAGTGTTATCTGCAGGGTGTGGCAATGGACAAGTCACTCCAAGTGCAGACTTGGATGGTAGCTACACATTAGACTTCTCTGGTCGGCCCCTCACCTGCCTGTGGTCTGTCGATTCTGCCAGCTGTCTTGACGGCACGTCATCTTGCCCAATCCTGCAGACCAAATTGGAAGATTCTGATATCAGGTAGAATCCGCAGAAAACATTCTCATCCTGATAAATACATGAATGAATGAATGTTTAATTCACATTAGGCAGAATTTCCCGACAAGAACCGACCACAACGGTGTGATTTAGCCTAGACTTCAATTGAACTCTACAGAAAAAGTCCAGCCCCAATGTATATATCTATATTATTACTTCATTATCACAAGACTGACGTTTTTCCTTTATCCCACGCAGTTCGGACCACATATTGACCCTGAGCGGCACAGAAATCGACAGCATTGCAGAAACCCCAGGAATCTACACCGTCACACTCAATTGTACAAACTTTTTGGGAGCTTCCAGCTCTGCGGAAGCCACAATCGAATTCTTGGGGACACCAGTCCCATCAGTCTCAGTCGTCGGGCCACTGGAAAGAACATTCTACCCCTCAAAGGGCCTCAGAATCGCTGCATACATCAACCCTGGATCGGTCTGTCCAGGAGACACTGTCGTTTACAGCTGGACACAACAGGTCGAAGATGGCGAGGAATCGTGGATTCCAGACGGGGAGGTGGTCAGAAAAGATCTGAGACTGAAGGGTCCACTTTCGGCTGAGCCATACCAGACATACACTGTTTTGCTCACTGCACAGCTGCAGAAAACAGATATGAGCTTCAGGAGCGGCAATTCGACAGTGCAAGTGAACGTGACAGCATTGCCCTCAGACATGTCAGGCAAGTTGACCGGAGCAGGAGGGGATGTGATAATGACAGAAGACCTTGTTCTGACGGCTGTCTGCGAGGATCCAGACGACCCACTGAATGCTCTCGAACCTTTCACCTATGCATTCGAATGCGTGAAAACAACTACCTTGGACACCGGGGATGATTTTGAGCAGCCCTGCACAGAAAGCGGCACCATCACAGAAAATCAGATCGTCCTGGGCAAGGATAGTCTGACTTTCGACATTTGGTATGCATACACCGTGATATGCACGAAATCCAACAGCAAGCCGGATGGATCTGTGGCAGTGAGAACAGCGATGGGGTCCACAGAATTCAAGCCGAGATCTGCTGAGAGCTTGATACCAACAGCAACAATCACTCAGCAGTGTGGTTCCAAGGCTTGTCCGGCAAAGAATGATCCGAAGAGGCGGCTGAAATTCTTGCTGGACCTCAAGTACAGGGATACAGAGATTGTGTGGTCGTGCACTGGGGTCGAGCTGACGGACAATGATGTGGTGCGTGGCCTCACCAGACGGGCACTCGTGATCAAAGGAGGTGTGTTCGATGAATCCCAAACCGTGACATGCACTGCAGCGTTGACCAGGGTGGACGACAGTGGAACGGAACACGTTGGGGAGGCAAAGATCGATGTGGAAATCAACGCCATCCCATACTGCACAACCACGAAGTGCGTCACAGCTTCCCTGAAAGATGGGGTCAACACCTTCCCAGACGCGAAATACACCGTGGCTGTGTCCAACTTCGTGGATGACGAGCCAGACTTGGAGTTTTCGTTCGGCTGCATGGAGGCTGGGTCGCAAAAAGTTTTCCAGAGAGGGAGCCAAGCATTCTTCACTCTGGAAGCCCTGGATGTGGGAGCTCACCTCTGCTTTGCGTGTGCGATCGATCGCAGTGGAACAGTTGTGTGTGAGTACTACAACGTGGATGTTTTGGAGCCGGTGGGAGAAATCAGTGCAGAACAACAAACAGCCGCTGTCGACGAAGTCAAGGAGGCCGAGGCATCTGGGGACCCAGTGCTGGTCGTGATGTCGATCAAGAAAGCCAACAATATCCTTACATACAGCAGCAGCGCTCAACGCAGACGCTCGTTGAAATCCGACCAGAGCCGCCAGCTCCTTCAAAGTGAAACCACCCTGGAAAACACCTTCTCAATGGTCCAGTCCCTGGTGAAGCAAATCCAAGAGTCTGACCCACTGGACTTCACATTATACCAATCATCCTTGGATGAACTGGCAAGAATGACCGAAAACTATCACTACCAATCTGCAGAACTTGCGATGTATGGGATCAGGGTGGGGTTGGATGCATCCTCAGACGAGTTCACCGTCCTAGACGTGCAAAACATTCTAGCAGTCGCAACCACCTATGATACCCTGTTCACCAGCACAGCGGCAGAGGATATCGTCGAGGCATACTCCAACATCACAACTTTGGTTCAGGACACCGCTGGCCTGCTCTGTTTAGATTCCAGCCCAGGCGATGAATCCATCACAGCCTCCTCTTCAAGTGCTGGCAAAGAGGCGACGATTTCGTGCGTCAGAGAGGTTCCTTTCAACGTAGATGGGAAAATCCTGGCCTTGGCTGATGCTAGCCTTGAGTTCCCCAGCGACTTTTCTGACAACTGTGGTGATACTTGCACAGAAGACTTCCAACTGGATCTGTATGGGTCCTATTTGAACAGCTCATCCATTCATTCGGCACTCATAGGCACACCCATCTTGGACGTCGGGGTTTCCGACGTCCGCTGGTTGTCTGGCATTGTCAATGTACAAAGCACCGCACTTAACCGTGACGAGATATGCGAGAGCGAGGGGTGTTACATGTTGGTAACTCTTCCTGTAGAGGAGTTCACCCCATCGAAACAAACGGTGTGCTTAAGAATTGAAGATGGGGAAGCTGTTGGGAGGAGCGACATTGGAGGGGTGTGGTTCGTAGCAGACAGTTATGATGAAAGTGCCGGCACCGTCAAGTGCAACATCACGAGGTTCGGGGAGATCTTCGTGGCAGACTACACTGAGCCTCCATCCCCCCCACCTCCATTCCCCCCTCCATCACCTCCTCCTCCGTCGCCACCACCTCCTGCCGACCTGGATGAACAACCAGCAGAAATGCCATCATCGCAGTCAGCAGAGGCCCCTGCCCCTGAGACTGACAACGAGCTTGCGCCGCCACCTGTGGATGAGCCGGAAGTGAAAAAGGTCGTGGCAGAGCTTAAGTTCAACACTTTGAGCTTCGCAGATGTGTCTGGGAACTCTCCAGAGGCGGTCCAAAAGAGGGAAAAACTCACAGCAGACACAATCACGCAAGTGAAGAAAAGCAACAAGAATATTCGAGAAGTCAAGGTCACGGGCATCAAGCCAGGCTCCGTGGTGGTCACTCTGGAGATCAGTTTTGCTGCGGACAGCAACGAAGAAACCAAAAAATATCTGGAAGACCTCACCAACATGCCCGAGGACTTGTTCGACGAGAGCTTCACGGATGAATATGGGCCTGTTACCGCCTCTCTTGTCGAAGTTCCTGACGATTTGAAGAAAAAGGAGAAGAGCGGACCCAGTCCGATTATTTTTGTGGCTGTCGGCGCCGCCGTTGTCCTTGTGGCTGGAATTTTGATTGGTGGTCTGTTATGTCGACGAAGGAGTCGAAACGCGGAACACCAGCAGACGGTCTCCCTCCCAATATAGAACAGCAAGGGTGGCTGGATATGCTTTTTTTTTCAACTTATGGGGTTAGTGAGGGGAAGCAGATGAAGAACTTCTAGGTAGTTTTATTTTTCTTCTCTTTAGCTGTAGTTTTATTTTTCCGGATGTAATCAAGAATTTTACAAAATACGTTTCTTTCGTGCACGACCACGGCATGAATTGAGATAACCGATAGACTCGAGTCGATTCCTACTCAAAATTCAAGTGTGCATTTTTCTCTTGACCAAAGACGCCTTCGAATAAAACTACGTCCCTTCCAGCAACTCAGTGACCATCTCAACCCGACGCGCTCGCATTAACCGTGTTCAGCCATCCCAGCCACATAACTCCTCTATCAAACACTGTGCAAATGCACCCCCACACAGCATCTCCACACTATTTACACCACCTGTAGCGTCTCCTCGCGCAATTATGTTCGTTTGTTTGTTGATTCACACCATTCTCACACAATCCTCTCTCACACTCCCTCAAACAGCGTGTGTGACTTGTACAGGGGCTGTACAAGTCCCACCAGAAACGCAGTACGAATTCCTGCACAATTCACCCAGGTTTCCTATAAAGCCGAATACTGCCGCCCAATCGAAAACTCTGCCTCGAAAATTGTTTGGTTCATAAGCTTGAGAAAAAAAAAGAAAGAAACAGAACGATGACTATCAGATCAGCTGTTATTCTATTTGTTGGGGTGGTGCTGCTGCCAGCCACTTTCGCTTTGCTCACCAGTCAGTAAGTGCCTGCGAGATCAAAAGCAGCCTCTTCCCCACCTTAGCGTCTATTCTTGTACAAACTTTGTTTGCGTTTTAAGTTCGACGCAAAGACGATCGAAGTGTGCTACCACAGAGTTGCAATGCTTTTGCCTTGGAGCTGATCAAACTGTCTCTCTTTTTTTTTCGCTTCTAGGCCTGGTGTGCCGATCCCCACCAAGGTTGACCTCACAGGCCCCTTTTTGTGCGGAGCAAAGCCGCTCTTTGGGAAGAAGACGCAGTTCGCTGAGGTACAGGCAGTAATTCCAAGAAGTCGAGCAAGAGGAATTGTGTACAGCTCCGATTAGTAATGAAATGTCGAGCTCTCTGTTCGTTTTTTTTCTTTTCTTTTCTCTGCAGCTTTTAAAAGTTTGATTCATTGAAGGAAGAAACACGCCTAACTCTGCGGGGCCAGATACGCTTCCCTCCCCCAGTGCTCACATGATTTTTTTTTTCTGCCTGTGTCCATAATCAATCAATCTCCAGGTGAAGTGCGACTCCAATTCCGATTGCTTTAAATGCGGTGGAGGCCTGTTCAAGTGCGAAAGCTGTCCAACGTGCTGTGGAGGTGAAAAACGTTGCGTCTCGAAGACTTTCAAAGTGGTGTGCCCACCTCCCCCCCCTTGTGCACCACCCCAGCCAGGGTTCGACCCCTGTGGAGGACCCCCTTCTCCTCCAACCCCCTGCACGAAAGATTCGCAATGCAAAGGCAACACCACATGCAAGGGGTGCCCCCCATGCAACGGAGAGCCTTTCAGAGGGACGTGTTTGGGACCATTCATCTTGTTCGGCTGTGCAGCATGCGAAGAAAAGGTCAGTACTGATTGGTGGAGCATGAATATGGATTTTTTTTTCCTTTCTTACTTTCGATGCTTCTTTGTAATCCCGCTCGTTCTGGAATGAAGGAACAGTCGGACAGAATTAAAAGCTGAGGGCAGATCGTACCCCGTAGAAATGCACCACGGAATGTTGCTATTTATATAGGCTTGTTGATTTTGAAATTCACCCTTTTTTCAGAAATGCACATCTGATGATCAATGTCCCGGCACGGACAAATGTCTGGGATGTGTCTGTGATGGCCCCTTTGTTGGCACGTGTAAACCCAAAGATATATTTTTGGCATGCGACTGTCCCCAAGTGCTCCCACCTCTTAAGGTATTTAGGTTTCTGCTCAGAGTCGGTGTTATCCACGAGTTTGTAGCTATCTTGACCAAGGACGCCGCTGTATTAACTGCTGGTTTTCTGTTATGCCTGGAAAACCAGTAGCAATAAAAAACTCCGTATGGTTTATTTTGCTGCATTCTGTTTGTAATTTCTTTTCTGATTTTTTTTTTGTCTTTGTATCAGCCATGATCTGCTGACAGCACTTGCCGTGGCTGGGACATTGAGGTGGTTCGATGAAATCGTTGTGATTTTCCATCACCTTTTCCCATAAAAATTTGATGGATGGGGAGAAAGAGAATAAGAAAAAATTGTCTTGAAAGGGGGCAGGGTTTTGGGGGGTAGGTTTTCAGATAGTTTCGACGAAAGAAGTGGGGGAGCTGGCCTTTCGAATAGAACCTTTGGAATAAGCGACTAGATGTAGAGAGAACTCTGGAATAAAATAGTTTGTTCTTGAATATATTTATTTGTAATTGTGATTCTGTAGGACATTCAACTCTTAACTTTTACCAAATGGTAAGAGTTCGATCTGTTTCTGAGACATGGGACCCCAGCCAGCACTAAAACTATCCACAAATTTTTGCACTCGGGACTAGATTCTGGAAAACTCCAGATGTTCTTTTTTCCAAGTTGATCCTATCTGGTGAATGAAACTGCAAGATGATATCTTGCAGTCAACAATCACTCTTATCAAGGCTATTTGTCTCACAAACAGTGAGCAGTCGGCAGCAAGGAAATTGTTGGGGACACAAGATTCATCTGCGGATGCAAGCAACAGACTGTGAAATTCCTAGTGCAGTTTGCAGTTCTGACTGCAACATTCATTCACTCAACTCAGCCCCCAGAATTTCACCTCTCCTCTGTCGGTACGGACACCCCCGAGCCACTCCTATCGATCGTTGCTCCGAGTGCTTCTCTCCGATGCTTTCCATAATTTGTACAATAGGATATCCGCTTTCAGACTGGATACACCAACTATGTCGCTGTAGCAGCCTTTCCCAAACAGATCAAAGAACTCTTGCAAACTCTTGAAACTAGTCCCAAGCTCTATTTACATTGAGTAAAATTTCTATCATGAACTGATGAACAGGAGCTTCAGGCTGCAGATCAGCCCTCCATGTGCATCATGTGTGTGTGACTACCAAAAGACTCTCAGTCGTACAGACAGGGGTTGTTGAGCCCGGTGTTTTTGGAGTGGTTGGAACTTGTACTGTGAAGTGAACGAACTGTGGAATTTCTAGACCTTATCTTAACCGACGATTTAGACAGGTGAAGAGTGACTGTAAAGTGAGGATGATTATCCTCTCATGATTTCTTTCTGACTTTTTTAACGAGATCTGTTGGCTATTGATGAGTCCTAGCCTATCTCAAGGTCGATTATGTTCAACCACCACAGCAATCCTTGTAAGGGGAAAGAAATGATTGCAAGAGGAAAACCACCTGCTGACTGGTGATTTCTGAAATATGTTTTGGCAAGCTTAAGAGAAAGATGCAAGGGAAAAAAAACACATATGACAAAATATCTCCACATACATACAGTTGGCCGATTTCGGTGATGTTAGTGTTTGGGAAGAAATAGAGAGCAAAAAACAATGAAGGAGGCAGGCACTATTCATGTGTTTGGTTGTTTTCTTCTTTTTGTACGCTGGTGTGAACCAAAAACAAAAAGCCGGTATACTTGGAGGGACCTTTTGGTGGAGTTTGTGCCATTTCATGAGTTTTAACTTACAACTTACACAAGTTATGACGACCAAGGGATTCGAGCCCCTATCAACATCCCATCAACGAGTCGCTTTTTTTTTTTTTGACAAAGAGGAAACTTCCTAAATGTTTTTTTTTTTTACTTCTACTTTTTTCTTTTTTTAACGTTTTCTTTTTTGGATCCTGTTTTTTTGACCTCGAATAACACACCCTAACAACAATTATAATCAATAATTGTAATTGTAATTATTGGCAGTGGTGGTCTGGTTGTTTGGTTGAGTTGGGTGTACCCATCGCCGAATGCTGGCCCGGTTTTCAGTTTCACACCAGTCTTTTCCGTTTCAAATTTTTACAGTTGGATTCTTTGCCACCTTGCTCAGCCAGCTAACCCCACTGCATCCCACTTTCCTTGCTCCCCTTGTGGGATCCTGCACTCCTCTTTCCAGAAATTCCTAGAGCCCCCATTTTGGGGACACCTCTAGTCCTCTCACCGAATTTTCCCCTCTTTCAGGGGCCGACCTCCACCGACCGATATTTCCCCTCTTTTAGGGGCTCCCTTCCACTGTTCCAATGCTATTCACTGTTCTGTTCACTGTTCTCTCCCCTTTCCGGAGCTCGAAATCCTCCTGATTTCACCCACCTACCATACCAACCAATCAAAATCAAACGCAGAATTACCAGGGATCCTGCTTTACAGCCATCCAATGACTAATCCTAAATGCTTCAGTAGGCCCTGGCCATCCATTCATAAAATCACACCACCACAGCAAGAAGGGCAATCAGGTTTTGCTGCATTATGTAATTGAACCTTGCTTCCAGTCTGGAACTTCCATTAGGTGAATTTTCACAAGACCGTACTCACCATGCTGCACAAGACACCATTCAGGTGCGGCCAGCGCCTGCATTCCACCTCCGGAGCACGCTCGTCTCCCATTGGACCATTCCCAAATGACCTTCTCCGCACAGCTCCCCGTCCCTATCCATTGCCACACCGAACCTGACACTGTAGAGTGCACAGGATCGAGCAGCCTTGGCCTGCAGCACCCATAGCCAGGATGGATGCTTTAATATATGAATCGGTGGCAGCCAATCAACAGGAGCATCATAGTGGCAGCCAATCAACCAGAGCAACATTGTACATTCATAAAAAATTTACTCAAGAACACACCCGCTTCGCCTTCTCGAAAACCTCTTTCGCCTTTTCCAGCTCCTCCTGATCTTCTTCCATCAGCCGGGTTGCCTGGTTCAGGAAATCCTCCTTTTCTTCCAGGTCGTAAGCGTCCTACAGAAAAAACAACAACAACAGAACAATGCACATCGCTGTTAGTATGTTAATCATTTGACCATTCCTCGGGAACAGGCAGCAAAAAAAAAACACTTGGGAAAGGACCGACAGAAACTCAAAAATGAAAATTCAGCCAGAGTAAAGCAAATGCACAGGGAATACCCACCATTTTCTGGGCTTCCTCCTTTTTCTTCAATTCCTCCTCCCGCTCCATTAGAGCCTCCTTCTCCTCTCTTAGGAGGGCCAACTCCTCTTCTAGCCACTCCTTATTCATTTGCACCTCCTCCTCTTCTTTTCCAAGCTGCAGAATCCAAGACACCTTTTTTTTTTTCGACGTTCCACTTCGATCTCAAAATAGATTCAACCCCATGAATTTCTGCACCCCCTTACCTCGATCTCACGCCTGGCCACCTCGTTCGCCTTTCGAACGGTAACGACCTTTTTCGCCTCCACCTCCGACTGCAGTTCCTCCACTGCAGATCAACATCCAACGTTCAACATCACGATTTTCGAAATCGTCATCGACGGTTCCACAGACGTCAACACTCGGGCGGCGCTAGAATCACAGCGAATCACCCCCGAATCACAGCGATTCCTTTCCCTAACTCCTTGGGTGAAAGCTACATGAGTGTCGTGAGCGTTTGGTGACGTTTTTCTCCCGGCGTTGCATTCTTTTTGGGGAAAAATCGCGGACGTCGTTTTTTTTGTCTGTAGACGTCAGCGAACGACGACTTGGTTTGACGATTGACGGCGGACGATGCTCACCTTTCCTCGCCAGCCGACGGACCATGACGAACCCCTTGGCGGCACAAGCGATCAGAAGAGCGCAAAGGAAACCGAGGAGCACGAACATCTTGGCGGCGAGTGGGGGAACGTGAGAAGGGGGGGGCTATAAGGGATGTGTGTCTGTTTGGCCGAGGGGGTGTGTTGTGAAGTTCATGTGAAAAACCTCATGCAAATGGGTTTGGGGAGTGGATGGCTGGCGAACAGAAAGTATGGTTCCCATTGAGAATCTTTCACAAAGTGCAGTGAGTGGGGAAGGCCAATTTTCCCCTGCATCTTTTCAAACGAAGGAGCACACCCAGGTCCAGGGTCTTTTTTTTTCCAAGCTACTGGTGTGTTTTTTTTCTCACGGGAGGCAGCCAGGCTGGCCCAGCCTTCCCTAAGAATATGCAGTCTTCTTTTCACATTGCGTTCGACAACAAATAGAAACCTTTTCCTATTGATCTTTCCAGGTCAAATTTTGTTTCTCATCGAGCATCGAATCTGGACTGCCACCACCCCTTCAATCAATTTTTTTTCCAAGGTCAATAACCTATCGACAATATTTTTGACAGGAAAATACAAAGGCAGCCGCATCCATTTCATCAACCAAAAAATCGAAATTGTTCGATGAGATGTAAAATATCAACTGAACATTTCCCTAAATCCCAAAAACTCTCCCATCGCAATGGCAAGAAGAGAAAATCAATAACATTACATAATTCTACTCTCCAAATATTACTTCTTTCGCCCAGATTTTTTTTTTTCTCCTTATTTTTTTGGGGTCAGCTTCTCGACCTCCATATCAATTGCATACAACAGAACAGACATATCTGTATAAATATTTGGCCAACTACTCGATAGATTTTTAAGAAAATGCCTTCGGCATCAAGGGGAGAATTTCACTTTTTTTTTCTCCTTCAGATAGATAGCAGGGGTCATGCAGTCCCATCCACCCCGTTTGAAAAAAAAAAAAGAAAAGAAAAAAAAGAAAAAAACAGCCCCTCAAAATCAGTCACACTTTCACACTATCCCCTCCAGTGTCTTATCAAATCCCAGCAACTCAAAATCTTGTCGATAATTTCTAACGACCTCATCTGCGCAATTTTTGGACCGATTGAACAGGTCGAAATACACGTTTTTCCCAACATCGTTTTGTGAGTGCCTTTTATTTGAGTTTTTGGCGATGTTCTCCAATCCCAACTCGGGCAGTCCGCTGGGCTTTCTGTTGTTTATTTCATTCAGGATTGTTTCTAGGTCATCAGTCAGACGCTCGGTGTGTCCTAGAAAATCGACGGCTGGTCGGCCATCTTGTGTGAACAAACAGGTGCTTTGGTTTGAAAAATGGGCTGCGTGAAAATACACTTCTTGTGGGCAGCACCTGTTAACAAAATAAAAAATATGAAAAAATATATATAAAATAATACTAAATATTATAATATCTTGCTAATTATTAAAAAATAATAACTATAATACTTTGAACCACATGCAGAAAAAATAAAAGAAGAAGAAAAAAAAATGCGACTCTGTTGTACATTGGAGAAAAGCGTGATTTCTTTCGACACTTGGGAAAAAAAAGTGGAGTGATCGTTTGTATAAGGGGAAAAAAAACAGTGGCTCGTTCTGGGCAAATGAAAAAAAAGAGAAAAAAGGCATTTTTTTTCTGTTGTTGATGAGAAAACACATTGTATGTTTGGTTTATCGTTTTAAGCTACCTTTCGCACGATGCGACATGACTGTAAGGATTCGAGCAAGATTCCTCAAAAGACGGTTTCTTGCATTTTTCTGGCATCCTTTTATTGGAAAATTCGTAGGCACTGGCGAATCGAGAAAACGGATTCCTGACCACCGAAAACACGAAATAATCCTTCCACCATTCGGACAGGGTTGCATGCTCCATGTCAGTCGTGATTTTGTCGACATCGAATGCCAACACATCCGTCAAATGCGACGAGCAGAACTCAAACGAGCTATCCTCCGGCACCTTCCATCTGAGAATCAGAAATTTCAAATTTCAAATAAAAAATCCCAAAGATTACAGGAACAAGAATTACTAATTACTTGATTCCGACACCGTTACGAGTTTTAGAAGATGGGGGTCAAAATATTCTGAACCTTCTTGGGGTGCTGATGGTTTTGATCCGTTTATAATCTGATTATAACCTGATGACCTCAACTAAAAGTAGTAACGAACACACTGGTAAACATTGAGCATTACCTATCTCCACAGATATTTCCCAGGCTGGCCCGTGCTGCAGTGCCGCCCACTTTGTAACCCTTGATCCAAATGAATTTGTAATGGTGGTTGATCAGCACTTGGCATCCTTCTCCAGGATTTTGACCCAGAGCCATCGAAGGGTGCATCACTTCCACACCGCCACCCCTCCTCCCCCCAAAATAATCAGTCAACCACCGAAAATACAGCTCCACTCTTTCGCCACCAAACCCACGCAGGATTTGAATGTCTGGTGGCATCCCACTTTTCTTCAAGTAACCATGCATCAGGGGGTTGGAGTGGATGACTGTGGGGGGGACTGGATTGACCGTGGTGCTGGTGTTTGAAGTGGAGGGTGGTGGAAATTGGGCGATGTATCTGTTGTGGTGGGACGTCGGGCCCAGTTCTTGTGAGGTCAAAATTTCATAGAGGAAAACAGCTGGCACGATCGCACAGAATAGGAAGAGCTGCTGCTTGCCTCTGGGGTGGTTCTTGGCATCCGACATCCCTGCGGATGATAAAAACAACAGATCCTCTGAATCATCATCAAAGATGTTGAAAAATACGCATGGAACTGTAGTGGGTGTAGTTGACTGAACCCCCAGGAAACTGCGAAATCTAGATAAATCTTCCTCCATTCGTTTTCGGGCACCATCTAGCAATAAATCCCTTCAGGTTGCACAACATGTTCACTATCTCCTGCATCTAGCATCTAATCATTGGATTAGATGCCCACCCCACTCAGCCACACCCCCACATTACAGTTCAAGCAGATAGATCTCAGGTTCAAAAGAATTGTTCATGTGTTCGAAATCTGGCATGTCGATCTATAGACGGCGCCGCCGTTTTGGTCCAGACCAACAGCATCCTTGGACTCACCACCGACAAGTGCGGGCCGCCCCTTCTTTCCCTGTCAGGCGAAAAGAAATGCCTCCTTGTTTTTGGGTTCGAGTTCGTGGGGTGCATTTTTGATGCCAAAATCTGACAAGACAGCGAAAGCGGATCGGCTTGGGTTGGCACAAACACGAAACGCGTAATGTGTCACGAAATTTCAACGGCAGATTCGGTTTGGTTGATTTTGGTTCAGGAGATCGGATTTGGGGCACAGTCATTAGTCAGCCACAGAGGAATCGAACAGAAGCAGCACATGACATCAGAAGACGCCCGTTTCAAACGATCGGAAATCCCTTTGCCCTGATCAGACATGGAGAGCCTCGCTCAACGAACACTTGCACGACCGAATTCGACCCTTCATGGCTCACGATCCATCTTCAAAACTGCAATTCCAAAATGCTCCACTAAAAAATTGGTGAAATACAGGGCTCAGGTGTGTGCAGGAACAGGATTCGGTCATCTTCTCAGATCAGATCTGGAGAGGTTGTGGTGGATCTTGGAATTACTTCGAAAAGTCCATCTTGCACTGTTATGACATCGACGAAAGGATAATTGCTGTGGAAAATGAAGGTTGGTTTTTCTGACGGTGTTTTTTTTGTTTTTTTTGGGGGGCTGTAAGGCAGCAGAGGATGGATTTGACGTTTCTGGATCAGTTGTGCAACCCAGCTTCAGGTCATCCCCCTTAGACTTGGAGGAATCTATGGTGGATTCCGATAAGGTGAGATGCAAGCACTGCATGGCATGTACATTCGCATGCCGATGGACATTTACATGCAAACCAATTTACAACTGAAGTTGGATTTGAGGTGCGAAATTATGTGGGATGGAAATTTTCAAACAACCATAGAACCTGAAAATTTTCGCAATTTGCGAATGTCGGGTGGGTGGTTACCCTTGGTTTGTTGCTGGCAGGTTCGAATCCTGTTCGTTGGAGAATGCAATGTTTGCAGGTATGGACTTTCTCACTCAGGCCCTTTCGTGCAAGTTGCTTGGGTTGATATTGGAGCTGTTGTTATTTCCCTGTGTTAAGAGCAAGGAAATGAAATTCGAGGGCATACCATTGCAATCTCAGACCTCCCCCCCCAAAAAAAATCCTCGAAGTATATATATATATATTTATTTATTTATGTATAAACTTCTATTGTACAGTTTGCCCTTGACACATTGGATGGATCATGTGGATTTCGTGAAACAGGTCGGTGCTGGCAGAAGCCTTCATGAAGCAGCTTATCGAGGAATGTGGTCTGACAGAATTTGTGGAGTGTGAATCCAAGGTAGAAGAGCAAAAATTCTATGAAAAACAAGCCGAAACAAACCTTTTCTTTTGCAAGGGCGCTGTTCCACCATGTGGTCAGTCCATGCTTTTATTTTTGGTTTTCCTGCTGAATTAGTAAACCTGCAATTACTAATTTAGCAAACCTGCTGTGAAGGGGACCAGAGATTACAACGATGGGGATCTAGTGGATTCAACGGTGGGCGAGGTGGCCAAAGACATGTTTGTGGTTCTGCCGGAAGGATTTCGAGCTAGGCAAATGAACGAAGAGAGGGACATCGTGGAGTTTGATTTGCACCTGGTCATGGATAAATTCACGGCCGCCGATGTGTTGAGAGAAGTAAGACTACCTTTGGAATTCTGTGTGGTGGTGGTGCTTTTTTTCTGTCTTTTTTATTGCTTGTTGAATGATATTCGACCTTAGATGCAAATAATCCATTTGCTCCAGTCGATGATTTTCTGCCTTATCGAGAGCTCACACACAAAATTTGGTTTCGAAAAAGGACAAAAATTGATGGGATGGATTCACATATTGCATGGAGAATGAAAGAAAGAACTTCCACATGATGTGTTGATTTTATTTTTTTTCCCGGAATGCACAGGTGTCGGTTTTCGATACGATTTTGAAAGGGAAAGGCTATTCACGCAAAGTGCGCAGGTTGGGCGAATTCCACCCCCAGTTGAAACAAGTGACAGATCCTGATGGCCAAGACATCGACGATCCTTTGTATGGAAACCCGGGCAGCGACAAAGAAATGGTGAACTGACAAAATGTCAAAATGTCAGACAAATTTCGCTTGGTTTTCAACCTGACATGCAAAAGCAACGCTCTCATGTAGCACATTAACACATTGAACCCTTGTGCTAATGGTTCTACCCAGCAAATGATATCATTACTTCAGGATCAGGGGAAAGAGCATGGCTGAACTTTTTCCTTTTTTTTGAACGTTTGTGTTGCAGGAAGCGGTTAGAAAGGTTGCGACTGTCATTCAATCGGCCTGTCTGGGGCTAATCCAATTCTTGCAAGAAGTCCAGGGTGAAGCAAAAAACGACCCGAAAGCGTTCAAGGCTATTTTGCGTTCCAGAATTCAGAGCATGGAAGGGATCGACTGGCTCGTTCCCCCCATGTTGCAATCCCAATAACATAGCATTCTTCTTTTTGTTTGCTTTCGAATAATCAACCAGCGATCGCAGTGGCCCCACCCTTCATTCACACTCTTTCCTGGATGGGCTGTTTTCTTGCCAAGATGGTTCATTTCTGGGTTTTTTTTGCTTAGTCAGAGATACCAGAGATGAACGTTGTTCCTGTCGGACCTCACTAGATTTAGCTCTGGTTTTTTTACCTCATTTCATTTTTTTCTCAGCCATTTAAGCGAGGAGATTTTTTGGATCAAAAAGATCTGTCACTGTTTGAACACAACCAGAATTGGGGCCAATTTGACAGCTATGATATATCCCTTTCGGGTCGTTTCATTTTCAAAAAGAAATACCTCTCAATACAAAATTTTGCCCAACTGACAGCAAATGCTCATCACTGAGTCGGGTGCCCCCACCCCTTCTAAGCGATAAAAGGAGCAGGAGCTCCACCGGACGACCATATTCCAAAGGAGAATTTCTCATGGACCGACTGCGACAATGTATGGCTTGATGGACCTGAAAAAGTCGGCCACCACACAATTTCTTGTAAGAATCTGAAAGCAGTGTGCAGTAGAATATCAATCAATTGAAAAGAGGGAGACACGATAAATCAATGCAGAAATTCATTTGGGGAGATGGGGGAGAAGGGTCCAGAACATTTAGTAATCGAGAATCGCTCAGCAAGAATTGGAATCAGTGAAGAAAACATTGAACTTTTCAATGGGCCTGGAAGCATGTTCTTTTGTTGGGGTATTCACCATTTTGTGACGAGTCCGTTCTGGACGTACGGATCAGCAGCAACATATTCTTCGATTTCCTTCAAAACAATGCACAATTGAACAGTTACAGCCGGTGGGTTAGGCCGAGCCAATCAGAAACTCAATCGACGAAGTCTTTTGAGAGCTTGACTTATATCGCTCATTCAAAAATCGGACAGTTCACAGGAAGCTTCCGGCCTCCACCCAACACCTGGGACCATGTGCTTCTTTTCAGCTATCTGAACTAGCCAGAAAAAAAACAGACAGAAGGGATCTCCACATTCCCTCAAGTCTTAAGCTACCTGCTTTGTGGATGCCTTGAATATGAAAAGGGCACCATCCACGGGGTCCCCACAGGCCCCCCCCATCACCAATTTTCCATTTTCAAGCTGAAAAACAAAACAACATGCTTAAAACAACGGAGTCAAAACCAGGAGGGAGGCCAGTTCCAGTTCATTTGTCTAAGTTGACCTATTGAAACCTTCTACTCGCCTCCCCCCCCCCCCCCCCCCCCCCCCCAAAAAAAAAATCACCAACCAAGCAAACAAACGATTAATCAGGTTGATCGTAAAACGAATGAGCAAACGGATGATTAAGTGAACGAAGAGAAACTCACCTTTTCCTTTGCGGCTCCAAGATGGCCTGCTCTGTAGGGCCCCCTTTTCTCTAGAATGTCAGGGACATATTCGTAATGTAGGACATGATGTTGAGGTTCTTGCGCTGAAGCCTGCAACAAGTAGAAGAAATTCTATTGTCAATCCCCCCACCATCCACCGCCATGTCTAAAAGCCTTGAAAATGGCCCCCAAAAGCTCCCCATCCACCACTCCCTAGTCTTCGATCAATGTCTGGCTGGTTTGAATCTGACGCCCTTACCATGCACCTCCACCCCAGCCGCCGAGAGGACGCTCTTGGAAACCTTGGAAGAGTCACGCAACGAAGGGCGCCTCTGGAAAGCGCTTGGGCAGCCATCGATCAAAAGGGAGCTGTCCTGCGATCGAAACTGAGCGTGCGACGCCAACATTTCGATTTCCCTGTCAAAGTGAAATGCGATTTGTGATCGTGTCACCGACAAAGCAACTTCCGGGTCCATATTCGCTTGGCCGACGGCTGCGCTGAAATGATCGTTCGTCGTGTTCTGGGCGTGTGTGCCAAAACCCGACGCTTTGCGGCGGAAAGCGGCGTCTGGCTCCCTGCCATCTTCTCGACGGCGTCTGGAATAGAGTGCTTTAACAGTGCCGCGCAGTTCTCTCCGACTGACCACCGCCAATACCCTAAGACGTCGCACAATGACGTCTACTGTTTTCCTTCTCTGGTTCGGCATCTCGCCAAGAAACCGAGCGGTGGTGCTGCTGGGGGTGGACTAGCGTTTGATGATTTTTCCACGAAAGAGATGGAGAATCTGATGGAGAAGGCGTTGGATCATTTTCGGGGGGAACTGTCGAACGTGAGGGCGGGCCGGGCTTCGCCAGGTATGTTGGATCACATTTCGGTGATCGCTTACGGCGAAAAAACGCCAATGAAAGCGGTTGGGACTGTGATCGTCAAAGATCCCCAGCTCTTGGGCGTTTCTGTCTTCGACCCCGACACAGTGGACGCCGTGGTTAAAGCGATTCGAGAGTCGCCGTTGAACTTGAATCCCTCTGCGGAGGGTACTGAGATCCTGGTACCAATCCCTAAGCCCACCAAGGAAGGGCTCCAAGGTTTGGCGAAAGTCGTCGCCAAGGAAGCGGAAAAATGCAAGGTATTCTATGTTCGACTTCTTGTGCAATCCTGCAAAAATTTGCAGGGTGTGGATCGAAGGGGAGGGGGGGGGGGGGGGTTGGAAGCAGGCAAAGAGTGCTGGAAGAAAAACCAGAAAATCAATTTTGGCCTTCAGATTTTGATGATGAAAATAAAATATTAAAATATTCTCCATATTTTCTGGAATTTACATTTTTGGTGGTAACACGAGCACGCCCCTGAATCGAAACTAGCTGTCTGAAATAGCAAAGCATGGCAAAACCACATGAATTGAACAGTTTACAAACTCTGAGGATGGAAGGTAGATGGGGGATGGAGCGGAGTTCGATAAGAAAGGGAGTTGATGGTGCGAAATCAACTTTGTTGTGTTTGTTTTTCAGGTGAGTGTCAGGAACGGAAGGAAAGTGGGGCTGGAGCAAGCAAAGCAGCTGGTGTCCGAAGATGACAAGAAAAGAGCAGAGAAAGATGTGCAGAAATTGACGGACAAATTCGTGGGGGAAGTCGACAGAATCAAGCAGGTCAAAGAAAAGGAGTTGCTCCACTGGTAGCTGTGCAACGTTTAGATAGATAAGAGAGTTTGCGGGGGGGGGCCCAGGGATGTGGAGCGGATGTGTGCTGGTGGAGGGGGGGTATGCAGGCTGGTTTGTTCAAACTTTGGTAGATGAGATGAGATGTGCTGGAGATCGGGTGCAAAATTTTGAGTCAAGCGTGTGTGCCTGAGTAATTCTCTGTCGAGCAAAACTAACGAAGAGTTTCGAATTGCTGGGTTGTATTGTATTCGTTTCCAGTGCTTTTTCCTGAACCCCTTTGCTGCCATGGGCAACCCTGTTAAAACATGAATCCTCTGACCTGACTAGAATCGAACGAATCTCATTCTTAGAAAATAAGCAAGCCCCACGGCAATTCCACCCAGATGCGCAGCATGAGATATGTTTCCCTGTCGAAAGAAGATTTCCGCTCAAGAAACGAGGAAACAGAAAACAAATTCGTGTCTGGAACCGTGGAGCTATGGTTTTTTTTGGGGGGCAATCTTTAGTCTGACAAAGGAGGGGGGGGAATGACGGGTAGAAATAATGTGATCTAAGGATGTTCAGCACAACACGATGTGTGTCGTCGCAACATCGTGTGGAGAACAGAATTTTAGTTAATTGGAAGGTGGTGAGATTCACCAGTTAATATTTTAAAACGAAAAAGTGGTATGTATGTATATATATATATATATATATATATATGTAAATATATACCAAGGATATATTCGAGGTTTCCGTTCGATGGTGCCCGAAACACAATGAAGGGATGATGACCCACCTGTGAATTCATGAAGCCTGCAAAATCATGAAGAAGAAAACCCAGCCCCACAAGGAAAGCTGGAACAGGGATGAGGAAATTGAGATATATGATATCCTTGGGGAACATCAGAATGAAGAGGGTCGTTATGGTTTTCACTGCTCCACTCGCACCCAGCGTCGGAGGATCGTATCTTGCCCAGGGGTGGCGACCTTGATAGATAGATAACCACACGGTTGATTTAAACAACAAAAAAAATGCAGGAAAAAAACCTGGCAAAAATCGACAAAATGAATCGATAAATGTCAGGATTGGGGAAAAAGGAAAAGTACTGAAGGGGTGTCGATTGTGGATGTTAGGAGAGAAAAAAAAGCAATGAAAGATTTCCATTTTTTTTCTTTTTCTTCTTTTTTTGGGAGTTGGTTTCGTGAACGTTCAACAAAGAGGGCAAAAAAGTGATGGTGGGTCGATCACTACACCCTTCATCGTATTTAGTGTAGCCTACACTATTTCCGTGTACGGCAGAAATTTTAGAAAACAGAAAATAGTGTAGGCCACACTATTTCCGAAATCTACACTTCTACACCCTTCATCGTATTTAGTGTAGCCTACACTATTTCCGTGTACGGCAGAAATTTTAGAAAACAGAAAATAGTGTGGGCCACACTATTTCCGAAATCTACACTTCTAGTTAACGTTTCGGTTTTCCATGAATTAGTGTGGCCTGCACTATTACTGAGGTAACACTATTAAAAGACCCACACTAAATACGATTGAGGGTGTAGCATATCGCTGTTAGAGCCCAGCTTTTTTTTCTTTCTTTCTCAATCTATACCTGCAGATTCTTTGTATTTGATCGCCGTGTCCGCCACAGATCCAACTAAGCCCCCTGTCAAATACAACTTCATCATCTGTACGGCAGCAGTACAAGATTCATTTTTTTTTTTCATGGCATGTTGTGTTGAAGAAGTGCTGTTTTTCTTGAGGAAATAAAAAGGGCTGGATGGAAAATAAAAAGAGCGCCAGAAATCGTACAGCTGCAAAACGAAGTGAGATTCTAAAAACATGGTTACGAATTGCGTAGACAAAAAATCGGCCAGGTGCAACCGCCATCGATGAGGAATATTGAGTTCATAAAAAAAATCGTCATTGACTTTTCGTTTTTCTTTATTTTTCTTCCCCAGGGCTTGAATAGGATCGATCGCAGTACATAGTCCTCACCGAAATGTATGAAAATATGATTATTCGAAATTAAAAATGACAGAAATGACGTGTATGTGACGACTTTCGTGTCGATACCTTCTGCCCTCCCAGAACTCTGCTGAGCGTCCTTCCGAAAAAGAACAGCGCCATCATATTAACGGCGAGATGCGTAAAATCCTTGTGCGAAAACGCAGACGTCACCAGCGTGTGAATCCTGCCCTCCTCCAGGTTCCGCAAACCGCTCGTGAAGTGATCCAACATAAACCGCCAGTTCGATTCCATTTGCCATATTGCGAAAACGGCCGCATTCGTCCCGATCAAACCGTAAAGCACGTGTTCAGGGGATCCCCAATAGCCTCCGCCGCCGCCGTTCCAACGAGTTGTATTGAAACTTTGTCGCGAAAGAGATGGCCACCAGTTCCGACCTTGGTATGCTAAGCTGGCGGCACGAGAGAGGGAGTTACTGGCATCGCTGGCGAAATTTTGCAGGCAAAGTTTCGAGGATTTTGCGGCCGTGGCCGAAGTCGAGGGGAGGGACTCGAAACACAGACCGCATAATCGTCGAATGCTGTTGCGCATGTTCATCGAGCAAAAAAGGAACTCAGGTTTTTGGCTGAGTGAGACTGGTGATCAGTGTATTTTTTTTCAATTTCACTAGCCCCAAAGTGGCCCTAAATTTGGCCGTTTCATCCAGTTGTGGCCCTTTTGTGGCCCCAATTTGTCCGAAAAAAATAGAATGTGGCCCCAAATTCAAAAACAGAAATCACAAGGCTTGGTGTTTATATAGCATTTACATCATGTTGTTGGTTTTGATTATTGTGGAAACTCCATTGATTTCTTGGATGTGGCCCAGGGCTTAGAAACTTCGGGTGAATGTGGCCCTTTTGTGGCCCAAAATTCATCATGTGATAAAACGTTTTGGCCCTTTTGTGGCCCTAAAATTTGCCATTCTGATTTTTTGGGGGGCCAAAATGGGCCAAAAGGGCCACAATGGGCCACAAAAAAATACGCTGCTGGTGATGCCTGCAGCCAACATTCTATTCCATTTTTCCTTTTTGGAGAATTTAGAGATGCAACAGAATTCGGCAGTGGATTGCAAGGGAAATATGATTTGATGTTTGTTTGTTTGTTTGTTTGATTGCAAGGGTCTTGAAGTGATTTGAATTTCCACCACAGAATAAAAAGCAAGGAAATCGAAGTTGAGTGAAGCTGTGGTTTTCCAAGTTTGACGCTGACAGCCCCTCTCGAGATCCTTACGCAACCCCAAACTCATTGGGACACACTCAAAAGCTGCTGGAAGCGGCGCGAAGTTTCTGGAATCCAACCATCAAATCGTTCTTATCAGCCAGCACGAGTGTTGCATACAGTGCTACCGATTTCAGTTCGCCGATCACCGAATTCGATTTTCAAAAAAAACAAACGAAACCAAAGACCGAACACGGGTATTTTTGCAAAAGCATGGCTGGAGAAAAGGTTCAACTGTACGTCTACGATCTGTCTGGCGGACTCGCTCGCCAAATGTCGATGAGTTTTCTGGGGAAGCAGGTATTCGAAACCACATTCCACCCCCTTCCCTCCTACATCTTGGTTCTGGTTGTGCTCTCTTTCCTTTTTATAATCAATTCCTGACAAAAATTGAACCCCTGGACACTATTTTTCTTTTCCTTTTTCCAAACGATCCATTCAGTCTGACCAGATCAACCAATTTCCTCCACTCTCAAATAGAAAAGAAGAAAAAAAATGTAAAAGTTAAAAGTTTGATAAAAGTTTTGTTTATCATCGTAAGAGTTAGTTTTGGGCAACTATTTCTTCAGAACTGAGTTTTGAAATGTCGAAAATTCCCCTCGTATCGACCTTTAAACATTCCAATCTGTCTCATTGCTTCCGATGCTCATTGCAACAGGTTGATGGAATTTGGCATACGGGGGTCGTAGTGAGTGGTACGGAGTACTACTTTGGGGGAGGAATCCAAAAAGCTAGGGCCGGTACCACTCACTTTGGCAGGCCTGCTCAAGTGGTAGATCTTGGGTAAGTGTGAGTATATACTACTTGGTAGACCCTTTCCCCCCTTCCCCCCTCTCCCATCAAGAGAAAAAAATTGAAAACATGAAAAAAGAAAAGAAAAATAGAGTCACGTCCGGACAAAATTAGAAAGGTTGACGCACGCGTTGTAGTTATACCCATTGCGGTGGAAATCAACTGCAGTATTTGATGATTAATTATTTGCACTTAAGAAATAGGGGGAAATATGTGTAGCCGAGAATCTTTAGTCATCTGCAGTTTCTACAGTGCTTTTTTTTTCTGCCATTTCTTTTAAGTTTTTTTTTTCCCTCTTGCGAATGAGTACATCTTTGCTGACATGTCTTTTATCATTCCCTTATGTTTCTTTTGAACTAAACTGCTTTTTTTGGGGGGTTTAATTCGTTCCTGTAGAACTACAGAAGTACCGCATGAAGTTCGAGAGGAGCTCATTGCTGATTTGGCATCTCGATTCCACGCAGAGACCTACGATTTGTTATCCAACAATTGTAACAACTTTAGCAATGAATTGGCCCTCCTTTTGACAGGCAACGGAATCCCTGTAAGTGCACCAAATTCATGGAACATAAATTTTCTTTCTTTTTTCTAACATTGGTATTTCTTATCCATGTTTTTTTTGTTTTTTCAAATTTGGGTGGCACTCTTTACTGCAATCCTACAAGAGGGTTACCATTGCACAGACGTTACTCAGGATGTTCTGTTTCCTTTTTGGTAAAGGGATTTTTTTTTTATGTATACATACATTTATTTACTTATTTTTTTTTTTGGGGGGGGGGCAACTAAATTGAGCCTTGGTTCAACAAACTACACTTCCATTAGCAATTCTTGTTTATTTTCTTGATTTTTTTTTTTTTTTCGAAATTTTGCCTTTTCTCTTTGCAGGAACATATTGTGAATTTGCCAAGCGATGTGATGTCAACTCCCTTTGGACAATTCCTCCAGCCAATGCTGTCTCAAATGCAAAACCGACTGGGTTCTGTAACGGAGGGCTCAGGTGTGCGAGTAAATCCTAAAAGAGTGCATTGATATATTTTTCTTAGGAGTTAGCTGTTTTCATCTCCATGCTGTGATTTGTATGGAGTAAGAAATTTTGTATTTTTTTTGTGTGCATCTAATTTCAGCGGTAGTAGCCCCCTCTCGCCCTGCTGCTCCACCAGCGACTGCCCCCAGACAATCAAGACCTGAACCAACCCCTGTGACTGCACCTAAATCCAGCTCTAGTGTCGACACAGCAAAGGTAGGATGGGGCATCTTGCCCTCTTTTTATCCACTGCTCCGCTTCTGTTGTTGGTTTTCCAGAAAAGCTGTTCTTGGAACGGGCAAAAAAAAAAAACTCGAAATATCACGGGTCGATCTGATAATTTCCTGTATGTGTGTGAAGTTGGTCAAATAAATTTTGACGGTTGGCTTGCGTCTTTGGTGGGTGGGTGGGTTTGGTGTTTATGTGTTTATGTGATAGGTTTTTTTTTTGTGACAGGTTGAATTTGAAAACGCTGTGAAGAGAGAATTTGCTGCACTGGTGGCCCAAGGCGTCCTCCCCAATGAGGCCGCAACCAAAGCTCTTCAGAAAGTGAAACAAAACTTACCTAGGGCGTGATGAAAATTTTCTAGCTGGAAAAATAATGGAAGAAAAAAAAAACAACCTGCTGTAGAGCGGAGGGTGGGCAGAGAAAAAAGAAGACCACGCAAAGATCCAGCAGAAAGGGATTTGTGGGGGAAAGAAAATGAAAAATCAAAGGGAGAAAAAGCAAAAAAAAGCAAAAAATATGATGGGCACATCATGTTTTTGTAATGGGGTTTGGAAAATGTAGAAATGAAAATGGGGGCGATATTGTCAAGGCTAAGGGAAGTTGGAGGGAACCCTCCATCGAGGGAGGCGGGGGAAATTGGAGCGATGGTGTTGATTTTCTCAGCTGTGTTACTGAGAGAGTATTGAAGGTGTTTGTTGTTGATTTTTATGTTTTTTTTGCAAGAAGGCTCCAATAATACAATGTCTTGGGTCGTTGTTATGTTCGCACCAGTCCGAAACAGATCTTGCTACATGGGTGAACAATGGAGGGTGTTCTTCGTTGTGTCGGAAAATGAATCTTGCCAAGATGTGTTTTGAGGATTCTTGACTGGTAATGAGAGCACAGCCCAGCTTTCCCTCCATTGAGAATGATGATCTGAAATACTGTGTGCAATGGCTGTCCATCTCCACAATTTCCACATCAGACTCTCTTTTCCAACCTTTGCAAAGAAAGGATTGAATATGGAGCTCCAGAATCACAAAGGGTATTAACTCGCAAAGGAGATTCCTGGTTGGGTGGAATGAATTCTCAACCTAAATGAACGTATTGTTAGAATATCACACAAGAAATCAGCAGGAAGCATAGTGCATTCCGAGGTGGTTGATGGGGAAATCAGTGCTCGTTCAACTGCCCTCACTCCATCGTTTTGATTTATCAATTTATCATTACCCATCAGGAAAGGAAGTAAAAAAAAACAAGAAAAAAAAAACATTGACCTCCCAGAAAAAATCCATTTAAACAGATTTCTTCTCTCCAGACCTCCCCCCCCCCTTCTATCAGAAAAATGCCTTGTCTTTTTGGACGAATCAATTTTTGTTTCTGTACCCCTCCACTACTTTCGTGGCTCCCCCTGGAACGATGACTTTGGCGCCTATTTCTGCCAAGTCTTTTCTCAGCGAACGCCACATTCGAGCGCTCACATTGTTAAAATGGTAAACAAAAATTGCATCGGAGCCTTGCGTCAGCTCACGGACTCTCTGTATCAGCAAATGCTTTCTGAACCTGGCCCTCATCGGATGGGGTGAAGAAGAGAGCCCCAAGTACGGATCCTCTACAGAAAACCGCAAGCCAAAAAAAAAAGCAAGTTGAAAGTTTGGGGACTCCATGCAATATTGTTGCTTTTTTTTTTTTTGAATTCACGCAGAAGAGTGAATTGATTCTCAATGTTGAAAGATGTCGTCCCAGTATATTGTGTAAGGTAATTTTTTTGTTTGGGCATCATAGCATACTGATGGTTATGCAAGGTCCTGTTGGGATGGGATGCATCCTCCTGAGTTGCTAAGAGTGAGAATTGAACGACTAAAACTAGCTCAAATCAGTGGATTATTTCATTGAACTCATCATCACATTTATTCCTGGATGGATTATCCATCAGATATTTCAAGATCGAAAATAGAAATCCTCTTTTCAAGAAAACATATGCCCGGGGAGCGAACATCTTGGAAAATCACCAAAAGCTGCATGAGTTTTCAGTCTCGATGCCAGGCTGAGTGACAAATCCTCCCATCCATACGATGAAGGGAAAAAAAACAACTGCTGAGTGACAAATCCTCCCATCCATACGATGAAGGGAAAAAAAACAACTTACCTGCAAAGTGTATATTACACGCGCTCAGAAAAGGGATGCCGCCCCGCTTCGGCGACCGAGCAAGCGAATCGGGATGTGTTGCTTGAGCCTTCTCCTCTTTTCCAGCGAGAGTTTTTTTTTCATGGTTTTTGGGTGGGCAGAAATGCGATGACGTGATTCAGCAATCTGTCCGTCTCAGGACCGACAGATCGATAAACTTTTCCCTCCATCGGTCGTCGAAAAAAACAACCCGCCTTCCCGTTTCTCGTCGTCGCGCTTCTTTCGCTTTCCGGTCTTTCCCTCGCACGTCCCGTTTACTCGCAAGATGGCTCTCGCTCGCTGCCTTGCCAGTTCCTCGATGAAGGTCGCCCACGCGTTCGCGTCGCCGTCGGCGACTAGCACCCTTCGCGGAACTGGAATCGCCGTCCCGAGAATGGTCAGCAGCACCCCCTCTCCACCAACGTGTCCCCTTGCGTCCATTTTCCTTCCGTCATGAATCGATTCTGATCCCCTGTGGTGTGTCGTGTGGGATCTACTTCTCTTTCCCTTCGTTTGTGGTTTGATTCTGACTGGGATCCTTCTCCGTTATAACCGTCATCCGCAGGGTGCGCGCGCCTTCAGATCCAGGGGCCTTCAGTTCGTCAACGCCGCTGCGGTCGGCGACAAGGTGCCGATCAAGAGCTTCGAAACCTGTTTTTCGTCTGTTGTTTTCGTGGTGTTCTTTTTCCGTCTGTCATGCCCACGTCGTTTAACGGAGGCCTGTGATCGTGTTTCGAATCGATCCAGCTTCCTGAGGCAACCTTCAATTTCTTCGACGCGGAGAAGCAGATGCAGGAAATCACCACCGACGAGCTTTGCAAGGGAAAGAAGGTAATCCTACGCATCTCAATGGAATGGGTGTTTCTAATTGTAGAGATCAGAAAGCTTTTGAAAAAAAAAACAATTAAATCTTTTGCATCTTTTTACCTTGCACTCCAGGTATTGTTGAAATTGCGCCGCCCCAGAAAAGCACCTTGATCCTTTTTCCTTAAAAGATGGGTGGGTGGGTGGGTGGGGTGGTCATCTAATTTGTATTCCAACATTCTGAAGAGTGGCGGTGTCAATTTGCTTGATGTTTCGTTTTGTTTCGTTTTCGTTAGGTCATTCTCTTTGCTGTTCCCGGTGCCTTCACCCCAACATGCAGGTATGTATCCATTCTTCATTAAAACACAATGTCGAAAATTACTCGGTGGAAGGACAGTAGCCTCCAGAACTTTGATGTCGGAAACCATGTCGACCAATTTAGCAATCGAAAGAGGGTTCCCTGTGGCAGCAAGAAACGGGTTTCATGTATTGATGGAATGGTGGCTTTCTTTTCAATTACTTCTTGCAATCATGGTGCTGGGTTATCCTACTCAAAATCAAGATTCGCAAGCTGGCAGCCACCCCAATCTGTGAACGCTTGTATCTAGTTTAACCCAATCTAATGCAACCCTTTTGAAAAAATCTCAGTCATAGGCACAACATCAAGGCTGAAGCCCTCATCTGGCCTGATCCATAATTTCCTCCTACCCCTTCAGCTCCTTTCTTCAAAAGAACCCTATTTTTCTCCCTTTGCGTGCTTGCCTCTTTTTTTTTTTTGGGGGGGGGGTCTCTATCATGATTTAACTTGCAGTTGTCTTTCTATGCAGCTCCAAGCACTTGCCTGGGTTTTTGGACATGGCTGGCCAACTCAAAGCCAAGGGTGTGGACAGCATCGGTTGCATTTCCGTGAACGATGCTTTCGTCATGGATGCCTGGGGTCAATCCCTTAATGTCGGAGACAAGATTTTGATGTTGGCTGATGGAAGTGCAAGCTTCGCCAAGGTACCCTTTCACAGCCGAATCAGCCAGTTCATCTCAAAAAAGAAAAGAAACTGGCAGGGCTCTGCGAGCAATATAAAGAAGAGATCAGAAAAGAAAAGAGTTCCTCTGGCTGCTAGTGGAGGCCTTTTATTCAAATACTTGAGAAGAGGTTATCAACAGTTATGAGGAATGTAGGTTGCTCCTGCTCCTGTGTTGGACACCCGTGTTTCTTGGACTGTGAGTATGATCTGTTTGCTTTTTTTTAACTTTAAGTGAAGCATTTCTGTTGTGGAATGGGTGCAGGCGCTTGGTGTGGAACTCGATCTCACCGACAAGGGTTTGGGAGTCCGATCCAGGCGATATGCAATGCTGGTCGAGGATGGCGAGGTAATTTCCCACCCTTGCTCCCTTTGTTTTCCAGATTCTAAACAGTCCAGGGGGATCGAAAGCACCTTATCAATTCACTGGCACACCTGACCTAGAATGCTCTTTCTTCTGATATTTTTTTTTCGCAGGAGTAACACCAGCACTGGCTCATACTCAACCGGGGGGGAAGGGGATGTCTGGTCCTTTTCCTGATTTCTCTCTGTGGTGTGCTTTTGCAGATCAAGGTTTTGAACTTGGAAGAGGGTGGAGCATTCACTGTCAGCAGTGCCGAAGAGATGTTGCACGCTTTGTCCTAAATTTCACTTTCGATCAAATTATTCTCAGGTTGCTCGTGGGAGTGGCTCTGAGACGGGCCGCTCCCACCGTCGCCTAAGAGCTAGCATCTTTTCTCGTTTTTCATTTTTCTTGGGGTTTTTTCCTCGTGGTTGTGTGAATTGATGATGGTTTCATTGTAATCGGAGGGATTTTGGATTCCAGTATATGCAGAGAGCTATTGAGATGTGGTGGAGGGGGGCAGTGTAACAAAGGAAAGCAATGGCTTGGCCAAACAGAAACTGCATATTCCACTCTGATCAAGATGAAATGAAAACAAGATTCCACTGAAGATCAGAGTATTTTTTTTTTTTCTTTTAATTTCAGTAGCAGCCCTTTTTACTTTCAATAATTGAAGCCACAGCCCCTCTGCCCCCTATGGCATCTGACATCGGAAAACGGGGTGGTTTGCCAAAAATAGACAGACCAAGGGGGCACTCAACACCCTTTTTTACAATCACGAAGCTGTTGGTTGTGGGTGTTGTGAAATCATTGACTGTGTTATATAGGATATGGCCCCAGTTCTATCGAGCTGGTAAGAAATTAGTTCTATCCAACTTCAGGTGGATGTGGTGGAAGTTGATTCTATCAAGCCAAGGTTAGGCCGTTTTTTGTGGCATGTTGAATTCACATTCTTACACTCTAAAAAGAACGACCCCCCTGTTCCAACCAAATAACACAACCTAGAACTATACCGACTAGGTATAGTCACCGACTACCCAACTGAATTACTCCTTCCCACAGGAGAGATTTTTCCTTCCCTAAACAATGCTGGACAACAGCAATTGGCTTTTTGGGCAAGCACACCATCGTTAGGTAGGTGCCATCAACAATTGAATGATGACACGACGCCTCCCAATAACTTCCAAATCTACACTGCATTTCTGTTTTCCCCATTTTCTTCCTCTCGGGTGGTGGGGTGGTGCTGCTGGTGGTGTGGGTTCGAAGAAATTTGTATATTCTCAAGAATATACAATGGACATCGTCGACGAGAAGCGCACCCCCTTGACTGCAAGGCTTGTTTCGCACGCAGTGGCGGGCGTGCGAAAAAAATCCGCATCAAGAGGCCAAATCGCTGTGCTGTCGGTTTCCAGTTTCGTTTTTCTGCTGCTGGTCGTGCGGGAGCAAACGGAGCTGACGCGCTTGGCGGCGTTGAATCACCTCCTGCTGCAATCCACCCAACAGAAATCTTTCAAGTTTCGTTCCACGACGCTGACCTCGCTGAACGGATCGAGCGAATGCGTTTCGACAGAGGTGAACGAGGGGGATTTCTTGCGGGAAGTCGACGGGACCTACTCCGCGCACGTCATGACGACCACGGAAGTGAAATATCCGAAACGTGGTGCAAAAATGATGCAAGCGGAGCGGCTTTTCGATCGAGGGGAAGCTTGGATTCGGTACCATCAAACGTTCCCCGATCGATCGCCAGGCGGCCACCCCACGATCGGAGGATGGCAGAGTCTGGAGGAAATCGTCAGCGACGCGCTGGCGGCGGTCTCCGGCCACGACGGAGACACGCTCACCAGGGGGGCCAGCGAAATGCTTCGAGATTCGCCATCGGCAGACTTGACGTCTGTTTTTCCGTTGTTCAAGGACGAATCGACGAAATGGGTGGGCAAACAGCGGCGGAAAGGCTCGCTGCGATGTTTCGACGTGGATTTGTATCCGGGTGCGCTCTTGGAAACGGACACTCTGGCGTTTGAATTCACTGGGCCGGGTGAGGGAATATCGAAGCTTGGGGATGGTGTCGTGAGAGGGTCGCGGGTTTGGGTGGAGTACTGCTTCAACAGGGGGGGGTTGATCGAATCGATGATGCTGGAGGCCGTAGCTGGGGGATGGTGGGGTTTTCACTTCAGGAAAGAAGTGGAAATTCAAGAATACAATAAACGGGTGGAGTTCCCTGCACCAAATCACCAACAGCATCAGGTGCTCGTTTTGGTAATCTGGTACATTACATTGAATGCAACATTCTTTTATATTTCCACTTTGATCAGTTTGTTTAATTGTGGCGCATTATGCTGTTCAATCCATGTTGTGGTGAGAAGCTGTTACGACTCAAAATAACTTTTTCAACATTCAATGGGGGCAAATACGTCCATCCAATTTATGCCACAAACAGATCCTCCGAACTAAAAACTAAAAACTGAACTCTGTTTCGACGCTGCAGGGCAAACAGGACAGAACCAATAGATTCCTTTAAAACAGATGGCCTGGGCTTGTGATTTTGAAAAATCTGAAGGGGAGTTTTGAGTTATTGGTGCTGCTAAGAGGTTTTTGAAATTGATTAGTTGTGCCTGGATCCTTTCGAGACTTTTTCGCTTCAACGAAATAAATTCCTCATGGCAAATAAGTTCAAATCGTGCAAAGGAGGATTTCAGGACTCTGAACGATTGTTATGGTGGTGGTTGGAACTGGGAGTTTGGGTGATGATGAAATTAGGTTGGGTGCTGGTGTATTGATTTCATGATGCAAATTAATAAGTCATGACAGTGACCATTCTCAATTGCTTGAAAAACTGGGGGTTTCAACGACGATGTTTTCAGATTCTTTTGAACTCTCCAAAATGAGCTCCCTCCAAAAGATAACCTGACAACATCCTCACTTGGGGGTCAAATTGGGTGTTTTGCCCAACGCAGCTGTAATACTAGTGCACTTGAAACAAAACCGATTCAAAAAATTTGATTGAAGTCAAATTTTGATGCTGTCAGAGGATACCACTTGAAAAATGTGTAAGAATTGTAATTACTATTATTGAATGCGGCTAACCATGCCAAATACCTCAACTTTTCCAAAAAAAAGGTTTTGTTTTTTTGGTTTTTTTCAAGGTTCACCTTGGGCATTCAAAAATTCACAGACAGGGGATCCCTCCTGTTGTGACTTTGCTTGTGGACGGGGGTCTGCATCTTGATTTGATGGAGAAGTGTTGAATATTCGTGCATCTTTTTTGTCTGGCCAAAATGCCAATCCTGCTCTACTCGGTGTAGTGGCAACAGGTGTTTCAGCTGACTCCCCTACCGAATTCAGCAAAAGACTGTAAAACTACTAAATTTGAACAGCCTGGATGTGGGTAATCCGACTTGGCAAGAAATGCTACGCAAACGCGCCAGGCTTGCTTTGAAAAGAAACAGTCTGTGGATCATCTCCTTGTAATGGAAAAGGAAAAGGAATGGAATGGAAAAGGGTAGTGAAAATCTTACAAAAAAATACCTTCTCCACATGTTTTTTGATGTGTGTCTGTAAAAAGTGAGAAAAAAAGAAAATCAACATCAATACAACACCCCAAAAAGTGAGAATTGAGATAAAGAATTCATCAAGTTTTGAGGAGGGCCACCACTGCTTGGGCAACCCCTGTCGAACTCCCTGGGTTCTGCCCAGTGACGAGTTTTCCATCCACCACGGTGTGGGGATTCCAATCTTCGACACTCGAATACGAGCCCCCCAGTTCTTTCAACCTGTCTTCCAGCAGGAAGGGCACTGCGGCAGTCTTGCCCACTGCCTCTTCCTCGCTGTTGGAAAATCCAGTGACCTGAGGAAAAGTGCTTGTCAGACACAATCCCCCTCACATTGACAAGAAAACTTAAAAAAGAAAACTTCCGATATGCATGCACACAAACACAACACAGTCTGAACTAAAAAATGAGGAAACAAAAAAGAAAGCAAGCCTCCGCAACCCGTTCTTTTTGGCTCGACCTCCAATCCGCCCCCACTCTCACCTTTTTTCCATTCACAATGGAGTCCCCGCTTGCCAGTTTCGCTGAAGCGAACGCCGCCGGGCCATGACAGACGGAGGACACGATCTTGCCTGAATCACAAGCTTCTCCCAGGAGCTTTGCCAGCGATGGATCTTGGGGCATGTCGTAACAAACTCCGTGGCCCCCAGGGAGGTACAAAACATCGAAATCCGATTGAGACAGTGCGGATAGGGGCACGCTCTCGTTCATCGCCTTCACACCAGCATCTGTAACCACAGATCGTTGTTGATCAGTTGATCGATCGTCAAATTCCAAAACGCTGATTGCACCACACACCATCTACCAACATCGGCTAAACATCCTTTTTCAGCTTTTAACGTGGATGGTATGCATTTCAACAACTTACCGTTTGCTAAGAATGTGTCACAATCTGGGGTTTTGAATGGAGGTTGCAGACTGGTTTCATCAAGAGGGATCTTGCCCCCTTTCATGGAAGCAATCGTCACTTCAAATCCAGCAGCGACAAAGACATTGTATGCAGCAGCCAGTTCCTCCAGCCTGAATTTTGAAGCCTTCAGTAAATCTCAGATATCATTTATTCCTTGCTGAGCAGGGGACGAAGCTTTTATTTATGTACTGTTTTTCATTCTAAGAGGTGGGAGGGGCTAAAAAGGGCGCTAAAAAAAAATTAAACAAAAATAGCATAACCCCTATGGTTCACTCACATTCCATTTCGCTACAAATGCTTAGAATATGTTTTAGGCCAGCCTTCACCCTGCCCCACCTCTGCACCCTCTCCATCCCAATACATGAAAAATGCTTCCCAAAATTTTTGGTGGTTGAAAAAACACTTGTGTGGTGGCAGGAGATACATCCCTAATCAGCAAGAGATCCCACCCAGTTTTCAAAATGGTGTGAGATTTTTTTTTTCATATTATTTTCAGAGTTTTCTTCTCATGATGTCCCATGTTTCATATTTTACTTGAGACAGAAACAAGCCGTCATTACGGAGACGCCACACAGCCTGTTCAACGCCAACCTCGGGCTTTATATTCTTCTTGCTTGTTTTTAAAATATATTCCCGACTTACCAAAGCCCCGTCTTTTCGCCGGTGGTGCCCAGCTTGTCGTTCGAGGTGCATATAATCACGACTCTAACCATATTGGATGTCGATTTCCTTTTCGAAAGACTCGTCGAGGGCAACGAATGACCGAAAGAACGATTGTGCACGACTCAATGCTGGCCTTCATCTTGTGGTGCTTGGGTGGGTGCCGTAAGAGGGGTGACGGCCTTTTTTTGTTGTTTTGTAATTGTTGGTATTGGTGACGAAATGGTTGGGCGCAAATTGTTCTACAGCAACAGCATGCTGACATATCTTCTGTGGGCGCTGTGGAAGTATGTGTAGCATTCATTCCACAAAGGCCTGGCCGCGGTCCAAACGGCAACACCCCCCAGCGTAGAGAGGTACAATGCGGAAATGATTTGCGCGCGATTTGTATCGTTGATCCATCCGTCGTTGCTTCTTGTTCCTTTGTCCTCGGAACAATGACGTTTTAACAGCCAATCCAAGCGAATCCCAACCCTGGCTTCGTTGCAATCGATTGTTGTGGAAAGGATGCTAGGAACGGACTCTTCTCGACACTTTCCTCGAATCGTTTCCAGTGCTTGGATTCGTTCGATACTTCTTTTGAGACGGCCCATCTCAAAACAGTTCTTACAGAGCAACTGAAAAGCTTATCCTTTCGCCGCCTCTCAATATCGGTGGGGAGATGGCGGCCGCCACGGAAAAAGGGAGACCCTTGCTGCTACCTTATGTTTCGAAAAGAAACAACCACTACGCCGGGAGAGTTCTGGCCACGGTCAACTTTCAACTCGTAAGAGCAATCAACTTCGCTCCTTGTAATTACAAGTTCTTGAGGTTTCCTTAAGCAAAGCTTTTCGTCTGACTGCCGTGTGCGTGTGTTGCTGCAGTCGGTAAACCACAAAGACGAAACGTCGAGTTTTAGTCCAGTCCCCAGCGTGAACCAACATCTAAACGATGCCCAAGACTTGATTCTCCATTCCAGGAGGTGGGCGTATGCTCCAGTTTCGAAGAAGAACTCTAGGAACGCAGGCGACAACTGGGTCTCAGGTAGTGACGCGCATTGTCCAAAGAGTGTTTTTCTGTTGCACATGGCAAGTATTGGACCGAATACGATCTGGCGTGTCCGCTTCTATCCCTTGTTCATTTCTGAGGGAGTGTTGCAGAGTGTGGAATTGAGGTGGTGTGCATGTTGCGTGCTACTCGTTAGCTTGTTCTTGATGTTCGCTTTTTGTTGAGCTCAGGAAAGGACAGAGAGGGGCGCATCCCTGAGAGTTCAGACAGCGGCGAAGAATGGGTAGGTTCGTCTCGTGTTGCTCCTCGTTTCTCTGAAAAAACGTCACCTCTGCGTGTATCGCGGTCGACAATGCTCATCTAGTAGGCTTTTTGGCTTTCCTGACAACAAGCCATGCCGTCCACATAGGTTTCGAGCAAGATTTGCGATCAGATTGAAAGCGGGGTGAACAATGGTGGGCGGGCAGGCGGGCTGATAGTGCACTGTGGCAGGGGTTCATTCGTACGCCCGCGTGCTTCGCTGACGCCAAGAGGAAAAGGAAGATATTCCTTCATTCTATGATTCGTCGAGGGGGATGAAATGCTGCTGAAAAAGGCAACTCCAAAAAAAGGAATAGGATTTCGTACTAAGGGCAGATTAGATCAGAGTCAGAGTCTTTGTGGTGGGTTCGTTTAAAAGAATATATTGGAAATAAGCCAGTGCAATGCACTGCCATGCAGTCGAGACACCCTCCAGTTCATTGAATCGGGAAAAGCCAGGATCGAGGCCCCCCAAAAGCTGTAGCATCCACAACCCCAAATAAAGAAAATTAAAAAAAAAAGCAATCACCTCACGCGGTCCCATAATCTGTCCTGCCCAAACAAAACTCATCGTACATTTTATTCATATCAAAATCCTACGAAAATTTGACGAACGGAAGTAAAATCGTTCTCACTCCGTCCGCATGAATTCCATTATTACGCACTGGCACAACTCCATTCTTTTTTCCTAAACGGATTTATCCCTTCACCATCACAAAATTCAATTCCCAGAAGTATTTCACCATTTGGAGTTGAATTCCATGGCATTGCTGAGATCCTGAAAAAGTTAGTCCAGAGAATTTCCCCTGTTTATTCTATTCCTGTCTGCTAGGGCTGTCAAGTGCCCCTGAAGATGGTATTAAACTGGCATTATGATCCTGAAATTGAGGTTTAGCCCCTGAAACCGCAGTCTCTGCACGGTTCTTGACCTTGTTGAAGCACTGGTGGGCAACAAGGCAGGCGGCAAAAGTCCTTCCCAAAAGCAAGTTTGAAGTAGCAGCAATTCAAACAGGCCTTTGGAATGCAATCCTCGCAACACGTGCGTTCAGGGAAAAAGCAACCTGCTCGACCACAAAGAGGAATGCAGGATGTAATGCAGGATGAAAAACCGCAATTTTACGTTCAATTAATGGTGGTAGAAGTCGAGAATTTCAAAAAAAGACTTCCGAACCGATGTCGTTGGTTGTTTCTAATTTCGGCTTCTTGAAATTACCGTTGCAGACACCAGAAAACTGGTCCACTGGATTTGGTCCAACAACAGTCGGGCCTGCCCTCTGTGCAGATGCCACGCAGACTAGGAGCGCCAGGAAAGCAAACCTCGCAAACGCCATCTCGCTACCCTAAGCAAATCACACACGAGCTCGTCCGTTGGTCGGCGTTGGCACCACAAAATATATAGTACGCTTATGAAGCACAATACCAAGACACGCAAACCGACCCAGTAACAAAAATTCTCTCTTCAAAAAGACGGGAGGCGACCCGACCACAAAAGCAACGTTGATCAACAACGCAAAAACAGTTGCTTGCACGGGGAACTTTGCGGAGTCTTTTGGCATACCTCTGTGTGTTGATCGAGACCGTCTGGTCGTTCTTCGTTAGGGCACTTGGATCGTCTAGGACAGGAGTCGGAAGTCGTGCTCTGGCACAAGGATAAGCAGTAACCCTGGTCTGCGTTGTTGCAATACTGCTGGTGCTGACGTCGCTGTACTGGGTGCGAAATCGCACCGAGAAGTTCCATCAGGTGACTCCAATCGTACTTCACCACAGAGTGCAAAATTGAGCACGCGAATTGGAAATCCAGTTTTCACACTCAATGAAAATTATAATGTGATTTGGTGGACCCATGTCGCAGCAACTGATCTAAGGCATTCAGGTTCGCTCATTTAGTGGGCAGTTTGGGTTAATGTAGTCGGACATAGGGGATGGCTTGGCGGCCACAAACGTGCACTTGTGGACAGGGTGAACAGACCAAGACGTAGTGCTAAGGGTCGATAGGAAGTGAGAAGAGCATGTGAAGGGTGCTGAGGGTGTGAATCCATGTGTGAGTTAGGAGTGAAAGGTGCTTGCAAAGGCCTTTGAGGTCGAGTATTTGAAGGGGCAGAACTTCTGTAAAGAGAACTTGGATTCAGTGTTTATGTCTGTGTGGGTTCCTGTGTGGTTGTTTGCCTGTGTGGCTCTGTTTCTGAAAACACTTCGATATTCACACCAGACCGGTAGATAGTGCGTCTGTCGGTCTAAAAGAACTCACCCGTCACCCATCAACGCAAACGACGAAGCACAGAAACACAACACAGCGGGCGATATATGACAGAGCTGGCCGCTTTGGAAATAATTTTTTTTGTTGATCTTTCTGTGTAGCGGGGGGGTTCGTTCGTTTTCCTTCGATTGGGGACACGCCTTGTTTGTCGTGTTGCAAGTATCACGTCCCTCCATGCCACATCTGGCACATAACGGTGATGCATCGCTTTTGTGTTGTTCCTTCGTTAATTTGTTTTCGGATGTGCACAACTGTTTTTCAAGACGGTGCAGGCCTCCAAATTAGACATATTTTCGTGCACGCAACATGTAATCAAAGATTGATTGGTTGATTTTTGTGTGCACTCATAACTCCAGTGGACTATGGTCGCCCACCCATTTTGAAATACGCAACACTATGAATAAAATTCACCTTTGTTCCCCAGATTGTAACGCCTGCATGTGCATCTATCCGTTACATCCCCAGAAGTTCATTCTACCAAATCTCCCAGTTTACAACACCACTCAAACAACACCAGCAAAATGCTTGCATGACTTTACAAACTGGCTCAAGCGTTAATGGTGACTCAGACAGTTCGACGCATTGTAAAAAGGAGGGGGTGGAAATATGGAAGAGCAGGGTGATTTGTTGGAGGGAGCTTGATGAGGTCGAGGGTGGATGATGGTGGCTGGCAGTTGTGTGCACTAGGATATCATTGCTGTAATGGGTTAAATAAGGGAAGAAAGGGTAAGGGTAACAGGAAAACAACATTCCCTTCCTTCGCATGAGCGTCCTGTATTTCACCCAAAGCTGCAGATTTACCCGTTGACCTCGATCAGAAATCGCATGCCTCTGTTACGATGCTTGCGCATGCGTTACATGTTTCATTGGCCGGTTGGGCGGAATGGGTTTCCGCCATCAAGAGTTTTGGATCGATTTCGGTTTGTGCGTGACCCCTCCATGTTTTCCTCCGAAAGAGGATTCACACATTCTTCTCTCCCCTTGTACAGTTGCTCGTGCAACGTCTGGGTCGGTCGGCCGATTGTCGGAAAGGGGCAGCGAGATCACGGTTTGTAAGTGCACACGTTTGGTTTTGGTAATGCCCAACGAGATTCCCATCCAAAGATATCCCCACCACACACGCCAGTATCCCGCGCCATCAACCCGACCGCATTCTACGTGGCGTGTTTCTGGCGTCTGGTTTGTGGCTCTCTGAAGAGAAAGGAGGTCCAATCACGATGACGGCGGCGTCCGCCATGGAGCTGCACACTACTAACTCTTAAACGACCACAAACGAATGGACAAAAGCACGACTTGCCGCTCCTCCGAAACTCCGCCCGAGCTGAGTTTTCGAAAAAAAAGGCCGGGGCAGTACAGCATCCCGATCGCTTGCCTCCATCGTTCACTGGGCGTTTCGACAGCAAGTTGCTTTCTCTTGAGCACGAGGTGGGACACGATTTACCCTAGCTTAACCAACACGTAACGGTGCGGACGGTTTCCCAAAGGATCGATTGGTGGTTGAGTCTGGCTATGATGTGTTTCGAAACCGATCCAATCTGGGATGGTGGGGAGATGATTTTCGTTGCTGATGGATTCTTTCGCTCTGTTTTCTTGAAACGAGCAGGGTAAGACACCCCGAAAAACCAGCGAACGCAGAGCTCGCGACTTGTGCCGGATCTTGTCGAGGAGCAAATGGCCGCCGCCGGAAAGGACGCCCGTTGCCCTTCCACTACTTCTGAGGATTCGAGCGATTCGGAGTTTGATCACGTCGCGGGGACCAAATCCGTGAGTGTGTGTTGAACTTCGTGCATCGATGGTCAATCGGCCACAGAAAACAGCGTGGATGGGGGGACGTTGGCGCACACTGCATCGCTCTAGGTTTCTGCGCCTATAAGCGCCGCAATCGCGGCCAATCGAAGTTCACTGGCGCTAAATCCGCCCAGGTCCTGTGTGTTGGCAACGCAGACCGCAGAAATATCACCAGGAGGACGGAAATAACGAGCCCTGTGCATCCATTCTGGACCTTTTTCAACAATAATAATAAAAAATCTGAGGTCCCTTTTTCATTGTACGTTTTTGGTTCTCTTTTGATCGACCTTGGGGTGGCAGGTTCAAATCCTGGAGGTGGGATGTGGGTCTCTTTTTTTGTTGCTGTTTTGAATCGGTTGCGAATCACCACACAGGATCCTTCAGAGCAGTCGATCGTTTCAGAAATATGCCAGGAATTGGTTGCGAAGGGCGACCACTTGACTCGGGAAATCGATGAGATGAGATCCATCGAGGGCAACTGTGTGAAGGTGCTGGAGACTTTGCAACGGGAGCAAGCTGCATGGACGGAAAAACTGGACACCATAAAGAATCGACTGTCCAAAATTCAAAAGAAAAAGGATGAAGCCACTGTAATGCTAGATTTGCACAGAATGCTGTTGTCTTCTGGTGGACTTGCTGAGGCCGTGAGGTGATTTTCGGGAGTCATTTTTTTTTTCATAAATCTGTTTTTTGGGGTCCTTGTAACAAATGCAGAACGATGGATGGCTGCAGTGATGCTTGAATTTTTTTTGTTTGGGGGTAATGGGTTTTTGTGGTGAGGATGTATGGAAAGAATATGGTCCAGCTTGGATGCATGTCCAGTGCACATATCAAGAATTCAACTTGCTGAACAGACAGATTGCTGATATGTATATTTTGCCTTTTATTTTCTGTTTCTTGTGTTTTCTTTGGAGGGGGGGGGGGGGGCGCGCTGTGGGAGGGGGATGGATAGCTTGGTTGTTTTTTATTCACTTAAAAAAAACACAAAAACTTGCGGAGCGTTGGTGTCTTTGTCAGGATTCTTTGTCTCATTGATCATTTGTTTCTGGCGTTTTCAGGGCGGCCCAGGAAATTGTTTCGGAAGAATCTTCAGAAAATTTTGAGGTATGATCAACTCAGACATCAACCTCTGTGGGGCTGGGGACATGCATCTTCCTAAAACACCTAGAAGACTGCAATAAAGCATTTCAAAGGGAGGGAAACTGATAACTGTACATCGAGTAGCTATAATTTTATGAATTCGCTGAGGCTGGGGAAAAGAAAAGGGGGGGGGAGCTGTTGGGGAAAAAAACGTGTGAAAAAAAAACCAAAAACACAGATGTCAAATTCAAGAGGAAAAATATGTTCCGACAAGCCCCAAAAAAGTTACGAGGGGAGGGATCTTGTTTCGCTGGAGAACATGGGGGAAGAATTTCAAAGACTGTCTTTTTTTTTTTTTTGTAAAGTTTTGTTTGTTTGTTCATTTCCTTTTTTTTGGTGTCATTTGTTGCTTGCACATTGAGAAATTGATGTCAATTTCATTAGATGTGTACAAAAAAAATGGTTTTTTAATTATGCTTTGTAATTTTCATAAAAAAAGAACTCTATTTTCGAACACAAACTGTACTGTTTTAGTGGGAAGAAACACTGAGAAGAAAAAACAGTCCTGCGTAATATAATCAGATTAAATCAGATTCGGGATGTGGAATCAAAGGAGGGGCGAGGGGCGGGGGAGGGGCTGCTGTTAGTTATAGTATCTATGAGCAACTTTATTATTATGGAGGTGAACTGCTTTTTTTTCTTTTTTTTTTCTTGTTTTATCGTACTTGCTTTTTTATTTCTTATTCGACCAAACAAAAAAGAAAAGGAGTAATAAAAAAAAATAGGGGCGGAAAACTACCATTCATTCCAAAATTTCCCCCAAAAAAAAGGAAAAGAAAAAGAGACAGAGAAATAAGGAAAAGAAAAAGAAAAAAAATGCAAATGCACACACATGTACACCATGGCTTGTTGGTATTTTCTTTCTTTATCAGGTAAAAATACAAAAACCGGATGAACAACAGGAAAGCAAGGACGCGGGGACGTGCCCTCAGTGCCATGGCAGGATCACTGCGGAAGACATGCTGTCCAGCCTGCGGAAGGAAAAGTGTGAGAATTACACTTCCCAGCCATGCCGATTTCTCACACTGTGTGAGCAATGTGCTGTGGAACATGAGGCCCAAGCAGGGAACAGTAAGTCGGCTGTTTGAGTAAATAATAACAAAAAAATATATATATTTTTACCTTTTGTTTTTTTCTGAAAGGAGGGAAAGAAAAAAGAAAGGAAAACAAAAAAGATCGGCAGCATCAACAAGCTGCGTCGGTTTTTCTAAGTCTATTTTGATGGCTGGGACTGTATTCATATGTAAAATTCTCCGACAATCAAATAGATTTTTCACGAAAAAAAGATTAAAGAAAAGAAGAGTGTGTGAGAGAGAGAGTGAGACGTTATATTCAAAAAAAAAAGAAAAAAAAAGAGAAAGAAAGAAACACCCTGAGTGCTGTTGAAAAAAAAATGAGAAAAGAAATCACAAAAAAAAAAAAGAATTGGCTGACGGAAAGTGACTGAAACAAAAAGAAGGGGATTTATCTTTTCGTTTTTCGTTGTTTTTTCTTCTCAGTGTGAGCGTTTTTTTTTGGTCTGTTTCCCTTGGTTTTTTGCACTTGCATAAGGAGCATTTTCTTTTTTTTTTTCTTTTAAACCTTTTGGCCTCACTGAATGAAAAATAAAAGAGAATCAAAAAAGGGGAAGGGGGTCTGGTTTTTTTTTATCAAAGAATTTGGGGGGAACTGTGTTGATCGAGATCGAAGAAAAAAATATATATATATTTATATTTATATAAACTGGGTTGGGGGCTGGGTTAAGGAGGGGAAAAAAAGCGTATCATATATATAACAAACAAACAAAAAATACAAAGAAATTGTTTCACATTTAAGAAACTTTTTTTGTCTTCTCTTTCATTTTTCTGGTTGAGTAACCTTTTTTTTTTGGGTGGGTGGGAGGATTTGGTATTGGTCACTTGAAATATTTTCTATTTTACATTGCATATATTGTGTATGGGTGGAAAACAGAGAGTCCAAAGAAAGAATAAAGAAAAGGGGGGGGGGAAGGGATAAGATGAAAGAAATTGATCGATATCTTTTTTTTTTTAAACCTTTTTTTTCTGACAGAGGGTCGAGAAAATTTGGCCGGGAGTGAGAGTATTGTCTTCCCCCTTTTTTGAATTTGAATGTCCGCCAGGGAAGCAAGAAACGGGAAATGTTGGAAGGGGATGGAGGTTGGGAAAAAAATAATAATTATCTTGCTTTGGTTCCTGACCTGTTTCCTGAAATTTTAGATGAAAAAAAAGATAAAAGAGTTAGCAGCATTCAGAGAGGGAGAAAAGGGGGCTGTTTTTTTTCTTTTTTTTTTTTTTTTTCAATCGGTGGTGAGATTTTTGCTTCTTGCTTTGAAACCTACATCAACTCTGTGTAGTATTTTGGTGGGTTTTTTCTTTTTCTTTTTTTTTTTTTTTGGTCTTTCCTGGGATCCGGTGTTTCCAGGGGTTGATGGGGAGCGGTGGATTTTAGAGTGATATTTTGAGCCCTGTATTTCCTCTTCTCTTTCCTTGTATTAGGTTGTTTAAATCGTGCACTTCATTTTTTTTTCCCTTCTTTTTATATCGTTGCAGAAATGCAAAAAAAAAAAAAAAAGAATTGGACAGAAGGAGAGAGAAAAAAAATGTTGGTAAAAATATTGGTGATAAAGACAAAAAAATAGCAAAAAAAACTTATTGATACTTGTGTGTGTGTATCACAAGTCTACCAAAAAAAGGGGGAGAGAATTTTACATAAGGAAAAATTTATTTCGCTCGGAAGATGAAATTGAAAGCTGGAGTCACCCTGTTTTTTTTTTTTTCTTTTTTGGTTGTTTTCAGTGCAAGAAGCGTGTAATATATATATCTTGATACGTAGTGTATCAAGAAATCCAAACCGGGGGAAACAGAAACCAAAAAACCAAATCGTTCCTTTTCGATATGTTTTTTTTCTTTACTTCTTTTTTTTTGATGAAAAAGAATATCGAAATGGGACGAAAGAAAATGGGGATGAAATGTGTATTTGAGTAGTTTTGTTCTTTTCTTTTTCTTTTCCTTTTTTTTTTTTTTGCTTGGTTGTTTTTGATCTGTGTTGTTGATTCTGTTTGGTTTTGAGTCTGACACATTTTGAGCGTTTCTTCTTCTATCTGTCCTTTTTCTTCGAATCAACACCGGTTGTTATTTTTGAAGGTTATTTTGTGAAGGAGCGGGGGGGGGGGTGAAACTTCCCTTGAACATTAAAACTCATGAGAAAAAGAAACAAAAATTTGAGGTTTGTCTTCTTTTTTTTTTTCCTTTGGGGAGGGTTGTTTTTAACCACTGGTTGATAAAAGCGATTGAAAAAAAGATCGAGAAACATTTTTCTATTTTCCTGGATGTTTTGTTTTTTTTAATTGTTCAAGACCACCACAAATTTACTCATGTTGTGGAAGTGGGTGGGAGGGGGATAATGTTAATTCACTGAAATATCTTATCTTATTTTCGAGGCCTGTCTATGTTGGAGCAATTTCTTTCTGGGAGCGGGGGGGGGGGGGGAGGGAGGGGGGGGTTAAATTACCCCGGGTAATGCTTACCCTCTGAAATATTTTTCTTATTTGTGAGGACTGTCTTAATGTCGGAAAAGGAAACACAATGATTAACAAGCCCGTGCTGCTATATCGGCGCAACAAAAAGATGATTAAAGAGGAAAAAAGCAAAAAAAAAAACCCAAAAAAGATGACTAAAGAGAAAAAAAAGCAAAAAAAACACAAGCGATCCAGATGATTTTCTCATTGTTGCTATGCAAAAAAAATAAGCTGTGGGAAGAAGAAGAAGAAAAAAAGAAAAAAAAAATCATCTGTGGTGATAGGATTGAGGAAAAGATTTTCTGCTTTCGGTTGATTGGGATTCCGGAGAGGAGAACGAAGAAAAAACAAAAAAAAAAACAGAATAAAATTGAAGTTGGTTGCAATGAGAATTCTGGACATTCATGTATTACTCGGTAAAAATTTCGTTTTTTTGTTTGTTACGGCTTTTTTTTTTCTTTTCGTGGATGGGTTACAAAGTGCACCAAGGCCCCAGTTGTGGAATTAGGAAAAGTGGGAGGGGAAAAAAGTGGGGGGGGGGGGGGGGTGGAGAAGCAAAGAGACGGAAACTGAAAAAAAGAAAAGAAAAAGAAACAGCACAGCATCGTTGTTGCTTGATACCCGTTGAGATTACCAAGGTTGGGAGTTTTGGAGTATTTTTTCTTTTCTTTTTCTTTCTGGGCAAGGGAGGAGATGGATGGAATGCACAGGAAAGTTATGCTGTTTGATCTTTTTTTTTTCTTCTTCTGTTTCTTTGGAAGCGATGGCCAGATGTTTCGAGGGAGCGTGGGATGTCGTAATTGCACTGTTGGAGTAAAACAAAAACTTCAGTTCCATGGCCTTAGTGAAATGCTCGAATTCATGGATCAAACCAGGGATTGCTACAACATTCAAAAAATTATTAAGAGTTATCAGCCCTTGGATAATTAAATAATAATAATAAAAAAAGACTTCACGACTCCACCCAAAGAAATTTACCATCCTCCTGAATCTTAGCGTTGTATAACAGAAGTATATATTTATTGGATGCTTGGGAGCTCATTCCTACTCGGCTTAATTGTTGTTTTTAGAGAGTTCTTTCCTCATTCTCGCTGTCTATGGGAAGACTCGAGGCTTTTTTTTCCCTTTTAAAATAAATAAACTCCAAAAGAAAGGTTTACATTCAAAAATCAACAATACCAGCGGGCAAACCCTTTCACCAACCACTAATCTAAGCCATTACTTCAGAATCTATTTCAAGGAGTAACCTAACACGCAGAGTGAAATCAAAGGGCAAAGAACGCTGTCCTTGACCTTGCGCAGTCATAAAACATATCCAAAAAAAAAAACAAAAATCATGGTTGAAAAACAAACAGAAAAGAAGCCACCCAAAGCCCACGACATCAAATCTATGCATGATACAAAAACCTACGAACCAAATTCAGAAAAAATCATGAAAAGAGATTCAATTCTCATGCCATTGGACAGTGAGATCGGCCAGGGTTTCCACCACTTTGAAGTCCTGGGGCTCTGCGATTTCAGCATTGCCAGGCCTGTTGATGATCACTGGTTCCAGGCCGGCTTCGCTGGCCGCCTTGGCTTCACCGAGGATGTCGGTGACAAAGACAATCTTTTCCACCAGGTGGTCAATTCCTAACATCAAAGCGATGTCTTTATAGCTGGCAGGGTTGGTTTTCGAGCCGGAGCTGGTGTCAAAAAATCCACAGATATGGCCTCGGATATCTCCTCCACCCTGAAAAAAAAAACACCAGAGAGTTGGTGTGGTCGGTCGCTTGAATGTTTTTTGCTCAAGGTTTGTTTTTGAAAATGGAGCCCGGGAAAGACTGATATTGCTTCGTAGGAAGCTTCTGAAACATTCATCGAGAGGGAAAAAAATGATGGACCTAATGACGGAAGATTGTTATTGCACTCAACCATTGGCAAAAAAAAAGAATACCAACACACTGTGCAATGTAGAAATATTGCCACCTCTTGCTGGAAATCAATGGGCTGACCCAGCAACTGCGTTTCAGTTTTAGTAGTGTACAATTGGACTTAGTTTTAAGAAGAAAACAGAAACAAATAAAAAGATGCAATCCTTATCAGCCAAAAAACTCCCTCACAAATTATTGAGAAAAAAAATTCTCCATAAGTACTTCCCAACAGATGGTGGATTTTAGGAGCAGACCTTGGTGTTTGCAAAAAATTTGGTTTGTGCGTTCCGTGGAAGGCTGGAATAAATATAAATCTTGACCCCGGAAGCTTCCCACTGACGGATTGCTCCCAGAACGTCATCGAACAGGGGGGCTGACAATTCCCCATTCTCGAATCCATCCCTCAGAATCTGTGCCTGCGCCATTTTTTTAAACAAATGTTAGTGGGCTGTCGTGGTGTCTGACATGCACCTCATAGTATACAGGCTGTGAATGATACTGTTCAAATATGTTGAAGAAGCGCTGCATTCCCCCACCTCTCCCCCCCCCCCAAAAAAAAAAAAAAATAAAGAAAACCAAATATTAAAAAATAAAGAAAAAATTAGCAATTTAGGAGAAAGCGCTCGTGCAGCAGTCTGAAGGCACACAACCCACCAGACAACTTCATCTTTAGTTTTACAAAATGTCAGAATGTTCCCGAATCCATCGAAGAAAATGAAAAAAAAATGGAAAAAGGAATTATGAAATATTTACCTGGAGCGTCAACAGCTCAGGGATTTTCTTGTTCTTGGAACGGTCCACCCACGCACAACAAGCATCCAAAACCGCCGCCATTCCTGAATTCGAATCCGGGATGCACTCCGTATTCTCCCTGGTGCAATGCAGCCGAATGGCCTCGATCGTGGCTTGGGTTTCCAGCGATGTATACGTGCTCTCGAGATGCTGCCTCACGTTGCTGAGTACGTACGGAATCATTACCTCCGTTCGATAATACACCGGAGCGATAGTTCCCTCGATGTCCAAAATCACGGCTCTAGGGAGGAGGGCACTGCTGCGAATCCGCTTCCGCTGATGGCCGCCTTCAACAATGGTGCCTACCCAAGAAAGTTCCAAAAAAAAAAAAAACCAGTGAAGAAATTAGTACACATGGGTGGAAAAATCGGCTGGAAAAAAGAAATAATGAAAACAGGAGGGAGAAGAAATCAAGCACTGCACAAATATAATATATGTTGATGGAGAGAGCATTCAGCATCATTTTTTAGTTTTTTGCTTCCTGATGTAAGCATCCAACCCTGCCCTTTTCTATGAAAGCACACAGAAGTATGGCAAATCTTTTTCTTCGTTTTTGCTCAGCAGTCTGTCGACAGTGAGAAGGAGCTTTCAGAATTTTTTTTCCTCACATTATTCCTGGCAAAATAGTGATTACCATGCGTTCCATTTTCGAACGACATTGAAGCTCTTTTGTGACTAATTTCAGCCCCGTTTGTTGACGAAGGAGACTGGATTGGCAGCCCAAGCTGTCGCATTCTGACGGCACTTTCAAACAGGAAGTCATAACATTCTGCATGGCCCTTAGCTTGGATCCAGTCTCTCCCCCAAACATAAACACCTGAACCAAAACAGAGAAAAAATTACCATCAATCTCAGCTGTATCAATTATTAAAAAAACTGTTGTTTGTCGAAAGAAAAGTTCATAATTTTGAAAGACAAAATCCCCCCTCAGCCCTCTGTTTGTCGGTCCATTTTTTCCACGTAGCTTTTTCCTTTTTCCTCTCTGCTGTTTTTGGGGGAAAAGGGGGGGGGGGAGGGGGGAAAGATTTTGGTTTAAACTGACCGTGTCGCCTGACAAGGACTGCTTTTGCTTTGGGGTAAGCCTTGATTGCCTCTGTCAGTCTGGCTGTCAGCTGGCTTTCCCTCGCAGTGTTCTCAATAATCGGCACGACCATTTCATCATAGAATCCATACCCCTCCACACCCTGTGAAATAAAAAACACATTCTGTGAAATATCTGTTTTTCCAGGACTTTATTGTGTTTTTTTTTAATTCTGATGCTTTTTCATCGAGCAAATTATTTTCCAAGATTTCCAGCATCTTCTTGCCTCTTTTCTTTGTTTTTTTTGGTACATTTTTCCGTACCATTCTATACACTTATATGGATAGATCTCCCACAATCAGTCTGTCTCAACTTGGCAACACATTTCATAAAATTACAATTGATTAAAAAAAAAATTCAACGATTTGTCCAGAAAACCGAAGCATCCGTTGGACACAGCACTTCTACCTTCATCATTTCTAATTGAGTTATTTTGAATTCGGTGGCCTTTTCATCCAGGAGTGTCGCCAGCATGGCATTGATGGAGTGACTGTGGAGCACAGCCCCAGCACCACGCAGTTTGTAAGCCTAATTTGGTTACAACATGAAATCCAATGATTAGATAATCAGAATTATGTGGAAAACCGACAATGATTATGTTTCCACAAAGATTTTGAGAACATGCTTTGAACATCTTCAGAGAAAAAAATAATTAGGCCAATCATGTCGAAAGAAAAAAGAATTAAGCATGTATAAAAATATACTTTCACCAGAAGACAACACAGGGTTCTGAGAGCCTTGTGAAAGAGGGGTTCAAATTACAAAAAAAGATGCCTTTCCCCTTTAGCTTTCACAGAAAATTAGTCGTCACTATGGCGGAAACGTCAAACTCACAGCCATGAACAGAGGAGCGCATTCGCTGAGCTTGGGCGGTTTCAAACCACGCCTTTGCTCGGGCACTTGCAGAGTGTTGCCATCGCCGTCCAACACGAACATATCTTCGGGCAACATACGCTCTTTCTGCACGCCAGAGGGGGCCATGACGATCTTGTCGCCAGACTTCACCGAAATGCCTCCACCCGTTCCCGAAACCCACCCCAGCCTGTACATATTGCGACATAGGTCGCAGATCAGCTCGCGGGCTTCCTCCATGGTTTCCATGGCGTTGCGTGCGGGCGGTGGAGCCAAGCGCGGAGCGTGCAACGGACGTGTATTTTGATGGTTTTCATTTGCGTTTTATTTTTCTGGGGGAATATTTCATGGGGGTTGGAGATGCTCGCGGAACAGCACCGATGGGGCTTGCCTGGCAAGATTCCAAGGTCCGACATACGGCAGCGAATCCAGAAATTGATCGGGGGAAGAGTGCGAGACGTCAGAGGCTGTTACCTTTTTACAACCGTTTTCGGTTCCGAGCAGTTCGCTGTCCGAATGCGCCTGAAGTAGCGTTATCGATTGCGGGCGTCGGCGACCGCTGTGGGCTCGAAGTCACAACATCTTATTAAAGTTTTGTTCTGATCCCTGTGACTATCCTTGGACACATATGCAGCCAACTCGAAGAACAAAATCCTGCTTCAGAAAGTCATAGCGCGAGCATCTCTCGAGCCTATTTATTGCCGAGGGAGGTTGCGTTCTTCTGAGCGTTATCGAATGGCGACTGGCGCGGAGCGTGCGTTACGCGGAGCCGGGATGGTGCCTGGTTGGGGAGGCATAGAATTTACGTCAAAGTCGGTTTGCGAGTGGTTTCAGAAATTTTGGGAAGTGGGGCCAAAAGGGGAAATAGACGCTTTGCGGAAAAGGTGGGGTTGGTCGATGATCGACCGTAATCGATGCATGCCTCAGACGTCATCATGCGTTGCAAGCAACACCTCTGGGTTTTATTCACCTCTTCGGTTTATCTTTTTCTCTCTTCAAAGTAAATAAATAAAATTTTGAGTCCATTTTCTGTTTTGGAATAACTCAAAAATGACAAATATCTTGTCAGACAAAAAAAAAAGAGTGGTGGCCGCAGTGAGGTTCCTGTGTTTTTTTGTTTTTTGTTTTTTCTTAAAGCTCCTTTCATCAATTAGAAAAAGAAAAAAAATCATCAGCAATAGAACATAATTTTTTTTTCATATTTGCCGCATCGAGAGGCTGAAACCCCCTGGAATGGATGATCTATCGGCATATTTTCCTGTATGTAAATAATTACCACTCAAAACCAGGGGTTCCTCTGGCTAATATTATCGTCATCAATAATACCATTTTTCTTGTCTTGATAGGATTTCCAAACGAGAAGCAATAGAAAGGGGACTTATTTTAGGAAACGAAGTGGAGTTGGACTCTGGTAATAATGACAGGCAAAGTTCGATGAAAGAAACATGGACCGTGATATACAAATCAAATCCTTGGGATGAACTCAGAAGGGGAAAGGAAAAGGTGAGTGTGTTGGCCCCTCTACCTACCGGCCAAAAATATTCGCATTTGCAAGAGAGAAGATAAGAAAAGGCCGTCTTTTCAAGTGGAGAGATTTACTCATCCAATGACTATTTTTGTTTTTATTTTATTTTTCTCGCACTTGCAAAGAAATATATTGTGCGCCCAGTATAGATTTTCCGATGCAGATTTTTTCGCCCAGATTAAGGTACAGAATTCAGGATTTCACCCATTTTCATTCACAGATTTTGCCGTCTCTTTGTTTCTCTTGTCTCCTGCACATTCTTTCATTCCAAATCGATTTAACGTTTTTTTTTGTGTTTTCCCACCCCCCCCTCCCCCCCCCAAAACTGTAAATATTAATAAATAAATATAGAAGCCGAGAGTGGAATTTTCATGGACGGAGCATTGCGAGGAGAATTTGTGGACATTTGAGTATGCTTATGACTCGATGACGGGACATTCTGGATTGTGCTCTGGATGCGAGGAAATCGGTCTGGTCGAGTTAGCCTGTAGGTAATGCTCCCAACAGGTCAAGCAGAATGAGTTTCGGTGCTTTTTTCTGTTTCTGTCTTTTCCTTTTTTTTTCCTTGTTTCGTATATATCTTCAGCCACAAAATGGACAGTATGCATCTGTGGGTGTTTTTGTGGACTCTTTTTGTTGCACCTCATTTTTACCATTCATTGCTAAGAAGGAAGGGGACCCAGCCTGGCATGGGAAGAGATTTCGTGTTTTTCTTCTTGTTTGATTTATTTTATTTTATTTTTTATTTTTTTGCTTTTTTTTTTTCCCCTTGGTCTCGAAAGAACACCAGTGTTCAAACGCCTGCTAAATTTTTTCTCGTACCATTTTTACTTTCGGGTGAAAACTTTTTTTCATGTATATATTTATTGCACTTGTTTCTGCTTTGCAGGCCAATGTCGATTTGCCTCTCGTGTGCTCACTCAAAATTGGTCGCTGGAGGGCCTGGGTAAAAAATGGGAGAAATCGTTCAAAGCCAAAGGCAACGTGGATGTGAATTTTAATTTCGATACGGATGACGTGGCAGCGGCATCGAGTGTTGAGTTTGGGTGGCCCATCCTGGATAATCGACTCACTGTGGAGCAAGGCTTGAAATGGGACACCGAGCGAGGGTGTGCATGGAATGTGAAAGCCTCGCAATCACAAGAAAAGGTGGGTTGTGGAATGCAGGCACTCCAACCTCCTTGTGGAATTGATTTGGGTGTATGTATTTGTTTGTTTAGAAATATCATCCCTTCTTGCAATCATAACAAAACACAGTCTTTGTTGCTTTTTTTTTTGCACAGGCTGATTTACTACCTGAAAAGTATTTTTTTTATCATCATTATTTTTCTTTTAGTTTATTGCATTGAGGCTGAAATCCCCATGTCAGCCTGGAAATGATCGACACGGGTACACACCTCCAAACAGACCCAATAAAAAGATGCTGGAAAAGTGGACTTCAATCCCTGTCCAGGCCGACTTGGATACGGCTCAATCATACCATCCATACGTTTTCATGCTTTGTTAGTCATCAGCTGATTTTTTTCAATTTTTTGTCAAATCAATTTTCAGGGGGCAATCAAGAGGTTAGAATTCAGAAGCTATGGATACTTGGACGGCGAGGAGCGGGATGTTCATTGCGAAGCTCACACTCGATGTTCGGAAAAATTGGGCCTGGAGTTTGAAACCGATACGAAGATTACCGGCGGAGGAGGCGTCACTTCCGGCTGGTCAGCGAGACTGGACCATAAAACCATGAAAAATAAAAGCCTGGGTGTCACCTGCAATGGAAGCGGAAGGTATGGGATTTTTTTTTCTCCCAATTTCCCCCAAAAAAAAAATAAAAAATAAAAAATCATCTACCTATATCAAATCCGAAAATTAAAAGAAAAAAAAAGGGGAAAAAAAAGAAAGGATTGTGCGTACCTCTCGCTTGAGAATTAATATTTTTTAAATTTTGATATCTTAAAATACAGATTTTTTTAATTTTTTTTCCAGGGAAATGAGAAGTGTAGGGGTGCGTTGGAAATACTCGGGGAAAGACACCCAGGGGTTATCATGGTCCGCAAATGTTCGGCGAAATTCGGGCCCTGACATTGGGGTGGAATATCGGTGGGGCCAATACAAAGACAGGGACCCAGCCAAGGGGTGGGGCATAAAGGCTATCGGCAACATTGCCAATAGACTCACCAGCAAACGATTCCACATTTGCTTGTTCCTCCCATTGTGACGCTATATTTATTTTCATGTCTTTTGTGGTGGTTTTTGTTTTTGTTTTTGTTTTATTTTGTTTTGTTTTTTTTCTTTCTTATGAATTTACGGTTTTCTTTCTCGATCCATGGGGGGTGGGGTGGGAGAAAAAAAACAAGAAAAAAAACAACAAGAAAAGGAAAAAAATGAAATCGCGAAGGCTGGGAAAAAAAAAGGAATGTAAGGAGGGATTAGGTGGGTGAATTTGGAAAGGGAAAAAGAGAGAGAGGAAAAGAGAGGGGGGGTGGGGGGGGGTTAATACATATATAAAAGTAAATATTAAATCGTCGGTAGGTTCTATTCGTTGTCGACATGTCTGTTGACGAAAGACTTGAATACATTGAATATAAAGTGGCTGAATTTTTCTTTTTTTCAAGTCGTATATATATATAACTGCAAGCTTTTGGTGTTTTAAAAAAATGGAGCAGGGGTTTTGGTTCAATCTATAGATGGAAACAAAACACTCCCGATAATACTTCTGTCGAGGGAAAAAAAAAAATCCGCCGCCTTCTTGGAAGTGTGAATTATGCTTCAGTTGCTTTAAGGGTTTTTTTGTTTTTTTTTGGTGGAAATGGGTGAACTGAAAAACGAAAAATGGACGAAAAAAAAAAATGTGTATGGAAAATAGTGGATGATTTTTTCTTGGCAGAACGGATAATTCTCTTAATGAGAGAAGGAGGGGGGGGGGGGCGGAGCTTGGGCTTGCAGGAAATGTAACTCAATTTCCAGAAGAAAAAAAAAAACACCAAGAATAACTGGAAACAAAAATTATCGGGGGGGCAAATTCGCAATAACATTATATCATGACATGTGAGAGCTGTGTTCTGTGCCTGATATCTTATTAAAATCGACAATCCAAATCCTTCAAATGCTGTGAAAAGGGGAAAAAAGAAAGTGGATCGTTATCATCTTTTTTTTTGTCTTTTGCATGTTTCTTTTTTGGGGGGAGCATTGGTTTCTTTTCCTGTTTTCAACGAAACAGAAAATGAAGATCCGGGAAGAAAAAAAAGAAGTTGAAAATCAACCAGTTATATAAAGGGACCACATGGGTGTTTTCCTTCTCATTGGAAAGGCGGGTTTGATAACAAGGGGGAAAAAAACACTTTTTTTCTTGGTTTTTTCTTCACGATTTTGTTTTTCTTTCTTTTTCTGATTTCATTTTGAATGGGATTATGACAAGCATCGGGGTTTCACGGAGTTATTCAAACACATATTTTTATACCAAAAAAGTGTCGGAGTATCTTTCAGTGTGCAAACATTGTGCCTGGTCAAAAGGCAGGCTCAAAAGTTCTATTTCCAGTTCATCTTTTCAAGAGGCACTTTTTTCTTTCCTTTTTTTGTTTTTTTTTTTTTAATTATCGGGATTTGAAAGGATACAAAAAAAGATCAGGCCAAGACACGTTCATCAAAGAGTTAAAAAGGGGGTTGGGCTGGAAACTACGGGATTTACTCACAGATTTGCTGATATTTTCTCTAGATCTCCGAGGACAAAGTATGGAGTCGATGGGTTAGGGAAATCAGATTATTACGTTATTTTACCTGTGGGAAATCAAATTATTACGTTATTTTACTTGACTTGGGACAGAAGCAATGACAGGAACAATGGTTGACTGCTCTTCTTTTAAAAAGAAAAAAAAAAAAAGCTAAATCCTATCTTCATGGTTGAAGGGTTAGTGTCAGTTGTGCATTCTCTCTTTCTGCTTGATGTTGTGTGAATGACAGTGATTTTTCAGCAGTCCCCAGCTTTTTACATGAAAGCCATACAATCCTATCAAGCCCAAAATCAACACAGAGGAATCTTCAATTCCCCGGGGAAAAAAAAAAAAAAGAAACGGAGGAGGCCAACACGCATTTATTCGATTCTGTGCCTCATCTTCTTGTTTTTCATCTAGCACCTCCACAGCCCCCCCGACAATACTCCCTTTGTATTGCCGAACCCAACCCCCCAAAAAAACATCCCCTCCCAGAATTGCAACAGAGTTTTCATAGCAAGTGGAAATCAAAACTGACAGGTGAAGACTCCCATCTGTATTGCCTTCCCACATGAAAACATGATCAGGTTAAAAAAAAATAAAACTTGCATCGATTACATTACAGCAACCCAACTAATCTCTGCCCCATGCTTTTGAGAAAGTGTATGGTTTTGTTTTGTTTTTTTTCAAAACACTGCCGAAACCTCGGGAAACCCCTACCCCTTCTTGTGTTTGTTTTTCTATAAATAGAAATAAGATGCCGGGACTAGACACCATGATACCTAACGTCAAAATTCTACATTGAAGCTCGGGAAAAAGAAAAAATAAAGAAGAAGAAAAAAAAGAAGAAAGCTTCAAAGATAACCGAAAAAATAAAATAAATATTTAGCCCGCTTTCCTGACTAACCCCCTCCCCCTTTCTCTAAATTTCAATATTCAAGGGATTGGTTGATTTATCCAATGGTAATGCATGTGCTATTACCCATGCTTGGGTTCGATCTTGCGACGTCGAAACGAAATATTCAATGTACTCCTGAAGGAAACAAAATTCGGGGTTAAACAAACATATCGATCAGAAAATGAGTATTTGCCTGTTCTAAAAAAAAAGCAAATCAGAAAAAAAAAATCAGTTTAGGGAAGTTCGATGTCATTCCGTCTCCCCCATATGCGAAAAAAATACCCTCTCCTTTGTGTTGATTTATATTTCCTTCACTTTCTATTTTCTTAACATTTTACTTTTTATTTTCGTATCTTATGTTTCGAAATCACAGAAAAAAAAATATATATTCTTGCTATCCAGTGAATTTCGCATGTCAGACTCAACAATGGTTGGACGTAAAACCCCCAGAGAGGGACAGAAACCAATTCAACCCACCAACCCACTCGCAACTTTTCGATATTTTTTTTAATCTGTGGACTAAAGGAGCAATTCAGTTGGGTAGTTGGCGACAGTTTGTACAGTTCTAGGTTGTGGTATTTGAAGGGACTTTGGTTGGAACAGGGGCGTCGTTCTTTTTAGAGTGTAAAAATGTGAATTCAACATGTCTTTATTTTTTTATTATTTTTTTTCTATTTCTATTTTTATTTCTATTTTTTACCTCCAAGTCATCGACCAATTCTTCGCCGTCGTTCTGGTCATCGACCATGGAGTCCGATTCCAGTATGTCCATGGCAGCATCCAAGATTTGGGAAACATCAGAGAAGGTTTCCAAAATGTCCAACAATGCCATGGATTGCTTCACCGCACCCTCAGATTCTACGCAGTCCACACAAAATCAAAACATGCATGCTTCTTGTGGACATTTTTTTTCTTCTGTTTTCAAATATCGAAATGTGTTTTACACACACAAGGCAAATCTTATTGACGTAAGATTTAAAACAAGATAAAATTCCCATTGAATATAATAAAAATCAAATATCTGAAAGTTTTGAAAACACACCAAAAAGGAAACACACCAGCAAGGGAACAAACAGTCATTTCAAAGAAGCATGACTACCAGTATCACTCAATTGCACAGTGTAGGGGGGTTACTAATAAGAATTTCCAGGATGACATAATTTTCTTCATCGATTGAGGAGCATAAATTATTGAAAATGATTTGAGACAATAAATTGCAGTGGTGGCAGTTCCGACAAACAACCTTCGTCCGCGCCAAGCCCTTCGCTCCCTCTGTCGCTTTTCACGCTTGCCTTTCCACCTTCCAATAAATCGACAATTTCATCGATCGCGTCTTCTAAATTTCTCTGCTTGAATTCTGGCTCCGAGGTCACCCAGGGGTGGTTGTACGGGTTCATAAGAATTCGCGGCAGCACCGACAGAGAGTGACCGAAAGTCGATTGGCATCTTTTGTCGAGCGTTACATTCGTCACGCCAAGCCTCGCGCAACGCTGTTGATTCCGAGAAAACCACTCCGTGTATTCTCGAGGCAGCCAGAAACTGCCAGAAACCCAGAACATCATCAAGCCCTTTTTCCCGTTCTTGGTTCCCACAAGTCCGTCATTCCAAATAGGGCGTTTCAGGGGAATTACGAACGGTTATTTTTATTCGTGCGCTTCAGGAGAAATTATTGTTTTGGTTCTGGGAGGGATAAGGAAGGGCAACGAAACAGGTTCCTTTCATGCGAAAAAGAGCGTGTTCGTACGTTTCTAGCTCGCACCCTCGGTTGCTGGTCGATTCGACGGGTCGTGGCGAGAAGAATCCACCAACGCGAGGACTCAGTCGAAGCGAACAGTTGTGCCACCAGGTCGCGTTCCACATGCAGAACGGCGCCAGTGAGGGATGTTCCGAATGAACACGCTCTTTTTCTCAAACTGAACCTCGACGACCTATCGAAGCAACTCGTTTTTGGCACAGGGAATGTCTTGTCAGGATCGCATCGAGTGATCGTACTGAGCTGTGTGTTTTGGTTTCCGTTTCGATCGTTCCAAAAGCGGCGAAATGCAATGAACCTCTGAACGAAACCTACGGTACTTGGGTCAGACAAGGAAAAAAGTTTCGTTTTTACAATTTGAAATGAAAACTAACAATCGTTGTGGTTATTTTCGATTTTTTTTTTTAAAGACTGAAAATAATCAGGATCGATAAACTTAATGAATAATAAAACAAGAAGAACCGAGACAATGGAAGGAAGAAAACTTATTTAGAGATAGAAGTGCAACCAGAGGTGGTTTGCGACAGACAAACCTTTGAAAGGAACACCAACAAATTGGACCTTCTCTAATTCCTAGAAAGGAATCCCTTCCAAGATAGTGGTTGGAATGATTGACCTTGGAAAAAAGACAGAGAAACGAAAAAGGAAAACAAAGAAAAAGAAAAAAAGTATTGAAAAGGATTTTGAGTATTTCCAGGGCATTATGTAGCCATGTGGTGGAAATTTTTGGGGCAATCTGGGTTGATGATGGTTCACGGTTTCTTAAGAAATCTCCAGAGGGGGGGGGAGCAGGGGAATTGAACCCCTACTCGATTCACAGTAGGAACTGTTTTCCACACATTTCGTTTTCTTAAAGACTCCATACCAAGAAAATACGGTTGTCGATTGATGAACGGGTGTTGACTTTTTCAGATTTCCACAGGATTTTTTTTTTGGCCAGTCCATGTGCAGGCAAGCGGGGGGGGGGGGGGGGGGGGGGCACCAAGTCGAGTGAAACAGAGTGAGGGAAAGCTTAAAACTTTCCTGGAAACTAACCAATCCTAGGAAAACACCATCAACAAGCTGCAGGAAACGGTCCAAACATACACCCTTCGAGTCGAATGCCCGCATATCACTGCAAACTAACAAACTAATACGAAACTAAAGTAGAGTTGTTTTTTCAACTCTTTTTTCATTTTTTTGTTTCACCCCCCCTCAAGAAAATGTCCACTTAGAGAGAGCAACGGTTGCCGTTGCTATCGAAGTCCAATCAGGAATTTCGGCCACGATGGCATTCAGTTCTGCCGTTTCGGCAAAATAAGAAATGCCCATCTCTATTCTCAGCTCCTCGCCGCTCGGCACATCGACCCAAAATGGCCACACAGGTTCCTCCGCATCTTGATTGAAACGAATCACGTGGTCCACGCCACCATCCTACAAAGAAAAAAAAAGACAAAAAATTATAATATGAAAGACAGGACGGCCTGCACACAAAAGTAGGAGACTGGCATGAACATTTACATCAGAAAAGCAAACCCCAATAAGTCCTCAGACTTATTGTGCATCGACATTATTGGTATTTCTTTCTATTGCTATTTTTTTATTTTTTTCGGAGAGAAATTCTTTTCTTTTCTTTTCTTTTCTTTTCTTTTTTTTGGGGGGGGGGTGAATTGAATCGATTATACATAGAAAAAAAAAACAGCAGACACTGCTTCTTTATTCACAAAAATATAAGACACGTCCTTGATAATCTCTAAATTCAAAAACAGTCATGCCCACGAACGCACCTCCCTGACAGATTTTGCCACCGAGTCTGTCAACGACCAGCCCAAAATAGGTCCAGTCATATTCATCACTCCCCACCCAGGCTTTTCCCAATGCAGCTCCAAGAACAGCCGCCGTGCCGTGGAATCGCCAGCATCCTCGTGCTTGACCTTGTGCAATTTGGGTGGGGTGGCTCCCCAAGGCTTGGTCGATGTGACAGGGGCTTCAAAATAATAGCACCTCGTGTGCTTGTGCAAAGGGAACATGACGATCGAGGGTCGAGAGTCCGTTTTGTCGAGCATTTTCTCGGTGTCGAAACTCTTGGGAAGAATGGTGTGGATTGGAAGGGGTTCCCAAGCACTGAGGGAGTAATAAGCACTTGGTGATGCGCCCTGTGGTGGATGAGAAAACGGATGTAAGTTTGGAAATTCTGTGGATGTGTGGCAGCTGTCCTTGTGGAAAGAATGAATTCGAATGAAATATTTCGACATAGGTGTATTTTTTCTTTTTTTTCTTACCCAGGGGAAAAAAAACTTCTTGGATTTCAAATATTAAAGAATATTCTGGTTTAGAGAAACGAAATCCTTACCGTGGTTTCATGGATGTGCTTGAGCTGCACCCTTCGGGGTCTGTAAACTGAAAACGGAGAATTGAACCCAAGCAGTCCAGCCGAAACGAGGCTGACACCGAATAAGCCCGCAATAATCGACCTCTTTTGCCATCTGCATTCCCAGCAAAAAAAAGCAAACCATCCTCAGCACAAAAAAGTGAAAACCGACCGAACCTGTCCACGAATTTGGAAGCGACGTTTCAACTAAATTTTGACAGAAAAAAAAAGTTTACGGTCCAGCCCGTGTTGGAGCTTCTTTATCCCTACGTATTCAGCACTCCCACAAAGTATGGCATCAGCAAGGTGGTGGAAAGAAACACAGTAAAGCCCACCAATCCAGCTATGCCCAGGTCAGGAGTGTATATCCCCCACACCGGATGGCCCACCCCCATCAATGAGATTTTATCCAACAGGTGCTCGGTGAAAGCAAGACCCATAGTCAAACATCCAAGTGCTGGCAACGCTGCCATGACCAAGGCAGGAATCGCTCGGAATGGAGAGTAAAGCTTCTGTATTCCGAAAAAAACAAATAAAATTGAATTAGAAAAATAAAATTAAATTAAAAAAAAATATAAAAATATAAAAAAAAATATATATATATATATAACTCGTGTATTCTTGGAAAAGCGACGTGGAAAAAAAAAGAAAAAAAAAAAAGAAGAAAACCGTACCATAGGAATGAACATCGCAACACAAGCTCCGAACAAAGAAAGCAAACTGAATTCGTAAGAGGAGCCAAATCCGGCTTTGGTTAAATGGAGCCCCACGCCTCCCAGCAATACACACAGCCCCAACAAAGAGGAGGAAATCTTGATGTGGTGGGAGTTTGTCTGCCATGGAAGCATCATCCCGATGACAGACATGGAACCATACGTCAAGTAGGCCGGGTAATGGGTTGAAAACCAAAACATGGCCCTCCCTGCGCAGGAAAAAAGAAAATGAAACTCACACCGGCATCGAAGTTTCGGGTCTAAAAATATCAAGATAAAAATAGGTATGTATTTGTACCCCTGGCTAAATCACCTTGTTGTGGACAGCGTTCGTTGGGCAAGTTTGCCTAATGTAAATTAAACATTCATTCATACCACTGCCTACTCCCCCCTCTACCCCCAAAAAACAAAAAAACAAAAAAAGAATAAAAAAAGTGATGGAAGCTAGCCCGATGGCCAAAAATCGATGGGTTTTGAATGGGTCTATTCATGGTCCATTGGGAGCCGAACAATGTAGATCATTTCTATCACCTGTGAAATAAACCCAAGCGGCTCCAAACGCCATCGGCAGCAGGATGGCCAACAGCAATGACAAAATTCCAATCAGAACTCCGGCGAAACCCCATTTCAGCTGAAAGCTCCCCAGGCCTCGGAGGGGGATGCCATCCACTTCCGACCTCCTGAGAAAATAGGCCACCCCGATCAAGACTAACGGCAGAGAATGAATCTTCATCGCCGTGTCCATGGTGTATAAAACCATCCACGTGTGGAATCCATCGAAGTAAACAGCTTTTTCATTTTTATGCTCCCCGTCATCAGGCACCCCATCGGCCATAGCCCTGAGAAGCTCATCCACCACCCCAGTGGCTGTCTCTCCATATTCCTGGATTTAAAAAAAAAAAAAAAAGCACACTCACACACAGGCAATGTTCATATTCTTTCCAAATGAATTGTCCGCATAATTCCCTGACACCGCGTGTTTTTGAAAAAAAATCATCAAAACGTTGCACCAAATGCAATCAAATGGTTGCTTGAAAAAACAAGCTCCAAAAAAAAAGGAAATAAAAGAAAAGGGATTCAAGATTCTAGTCGATGCCACATCCATCAACAGTTTTCCATAAGCATTCCTCTGGACGCATTCATTTTCAGTCAACACCAACGAGTCTCAATTTCCTTTCGAAATCTGAACGAAACCTTAAATCTCAATCTTGAGCCGTGAAATGTTACAATTTTTTTGAATTTGCAAACCTGGGTTGTTCCGGGCCTGATTCTCTCAAGGGTATCCCTGTCGGTGTGGTAAGCGGCGGCATCCAGGACGGTGGCCATATCTATGCCTGGGAGGCTCCCTCTGTGGTCGGCTGATAACATGCGGAAATCTGTATCGGCCGGAATCAACTTCATGTTGTAAAAGTCCTGTTCCGTTCAATACAAAAAACTACAATTTTCAAGAATCGAAGTCATGTTCGAAAATGACATTGCATAAAAAAAAACGCTGTTTCCTTTTTTCAACAGTTTCTGAGATATTCTACTCCTCCTCCTCCTCCCTGATATCCGCCTCGTTGTCATCAATTATATATTGATTCTATTTATTTATTATTATTTATTCTTTTTATTCTTTTTTTTTTGGGGGGGGGGAGGGGGGGGCGGGAGCCAGGGTCGAAAACAGAAGAGTTGCGCAACGATGTTCAGCAAGAAAAATGTTTGCACTTGATATCGCACATAACAGAAACTGGTTTTGATTGATGATGGCATGCACCAACCTGTGCTATAACTGATCCTCTCGGGTGCTTCGCCCCTCGGACGAAAGCTTCCATTGTCCATAGGCCAGAGTATTGAAAAACCAGAGGAAACCCACCCGACCCCGTAGATTCCAAATTGATGAAAGCACCAACACGGGGAAGCCACTTGCTCATTTTCATGAATCCATCTGCAGCCTGTTCAACCAAAAACGGCCAAAAAAACTCAATTCGACATATATATATATATATTAACGACAGAGATCTTTTCCACAGGCAATGGAAGCTAATGATAAAGAGTGGCCTTGTCTGATTTTCGTTTCAATATCTTGATGCACAGCTGGATAGCCACGATTTTAAAGGAAAACCACCGCTTGAAATCAGCTGAGATGCATGGTTTCTCCAACAAAACGCGTTTTTTTTTCCTGTTTCTTATTATGTCTATGGTAAAAGGTGGTGGGTGCATTGCGAGGGAACAGATGAGGAGATGCATCCACATACTTGCATGATGGTCTCTTCGCCACCGTTGAACAGAAACAGTATCGGGGTTTGGATATCCTTCCCCTCCTCCACAATCGCCCTAGCGATTTCCAGTCCGATAGCAACACAAGCAGCACAGTCGGAGGCACCTTTCGTAAAATCAATACCCAACATCTCAAAAAGGTGACAAACCCAAGGAATGTATTGTGAAGGATCTAATTTCTTGTCACTGGTTCGTAAAGAATGAACATGCCGCATTGAGTTTAAAGAGGCAGCGATTGGATGGTCGAGCGAACGCCTCAAACCCTATGAATGCACAATCCTTATCTTCTTTTTTTTCTTTTTTTTTTTTCCCTTAGTGTTTCTTTTTTTTTTTTTTTTTCCGGAGCACCTGGGGAACCATATGTACTGTCGTAATGCGAATTAACGAGCAGAGCTTTTTTCCCCTCGGCGCCTTTCGGAGATATGTAGAGCAGGATGTTGGTTAAGTTTCGGTAGGCGTTTGTCACGGGCGTATTGAAAATAACGTCATTCAATGCACCGCTCACATCTTCCACATCGACCTGAAAATTTGCAAAATATTGCAAGGATTTTCAGTCTTACTTACGGCATCCGACCACTCATGGAACAAATGTAAAAAATGTAAAAAATATGTTCTGAACATCGATTTGGAGCATAGTTTTGTTAAAAATATCCATCCGAGCATCTTCTTCATGCAACAAGCAAAAACAATGGTGCATTTCTGTGCCTCCCTGATTTAGACTTTAATAAAACTTTGGTTAAAATGCGAAAAAAACAAAAAAAAACATGCTGTACCTGTGCCGAGAATTGTCCGCTCTTGGTGGCAAGAGTGGCTAAATGTTCGCATTGCTGTTTGATGTACGCACCCCCTTCTTTCAATCCAGGCGATGAAATCTACCACACGACAAAGCATCCCAACCACTGTTTTCGTTTCTCTTGTTTTCCACCTCCTTTCCCCCCCTCGAAGAAAAAACATTCACAATTTGCTGAGGAAGAACTCATCAGTGCAGCCGGCCTTCACGCCTGTACTTATGCTTCCACGCCTTGGTGTATTTTATTTTATAAGATTTTTTTTTTCTTTTTTTTTTTGGGGGGGGGGGGGGGGAGGGAGAGGGGGTTGCCCCAGTGCATCCGTGCTTGCTTTGCTGGTAGCATTCCAACATTATCGATTCTTTTCTACCCCCGGAAGCACTATGGATGTGTTTTCCTTCAGGCTGCTGCCCCCCACGATCATATCAATGGATGTGTTCGGTGTTCCTACATACCTGCCTGAACCCGATCCTCTTGCTCAAAACATCCACGTGGGTCAATGCTCGAGCCTCAGAGAATGCGCTCTTGGGTGCATCCAACCCCAAGGGTTCACAAGTAGAAAAAACCCACCAAACCGCACCCAAAACCTTCACACACACATAAGAATCAACATAAAAATCGGCTCCAGTTCTGCATGTTCTTCCCATCATCGAATCTACCCAGGTGTAATCGTTTTTGGAAAAGAAACGGCTTTTTCCTGGCATTTTAAACACCAAAATAAAAGACCAGCCACACTCCCTGCTCTACACTCATCGTGTTTCGTTTTTTTTGTGCAAATGATATGCTTTCTTGAAGGCACCATTCCCCACCACCACCACTAATAATCATGTATGCTCATCAAATCACCATAAAAACGCCCCATTCACCCCACCCCATCCCCAATCTACATCATTGCATCGAGTTTCGGATATAAAGACATATTCTACTGCTCGATTACACGTTCACCCGACATTGGTTTCGATGGTTTCGTCGATCGACGAATTCACTCCCTCTCACCACAAGAACATGGTACAGGGCGAACAGGCCTATCACGCCACAGCGACCGTGTCTTTTATCCTTCGCTTCTTCCTCTGTATCGATGCGGGGGGGCCTTCCGTTGACATTCCCCTCCCTCCCTCGTTTCGATCGGTGACGCATCACAACGCAAAACAAAAAGGAGGCCGAAGGAGCGCGAGTCGTTGATAGCGATGCAAAACGGAGGGGAATGTCACAAAACCAGGAAACGTCACAACGGTGGGGGAGCTCCAGCAGGGCAGATCTTTCGGGCGGTCAAGGTCGCCACTGCCAACAGATGATTCATTCCATATGTATTTGTGCATCTTGAAGAGGTGTGGTCCTACCATTCACCTAATTTCACGTACTCAACCATCCAATCAAGGTTCGTAAGCGTCAGTAGGCGTTAAGTATTGGGGGAAGTGATGCCCATTCGCTCTTCGAAGCGAAAAACGCGGTTATGGCTCTCCCACGGCAACAGACAGCGACTGGGGCAAACTACAACGTTTGTTTTAGGCGGCGCCGCGTCAGCTCTCCTCGATCGGTATTTTTTGGCAGAGGCGTCGCGAGCCACCGGAATAGCTGCTTGTCGATCCCTTCTACCGGGGCCTCCACCGCCACACGTAACATATCGCTTCGTGCCAGCCGAGAAGAGGGCTCGAACTCCAACGTAAGCGGAAGTGAGTGCGGTTTCCACTCCCCGTTGGGGGTTTTTCCTATCAGCAGCTTTGTCATACGAAAACGTCACGTGACGACGATAGTTCGTGGGAAAAGATAAGCCCGTTTGAGCTTTTCATGGAGGAAAGGTCGAGTTTGTTTATTAATAAACTATGAAAACTGAGGGGGTTGAAGCAGGGTATTGTCGAGAGCGCCATAGAAGAACGACCAGGGTGCAGCTCTCGTGTTTAATCATTTGGCCAACCACCTTTTTCTGTATTGGTTCGAAACCCTTGAATAATAAAGAGAGGCTATTACTAATCAGGCACCCCTTCCGTTCTCCCTGCAGCTTTTCACTGTGGTTGTATGTTCATTTCTTGGTGGTTTTGGAATCAGGAAACTTGCCTTCACATGCACAGATTAAAAAAAATAAAAAAAAATAAAATGAAATGAAAGTCTTCTGGAACATCAGAGTTGTTGTGATCCTTCTCTTTTTGGAATTGTTTTTGTCGTTTTTAATTGGAAATTTTGATTATTTGACGTTTAATGTGAGCTTGATTGGTGATTTCTGTGGATGGTGAAGGTGGGAGAATCTCCTGAAGTTGAGATAACAGCGATGGCTAATACTGATTCCTCAGAGCCGCTGTTGGCTAAAGCATCCTCAAGGGACATCGATTACATAAGAACAGCCTTCCTCTTTTTCTTTCCTGCGGTAAGAGCAAAAATTTTTTTGTTTTTTTTCCCCAGAAAAAATAGTTTTTTCCTCAATGTTCAAGGAGTATTCTTGTTAAAACCAAAACCATTCCTTATCACCACATTTTTTGGTGCCTTTTCGACTTGAGATGTTCTGATTTTGAACTACAGCCAGGGTTGACCCCAACCCGTGTTTCCTACAACATTCGGTAAAAATCATAACACGTGATCTTGTGGATTTGTCCCGACGGCTGAAATCTGACTCCTTTGCGTTTTTTCTGTAATGAATTTCGTGTGCACTTCAGCTAGGGGGTTTGCTGTTTGGATTCGACATCGGAGCCACCTCTGGAGCAATCGTATCGCTGACTTCATTGACCACGAGTGGCACTGACTGGTAAGCACCTGTGTTCTAATTCGGATGCATCTCTCCTTTTTCGCATTCAGCATCTGTGATAGTTTTTTTTTACCAACCTGGAAAAAATATAACTTTAACGTTAGGTGTGATGACTTCTTTATGCGAAAAGCCTTGAAAGAATGTAAAAAAAACATCAAAAGAATCCAGTGCGATGCTCCAGTGTGAACAGACAAAATCGATGAAAAAGATATTTAACGTATTTTCTGCGCTTCCCATTTGTTCCCTTAAATTGAGGTCTGTTTGATTATGTAGGGGTCCTGCACTTTCAGACTTCCAAGTGGGGTCGGTCGTCAGTTCTTCCCTTTTTGGAGCTCTGGTTGGATCTGTTGGAGCCTTTTTTGTGGGGGACAAACTCGGCCGGAAAAAGGAACTGTTGCTGGCTGCAGGTTTATATGGTAAGCTTTCCTTCCCCCCGTGTGGGTGAGAAAAAAAAAGAAGAAAAATACGACAAGGAAACTCAGGGTGTTCCAGATGTTTGAATCGATGAATGTGGGAGACAGTTGAGGCAGACATACTACTCGAACTCTAAAGAGTTTGTGAACATAGGGTTGGGAGCTGGGATTGCTTCCACCGCCGCCGATTATCCTTTGTTGATGGCCGGCCGAGGGCTGTACGGACTGGCGATCGGATTCGCCATGCATGCAGCCCCTGCCTACATTGCCGAGACGGCCCCTGCCAAGCTCAGGGGCTTGTTGATCAGTTTGAAGGAAGCTTTCATCGTTGGAGGCATTTTGCTTGGGTACCTGGGCTCTTATTTTCTGGTGGATGCGTCGGCGGGGTGGAGGGGGATGTATGGAATCGCCATCCCGATTGCAGTGGCCTTCGGGATTGGAATGGTATGATCACCACACAACTTCTTATCCCCTTTTGTTTTAATCTGAAGTCAAGCTATGTACCTAAAAGAAGGGTTGGATATTCCTTGTGGATGAGACATTGTCAACATTTCAGGAGGCTTTTTTTTAATTTTTTTTATTTAAAGAAATGGATAAGTAAATATATGTTTATGTGTATCTACATATGGTGTCACAAGAAAATAACCAGGTGTTTGCGAACCACTTTTCAGTTGCTTTTACCGGAGTCTCCTCGTTGGTTGATGCTATCTGGTGCTGGGGAAGACCCAGCCAGAAAGGCGCTCCAAGATTGCAGAGGAAACGTCGACGGCCGAGACGCCATGATCGAGGCTGACCTGAAAGCGATGGCAGACACTGTGCAAGTCAATGGCTCTGGGTCTGCCGTGGATTTCTCAAAGCTGCTGGAGAAGAAGAATGCCAAGCCGCTGTACATCGGACTCTCGTTGATGTTTTTTCAGCAGATCACTGGACAGCCATCGGTGTTGTATTATGCCGCGAAGATATTTCAAGATGCTGGATTTGCTGGGGAGCAAGCTGCCACAGGTCTGTTTTCATGTTTCTTTTTTTTTTCAATGTTCACTGAATAACTACAGAAAGCGTTGCAGTGGGGTAAAGATCGCCAATGAGCTCGATCAACACTTTGGATTACAACCAGTTGATTGTTGTTTTCCCCCTTCGAAGCATATCTAGCAACTCAACCTCTTGAGTGTTTGTTTCGGCTTGTTGTGATGATTTTTTACAGGTGTTTCTGTGGTGTTGGGGGGCTTCAAATTGCTTATGACCAGCGTAGCAGCGTTTTCGGTGGATTCATTGGGTAGGAGACCGTTGCTGCTCTGGGGGGTGAGTGGAATAGTGGTGTCCCTAATCACTCTGGGGAGTGTGCAAACCGTTTTATCAGGAGGAGCTGTCGGGCCTATCGTTTGGGTCAATGTCGTGGCGCTGCTGCTTTATGTGGGATGCTATCAGGTAGGGTCAACTGTTGTGTTCTGTAGTGTTTTGTTTTTGTATGGTTTTCCGAATATCGGTTCACATTACGGCGCTTTAAGAGTTTTTTCCCAGTGAAATCTGGCCAAATTAGGCTTCATTGCCTAATATATATATATATATATAAAAGAGGTCCCAGGACTGCAACTGTACACACACTCTGCGTTGAAAAATGTATTTGTGGTTGCTGTGTCAAATCATCGCAGATCAGTTTTGGTCCGGTGAGCTGGCTGTTGGTGGGGGAGGTTTTCCCGTTGGAGGTGAGGGGGCAGGCCGCTGCCCTGGCAACATTTGTCAATTTTGGTACGAATTTCTTGGTGAGCTTGGTGCTCCCCGTGCTTCAGTCCGGTCTGGGCCTCGGAAATACCTACTTCGTGTTTTCCATCTTGGGGATGGCTGCCGTTTTCAGCATATTCGCAACGGTGCCGGAAACAAAGGGCAAAACCTTGGAGGAAATCGAGGCTTTGTGGAGTGAAGAGGATGCTGAAAAGGGCGGAGTTTGACTTGGGATTATTTCTTGCTAGGTTTTTGTCTGATATATCTATTTTTATGTTGTGACACATTTTTTTGGGGCCCTTCTTCACTGATATGGAAGAAGGGGAAGCTCCTGGGGCTAGCTGGGTGATTTTATTTTGCGACATCGCTTTATTGAGCTCTGTTATCAGTCCATCGATTTTATCAGAGCATTACATCATTTTTTTGTTTTAACCTTTGTTCAATTCAGACTCTCCCTGTGTTTTTTTTCGAGGGGATTGATTGAGGATGTCTTTTCGTGTTGTGGCTACTCTTTCAAGTGATGTGAGTTCGATCGGTAGCACATCATTGTAAGACTCTTTCTTAAAACAGACAGAAAAAAACACACATGCAATTCTCAGTCATCTCCTCATGGTTATGGACATCAAACTAATGTGTGATGTCTTGTGATGGGATGGAGTCTTTCCATTGGGCTCTGGTGGTTTCATCCTTCAAGATTCCAAACTTGTTAAATCGAGGCAATCGCCCCATGCAGCCCGTCCATTATGCAAGTGAGTGATGTGGCCTATCCTTCAAGTTGTCCCGACTATTGTTGTTTCATGCAACTGCTACTTTCGGCCATACAACAAACAGCATATCGAAGCTTACAGACAGACCTAGAAAGAACTGAAAGAGGATTTTTTCCTTGCTACCAAGATCCGATTTGTACTGAAAATAATCTCATCCAATTGGGTCTTGACACAACACAACTTTTGAACACCACCAACACGGTGATGTCTATAGGTCAATCGAATGAACGAATCAGGCAGGATTGGGTTTGATTCATATAATGAAGTGGGGGGATATATTGGTTGAGTCTGTCTGCAAATAGAGGAGAATGGATGTGTGGCACTCTTGATGCACCCATTTTTATACTCATGAATGCTTGACTGGATTTTAGCAGGGTGCAAGGATAAAATGTCTTCACACTCTGTATGAGAACACCTTTTTGCAAGGTCACCTTGTAAAAAGCAACTATGCTAAACACCTCGCTTTAAAACCACACAGTGTGGACTACCTTCCAGCAAGGAAATGTTATTGTGGCTGTCGTGGTTTCCTGGCCGGCTCAATTCCAACCCCTCCCGCCTCCTCAAGCTGGCATCCTCCACACGCAACTGCACTGTTGCGATGTCTTTGTCCCCACAGTGCATCGACTCTTTGCTGGAGTGGGGGGTTATCATACACGCGAACGCGCGTTCCCCCAAACATAGCCCAAAAATCCCTTTTCGACCAGGAAGTAATCGATTTCGAGGACGCAGATATTTCTGTTCGGCGCTCTGTTGGCCACAAAATATCTATCACAGCAAAAATCACGTGAACGGCGCAAACACCGACCCTGTTTGTGTGTTTCTTACCAAACCACAATTCATCCCCCGTTTTTTACGTTTTTTTACGCTTCTCGGACGTGGCGTGTGACGAGGCCACAGCTCGCAGAAGTGTGAACCCAAACGCGGCTCCCTGGAAAAACCTCTGCCTCACATCAGCCGCGTCAAAGCACTTTTTCCCTCGTCGATTTCGCTTTTTTTCCTTCCCCTCACACCGTCCGCGGTTCCCTTCGTTGCCAAAAAAACCAAAACAGCTCTTCGTGGTGGAAAGGCGAAGGGTGAGGAGGGAAGCTCGACTCGTGTGTTGGAAGAATTGGTGGACTGCTGGTGTTCTGCTGCGTGTTCCGTGTTTTGTGTTTTGGTGTCCCTGGCTCGCTTGGCTCGATTCGGGTGGTGTGGGAACGTGAGGTACGGTCAGTTGCGACAGGCAAACGAACAAGAATGTGTTTGGTTGGCTTCTGTGCTCTGGTTTTTCGACATTTCACCAGTGCAGGGAAGGGTTCGGCAGAATGGGGACACCAGAGGTCCAGGAGCTTAACTGTAGTTTTCTTTCGGGGTGAACGGGTTGGGATGGAGTGGTAGTGGGGAGGGGAACGTACGATATCTCAAGCGCGCGTTCGATCGCGTGAAACCGACGGCGTGACGGCTGGACTGGATTTTGCTTTTTTTTTTTTCTGTTTCCGCGTGTCTAAGTTAAACAATAGGTTTTTACCTTTTTTTGGGAAGTGCACAATGGTTCAGTAAAAGATCGATTCAGTTGTCATGGATGGAAAATTAGTCGTGCTGAACCCGTGGTTGGTCTGGTGCTGCAGGAACATGCAGGATTGGAACGAATTCTCATTCCCGGTGGCTGCGACGAACGGCATGACTGACATGGGACCTTTCCCGATCCACCACCACCGGCGCCGCCGATTCTCCGAAGAGGCACAGCGAACAGCGTTGTCGAAGGTACGGCGGCCTAACTCCCCTTCGCGTCAATCTATTCTTTTTGTTCTTTTTGTTCTTTTTTGTTTTGTTTTTTTTTTTTTGGGGGGGGGGGGGATTTCCTTACAGGGAACAAAATTTGAAAGATGTAAAAATGGAATTTCTTTGAAATTTTCTCATTTGAAGCACACATACGAATTAAAAAATATATATTTTATTATTTTATCATTTATTTTTTTTGTTGGGGGGAAAAAGAGAATGGATTTCTTTTTCATTGCAGCATGATATGGAGGAGACGTCCATTGCTCTGGAAATCTGTTCGGCTTTGGAAATAAAGGAAGACCAGATCGGAAAGGAAATGGAGGAACTAAAGCTGGCGCAAAAAACTTGCAGAAATGCACTCGAAATGATTCGTAGGGAAGAAGCCTCTTGGAGGGAAAAATTGGACATCATCAAAAGAAAAATGATCGTCGCTGAAAACAAGAAACGGGAGACGGATGTGATGCTCAAATTGCATACGACTTTGGCAAGCTCCAAGACTGTTTCGGGAACCGTAAGGTCAGCCTTGTTTATTTATTTGCTGAAATCTGTGTGCTGCCACTCGCTGGCAGCTGGGGGGGGGAAATGTCGAGGATAATTTTAGCATCGGTTGGAGCAGAGAGACAATTCTTTAGAATTTTCTCGATGAAGGCCGGATGTCTGACCAGAATCGGAAATCGACCAGAAATTCTGGAAACTGCAGACAGAAACTGAAATAGTCAGATTTTTTGGTGTGCATTTTACCGTGGCCTATCGTAAATTTTTTCTCATTGTTTCTGATATTCATGTTAAAAGAACATGGATTTAGATATGAATTTGTGTACGTGTATATGTGTTTTGGGAGGTTTTGTCGGAAGCTGTAGTGATCCTCTTTTTTGCCTTGATGCCGTTTTGCATGTGTGTTCTTGGGGTTATTTAAACTGGTATCGACAGTGAAAAACTCTTTTCGAGGGGTAACAGAAATTAAAACCGATTTTATTTTTTACACAGGAATGTGCAAAAAATTCTTGCAGATGACGTTCCAAGAGATGTGCAGGTACACAAACCGCCCACATCAATTCAAACTGCTGTATTTGTAGCTTTTTTTCCGTTGCTGTTCGTGCAATTTTTTGACGCCCCTTTGTTGAAGCTGTTATAATAGACTCATTGAAATATTGAGTAGGCCCGAAACAAACACACCACCAACCCGCAAAAGTTGCAGAAGTTGGTGAAGCTTGCTTGTTATTTCCTGCTTGGCCCTTTTTTTCTATTTTTTTGTGTGTGTGTGTGTGTGGGGGAGGTGATCGAGTAGCATCCTGTGTGTGGATGGCCCATTGCTTTTTTTTTTTTTTTTAATTTATTAGGGGAGGGGGTTTCTCTGTGATTTCCTTCTGTCCAATTTGTTATTTTCACTCACTTTTTACACCCATATGTTTTTTTTGCACAGGTCATGGTGGTGGATTGTTTGAACGACCGGCACACCGCGAGTGCCAAGGAGTGCGTTGTTTGCATGACAGATTTCACTGCGGAGGATCTGCTTTCCGCGAAAACGAACGAGCGATGTCGGCACACGGTGTATCCCTGTGGGCACTCCGCGCTGTGCGGGAGGTGTGCCAAACGTATCTACCAAACGACCCGTACCTGCCCTCTCTGCAGAGCATTCATGACCAAAAGGCCGAGAATCTTCCGACCTGGTCGTCAACAGTGAAAAATTCGATTGGGAAGGGGTGGGGGGGAAAAAAACAAGCATGCAGTACATACGCACAACCCCTCTATCCCCCCCCCTCTCTCTTTGAAAAAGAGAACCAAAAATGAGAAAAGAGTGAGTGGAAGACTAGGAAACTTAGGAACGCCAAGAAAAAGAGTGAGAGAGAGTGAGAAAAGAAGTGTGGGGATGGGGGAGAGAGGGATCTGGGTTGGTTATGTGGGAGGGGGGCGGGGTGGGGGGGTTGGAAAGAGCTAAAATGAAGGAATGGCCTCCAAGGAAGAAAAACAATTCAAAAAAAAAAGAGAAAAATATATAGAGATTCCCTTGTGCCATCGTTTCATCGAAAAGTTTTGGCCTTTTTTTTTCCCTTTTTGGCTCCCTGCCCTTGCCGTTCCCTGGTTGACCTCCCTATCTCCCGCTCTTGGTTGGATCTATTCATTGGAGGGAATGATTTTTGCTTTTCTTTTTATTATTAAAAAAAGTAATCCCGACACACTTAAAATTACACACGCTTTCCACTCCTCACGCATATATATATACATCAGAAAACAGGCTGGCAGATTGAGTGTGTAGGAAATTCCCTGTGCCCGTTTTTACAAGAAGGAAAAGAAAATGAGATTGGGTTTTGTAGCTTGTTCTGTTTTCTGTTTTTTCGTTTTTCGTTTTTTTTTTTTTTTTTGAAAGGGGAAGGGTGGAGGGGTTGCTACATGTCCCGACTATTCAAATTATCATGCAAGTTAAACGCCCATTTTTACGTGACGGTCCGTTTCCATCCTCATCAGTGATTTCTATCAAGAAAAAGAGGAAAAAAAATTGAGTGAAAAGGAGTGGGGGGGGAAAAAAAGACGAGGAAAAAAAAGGAAGCATCTAGATATGATTTGCGGGGGAGAGTATGGGAAAAGAGTTCAGGTAGGAAAAACGAGGGTTTTCCTAACGAACAGAGCGGTTTAATTCAAAAAAACAAAAGAAGTGGAATGGGAGGATTGGGTTTTGGGGGGTGGAAGTGTGGGGAGTATTTTTAAAGTTTTAATATTGGTTGGATTTGTATGGATCCGTCAAGAGGTTCGCATGAATCTGTGACAGGAAGGTAGTTTGTCATGACCCCAAAAAGAAAAAAAAAAAGGAAAAAAAAAAGTTTCGCGATTTGGGGGAGAGGGAGAGAGAAGGGGGGAAAGGAGAAAAAAAAAGCAGAGAATGGAAGCCAAACATAGTGGTTTTATGAAAAGAGGGGAAAAAAAAAGACGGATAACGGGAAAAGAGAGAAAAGATTTGGTGGCTGACGACAGAAAGATGGGGGGGGGGGGTTGAAAAGAGGGAAAAGAGAAGTCAGAGAACCACGTTTCGTTTGCCCAAAAAGGAAAGAAGAAAAATGGCGAACATGGTTTTCCGAAGCAGGTGAGTTGACTCCCTTTTTTTGGGGGGGGAGAGTTATATTTTGCCTGCGTTTTTGTCATTTCATTTACGTTACTTTCGAGGGACGGGGTTTCTTGTGGGGCGATGTCTGTGGGGTTTTGAAATTATCCTGGTACGCTGTATATATTCACAAAAATATACAGTAGAGAAAAGGATTAACACACGTGCGCTTACACCTCTCTCTTTTTACACATATAGGCATACTGGCAAGCAAAAAAAGAAAAGAAAAAAAAAAAAGGAAAAAGTTCAAGAAAAAAAAGTATAAAAATGAAAGAAACAGGAGTGGAAAAAATATATATGTATTACAACCCAGAGCGACTCTTCCATTGTCAGGTCTTGAGTTTTTCGTTTTCGTGGGTTTTAGCCAAAAAAAAAAGCAAGGGGCCAACTTTTTCAAGCTATATTAGCGAAAAAAATAAATGTTGAAAAAAAAAACTGGTCGGCCGGTTTTCTTTTTTTTGTGTGTGTGTTTTTCCTTGTATCAAATCCGATTCGATTTGATTGGATCAAAGAAAAGATAGAAAGATAGCAAAAGAGTGAGAGAGAAAAAGAGTGAAAAAAAGAAAAGAGTGAGAGAGACTAAGCTAAAGCAAACACAAAAGCAAAAAAAAAGGTCAGTATTGCAGGATGCTCTTTTGACTGAGCTAAAAGAAAACGATATGAGAGGGGAGGGGGTATATTATATATATAATATATATAATATGTGGGTCGAAAGTGTTTTTATTCAAAGGAAAAGAAATCTCAAAAAAAAAAACAAAAAAAAATGATCATTTGCTCTTTTTGTGTATCTGTGAGGGGTTTCCTTTTCATCGGGGGAAAAAAGAAACCCTGTTTTTTCAATCACATGTTCAAATTTCAGCTTCTTAACATAAAGTCGATGCACGGAAGTGATATAGAAAATCTTGGGGGGGTGGGGGGTATATTATACAAAACAAAACAAAAATTCGGTGGTGATGGTTTTCTTAGTGCCTGAAATGGGCTAGGGCTCCAATCCTTTTTTGTTTCTTTCCTTTTTTTTTCCTTTTTTATGAAGAGGGTGTGGGGTTGTTTCAAAACATATGTGTTTTGGGCGTCCCTCTCTCTCTTTTTTTAATGCAGCACCCACACCCACATATATACGTGTGGGTGTTTTTGTGGAGGGAGAGTGGAAATATCTTGAAAAAAAAAAAGGCTTGAGAAAATGGTTAAAGCTTTTTTTTTTATACGAACGCTTACTGAATTCACATTTGATTTCGGTGGGTTGCTGAGAATTCACCTTGAAAAAAAGTTAAAAAGAAGGAAAGAAAGTTAAACAAAAAAAAAGGGAGTCGGGAAAAGGAAAAAAAGAGAGTCGGGAGGAGATGAGGGAAGGATGGAATGCAAAATGAAAAACTTACTGGGGGGAGGGACCGAGGGCAGGGGGGTTCTGGGAAATGCAAGTCTTGTTCGTTTTGAGATATTCTGTCTTGTTTTACCTTTCATACATTTTACCTTCCATAGTGTCGTCTTTTCTCCTCATTTTGTGTCTTTTTTTCGTTTCGTTTCGAGTTTTTTTTATTAAATATATTCACAAGGGAGCCTTTAATGAACGAATGTTCACTCACCTGTTTGAATTAAACGAATGGGCCGATGGGTGCCTTTTCGGTGATAGGTTTGGTTGAGATCTTTGTCTTATTTTTCCTTTTCCCCTTTTTTTTTTCCTTGTCTCTTTAGAGAGTTTTTCTCTTTATGGAGGAAAAGGGAGACAGGCAAAAGGGAATCGAAAAAAAAAAAAAGGGAAAAAATCAAGGAAGAGACGTGCTCTATGACTCACTGGGTTTGACTGAAGTTCTGTGAATCACTCAAGACCTGGTGGTGGTGTTTTTTTTTTGTTCTGTAGATATAGAATATATATATACCTATATCTGACGCATTTTATTATCGCATGACTAATGTCCCCCTTTTTTTGGCCTCTCTTTTCATCGATTTGTCATATTGTGGAATTGGGATTACATTTTTGGAGGAGGTGGGACTGAGTGTCTGAATGAAGTGGATGAAAAGGGAATCTCAAAAAAAAGGAAAAAAAAAAAGAAAAAAAAGAAAAGGGGGGCATCAGCATGCGTGCTTTGTTATTTTTCTGACGAGCAGGTTGACTAATTAAGTGTCGACAGTTTTGAAGCGTACTACGTGAAAAGAGAAGGGGGGCAGAGGGAGGGGGGGGAGATTTTTAAAATGCAAAAAAACAAAAAAAAAGTGGGATCTAGAACTATAAGGTTTGCCGGTGTTTGGGTGGGTTTCGATTGAAAAATATTTGTGTGGGTTTTTTTGTCCGAGGGTGACCCCACGGAAGTTTGTTCGATTTTTAATAAAGAAACCGGGAAGAAATCAGGAACAATGCGAGAATATGAATGTGTTGGAATTTCAACAGGGGGTTGAAAAAAAAACAAAAAAAACAAGAAAGAGGGAAGGAAGGAAAGAGGTTTGTTTCAACGACGACGATGTCGATCGTTTTGATTTGCCCTTTAATGTCCCCGAAAAAAAAAATGCCTAGGAGGACAGGCGGGGTTCTCAAAAAAAACACCAACGGCAATTTCAAACATTAATGATGTGATGGCAAACCTTTGTATAACTTTTCCCAGGATCTGTGTGTTTGGGAGTGTGCGTGTGAGTGTGTCTATTTTTGTGTTTCCCCATTTCTCCCCCCCCCCTCCCCTTTTTCTGTTTGAACGAACGTTTAATTCCGTACTTTTTTTGTTAATTATTTTAACACTTCTTGTAGATGCGAATATATTACAGAGAAATGCCAAGACACAATGACATCCCTTTATTCTCCCACTCTGTGTTCAGTTGTGAACGAACTTCCAAGGAATTTTGAGGGGGGGGGCGGGCCCTTGATCTTCGTGAAGTCCTGTAGACAGGTGAACTGGAAAGTGGGACACCGATTAAATAGTAATTAGGTTTTTCAGATATTTCTATAGAGGTGGACCATATGTGTAGAATGATATAGGACTTTCAATTTGGTAAAAACAATCTGGTGTTCTTTTGAACTGTGGCAAGGTCTTGTGTTGCTATGCGGACAAGACACAAGTCACAAGTTCACACCACTCCTTCCTTTTTTTCAATACTGTCTACACTGGTGCACTGGCATTTCAACCACTTCGTGCACGTGCACAACAGTGAGCGGTACAACAGTTGTTTTTCTCCACTTGTACAAGGACCTACAGTTTCGTTCCTTTCATGTCGGAACGTCAGTTACGTCAGTTATTATCCGGTACACTTCGAACTTTGGGGAACACAACTGGCGTTGACCAGTGAGGTACTTGTGTGGCATGCGCGATTGTGCACGTGTATTTTCTTCTTTCGAGACAAGGATGTAACGACGAAGGATCGAAGGGCAATTTGGTGTGCTCAGTTGCAAGGGTGGGAATTGAAACGTGTCTTTTGGACAACCCCTATCGCCCTTGAACTCGTTCACGTGTTTCTTTCTTGGTGATTGTCAATTTCTTGCTACAAACTGTAAGCTTGATGTAATTTTTGCTTTATGAGTGCTTGCAGAGGCGAAGGTGGAAGCCTTCACAGAATCCGAGTACGCTTTCAGAAATGAAAGCTTTATTTGAGAATTAAGTAAAGCCTGTTACAGGGGTTCATGTAAAGCGAACAAGAGCCTAAAATAGCTGCGGTTACTCATGACTATTCAGAGTAACGATTTAAGCAGCAAGAAAAACAAGCAAGGTAATTCTTGTTTTCCTTTTTGTTTTCGCCTGCTCGCCTTCGGCTTAGGTCGCTGGCGTTGTGGGTGATATTCACTCAAAACAAAACAAGTTCTCTCTACCACCAACAGTTCAGTCTGTTCCGTGGTTTTCGTCTACAAGTTCCGCAAGCGTCCAAGACTGCTGCTGCACGACCATCAACAAATTGCTGCTGCGCTGCTGTCAACACCACCTCCTACACGGACCTCGGTGGGCTCCTCTTCATTCCAGTCAACAGCCAACCGCTACAACATCGTCCACTACCCCTGGCTAGCGTATCCGCCATCCTTGAAGTCCAGTTCCGCCATCTACTCCGTTCCGGCTACCCGTACCTACCTTTGTTCCTAAGTCCGATTCCTTGGCAACCAGCCAGGTTTCAGGCATTCAGTCCAGCGTTCCTGGCACTCAGTCCGGCATTACCGGCATCAAGTCCAGCGTTCCTGGCACCCATCCGGCATTACCGGAAAACAAAAGTCCAGCGTTCCTGGCACTAAGTCCGGCATTACCGGCATCAAGTCCAGCGTTCCTGGCACCCATCCGGCATTACCGGAACAAAGTCCAGCGTTCCTGGCACCAAGTCCGGCATTACCGGCAATACTATTCCTTCTTCGCAACCCCCCAAGGGTTGTAGTCCTCACTTGAGGCAAAGTCCCTGTCCAAACAGGTTCCCCAAGTCCAGTCAACTTCCTGGAATTTTGCTGACACAGATAGTGGTTCCCAGGAACCCTGCCACTCTTACAGAGGCTGGCTTTGCCTCAGTGGCTCCAGTCTGGCAATTTGGAGCCTTCCAGCTCCTTCAGCTGAGTGCACATATCGACTTCACAAATTCATAGTGTTGTCATTCACAAATTCCAGCTTGGATATCGAATTCCCTGGGGTCTTTGTGAGAGTTTTCCCTGTGCACAATCAGGCCCAGTTGACCTGAGTTTCCAGCCAGTCCAGTTAACCTGGCCAAAGTCCAGCAACCTGGCAGTACACAGTTCGTTGACCTTCGTCGGGACGGCTGTAAGCACGTTGTTTCTGGCGACTCTTTCGGTCCCAACTCAACTTCCATTTCACCTCAGCCAAGTCAATCCAAGGCCATCTGTCGCAAGCTGCCAGTCCAGCTGAAATACTCTCCCGTTCACGCCCACTGCTATCTCGGTCTCACGTGTTGATGTCCACGGGATTTTGGTCAAGAATTTCCCCAACTCGCGCAAATATGCCAGAATCCACTCCAGAGGTTCATGATATCGAGGAAGAAGTATCTGCTCCGGCCACGGCCGAGCAACTTTCTCAGCTCATCGCCCATGTATCGGACATTGCTGCTGTGCAAAATGATATTCGCCGGGAAAACTCGTCACTGAGAACTGAACTCGCACGTATGAGTGCAAATACCACACAGGAGAGCCTTACACCGCTGATCCATTCAACCTTTCTAGGACCAGCAGCCGCTGCGTCGCTAGAAATGGACAAAGCGTTCCAACAGTCCCGGGAGATGCCTTTGGCAGACGGACAGGAACTAATCCGTGGTAGTGCTGCTCTGGTTCGAGCTATTCTGGTGAAAGGGCATGGCGCCGGGTGGAAAAACCCACAAGTGACACAGATAATTGGCCGCATCTCCGACGACGATCGGGTCAAAGCCACAGAGGACAACAATTTTCCAAGCCAATGGTTGTCTACACAAAGTCTGCCAGAAGCTCCACCCATGCAACGAACGTTTTCGGGCAGGAAACAGCCGGCGCAGTCACAGGAGCTATCGCTTCTCCGGAGGTTACTTCCAGCACTCAACAAGCGCAATGCAGACAGGGAACCCGACAGCCCTCGAAAAAGTAAGTTCCCGTGTTTGACAAATGCTGTTCATTGCGGGGGGAAGCTGGTTCCCGGCGTGCCCCAGCTGCATGTCGCACCTATAGCGACGGTAGTTCCGGGCATCCAACAGAACGCAGACGTCACTGTACAGAAACTGACGTCCCTGGTCGATTCCCTTCAGTTTCGCCACAATGGGTTGCTGGTGCGGCGGACTATCCATGGGACGTTTCTCGGTGTCCTAAACAAACGTCCTGCGTTGCGACCGTCAGTCGAATACGCGGATGCTAAAACGTGGGCTACTAATTATCAGTTACCTTTGCGTTCCGGGCCATTCAAAACCGGCGACATTAGCCGGTTTTCCGAACAATGGAAAACCTTGTGTTCTCCAGGTTCGCCTGTACCTAGTTGGGTCAAACATGGTTTTCGTGCGGAACTGCACGGTCTGAATACTCTGATCGCAAAGAAACAACTAAAACAGTATCGCCTTAGCGATCCCGAATGGAAATTTCTAAGAACAGAAGTCAAACGAATGTTAGAGTGGGGCGCCGTCGAAGACGTTACCCATCTCAAAGACCAACCACACGAGGTTGCTTTCTTATCGCCGCTCCAGACAGCGCCGAAACCGCCTCCTGACTTATTTCGATTCTGCTTCGACGCCCGAGCAGTGAATGACTGTCTTCAAGCTCCCAGCTTTCGCCTTGAAGGCATCACAGTCGTAAAGGAAATGCTCCGCGCGGGGGATTTCCTTTGGGGCTTTGATTTTAAGAAAGGCTATTTTCAATTACCCCTTCACCCGGACTTGCAGCGCGTCTGCTGTTTCGAACTCGACCGACGAGTTTATCGATTCAAGTGCGTGCCCTTCGGATTGTCGAACGCGCCTTTCGCTTACACAAAACTTTTGCGGCCGCTCGTCAGAAAATGGCGGAGCCTCGGAATCAGGGTTGTCTTGTATTTCGATGACGCCCTGTTTTTTAACACATCTCTCGAAGACGTCATTGCAACGCAAAAGATTGTTTTCGCCGATCTGTTTGAGCTCGGTTTGCGGCTAAACATGGATAAGTCTAACCTGGTTCCCACGAAAAGGGTTAAGTTCCTTGGCTTTATCGTGGAGTCGGAACCAATGGCGCGAGTTTCTGTTAGCCAGGAAAAGCTCGAGAAAATTGAAAACGCAGTCGGAAACTTGCTGCGGATGCAACATTTTTCCGGACAGCAGGCGGAGCGTGTGGTCGGCTACGTAGTCGCCACCCTTCCCGCGATTCCTTTGGCTCGATTTTTTTCCAGGTCGATGTTTCAGCTCTTGAGTAAATTGCCAATATCGTCGAAGGGGGTCCGTAATAACACCTTCTTGTTACACCCCTCACCGGAGGTGCGTGACGACTTAAGGTTGCTCCAGGCTAATCTCGATAAGCTGAACGGCATGTCTGTTGAGCCTTCGGCTCCCCGTGTAGTTCTCTACACCGACGCGTCCGGACTTGGATGGGGAGCTAGACTTTTTACAGCATCCCACAATGTGACGCCACTGCGCGGCCAGGGACGTTGGCCGACTCTTACGGCGACCGATTCCGTTTGGACGGAGCTGAAAGGTGTGTTCGCGGCGCTTGTGGCTTTTTGGCCTCATGTTGTCGGGAAACGCATTTTAGTTCGCACCGATTCTACAGGTGTTCGTGGGTTTTGGAAAAACGCTGGTTCTCCTTCCCTTAACGACGGAATCAACCTGCTTGTGCTCGCCTTAGCTACCCTCGAGTTGCTTGGAGATTTTTCCTTGACTATTGGGTTCGTTGGGTCTGCGGCGATTATCGATTCCGGTGCTGATGAAGAGTCACGGGTTTTTCACCCAGAGGACTACAAGTTGAACCCGCTGTGGTTCAACTACGTGTGGTTATTATGGGGACCGTTCACGATCGATTTATTTGCGTCGAACCTTAATCGGCAACGGAATCCAGAAACGGACGAACCTTTGCCTTTTTGTTCAGAGAGTCATGACGTCGGCGCTTTTGCCGTCGATGCCTTGTCTTTCGCGTGGACCCAGGGAAAGTTTTACGGAAACCCCCCCTTCTCGATGTTGGGCGACGTCGTCCGCCACTTACTGTCGCATGGCGGAAGTGGCGTTTTGGTCATTCCTTGGTGGCCCGCAGCTCCCTGGTTTGCCACTCTAAAGCCGTATATCCGTGATACTTTCAGCTTGCCACAGCAAGCAGACACATTTTTACCAGGCACGATGCGGAATGATGTTGGGACGGGGACACCCCGAACGAGTTCAGGTCACGCTATGCACTGCGCGGTGGTATCAGTCGTTTTTCCCAGCCCGATTCATTGTTCGACGAAGACGTTACGTCCAGCTCCGACGGTGCCAGGGAGCCCCAAACGGTCTCTTACCGCCATTTTTCAAAATCCTGTTCTACGAGAACAGGCGTTGGATTGGCGCGCGTTAGCCAAAGCGCATCTGGAAGCAAGTACGCAGCAGACATACGCTTCCAGGGTCAGACAATATTCGCAGGTCTGCAACTTGGCGCAGTTGGCGCCATTTCCTGCTTCGGAGCATTCTGTTGCAACTTGGATTTCGGTTCAAGTCGTGATGGGGTTGGCGTTCAATACGATCGCGACAGGAATGGCCGCCCTTGCCAAAACAGTGTGGCTTCAGCAAGGGGAGGATCTTGGGACGTGGACTGGCGTTCAGCAGTGTTTGGAAGCAGCAAAGAAAAAACTGGGGACAGGCACGCAGCAAGCGAAGCAGCCTTTTTCCTTGGACCAGCTCTGCAAGCTGGTCAAGGCGGCTGATGCGGTTTCATCGACGATTGGCGCTCGTGACGCCTTTGCTTTTTGCTTAGCTTTTTTCGGCCTGTTGCGAGTTTCTGAGCTCGTTTGTGTTCGCGCGGAACACTTAAAATTGGCAAGTCCAGACGGCCTTGAATTATTTCTACCGCAGTCCAAAACAGATACCCATCGGCAGGGGACATGGGTACGTTTGCCTCGACTGCCAGAAAGTTTAGCGGCAGTTTGTCCTGATCGGCGGGGGCGAGCGTATCTGCTGCAGTTACGCAGTGTTTTTGTGTTTCCGCTGGCGAGAAATGCGGCGAGACACCTCTCGCCTCGCGGTTTTGCTGACCGTGTTTCTGGGTACATCGCATCGGCTATGCCGGAAGTACCCCGCCACCTCTACGGCACTCATAGCCTACGCAAAGGAGGCGCCACGCTTATGAGTCAAGCAGGCGCCCCTGTGAGACAAATCAAAACACAGGGGAGATGGCGGTCGGATGCCGTCTTCCGATATGTTCTCGACACCGAGGCCGACGCCTGGCGAGAACTTCGCACACTCGCCCAACGTTTCGTGTTCGACGACTTAACGCGGGACAGGGCGACCTAGGCGTCGTTTTTTCGGGATAGAAATTTATTTCCATGCCTCCTGTGTTGCGAAGTTGTTTTTTTCTGAATGTGCCATTTTCCTTGCAGGGCACAAATCCGGATCCAAATCCAGAAAGTAGAGAAATGGTGCATGCAAATGGGACAGGCTGCTGTCTGTGACGAAATTTTCGATTCGATGTTGAGGATGGAAATTGGGGGTGATCGGGATTCCGATTGATTTCTTTTCCTGGATTGTAACCATGGTGTTTGGTTTCAAACAAACAATTGCATGTCTGCAATCGACTGTGTTTTTTTTCTGGCTGGATGTCTTTCGTTAGCCATCCTGTTTCCTTCTCCCTTTCGTCTCCACTACTCAATTGTCCTTCTCGAAGTCCATTCTTATCCTTCTTCTTTTAAACCACAAAAACTCCAAAGGTCTGGGCACCAAATCTCTTCTGTCATGGAGAGAACTGGAGTGAAGTTTACTAAGTTAAGGAAAGAGTGTCTTATTCGAGTGAGTGGCCAGTAACTTGAGTGGAGTGTAGGAGTGGAGATCAGGAGAAGGAGGCAAGAAGGGAGGCAGCAGCCAGTGCCAGCAAACTGGAGAAGAAAGGAACTGCAAAGCTGCAGTGGAGAAGTTGAGTCAGAAGGAGGTAACCTTATGAGACCATCCTTAAAGAAGTGAAGGTACATTGGATTGGTCTGACAAACTGGAATAGCTGATTGTTAAAAGCAAGCATGGAATCCATCTGTGGATGAATGGAAGTATATTGATTGGATCTGACAGGTTGGAATAACCAACTGTAATGAAAGCTTTATTTGAGAATTAAGTAAAGCCTGTTACAGGGGTTCATGTAAAGCGAACAAGAGCCTAAAATAGCTGCGGTTACTCATGACTATTCAGAGTAACGATTTAAGCAGCAAGAAAAACAAGCAAGGTAATTCTTGTTTTCCTTTTTGTTTTCCCGACCCTATCCCTCCCTGAGAGAACTGGAGTGAAGTTTACTAAGTTAAGGAAAGAGTGTCTTATTCGAGTGAGTGGCCAGTAACTTGAGTGGAGTGTAGGAGTGGAGATCAGGAGAAGGAGGCAAGAAGGGAGGCAGCAGCCAGTGCCAGCAAACTGGAGAAGAAAGGAACTGCAAAGCTGCAGTGGAGAAGTTGAGTCAGAAGGAGGTAACCTTATGAGACCATCCTTAAAGAAGTGAAGGTACATTGGATTGGTCTGACAAACTGGAATAGCTGATTGTTAAAAGCAAGCATGGAATCCATCTGTGGATGAATGGAAGTATATTGATTGGATCTGACAGGTTGGAATAACCAACTGTAAGCTTGCCATAACTGACACCTGAGGGTTCAGATGCCCATTTAACCAGAAAAAAGAAAATAGCAATCCACTAGGAGCATATAGGAAGCTCTGGATGGGCAGAACCAATCAGCAAATATTTTACAGCTTTCTTATATATCGTTTTTATGATTCTCAGCAATACCAAGAAAAAAGCCGACGACTCCAGACGTAATTTTTCCACATTATTGTTCCATGGCTTCAATGTTACGACATGCATAGCATGCTGCATTTTGTTGAGAACTCAAGATATTGAGCAGATCACCAGTTAGTGATGGGCCAGCTCTACTCAAGTCTACAATGCTCTTCTTTATGCTTGTCTGTCTCAAACAGCTTTCTATTACTCTTCAGAAATAATTCAATCCATTCCATGCTTTGTAAACCTTCCCCCCAAAAGACTGGGATCAAAAGCTGTGTGTGACTGACCCATGCAAGTTTTTAGAAAACTAACCGAAAACACACATAAACACAGAGATCCGGACCTACTCCTCTTGGCATCCCCACCCTTCCCTCAATCAACCTGGAGACTTCGACAATACAAATCCCACTGAAAATTTTACCACCTAAACAACCCCCCCAGTGCTCCATGAATCGATCCTATTTTCTCATATCAAAAATCCATTCATCTTCAAAATTCTGCTCCGGGGCCCAGCTCCAGGGTGCCCCTCTGGACCGAAAAGATTATATCTGGCTGGTTCGCCAGCAAACTCGCGACATCTGTTGTTGGCATTAACCTGTGTGCCAATCACGCTCAGATTGCATTTCAAATAAATAACGCAGGGATTGATTGTGCAACCACTAGAAACCCACCTGGATAGTTCCTCCATAACACGCTTCATATCGCACATCAACGTGAAAGGGACCTGCTCCACTATAGGATCCAAACAACACCCCTCAGGCAGACATTCCCTCAACGCGTCGATGGAGGAAGGCAGCTGGCTGTAATTGGTGGCCAGCAAGAGGGATGGACTCCGGGCGACCATCAGCGAAATGTTTGCAGATGGAAAGAACTCCCTCAAGCCGAGCTGCAACACCACTGAATGAGGGGGTCAGCGATTCTTCCCTCCATGTCCCCATGCCACACAACAATCCGAAACTGGATGGATGAATTCCAGCTTGATATTTCTGGAAAGCTGTAAAAAATTGAAGGCAGGGGACCCATCCTAAGCTGGAAAGTGTGGAGAGCTTGGAAAGAATATGCAGGAAACGGTCAAGATGGTGAACAGCATCCTTCTACAAAGGGTTACCACTCGAATGACGACGCCATCCAAATCGTCAATGAGCTGGAACAGCAGATCAGGTTGCAGTCGATCGACCCGAGTTCCAAGGTCAGGCAGCAGAGTCAGGAAAACCTGAACGAATTGATTGAAAGCTTAAAGATCCCCAAGACTTGACACATGATTGAAATTTCTAACATCTGCAGCCAGTAAGAATTGATGTTTTCTTTGGGTTTTTTTTTCTGGAGTCCCCTTGTTGCAAGGATAAATTTTTCTCTTGGACTTCCCTTTACAATTTTGGGGGGGTTTGAAAGGTCGGGGGTGGAGACATTGTTGCTAAGGAAGAACACGAATTTTAATTCAAACCTAGGTCAAGCACATATTCACAGATGGATATTTCATTCTTCACACTTGGTGTTGAAATTCAGGCCAAATGCAGTGAGAGAATCCACCAACCTCCAAACGATTTTCGAAATCCTCCTCCTTCAACGAGCTTTTCCTGGCCGCAGCCGATATCACTAATTTCCGGACCTGCTCCACACGCAGCGCGACGGAGTCCTCTGTCACGACGCGACCCATCAGCTTCCACGGTGGTGAGGGATCCCCCAGGTCGTTACCTTTCTTCGGCGCATCCTGGGCAGGAGCATTGCCTTTGGCGTCTCCGTAAAGCCTTGACCGGATTCGACCGGAGAAAAACCGGTCCAGCGAAGGCTTGGAGCGGGGGAGTTGCCGGCTGGCAAGGGATGCTCGAAAGGAATCCATCGATTCCGACTTTTCCAGTCCGCTTCGTGTTCGCAAAAAACGTGTCAGCCTTCCGTCATGGCTCGTAAAATTGCGGCGGACGTCGAGGAAACGTCTTGTGATAAGGAGCGTGCGTGAGGGGTCAGGTTGCGGATGTGAAACATTCGGATTGACCCGCCTCCGTTTCTTGCTTTCATTTCAGAGCAAGGTACGCTCGGCAAAGTGGTTCGTTTCTGCAGTGTTTCTGTGTCCGTTTTTGTACCCTCCAGCGACATCCCCGCATCCTGCCACTGTTTCTGTCGTCTTTTTGTGACAACGGTGAAAGAATTTTCCGAAACAAGCGTCAGAAAAATCTTTTGACACCGCCCTGGCGTGAAAACGCGTTCGCAGGAATGGACCCGTTGTTTCTCACGTTCCGGAACGATGCTCTGGAGCGTGGCTACCGAAGTCACCTCCTGCGTGGCGCATCGAACTACAAACGCAGCGCCGTGGGGATGCTGCTTTTTCTGCGCACTGTGGTGATCGTCGTCACCCAACCGACGGGAGACGTCAAAGCGGCATTGTGCAGCGCTGCCCCTCTCGCAGAACTCCTGTTTCGGAACAATATCTCGGAACCAGTTCTGGAAAAGTTTGCCCCCCTGATCCAACTCGCGTTTGGGTAAGACTCCCTGACATTGAATCCAGAAAAAAATATATATATTTTTCTTAAAGATTGCAACTCCCATCCTGAATCTTTTCTTTTTTTTAATTCTGAATTCGACAAGTTAAATGTGAACAGTTTTTCATCCCACCGTATGAACAGAAAACAAAAAAAAACAAGTGTTACTTTCCACCACCAGGTGAGCACCAAAGTGAGTTCCAAATTCTCTTTTCAAATTTTCTTTTCTTTTATTCGCTTCCCTCCATGTGTAGATTTGCGCATTCATTCTTGGCTCTTGGTGGCGCTGCCTCCGCAGTGATGATGTACCCAGACTCCACTAAAATCGCCCTGGTGGTGGGATTCACCACGACGCAGCTTTTCACCATGTGCTGGTATCGACTCAGACTGGCACACCAAGTGTTGCTGAACACAGTCACTGTGATCTTGGGACTGACAATGTACCTGGATCCAATCTGCACTTCGGTCGATGCTATGGGATGGAGTCCGCTCATGGCAGATTGTGTCTGTCGGGTGGATCGGTTTCTTGGAGGAGTGATGTTGGGGACTGGGGGTATCGATTCGAAACAATGCCGGGACCTCGGCGTGCTGGCGTGTCGTCAGGTGGGATGTGTTTTTCTTTGTTTGTTTGTTTCTTTCTTTCTTTTTTTTTTGAAGGGTAAGAATCAATGGAGATGTTACCACGAATGAGAGAATGTGTGTGTGTGTGTGTGTGTGTGTGTGAAAACAGCTTTACTTGTTTGTGCATATATTCTTGGGCGTGTTCGTTTTCTCCTGTTGGTTATGGCGCAACGAGAAGAAACATAGAATACATTATGTCAAACATCACCAGCATCAGAACCAGGACCAGCAAATCATCGCCGAAATAATCAACAGCACGGATGGCTGCGGTGTGGGGTTTCTGGAATGCGTGTATGCTTTGATCCTCTTGTGGCAAGGCCTCATGGTTTTAACGTTGATGGAATCCCGGCCGTGAGAGGGGGGGGGGGGGGGGGGCGCGATGTTGCAATGCCGTTGAACACAGAAAAAAGAGGGAAACTGTGTCAAATAAACTGTGGAAAACAGCATACGATTCATGACGAAAAGAGAGGAAGAACAAAACAAAACGAAAAGGAAGAGAAAAAAAAAAAGAAAGGGACTCTTTGATCTCGTCACAGATATAGACTTAACTTTTTTTGTGTGAAAAAAACGGGGATTTTTGAGAGGGGAGACATATTTCTGTCTGTGTATTTATACATAACTCAACTGGGGAGGGTGGTTGGGGATAGTTAGACAAGGAACATTGTGGGGAAAATGAAGAGTGATTGGGATTGGACATGCTTTCGATGCCCTCAGGGTGTATTTGTAACCATTGAAGTGTGGGTGGTAGAAAAACTACGGGCAGAGATGGAGGGGGAAATGAGAATCGGAAAGACGATAGTAGAAAAAGAGATTGCCCGGTTTTCTGGGGAGGAAAAGATGTCTGTAGTTTATGCGAGTGCTGGGCTGCTTCATAAAGCATGTTGGGTCTTTTTTTTTTTGGAGGGGGGGGGGGGGGGGGGGAAGAGGGTTTGGAGAGAATGTTTTCCTCTGCAGCTGTTCGTCCCTTATCCTGTGAAGGGGAAACTCAAGAGATACAAGGCTCCTTCCGTGCTTCTTTTTTTTTTTGTGTGTGTGTGGTGGTTCTTGTAAACAGACCGATTGAGATTCCTGTGCTAAGCAGTGCGCGAACAGGTTCATTACATGTTTTTCATGAGGTTGGGAGAAAAAAACACAGCTTTTGCAGTTGCAGGTGATCGATCGATTTTTTAGGTTCATGAGTTGGTGGACTGGTAACCTTCCATGTGTTCCTTCCACAAATACCCAACTTTTCCCTTCTGAGTGAATCTTTTTTATTTGGCTTTTGCAGGCGATGGAGATTGGGTAAGATTGGGTGGGACAGGATCGTTGAGTATTCTCGTTTTATCCCTCCACCTGGATCCCTTTCACAAACACTAGCTAACTTCCTGCTATGAAACCCACTAGAATCGACTGGCAGATTTTAGAGTGATGAGTGATAGATTCTGGTCAGAGAGTCAAGATCACTCAGAGTTTGAAAGGGAACAGTCAGGTGATTGTGTTGATATTTATGGTGGATTGGGAAAGAGGAAGTTGACCTTGTCTTTCGAACAGATTTTTGACAAGTGTGAGAACCAGTGTTTTTTTTTATCAGTGCTCAGTTTTTGAAAGTTCAAAAACAGGGTTTCATTGGTCTTCAACAATCAGCCTGGATGTAGTATTGTTCGTGGAACTTGGTTCCAACATGGTTATTTTTGGCTGTAAAATTTTGAAAATTTTGAACATTTTACTGCTACATAAAGAACATTATGCAAGTTCTCTATTTGTTTTGTTTATACCAGCCAATAGCATATTTCTGTGCCAAGGGCATCCTTCACCACAGAATCCACAGACGCACTCACTTGGCAAGTTTTTTCAGAACATTTCTATCATCAAATTTTACACACTTTCCCCCGAAAGAATCTGAGTCTGAGCATCAACATCGCATAGCTGTGAATCTATTTTCCAAGACCAAAAATCAACAGAACCTTTTTCCACACATCCTTGAATCTTTTGCGACACTCTTCAACAACTCCCCAAGCAAGGCTAGCATTTTTTTTTTTCACCATCTTTTTTTTCAGTCTATCACTAGACTCTTCCCACGATTTGACCGGTGGGGCTTTTTGACCTGTTTTTTTTTCATCAATTTTTTAGCCTATCACTAGACTCTTCCCACGATTTGACCAGTGGGCCTTTTTGAACTTTTTTTTTTCCTCCTCTTTTTCCATCAGCCCGTTTGCTCAAGGCTCTTCCCACAGCGGTGACAATTTGCTTTCGTGGGGTATGTTCTCGCTTTCCTTTTTTTGCCTCTTGTTCTCTGTTCTCTCTTCCATGGTTTTCGAAAACTCGCTTCTTTTTTTTCCCTATACAATCCCACCATTTTTCAAGAAACAAGAGCACGTATGAATATTGAAAAACACCATCCCAGGAAATGAATCAGGTGTTAATCGAAAATTACAGTTAGAAATTCATTTCTTTTATGTCATTTAAATTCTAAATGTAATTTTCGATTAACGACTGTGATTTTTTCAGCAACACTGTCGCTGGAACATCACTATTCACTTTTTCAGACAAACACCAAGCAATAATAGGTACAATGACAAAAACATTCTGCAGCAAGGTTTTGGCATGCACTTCTCGCTGTTCACTAAAACTTTTCCAGTTTTAGTGAACAAAGGGATGGCACTACTGACCTTAATTCACCCCGCTGGATCCACCAGCATCAGCTCCCTTGTTTGGAATCTGCAGCTCATTGAACACCCTCGTTTCATCGATTTTGATCCTCTTGTCGGCCTGCAAGTGCGAATTTCAAAACCAATCAATGTTGAATCACCTGTAGTTGTTTTACTTCACTCGCTATGTTTTTTTAAACAAGTGTGCCACCAGTTCTCTTAAGGGACAAATTTGATTCAATCGCAACAGGTCTGCAACATGCAAGCAAGGATCAACCCATTACCACTTCATAGCCCTCCGCGTTTTCAGATTTGACCTCCTTGACGGCAGTTTTGATCTTCGCCTTTCCATCTCGAGCCTCTTTTCCAGCCAAAGCAATCGTTCCACTTCTTTTTTCCTGCGTGAACCCAAAAAAAGCACTTTGAAGCATGCTCCAAGGATTTCCAGTTTATCATTTAGATCTTTCTCAGCAAATTAGTTCAGCAGCACAATTAGTCGGCCAATGAATCCTCGAAAACAAACACAGCACCAGGAAGCATTCCCACGAGGACATGGTTTGATCCAAGCAATGTGAAGTTGATCGGATGCATACCGATTTTCGGCGCTTTACTCCATCTTCAATTCGTGGCCATGATGATTGTGCGCTCGATTTCAGTTGTTCAATCAAAGCTTTGACCCTGTTCCTTTCTTTCTCCAGCGACATCCACAGGCTTTTTGCCGATCTGTCAGACTCATCGAGCTTGATCTTCTCTTCCTGGGCATTGTCCTCAAGTTTTCTCAAATGGTCCTGACTGGCAGTGAGGGCTGCTTCCAGCTTGCTGATCTTCTGGCAGCACTCTTCAATGACCTTCTCCAAAGTGGATTTGATCTGTTCAGCTCTGCCACACCACCACTGCAACAGCCGAAATTGTCGTTTAGCATCGTTGCAGAACAAGAAGTAAGAATACCCAGCAGAAAAGCACCAAAAAAAAGCAGCAAGCCGATGGAAATCTCGACTGTTGAGGATGCACATACCACAGCTTTCTTCTCTTGCTTCCAAGCAACCAGCAGAATTTCCAGCTTATCTTTCATGAAGCGCCCGGCTTTCTTTTGCCATGTCTGTAAAAATAACCAAGGAAATCAGTTTGGATGGTTGCATATGTTCTGCATAGACTTCACAACACCACATTGTCCAGCCAATGCACAGGAAACCAATTTTTTGAAAATATTTTCAGCGAACCAAGCACCAGTGCACAGGCCAAGGTATTCATCCCCCAATTCAGTCGATATTATCGACTCTGTGGAGTCGTAACATCTCAATTTACTGTTGCTATTTATTGTTATTTATTGAGGCTAGATTCATAATGGGGGCGGCATCATCATTGTTCAATAGATCTCTAGCAAATGCTCTAAGAGAAATAGTTGGGAAGGTGTCGCACACAATGAAGTTCCCCATTTTTGGCGTATGCAAACCGCTGAGTGGGGATGTTTCTGTATGTTTATCATTGTTTTGACTGGAGATCATACCTCCGATTCCTTCTTGGTTTTTTCCAGGTCCTCCTTCAATTCGCCGATCAACTTGTCTTGCTCCAGCTGCCGTTCCTTTTTTGAAACAAAATAAGATACAAAGGCATGGCAGTTGTCAGATTCCGAGCAATGAGTGAAACAAGGATGAACAGCAATGAGCAAAACAGGCAGAATTTTCAGAGACAAAGTTTGAAAAAAAACAAGCAGCGATCGAATTGATGATTGGAAATGCAAACTGACCTCAGACTCAGCCAATTTGGTCGACAGCTCTTTGATCTTCTCGTCCTTTTCATCGTTGGCTTTCTTGAGGTCGCCACATCTGGTTTGATATTTCTGAGGAAAATAAACACCCAAGGTTTTCACGACACATTCAACAGAATTTGGTACTAATACTAGAATTTCATTTTATTAAAATTTTGTTAATAAAATTGATACATCCAAGATGAAAGAAACATGAAAGCTGACACAAACGGGCTGCTCCTTCTCGGAGCTGGCCAGCGATCGAAAAGAAATGCAAATTAAACTCCATCCAGAAAATTAATGAAAGATTCAAACAGATTTTTTCAAGAAAACTGGGCATGGGTCTTACGCAACACATTCAAAGAACTCTTCACAAAATGAACCAAGTCTTTATTTATTTATTTTTCAATGAATAAATACTCGCCTCGACATCGCTCCAATATACATCCGCCAACTGCTTGAGCATCAAACATTTTTCTTGGCTGCCTTCCAGTTTTTTTTGCAAGCCCTACATTTCCACAAAAATTCAATAAAAAGTTGAAAATAATAATTAAACAAAAAAAAAAAACTCGATAAAACTCTCTTACCTTGAAATTTTGTTGAATTTGTTGCACCCTTTCAAGCAACCCGTTTTTTTCACCGGTGATGCTTTGGTTCTCTTCACGCTCGGCCGCAAGCTCCTTTTTCTTCTCCACCAAATCGCAGTGGAGGCACAAGATAACCCCACACGCAATGACCAGCAAAAACTGGGTCAAAGCGAGGTAGCACCACTGCCACACACCGCTCCACTAGTGGTACAACAAAACACATCGACTTTTTCAGTGAAACGTCAGGTGCAGTTCCGACTCTTTTGCGTCAATATTCATATATTTCCCTGCTGTTTTATAAGAAATGATGCTCGAAAAAAAGGGAAAAAAATAACAGGTGGTATTGTTGACAATAAGACACCCCATTCCTTTTCTTTCGTCTTTTCTTTTTTCTATGCGTGGAAAGAGGAAATTGACTGCATTTCAGTCAAAGCAGGCTGGCAGGCGCCTGAATCAAATTTTCAAGTGACCACTGCATTGGCCAAAATTGAATTATACTCATTCAAAAACATATTTACATTCCATATTTCAGTGTGTTATCCCAAATTGCTAGTCAATAGACAGTGACAGCAGTTAAAAAAAAAGGGGCATTGGTGCTGTTCAGTTCTGGCTGTTCTTTTTTTTATATATCTTTTTACACTTATACTCTGGCTATTGCTGGTGGTCAAAATTTGATTGTCAAAAACATCAGCAAATATCGCAATCAGTTGTTAGGGTGTGCTGCAGCTGCCCGACCAAGGCCATTCAAAATTCATTTTTCAGGCAATACTTATGTCTGACATGGATGTGCTCGAATCTCAAAAGATTCCTGCACTTAAAGTTAATTTTTAACTGTTGGTTGGGGTGATTTAAGTCAAGAGGGCCACCTCTCTTCTTCCTTTTCCAAGGTTTTACTGGGAAAATTTTTTCAGTGCTTCAAGTGTAAGGTTATTTGGGAAGTTAAAAAATGCCTGCACAGTAACAGATGGGTTATGCTTTGAGATATACATTTTTTTGGGGGGGTGTCCTTTGCCATATCTATGCAGCTGACCACCCCCCTCCCCTGGACTCCAAGATGATATGGCAGTTGTCGAATAACCGTAGCTTTCAGAAAAAACCGCAACGAAAACGTCGCCTCGGACTCTACCATGGTAGAGTATTGGCCAATACTTCTCAAGGTTTCATACATCACAATTCTGTTATGATCTGCTATTTCTCGACAAACACTGCGAGTGGACGAGCAATAACGGGATCAACAAACACAGCAGATCTGTTGGTTCTAGCCTTAAAAACAAAGACGGGATCATCACCTCGACTTCGACGAACCATCCGCCCCACGCCACGACGCACAAACCGAACATCGCGCGAACGAAGGACCGCCAATGCTCCATTCCTCCTTCGATAAGGTAGGCACAAACGCAAACCTATCCGCACTCAAGAAAGTCGCACTCGAAAACAAAAAACGCACTCTCAACGCACGGTAAACTGGCAAAGGAATACCTTTCCGTTGGTACTCAAGTGCTATTGCGGCTTGTCTGACTGGAACACAATGAACGGGAAAAATTGGGTTAATCAAATCTATTTCCTTCTTTTCTGCGATATCATTGAAAATATCCAGTCGCCCTTTGTCGTTTGTTTGTTTGTTTGTCAGGATATTTCAACGTTGTTTCTTGTGGTTGTATATACATATATGTTTACACCAAAGGTTGATATTTTTCTTCTTCCAAGATGTTTTCACAACTTGCAGATCAATTTTAATCATTGCAATATGATTGCACTAATTTGCACATATCTACCTGAACATCGATCGACAGCCAAGAATACAAAGGGGAATATTGTATTAGTCGGGGGTGCCTTTTTTTTTAGAGGTCGTCAGGAGGGAATAGCAAAAGATGTTTTTTTTTTTTTTTCATCAAAATGTGAAGTAATACATATATTTTTCAACATACATGTGGGGACAGAACCACCACATATACAGTAATACGCAAATCTTTTCGCGCTACCTTATTTTCGCGCGCGGACCAAAGCACGAAAATAAGGTAGGCGAAAAAAGAGCAGGAACGAAAATAAAGCAGGCGCGAAAATAAAGCATGAACGAAAATAGAGTAGGAGGAAAAATCTCTGGTTGACATTTAAGGCGGTGTTGCAAACATGGCTCGGGTTCGTTCGATCGAGCTGTCCGCTGACGGCGACTCAATGGACTTTGGTGGTCTTGAGGCGCGATTGTAGAACAGTTTTAGGTAGTCTTTCGCGTCTACATTTCTTTCTCGCCATGCATTTCTTTCGCGCCTGCTTTATTTTCGCGCCTGCGTTATTTTCGTGCCCGTCTTTGGAAACGAAAATAAGGTAGGCGAAAAAAAAGACTAGCGATCCTAAAGCAATGTGAAAGATTTGCGTATTACAGTATATATATTCTCACTCTCCCAACACAGGTAGCCCAAAACCGAAAGTCCACCACGGCTTCCTATCACCAAAATATGATTCTACGACTTCCAACAGCACCTCCCACCACCATCAGCAGCAAACAAATTCTTCTCAAGATAGTTTTCCGAATGTGGAAATGGTTTTCTGAAAGAGAAAAAAAAAAGGGTGCCCTGAAACCCTGTAAAAAAGACCGCCATTTCCTCCCAACAAAAACACCTTCGGTGACTCGCCGTGAAGCAGCAAAATCAAAACAAACACCAAGTTGATCCGTCAAATCCTGAACGATCGGCATAAAAAAATGTCATGCCAAAGAAAAACAACCAAAAAGAAAAGCAACACGGATACAAAACGGAAAAATCAAACTGAAAAACAAACAGAATAGAGCAAAAACTGCCAGATAAGTTTTAAAAGAAAACCTCGTGTATGACCTTGGCATAAATTCCATAAAAAACCCGTACAACAAATAAATCAGGACATAAACATGCGAAATGTCAAACAAAAAAAAATCCCAACACATTCTATCGAGCATATGCAACTTTTTCTTTCTCTGTTTTCCCCCCAATTGTCCAGAATATGATGTGCAGATTTTTTTTCTTTGTAGATCCTCTCCCACCCTCCCCCCCTCCCCCCCTCCCCCCCCCAAAAAAAAACGCCCATGATATGCTTTTTCATATATATTTTCTTCTCTTCGATGGACCCCACATTTTCGACACAAAAAAAACCCCAAGAAAAACCCCAACTCGGAGTTTTGTTTTTCTTTTTCCTGTCTTTTCTCACCAAACCAACACCGTCATTCATTATCGATCTCAATGATGCGTGGTCATAAACACGCAATCCAACACAGCAGCACTGCCTCGTCCATTTTCTCAAAAAACATAAAGAAAAAAAAGACAACAAAAAACAAAAGCTGCGCCATAGACCAAAAATGCAGGAATATAACAACAAAAACACTTGTGAATATCCTCCAAGTGCACATTCTTGCCGGCTCTCAAATTCTTTTTTTTTTTTTTTTTTTTCTTTTTTGATTTTCTCTTGCCCCTCAAAATGCTTTCTGGGGATTCATACAGACAGCGAGAGTCTCTGACTCTCAAAGCACGTGTTTGACTTGGATGGAGCGGACGACTTCGCTCGGTTCTGGGCGAATGTCGCTCACCACTACAACAAGGTCTCCGCTGTCCACCAGCTTCCGGACCTTCAAAAACCTGGTTTTCAGGTAGAAAAAAAAACAACATGACACATGAATTTAAAAAGAAAAGAAAACAGAGTCGATCTCCAAACCATCGTGGCAAAAAAATAAAGCTACTTTCAATTTCATCCATTGAAGGAGAGAAGGGGGGGGGGGGGTGGGGTGCACACATACATAAGGAAACCCATGCAACAATGACACTCAATTCAACCTTCACCTGGAGCTATTGAATTGGAGAGAAAATCGAAAACATATTCGGGACGACTGAAGAGGAAAAAAGAAATGACATCCTAACACAGGCCATTTGTAGCAGTTACTGCCACTGTTTTTTTTTTGTTTTTTTTCTCTCTCTTCTGTTCTTTCCAAAAGATTAAAAAAAATTGATGCCACCATGTCTGACCTGAAGGTTCGAGTGATGTTGTCTTCTGGGGAGCCGTCGAAACTCATCCGGAAAGGCGTCACTCCCCATCTCAAGTTCATTCTGCGTCGAACGGACTGTCGATCTGATCCACACAGAGAAACATCAATCAGAACCCCCCAACCATTCAATTATCATCAGCTTTCCAGGACTTCTGCTCCACAACAAAGATTTTAAGATGCACAAGGTTTCCGGGAGGGGGTCGGGGGAGCTCACCGGCAAATGCAAAGATTGGGCACTCTGGTCGGAGTCTTGAGAGAAAATTCGCCATGAACCCACGCCTTGTGACAACGAATATTGCACTTGCCTGGAAGATACCCCCCAAAACAAATACCATTACAACTGAAGCAACTCAAAAAGATTTAAAAAATTAGGTCGTGTGAAATTTCGTTCCAAAAATACTGCAGAGGCGAAACTATCGATCACCTGCACCACTCCTCCACCTGGGCTGAAACCGATCGAAGAACATCCAGGGATTTGTCAGGGTAATTTCCGGAAGCCGATTCACTGCACAACATAAGGCCATCCGCCCTTTGCCTCACCACATCAGCCACATCAGCAACCTGAGTAAAACAAGACATCCATCCAAACCACCTTGAAAACAGTTTGCCCAATGTGATCATTCCGCACCTCCAGGAAAAAAAAGACACTGATCAAGAAAGGGATTGGATTCAAACGATAAAAAAAATTCATGTGGGTGGGGATGGGTACCTCGCCTCTGGTTGGGATGGGGTTATCGATCAGGGATTGAAGGAGCTACGATGACTGGCTTTCCCAGCTCTCGACCCTTAATCACAATCTCCTTCTGCACAGAAGGCACCTCATCCAAAGCAATTTGAGCACCTGAAAAAAAATATATATATTCCATTTATATACGCAAATCACATATTTTCGAAAGCCACACGAGCAGTATTGCCACAGGTTCGACTTTCATTGCCGAAAAAAGTCCTACCCAGATCTCCTCTGGCCACCATCAAGCCGTCGGAAGCCCTCGCATTGGAGTCGAGGTTTGGCAGCGAGTCTACGCTCTCGATCTTGGCAATGATCTGTGTTGCACAACATCCACAGAGGACCATATAACAGCCAAATCAGCTGGGAAATCCTTGGGGGGTAAAGAGGGTTTTGGGGACTTCCCCTCAAAAAATAGTGGAGCAGAGAAAAAGCAAGCAAAATCTACCTCCATGTGATCGCCTCCGTTTTGCCTCTTGATGTAGTGCGACAGATTCTCGATCACTTCAGCGGACTTGACGAATGAGATTGCGATGAATTCGACCATGTTTTCGATGGCGAAATCGATGTCTTGCCAATCCTGAAAGTCAAAAAACAGATTTAGCCCATTCTGACATCCGGACAGCATAGTTTGCCTTGTGGAAAACCACGAAAGCCGTTAAAAGTCGCCAGGGACGGTTGCTATGTGTGACATGGGGAGGGTTGGTTTAGGCTTTAGTTTAGTCAGACATGGGAGTGTCCCTGGCGACTTTTAACGAGATGTTAAAACCACAGAGGTATTAGCCATCAGCCCAAATCACGAATCGTGGAAGAGCTTCGTAAGGGGTTTCGGATTGCTCCGATGCACTATATTGTATGCTATTTTTTAGCCATCAGTTAGTTACCTTGACAGTGACAACGGAGAGGTTTACATTTTGACCACGAATGAGGTGACCGGTTCGCTTGAACGTCAAGTTGGCTCTGGACAGAATCAAACCCGGGTCGATGCATCTGCAGTGAACGTCTGGGCCTGCCTTGTCGATAACTTCCAACAGCACCATCCCACCATCCACCACCACCTGATCACCAACCTTCAAAAAATACGAAAACGACAATTATTCAAAGATTCAACATCGGTTTCCCGGAATACCAGCTGCTGGTTCACCAGCTGGCAATTTATTAAATAAATGACAGTACAATGAAGATACGTCCAACTCTAACTTCAACAGCTGTTTTCGTTGCGGGGAAAAAAGTGCAAACATCATCATGGAAGCCATGTTTCACTGTCACATGGTGCAGCTTAGTTTTTTGTTCTTTTCGTCTATACCTCGATATCGTAAATGAATGCATCATAGCTGACCCGAACACCCGATCGAAGTAGGGTGGATTACGGACAGTGAAGGTCACTTCATCGGCCACCTGTGAAACGCATAGTCAAACAACCTTGCACTCAAATTGGTGCACGTCAAGGCACCACAAAAAAAAGTCAGGGAGGTTGTGGAGTGAAAAACAACATTCTCTCTCTGCTTGTTTATTCCTCAAGTATTATTCTTATTTAATTGATTTAATTTTTTAATTTTTTTTTTGGGGGGGGGGGGTTTGCTCTTTGTTGAAGATTGAAGCCATTGATTAGTTAGGGTCGAAACAAGTTATTATTAGCCACACACTCACTTAAGCCCTCCTGGGATTGTGCAGCAATGAAATATGGACTTCGCTGCCTTCAGTATCCAGCATCACCGCCACAGAGTATCTGCAGCACCATAATCCATTTAAGAAACAAAAATTCCAACCAGGGCTTCTACCAGTCCTTGTTGGGACGTTTCTTCAGCACTGGTTCGCATGTGCATGTGGAAAAAAGATATCAGCATCTTTATCCCCAATAGAAGCCTTGGGACGGCTTCTTCATGGGTAATCATTTATTGCTTTTTTTCCCCACGCTCACCCTTTTTCTTGGTTCATCTTTCGAATCCTCTTAATCACAGTTCTGTGCCAGTCCGGGGTGGCATGACACATGTTCAAACGAGCGACATTCATCCCGTTGCGAGCCAGTTTCTCCAGCATTTCGGGGCCTCTGTGGCAGGGCCGATGGTGCAAATGATACGAGTTCTTCGGGTGCTTCTGACCCCTGTTTCATCCACACATCCAACCCTAAAGGAAAAAATAACCCGAGAAATATACATGCACAACAAAGATGCATGTCATTTTCAAGAATGGGGGAGGGAGGCAGTGGTCATTCATTCTCTGACTGCATGCTTGCAAATGATGGGACATGTTGTGTTGGGATACTGGCGGCGTTGAAAAGAGAATTTCGTTGAATCTCTGCTGGAGACAGGGATATCCGTGTTCAAGATGAGATTCTGTTTCCCCAGGCGGGCCAGCAGGGCGTGGTCGTCGACGACGTCGTGGACTATTCTCTGCGGGTTCGAGGAAGCGCACGCACCCTGGGCGTCACTTTTCGCACCGAAAAGTAGTCGGTCTGAATCCTTTCGTTTTCTTTTTCGTCCTGGGACGTCACAGAGTTGTGCACACCGTTTTCTTTCAGCTCTTTCTGCAAAACAGCATCGACCTCCAAATCGCAGCCGGTATCCTGGGGCTCTGCCCCAGGATACACTTCAGTTCTGCATAATCTATCTTGTAGACTGAATGTTCCTCATAGTTTGTGGCGCAAGTTTTTCCACAATCTACACGAAACAACATTTTCCTTCCAGATCGCCGCTTCCAGCCTACATGAGTTCTACACCACTTCGACACCAAAGATTCCAATTCGATGTTGGTTGGTTGGTTTTGTTCACCAAGTAGGAGACTTGAACATTTCACCACTTTTGGGTGGCCGCCATGTAATTCCATCTTCGTTCATTTTGTGGGAATTGATTTCATATCCTTGCATATTGGCTCCCCCCAAGGTTGAAGGTCACATCCGCGAGGACCCGTAATGGAATGGCCGACAACAGCTTCGCACGAACGTTGGTACACGACGAGTTGTCTTGGCGGGGGCACCACGTTTCGCCAGTCCAAGTCGAAGCCACGATAACTGCGAATCTCACCCGACCCTCACCCAACAAAAGTCGACGAACAAAGCAAAGAAACGGCAGTCGCTCTTCGCGCCACCTGTTTTCGAGAAACTCGTCGAACCGGTGGGAAAAACTCGACGAACCACGTCGTTCGGTCGGGATATATATCGACGTGTCGCTGGTTCGTTTTCCGAACACACACGCACAGCCAGGTTCGCTTGAAGCGAGAAAAAGGTCGCAGGAAAAACGCGAGAAGTCTCGTCGTTGAACGAGCGCGCAGGGACGTCGGTGGATGGGAACGGTGAATGGCAACCGGAATGGTCGCGGGTCTAACCCGATGTCAACCGCCGTTGACGTTCCGCACAGCAGAAATGTGACGCAGGACAGGTACAAATCAATTCTCGAGGAGCTTCTATATCTGTCGGGCGATGCTGGCCTGTCTGAGAGGTTTCTTGCGTCCTCGTTCAGGCTTGGAGCTGATTGAAACGAGTGTGTGTGGTGTGTGTTTATGCGGGTTTCTGGAACAGCAGCTCGGAAGGAAGTTGGATTCCGAAAAGAGCCCCCAGTATGACTGAAAACGTCAGTGGCTTCGTTGCGAGGCTTGGGGGAGATAAGCCAATCTACAGGTGTGCAAAAAAACATCAATAGGCAGAAAACAAATACACTCCATTGTTACCAGTAAACCAAGGAAAAGAGCCTACAGCCATCCAGAGAATATTTTAGGAATGGAGCATGCAAAGAGAAAAAAAATGGGAAAGCACCAACAACAATAATTATGTCATGGGGCTGACATGCAGGATTCCTGGCCGAATTTCTGGCAGAGGGGTTTCACCATTCTTTTAAATTTGGGAAAAGAATTTGGATGTTGAGGGTGGTTTGGTGGAACAGGATCCTCGTGGCAAACAATGGGCTGGGTGCTGTCAAGTTCATGCGGAGCGTTCGATCTTGGGCATTCAACTCCTTTGGCAGCGATAAGGCTATTTTTCTGGTTGCGATGGCCACCCCTGAAGACATCAAAATTAATGCCGAACATCTGCAATTGGCTGATCAATTCGTGGAGGTGCCAGGGGGGACGAACAACAACAATTATGCAAACATTTTGCTCATCCTCCAGACTGCTGAGCGGGCTCAAGTGGATGCCGTTTGGCCTGGATGGTGAGTGAACCACCCTCATCTTCGATTTGGGAGGAAACAGAATAAAAAAATAAATAGTATTTATATACGTAAATGTGAGTAAAAAAAGATAGAATTCGACACATGCCAACAGATATTGGAATGATTTCTTTTCTAGTCGATCACAGTACCTCGCTTTTCCACAAGGAATTGGACGAACTAACATGATTTTGACCATCGACATGCTCTGACCATTGCGATGTGTTTGTTGGATTGCTTAGGGGGCATGCTTCAGAAAACCCAGAACTGCCTTCCGCGTTGTCGAAAACATCCACTGGAATTCGATTTCTGGGGCCCCCTGCTGCTGCGATGGCCGCCTTGGGTGACAAAGTCGGCTCAACGATTCTTGCACAGGTGCTGGAATGAGTAATGAGGTCGATATGAAATCCTGGTGATGGAACCACCAACACAAAGTCCATGAGCAAACAGAAAGGCATCACGTTTCGACAATCAACCACAAGAAACAAGAATTGATCTGTTGGAGGAAACCCTAATGATCTCCAAATTCTTTAAAATTTGAAAAACGCCGAGTTGTTGTTCTTGTTCTGATGGAAAAAAATAGGCTGCTGGAGTTCCGACTCTGCCGTGGAGCGGGTCCGGGGTGTCGATATCATTCGAAGAGTGTGGTGGAGTGATCCCCACCCCTGTGTATGAAAAAGCCTGTGTTAAGACTGTGGACGAGGCTCTGGAGGCTTGCGCCAACATCGGGTACCCTGTGATGCTCAAGGCATCATGGGGAGGAGGGGGCAAAGGCATCAGAAAAGTGGTTTCTGACGAAGAGGTCAAAATGGTGTTCAAACAGGTAGGGAACCCATGCCTAGACAAAACGCTCGCAACGATTTGTGGATGGGTTTGAAGTGGGAGTGAAAAGAAAAAAAAAATGAAAAACATTGAACAGCTGATCGAATGGCATGTTTGCTTGTCGATCTTTTCAAGCGTTGAAGAAAAACGAAGGATGGGTAGGAAGCAGTGGAGCATATATTGATGTTTTGTCTGTGGCTGTTATCGATCCAGGTGCAGGGGGAAGTCCCTGGGTCCCCCGTATTTGCCATGAAATTGTCGTCGATGTGCAGGCATCTGGAGGTTCAGCTGTTGTGTGACATGCATGGCAACGTGGTTTCCTTGTCGTCCAGGTCAGACTCGAGTTTTTCCTTTCGTTCCAAAATCACATTTTTGACTTGAAGATCGAAGTATGGACATCCACACGATTTTCATATCGCTTGCTATTTTTTTTTAACGGTGATATTTTTTAAACGGTGTTTTTTGCCCTTGCAGGGATTGCTCCCTTCAGCGTCGACACCAGAAGATTGTCGAGGAAGGTCCAGTGAACGGAGTCGACCCCAGCTTGCTGCAGGAAATGGAAAAGAGTGCCAGAGCTTTGGCAAGGGCTGTCGGTTATGTTGGGGCTGCGACGGTGGAGTTTCTTTTCAGCATAGTGACGAAAACTTACTGCTTTCTGGAGCTCAATCCCAGACTCCAAGTGGAGCACCCCGTGACAGAGGGTGTCACTGGAGTGAATTTGCCAGCTTGTCAGGTAAAGAGAATATGAAATGACGGTGCCAAAAAAATCTGTGAGTAAAAAATGTCTTTCGATGTATTGAATTTTGTTGGATCATCCACAGTGTGGAGGGTTGGTTGCTTTTCATGTGTCTGACAGTGGGTCGTCCTGAAATTTGATGGAATTTTCAGGTTATGATTGGCATGGGTATCCCTTTGGGTGGCATTCGCGACATTCGGGCCTTGTACCGGAAAGATCCAAAAAGCACTGACAAAATCGACTTCGAAAACGAAACTCAGAGGCCTCCGGAAGGTCATGTTGTGGCTGTGAGGATCACATCGGAAAATGCTAATGATGGATTCAAGCCGACGTCAGGTGTGCCGCTGAACTCAAAACCACTTGCCCTTCTCCACAGCCTTTGCATTTTCAGGATTTTTTTCGTCAGCTTGTTACATATATTGGAACAAAAATAAATAAAAAATGACAGACAGGATGAATATTCTTACATCCTGTCTGCCATTTTTTTATTATTATTCAAATCAGTGAGTGGGTGCATACGTCTGCAAACTGTTATGATGCAAATTTAGTCTTGCTTTTTTTTGGTTATCAGGAAGGATCGACGAGCTGCTCTTCAGGCCGACCCCCGAAGTGTGGGGTTATTTCTCAGTGAAATCTGGAGGCGGTATTCACGAGTTTTCGGATTCCCAGTTCGGCCATTTGTTTGCGAAAGGAGCCAACCGGGACGAGGCGATTCGATCCATGGTTGTGGCGCTGAAGGAAGTGAAAATCCGTGGCGAAATCCAAAGCACCGTGAAATATGTGACCGATATGATCCAGGATGCCGACTTCTTGGAACAAAGAATTCACACTGCATGGCTCGACAACAGGATAGCAGCTCAGGTACTCGATTAAACAAGTGAAAGGGGCAAAACTCCATGTCCGGAAAAACCGGATGAAATAGGACTGGGGAGCTGGCTCCTAAGTTTTACCCCTCTCTCTTTTACTCATCGTGTTCTTTTGCTGTTGTTCTATTTTTAGATCCCTGCTGGTCGACCTCCTCGTCACTTGGCCCTGATGTCTGGAGCGATCGTGAGCGCCATGGAAACCTTTTCCTCCCGATCGGCAGATTACCTGGAGCTTCTGGGCAAAGGCCAGATTCCCCCTTCTTCCCTGAGTCTCACTCATTTCGAAGATGACCTCGTTCTAGAGGGAATGAAGTACTCCATTTCGATCGCAAAACAGGGACTGCACAATTTCGCCGTGAAAATGAACGGATCGACGGCGGAGTGTCGTGCCAGGTGAGGAGAACCGAGCTGTTCGAATCCTGCAGAACTAAGGGTGTGAAAAGGCATTTTCAACAACGTTTTTTCCTGAGATCTGCGAGCTATTGCGAGTTGAAAAAAGAAAAAAAAAGTCTGTATGCATCCCATCCAGAATTGTGAGATGTCGTTCATACACATCTGTGTTTTTTATTTTTTATCGACTTTTTTTTTTCTTTTTGATCGTTGCAGGAGGCAGGCAGACGGAGGAATTCTGCTGCAAGTGGATGGGGAGAAGCATGTGGTGCATTCCGAAAAGGAGCCGATGGGAACTCGGTTGCTGATCGACTCCTCCACTTGCCTGTTGGCAAACGAACACGATCCTTCACAAGTATGCTCACCATCCACAGCCCCCCAAAAGATGCATTCTCTTTCGAATAATTTTTTGTTTGGATATGATGCGTTTTTCACACCAGATGGATATCTGTTCGCCGTAAAAAGGGAGGATGAAATCAAGAAATGAAAAAGAAGTCAGGGTTGGAATGAGATGTTGTTTCAGGAGTCCAGTGGGGGATTCGAAAGTGAAAAATGAGGGGCAATCAAACCTATAGAACAAATCATCTCCTCGACAAAACATCGGTTTTCCTTTTTTTGTGGGTTGTGAATTTGGGGCCGATATTGCTGTATCAGGTCCTTACTCCATCCCCTGGAAAGGTGATGCGGTATTTGGTGGAGGATGGAACCCATCTTGTGCCAGATCAACCCTATGCGGAAGTCGAGGTCATGAAGATGCTGATGCCTCTGTTGGCCCCGGCTTCGGGGAAAGTGTTTTTCCAAGTCCCGGAAGGTGCCGTCTTGAATGCTGGGGACTTGATCGCCAAATTGGAATTAGATGATCTTGGCTCTGTCACTCGGGCGGTCCCCAGCGATGAAAAGTTGCCTGAGTTGGGGCCTCCAGAAGTGCATGGGGACAGAGTCGATCACATGTTCAAGCAATCCCTCGAGGCTGCGTACGATATTTTGAACGGTGAGAAATCAAAAGTGGACCCGGGGGGGGGGGATCAGAGAAAGCTCAAAAATTGAGGCCGACAGAAAACCCCCAGAAACCCCTTGGAAAGTGTGTATCCGCAATATGATGTGTATGTTGTAAAATGAAAGCTATGTTTGTTTTTTTTGGTTCCCTTTTCGAGTTATACTGTGCATGACAGAGGCCAATGAAAAAAAAACAAAAAAAAAAGTGTGGCACAAGGCTGCTGACTGAGCGTCGGACCTGTGTTTCAACAATCCACAATACTGAAAATTGGGACGGTCAAATTGGTTTTTTGTCGAATCGCACCGTCCCCTCACTGTCTTTTTTGGTGTTTCGATTCCTCAGGGTACGATGTCGACGTCGAGAAGATTGTTGATATCATGCTGGTGTGCTTGGACGATCCGGAATTGGCATCCCTGCGATGGAAGGAACAGTTTTCTGTGGCCTATCCGAGGCTCCCAGCCCAGCTCATCGATGAGCTGGAAGGTATCATTCGAGAGTACGAAAGCAGGTTGTTGAGCCCAGCGGAATGGAATACCATCGAGCCCAGCACAGTGGATTTCCCCGCAGAAAAACTCACGAACGCAATGATTGCATGGTTGAAGGTGAGTCATGTTGGGTTTCAGGGGAAAAGGATGCAGCATATTTGTGCCTGTTGGTAAAAAAAATGACTGTGTTTTCTTTTCTTTCCTTTTCTGGTGTTGGTATTGAAATTAAACTCAATGTGGACCATTCTCATTTCTATTGCTGGATATGGGTTCAGTGTTGAAACTCTGTTTTTCTTAAGAATATTATTCTTCCTGCAGACTTGTGGGGCTGATGATAAGACCAGCCTGGAGGCGACGCTGGATCCATTACGAAAGCTGGCGCTGGAGCACAGCGGCGGGAAGGAGGGATTTGCTAAGCGCACCGCCAAGGATCTGTTGGAAAGGTTCTTGCATGTGGAGGAGCGATTTCAAACCAGAGCCGGCATGACCACTGAACAAGAAATCGTCTACTCTCTTCGACAAGTATGGAGCAAAAATATCGACCCAAAGAAAAACGAAAATCGACATGGCGGTTTACTTTCCCAGCAAACACCTCTTCTTTTAAATTTTGGCTTGATTTGTGATGATACCACGTTTGGGGGGGGGGGGGGGTTTGGCTCTATGTTCAGCAGCAAAAAAAAAAAAAAAATCGGATGCTTTTTTGTGTTATCAGGAGAATGCCGGGGAGCTCCAGGCAGTTCTGGACATGGTGCTCTCCCGTCAAGGCGTCGCTCGAAAATCCCAGTTCATTCGGGCAATCCTGACGGCCTTGGTGCTGCCTTCGCCAGCGGATTATCGACCCTTGTTGAGGAGATTGACGGCTCTGTCCAGCAAAGGCACCCAGGAAGTGGCCGTTCGAGCTCAGCAGCTGTTGGAGCAAAGTTTGTTGGCAGACCTTCGGGCTGTGGTTGCGAGAGCCCTGTCAGGTGAGGGAGCCTCCGAATCTTACAACAAGCGATTCACACAGCTCTCCGTTTTCACCATTTTCATAAATTGAGTTCTTTTTTTTTGGGAAGAAACGGTAGCTTCTGAGTATATTCGATTGAGTATCTTGAAACATATGGTTCAGGGCTGGACATGTTTTCGAGCTTAAAGAGAGGTGGCGAAGGCATCACCTCTCCGACCGCCCTCTCCGGATCTGGCAGCCAAACTCCAGTGGCCTCCCCTGTGGCCAGGGTTCCACGAAAAGTGACCAATCAAGAAGGGCTGTACAAGGGGCTGGGCAATCTGTCCCTTTCTGCTGCGACCCAGGCTCACATGGAAGCTCAAAAAATGACCATGTTGGTGGAGGCACCTGCGGCTGTGGATGATGCCTTAGCTTTGGTGCTCAGCAGTTCCGATTGGGATCAGACTGGAAGTAGAATGGCTTCTGGTTATGGACTCCAGGTGGGTGGGGTCAGGTGTATTACATAATGCAGCAGACTCGCTCAGAGTCCCAAATATCCAACCACCAGTGATGACTGAAGCATTCTGCATTACTTATTCTGGATCATTACTGTTAATATTATTGGTAAGAAAGAGAAAGGATGCACTCTGAGAATTTCTAATTGTTGATTCTGTCCAGTGCCGAGCCCTGTTGACCTACATCATGAGGATCTACTTCCCTCTGGTTGTTCGGGAGCCCAAACTCATTACTGATGGCGATATGACGCTGGCTGCTTGGTCATTCGATGACCCCCACTGGGCTGGAACCGACAACAATAGGGAATGCCAGGGAGCGTTTGTCATCACGGATTCCCTTGGTCGGTTTTCGGACGCTTTGACTGTGGCTGCGAAAGCTTTCAAAGTGCTGCAGATCCCTCAGAACGATGCTGGGGCCTTCCACATTTCACTCGTGGGGAAACCCGACAGAACAATGGAATTGAGCCCAGAAGCGAGGAAGCAATTCGATAAGCTGGAATCAGATGGTAGGATTTGATACATGAGGGGCACTCTGTCCTCTGTCATCGCTTGATCTTTCTGTCTTCCTGCATTTTGCAAAAAGAAAATTCAACTTAGGTGGAACAGCCCCCGAAACAATCCTTCTTTTGATGTGGTGGTTTCAGAGGGGGAAGAGTCGCTGATGTCGGAGGGGACCCTGTCCGAAAGCATTCTCAGTTGCGACCCTCGTATCATGGGATGCTGCATTCATGCCACCATCAAGGCTGCCACGAAGCAATTGAGGTCGATGGGCTTCTCTGCCGTGAGCGTTTTGGTGAATGCCTCTAAGATCCAGGTCCCCCTAAGACAGGGTTACTTGTGGGATGACAAAGAAAAGAGATTCGTCCGGGACCAATCCCTCAGGTATTTGACGGCCGGGCTAGCTTGCTGTTTCCATCGTTCGATGTGGTGGCATTGGTCTTTTCTCAAGTGCTTTTTGTTTCAGGATATGAATGAAAGCAGCGACTGAGTGTTGTGTCGTTGATGTGGTTTTGTCAATTCGTTTTCAGTTTCGTGGAGCCTCCAGTTGCAAAAGCTTTGGAGCTGTCGAAGCTGGTTCACTTCAATCCTCGATATGCCCCTTCAAGAAACCGCCAGTGGCACACTTACACAATCACCGAACAGGAAGGCCGAAAGACTCAAACCAGGGTGTTTTTGCGAGGCCTCATTCGCCAGGTCAGACCCTGAGAACACCAGATCGCTCTTTCCCTGACCCCTTCACCCACTCATGCTTCCAGTGAAACATCCACGGTTGTGAAGAGTTTTTCTGAGAGGATTCGAAAAGGAATTTGATTTTTGTGTGGTGGGTTGTATTGTTGTGAAGGTCGGGGGGACACCAGCATATCTGGCAGCCTCTTATGATCAGAACGAAGTGGCTGCTGCCACCGCGATCATCAGCGAAGTGGAGGATGTTATGCAGGGATGCATCGAAGAGCTGAATCGCATGAGGAAGAACTCAGCAGCTATCGATTGGGCACACATTTTCTTGTCGGTGCTGCCGGCCGTCAACCTCAATGTGGGGGCCAATGCCGATCAGAAGGTGGCGGCGGCGTTGAAATCGACTTGCGCCGCAGTGGTGTCGAGGAGGGGGGCTGAACTCCGAAGAGCGTCCGTGGCTCAATGGGAAGTCAGACTGAGGGTGCCTGACAAAACGGGGGCATGGAGGGTGGTTGTTTCGCTTCCCACAGGTAAAAATAGATGCACATGCAAAGAGATCCAACGAAATCATGTATGTTCCAAACACTGGTGGAAGCGAAAGCTGAAAACATGGGCAGCGGTGCCAAGATTGTTCTATTCGTGTCGACGGATACGCAACACGAGTGTCAATTTCCCCCCAAACTCTCACTTTGGTGCGTTGGCCTTGTGTGGAAATATAATCAGGGCACGAAACTGGGGAGGAGAATGTGAATGTGTATAGAGAGGCAGTGATCGACACCCCAGAAGGCCGACTCCGTACGTACAAATCTCGACAGCCGGACGATTGCAGTCCGGCACCCCTCAGCCTGCAGCCGGTTCTCAAGCAATACGGCCCTCTGGACCTCCTCCAGCAGAAACGATTGGCGGCTCGCCGCCACCAGACGACGTACTGTTATGATTTCCCCAAGGTGTTCGGCAATGCTCTTCGTGAGATTTGGGTGGCCAGGGCAGCTGATGGAGAACCCGGTGCAGTCCCTCCAGCCGGCGATTTGGTGGAGTCGCAAGAAATGGGGCTGGTGCAAAAACCAGACAGGTCGTTTGGATTGGAAAGGGTTTGGACCCCAGTGGGGCAAAACAAAATTGGGATGCTGGCTTGGCTGATGACCCTGAAAACTCCAGAATGTCCGCATGGCAGACAGATGATGGCCATAGCGAACGATATTACTTTCCAGTCGGGGGCTTTCGGGCCGAAAGAGGATGCAATGTTTCAGGTCGCCACGGAATATGCTCTGCAAGAGAAGCTCCCTGTGGTGTATCTCGCTGCCAATTCGGGGGCCAGGGTTGGCCTGGCCATGGAAGTTCGAGATAAACTTAAGGTAGTCCAGGATAAGGTTTTGCGGAATAGGAGTATGCTCGAATTCTTTTCTTAGACATGCCACTCAATCCTGTTGATTCATGCATATTGCATGCGATTGAAAGAGAGCTTATCATTTCACTGGAACAGTGGAGCTGGTTCTCTTTGCCATGAAAATGAATTAATGGATTCGATAGTCATTGGGCAAATTTTCGGATGTTTTTTGCTCTGTCCAGGTGGAATGGTTGAAAGCTGATGACCCCACGAAAGGTTTCCAGTATCTGTACCTGGAAGATGCCGACTATCGGAAAATCACAAACGCGGCAAAAGCAGCCCAGGAAAATGCTCTTTTCGCAAAAGAGGCCAAAGGACCACGAGGTGAGAAGCGATGGATTCTGACTGATGTCATTGGTCTGGAGGATGGCCTTGGGGTGGAGTGCTTGTCTGGAAGCGGCGCCATTGCTGGGACTTTTTCCAAAGCCTTCAGGGAGGGTTTCACGATCACTCTGGTCAGTGGAAGGACGGTCGGGATCGGGGCGTACCTCGCTCGACTTGGAAGGAGGTGAGCAATTGTTAAAAAAAACACGAGAAAATGTGCCACTTTGCGTGTGTTTTTTTTTGTTTTTTTTTTGTGGTGCCACCTCATACTGATTTTTTTAATTAAAAAAATATATATATATATGTTGTCTGTATGGTCGTGTTCTTAAAACCTATTTGATGATTGATGTTGAGAAAGATCAGTTCCTGCTGATGTCTAGATTTGGGGGGAGGTGATCTGATTTATTGAAAATGGACCAATTTTGGCGTTTCTCCAGGTGCATCCAGCGAACTGACCAGCCCATCATTCTCACCGGATTTCAGGCCTTGAACAAGCTCCTCGGCCGTGAGGTTTACTCATCCCACATGCAACTCGGAGGTCCCAGAGTGATGGGGGTGAATGGGGTATCGCATCACACAGTTGATGATGATTTGGAGGGCGTGCGGTGCATTCTACGCTGGCTCAGTTATGCTCCCCCTGTTCTTGGAGCGGCGCCCTTGCCACTTCCAACTTCCGACCCCATCATGCGAAGCATTGCGTATTCCCCAACAGAGACTGAAAAATTGGACCCCAGGAAAGCGATTGCAGGTGGGTGTTTTGCAGTCATAGTTTCATGTTCGTTCATGTCAAGTTCTCGAGAAAGAAACAGAATTAGCAGGGAATGCACTGGATCATGTTATGGACTTTTTGTTGAGTGTGTTAAGCTTTGTTCTTTAGGTTATGAAGGGGATGATGGTGAGGCATCCTGGGTGAGTGGACTGTTTGACAAGGGAAGCTGGACAGAAGCTCACACAGGATGGGCGGAAACGGTGATCACAGGCCGAGCCAGGCTAGGAGGAATGCCCATCGGAGTCATTGGGGTTGAAACTCAAACAGTGATGAAGAAAATCCCTGCTGACCCTGGAATGCCAGAAACCTCTGAACAGACAATCCCACAGGCTGGCCAAGTTTGGTTCCCAGACTCTGCCACGAAAACAGCCCTCGCAATGGAGGAATTTGATCTGGAGGGACTGCCCCTGATGATCCTGGCGAATTGGCGAGGGTTTTCTGGGGGTCAACGGGACTTGTTCGAGGGGGTGTTGCAAGCCGGTTCTGGCATTGTGGAGAATCTGAGGTCGTACCGCCAGCCAGTTTTCGTCTATTTGCCCCCAGGGGCTGAGTTGCGAGGTGGGGCTTGGGTGGTTGTGGATTCCCAGATTAACCCTGCTCTGGTTGAATTGTATGCTGATCCGACTGCACGAGGTGGGGTCTTGGAGCCTGAGGGTGCTGTGGAAATCAAGTTCCGTCGGCAAGACTTGATCAAAGCCATGTACCGACTGGACCCTGAGATCCAGTCGCTGCAGAAACTGGGGAAAGCTGAGAGTGGGCAGAAGCTGAAAGAACGGGTCGAGAAATTGCTTCCTGTTTACAGACAAGTCGCTGTCCAGTTTGCCGAAATGCACGACAAACCCTCCAGAATGGGGGAGAAGGGAGTGATTCGTGGGGTGGTGACTTGGAAGCATGCCAGGGCATTCTTTGCCCAGAGGCTGAAGAGAAGGTTGACGGAGGAAGCTCTGATCAAACATATCGCCTCGGCCGATGAGAATATGGCCAGAAGCAATGGATTGAAGTTGCTGCAGGAATGGTTCTTGAATTCTTTGCTGGAGGATGTCGATGATCCGCTGTCTGGTGCGTAGGACCTTTTCTCTTCCTAAGTTTATCACTACCGAGAAATTAGCCTGATATCGCCAGCCCATCCATGTTGGAAATGGGTGATAATCAGTTGTAATGTTTTATTTTAATGGTGGGTTGAGGGAGGGGTGATCTCTAAAGCTTGTCGTGTTCATTTTTTTGACTAGATATGGAAGCCAGGGGCATCAAACTCTACAGCGATAAATCTGGTTTGAACGGCATTGAGAGCAAGCTGTGGCAAGACGATGGGATCGTGTTACGTTGGGCGGAGTCACCAGCAGGCCGAGCTCGAATCGCCATGGAGCTGAAATCGATTCGATCCATGGCGGCTGCTCGCTTGGTCGAACAAGTCGTCAGCACCCCGGAAGGAAAGATGGGTTTGATAAGAGGTCTAGAAGAAGCGATCAAAAACGATTCGACCTTGAGGGCACAACTCGGAGCTCTGATTCGGAATTAAGCAATGAGGGAGGGAGGGGGGGGGGTAAAATGTTGAGAAAAGAGAAGCAGGAAAAGAAGATTTGACTATTCATGGGGGCTTTGACTTTGGGTATGTCGTTGAATTGATTTTTCACACAAAGAGCATTGATACATTCAATGCAAATACTGTTCTTAGTAAAAGGGGCAAAAAAAGTACGTATTTTCTTGACACCTGAAGAAAAGGACAAGAAGAAGCTGGCAGATATACATATGTATACATATTTCCAGATGGAAAGTCTGGTGGGTTCAACGTGGGGGAGTTGGCTGATAAGGGTGGAGTTGTCAAAAGGCAAAAGAACCAATGATGGTTTAGCATCCACAGAACTTTCCGGTTTAATTTTCAAAATATATATGTTCTGGTGATCCAAGCATGGTCCTATTCGAATTTTGCTCTGTGCTCAGTGATGTTACGATGGGCAAAACCATTTCCACACGACTGGCCATGCCACCAGTGATCAAGACAAGGATCGAACAATTTGGCTACACAATTTTCCAATTGTCTCAAAAACAAGAGTGGCATTCATTTTCGCCACCCTTTCCTGCCCAAAATTGCACTAACAAATCCCCATTTACCCCTCCAGAAGGAAGACAGAGTAAACAAAAACCACAAAAATCCACTGCAGAAAAGACTGCTACCCTCTGTGTCACATTCGTTCCTAACGATAACGATTTCATCTTCCGTTTCATCTTTTCAAGAAATTGAGACACTCCAACAAGGATATCTCCGGCATCCGACTTTTCCTTCTTTCCCCGTTTTCGGAGAAAAATCCATTAGACAAAACACACCCTTATGCTCTATTGCCTTTGCCAAGGAATTTCTTTTCGGTCCAGATTCGCTTTTTCAAGGTATGGTAGCTTCCGCAAGGCATCCCTGGCTTCGGCACGGTCGTCGAACCAGCCTTTCAGCAGATCCTCCCCTGACCCATCATCAAATTCTTGAAAATCCTCATCTCCTCGGCCAGCGATTACCACGACATCCCCCTCCTGGGCAGTACCGATTGCGGATCGAATTGCCAAAGATCGATCCTCCACAACATACCTACATAAACGTGCAAATACATATTTTTTTCCCTTTTTTTTAACGTTAACATGTGTACATTAGCGAATATCATACGTTTCTTTCCGAATCTTCTTGGGGATCTTTCGACCATTGTAAGAATATTCTGTCATGGAGGTGGCTTCTTGACCCATGCAATACAATTTTTTTCAGATTTCCCACAAAAATACGGGCGGATGAACAAGTAAACAAACAGAAGAACCTACCGTCGCGTTTGTTTTTGAGCCGCCCGGAGGTATTCATCGAACCACCAAGGCACCCGACCCGGGTCTTGGAAAGGATTGAACACCCACAAGGCATAACGATCTCGGACCTCCTCAGGGATGCCCAAGATCATGTCGTCGATAACGCTATTGGGAGAATCGAACCTCGGCGAGTCGTTCGTGAAAAAAACGGTGTCTGCTTTGAAGTGAGCAACTTTCCCCATTTGGGACCTCAGCTCTTGATTTTCGCACCCCTTGCAGCCCAGCACCAGAAGTATCCGCTTCACGCCACAGTTCCTGAACATTTCGACAAAATCCGCTAAGTGTAAATCGTCCATTTCTGCTCCAAACACTCACCATTTTTTGATCGCCCTGACAGGTGAAAAACTCTTTATCAAGAGATGTTAAATAACCCCAGTTCCAACCTATAGCTTTTCAGTGCCCCCCCGAGAAACATGAGCAACCCCCTCACAAGCCGATCATAATCCGTTGGTTTTCTTTGTCAGTTTTTGCGGGGAGTGGTGTGGCCTCATGTTGATCTCACCTGATGTTGTCGAGAAGCTGTTCCAACCGCTTCGGGGTTTGGGCATTATCCACCACGACGGAGAACTCCGGCTCTTGACCTTCATCGATCACTTCCCCCCTACCCGGCACCGCCTCCACCGCCTCCAACCCGTCCAAAATCTCTTTCAATGGAATGTTGATCGAAATTCCAGCAGCAACCGCCGCCAATACATTCATCACGTTGGCCTCCCCCAAAAGAGCCGTCACCACTCGGATTTTTCCCACCGGAGTGTGAATCAGAATTTCGGTGTCCCAGATCGTGTATTTTACGGTGAGGGAGTACACATCCGCCCCTCCATTCAGAGCATAAGTGACGACGGGGACTTTCGACGCATGTTGAATGAATTCTTCTGCATGCTCATCGTCCAAGTTGATGATGGCTCTTTGCCTTCTCGGATCATCCAGGTCCTGCTCGGATGGATTCGCAAAAACAAAAAATTTAACACCAAGGGGAAAACGACCGTTCGCACTTCCATGACTAAACCTATTGATCTCAAATGAACATACTTGGAAAAACTAACACCATGTTGCATCTTTGATCATGTCCATTCCATAACGGAAGAACTGCTCTCTACAAGAAATAACGTTGTTTCCACCTGCTCCATTTTCCCGATGAAATTGTTTTTTTAATTTAAAAAAAGTGAAAAATAATTAAAAAAATAAATATATATATATATATATACAATAATAAATAATAAATAAATAAATTTACAGGAAGCAACAGAAACATAGGCAGCCACGCTTCCCACCTGGAATAGATTTGCCATTGCGGATGTGTGCTGTTCGAAGGAGGCCTCTTTTCCCATATCATGGGGCGACAGATTCGTGAAAACTGCAAGGGTATAGTTTATGTACTTTAGATGAGCTTGCATCAGATACACGCTTGGACACTCGATCACGCAAGCTTTGGCCCCTCTGTCAGCCATCCCACCGAGAAGCTTCTGGGTCTGCAGATTGAATTGAAAAAGAAAAAGAAAAAATGCTTTAAGCTTCTTTTTTCTCAATGAGTTAAGGTTGCCCCACCAGATCAATTCAAGAAAGAAAAGTGTGTCCAGCAAAAAACCTGGCACGAACAAGGACAAGGAAATTAATTGAGCTTGGTTCTTTTAACCTTGAATTTATGACATGTGCACAGGTATTTATGAACAGGCGAAACTAGCGATGGTGGGAGGAACCTATGGGGAAATCAACCTAACCAATTTTTCGCAGATCAACGAGGGGCGTTGATCTAACACATGCAAAAAACAAGAATGATAAAAAAAAGGAACCCAGCTTGCGGCTTCCCACAAATCTGGTTTCCAGTTTCACATCAGGTGCGCCCACCTGCAAGGCATTGGGTATGGTTTTCTCCACCCAGTATCGTCCGGTGTACTCAGTGATGTGGTAGGGAGTGGTGGCTTCCCTCGTTTTGGCCACGTCCGGTTCATTCGTTTTCCAAATATTTCCGTCAGAATCCAGGTGGTCGTTCAGCATTGCATGCTCCGTGTCGCAAATGATGCCTGTGGATCTCTTGTGCTGAAAAAATATCGCTCGGATTAGCCACGAAACAGTGGTTTTCCCTGTCGACCCCGTCACTCCAACCACATTCATGTCCTTTGTTGGATGCCCTGGCAGCGATGAGGGGGAAAAACTTACAAATTGAATCAAAATTAAATAAGATATGCACGAGGGAGGATGTGGGTGGAATTGGAGCACGTTTTTGTCACAGGTGTCATATGAAACTTCCACCTTAAAGGCGATGAGTAAATTTTGAAAAAAAGAGCAAAACCAAAAAAGAAACGATGAGAATTGATTATAGAGTTTTCTTTGGGGTTCAATGATTGCTTCGTTCATATTTCCGTTGGAAACTGACAGAACCCAACTAAATAAAAAATAAGGGGGTGAGAAAAAAGATTTCCAAACCTTCCACAAATAATGCTATAGCTCTGTAAGCTACTGACAAATCCTCACCATAGAACACACATCCAATTCTTGCCATTGCCTCTTGTATATCCGGGAAAAACAACAGGGGCTCGACGAACACCGCCAACTCCTCCTGCCTATCCGGCTCGTCCTCTCTACAGTCACCAACAAAGTGTGATGTCACACCTTTTTAGAGTGAGAAACACCCCCATGTGGAATGCTGCAGATGGAACTCCTCACTTTTCCGATATTACCTTTGGAGACATTCTGTACAATGCTTGAGATTACTTTTTTTTCCAATCCCAAGCGCAGTCCTTTCCCACATGATTAGGTTGCTGGCAAATACTAACAAAATTCCAGTCTTTGGGGGGTTTCCATAATACATACAATTCTGGCTTTTTTGTTCAAAGAATTTCAGTTTGTCATGGCTGGTACCTGTATTCGCACGCAACCCCCACAGCCCCCCGTCTCATGGCCTCCGGAATGTATTCAAAAGTATCGTAATATTCCGTTCCTTCCGCGAAGAAAAGATCGCCTTTTTGAATCTGCAGATGCCCATCACAAAGAAGCTCACAGCCGATCACTTCCCCCCAAAAAACTAACATATTGCACAACAAGGATTCTATCTGGTGAATGAAAGGGTTCACTGGATTTTATTCTGAATTTTATTAAAAAAAAAAAATTCTAAATTTCTTTTTTTGGGCGGGGGGGTTGTGACGCTGTGCCTTACCAGACTCAGATCTGACTGCACTCCGCTGATTTTGAAATCTCCAAAATCTGCACACCACAAGCATCCCAATTCATCAAAATCATCCCTTGGATTTCAGAAACTTGCTTAATCGCCAGAAAAAAATAAAAAGACAGGAAATAGAGAAAGTACTGAAATCGTCATTCGACACATTTGTCATTCTCTCCCCCATCACACCAAACAGCAATTCCAATACGGGCAGAAAGGCTGGCTAATCATGTTGTCCATTGCGCAGGCTTCCCTCTTGCAATTTGATGCCCAAAATTTCATTCATTGTTTCGGTGTTTTTAAAGATTGAGAGGGGGGGGGGGGTCTCAATCACAATCTAAGAATGGTATCCTTGAGAAATCAATGTCTTGACGATGAAACGGAACATTTCAACGGTGCAAGCAGCCATGAAGGCGTTCCTTGTCAATGATTTCTTGCCTCACTTTCTCTGACTTTTTCTGCCAGCTCCTCGTAGCCCGCGAAATGCAAAATTTCCGCCAATTGATGCTCTTCCCTGGCCACATCGGCATAATACCACTCCTGCTCTTCAGGGATTTCTTTCTGTTGCGAGGCGAATTGGTCTGCCATCCTCGCCCGCTCGAACCTCTCGAACTCGTCGCCCCCCTCCTGAAGGTTCCCTTTCAACAGCTCCCGATCTTCATCGCCCAGATCCAGGTCTCCATCGAATTCTACCTCCCCCACAATTTCATCGCCCACAATTTCAGCCGCAACAATTTCATCCCCCACCACCTCGACCGCTTCCAGCTCCACACTCTCGGTTTCGATGATGTCTGGGTCTTCCACCGGGACCTCCCCCTCATCCTCCCCTTCATCAGCTTCCCCTAAGAATCCGGTAACTGGAGTGAAATTCTATCCCAAAGGATCAGATTTTGCACACAGAAGAGCACTTTGGGACATTTTTCCCTGTTTTTTTTCAGTTTGTTTTTTTTTCTGGACATCCACCTGACCCTTCATTTTTTTGGCTAGAAACAAGAATTCTTGCCCCCTTCTTTGTTGAATTCAATCATGTGGCTGCAGTGAAGGAGCCCGATTCATTTCAAAAACATGCCTAAATCGATGATGAGGATTGAAAACCATGACCCGGGAGAATTTCGATTTTTCAGTGCATATTTTTCCTTGTATTGATGTCAGACTCAGATCAAGCAGACGGTTGCCACAAGTACGTGGCCAAGGTAACCCACCTCCGACGTCGTCGGCGTCGTCAGTGTCGTCGGCGTCAATAGCGCGGACGATGACGCTTCTGGAACGCAAGATTTGTGTCGGTCGAATGCATCTCTTGGTCAGGTCGGAGGGAGGCTGCCGTGTCGCTTGCGCTGGCGACCGCAGAAGGAGTCGTCTAACGGGGTTGCGCGCGCAATTGCACCCACCGCCGCGAAAACCCACGCCAAATCCCGAAAGCATCATCGCGCCCACGCTTTCCCCCCCTTCCTTGATGCAGTGTCTCACGTCGTTGGGCAGGGGTCCTCCTTCAAATGGAAATTATTAGACGGGAGACGTTTTCTTTTGTTCTGGGGGGTGGAGGAAATAGGGCGAGAGGGGAGTAAACTGTCAAGTTTCTCGAAACAGAGAAGTGTCGCAAAATTCCAGAATCGGCGTCGTCTGGTGGAGGCGCGCAAGTCAGACTTACAGTACAGCCTCCTCGTACGTTTTGTACTCCCCTTGCTAAAATTGAGGTTTACTAATGCTGGTTTTCGTTCCTTGGGTGCTTTTCTCAAGAAAGAAGAGAATGGAGTTGCGGCAACTCGGGACGCAAATAGCTCTCCCCATTTCCGCATCGTCGGTCGTCTTGGGCCGTCGCAGGGAATTGGGCATAGCTTCCAAGAAAGTCAGCCGAAACCACTGTTCCGTCGAGTCCAGCGTGGGGGAGGACTTCCGTCCGTGCGCCGCGGTGACCGCATCGAAAAAGATCTGGATAAAAACGAACTCGGGAGACGATGGGGGGTCGGAAGCTTACCGCGTCGTTCTTCCCAACGAAACCACCATGGTGAGCGACGTCTGAGTGACGTTTTTTGGCGATCTGGTGGAATCCAAGCACTGAAATGCCCTGACCGTGGTGTGGGGGAAGTCACATGCTTTTGTATGCGGTCATAGATCCGCTTGGGGGACGCAGTGTACCTGAGTCTCGAAGAAATCAGTCATGGTTTCCAACTGCACATGCAAGCATCAGAAATTTCCTCTGCCCCACCACCACACCCGTCCAAGTCTGCAAATACACCCTCCCAAGTTCCCACCACCGATGTCAAGCCTGGCATATTTACTGGATGCACCTTCGTTTTCTGGGCAAAAAGCCACACCCGGACCCTGATGAAGAAAGTGATCGAGGGGGGTGGCAAGATCAACGAGAAAATCGACTCCTCCACCACTCACATTGTGGTTTCGACAGACTACGACGGCCACCATGTGAAAGAGAGGCTTGCAAAAGAGGGTCTGGAATTGGGCGGTTTACCTCGAATGCCGACTTTTGTCACGGTGGCCTTCGTGAGCGACAGTGTTGCCAGGGGGGAGAAGGCGCAGGAAAAGCTGTACGGAATCTATGGGGGCCTGGATTACACGAAATCAGAAATGGCGACGGATGTTCCGAATGAAGAAACTGGGGCTCTGGAATTGATGGAGAGTGACACTGGGGATGAGGGGCAAGGTTTGCATGATTTGGATCCTGATGCCAAGCCGAGTGCTGATGAGCGTGCATTGGAGGGACCGCAGTTGCCCAAGAGGAGTGTGGATGGTGGACCCTCCGAAGCTGAGACAAGATCAGGTTACAAAAATAGATACAAAGGGGCACTGTGGTTGTGGCGTGCGTTTTGCTTTTGGGTGCAAAGTTTGGGGGATTGGTGGGCTGGTGGTGAAATCTCCATTTTCTGAGAATTTTGGTGCATCAGTGGGCTCCACGCATCCGAAAGAGAAGTTTGATCCGTTCAAGGTTTCATTGATCATTAAGAGCACCCAATTTGTCTTGCCCGTTATTTCCCCCAGGCAAGCGATCGAGGCACGAAGAAGCCAGCACAGAATGGGGGCTATGTGGAAATTGGATCGAGCCTTATGAAGAGGCCTCAGCGAAAGAAACCCTGGACAAACTTCTCATCCATTGGCAACACATGAAAAGATTCAAAGCAACGGAGATACTGAAAACATCGCAAGCCCATATATTAGATTCCCAAGCGGCGGCAGACTCTGAAGGCAGTGAGGGGGTTGGTTGGGGAGAGGACGGGCAGCAAGGGGAGGAGGGGGGGACCTGTGGAGAGTCGATGAGTGTGAATACGGTTTGTGGCCATGTGGCCTGCAGCCGGCTGACCATATGTATCCTGGAGCACCTGGATGTGGTGAAAAAGCTTTATCAAGGGAAGAAGGATCAATTTCGGATCAAGGCTATTGACCGCGCTGTAAGGTGCCGAACGATTGTGTGATTGCCACCACCCCCAATCAACTCCATGAAGATTGTTGCATGTGTTTGTGCACCTTTTGATGGATGAGATTTCTTTTTTGGTCGACTGTTGGACAAATAACATAACAAATTCTTCAATCATATTCTCAACCTCTCCCGAAAAAATGAAACCAGATGAAATGAAACTAAGAAAGAAAAGGAGGAAAATAAAATAATAATATTAATATTAATAATAATCGGTTTTTGTTGGGTCAGACTGCTGGAGAACGTCGACATCCCGTTGCAATGCCCACAAGATGCTGAGGCTCTGGGGCTGGGGGCAAAAACGACAGCCAAAGTGGTAGAGATAATGAACACTGGGAAACTCAGAAGGAACGATGCTATGGTCGTCGACGAGCGACGAAGAGTGATCTCACTCTTCATGGAGGTCTGGGGTGCTGCGGAGGCGACAGCTGAAGTGTGGTACAAATCAGGTATCAGCTATGGTAGAAAAAAAAGGCAGAAAAAAAATACAGAAAAAAAAATGCAAGGGATTTTCTGTTTCTTCCTCTCTTTTTTCATTCTGGAAACACTGTTTGGTGGATACCAAGTTGCTCAAATTGTAGCTAGGGTGCAGGACGCTGGCGGATGTTGAGCAGCGCGACGATCTGAGCCAGACTCAAAAAGTGGGCCTTAAGTATTTCGAAGATTTCAAAGTGAAAATACCAAGGAAGGAAGTCGAGCAGTTGGGTGCGCAACTGGGAGAAGTGGGCTTAGATGTCACCGCTGATTTGATGGGCGTTTCCCCAGAGTCGATCAAAGACACGGTGAGCCTGACTACCGGAGAAGGCTATTGCCGTATTTTGGTCCGAATTTCAGTGCAGTCGATCGCTGTGGGTTGATTTGGCATCCCTGCAAAGAGAGTTTTCTCAGTTTTTATGCCAGCCGCCGCACAAAGGTCCAGCGACAAAACCGGTTCAGAGCTCACTCCTGTCATCGTTATGGGATGAAACAGATATGTGTGCGAACGATGGGGAGCTACTGTAGGGGCAAGCCAGAGACTGGCGATGTGGATATTCTCATTTCGCCCCCTCCGTGCGACACTCCCCCCCATTGCTGTGTGATTCTCCAGGACATTCAAAAGCGGCTGCTCGAGATGGGCATCCTCACTCATGACCTTAAACGGTAGTTACTGCTGCTTGGAAAGAAATGTTGCATTGCCAAGAGGCTTTGATGAGAAAAATGAACAATTTTTTGTCAACATTTTCTTAGTAATGATCAAGTCTGACCCCATTGGAGAAAAAATTAAAGTGAGAAAATTGAGATGCTTGCTATCCATGACCCCGCCCAAAAAAATATTATAGAATATTGTCCTTTCCTCAATATTTTTTATGGGTTGGTATCAAAAAATATGTATACTTTTTGAACATATGTTGATTTGTGTTTTTCATTGATGGGACTGCCCTGATGAATGAGTAGTGCTAAATGAAACTGTCTCGATTTTTGCACTGAAGGAAACTGCGATATGAGGAGCCAGTTAGCTGGATGGGTGTGTGCAACTCACCTTCTACCAATCGGTTTCGCAGAATCGATATCAAAGTCTACCCCAGACGCTGGCTTCCGTTCGCCATCAACTACTTCACTGGGTCCGAGTACTTCTGCAGAGCACTCAGGCGAGAGATAACAGGGGCTTGGATTCGCAATCATGTTAAATTTCACACCTCTTCTCAACCCCTTGTTTCTTAAGGAGAAAGAATGATAGAAACAAAGCAACTGATAATGGGTTTTTGTAGAAGTTAGTGGTATCAATATGATTTGGGAGCTTTTCTTGTTGCATTAAATGCTACCCACTTTTTTGTGATCCCAACTACCACATAATTCAACGGAGCTTTCACGAGACTACAAAAATATATAATGTTATTTAGATATGCAGGGTTTTTTCCTTTGCAGGTACTGGAGTAACACTCCGACTCGAGAAACCCGGAAACTAGCACAAAAAGTCTGCCCCAGTGCCACCGCATTCAAATTGAGCGATCAAGGAATGTGGCCAGTAACCCGACGCCGAAGGAGAAATTCGACCGACGATGGATTAACTCCGATGGCACCTGCCCTGGAATGCAAATGTGAAACAGATATATTCACATATCTGGGGCTGGCTTACGTTCCACCCCACATGCGTTTCTTTCACAATTTCCATTGACACAAAAATACAACATTTGTTTTTTCGTTGCCCCCCCCCCTCCCCTATAAAGGATTTGTTCACACCACATCCCTTTGCTTGAACTTTCTGAATTTCAAACATAGGGCAGATGTTCAACTTTTGTGATAGATTAGTTCTAACCACTGCCCCCCCCACCGCCACCTCCTTTCCATAAAAAAGGAGACATGGGGGCATCGTTTGATTGACATCTGGCATTTGTGGATCTAGTCTGTTTGCACGAAGATGTTTCTTTCAATTTTAAAATCAACCGGGCAAATGTTCAAGAGAGATATTTGCCCAATTATGAGTAGTTTTTCTTTGTTTTACGTTGCACTAACCCCTAAATCCTTAACGCAATCAGAGAACACCCGGATGAGTGTTACACGAATACATCAATTATGGAATCACAGTTTTCCATTTTGGCCAAAACGCATTGTTGCATCCATATGGCATGTGAGGCATCATTTGGTGTGCCATCTGCTGCTTTTTTCGCTTGTCCATGTTTTCTTCACAGTTTCCATCCCTGATGGCTTCACATCCAAGCAATCAAACTGAAGTCGATGTTTGTGAATCCATCTGACACCACCACTAGAAAATTGCAACCATCCCCAACATGGTGGAAACACACACCCAATAAGACTGCACGATGGAAAAAAACACGAAAAACACCATTGCCAAGACAAAATCGATGCGGATGTCAATTTCCGTCCAATCACCCCTCCCCTTCTGCTCGACGAATCCAACCAGAAAGCCATCACCCATCCACCGACACACAAAACCCGCTCTCCTCTATAAAAAAGAACTCACCCCCTGAAAACATGCCTTCTCATTTGTTATCGTCCCTGTTGGTGACCTACTCGCTCACAGATCGCGACCATTATGGCATTCGAGCGGTTGTCCCACGAGCAGTACCTCTGTCACCCGATTTCCATCCAAAAGTCACGGAGTACAGGACTGTGGTAGGTTTCCTCTCCAATTTTGCTTCACCTCAAAAAAGGGTGGAATGATGTTGTGCTGATGGATTCAAGTTTTGATTTGCTTGACATCACAGTGGTTAAATGCTCCAGCTTTGAAATCAAGTCGGATGACGGTGATCATTTCTGGATGTCTGGCTGGCATGCATTCACCTGGATTAGAGCAAAGTTGAAAGACCTCCGGTGCTTGATTTAACTGCTTTTATCGATATTCGGTTGTGTTGGATCTTGATTTTTTTCTTGGGTTGGGTTAAGGTGCCATGGTGGGTTCATGAGGTTGAGCTAGATACACCTCATGCGTCCGGAGCCCGAGTAGAAGTCACTGGAAATCGATGCTTAAAGAAAGGTGTTCGTCGGGGCTGCTCATAACAGCTGTGATTCAAAAATCTGCCACGTATTTAAATTGTGATTTCAATTTTTTTAAACATTTACGGGCAAAATATGAGAGGGGTGGTTCTCACCTTCCCCGATATATTTTTTTTTATTTTCATTTTTTAAAGGTTCTAACATTTGAATATTGTTTGTGTTTTTTTTTTTCGCTTTTCAAGGATGGAACGTTGTGAAAGTGGTGGTACGTTCGCCAGACAGTAGGCAAACCCTTCAATACACCTTAATGGTGAAGCGACAGAGCGGTAGGCAGAAGAAGAAGGAAAAAAATAATAAATTCGTTCATGGTCAAATTTTTAAAATAAAAACGTAGCTGACACTGAACATTTCACTGCTGTGGAGCATCTATGTCAAGTATACCACCCAAAGTCTGCAACCCAAATGGGTGCTCTTTGTTAGGCCTTTCCCATGCAAAAAATTCCCCAAAATAAATTCAATCTTGTACTTTCAATGCATATATGTACAAATATTTCCCTTAAAAAAAAAATACATTTCTTCACTTTGCGTCTGGTCAAAATCAAAACATTTAATTCAGAGTTAGTATCAGAGTTCGTGTTTGTATTCCAGAGGGGGGTGTTCTCCGAAGATTTGGTTTCCTGGGTGTGGCCTCTGCCTTTTTCGTCACCGGATTACTAATCTTAACAAGGAGAAGAGCTTCGATACCGTCCCCTTCCCCTGCCACCCCCAGCTCCTCCGATTCAAAAGGAATAAAAATGCTGTTTCACTCAGTCAGATCCCTTGGAAAACTTTGATGGGGGGTCATACCTTGATTGGAAACAGTTCATGTCAAAACTTGCATCTTTGTTTATGTTTGTGTGTGTGTGTTTTGTTTTTTTGCGCTTTATCCATGAAATATCCTGGAATATTAGAATATCAGCGATGGAAAATTCATGTGATGAAATTCACATGTCGGTTTGTGTTTTAGCTGAACACCGGCAGCTCTGGGTCTTTTTTCTTACATATATTATTTGTTCTTTTTTTTTTCGTTTGGCTTGCATTTGTGCCAGATATATTCACCTTGAGAAGAAAAAAAAAGGAGGAGAATCGTGTTGAGATTTACAAGAAATTGCGGGTATGCCTGAGAGGGGTGAAAATGAACAGGGAAAGACTGAAAAAGGGTTTTTTTTTTGGTGCTTGTATGCTTAAATCCATTGATTTATTGATTCGTTCAAACCACAGTCTCCACTATGCTGCCTGTGGTTTTCGTCTTCCGTAAAAATCACAAACGGGTTAGTTTCGTTGGCTTAACTCTGTTTGCTCAAGGATCGGGTGTGTGTGTTTTTTTTTGGCAGAATGGTTGATCCACTTGTGCACCTGATGGCTTGTTGAGAAATGTAATGAGGAAATGTTTTATTTTATTTGGGTGTTGTGAATCGTTTCTGATGAGCGGTGGCAATTGCATGTGCAATCTATGATAACGAAAAAGAATTCACAGGGCTTATTTGAGAAGACCTATCAACTGGATCTTTTTCCCACGAGGCTTGCTTCCCCAAATTGTTTGCAAAGGGGTGCCTTTTATGGTGTTGGAATTTCATGTCCGATTCTGGTGAAGCTGCTTGGCAACTGTTTGTCTTTCTGAAAGAGGAAAACAGCGATCCATAGGAAAATGGGTGGGCAATCCCTGCTATAGCTGCTTCCGCTCCCCAATGAATTTGAAAAAAACTACTGCATGTGGTTCAGTTTGGCGTTTCAGTTTGGCGTTGTTCAGAACCATTGTCATCCTGGCATTGCTCACCAGGACTGCTCCACTGTAATTGATGGAGGCGCTTGCACCATATGTGTATGATTTGACACGAAAAGGAATTCAAGCATTATCTTGGAGGCTCTGGGAACTTTGTTAATCTTTGTTTTTCGCCATCCAAAATTGAGAAGGCTGATCTCTCATCTTGAAGCAGACATAAAAGGAAATTAAACTGCCACACATGAAGCCCAACATGAGGACATCACAGAGCTAGGGAACAGAACCAGTGGCATAAGAGTGAATGGCACATTAAATGTTTCACCAAATTGAATCAATTTGTTACAAAATTCAATCCTGAGATAGGCTCTTAAAGCTGCCATCAAAAAACGCCCCTGACATGCTTACACAAAGAGTGCCGAGATCACTTCTTCCAGACCCCCCAATGCATTCTTTCTTAAAATGGGTCCACTCCAAATTCTTTCATCCATGTAGAACATGCTGACTACGAAATACTTTTCTTTTTGCACGTGAGCAGGTTCCAGGAAAGCGGCCAGACAAATCACAATTCCAAAAAGGAGAGAACCATCTCAGTGTCCTCCACATTTTTCCCTCACCCCGTACTGACTGAAACAACTGACAACCAACCAGATCACAACAAACCCTGAATCCAGTGCTCACAGGACCAACTCCACTGTAATAACTCACATTGTCCAGAGAGCTACAGCAGATTACCAAATTATATAATGTATTTGCAGCAAACGTACAAACGAGTTCCAATACAAAATACAATGTATGTGCAACGGTTAGGATGTGAGTGCAACTGGGTTTGACGTTCTGTGTGAATTTGCTGAAAATATCTACTAGGTAATTGCAACAGTATGTATTGTCTCTTTTTGTACAAAACTGGCTGTTTGTGGGGGGTTTTCCTGTTGAAGCCGACGTTAAACTTAAATTTGTAAGCACTCCATAGTGTACATCTTGTCTTCCAACAGTTTGAAGGTTGAACCCGTGAGCGAGCCATAGTAAACGACCAACGCCAGCCGCTCCAGCACGAACAGAGGAATGTACCCTTTCGTTTTCCAGATCTCCAGATGCGGGGACTTTTTCAACACGAGAGCCTGCCACACACATTCGACGCAGAAAAAGAGTTTCTTTTTGTTTCACTGCAACAATTGCGAGGTCCAGAAATCATAGCTTTTCTAGGGGGGGGGGCAGAGAAACTGTGTGTGGAACTGGAGGCATGAAAGATAACCACCCCACTGTGCCGCGTTTCTTTTTGTCGTGAGGGGAATTTCTTGAGCTATAGCTCTATAGCTAAAGTGCATTTTAGATTGTCGGCTGCCCCAGTATTCTCACCAGGCCAATCCCTTTGGTGGCGATGAACAGAGAGAATGCTAGCGCGTAAGCTATGAACATCCACTTGAATTCCCCAAAGAAGCGCTCGTATAGCCCGACCCGAACGAACATCGTTCGGGATGAAAGCAGCAAAAAGGCCATCAGGGTGGAGGCCAACAAGAAGACCTGAAAACTGCACATCAAACGTGAGGTACGGTGAACAATCCGAATTGTTCAGATATTGGTCCAATGCAGGTGCTTCTCTCCAACAAGGTCCTCCGCCGAAGAGCACAACGGCGGATCAAATCCTGGTATTTTGGTCGCAAAAGACGTCACGGGGACGTCACGCCAGCCCGAAGTCGTCATCTACCGTTGGTGTCTAGGCGAATTTCTACCAATTCGCAGTTGGACGCGCGCGTACCCCTACCTGAACACGAGAATGTGTTTCACTTGGTCCGAAGAATCCAACGGGTCGGTGCAAGCCATCAACAGAGCATGGGCCAGCACCAGCACATTCACCACCACCAGATGGAAACGAAGGTGCTTATGAATGCTCCTCGGTACCCCTTGCTCCGCATTGTTCTCTGCGCAAGCCGTGTTTTCATCCGCGAGCAGGTTCGACTTCTCTTGACGTCCGACGTCTTGGGGGCCCTGCCTCTGAAGGAAACCAAGCCGGCGAATTTTGGAAATAAAGATGGAAAGGAGTGGAATATGGAGGTGCAGGTTGCACCCTGTATGAAACGGTTGTCGGTTGGGGAGTTCCCCACCCGCATGTTTTCTGTGCTCGTTCGTTTGATTCCGACCAGGGTCTGGATTCCTTGACAAGTGGCCTGTTCAACCAACTAGTCCAGGCGCTGTGTCGTCGTGGATGGAAGCCCCACACAAAACGCACACTGAATTAGATAAGGAAAGATGCGATCGCTGAGTTTAGTTGCTTGCGTGGATTGTTGATGTTGATCCATTTTTTGGGACGACAATCTCGGTTCAATCCGTAGAAAATTGCCATAAAACCCCGAGTTTTTCCTTGGCACATGTTCAAAAAAAGAAATTTGTCTCCTGTTTTTACAATGCATATTTCATGTGGTCCAAAAATATAGTGGCAAAAACGAAACAAGAAATCTATGTTTGAGACGATGGTTGCGGTTTTCCGGTTGGCCACAGCGCTCTCTCCACGATCTGGGGTAATTTGCCCACTCGGTGATCCTGAATAACATTGCATCGACATTCATTTTCAAGCATGTCTCCCCCCCCCAACCCACCAGCCCAAAGCCACAATGATCATGACAGACATCAGGTCAAAACAGAGCATCTGTAAAGAAACTTCGAGGTCAGTCTCAATTTCGATTTGATTAGCTCTATGGAGCGATCCTGATTCACAGGGAATTCTCAATGTAACGAACAATTTTTCAGCTCCGCAAAGCGTAAATCATGTTGAGAGTTCACTGTGGTTGGCTTTCCTCACCATTCCGACAAGCAGCACAGCATAGCAAACATGCAAGACTCCCACATAGATGAGCCCTAATGAAAGCAACGCATTCACTTCATCAGCACTGTGCCACCATGCCAGCGACAGCTGTCCAGCAAAAAGAATTTTTGGCAGGATGGTGTGGGTAAAATCCTCCCAGTCTTTTCCACAATTAAAAAATGTTGAAACGTTGTTCGCTCAGTCGTTTCGAACAAGTATATATTAGGAGGCTGTGAAATGGGATCGGAGCACAAATCGATCGGCTTCTCTACGCAAAGTGAAGGAGCGGATATATGCTTGCATAAAAAAATCAATAAAAAAAATCGCACCTCGGAGGGCGAGCAACCCAATCAAAACGGTAATGATGACAGGAGTCGATAGGGTCCCTGGGAAACCCAGAAAACGAAAAAAAATCAGAACATAAATTGCAAGCAAGAATTCATTTCCATGGTCGCAAAGAAACGCACATACATAGACAGGGATCGAAATCTGACAAAACAAGGTTTCGTACAGTGCCGTGTTTGTTCATAGAACCAAAAAAAGGGTCGAAATTGAAAAGAGTGCAACACCATCCAGGTCCATTTAAAAAAAAATACATTTTTTTATAGTACCACGTTATATATATAATGTAGATTGGGCTTGTACCTTCGATCCCAAAGAAGAGAGCAAATTGACCCTGCAACAAGATAAACATACCAAAAAAAAAGATATCAGTAAAATCAACACAGATGTGTTCAAAACAGAAGAAAAAAAAACTGGACCAATTGAAAGCTGACAGGAGATAGTGACTTTCCACCTTTCTTCACAAATTCTATTTTTGAGATTTCCATAATGTTGCAACAGAAAAGCAAGTCATGCCGACGAAACGCTCCCTGGTGTTTCAAATTCATGCACAGAATAACGCAAAGGAAACTTCCAGGAGATTTTCCAAACAAGAAAAAAGTGTCAAGGGTCAAACAAGATCCATCGTACCGCAAGCGACTGTATGTTATATGCCACAAGTCGAAACAAGTTTTCCCTCAGCAGAAAGGAGGCGGTGCACACATAGCCCATCATTCCAGCCACGTACGCTCCTGACCAAACCCAGAAGGAAATTTCAAAATGCTCTCAAAGGGTACCTACGGAAACCAATATCTCACAGCTTCAAATCCATTCAACCATTTAAAAAAAAAAGCAACTATATATTTTCACATATTTTTTTTCTTTGTCAAAATCCCAGAAGTAATGAACAATCTCAACTCTCTTTTCTTTTCTTTTTTTTTGCTTGTTTTTGAACTGCTTTTCTGACTTTTACCTGTGCAAGCAGGAAACGTTATCCACCATGGAGATGGAACAGTCCAGAGAGCCCCAAGGGTCATTCCAGTGAAACCGAATAGTAAAACATAGGTCAAAGCACGGGCAGGTCCGAGCAGAACTGAGGGGTCAAAACAAAACATGCATGCGTTAAAATTGAGGAAAAGCTTCGATTGGCATCAAAGGGGTGACTAGATGTCTGTTCAGCAAACAACCTTTGTGAATTCATGGTCCATCGACAGTGCAACTATTTTTTCTTTCGAGCAGCTCGACATATACTTACCGAACATGAGAAAGAATGTCGCCACGAGGGTTTTCTGTGCTGCTTTGAATCCTGATCTGAGCAATCAAACGAAAAAACCCACAATGAATTGGTTACGCAACAAAAACTGGAGCTTCAGTCATATATGGCACGCCCGCCAGTGTATATTCAAAAAAAAAAGGAGGGGGGGGGGGGCAGCCTAAACCAAACGGAAAGATAGCAAGAGAAGTTCACAGAAAAACTGGGGGGGGGGAAATGGGAAAGAATTCCTTTATTAGTAATGGCACCGGAGGGTAGTAGGATAAATTTAGACCATGCCAAAAACAGTGATACGGTGACACAAGACTGGATGCACGAAAAAAGATCAAAAATGGGAATACACAGAAGAAGAAGAAGAAAATGAGTTCAAATCAAATACTGTTGAGTAGATTACTAATTCTTGAAAACGAAAGGCGGAAACCTTAAAGAAGCCAGGACCAAAGGGAAAGGCATCAGATAGTACAAGTAGCTTTCCAATTTCAAGAGCGTCAGGAGCAAAGAGGTCATCCCTGAAACCGCCGCCAGCATCGCCGTTTCGACCAAAACCTGATCCATCCAGAGCAAATGACAGAAGAAAAAGGTGGAAACAGAGAAAAAAAAAATGAACAAACAAACTCAATGCTCAAATGAACTGATGTCAAAATTCAGAATTCTTTTGCGCAGCGAAAGGTGAGAAAGCCATCAGACAGCGTTTTATTAGCGTTTTATCAGACAGCGTTTTTTCTTAAACCAAAAAATGCTGTCTGATGGGATGTATATATATACTTATATACATCGTTAAGAAAAAAATAAAGAAGGAGAAGAAAAAAGAGAAAGGATATCTCACTGGGAGGAGGAATAGGTCCAGAGAGAAGCACCATATCACTGGTTGGGTGGCATTCTGAAAATTTTTCTTTCTTATTTCGTTTCACCTTTGTTTTTTCTGTATCAAAGAGGGGAACAGCATCGCCATCGTCCTGAGTCAACCCTTGAGCAGGGTTGGCATTAGCACTGGAACAAAGATTCTGTGACAGCAGCCAAAAAAAAAAGCCTCTTTGAAAATTTCTTCACCAGAATCCACATCCCACGTGCATTATAGTGTCACCATTATTGCACAGACAATCTTTCAATAATATATTTTCAATACTTTTTCACTGCTTTTTTCTGTCGACATATCCTCCATGCGAACTATATCTCAAGAACAAGGCACCATCATTGTTGATATCCTGTTTAAGGGGGGGGGGAGTTGGTGAAAATAAGAAACCATAACCATATTCACAATCAAGGATTATGCACATCCATGACCTGACACTCACGAAATGCACATGTTTTCGCCCCAGAGGAGAGACGCCCTTTTTTCTTTCCCTGGAGGGATTTTCTCGGGAAAAGGTGGCACTCGATTTCCAAATCGTTCGAAAGCCGACGGGCGATACAGGAAGGCAAGACCGATTCGAGATCATGGCCCCCTCTTGATTAAACAAAACCCGCCAAGAGGAGGCAATCAACTGGCCCGCGATCGACTCTACATTGATTGATCAATTGATCGCACGATTTTTGTTGATTTGATGGTTCGATTGGCAATCTGGTTTGGGGGGTGTCGAAGGCGGACTTGATACATTTTGTTGTACTTTGTGCAATAGATGCATCTTCGCATGTGATTATGTTTGTTTGTTTGGGCTTCTGCCCATGTAATTTTTGGTTTGGTTTGGTTTGTTTAAAAGCGAGCTCGATACAAGCAAGCAATCAATCGATCAATAATTACAACCCACAGCAAAAGAAAACTCGATACAGTGAACTCAGGAAGGAAACAAAGACATCTTTGACCACCCCTAAGAGTTACAATCTCAGACCCAGTCCCACCACACATACAGATTCTGTCTCAGATCCCCTCAGCCCTTTTCCATGTCTCAGGTCCTCCTTTCCACTGCGGGAAAACCTGGACCGTACAATGTCTTCAAAACAATCGCACAAAAAGCCGGATCACAGCACAGAATGTATTTCAAATTGCACAGCGTGTACAAGTAATTGAAATCAATAGTATTCCACCTTATTCCAATGTGGATACTTGATGTCTGTTTGTTTGTTTGTTTGTTACAATGTGGATACAAGTAATTCCTTCGCTGTGCAATGTTTTGGACCACGTGGCGCGATGTTTTGGGGGTCCACCGTCGGTGGCATTCAGCATCCGCAGTGGGATGAATATTTCATGGTCATCGCACAAGTACAGCCGCGCTACGTGAATATATAGTATATAGCGCTGCCGTCGCGCCTCAGATCGCCGAGCTTATTCCCGAGTATGTGCTTTTTTTTAAGCGCAATAAGCGGCTCTCGCTGTATGGGTTTTCCCATAGTGACAGAGCTGCCACTAAAATTCAGTCCAGCGACCAACAAGATTTGTTACAGGTGCTGACTCAGCAGTGTATATTTTTGTGGCCCATTGTGGCCCTTTTGGCCCATTTTGGCCCCCAAACAAATCAGAATGGCAAATTCTGGGGCCACAAAATGTTATGACGTCACACGCGTGTGTCACGGTGTGTCGCCACGTGTACATGTGTGTCGCCACGTGTGTCACCTGTCGTGACACATTTGCATCTGTCCCCACACGGTGGTAGCAGGGTCCAATCACCAAGTATGGTGATTGCTACCATGTGTACTAGCAACGCTCATAAAAGGCGTTGGTACACTCTCTTTCCAGGTTTTGGTTTGAGAAAGACTTTCACTGCCACTGAAAGTCAAGCAGCATAACATTTGGTTTCGGAGCGAAGGGAAAGGAAAAGGAAACGATAAGGAGGACAACAAGGAGGGAGCGCTTCTTGTCGAGTAAGGAAACGCCCTTGGCGAAGGTGTGCGCTTTGGGGCAAAGGTGACTTACTCTTACCTTTGAGATTTTTGTTTTTCTTTGGGATCGTTTGGTGGTGAGCGGTCGTCCGCCACGGTATGCTTGAAAGAAGGTCATAGAGGACCTTAAAAAAGTGTTTCGAGTTGGTTGTGAGTGGTCGCCCGTGTCGGCCAAGTTGAGGAAGGGTCTTACAGGGCCTTTGGAATTTCTTGATTTGTTTGTGGGAGGTCGTCCGGTTTGGTTGACGTGAAAAGAGGTCGTAAGGAACCTAAGGGTAGTGGTATAGAGTCGTTTAGAAGCTAGCCCGTGTCGGAAAAGGTTTCTGTAGGGTCGCTTGACGTTTGTAGCTTTAGATCCCATTTTCAGAAAGTGTGAGAGTGGAGATCTCGACTTTCTTTGGGGTTTCGACCACTTCTTGCGAGGTCGCCAGCACTCTGGACGTGCTTTGTTAAAGCTAGTCGACTTAGCTCGACGTTTTTCCAGAGAGTGGTTGGGTGGCTTGGTAGTTGGGTCGAAAAAGGCTACAGGGGTCGTCAGTTTTTGCCAGGAATGACAAATTCGAATTCGATTTCTGAAGTGTGAGAAACGACAAGAGTAACCCAGGTCGATTTGTTACGCTGTTGGCGTTGAAATCGATTTTGGTACTTACCTAAAGTGGTCGTCGTTTTGGCGAGGTGACAGTCGTTTTTCGTCGACTGTGGTACTGGCGCCAAACGCGACTTCGTTTTGGTGCGACTATCGGTTTTCTTTTGTCGGCGGTGTGCCTTCTTGGCAACTGCAGGGGCGCGATTGGGCTCTTATTTTGGTGAGAGTACCTTGAAATCGTTAACCTCCACGTCGTTTTAAGTTCGCCTGTGGCTTTCGACGCAAGTCGTGGCAAAAGTCGACAGAGTGTGTGACAGAACAGGTCGTTTCAAGTTCGACTGTGGTTTGTGCGCGACGTCAGTCGTGGCAAACGTCGAACAGTGTGACACTGAACGCACTTACAGTGTAATTCGAATTTTTCTGGTAGGAGTCTTTGGCCATGGATGGTAATGACAAGAGTAGTCATACCAGTGAAAAGGAGGCAGAGGTGGAACCCCCTCCTAAGACCAAGGATTTAGAAGAAAGGCTTACAGAAATGGAAGGGCTGTTGGCAGATTTGGTAATGAAATTACCTGACCCTGAAAGTTCCAAAGATAAGGATAAAATGGACGAGGATGAGTCGATAGACATTGGGAAATCTGGAAATGATGGTGGGCCGCGTGGTATGACATCTCAAGTAGCTAAGCCAGAAAAATATGATGGAAAGATACCCTGGAAAGAATTCCAGAGTAGTCTTACTGTCTACTTTGTGGCAGCTGGTATCAACCAAGAACGATGGGGAAAGGTTGCTCCCACGTTTTTCGGTAGAGCTGCACAAAAACATTTGGCGGCTAGAGTGTCATCAGAGTCCTTGGAAAAAGGTGAAGTTTCTTGGAAACAAATCTGTGAGACGATGAGTGACGGTAGTTTCGGGGAAATGGCATCGGATTATGCCATTACAAAGAAACTCATTTCATGTCGTGATCACCTTGAGCGCAAAGTGAATACGAATGAATTCGTCAGATTCGTAGATGATTTGTTTAAACTTCGTCGTATTCCGATGGATGAAGCGAGTAAATGCTTCTTCTTACTCCATAATTTGCATCCGGCATTGAAGTCGTCGCTCGAGACAGATGTTCATGGGAAACCTTGGACGATCTACAACGATCTTCGAAATCATGTCCTTGCAAAAGGAGTAACCCATGATGAGCGGATCCCTGTGATTAAGAATAAATCCGGGAATGTTCATGGTCGTGGGGAAGACTTGTATGGATACAAGACTTCAAAGAAAGCAAAGACTAGACCATCATTTACCAGTGGGCAAGCGAACCCGAACGCTAGTAAGAAAGCGAAGGGTACGGTTCGCGGCACAAAGCTTTCCCCGGAGGAGCGTGCTAGAAGGATAGCACAAAAGCTTTGCTTCACTTGTGGTGCTCCATGGGATGTGTCACACAAGTGTGGTGGGAAAGGCAAGGTGAGCGATTTGGCGATCAATGTCTTATCTCCTATCGAGAGTCATGTGCATATTGATGAGGTAGTGGAACCCTCAAATGCAATGATCGATGAGGAAATGAAAATTCATGCTTCTACTGACGAAAAGAAATTTTCGTGCAGAAATGAAAAGAAGGTGAATGCTCAAATGGATCATAGTGTTCATCGCAAGATGATCAAGCGAGAACTTGAAAGACTCGAAGAGAGAACGGGACGGAAGTTTACGTTCGATTCTTCTGGAGGTTGTTTTCCGGTTGATGCTTGTAAAAGATCTTGTGAAGATTTTCTTACGTGTGATGTGTCGGGCGAGCATGTGTGGCTCAACCCAGGAAAGGCACAAATGGATGCTTTCCTGAAGCACTATTTCGAGTGTAAGAAAAGAGCACCAATGACAACAAGTGCTTGTGTCTTGGTACCTCATAAGATGTGCAAAGCTTTTCGTGTGTTTGATAGCATGCGCTTGATAGCACAATATCGGAAAGGGGCATTCTTATTTGAGAGAGCTCGTAAGATACCATTTTCCCAACCATTTGATGTGTATTATGATGCTCCTGTGCCTCGAATTGTGGAACCCACAATTGACAAGGAGATCATGATTATGTCTATGGTTTTCGAGGGACGTATCTTTGATACTCCTGCACATATATTGTTGGATTCGGGTGCGGCTGGTTCAGCCTATATTTCCCAACAATTTTGTGAGGCTTATGGTATCTCATACCAAGCTCAAAGTGATACAACTGTTCAAATGGCTGATGGTACACCATTGACTTGTTCTGGTAAAACCACAGTTCCTCTTCGGATACAAGGTCTTCGTGAAAAGTTAGAGTGCTTGGTGATCAGTGCTCCTCACTTTGACCTTTATCTTGGAGATTTTTGGTTGAAGGACCATTGTGCTCATATGGATTTCCTTCATAACAGTTGTTCGTTGTTGTCAACTCGTGGACGTCGAGTTACGATCCATCATACTATTTCGGCTCGAAATCGTAGTGATCGTTGTGTTCATACGGTTACTCCATTTCTTTCCATTAAACAAGTGAAACGATGTCTTCGTGATGATCGGATCACTCCATTCCTTGTCTTGGTGCGTGAGGTCACGCCACCTCTTGAGGGGGAGGAACATGGGTCTCCTAATGCGTTGTTTCGTGAACGTGGATCACTAGAGGATGTGGTAAAATCCGCACACGGTGATCATGTTGAGAAAGAAACGTTGGAGAACATGTTGGCTCCTATATTGGACCAATACGAGGATCGGTTTGCGAATGAATTGGCCTCGTGTCCACCCTCTAGAGAGTTCGATGCTTCTATAGATCTGATACCAGGAGCAAATCCTGTGAGTCGTCCTATATTTCGCTATACGCCTGGAGAGCGTAAGGAAATTGAGGATCAGATATCGGATATGTTGGCTAAGGGACTTATTCAACCGTCGTGTAGTCCATGGGGAGCACCAGTCTTGTTTGTACCCAAACCGGATGGGACAAAAAGAATGTGTGTGGACTATAGAGGTTTGAATAAGTTAACAGTCAAAAATCAATACCCTATCCCACGTATCGATGATCTGTTGGATCAGTTACAAGGTGCGAGGTACTTTTCCGCCCTTGATTTGAAAGCTGGTTACTGGCAGCTTCGTGTCAAAGCTGAGGACCAGGCTAAAACGGCTTTCAAAACGCCCTTTGGATTGTTTGAATATCGTGTCTTACCGATGGGTTTGACGAATGCACCAGCGATATTCCAAACATGGATGAACCGTGTATTTCATGGGATGATAGGGAAGTACGTCCTTATCTATCTTGATGATATACTTGTGTATTCGAGGAATGAGAAAGACCACATCATGCATCTCAAAAAGGTCATGGATCGTTTGAGAGAGCACAAGCTCTTCTTGAAGAGATCAAAGTGTGATTTCTTTAAGGATGCATTGCATTATCTTGGCTTCGTGATAAGCAAAGAAGGGATTGCGGTAGATACTCGCAAGACTCAGAAGGTCATTGATTGGCCAGAGCCACAAAATATATCTGAGTTGAGATCCTTCTTAGGTCTTTCAAATTACTTCCGTCGGTTCATTCAAGGATACAGTAAATTGGTCGGACCACTTACGAACTTACTTAGGAAGAGTAAGGAGTGGGACTGGAATGAGGATTGTCGGAAAGCAATGGTGGCAGTTAAGGAAGCCCTGACCCATGCACCTTGCTTGGCAATGCCAGATTTCAGTAAGCCTTTTGAAGTTATTGCCGATGCCTCGGATTGGGCTATTGGTGCAATATTACTTCAAGAAGGTCGACCAATAGCATTTGAAAGTAAAATGCTACATGGTGCACAATTGAGATGGTCAATATCAGACAAAGAAATGTTTGCTGTTGTCCATGCTTTGAAGTTGTGGAGGTGCTATCTGGATGTGATGGAGTTTAAGGTGATCGTGGATCACAAACCCAACACATTTTTCCATTCCCAGGTAACGTTGTCTCGAAGAGCGGTGCGGTGGCTTGAGTGTCTTCAGGGATACCGATTCAAGTGGGAATACCAGCCAGGCAGGACGAATGTAGCAGACCCCTTGTCGCGCTATCCTGTACGGTATTCTCAGCAGATCAGTGTCTTGTTGGAGTCGGTGAGCAAGCGTGGCCGACTCAGTCACCTTGGTGAGGAGGGCCCAGCTCTCTCTCCTTTGCCTAATATCGATCTTCAGCGACGATTATCTGAGGGGTACGCTAAAGACGAGTGGTTCAATACATTGGAATCCGCTGCTTCAATGTGTCGTTTCGACTCGGGTTTTTGGTGGAATGGAACGCGGGTGGTTGTCCCAAACTTTGATGGCCTCAGGTTGGATATTATGAAAGATTTTCATTCAACGGTGTATTCGGGACACTTTGGTGTCAAAAAGACGAAACACAATTTGTTGAAGTGGTTTTGGTGGCCAGGGGTAGAGAAGGATATATTGTCCTTTATCAAAGGTTGTGATAGTTGTCAACGGAACAAGTGGAGACGTGGCAAACCTCCTGGTTCGTTGCAACCTCTACCGATACCAGATGCTCGTTGGGAGAGTGTTTCGATGGACTTGATAGTCGAGCTTCCCAAGTCAGGTGCTGAGCATTATGATGCGATCCTCGTTTTCGTGGACCGACTCACGAAAATGGTGAGATGCGCTGCAACATACACGAAGTGTGATGCTGCAGAAACAGCGAGACTCTTTGTATCACATGTCTTCCGTTCACACGGTCTTCCTAGGACATTGGTGAGTGACAGAGATCCCAGGTGGAGATCACGATTCTTTGCGGAATTGTGTAATACTTGGAAGATCAGTCAGGCTATGTCAACTGCTTTTCATCCCACCACTGATGGGCAGACTGAGGCAATGAACAAAGTCTTAGAAGACACCCTAAGACATTTTGTTGGGATACGCCACAGTGATTGGTCTGAACTGTTGCCAGTTGTCGAGTTTGCTATGAATAACTCCAAGTCGGAAGCGACTGGTGAGACACCATTTTTCCTTAATTACGGTCGTGATCCTTGGACAGCTACGACGGCACAGATGCCTGGATTCGGGCCAGGTGCATCTAGTAGAAAGAGCTCGTCACTGCAGATGGCGGTGCCAGCTGTACAAAGAATGACGACAACGATAAGAGATCGCATTGTGAAGGCGAAAAGGTGTTTAGAGGCAGCACGTCAAAGGATGAAGGCGTATGCTGATCGACATAGACGTCCTGTGGATGTGAAAGTAGGCGATAAGGTGTTGTTGGATGCACGGCATATCCGCCTAAAACATCCAGGATCCCGAAAATTGATGCCGAAGTGGATCGGACCCTTTACTATTTCGGATCAAATCGGTAAGGTAGCTTTTCGGTTGGATTTACCGAACTATCTTAAAATTCATCCGGTTTTTCATGCGAGCTTGTTGAAGCCTTATTGGGCGCATGGAAAGGTTCAGCCTCCTCCGCCGGTGGAACTCGATGATGAGTTGGAATATGAGGTTGAAATGCTTTTAGATCATCGTGTACGGCGAATAGGTCGAAAGCGTAAAACTGAGTATTTGTGCAAATGGATGGGTTATGGACATGAGCATAATACTTGGGAACCCGAAGAGCATATGGAGAATGCTAGGGAATTGGTAGAAGAATACCAAAACAAAATCAAGTCGACGGACTTGTCTCCGCCAATTGTTATCCGTCGAAGTGAACGCCTTCGGTCGAAAGAGCGCAATTGACAGAGTAGGAGATCTCAAGAGAAGGGAAATAAATTGAATGGGCAAAATTTGATTTAAATATCTCCGCACATATGTGTGAATGCCGACGGGTGAGATATTATTTTCCTAAGGCAAGGTAGCCAATGTGGAAAAGCGTTCACCATGAAAAGGGTTTTATCTCGGGTTTGAGAAGGTGTCTTGACCCTTAAGATGGTTTGGTTTTGTGAAAGGGATCACAAACTTTGAGATGTTTCTCCAATCTCAATCTTGACCGGATATGAAACTTTTGGTGTAGTGGCTCGCTGAAAGGCACCTAGAGATTTCAACATTTGGTCAAAGTACCGTGTGTAAACCATTGCTAAGGTTTCTGCACCCTGTAGCATATAAGTGTTTATCCAAGTGGAGTCAGGACCAGGAGGTCTGACACTTTGGGGGGGAGGAATGTTATGACGTCACACGCGTGTGTCACGGTGTGTCGCCACGTGTACATGTGTGTCGCCACGTGTGTCACCTGTCGTGACACATTTGCATCTGTCCCCACACGGTGGTAGCAGGGTCCAATCACCAAGTATGGTGATTGCTACCATGTGTACTAGCAACGCTCATAAAAGGCGTTGGTACACTCTCTTTCCAGGTTTTGGTTTGAGAAAGACTTTCACTGCCACTGAAAGTCAAGCAGCATAACACAAAAGGGCCAAAACGTTTTATTACAAGATGATTTTGGGGCCACAAAAGGGCCACATTTACCCAAACTTTGTAAGGCCAGGGCCACATCCAAGAAATCAATCGAGTTTCCACAAAAATCAAAACCAACAACATTGAGTAAGTGCTATATAAACACCAAGCCTTGTAATTTCTGGTTTTTAAGTTGGGGCCACATTCTATTTTTTTTCGGACAAATTGGGCCACAAAAGGGCCACAACTAGATGAAATGGCCAAATTCAGGGCCACTTTGGGGCCAGTGAAATCGAAAAAAAATACACTGGTGCTGAGACTAATGGGACGCCGCGAGTTGGGACTACACCACGTGATACGCGCTCACATGCCCCATGGACGCGGAACAAATCTGAGCTGTGTGACTCCCCGTCCGCACGCGATCGGTCCCGTATCTCCCCTACAGTCGTTGACGCTCAGCGTCACCAAGACATCAACACCTATCTATTCCAGGCCCCCAAATGTTCCCAACTAATGCACACACGCCCAAGGTGCTAAGGTTCTGTCCATCACTCGCAGCAGGAAGAGCGTGGTCATTGCTTTCACCTCGCAGCCAAAATGCTCCATTGCGTTTCTACGACAAAAGGGGTCGCCACCGCCTCCACCATATCTGCTCGCTGCAGGTGAGGTAAACTCCACGAACGTAAGGGAGACGCGGTGGACGTCTTTTTGGTGAGGTCTCTACCGTTTTCTCCCTAAATGGGCGTATTCTCAACCCGTCGAGTGTTCGAGCGTTCAACCCGCCGAGTCCTGCAAGGATAATAGATTAATGCAGCCTCTTTCTCTTTCTCATACCGTCGCAACGACCGTATCAAAGGACGTACCGAAGATTCCTGGATCGAAATATTCCTAAAAGGAGGGGGCGAAACGCGGCACTTCGTATCCTTTGTTTCGTTCGTGAAGTCCTTCGTTATAGCTCAGCGATGTCAAGGAAGGTTACTGTCTAGGTGTGTGGGACCGAGGTTGCAAGGAAACACGCACCTTGCTGTCGTAGCGTCGCCCGCGCAGCATGCCATTGCTCGCGCGTGGATATCTCTGGAATCCGCGTGGATTCGCGTGGAAAATCTGACTGTGCGACGCATCCGTAAGAGTAAGACAAACAAACAAACATCAAAGAGTAACATCGTATCGAAATGACAATTCCAGGAGAACAAAAACTGCGTCACGTGACGTGCGATGTTGCCACTCAGCAGATGCTACTAGACCCTCGTCGTTTCTCTTGATTTCACAGCAAAGGGTCCAATGCTGGTTGTTGGTTGCTTTCCCACTCCACATGCAACTCTACTGGAGTGCCCTTTTCTTAGCAGACTTTCCTCGATTGACACTTACTGCACAGTGTAGAAAAGTGTATCGAGCGGTATTCTGATTGCTTGGATTTCTTATGGACATACGGGCATGGTCTGTAATCATTGATTGATTGATTGACGGGCATGGTCTGTTTGAACGTGGGTTGCTGGATGCGAGTCCTACTATTTGCAAACATCTCCTTTTCTTTGACATTGTGGTAAGCATTTTCATGATGGTACGGATGTCGCATTTAAGTTGTTGAGTTTTCTTGCCACAGAACGAATCTGGAGGGGCAAGTGCATTTGGTGACTGGGAGTACGGATGGAATAGGGAGGCATACCGCCACCAAATTGGCGCAAAACGGGGCAACAGTGCTGATACATGGACGGTAGGGGGTCAGCTGAAACAAAACATTAAGTTATGTTATCCCCCAAAAAAACTTTAAAAGAGGAGAGCGATATTTGCAGTTTAATCTTTCCTGCTGACGCTGTGAATCACAAATGCAGGAGCTTGGAGCGAGTTTCGGAGACCGTAGCAAAAATAAAGGATGTTTCTGGAAATCCAAGGATTCAGGGCTACACGGGTGATTTGTCATCGTTGCAACAAGTCAGGCAGCTGGCAGAGCACATCAAAAAGGACCACAAATCGATCGATGTCCTGACAAACAATGCAGGAGTGTTCGAGAACTACCGAAAGTGAGTCAGAAATGTTGATGAAAAAAGGGCAAAATGGCAAAATAAAGAAAAAGGTTTTGTTGCTTGGAAATAGTGATTGCAATTTTGGGAGTGTGGATGTATTTTGTAGGGAATCTGAGGATGGTTTTGAAATGACCTGGGCAGTGAATGTACTGGCCCCGTTCCTGTTGACTTCGCTTCTGGTGGATATCGTCAAGTCTCGAATTGTGATCGTTAGCTCCCTTTCGGCATGCGGCTCCATAGACTTCAGCAACCTGCAACAAGAAAAGGGCTACAGGTAACACGAGGAAATAAGTTCAAATCTGTCGAGGTTTTCTCTGGATCACAAAACCAGACTAAATCGCATGAGAGCAAACCTTGTGTTGTTTTCAATGGACGTGTTTCATCGGTCTTTTGTTCTGTTGTGGAGGGAAAGATACTGATCCTTGGCATTGAGTATTTTTTCGACCTCTTTTGTTTCAGTGAACGAGGAGCTTACGCCTTGTCAAAGCTTGCAAATCAGCTGTTTTCATTCAAGTTGGCGAAATTAGCCAAGGATGTTACGGTAAGCAGAAATAACAAGAATTCTGCCACGATATTTTTTTTTCATTCTGTTTTTCCATTGGTGAAGTGCTTCAGCTTGGTTATGAGTGGTGCCTTCCCTTCCCCCCCCCAAAATAAATAAATAAATAATAATAATTCAAAAACAGAACAGCAGAGGGATATAATATCAGGTGTACGTAGAACAGTTGCTTGATTGACAGTCTGATCTTTGTTTTTATTTTCCCCCTCTAAGGTTAATTGTCTGGATCCTGGAAAGGTCAACACGAAAATGTTGCTGTCTTTTCGGGGTCGAGTTGGCATCGAATTGAACAATGCCGACAACGAATTTTTTACAGCTACTCACCCTTCCCTGTCCAACACCACTGGGAAGTATTTCGTCAGCAAAGCGGAATCCATGGGTCGAAGGGTGAGTCTGTAAATATAATTTTTTGAGTTGAACACATGTTTCCACACAGTTAAATCAGTTTGCATCATTATGACAAAAAAAAAGAAACGAGAAACGAAACGAAATTGACAGATAGAAAAAATTGCAACCCCCCCCCCCAAAAAAAAAAAAAAATCTTTGTTTTTTCTCAGAAGTGGTGTTTTGAATGTTGTTGCAGGTTGCTTATGATGTGGCTACTCAAGATAAACTGTGGGCCATCATGGAAGAACAAACAGGCCGCAAATTTTAACCGGCACCCCATGTGTATATATAGATATATAGAAACATATTCCACCAACTGTGGAATAGGTGCTCAACCCATTTGTATCTGGCAAACTACGTTGCTCTAATCCAAATACAAAGCCACCCCAAAACTCGTTCAATTGTCATCCACGACTTACAGTTTTTTTATTCGTTTCTCAAGTTTTTAATTCTTAAGGGGGGGGATAGTTTCCATTTTTATTTTTTTTATTTTTTTTTGGGGGGTGGGGTGGGGTGGGGTGAATGTATCCATGCACAGAACCACCACCTGGAGGTTGTGATAGTGGATCCATACCGGGGAAATGTGTACATAGTGAAATTAAGTTTGAGGCAGATTGGCACTCAGACCAGGGTCCGGCAGTGGGGAAACTGCATTTCTGGAGTGTTATCTGAAGTTGGAAAAAGTTGCTAATGATGGTGTTGTTCTGAACGATTCTTTTAACGAAAATGAAGTCTTACTAAACTCCACCACTGGTCTGTCGACAGCTCTCTTGACTCACCCCCCCCCCCCCCACACACACACACACTTCCTTTAAAATGCCACCACCTCAACCACTCACACAAAGCCTCACAAAGCAATTGTTGTGAGGTGCACCGCTGTTGCAGCTTAAGAATCATTCACCTTGCCTTGCAAAAGCTAACTGGAAGGCTCTATGGTCTTTTGTTGATTCCTTTGTTTATTTCACTTCAATGGTCGGGAAAAGTGCACGCCATCCACGTTTCTATGCAAGCACTCCCCGCCCAACATCAGCCGATCCTCATCACTTCTGATGAATTCCGTGGGTTTCCATTAATCCCACGACTGATTTAAAAATGCTGCAGCGAGATCAGGTCGAACATGGTTTTCGTTTCTGCCTCGAAGTGATCCAATGCTTGGTTGCGTTTCCACGATGAAGGGGGTTGCCGCAGCCGCCACTAGATCTATTCGCTGTAGGTGCGATAAACACCACGATTGAAACTTCTCACCCAGTCGACGTCTTTCGGTTGCACCTCTTATAGGGGTGCACAGGATGCAGAGTTCACAATGCTGCAATCATTTCCATTCCCCTCCATCTTCCACATGAGGCTTTGACATTGTGGTAAGGATTTTCATGACAGTATGAATGTTGCATTTCCTGCCACAGGGCAAGCCTCGAAGGGCAAGTGCATCTGGTGACGGGGAGTACAGATGGAATAGGGAGGCACACTGCCACCAAATTGGCGCAAAATGGGGCAACAGTCCTGGTGCATGGACGGTAGGGGACCAACCCAAACGCCAAATTATGCTATCTCCCCCCAAGAAAATCAAGAAGAGGAGAGCGATATTTGTAGTTCAGTCGTTGCCTTTGATGCTGTGAACTCATGGATGCAGGAGCTTGGAGCGAGTTTCGGAAACTGTGGCAGAAATAAAGGGTGTTTCTGGAAATCCAAAGATTCAGGGCTACACGTACGATTTCTCGTCGTTGCAGCAAGTCAGGCAGCTTGCAGAGCACATAAAAAAGGACTATGAATCCATCGATGTCCTGACAAACAATGCAGGGGTGTTCGAGAACTCCCGAAAGTGAGTAAGAAATATGAATGAAAAAAGGGAGGTGGTAGTATATTTTTCTATTGGGGATGCTGAATGCAGCAATGCTTTGGTTCATGTAGACTGGAATGTTGCGAGCGGTGTTCAGTGTTTGCTTGTGCATGTATTTTGTAGGGAATCTGAGGATGGTTTTGAAATGACCTGGGCAGTGAATGTGCTGGCTCCATTCCTGTTGACTTCGCTCCTGGTGGATATCGTCAAGTCTCGGATTGTGATCGTAAGCTCCCTTTCAGCATGCGGCTCCATAGACTTCAATAACCTGCAACAAGAAAAGGGCTACAGGTAGCACCAGGAAATGACTTCACAAGTGTTGAGCTGGTGGAAATTCAGTGTTTTCCATGTGTCTTAATTATCACCTTCACTTGCGTATATAGAGATAGCATCAGAAAACATTACGGAAGAGTGGTGCTTCCTATGTTCTGCATGTGTCCAGTTCTGGATTGTCTGAGTTTGATAAAGCAAAAAATGAGGCCCCAAATTTTTTGAGCATTTCAGAGTGAACTGGATGTGTTGAGCTTGTCTTTAGGGTAGAAAACAGCATTATGGGTCAGACCAATTCTCATGAGGTCATTCTTTTTGCATTTTTTTTTGCATTCTTTTTGCATTTTTTTTGCATTTTTTTCTTTGCATTTTTTTGCATTCTTTTTGCATTTTTTTGCATTTTGTTTTCAATTTGTGTTTGGTTTTCGGATGGACAACTTTTATTGCATCTTTTTGTTGGCAGGTCTGTGGTGTAGAAAGATACTGATCCTTCACATTGAATATTTTTTCGACCTCTTTTGTTTCAGCGAACATGGGGCCTACGCCTTGTCAAAGCTTGCAAATCAGTTGTTCACATTCAAGTTGGCGAAATTAGCCAAGGATGTTACGGTAAGCAACAATTAAAAAAATAAATAAATTCAACCACAAGACTTCTTTCTTTTATTTTTGGCTGTTATTTACCAGCTTGATAGATTTCGTTTCTTTTCCTTCCCACCACACACCCCATGTTGTTTTTTCCCTCAACAGGTTAATTGTCTGGATCCTGGAACGGTCAACACTAAAATGCTGTTGGCGTATTGGGGTCCAATTGGCATCGAAACGAATGATGCCGACAATGAGTTTTTCTCAGCCACGCACCCTTCACTCTCCAACACCACTGGGAAATATTTCGTCAGCAAACAGGAATCCATGGCTCCAAGGGTGAGTCTGTGAACAGATATTCTTTCCCAAATTGTTTTATCGGCAGATGAGACTGCGTCCCCCCCCCCTTCTATGTTTTCCTCAGAAGTAGTGTTTTTGAATGTTGTTGCAGGTTGCTTATGATGTGGCTACTCAGGATAAGCTGTGGGCCATCATGGAAGAACAAACAGGGGGGAAATTTTAACATATGTGCCACCTCTGGGATGGTGATCTTCAGGCAGCTTGGCAACCATGCCCCAATTTTGTCCTTTTCATTTGTGTTGAAAGTTGTTGGTTTTGTGCAATCATGTAAAGAAGTGATGGCTCTTCTTAAAACACTTTGATACCCAAACCAGATTACATTGTTTCAAACAGCGCCCCAAATATAGTTGCACCTCCAGTGGTGCAGTGTTGCTATGCAACAGTGTTGCTGCATAATGCTGTTATGCAGCACCTCTTGCCCATCTTCGTTCATTCCCGAATGGTTGGTGAAACCCCATGGTGAACACAAAAAGCCAAGAAATCCTGATGAAACTCTCGAGAGAAAAATCATGGAGGAATGTAATTAAGAGGTTCATGGATTGCAAGAACTGACTGAACACAAAAAATACCATAGACCCCGTTCTGTGCAAGCACTCCCCGCTCAACATCAGCCGATCCTCATCACTTCTCATGAATTCCGTTGGTATTTATTAATCCCACGACTGATTTAAGAGTGCTGCAGCGAGATCAGGACGAACATGGTTTTCGTTTCTGCCTCGAAGTGATCCAATGCTTGGCTGCGTTTCCACGATGAAGGGGGCGGCCGCAGCCGCCACCAGATCTATTCGCTGTAGGTGCGATAAACTGCACGATTGAAACTTCTCACCCAGTCGACGTCCCTGTACTTGTGTCGACGTCTTTCTATTGTACCTTCACATTCTCCCTCTTCAGCCTGTGGCAACCCCTCCAACAGGCAATACTTTTCATTTCCCTGCAACTTAGAATTCTTTCCTCATTGGCCTTGTGGTAAGGATTTTCATGACAGTATGAATGTTGCATTTAGTTGGTGAGTTTTCCTGTCACAGGGCTAGCCTGGAGGGGCAAGTGCATCTGGTGACTGGGAGTACAGATGGAATAGGGAGGCACACCGCCACCAAATTAGCGCAAAACGGGGCAACAGTTCTGGTGCATGGACGGTAAATGACCATCTCAAACATCAAATTATGCCATCCCAAAAAATAAAAATTAAAAGAGGAGAGCGATATTTGTAGTTCAGACTTTAACTTTGATGCTAGAAATTCATGGATGCAGGAGCTTGGAGCGAGTTTCGGACACCGTAGCAGAAATAAAGGATGTTTCTGGAAATCCAAGGATTCAGGGCTACACGGGTGATTTGTCATCGTTGCAACAAGTCAGGCAGCTGGCAGAGCACATCAAAAAGGACCACAAATCCATTGATGTCCTGACAAACAATGCAGGGGTGTTCGAGAACTACCGAAAGTGAGTCAGATATGTTAATGGAAAGAAGAAGGGCTCGATTATGGTTGGAAATGGGGGAAAGGTTCGCTTCGTGTAGACTGGAATGATGTGAGTGTGGATGTTTTTTGTAGGGAATCTGAAGATGGTTTTGAAATGACCTGGGCAGTGAATGTGCTGGCCCCATTCCTGTTGACTTCGCTTCTGGTGGATATCGTCAAGTCTCGAATTGTGATTGTAAGCTCCCTTTCAGCATGCGGCTCCATAGACTTCAACAACCTGCAACAAGAAAAGGGCTACAGGTAACACCAGGAAATGGCTTCACAAGTGTTAAACCATTGCAAACAAGCAAAGGAAAAAGAAACAAACATTGCTTTCTGCCCATTTTGCGTTTCAGGATGATTTCTTGAAAACATCTAAGGACACTGTAGTTTTCTCAGCATCGTTTTGGAAAGAACGATAATCCTATGCAGGGACCATCCTTCTGTTTCAGTGAACATGGAGCTTATGCCTTGTCAAAGCTTGCGAACCAGCTGTTTACATTCAAATTGGCAAGCTTGGTCAAGAATGCTACGGTAAGCAAATACAACTGTGGAATCGATTCCACCTGTTATTATGTGGGACGGTGGTTTTTCCTTTCCCCACTCACCTTCTTTCATGTTTTTCAGCTGTTTGCCTATCCTTACTGAAAATCGATCAAATCGGAGACATCACCGCCACGATTACTAACGTTTCCATTACTTTCATAAACCAAGCATCATTTTCAACTCAGAGCTCCCCCAACAGAATCTTCTTCAACTGGACTATATAAGCAAATACAGAATCGAACTGCAAAAGATTTCAAAAGGGGTTCTGCACTCGGTGCCCTGTTTTTTTTTCCTGTTTTTTTTTGTACCATGTGTGTTTCTTCCAATGCAGGTGAATTGCATAGATCCAGGAACGGTTAATACCAAAATGTTGTTCGTGTCTCTTGGCCCAATCGGCATCGAAGTGAATGAAGCGAACGATGAATTTTTTGCTGCCACACACCCTTCGATCGCCAACACCACTGGGAAATATTTCGTCAGTAAAAAGGAAACCATGGCTCCAAGGGTGAGGCCACGAATATAAGTTCTAGGAAAAAAATCACCAAAAAAAAAAAAATCGCAAAAGTATTAAAAATGGCCAGGAATGCTCCAGCGAGGTGATTTTTAACCTCCCATGCGCATGAATATCCTTTTCTTGACTGCTAATCTAGAACATGCATTTTTTTCCCTTGTTGCCAAGCAGAGGAGTGAATGGTGGAACATACAATTCGTAGTTTAGATTCTGCTTTTGATAAGTGCCTTTGTTTTTTCTCAGAAGTGGTATTTTGAATGTCGGTGCAGGTTGCTTATGATGTGGCTACTCAGGATAAGCTGTGGGCCATCATGGAAGAACAAACGGGAGGCAAATTTTAACACACCCGCCACACCCCGACCAGAGTGTATACTATTCTTGGATGAGGATTCGAGGGCTGTTGCCTTTGTGTGGTGAAGAGCTGTTGTTTCTTTTTACATGACTTGTCAGTCAGGAGCTTCTGTTTTTCTGCTGGACAGTGCTTGTATTTCAATGTGATGCAAGCTCCAGTGCTGGGGGTGAGTCCTGTGTTGAGAACAGGTTGATGTAAACATTTCAATTTTGAAATAAACATAGAGAAGATCACCCACTGGCCACCGCCACCACCACTATAATCACTGGCAGCTCAGTCACAAACCGAAATTACCTTACATCAGAACAACCCAGTGCCAACCTCTCCTCAGTCCACTTCGAGATTGTGCTAGGATCACTTTGTCTGCTATATTGCCAGGCTGCCAGCCTGGGGTGCCACATTCTTTCCAAACTATCCAGGTGATGGACTGCTTTTCAGTTCCTTTCACTGAAATGCTCAGAGTGTTTCTATACAACTTGAAACATCTCTTCCATTCTTGGAATCGTATAATACGATTGCGAGAATGGAAGAGATGTATTGGTCCTTAATCAGTCAGACCTCGCTTTCTTGGCACCATGTGGTCGTTTCTGAGGAAGCCAGTGGACCGACAGGTGCCCTTCCTTTTTTTTCCTTTCTTTTTTCAGTTGCTGCTTTTGTTGGGAGACTTTAATCTGCAACGAAACAAAAAAAGCATCCACAACGAACCAAGCTGCCTTGCCGTTTCTTTCACTTTTCTTGTCCCGTGGAAGAGGCTCCAACTAAGGGGAACGGAAGCAGAACACAAAACCTGAAAAACGCTGGATCCAAAAATAAACGCCTTTTTTCGTACACCTGCGTCCGCCACAAAAAGATTCGAAGGTTTTGCTCGAGGGAAACCGACTTGCAAGGACAAGCCAGTGACGTGCAAGCGCAAGGCAAAGAGAGCTACAATCCGCCACGACGTGATCCCTGGAAATTGTCCGTGATCGCTTCAAGGAGACCAGAATCTTCTCATCCCCAGGTGAGAACGTGGTGCCATGGAAACAAACACCACACAGCGTTTCTTTCGCACGCCCCAACGACTCGAAGAGATGGGATCTCCCCTTTGAGCAAGAAAACAGTCCATGGAGCCCCAATTTGCTCCAGGCAGGATCTGGAAACGACCAAGAAACGATCCCGATCTGAAAGTCACCAACTGCGGTCGGGTGACCCCCAGCTCTACTGAATGAACACTTGGGCGCCGGAAGATTTGTTGCTAGTTTCGGTCCTCCGTCGTTCAAAAAAAAAGATCTGTGGGAAACGATACACAATCAGACCCTGGCAGTTCGGGGAATGTCTGTCGGCGATGCCAACGACAAACCGTCGACGGTGTCGTCGAGCAACCCGACAGAAACCGAAACGCGGAGGAGCACCCAGCAAACATATGATCCGGATCATCGGATCTTCTTGGATCGGGGAGCAAGTTCCACGTGTTGCACGAAAACATCAGGAGTAGAATAGTTATATTTGATAGGTCAAGCGGATTTTCGATGTTGACTCGCATTTACCGTGATCCTTGATCCTCTTCCTGATCCGCCGAAAACACGGGAGAACTCAGTTGGAAAAAAACTTGGGAAAAAAAAAAAGGAAATTAAGGAAAAAAATAAAAAAATAAAAAGAAAGAAGGAAAAAAAGTCGTAAAAAAAAAGAAGGGTTCCTTACTTTGATTAGACCAATTAAAAAAAAGGAAAAAAAAAGAAAAAAAAGAAAAGATTTAATTTAAGGGCTTTTAACTCTCGATAAGAAATTAAGAAAAAAAGGAAAAAAAAAGGAAAGATTTAATTTAAGGGATTTTAACTCTCGATAAGAAATTTAAAAAAAAGGAAAAAAAAAAAAAGATTTAATTTAAGGGATTTTAACTCTCGATAAGAAATTGAAAAAAAGGAAAAAAAGAAAAGGATTTAATTTAAGGGCTTTTAACTCTCGATAAGAAATTAAGAAAAAGGAAAAAAAAGAAAAGATTTAATTTAAGGGATTTTAACTCTCGATAAGAAATTAAAAAAAAAAAAGGAAAAAAAAAGAAAGGATTTAATTTAAGGGATTTTAACTCTCGATAAGAAATTGAAAAAAAGGAAAAAAAGAAAAGGATTTAATTTAAGGAATCTTTACTCTCGATAAGAATTTAAAAAAAAGGAAAAAAAAGAAAAGATTTAATTTAAGGGATTTTAACTCTCGATAAGAAATTAAAAAAAAAAAAGGAAAAAAAAAGAAAGGATTTAATTTAAGGGATTTTAACTCTCGATAAAAATTAAAAAAAAGGAAAAAAAGGAAAGATTTAATTTAAGGGATTTTAACTCTCGATAAGAAATTAAAAAAAAAAGGAAAAAAAAGAAAAGATCTAATTTAGGGCTTTTAAATCTCGACAAAAAATTGAAAAAAAAAAGGATTTATTGTGAGGGATTTTAACTCTTGGTAAAAGAAGAGAAAAAATTATTGTTTTCTTTTTTTCTTTGTGGCACGGCTGAGCATCGGAGCTGAAGGTGAGTAATCTCTTGATTTTCCAAAACAAAATTGCTTGAAATTTCTGGGTTTTTTTCAACTTGCTATGAATTTTTTTCTGTTTTATTTTTAATTTTCTGTGGCACGGCTGAGCATCGGAGCTGAAGGTGAGTAATCTCTTGATTTTCCAAAACAAAATTGCTTGAAATTTCTGGGGTTTTTTTCAACTTGCTATGAATTTTTTTTCTGTTTTCTTTTTAATTTTCTGTGGCACGGCTGAGCATCGGAGCTGAAGGTGAGTAATCTCTTGTTTTTCCAAAACAAAATTGGTTGAAATTTCTGAGTTTTTTTTCAACTTGCTATGAATTTTTTTTCTGTTTTCTTTTTAATTTTCTGTGGCACGGCTGAGCATCGGAGCTGAAGGTGAGTAATCTCTTGATTTTCCAAAACAAAATTGCTTGAAATTTCTGGGTTTTTTTTCAACTTGCTATGAATTTTTTTTCTGTTTTCTTTTTAATTTTCTGTGGCACGGCTGAGCATCGGAGCTGAAGGTGAGTCATCTCTTGATTTTCCAAAACAAAATTGCTTGAAATTTCTGAGTTTTTTTTTCAACTTGCTATGAATTTTTTTTCTGTTTTCTTTTTAATTTTCTGTGGCACGGCTGAGCATCGGAGCTGAAGGTGAGTCATCTCTTGATTTTCCAAAACAAAATTGCTTGAAATTTCTGAGTTTTTTTTTCAACTTGCTATGAATTTTTTTTCTGTTTTCTTTTTAATTTTCTGTGGCACGGCTGAGCATCGGAGCTGAAGGTGAGTAATCTCTTGATTTTCCAAAACAAAATTGCTTGAAATTTCTGGGGTTTTTTTCAACTTGCTATGAATTTTTTTTCTGTTTTCTTTTTAATTTTCTGTGGCAAGGCTGAGCATCGGAGCTGAAGGTGAGTAATCTCTTGATTTTCCAGAACAAAATTGCTTGAAATTTCTGGGTTTTTTTACAGCTTGCTATGAATTTTTTTTCTGTTTTATTTTTAATTTTCTGTGGCACGGCTGAGCATCGGAGCTGAAGGTGAGTAATCTCTTGATTTTCCAAAACAAAATTGCTTGAAATTTCTGGGTTTTTTTCAACTTGCTATGAATTTTTTTCTGTTTTATTTTTAATTTTCTGTGGCACGGCTGAGCATCGGAGCTGAAGGTGAGTAATCTCTTGATTTTCCAAAACAAAATTGCTTGAAATTTCTGGGGTTTTTTTCAACTTGCTATGAATTTTTTTTCTGTTTTCTTTTTAATTTTCTGTGGCACGGCTGAGCATCGGAGCTGAAGGTGAGTAATCTCTTGTTTTTCCAAAACAAAATTGGTTGAAATTTCTGAGTTTTTTTTCAACTTGCTATGAATTTTTTTTCTGTTTTCTTTTTAATTTTCTGTGGCACGGCTGAGCATCGGAGCTGAAGGTGAGTAATCTCTTGATTTTCCAAAACAAAATTGCTTGAAATTTCTGGGTTTTTTTACAGCTTGCTATGAATTTTTTTTCTGTTTTATTTTTAATTTTCTGTGGCACGGCTGAGCATCGGAGCTGAAGGTGAGTAATCTCTTGATTTTCCAAAACAAAATTGCTTGAAATTTCTGGGGTTTTTTTCAACTTGCTATGAATTTTTTTTCTGTTTTCTTTTTAATTTTCTGTGGCAAGGCTGAGCATCGGAGCTGAAGGTGAGTAATCTCTTGATTTTCCAGAACAAAATTGCTTGAAATTTCTGGGTTTTTTTACAGCTTGCTATGAATTTTTTTTTATTATTATTTTTAATTTTCTGTGGCACGGCTGAGCATCGGAGCTGAAGGTGAGTAATCTCTTGATTTTCCAAAACAAAATTGCTTGAAATTTCTGGGTTTTTTTACAGCTGGCTATGAATTTTTTTTCTGTTTTATTTTTAATTTTCTGTGGCAAGGCTGAGCATCGGAGCTGAAGGTGAGTAATCTCTTGATTTTCCAGAACAAAATTGCTTGAAATTTCTGGGTTTTTTTACAGCTTGCTATGAATTTTTTTTTATTATTATTTTTAATTTTCTGTGGCACGGCTGAGCATCGGAGCTGAAGGTGAGTAATCTCTTGATTTTCCAAAACAAAATTGCTTGAAATTTCTGGGTTTTTTTACAGCTGGCTATGAATTTTTTTTCTGTTTTATTTTTAATTTTCTGTGGCAAGGCTGAGCATCGGAGCTGAAGGTGAGTAATCTCTTGATTTTCCAGAACAAAATTGCTTGAAATTTCTGGGTTTTTTTACAGCTTGCTATGAATTTTTTTTTTTTATTATTTTTAATTTTCTGTGGCACGGCTGAGCATCGGAGCTGAAGGTGAGTAATCTCTTGATTTTCCAAAACAATATGAGGAAAACCCCTTAAAAGTCAAATATGTTTGACTCTTTTTTTGCTTTTGATCAAGACATAAAAAAAAGTAAAGAGAAAGTTAGTTTTAATTGAAGGGTGTCTGACTCTTAAGGGATTTCAACTCTGGTGTGGAGAATTTCCAAAAAAAAAAGAGGAGGGAAAATAAGAAGAGTTATAATTTAATGGACTTTAACTTCCGATAAGAAAAAAAAGAGAACAAAGAAAGGAGACGGGTTTTAATTTAAGGGCTTTCATAACTCTAGATGAGGAAAATAAAAAAAGGGGAAAAAAATATTTTAAATTTGAAGGATTTTAACTCTGGATTGGGAAAGAAAAAAAGAGAATAAAAAAAAGAGAGGGGTTTTAATTTAAGGTCTTTCAACTCTGGAATAAAAAAAGATTACAAAAAAAAAGAGTTTATTTTAAGGGCTTTTAACTCTGGAATGGGAATTTAAAAAAGAAAAGGGGAAAAAGAAGAAAAAGGGTTTTAATTTAAGGGACTTCAACTTCTTATTAAGAAAAAGAAAAAAGAAAAAAATGATTTTAATTTAAGGGATTTTAACTCTGGAATAGGAATAAAAAAAGGTTACAAAAAAAAAGGTGAATTTAAGGGCTTTTAACGCTGGAATAGGAAATTTAAAAAAGATTACAAAAAATAAGGGTTCAATTTAAGGGCTTTCAACTCTGGAATGGGAATTTAAAAAAAGGTTTCAAAAAAAAAGGTGAATTTAAGGGCTTTCAACTCTGGAATAGGAATAAAAAAAAGATTACAAAAAAAAGGGGTTAATTTAAGGTCTTTTAACTCTGGAATGGGGAATTTAAAAAAGAAAAGGGGAAAAAGAAGAAAAAGGGTTTTAAATAACTTTTGATGCGGAAAATAAAAAAAAAGGGAAAAAGAGACAAAGTGAACCAAGGGTACTTAAAAAAAGCAAGGGTGTTTTTTGGGGGTTAAAAAAAAGGATTCAGAAAAGAAAATGTGAAAAAAAAGTGAAGGAAAAAAAAAAAAAGGAAAATGACTTTTTCCTGTTCTCAATAGGAAACTCCCTCTTTTCAAAATAAACGGCGACTCGTCGACGGGACGTTGATAGGGGTTCGAATCCCTTAATCGCCATAACTGATGAAATGCTGCAACTTCACCAAAACATCCCTCCAAGTCGGCCGACTTTTTTTGTTTTGTTCACACCAACATGAAAAAAAAAAAAAAAGCAAGAACAAAATACTTTTTTTTGCTCTCCCTAGCTTCCTTTCTTTCAACTCAAACACTGACATCATTGTAGCCAGTTTGAAAGTAGTTTGTAAAATTCATGAAAAGCACTGGAGAGGAGCATGAACCAGCAGATGTTCTCCCCATGACATGCCCTGGCCGGAGTGTATGCTGATCATGGTTGGAAAAGGCTGTTCTGCTGCGTGGTGAAGAGCTATTGTTTCTTTTTGCATGTGGTTTATGGTACCCTTCTGTTTTTATTTGTTGGATAGCATTTGTCTTTCATTGTGATGCAAGGTGGTGGGACAGAGAAGAAAAGTAAGAAGTGAACAGGTTAATGTAAACATTGCAATTTTGGAATTAAACACAGAAAAAGAATACAGAAAAGATCACCACCACCACCATCTCTGGCCCGGGAAGAGAACTTTGACTTTTGTTTTTGAACATGTTCGTTCCTTCGGTCCACTCCTTTAAGGAACAAAGACTGGGTAGGAAGATATATATATATATATCGAGCAATTGAAGGACGTTAATCTGAAATTAAATTCTATTGGCATACCAACTGGCAAAACACAGTAAAGGCGAACACGGCGAACCAATAATTTCTGGCATCCCATCACCGCTCTTTTTTTTATGATTGAGCAGTCCACACATCCCAGCCAGTGGATTGATTGTGTTTTTTTAATTGAGCTATTGCCCCTTCTTCAACTGTTAACAGTGTTTTCTACCTGTGTGTTGCTTTTTTTTCTTTCAAACCAGGAGCATTCCACTCAATGTTTCTTTTCTTACTGGACCTCCTCGCAGCAAATTGTGAGTGTGAAGGCAAACAGTCAGACACCGCCCGGCCATCGATGTTCCATCATTTGCCTTTCAAAAAGAAAAAAACAATGTGAACTTTCTAAGAGCGCTGGTTGGTTGTCAAACATCGTTCAAAGGGGATTGATGTCCAGAATGCTAAAGTGCAAAAGCAGACTTGAGAACAGAGGATTCTGAGATATTCAAAGACTTGCCGAAAAATGCCACAATCTCAAGAAGGGCCTTGCCGAAATGGATCTTCTGCGAAAGAGAAAGACAGCACACGGAGAGCATAGGCACAGGTTCTTTGAAACCTTACATACCCTGCCTTCTCCCCCCCCCCCCCCCTTCCATTCGTTTCAGCGACATCAAATTGTCCTCCATTACTTTCATATGAAAATAAGAAAAGAAAAAATAAACAAACAAGACAGCGCCTAACTCAAAACATCTACGAAAAACCTCGTTCTCTCTACAGCCCCGCCCAAAAAGCCAAACCCACCCCTGCGATAATATTCCATCATACTTTCTTAAATTTTTTGCGTTTTCTTTTTTTTCCTGAAAACCACCTCTTCCCTCCTTCGAAAGGAAACTCTGGAAATCAGCAGCCAACAATCAAAATTGTTCCTTGCATTTCCATGCATATAAAATAAATCTACGTTAAAAAGTATAAAAAATTAGAAGAAGAAAAAACACATCTCAAAACTGGGACATAAAGTCAGAAATGCTCTGCCGATATGGACCCCAAACGGAGGGAATATTTCCCAACTGCAACATTTCCCTAACCCCCCCCCCTCCCCCTATACACAGGTCATAAAATCTACGAACACGATAAAATCCCATAAAATTCAATGCTGCTCAGACAAAGATTGTCAGGGTATGTAGCGCTAGCATTGGGGCCCGTTTTCAGCAGCCGAAACATTTTGTAAGATTTGTCGGTGAGAACGGGCCAGGAGCCCCAAGCTCCAGTGAATTTGATGGTGCAGTCGTGGAGGTGTCTTCTCAGGTCCACCCAACATTTGCCATCATTCGAACCCTGTAGAGAATTCCACACCAAAAAAAAACAACACACTTGCTACCTTGATGGCGACAACCCAACAAAAGATTTTGTACAGACAGGACCCTACCACAAAAGCGAAAAAAAAACAGCTCCCCCCCACGGTAGACAAAAAAAAACATAAATAATAAACACCATCAGGCATCGGTATTTGTCCCTGTACATTTGGAAGGCCGCTCTTCTAAGGGTTTAAAAATCAATATATTTCATTTTTCGCTTTTTTTTTTAACGATTTTTTTTCTTCTTTTACCTGCAAATTCCATGCACGAATATAGCCATCGGAGGCATCGTGGCGGATGGAGTAGCGAGTGCATATTAGCTTTCTTGGACCCAAATCCACTTGCCACCACGTGACGAACTGTCCGTTTTCGTTCTTTGGACAAGCATATGATGTGCTCAAAAACCGGTTGCCTACGATTTCCTGTGAAATATATATACACAGGAAAATATTTTGTGTCATGCGCTTTGTAAGAAGATCTTCCCCCGCTCAGAAACTGAATGGATGGATAATATGTTGAAGCATAATATGTTAACAACTTTGCAAAAATTCAGCAAACTTCTCATGGCACCATGGAAATTAAAATTGATTTATCCAATTTATGCTCTGTCTGCATAGGATTCACATCCATGACTAATGACTGATGCATGTTTTTTTGTTTTTTTTTCACCATTGATTGCTGGTTGCATGAATGCATCTTGATTCGTATTTTCATACTTCACCATGCAAGAAACTGAATTTCAAAAAATAACTTAGTAAAACACGTAATATAATAAGAATGATTTATATTCTGAAGTGAAATTTCATAAATCTAGGGGCAGCATTCATACACCAGTCGAAGCAGCATTCATTGAAGAAAACTTGCTCACCTTTGGAATGGTGAACCTCCCCACAGGGCTGCTGGCCCGAATCGTCAGTTGTTTCAAAGTCATTGGGTTAACCCATGGGTGCTTTCCGGAGCAGGTGCCGAGATAATGGCAAACCCCCTTGTGGTCCCCATCAAAAGTATAAACCAACTCATTGCCATGCTCCCGACTGTGAGGTCTGAATCGATCTTCATACTCATGGGTGTGTGCCATCAATTCCTTTTTCCACAAAAACGAAAAAAAAACAACCCCTTCCATGACTCTTTGACTTTTCGTGTTTCTTTTCCCTTCTAATCCTTGCATGTGTGTGCATGTGTGTGCTACTTTTCACTTTTATTTTTTTTGGGGGAGAAAGCACTTCTGCTCAGCTTTCTTTCAATTCAAATATTTTCTATGAATCATTTTTTTTTCAACATTTCTTGTTCGTCTCCATTTGAAAGAATTCCTGTCATTGGAGCGAAAAAAACAAACAAAAAAAACAAGAAGAAACCCGGGGATGCACGGGTAGAGTTTTTTTTGTTTTTTCTTCAAAACAGAATTTTTTCCCCTCAATATTTCATTTTGGGAAAATGCATGCATGATTTTTTTTGTGACTTTTCTTTTCCCACACCTGGGGAAGGTGCATTTTCGGATTCCTACCGTTCCCATTCCCTCGACCATGCTATGCTTCAGACCTATTGCTTCCTTCACTGTTGATTGAAGTGATGACACCCTTTTCGCTAAGGGGCTGCATAAGATTTCCTGAAAACCTCAAGAAATTTATTCAATTTAACCGTTTTTATTTATTCATTTATTCAGGGTGTTTTTTCCCTTTTTTTTGCCCCTGCAACATGAACCATCTTTCCGCACTTTGATGAAATTTTTGAAGAACAAGGCAAGTGGAAAGACAGGAATATACTAGCAAAAAAAAAGGTTTGATATACATAATCTTGAAACATCCACAATCCAGTCTTAACACAAACAACTTTTTTAAATTGCACCTAAATGGACGGGGCTCCTCCAATGGTTGGTTTTAACCAACCGTCACAAAATTGCCGTTTCTGGTCGAATTTGCAAAAGAAAATATAACACCACTGACATTTCATAATGCCTTTCGATCACAATTTCATTACCTCCAGATGGTGGTCATCCATGAAATGAAACTTGATCAATTTCAAGACCTTGATGATTTCTTCTTCTTCCCTCAGGTCACACACGAGGGATGGAACCTCTCCATAGAACGCCCACGATTCCACCGTCGAATAAACAATTTCGCAATGAGCACTCTGTCCACGGGAAAAAAAAAGATAAAAAAACATAAGAAAAAAAAGTATATAAATAGATGCATATTTTATTATATTTTGTTTTTTCTAATAAACAATCGTGATCCTCCCCAGGAAATTTGAACTCATACATTCTTTATACCATGCATTTTGGCGAGAAAACCAACCCACCTGTGTCATTGAATTGATGCAACGAATTGCTGAACATAAAAACTCTGGCAGGGTTTGTGGAAAAAATATTGTGGGATTCCTTGGAAAAAAAAAATCTCTCTTTTCATATTATGCATTATATTGTTATTTTTGGAAGTGTCAAATCAAGACTTGGGCACAATTTGGCCGATGAGGAATTCTAGCTGGATGCTTTTTGGGTCTTCTATTTTCTTTTGAAAAGGGAGGGGGGGGGATGTTTTTGACCTACCAGGGAACGGGATGTGACGACAGCACACACCATTGTGCAAGGTAAGAAAGCAAAATCCTCCCCAATGTCGTTGAAGTTTTTGGCAAGAAACGTCACGACGTCTTCCACCAAAGACGTCATCCCTGGAATCACTATCTCCGCCAGAACGCACAACGTCTTGCACGCGTACCCCACCGAGAGGTTGCCGACCAAAGCCGACATGGACAGATCCCTCAGTCTGGGTACAGAAGAGTCGCCCGCCATCATCCCAAAGGGTTCCGAGTATATCTCGAAGTTTCGATAGCTGTTGTGTCGATCCCATGAACTCAACCCCACGTGCTCGATGCCCTTCAACGGACTGGGATCCGTCCAGCTGTAAAGAAAATCCGAAGAAGGCTCCCCGACGCCGACGAAAATCGTCCCATCTTCGAAGTACAACCAATATTTCTTGTACTCTCGTGGGGAAACCCACGTCCACTCGTCTTCTGAGTCGTCACATTTTTCGCCATCCCTCTCAATCCTCAAACACATGTTCCTGTTGCTCCCGAATATCACACAGTAACATCCTTCGATTTGCAACCGGTTCGCCCCAGGGCTAGATTTCAACATCACGGTCGCGTCGTTCTCGCCGCAGACCTCGAAAACAACGCCGCCCCTGTCCTTCCCGAACTTTCTCTCTTCGTCCGGAAGCCAAGCGCATTTGAAAGGCGGCACGACCATGCGCTGTGGAGCGACCGAAAGGAAACCAGTGTCCATCGCCTTCATCTCGCGAAACCTTCCCTGCGCTTATCGCACTTCACCAAAGCCTGTCGATATCCACTCGTTGACGGTCTCCAAAAGTTTCATTGGCGTTCCTATCCAACCCTTCAGCTCAGACTGGTATTCTACGCAACGATCGTGCGTCGTGTCCCTGATCAACACAAGCGTCACATCTACGTCCGCGGCTGGAAGGTCAGACATAAGCCCATCCCCAGCCACGTCGTACCGACGAGTTACTGGATTCATTGATCACCCCTCATGTCCGCTCATGTTGGCGAATTTTCTCTCTTGTCTGGATGTGATGTTGAAGCAACAAACGCTCACTGTGTCTATTAGTCATTCCACCAACACATTTTTCCTTCCCCCACCTGCAAGAAATTTCACAGGCTGGTTTCCTGCACCCTCCTTCCCCTTCTGCGACGAGCGGAGCACCTGTTGGCGGCCCTCCTCTCTCTGCACAGTATCGCGGTGTCGCGTTGAATTCCTGCAGCGCCTGAGCAGCGATGTTCGAACTCAAAGACTCTACCCTTGTGTGGACGGAGTCTGATTACAATGGTTTGAAGTTTTTGGAAAAGAAGTTATCCAGGAGCTGTGCCAAGAAAAAGATTCTCTCGCTTTGCTCACGCTGGAGCGGAAAGCTGATGAAAGACGGTTTCAAAGAAGCGAAGAACACTGTCGAAGAGAAGGCGAAAGAAGGCGCGGAAACAGAATTGGAATCCGCAGAGGTGGCTGTGGACGATGTCGCGGAAGGGGAGGGGGAAGTAGCAGCTGCTGGGGAAGATATCGAGGGCGACCCAGATGAAGAAGGTGGTGAGACCTGTGCTGAGGAGACGACTGAGCAGGAGGAGCCTGTCGATTGTGACACAGCGGAATTTGCAGAACAATGCGAAGAGGAGGAGAGCGAGCTCGTGGAAGGCGGCGAACTCGACAGCATGGAGGAGGATCAAGCTAACAATTGCACGGAGGATCTCGACGAAGAAGACAAAGCAGCAGACGTTGCCGACGGAGAAGTTGACGCAGACACAGAGCACGACGTCGATGGCAGCGATGTTGAGGGGCAGGAGGAGGAGAAAAGCGCCAATAACAAGAGATCCACTCGAAAAGCGAGCAAGTCGAAAAGAAGGGCAGACAAACCCAGGAAGAACTCGGAAAAAAAACCTATCGACGCCGTGGAACGGTACGCGGACAAAGCCATCGACGATCTATCTTCGTCATGGACAAAATCCTTTGACTCAGAGTATGAGAGGAAATTGTGGATCTATCAGCGAGTCAGCGCTCTGCGTTCCTCTTTCGACGGCAAACATTCGATAGATGTGTTCGCATCGAAGCGCTCAACCAAAGACGTCAAAGCTGACGTTGCTGCGTGGAATTGGCTGGTGGCCCACAAGGATTGGTCCAACCTGGACAAGAGTACCAGGGAAAAGATGATTAAAATACTGGGTGCACGTGATAAGAAGGGCGCCAACCCCACACCATCCACCGATTCTCAGAAAAGCATCTATTTGGTGGCTTTGAAGAGTTTTTTGGACAGGAGCGACAGTGCCCAATAGGATGGAGGATGGATGGTGACGAGACTTGGAGAAGGGAAATAAGCGGGTGGAATACATAATGGGAAAATAACAAAAAATAATAACAGTCCAAACATTGGATTCGAGTTTTGAGATCCAGTTTTGAGTCGTGATTTGTGTTCCCAGTTGGTCTGGGAGAAAAAAAAAAGAGATGATTATGGCGTTTGTACTGTTGCAATATATGCGGAAAAAATTTTTTCCTAAAACTGGAACCAATTCCAGCATTATTTTGCGTTTTGAAATATATTTATGATTGTCATATTTTTTCTGGGGTTCTTAGCTTGTGGATTGGAACAGCCTCCGATCACTGATTTTTATATGTGTGTATATATTTATACGTAGCCTTCTGGACTCTGAGTATCTCAAAAATGCAAGCGGCTGCAAGGAAAAGTTTTGGTTTCCCCCCTGAACGTCCCCAGACACAGAATACAAAAACGTTGACCTACAAATTCTTCTGAGCATTTCCCAACAACGCACTTCTACTACCCCCGGCCCCCCCCCCCCCCCCAAAAAAAAAAAGCAAACAAAAATAAATTGATGCTCATTCTCTCAGCTTGATAGGTTTGCCTCCCTGCCCCTGCCCTTTCAGACAAATTTTTAGAAAGGAAAGACGACGGCTGGAAAATTGCCTTATCATCTCAAATATGAGAACACTGTTGGCCAGCAGAAACAGGCAACTTGATCCCCACACCGCCAGAAATGTCGATAATCCCTGCAGACAATTTTTTCCATTTCAGTGCAAAAAATACATTTCTCTGTCCCCCCCCCCTCGTTTTCCCAAATGATCTCCGCCCTTTGGAAATATTTGAAAAAATTTTGCCACAAAGGATTGAACGCATGAAATCAGAAGGCACAAAAAAAGTGGGGGTCACACTTTTTCAACCCAATGATATGACTAAAGGTGTCTGTCGGAGTTCCCACCTGAAACTCCAGCAAATATGCCCACCAAAGCCAGTTGAGTTGGCAAAGCGTCCAAAAGGCAACGGCCAAGACGAAGCGCCGTGGTGGAGGCCAGTCCATGTTCGGCAACACCACTGGGAGCAAACAAAAATACCAAACAAAATACTGGGCGGTGCAGACCTGTGGTGGGAGCGCAATCTTCTTTTAATCGAGATATCATATGAAAAGCATGAATCACCAATGGTTGCATCGCTCTTTTTCGGTAGTTTGATTGGAACGAGAAAAAAAGAGGAGAATTTGCGGCATGCTCATATTCGTTTGATAATGCTCACACTTCGTACAGGTCTGACTTATCTTTCAACCCCCTCCCCCCCCTTAAAAAAAAAATAATAAATAAATAAATGAATAAAAAATAAAGTGTGAATGTGAATGTAAGTGAAGAAGATAAAGAAAGAAAGAAACAATTATAATTTTGAAAAGAACAGAAAACAGAAAATTCACCTTGTTGAACGCGACAAAAGAGACCGTGGAAATCAGCCAGCAAAATGGCAGATCCTCCTTCAGTTTCCACGAAACCAGCAAGAGGAGCATCACTTGCGGGAAAAAAGCCACAGCCCCGACATCGAAAAACCCTCCCCCCCCTTCCCCAAAATCCCTCAAATATATCAAGTAGAAATAAACAGAGAAATTGTGTCGGGGGTCGCGTCGGCCGAGGTGATGCAAAAACGCTTCATTCAGAAATTCATCGCCATGCAGATGGTAGCAAACTGCCCCCAGGCCGAAAAAAACACCCAGAGCAGCCAACCCGAATTTCAAACAGAATGGGGAAAAAACGCTCCTGAGAAAGGCGGCGGCTCGCTGAACCTAGCCATCGTCAAAATATCGTTCATACAAACCTTTGTGACATTGTATTTTCCCCACAACACAGCCATATTTCTTGAATTATATTACAAAAAATATTATAATTGGCCAAGTAGTTTTTAAACATAACTCGATTCTTTCATGAGGAGGTGTTTGGGGATTCCTTGTTTGCCATTTTGCTATTTTGTTGACTCACCACATTCTGATTTGGATGGGTTCTGCCTGCATGATGCATTTGAGCTAAGAACAGCACTACGGATGGCCCATAGATGATTGGGAATATTCTCCAATGCACCGAAAAGCCCCACAACGCTCCAGCGAGGCCGTGATATCCATTTCGAATGGCTAGCAGCGTTGCCAGCAAGACGAATGCTATCAATACATCGGAGCTGCCTCTGGTGGAAATTGTGAAAGTGAAGGGATTCCACAGCCACAGCAAGGAAAATTTTTGGGCGACGTTGGAATTCAACCCAAATGATTTCAACAAGCTATGGATGACCCATCCCACACACAGGTCCGCCACCGAAAAAATCACCTGGAAAAAAAGAAGTGGAGTTTGTTGGGAGGAATACGATATGCAAGGCTGTACATTATTTATTTATTGTATTATATTATTCATTCATATTATGTACTTCCGAGCTGTACATTTACATGTATGGAAAACTGGGGAAATGGTTGGTGCTGACCATTCACCCATGCATGCTCCCAGATTAAGAAAACCTGATTTTCCCTGATGCTCCATACATCTCCACCTCCCCCCTCTGAAACAAAAGCAAAATGAACTTGCCTTTCCCCAGGCAGGGTGCAACCAAACGTTTCCGACGAGCAAGTAAGCCAAGAGGGGCGTATATCGATAGGTAGCCCGTTTGAACGGCGATTCCCCTCTGGCAACGAATCGGGCTGCATCCGTGAAAACCACGTAGTCGATGTCTGTGTAGGGCACATCCAAATTGCGATCTTGCCAATCCCCATACAACAACAGCGCGATTCGAAACGCTGCGGCAACGAGGAGGGATCTCGCGCGAGACATTGATCCTGTACTCAATTCATTCCTCCTACTGGCCTAAAATGATTTCTTCAAATTCAAGCATTTACATCTGCATGAATTCGACATGCATTCGACATTCATGCAACCTGATCCCAGCACCACAACATTTTTCCTCTATCCTCCAACATCTCGATTTCTGCTTCCCACTGTGAATCCATCCGCAAGCCCACCTATATTTCACTAGATTTCTATTTCTTGATGTTCGGTTGGAATCTTGCCAGTTGAGTGAGAAGTGGCTGAAGGATGGAGGGCCTTTGATATTTGGGTAGTCCGAACAGATACTTTAATGTGCAGGTTTTCTTGTGTGCAATTTCAATGCATCAACACCACACCACCATCCAGAAAACTGCTCCAAGTTTTACACTGCTGCACTCCAAATTCACCCCCCAGTTCCACCTTTTATTGAATTTCAGGGGGCATACATGATGCATATCGCTTGCAATGCCTTCCAGACATGATCAAATGCACAACAAAAAACTGCTTTTCGAATCATTATGTACAAATGAACAAATATTACATTACAATTCACCCCCTGTTCGATGGTTTGCATGGAATGCATTTGACGGCATGCATTCATCCATCAACACACGCGTTTTCATGCAACATGCATGAATGATCTACCTTCATATCAATTTTAACTTGGATACATTATAGAAATCACATTACACACAAAATATGGAGCATCTATCCCCTTCAAGGAAAAGAATCAGGAAAAAAACCAAAAACAAAACTATTTTCAAGTTTTTCTTTTTTTTTCCTTTCCCTTTTCTTCCCTTTTCTAAGTCTCTTTTCTTTTTCCCTTCCTTCTACCTTGGCTTTTTTTTCTTTTTTCTTTTTTTCCCCCTCGTAGAAACATAAAGGAAATGACATGAATCGATAAGGGACAAAATTCCACCGAAACCCCACAATGCCATTGATCTTCCCTTTCCAATAATGTTAGGGACATTCTAAACAAAAAAAACAAACAAAAAAACAAACTAACAAACAAACAAACAAACATAGAAAAAACAATACGAATTAAAAAAAAAAAGATGAGGAAGAGAATTATCACGACTATGCTCTCTCTTCCCTTTGTTTTTTTCCCTTTTTCTAGAACATGATTTGGACCCCCTGTTTTCTTTGTTTTTTTTTAACTTTCAGATTACCATTTTTTTTTCCCTTTTTTTTAAAACACAGAGCCCATAATTCTTCATTTCCTCACCAAAAAAAAATCTGCTTCAGTATTTTTTTTTTCCACCCTATTTCCAGTCCTTTAGGATCAACGCAAAAACATATAAACAAATTCCTTCGTACAAAAAACAAACAAACTAAAAACATCTTCCTTCTTTTGTCTTGTTTTCTTTCTTTCTTTTTTTTCTTCCTCTTTTTTTTCCTTCAAATAAAACCCATTCTTATCCACATCTGCTCTATATTTCCATTTTTCCACCCGCCCTACCCTTCAGACCTCTCTCTAAATGGCCCCCCAAAAAAACACTCAAAAAATCAGAACTGACGTTTTAATGCATAAATTGCCCGACTGAAAACGAACCTCGACTCCGTCGATTCCAATCAATCGTAAATGCAAAAAAGCCCTCCCCTTCGAAAAACCCGAAACCGGTTTTCTTTTCTCCAAAGAATCAAAACACATCACACTATCAAAAGCAAAACAAAATCCACCCCGAAAAAAAGCCGATGGACCACCCAATGATGTTAACCATCGATGCTTTTTTTTTTTCGGAGCAAAAATTATAAAGAAGAAATTCTGCATTCACATGCAAGTTGCAGGCAATCGGATTTCGCACTCCAGCTTTTTCCCCCCCCCTCCTTTTTGCGTCCTTTTTTCTTTCCCTGAATCTTTGGCATGCATATCTTATTTCTGGATTAACTACTGAAACAAAGCAAATAATCCATATCGCATATCCTAGACTTTTTCCCCAGCTATATTATCCAGTCGTACATGCCTGCATTGGGAAAGAGGAATCCATCGACACTGGAGCTCCAACGTTTCTTTTCAGGTGCAAAAACCATAGCAACAGAAACAGAAAAGAACTCCAGCTTCTTAGTTTTCTCGCCAGCCTTCTTTTTTCAACCATTTTCATTGAGCATCCCACATTCCTCTGCTGCCCCCCAAAGGCGAAAAAGCGCAGTCCTATTTTTCAAATATTGCATCGAACAGATTTTGCGCTTTTCTAGAAATAAACAAGGAAAACGACTCTCTTCAAAACCATGCTCTCTTTTTCTTTTTGATTTTCTTTCTCCTTAAGCAATTCTGTTTTTTTTTCCATTTTTCCATTTCTTCCTCATCCATTCTCTTTCTTTTCTTTTCTTTTCTTTTTTTTTTTTCGCCGAGGGAAATGCATGTCACAAAAGCCCAACTTGCAATCACAAATGAGATCAAAACGAAAAAAAAAAACAAAAAAAAGAAAAATATGTATATAAAAAAACCAAAAAAACACTTCCACAAAAAACAAGAAAAAACCCGAAGAAAAAATAAGAAAAAATCTATGGAAGGAAAAATTAGGGATTGAAATGAAAAGAAAATATCCACCGTTTTTTGTTCCAAATATTTTTTTTCTTCCTGGGGAGGGAAAAGGGAAAGGAGAGGGTAGCAGTTTTTTGTCTTTTTTTTTGGCATTTTTTCCTCCCTCATTCCACCACTCCTTTCTATGAAACTTACCACCCAGCCATTTGACAAACCATATCCAAATGAAGCCAATCCCTGTCAGGGTTTTTTGAAAATCAAAATTATGGATATTCAAAAATACGAAAAAAAAAAAAAGAAAAAAAAAGGGAAAAAAACGAAACGAAGCAGAACGAAAGTGGAAGTGATGGAACAGCCTAACTGCAATGACTCAGCATTTAACCCCATTGATACAGTCTCCATGAAAACTGCCCTCCTCTGCCGAATATTCATCTCAAAAGCATGACATGGATGTTCATTCCCCAAAAAAATTCCCATCAGAACACACTTTTTCTCACACTTTTTTCCCCCTTGGCCCCCTCTTTTATGGAGTCTGCGATTGACATTGATCAACTCCAAATTCCTTTCTCATTTTTTTTTTTTAAACCCCTCACCACCACCTTCCTTCCAACCCATGAAAACTAAACCATGATTTCGCCCAAATCACCAGGTTTCCCCCCCTTCCTCCCCCCCGTCTCTCTATTTTCTTTTCAACAAATTTTTTTAATGGTTATCTTTCTTTCTTTCTTTTTTTTTTTTGATTTTTTTTTTAAAGAACATGCTTCCATCTCTGGAAGCTGGAAAAAACACATGTACAAACTAAATGAAGAAAAATTAGAAAACAGCATTTTACGTCGCAATCTGTATTCTGTTTGTTTTCTTTCCCTTTTTTTCACATTAAAATCTCTGCTCCATCTCTCTTTTTTTGTCCCTCTTCCCCCCCTCCTTTTTTTTTACCACTATACGTATAAATATTCAGTTTGTTATGCCAAGACCATCCGGACCCCTGAAATACTCATGTTTCATAGCTTCCTCCGGTGATATTCTCTGTGAGGGGGGGTATCTCAACATTCGGCTCAACAAATCCCATCCTTTGTCATCCATATGAGTCAACCTCCCCCTCAAATCTTCCCCAGTCCATTGTGGAAATTGGCTGATCAATGGATTGAGACTCGACACTCCGGGCCAAGTCTCTTCCGTGGGTGTCCCAATGCCTTCAAATATTCTAAGCAATTGTATGACTTCCTGCAAGGATCGATCAACCAAGGATTCGTAAAAACAATATTTCAACGCACAGAAGCCGGGATAGAGAAGAGAAAAGTCCATCAAGATTTACATCAAGGAAATTTGCCTCAGCTTCGTCTGGCTTTTTTGTGGAGGTCTTTATTTACTTTTTTTTTTTATTATTTTTTTATGAAAGGTGCAGCAGACAATCATCGTCAGAAATAAAAAATTCAACAATGTGTAGAAAAAAAATGCTACTCAAGAGCAATTTCTGACGAAAGATCCCCCCCCCCCCGAAAAAAAAAAAAAAAACACAAAAAAAAACGAAATGTGCATGTGTTGTTCTCTTACGTTTTCGCCCTGGAAGATTGGATTTCCATCATTACACATTTCAGCAAAAATACAGCCAATCGACCACATATCCACTGCTGTCGAATAGTCCTTCGCATTGAATAAGATCTCGGGGGCTCTATACCATAGCGTTACGACTTCATGGGTATAAGACCTCACAGGCGGCATTATCTGTCTGTTCAAAAAAAAAAAGCAAAAGGAAAACAAAAACAAAAATTAAAAGAGAAAAACCAAAACTAGTTTGTGGAATGCTGTCCACGTTCTAAAGATCGACCACTGAACTTCACATTCTCCATTTTTGTTTTAAATTCGACACCAAGTGTAATGAATACATCCATGCATGCACATGCTCTTCCAAAATCCCAATTGAAGGGTTGCCAAATGATCAAGGGGTGCCCATGACTGCCATATCGATGTTGATATTTTGATGTTAACTTTTAAAAAAAGAAAAATAAATGCAGAGAAGGCATTGCATTCTCTCCACATAACTCCCTAAAATTCCTTCTTTGAAACCTTTGGGCGAATGTTATGTCACTAATACTCAAAAATCTGGACCACTTCTGGAGAGCTTGAAAAGTTCAAAAACGCATCAAATAAAATTCAATGAAAAAAACAATATAGATTTTTTTTCAAAGCCAGAATCGTTGGGGAAATAGTTTGCTCATTTTCTTTGAAATGCTCAGCTTAAACTAATTTTCTTCTCGGCATACCTTGCCAACCCGAAATCGGCCAGTTTAATTCTTCCATCTTGTCCATCCACTAAAATATTCTGGGGCTTTAAATCTCGGTGCAGCACTCTGACCAGCAAAGGGACAAAAAAATCATCAGATGAGAAAAACCATCCCTGCAGTAATTCAACCAAAAGTTCATCAAAAATTAGCTTTTTTTGCCACAAAAATGCGATTTAATTTTATTTTATGATATATGTATTATTGAAAAGGATTCTTCTTACTCCATCCATGAGAACGATTTTTCCAAGAAATGGGGAAGTGTGGAGCGGGTCTTTTCTGTTTTCGTTTGATTGCACGCAGCGAAACGCACGCAGCTCTGCGTTTTTTCAAAGATATGTGAATCGAGAAACCCCACCTACCTCCTTTTATGAATATAGTCCACCGCGCTCAGAATTTGATAAAGCACTCTCTGGACGCAAAACAAACAAAACAAACGATATGAGTTGTCCATTTTCTCCTTCATTTATCATGAAGACTTTCTTTCCAAACTTAGTAAACACACTGGTGCGACCATTCTTTCGTTCCGCAGCTGCGCAACGAAATCTTCTATTCTGGACGACACTGGCGACGACCCCCGGCAGCAGCAAAAGAGAGTTCGCCAAGCGATCCTCGGTCGCCCCAGGGCGGTTGGGCGCTTTTTTTTTTCTTTTCCTTCGGTCGACCCACCTTTTGCCTGTTGGGTTGACGTAAAGCGTCGGGATGTTGCGTCATGAACTTCTTCAGGTCCATTTCGACGAACTCGAAAACCAAATACAGGGATCTCTTGTTGCGATAAAAGACATCCGTCAAGCTGCGCGCGTGAGGAGAAAACAATACATCAACATAAAAAACAAACACCACCAACGTACTGGTCTCAGGGGACAGTGCGCCCAAGGAGCAATGAAAAGCGAAAACATAGTTCCCCCCCCCAACACCTCGAGAAATAAAACAGATATCTCTTCGTCATTCTTGACGTCGATCGCGGGAAAACGACACGAACAGTATTCCTACAATCATAGAATTTCCGCATTCCCCGGGCCAAACCAAAAAAATGGCTGCGGAGGACCGCACCTGACGATATTCGGGTGCTGCAGCTCTTTCAGTATAGAAATCTCCCTCGCGGCGGTCGTTGGGACGTAATCGTCTTCGGAGTCCACACGGACTCTCTTCAACGCCACCAATGCGAGGTTCTCCTTCTTTATCGCTTTGTAGACCTCCCCGTACGCGCCCTCCCCAACTTTAACTTCCAATTGATACTGGAGAGGCGAAGCATCCCAAAACGAAGTCGTCAAACCACCGAAAAAATGAAAAATAAAACGGCGTCGCAACGTATCGCTGTCAAAAAGCTGCTGCTCGGTTTTTCGTCCCGAGCCACGAGAAACGAGTTCTCGTCGTCGCGTTAGGGTCGATCTGACCCTTCGACGCAAATTCGTCGGGGATATCCCTCGTCTCCCCTGCTGATCGCCTCTATACAAAAACGGTTATGATCTCAGTTTCACCATGCGGTCGGTTAGCATCGCTGCTTTCAATACCTGGTCCTCGACTTCCGCCCGGACCTCTTGGTCGTCCCGCATGTAAACCATCGAAGCGGGGTTCGTCCAAGCAAAGGAAATAAAAAAGGGACGACCCGCACTCCCTCCTTAAGACAGCCAGTCGCTTTCTCTATCCCTCCAATCGTGCGTCTTTCCCTGGACCGAAACGAACTGGATGGGGAAAAAGACAGACTGCGCGGTCAAACCCTCCAGGCCTTCAGCGTCCTTTATCGTCTTACAGTTTGATATCGATCGTTATCAGCCCCTGGAGTCCGTCGTGCGGCGTGTGCGTTCGATTGAAGGTCTGTATTATTGCATGCGTAAATTGTGCACTCCACCACTGGATAAGACAGTGGCATCCTGCGTTCGCGAGTCGAAGGCCGTTTAGTAACTCCGCCTGCTTGACGAGAAAGCAAAAAGCGTTCGGAAGGTCAAAAACTTTCGAGACAGACATGGGGACGGCTGGCAGGGAATGACAGAAACTGGAGCAAATCAGGAAGTGGAGGCGATTACTTTGCGGCCCAGTCACTCTGATCACAGGACAGGCTTTGCCAGGAACATTTATTAGTCAGAGCACGTGGTCCAGGGAGTCGGGGGGTTGGAATATCCCGCGTCCGAAAACTGACTGCCCCCACCTGCGTGGTTTACTGTGGGGGATCTTATTTCCAGAATGGATGACTCATGTATCACATTTGCAACAGCGTGAAAAAAGTATCAAAGCTCAATAATTGACGCTTTTTATCGCCCCCACATCGTTTTCAAGGATTTATATTTTTGTGCAGGTAAGATCTAAGTTACAGAGGCCATTGTGTTCTCTATCTCAGTGACAGTCCTAGGAACTCGAGTCATGGACATACACCCGTTCGGTGTGATCACGACATTGTCTTCCAGCCGCACTCCACCGAACCCCTGCAACCCAAACAAACAACCCAATCATACCTCCACACACAAACCCAGAAATGTCATTCACTGAGCCAGCCACCATAATCTTCTGTGCGTGGGTGTGGAGCTCCCCTATAAATTTCTTCTTGCACAGAAAACGGAACAAACAAACACACACAAACACTCGAAAAGTTGGCTCATCATTCTTAGAGGGGTGGGCACAAATCCCCATTCACATGGTGGATGGTCTCCTCTCACCTCAAATTCTTTCAGTTTTTCAGATACGAAAAAGTCTTTCGTCGAGGCCTCTTGAGTAGCTTCATCCAGCAGAGTTGGAATAAAATAGCACCCCGGCTCCACTGTCAAAACCATGTTTTCTTGCAGAGTTCGTGCCGTCCTCAAGTTCTTTCTACCAGGGTCGGTCGATCTTGGGGGACCATCCTCCGGATATCCACCCACATCGTGCGTGTCAAGACCAAGCATATGCCCCAACCCTGGAAAAGGTGATTCCAATGATTTAGTTTTTCGTTCCCTCCAGGTTAAAGTTAAAGTTTTACGGATGGTGGTTGACGTGCATCTGGTCAAGATATTCAAATATATATATATATATACAAAAAAAGAGAAAAATACAAGAGCACAACGTTTTTCTTTTCTTTTTCCTCTTTTTTGTTTTTTTGGGGGGGGGAAGTTGGAGGGGGGGCACACTTTCAATCTGACTAACAGGTGCTCCAGGTCTCGAGGGTTGTTCGAAATCTCATCTGGCTGAATTTTCCAACCTCGTGGGAATGGATCAGTCAAAATCAGCGATTACCGTGTGGCATGAAAACGCCTCCGAGAAACTTGCTCAGCATATCATTCACGTCGCCCCTCAGCACACCACCATCGATGAGGCCTTGCAATATGCATCGTTCCGCCAGTTTGTGCATGTCCTGCAGAAATCACCACAACCGATGAACGCTCAGGTTCGCCTGGAATTTTCCTTCGAAACGCATCCACGGCCCCATATGCGTTTCAAAGTCAGCATCCCAGACCAGTGTCAAAATGCATCTTTTTTGAATTTTTTCGTTTGTTTTCGACGCACCAGCATATTCACTCCCGGCTTCATTTCTTTTATCACGGATTGATGTGCATTCAAAACTGCTTCATACACCATCTTTTGATTTGGGGTGAATTTTCCGGAGGCCGGGAAAGTGGTGGTGATGTCACTGTCATAGCCATAGTATTTGCATCCCATATCGCACAGCACCAAATCTCCATCCAAAATTTGACGATCTATGAAAACACACGTGCATATGTTCAAGCAGGCCACCTCATGAAACCAGATTCACGGCACAGGAAAAAATCACAAGGCCAACCCCCCTCCAAAAAACAACCCGGAAAAAACCCGGAAAAAAACCGAAAGGGGCATGTAGAATGGCATGAATATGATCTTGCCGCAAAACAAGATTTAAAAGAAAAACATTTACTTATTTATTTAAAAACAAATAAAGAAGAATGGAAAGAACAAAACGAATTACCATTCGGAGCTCCTTCATGTCCATAATGCAGAACGGCAGGGTTAGGCCCCGACGCACTGATGGGCGTATATGCAGCTTTTCGAGAACCCCCGGCGAAGTAGCAATGATGTAAAAAATTGCTTTCCAGTTGATACTCCATCATGCCAGGTTTGCAGCTCTGGATCATCTTGCAATGGCTTTCTGACGCAATCTTGCTGGAATATTGCAAAATCTCGATCTCCTCCGGAGTCTTAAACTGCACAATACGATTTTTGAGTGCAGATCTTGTTTAAATAAGATATCAATTCCTGCGTTCTACCCGATCGTAATATCGACCAAATGGACCAGGCCATTTTCTTTTTTCAAGTCTTGAAATCCACATTGTTTCTGAAACTTTTTTAAATTATAAAACCAAAAAGGTTGCTACTGATTTGGCTATTTTTTAGTATTTTCTAAAATAATTTCCAGGTCTCGCAGATAGGGCAGTACTGTACTGCAAATATATTTGATATTAAAAACTCTCTTCATTTTTTTTTAGATATTTTTAAGAAAGAAAAGAGTACAAGAGAGATCACATATTCTTTGACGATGCAACACGACAGTATGGAAAATGAGAAAAATGGAATTTTGAAACCTTTCGACTTGACACCACCACCTTGGTGGTGCTCTACTTTTCTGGTTTTTCCCCACCACCACCACCACCACCACAATACAAGAAAATCTGTTGAAAAAACATGAGAATTCAAGGAGTTGCTGGACTTACCACGCGGCACTCTCTCAGTACTGGGTAGAGGTGCTCTGTTTCTTTCTTGAAGTTTTTGATGCCATCGAATTCAGCGGGCAAACAAGCATTCCCACTGGAAGTGTTAGAAAAAAAGAAAAAAAACATTGTCAAGATGAAAATCCTGTGAAAAGATCCAGAGACAGACACATGGACGCATTCCTTTTTCCCTTTTTCTTTGTTTTACGAACTCTTCCCTGTCGATGATTCACTGGAAGTCATTTTATCATCCAAGAAAATTGAATTAAAAAACAGAAAACAGGTAAAAGCAAAACCTGGGTATTTATAGAGGAAAATATAAATGGAAAATTACATTTGCCTACCTGTCGGAGTTTGTGCCAGACATGAGGTGCAAGCATGCTGGGTTCATGGATTTCAAAACTGCTTCTATTTCGTCTGTGTAGCGAACTTCATCCACTGCATAAATGCTTTTGCAATCGTCCGTAGTTTTCAAGGCACCCATCCAAACGGCATATGATGGGGGGAGCCGGGGCATGAACAAAACGCTCTTACCCTTTACTCGTTCAAATCACAAAAAGCGAAGAACAAAAAAAAATCATTTAGTTTCAGAAAAAAAAGTAATAATAAAATAATAAAAAAATGCTTTTCAGGTCCGATCGCAAAAAAGAAAAGAAAAAAAGTTACAAGAAAAGGCTCGCGGAAATTAATCGCTGGATTACAGAAAGAAAGGATGGTGGAAGAGAGAAAAAGAGATGCAATATTTTGGGTGGAAAAGGATATTTACCGTTTTGATGTCGATTGCTCCATACCAGTTGGGCTCTGTAACTCCAAACAGGTAGTGAAAATAACTTTCCTGTCTGCACGGCCCCAAAAACCACGATTCACGAACAAAAAATAAAATTTGAAAAGGAAAATTCGGACAAAGAAAAATGATTGAGGTGGCAGGAGGGAAACACCCCACCGTCTCTTCCAAAGAGTTTCTTTTTTTTTCCCTCAAAGAAAAAAGACGGTGAACCGATTGGCCGAAAGGAGAATGTTAGTTTTTTTTTTGGGACCATTTTTTATTCAACATTTTCTGGGCAGAAAAAGCAAACGAAATATCGATGGCCTCACCTGAACACGGGTTCATTGTCAGTGTCGTAATGATTCGAAGCGGCGCCCCCCTGTGCAAACACACCAAAGAGATTCTGGCAGCCATGTCTCAAATAAACATCCCAATCATTGGATGTCCCAATAATAGTTCGTGCTCAAAGAGTCACAGTCAAAACAAGGGCTTTTTCATTACCGACAATGCATTGGTCATTGGTCATTGGCACCCCCCAAAAAAATCAACCATGAAATCATGAAAAAGCACCTTGAATATGGCAACCCCTTGCTCCGCGGCCGGCACTTTTTTCTGCATGCCATCGACAAGCTTCCCTCGAGTCTTTGAGTGCAATTTCTTTCGAGACACCCTATTGCAAAATCAAACATTTAAAAAAGTCACTTTTGCATTCACGTTACACTTTGATCTTCTGTCAGGAATCGATTTTTTTTTGTCGGATGAAACAAGCAGTGAGGCCAAAAATGGAATTCTGATGGCACCATACGAAAAATTTGGATCTGTGATTAAAAGGAAAAGAAGGCCAACCATGGATGATAAAGCATGCCCCCCCTTTAACCTGGGGAATAATGAGTTGGTGAAAAAACAAACAAACTGATGTTTTCATGAAACGCAGCTCCGCGAAAAAAAAAAATTAGAAAGCAATCCAAGCACAAGTCGATCAGCTCAGATTCTGCAAAAGATATGACGGAAAGGGTGGGAACCCCCATGCAACTAGGCCAGCACAATTCCGATCGAGTTAAGGCCTCCATTATTCCCATCACATGCTAGCAGGGGTGTCACCTGAGGGTGTCCAACCCCCTGTGATAGACGTCGGGGGCCTCCATGCTGCAAACGGCAATTCCAACTCTTTTTTTGGTGCGGTGGCTGCGATCGAAGCGCGATGAGAAGGTGGGATGGGAGGGTGCTTTCAGCGATCGTCGAGAAACCAATCGACAAGGGAGTCTAAAACCAGAAGCAGTGGTTGGATGGGACAGAATCGTCGCCATCTTCGCTGTGGGGTGTTGATAAAGAATGATAAGTTCAGCGAAGGACACCTGCCACAACGGATCGACGTGTTGGGATATATATTTGTACATATCTATTTTCTCTGTTTGAAGGAGGGGGGGGATTTGAGATTCTTGAATTGCCTTCGTTTGAAAGGAAGCCTACCAGACCCCCTTGCAACAGGCTTGCACTGAAAACGTCATCCTCACTGGTTTTCCACCAGTGAACAATACTTAAGTTTTGGGGTTTGATCTAGAAAACGGAGGTTGGTTGGTAGTTGGGTGGTCGAATTCATCCTCACAAATCTCCCAATTGAAAACCACCCTTGCCCAAACACACAAACTCAGAATGATCACAAAATGACCACCCCCCCAAGCATTACACCATCTATACTCTTTTACATATCAAATCTAACCTGACTCCCGGCTAGATAAACCACGCAGCAGCTTGCACTCTCGACGAGAAAACACCGATTACACACAGCACCAACATTCTCTGTGAAATTTTTTACTCTTGTTTTGTTTTTTTAATTGTCGCTCAGCATGTCCGAAATCCCCCCCCAGAATCCGGTGCCACCATCGCTGTCGCCGCCACCCCCGCCAAAAAACCCACCGTCATCCCCTTCCCCACTATCCAGCCACTCACCCTCATTGGAATCCCCAGGCGAGTCGTCCCCACCTTCAAAACCTAGCAGAAAAAGCCCGATATTCAGATGCAAAGCAAAAAAAAACATTCCGGCGAAAAAAACCACACCACTGTGCAATTCGGTCAAGAATGACAACCACCAGTCAGTCATGAAGATTAAAACCTAGGTCAGGAGTAAGATGTGGGCTGTTGGAATGGTATCAATCGATCAATCATAATTATGCTTGAGAGGAAGCTGCCTAGCCCGTCCATCTACTGGAATCTGTTAACTGAGCAACCACCCTGAATTTTTGACACTCACTTGATCCTTCAGCACCTTCTGCACCTGGAGCGCCTTCTGCAGCTGTGGCGCCTGTCATTTTCAGAGGAGGTCAAAACTGAAGGAAATGCAGTGGATTCATTGAAATTCAAAATAGAGCAAAAACGAACCCACCAATACCAGGCCCATGATTGAAAATTAAAATATTGAAAAAAAACCACTAACGTTTCCTTAGTGCTGTGGCACTGCCATGCTTTGATTTGAAAAACAAAATTGAAACTTAGAAATTACAGTCCATCTATTTTTTCGCTTTCATTCTTGAAAAAAAAAAAAAAAGATTGATATAGCACCTAAGAACCAAAAAACTCGGTTAAAAAAAAAAAAGAAGGGAAAAAAAATCACGAACGATTGAATAAACTACCTGCCGCGGCTCCTGCAGCTTCATCGCCCCCTCCCATTCCACCAATGGGCAAGAAAATAGGGGGTGCAAAAAATCCGCCTGAATCTGCCAGATTCACAAGAAAAACAACACAACAGTTTGTTCGCTTTCACACCAGCTTTCAGCCATTTTCTTCCTGGATCTGTTTTCACAACTAAAAATAAAAAAAAAATCATTGCTCAGGAGTTTCACTTAAGTTTTCATATAATTGCTGATTCTACCCACACCAGCATGTTGCATTGGTTTGTTTCAATAATCATTTGGTGGTCTTTTTTTGAATCAAAAAAAGATAAAAAGCAATTGTGTGTTGAGTTGTTTTTTTCATCGTATGTTTTCTTCTTACGCGAATGCTGCGAGAAATAATCGAAATCTATTGTCATTGCGCATGCCAGTGCCAACATTCTTTCGCTCAGCTGCAGGGGCCTAGCAACAACCTGCACGCAAAAACCACCCAAAAATCCATCAGACTTCCATACGATATGCCACTATTCATTTTCAAATTTTCTTTAATTAATTAATTTGTTTATATTTTTTTTTCATTTTTTCAATAAGACAATCCTCAGCAACAGTTCAAGGAAAAGTAAAGTTGATGCTCTATATGGCAGACCTGCTAGATGGTGCCCCCAAAGAACACCAACACAGAACAGAGGCTGCCACATGTGTGCAAATTTTCTAACACCAGTTTCTTCTTTTTCTTTTTTTTAATACTCGTGGAGCTAGAAAATCTGCACAATCATAGAAACCCCCTTTCTTCGGTAATGTTTGAGAAAATCAAAACGCACTCAAATCGACACCTGCAAAAAATCATATCGCAACTGCTGCAACAAAACACGACGAGTTTCTGGCTCACCAATTGATTCCCAGTGAAAGTGGGGATGACTTCGACCCCTGTGCGCAACTTGCCGACGGGGGTGACTGCAGGCAGATCTGGATTTTTTGTCCTGGCTGCCAGCGTTTCTGTCACTTGTTTGGCAGCCACTTCTGGAGGCTGCCCGAAGTGAATAACGTATTTTCCGGCATCGGTGAACAGCTCCTTTCCAAAGCCCTGAAAATTTCTGTCGATAAGAGCCAGGGTTCCTGAACAAGGGAGGCAAATGGAGGGGTCAGGACAAGATAAAAAACAGCAAGGAAATTTTCCAAAATGAAAATTTATTCCAACTCCTGGCAGAAAAGGAGGAGGAGGGGCAAATTAGGGTATTTCCCCTTTCCCCCCCAACCCCAAATAAATAAAAAGAAAGAAAGAAAGAAAGAAAGAAAATTTTCAACATGAGAAAAAACAACTTCCGATTTCCAGAACCATAGCATCTTTCAATATTGACAACGACTGAGGAAAATTCTGAAAATTCCTCCCCGACCCCCCAAAAAAAGCAACACAAAAATTCACACGCACACATGGATGAACAAACCTCCTGTGGAATCCTTGAGCTCAAATTCCCACGCCAAAAAATTTCCTCCAATTTCTGCGAATTGCTTATTGCCCAAGTACATGTCATAATTTCTTCTGTACAAATGCCAGCGCTGGTGGATGGAACCAATCACTTCCCCCTCTCCATCCTCCACATACATCGTGCTGCTTATCAAATACATAGGCCGCCGGATTCTGAAAATGATCTGACTGCCTGTCTGAAGCCACACAGAAAAAAAAAAAAAAAAAAAGATCGTCTCGGTTTTCAGTTGAAACATCCGACCCAACCAATTATTCTCACTCTTATTACTTTTTTTGTTATCATCAAAATCTCTTGTGTGAAATCTCTTGAGGAAATTGAAACAGCCAAGGGCAGATTTTGAAACTGAAAATCGTGTTTCGACTTGCACATTAATGTATCTATTACCAATTATAGATGATGCCATCATGTTTTTTTTTTAATTACTTTATTAAATTATTATTATTTCAGAGAAGAACCTAATAGAATGTGAAAAAACTATTCGTTTCCTGGGTGGGAAAATTATTGTCCAAGAAAATGAAAAAAAGTTTTGTCTTGATTCTAAACGTTTTACCGTCAGCGCTGAAAACTGTGGCCGTCAGACTGCGGCGAGTTTTGAGCAGCTGCCTTCCGACTGCATTTCCTATTCCCGTTATGTCCTCTGCAATGAGAGCTACCGGATTTCCATCTTGGTCAAGCACAGTGTATTTATTCGCCTGATTGGAAAAATAAAAACAAAAACGAAACTCTATCCATCCATAAGTTGGTTTAAAAATTCCAAACGACTGGTTCGCCCATTTCATGAAAACGAAAACGGACGCTGCATTTCAAAACACGATGATTTTTCTAACTCCCCCCCCTCCCCGCAATAAGCCAACCCAACGTATCATTTCAGCATTCATGTACGAGAGGATGAGTTTTTCCAACCACCAATTTCAAATTTTTCCAACCATCAATGTAAAAACGATTGTTTGCATCCCCTCACCTGTTCAAATCCAAGCAGCACGGTGCCCCTGAAGAGAAAATACAAAATCATGCCAACAAAGAAACCATAATGCATGCATCGAGTATTACAATAGAAACATATCTGCTATCACATAATTTTATTTCAAGTGTATTCTCATGGCCTCTTTTTTTTTTGGGGGGGGGGGGGGGGTCAATTTCGCCTCACCATTCTATTGCTCTTGTGATAATCAAGGCTGGATGATTAACGACAGAGGCCACCTGATTCGACACACATGCACAGCCAATATTTTCTCAACTGCATTATCAGTTAGATTTCAAATTCCATTGAAGGGTTCAGTACAGATTACCCAATCGATTCAGCTCAAACAATGCAGAAACAAAAAAATTTGCAGAAACAGAATAATACAGTGGAATAATTATCATAAATTTGATTGGTTGATCATCCATTTTTTCAAAGTTTCTTCCACCCCTATATAGATTTTTTCACCCCCCCCCCAAAAAAAAAATGCATTCACCACATTCACACCTGAAGGTCAGAAGCGTGCGTTTCTGCCGGTTGAATCTCGTTTGCCTCCTGCTGAGCGAGTTCGTTTCGTCCCGGTCGCCGCTCCTCCTCCGCTCTAGAAGCCTCCCTACGCTTTTGCTCCCTTTCCCATCGAGCCGAGCCACCCTCGCTCGTCGAAAAAGCACGACCAGCCCCCCGCAGGCCGAATCCACAACCCTCCGCTAACTTACTCAGACCACCTTCAGAAACGCTCCTTTCGCGGCTTTCGAGCAGTGAATTGGATCCCCAATGGAGACGTCGAGATGATTGGCAAGGTTTAGGTTTCGGGTTCGCAAGGGTGTGGAGCGAAACGGTTGGAAAAGCAACACCAGCAAGACGAACTGCGTTCGTTTCCTGCGCTTGAAGCACAACTCCAGCCAACCTCAACAAACGCTGCCGTCTGATCATGACGCTTTCAAAGACGCCACAACTGTTTTTGCCACTCCTGAATCGTCAATACTGAAATGGAAACCTTGCAAATGAGCTGAGGTGGCAGAGATTGAACTAAACAGAGAGAGGAAAACTGACGAAAAATGTACTACTGCAACATCACGGGGCGGGGTGGTGGTGGCTTCTTTCCAGACTCCAACCGAGTGTTCGAAACACCGAACATGGCGAAGCTGTGGCGTTTGCTGGGAGGAATCGTCATCGGAGTCGCTATTTTGAATGTGTTGCATTTCGCGTTCAAGACGCCCCCTCGCTCGACCAACGGACGGATCCCCAGTTTGCGAACGGTGACTTCGATCAGAAAGGCGGGGATCGCGACCAGGGAAGAACTGCAGTGCGAGGATATCACGCCTCAGTGCGGGGTATGGGCCGCGGCCGATGAGTGCCACAAGAACGTCGGGTTTATGCTGTCGACTTGCAAGGTGAACCTGAGGTACTGAACGAGTGGGGCTTGGGGAGCGACGAGGTGAACGATGCTATGTGTTTTCATTTTGGGAGTGCATTGGGGTTTCGCGGTCAGTCTGGCACCTCCGAGAAACGAGCGAGAAATCGACGGGGGGTTGGGAAGGGGCTGTGACGATTTTGAGTGACGACTTCGACGCTTTTTGGATGTAGGCTTCGTGTGGGATATGTGATGTCCATTTGTGGAACGATGGGCCTGTGGGATCGACGGTTGAGCTGTCCAGCGGGGCTTTGATGCCCAGGGTTGGGTTCGGCACGGCAGGCTTGGGTTCGCTAGCGAAAGCGTCAACTGAGCAGGCGTTACGAGTGGGGTATCGACACATCGATTCAGCCCAAAGTCGGCTATGGTACAGAGAGGCAAGTGATTTCAATTCGTGCTTCCGAAAATCCATTCTGATGCTTGTGTGTGAAGGTGCAAAGGCAGGAATGGAATGTGTTGGGGGGATGTCGGTGTATGGGATTTTCAGCTCACTTTTCCTGCAGAGTTAAAAGCCTTCCTTGCTTGAAAGCTCGAAACCTGAATAACCCTTGCTAGACCTGAATAATCCGTGCTAGACCGTATTCAGTTTTTTTTATCAGAAGCCCCCTTTTTCTTCCCTAGCAAAAACTTCTTTAAACGCCATGTTTATCTTCTGTTGTTTTTCTGTGAAAAGGATCTGGTGGGGGCAGCAGTCAAGGAGAGCAAAATTTCACGAAAAGATCTATTTTTGACGTCGAAACTGCATCCTGCCGACCTGGGGTACAATTCAACGATGAGAAAATTCGACATTTCTCTGAGGGAGTTGGGAACGAATTACTTGGACCTTTTTCTTTTGCATTATTCCAAGTGCTGGGATTCAGTGTGCGAGAAAGGAATCTCCCAAGAGGGCACTTGGGAGGATAGTTGGGAAGCCCTGGAGGAATTGGTCAGACAGGGAAAAGTCAAAGACATTGGTGAGCATCTCCTTTTGAAAATCATTCCCATTAAATACGGTTTTCTCACCAATTCTGTTTCTCGTGTGGATTGGCATGCTCATGTTTGTTTCAGTAGTCCCAACATGCATATATGTTGCTTCCAAATATAACTCCCTCTCAACCGAGGCAATCCATTTTTGTTTGGTCTTTCTGGCTTTCAGGTGTGAGCAATTTTTCTATTGATGAACTGGCCCGATTGCTGAACATAGCAAGAGTTCCCCCATCCGTGGTGCAAAGCCACTCCGATGTTTTGAGTGCAAATTCGCTGCTCCAAAAATACTGCAAGATGCACGTGAGCTCACACTGAAATACATGATAAATTCAAAAAACGATATTGTCCTATTTATTTTTTATATATTACCCCATGTTGTAGAAACTGCTGCAGTAATCATTCTTTCAAGCGGAAAAAATGCTGGAGCAGTTTTCATAAAAGGATTGCTAAACCGAGAATGCCCTCACGGTCAAAAACGATGTGAAAGCTCCCTGTTGGTTTTAATTTTCTATGGAGCATATCTGGATGATGATTTTTCCCAAACATAAGGAAGTTATAAAAGAATCAGACAGCAGAGTTGAAACGTTCGTGTGGAGATCTCGACGCTGCGGCCTTGTTTGCTTTTTGCAGGGGATTCAATTCGTAGCCTACAGTTCATTGGGAACTCAACACACTCAGACGTCCCCAGGCCAAAATCCAGTTCTGACTAACCCCGTCGTGATGGACCTCGCCAAAAAGCTAAGAGTATCTCCGGCACAAATCGTTTTGAGATGGGGTCTCCAGCAAGGACAGGTATACATACATACATGTAAATATGTATATTATATTATATTATATATGCTTCCCGAAGGAAAAAAATCTGACCCACACTTTCTAAACCTTTTTCCCCCTTGATGCATGATCAAGTGTAGTAAGATTTCTCACTCTCAGATTTGTTTTCTTCTTGAAATGTGGATGTCTCGTTCCCCGACCCATGTGTGAGCTCTACACCTTGATATTTACAAGGGATCTTTTTTTCATTGATTTCTCCATAGGTGGTCATACCTCGTTCATCGAATGAACATCGGGTTCGAGAAAATTTGGACCTCTTCTCGTTCACCCTCGATCGGGAAGCGATGGTTCGGCTGGATACTTTGGATGTGTCCTGAGTGCATGCTTGCTTTTTTTCAATTATTAGTTCAGAGATTGACGATAGGATGGGTAGATATCAAAGGCAGCGAGGGAGCGGGGTGTTTGTAATGCATATGTCAGAAGAAAAAGAAGAAAACAAAAAAACAAAAAAACAAAAAAACAACGAAACGATAATAGAAATAAGTGGGGTTGCCCAAACCAAGAATCATAGTACCTGCAATATTCATTTTCACAAAGAGCATGGTCCCAACATCTCATTAAGAAGTACGAATTCAGGTTGTCAGGTGAGAGCCCCATTGCTTGTGGAAATATGGACATGGTCTGAAGACAATGTACAGTTGTACCTCGTTGTAGTGCCTATCTGAATATAGTGCCGGTTTTCTCGCCTGTCACGACATTGTTCATGACTTTTTTTGAAAAATATGGTGCTTTTTGGTGGAAGATTTGTAGTTTTTACTGACAAAAGCTCATTATATCAGAAAAGTCCCCCATTCTCTGTTCGACTGAACACAAATCTTGGCCTTTTTTGCTGTTAGATTGTGTGTCTACAACACCACCCCGTTTCTTGCAATGCAACCCCAGGTCTTTCTCTCCCTTTCCTCATTGACAAGCAACAAACTGGGGTTTTTTTGGGGGGGGGGTCTCATTTCGACTCGAAGAGTTTTATACCTTTTTGTGATTTTTTAATGTCTCTGGGCGAAGTTAAATCGTGCTTCTGTTTGTGTAAAGGCAATTTTTTTTTGCTGCAGTTCAAGTTAAATTTAATTGTATTAAAAATATGTGTTTTATCTTAGCTTTTCTTTTCTTTAATGCTTTTATGTGTTTTGTATTTTTCATACCTGAAAAACTGTTGAGTAATACACCCTGTGTCCCAAGAAAGGAAACTCCAAGTCGTCGCTCAGTTCCCAATTGTGCTTCCCTGGCAATACAGTAGTGATTTCGATATAGTGCCGCTCGATATAGTGCCGGCTTTCAGTATAGTGCTGCTTTTTGGCTGGGGCGCTTAAAAAAATAAAATAAAAATAGTGCAACAAAAATTGAAATTTCGGGGGCGGTCCTATTGGTTTACTACCCGACCAGTTCTACATGACACATCGCAGCGTCCCGCGAGCAACTGTCGCGAGTCAATCTGTGGGGAGGTCAAAACGACGGCAACGGGGAGCACCCCCAGCTCTTTCTTGCGGCTAATCACCATGGTCCCCAATATGACTAGGTCAATCTGTGATGGTTGAGGTGCCCTCAACAAACAGTCATAACTGCGTGCCGAGCGGCTTCTTCGTGTGAAATGATTTGATAACTGCGTGCGAAGATTCGGCCTGAAAAGGTGTACATGTAGATCCCCAGCGGTCTTTTCACGTGTTCACAGGTTCCTAAGACCAGTAAGCAGTGACGAAATTCAGAGACGATTGGGGCACACGCAAAAGCCATTTCCTGTGTTTGTCGTGGTTTGCAGCCAAGCAGCTCAGAAATGGTAAGGCCGTGCACCTGACAGGCACAAGTCCGTCTCAGTCTGGAGGATTGCCACTTGTGTTGTGCGAGGATAGCACCCCTGGTAACGGGGGCAGGATGAGCTGCATCCACTGATGGCTTTATGCTGTCAACTTGCAAGGAGAGCTGTAGACCTCCAGTAGACCACGCCTCCGAGTAGGTTAAGTTACCTCTTTTTTAAGTGGCAGTCGGCAGCTCTACTGCGAGATATTGAACGAGTGGGGCTTCGGGAGTGGCGTGATGGAAGTTGCTATGAGTTTTCAGTGTTCAGTTTCGCACCGACTTCGACGCTTTTTGGGTGCAGAATTCGGGTGGGATATGTGATGTGCACTTGGGCGTCGACGGACCTGTGGAATCGACGGTTAAGCTGTCGAGTGGGGCTTTGATGCCCAGAGTTGGTTTTGGTACAGCACACCTGCGCTTGCAGTCGACAGCATCCACTGAGCAGGCATTGCGAGTGGGGTATCGACACATCGATTCAGCCCAAAGTCGACTGTGGTACAGAGAGGCAAGTGACATCAAAAAAAAAATCGAAAATCGACGCTTGTGCGGCAATGTGCATGCGAAAGTGTGCATTCTACATTCTTGATTAAATTCTACATTAGATTCTACATTCGTTTCAGTTCTGATTCCCAAGCACAGGAGCAACGTTGATGTGTTTTATTTTAAAAAAGAAAAGGGACTGAAGCTGCACAGACAGACATGAAATGTGTAAGGGGATATGCGCATGTGGGATTTCCAGATCAATTTTCTTGACTCGATTTTTCTGTGGAGATAATAGCTTCCAGCAAGCTTTCCTTGCTTGAAGCTCGAAACCTGAATAGTCTGTGCTAGACCGTATTCAGTATTTTCTTAAAAGCCCCTTCTTTCTTCCCTAGGAAAAAACTGCTTTGGCAGCAAAACGCCATGTTTATCTTCTGTTGTTTTTCTGTTACAAACAGGATTTGGTGGGGGCAGGAATCAAGGAGAGCAAATTCCCACGAGAAGAACTATTTTTGACTTCGAAACTGCATCCTACTGATCTGGGGTACAATTCAACGATGGAAAAATTCGATGTTTCTCTGAAGGAGTTGGGAACTGATTACTTGGACCTTTTCCTATTGCATTATTCCCAGTGCTGGGATTCAGTCTGTGAGAATGGAGTGGCCCCTGAAGTGGAGGGCACTTGGCAGGATAGTTGGCGAGCCCTAGAAGAATTGGTCAGACAGGGAAAAGTCAAAGACATTGGTGAGCATCTCCTTTTTGAAAATCATTGCCAGATGGTAGCAGACAACTGGAATGAATTTTTGTTCATGCTAATTCTTTTTTGCAGTTACGATTCGCTGTTTTTTCTTTGTTTTTTTTTTACTGGGGGTTGACCGAGGCAATGAATTTTTGTTTGTCGTTTCTGGCTTTCAGGTGTGAGTAATTTTTCTATTGAGGAATTGGACCAATTGCTAAAAATGGCAAAAGTACGCCCATCTGTGGTGCAAGGTCCCTCCGACATTTTGAATCCAAACTCGCTGGTCCAAAAATACTGCAAGCTGCATGTGAGCACACACTGCAAATACATGATAAATTCAAAAAATATTATTTTCGTACATCAATGGACCATTTTCACAATTGTTATTCATATGCCATGTCATAAGAAGAATGTTGGGAGGTATTATGCAATTCCACGAAGGATTGCTCAAACAAAGAATACTGTCATCGGAAAACGATGTGAAATCCCCCTGTTGGTTGTGTCAGACGGAACTCTTGACTGGTCTGACGTAAGAGGTCTACAATCAGAACCCGCTTAATTTTTGGGGCTTGTTTTTTCTTTGGTTAATTGCGGTAGATGCTGAGCCACCTGTTGTGCCAACGGATAATTATTTGCTTTTTTTTGCAGGGAATACAATTCGTGGCGTACAGTTCGTTGGGAACTCTGCACACTAAAAAAAACCCAGGCCATAATCCAGTTCTGACGAATCCTGTCGTGCTGGACCTCGCCAAAAAGCTTGGAGTAACTCCGGCACAAGTCCTTTTGAGATGGGGTCTCCAGAAAGGACAGGTTGGTTTTTTTTGTATTGTTATCCGCGCAGACACTTTTTACCTTCTTGAAGGATCCACTTTTTACCTTCTTGAAGGATCTGCTAGATTGATGGTGAAGTTTAGGTGTGGTGCGACTCCCCTCAGATTTGTTTTCTTCTTGAAATGCAGTTGTCCCATAGGGTTCCCTAAACCCTGAACCGCATGAGATTGTAGTCTTGGTCGTTTTCGTTTTCCACCTGGAGCAAATCAGTGCATTGGTGTTGCATGTATCCCCGACCCGTGTGTGAGTTCTACACCTTGATATTTATAGGGGATTTTTTTTTTCATTGATTGCTCCATAGGTGGTCATACCTCGCTCAACGAATGAACAAAGGGTGCGGGAAAATTTGGACCTCTTCTCGTTCGCACTCTCTGAGGAAGCAATGGCTCAGCTGGATGCTTTGGATGTGGAAAAGGTGGAGTCGGGCTGAGGGAAGGGATCTGTTAAAGGGTATTGCATGGGAGAAGAGAAAAAAAAGGAAATTGTTGAAAGGGGAATTGTATGGCCTTTTGGGTTAGCCTGTATCCTCTGCATATCACATCAGAAACGGGGTGGTATAAAGGCAGCGCGAAATGTGGGTTTTTTTTTCAATGCGTGACAGAAGAAAACAATGGAATGATGATAGAGATAAGTGGGGTTGCACCTGCCATGTCCATTGTGTCTTATGCCAAAACTAGGGTTTTGCTGATGTTTGACATGGACTTGCATCGTCGCCCATGTTGATTGAGTGTATTTATTATTTTGTTTCAACTTGCAACTGCCACTGATCAATCATATCATCGAAAGAATATTTCTTGACTGAATTTTTGCATGGACCTCTACCCTTCCAAGGTTCAATCAAAAAGGGTTTCCAAAGTTCGGAGGAAATATCTGCAGCACTATGTGTTTCGTTTTCGACTTTCAAAATGCACTGCTAGTACTCTTCTATTTGTTCCCCTGATTTTCAATTGGATTATCTTGCCCCTTCCATGAATTGTTCTCTTTCTATTCCATAAGTTTTTTTATTCGCTGGGAATCATCCCACAACCAGATTTCAACCCGCTACTCCACTATTGTTTTCCATCAACTCTGCCAGACCTTCACATCGCCAACAAATTCTTCAAAAGCTCATTTCCCCCAAAAAAAGGTGGCAGAACAACCTGCACCCCTGCATTTCCTCGCCTGCAATACTCACTACACTTCCACGAAACCTGGATCCCTCAAAAACAAAGGCTTTCTGGAATTGATGGTTTCCCTCAGACCCATTCTGATGCTGTCGAAGCCATCATACAGGTCAAGCAACAGACTGTTCTCCCCCGAGGTCACTTGCCTCGCAGCCGCCGAAAACTCGTCAATGGACCTAATGAATTGATTCAGCACGATTTCCGCCTCATAAACATCCCTACCCTCCGCCCCCTCCATCAAACCTTGCAATTCTGGCATGAGCGCTTGACAAATCATCAAACAGGACCTGAACATGTCCAGCTTGAAAGCCAGACTTCCCGCCGTATCCCTCACTATGAAATCGATGCTGCCGTGGTAAGCTCTGAAACATATCTGGCGGGAGCCCCTGCACGCCTTCAGAATTGTTTCGAAAACCAGCCGTTTATGCTCTTCGGACATCTGGTGGAGTTCTGTGCTGGGGTCGATTTGGCTGACGGATTGAAACACCAGTATCTCCAGTCTTCTGCACACCCACGATCCACCGACGGCGTCAAAATCGGCCCGGAGTTTTCCACTGAGATTTGCAACGGATTTGCAGAAGTGTTTCACTTGAGCTTCGATGCCTTGTCGCTGCTTGGCCTCGAAAGCGTTGTGGGTGAATTGCTTCCAGTGGATCAGGAGCTCCTCTTCTCGGTTGGGGTAATCGCACATCAATGCCAAGCAACGGATGCACAAGTCATGCATCTGGAAATCGACACAAACAGAAATGGACCTGTCACACACACTGACAGACAGACAGACAGACTGACAGACTGACTCCACCAATAAAAAACAGTGGGAAGCAAAACGACGATTAACGAGGGACCCCCCCCCCCCCCCCTCTTCAAACTCAGGGGGATGCTTCAGCAAAAGTTTTGCTGTGGTGATATTGAAAAAAAGTTATGGAATTGGAATCACCTTGTGTGGTTTGGCAAAAACATCGAGAAGGTCGGCTATGTCCACGATGTCGTTTTTTAGCCTGTCCACCCCCAATGTGCCTTCGCCCATTTTCATCATATAATGCAGAGCTTTGATTTGAATCTCTGCACATTCCAAATTGTCCCGGAAAGTATCCTCGACGGTGGCATCCCCCAACTCCATAGCCTTTTTATTATTAAAAAAAAAAAAAGAGGTGAATCAGAAGAGACGGATTGAGTAATATAACAACAGAAAGGGGTGGAAGAAAAAGTAAACCTCAAGAAGGGCACTATTTGCTTCCCCCAACAAGCACTTACGATTCCAATCGCTCGCTTGAACAGCTCCGCTCGGTTTTGTATGGCGAGATTTCCGTTTCTTCTGGCCAGCCTCCAAAACAAAAGTGCACTCTTCTCCAAATCCTTTTTGTGTGCGAAATGCTCACCCAAATAAACGGCATAAGCATGCTGATCTTCCGACAGAGCTCCCAGTTCTCCATGGACTTGAGCGCTGTCCATCCCAGCGAGGTTGGAAAGATATTGAGTGAATGCCGAAGTTTGGACCTCCAGCAGTTCGGTCAACCTGTCTTTGCGTTTCATGTAGTCGAACAATTGCTTGAAAAGAATCGGGTCGAATTTCTCTGTGCATGTCTTTCAACAGAGGTGGAAATGCAAATTAAAAAAGAAAGTAAAGTCTTATGTGAAATATCAACCAGGGTGACATTTTTTTATTTTATTTTTTCTTCTCTTTTTCCTTTTTTTTAGGTTATGCAACCAGAGGTGGACAAATAAAACAATCCTCAAGAAAGCGACATGCATGTAAGTCATTTCCTTTTTCAAACTTTTCCCATTCGATTTCCGCCAGATTCAGAAAGTTACACCCTCAATCGTATTTAGCGTTGGTTTCTTAATAGTTTTTTTACCCCAGTAACAGCACAGGCCACACTAATGAATGAAAAAGCAACACATCAACAAGAAGTGTAAAGTTCAAAAATAGTGTGCCCCACACTATTTCTGTTTTCTCAAATTTCTGCCGTTTACGGAAATAATGTAAGCTAAACTAAATACGATCAAGGGTGTAGCTGCCCTATCGAACTTCACCCCCCCGTATCAAATCACAACAGCCACCAAAAACTCACCTGCAAAACTCCATGAAGTTTTCGCTTGCGTTGCATATATTGCTCAGACGATTGGACCCCATCATTCATGTCAGTCAGAAGAGCTCCGACCCCTTCCAAGATTTTATCGTAACAAGGCTGCCGTCTTGCTGCTGCGTTGACTGACATGGGGCAATCAGCCCCGTTTTCGTTTTTGAAAGCCAAATTTTGGGGGTCCCTTGCGTTTGCAGCTGCCAGACATACGACCGACATCGCCTGAACTCACGAATCGAAAAAAAAAAGCTAATCAGCATGATTAATTTTTAATACTGCACAGAGGTTATTTTTTTGAAGTAGTTTTGATTAAATCGGCTTCAGCGGCGGGTGGCGGGGGGGGGGGGGTTCTTTATCCACCTTTAAAAAAAACTCCAAGTCTTGATGGAATAGTCTAAAAAAAGCATAGGCAGAAATAGTCTTATTTTTACACATTCTTATGTACTTTTTATCGATATTTTCCCCATTTCATTTGTGAAATGATGAAATAATGAAACAATTGTTTCAATTCTTACTACCATACATATTTTGAATAAAAATAATTTCATAGTTTTACTGTTCACTCTAATGTCCTTTATTTATTTCTCCCTTTTTTTTGTGCGAATGAAATCAAGCACCTCATATTTTTCCTTCAGAGCGAGGCAGTAGCATATCGGCTCCAAAATAATGGCCGCCGGATGTTGCAGTAGAGAACCCACAGCCCCTTCCACCTCGATATCTCTTGAAAACAATGGCTCGTCAGCTCCACCTCCCAACAGCTCATAGGCCTGCAAATGTTAAGGTCAAGATAACCCATCTTAACGACAAAAACAAAAGACAGACAATTTTCCAAGCAGACAATAAAGAATGAACAGAACAGAAAACCCTGCCTTCGTCGATAGTTGGACAAAAAAAAGGTCATCAGGTGTTTTCACCAGACTTTGGCGTACTTCCTTTCTGGAAGGAAGAAGGGCATCAACACATTTCTATAAAAAAATAAAAATAATAAGAAAAACAACATCAACATACTGCTTTAAATACGAATATATCAAGTTGATAAAAGTGAGTTACCGCAATAATTTCTCGCTCGCTGGCTCCAAAGAATGATGGGGCCTTCCCCTCGAATTCCTCCATTAAAGTATTTCGTCCATTGCCAGGTTCCTTCATGAACAAAATAACAGCGTCTCAATATCGTTTTTCCTTCTTCCCTTTTTGAACCCTTTTTCTTTTTTTGGAAAAAAAACAAACAAAATAGGAAACATAGTCTCCTTCTGGGACGAAGGTTTTGACGACACAGGCAAAAACATATCTCAACATCTTTTTTTCCCCTTAAAACGCTTTCTAAAATGCAGACATAGCACATTTACTTTGTTCATTTTTTTTCAGATCAAAAGGGGGAGAAAAAGCAAAATAAAATCATTATTTTAAGAAAATTTCACAACAAACGAAAACTCCTTTGTCTGGTAATTCATTCAGATGTCGCAGTCAGTACCACTCCGTTTCTTTGAAAATAAAAAGAAAAAATCACAGATAATTTAAAACTGAAAACAGAAAATTCTCTTACGGTGGTTTCGCTTTCCACCACCGTCCCATTGACATGAATTGCTGGAATGTTTTCGGGGTCTGGACCTCTTTCTTCGGTGTTGACCACCATATCGAAAATCAATCTTTGAAGCGGACAGTCCGGTGTTTCGTCAGAAACAACATCATCAAACGTCTGTCCTCAACAACACAATTCAAGAAAAAAACAAAAAAAAGCATGTTTTAAACAAAGAAGAAAACAACCATATGGAAAAAAAAATCTTATTTTAATAATTGAAGTGTGCTCTCTGAGCATGGCACTCGAAAATTCAAAAAAGGAAATGCTGAAATTCCATTATTTCATTTTCGGTTTCGAGAAAAAAAAAAAAAAGATGTAAACTAAATAAATAAATTAAAAAAAAAAAATGTGAAAAAAAAATTGTGAAAAAGAAGCCTTTGATCCTCACCAAAGAAACAAATTTTTGTCTGTCCACCGAGTTGATCAGGCATGGAAGCTCGCTCAAGCTTCTTTTCGACACAATGTCGAGAATCGACATAACATGGCCGGCTCGTCGCACCAAATATCTGGTATCCCAGAAAAAGCCAAGCAAGAAAACATAATCAAAACAAAAGGAAAGACATACATAACATGGGGTTACAACCACCCACCCCCCCCAAAAAAAACTAACAAACCCCCCCCCCCCAAAAAAAAACTACAGCTACTAAATTAGACACCACCAATCACATGCATACCCGATTGCTTCCAGTTCGATTTTGAGTTTTTCTTTCTGTGTCTCGGGCACCTTCGATTTCTTTTTTTTCCTGACCTCCACGGTTTTCAGTATTTCGTCGATGAACGCCGCTGTGCTTTCGCATTGCTTCTTGTACCACTGATAAGAAAAAATAAAAAACTAAATAAACACCGAAACATATCCCAGAGTGTCGAATATCCCTGCTATGAACATATCTTGAAAATATATATATATGTGTCGACATTCTAAACAGCACTTTCAGAAGCAATACTACATAGACATAAATATATTTTTATTTTTGATTATAGAAAATAAATGAAACGACAGTTCGGGGGGGGGGGGGATGCTGGGTAATTTTATTTATTACGGTTTATTATTGTTAGAGAGGTGGTCCCATTATCACTCGCGACAACATGGGGCTTTCAGGTTCGACACATTTTTGTTTAATTAAAAAAAAAAAATCTGGGGAAAGTGCTCACGTCAATGACGTCCTTTTTCACTGCCACTCGAGTGGTTGGCACGCTTCCCTGCAATCGGACATCCTCAAAAAGTTTCCAGCTCCATATCAGCTCCAACCATCTGCGAACATAAGTTTTCGTGCCAGCCACCACGTCTGCGAAATCGATCTGAGCCGGTCCCAAGAAATCGTTCTGAGCCGGTCCCAAGAAATTGTTGCGAACCACCAAAACACCATCACTTGCATCGGCTTGCTTTCGCAGGGATGCATCGGTCAAAGCAGCCAATGCTTCACTCTAGAAGGAGGAAAAAAAAACCAAAAAAAAAAAAACGATTAAAGAAATCCATGCAACACTTATTAAAGAAACTTCTTTCGAATATTATTATTGACCAGCACAGGTTTATTCGTCACTAACCTGATCCATCTGAAAGGTCTGTGAATGTATACATCTATAAAACGATTAATGAAAATTGGATTTGGTGGTATGTTCACTGGCATACGGTTGAATTTAACAAAGCCAGCTTACTCGTGCCGAGTTCGAAGGAGGGTTCGCTCCGGCATGCACAAACAAGGCGGCCGATTCTTCCCCCCCATACATCTCCACCAATTTGGCCAACTGTCTTCTGTGACCTCCTTGCAATGCATTCCTGACGAGGTTGGCAGGCCATTGGATTTCGACATCCATAGACCCCGTGGTGGTCAGCAGCCGGAAAGTGGGTTGACTGGCGAAGAATTGAGCGGATTGGGGTGGTGCACAGTCCCCCGTTTCGTCAAAATACCATTGAACTGCTTCGGGTGCTTTTCGAAGCTTCGGAGCCAGTGCTCTTGCCGTCCCTGCTACAGAGACGGGTAAACCGTTTTGATCTGAATTCATTTATGGAGTTGTATCCTGGGTTGGTCGTTTTGCCATTCAAGAAAACAAGAACCTGGAGCAACTCTTTCCTCATCGAAACGACCAACCCCCTTCACCCCCCCCGAAAAAAAAAGAAAAAAGAAAGAAAGTATACATATATGCATTTCTGGTGATAATCAACTCCTCCCCCCCCCCCCCCCGGCAAGACTTCTAAACTACAGTATGGACATCAACAAAAAATGACACGATGCAATTTTTCCAGTTTTCGTTCGGGGTGTCAAATTACACCACCTCGGATTGTGGCCACCACTCCATGATACGCTGTTCGAAAATGCCGATGAGAATTTCGTGGCGGCTCGAGCAGATGAATTTCTGATTGCGAGTTCAGTTTTTCGCAAGATTGAGAAAATGCGGTCGTGCTGTTGGTCGATGCTATGTCGAAGGTCGCCGGCACCCTACCAAAATCAGCCAGGCCGTAATTCAACGAGGCACCTCGCCCATCCACAAAACACTTTTTTTTTCGGCCTCTGATACAGTGGGAAATTTTTGGGTTGTGTTCAATCAGCATCGATCATTTTTTGGATATCGCCAGAACCAGGAATCAGAGAAACGAAAAAGGATATGTGATGGGACTTTTCGAAGCATTTCGTCAGGTGACCCAAGCCCCCCCCCCTTTTTCCTCCTCCCTGTGATCAACATCTTGGAAAGAAAGGAAAAGAAACACCACTCACCGTCCACCAGCAGCCATAAGGTCAGTACTGACCACAGGGATTCGAGTGGCAAACAACGCTCGAAGAGCAGAAGGCCGTTGTGGATGGTCACCCCTCGGCGCAACATTTCTTCCAAAAAAAACATCGTTTTTGCCATTGGCCCAGGTGGTGAAATACAGCCTCACACCGTCCGCAGTGACCCCCTCCAAATGCAGAATCTGTGACACACCCCTAGGGATGGGGGCGATCGACGCTAGAGATATTTTGGAGCGCTGTTCGATGGCGGCTTCCTGCCCTCCGCTGGCCCTGAGGGCCTCAGCGTGTAAATTCGTGCACTCCCCCACTTTCATAGCCCGACCGTGCAAATCGTCGCCAAGATCAAACACCTGCAAAATCATAGGAGGAAGATTTGGTTAATACACATGCATCTATAACGATTTAAAAAAAAAAAAGGGAAAAAAAATAGCTATGACACAGCAGAACAAAGCCTCGACAATAAGGACATAGAAGAGGGTCTTGGTTGAACATAAGCAAACTTGAAAAAAACCCCTTAAATTGTTAAGGACAAACGCTCCAGGCTTTGCCCTTCCCCCAAAAAACAGTACTGCGGTATTATACAGTGAGAAGAAAAATCGATGATGGCTGACGGAAAAATCTGAAGAAGAAGAAAAAAGTTGGAAAAGAGTTGAAAAAGAAAACTTACTTCGATACGAGAATCTTCGTGGCTTGCATATAAAATTCCTCGCTGTTCGTCCACCACGATTTGGATAATGGCCCGAGCACGACCGATGATAGTCGATGGCAAACAGTCCCGAAACGTCCACGAGCAACAGATCTTCAGAAAAAAAGAATGAAAAGGAAAAAAAATTATGACCGATCCAGACACACATGATCAACCACCTGTTCTCCGCTTCTTTATTCTTTGGATACATTTTTTTTTTTTTAGATGAAGGTTTTTTCGTCAGACCTATTGTTGAGCATTTTCAACTTCCCATGCTTTTCTTGACGATAAAATAAACTTTTTAAAAACATTAAAATTTCTTTATTTAACTTGAAGAGTAAATAGACTCAAGAAAACACATCCCAATTGATAACAGTATTTTTTTCTGCTTTTTAAAAGGCAATTGAAGACATGCTGACAAATCCTTGCTTCTACACAATCGAAGGAAAAGGAAAAAAAGATGCTCACCAATCGACATTTTGGGGCGCCCTCATTGATTCCTTCTTTGGTGCTGTACCAGAGCTCATAAAGTCGACCGCATTCAGTCCCCAAAAATATTCTTCCATTTTCTGTTCCAACAACTGCGGTGATGGATCGACCCCCAGTACGGCATTTATAAAAAGGAACGCTGCTGAAAAACACCCCTTGTCTGACACCGTTGTCCAACAGGACTTTGTACAGAGACACCTGACAAAAATAAAAATTTCAATTAATCGAAAAAAACTTAGCCGTGAAAATGGGATTATTGAGAGAATCGGACACAGAAATATGTCAGTGAAAAAACGCATGGAATCCTCACTTTTCAGGTGAGCACTCGTACTATTTGAACAAGACGCTTGACATGAGAAAAAAAAAATACAGGTGAAAATTGATATCCTTCGCTGACAAATCCATGCAACAGGTTCGACTGATTGTTATTGAGTTGTTCAATATTTTGAACAAAATTTTGATATTGTTGAATTATTATTATTATTCAGTATTATAAAATTCACTCACTTCTTAAAAATAGAAAAAAAAGATGGTTGGAAAACATTTAAAATACATATGTACATATATGTTGAAGAGTAAAACATACTCACATTTCTTGAGCTGCACATCACCATCAGGTTTTCTGAGAAAACATTTTCCTTGGGGCGAACAATTTCCACACACCTCACGTCCTCCTGGTAATTCAATAGAAGCTCTATCGGTTTCTCCTTCCTAAAAATTCCAAAGAAGTACCAAAATAAAATAAAATAAAATAATATAATATAATAAAATAAAGTAAAATAACAAAAAAATGTTAAAGGAAGGAAACCAAGAAGTTGAGGTTGAAGCTCACAAACAGCCAAACATGGAAAACTGCGCACAGAGATTTTTTTTTTAAAGAAAGGCAGCTGGTACTACAGAAACAAAAAAAGAATCAAAAATCTAATCAGAAATTTTACTTTGTAGAACATATGAACTTGAAGGAGGCTCAAAGAACCAATATTTAAATATATTGTTTTTGTTTTTTTCACCAACGGAAAAAAAGGGGCTTTTTTATTCTTTTTTTTTTTTGCTCTCGAGGGCCAGTTTTGTCTCCACCTCATGGATTCTACTAAATTACTGTTAACCAGTCGACTTAGGTGACGGTTATTTTTTGCTCCTCACGTGTTGCCCGGCTGCCAGATGAACAAGCCACGGTGAACGAAAGCCCAGGCTCGATCGATCAAGGGGAATAACCCCATTGGGAGTCTATGCTCTTTGTAGTCGTTCGCTCGCGCCAACTCCTCGGGAAGTTCGTGGAAAGTGATTTTGGTTGGGTGCACCTGGACGTCAACAGTTGAAAATCAACAGCCGAAATCACGTCGCATCCAGAGAAAAGAGAGGCAACAAAAAAGAAACCACGATGGTAACAGTTGTAAGGAGCCCAATAAACGAGTCGAAATTCGCGGCGTTGAGTTGGAGGAAAGGTTCTGCAACGCTGTTACATTCGCGTCTAGACAAAAAAAACATAGAGCACCTGCGTCGGTTGTACATATAAGTTGTCTGCATTATTGCACAGAGCGTGATACAGATCCTCCTCTCCGGTTTTCGCGCGCAGGAAGTCGCTCGCAGTTTTCAAGTCCATGGTGGCAGGACGCCAGAAACCCAGGAACAGGATTCCAACGCAAGACGTCTGTGGGTTGAGTGAAACAGGCGTCGTACGATCTGTACACATGCGATTTTCAAATCATCGACAGAATCGTTGTCTTTTTGAAGGGAAATGGTGGAACATCGATGTCCAGGTGGTGTCTGACTGTCTGTCTGCACCATAGGCGCAACAAAGGGGGGGGGCCTGGCCCCCCTTGAAAAATTTCTGGCCCCCCCCCCCAAGAATTCTTTCTTTTCTTCTTGAGAATAGAGATACAAAATCAATGTATTATTTTTTTTCGGAATAGATAAAAGCAACGACACATTTCTTGTAATTGGAAGAGGGAAAGGGGGGGGAGGGGGGGGGAGCAGGTGTTTCAAAAAAAAACAAAAAAGAGGAAAAAAAAGCATTTCAGCAGGTTAACGTTAAGAAAGATAACAAAAAGGAACACTGCTTAAAGAGCAACTGGAAAAATAAAAATTTAACAAAAAAACAAGGGGGAAAAAAAAATTTGGGGCAAAAAAAGAAAAGAAAAGGTGGAATAGGATATGCATGCACCTCCCACTATATTTTTTTTTTTCACCTTCAAATCGTCTTGAGATATATTTTAAATTTTAAACAACTTTGGGGGGAAAGGAAAGAAAAAAATTGATGGTGCGATATTTTGTGACAAATCCTGCAAAACATGGTTGGCAAACCGGGAAGATTTTTATTTTTCAGTTTTTTCAAACTCATTTTTTTTTCTATTTGTTTGGGGTATTTGCCCATTTTTTTTTACATATGATTTTGGTGAGGGTTTTTATTGCTACTTCTGTTTGTCTGTGGGGGCAAAAAAAATCAGCTGGGGGTGGGGGAGGAGAAACAAAAATTTGATTTATTGATATCGAAGGCAATGCGAATGACAGACTCAATCGATATTACGATTTTAGGTGGTGATTATATTTGTTCTGTTCATACGAGGGCATGTCTTCCTTAAGAAAAACAATATAAAAGTATTAAAAAAAGGGGGGGGGGGAGAATTACAACCCACAACAAAAGAGATCCACCGCTCCCTTTCCTGAAGGGGGGGAGGGGGGGAATATCTTGCTTGGTTTATATCTTGGTTCATCGATTCGGCTCGGGTTAATGCATTTTGTGCCTTCCCTTTACAAAACATATCCTTAAGGGAAAAGCCCTAAACCGTTTTTGTGATTCCGCCACCCACTGAGAATTTTCTTTTTCCCCCTTTTCTTGTTCAAAAACATTCAGCTTTCGGGGGTGATTCAAAGGATAAGAAAAAATCTGGCCACTTCCCCAATGTTTTCAAACCTCATGAATTTCGTATCATGAGGTCTGCACGCCACCGTGACGAAACATTTCAGCCCCGAGCGGAAAAAGATAGTCCAGTCCCCCCCGCCCCCTTCCACGATTCGACCAACGCTGTTTCCGACAGCCTTGCGCTTCCAGCAGACAGCGGTTGGGACGAGCAAATCGTACATCCATCAATCTTTGATCCACATTCATTTGTCTCATTTGCGTGTTTCTGGCAAATCGTGCGGGGAAGACACTGTGATTGGACAGGTTAAGCATTCTGCGGCAGGAGTTCGAGGAGCCCTGGCGGCTTCCAAAAAGCGCTGCGGCGCTATTCTGCCGTGACGACGACTTTCCTTTTCCAACCGGAAACCAGGAAAGGGTCACGTGATCCACTCTTCCTTGCAACAAGCGCCCCCTGGGCTCCCATCTGCGTCGTGATCTAGATCCAGTCCCAAACGACAAGCTTTTGCATCCCCTGTCACGACGACACAAAACACTCCGCGGTGGAAAAAGATGATCGCGTCAGAATCCCGCTTCAAGGCGCTCGGGGAGTACGTGGTCCAGGCCAGCGTTACAGCGCTGACGGAGCGTTGAAACAGGGCAGCTTGGGGGTCGAAAGTTTGGAGAGTCGTCAAAAACGACTATATAAAAAATTTGCGACCTTCCTTATCGTTCATTCGTGAACGTCTGATAAAATTGGAACGATACAGAGAAGATTAGCATGGCCCCTGCGCAAGGATGACACGCTCGGTTCGAGAAAAGGTCCAATAGTTTTTTGCAGATTTTTTCTAGACAACCTTAGAATCTGAGTCTGTGCAATTTCCTATCCTCTGCTGGTGTTCTGTACTCAGTTCCAACTTTTCTTGGCTGCTGGAGTCACAGCCCCAAGATTCCTCAACTTAATGGTGGCAGTGAAACGAATGCTGTGACCCCTGTTTCATTTCCATTACAGGGCTGTATATTTCTTCATTTCACAAAGCTGCCCAGCACTGGACTTCATCCACAACACCACCTTCACATATTTTCTTAAACACGTATATATATCTTCCTTTTGCCTGGCTGTCTGGCCCAGGGATTTATTTATGGAAAATGTGTGTTTTGGAAAGCCCTGCAGTTCGCATTTCCTGTTAGTGGTTGAGAATGGGCAGCACATGTATACATATATATATCAGGATGGGTGCTGCTGGATTCTCTGTTGTGGTCAGATCAACATCCCCATGCAAGTGTTCTTTTTTCCAACACAAAATATCTCTGTATACATACAGTAGGTGAAACAGTAACAGTAGGCCGGGTTCAGTGTTGCTAGTGTCTGGATTAGAAGAAAAAGATAAGTTGAGCAAAAACAAACAAAGGAGGCAAAAACGATTTTTGCTTTTGCTTTTGCTTGTTTTTTTTTCATGTTGTTGTGAACAACACAAAAATTGCCGACCAACTTGGAGGGATCTTTTGTTGGAGTTGTAGCATTTCATAAGTTATGACGACTAAGGGATTCGAACCCCTATCAACGTCCCGTCGACGAGTCGCTGATTATTTTGAAAAAAGAAAATTCCCTAATAAGAACGGCAAAGACTTATGTTCCTAATTTTATTTTTTTTTTCCTTCTTCTTCTTCATTTTTTTTCACGTTTTCTTTTTATAATCATTTTTTTTGTAACCCAAGAAAATACCCTTATATTGATCAACCCTTGAAGTTTTTGGTATCTTTTCGCTTTTTTTTTATTTCTTATCGAGACTTAAAATCCCTTATATTAAATCCTTTTTTTTTTCCTTTTTTCCTTTTTTTTTATCGAGAGTTAAAATCCGTTATATTAAATCCTTTTTTTTTTCCTTTTTTTTTTTCGAGAGTTAAAAGCCCTTATATTAAATCTTTTCTCTTTTTTTTTCCTTTTTTTCATCGAGAGTTAAAAGCCCTTGTTGGACCGGGTAGAACACAAGTACTGAAAGACAGACATAAGAGCGTCACATCAACAAATCCACACAACGGACACTCATTTCTAATGAAAGTACTACCACACGATTTGACTCTGAGAGCGATGTCAAATGTGTTGAATCGACTGGTCAGTGCGGGTGAGAGGCCCCATGGCAGTAGGGGTTTTACGTTAGAAGTACGAGGTATGAGTCAGTGGAGGAAGTGTGAGAGTTGAGTGAGTCGGGAAGGAAAGTCTGTGAACGGGAGTTGGGGGTTGTCTTTTTGTTGTAAGACTTTTTTTGCGGAAGGCTCGTTCTTCCAGTAACAACATGGTTTCGGAGCGAACAGGGTGGATCCTGGCCTTTGGGGGCTTGGCTCTACTAGCCGGTATGTCGCTGCTGCTACAGCGACCACCGACGATATCAGATCAAAATGCGGCGCCGGCAACACCAGCCGGAAGGGCGCCAGCAACGTATTCCCCATCACCTCCTCCATTCTCTACGCCTCACACGCCCAGAACGTCTCCACACGAGCTCTGGCAGAGGCTGATGTGGTCGATCAGACATCGACACTCACATCGTGCCCTACCCTCCCCTTCACCGAACCCCGCTGCTGCGTGGGACACCCTGGAGCTTGTGCAGCTCGCAGACAGGATGCACAAGCTCTGGGGTGTCCTGCGGGGATCCAACGCCAACCTGGTCGGAGCAGGAATCGCCTCCTCGCTTCTGCTGGGGTACCTACTGAAGTTCCTCGACAAAGGTTCTGCATGGTTACGGCGGCGTAGAACAGAGAAGGCGATGAGAAGGGAAGTCCTGGAGCTCGGGAGTGCGGCGCCTGCGGCTTCAGTTTCGACGGAGGGATCAGCTACGTTGGACAGACTTCGGCGGCTGCAACAAATGGAGGAGGAGACAGAGTTGGAGTTCTTGCAGCGGTTTTTCCTGATGTTCTTAAACACGGGACAAGCGGCGGAGGTGGAAGAGGAGAAAAACGCGGTCAAGCTACTCGTGGCCCGGTTACCGGGAAGGGTGTTGAGCCGCGTAGTGTTGGAAACAGAGTTCGAAAAACTGACCTTCAGCGGACTTCGGGAGCTTTTGGATCGAATGAAGAGGAGGACGGAATACAGGGAAGCAGTTCTCGCGGAAGTAAAGAAGGAGGAGGAGGGAAAGGCAGAAGTGAAAGTGGATGCTAAAGCAGAACCTAAGGTGGGGACGAAAGTTTTGGTGGCGGACAGGCCACCTACTCGGAGACGGGAGAGATTCCGTCCTGCCAGTTTTGCGGGCGGAAGGGGCACTGGGAAGCGCAGTGCCGGACGAAGAGGAGAGCGCAGGTGGCGAGTGTGGAAGAAGATGCTTTCGGCGAGCTGCTGGAGGCAATACAGCACGAGCAGCCGTCGTCGTCGTGCCATTCGGTCGCAGCAGGAACTCCCGCCGGAGATACGGTGCGAAAACAACTTCGGGTGAAACTCAGGCTGGAAGGAGAACAGGGAGGGAGTAACCACCTTTTCGAAGCGTTGGTCGACAGCGGAAGTGGATGCTCCATCATGCCATGGAAAGTATGTCAAAGGCACGGATGGGGAGTCGCTCCTCCGAAGGGAGTGCTAACGCTGACCGGGTTCAATGGAAGCAAGGAGAGCGTGCGAGGGACGGTGACGCTCGTCGTCAAAGTAGGACCGTGGGAGGGGAAGGAAGTATTTTTGGTTTCGGAAAACACATCCCAGATTATTCTGGGCGTCCCCCTCCTCGCACACCTTTCCCTCACCGTCGACTGCGCTCGCAACTGCCTCTGGGGCAAGAACGGAACGTCCATCCCTTGCCACGCAGTCATGAAGGTAGGGGAGGAGTCGGGAAAGTTAGGGCGGGGTGTGGTTCGAGTGCTGCAAGACCCCCTCACGAAAAAAGGACGCAGGATTCGTTTAGTGGGGAAGGATGGGGAGTTTCGTTTACCCCTGGGTTCGTCGTTGGTTCTGGGACCCTACGCGATCAAAACGGTTGTTCTTCCTTTTCGAATTACTGGGCCTGGCCTGTTTTCGTTAATGGCCATAGGACAACCCCACAACCTCCTTCACTCTGTGACGACGAACTCCGACGGAAGAGTTCGACTCACGCTGTATAACGCCCAGTTGGAGGCGAGGATGCTTACTGCAAAACTGTGTTTGGTTAGCTTCAGGGTGGCTGAGGGAACGCCGGTGGTGATAGAGGAAGGAGGAGCAGAGGAGGAATGTGTCGAACAGGAGGAGGATGGTTTACTGCCCCATGGTTTGGATCTCAGAGAGAAGGAGGAAGTGGAACCTGAGGAGGAGGGGTGTTTTGGGATTGAAAAGAAGGGAGATGGAGGATGTCAAACAGTTTCTTTTCCACCACAGGAAGTGAAATCTGAGGAGGGGGGGTGTTCTGGAATAGAAAAACAGGGAGATGGAGGATGTAAAAAGGTTTCTTTTCCACCACCAAAGAATGACTGTGGGTCACTGGAAGTGTTTGACAGAACCAGTGGTTCGAAGGGCAGTTGGGGCACAATGCAGTCGAATCAGGACTGTGATTCACAAACAGGCCAGCTTGCATATGTTGGACAGCAGTTGAGCCCAGAGGGGGACAGTAGAGTACTATCGAATTCTGCCCAAAACAGGGATATACCGACCATCAGTTCCGACTCTGGAGAACAGCATCTCAGTTCAGGGGATGGGTGTGTGTTACGGAGTTTAACAACACAGAACAGTGAGGCTGTAGCTACTGAGAATCCAACAAAAAGTGCAACACTGAGGAAGAGCCAGAGCACAGCCTCTCTCACAGCACTGGATGTGAGTTCTGCTACGCACTATCCACTCAGGGACAGGATTGAGGGGAAGGACTCTGAGAATGAGGGGAGAACACAGACATCAAACACAGACTTTGAATGTCAGCCCAATAGTTCTAATGCTACTGGACAGTTCATCAGTTCAGATAGGGAGAAGGGAGAAAAGAATTTTGGCTTACACCCCAGCAGTTCAGAGGCTGTACATCACTTACCCAAGTCAGATACTCAGGGAAGGGTACAGCAGTCGAAATTCCACACACAGGAGGAGAATGTAGCTTCTGAGAGTCCTGCAAACAGTGCTACACTGGGGACAAGCCAGGGTACATTCTCCACCCCCCAGCAGGATCAATGGAGGGACTTACCAAGGGGGAGAGAGGGACGGACATGTGGGGAAGGCCAAGGCACCCAGAGTGTCCTCACACCTAACAACCTGACTGCACACAGCACTCTGCTGCAAGAAAGCAAAGCTGTAGCTATTGAGAGTCCTACAGACAGGGAAACATTGGGACAGAGCCAGAGTACAGTTCAGAGTTCACAAAAGGAAAAAGGGAGCTGCTCACCCAGGGGGGGGGTAGTCGGGGCAGTGGAACAAACACACAATGAGGGACAGACTGTAACTACTGAGAGTCCCACTAACAGTGACATACTGGGGAAAAACCAGAGTTCAGTCTCTCACCTTCAAGAGGAAAAATTACTCTGCTCACCCAGGGGGGGGGTAGGGGGGACAGTGGAACAGGAGCACCTTGATCTCTGGAAGTACTGGGAAGCCCTCAGAGGGAAACCACCAGGCAGAAGTTTTAGCGAACACACTACATCCCCTTTCTCTCACCTGACGACGATTTGGGAGGAGGTGGCTGACGACCTTCTCGACAACACCACAGCAGTAGGGACAGGGGAAAGACTCTGGAACGGACATACTGCTACGGTGCAAACCACTCAGGAACAACCTGCCTGCACGTCGGAAACGCAGGCAGAGACGGAGGATACAGGCTCAGTGGAATACTGGCGACGCGAATTTCCGAACGTGATTCGTGACGACCTTAGCAGAGACGCAAAGGCGACTGCTGCTCCTCTTCGGGTTTGCCACAGGGAGGTGAAATGGCGCGTTCCCTTCCACAGGATTCCGCTGCACAACACGGGGATACGGTACTACGCCACCGACGTCGCGCCTAAGGAGATTCGAAAACTGCTTACCTCGTTGCAGGGGCAAGGCGTCATTCGTCCACTGGGCGTCGGCGAGCGGGCCCTGTTCTCCCCCGTACTTTTCCTAAGGAAGCCGAATGGAAAGGTCCGTAAGACGGTGGATTTTCGTCTGCTGAACTCGTACTCCGACGCCTGGAAGACGTCCCTGCTCCACGTTCGGGACGTGCTGAAGTCGATTCCACCGGAGTGGGATTACTTCACCGTCCTGGACCTGGAGCAGGGCTTCTTCCAGGTGGACGTTTGCGACTCACTCCAGCCCCTCTTCGCGTTTGAAACCGGAGAGGGTGATTACACTTACCTCCGCCTCCCACAGGGATGGAACTGCTCGCCGGGGTTGTTTCACTCACGCATCAGGAGCTCGATCCACGGTTACCCAAGTCGTAACTTCGTGGACGACATCATAATAGGCGGAGAAGGCGTCGAAGGCCATGACAGGAACCTGCGACGTGTTCTGACCAGGCTCGACGAAATGGGATTACGGATAAACAGGAAAAAAGCGGTCGTCAGACAAAAGGAGGTTACCTACTTGGGGTACACGGTCACGAAGGGGAGCTACGGCCTTCGACGCTACGTCGACGACCAAGTGCGTCAGTTGCCAGAAATGCGCGACGTCAGGGACGTCCGTCAATTCGTCGGCATGCTTAATGTTTGCAGGGGAGTTTGCCCGAATTTCCATAACATCATTCAACCTCTGCTGGAGCTTCCCAAGGGATCGAATCCGAAACTCATGCAACAGTTGGTGGCAGAAGCATGGAAATCCATACTGACTAATAATGTCAAGTTGGGTAATTCAGATTCTGGAGAGTATAATCTGTTTACAGACTGGTCATCCTCTGGGTGGGGGTATGTTCTGTTCAGAGGCAGAGATAGGACTTGGGCCAAATTTTTGGTCCGACTCCGGTCCGGTCCGGTTACGGTCGGGTTACGGTCACCGTACTACGGCCGTAACTCCGTACCGTAACCGGAGTAATATGTTGTTTTTACGGTACGGAACAGGTACGGTATAACTACGGTAGGCCCTAAATCACCGTGAAGTAGCGTGGTTCAGTGCTAAAGCGTTAGGCTGCAGTCAGTAGGGTCGCGGGTTCGAATCCCCCTGGGTTCCTTTGGAATCGCGGGACCCTGCGGGGGTCACTTTCTACGGTTTACGGTTGTTACGGCCGTTACGGTCGTTACGGTCCGGTACGGAGCGGTACGGAGTGGTACGGTGCTACGGTTACGGCCGTAAAAGTACGATTTTCTGACGAAAATTGTACTCCGGTTACGGTCCGGTTACGGTGGTTACGGTCCGGTTACGGTGACCGTAACCGTAAAGTCCTATCTCTGTTCAGAGGTACCCCCTCAGAGGGGTGTATCGTCAGCCTCAACAGTCGAAAGTGTGCGGATAAGGGAGGAGAAAAAGTCAGCTCCTATTTGGGGGAGCTTCAAGCTCTAATATGGGCATTGAAATCGGTTTCACAGGTGGTGGCTGGGGGTCAGCTAACCCTGCACACTGATTCGAACTCAGCAGTGCAAAGGATTACGAAGTTAGCACCGAAAGAAGTCGTGGAGGACATCAGAGTGGTGCGTCTCTTGGCTTGGTTGGCAGAGAACTATCCCTCCCCTGGAAGGTTGAGGGTTCAATTCCTGCCAGGGACATCTAACCCTTGGGCTGATCTCCTGTCAAGATGGTACAACAGGCCAACACAAACACAAGGGCAGGTGTGTGCACTTGAACCACAAGAGATGCAAATCAGTAAAAACACAAGCATGGAATCAGGAGGATCCAACAGAGCAACAGAACAGGTGCTGGAGCAGGCTGAGGCAGTGGACTCTAAAGAGAGTGATTCAGGAAGGTCTGGCATGTCAGGAAACACAGAGTTGGGACATGCATATACAGGAGGCTCAAGAGGAGAGGAGTTGGGCAAGATAGCGGAAGGGAAAGAGCTGAGCAGAGATCAGCTGGAACGGTTGCACAAGGAGGGACACTGGAGCCCACAAAAATTGCTATGGCTGTGTGCACAACATGGATGGAAGGCTAATAGAGGAGATCTGGAGGAAATTCAGAGGTACTGCCAGACCTGCCAGAGGGTAGCCCCTAAGAAGGAAAAAGAACTTCTTAGGGGAGCTGGGCATCTAACCCACCCTGGTCAAACAGTGGGCATGGACATCATCGGTCCACTACCCTCTGGTAGGTCTGGCCACAATCATATAGTAGTGGTGGTGGACCACCTCTCTCGTGATTCGATGGTTTGGAAGACAAAGGAGGTGAAGGGGAAACAGGTCAGAGAGTGTTTAGGTGAGTGGATAGCGACTCATGGATCTCCAGACAACCTATTATGTGATGGAGCTGCCTACTTCCATTCGAAGGACATGAGAGCGTGGTACAAAGACAACCACATTCAGGTTTGGAGGACACCCCCTTATCACCACAGAGCGAATGGAGTGGTGGAGAGGAGGAACAGAGCTCTGATTTCTAAAATCAGAGTACTGTTGTTGGATCATGGAGGGTATTGGGATGATTGGCTGCAGAAGGCCAACTGGATGGTCTGCAACATGGTGAATAGAACCACTGGATGGCCACCATGCAAAGTGTGGACACTATCAAGCAAGGAGTGGGATAGGATTCAACAGAGATTGAAGGAGAGCAGAGATAAGGTGAATGCACAGAAAAAATTGTCTGACTGGAATCATTTTCTGGGAGAGGAGGTCCTTTTATATGATTCAGCAAGGGCTGAAAAAAAGGATCAGAAATTCAGTGCAAGTTGGAAGGGACCATATAAAATAGTGGAACTGATTTCCCCCAGTCGAGTCAGGATTGAGGAAACCAATGGCAAACTCAGGAGGGGTAGGAAACCCTTCCTAGAAGTGCACAAATCACAGATCAGGCACTTCTTCTGAGTAGAATGGTGGTGATGAGAGAATAGGTAGGACCAGAAGACATATTAAACGGAGGAGAGAAGGTTTCTTTTCCATCCGGTGAGGGATGTTTTTTTTCTGATGAAACACAGTGTGGGAGAAGGCTACACTGGTGTGGAAGTGAGGATATTAGTTTCTTCTACCACGAGTAGAACTTTTTCGGAGGTTTGAGGCAGTGAAGCGTGTTGGACCGGGTAGAACACAAGTACTGAAAGACAGACATAAGAGCGTCACATCAACAAATCCACACAACGGACACTCATTTCTAATGAAAGTACTACCACACGATTTGACTCTGAGAGCGATGTCAAATGTGTTGAATCGACTGGTCAGTGCGGGTGAGAGGCCCCATGGCAGTAGGGGTTTTACGTTAGAAGTACGAGGTATGAGTCAGTGGAGGAAGTGTGAGAGTTGAGTGAGTCGGGAAGGAAAGTCTGTGAACGGGAGTTGGGGGTTGTCTTTTTGTTGTAAGACTTTTTTTGCGGAAGGCTCGTTCTTCCAGTAACAACACCCTTATATTGAATCTTTTCTCTTTTTTTTTCCTTTTTTTTATCGAGAGTTAAAATCCCTTAAATTAAATCCTTTCTTTTTTTTCTTTTTCCTTATTTCTTATCGAGAGTTAAAAGCCCTTATATTAAATCTTTTCTCTTTTTTTTTCCTTTTTTTTATCGAGAGTTAAAATCCCTTAAATTAAATCCTTTCTTTTTTTTCTTTTTCCTTATTTCTTATCGAGAGTTAAAAGCCCTTATATTAAATCTTTTCTCTTTTTTTTTTCCTTTTTTTTATCGAGAGTTAAAAGCCCCTATATTAAATCTTTTCTCTTTTTTTTCTTTTTCCTTACTTCTTATCGAGAGTTAAAAGCCCTTATATTAAATCTTTTCTCTTTTTTTTTTCCTTTCTTTTATCGAGAGTTAAAAGCCCTTATATTAAATCCTTTCTTTTTTTTCTTTTTCCCTATTTCTTATCGAGAGTTAAAATCCCTTATATTAAATCTTTTCTCTTTTTTTTTTCCTTTTTTTTATCGAGAGCTAAAAGCCCTTATATTAAATCCTTTCTTTTTTCCTGGCCGAGAGTTATAAAATCCCAAAAATTAGAACTGGTCTCTTTTTTTTCTGATCAGAAGTTCGAGTCCATTAAAATAAAACTCTTTTTATTTCCCCCCCCCCCCCCTTTTTTTTTTTTGGAAATTCTCCACACCAGAGATGAAATCCCTTAAGAGTCAGACGCCCTTCAATTGAAACTCACTTTCTCTTTACTTTTTTTCATGTCTCGATCGAAAGCAAAAAAAAGAGTCAAACATTACAGGGGTTTCCTCAAATTTATATTTGGAAAAACAGGAGATAACTCACCTTCAGCTTCGATGCTCAGCCGTGCCACAGAAAATTATAAATAAACAGAAATAAGTTCATAGCAAGCTGAAAAAAAAATCCAGAAATTTCAAGCACATTTATTTTTGGAAAAAAAAGGATATAACTCACCTTCAGCTTCGATGCTCAGCCGTGCCACAGAAAATTATAAATAAAACAGAAATAAGTTCATAGCAAGTTGAAAAACAAATCCAGAAATTTCAAGCACATTTATTTTTGGAAAAAAAAGGATATAACTCACCTTCAGCTTCGATGCTCAGCCGTGCCACAGAAAATTATAAATAAACAGAAATAAGTTCATAGCAAGTTGAAAAACAAATCCAGAAATTTCAAGCACATTTATTTTTGGAAAAAAAAGGATATAACTCACCTTCAGCTTCGATGCTCAGCCGTGCCACAGAAAATTATAAATAAAACAGAAATAAGTTCATAGCAAGTTGAAAAACAAATCCAGAAATTTCAAGCACATTTATTTTTGGAAAAAAAAGGATATAACTCACCTTCAGCTTCGATGCTCAGCCGTGCCCAGAGATAGGACTTGGGCCGATTTTTTGGTCCGGCTCCGGTCCGGTCCGGTTACGGTCGGGTTACGGTCACCGTACTACGGCCGTAACTCCGTACCGTAACCGGAGTAATATGCTGTTTTTACGGTACGGAACAGGTACGGTATAGCTACGGCAGGCCCTAAATCATCGTGAAGTAGTGTGGTTCAGTGTTAAAGCGTTAGGTTGCAGTCTGTAGGGTCGCAGGTTCGAATCCCCCTGGGTTCTTTTGGAATCGCGGGACCCTGCGGGGGTCACTTTCTACGGTTTACGGTTGGTACGGCCGTTACGGTCATTACGGTCCGGTACGGAGCGGTACGGAGCGGTACGGAGCTACGGTTACGGCCGTAAAAGTACGATTTTTCGACGAAAATTGTACTCCGGTTACGGTCCGGTTACGGCGTTACGGTACGGTTACGGTGACCGTAACCGTAAAGTCCGATCACTGGCCGTGCCACAGAAAATTATAAATAAAACAAAAATAAGTTCATAGCAAGTTGAAAAAAAAATCCAGAAATTTCAGTTGTTTTTTCCTTTTTTTTTCCTTATCAAGAGTTAAAATCCCTTATATTAAATCCCTTTTTTTTTCCTTTCTTTAATTTTTTTTTTCGAGAGTTAAAAGCCCTTAAATTAAATCTTTTCTCAGTTTTTTCCTTTTTTCAATTTATTATCGAGAGTTAAAAGCCCTTAAATTAAATCCTTTCTTTTTTTTCCTCTTTTATTTCTTATCGAGACTTAAAATCGCTTAAATTAGATCCTTTCTTTTTTTCCTTTTTTTTTCTTATCGAGAGTTAGAATCCCTTAAATTAGATCTTTTTTTTTTTTTCCTTGTCGAGAGTTAAAATCCCTTAAATTAGATCTTTTTTTTTTTTTTTCCTTGTCGAGAGTTAAAATCCCTTAAATTAGATCCTTTCTTTTTTTTCCTCTTTTTTTAATCGAGAGTTAAAAGCCCTTAAATTAAATCCTTTCTTTTTTTCTTTTGATTGGCCTAATCACAATCAGGAACTCTTCTGAATTTTTTTTTACTTTTTTTTTTTTGATCTTTTTTTTTTTTTCACTTAGTTTTTTGTTTTTTTCCAAGTATTTTTTTCCAACTGAGTTCTCCCGTGTTTTCGGCGGATCAAGAAGAGGATCAAGGATCACGGTAAATGCGAGTCAACATCGAAAATCCGCTTGACCTATGAAATATAACTTCCTTCGACTGCTACGTTTTCTTCCACACCCAGAGATCGAAAACCTTTACAGAAATGTAACCCTCGTTTAACCCTTCAAACAAATAGTGCCAATTTCTGCCAAATTGTGCATCCCAAGCACCATAAAAGTAAATCAAAATGTCCCTATTAGCTCTAAATAAAAACTCCCAAATCCCACCAAAAAATAATCTCCAAAAAGGGAGGGAAGAACACAGTTCCGGGATGGGTGAAAAACCGAGTAAAGAAAGACCAACTGAGTGAGCTTAAGAACCCAAACTACTGAGATCCAAAACTCCAAAAAGGTACCCCTACAGACCACCTCAGCAATTTGTCCTTTCAATCGTCCCACCCTAAAACTTCTCAAAAGGAACCGCGCTTCCTGCGGAACCGTAAATTTCCTTCGACTGCTACGTTTTCTTCCACACCCAGAGATCGAAAACCTTTACAGAAATGTAACCCTCGTTTAACCCTTCAAACAAATAGTGCCAAAAAAACAAAGCACCTAAAAATAGAACATTCGTTCATTAAACTGGCGAAAACACCGCCCCCAACTCACGACGAAGCTGTTCCGCGGGAAGCACCATCCATCCAAAAACACGAAAATCCCAGGGGGAAGGCTGGCGCTGCCGATTGATATACTGAAAAATCGCCTGAGAAGAAGGCGACCAACCTCCCCAATCACAGAGCTTCGGTAATGGCACCAGTAAATTAAAAGCGCTAGAAACACCAGTGCGACGAACTGAGTGATGAGTATGGTCCGAACCATGATCCTTCATCACACGAGTAAACCAACGAGCCACGCTCCCTGCTGTTGGAACGCTCGGATCGCCAGGTAAAAACCAGAACTGCTCCGTCTTGTCATCATGGCCGTCCCAGTCACGCACTCGAAATTGTTCATAGCGATCCAATACCGCAACAAGTTCGACAAAACCGCGGCAGTCGAATCTCCGAACCCTCAAAGTGGCCGAGGTCTGTCCCTTCGCCTTGAAACGTCGTTCTGTAAAAGTTACTGACGAAGAATCCCACTGATAGTCGCCAACCCGAGTATCAAAACTCGAATCAGCGCGCGAAAAGAATATCACATCAAGAATGCAAATCAAATAGGGACGAATGCTTTCTGCATCGCTCCCAACCAAACCCTTCTTGGCCCACGACCACAACCAGTCCATGGGAAAGTCTCTGGGCTGTTGTTCCTTATCCTCCGAAGGCACCTTAATAAGCCAAGCCTGCTTGAGGCGAGCTGTCAGGGAGTCATGCGCGGAGAATGCGGAACCGAGCCAACGGTGGACAGTACTTATGGCAGAGAGGTAGTTACTCATGGACCTGGGCGCCACTCTCCCTTCATTGCGAAGAAAAAGAATATAAGCATAAATTCGTACGGGACGAGCAGGCACACAGCACCAACCCCTCGACTTAGCGAATCCGAGCCATTTTCGGAAACGCATCCATATGGAACGCCTGCCTCCTGGGCTGTTCGATAACGCTAAGTCGCCAAACAGCTCCCGTCGTTCCACATTCGATAGTTCGCCAAATTGAGGTAGCGCCTCGTCGGTCCAATTGACGCATCCCTCCAATTCACCCCATAACTCCTGAAGCCAAACTTCGTCTTGCGAATCACGCCTACAATGACATTCCAACGGCCCTGGGGAAATGGTTCGCCCTCTCGGCCCAATGGAGGCAACAGCGGATTCGCCCACGCTGGAACCACCACATACTCCTGAAAGCACTCGAACATCGGACGAAACCAAGGTGCCGACGGCCACAGGGGCATCAAAACGGTGGCAGTTGCTTGAGGTAAGGAGCGCAGCAGGTCCCCCAACTGCGAAAGCAGACGAATCGGTGGATGGCACCACGCATGTCCCTGGCTCCAATCCAAGGCACTGAACGCCTCGCTCTCCGCCATCGGATCGCCCCATTCCGCATTGTAACGGAACACCACTCTGCTCCATTGAGACGCAAACCTGTCGAGATCGAACGGTCCCCACCATCGGCTGAACTGATCCAACCACTTCCGATTTACCAAGTAATCCTCCTCCGAAAGATTCGCTCTCGACAGTTTGTCCGCCCACACATTCTCCTTCGAGGGGATCCACTCTGGCTGCAACGCAATCCTCCGAGACTCCAGAATGCGGTACAACAACCGTAATGGACCCATCAACCTCGGGCTCTTCGTCGTCATCTTCAACAAGATCGATAACACCACCTGAGAATCGGTGACCAAGCGCACAGTCCGGTTCTCCAAGGTCCCATGGAATGCGCGAATCGCTGCCTCCACAGCCCTCAACTCGAGCATATTTATATGCTCGCTTTTCTCGTCGCTTGACCAAATGCCCCTGGCCAGGACAGGAACGCTTTCCTTTGCCAATGGATCCACCAGGTGGGACCCCCAACCACTCATCGACGCATCTGTATAGAGACTGATCGTCGCTGGGACCTTCCAATAAACCGACGATGTGTGACGCTCGTTCATCACACTCCACACTGCCAGATCCTCCTTCGTCTCCGACGATAGCTCGATCAACGACGCCCAAGTCGCCCCCAAGGTCATATCCCAAAATAGACTCCTGAGATGGTATCTCGCCAACGGAATAGCCAGGCCCAGGCTCTGACACCAACCCGCAAACCTCGCCAACCTGCGCTTGGGAACCTTCCTCATTTCCTTTAGTAATCGCGCCTCCCTGTGGATCCGAGCAACCTTCTCTGGCGGCGCAATCACCAGGCCCTGCGCCGTATCGATTAGCATGCCCAAATGCCGAAATTGTTGCACCGCCTTCCATTGGCACTTTTTCTCCTTCCAGCGCAACTGCAAATCCATCAGTAGGCCTCGAATCAACTCCCCCAACTCGTTCGCTGCCCGCTCGCTGCTCATTGCTCCCGCAAAGTCGTCCAAATAGGGAGATATCGTTGGCGCTGGGTTGCTCATCCAATACCTCCTCAATCCTGGGGAGGTCGGACATCTCCACCTCGACATCCTTGGCGCTCTGAGAAAGGAAACCACTGCCCTCATCACCTTCGTGAAAATCGCTGGGGCATTCACGAACCCGAACATCAGAGCTGGGAACTCGTAAGTCACTCCCTCGATGGTCGCACAAAAGAAGCGGACCTCTGACTCCCGAAACCTGATGTTGAAGTAAGCGTCCTCCAAATCCCAGGCCACGATCCAATCCTGCGGTTGCAGACGAGGGAGAAAAGAACGGAGGGTCTCGTATTTTACCGATAATTTGCGGCAAAAGGAGTTCACAAACCGAAGATCGACGCACAACCTGTGGCCGACCACGACGTCGTCTACCTTCTTTTCGACCAAGAAAGCGCGGAACACGTAATCCTTGCAACGCGCTTCCCTCATCGCCCCGCACCGTAAATACCGCTCCTTCAACTCGTTCCAAGCGCCTTTCAAGGCTACTGGAATACGCGAGTTGCCATGATTGAAACGAGGCTACTTTTTTCAAGGTCCCCTCGCCCTCCTAGAGGAGGACGAGTGCCTTCCTCAAGCGTCTCGTTAGATAGAACTTCCTTACACGAATAAAGTTATAAAGAAGATACAACGACCTTTTCCTTCCACACTCTTATACCCTAGCGCCACAGCGCATCAAACCCTTCTCCCTGTCGACGTGTCACTATTCACTAGGAATTCACACATCTCCTCGCCACCTCAACTGTGAACGTCCATAAGAATTCACACATCCAATCGACAACTCGACTCTGATGGCTGCCACATCATCATCCATCAAACTCCGTCGAGCTTGGTTGCAATCGTGGCTCCAAGGGTGTTACACCGCTGCACGATTACACCGCTGCACGATTACACCGTTGCACCTCTGCACCGCTGCACCTCTGCATTGCTGCACTGCTGCACCTCTGCACCTCTGCACCGCTGCACCTCTGCACCGCTGCACCTCTGCACCTCTGCACCTCTGCACCTCTGCACCTCTGCACCTCTGCACCTCTGCACCTCTGCACCTCTGCACTACTGCACCTCTGCACTGCTGCACTGCTGCACGCTGCATCCACCGCTGCACGCTGCACTCCTACACGCCGCACTCTCGCACGCTGCTCCTACACGTTGCACTCTTGCAACCTTCTCTTTTTCAGCTGCAGGAAGCATGGCAACTACTCTTGTAGTTCCAGCTCGAGTGCTGCGATAACCAACCGTTACATTCCTCCCCACCAGGTTGGCAGTAAGTTCCAACACTGCCGTGGAGAGCATGTCTCAAATAAAACCCGTTGCATAAAGTATCACAATCCATAAGGCATCTCACAATCCAAATCAGAATATCTTTCAGTGTCCAATCACGAAAAGAGTACGAGACTGGCATAATATTTTCTTTCGCTTTGTCCATAAAATCGAGAAAATCATCTCTTTACTTCAAACTGAAAATGAAAATGAAAAACATCTGGCCGAAAAGAAAATCCTTTAACATTCAGAAAATCATCTTGTATCACTCCAAAAATATACTTCTGTCCATCAAGTATTCCACCAATGTTTTCCTTTGCTCATATATATCTTTTCTCAAACCAGGTGAAAGGACAACTAATCATGCTCTTTCTTTGAACCATTCATTCACCTCCAAGTCACTGAATAATCTTTTGAAAAATCAGCATTCTTTTTTTATTTTATTTCTTTCAAATCTCTCTTCCGCACACTGAAATATCCTTTCTCTGCTCTTGAGTTTCCAGAGCTCCTCTTCTTGCAATATTTGGATTGCTGCTGCTGCTGCTGCTGCTGCTGCTGCTGTTGCTGCATCTAACGCAACCTCGTTTATCATCACTTGAGACTCCCATGGATTGTTGCTGCTGCACCATGCTACAGCCTGATTTGTCTCCACTAGAGACTCTCCAGTTTGTCACATTCCAGCTTCACTTAATTCCTTGGCTTCTGATCTCTTGATTCGACAGCGCATAAGCTTTTATGGAGTCCCGCTGTTTGCTTTCCCGAACTGCAAGTTTCTTCACCTCGATTGCACTCCAGAATTTCTGCAATGCAGTCTCCATCATCAAGCTTTCTCCAGAATTTCTGCAATGCAGTCTCCATCATCAAGCTTTCTCCAGAATTTCTGCAATGCAGTCTCCATCATCAAGCTTTCTCCAGAATTTCTGCACTTCCATTCTCCAGAATTTTTGCATTTCCAGAATCCAGAATTCTTGCACTTCAATACTCCAGAATTTCTGCACTTCCATCGCACTCCAGAATTTCTGCGATGTACTCTCCTTAATCCACGCTTATTACAACATGTTCCACTGCTGTCGAATTTTGACAACCTCTTGATACTTCAAGAACATCAGAAGCAATGTTCAGAGAACCATATTGTTCTCCACAATATGTTCTAACCTCCAACAAAGTTCGAGATATCCGAAACATTCATTTGAATCAGTTTGATGTCAACGAACTGATTCGATTCTCAGCACTTCAATAGAAACATCCAGTTGGTTCCATTGCCCTCAAGGGCTACCAGAAAATTAACCAACTCTGTCCACTATTCTTCCCTCTCTGGAATTATGTGCTCCCACCAACGAGGCACCTGAAAATAAAATAAAATATCCAGAGGGTTGCTCTCATGTTTTCTTTTTTTCTTTTTTTTTTTTTTTTACTTGTGCTCCCTTCATTGGGGCACCAAATGAATGCCTGAAAATTTCCATAGCATTTTTTCCCTTCAGAAATTTTGCTGCCTTCTGTGAGTATCCACAAAATATTCACTCTCACTCTGTTCCTTCCCTTTTCTTTCATTCCATACTCTCTCGTTCCCCATTCATCAAGCCCCACTGTTCCAAGTGGAACTCAAAATCATATGTTTTTTTTTCCAGTCATCAAGCCTCACTGTCCCAAGTGAGACTCAACATCAGATGCTCAAAACAACATCAGCCCCGAGACTCATGTCCCAAAAATAAACCATACACTTGCTGCACTAAACTCGTGTTGAAAAACCCGCTGAAAGCCCCCTCCCCACCAGCTTTAGGCAGTCCCTTGCCTAACAATAGGATTCAAAACTGAGTGAGGGGCAATCAATGTTGCCACGAGTGATCACAACGATATAAACAAGCATCAATATCGAAGGGAATGTTCAGAAACAAACCACACTCACGGCATTGCACCGCCGTCTTGTGCAACGGAGATAAGGAAGCAATATACTCAGGGAGATTGAGTAGAAGCTTTTTGTGATTCTTCAGTGAGGAATCTTCACTTCAGTGGCAGTGGATCTCGCCATTCCTCTGAACCTCCAGGCACATGCAAGCCTTGCATGTTCGTCTTCCAAGGTAATCCAATTCCGTTCTCCGTATCGATTGTAGCACAATCGTTGCATTCACAGTGTTGTATTCTTGAACATCTTCACTGAGCTTGGGAAAATCTGACATCACCAATGGTGATCCACCATTCACTTTGCTGCTAATGGCCTGCAGGCTGCAGCCAGTCAAAGCGATAAATAAGGCGTACGTGTGCTCGTTCAGGCTTGAGAGCTCACGGGATGTAAGATAAATCCCATATATTTTATCAATATAGTTCACACCACCATATTGCCTACAGAAGAAGCTCCAGTTAGCTCTACTCCCTTTGCAATCTTCCTACACTTAAGTCATGGGGGAAGTTTTCTCAACCCCTACGGGAGCTACCCGTTTGACGCTAAAGTGTTTGTGGATATTATCCAAGCGCCATTGACGTCTGATGGGTGTTTCTCCGAAAGGCGGCGGCAAACGCTCGACCGCTTTTTGGAGGTATCCTAAAATTCTTGAAATCTGGAGGGGCCCTCCGTCGAGTCGGCTCTCCTCAAACCTTCTACAGGTGGCTCAAGGTTCTAGTCGTGCACTGACCTTAGGTGGCCCATATGGCTCTTCCTAAGCTTCGCAATTGGTTCAGAATTGGGAGGGAACCCATCCCCACTTCCCTTTTCTTGGTGACAAATGGCCTATGGCTCTTTCTGCCCCCTCAATTGCGTTACAAGTGGCCCAAGGCTCGCTTGTTCTTTGTGCGTTCTTGCTTGTCTCAACTCCTTGAAACTTGGTACAGGCGGCCTAGCCTGAGCACTTTCTCATTCATCAAGGGGATCTCTCGCTCAACCCCTTTTTTTCTCCGCGGCTGCACCACAAGTCCTGAGAGTGGCCAAAGGCACTTCTCTCCTTGTTATCATAGAAACTTTGTCCTCCGTCTCTTTCTTCAATCCCGCCACCAGTCCTGAGAGTGGCCAAAGGCACTTGTCTCTGAGCGGTCGGGTTGTTTCTCCATATGTATTTTACTGTTCATGCTTAATTGCTCTCGCGTCGCTCCATGTCCGCGATAGTATCATCTCTCTCGGCATGCAGTTGCATTCTTGCCACAAATAATAGTGGGTGTTCTCTTATAGAACTCCATAGCCAATGCTTTTGGCTGCAACTCTTGATGCTCCTTTGTTGTGGGCTGTGGCATCAGCCCCTCTTTTCCAACTCCTTGTTGTCAGTTGCTGCATCAGCACCTCAGTCAAATCCTTGCTATAGGTTGCTGCATCAGCACCTTGTCCAAATCCTTGCCTTGGTTGCTGCATCAGCACCTTGTCCAAATCCTTGCTGCAGCTTGCTGCAGCTCTTGTTTCCACATTCAAGATCTCTTCTTCACATAGTAATAGGTGCAAATCCTGGCTGCGGCACACACACCGGACCAGTCCAGGCTGCACATCAGCCAAAAATGCCATGTGTTGATCTCTTAGCAACTCAAAACTGAGCTCTGGACTGAGTATGTCTTGGGATACCTCCCACATAAAGCTCACTCCATCCATCTTCAGCGGTTGTTGCTTTCACTCTCTTGCACTCGCAATTTTCCTGAAATTTCCAGGTTGCAGCAATGATCCACACCAAGACAACATCAGCTTGCCAAGCCTGATTTGTCACCGGGCTGGACCATCCATAGTATGCCCTCTTCTTTCCACACATCTGTGTTGGGGCCTTAAGTCTCGGCAAGGGTGAAAAGACAACTTCAGCAACCTTGAGCTTGCATCATAATGCACCAAAGCTCGCATCTTCTTCCGATGTCCTTCTGACTCAGAAGTTCTGAGGTGGACACCATAAACCTTTGGCTGCTTCACCACCAGAAATCTTTGATGCCACTGGTTGCTCTCACCACCGTGAATACAATCATCTCTTTGTGTGATTGACAGAAACGACATCGATATATTCTTGGGCTGCGATCCAGTTGGCCTCTTGCTCAAGCTGTTGGTCCTCATACATCATCTCATATCAACATGAGCCGGCAGTTCACAAGTCCCTTGAACTGTCGATGTTTCTGACCATTTTCCTTTGTCAACTGGGGTATTCTTGGCCTTGTTGTAGCCACTCCTTTCACCTCCAGTTTATTTGCCACCAGAGGTGGTGCCTTTAGGATAAGCAACCTTCGACCACTGATGCAAATACAAATTCGAATCAACTGATTCGCAAGCTTGATATCCTTTTATCTTCAGAAGTCTCACAACACTCTGTCATGAACAACAGCTCGATCGCAATCGTTTCTCCAATCCTCTTTCTCCACATGATAGACTTTTCTTCTCTATCCCATCCAGATGTGGGAATATGTGCCCTTCATTCTCTTGAAGAGACCTTCCTTTCTTAGGTCAGCCTCAGCCCTCCTTGGCTGGTGCACACACTTGATCCTCCTTAATAACATCCACCAAATCATGGTCCTTGACTGGATTTCAATGCACAGCCCTTGTATTTTCCAGAGCTGTCACTCAACACAAGCCTTCAGAAATCCTTGACCATTCTCCACCACATCAGACTCCAATATTTCAGTTCCACTATCAACAATATCAAGCCAGAAAATTCCACAGAGAAATTTCTGCTTGAAACACCTTTCACATAACCCGAAACCTTCAAAAGAAAATCATTTTTCTCCTGAACTTTCCATCACTTAATCAGATCATAACTTTTCTCAAAAGAAATAAATGCATGAAAGAGATTAATACCCTGATCACTTTTTTTTTTTTTTTTCAGTTCATAAACCATTAATTCGGAAATGTAGTTGCTGTCCAAAATTTTCAGCAAGTGGTGAAAAGGTATCTCTTTCTTCTCATTTCTGTGAGTATAATCAAATGCAAAAAGAGAAACAAATTCTCTGCCTTGATTTATAAAAATCTGTCCATTTTCTGCATCGAATTTCGAAAAGACCAATGCATTCATTCAATCTGATGACAACATCACCAAACTCATCTCAAACTCTTAAAGAAGAGGTTCAGCATCAGCAAGCCATGTCCTTTGACTCCCACTGCTGGCTGAACATGGGTCACTTTGCATCTAATGGGTGCTCTCTTGCTGCAACTCTTGTATTGCAGCAAAATCTCCGAGGGAAGATCATTCTTTGCTTTGTAGTACACTCAGAATTATCACTCAACAGCTCCTGTGACATTTGTTGCATGTCTCCTTGAGTAATAATGATCTCCTTCCACTTGATGTGCATCCTCTTGTGCAAGTGTAGATGGTATTGACTCAGCATTTCGATGTGATCTTCTCCACCAGTAACTGTAATATTTGCCTTGGCATTCGTTGCAATATTTGCCATAGCATACACTCCAATGTATGTTGCAATCAATGTGATACACATTGGTGTATTGTTTCATGTGTCCATGCAAACAACACGTCATGGCTGCGGCATGTTCAACTCAGTTCGAACTGCGAAATCTGCTGGCAGTAGATGCTGCAGTCAATATGAATTCGTTGTGGTATCCCCAGATGCACCCGAGGTAACATCCATTCTTGATCGCACGCTTGATCCCAGTGGGTATCACACATAGTGCTTCAACAGCATCCTCGTTCAAGAGGTTCTCTCGTGTGTGTTGGTGCGCTACCTCAACCAAAGTCTCATCATTGACTTCATTATCATTCGCACTTGTTCCGTTCACTGTGTTGTCGTCGATGCCAACTTCGATGTATGTAACACCTTGACGACTGCATTCCTTGCAGTCACGCTTCTCATCCTCTCTGAGAATCGTCTCACCGAAACTCTGACGCTGTTGTTGCTTGGCTTATCAGCACTGCATCACTTGCAGGTGATGCGGCGTGTTTCGCTTGGCGCGTGGTTACACTTTTCCTCAGAGGTCACAATCCAAGCATAGTCTTCTGCAGTTTGCCTTCGCACTTGTCACTCCAACTGGCGCAGTCTGATGCAATTCGCTTTTGCACTTGGGTCACTTTCCATCAATGGTGCGCGTGAGATTCGTTTCTCCACGCACAAGCTGCTCAAGTCTTTGCCAAAAGCGCTCACTTAGCATCAACACAGTCGACTGCACATTCCACCTTCGAGTGGTGTGGCTCCGTTCAGTGATCTTCGAAACATAGCACAATAGAAGACTTGTCGCTGCCTCTGAGCAGCTGTCTAGTTCAATCGAACTATTTCGACAATCCTTTTGCTCCATCGCCATGCAATCAACCGTCAGGCTATCAGTAGCAACTGCGGCGTCGCGCTGCCACTGTTCGATCAACATTCGATCGAATTTTCTGTGTCGATTCGTCCTGCATTTTGCGCACTTCCTGCAAAATGCTGTTTCAATGCGCTGCAACTTTTATCACTCGTGATAATGTTGCGCCTGTGTTCTCAGGGCGTTGCACTCTTGTCAGTGTCCAAACGCCTTCTGTAACTCCGTCTTTTCGCGTCCGAGGCGAGGCTTGCGCCTGCCACTTTCTTCCGTCGTTGCGCTTCCATCGCAACATCTGCATCTGCTGTAATTGCAATGAAATTGCAATGTGCTGCATGTAACATTCGCTGCATCCCCTTCATTGGGATTCCGTTTGTGTCTCCACAATCGCTTTGTTTTCATGCAGAATCGTCTGCACTCTCAACACCAACGATATCGAACTCACCTCCCAAGGAGGTTTGCCCTGTTGTGTACAGTCTCCTCGACTTGTACAATAGAACGACCAGCCAGTTAGGTGGCTTAAGAGGGTTCGACTCCCTCTCTGGATCTCAAGCAAAGCCTCATTGACCTGGCGCTCGATAGCGACCAGCCAATAGGTGCTTCCAGAGGGTCTAACGACCTCTTTGAACCTTAAGCGAAGCCTGAACAGCTGCTTTTCCGTTTTGCCTTGTCGGGATCCTCAAGGAGGAAAACCCTTAGATCTTAGGTTACCCTAGCAGATCTTTCGCTTGTCAGCCTTGCACTGATCCAAGCGACTGAGTGGGCGCTCTCTAGCGACCCACACGACTTGGGCGAGCCAGTCACTTGCAGTCGTTTGCTGTCAGAAAGGGGGGGTCGGCACTGACGACTCGTCATGGTACGACCTCAGCCCCCAAAACTTCGCTGGCTCCAGTTGCTGCTGCCGACACGAAAGCTAGCTCACACTGCGCAGTCGTTCCTCACGACCTGCGACTCTCTTGCTGGGTCACACTGCGCAGTCGTTTCTCACGACCTGCGACTCTCTTGGAAGGTCACACTGTTGGGCTTCCACGAACTTGCTCTGCCATGCTCATTCGTCACTTCCACGTAGTGCAGGCTTGGTCAAGTCTGTTCGTCGTTCAAGAAACTCGAACCCCGGTAGTCAGAGACAGGTTCGGCGACGATACTTCTGGTCCTGGTTCGACGATGAGAATGCTGGCCCTGGTTTGACGACGACACTTCTGGCCCTGGGCCGTCTTCTTTGTCGTCCTCGCTGGCGATCACCTTTTCAAGGCTTCTTCAAAGCACGCTTTCGCTCCCACCACCATCACCACTGTAGATCGCTTTCCAAAGGGCTAGGTGTGGTGGGTGGCCTCTTTCCTTTGCAACGCTGCTCTTCTCCAGCGTCTCAGTAGTCCATACTTCAGTAGCTTCCATAGCTGCTCGCGTTCTGCTCTTGTGGTCGCACCATTAGCGCTGCTCTTAGACCCCTTACTCCACTTTGCCACACAGGGTCGCACAATAAGTAACACTTATTGCGCCTTCGCTCCGAAACCAATGAAACGAGGCTACTTTTTTCAAGGTCCCCTCGCCCTCCTAGAGGAGGACGAGTGCCTTCCTCAAGCGTCTCGTTAGATAGAACTTCCTTACACGAATAAAGTTATAAAGAAGATACAACGACCTTTTCCTTCCACACTCTTATACCCTAGCGCCACGGCGCATCAAACCCTTCTCCCTGTCGACGTGTCACTATTCACTAGGAATTCACACATCTCCTCGCCACCTCAACTGTGAACGTCCATAAGAATTCACACATCCAATCGACAACTCGACTCTGATGGCTGCCACATCATCATCCATCAAACTCCGTCGAGCTTGGTTGCAATCGTGGCTCCAAGGGTGTTACACCGCTGCACGATTACACCGCTGCACGATTACACCGTTGCACCTCTGCACCGCTGCACCTCTGCATTGCTGCACTGCTGCACCTCTGCACCTCTGCACCGCTGCACCTCTGCACCGCTGCACCTCTGCACCTCTGCACCTCTGCACCTCTGCACCTCTGCACCTCTGCACTACTGCACCTCTGCACTGCTGCACTGCTGCACGCTGCATCCACCGCTGCACGCTGCACTCCTACACGCCGCACTCTCGCACGCTGCTCCTACACGTTGCACTCTTGCAACCTTCTCTTTTTCAGCTGCAGGAAGCATGGCAACTACTCTTGTAGTTCCAGCTCGAGTGCTGCGATAACCAACCGTTACAATGATGGAACTTCGGCGGCTCGGACGAAATCCAATTGGGAACCACTCCCTGATTGAGCCACGATAGTACCGTCGGATTGGCTCCTATCTCGCGCCACGCCTTGAGAGCTCCCCGAATCCGGTTGAACTGAAAATTCCGAGAGTGCACTTTCCGAGTGGGTGTCCCCTGCACCATCATCTCCTGGCTTATCCTCCTGCACGCGCAACCTTCTCAATTCCTGAGCAATCTCCAGCGCTGCTTTAGAAGCCTTGGTTCTGCCCATGAGCTCCACCTCTATTACCCAAAGGCTGAAGGTTGGGGTTCGCTCGACCTCTGCCTCGTTGCGAAAACTGACGACCACCAAAACGACCGCCAGAAAAACCTCCTGAGGAATCTCCTCTGAACCCGCCGCTCCGCGACGAGCCCTCTGCTTGTCTTTTAAAAACTGCCTTCTGCTGTTGATCCCTCAGGGACTTCAACGTAGCCTGTGCAGTGTCTCCGACAAAACGCCCTGACGACGCTGCTAATTTAACCGACGTGGACACCGCCCGAAAAGCCTCCGACAAAGGCGTGTTCACGTGTGCTGCGTGCAAACGGTGTACTTCCAACGTATTGGCTGCCAACTCCAAAATTGGCGCAAACGAAGATACAAAAGGTTCCAAAGCCTTCTTCACTGCAGTCCCTTGATCCGAGTGCGCCGCAAATTGAGCAAACAGGACAAACCAATCAAAAGCAAACGCCACGACAGGCGCCCACGAACTAAACTCAGCAAAGAACCCAGAACGCACACCAAGAGCAGCACCCACGCGAGCACCCGCTGCTGTGTCCAACACGTCGAAATAATGGCCAAAAATGGCCGCTGCTGGTACCTCTACTGGATTTAGCGCCGCCCGTGGCGGGTCACTGCCTGGAGCAAGACACAGCTCCTCCAAACTCTCAGCGATCTCCGCCGACCCAGCAAATTTCTTCAGAATCCCGTCCAAACGAGACTGCGGGGAACTCTGCTGAAACGAGGCTACTTTTTTCAAGGTCCCCTCGCCCTCCTAGAGGAGGACGAGTGCCTTCCTCAAGCGTCTCGTTAGATAGAACTTCCTTACACGAATAAAGTTATAAAGAAGATACAACGACCTTTTCCTTCCACACTCTTATACCCTAGCGCCACAGCGCATCAAACCCTTCTCCCTGTCGACGTGTCACTATTCACTAGGAATTCACACATCTCCTCGCCACCTCAACTGTGAACGTCCATAAGAATTCACACATCCAATCGACAACTCGACTCTGATGGCTGCCACATCATCATCCATCAAACTCCGTCGAGCTTGGTTGCAATCGTGGCTCCAAGGGTGTTACACCGCTGCACGATTACACCGCTGCACGATTACACCGTTGCACCTCTGCACCGCTGCACCTCTGCATTGCTGCACTGCTGCACCTCTGCACCTCTGCACCGCTGCACCTCTGCACCGCTGCACCTCTGCACCTCTGCACCTCTGCACCTCTGCACCTCTGCACCTCTGCACCTCTGCACCTCTGCACTACTGCACCTCTGCACTGCTGCACTGCTGCACGCTGCATCCACCGCTGCACGCTGCACTCCTACACGCCGCACTCTCGCACGCTGCTCCTACACGTTGCACTCTTGCAACCTTCTCTTTTTCAGCTGCAGGAAGCATGGCAACTACTCTTGTAGTTCCAGCTCGAGTGCTGCGATAACCAACCGTTACATTCCTCCCCACCAGGTTGGCAGTAAGTTCCAACACTGCCGTGGAGAGCATGTCTCAAATAAAACCCGTTGCATAAAGTATCACAATCCATAAGGCATCTCACAATCCAAATCAGAATATCTTTCAGTGTCCAATCACGAAAAGAGTACGAGACTGGCATAATATTTTCTTTCGCTTTGTCCATAAAATCGAGAAAATCATCTCTTTACTTCAAACTGAAAATGAAAATGAAAAACATCTGGCCGAAAAGAAAATCCTTTAACATTCAGAAAATCATCTTGTATCACTCCAAAAATATACTTCTGTCCATCAAGTATTCCACCAATGTTTTCCTTTGCTCATATATATCTTTTCTCAAACCAGGTGAAAGGACAACTAATCATGCTCTTTCTTTGAACCATTCATTCACCTCCAAGTCACTGAATAATCTTTTGAAAAATCAGCATTCTTTTTTTATTTTATTTCTTTCAAATCTCTCTTCCGCACACTGAAATATCCTTTCTCTGCTCTTGAGTTTCCAGAGCTCCTCTTCTTGCAATATTTGGATTGCTGCTGCTGCTGCTGCTGCTGCTGCTGCTGCTGCTGCTGCTGCTGCTGCTGCTGCTGCTGCTGCTGCTGCTGCTGCTGTTGCTGCATCTAACGCAACCTCGTTTATCATCACTTGAGACTCCCATGGATTGTTGCTGCTGCACCATGCTACAGCCTGATTTGTCTCCACTAGAGACTCTCCAGTTTGTCACATTCCAGCTTCACTTAATTCCTTGGCTTCTGATCTCTTGATTCGACAGCGCATAAGCTTTTATGGAGTCCCGCTGTTTGCTTTCCCGAACTGCAAGTTTCTTCACCTCGATTGCACTCCAGAATTTCTGCAATGCAGTCTCCATCATCAAGCTTTCTCCAGAATTTCTGCAATGCAGTCTCCATCATCAAGCTTTCTCCAGAATTTCTGCAATGCAGTCTCCATCATCAAGCTTTCTCCAGAATTTCTGCACTTCCATTCTCCAGAATTTTTGCATTTCCAGAATCCAGAATTCTTGCACTTCAATACTCCAGAATTTCTGCACTTCCATCGCACTCCAGAATTTCTGCGATGTACTCTCCTTAATCCACGCTTATTACAACATGTTCCACTGCTGTCGAATTTTGACAACCTCTTGATACTTCAAGAACATCAGAAGCAATGTTCAGAGAACCATATTGTTCTCCACAATATGTTCTAACCTCCAACAAAGTTCGAGATATCCGAAACATTCATTTGAATCAGTTTGATGTCAACGAACTGATTCGATTCTCAGCACTTCAATAGAAACATCCAGTTGGTTCCATTGCCCTCAAGGGCTACCAGAAAATTAACCAACTCTGTCCACTATTCTTCCCTCTCTGGAATTATGTGCTCCCACCAACGAGGCACCTGAAAATAAAATAAAATATCCAGAGGGTTGCTCTCATGTTTTCTTTTTTTCTTTTTTTTTTTTTTTACTTGTGCTCCCTTCATTGGGGCACCAAATGAATGCCTGAAAATTTCCATAGCATTTTTTCCCTTCAGAAATTTTGCTGCCTTCTGTGAGTATCCACAAAATATTCACTCTCACTCTGTTCCTTCCCTTTTCTTTCATTCCATACTCTCTCGTTCCCCATTCATCAAGCCCCACTGTTCCAAGTGGAACTCAAAATCATATGTTTTTTTTTCCAGTCATCAAGCCTCACTGTCCCAAGTGAGACTCAACATCAGATGCTCAAAACAACATCAGCCCCGAGACTCATGTCCCAAAAATAAACCATACACTTGCTGCACTAAACTCGTGTTGAAAAACCCGCTGAAAGCCCCCTCCCCACCAGCTTTAGGCAGTCCCTTGCCTAACAATAGGATTCAAAACTGAGTGAGGGGCAATCAATGTTGCCACGAGTGATCACAACGATATAAACAAGCATCAATATCGAAGGGAATGTTCAGAAACAAACCACACTCACGGCATTGCACCGCCGTCTTGTGCAACGGAGATAAGGAAGCAATATACTCAGGGAGATTGAGTAGAAGCTTTTTGTGATTCTTCAGTGAGGAATCTTCACTTCAGTGGCAGTGGATCTCGCCATTCCTCTGAACCTCCAGGCACATGCAAGCCTTGCATGTTCGTCTTCCAAGGTAATCCAATTCCGTTCTCCGTATCGATTGTAGCACAATCGTTGCATTCACAGTGTTGTATTCTTGAACATCTTCACTGAGCTTGGGAAAATCTGACATCACCAATGGTGATCCACCATTCACTTTGCTGCTAATGGCCTGCAGGCTGCAGCCAGTCAAAGCGATAAATAAGGCGTACGTGTGCTCGTTCAGGCTTGAGAGCTCACGGGATGTAAGATAAATCCCATATATTTTATCAATATAGTTCACACCACCATATTGCCTACAGAAGAAGCTCCAGTTAGCTCTACTCCCTTTGCAATCTTCCTACACTTAAGTCATGGGGGAAGTTTTCTCAACCCCTACGGGAGCTACCCGTTTGACGCTAAAGTGTTTGTGGATATTATCCAAGCGCCATTGACGTCTGATGGGTGTTTCTCCGAAAGGCGGCGGCAAACGCTCGACCGCTTTTTGGAGGTATCCTAAAATTCTTGAAATCTGGAGGGGCCCTCCGTCGAGTCGGCTCTCCTCAAACCTTCTACAGGTGGCTCAAGGTTCTAGTCGTGCACTGACCTTAGGTGGCCCATATGGCTCTTCCTAAGCTTCGCAATTGGTTCAGAATTGGGAGGGAACCCATCCCCACTTCCCTTTTCTTGGTGACAAATGGCCTATGGCTCTTTCTGCCCCCTCAATTGCGTTACAAGTGGCCCAAGGCTCGCTTGTTCTTTGTGCGTTCTTGCTTGTCTCAACTCCTTGAAACTTGGTACAGGCGGCCTAGCCTGAGCACTTTCTCATTCATCAAGGGGATCTCTCGCTCAACCCCTTTTTTTCTCCGCGGCTGCACCACAAGTCCTGAGAGTGGCCAAAGGCACTTCTCTCCTTGTTATCATAGAAACTTTGTCCTCCGTCTCTTTCTTCAATCCCGCCACCAGTCCTGAGAGTGGCCAAAGGCACTTGTCTCTGAGCGGTCGGGTTGTTTCTCCATATGTATTTTACTGTTCATGCTTAATTGCTCTCGCGTCGCTCCATGTCCGCGATAGTATCATCTCTCTCGGCATGCAGTTGCATTCTTGCCACAAATAATAGTGGGTGTTCTCTTATAGAACTCCATAGCCAATGCTTTTGGCTGCAACTCTTGATGCTCCTTTGTTGTGGGCTGTGGCATCAGCCCCTCTTTTCCAACTCCTTGTTGTCAGTTGCTGCATCAGCACCTCAGTCAAATCCTTGCTATAGGTTGCTGCATCAGCACCTTGTCCAAATCCTTGCCTTGGTTGCTGCATCAGCACCTTGTCCAAATCCTTGCTGCAGCTTGCTGCAGCTCTTGTTTCCACATTCAAGATCTCTTCTTCACATAGTAATAGGTGCAAATCCTGGCTGCGGCACACACACCGGACCAGTCCAGGCTGCACATCAGCCAAAAATGCCATGTGTTGATCTCTTAGCAACTCAAAACTGAGCTCTGGACTGAGTATGTCTTGGGATACCTCCCACATAAAGCTCACTCCATCCATCTTCAGCGGTTGTTACTTTCACTCTCTTGCACTCGCAATTTTCCTGAAATTTCCAGGTTGCAGCAATGATCCACACCAAGACAACATCAGCTTGCCAAGCCTGATTTGTCACCGGGCTGGACCATCCATAGTATGCCCTCTTCTTTCCACACATCTGTGTTGGGGCCTTAAGTCTCGGCAAGGGTGAAAAGACAACTTCAGCAACCTTGAGCTTGCATCATAATGCACCAAAGCTCGCATCTTCTTCCGATGTCCTTCTGACTCAGAAGTTCTGAGGTGGACACCATAAACCTTTGGCTGCTTCACCACCAGAAATCTTTGATGCCACTGGTTGCTCTCACCACCGTGAATACAATCATCTCTTTGTGTGATTGACAGAAACGACATCGATATATTCTTGGGCTGCGATCCAGTTGGCCTCTTGCTCAAGCTGTTGGTCCTCATACATCATCTCATATCAACATGAGCCGGCAGTTCACAAGTCCCTTGAACTGTCGATGTTTCTGACCATTTTCCTTTGTCAACTGGGGTATTCTTGGCCTTGTTGTAGCCACTCCTTTCACCTCCAGTTTATTTGCCACCAGAGGTGGTGCCTTTAGGATAAGCAACCTTCGACCACTGATGCAAATACAAATTCGAATCAACTGATTCGCAAGCTTGATATCCTTTTATCTTCAGAAGTCTCACAACACTCTGTCATGAACAACAGCTCGATCGCAATCGTTTCTCCAATCCTCTTTCTCCACATGATAGACTTTTCTTCTCTATCCCATCCAGATGTGGGAATATGTGCCCTTCATTCTCTTGAAGAGACCTTCCTTTCTTAGGTCAGCCTCAGCCCTCCTTGGCTGGTGCACACACTTGATCCTCCTTAATAACATCCACCAAATCATGGTCCTTGACTGGATTTCAATGCACAGCCCTTGTATTTTCCAGAGCTGTCACTCAACACAAGCCTTCAGAAATCCTTGACCATTCTCCACCACATCAGACTCCAATATTTCAGTTCCACTATCAACAATATCAAGCCAGAAAATTCCACAGAGAAATTTCTGCTTGAAACACCTTTCACATAACCCGAAACCTTCAAAAGAAAATCATTTTTCTCCTGAACTTTCCATCACTTAATCAGATCATAACTTTTCTCAAAAGAAATAAATGCATGAAAGAGATTAATACCCTGATCACTTTTTTTTTTTTTTTTCAGTTCATAAACCATTAATTCGGAAATGTAGTTGCTGTCCAAAATTTTCAGCAAGTGGTGAAAAGGTATCTCTTTCTTCCCATTTCTGTGAGTATAATCAAATGCAAAAAGAGAAACAAATTCTCTGCCTTGATTTATAAAAATCTGTCCATTTTCTGCATCGAATTTCGAAAAGACCAATGCATTCATTCAATCTGATGACAACATCACCAAACTCATCTCAAACTCTTAAAGAAGAGGTTCAGCATCAGCAAGCCATGTCCTTTGACTCCCACTGCTGGCTGAACATGGGTCACTTTGCATCTAATGGGTGCTCTCTTGCTGCAACTCTTGTATTGCAGCAAAATCTCCGAGGGAAGATCATTCTTTGCTTTGTAGTACACTCAGAATTATCACTCAACAGCTCCTGTGACATTTGTTGCATGTCTCCTTGAGTAATAATGATCTCCTTCCACTTGATGTGCATCCTCTTGTGCAAGTGTAGATGGTATTGACTCAGCATTTCGATGTGATCTTCTCCACCAGTAACTGTAATATTTGCCTTGGCATTCGTTGCAATATTTGCCATAGCATACACTCCAATGTATGTTGCAATCAATGTGATACACATTGGTGTATTGTTTCATGTGTCCATGCAAACAACACGTCATGGCTGCGGCATGTTCAACTCAGTTCGAACTGCGAAATCTGCTGGCAGTAGATGCTGCAGTCAATATGAATTCGTTGTGGTATCCCCAGATGCACCCGAGGTAACATCCATTCTTGATCGCACGCTTGATCCCAGTGGGTATCACACATAGTGCTTCAACAGCATCCTCGTTCAAGAGGTTCTCTCGTGTGTGTTGGTGCGCTACCTCAACCAAAGTCTCATCATTGACTTCATTATCATTCGCACTTGTTCCGTTCACTGTGTTGTCGTCGATGCCAACTTCGATGTATGTAACACCTTGACGACTGCATTCCTTGCAGTCACGCTTCTCATCCTCTCTGAGAATCGTCTCACCGAAACTCTGACGCTGTTGTTGCTTGGCTTATCAGCACTGCATCACTTGCAGGTGATGCGGCGTGTTTCGCTTGGCGCGTGGTTACACTTTTCCTCAGAGGTCACAATCCAAGCATAGTCTTCTGCAGTTTGCCTTCGCACTTGTCACTCCAACTGGCGCAGTCTGATGCAATTCGCTTTTGCACTTGGGTCACTTTCCATCAATGGTGCGCGTGAGATTCGTTTCTCCACGCACAAGCTGCTCAAGTCTTTGCCAAAAGCGCTCACTTAGCATCAACACAGTCGACTGCACATTCCACCTTCGAGTGGTGTGGCTCCGTTCAGTGATCTTCGAAACATAGCACAATAGAAGACTTGTCGCTGCCTCTGAGCAGCTGTCTAGTTCAATCGAACTATTTCGACAATCCTTTTGCTCCATCGCCATGCAATCAACCGTCAGGCTATCAGTAGCAACTGCGGCGTCGCGCTGCCACTGTTCGATCAACATTCGATCGAATTTTCTGTGTCGATTCGTCCTGCATTTTGCGCACTTCCTGCAAAATGCTGTTTCAATGCGCTGCAACTTTTATCACTCGTGATAATGTTGCGCCTGTGTTCTCAGGGCGTTGCACTCTTGTCAGTGTCCAAACGCCTTCTGTAACTCCGTCTTTTCGCGTCCGAGGCGAGGCTTGCGCCTGCCACTTTCTTCCGTCGTTGCGCTTCCATCGCAACATCTGCATCTGCTGTAATTGCAATGAAATTGCAATGTGCTGCATGTAACATTCGCTGCATCCCCTTCATTGGGATTCCGTTTGTGTCTCCACAATCGCTTTGTTTTCATGCAGAATCGTCTGCACTCTCAACACCAACGATATCGAACTCACCTCCCAAGGAGGTTTGCCCTGTTGTGTACAGTCTCCTCGACTTGTACAATAGAACGACCAGCCAGTTAGGTGGCTTAAGAGGGTTCGACTCCCTCTCTGGATCTCAAGCAAAGCCTCATTGACCTGGCGCTCGATAGCGACCAGCCAATAGGTGCTTCCAGAGGGTCTAACGACCTCTTTGAACCTTAAGCGAAGCCTGAACAGCTGCTTTTCCGTTTTGCCTTGTCGGGATCCTCAAGGAGGAAAACCCTTAGATCTTAGGTTACCCTAGCAGATCTTTCGCTTGTCAGCCTTGCACTGATCCAAGCGACTGAGTGGGCGCTCTCTAGCGACCCACACGACTTGGGCGAGCCAGTCACTTGCAGTCGTTTGCTGTCAGAAAGGGGGGGTCGGCACTGACGACTCGTCATGGTACGACCTCAGCCCCCAAAACTTCGCTGGCTCCAGTTGCTGCTGCCGACACGAAAGCTAGCTCACACTGCGCAGTCGTTCCTCACGACCTGCGACTCTCTTGCTGGGTCACACTGCGCAGTCGTTTCTCACGACCTGCGACTCTCTTGGAAGGTCACACTGTTGGGCTTCCACGAACTTGCTCTGCCATGCTCATTCGTCACTTCCACGTAGTGCAGGCTTGGTCAAGTCTGTTCGTCGTTCAAGAAACTCGAACCCCGGTAGTCAGAGACAGGTTCGGCGACGATACTTCTGGTCCTGGTTCGACGATGAGAATGCTGGCCCTGGTTTGACGACGACACTTCTGGCCCTGGGCCGTCTTCTTTGTCGTCCTCGCTGGCGATCACCTTTTCAAGGCTTCTTCAAAGCACGCTTTCGCTCCCACCACCATCACCACTGTAGATCGCTTTCCAAAGGGCTAGGTGTGGTGGGTGGCCTCTTTCCTTTGCAACGCTGCTCTTCTCCAGCGTCTCAGTAGTCCATACTTCAGTAGCTTCCATAGCTGCTCGCGTTCTGCTCTTGTGGTCGCACCATTAGCGCTGCTCTTAGACCCCTTACTCCACTTTGCCACACAGGGTCGCACAATAAGTAACACTTATTGCGCCTTCGCTCCGAAACCAATGAAACGAGGCTACTTTTTTCAAGGTCCCCTCGCCCTCCTAGAGGAGGACGAGTGCCTTCCTCAAGCGTCTCGTTAGATAGAACTTCCTTACACGAATAAAGTTATAAAGAAGATACAACGACCTTTTCCTTCCACACTCTTATACCCTAGCGCCACGGCGCATCAAACCCTTCTCCCTGTCGACGTGTCACTATTCACTAGGAATTCACACATCTCCTCGCCACCTCAACTGTGAACGTCCATAAGAATTCACACATCCAATCGACAACTCGACTCTGATGGCTGCCACATCATCATCCATCAAACTCCGTCGAGCTTGGTTGCAATCGTGGCTCCAAGGGTGTTACACCGCTGCACGATTACACCGCTGCACGATTACACCGTTGCACCTCTGCACCGCTGCACCTCTGCATTGCTGCACTGCTGCACCTCTGCACCTCTGCACCGCTGCACCTCTGCACCGCTGCACCTCTGCACCTCTGCACCTCTGCACCTCTGCACCTCTGCACCTCTGCACCTCTGCACCTCTGCACTACTGCACCTCTGCACTGCTGCACTGCTGCACGCTGCATCCACCGCTGCACGCTGCACTCCTACACGCCGCACTCTCGCACGCTGCTCCTACACGTTGCACTCTTGCAACCTTCTCTTTTTCAGCTGCAGGAAGCATGGCAACTACTCTTGTAGTTCCAGCTCGAGTGCTGCGATAACCAACCGTTACATCTGCTCTCCTGACGCTCTCAACAAATCCAGCTGTGCTTGTAACGCAGCAATCTTTTCCTCGACAGTCGGCATCAAAAAAAGGACTAACAATACAGGGACAAGCCCCACGCTGGCTGAGCCAGGGATGGTTCGAAACGGTGCACTTCAGGTGCCCGTGAGGGTAAAGATAAAGCAGAAAAACCGAGTAAAGAAAGACCAACTGAGTGAGCTTAAGAACCCAAACTACTGAGATCCAAAACTCCAAAAGGTACCCCTACAGACCACCTCAGCAATTTGTCCTTTCAATCGTCCCACCCTAAAACTTCGCAAAAGGAACCGCGCTTCCTGCGGAACCGTAAATTATTCTCCTCCTGATGTTTTCGTGCAACACGTGGAACTTGCTCCCCGATCCAAGAAGATCCGATGATCCGGATCATATGTTTGCTGGGTGCTCCTCCGCGTTTCGGTTTCTGTCGGGTTGCTCGACGACACCGTCAACGTTTTGTCGTTGGCATCGCCGACAGACATTCCCCGAACTGCCAGGGTCTGATTGTGTATCGTTTCCCACAGATCTTTTTTTTTTGAACGACGGAGGACCGAAACTAGCAACAAATCTTCCGGCGCCCAAGTGTTCGTTCAGTAGAGCTGGGGGTCACCCGACCGCAGTTGGTGACTTTCAGATCGGGATCGTTTCTTGGTCGTTTCCAGATCCTGCCTGGAGCAAATTGGGGCTCCATGTGCAACTGTTTTCTTGTTCAAAGGGGAGATTCCACCTCTTCAAGTCGTTGGGGCGCGCGAAAGAAATGTGTGGTGTTTGTTTCCATGGTACCACGGTCTCACCTGGGAATGCGAAGATTCTGGTCTCCTCGAAGCGGTCACGGACAATTTCCAGGGATCGCGCTGTGGCGGAGTATAGTTCGCTTCGCCTTGCGCGTTCACGATACTGGCTTGTCCTCGCAAGTCGGTTTTCCTCGAGCAAAACCTTCGAATCTTTTTCTGGTGGACGCAGGTGCACGAAAAAAGGCGTTTATTTTTGGATCCAACTTTTTCCAGTTCTTTTTTCTGCTTCCGTCCCCCATAGTTTGGAGCCTCTCTCCTCTGAGATAAGAAAAGTAAAAGAAAAAGGCACGGCAGCTTGGTTCGCTGTGGATACTTTTTTGTTTCCTTGCAGATTGAAGTCTACCAACAAAAGGATCAACTGAAGAACGGCGCCGTTTGCAAGGGCACCTGCCGCTCACCCACTCGCTTCGTCAGAAACGTTGTGCCAAGAAAGCGATGTCTGACTGATTAAGGACACCTATACGATTGAATGAATGAAGAGATGTTTCAACTTGTAAATGTGTGGAAACATTCTGAGCATTTCAGTGAAAGGAATTTAAAAGCAGTCAGTTTGGAAACAATGTGGCACCCCAGGCACATGCCAACCGGCAATACAGCAGACAAGCTATAAATCCTAGCAAGACTTCCAAGTGGACTGAGAGGAGAGGTTGGCACACTGGGTTATTCTGATGTAAGGTAATTTATATATATACTTCTTTATTTATATATATACATATTCTTAGGGAAGCAGTATCGTAAGGTCGATAGCCGGAGTCGGAGGAACGTGCTACTTCAAGACTTGCCATACTTTTTCTCCAGATTGTCCATAACTAACTCTGATTAACTCGCCACATCATTCCACTACACACACAAGGATGGAGAATAAGAATATGTTCAAAAAAATAAATAAAACCCTCTTCAAGGTGGTGGTGATCATGTCTATATTAATTTCAACAGTGCAACGTTTATATGAACCCGTTCACTTCTTACTTTTCTTCTCTATCCCACCACCTCCTCTCAACACAGGAGTCACCCCCAGCACTGGAGCTTGCGTCATATTGAAATACAAATGCTATCCAGCAAATAAAAAAACAGAAGCTCCTGACCGACAAGTCATGTAGAAAGAAACAATAGCTCTTCACCACACAACGGCAACAGCCCTAGTATCCTTGTCCAACAATGATCAATAGACACTCTGGTCAGGGTGTGTCATAAGGAGAAAATCTGCTGGTTCATGCTATTCATGGTCTGCTACAAAATAACATCTTGTTGCACAGGAATCTGACTCTGTCACTGTAGCAGCCTTTCCCAGAAAGATCAAAGAACAAAATCATGAAGGGTGGCTGGGCATCACTTTGGTGATCCTCAGAACACTCTGATATAAACCAAATAGTCATTGTCCATTCGTTTCCGGGCATCATCTAGCAATGATCCCTTGAGGGTGCACATCACGTTCGCTATCTCCTGCATCCAGCATCCGACCCCCTCAGATCGTGTGCCCCCCTCCCAGCCACACCCCCCACATTACAGTTCCAGCAGATAGATCCTAGGTTCTTTGGAAATATTCATGTGTTCGAAATCTGGCAGGTGGATCATCTACAGACAGCGCCACCCCTTCCGTCCCTGTCAGTTAAAAACAAAGGCCTCTTTGTTTTTCATTCGAGTGCGTAGGGTGCATTTTTGATGCCAAAGTTGCAAAATAGAAAATGGGCAAGGAAGTGCCCACATACAAACATAAGACTGTCAGACAAAACGCAGCCAGGTTGAGTGCAACTTCGAGAATATGGGCTGAAAGATAAGAAGAGAAACAAACCATTACATGAAATCCCCTAGCATGACAGTACTCTATATCATCCCCTGCTGGCTACCGCCCACCCCTCAATATCTCCCAGATTTCTTCCCCCTTTGGTCAACCTGACCATCCTTGGGAGGCGGATTGTCATACGTTTGCCCATAAGCATCATACCCCGACCTCATCCCTGGTCGAGTCCCCCAAGCTTCCTTATACCCTTTCAAATCTGCTTCATTGTATGAACCAGGTGTGCTTTGGATGGAAACTGGTGCACCCGGCCTGGGCACTCTGTATTTCGCCGTGGGATCATCTTCATCGTCGAATTCGGAGTTCCTTTGCTTGTATTGTTCGATTGGGTCGACCGGAGGCCGACTGTATGATCTTTCGCCTTCTTCGTCTTGTTCGACATCGTGTGCGTGCTGGTGCTGTCGCTGCTGTCGATTTTCTTTGGGGTTTGGTGGTGGGGGAGGGCCTCGACCAGCCGAGGCGTCGTATTGGCCATCCTGTGCCTCGTTCATTCCTGCTTCTTCAGCCTCCCTCATGAAACTCATGGGCTCTGCGATTCAAGAGAAAAAGTCAAAAAAGCACCTTTTGCTTGTGCCCATAATTATCCCAAGAATGCAACTCATTCCTTGTGCAAACTTTCTTTTTCTCTTCCCTTTTCTTTGAAACAAAAGAACAAAAATGCATGATGACTAAAGCTGTCGAGAAAAAGATTTCAGCAATGCACTCCACCGTTACGACTACATCAGAAGAAACACTGCATCATTCCAGAATATATGTAGGTTCTCTCTTCCTCTAAATCGAAAAATTGCCCCCTCTTTCAATTTGTTTTATGTTTTGCTTGCATTTGCTGCGACTCACTTGGCAGTTGTTCTTGCCAAGGATTGACCCCCATGTGGGCATCTATCATGCGAAACAGATCTTCAGCGAACGGATTCTTCGAAGCCATTTGATCTCTGCGATCCTCGCAAGTCTGGAGGTACCAGTATTCTTCCAGCATGCTGATCAAATCGACCTCCATCGGCTCGTATTGTTTCATTTTTTCCAGCTCCTCTTTGGCATCCATAGCTAACAACTGAAACGAACGCAACCATGTGTAAAAATCTCAGAACTTTCAACAGCATCCCAGCAAAATGAAGCGCAGCAGTAGGTGCAGACTGACTCACCAGTTGACGGAATGCGCCGGAGCCTAAATTTTCGAAACAAGATTGATGGTTCTTTTTTGGTGACATGCATTGATTAGAGCTCCTCAAAATTGAGTGTTATGTAATGGTAAAAAAAAAGATGTTCTATTTTTGTCGGAATTCTCAAAATTTTCGTGAAAGTAGAATGTTGCTACGTCAGCATGGACGTTTACTCGTTTTCCGATTGCTCGACTCAAATCGCAGCAACTCACCCCGGCGCATCTGTGAAAGCCTCTCTGTTTCAAGAACTGGTAGACTATGTAAATAGCTGGCGCGGGATCAACTGGCTCCCTAGATCCGTCGGGCATTTGTTCCTGCGGCGACCAGGGCTGCCCGACTCGTCCAGGTGGGGGTGGTGGAGGTTGGGGGGGACCCTGGCGAGGAGGTCCAGAGCTAGCCCCTCTCGTGCCAAAATAGGAGCCGGATGTCGCAGCGACATCGGCTTGGACGTCTTTCAGCAGGGACGAAGCACATCTCGCTAGCTTGCTCAACCTGTCACACAGGAGGGGAAAACAGCGATCAGGCAAGATTCCAACACGAGGAAAGTGAACGTATTTAATATGAAAGGCTGAGGCAGTCTGCCACGGACCCATTGATGCGCATTCTTCCCAGCATCCTGGCGGCGTCGTTGCTCGAAATCCGGTTGGGAATTTCGATCGAAACTGGGGTGGGTGGGACTCAAGTTTCACCAAATTGCGGGTCAGACTGGTGACTGATCACTCATCCCATCGTTTTCTGTCGCTTGTCAACCCTGCTGCAATTCTGTGAGCAGCAGACTCGGCCAAGTGCAGGAATACAACTCCCTCTCGTGAAAGAACTGCAGAAGGCAGCACAAACGATTGAATCCGCACTGTCAAGGCTGACGGCGAGAAGGCGATTTGGTAGTGGGAGCCAGGGACGCCATCGGCTATTGTCCGGAAAAAGCGGACAACCCCGTTCAATCGATTTGGAGGAGCGAGGCTTGCCTGCTGCTCGACAGGGTGTTGCCGTTTATGTAAGAATGCCCAACCCGAAGAAACCCGACCCGGAGAAGTCGCGCAGGGTTGACGCTTCTAGCACTCGGGTGTTCGTGCGCTCCGAGCTGCACGCCGCCCTGGGAGATATTGCTGACAAGTTGCTGGCGACGAAGGTTCCCATGTCAGACGCGGAGCTCAGCAAAGCTGTCCACCAAATCAAAGAGCTGGAAGAAGAAATTTCGTTTCTGACAGCCAGGGTGGGAATTGTCGAAGTCATTCACGTCTGGTCGACAGTAAAATCATTAATGTTGGAAATTGTTTGATTTTGAACATTGACATTACAATCAGATGGAAAGTTTTGAGGAGGATTATTGGTGGGTCTAGGTCAGTCATGCATACACAGCTCTCTCACATGCTTATGAATTGAAGAATCAACATGAGGTTGCCCTGCAATGGTTGCACAAATCCAGGGTGGTGCTGTCTATGTGCTACGAAGAAAAAGGGAAGTTTTTACCCCATCATATTCGAAAGGCATACGAGAATGTGGAAGATAGGCTGAAGCAGGCAAGTATATTCACACATTGCTTAGTGCATTGATGGGCATAGATTGAGACGGTGTTCCTTGAAATCAGTGCATTAAGGCCTACCCCCAAGGAGGTCCTTAGAATTTTTGGAAAAAAATTATCCCGGAGAGCCACTCAAAGTTCAATGTCGTGGGGAGGCAAATATATATATTTGCAACTCATAAGCATGATGATGTTTTTTTCTTTTGACTCAAGGCAAATGTCTGACTGCTTTCTCCAGCACAGTTTCAGCATCGATGTCAAACTATCTGGGCAGCGATGTCTTTTCAAGAATGTTACCTCTGTCATACTGGATGGAAAATTTTCATCTGAATTTAATTATGTTCATGCGCAGGCGGTTGCCAGTGAGGCTATGACCCTGATTCGTACTGGACGGCATTGATGTCTTTTTTCATGTTTTGATGATAAAGTTTCTCAACCCTCTCTCATACTTTGACAGGCTGCAAGGGTTGAAAAAAAAAAAAGGATCCACTGCAGGGCACTCAAACTGTAAACAAGAAGACTAGAGGAAATGGATAGATGCTAGCGATAACCCCTAGATCAGAAACACAATGTAACACAATCATTCTTTTTCATAGCTAGAGAAATGTATATATATTGCGACTGTTTAAAAGTGTGGTTGGTTGATTCTTGTGGAAGCCACGATTTTTGAGACTGTTGTAAGGAGGTTCGGGATATCTTACACTGTTGTAAAACATCAACAAGAAAATGATCCTCAACGCGCATCCGCGACACTGGTCTGTAAGTCTTTCTGGACCATCGACGGCCGAAGTCCCTTTCCAAAATACCACAAACAAATCCACACACGAATCACCACCTCCCAACGTGAAAGGAAGACTCGCCACAGTCAGGTCCAAATGCAAAGTGCTTTGAAACCACACACAGACGTGGCTCAAAAGATAACATAAGAAGGCTTTCCACTACTTTTCAAGTGGATTCTGTCCCAGTGTTCACTTCTCCACAAAGGGGTGAACGATGCTCGTGAAAACCCGAAATTATACAAGATCCTCTGGTTGGTCTTCCATTTGTTGTTGGTCGAGAAATGAACGTGCTAGTACTAGTAGCAGAATCACTGCGGCACCCACAATCCCAAGGGGAAAACAGGAGATTGTGGTTGGGGTCGAAAGAAGCCCCACTTCGCAGCCCGTTCTTTGCGAACCCGACCTGCGCAAACCACGAACAACGGCTGCAGGTCATCACAAACACAAACAGACACGTTTTCCAGTGGAAAAGCCACCATCAATTCGACTCTTCCCGCCCTGGAGCATCCCAGCAGCACGAGTACTCTCGAACAGTGGTACATACTGGGAGCTGGCCGTGGTCGAGGAAGAGCCAGAATCGGAAATTCCGTCGCCGCTTGTCGTTGGCGCTGGTTCGCCCACCTCATTAAAGTTGACGTTGGTTGCGGTGGAGCTTCCCTCCACATTGACTCCATACTCGGAGTCGACACTCACCTCGCCTGTGCTGAAAACATTCCCACGTTGCTTGCTGCCCATGGCCACATGAGTGCGATGGAGAAAGCGATATCAACGAAACGGACGAACCCGCACAGACTTCTGATGTCGCAATCGCCAGCGCGTCAGCTATGGCAGTTGTTGCGGAGAGGACAGACTCGGAGCGGAACTCGGGTGTTCCGCTGCCTTCGACGCACGCCAATTAGGAAGAACGTGAAATGCTCACAACAGACGATGCCGACAGTGGGGAGGAGAGTTCCTACGTTGCAACTCGCTTCGGCCCATCTCTTGCACGACCCCGACTTTACCACGAGGCAGCTTCAGGGTGTGCTTTCAAGCAGGGAACAGTGCATGGTAGCTGTTGAGTGGGGACCGGAATTCTGAAACACAGAACAGGTGCTGCAGCCATCGCACTTGTGTTTTAAGGGAACTTGTTTCCTTTTCGAGTTCGAATTCTGCAGGGCCATCGAACTGTCATTGTGTTGGCTGGGCTGTGCTTCACGAGACAACCAGCTTTGATTGGGACAATAATGGGCGTAATACCTAACCCATACTCTCTTGTGCAGTAACTAGAGTCGATCGGCAGCAGCCGTGCGATTTGTTGATAGATGTCGCGTTGGCGACTGCCAAAACTTGATGAACTTGGGGAAGTATATACAGCCTTTGGGGCTGGGGTAGCTAGCATCCAGGGTGCCATGATGTTTATTTTTGAACCGAACAGACAAATCAATTATTCACCCCAGTGATTAACTCGAGCACAAGATCAATTACAAAACACACACTTCGCAGTATCTAACGTTTGGAAACCCTTGAACTGAATTGTATTCCGTCCCTACTACTGTAAAACAATCCAAAGCCATGCCCCTCCCCTCAGCTCAGCTCAGCTCAGCTCAGCTCAGCTCAGCTCAGCTCAGCTCAGCTCAGCTCAGCTCAGCTCAGCTCAGCTCAGCTCAGCTCAGCTCAGCTCAGCTCAGCTCAGCTCAGCTCAGCTCAGCTCAGCTCAGCTCGGCCGGGCAAAAACACAATTGCCACAGCTATTCTTTTTGTGGCCAAGTCCTGTTAGCTGCAAGAACATACCATTCATCATTCAAGCCACAAACAATAGACAGGAAGTTGGAAATTAAAACACTTCAAGGAAGTATGAAGTGAACCCATATCACCTGAAGTACAATGAAACAAACACCATAAATATGACAAGAGAAAGGCCTACAGCAAAAAGGAAAAGGGCAACCAAAGAAAGAGGCAATTCTTGCTGTTGGTGGTAATCCATGCAAGTACACATATTTTCCTCGGACGAAATTGTATTTACGGGCACAAAAGAAAACATCAACATCAACGAATGGCTGAGGTCGTCGAAGTTTGGTAGAGGGGTCGACCTGAGCAAACATACATAAGGTGGCACTTCCCAACCAAAGCAAGAAAACCGCACAACAAGCAAAAGAAGGGCAGTAAATCTGCATCTTCCACTGTTACACTAGAACTTCTAATACCTTTTTCTCGTGATAAAATGAATTTGGGGGATGACCCTCTGCAAGTGCTATAGTAACAGTTCGAAGCTGAAACGAATTCTTCCACAAGAAATCATCTGGCTCACAGCGCCACAGTGCTGGTCGTTCCAACGTTTGTGACGCCCAATCCAAGGAATGCCGATAATAGGGAATAAAATATTGGTGCGTCCGCTTATCGGCTTGACAAGAAAATAACACGGGATATTGTTTGCCAGGTCCATTCCGTGGGGTGTGCCCGAGTGCTCTCCAAGGGTTTGCAGTGAATCGAGCCGCACGTTGTGCAGAAGCCTGTGAAGTCGCACCTGGACGGCGTGCAACGGCATCGATCGACCTCCAACGTCTGGATTAAGCTTCCCCTGCTTGTTTTCCTCCTTCTCGAATGCGCCAAGCCGCAGCTCACTATCTTCCTATCCTATCGCTTGTCTCACTGCTTCTCGTGTTTCCAAATGCGGGGCAGAAAGTCAAGGTAGGCGCGCTACTGGGCCAGCCGCCGCAGTAAATGCATCCCCATGTCACAATTTATCTGATAGCAACACAGCGTTGTGTTTACAGATTGGGGTTGTGGATGATATCTCTGCGGACTTCGTGGATATCACTATCCCACCAACCGAGGACACCGATTCCAAATCCAACCGCGTTCTCTTCACTTTGAAAGAAGGCGAAGGCAAAATCAGCGTGTCAAACAAGGTAAAATCAATGCTGAAAGTACGCGCGTTGCTACAAGAATTATATCCACGATGGAGGCGCGTGCTAATCGAAAATATATGTTGCAGGGCCAAGGGTGCACGGCTTTGGATCCTAAAGATGTCCTGTGCGACCATGGTCTGCTCGAAAAAATCGAATCTGTCCAATGGTGCCCCAGAACGAACGTTCTTGTGGTTAAATCAGCAGCTGCTGCAGATGTCGACATTCAGGCGTGTCTGTGTGCGGACTATGGAGAAGGTGTGTTCGCCTGTTGATTGCTCGTAGTAGAAAAAATATCAGACAACTGCGCTTCAAGCAGACATCACTAACAGATAAAAACAATTGGTGTCGTCAGCTGTGCTTTTCATGGAGACGGACTATAAAGTAAAAGTATCCGCTGAAACGCCGCCTACTTTGGATCCTTACATCTTCAACCAATGGCACTTGTCGAAAGTATCAGCTTCTGGTCCACCTCAAGGCAACGCTTGGGATATCAGCCAAGGGACGGAGGAGGTTATAGTCGCCGTGATTGATACGGGCGTCGACTACAACCACCGAGACTTAGCGTCTAACATGTGGATAAATCCAGGTAACCTCTGGAAAGATGCAAAATAGAAATATAAAATGTTAAAGAAAGCTGCTGGGACGAAGTCGAACTCGATGTACTCATACACATGCGTATTTCGAACTGTGCTATTGTTGCGTCTCGTTCTAATAACTGCAACAATAAGAGGGTGCGAAACGGACCAACATTCATCTCTCTATACTTGTATTAGTCTCCTAGTGAGGCACAGCTAAACTGGAAAATATTCCCCAGGAGAAATCCCTGGCAATGGGATTGATGATGATGAGAACGGACATGTCGATGATGTCTACGGAGTCGACTTCGAAAATGTCGACAGTGACCCCATGGATGACCAAGGGCATGGAACACACTGCGCTGGGGTGATCGCAGCGGTGAAAGATAACGGTGGGTTTGGAAACCTAGAGTATCTTTAATGAATACTTTTCTTGCCATAAGATAAGAGTCCCAGGACAACTGTTTCCCCTCTCAATTCTATGTGGATGTTTGGTGGATGAAGGTGTTGGGGGGGCTGGCATAGCACCAAACGTGAAGATTATGGCTCTGAAAGCGATGGATGAGCGAGGGGAGGGATTTTTATCCAGTGTCATCTCCGCTGTTGAGTATTCGCTGGAAATGGGTGCCCATATCACATCCAACTCTTTCGGTGCTCCCCTTATACCCCCCTCGCCTGCGTTCACAAGAGTATTGAATGCTGTGGAAGCCTCTGGCCAGCTCTATGTTGCTGCAGCCGGAAATGATGGTAGGTGGTTTTCTTTATTCAAACACAATTGACGGTATTCGAATCTACGCCCGAAAAACAAAAAATGCTGTGGAAGAGAGAACTGACTTCTTTTCGCAGGTCGGGACGCCGACAAGGAACCGGAGTTTCCCGCCAGTTTGGACAGGGATATTATCCTCTCTGTAACCTCCACGGATGAGGAAGACAACCTTTCAAGGTTTTCAAACTTCGGTAAAGACTCTATCGATATTGCTGCCCCTGGGGAACGCATCCTCAGCACAGCACCCAATGGAAAACTGGCGGTTTTAAGTGGAACTTCGACCTCCACGCCCATGGTTGCTGGTACAGCAGCCCTGATTCTCTCCGCGATGGCTTCGAATGGAGAAGATATCAATGGAAGAGGCCTGGAAGTAAAAAAACTTATCCTGGAGTCTGTTGACGTGGTGCCAGGACTTGCTCAGGCAACGCTCACTGGTGCGCAGCCAAGTCGAGCACTTGAACTGGCTGGAACTGTGTTAATGCTCTTGGGTGGGTAAAACTGACAGTGAATGAAGAAAAGAATCATGAATAATGAACCCTGGTGGTGGTGCAGGTGGCCGTTTGAACTCGTGGAGAGCACTCTCCCTCGTCTCGCCTGATGCTGCCAACCCACCAGAACCAGCACCAATACAATCACGCCAGACAACAGACCCATCCTCAGCACCAGCTCCCCAGCCCGAGGTGGACACCACTCAACCACACCCCATGGAAATTGATCCAGGGAGGAAAATGATGCCTATGATGAATGTTCGTGCACCCCCTGCAGATATTCTCATGGAATCTGGACAAGATAGCAACCAAAACCAGTCCACGAGTCTTTTGGTGTTTGTTGCACTCGTGGTGGTAGCTTTGGCGTAGCAAGGTCAGGGGCTGATTGATCACTGGAATGTGACAGCACTGTGTAAGAATGAAGCAGAATAAAGAATACAGGAAAAATAGCACAAGCTGGGTAGGGGGATTGATAGGAATCGCTGCCCGCCACACCTGAAGCAAACTGTGAGGGCTCATACTGGGAAAAGAAAAAAAATAATACAGCTTCAGCGAAAAGATACAAAGTCTCTCTTTCTCGCGCCCTCCAAATTTTCATCCCTTGTGTCTTTTCGTACAAGAAATCCATCGACCTCCCAATATGAACAGAGCACCACTCGCTCACTTTCTGACAATATCTACAAAAGAAATACATGCACACCACAAGAAAATTCCCCATCCTAATACAAAACTCCACCGGCTCGGCTCCTCCCTTGGAAAAGTACTTTACTATTTAAAGAATGTTAAATTCTTAAACCGAATTGACTCATCGAGTCCAGGACCAGACGTCTGTCTGGCGAACACGATGAAAGGAAACGCAGGTGACGCGGCCTGCCTCCCTTTTTCAAATGGTGGTCTACTCTCATTCATTCGTTTGCGGCCCATGGCTCCGGCGCCCTCTCGTCAAGAAACTCCGTCGCTCGTTGAGGGGGAAAACTCAAACTCTGGTTTCCATCAGAAAAAAGGAAATTGCCATGCAAATGGAGTACAGCGTGGCCAGATGTTTCGTTCTGTCACGTGCGTTGTCCGCCAAGCGGGCGGTGACTTTCGAAAAGGAACCGTAGATTCTATCCTCTTCGGACGGGTACACTCTCGTACCTTGTTCATCAAAGAAACGGCCGAACCGCGACGGGGCGGTCAGGAGCCTACGTACCAGACAACAGAACATGACGACTTTTGAGGACCCTTTCTCCTGGCGGCTGGATTGACTTCGTTATTGCGCTATCAAACAGAAACAGCAATGTCAAGCACTTACCGTTCCAGCGCTCTGGCCATCGTTAGATAAGTCACCTTCGCTCGCTTCTGTTTCCGCGCCACCACCGTTCGCATTCTGGGCACGAGAAACGCCGCCACCGTTTCTGGTTGCTCGCACAGAATATTAAAGAATTGTTTGTTCTCGACCGTCGCTCCTTCGAGAAGCAGCTTCGTCAACACCATACCCGGTTGAACCGTGTGAATTCCGATCGCAGGATTTCTTTCCTTCAGTTCTGACTGCACTGATAGTGTAAACTGAGTTATCGCTGCCTTCGTGGCGCCATAAGCAGCGTACTTTGGCGTCGCAGAGAAATCGGACCCTGCGCCTTCGGTGTTAAATATGTGACCCCCCTCAGCCTGCGTTTCCATCAGTTTGATGGCGTTACGCGTGCACAGGATGGACCCCAGCAGGTTGGTGTTCACTACCTGGAGGAAAACCACCACGACATGGCTCAGGCAAAATCACCATAAAACTAATAAAAAATGCATCAAATCGACATATGAGTGGGCTTTTCCGATGAACTCCTACCTGCGCTATCGACGGGTAGGATATATCTGTGAAGTCTTGGAAGCTGCCACTGTATCCTGCACAATTGACCCAGACATCGACTTGCCCCATTTGGCCCTTGGCCAACGAAGTCAGCCTTGCGATGCCTGCAGGACTGGACACATCACACTCTGTCCCCACAACCATGTTGGCATTCATTCCCCACCGCTGAAGGTCGCTTCGAAAGCAGGTGAGAGCCTCTTGGACGCCCTGTGTGTACGGAGGAAGCATTCTTGTCAGGCCATCAGGAAAATGAAGTAGAGGATGTAATGCTGTCATTCATAAAAAGTCTTCATGTCATGCGATTTGACCAACAAGCAACCAAGGCCTCGAACATAACCCAGAAATCATTCTCCAACAGCCTCTTAATGGCATATACTATAATTTTCTGTCAAATATCCATCTATTTGCAGAAATTGCTCGTCAGTTTCAACAGAATTTGAGTGGTAATAAAGGGAACAAACTTCATGTCAAGGAAGTCTCAAAATCGGTACCTTCCCAGAGCTGGCTGTAATGAAAACCTTGTCACCAGTTTTGAGAAACTCCCTGGCGAGAGCTTTTCCGATTCCCCTCGTGCTCCCAGTAATAACGACATTTAATGACTTTTTTGGACTGGACCATAATCTTCTCTGCGCTATGCTATTGAACAGAGCAAAGCCGAGGCCAACGGAGCCGCCGACCACTGCTGACATGACCATCTTGCCTTCTTCAGTACCCCCTGGAGTTTTGCATTTCCAATTTTGAGCACTTGGGGGAGGAAGGACAGCAGACGAATGGAGACCATATTAAGACAATGAACAGAATATCTTGAATGAAATTTTTCTTGGCACACCCAAAACAATAACAATAATGGAGTGAATCAAAGCCGTTTTCTGGTGTCGAATTTCCACAGAACTGACCTGCACAGAGAATCACCCTCCGTCAAATTTGAAATGTTCGGTGAACTGTGGCGTTTTCTTACCCCAAAGTTCGTTCAATACCGGGAGGAGGTCTGCCGACGCCAGGACGAAAGCCAAGGTTCTGAACCACTCTGCAAACGCCATCGCCTCTCCTAGCGTCCTTGCTTTCTCCACGACCTCTCCTTCCACTTCTAGCTCCTGGACGTCCTTCTTCAATTTTACCAGGTCCAGGACTGCGCGCTTGAACGAAACCTCAGCCACTCTCCTCTTGCTTCCGTTCGCGGTAGCTTCTTCACCAACGTCATCTCCAGTCTTGGATGCGTTTCTTCCCGACGTATTAACGCGCGATGACGTCTTTGCACAGATTGGCCTCCTGGACGGATGCTTCCCTTGGACCAGCGGGATGCCTGACGTCTTAGTCGCCGTATGAGTTCCGCTGCTTGCAGTGGAGGACAGCATCTTGTAAAAGTTCGATTTCAGCGTAATTTAAGGCTGAACGAGCTCCGCAGCCTGCTGCAGACGACAACGAGAAAAGATCAGGTCGGCGTAACCAGTTTCTTTGGGTGACGCTCGAAGCTGGGAAATCCTTTTCCCCTTTCTGAAATATGCGCTGAAGGTGCAACAGAAAGAGACTGGAGCGAATTTGAAAGATGCGCACTGTTGGAGGGGATCGCTTGATGGCCGTTTGGACGGAAGAGGGGTACTTGCCGCAACAGAACGGGCGCGTCGCAGCCTAAAAACAGAGAGCATTGTTGCGACAACAGGCCTAAGGTTCCACGCGCCTGCGACGATGGAAGGATATCTGCTGGGAAGACAATACGGCGCCATCCAACCAACGACGCCGCGAAAATCTCTCACATAACAGAATCCAGGAGACGCAGTCTAGTTTCAAACTATGCTACTTTGCTTTGTTTTTTTTTCAGAGCGCGCGCGCGTCTGTCCTTGATACGCCAGCGTGGAGGTGCGAACGCCAACACGTACCAGCGGAGTTGGGCCCTGACAGCAGTTATTTAGCTACTTTACGAATTCCCCTCCCCTTGCGCGAGGATCCAGCGCGCTGCTTGTTGTGAGAAGATTGGAACTTTGCCACACAGCTTTCCCCTTGCCGTCGCAGAGCCAAACGCAAACTCAACCACGGCGGCGTGACGTCACGCCAGCAACAAACCAGTCGGCGAACTTCAGCGACGACTCCAATGGTGGACAGGAGACTGACAAAAACAGGGTTGGTGAAAACGTGTTAATGTCCATCCACATTCCAATTATCGAATGTACGGATTTGTTCTGTGAGCTTCACTTTTCCTATCCGGGAGCTGCTCTTCGTCAACACAGGAGTCGATATGAGTGTGTAATCATGATTTGATTTGATATGAGTGTGGCACAATCTCCACCCGATCGCGTGCAAAAAAGTCAGACTGGCCGACGATCAGCATCCAAGTCGATATGGATGAGTCATCACTTGAGCACCCCAAGTTTCATTTGTGTTTGTGTTGCTGTCCTATCATTGCTGGGTTTCACTGCTAGCCTGGTCCAGTAGTGCTGAGTAGCAGAGTGCATGGGACTTAACTGTGTTTATACTTTTTTGTGTTGAATTAATTCCCATCAAATCACAATTTTGAATTTTTTTATTTCGAATCCCACCACAATGCCAATGCACCGATCGAGGAACCATAAAACGCAACATCTACGAAATGCTCTCCCTATTATCATCGTTAAAAGACGTTCGAACCGGAGTTCTCTTCCCACAATCGCTCAGCTACAAATTACTATATTTGAAAAAAATGACGACTCCGAAGTGTACAAAACAAATTTATGATATTCAAGCAAAACATGCTTCCGAAAGAAAGAAATCCCCTCCGTTTGATACCAAGAACTCCCCCCCACACACGCTTGGATTATTTTTCTAAAAGGAAAAGTGCCAGAAAGAGAAGGAGCACATGAGTGCAAAAAATAGGAGAATGAGATGGAGGTCATGCGTCCGCCAAAACGACTATCCCACCAAAGACTTGACCAAATTCGGTCCCCTTTTTTATGCCCTTTCCCAGAAAATAAGTATACACCATGCCCTGCTAGTCCTCAACTTCCCATCAGCTTCTTGTTTGTTTTTTGTTTTTTTCTCCCAAAAAAATAAAAAAAAAGAATCTCAAGCAGCAATCATGTGGGCCAAAAAAGCAGACCAGTTCGGCCAATGTCTTTGGTGTGATATTTTTTCGTTTTGGCAAGCGACGTACCTGCACATGGAAAGAGTAGGAACACTGTCAAAACAAAGTCAAAATACAACAAAATTGGACAGAAACCAGGAACACCACCAGCATTTCCAACAGCGCAGTTGCTATTAGAAACAATTTGACCCCCCCCCCCCCCCCCCCTCTCTTTCAAAATTACACAATTGATCCCAAGCTCAATAACTCGAAAAATTCCAATGCTCACCAAGGTCCATGTTTAAGTATATAGTCTTGAGAAAAAAGAAAAGGTCCATAAGAAAAAAAAAAAGATAAGTGATTTGCGGGAAATACACACCTCGAAAACTCCAAAAAAATCGTGCAAGGTGCCTGGAGGGTGGCTGGTTTCACCGACCACTTTTCTCCATCCATTTCGGCGAAAGTCTCCACAAGGGGGGTTGTTTCTTGCCCATCACCATTTTCTCCAGAACGCCATTTGGGTGCAGTTTGAGCACAAAAATTTGACTCACCTGAACACAGGGAAAACAAACAGTGGTTGAGAAGTGCATATCAGACTATTCATTGAAACAAATATATATAAAAACAGATGGCCAGGGAAATTGGCTCGAAAGCAATTTCTTATTTTGTAGTATGCTGGTTTTGCTTCAAAACAAAATATAAAAATATAAAAAATTAAATGCGTTTAATTTCTACACAATTTAAGAAAAATACGTACATATTTTAAACATATCTAAGTGATCGAGGCTGTGTCTAATATCCAATGTTACAAAAAAAAACTCATGAAAATTATGAAGACACTTGCTTTGCTTTGCTTTTTTTTTTTTTCTTCCCCCCAAAACTCTACCTGCTCCCTCTCAAGTCCTACAGCATCCGATAAAATTCCAATGGTGGTTGCATTGGGATAAATTTTCGTCAAAACCTCCATCAGCATTTTTTCGACCTGAAACGTTCACAACACAAGTACAGTGAGACAGCCGCCGCCAGAAAATTCAATCAAAACATAATATTTTTTTATTTTCTTGAAAGGGTGGACTCACCTTGTCATGCGAATGTTTTCTGCCAGACTGACCCACCAGCGCTCGCGGCTTTGCTTGTGGAATGACCTCCGGCTTGGGAGCTTTTTTCGATTCAGCGTTTCGCTCGCCTTTCGACAAGGATTGGGCTTTAAACAACGACAGGGCTTCGTTTTTTGCTTGCTTTTGCCATTCGTCCATTGATATTCGACTTTTCTTGATTGTCTTGACATAATCGATGCTGATTTCCTTGCCGGCCAGCGACATGGCCAGATCGTGGAATTTCTCAGAAGTGTGAAAATCATCTTCATTCCTGAGCATTTGTAGAAACAAAATGAAAAAAGGTGGAGCAAAAAAACGAACAAAAACAAAAACATAAAATGACTTGATGAACATTGACCCCTTCCCACAGCATCCTTCTCTAAACACCACTGGTTGATCAGGGAGGCTGTTTTTTTTGTCACTCTTCCTTGAAATATGGCTGTGTCTCGACTTTAAACCTTGTAACGCTAAAAATAGACTGGGTTTGTTTGCGTAAAGAAAAAAAAGAAAGAAAAAAACGTCTTGTTGTTTCCATATGAGTAGGAAATCTAATAATAAGACTCCTTTTGAAATAACATATTGAAAATATTGGTGTCGATTTATTACTTGGTCCAGATTTTGACAACAAGAAAACCTCCCTTTGCTTCCGAGGCAAAACAATTGCATGCGTTGAAAGAACCTTTCAAATTTTGCTTCGTTCCAAAATCAAAGAGCAGCAATATATGCCATCCAAAACTTGACCTTTTCGAACGATATATATTTTTGGTGCTCACCGTTGATGAAATTGCTTTTGCTTTCCACCTCGGTCACACCCAGATTCCCCCCGAAAGGAAGGAGCTGCAGAGGAGGGCTTATCCACTCGAATGGTGGAGGTCTCTCTTTGAACCACTTCGCTGTAACCCCATTCTTGCCCATCCCCAAAACCTTTCTGACCAGATTTACTCACATGGGATCCCTCCTTCCCTTCCCTCTGGCTGACTAAACCCAGCACCGGAGAACCAGCTCGTTTGATGGGCTTCTTTTCCACCGACTCCCCCCCAACTTCTTCTCGAAACTGCTTGTGCGTCATGGGTTTGATGGAGCCGAAGGCTTTTCTGGGTGAGCAGGTGTCCTCCGGCTCTCCCCTCCATGAGGAAAACAAGGGCTCCGGGTTGTTCGCCAAAACAGGAGCTTGAAATCCGGAAAACTCGTCCGATTTATCACACGGTCTCGAAATCAGGAAATACTCTGGAATGACGGCATTCGCGTCAGACACACCGGCCAGACCCAACCTGATCAGCTTGGAAAGCGCGGAATCCACCTGTCGCACAGGACCCCCTTTTCTTAATCAACTGGTGTTTGAAGGAATTGGCCAAAGAACAAAGGGTTTTTTTGGTTTGAGAATCAGGGGTGCAGCCCGCTTTCTCATCTCGGAGGAACTATCTAGAATGAAGGATTAATATTGACCTGTTGTGACTTTTCGGAAAAAAAGGTCATGCTAGGTGTTTCGTGGAGTGTTTTTTGTTCTGTCCTTCTCCTCCCAGCCCCCCAAAAAAACATATTTCAAGCTTTTTTTTCTTTAGGAATTCCTATCTACTCCTCGACATTCATTATGGATAGTTTAATTAAATTCATCCATCTATTTCTGGGTGCTTTGTTTGAGCTGCATTTTTTTTTGGGGGGGGGGGACTGCTAAGGGCAGGGAGTGGTTTTGAGAAACTCACCAGTTTCCTCTGAGTCACAAAAACTCCGGTTTGCTCCAGAATAGTGAGCATACTGAGCCCATGGGGCTGAGCACACTGCAAAGCAGCCAGTATCCTCTCCTCAAGCGAGCCTGGCACAACGAATTTGTCAAACATCTTTTTCTTAACTCGAAGTCACGAACGGCTTCTTTCCTCTTCAAAAGGACCCTCAGCTTTCGCGTATGCTGGTGTCAGAATCGAATTCTCGCGGGCTCAGGAAGAAAGAGTTGTGGTTAGCGTCAAAAGACAGAAACTGGTGTCCTTGAATGTCTTGTCGCTTTGATTCGTTGACCGGCGTAACCGTCGCTTGAATACATCGTCGCCGGGAAGGGCCTTTTTCGTTTTGGTCGCGCGCGGTGAAGGTTGCACAACACACCAGAAATTCGAACTCAAACTTTTCCAGCGACTTTCGGCGTTCCCCCAAACCCATCGGTGAAACATTCGCTGCGCGAGGTGACGGCGGGGACGAAATGGTTTCGGCAGCGTAAAACGCAGTTTAGGTGCATTCGGGCCCAACCTGACTGATTTGGTCGTCCCTCCATCGCTTAATGCCCGTTTCAACAAAACGAGGCAAGAAAATGAAATTTCTGGCCAGCAGCCGTGAACAATCCATGCTAAAATAACGGAATTCGCCCATTGGGGATACGTTTTCTGGTCAGGTTGAGACTTTCGTCACCCTCCGAGAGTCGGCGTTTTGCTCATGTCGTTTCTTGACGCCGATCAGTGGGAGGAAGTCGTGGGTTCGAGTCAGGATCGGGAGAATCAACCCGCGGGCGGCGGACGAAATTCAGCAACTCCGGATGCACCGCAACATCGTGCCAGAAACATGCCAGAAACTCGCAAGGACGTCATTCGTCGATATCAAGATATCCACAGTTCGGGTGTCATTTCGGGTCAAGAGCCACCACCACCACCCGCACGTTGACCCATCGAGTCGTCAAGCGCGCGCGATAGTCGTCAAGCGTTCCCCATGACGCACCTCAACAGGAAGGAGGGAGGGAGCGCGCGTGTGTGTGGGGGGGAGGGTCTTTCCTCGCTGGTGAGGCGGATATCTTACCTACGCCGTGACCTACAGTCCGCATCGCCTCGACCTTAGTGGAAACTTCTGGTTGTTTTCCGTCGTTCTAGGTACCAGGTCTCGAGAAAGGTCTTGCAAGAGCCGATATCACCACGAAAAAGTAAAGTCACCCACGGCGTCCCCCACAGGTTCTCGGTTGCAAGCAAGAACCTGTCCAGCCACCCAATAGCACACAAAAGAGGTCGTCGGGGAAAGGTGGTGCTAGGTCCGCGAGTTTTTTCTCGATGCTCTTGCAACCTCGTTCAAACTTTTTTGTTCCAGAAAGGGCACAATGATGCTGGTCTCATCATGCGAATTTAAAGCTCCCGTAACCGCCATTACCCACCCACGCCAACACCGTTGACCGTTTCTTTCCATTTCGCTTATTTTGGTTGAGAAACCAAAACAGCGAACAACGATCAGGTCTGTGTAAGGCAGGTTTCGAAGCCAGTTATCGTGTAACACAGCTTGGCGTGTTTTTTCTTTAATTTTTTTCTATTGGTGCCAGTGCAATGTACGATTCAGACAAAAGCCAGCTTTCCTGCTGAGCAACGACTGACACACTCACAACCAACCCCTCCCCTCCCTTTTTCCAAGATATCTTTCAGTCAAGCAGCTTATTCTCGACACAACATTTGATCCCAGCACAAACCCACCGTTTACAATCGCAATACATCCATCAAAGAATTTTATTTCGAGCGACGGCAGCCCGTTTGAAAGGGAAAAAAAAAACGCAACCAGCCAGCCGCCCGAAAACGTGGAAAGGTAAAATCCCCCCCCCCCACATAATTGTCAATATATGTGTGTCCTTATTTTAGTGACCGCTATTCAATTTCACCTATCAACAAGAAAACCAACATCTACACTCCAATATATTTATATATGTGTGCATATACCTCCACCAAAACCAAAGATTTAGCCAAAATAAGTAAAGAAAAAAAACAAATGCTGTGAAGCAACGAAAAGGCTAACAGTAAAAAGTTTCTCTTTCGTTTTTTTTTTTTTATTGGGAACACGTTTCTGTCCCTATATTTAGCATGCACTCCCAAACATCTCTCAGCTCATTTTTCTTTTTTTTTTAACAAATTCTCTATCTTTTTTTTTTCGAGGGGCTGCTCGTTGTTCGGGCATCTGAAACTTATCCAAGCTTTTCGCTGTCTTCTCCTCGAAAATATTTATGCATTCAATTTTTCCCTATTCCGAAACACGACTTTATGGGTAGATGCAATACATTAGAAATGTATGCACCGCAAGGCAAGGGTACCAACCCTGACCTGGCACCAACAGTATTTTACCTGAACCGAAAATTAATCTTTGCTTTTTTGGTCATGAGCCAACTTCTCATTTAAATTCTCTCTCCACCCCCACCCACCCCAAAATAAAAAGTCCTCTTTGTACGTCAACGGCGGCAGAAAATCGACTTTGTGAAACGAATTCCGTTTTCGAGCGGTTTTTTTCGCCCCAGGTCGATCGATCAATGCAGAGAAAAGAGAAAGAAAGAAAAAAAATCAACTCAGAAAAAGGAAAAAAAAACAACGCCGCAAAATCCCCCCCCCCCCCAAACCCGTTCGAAAAATAAGACCCCCAGCTAGTCCAAACTTCGCTTTCTTCCTCGACTTTGTTGATTATTGATATTATTTTTTTCAAGTGCTGCTGATGAACGCGCACGACTTCCTAAATCCTCCTATTTTCACTCTATATTGTGCAGCATCATTTTGAAATTAAATCATTTAAGGATAGGAGCGCACGCATGTCACACACACACACTTTCCCGATAAAGACCGCCAATCCTTGCTTCTTTTCTTTTTTTTTTTCTTCGTTTTTTTTTTTTAAGACCCTTTTCATTTTTTTTCCCTTCTTGTTTCATGATTCCTGAGAATCTTTCACCACCATGCAATTCACATTTTTTTTTCAAATATGCATCCGTGGGTGCGTTGCTCACGGATTAATCTTGACGGTTTTGAAATAAAAAAAAAGAGAGAACAGAAAAAAAAAAACAAAAAAAAACATTCCAGTCTTATCATCTGCTTACAAAAAAAAAAGAAGGGTTCACGAGTCTTTCTCAAAACATATATGTGTGTGACTACATATAAATATATTAAAAAAAACGACATATATATACCTATATGTATTCACATTTCTCGAAGCCATGTGTCCAGCTGGTTTGATGGAGGACGAAAGCAAAAGGCAGAAAGCAAAAAGCGAAAAAAAAACAATACCGAACTCTCGTCCCAGGGTCCTTATTAGGAGAGCTGAAACACATCCCCCTCTCTCCCCTCCCCCACCCCCCCCCTTCCCATAAAAAAAAGAAAAAAGAAACAGAAACTAAAAAGGATCAAAACATAAGAAGAAAAAAAACTGGGAAGGAAGCGAATGAACCAAAAAAAGAGACAGAGAGAAAAAAAAAAAAAAAAAAGAGAGAGAGTATGAGCGTATGAGACAAAACATGGGGACATAAATAAATAAAAACGCTCTCTTTTTTTTTTTTTCCTCTCCCTCTCCCCCTGTCTTCATTTCCACCACCTTTCCAATTTTTCCCATTCACCCCCCCACTTTTTTCTTCATTTATCCTGGGTCGCCAGAGAAGAAAATTGCACTGTGCTTTGCTTTATATCATCTCCAGCCATCTATTCTTTTTTTTTCTTCTTTTTTTTTCCTCTTCTAGCAATTTTTTTTTGTTTTTTGGTTCATTTTCTTCTTTCTTTCCTTTTTTTCTTTTCCTTTTTTGCCTTGCGTTGTTTCCCCACCCACCACCACTAACTCTTTCCTATTGTTTCCCAATGGTAGCCTAAATTTATATATATAGATATATATATTTACATATATATGTTTAGACATACAAAGCAGAACGAAGTCAAACATCGACTCCAGACCTTTTCCTCTACACCTATCCCCCCAAGATCCCATTTCCTTTTTTTTTTTATAAGCCCTCATAGCTTGCATTATCGCTCAATATTTTTCACAAGACATGCTTCTAACATAAGTCTCGCTACTGAATGTCTCCCCTCCCCCCTTTCCCCTTTCAAACATAGATAACCCCCACCCCCCAAAATAGTTTTTTTGTTTTTCGTTGTGCAACACAAAAATCCCCCGATATCACACAGCATTTTTTTTTTCCTTGTTTTTTTTTTCTTCTCTTGCCTGTCTACATTTGAATCAACAATATTTTGTTTTGTTTTTTTTTTTCTTTTTATCCCTTGGTTTGTTTTTTTTGCCTTTCTGGTAAAGTTTTAACTTTTTTTTTCCTTGAAACATCAAAGATACATCCCCTCTTCAAATTTTTTGCATTTTTTTTTCCTTCTTTTTTTGGCAAAATCATGTCCATTACTCCGTTCCCTGCAATTAAAAGCTATTTTCCTTTTTAACATTTTTTTTGGGGGTAATGGCATGCGAATGCAAAGGGATCGACGCGGTCATTTATCTTATCCTTGCATCCTTTATTTTTTGATGCTGCAGTTTCCCTTCATTTCCAAAAAAAAAAAAGAGTCCATACATTCTTTTTCTTTCTTTTTTTTTTTCCTCGTCTCTTTTTTCCTAAATTCGTTAATTTAAAATTAAAAAAAAAAAAAGAAAACCCCTATCCACAACACAGCTACCTCCAAAAACCCATCTATCAATTTCCTTTTTTCCTTTTTTTCTCTCTTTTCTGATATTTCGTCAAAGTCCTTCGGAGGTGGTCACAGCAAGAATTAACCCCGCAACAGTTGTACAATTTTTATTAGCGGATGTGGTATATAAAAACCCAAAACCCCCCCAAAAAAGCTGAACAATAATAAAGAAAAGAAAACGCAAACCCCCCCCCCCCAAAAAAAAAGCACATGACGAAGCGAAAAACAAGCGGATGCTTCAAAAAGAGAAATCCACACTCAAAGTGAATTGGCTTTTTTTTTCTTCTTTCCCATCTTTTTTTTTTTCCCTTCGAGAAAAAAAAAAGGAAAAGTAGGAGGGGGGAGGTTGAAACGTGCCAACAAAAAAGGAGGACACGGCTGGAAGAATCCTCAGTTTTTTTTCCCCAACCCAAGAAATAAAAAATCATCTTCCACACTTTGCTTCCAGTTCGATATCCTCTTGCTTCCACCCCCCCCATATTCCCCGAAACAAAAAGATCGAAATTTAAAAAACCAGTTCGCTGAACCTTCCAAGTTGATGGAGAGAGCTCATATGAGTCTTACTTGTTTTCCGAAGTGGTCGAGGCCACAATGCGAAAGAAAATCGGAAACCGGACCCTCATCCAGCATCCAATGGAGCGCATCCCATCGAGTGACACCCGAGGGATGAATCACCCCAAGCATTGCTTTCGAGGAAATCGCCGTGGGGAGATACTTAATGGTCAGCAGCATCGCAGCCACCACCACCGCCACATCAACCCCAGCCGCCACCTCGGCACCTGTCACACACGCCACACCGAGAGTTCATTTCATGTGGGAATTTCTATTTCCAAGGAATAGATTTGCTCACCACCTCCTGTAGCAAAAGACACCAACAAAACTGCAACTAGAACAGTCATTCGTTGTTGTTTTTTTATAAATCCTTATCTCTCAGAAAAGTACTTCTCATACGCAGATTCTATCGAGTTTTTGGAATCGTTTTGGGTAACCCACCGATGCCGACGTGGAGGAATGGGGGGGCCTCAGGGTTCCGGTCGATGTCCAACCTGTCCATTTCTGCATAGAACCAAGCCTCGAAATCGTTCGGGTCTTGATTCCCCAGCACCACTCTTGCCACAGGCTTGCCAGCATCAATACTATCCTACATTACCAAATGAACTGCATCAGCGTATCCCATATTGACCTCGTCAACACCATTCTCCCTTGCATTTTGATCCGAGATTGATTGGAGGACTTTGCCTTTCTGTGAAAACTACCAATGCCCCCAAACCTCTGTTAAAAAAGAAACTTTCGACTTCCAGAACCAGATAAGTCAGGCAATTTATTTTTTAAATCGTGGTAATTGTGCTAAATTCATGGCATTCTATTTGTCAAAAGAACTCCTGACACTACTGAGTTGCTACTGCATTTTTTTGTTAAACATTCCATGCAATGGGCATCAAAAAAATGGCAGTACCCGGCCAAAGTAGATTGGGATCGTTGGTTCTCCAGGTTCAATCATGACCAGCAACTCCATTTCCTTTCGCGGCCCTTCGCTGGTGCAAAACAGCATTGCAAGTCTGAACAATGTACCTGCAAATGCATCCAATCACCAAACTGCTCTCAGCAAATGAAAGAAAACATATGAAACGGAACCCTTGCCTTGGCCTGGGGTGGTCAAAACTGAATCTCACTTCAGACGTCAGCATTTTCAGAAGAAAAAAAAACATGGACCAAAAACTGCACATCAAAACCCTCCCAGTTACCGCCTCTGTTTTAATTTCAAACTGGAAAAAAGAAAACTGAGAAATCGATGCCGATCGTACCATCCCCAGCAGAGCTCGTGAACGACATGTCCACGATCCGATTGGCCTCCGTGATGCCTTGGACTCTGAAAGAGCCGTTGGGCACTTCAAAAACAGGCCTCCCCCTGGTGTTGGTGAACAGACCATGCCGGTCGCAATACAAATAACTCTTCCCGGTCGCATCCAAAACGGTGACGTGGTCCTTCTCCACAGCAAAAGCGATCACCGTCCCAGATTCAGTAACGAACTTGTTGCCAAATCCCAGAGGTGGTGATTTCACAAGGGGGGACAATGGCAACTCTGAGGGTGGGGTCGACGACTTCCCTCTCTGCAACAAAATGATAATTTGAGAAAAGGTCGACATGACTACTCACCCTAGGATTCAGTAATAAAATCTTGGTTTTTAAAGAAAATGAGAAAACGCCGATAAATACATAGCCTGTCGAATCTATATTTTTTTCTTGTTTTTGATTCAGAGGAAAGAAAAGTAAAAGATTGAAAAGCAGCCAATTTGGATTTGGAGGTGCAGTTACGTTTCCAGCAACTAATAAAAGGTGATAAAATGCTGGGGGAAAAATATATATATATACTTCAGTGGTTTGTTTTGTTCGGTTGCCGGCCCAGTTGAGAACCCCCTGTTTAACCCTAGATGTTATTATTATTATACCTCATCGATCGCCAAGGCAAGCGCTACAATGAGGGCTGCATCGACCCCAGCTGGAATTTCCAACACATAACAATCGATTTTTCCTCCAGCGAGGGGCTCCGTGCCACAGGCTGCCGCCACCACCCTCCCTTCCGACAATCGATCCTCGCACCAGGAAACCCCAAACAGCCGTTTTCCCAACAGTCCAGATGCTTTCACCAGTGCTCTGGGCCCGGAGAAGCCACCCTTCCCTGGAATTATGCTCCCCCGTAGCTCCTCCTTGCAATCTCGTTTCGAACGCCGTTTGAAGGAACGCCGTAATTTCAGGTTGCCCACCAGTTGAGGCTCCGAATGAACTTGGGAAAAGATTTTGAATGCCCTGCCCTGGTGATCAGCCCGATATTCAACCACTGGTGAAAGGGAAAGTCGTGCAACTCACGAAAATATATATAGAGGTTCCAAAAAATCATCTATCAGCGACCGCCATTCGGAGTTTTCCGTCATTTCCCTTCATATTTGGCTGGATCAATCACAAAGCTTCTTCTGGATATTGCTTCAACGTAAGTTTAAGCATGGTTGCATGTGGAAAGAGTCATTGATCAGGCACCTTCGGATTTCGCTCAATTGAACATATAGGGTCTCCTTCCGCAGTTAGCACCGTCCTGGTGTTCCAATTCTGGATGGATTTCCTCTCCACTGTAAACCATGGTCTGCCATCCAAACTTCGAATGCAAAATCCCTCGAGGCCAGCTTCAACCTGCGCAATGCAGAGCACCGGTCATCGGCAATATGAGTCGACTGACCATCGATAGCGTGATCGAATCCGACCGACGACATCGAGTCGATCGTCCTGGCCTTGATCAAGCAGATCGAATCCTCCAGTTCTGTCGAAGTGTGCGTTGCGGGGCAGCGGAGAGCGTCCGGCGACGAACTGGTCCGTTGAATGCACGATCGAGCGCTCGAGGAAAAGCAACGGTGCAGTCTGCCAACCGCGCGCGACAGAGGCAAGAAAAACTGACGTCCGAGGGTTTCCCCCCAACCCACACCTTGATCACCAGCTCCAGTTTCTCTGTCGTGCAAAAATCCCTCCCAAAGACTATCAGGGGCTTCCCCGTGTGTGGCAACAGGGGTTTATTCGGGTAGTTCTTGACGGCACGCTCGCCCCCCAAGCAGAAGCACGTCCTCCTCTTGGACCTTTGCAGGATTTGCTGCCTCTGCATTCCCCTGAGCAACGAGGGATGGGTGGAATCGCGCTAGTCTCCGGTGAACAAAAGACCCCCTCGTCACTCCGCTCACCGTTTCGTGGCTTACGCGATATCACCCCCTATCGAACGAGCAGTGGCAAATTGTAGGGGTGAGGGGAAAAAGAGTGGATTTCGGTGTTCCGAAAGAATGAAACGGTGGCGGGGTGTATTGGATAACGCACGAAATTGTATTGCAGACTAAAAAAGTTCGAAGCGGCAACTCCCTGAGTTCCACCAGTACTCCCAGTTCATGGGTTGAAGTTGAGGTACTGAAAAACGAACAGAAATAAGACTGAAATGCCGGAGACGGCGAGGGGGACGGGTGCTCTCGCGAATTTGCCGTTGGGCGTGGGACGTTGCATCACTCCCGACAGAAATTATCCAACCGCACCCCGTCGATCGGGAGCAGACGAGCGCGAAAGAAAGGACCCATCGGATCCCAAGGTCCGATTGACGCAATACCACAGGGCCACGTGTGCGGGAAACGCCCGCCGCCTCAGAAAACGCCTGCCCTCGTTGACTTCGTTATGTATGTGCTCAACGATCACCACACCGAACCTCCCAACGTCCCTTCAACCCCCAAATGGGGTGCGTTTTTGCACATTTTGTTGGGTTTTCCCAACTGTGCCTTGGTGGGCTTGCAGAGGGCATCATTGCCTGTGCCCTGTGTGAAGTAATGGATGGTTCAGAGAGAATGAACATTGGGGAGCTTTCACTTCGCTCTTATAAAAATCAAAAACAGGGCCGACAAATTGATCTTTTCTCAATGATTCAATTCGTTTTTCCCGCCTCCAGTTCTGTGTCCAGCAGAAAAGTACGGCCAGTGGCACATTTTTCTCTCACGCTCCACAAATCAACCTCATTCCTTACCTTGTAAAATGTTCCAATTGGAATATCGTGAGGGCAGAAAATGAATGAAAAAACGATCGACGAAAGGGATACAATCGTCGCTGGCACAGGCTTGGACGCAATCAATGCCTCCGTTTACAGACACTTCTCTGGCACCGGGTTGCAAACAAACAAACAAACAAACAAAAATCATTTACATAGAATAAATGTTGCACCCCCCGACTGATATGAACGAGGTTAGATTGAATGTTTGAATGGGACTGGGAATGATGTGACTAGGTAGGAGTTCAGCCTAGAACACTGTTACTACATATTCGAAATTCGGAGACGAGGTTGCAAGTGTTTTATCGTGAATCTGTGGGGGGTTGGGAATCCGAGCGTCCAGGAATAACACCAAAGTGTTGGTGCGTATTAACAACGGGTGCAATTCTTATGGACAGGGTTTAGTTTCAGGCCGATGGTGATCGATTGCAGCCCAATCTCGCATGGAAATAGACGTCGACGTCTATGCGGGTCAACCCTTTGCTGTTGGTTCTCTCGTTGTATCAAATTTCGACACACATGGCTGGTCCCCCGGGTACAGTGCTGGCGTGCGATGCAAGTGGCTCGCCTATCCGACGAACCAGAATTCAACGGTCGACTTTCATTCCAGTTTTGTCTGTCATTGGCCAACACGTTGTTCAGACCTCGTAACTCCCAAAACTTATGTATCTTCGTATAATCTCGTTGCAAAAAAACCTCCGTATGGACAAGAGCGTGGAAGACTATGTCTCTTTGACCTATTGGGTGACCCAGAGATCAAAAACCTTCAACCAACAGATCAAGTTATTTGCAAAATTCGCTGCAAATGTGACTTGAATCGTTCACGTTCTGCAAGCGTCTCTTGACTAGCGATTTCTAAAACTCTCCAGTTGCCTATGGGCCTTTTGTTGCAGAGTTCGAAGGATGATTGTTGGTTCTGTTTTTGTGGCAAGCAAACTATTCCCCCATTACTCAATTGCAATACTTGGCCAAAAATTGGCTTCTTATTGTCTTGATGTTCGTGGACCACTTAATCAACATAGCCTACACACTGTCTTGATGTCTGATCCTTTTGAATGGGATGTTCAAACATGTGGATGTGGCCTTTGATCTCAGCCTCTCTGTTGAATATGATTGTGACATTTAACGGGAAATCGGTGGAGCTCTTTTGTGTGTGGAAATAAATCAAGATTGCATATATCGTTCCACAGAAACATTCCTGCAGACAGGGTTGTTTTCGACACTCCAGTTTCTGCCCCCATCAGTGCCCCCCGACTTCCAAAAAGCCATGACGATCAAATACAATCCTAAACTACTGTACCAACACCAGCTCCAGGTTGTGTCACTGGTTTTTGAGTTGCAGTTCTGTTCATTTTTTTCCTGTTGCGATGAAAAAGATACTCCAATTGTCCAAGTTGGTTTTCTGACGCAAAACACCATTCCTTACAAGATGCACACACACACACACTCTCTCTCTCCTGTTCACAACCTCCCCCTTGTCCGCATGTCACTCGCAAGCCTATTGTCCCGTTCTTTTTCGTACTGCTTGGCAGTCGACCTCTCCAGAAAATCGACTTTATCCAAGTACTGGTCGTTGCTCCTTTTGTGGACCTCCAGCTCCTCCTCCAGACCGGTGTCCGTTTTCTTGTGATCTTGCCAATCGCTTCGACTTTTGTCCAAGACGTTGACCTGTGAAAAAGCACAATCAAATTCATGAACAACAATGGTTGAATTTAGAGTACTTGGCTGGTGAGGCTGTTTTTTTTTCCGCTGGGAAATGGGACGAAAGTTTAATTAGCTGTGGGTTGTGTCGGCGCACTTCACCGAATGGTTCACTCGGGTTGGTCGATTTTTGTGAAAAGGCAGGCTGTCGTATTTTGGATGTGTGAAAGCAGAAATGTAACGAGCAGAATTCAACATCTCATCTAGAGCACCTTCTTTTTCCCATCGATGGACTCCAGGAATGCATCAAATCCAGCAGTTGCTGTTGGCCGAGAAGCTTTCTCTGCTTCGGCTGACCCCTCGGCCACAACTTTTTTCACCTGAGCACTCACCATCAATAACCATCAGCCACGATCAACGCCTGAAACCACCACATCAAACTAACCCCCCCCCCCAAAAAAAAAAAAAAAGATAAAGACTCACTTCTACGCTCTGACCCCCAAGCTTTTTGGTTTCGGTGACCAGAACTTTTCCATGCATTTGGGCAGCTGTGATCGACCTAGCCTCTTTGACGGCTGCGAGTGCCGATTTCGCGATGGAAATGATAGAACCGTCTTTTCCGCTGAGCTCCTTTGCTCCGCTCTGCTACTGCAGCACAATTTGAAAGACCCCACGATACAAGCAAATGAAAACTAACTCCCAGATTCAATGCACCACATGGAAGAGCAATTAAAATAATATTAAAAAAAAAACGGGAAAGGATATGAAAAGAAAGAGCGAACGAAAGGAGGAGAATTGTGCATTCTCACCTTGGAGCTGCTTTTCGTCGACAGCATCGATTTCCAGAACTGAAAAAAAAAACACAAGAAATTGAGGAGCTGCTTCAAAAACCAGGTTCCCTAAAGAGTTGATAGACTGTTGGGCTTCAGCCAGCCCTTTGGCAAAAAAGTTACTTTTGGGGGGCAAAAAACGGTGTATTTCTGAGGAGCCACAGAAATCAGGGATGAAGTCTCAGATCCTTCTGAAATTCGAACGATTCATTTTCCATATATTGAAAGATTTTCCAAAGAAAAATCTGTGGAGACCAAAATACATAGTCAAGCGAACGTTTCTCTTCCTTCTGATTAATTTGCTAATTCACAATTGAATATTCCATCCACTGAAAGCGTAAAGGCATACACCCATCGTCAATCACCAATATCAGACTGAACACCATGACGCATACCCTGTCTGGATCTGCCTTGGTACTCTTTTCTTCCCTGCCAAGCCCCGGCACAGCCCCAATCCCTTTCGATTTCCTCACGTTCGATTTTTCGTTTAATTTCATCCATATGGCATCCACCTTTGCCTTCTTGGCGATCTGTTCGGGTGATGGCTCATTTTTTACGGGGTTGGGAGGTTGGATTTCCACACTTTCCTCTAATGCCCGTCTGAATGAAACATACAAGAAACGGTACGTCTCCACTCAACCACCAACTCACTTGCTTCTGGCATCCTTTCCAAATCACAAGAAATCAGGATTAACAAAAAGTTGGGTGCGGTCGTGTCAGGAGCCCCACAGTCGGGGTGTTCTGGCACCGATCAAATGACCGGTTGAAGGAATAATGAGCCGTACCGCACCCAGTCACTATGTCACACCAAACCGTCATCACGTGACTAACCCAACTGGGCGCGTTCTGCTTTTCGCTCGTTTCCGAGCCCGCCAAGCAAATGCACCGAGGGCGGTTTCTCGCGAAAAAGAGGTTTCAACCCAACACTTGCACATACTTTTGCCCCTTCTCCTTCAGCTTGTCAGCTCTTCCCGGGTCGTAATCTTCGTCCCCTTCGTCGTCGGAAGGTAGGTTCGCTGTCAAAATTGAAGCCATCAGGGGTCCTTGGCTTGTTAAGGTCGGAACAGAGAACGCTTCGGGGACTCTTAAGACGAGTGCTGGAGGGCTTTGCCCGACATGAACAAAAATAGAACAATCATGTACGAACTGTACGACACCATCACCAAAGAGTGACCTTTGCGTTTCTGTCGTTTGCAGAAGCCAGGGCTCGATGGTCAGTCCCTGTGTTGTTGCCAGAAGCAGGATTTTTCCACTAGTTGATAGAGTCTTTGTAAACCATCCTACGAGGGTACCAAGGCGCCGAGATTTTTTCACAAAAAGCGCTGCGGACGGGTTAGCTGTCGTTACGGCTGGCCTGGGGTTGGTGCCTCTCACGATAGCGATCGACGAGATCGCAGATAGGATCGCCGGTCGAGTACAGAAGATCACAAACGCTGACGCTAACGGAACTGCTTGCTACGTGGCGTTTCCAAAAGACTTCGACGAGGGAGATCGCAACACCTGCTATCCTGTGGTGGTGCTAGTTCACACTCGCGTAACGGCACTTTTACCCAAATCGTACCCACAACATACCCAAGTACCCAAACAATACCCATCAGATACCCAAACCGTACCCAACATTGGGTACGTTTTGGGTAATTACCCACCTCACTACCCAAACTGTACCCAAACCATACCCAATCCATGCCCAATAGTGGGTAGAATTGGGTAAGTACCGCACACATACCACAGGCCTATGGTAAGCGAGATATGCTTGGTATGTCGTGGGTACGCTTTGGGTAGTACCCAATGTTTCCCAAAAGAATTATAGGGATGGGTACGTGTTGGGTAAAGATTGGGTACTTTTTGGCAGAACTACTTGTTGGGTACCCAAACTTTACCCAAATATACCCGGAGCATACCCACATGTGGTACGTATTTGGTACGTTGTGGGTAGTACCCAATATTGACCCAAACTATGCAAAAGCATGGGTACGTTTTGGGTATTGTTTGGGTACTTTTTGGCATAACTACCACATGTACCCATACATTACCTAGATTCGACCAAAACGTGCCCAAAACATACCCAAAACGTGCCCAAAACGTGTCAAAATGTGACACGTAATGGGTACAATGTGGGCAATACCCAGCCCTACTCCTTTAGAGTAAGTCACACAATTGCGGCGCAGAAGCCACATGACGGACTCATTAAACTTGCCGAAGATCTCTGTCTGCGTTGTTGAACAACGACAACGTTTCTGTTCGCGCAGCTTGCTCGCCCCGCTTCAGAGTCGCGCTTGTGATGCGACCTACAAGCTCGCCATCCCCGCTTCAGAGTCGCGCCTGCGATGCGACCTGGAAGCATTGGACGGTGCCTTGGGCCTCTGATGAAAACGCTGGTATCACCCTGAGGATCTATCGCTGACATGCGTCAATGGGCACAGGCTATGATGCTTTCGTGGAGGCGGTCGGCTTCCTCCCTATGTCGAGGCTTCACCCACGTGGTCGGTGATGTTCCACTTCTCTGCCCAGCATGTGCAATATTCTAGGTCAGGTAACATAATAAAACTGCACAAGGTTTAAGCAGCAACATGAATAGGGATATTTCATCTAAAAAAAGTATTATGATGTTGTTGCCTTTCTGATTTTTTTTTGGCCCTAAAGAGAGGCCTGTGAACGTTTTTTACAGGGGGAGGGAGGGCTCCTTAGAATGAAATTTGTTTCAGGTGTTTGTAAGGCGAGCATATGTGCTTGCTTTGGTTAAGAAAAAGCCTTTTTCAGGACAGATTGGAATTGAGAGGATGAACCTGCATTCTGTGTGGCCCTGTACACGAGAAAATAACATATAAGAAGGGACAAGGTGACATCAACATTTGGGCTGCCCGGTTCTTGTTCTTGTGTGAAAGTGTATTCACACATACGGTGAAAAACAGAGTTCTTTGATTTTCCAGGTATTTGTATCCATGTTCCTACTTTAAGCATATAATTTATTAGGCCTCACAGAAATCTATTCTTGCAGAAACTTTGCTGAAACAGCGTGTTTCATAGGGGGGATCTAATCAGATCCCAGTAATGCCAGTTGGAAATCTCTTGTCAGAAAAAGAATAAACAAAAGATTGAAAAAAATGCATCAGCTGAAGCGTGCCAAACCTTGTATGTGCATTTCCTCTGATGCAGAAAAGAAGAGTCAGAGGATTGGGTTCAAGATATTGAAAATCCAAGGCTAGCAATCTCCGAAAAGAACTGAGGGGGACAAGGTGGTTGAAGACTCTTCAAAGGGAATTAGACTCGACACCCCTTTTTGAGAATTGAGGTCCCAAACAAATTTGAATGAGGGATGTTGCTTGTTTTGATGTGCACAAATAGATGCACTTGTATGCATTTGGAGGTTGAGGGCTGGATGTGAATGAAGGAACAAGTGTTCTTGTAAATTATTTCTTTTTTGTCACTTTTGTTGTTCTTGGCAGATTAGGTTTGAACTAGACACCACCCGATTTGTACCTGATCTATAACAAATGATTGATAGCGGGTGGCTGCCCAAAGCGTACCCAATACATACCCACTATGCGTTTATGGGTAAATATAGGGTACTTTCTGTATAATACCCAATTCATACCCATACAATGTGGTAAGGATTGGGTAGGACCCAGTACATACCCACCGACTTTGGGTATCTTTTGGGTACTACCCAATGCATACCCGTCTCGTTGTGGGTATGTATCGGGTACTACCCAGTCCTTACCCACATTGAATGGGTATGAATTGGGTAGTACCCAATTCCTACCCACCAAGTCCGGGTATCGTTTGGGTAGTACCCAATTCATACCCACCAAGTTCGGGTATCGTTTGGGTACTACCCAATTCATACCCACCAACTTTGGGTATCGTTTGGGTACTACCCGATCCGTACCAAGCAACTCCGATAACTTCCCAAATCGTACCCAAATCTACCCAAATCGTACCCATAGAATACCCAAACTAGGGTATACCCAAATATACCCAAAATTACCCAATTCATGCCATTAAAAAACGGGTAGTCCGCGGGTAGTTTTGGGTACGAATTGGGTAATTTTCGTAACGTGAGTGTCACCAGATTTTTGGACTGCAGAAGCGCGAGGTTGACCTCTGCGACGAGCTCGCCGGTCAAGGGTACATCGCTGTGGCGGTCGACACTTTCGATGGAAAGTCGTCGACCTGGATCCCACGGGCGATCACTTTCGTGTATCAGAAAGCTTTGACGGAAGAGGGCGACTATGGAGTTCCCCAGGTTGATGCCGCCGTGAGATGGATACGTTCACAGGAGTGGGGTCAAACAGCCAGGATGGCTGTTGCTGGCTTTTGTTACGGGGGAGGGTGCAGCATCCGTTATGCAGTCCAGCATCCTGACGACTTACAAGCGGCGGTGGTGTTCTATGGGAGGCCTGTGAATGCCGAACAGGCTCGACAACTTCGCTGCCCTGTGTTAGGGATCTACGGAACATCCGATTCTCAGTTTCCCAAGGAAACTGTCGACGCCTTTGAAACGGCGCTGAGCACGCTTCTGGTGGACACAAAAGTCGAGCGTTACTTGGACCAAAAGCATGCGTTTGTTACTGATTTAGAAGCCATCAAGAAAGGGGGCCCACCAGCGGCGGCGTGGAACAGTTTTTTGGACTTTCTGGATGTCCATATGAAACCGTAGTAGTTTTCTGAAATGGTTCAGAAGCTTCTTGTCTTTTCTGTGCACTGGTGTCTGATACGGTAACGGCCGTTATTCGGGGGGGTATGCCTTGCCCATACCCAAGCAAGCCAGCTGTGTGCAGGGTTGATTCTGATTCCTGTAAGGAGGAGGATGATTGTACGACATTGTTGCAACTGACCCCCCCCCCCTCCCCAAAGTCTTGGTTAACACAATTTGTTTAATTGCTGCTGCAAATATCAGTGTTTGAATTCTCCAGCTCGTTCAGCATGTCTCTGGCTGTTTTCCCATAACGATCCTTCAGATCAAGGCAGGCAGGAAATTTCGCAATCAATATTCTTGCAGTGTCCAGGTGACCCTTCAATCCAACACCGAACCCACAGTCAATCACTGCATGTGAAGTTTGATTTTCCAATTTCTGCCTTGCATGCCAGGTGTTGCGAAAGATGCACACCTGAGCTAGAGCTTTGTGCAGTGGGGTTTCGCCATCAAAGTCTTGGATAGAACCATCCGACTTGTACGCACACCTGCACATCCAACCATTTATGCTGTCAGCATGCCTGTCGAAAGGGCAATATTTGCACTATGTTTAGGGATAGAAAAAATCTCACAGTGTATTCACAATCGAAGCGTGGCCCATGTGTGCCGCCCTGTGTAAACTTGTTGCTCCACCAGCGGTTGTCCTTCTGTCGACATCGGCACCTGAAAAATCGAAGGACATCCTCAGCTTACCAGCGAAATTAGCGAAAGTGTCTGTTTTACTCGATTCCGGATTATAAGCATGAGCATGCGAACATTTACCACTTTGTAGCAGCAGGAGGACACAGTCCTGGTGTCCGGATCGGGATGCATAGTGGAGAGGGGTGTAGCCGCTGTGACCTTGAGAAAAAAAGCACAAATTTAGTCATCAAATTTCGACTGCTTGCAGCCACCACATCACAACAAAAAGGAAATGATCCTGTGAAGATCAATCATGCAATCTGAAGGATGTCAGTCATCCAAACAATCCCCCCCCTCCCAATAGTGCAAAGCACAACAAACACAACGGAGATTCAGTTGGGGGAAAAAAGTTTCCGAGGGAAAATTTGACTGACCATCGACTCCATCGCCGTCCACAGCGTCTGGCCTTTTTCTGAGGATCGTCCTCAATCGGTCGATGTGGCCGCTCTTTGCGGCAGCACATGCGCTGCGCATGAAGTCGACCTCATCGAGCGATTGCTGCGTCGAGCTCCACGTCTTTGCACAATTGCATCCTTCGGCATGCGCTTCGCATACGTTAGAATTCATCCCGAAATCTCAGACCCTCCACTCGCCATTCCTGTCCTCAGCAATTGCTACGATTGCCCGTCGTGGTCCAATTTGACATCCCATTGAAACAAGTCGGACGTTACCCTCATCAGAAAATCACGTGGTTCATCCAGACGCATTTTTGGTTGGATTCTTGAATCTTGGATCAAGTCACTTTCCACCAGCTGGTAAAAAAAAGAATGAAAAATATTTTACAGGATATTTCCCACTATAACATCGATGGCAGCATCATCTCTATAAGCCCCCTTGGATTGTCCACATGCAACCAGTGACCTGCATTTTCCAACACCAAACTTCGAGTGCTGCCAGGCAGAGCCTGAGCAAAAAGTCCAAAACAAAAAACACTCTCAAAAGTGGTTGGCAAAACTACCAAAAAATTGAAAAAAATAAATCAAAAAAATAAAATTACAAAGAAAAATAAAAGGGAAGTATCTGAAGTGGACAATTTGAACACTGAAATCAATAGTTGACATGGAAAAAATGACGCGATTGATGTTTTGTGGAAGGGTGCACCTGTGTTTGCTTCGCTATTTGCTCCAATTCCTGAATCATGGCATCGTCCCACCTGTCTGACTTCCCAGCCCTCACAACGTTTATCGTTGTGCCTGGTGGTGGTGCTTTCAATATCGAATAGCAATCCGTCATTCTGGACAAAACAGAAACACCTTCTCAAAAAAACACACAAGCAAATATCGTGAACATTGGCGGCTGCAATTTTGATACAACCTACTTGTAACTTTCATACATATCGCTTGCCCCTGCGACATTAAACATCCATCTCAGCGGATGGTCAGCTTTTCCGTGTAGATTGCTGCCTAGCCATTGAGCCAGACCCAAGGAAAATCCTTGTCCCTGCATGTGTTTATACAGCCAGTCCCGCGAATCCACCGGTTCAGGAATCCCCTGGACAAAATATCGAACAGCCCATATCCCTCATGTACACAGCGCCAGGTGAAGCTTGTCTTCTGATGTGGGAGTGTTTTTCCTTTGTTTTTTTTTGTATTTTTCCGGTTTCTTTTAGCCAAGATCCAGAGCCACAAGCAGAGCAGGCAGGGTATTAATTGCAAGGTGGTGGTGTGGAGTTCTTTTTTGCAAAATAAAGATTGTCAGTTCGACTACCTTGACAGCATCAAGAACTTTGTCCACATCGCTCGTTGCAGTAAATTCTGCTGGCACTTTTCCAGGCTGGGAGTCCAAAACCCACACCTTGAAAGGAAAAAATAAAATAAAACAATTAGACAGAATCTGACGTGCATCGAAGCAAGTCTGTCAGTTCATCCCCTCCCCACAAAAACATACACACCAAAAAAAAAAGCGCTTTGGTCGAAACGAAACAAAACTAATTGTACGATTTTGTCAAATTTCTGTTTTGTGGATTTTGGTTGTATTGCGTATAGACCAGTGTATTCCTTTCTTACCTGCTTTGGCATCGAAACCGATTCACCAGGCTGCCCTAAGATTCTGGTATATTCCAGCACAACCTTCCCCCCCATGGAGTGCCCAACGACCATCTTTGGAGAAGCCCTAGACAAAAGAAAATCCCATATGCAAAATAAAACGAACGCTGCAGCTTTTTTTGCACCGGATATTATCAATGTCAGTACCCATTGTCTGACAAGATTTATAAAAGTGTGAATCACCCGATTTCTTTTTGAACGAAATGCACGAGGTCTCCGGCTGCTGCTTGAATGGAGTGGGGCGACCGAAAGCCTTCAAGTTTGGCAGACTGTCCATGGTTTCTGAGATCCACAAGAAACAGCCTCCACTCCCTGAAAAAGAAATATACAAAAACAACAGAACATTTAACGAAATAATCTCCAATAAATTTTGTTGCTAAAATTTCCACATCAAATTTTTTTAAACCGACCAGGAAGTGCAGACAAACTGAAGCATGATGCATTTGAAATGTTTTTTGGGAAAAAAAAACAAAAAACGAAACAAGGAACCTTACCTCCCACTTTCAACAGCTGCTTGCTTAGCTAATTGTGTTGATACTGATCTCCTGGCATCACAACCAAATTAAAAACAATTAATTAAAAAAATTCGTCCGCACTTAACTTCATGTAGCTGTTGACATGGCACCAGGGAAATGGAAAAAAAAAAATCTCACCAATTTCTTCCAGCTCCCAGCAACCCGTGCACAATCAATCCAACACATGGATCCTCCTATATTATCAAAAGTTGCTGTTATTATTTCTTGAATTGTCTTAAAATGCAGGAGCCTTCAGTTTGCTTTTTTTTCCTTTTTCACTCCTTTGGACAGTTGGATGGGCTGAACAAAACTCACGAACACCTAATCATTGATGCTGTACCATGTATCGATTTCGACCAATACACTCATCGATATATCATCACAAAGTGGATTTATATGGAGTGTGCAATACACAATCGCTGATCAATTCCCCCAATTTTATGATCCGAAAAAAAACACACAAAAAAAAACAAAATTTCTTGCAAAAATTTACCACGCTGAAAGTTTCAGAATTTCACCTTGGATGGTGTCTTTGGTATTCCCTTGATTTCCTCGAAGGCTAATGTTGATTGCAATCTTGCTTTACTGATGGATTCCAGTCCCTTGACAATCGAAACATGATCCTCCTCACCACATGTTATCAAATTGGATGGCCATAAACACACCCAAGAACACCCAACCAAGCACAAGAGCATCGCTCCCCTCACCTCCTTGGTGTGGTTGCTTCGGCGAATTGTGGATTCGATCACCCTTCTCCACATCGTGCAGCGAACCCCAGCCTGGTTCAATCGATCGCTGATGGGGGCAAATCAAACCTGTTCATTACCAAAAGTAGATGCAGGTCACTGCATTTCGCGCCAACCCATTTCTGGCACAGGATTCCTGTGTTCATCCCTTCTTTTCCGTATTTTCCTCTTGGGTCACCAAAACCCAGCACAAGCGCACCCATGCATCGAATTCCCGTCTGCTTGAACTCGTCGGCGGGCTTCCGAGTCCGTGCCTCCAGAACTCGGCCTGGCGGGAGCTCTTGTTTCAGAAAATCCGTCAACCCGTCCCGCGAGGCGAGCAGTTTTGACGTCCGGCGTCAGAGATGTGTCGCGGCTCGCGCCGCCGCTTTGAGCGATATCGAGGCCCAGGAGGCGGTGGTGGATGGTGACGTCGCGAAGGTTCCAGCGACGCCAGGCGTCTATGCGGTTTACGACGAGAACAATGACTTGCAGTACATTGGGCTCTCCAGGAAGGTGAGGAATTGACGCAAGCGTTTTTTCAACAAACAGCTCAAAAGACCAACGGCCAGGGAGAAATTCTATTTTGCGGGAAATAACCCACAAAGATGAAGTTTTTTTTAGTTTGTCTTCCTTGGACCTTGTGGAAGCTAGGAAGAGTGATGCTTAATGGGCTGTTTCCGGTTTTGCCCAGTTTTAGCCAGTTTTACAATTTGCTCAATGGACTTGAGCTTTTTATTTTCTTCCCCTTTTCATATATATATATAACCTGGAATCCTGGTGTTGAACAGATTTCGATGAGTATTGCCTACCATGCTCGAGAACTTCCTGAGTTGACCAAGAAAGTGAAAATATTGGAGATACCCGATGGAACTCGAGAATCCCTCACGGCAGCTTGGAAGGAGTGGCTTCAAGAGCACGGTGCGTCTTGTTGCTGCATGTTCAAAATTCGCCAAAATTTACTCAGTAAAAGAAAAAAAAGGGTACATATCACTAATTTAGAACGTGTGAATAGGAAATATGAGCATCTCGGTGTTCATGGATCCATATATTCATTTGACGTAGCACATCGATCGTCGGAAAAGAGTGGATTCACGAGGGTTTTCCATTTGTTGTTCGACTGAGAAAGACGGATTCTGGTGTAGTAAAGGAGGCCGGTTCCGTTCCTCCGGGCAATGTTCAAGGTGAAAAAAAATGGCAGCCAAGAAAGGTCAAGAGAGCGCCCCCAGAGCTCAAGCTGACCCCTGGAAAAGGGGTGGAAGATTTGACTTGCCCAATCGAGGACCTCATCGATATGGTGGTTAAAGAGAACGAGGTGGGGTGCTAAATTGTGACGTGACGTAATGGTGGTAATGGTAACGTACGGTAGCGTTGCTGTTGACTGACTCGTGATGATGCTCAATTTTTGAAGGTGTTGGCCATCATCAAGGGAACCCGAATGGAGCCGCAGTGTGGTTTTTCTTACAAGCTGCTGTCCATCTTGAATCAACAAGGTGCTGACTACAGAGTTTTGAACGTTTTGGACGAGGTCTACAATCCAGGGCTCCGGGAAGCTATCAAAGTGTACAGCCAGTGGCCAACGATTCCTCAGGTAGCTATAGACATCTTTTAATTTGACAGTGAAATGTGAAAATTTTCCACGCTGCAAGAGATTTGTCAAGTGGAGCCTTTCTCACCACACGGAAATGTGGTTTTGCCTACTTGAGTTGGTACGTATCACTAAAGCTTTTGGGCCACACAACCCTGCTGCATGTGCATCTGGGGATCCTTTCCCTGAGTCTATTTTCTCTGTCTTTGTCATTGTCAGCTGTATGTAAAAGGGGAGTTCGTCGGAGGCTCTGATATTGTGGACGAAATGAATGAAAACGGGGAACTAGGGAAGCTCCTGAAGGCATAAGCTATGAGGATGCAGTTTTTGATGACATGGAATCCAGATTTTGATTTTCTGAGCTCGAATTCTGATGATTTCACGAGATGAACTATGTTTCATGTTGGGGTGGGGAGAAATCCCATGAACCCAGGAGTTGTCTCAGCATACTTCCATTGCACAGATTTCGAAAGGAAAAGCGCATTGCAACACATTTTCAAATTGCACCCTCCAAAAAAGGGTTTCCAAAAACAAACATCTGATCGGCCGTCCCTCACAGTACAGCCATCAGTCTCTACCAGGCGAAATGTAGCATTTTGGTGTGGAGGTTCCACACATGTCCTCCCTACCTCACTCCAGTCAATATATATATGTGTAGAGAGAGAGATATCCGTAGGGTTTCCACAAAAAGCAGCCATGCCATTTCTTTAGGTATCTTTGAAGCAAACCACACACAGCTTTCCAAAAACTGAGAGCTTGGCAATGATAGGCATTGTCTGTTCCCAGAAAAGCCATCTCGATTTTCCACAAAAGAAAGAAGAAGGTTCATGTACATATCCATTGGCATTTTTGATGACTCTCCTGCACCACCAACATAAAAGAGGGGAACCCCCTACACTGCATTTATCATTTGGAGCATCTGTTTTTTTCTGACGGGGTCCTCCTGAGCGTGCGCCCTCTCGCTCAACACCTGCTTGATTCGGTTCATCGATTTTCTGCACTTGGTTATTCGGCGGGGGTTCGGCATCATCTGGCCTTGCGACTTGAAGCGCAACTGCTCCGACTTCAACATGAGCCTCTCTTTCAGCAACACATGCCAGAGCTTGTGCAAGTCGTCCCAATTTTTCAACCGCAATTCGCTTGCTTTCCAGTCGCGCCCAACTGCCGCAGGTTTCCCGTCCTTAATGGTCAGGTCCAAAAATTCTCTCAAGTCGCACGCCTTGGGCGTTGCGGAGATCCCCCTGGAGTGGATGGCGCTGGGTTCGCTGACGCTGCTGGCGAACCGAGAGAAACTCCAAGCTATTCGTCTCAATAGCATTGCTGCCTGCCGGCTCTCTCACTCTCGCTCTCACTCTTTCTTTTTCTGGCTCGCTCCCACCCCTTTCCTTCTCTCTCTCTCTTTTTCTTATCCGTCCAGAAAAGAAACATACGCCGGAGTGCCAGAATTCCGTTCAGGCGTCAAAGCTCCCGTTTTACAGATTGAAGCTGTGAGTCATATCGGTACGAATCCAACCAGCAATTGCCACGTCATTAGATTTCTGATTTGGCTCCAAACCGAAAAAAAAAAAAGGGACGAGACGCAGCTCTCTTCAAATCTTCGTTTCGTAGTTTTCAGGACGCGAGGTCTGCGAGGGAAGAAAAGAAAAAACGAACAGCGGAGCAATAAGCGCCTTGCAAAAGGGGATTGCTTTCGCAGCTGTTTGTCGAACGAGAAAGAAAAAAAAGGGAAAAAGAAAAAAAAGCCGGGGGTCGCGAAAAGGACCGAAGCGAAATAGTGTTACAGTGCGCGACTGTCTTGGAGGGTACACCTCGAGTTGTTGGCGCTTGGCGAAACGCTGGAGAGGAAGCATCGCTTATATTTGTTCCTTTTTTTTAGATTTCGAACGTGTTTTTTTGTTCAGCACAGTCCGGCATCAATCATCGCCTTTTCTCTCGACAAAGCGGTGTTTGCCTGACTAGTTTTTTGGGGAAAGAATATATATAGAATTCATCAAGCTGGCAACTAGCGAGTGGAGAACGATGGCCAAGGTTTGCGGAGAGCCCAAAGTGTTCATCGGACAGATTCCGATGGACGGAGCGAAGGACGATGTCTTGCGCGTGTTCGGGCGGTTTGGAAAGATCAAGAGCGCAAGCTTGATGACGCACCCTGATGGCCGAAGCAAGGGCTGCGCGATGGTCCTGTACGAGAAGTGGTCCGAGGCGGAGGCAGCGATGGAGGAGTGCAACGGTAACCCCTGTCTTGGCGGTGACCGAGCCCTGGTTGTCAATTTCGCTGACCCCCCGAAGAGAGGGGGGGGAGTGCCGCCGATCGCGCCCAAGACGTTGTTTGTCGGACAGGTGTTGTGTCCCGTCTTTCTGGTGCCCCTGTGTGTGACAGTATGGTATTGTATGTGTCGTGCTCTGGTGTGTGTTTTGTTAATTGTCCCGATACAGCCCCTCTCGCGCTAGGCGCTCGAAAAAGACGGGAATCGTGGCGATGGTGCGGTGAAAGTGACGTGTTGCGGAAAGGATGGTAAAAAGAGCGGGTGGGTTGTGCGTGGAGTGGAGGTGTCGGAGTTACCCGGGGGAGTCTTTTGGCAGCGACGATGGTTCGCAACGATGATGCGAAAGAGATGTCTTTCGTCGTTCGATGTCGCCTTGCCAGTCTGTCGAGTATGGTCGCGTTTGTCGGTCGGGCGAACGGGTCACAGAATTGACGCGCTGTTTGGCCGTCATCGTGTTGTTTTCTGCCGTTCCAGAAGCTCGGTTGGACGTCAGACGACCCCGGCTCTTAGTGCCCCTGTCGAATCGTCGGAGAGGAAAACACCCCGCTTCGCCGTGTAACTCTGCCCTGAGGCTGGCAGGCATCGGATCGGCGGGATAGTTAGGTGGCGAGGGCGGTAGTGTGGCGTTTATTTTGGACGTTTTAACTGTCACGTGACTGGTTGGTTTTTGCTCGTTGGTTTAGTGGGGGGGGAGGGGTGACTAAGCGTGGTCGATTTGGATTAGTAATGTCTGAAGGGCTCTTGTGGCTTCCAGGTACCCAAAGAGGCAGACGAAAATGAAGTCCAGGCATTGTTTGCCCCTTTTGGTGAAATCGTTGAGTTCCATGTCTCCCGGAAAGGGTCTGGATCAGGTACAATCATTTCTTCACTAGAAATACTTATTCAGCAGAAATTGCAGGCAGTGGTGCTCCCAGAAATAGACCCTGTCTATTTTTTGCTTCAAGAAACTAAGGGAGCAACTCCCCACCCAAACCATCCACTAGTTATGGATTACTTGTGCATGATTCCTGTTGGGTTGAAAGGGTTCTGTGTTTTTGTATGGGTGAGCAGCTGGATGTGCTTTTGTCAAGTACAACCTTTGGGCTGAAGCCGAAAGGGCGATGGAACGGCTGCATGGCAAGCAAACCATGACGGGTGCCAAAAATCCTCTGGTTGTCAAATTCGCTGACGCGAAAAACAAAGAGTCCAGCGATTCACAGGTACAGAGGGCAAATTTGTCCCTGTGCCTTATATAGATATTTGGCAAAACACTACACGTTTTTTCCATCATGTGTTTTTCTTTTCACAATATATATTTGTGGGTTCACTTTCCACAACTGGAGACGATAAGCAGAAAAGTTAATCGACTGAACAAAGTATGAATGGCAGCACAAGTTTCAAGGGGGAAATTCCCCATTTATTTGCAAAAATTATCAAAGAGCCACAGCTCTGATTGTTTGACACCCTCCCATAAGAATATGTTTGCTCGGCAGGTCGGTGCTAAGCGTCCGATTGGAGAGGATCCTTGGCTGAACAACACGAAACGACCATTTCAAGGGCAAGCAAACGGGAACTCTTCTGCAATGACAGGGTATGGGTATCAGGGGTCAGTGGGTATGGGGTCTGGGTGGCCTCAGACCCCTGTGCAAATGGGTTCTTTTGGGTATGCCAACATGGGGCGTGGAATGGGGTTCGGCAATATGATGGGAAGCATGGGTGGGATGCCAATGGTGAGCTTTTCCCTTCGTTCCCCCCATTTTTTGGCTTTTTTTGTATCCTTTCGAAACTGTTGCTTCATGTATTGACACTCCATGTTTCGAGTGTGTTGAGAAACTTGAGGGGTTCTTTGGTTTCCTCTTGCTTCATGTTTTAAACACTCCATCCATTTTTTCCAAGTTTGTTGAAAATATCGAGGGGTTCCCGCAGACAGAATTGGGCCTAATTTTTTTTTCTTGTAATGAATCAGGGTGGGATGGGTTCACCAGCAACACCTGCATATGGAATGGGTAGTGGACCGTACGGCGGTGGGTATAGCTCATCTGGAGGCAGCCCCTATAACAACAGCGCTCCCTACGGGATGATGAGCTCCCCCAACATGATGAACAGTGGTATGGGGTCGATGGGCGGCGGTGTAATGAATATGACCAGCAATCTTGGTATGAATGGTTCCCCAGCTGCAAGCGTTCCAGCCTCTGGACCTAACGGCCGCCTCGGCCCAGGAATCACCGACCCTCGTGCAAACGAATGGAAGCTTTTCGTTGGGCAAGTTCCTTTCGATTGCGCCGAGCGTGACCTGTGGCCGATGTTTGCTGAATTGGGAGAAATCCTGGAGCTTGTCATTCTGAGGTATGTTGTGTGTGTGTGTGGTTGTGCTGTGTTACGTATCGATGCGAATTTTCCAAAAATGCGCTTCTGGTATTGCATTGTTTTTTAAACCTCGGTGAAACAAAAAAGTATGCATCCCACTGGAAAATTCCAAATCTTAGGGGGAAGGCTATTCTCGCTGCTGGTTTCTGAATTGTGTTGGATATAGCTGGAGTTTCAATAAAAGAAACATGTGTTGGTGGTGGTGTTTTTTTGAACAGGATTGATGGTCGCAGTAGAGGATGTGCTTTCGTGACCTATGCCGACAGGTCAGCTGCCGAAAGAGCCATTGGGCGTTTCAACGGCCAGGTGCAGGCTCCTGGTGATACGCGTGGTAAGAAACTTGTCGTTCGCTTTGCTGAAAGGAAGAAGGAGCCGAACTGGAACGGGGGCTCTCAGGGGCAGCAAATCAAGGCCGAAGCATAAAACAAGAAGACGAAAAAAAACAAAAACAATCACCAAAAGTTAAAGAACAGAAAACTTGCAGTTATTACTTTTACAAGCAATGTGCTTTTCATATTTGGGACAGAGGTGTGGATTTTCTCTCTCTGTCGCTTTGTTTGGTTTTGGGTTTTTTTGGGGGGGGGAAGAAAACAAGAACATGACAAGGGGGGGGGGGAGCGGCAGGAGATTTTCCACAGTTAGCTGCTGGAGCGATTGCAGGGGTCGTTTTAGTGTCCAGTTACAAAAAAATCCAAAACGTTATAAAAACATTGGCTGGGGGATATGGGTAGATGCTGGAAAGATGGGTTACGTCGGAATCGCATTCATTTACATGTGTGCCTGTGACCTTGTACGATGCTTACTGTAAGTTGTGAGTGTGTGGGCAAGAGAATGGCAGTTTGTATGATCATTAAAACAAAAAAAAACATTCGATCATTCAGTAATATTCAGTAGTGGATTGTTCTGGATGGGGGAGATGCATCTTTTAGAGGGGATTGTGTGTTGGGGATTTCTTGGAAGAGGAAAGAGAGAGAGAACTGAGAAAAGAAAAAAAACTGATTTTCTGTGGGGCATGTATCTGTTCAGTATCAGGATCATGTCGTGTGGTGGATCTCGTGATTAGCTGTGGCAATCGAGCAGCTTTGTGGATTTGTAAGCTTTGTTGTAACTACATGAAAGGGATAATCTAGCTGGCTCTTTCAACCACGAGTCGGTGGGCAGCCTTTTTCCCTGCAAGGGGAATCCTGCATCAAACAAACAAACAAACGACAAACATACGAGAATGATGAAACTACTAAAGTATTGATAAGTGCCTTATCCAGTAGACCATCTGAGTGAGTGATTGAATAGATCGATTAAACACTGTTTTAGCGATCCCATCCAGTGTCGGCCCACAACACCATCTGGCAGAGGAAGGAAAATCCGGATAAGAAATCGCGAGACAATTCCGCGCAAGACAAGCTTTTGCAGCTAGTTGAGACCCCTCATGTTTTCGGCCCTGGCCACACGCTCCACTGCCTTCACGAATGTCGCCGTTCTCAGCGGCAGGTTTCGTTCTTGGTGGATTTTCCAAAGGGGTGCGAAGGAAGACACCATTTTCTTCTCCAGGCGCTCGTTGACCTCGGATTCTTCCCACTTGATGTTCTGGCGGTTTTGCACCCACTCGAAGAAACTGACGGTCACACCTCCAGCGTTTGCATAGATGTCAGGCAGCACCATGATATCACGGCTCCTGAGAATGTCATCCCCTTTCGGCGTGGTTGGACCGTTGGCTGCCTCCACAACGATCTTGCAGTCGAGTTTGTGTGCGTTACTTTCAGTTATAACGCCCCCTAGGGCGGCTGGGACAAGAACGTCGCAAGGGAAGGTGAGAACTTCGTCGACAGGGATGGCCTCTGCATCAACAAATTCGTCCAGCCGCTTGCCATTCGCCACGTGGTTTCTAAGAGCAGGAATGTCCAGTCCTTTGGGATTGTGAACCGCAGAGAGTGCGTCGCCAACAGCGACGACTTTCCCCCCCATGTCGTGAATAATATCAGCTGCCCACGAGCCGACGTTTCCGAATCCCTGATGGATGCAATATCAATGCAGGACCTTTAGACTAAGTTACTTCTGGAACAAATTTCCCAAACAACCCCACGTTTCGCTGTCTGAGTACAATTGCTTCCAGATTTTTCAAGTTTTTTAAGTAAGTGCTGGATCTTGTATCTTACCTGGAATACGAAACTTTTCCCGGCAACGCCACCGATCTTCATGTGCTCGAGCAATTCCCTGATACCAAAAACGACACCTCTCCCTGTTGCGGCATCCCTCCCCAGCGAACCGTGCAAGTGGATGGGCTGTGAAAACGCCAAGAATCAAAATCCGAAGCCGCAGAATCACGAGCGGGAACTGCTGTGTGCTAGTTAGGCGTTTTACCTTTCCTGTCACTACTCCAGGAGCAAATCCCCTGAACTTTGAGTATTCGTCAAACAACCACGCCATAACCTTGCCATCTGTGTTCATGTCTGGTGCTGGGATGTCTTCGTCTGGCCCAATGACCTCCTTGATCCGCTGCAAAAGGGAATTGTATATCACCTCAAGGGTGGGACATGGAACGACGAAAGACAAAAGCCAGTGTTTGGGCGGAGTTGTTCCAACCTGAACGAGCGTTCTTGTCAATCTTTCCAATTCGCGCTCGCTCAATTTGGTCGGATCAACGCTGATGCCACCCTTTGCTCCACCGAACGGTATGTCCATGACTGCTGTTTTCCATGTCATCAAACTCGCAAGACTGTAAGGTACAAACACAAAAGCAGCCCTCCGTGAGCTGGCTTTGCAAACTTTGGTTTCAACCATGAAAACTCTGTTGTTTTTTGTAATTATTATTATGTCGCAGTGCTTGTTCTAACAACTTTTTATGCCAAATGCATGGTGTCAATTTCATGCGCTCATCGTGACTGCTGAGCAAGGGCTCACCTGCGCACATCGTCGATATCCACGTCTGGATGATATCTCAAACCCCCCTTGAACGGGCCACGGCTGTTGTTATGTTGCACTCTGTAAGCATTGAAAACCTCCACACTGCCATTGTCCAGGGTAACCGCGAGCTCCACAGTCAGCTCTCGATCCGGGTTCATAAGCATGAACGCAAACCGCTCGTCATAGTCCAGCTGCTTGAATGCCTGGAAAAGATTGATCAAAAGTCAATCGTATGGATTTCGCGCCAGTTTGCTCAGTCGCGCGACTGGGACTGTGACGACAGTGTCCAAGGCGCATCGTTAATCACGCACAAGGGCAAAAACAAACTGCAGTTTCTCTCGACACGCTGCGGGGACCTTGTCTTAGTCTGACACTACCTCCTGGATAAATGTATTCGTGTTTTCTGCATGAGAGCTGCTGTGACGAACGGAGGCGTTGGCGCTGGCGGCCGCCGCCTTGAGGGTCGACTGGGCCCTGAGGGCCCCACTGATGACTCTGGACAGCATCGAACCCACTCAATTGATTCAAGAAACGTATGCGTGTTGCGTTAGAGGCGGTGCGGGAAGTACCTGGTGTCGGGGCTCTTGGTAAAGGTTTGGGGACGTACGTCTGACTGTAACACTGTCAGAAACTTGAATCGAGGCGTCGCCGCTGAGAACTTGAGCGGGATTCGCACTCGGAGCAAGATTCAAAAGTAGGCTGCGAGACATTGCGGCGGGGCCTACTATGCTCTGTAGGATGTTGCCGTTGAGGGGGTGGGTGGGTGTCACACACAGCTGCGATCGCGCTCCAATTGTGGAGATGCGAAACTCGATTTCGAACCGCGGCGTCAAGTTGACGACTCTGTCCAAGGCGTTGTGTGGCCTGGTTCCAAAACCCCATTATCCACAATATCGATAAGATTCAGATGAAAGGTATCCTTTGCAGGAGCGTACACTCCGTGCGCTTTTCTGTAGAACAGTGAACCACCAAACTTTGTAATTCAGTCGGAAAAACATACTATCCGGTGGAACGCCCATGTACATGCAACAAAGAAAGAGAAAGTGAGCGACGCCTTGCTTGGGAATAATCACACCGATCCCACAACAACTGACGTGTTTGCAAATTGAAAGCGTTTTCTTCCCCAAAACAATTTTTTTGCACCTTCGGTGGACAAGCAAGTCAGGAAAACAAACAGATAAAGAGGGTCCTTTTTCTCCCCAATCTGGTTTGCTTTCGGAATCGAATTGCAACGAAGGGGGCAGCTCTTTTGATTGTTGGCATGCCAATGGGGTGACTGATCAAATGCAGATGTCACTGAATCAAAACACTCTCACCACAATTGTACAATTGACAAATTTTTTCTTGCACTACCTTGTGAGTCCCTAACTTGCAAGGTCAATCCAAAATGACTGAAACTACTGACTTTATTTGGAAAAATCCAACAATCTGCAATACTATTTTTCTTTCCAACATGAAAATAGCATCGGGTGCAATAACAGCATTTTGCTTTGGTATATTCCGGTTGGAAGCTTTAGCTGTATTTGCTTTTGTTGTCCAAAAAGAAAAATTGAAAAGAAAATTACTGTTTATCAACACACACTCAAGTTCCAATCAAAAAGCAGAATGGAAAAGGGGGAACGAAGAGCCCAACCAGAAAACGATTGCTATAAATCTGGTTGATTTTTTTTTTTATTTCGTTTTCCAATTGTTGTTTTCCGATTGAAGGGAAAATGATGGCCAAAAAAGGGATATCAATATATTGTAAACTTATTCCTGATTCCTGATATCAATATCCAGCCAATGGCTGGGGTCGAAGAAAACACAGCCTAGGTCTTTTCTTGGCTCCACCCGGGGGAAGTTTCGTTCCCAATGTGGACCCCAAAAAAGGCTGTGACACTTCAAGGGCTCCGTCGTACGTTGAGAAAAAAAGGTAAATCGATCGACAGCAGGGTCGTCGCTCGAAATCAGACCGTGGAAAAGAAAAGAAAAGAAAAAAAAACGTTCCCAGAAAATTCTCGCCGCTTTTGTGTTGGATGTCGTTTTGGAGGGCCATTGCCAAGGTTCTTGGGTTCGGCGGTTCTTGCCTCGGGGGTGAGGGGCTGTTTCTTCCTTTTTTTATGGTTTCGTTTTACGTTTTTTCCTTCTTTTCATGTTTCGGGAACACGTGCGTGTTCAGACCCACGTTTAATTCGCTCGTTCGCATCCTGTTGAGACGAATCAGTCGACGTTTTGCGTTGGAAGGCACGGGTAGCCGGGAATCCTTGTCTTTTTTTTCTGGAGATTGTCGTTGACGCTGTTTCTGTGACGCTTTCGTAGGTTGTCACGAGTGCTGCGGGGACGACCGACCGCACTTGGGTACACCGCCTTTTCTCTCGACCCAATCTGTGACGTTCTTTCCATTCCACTGTCGAAACTGTCCCTGTTGGTTTTCAAACCCTGGCGAACCTGCCAAGAAGCTGATATTCTTGTCTTGTTTACATTAACGGACGATGACTAATTGTAAAAAAAGAGAAGGGGGGGGGGAGCCAAAAACATGTGTGTCATGGTGAAACAAGGGTTTTGAATTTGACAGGCGGGGGAAGGTGTGGGGGGGCAATCAACAGCCTAGTGGATTTTGTGGTGAAGCATGTGTGTTTTTGAAAAAGTTCATGGTGGTGTGAATTTTGTTTTTTCCAACTGGATGTCCAGGATTTGCTGTGAGGTTTGGTGGGAAAATATTATGGGTTTTTCTTCATGTGGTGGTTTTGTCGGTGGTTTTCACAACCGATACGGATTTGGGAAGGGATCTCAAAAAATTCGACGCTAGGTAAGGTGTGGAACCCATTCCAGTAGTTTTTTTTCCCAATAACTTCGATTTGAATCCACAGAAAGAATTGTTCAATTTTTTATTTTTTTGTTTGGGGGGGGGGGTAATTTTAAAACGTACGAAGAAATGTCGCAGTAATATTGGGATTGCAAATTGATAAGAAAACACTTGAATGCTCGTCCCTTCCCATCTGCTCAGGGATATACATGGTTTTGCTTTTCTATGGATAATCTACACATCCAGGAATTCTGTGTCGATCCAAGACCGTCAAAAAAGTGGAGCTAGATTTTGAACATAATAGTATTTGCACACATTGGATTTTTGAAGTATTGTTTTTTTTTTTCTGATGTCTGCCTTGCAGTTCCCTTCTTCGTGAAATTCCTTTTTTCGTTCTTCTTGTGATTAACCTGGTCTTGTTTTTGTGGCTCTGCACATCAAATCCTGGTAAGGATCCCAAAAAAATTCCAAGAAATCTGCTCGATCGAAAAAAAAATCCCTCGAAACAGAAATGATAATCATAAAGAGGAGGTCTATTCCAGGGTTGTGTGATTCAGCAGTTGTCTGCTTTTTTTTTTTGGTAGGCTACATCCTTTCTGAATCGCCCTTACTGAACGGCATTCGATCGCTGGACTCTCAATTCTTCGACGACCCTGACATAGAGTCCATGGGATTGCTGCAAAGAACGGCCGGATTCAGCGACCGATCCCTTCTGGACGACAACCAACGGCAAGCATTATTCGCCGATAGAAAATTGAACGACAGTCCGAATAACTCATCCGGCAGAGACTCAGGTAATTCTATTTTTCTTTTTGATTCTTTTCCGTGGTAATGTTTTTTCAATTATTTTCCTTCAAACCCACCTTTACAACAACAGGTTCCTAGCTTCACAGACGTTTCAAGCTTGTGAATCATTTCTTTGGTTTTTCTGTTCCCCCCCCCCCCCCATCAGATGATGCTTGGCAATTGGGTAGCGGCACAGGGATCGAACTTCAACGCAACCCCTCAGGGAGGGGCAATCGAAGGGCCCAGGTCCGCTTGGAAAATCCAGGTCAGGAATGGTACCAGGGGCCCAACCCCGGCCGAACATGCCGAGCATGCGGTGCATGGCAAACCCTCAGGGCCCGGCATTGCTACGACTGCAATCGATGCGTCGAAAAGTTCGACCACCACTGTAATTGGATAGGGAAATGCATCGGGAGGGGCAACCACCACATATTCTGGGGGTTCCTGGTCGCTCAAACGACGTTAGTAGTTTGGGTTTTGATTTCCACCGTTGTTGGGATTGCGATGCTGGACAGCCACCAGGGGAGTTCGTCAGGAGGGTGGGGGTACCCTCTGATGATGGCCGTCATGGTGCCTCTGGTGTTTCTTCTCATTTTCGTGGGGGGGTTGCTGTTTTTTCACACGTATTTGATCAGCACGAATCAAACCACGTTCGAGGTGGCTGCGAGGTGGAAGGTGGATTACTTGAAGGACCTGCCGGGGAACACCAACCCGTTTGGTAGGGGTTTGGCTTCGAATCTCTGGGATGGGTTTTGCTTGAGGGTGGGGCATGAGTACGTGCTGCCTTCGAGGGATGTTGCTTTGCCGGTTTATCAAGGGACCTGTCCTCAGGGGTGTACTTGTTGCGAAAGATTGAACTGTTGCTAGGGTTTGGAAAAACAAAAAATAGAAAGAAAGAATTGTGCATGGCGAAAGAATAGCGGCCAATTGGGTTTCTGGCCATTCCTTTCTTTTTTTTAATATATTTTGTCCCCTTCACGAACAAAAAAAAAAAGAAAAATGCACGATGTGAACGGGCAGAAATAGGTTGGGGGGCGAACAGGCTAAGCAACGGCCGCTTTTATTATTGGAATGTGTGTGTTATGATTCTTTGTCAGAAAGGGGTTCTCAGGGAAATAATCAAGTTTGGGGGGAAACCCTGTTGTTTTTGTTTCAATTACCGAACGGGGGAAAAAAATTCGACTTTGAATGACTGCTAGTGGTCACGATCGCAAGTAGGGAAGGGAGGGGGGGGTGGGGGGTAGGACACATTAGGAAGAACACTTTTTTTTAGAATTTGGAGTGTTGTTTTTTGCCTCTTTTCGTGAGATTGGGCCAAGCATTGGCTGGGTTAGGGAGTGCACGTGTGAAGGACTTTTTTTTCAGTTTTTTTTTTTTTTTGGTTGATGAGTTCATGGGAGATGTTTGTGATAAGGAGTGAGAAACAGCAAAGTTTTCAGGTTTTAAACGATCGGGATCGAAGCCTTTCCCCTTTCTTTCATGTGTCAAGTATGGCTGTTTTTTTATTCTGTGCGGTTTGGACTCTACCCTGATTTCTAAATTCCCCCAACCCAAAAAACACACGTTGAAAATTTGGAGCCACCTGAGCACAAGCATGTGGCGAATTTCTGTCACATATCTCCAGTCTATGTCGAGTTGAAACCTGCACACTCTCGGGGCATGACCCCAAGGAGAATTGAGTTGAACAGAGCAGACGCACGAATGACAGATTCTGTATCTCATCGAACTGGGTTGCTGAGGAAAAAAGCATCTATTTTTCAGAGTAAGGAATCGACAAATGCAAAATTACAAACAGAAGGCAGCTCCCACAGAAATGTGCAGCAACCCACTCAGTTTAGTCAGGCATCGAACTCAGCTACATGTCGCAAGCAAATTCGTGCTTTGCATCTGAAAGGAAGGAAAAAGCCAAAAACACCTTCACACTTTCAGCAAAAATACATACATTCTCTTTTCTTTGCACCCCAACCTTTCCCATAACCCCCCCTAAACCTATTTTCAGGCACCTATCGATAAAACAACCGTGCCGAGGTTTCTGCACGAACTCTCGTTTCAACTCGGCTGGTTTGGAGGGGGCGTATGGGGCGATTTCTGCTGAGAAACTACAGAAGCCATCCCACCGCCAACCGCGAGAGCGCCGAATCCTTTCGCGAGCGTACCCGCCCCTCCAGCCCCTTTGGCGATGCTCACCGCTTTCGATCCCAAGCCAACGACGCCAGCTAACATCGCTCTGCGCGCATCGGAACACACTCCCGCCTTGAGACCGCTATTTCTTTCACACGGAGGGGATAGGATTGGGCGATACGATGGAGGCAAAGGAGCCTACCTGAGGACCATTCCTGAATTCGCCATAGTTTCTATTTTTTTTTGCTGGTGTGAGCGTGGGTTTGGATAATGACGAGTTTGAAAGTCGTCAGTCGCCAAACCCCAGGAGCGACATGACATGACTCATTGGCGATGAGTCATCGTTTTTCTCACACTTGGGATCCGCGTTCGTACGGAGCGCAGACAAAATCGAGAAGGACGCCTTCACGAACCCTTTTTGCTGTTTTCCGTGTTCGGTCGTTCGTCGATTGGGTCGATCAATATGGTTTCGCGCAAGTCGAGGAAGGGGAAGAAGGCGTGGCGGAAAAACATCTCGGACGACAAGGTGTGGATCTATTCGACCGCTGCTTTTTTTTTGCCTGGAGTTTCTTCTCGTGCGGGTGTGGGATCCCAACACACAGGTTGGATGAAAGGATCGCGTCTTGGTTCACTGCTTGCTCCGTTGGTGTTCGTAGGAGGTGGAAGGGATAAAGAGGTCTAATGAGCGAGCGGAGGTGGCGGCACTGAAAGATGCCGAGCTTTTTCAGCTGGACACGGTGAGGAGGCGTTGGTTTTTGTTGTGGCTCGTCGAAATCATTGGCGCGTCTTCGCGAGCCAAAGATATCGCATTCTTGAAAGGATGGCGGAAGTAGTTTCAGTCGTCATTCTTCAACCCACCTTCAAATTATATTTTTACTCTTTTTTACTTTTTATCTTTCCTCCTTGTTTCAAAAATGAGTTTGAACTGAATGGAAAATTTCTGCTCAAAAAACAAAACAAAAAGAAACACTCAACTCTTTAAATTGATTGTAGTTCTGATATGTTTTTTTTTAATTTTATTTTTACTTTTATTTTTTCAAGAGCCGGGATGATCGAACCGCAGATGCGGTGATCCAAGGTGCAAGGAAAGCTGCCGAAAGCGTTCCTCTGGTTGTGAAAAAATACTCGGTGCTGAAAGCCATTAAGGAGAGCAAAAGGCAGCAATGGTTGGAGGCCCTCAAAAAAAAGGAACTGGAGATGCCGCGCAAAAAAGTGCCAATCAGAAAAACAACCAAGCGAAAACCCAATGCAGGTGATCGTGGGGGGGGACTGCTGCTACCTCTAATAATAATTATTAAAAAAAAAGAAAAAAAAGAAAAACGAATGAAACAACTGAACTGTTGCGTGAGGGCATTCCCTCCCTCACGCAACAGTTCAAAAATTTGGATCTTTTCAATTTCTGGGATGACTGCCAGTGAACCCTTCCCATTGAAACAGAATGCTGCTTTCCTGATAACTAACTACAGCAGGGAATATGATCTGGGCTGACATGGGAGTTTTCCTGGGTTTTTACGTTTAATCTTCTGGAAATAGGTGTGCGGTATGTTGACCCTTGGGTGGAGGAAAAGATATCTGGAGAGGAGGATGGATGGAATGTGCCGAGAAGCACCAAAGACTTGCGTCCAGGGAATGGCCACAGGTATGGATGTCCCCCCCCCCCCCAAAAAAAAAAAGAAAAGAAAAGTATTGAAAATAAATAATGAAAATAAAGCAGTGAAAAAATCGAGCATGTGCTTCATCTCAGCTATCAATTTATCAGCCAAAGAAAAATTAGGAACTGGAACTTTCAAACGTTCGATATTAAACAAAGTTGGCGAAAGGATCGTTCCGTTTTTCCATAGCGGGATTATGTTGATCGTGACAGGCGCAGGGCGTCATTCCAAACAGAATTTGCCAGAATTTAACTTTCCATTCAGCCGATCAGATGTTTCGTATGTACTGGAAGGAAGAGGATTGCCCGTGCTCTGCGAAGGACCGATTCCAAGAAAACTGCCGTTTCGATCGACGAACCTGGGTGTTCCTACAATCCAGAATACGTGCAGCACCAGGTGATCCAGGACTGACATCAAGACAGTCCTGCTTTCAAAGGAAAGAAAAAAAAAATGTTAATGGCAAAAGGAAATCCTGCATCCGTTTCCAGTCTTTTTTGTTTTTTTTTATAACTGAAACCTGGCTGCTCTCTTGATGGACCCCATTGTATCGGCACATGCATTGCAACTCATTCAATTATTCATTTTACAAGCACTTGATTAGTTGACTGTTAAATTGAAAACACAAGAAATACTGTTAATTATATACAAAAGGTCTTACTTATACCCTTTTTTTTTTTGGCCCCCTCCAGGCATCTCTCGGGGAAGCTGTGGCAGTTGAACAGGCCAAGGAAATCAAAAAGGCAATGGCTCCGAAACTGCTGGATGGATTCGACCCCACCGCGGTTGCTGATGAACCTGACATGATTATGGTGAGAATGGCCTAAATCCCAGCACTATTTCCAGCAAGTATTTGTTGTGGAAACTGATAGGATGCGGTGAGGACATGCTACCTCTCCTCCAGTACTGTTGTGCGCTTACTTGGATGCAAAGCAAGCATCTAAGCACAACCTATGCTGTCATTCTTTTGTGGATTTGCTGTAGTTTTTTTGAATGTGTAAAAAGCCCGCTTTTTGCTCTGTTCAGGTTGATTCTGGAGGGTCAGACATGGAAGAAGAGGATTTGGATGAGCCGGGTGAGCCCGTTCCGATCAGGAAACCCACTACGACGGAGAAACGAAAATCTAAGGCAGATCGTAACAGAGAGGTGTGTGTGCGTACGTACATGATAACGAAGCTTTTTACTACTTCCCTGTTAGTTCCTCCTATTCTCGATTAATGCAGAACACCTGTTAGTTCCTCCTATTCTCGATTAATGCAGAACACCTCTCATGGTCCTGTAATATGAACCAAGCAAGTGTTTCATTCAAAAAGAGTGTCCATTTGTTTGAAGCTGTATTGTGGGTGATGTCAGCTTCGAGTGAAAAAAATGGAGAAGGAGCTCTCCAGCCGCCGAAAGACGGAGCGGATGTTGAAGCAGATCAATAACGTCAAAGCCATCGTGAAGGAAATAGAAGGAGAGGAGCAACTGTCCGCAAACATGCAAAAACGTCGACAGGTGCTCGGGGGGTGCATATTTTGTTTAATTCTTTTTGTACTTTTTTTTTTTGGGGGGGGGGGGGTGGAAGGGGTGGATTTTTCCCAAGAATAATTTTCTGCTCGACCAGTTTTTTTTTTTTTAAGTTTATTTCTTTTCAGTTTTCTCGACTGAAGCATCGTGCTTGTCGATGTTCAGATCGACAGACTGATCAAATCCAAAATCGTTCCCCCAACGTTGGGAAAGTACAAGTACAGGGCTGCATCCCTGCCTGTGCTGTGCTCGGATGAGGTGACTGGGAGTCTGAGGAAGTTGAAGCCTGCTGTCATGCTTTGCAAAGATTTGACCAAAGGCTACGAGCGTGTCGGAGCGGTGGAAGCTGCCCCGAGTCATATCGTCAAGAAACAGGCTCCAAAGTAAGCAAACAAGATCGCGAACCAGGCACTTTTCATTGATTGTTCCACCTTTTCCCTGCGACGGAAAGAAAAAAGGAGCAAAAAAAATCCCTGTGCTGATACAATGTGGAATACTATTTTGAGAAGAAGAAAAAAAATTGGAATAAATTTCTATCGTTTTGACCCCTGTCTGTCATGGGGGCGATGCCTATTTATAGTTTTATTCCGTATAAACACTATGATGCTATTATTATAGTGTTATTAATGTATCATTACTATTATTTAATGATAGTAATTATTGTTATTCAGCAAGAAGGGATTGGTCTTATTTTTTTGATGCTAACGTTATTATTAAAATTAAAATTACTCTTATTCTGACTTCTTTTTGTTTTTTTCAGGGGTGTGGAATTTAGAACTGGGCAACGCACAGAAAGGATGACCGAAGTGATGGAGGATTTCCGCACTCTCAACACCAGGGTGAAAGACTTGCAGAAACAATTGCACACCCAGAAGAAAGCGTCGGGATGAAAAAGAAGAAACAGGGAAAACACAGATAGATAGATCGCAAGGGCACGATTCCAAGTCGGTCAATTCTTGAGATTGGGGAGGGGAGGGTGGGGGTCACTTAGGAAAAAAAATTGATCAATTTGTTAATGTTATATCGCTTGTGTGCGTGTGGTTCTTACAAGACAGATACAAGATCCAATTTTCACACATAAAATTGAAAATTCGGGTAGATGCTTTGGTTCGTTGTCCAGCATCAAAGTTACAGAAGCAAAAATAAACAAGCAAGATCCAGAGAAAAAATCACCCTGCTTTTGAACATTAAATAGATGTTTTTCATGGCAAGTCATGGCCGTCTTTGCCGCAAGATACAAACGAAAATAGAAAAAAAAAACTGCCAAAAAGAAATACAAAAAAGTAAAAAGAGTAACCCATAACTGCCCCATCTTTTCAGTAAGTAATGTCAACCACCAATACCCTCTTTGTTCGCTGCTGACCTCCACCCCCACCCCCCCAACCAGACATCGGTTCAAAAACATTCGAATTTGCATCATTTCCTGCCTAAATCTGTTTCTTTTTTTTTTTCAAATACTTCTTTTTTATCTTGATATTCTTTCTTATGATTTCGTCAACATTTTTTTTTTCATTTTTTGTTTTTATATTTATGTTGGCAAAGAGTGCCAATCGAACTTACTCAATGACACCACCATAAACGGATGTTATCAACTCCATCCCCAACATATCCTTGGCAACATATCCCCACTACTTCCCACTCTTTCTTTATTCTCACTTTTTTCCTTTTCTCACTCTTTTTGGTTTCAGGGGATCATTCTTACATTGTTCCCCTCTTCCCTTCTCCATTTTTTTTTCCCTTAAAAAAACCCCAAGGACCCTTGATATTTCTGGAAGACTCTTATCCAAAGCATTTTTCCCCTTATTCTCCCCACATTCTTTCAAAGAAAGGGGCTCCACTTCTTTCTTTAACACACACACACCCCTTTCGGCATTTTACATTCTTACAACAATGAGAGATTGAACTTCTTTGTTTTTTTCACTCCTCTTCCTGTTCATTCGCTTCAATTCTTTTATCAAAAGCTGCTCGAAGTTTGCTTGAATTCACCACCTCCAGATTATTGTCTTACGACACAACATACCAAGAAAAACTATGTACATCAACTCCTCCCCTGGAAATGATTGAACGTATCGATAATTTTCCCGAGATCTGAATTCAAACATTATACCTTCTAGCTCCTGGTTTCCTTTTTTTTCAAAACCCCCAAAGAAAGGAGGAGAACAATTATTCCACCCCCCAAAAAAAACAATCGTCTTGAATGTTAGATTTTTTTCTCGACAAAGATGGGCAGCAAGGTTTCGACTCTTGAAACCTATAAGATTGATTTCTCCTCCTGTTCATTTTTTTCTTCCCTCCCTCAACACTTTTTTCTGTTTCTTCCTTTGAGGGAACCCCCTCTTTGACCTCCTTGGAAAAGTCATATCCTCTTGGTCTTGAACATGGAATACAAATGCTTATCAATTCCATCAGCCCTACTTCCCCCCCTCCCCTCCAAATAATATTCAGATTTGAAACACACTAGCTCTCCACTCAGAAAACCCTCCATGTCTGACTACTTTTTTCCCAAAGAAAACCACATGATACTTCACTCCTGCCTTTTGTCCCTCTCTATTATCTCCTCGACAACTATTAAGAATAAATCGAATTTGGCATTTAAAAAAAAAAAAAAAATCAAAGTAAAGTAAAGTGTGAGACATCGGCCACTGAACAATAAAAAGTGAAAAAAAAAGAAAAAGAAAACAGAAAACAATAATGAATCCTCAGCGAAACAACATTTAAAACTATCTTTCGTCCTTTCTTTCTTTTTCCCCAAAATTGTTTTGCCTGCCATCAAAATCCTGTCAATTCTAGGATACCTTTCTTTTCGTACAAAGGTATTTTTTTTTTTTTGCTTGTTTCTCTTCCCTCCTTTCCCCCCCCCCCGTTTTAAAAAAACACCGATCGTCAGTGGAACAAGATTTCGAACAAGGAGACTTCTATACAAACTTTATAAACCGAAACACAGTAAGCGAGAAAAACAGCAAGGAATTAAACAAAACGAAACAGGAAGGAGCCCCCAGACATCATTTTTGATCTTCCACCACTTTCAATTTAAACCTGCTCCGAGCTGTTCGCACCGGACGACAGTCCCCGCCCAAACACCGGATTGGAATGTTCCCCATTCTCATTGATCGATGCGTCCGACGACCCTCCACCTTTTCCTTGCCCCCCTTCCACATCTTGCTCAGAGGTGGCTCCAGAAGTCGGACTCGACGAAAAAGGAGCAGACAATGCATGGCCCAACTCATCCTCTGGGGAAGACCTCCTGGTTCTCCTTCTGCACAAAAGGACACACACCAAACAGAGGCACAAACCCACTACCAAAGCAATGACCACCCACACGGTCCACATAGGAAATCCGGCCCCTCGAGTCGTTCCTTCCTCCTTGTTGTTCGTGCTGAACCCGACCACTGCAGGAGCTGATAAAAAGCCATCGCTCAACGATTCTGATTCCCCGACGACAGGAGCCGCCGACATGAATCCGATCTCATTGCTGGTTTCTGGGGATTCGGCGGGTGCTGCTGCTTGCTCTTCGACAGTTTCTTTGACAGCAGTTTCCTTCTCCTCAGAAGCAGCTTCCTTTGGTTCAGGTGCAGCTTTTTTCTCTTCTGGAGCAGCCTCTTTTGGTTCATCCTTAGTTTCAGGCTTTTCCTCCCCCTCGTTATCTTTCTTTTCAGCTTTTTTGGGGTCCGGTTTCTTTTCCTTCTCTGTCACTTTTGGCTCCGTCTCATCCACTTTTTCTTCTTCTGGTTCTTTTTTCTGTTGAGCAGGTTTGGACTGCTTCTCCGGCTCTGGTTTTTCAGGCTCCTTCTTCCCTTCGGTCGGTTTGGACTCCTTCTCGTCCTTCGCTGGAGGTTTCTTGTCTTGTGGCTTTTCGTCTTTTTTGGGGGTATCCTCCTTCACCTTTTTCCAAGGAAAAAAAAAAGAGAAAATCCACCTCATTGGGAACACACCAGTCAACCCACATTGGTTACTAATGCAGTTGGCTGGCCACACATGAAGCATCCAACCGTAACCTCACACCCATTCGAAATCACAAAAAAAACTAAAGATTCTCTTGAAGAAAATCTAAAAAAAAAATTATAACCCAAAATTGTTTGAGGTGATTTACACCAGTACATTTACTAACTACAATTACAATTACAATGTTCTTTTTTTGTTAAATGATCGACATTTTGAATTGCCTTGAATTACCAACATTGACATTTTTGGAAAAACATTATTGATAAACTAACCAACATTAGTAATTTTGGTATATCACTGTCACAAGAAAAAAAAATCAATCAAATAAAAAAATTACTCTAACTACTAAAAAATTCATCTTCTTTTCTCATTTCCAGCACCTCCTCTGTTACAATGATCGTATCCGGAGACAAGGAAGAATCTTCTGGGTCGACCGTTCTGGACGGTTTAGTCACATCAGTGGCCTCCTCGATCTCCACCTTCAACCCATCGTCCAAAAGCTTTTTGATCTCTTCCCGTTTCGCTGGAGACAAATCCCTTCCTTCGATTCCAATCACATCGATCGGCCGCCGTTTCTTGGCATCTCTCAGATTTTTATTGGCACCGCTTTCCAGCAGCAGTTGTGTTGCTCGTTTGTGGCCTAGCGCCGAAGCAGCGTGGAGGGGAGTCCAGTTGGTCGAGGAATAGGTGGGGTCAACCTCAGCACCACCCTCGAGAAGCTCCTCCATACATCCCACACAGTTCTTGATTGTCGCCACATACAGGGGTGTGGATCCATCGTCAGCTTCCCTGCATGTGAAAACAGGGAAGAGTGTGTTTTAGCGAAACTGATACGAGAAAATGCACCCCCCTAAAACTCAATTTTAATGAAAATTTTTCTTGAGAGAGTCCACACACCTTAAAACTCAATTCTAATTAAATGATTCTCGTGAAGAAGTTGGATCATATTGTACCTATCAACATCTGCTTTCGCCTCGACAAGAAGCGCAGTGGTTTCCGGGTCAGACATGTACGCAGCGATCCACAACACCGTCTGTTGCGATCCGGGCTTCAACGTGTTAGGATTCGCGCCGCCGTCCAACAACAGTTTACAGATTTCCACGTGGTTTTCCTTGTTTTGTTTGTTGTACTGAACCGCGATCAACAGTGGGGAAGATCCTTTCTTCGACGCTGCGTCCGCATCCGCCCCAGCATCGACGAGCAACCGAACGACCTCCACGTGACCTTCTTGGGTTGCCATCAGCAGGGCGGTCGCTCCGGATTTGCTGGTGGAAGTGGGTTCAGCGCCCGCATCCAAAAGCTGCTTCACGAGTTTGCCGTTTCCACGATACGACGCCCACCACAGTGCAGATAAGCCTGCAACGTCATAACCAACCTCACTCTCCCAAGCACCTTTGTAAAACTCCTCAAATCGGAAAGCCCTGTGGTTATTTTCACCCGGACCCGATTGATTGAGCGGCTGAGGAAAACTACCTGTGTTGCTCTCTTGCTTGACGTCTGCCTCCGCCTTGATCAATATTTCGCCCACCTTCTGGTGGTTTCCGCGAGCAGCGACCACAAGCGGGCTGTAGCCGGATTCGATCGTTCCATTCACGTCCGCACCCAAATCGATCAGCTGTCTAACAAGCTCGTCCAATCCAGCGAACGCCGCCAACACCAACGGCGTGTTTCCGCTCGTCCCCACTTTCGCATTCACATCGACACCGCTGTCGATGAGCAGCTTCAGCTCCGACTCGATACTGGCAAATTCCTGACCCATCCGAAAAAACAGGATCAGAAAATGGCGACCGGCGTGGAAACATGACGACTGTCGTGACGCTTTTTTGCTACCTGCTTTTGCCGAGCCCGGTCCTCTGCCGTCTGCAGCAAATTCCTAGTGGACACCACTCTTGAATTTTTCCTTCGCAAACCATTCTCCTGCACCCCTGCATCGCTCATCAAACCTCTTGTCAAGCTAGCTTTCTAAACAATGCCGCAAAAAATGCGCAATATCCCGAATCGCAGGGTTTACGTTTCACGTCCAAAACCCAAGAAGATAAAGGATCGCAATCACACGAAGGCACAAAAGACAAAACGGCCGGAGCGGACCAAACCCAACCCCCAACCCCCCGCACCAACTGGACGATCGATCGACCAGCTTTACACCCACTTCTCGCAGTCGAAAATTAACCACCAAGGAACACAACACTCGATCTACCTTTCAAATTTCTCTCCGCTTGGACACCAACCCTCCATGTTGCAGTCGCCGCGAGCAGGACTAGCACAGCGAACACTGGGGACGCTCGACGATGGCACCCCAACATTTTGTACACTCTTTGCCCACCAGCGCTGCCAGCAGTAAATGAATCAACGTTCAGCTTCTAGCTCCTCAGGGAGTCCCTGTGCAGCCCGTCGCGCAATCAGCCAAAATCGCGTATCAGCACCGTCTCGCACAGCACAAACTGTGGAGGTTTTCTGTCCTCGACGAACACCCAAACGCTCCATCTACCTTGGAATCCAACTGATTTTCTCCCCCATCATGTCTTTCTTCGGTTCGATCCAGTTCGACGTCCGTAACTATCGCTTCAGGAACGGCCCTAACCTCGGACCGCTTTGTCGCACCCGTTGGAGCTTCAGGGGTGAAGTTGAGTGTGAGTTTGTCTCTAAACGTCTGCAACACACAGGAGGAGTGTAAAACACCACAAACATGGTGGTTTTGTTTGCTCCAGCCTCCAAACACCAGAAAACTTCTGATGAAACCTCTCCAAAACTCCGAGTTATGAGTCATGCTTAAGCCAGCGAAAGTACTGTTAATCTAGACGTCTCTCAGTATCTTTTGTTGTACAAATATACACCCTCAATCGTATTTAGTGTGGGTCTTTTAATAGTGTTACCTCAGTAATAGTGCAGGCCACACTAATTCATGGAAAACCGAAACGTTAACTAGAAGTGTAGATTTCGGAAATAGTGTGGCCCACACTGTTTTCTGTTTTCTAAAATTTCTGCCGTACACGGAAATAGTGTAGGCTACACTAAATACGATGAAGGGTGTAGTTACTCCCCTTCCAAACCGAGAAATGTCACCAATCAAGATAAAAATAATTTTTTTCTTGTTGTCTGACATCGAAGCGCATGTGCACGACATCTGTGATGTGTACGAAACCTATCGAAATGTGTACGAAATGTTTTGGAAACTACGCGACACGTCGATCAGTTACTGTGGAGGCACCGCTTTTCGTTTTTGTTTTAGTTTGAAGTTATCTCAAGAGTCGGGCACCAGTTATTGTATCGCTATGGAAGCAACTGTCGTTTGCGTGGATAACAGCGAGTGGACGCGTAACGGTGACTACATCCCAGATCGTTTCCAGGCTCAAGCGGATGCTGTGAATCTATTGGCTGGGGCCAAGACTCAAGCCAATGCCGAAAGCGCTGTGGGAGTTCTGACAATGGCGGGTCGAGCGCCCAGGATGCTGGTCACTCCCACTCCCGACTTGAGCAGAGTTTTAAACTGCATGGCTCAGATTTCGGTGGAAGGGGAAGCTGTGAATTTTTCTGCCAGCGTCCAGATTGCCCAGTTGGCGTTGAAGCATAGACCCAACAAAAATCAGAGACAAAGAATCGTTATTTTCGCTGGGAGTCCTCTCACTGAAGACAAGGTAAAGAAGGGTTCTCTCTGGTGAAACTCCTGATGCTAGCTGCCAAAAAAACTGTTGAGAAGATTTATTGGACCCTACTTGGAGAGGGAGATCTTGTGGCTTTGGGGGTTTGTAGTGGTTGGAACTCCTTTAAGCTCTGTTAGAAGCAGCGGGAAGCATTTTTTGGACATATTTAGTCTAAATGTATAAGCAGGTTGGTCCCTAAATTGTGGTTAGGTTGAAATCTGACCACTACTCATTGATGTCATCATGGAGTGAGCATTTTTTTTCTCCCACAAATGGTGCCAAGAGAAGGACTTGATACACTGTTTCAATTTTTTCCAATTCCTATTTCAGACTAAAGCAACTCCCTGAATCATGCGACTCCATTCGTTGATTTTTTGTTTTCTTTTTTCCCCTCGTTTTTGTCCATACAGGACCACTTGGTGAAAACCGCCAAAAAACTGAAGAAAAACAACGTTGCGGTGGATATCGTCAGCTTTGGCTGCGACGAGGAGAACAACGCAAAATTGCAAGCTTTCCATAACGCTGTCCAGAGCTCCGACAATTCTCACTACGTCGTGGTGCCCACCAGCGTGGTCCTGTCAGACCATCTCATCGAAACCCCCGTCTTCCAAGGAGAAGGGGCTGCCTTTGGGGGAGCCGGACCATCGGCCGATGGCGAAAGCTTCGAATTTGGTGTTGATCCAAATTTGGATCCAGAGCTTGCTTTGGCTCTCAGGTAGGCACTTTTTTTTGGTTTTAATTCAACAAATATATTCTAACAATAGTTTGGCCATACCCGATATGACCTGGGTTATCTCGATGGGCTCTCCATTGATGAGAACCCTAAACCCTAAAAAAACCCATGCTTACAGATGTGAGGCGGAAGCTAGAAATGTGTGGGTGCATGTGTTGTGTAAGGCATATCTAAGTATTGGAATGTCTTGAACAAGGGTGAACCATCGTTTAGGGAGCAAATATGTGTTTTGTTTTCACTTTGTTGGCTTAAGAGATGTTCAGCTTGGCTTTTCAACCCACTTTGAGAAACATCCGGGTTGCAGATTTGTGCTGGGTGAATGATTGTATGTAGGAATGAATGTAGTGGTATGAGGTGTCAATTTTGCCTTCCAGACAGGGGGTTCATAGAATGCCAACAAAGGTTATGTTATGATATAGGGTGTCTATGGAAGAGGAGCGAGCCAGGCAAAACAGGGCAGCAGAAGAGGCCACAGCAAAGACAGGTGGGGGAGAAGGCTCTGGTGCTGAGGCTGCCAAAGAGAGTGGGGCAAAAGATGGAGAGAAAGCCACCGGAGATGATATGGACGAGGATGACCCCGAACTCCTGCAGAAGGCACTCGCCATTTCAATGCAGGTATGTCTTACTTTTCTTAATGGGGAACGGTGGGTTTGGTGGGGGTTTTTTTGAGGGGAGGGGCACTGCTTTTCTGGGGGAAAGAAAAAGCAAATGGTGGGAAGCTGTTGCTAGCCCAGTTGGGCTTGGACATCACGGAGATGTTGATTTTTTTTTTCAAGTGGCAAAAAAATCAAAATCTTGGATTGAACTCAATGGGAGTGTGTCGCTCAGGCTATGGGGGGTGAGGGAGCTTCCACCGCTCAAGGCAGTGGAGAGGGTGATGTGACCATGGTGGATGACCCAGATTTGGCCTTAGCTCTCCAAATGTCCATGCAAGATGCTGAAGAATCTGGCAAAGGGGGCATCGATCAAGTATGTGGGGTAGACATGATGGGAAATAGTGGGGCATCTCGTTTGAATTTGATTGAGTGCAGCTGTTATTTGTTGTTGTGAGAAGATTTCGCACCGAACAAACCCTTGTACCAGGAATGCCACCTATTTTTTCATTGAAATAGATTTCAGGGGAAGACGATCAGAAACAAAGGGGTGGGGTGGACAGGTGCTGGGAGCGTTTTTGTTTCATCGAAGATAGCGAAATTTGTTCATTTTTGACATTTTTTTGTGAAATTTTGCTTGTTGCAGGTGGTGAAAGATGGGGACTATGTAAACCAAGTGCTGTCTGGTCTGCCTGGTGTCAATCCAGACGACCCAATGGTGAAGAATGCCGTCGCAAATCTGCAAGGGAAAAAGGACGATGAAAAAGACGACAGCAAAAAAGACGGAAAAGACAAAAAGGATGGATAGATATCGAATCGCATGGGGGAAAAGAAAAGGAAGTTTATGTACAGCCGTGAATGGCTGTGTTGGCTTCGTGCTGTTGGGTTTCAGGGACTCCTGGAGGTCGGGTTTCCTGAGTGGGGTAATGGACTTGGGCTGATTTGTAGAATTATGGTGGGCTTTTGGCGGGGGAAGCGTGTGGGGTCTTTTTTTCTGTTAAAAAAAAACTGAACCCGAAACAGACCAAAAAACCCTTTGTGTGCGACCTTCTGGCCAAGAAAAGCGAATTATCTTTTGGGCGAGGTGGAGTGGGTGTAAGCAAGAGAACTGGAATGTAACTGGGGATGGAATGATATCAACAGAAAATCAGTGGACAAGCCTCCCCCCCCCCCCAAAAAAAAGTAGAAATACGACAGTGTGTCGCGCTCGCACGGAACCACCAAATACATGAGTATCTTTGTGGGGTGTCCCCTTAGCTCACATACGCCCTTTTAATTCTGTCGCTCCTTTTTTTTCAGCTTCTCAGCTTCACGAAGCACTGATTCTCCTTATTCCACCCCACCTTGCTGCGAGCGATCCTGAAAAAGGAAGGCTGAGGGTTCGGTTGGTCCAGGAGAAGCGCACGACAAAAGTCGTCGCCAAGGACGTCGCTGAGACGTCGAAGCCGCTGGTGATCAAAACTGATCGAAAAATAGAAATCCTTTCGTGGGACGAGCAAAGGGCGTGGGGTGCAGGGGCGGGTCGAAATAAAAAAAATGACAGAGTCAAATCAACAAGAGCATCAGGGGGAAAAAGATGAAGGAAACTTGACAAGAGTCGAAGTGGTGGACAGCCACATGACCAGTGAATTTGAACAGAGCGCTTTGGAAATTTGTATGGAGGCGGTGGGGAAATACAAGCATCTGAAGGATATTGCTTTCCATGTGAAGCACTCTTATGACAAGAAGTATCCTGGGAGTGGGAAAGCCACGGAGGGGGTGTACCACTGCATCGTGGGGAAAAACTTTGCAAGTAAGGCAAAAAAAAATTGGAAGGGGTTATTTGCTCCTCACAGCTCCTGATTTCGTGCCTTTGTTCTCCCCCCAAAAAACTCTTGTCATTTTCTGAGAGATTGCATGACACATTCATGCTTCAATTTGCTTTTGTCCAAAATCTGGAGTAAAAATGATTGTTTCTGAAAAATACTACTTCATCTTGGCACTTTTTTTTGGGGGGGGGGATAAGTATATTTGTGCATTTGGTCATTTTTCCCAAGATATGCATGGAATTCCTTGAATCCAAAAAGCACCTGGAACGTTAATTTTAACATGAAGACAAATATATATATATATATGTGTGTGTGTGTGTGTGTGTGTGTGTGTGTGTGCCTTCAATATTCGGTGTTGCTTTTCCAGGTGCTATCAGTCATGAAACCCGGCAATACATTAGGATGAAAATCGGAATCCTGCATGTCATACTGTGGAAATCTAAGGACTCACCATTCCACTTCAATGAGACATAGGGGACCAAAAAAAAGCACACACGCACGCCGGGCTGATTTTTTTTTTTTTCCGAATTTATACCTTAAAATTCTGCAAAACACCACCAAGGTAGCAACAACACCTCACTGTAACAAAAAAAAACTGGCTCCAAAAAGGAATGTTTGTGTGGAGACCAGGAGTCTAAAAACTCAATCATTTTCTCTAAACTTGAAGTTGAGAATTGAAAACTGGAAATACTTCTTGTTCTTCTACCTCTTTTTTTCTCAGAAAAATGCAAATCAGTCCACAAAATGATCTCTCAAAAATGGATCAAGGATGCAACTGAAGAAGCAATCAAATGTTAAAAACTTGTCCAAAAAAAAAAAAAAAAAGCAATCACCTCACCCCACAGGTGAGCTACTAAGACTTTGAATTAAATCTCGTCTGCTAGGATTTTATGGTCAATGCAACCAACTACAACCCAAGCTTCAGAATTATTAATGAAATCTCCACTTTTACCCACAAAAACCGGATGGCTCAGAACCGGCGGGGAAAAGCGCACAAAATAAAATAAGCTAAAACAAACAACACAACTTCAAAGTGTAGGCCATTTGGTCATATCCCAGAACCCCTTTCCTTCCAAATCTACATTTCCCCCTGAAACCACCAAGCAAATTCTGGAGCAACACGCATAGGCCGGATTCGACTTGAACTCTCTCGACAAGACAGCAGCCAGGCTCACCGCTCCACTTGGCTCCACTGCAACCTAATGTACAAATGTAAAACGTAATTTCACACAAATGATGTCTGACTGAACCAGCCGATGGGACAGAGCTGATTCCCACGATACTCCTACATATCTCACAGGAATTGATTAGAAAAAGACAGCTGGGATTCACCCCTTTGCCTAATTTGAAAAGACGAAACAAAACCGAGAGGAGAATGGCCGCATATCACCTTGAGTTTTTCATAGCACAATTGAACTGCATGCAGAATTTCCTCCTCGCTGACTGTCACAACCCCATCCACCAGATCCCTGATGATTGGCCAGGTCAAATCTCCAGGTTTGCCTGATGTAATACAAAACAAAGCACTCTAAATCGATTAGGATGGAGCCTTAACCTCAAATCGTGGATGCGTTCCATTAAAGGGTTTACGGACTTCATTCCCTTACCCATTAAGCCGTCGGCTGCTGTTTTGGGAAAAGGGCAATCGACCAATTCGCCTGCTTGCATGCTCTTGGCCAGATCAGCAGCATTGTTCGTCCCCGTTGGCTCAGCTGCTATGACTTTGATGTCGGGATGGATCGATTTTATGGCAATCAGAACTCCTGCTAACAAACCCCCTCCAGACACTGGCACCACCACAGCATCCACCCCGCTGGGAATCTAAAGAAACCATCCATCCCAAAAGAAGAAAAAATAATGAATGCAAGAAAGAAAAAAAACGGGGGTGGTGGGGGGGGGGGGCGGTTTTATGTTGAGCAGCGAACTACAAACTTGAATTTGACGTTATTGTTTTATCGTATGGTGTGGTGCCATCCCCGGCAAGGTTTGCATAAGGATTCCAGGCTTGTTCCAACAGATCTTAATTAGAAGAAGGAAATGCGTTTCTGACCTGATCCAATATCTCCAGCCCAATGGTGCCTTGTACGCTCATGACCGGCCCGAAATTGTATGAGGAAATCATATTGGCTTGCGTTTCACGCCGAACTTTTTCGCATGTTGCGGCTCGAGATTCCATGGAGCGATCGGCATAAGTCACCAGCCCTGAAGAGCACACACACACACACCACGCACCGATTTTCGATCCTTTTTTCATCTTCAGTTTTATTCTGTTTTTGATTCTCATACCCAAAGAATATGCCCACTGCTCAAAAGTGTCGGGAAGAGAGTCACAAGCTTAAAACCACCTGTTAGATTTTTTTTCTTTCTATTTATCGGGGTCTTCGGCTTTCCCCCACAGCATGGCCTCATATGATATCCCCACTTCTGAACGGAAATAGTCCATCCCTCATCAGTAAAACCACACAAGAAATTCGCTCATCTGAAAGTCGACAAATGAGCTAGAGATGGTACCTCCATGAGATTTGATCGCATGGACTTTGAATCTTGGAGTGCTTTTGGGGACGATCACAAATGCCGGAATCCTTCGAAGTTTTGCAGCCAAAGCAAGAGCACCCCCATGGTTGCCAGAACTGCAAAATAAAGAACATTTTGTTCAATTTCGAAACGCATCTTTTTTTTGGAGGCCAAAAAAAGATTGAGCAGAGGAAACATCAAATTTGTGTACCTGTGAGTTATGACTCCATTGGCAGCATCCTCATCGGAAAGAGAAAACACAGCATTGCAGGCTCCACGAAATTTGAACGCCCCCCTTCATTATTAACATTCGGTGTCAATTCGTGTTGGCAAGATGAAATAAATATGTATGTACTGTCCAATTGGTGTTTGTTTTACAGAAATGTTCATACAGACCCAAATCTGCCCGCGACTCTTCGCTTTCACATGTATGTACTGTATGTACGTATAGTTCGAGAGCTCAATCCGCAGTTTGGCTTTTCCGCTCGTGTCGAGACGTACCCTATTTGAAAAGTTTACTTGGTGGCGTTAGTCACCGTTATTATCAGTTAAACAGTTCGTATGGGTGGGTGTTTTGGTTGACTATTGCTGGCACCTGTCCAGTTAGTATTTAGAGAGCAGATGCAATTGAGCATTTGTATTTTCTTCTTTCGTCGTCTCTGAAAGACCACCTTGCCCAGAAGTCGGGCGCACCCCTTCGGGGAGTATTCTGCATGGACAGAATTTCCGCAGACCTTGTCGAACTTTGTCTTCGTCTCACTGGTGAACGCCCCACGCGTCCAGTGCAAACCTATTTTTTGGAAAACCCTGCGCACATTGCGCACGTTGCTGGTCGGAACCCTGTACCTCGTCCAGTGGGCGTGGAGTTCGGACGTTGGTTCGACATCACCGACACCACACCAGGAGCTCGTTTGGCGTCGCAATTGAAGGACGCCCCAGGCTTCCTCCAGGAATATATTTCGTGGGCACCCACTGTATCTCTGCTGTTCGACTGGACAGCCAGGTTCGCCTCGCTGGTTGCGCATGACAACACGCACCCCAGTCTCAAGGAAGCCCTCTATCCTTTCCTCGCTGCTCTCTACCAAATCATTGAGTTGCAAACAACCCTGGTCAAAGTGCGTCAAACCCAAGCACAATACGCCAACACAGCTCACGCAGGCTACTGGAAAGTCTTGCAGACGAACCTCAGGCTCCAACACCACCTGGGCGAATTCGACAGCGCCCTCTCCAGGGAAACGTTTGACAAACTCAAAAAGGACCTCCTGGCTCAGCAACTCAAGCAGCTCGCCAAGGACGCCAACAAGTCGGGAAATCAGCGCGGCTCAGGAAACGGAAACAGAGGCTACCAGGGTCAAAACAGTCAACAGGGTCAACAGGGTCAACAGTCGGGTCAGTCGTCGAAGCGCGGGCCCAAGACCGAATAGTCCGTCAGAATGGCTCCAGACTCGCCCAAACGCACTCTACCACAGGGTGCGCGCGTCGTTGGCGACTTGGAGGCGCATCAACGCGCCACGCAAGGTCATGAATTGGATTTCCCGAGGTATTCGACTCCCATGGGTCAACCGCCCGCCACCTCCCTTTTTTCATGGGGCCTTTCGGGTCCCAGAGGAGAAGGCGACCGCGTGGAAAGCATCGATCCAGGACTACCTACAGAAGGGCGCGATCAAGGAAATCCCTTTCTCGGAAGCGACTCACCTTTCTCGTTGTTTCCTCGTCCCCAAACAGAATTCGACGGCGTGGCGGCTGATCGTGGATTTGCGTCACGTCAACTCATACATCGAGAAGCGGCCGATCAAGTACGACTCCCTGCGTCAATTTTCTCATCAACTCAAACGCGGGATGTACCTCCTCCAGTTCGACCTCCAGGATGCGTACCATATACTACACATCCAACCCCAGGACGCCAAGGTACTGCAGTTTTCGGCGATCATGCCCAACGAGTCACAACCTCGGGCCTATCAATGCATCGCCCTCCCGTTTGGGCTATCAGTCAGCCCTTACTACTACGTGACTACTATGAAACCCGTCACGAGGTTCCTACGCAGCCCCCAGGAAGCTACGAGTCACACGATTCCGGCCTCTTTCCTTGGAGCCCTACACCAAGAAAACGCCCTACACGATTTCTGGAGATGGAACCCTACCACGGCACAGATCCCCTACATAGACGATTTTCTGGTGGCGCAAGAGCGATTCAAGGATCTCCAACGCTGGGGATCCCTCGCTCGTCGGATTTTGGATCTCCTTGGATTGAAGGTACAGGAGGCCAAGAGCGACTGGACCCCCAGGCAACAGCGCGAGCACCTCGGGATCGTGATCGATACCCAACGTGGACTTTTTTTGGTTCCTCCTCGTCAGTGGGAGAAGATTCTCTGTTTGGGTCGCGAGCTCCTCAATATGCATCGAGAGGGCCGCAAGATCCCAATACGCATGGTGGCGCGCTTTTGTGGAAAATGTCAGTCCCTGTCACTGGCTATTCCTCACACTCCAGTTTTTCTAATCCCACTGCACCAACTGATCGCCCACAAGAAATCATGGTCGGATCGCATGCGTTTGGATGGGGACTCGGTGGAGGCGCTGAAGCTGTGGATCACTTTACCTCGTCGGTGGCGCAGCAGAGTTTGGTACCCGGATTTATGTCCTCTGATGGGGGATCTCGCGACAGACGCGTCCAATATTGGCTGGGGAGCGACCCTCACGCTCACACATCCTCAGGCGCAGCGGATTCACTCTTCGGCTATGGCACAGAGCTCGGACAGGATGTTTATCGCCCGGGGATTTTGGGATTGCCAGGACCAACTCCTCCACATCAACGTGAAGGAGTTCAAGGCTTTGCGACTCGCCCTCAAGGCTTTCGCTCAGCTCAATCTATTTCCGGTGACGCACCCCACAGAGCACAACCAATTTATCCGTTTACTGACCACAGTGGATTCCACAGTTGTTTACCACCTCCTCCGCCGAGGTCACACATTGGCCCCTGCGCTGAAGCGCGAACTACAGTCGGTTGTTTGGATGGCTCACTCTCTCGGAATCCTTCTCCAACCAGTTTGGATCCCGTCCCACGAGAATGTCCTCCCGGACCGCCTATCCCGCGATCTGCTGGGGCCCCCGATGCTGACATCGCAAGAGAAGTTGCATCCATCCCTCTTTCAACAGGCGCAACGCCAACTGGGGATGATCACAACAATCGACAGATTTGCGTCCTACCTCAACACGCAGCTCCCACGTTTCAACAGTTTGGAGATCGAACCCTACACGGAAGGAGTGGACGCCTTTCTACAGACGAACTGGCGGTCGGAGATCAACTGGATGAACCCGCCTTGGAGTGCCCTCCCCAAGCTGATAGGATTTCTCAGCCGCGACAAGCTGATCCGGGGATTGCTGGTCACACCATTTTGGCCCCACTCGACCTGGTTCCGTATGCTGAGCAACATGGCAGTCAAGCGATGGATGATCAAGGCACGTCGGGTCCAGTTTGTGCCCCCTCGTCAATCTCCATCCCAGTGGGATCTGATCGTCTGGGCAGTCGGACGACCTCTGAAGCCACGGAACTAAGTGACGACACCTACTCAGCGGAAGAGGCTCTCTGGTTGCAGACATCTGTGATGGATTCGTCTGCCAATCCCATGGACATCTGTCGGAAATTCGCTAAGTTCCGCATATTTTGCGCGGACACACGTCGCCAGGCTTTCCCTGCATCCAAGGCTGCGATCTACATGTACCTGAGACATTTGAGAGAATCGGGGATCAAGAGCTCGTCGGGTCGCACATACCTCTCGGCCATCTCGACATATCACCAGATCCATGGCCTCCACAATTTTTCCGCCCATGACGCTCTCACCAAGAGACTGTTTCGTGCTTGGGAGAATAACACCCCGGTGGACGCTTTCTCCCCACAGGAGAGAGACGTTCCGGTTCCAGTGTTTTGGGCTATTTTGGATGTGGGAATCACCTCGTCGGAGTTGAAGATTATACGCGCGGCAGTTGAGACATGCCTCGCCTATGTATTTTTCTCGCGAAGCTCGTCGCATCACAAGATGCTCGTGGGGGATCTGCGGTGGGATCGGACCAATATTTCGTTTCAGGAACGACATTTCAAAGGAAAGACGGCACAGACACAACGGATGAGGCAACGAACATTTGATGCGCGTGGAGTTCCCAGTTTGATTACGCTGCTGGGTTTATATCGACAACACATGATTTCCGAATGGGGAGGCACCTGGCCTGATTCGGCGTCATTCTGGCAACTACCACAGGAAGCGCAACCTACAGCCGTGGGCATCTCGAAGATGTTCACTTTTCTCAAGGACTCGACACCATCCATTTGGCCCCCGGGTGACTGGCGGCACCACGATCTCCGCGCAGGAGGAGCTAGCAGCATGCTGGCATTGGGAATCGACGAGGATAAGGTGAAGTCGTGGGGAGGTTGGTCTCTCAGAAGCACGGCGTTTACTCGCTACATTAACCCCAGTCGCATTCCCACTGCGGGTGATTTTCGTTTGTTTGGCTGGTTACTCATGGGGGGACAGGATTTTATGGCTAGGCTGGGCCATTTATTTTCGTCAGTTCCGGATCCAGGGGTGTGATTTTCTCTTTTTTCATGTGAGGTCCAGTTCTCGGGTGTTGTATGCTGGGGATCTTGATTTTTTTTCGGGACAAACATGATTTTGGGATCTTTCAGTGACTCCGGTTTTTGATTATGGGCAATTGTATGCTCAAGTGGTTGCTCTCAGGGTTGGGAGTATCGATCTGTGTGTTTCGGATAATACTTGGTGGCGTTAGTCACCGTTATTATCAGTTAAACAGTTCGTATGGGTGGGTGTTTTGGTTGACTATTGCTGGCACCTGTCCAGTTAGTATTTAGAGAGCAGATGCAATTGAGCATTTGTATTTTCTTCCCCACCCTGGCCCACCCTGTTATGTGAACACGTGTTTTATTGTAAGAGATGAAAGTTGAATGGCAATTGTATGCTCAAGTGGTTGCTCTCAGGGTTGGGAGTATCGATCTGTGTGTTTCGGATAATCGCACTTGAAGAACAGCCGCCGATTAGAAATATCGTCTAAGGACGGACTGGTCAGCACCTGTAAGAAAAACAACGAATGAGGCCAGCAGATTCAGAAAGGAAACACCTTCTAAGGGCCTGTTCAGATTGAACGAACGAACGCGCAAAACCGCCCACGTGCGGCGACACGTCGGAAATTTTACGTGTTTTCGAACGAACGCGCAAACGAATCTGCATCCCGTTCGTTCGTGTTTTTTGAACGAACGAACGCGCAAATCTTACGTAATTTGGAACGAACGTGCAAACTCGCAGCCAAACCAAAACAGGGCCCCGTTCGCGCCGCCGCAGACGTTCGTCGCGTCTGAAAGAGCGTCAAGCGGCGGCAAGACCCATCCCGCGCGACCATCGCGAACTTTCGAGTTGACTCACTTGCTCGTTAATCACGAAAATGATCACACAACACCAAAATTAGCGTCATCACCCGTTCGTTCGTGTGGTGTCGTTATTCGATCTGAACACGAACGCGCGTTCGTTAGTTCGTTAGTAAGCGCGCGTTCATTCAATCTGAACAGCCCCTAAGGGCCTGTTCAGATTGAACGAACGAACGCGCAAAACCGCCCACGTGCGGCGACACGTCGGAAATTTTACGTGTTTTCGAACGAACGCGCAAACGAATCTGCATCCCGTTCGTTCGTGTTTTTTGAACGAACGAACGCGCAAATCTTACGTAATTTGGAACGAACGTGCAAACTCGCAGCCAAACCAAAACAGGGCCCCGTTCGCGCCGCCGCAGACGTTCGTCGCGTCTGAAAGAGCGTCAAGCGGCGGCAAGACCCATCCCGCGCGACCATCGCGAACTTTCGAGTTGACTCACTTGCTCGTTAATCACGAAAATGATCACACAACACCAAAATTAGCGTCATCACCCGTTCGTTCGTGTGGTGTCGTTATTCGATCTGAACACGAACGCGCGTTCGTTAGTTCGTTAGTAAGCGCGCGTTCATTCAATCTGAACAGCCCCTAAGGACGGACTGACTGATCAGCGAGGATAGCAGATTCAGAAAGGAAACACCGTCGAACTGGAGTTGGATTTGAGGGACCCTTACGGGAGTGACAATTGCATGTGAGGCGATCGTCTTTCTAGCTTTTTCGATAGCTTCCAAAGAGGTGGCGTAAGGGCTCATGGTGAGGCCGGAAAAAAAAAATCGCTTGGATTGAGCCAACTGTTGTTGAAACCACAGTATAAAAAACCACAGTTTTTACAGAGAGTCAAAGTTGTTCCCCACTCACTTCCTAAATACACAAACTTAAAACTCGACTAACATCCCTCAGCCAGGCGGCGCTTTGACTTGCGCGATCCACATGTCTCACTAAACAGCCCATTCGATCCCAATGGGTTTTACACTGTTGAGTTTCGAACACAGTCTCTTCCAACAGCCAAACGCATATAAAAAAATATATCGCCGAACACAAAGCTTACAATGTGCAAACGGTGGAGTCCATTCGTCTCTTTATCCCGGACTGTGACTGTATCTTCCAGCGCTGCTGAGATACAACAAGACACAAAAAGCACCTTAGCACCTCAGCACGATCAAACCACCGCGGCCAAGACCGCGTGGACACAACTATGAAAGATACGCTGCTAGTCAATCCAAATGGAACCAGGGTTGCCAGAAACGTATTTTACTTTAATACGTTGACAATATTATACGAGTATTATACGTTCAAGGTATTTAATACGAGAAAAATACGCCAAAAATACATGAATTTCAAATGTTGAAATAGAGACGAACAATGTCAAAAACCAGTTATAAAATAGACTCCACACAAAACCAAACACAAAAAAGGCGACGATACTTGATAACAGTTTGAGGTGGTACCAACAGTGTCTACACAACATCACCACCGACTTTTTCCAATGACCCAAGGCGTTGAAAAAAAGTCGCTCGCTCGAAAAAATCGACTTTTTTCAGCGCCTTGGGTCGCTCTGTCTCGATATCAAGGGATCACGTGATAGAATTCGCGTATTTAATCCGTATAATACGTTTGATAAAAATACGCGTATAAACGTATCAAACTCGAGTTTCATACGCGTATTTTGCAACCCTGAATGGAACGAACAGAATATCTTACACGAATCACTGGGTCCATTCATCCCCCATGGGATTGCACCAGCTTACTGGCGACACACCATAACTTCCCAAATCCATGGTGTTTCTGGTGCGCATGTAATTTTTGGTTTGGTTTTGGTTTGGTGCTGCTTGGAGAAAAGATTGGGGAAGAAGAGGGAGTGGGTGAACTGTAAAGGCTTTCGAGTGCGAATTCACTAGCAGTACAGGAAGAGGTGGTGGTTTGTTGCAGGACAGGCGGTACAGGGAAGAGGAAGGATAATTTGTTGTTGGGGAACGATACGATTAAGTTCTTGTAAGTCCTTTCCAGGCGTAGTCCCAGTATGTTTGTTTGTGTGTATCACCCAACTCGGAACCAAAACTCGGAACGATTGATTATTTGCAAATATTAGAATGAGGACAATGAGGACATTGTACTCATTTAAAGTGGCCTGGACATGAGTGAAATCTCTCTCACATGATCGGGCGTTACATTGAGTGAGAACACAGTGGCCGTTCATTCCACATCCCATGGGGTTTTCCTTGGCGGCGCTAACAATGGAGGAAAGTGTTGATTAGAAAACAAACTGAGATTGTGACGAATGCGGATTGTATGCTGCAAGAAGGTGCGATGTTCGCCTGTCCCTCTCTTGTCTCTTTTAGCTCCGCACGATGTCGTTCGCGCGTACTTTCAGTGGTCTCGGGCAACGACCCTGAAAATACATCAACGACACTTTGTTCGAGCTCCTTTTTTGCATCTCGCTTTTGAAAGGTGTGCTAGAGGGATGTTTTTTCACCATCAAACGGAAAATGGAGAACTCCGCTCATCGAAATACACCCAAATTTGGATGGTCATAGGACCATGCAATGCTGTGCTATACATAACGTTTGGGTGGCGATGCATACCTTTTGTGCTGCTCGGCTCCTCTCCTTGTTTCTCACTTTGACCTGGGCCTTCAAAAAGAACAATTGTCAGGACCGTGTATGACTGAAGTCGTCGCGATCTTTCAGCGATGTGAGGAAAAATTTCGAAACCATAAGTCTGGTGCAGTACCACTCAATCGCAAGTCCAGTGGGCCGGGTGTCGTTTTGTCTTCACGTTTCTTAGGCCTCTGAGCGGGTTTCTTCTTTTCAGGCGGAGCCTGTGGTTCAGGTGAGACAAGTCCGACAGATTCCCCAGCCTCCACAAGCGCTTGGACAAGCTCTTCTTTAACGGTAGCTGCAAAGGTATGTCAAGACATAGGTGTTGGTCGCTTACGTCTGTCCGTAGGGTTGTGATCGAGTGGTTTAAACGCCACTGATGTATTTTCGAAAACTGACCTGGGGCTTGTGTCGGCGGCGGGGCGACTGACTGATCACGAGGGGTTTCGTTGGAAGGAATTGATATCTCAGGCGCAGCAGCAACGATTTTGTTGTCGATGAGCGGAGACGGATCTTCGTTCCCTTTCATAAGGTCGAGTGCAATTTCCAGCAGGTCGACTGAAGAAACGAGCACGCTTTAAGTTGAAACGCGATGTGAGAAATTCTAGCTCCCATCAGTAGCACGAAGGTGAATTCTCATGTTTCACGAGTCGTAAAACACAACGGGAAAATCAGACCTTTTCCGATCTGATCATTGTCTTCTGATGTTGCGGAAAGAGTGGTGGAGGACTTCAGTCCATCACTGGAGGAGGAGGAAGATGAAGCCGCCCTGCGAGTCCCTGTACCAATCGAGCAAGATTAAACCTTCGTTGCCACTCCTTGACACAAAAAAAATATTTATTTGGCTGAAGTGTTCATTTGCCTACCTGAACTCCTTACCGCTCCTGCAATGGATGACGAGGAAATACCACCGATCTGAAAATCATCTCTGGATAGGCTTGATGAAGATCCTCCTGAACGATACAGAGACAGTCGTTGAAACAAGGATCCTTTCCTTGGTGCGGTTGCATTCCATTAAATTTGAGGTGGTGGTCAAACCTGTTAGTGTTTGCGCTTGGGACACACCGATCGAGGCCAATATTGCAAAAGTAAACATGAAATAAGGCATTTTGCGCAGCGGTGTAACTTCGTTCGGCACAGAGCCAAGTCAGAGATGGCTGGGGCGGAGTAAAACAGGCTTTTTTGGCTTAATAGGTTTGCCCAGCTTGCAAGTTTCGCAGGAGGATAGCTTTCAAGTAGTTGGCTGTCTTTGTAACGGCTCTTTACCAAGGCAAATCCGTTGCAAATATGGTTTTCATCGTTATTGAGAGGTGAACTGGCACAATTATATTTAATGTAAGTTAGAGATGCTGTGCATTCGACAGAATCAGTGCTGCAGAATAGAGAGGACGATCTACTGTGTGTCCTTGTTTTCACTCTGTTCGATACAGTGATTTTTTTAATTTGCGATTGAGAATGGCATGAATGGGGGGGAAAGCGAAATTGGAATTAGAAAGTACATGGATCGCACTCTCCGATTTGATCTTTATTGTTGTACAACAAAATAGTACATGTATTATTTCGAACAGAGTAAAAATTGAAAAAGCGTAGCGCTCTGGCCTCATCAAAAAGTTTTTTTAACCTTCACCGTTTGATTTTTTGTCCCTGATCCATTTTTTAAGGAGCGAAGTGCACGTGAAAAGCATGCGGAAAATGTTGAGAGGCCTAGCTTTGGCTGAGCACTGTTATTCGTCGAGCGTTGCGAACAATTGGAGCTCCTGGGTATGAGGACGATAATATAAATAATATATGTATTTATTGTTATTGTTATTGTTAGGATGATGACGTGCCCGTGAAGAGCTAATTGATTGAGACTTGAAACAGCCGCCCCACTTGGCAAGTGACAGTCATAGCGACCTACTCAAGTGTAAGAAGATTCCTTGGGGATGGATGGGTTGGCACCTTGTGCAACTTAACAGTCGCCTCGTACATGTTTGTGTGACTGACAAAAAAACAAAATGATAATCTTTACACATGAGTAAAGTTTCTGGGAACTTTAGGCTTGTTACAATGGACCGATAAACTTGCCTTCCACAAGGCAAGAAGCTACTTCAAGAATAAACAAAAAAAAAAGTCAAGTCAGACCCAGATGGCAATCCCCCCAAAACCATCTCTAACACCCCACAAGAGCTCTTGACCCTTAGCTGCTTTCATTCACAGCTTCTTTCCTTTGTCCATGTCAGTCCAGTTCACACATACAGCACTTTCGAAAAAATAAAAATAATAAAAATAGATAAGCAAGAGAGCTCAACTCTCAAACCCATCTGGAAAAGCAGAACGATATCCCATTTCGCCTGCCAAAGTATCGAGGAGCGTCCTGAGCTCCTGGTCGTCAAAGATTAACTTTCGAATTAAAGACTTGTCGAACTTTCCCTTGGTAACATGAATGTTTACTTTTTTCGCGAGACCTTCTTTCGGAATCGAGTGAATGTCAAAAGCACGGGCAACCTGCAAGAAAAAAAAAAGTTGAAATCGAGGTTGAAGGACTGAACTGGTGGTCACTCTCCATCCAAACTAAAAGCAAGCAAATAAAGAAATAGAAAAAAAAACCCAAGGCAGTGATTTTCTTAAGTAACTACTCTTAACAGCAAGCAAATGAATAGAAAAAAAAACTAAGACAGTGATTTTTTTAAGTAAATCGCTTTCCCAAGGTTTTGCATACACTTTGTGATGAACATAGCAAATCCCAGTTCAAAAATAATAAAAAAGAGAAACACCAAGGGGTTGATTTTCAAGTCTGATATGTATATAAAACACCGATGCCCTCTGGGAGATCAAATGAAAAAAAATCTTGTTTGTATGTAATTATATTTCTTTCCGTTAATGAAAAGAATGAACCTCACTTCAAGTAACTTCTGAAGTGGAGCTTTTTCTGTCAGACGGAGGCTTTCAAACACATTGCTCATTGTTCCTTGGAAATCCCTTTCGAAATCCTCGAAATGGATGTTCACCACGCCGGACCGATTTTTCGAATCCCTGTAGTTCCTGGCAGCTTGGAAAATCTGTGCACCGTTCACGAGAAATTCTGCCCTGATGCCGTCTATCAGACTCAATTCCTGTAGCACCTGCTTGCAAAAAAACACAGGGACAAAAAAAAAATCAAAATAAAAAAAACGAAAGGAACAAACTTGATTTTTTTCCAAATGTTTTCTGAAACGTTGCATGACAGTTGAATAAAAATTGTGTTTGCATGGATTTTCCAACCGAAGAAGAGAGACCTTGTAGTAGGGGACGCCTTTGAATTTTTCTGCCATCGGCTTGGGCAGCAGATGGGATTTGTCTTTCATCAGCCACATTTCAGAACCTTGAGCCACCAGGGAGGCTCCCGCTTCTCGATGGTACAGAAATCCAGAAATCAGCATCTCCAATGGATTTCTCACCACATGCACTATTCTGTATGTCTGCATGAACATCAATAAAAATCAATCATTATTACGTCATCAAACAAACAAAATTCCATGCGAAGATGCCGCCCGGCATCTGTTGCACAAAGTACAACAAAAAAAGTATTATGTCATCATTGTTTGAGCCCTACCAAGATTCCATCGATCGTCTGGTCAAAACCAGCTGTTTGCTTTCCACGGTCTAAAAAAATAAATAAAAATTAATTAAAGTATTTATTTAAATTAAAAAAAATGGATAAAATACCTGGTCGCCGTTGTCGACTGATTGACATGCAGGCAATCGACATGTTGCGTTAAATCGGTCGCATTTGTACTCTCCAGCACATTGCTCGTCAAACCCGTGCATGGACAGGCCAATCATTTCGGTGGCGTTTGAGGTATGCAAATATTTCATCGGATGCTCCAGTGTAGTGTTGCCCATTGTAACCACACGAAACACCTGTTTGCAACCCCAAAAAAAAAGAAAAAGAAAGAAAGAATAAATGAAAATAAGATAAAATCAAATAAACTAAAAATACATCCCTTTGCAAAACTATTGGCAAATCTCTTCCTCTGAAAATAAATTAACGAGGAAACATGATGATGTGCACATAATTTTCCAAAGGGATCAATTTTTTATTTTATTTTATTCTTTTTTTATTTCAGTTTGTTTTTTTGGGGGGGGGGGTCGAGTAAGCTGAAAAGTCAGCTTTTGGATAATAGAGACCCACTGCTCTTCAAATTTTCCAAATTTCATTCAAGAATTTTCGACCCCCTGTTATTTACTCATTCTGTGGTTTGCATGGTGTTTCATTTTTTTACCAGGAAAAACTTCACAGGAATTTTTCAAATTTCCTTTTAAAGGCTGGAAAAGATTTCCGAACCTTCATAAGGTCAACTCCAATCGTTGGGCACAGAGCAGTGAACATATCAGCAAACAAAACCGTCCCTGTTTTATGATGTGTAGTCACAAGGCCAATCAATGGGGGTAGCACTTTTGGCAAGGGATCCCCACCCCTGTAGCTTGAGCTGCTGGATTTCCATCAAAAAAAGAAAAGAAAAACCCCAAATGCACAACCTTCAATTTATTCTGGAATTTGAAGGAAGTTTCCCTTTGTGAAATCACTTTATGGGGACCTGGATGGGGTGCTCTTTTGCCCATACTGTTGATTGTTTTTTTACACTTTCAAACGAAAGCTGTACATTTTTCATTTTGCTTGCATGGAAACATATTTCCAGTGATCAAATCTGCTTTGGACATGCAAACCATGATGGCCTCCAAAAAAACAGGTTTCAAATACAATAAAATCTACCAAAAATACATAATTGTGCGTAACAGCGACAAGATTTGGCTTTTACTTTGCTAGGAAGACATTGTTCTATATAAATTAAATAAAAAAAGAGGGAAGAAAGGTCGGAAGATTTCTTGTTAACAACTCACTTTGCTTTTTGGATTTGCGTGTATGTCAACCTCCTGGTTAAACTTTCCGCATCCTTGGTGGGGGCTGAAAATCAAAGATCAAAAAAATACAAAAAAAGTCAGTGCATGTGTTGCTCAATAGAATTCAAGGACACAGTTACGCAATCTTTTTCTTTCTTTCTTTTTCTGGTTTTTTTTTGGGGGGGGGGAGGGATTATTAAATCTTTCTTTTTTTTCAAATGAATCATAATTAAAGTGTTTTTCACGGGCTAACTTTTGTTTTCAACAGAAATATTTTTGTTTTGACCAGAGTAGTAAGAATTAATTGTTCAGTCAGTCTCTTCAGATAAAGTCACCGCTGTGAAGCTTGAGAAGGCTATGTTCTTTGAACATGTGCGCTCCATTCTCCATCAAAAAGAAAGGTCCTTCCAAGGTTGGGGCTATCCAGACCACCGCCACCAAGACAGCAGCAAGCAGGCTGCAAATCTTCAGGCATTTGTGACCTCTGTAGCAACACCACAGTGAACTGTGGCGACGTTTTTTATTTACATTCACGCTTACTGGAAACAGCCGCAAGAAAAAAGTGATAAGTTAGGAGGGGGGAGTATGACTGCATTGCCAGTTGTTAAAATGTCCAAAGCATAAATAGCCGCAAGGAATTCATCAAAAGACTGGGATTGCAATCTCTCGATTCCATGCCAAGTTGGGGGCCCGTCTGCACCATGAACAGGTCAGACACAGCACCAGTAGACTTACATCGACAGCTCCATTCTTTCCTCCGAAGAGCCTTCCTGTGCAACGCCCCTGCATTCCGACAGACATTCAGAGATAATAAAGCATGGAATCATTCCATCAGATTTGAATCGCAGGGCAGCCGCCAGCTGGGCGGACGACAAGAGACCGCCAGACTCGAAGTTAGTTTTGAATTCGATGAAGTGACAATAAAAAATGCCTCGTCTGTTGTTTACGAACACAGCGCTGGACAAAAAGTAGGCCACGAAGGAGCGGTGCCCTTCCTCTCAGCCGAAAGCACTACGACACATGTGATCGCGAGTACTGGGGACGCCCTGGTGCGTTTCTTTGCTGGAATGCACGCCGGGTGCGCGAAAGCATTACCGTTTGCCTCTTTTTACTTCGGGTTTGTTGTTTTCCAAGCTTCCCCCCCTTTTCCGATTTTCATGGCTGGAGAGTCGCCCCTTTGTATCGTATTCGAGTAACTCGAAGAACGTTGGCTCCTGACGTGACACTAGAGCCCTAGTGAGGTAGAGCATGGGGAGGAACCAACATAGTTTCGACGTCCCGTCCCATCTTCACATCGATCTGTTGATGCATGGCGGCGCCGCCACTAATTTGGCCACTTAGTTTATTAAATATTATTTGGGGAAAAATACCCAGGGCAGCAGAGGTGATATAGTAATTTTTTAATTTTTTTTAACAAAAAAAGTGTCGTTTACATCTCAATGTTCGTCTTTAATCTCCTCTGGTGATACGTGTGCTTTGTTCGGAGTGTCGCACTGGCGTGCCCAGCCTTTCTAGTTGGTCAGGATAGTGGAGTAACTGGAGGGTGGGAACATTGACACTGGCGAGTGCAGTAGTTAGTTGATTGATTCGATGAGACTCATGTTGTTCATTATTGTTGTTGATGATTGCATTGGCGGGCTATGTAAAGCCCAGTTGACACTTTGACTGTAATCTATTGATTTCTGGTTGTATTGTGTTGTCCCCCGTTTCAACTGGTGAACCAAACAGGGATGAACAGATGAGCTCCCAACTGAACCAAAGAGAATATACAATCTGAGTTGAGAAGTGCTGTGAGTTATCCACCCTGGGATATTGAAAGGCAATTGTCTTCATTAGATTTGAAAGATGTATGAGAATTGGGCTGCTTGTCGCTCACCCTGTCGCATCTGCAAGAAATTTTGCATGATACACGACACATTCAACAAACAAACAAACAAACAAACATCAAATAACATTGTGAAGGACACGTTCAACATTTCTGTGAGAGAAGGCTCCAAATCGATTAAATCAATTCGAACCTTGATCCACTGTTTTGAGCTGCACAACTAATCAACAACCAAGACCCCCCCGAACAAAAATAAATTAAACGCGGTGCGTTTCATACTCGAAGAAGAATTGAGGACAGAGATAGGACTTGGGCCAAATTTTTGGTCCGACTCCGGTCCGGTCCGGTTACGGTCGGGTTACGGTCACCGTACTACGGCCGTAACTCCGTACCGTAACCGGAGTAATATGTTGTTTTTACGGTACGGAACAGGTACGGTATAACTACGGTAGGCCCTAAATCACCGTGAAGTAGCGTGGTTCAGTGCTAAAGCGTTAGGCTGCAGTCAGTAGGGTCGCGGGTTCGAATCCCCCTGGGTTCCTTTGGAATCGCGGGACCCTGCGGGGGTCACTTTCTACGGTTTACGGTTGTTACGGCCGTTACGGTCGTTACGGTCCGGTACGGAGCGGTACGGAGTGGTACGGTGCTACGGTTACGGCCGTAAAAGTACGATTTTCTGACGAAAATTGTACTCCGGTTACGGTCCGGTTACGGTGGTTACGGTCCGGTTACGGTGACCGTAACCGTAAAGTCCTATCTCTGATTGAGGATGGAATTCACCACGCAAGTGCGAAAAAGAAGGATGTTTTAAGGAAAGGAAAAGATGGATGAGGAATGCAGTCGTCAAATGATACATCAATGAATTTGAACACTATGCAGCAATCTTGAGGTGAGTTTTGTTTATGTACAGATCAACTTTCTGATTTTCCAAGGCATGTGTTAACTGTGCAGTTGGAAAACAAGTTGAACATTTTGGTGGTGGTTTCAAGTGCAACCTTCCAAGTAAGCGGCGGTGATTCTCCCCTTGGTCTCTAATCGTGCATGTATTTCTTTGCTATATTTCCAAAAACGAAAACGCTTTTTGTTTTGTTGGGTTAAAGCGATACTGGTTCCAATTTTGATCTACCCTTGTTGAACTTTTCGAACATGTTCGAAAACCGTTTTCTCTGGGGACTACAATAATTGCATATCCTGTCAACACATTATTGCATTCACCTTTTTTGCATTTTCTTCAAGCCCAACTACTAACAAAGAGTACGACTGACTCTTTGTTAGTAGCTGGGCTTGAAGAAAATATGGACCACCAGCGTTTTATTGTTTCACAGACTATTTGCGTGTTTGCTCCGTTGTTCTACTTGGAGCCTGTTTTATTCTTTTGTGCTGATATAAATGTGGATCTAGAATCATTGGCCAGGTTCCAATAAGGAGAAAGAGTTTGGGACTGGGATAAGATCAGGGAAGAGGTTTTGGATGAAACTCGTCGCGATAAGCGTGTCAACCATGGAAGTGTTGCAAGTTTCAACCAGTGTTAGCAAGGTAGAATCGAAAAATTGGAAAAAAAAGAATTTGGGAATGAGCACACTAAGAAATTAAGAAATTCTTCAAGCGCTTGATCTTTTGAACCTTATGAATGCATTCAAGATGGAGAGTCAGTCCAGTCAAAAACTGAGGGCCAGCTGTTGAGCGAACGGAAGTACACATAACTTATTTGGAATAGACACATCCCTCGGATATGACAAGGTGTTGGAATTTTGCGGTGTGTGTTTAAACGTAGTTACGTTTAAACACATTCTGTGATCTTTATTAAGATCACAGAATTTGCCAGGTTGAGGTATTCTCCCAACACATCCCCATGGAACAAACCAATTTTCGATAACCAATTCTTCGAAACCCTCATCCCTGTTTTGAAAACAAAATTGTTTTCACAATATTTAATATTGCTCCTACTTTTTCGGAGATAACGAGGCCCAAATTTTTGTCAGAAGAGTTGTTGAAAAATCGGGCGAAACTGATGGTATGTCAAACCAAACCAACCCACAACTGACCGGTTGCAAATTCATGCGATCTTCAAAGGATCTCTGCCTGTTTGTTTTCTTTCTGTGAATGCTTGAATTGTGAATTCTTTCTTCTCGACCAACGGTACTGGAGGGGTCCTGGGGGGGGGGGGCTTTGCTGTCTTGACAGACCAACACCAGTTTGTGTACTGCAGTACACCACCTGCTCGCAATCGTCGATGGCTTGATACAGTGAAAAATATGAACGTTCGTTTGCCAACTTGAACGAGGAATTTCGAAACAGTCGCGGCCAAACAATCGTCGCAAAGTGTGCAAGCACAACGACACACGCAACTGACGAAATTTGGGGCGTTTGGGTGGAGAATGGTCACCAGCTGCACTCATTTCCTGATGCGAGTGTGTCAAATTCCATTTTCTCACTCTTCCAACCTGCCCCGTGCGTCTTAATTTTTCCTTCTTCTGTTTTTCTTCTGGTCGGGACCTGCTGCAGTATTTTTCAGCACACACCTGGTGAGAAATAGAAATGCGATTCGCATGTCCCCAAGCCCCAATCATCGGCGGTGGCGTTCTGCACTCTAAAGCAGCGTCCAGCAGCCCACGTTCTCAATCGCTGGGCCTCAGGCGAGTCGGGCGCTCTCGAAGAATGAACGTGCGCATCCATTTTCCCGTGTCGACGGGCAATTAAGACCTGACAGCGACATAAATGCTGTTTTACAGGACCCACCATGATTCTAGACGAGCCCGTGTGACCGCTCAAGCGAGAGATAGATCGGAGCACGACAGTGACGTCCCCCAGGTGCTGGTTCACTATATACGTCAGGAGATCGTTCCGGTCGCTTGAAATTTGCAAAAGAAAAAACAAAACGAAAAAACAAAAACGAAACACTTGAACAGAAACAGCTTCTAAGACGACGAGATGATCATCTGTGGATCCAAGATGAGAAATCACGCTGAGATTATTAGTAAGAAAAAACACACACACATGGAGGGTGTATTCGGGACACTTGTGAAAAAAAAACTGGAATCAGAATTAGACACACGCACACATTTATCAACATGGATGCTCAAGATTCCATTGTTTTTTAATCTCAAAGTCAGATCTCAGAAGATTGGCGAGCGTTTCGAGCTCATCTGGTAGCAGAAGAAACTCACAACACCCCTACGATGGATGGTCGATGGGCACATGAACTGGCAGCTCCAGAAAAGGGGTGCTTGTTGGTGGCTCGACGCTTCGACATGGGGGCCTTCAACCACTCGGTCGTATTGCTCCTGGAACATGGTGTGCATTTGTAGTTTTCGGAATGGCATCTTTTCACAGAAACGTTTCGATGCAGCACTCCCTCAAAATGGAGGATGAAAAAAACTTGAAAATTAACTAAAAATAAAAATATAGAGATGTATATATGTATCTTGTGTTTGGACACAAATCAATTAATCAATTGTTCAATTATTGTCTAGGATCATTGGGCAGTTGAACAGTGGTGCCATGAAAACACATGACACACACCTTTCCTTTTTCCTCTTTTTAGTTTTTTTTTCCCGTGCCATTGAAAACTCATGGACTATACATGTTATTGAAAATTTCATTGATAATTACATTGGGAATTTTGCAGGCGATACGATTGGTACCCGTGGATTAATCCTGAATCATCCGTTGCCGGTTGGCATGCTCAAGGATAACCATCCAGAAGGAAAAGTCCCTGGTAGGGTTGCTGGTGTGTGTGTAACATCAGCGTCTAGGCAAAATGGGGCTGCTTCCATTTGCCTGAGTTTTGGAATTTTCTCTGGCACAGCTCAAAATATAGATATCTGTTGCATGACTCAGCATGGCTACGTAGCATTTGTTTTGTTTGATCGAAACATGGATTGCTTAATGGTTTTTTTAAATATTTCGGGGGCTGTTCTGTTTGGATTTGTGAAGAGGTCGCGTGCTACGTGGGAGGTCCAGTGGAAATGCGAACAGTGACTTTGATGCATGACAGAAGAATACCTGGGGCTACAGAGATTGTTCAGGTAATTTTTGAATGTACACAGAATTCTCAAGGCACACGAAAATCGTATTTTTGTATCTAGTGTTAATGATCTGAACAAGAAAAGCAGTATCGTAGTTTTTGGCCCCTATTTAGCATTGGGTGTTACTGGGCAGTGTGGGAATGAGTCAGAGATTCGTTTAAATATTTAAAAAGCTTCATGATTAGAGGTACTTTCCCCTCAAGCTACTGTCACTATTATGTACTTTTCATGGTTTTTTTCCCTTTTTATTCCCATGCCAGGTGATGAGTTGCTATGGTTCGTGTCATTTCCAAATTGATTTCTTTCTTTTGTTTTTTTGGGGGGGATGGATAGGGCGTGTATTATGGGGGGAACACAGCTGAATTAGCAGAGCTAAGTCCCGAGCAAAAATGGAAGCGCACCAGAATGTTCCTTGGCACTTCATGTAAGATATGATCTTGCAACACACATGGAGCTCACACTGTGATTTTTTTCATGGTACCGATAGTTTTTTTTGTCAACATGAAAAAATTTGATGCGCAATGCTTGATATTGAGGTTTTTTGGAACATGATTGGAGGATACCCCTGAGTTTTAATTGATTAGTCTTTATGGTGTTTCTCGGGTAGCTCTCGAGTGATATTTGAATTGAAATTTGTTCACACGAGGCCAAAAAAAAAACGAGTGCAGCCTGTTCACGGAAAAGTGATATTGGCTATTTGAGTGATATATGCCCACCACGATCAGTGCTTTTCGTTTTCGACATTTGCTCCGCTGTCCCCAGGTTGGGCCCCTCACCAGCTCTCGGCTGAACTGCATGATGCTCCAGCATGGTACATTCTTGCAGCCAGCAAGGATGTGATTTTTGGGAAAGGCAATGGTGGGGGTCGCCTTTCCATTATCTAGTTTTTTTGTGTGTTGCGAAGTGCACCATTTTAAATTTCCTCAAAAAATAAAATGAACTAAATTGAGTTCCTTTTCTGAGGAGATCATTCATGAATGGTAGAGGAAGATGTGCGAAAACTGAGCAATGCTTATGAAGAAATCAATATCTTAGGCATATACACAATGATACGTAGGTCCTCCAAGACCTCCCATCGTTTTCGATGCATGAATGATTACACTCTGCGATTTGCTTATGAATGTACCTTAGATTTATTTTAAAAATGGATGTACACACACAAACTCCGCATGTAGGTGCCCATCATGGAAATGGCTTATAAATATTTTTTTATAAATATATTAAAAAAAAACATCCGGTCATCCAGTCGTAATGATTTCGAGCATATGAGTCCTCCCATTTGTTCATAGTTTTGTTAAAAAAGCCAAAGTGAATTTCGGGCCCATCTGTTTTTTTTTTCTTTCCTTTCTCTGTGTGTGTTGGAATGATTGCTTCATACATTGTGGCTTCAGCATTTTTTTTTTTTTCTTTTTGTTTTTTGTATTTGAACAGGGATGGATCTGTATGATGAGGACTACACTCGATCGTTTTGGGAAGACATAATTCGTATCAGCAATGTCGATTTCCCTGAGGGGAAGTGCTAAGAACGATGTAGTTTTGCAATATTTTTTCCCTCCGATTTTCAAGCAGAAAAGGAGTGAGACTGAGGAGAAAATAACAGATGATTCGGAACGAAATTTTGGATTTTTGTGTGTGTGGTTTTTGTTGCTTTTTTTTAATTGGAAAATGTGCAAAAGACGTGTAGTTTTATTGTTGGGAAAAGATCGATGCTGGTTTTTCTTTTTTCTTTTCCTTTTTTGTTTGGAGGGATGTACTGGGGTGCTATGGATGAGACGATATATGATGAGGTTTTTGTTTTGTTGTGGTGTATGTTTTTGAAAGGGGGGTTGGTCCTATTTGGTTGTAAGCTTCACATTCTGAACAAAAAAGGCATGATGGACCTTTGTGGTTTCTAATGATCTGGCAATAGGATGAAAAAATTCACTGAGAAAATGCGACACACTTGGAGGAACCTGGAATGAACTGGGTTGTCAGAAAATGCTTGCAGAGGGCAGAATATTGGGAAAATAACAATCAATAATGCCACCAGATTGGGGGGAAAACTGTATAACCTGCTTTCAGTTATTCTCCTAGGTTCTCAATCTGCTGGACAGGAAACAGAGCATTTTTTAGTAATTCTTTGAAAAAAATGCAGTGTTTGGTCCTGGTCCACAGGCTTTCACCATGTCTGACAACCAACACTTCCAGTCTGACCAAAAGCAAGCTGAAAGAGGCACAAGGGATTCGAACCCTTGGGGAGTACCATCATAACCCTGCCTCTTTTTTTTTGTTTAGGAGAAAAATTGCAAAAAAAAACTCCTCTTGAGACCCATGCTCCTAACCCCGTTTACTCGACTCTTGCAAATTTTTCAAAAAGAAAAAATGCTTCTATTCTTTAGCCACCTGAGTTAATAAATGCTTTTTTTTTTTTTTTTTGCCACTCTTGCTGAGTGATTTTTTTTTTTCCCAATTCTGTTTTTTTCACTCATGTCGAGTGTATTCTTTTTTTTTTTTTTCCCTTTTTTTCCCCACTATTCATCAATATTTTTTTTCCCTATGCTACACCTTTTTTTTTTTGTTGGCCAAAGTGATTTTTGCTGAGTGATTTTTTTTTCCCTTCAATTTTTTCCCATTTCTGATTTTTTTTTCACTCATGTAGATGGTTTTCTCCCATTTGTTCCCCTATATTCATAAGTATTTTTTCTTCTTTTTTTTTTCAAATTTTGACACCCTTTCTTTCATTAATGCTGATTTTTTTCCCCTTTTTTTATGGCACTTGATGGAAGCTTCATTTTTCCCCCTTTTTTTTTTTTTTCCTCAAGGGGGGATCCTTTCAAACCCTACAGATGCCTTGCTGTGGGCAACTGTCCTCCAGTAGAACTATTCATCACACAAAATCATTTCTTCTCAAGTTCGAGAAAAAACATAAAAAAGAAGAAACTGTGGAAATTTTCAGAATCAAACTGAATAGGAGAGACCTTCAACATGAAAACAGAAAAAAAAAGTATAATTAATTTTTGCAGTAAGGTTTATCAAAACAGATTCGTAAAGATCTCTCGCCGACATTTAAGAGCTAAAAAAATTTTCGAGTGTTGAAACATTTCCCAAACTTACCACGTGAAAGTTTTTGTGGTCAAGCGATCCACCTCGCTCGTAAGCTCTCTGATCTTCTTGTTTTTTCTGGAAATGTTTTCTTCCCTCGCTCTTTCTGTATCGCGCCATCTTCTTCTCTCGTGAGTGAGACGTGCTTCCGACACCCTTGCCTTGATACGCTCCCTTTCCATCTTGTCCAGCTCGTCACTCATCGTGTCCACCGCGAGTTGAAGAGCTCGAGCGTGCTTCTTGGACTCCTTCTTTTCACGGATGAAAGCGCGATCCATTTCTTCATAACGCTCCAGATAGAACATGGCTCTTTTGATCAGTTTCTCTTTCTCTTCCGAAAAGCGAACTCTTTGTCGTTCGAAGGCCGCTCGTTCTTCCATCCACGCCTTCCTTTCTTCAGCCATCTCCTCTCGCTCAACGTTCCACGCCCTTCTTTCTTCATCCATATCCGCTCTTGCTGTTTTGAGCTCCTCGGAAACCTTCTCGGCTGCTTGCTTCTCTTGCTCCACCTTTTCCTTCAAATACATTAGCTCCTTGCGCCTAGCTGCGTGACCCTCAATAGCCTGATCCTCGTTTTTCACGACGAAGTCTGCCAGAAAATCCGTAACTCTTAGCAAAGGATGTCTCGCTCTCTGCAATGCATTCTTCCAGCCTCCGCGTAAAACGGTGTAAAACGTCTGGACTGTCCACGCGATAGTAGATCCATACAGAACAATTCGAGTTCGCGTCGCATAGCTACGCGACACGACTTCGAACCAGACGTACTCTTTTCTGAAACTGTCGCGCTATCGAATAAAGTCGAAAAAGTGGTTCGCCTGTGGCGTTCATTTTCTGTCCACGGTTGAACTTCTGCGCGCGACACTCAGTTTCCATTCGCGATAACAGAAACGCGATAACCTTTCCAAAATTTTCGTGCGTTTTGCATGAATCGACCGATCAGAGAATTCACCCAGCATGCAGTCACATGAAACGATTCCTTCCACATAGGATTCAAGGAGAAAATATCTTCAGGAGTGAAATGTCTGAAACAGGCAATTAATCTTAACCAGAAAGTAGTTCCAGAAAGTTGACCATAAGCCATTCTTGACTTGGGGAAAACACTCACCATCAAAAGCTTCCAGCAAGCTCAAACGGTCTGACTTTCCGCCAGATCGAGGACCACGCTGCTCGTTGACAATCTGCAATGCAATTTTGGGGGGGCAGAGTTAATAATCTTCACACATTCTTATTCACTTCACTTTTTTTTTTGTGCCAGGTTTCTGTTGCACCAAAAAAAAACAAGGAGACTGCCAACTATTTTCAGGTTGAAAGGATGACTGAAAAAAATGATTGCAAGTAGACTTTTTTGCTTGTAGTAAACAAATTTCAATACCTTCTCTCTCTCTGATTCCAAGGTTTCGATTAAAACCTTTGCATGCTCCTCTGCAAACCTCAGGCCCTCGACTGGAGTCGAGACGCCAGCTCGCTCCTCCCAGGACCGAGCCAGTTTGACAGTCTGTCCATAAAATTCCACACAGGGTCAAAAACAGTTTCCAGAGGAAGCAGATCACAACAGCTTACAGCCTTTTGCAAATTCTCAATTGAGAGGAGCCCTTGGCCAAGGTGTCATTCCATTCTTGTGATGGCTCAGCAAACTTATTAAAACCATATGGAGGCAGAATTGCTCAGTGCAGTCTGAAAGGAGCTTCTCCTTTTATCATAAGGAAAAGGCCCCTGTTCGACTCAGACAGCCTCAGAACAGAAAAAACCAAGGCCAGGAGTCAACTAAGAAGAAAAAAGACATCCCAAGATGGGCCAGCACTTCCGATGGTTGTTCGAAACGCAAACTTCTTGTCGAAAGAGTTAACTGTTTCGCAGATCAAGAGTTTGTTCCTCAAAGCAAAAGGTTTCGATAAGAGACGAGCTTCACAGATCGACATCTGGCCACTCGTTCGTTTCACAAAATAAAACATCTGCGTCCTCCGGAGGATCCACGAACTCCAAACCCACCTTCAGGTCTCGACGGACTTTTGGGAGCGCCGCGTATAGGTCCAGACGACGCCACAGTTCCTGAGTGGTTTTCATCATGTCTTCGATACCTTCACAGTCGAACCATCTTTCCTTCCCATCCTCGACATCACCACACGTGGGTGGAGCCCAAACATCGAATAGCTCCAGGATCCGGTCTCGAGCCCTCGAAGAGGTCCTTTGGTCGACAAACATTTTTCAAAAACTCTTCAAGCGCGGAAAAAGATACTCTGTGCACTAGAAAGCTTAACTGCAAGAGTGCTCGTGTGAAAAGTTCGGCGCCCTAACCTCGCCGCCCAGCTTCAATCACGTCTGACATACGTACGTGCGGACATGTCTGACAGACAACGTTAATTCTCCAAATTTTTTCAAGATTTCTGTTCAATGGAAAACCCCGTGACCGATTTCTTCGCAGGTTCCTTGTCAGAGGGAGCTTGTCTCCTGTTTCGAAACAACTATCTTGATCAAGATAGATGGTCATGACCATCTTCACAAACGTTTACCCCCTTTCCATACTTTCTTTGTAGTAACCTCGGAGAATGAAAGCAAAAATGCCGCCGGATTTCGCCAATTCTCAGGGCTCATTCCAACCTTACTGGAGTTTGATGTGGATGCAGTGGTTCGTGGGGAAAAAATAACAGAAGACACAAACAGCCGTTTGAAACCAGTCTGGGGGTGGCTTATTGGTGGCTGATCAAGTATTGTTCTGGGTTCGATGAACATGTACAGTTGTTGTCAAGTCTTTGGTGAAAACTTCCTTAATGGTTTCCCCAAGAAAGAGAATTATTCAGCCAGAATACAAATGTGGGTATGGCGATGTTGTTATCATGCCCAAAAATTTCTATTCCAAGGCAAAACTGTCCCTTGTCCATTTTGTCTCCTCTTCTTCCGAAGATGAACAATCTAGATCTTTTTTGACAAGCAAAGTAGTTTAAAACACAGGCTATCTCAAAATATACACATCTCAACCCAGATCAACACCACCACCACCACAGGATATATGCACCGCTTTCAGAGCCAATGCACCCTTCCCCAAAAGTACACCCCCAAATATAAAACAGAAAGAAAACACCTAAACTATTCTCCACGAGGTGAAGTCGACGATTTGAGAGCTTCCATCAGAATGGAGGAGTTGACCACTCCCGAGCCCCCCAGTATGACACGGACGTTTGGATTGCTGTCATTGAACTCTGCAACTGCTTTAGCCTCTTCGTAAGTGGTTCCTCCAACCATGAAAACGATGATATCTTTTGGAGGGCTCTTCTTGAACTGTGATTGCCAGTGGGCAAGCTCCTCCTGGAAATACAATAAATTCATTACAGCTCACCAATGGAAAGACGACCCCCCCCCCCCCCCCTCTTCAAACGCATGGCTGACGATCAAAAGGCTGGAAGTGCAATACAATTGAAGAAAAGCAATGCTCCTCTCCAAACTCTCTATGACTGTTTTCTGAAAGAAGGGGGAACAAGAAAACACCAGAGTGATTATTAAGGCTCTCTAATTCCCAGTCTTACCCTGACTTCACTGGCATAAGGGTACGACTCCGTGGATAAATCATTGCTGATGAGCAGTCGAAGCGTCTCGTTCAACAATGGTGTGTGTTGGGTGTAGACATTTTCCACCCCTTGAATCGCTTTCACCATTTTCTTCGCTCGGGAAAACACATTGCGATTTCCATACAGGTCTCCTCGCCGTCTTTCGACACAAAACAAAATCAGAAAAGAGTGCGCGCGCCCCCCCCCCCCCCCCCCCCAGCGCCTAATTTCAAACACTCCAGTGAAACCACCCGCAAACACTGTACAGAATTTTCAACATACTTGATGTACATTCGTTTTACAACATGCACATACAACTCTATTTTTATTTTATAACTTTACTTTGAAAAATCACAGGATTTGCTCATTTCACCTGCTTTTCCCAGCATAGCTGATGAGCAAGTCCACCACTTCGATCCATCTGTCGTCGACACCCTCCAAGCTGAGTCTATAAGTCAACTGTTTGACCCTTTCCCTGTCGGATTCGAATCTCAGTGCATACAGCATCACCACACGGAGTTTATCCATCGGGGTGGCTCCTGGATTCTGAAGCAGTTTGATCACCGCATCTTGGGTACCCGATGCAGAGGCATTTGCGGAGAAAGCCAAGTCTTGCTCAACCTTCAGAATTTTTCAAAAGATTTTTTTTTTCTTTTTTTTTTGTCAAATCAGTCAGAAAGAAAAATTAAACATATTTACGAGTGGTTTATCCGAGGAGGACCAGTGGGAGGGGGTGGACAGTTCAGAATACTTGAGTAAAAGGAGTATTGGGGCGCAAACAAGAACAGCATTCACTTTTTTAGCTTTTCACAATGAAAGTAGGCTGATTTGATTGAATCTTTCGCCCTAAAACACACTGAAGCACCGAAAATTTGAATCAAGAAAAAGAATCTCCAAGGGGGTGTCCTGATTTTGACTAGTCAAATTCATTCTCAATACAAAATTGGAGCTTGACAAGGATATTATAGATATTTCACGAGTTCTGAAATCCCCCCCCCCCAAAAAAAAAAAAAAAAAAAAAAAAACTGAACCCAAACCGAACGATAAAAAGAATGCAAGTGGAGTATAATTCAGGACTGATAATAATCAACCCCACGCTCAATACCACCCAGTCAATTCAAAACAAACAAAATGAAGAGACGCACTCACCTCGGAATACTCCATCAAGCTCCTGCTCTGCACCATGTCAGACACCACGCTCACTATGTTGACGTGCTTGGTCACGTTCCTCTGTTTTTGACTGTAATCCGAGTATTGCATCACGAACTTCCGCATGTCCTCAATGGTTTGAATCTGCTTGTTGCCTTCGGCCTCTCCCTTGAAAGTCTCGACCATTTCTTTCACAGCCAAAGCCAGATCTCCATAATTGGAATACATGTGCTGCCGGAAAAAATCGTCGTGGAGGGCGCTGAAAACGACTTCCCTGAATTCTTTCGGAATCTGCTCCGAAAAAAACACACACAGTGACGTCAGGCTGTATTGACAAAGACTATCAGGAGGATTATCTAAGTAGATTTATCGATGGCTTTTCATTTTTTCTGTTATTTTTTTGCATCTTTTTCTCTCCTACTTTCTTTTTCATCTTCTCTTTTCTTTCATACTGTTTTTTTTTTTAATTATTATTTTTTCTTTTGTTTTCATTTCACAATATTAATGCGCAGCATCCATGAAGTTGAGATCAATGACAATTTTTCAATGCGGAATTTTCTGCCCCTACATTCTTTTGTTTGTCCAGCTTGACTTTGTTATCTTCAACTCCAACGAGCTCATGCACCATGGCCTGGTAGGTCCACTGCGTGAGCAATGGGGTGACCGGGTCATCTCGGCGATCCAAAATCAGCAACAAAGGAGGGGTTTCGCCTCCCCGAACGCCGAAGTCAAAGTGTGACCTCTCCTGCATCAGTTGAGTTTATTTTAAAAAAATTCAAAAAGTTATTTTAAACGGCCAACTCTTTCCTTAGGAAACTTCTGCTGTCCCTCGTTCCATCGAAATCGTAGTTGATTTTCATTTTGAGAGTTTAAAATGCTCAGGCCATGTCCCTCACAGCCATAGATTCTCCCCTTCTTTTCTGCTGTTGAATTAAATTAAAAGCTAATTAAATTTCAGATCATGATGAAACAATCCTGTCAGTGGGTTTGTGTTGGGCATGTCCGGCCCATCCATTCCACGTTTTCCCCCCTATGTGGATGGTGTGGAAAAATATCAAGTAACAATAATTATAAAAAAAAATCTCCAGGACACTCACATAGCTATAGGCAAGATTGTATAGATTGATGGCCAGGCGTGTGGTGAGCTCCACTCCGCTTTGGTAGCGAATCACAGGACGGCGTCTCAAAGAAAGAAAAACTGCTGATACTCCTTGTGTCAATCGATCCATGACATCCAATCTAAAAAATAGAACAAACGGGAAAAAATCTTCACAAACTCCCAGGTTCATTTAGATCGGGGTGGTTTTCCCAACCAAGAAAAAAAAAAAGATTCCCAACGCTTCTGTTGATATTGTGAGTTAATATCTTCACCAACATAGAGGATCATGAGAAAACAAAAAAATGCTGCACAGAAATTGAGGCATGGTTTGATTTCTATCTATCCATTTGAGGAGAACTAATTCCGTACAATGAAAAGATCGAAAAGGAAATTCGTAGAGAGAAAAAAAGAAAAAAAGAAACTCACACATTGGCTGGGGGTCGATGTCCGCCCAAAAGCGAAAGCTTTGCACTCATGAGGATATCATATTTCTTGACCGGAATGACGAAATGGTGTGGATCCACAACGATGTAGTCCGCATAGAACTCCTAACTAGGAACAAGGGCAAAAATAAAGCAAAAAAGGAGAAACTGGACAATTTGGCCATATAGAAAATCAGTTCACAGTCCTGTTCCACCATAAAATGCCTGAAGAAAAATCACCAGTGCGACTTTCATCTTTTTTTTCTTACATATATATATATTTTTGTAGCAATGATCAATCTTGGGTGAAATTTTATCAGCCCATGATTCGATTTCCGATCAGGAGGTTCAATATTTTTCTGTTTTGTTTTCCTTTTTTTTTCGATATTTTACATTCAGGTTGAAGGTTTCCAGCAGATCGTTACTGTGCAAAAAAAAAAGGTTTTTTTAATCACTGATCAGTATAATTTATTCATTTTTACCTGGACTTGTTCAATGACTTCCTTCAAGGCATCCTGTTCTGCCAGGTCATTCAGCAGAGTCTCTTGCACAATGTTCGTAAAGACTGAACAACACAATTTATCGCTCATTTTTCCACCCGCTTTTTCATTTCTCAGTTGCTGGCTCCATCCTACCATTAGGGGTGAAAAGCAGCCCAGTCGGATACAGTTCAAAATTTCAATTCGCTGATTCTCTTTTTTTTCGTTTTCTTTTGTCTGACCGAAACGAGACCACCACAGAAATCCGTCCTCCAAAAAACTTTTCCATAAGGAAGTGTCATAAATCAGAACAGAACAGTTTGCTCAAATTGATTATATCTATGCAATTTGAATAAAAGGTTCCAAAACGATGTGTGAATTATTTCCTGTCAATGTTGCATTGCTGGTATAACATTCCTTATGAACAGACTTTGGTTGGAATAAAATTAAAATAAAATTGATCGAACCATGGCGACGCCAGTCAGTTCAAAGCAAAACGGGCAAAGGAATCTCTAAATAATTACTGGTATTTTTCTTTATATTTTTTTGATGCAACTCTTACACAGATGGTAGGATTGAAATCTTGGCTTCCTCAATTCCCTCTTCATGTTCGTCACATTTTCTCTTGTTGGCCGCAAAAAACAAACAGCCTAGTGACATAGAAATATTCTCAAAAAAAGGAACACCCAGAAGGTTTGCAGGGAGCAAAAAAAAGTGAATTTATTTGTTTTTCATTCTCCTTCACTCTATTTTTCAACCACCCACCCCAAAATTCCAATACATATATATACAGATATATATATATCGAGATTATATCTATGTTATGAAAAACCCAACAAGAGTTGGGGAACTGAACTAGCCAACCCTACACGAAAGCTGATCGAGCTGAATTCATTTCGATCTGGTGCAAATCACACTGGATATCAATCAGAGTCCTGAGCAATGAGTCTATAACGACGCATACCTTCAGCTCCTTGTGCTCCCGCGATTCGGTGCTGTCGATCCGCTCAGTGCAGAAAACGTTTCTCGTTCCAAGCTCGGTTTGCGTGTATACAGTACTTAACGTTCGCACCGTTTCTCTGTCCACCAACAGTGCCTTGTAACCAGGCACCTGATCTAACATCTTTTCGACGTAAGCGCGAACGATTTTCAGCAGATCCATTTTGGCGAGCGCCTCTTGGCGCTCCCAAGTGCTTCCATTCTTTTTGGCCAAGCTCATTCTCGCGGTGCTGCAAAAAACGAACCACAATACAGTGATCGGGGACCGTTCCGGTTTTCACGCTCTGTTGAAAGTTTTGTTTGGGAAGGTGGAGAGAAAGCACTTTTGTACGGCGAAAATTTGCTGCAGGAGCATATCTATAAATAGACTCGTCGTCTGTTTCTGGCAAATTTCCCTGGTTCGAAGCAAACCGAACTATTGTTGCAAACGCGCGCCATTGTTCCAGTAGCAGCCACAGTAGTTGTGTTTCGGAGAGCAGTTTGGTGAACTACGGAGGCCATATTTCCCACACAGCGTGAATATTGGTTGTCGTTTGGCATATCTGACGTGTTTCGGGTTAGGACTGACGCTCCAACCTACTGGGACTGCCGTCGACTTTCGACAAGCGTTGTCTCTTCTGGAGCTGAGAGTAAGCAGAGAAACTTGCTCAGTTTCAAAAAATGGCTCTACGCGGGAAGGTCGCTTTGGTCACGGGATCCACGCAAGGTATCGGATATGGAATGCTCAACGCTCTAGCGGCGGCAGGCGCCGACGTGGTCATGCACGGGCTGGGGAACGAGAAAACGATCGCCAACAGGGTCTCGGAACTTCGGGACAAGCACAGCGTTCTCGTGGAGAGAAGCGACGCTGAGTTGCTTTCCCCCGCCAAGATTCGAGACATGATCAAGGGGGTGCAGCACGATTTCGGGCACCTGGATATTCTCGTGAACAACGCTGGCATTCAGCACGTATCGCCGATCGTGGATCTGCCCGACGAGAAATGGGACGCCATTATCGCGGTGATTCTGTCGGCGTCGTTTCACACGATCAAGGCAGCGGCGCCCCTGATGGTGGACAACGGGTGGGGAAGGATCGTCAACACTGGCTCCATGCATGCGTTGGTGGCTTCGCCATACAAATCTGCATACAACGCCGCTAAACACGGGATTGCTGGCTTGACGAAAACGGTGGGGCTGGAGTTGGCACAGACGGGGGTGACCTGCAATTCCATCTGCCCAGGGTAAGCTTTCGAACTCTTCAGATCAAGAAATGCACCCTTAAATCATTGGCAAAAAAATATATGATTTCTGTCTGTGTACCCAAGAGAAATGGATACTAAGCTGTCAATTAGTTGATAAACCATATGACTGACACAGGCACTCTCTTTCACAGGTATGCTTTGACTGATCTGGTTAAGAATCAAATTGCCGATTCTGCGAAAGCAAACGATATACCAAAAGAGAGGGTGATCAACGAAGTCATGCTCAGAGACCAACCGACCAAAGAATTTGTCAAAATCGAGGATATTGGAGCCCTTCTTGTTCATTTGTGTGGCCCCCACTCAGGCTGTATCACCGGGGCTTGTCTTTCGATCGATGGTGGCTGGACTGCCAGATAACCGGTAGAGTATCTCTACACTGGGATCTCTTTTTCTTTTTCTTTTATGCCTGGAGAGCTGGTTTAGTTGGTTTTGTCTGTGAATCTGTCCAATGTGGCAGGATGACAGGTTTACAACTTATCATAAGTATTAGCTACAAAAAGACGATTGTCATGTGCCTTGAGAATTCTGTGTACATTCAAAAATCACCTGAACAATCTCTGTAGCCCCAGGAATTCTTCTGTCATGCATCAAAGTCACTGTTCGCATTTCCACTGGACCTCCCACGTAGCACGCGACCTCTTCACAAATCCAAACAGAACAGCCCCCGAAATTAAAAAAATAATAATAATATTAATAAATAATTAGGAAATCCATGTTTCGATCAAACAAAACGAATGCTACGTAGCCATGCTGAGTCATGCAACAGATATCTATATTTTGAGCTGTGCCAGAGAAAATTCCAAAACTCAGGCAAATGGAAGCAGCCCCATTTTACCCAGACGCTGATGTTACACACACACACACCCCAGCAACCCTACCAGGGACTTTTCCTTCTGGATGGTTATCCTTCAGCATGCCAACCGGCAACGGATGATTCAGGATTAATCCACGGGTACCAATCGTATCGCCTGCAAAATTCCCAATGTAATTATCATTAACATATGGTCCATGAGGTTTCAATGGCAAGGGAAAAACTCAAAAGAGGAAAAAGGAAAGGTGTGTGTCATGTATTTTCATGGCACCACTGTTCAACTGCCCAATGATCGTAGACAATAATTGAATAATTGATTAATTGATTTGTGTCCAAACACAAGATACATGTAAACATCTGTATATTTTTATTTTCAGTAATTTTATTTTATTTTATTTTATTTTATTTTTTAGTTTTTTCCATCCTCCATTTCGAGTGAGTGCTGCATCGAAATATTTCTGTGAAAAAAAATGGGCAAGGGACGGTGTTGCCTTGAAGAGAAAGTTTTGGGCATGATTACAACATCGCCATACCTAGAGTGGCCAAAAAAAAAAAAAAAGGTGTAGCATGAGAAAAAAAATTATTGATGAATAGTGGGGAAAAGAAGGGAAAAAAAAAGAAAACACTCGACATGAGTGTAAAAAACAGAACTGGGAAAAAAAATCACTCAGCAAGAGTGGAAAAAAAAAAAAAAAAAAAAAACATTTATTTACTCAGGTGGCAAAAGAATAGAAGCATTTTTTTCTTTTTGGAAAATTTGCAAAAGAGTCGAGTGAACGGGGTTAGGAGCATGGGTCTCAAGAGGAGTTTTTTTTTGCAATTTTTCTCCTAAACAAAAAAAAAGAGGCAGAGTTATGATGGTACTCCCCAAGGGTTCAAATCCCTTGTGCCTCTTTCAGCTTGCTTTTGGTCAGACTGAAAGTGTTGGTTGTCAGACATGGTGAAAGCTTGTGGACCAGGACCAAACACTGCATTTTTTCAAAGAATTACTAAAAAATGCTCTGTTTCCTGTCCAGCAGATTGAGAACCTAGGAGAATAATCGAAAGCAGGTTATGCAATTTTCCCCCCAATCCGGTGGCATTATCGATTGTTGTTGTTCCAATATTCTGCCCTCTGCAAGCATTTTCTGATAACCCAGTTCATTCCAGGAGTTCCTCCAAATGTGTCGCATTTTCTCAGTGAATTTTTTCATCATATTGCCAGATCATTAGAAACCACAAAGGTCCATCATGCCTTTTTTGTTCAGAATGTGAAGCTTACAACCAAATAGGACCAACCCCCCTTTCAAAAACATACACCACAACAAAACAAAAACCTCATCATATATCGTCTCATCCATAGCACCCCAGTACATCCCTCCAATCAAAAAAAAAGGAAAAGAAAAAAGAAAAACCAGCATCGATCTTTTCCCAACAATAAAACTACGTGTCTTTTGCACATTTCCGATTAAAAAAGAAGCAACAAAAACAACACACAAAAAAATCCAAAATTTCGTTCCGAATCATCTGTCATTTTCTCCTCAGTCTCACTCCTTTTCTGCTTGAAAATCGGAGGGAAAAAATATTGCAAAACTACATCGTTCTTAGCACTTCCCCTCAGGGAAATCGACATTGCTGATACGAATTATGTCTTCCCAAAATGATCGAGTGTAGTCCTCATCATACAGATCCATCCCTGTTCAAACACAAAAACAAAAAGAAGAAAAAAAAAAGCTGAAGCCACAACGTATGAAGCAGTCATTCCATGGGGTGCAAAAACGACACACACAGAGAGAAAGGAAAAAAAACAACAAAAACAGATGGGCCCAAAATTCACTTTGGCTTTTTTAACAAAAACAATGAACAAATGGGAGGACTCATATGCTCGAAAATACTAGGACTGGATGACAGGATGTTTGTTCCCCCAGCCTAATAAAAATATTCATAAGCCATTTCCATGGTGGGCAGCTACATGCGGAGTGTGTATGTGTATATCCGTTCTTAAAGTAAATCTAAGGTAAATTCATAAGCAAATCGCGGAGAGTAATCATTCATGCATCGAAAACGATGGGAGGTCTTGGAGGAATGCACAAATTTCTTTCAATAAACTGTACAGAAAACGTATCATTGTGCATGTGCCTAAGATATTGATTTCTTCATAAGCATTGCTCATCGCCTTAGCACAACTTCCTCTACCATCATGAATGATCTCCTCAGAAAAGGAACTCAATTTTTCTTTTTTGAGGAAATTTAAAATGGTGTACTTCGCAAAAAAAAAAAGATTATGGAAAGGCGACCCACCATTGCCTTTCCCAAAAATCACATCCTTGCTGGCTGCAAGAATGTACCATGCTGGAGCATCATGCAGTTCAGCCGAGAGCTGGTGAGGGGCCCAACCTAGAGACAGCGGAGCAAATGTCGAAACGAAAAGCACTCATTGTGGTGGGCATATATCACTCAAGTAGCCAATATCACATTTCCATGAACAGGCTGCACTGCACTGAGTGGCACTCGGGTTTTTTTTGGCCTCGTGTGAACAAATTTCAGTTCAAATATCACTCGAGGGCTGCGCGAGAAACACCATAAAGACTAATCAATTAAAACTCAGGGGTATCCTCCAATCATGTTCCAAAAACCCTCAATATCAGGCATTGCGCATCAAAGTTTTTCATGTTGACAAAAAAAACTATCGGTACCATGAAAAAAAATCACAGTGAAAGCTCCATGTGTGTTACAAGATCATATCTTACATGAAGTGCCAAGGAACATTCTGGTGCGCTTCCATTTTTGCTCAGGACTTAGCTCCGCTTATTCAGCTGTGTTCCCCCCATAATACACGCCCTATCCACCCCCCCCTCCAAAAAAAAGAAAGAAATCAATTTGAAAATGACACTAACCATAGCAACTTATCACCTGGCATGGGAATAACAAGGGAAAAAACATGAAAAGTACATAATAGTGACAGTAGCTGGAGGGGAAAGTACCTCTAATCATGAAGCTTTTAAACTATTTAAACGAATCTTTGACTCATCCCCACATCAGCCAGGAACACCCTATGCTAAATAGGGGCCAAAAACTACGATGATGCTTTTTTTGTTTTGAACTTTGGCAGATTGTACGCTGGCTTTATCCAGCTTGAAGTTAGGTCAGGCCGAGACAATTCAATTGGTTGTTTCGGCCCCTCCCCCCGAAGCCTTATATAAATGCTTAACATTTCAAAATGGGAAAAATTGGTGATATGTCTGTCCTTGTCCGAAACGGTCATTTATGGTTCTTGACTTTGGATTGCTAATATCTCGGCTCGAGATAGATCAATTAAAAGCGTAATTTTCCTTAAAAAGGGTCATGATGACAATGACCCTTTGTGTAATAGTGTTTTACACTTTTCAGGACTGTTGAATTCACTCGTTCGCAACAGCGATACCGAGTGGTGAAACAGCCGCCAAAGAACGCTTTACACAAAGTAAGCAAAATAAACGACCATACACCCAACCACTTTCTTCCTTAAATCTCATCCTTTCTCTCCGAGTCTTCCCGACTAAACCCCATGACCGACTCAGTTCTGATCCAGTTTACTGTATTCCACAGGACAGAAACTGAATACTCCAACGATCGCAACACATTCGGGCCACGCTTTTTCGGGCATATTAAGCGATTGGTTTACAATACGATGTCCTACATTTCTCCTCTCCCAGACGCGCACGCATTCGAATCAAACTGTAGAAACTCGTAAAAAGTGGCCTGGCAGTTGAAACGCCGTCGAAGGAACTCCATGATCCCATCTTGGGTCTTGGTATTTACCACACCCGCTCCCTTGCGCGTCTATACAATGCTCGGCAATCTACGGGAAGGTTTCTCGTCACTGAAAGGCTCCAGCCCCCATCTCTATCTGGTACTCCTCGTGAACGTCCTCGACACTTTTTCAAGATGCGTGCAGCTAGTTCTGTGCCCTCTCTTTTTGACGAACAAGTTGGGCATTCGTGACACTCAAGCTGGTTTCTCGTGTGGCCTATGGATGACGTTTATCGCGCTTAGCACCATCTTTTTGTCCCCTGTCGCCGACTTCTTGGGTGTCAAAAAGAGCTTGGTAGTGGGCTTCGGTCTGGCAGCAATCGGACGCGCTTTGATGGCTTTCGCACAGAGCACGACGACAATATACATTTCACTGTATGTCGTGATGCCTGTCGCTCAAGGATTTATCTCAACGATGGTGGTCGTCGGGGTCAAGCGCTACGCCAATCCAGCTGGCCGCAGTTTCGCTTATGGGTTGTTCTGCTCCTCTAAAAACGTCGCAGTCTTGATGTCTGCGGTCCTGTTGGACGTTTTTCGAAGAACCTTGGTGAACGGGTTGAAACTGGGCGCGTGGGGCCCGGACTCCCCGCTGAACGCTGGGATGAGGCTTTACCTGTTTGTGGCGGCGATATGCACGAGTTTCGCGTTCGTTTTGGCCTTGTTCTTGGACGACGGGGAGCGCGCCGATGATGCGGACGCTGAAGCGATCAGCGAAACAGAAACTACTAAAACTCCTGCGTCCAGGCGTGGAAAAGTTCTCAGTTTTGTCGGCGAGCTGAAGGATTTATGGTCGGTCAACCTGCTGAAATACATGATCGTCTGTGCGTTGACGAGCAACCTGACTCTGCTATTCGACCACGTGGAGAACACCTGTCATCGCTCAATATTTTGACGTTACATGAACGCATAACAAACAACCATACAAACCGCCAAGAATAGAGAATTGTTTAATACCGCTGTTGATCTATCTCTCCGTCCGAGAACTTCCTAATCATTCTTGGACACCAAAGGATTTGTCGACCACAATTGTCATCGCTCCACTTCGCTTCCACTAGCAAATCTCCGAAAATAAAAAAACTTCCCGCTATTCCGATATTTTTTGTAAATCCTCCAAACCCATGCGTCGTTTTTCTCTTCCCAACACAATCGTTGCTAATCTCCATTCACTATCTATTCCATGAATTTGCCATACCGTTTTCGAGGCTAATGGATCTAAACTCTTCCTTCTCAACAAACGAAATCGAACAAAATCCCCCACTACAAAATCAAAATTGCTCGAGCGAGAATGTTTTTTTTCAAAAGCCCTTTGTCTTTTTGCCTGGACTAATGATATTTGCCTCTTTGCTTCACTCCAAAGATCCTCTAAAGGTAATTCACTTCTTTGTAAGTAAAACTCCCCACTTACTGCAATCATAGCCTTCATTCCATAAGCCAATTCATAGGGGGAAAGTCCAGTGGTAGTGTGAGGAGCACAATTATGACTCACCACAATTCTCCCTAAAACTTTTGGCCATTGCTTGCTGATATGATTCCTCTCAAGAAGAACACATCTAATCCTTTTCTTAACATCCCCAATTGTAGCTTCAACATTACCATTGCTTTGCGGATGCAATGGTCTACTGTGGACATGCCTAATGCCTTGTTCCACCAACAATATTGAAAATCCACCATCGAATTCCCCACCATTGTCGGATCTAATATATTGAGGTTTTGGATATTTCCCCAAAATCTCCTGTTGAAACCATGTTCTAACCGTCTCTGAAGTTTTATCTGGTATTATAGTAACCACAAGAAACTTTGAAAAAAGATCCAATGCCACAGCAATATATTTATACCCACATTCACTAATTGGTAATTGGGCTAAATCCACAGCCCACCCAACAAAAGGTTGGTCTGGACCCTTGTCCTGAATAAGGCTTTTTGGGGTATTCCATTTAGACCTATTGCAACTGCAAGCTTCGCATTCGTTCAAAACCTCTTTCACTGACCCAGTCAAATCTGACCAATAATATCTCTGCCTAAGAAACCGAAGGCATTTGTCCCTGAGGTGCCCCAGACCAAGGTGCACATTTTTAACAAGTGACACTCTTGTTTCTGGCCTTGGCACAATTCTTGAAAGAAGGCCTTTATCTTTTTTCCACAAAATCGGACCTCGAAATTCGTAAGTCTTTTTCTTAGCAAGGATTCTATCCCTTTCCGCATGCGAACCACTTAACCTTTCACCATATTGCAAGTATCTAAGACTTGCCGCGTCTTTCCATATATCGTACACCATTTTTTTATCCAAACAAAAGAACCACTCTTGTTCCAACACGATAGAAGGTAGAGAATAAAACCCCGCAATATAAGCATATGAGATCCTCGAATCAAATCACTTTTCATTAAGATCTAAAAGGAAATCTTGTGCGAAAAAAAGAATCGTGCAAATTCCAATTAAAATGCCGGTAATAGGGCCACCAGTAAAATTCTGGCCAAGGAGATTGCATCCAAGAAATCAATGGCAATCTACCCTGTACGTGTCCTGGAATTTGCCAGTCAGGAAATTTCTGACCATCTCTAAAATGTGTAGGAGAACAGCTTACATTTCTTTGTCGATTTCTTTGTCGTCTCCTGTTTCTCCTCCTCACTCTTGATTCAAATTGATCAGTTCGCATCATTTGCTCGTTCTCCTTTTTCTTGCAATCAGATTCCATCCCGCTTTTTGATCCTTGGCTTGGTAATTTCTCCTTTTGTACAAATGCATCTCTTGGATGTTCTTCTTTGGGTTTGAGATGCTCTTTAATAACATCTGAAGACAACTTGAAAGGTCTTCTGCTTCTTTTCCAGCCACCATCCGAATGTGCGTCCCGTGCTCGCTTCAATTCCATATCCAAGTTTTTTAAAGAATCAGCCCTCAATCTGAGAATCTCTTTCTCTAAAGCTTGAATTTTTTCCACATCTTTTTCCCACAATCTGAAAATCTTCTCAAGGTTTTCGCCCCTATTTTCCACAATCTTCATGCTTCGTTGTACATCTGAGAAAAAAAACCTTTTCTTTTCCTGATCGGCCTTTATTTGACAATGCCATTGTACAGGAGAAAAATTCACCATTTCTGGTTGCCTATCATATCTCCCTTTCCTACTTTCACACTGAAAATTCATTGGATGATGTCTTTGGATGATTTTAGGGATTTCAAGAATCGAAGAGCACAACAAATTGCAATCCCTAATCTCATATTTTTGATCTCTCATTTCTCCTTCCGTTTGACATCCAATAGAAAACTGGACATCATTCAAAAAAGAATCATCCACTGATTCCATGTAAGAAAAAGGTATCAAACCTTCTACACCACTTTGTAATTTCACCAAAACTTGCCCATTATTTTTCTCCTCCACAACTCGTACAATCTCTCCTTTTCCCACAGAAATCTCCCCGGAAAAGCCACCAGAAAACTCAGTTAAAATTCTGCCATATTCAATTTTGTGTGAGAAAACAACTGGATCAGAACTACGAAGATTCTGATGCAATTTTTCAGGTTTAGAAAAGCTTCCTTGAAAAACCTGAGGTGGGGATGCCATAACCTTTTTTTTCTCCCCAATTTTCTGAAGATAGGACGAAGGAATCAAACCAATTTTATCATCCCTTTTGGATTGTACTGAAGTCCAACCCTGATCACACTCTTCCAAGATGATAACAATCTCATTTTTCTGAACTGAAAGCTCCTCTGCAAATTCTGCCCCAAAGTCGTGCAAAACTCTTCCGTGTTCTTTTTTCTCCATTGTTTTATATTCCCAGAATTTTGTTTAACTTTGTTTTATATATATAAAATTTTGTCCACAGACCCGTTTTCCTAAAACTATCAATTTTTAGAAAAGAAAGGGAAACACCTGAAGATTTCTTTTAGAACCCAGAAGTTCTCCAATATCTTTCACTGTGTTTTTTTTTTTTAACTTCCGCACAACCTAAAATAAAAAGACTCAACCTTTCGAAGAAAAGGGAGTTCACACAAGGAAAAAACCAACCCCAACCAGAAACTTAGAGCTCAAGAAAATTTTGCAGCTCTACAAAATAAAAACACCACCCAGAAAAAACAAAAAGAAAAAAACTCAATTCTGCCAAGGGAAAATAAAGACCTATACAAAAATTTCCAGAAGTTGTTTTCCTACAAAAATGGATCCAGTTGAATCTACTACCTTCCACAGAAGGGAGAAAGCAATAAAATCCTTCAAAATATCAAGGAAAAAGAAAATAAAACCCCTCCTGTGATTTCCAAATTAAAAAAACCCGTTTCAGATCGAGTCAAATGATCACTCTTACGATCACAGTAAGTATCAATCTTGGTAGATCGATATCTCCTTCGAAACTCGTCGAATGTCTCTGCTTCGAAGTCGACAGGCTTCCTTGGGTCGAGAGGTTAGGATTAGACTCCAAGATCACTCGAAACGGATGAGAATTGGGATAAAAATCGACCAAAACAAAAAAGGGCTGGGACGTATTCGTCTCCACGCCTCGCGTCCGTGCGTAAAGGAGGCAATCGCCTTCCACTCACTCGCTACAGGAACGTTTGAGCTGTGCTCCGAAACCAAATATTTTGACGTTACATGAACGCATAACAAACAACCATACAAACCGCCAAGAATAGAGAATTGTTTAATACCGCTGTTGATCTATCTCTCCGTCCGAGAACTTCCTAATCATTCTTGGACACCAAAGGATTTGTCGACCACACACCCTCCCCAAGTATCAAATCCGCGCTTTCCAGTAAGCTGACCGGTTCAAAAAGGGGGTCATTCGCTGCACAAGTGCAGCGATAATGGGGGGTATCCGTCGACCATCTGGCTGCATTTCACATGTCGTACAAGTCGCTGCCCGCAAGCAAATTCCCGAAATTCTGCTCCGCGCGCGTTTTGCCGTCCAGATAGGCGGTGCGTCGTTTTCGTGGTGCGTCGTGTGGTCCTTACGCGAGCTGGGAAAGAGGTGTGTATTTGCTTCGTGTTTGTGGAGAAAGCCCAACGAGCGCGATGGGTCGCAGAAAGCGGCGCACTGGCGGGTTTTTCTCTATCGATGCAAAGACAGCAAGAGTCACGGCGACGAATAGGTTTCAGAGTCGCGAAGCAGAAGTTCGGGCAGATTGCACTTGGGTTGGCTCTACGATTGTGTGCAATCAAACGAAAACGTAAAGCTAAGATATTTGATTTCTTGTTTTTGTTTTTCTTAGCATGTTCTATCGCTGAAGTGGGAAAGTTAATTTTTATTGTATATCAAAAATATCTTTTTATTATCCTTCAGATTTCCTGGCCAAAACTTGGCCAATTGATTGGGTTGCCCTCAAACTACGAAAGATGTGGCACCAGAACAAAGGCGGTCTATAAAAAGTGGATTGAGCCGTGGATCTCTTCGAATGCTGTAAGGGAAGGGACCGGGGGAGAAGAGCCGGGGAAGTCAGGAGAGTCAGGGGGTCCGGGGGGGCTGAGGTATGGTACGGTTCCCTGGTTGGGTGGCAGTGGGTCCTCCCGGGCAGTAGGACAAGTGAGTGACTCGAGGATAATCACAAGGGAACCCACTCATGTGATGTTGCAACAACCAATCGAGCTTTGGGGTACATCCTCTCAACATGTGGTTCTGGATGAGATTGTTTCAAGGTACGTAAGCTCATCAAAAATACTTACAAGGGAACCTACTTATAGGCAGGCAGTGGGGTTGGGTATGCATTAATTTTTTTTCCAGTGGGGTCGGGTGTGCATGAAAAGTTGTCTACCTTTTTTTTTGGAACCCAAACTAAAACGATTTTGTTGAGAGTTAACCTTACCTAATCTAGGTGGTCAGGTGATTGTTTTGAGGATATAGTTCGATTGGTAAGAGTACAGCTTTTGAGGAAAAACATAGAAAAAAAATCCAGCCCATAATTCAGCAAGATCAATGTTAAAATTCATGGGGCTGGGGGAAAGCCATTCGAAAAGGGATTCCATTGATCCCTTCTCCTCCTCACGTTCGACTGATTTCACTGGTTCGACTTCGATCTAGGCTTTCTTTTGGCCCCTTGAATCAAGGGATAATAAATTTGGTGCCAGGGTCAAGAAGAATTAGTACTGCCTTACCTACAGAAAAATACAAGTAAATCACAAGGTATGAATGCAAAAGCGAAGTTCGTGCCTGTACAACCCAAGGGATTGAGTACCAGCTCGACAGAAGGTTGTATATGCTGATTCAGTGTAAGACCCCTTTCTTTACTCTTGTTTTCAGAAACCCTTTTGGAATGGAAGCTTCTGGTAGTCTTGGTCAGGTGTGATGTTGACATTGGAGTGGAATACTTTGGTTTTCGTAAGATAGATTTTTTGAAGGGGGGGGGGGGGTCTAATTAGGTTGCAGAATTGACGAGTTTCATTTCAAGAAGAAAAACCTTTTGCAAACCCCCCTCCCAAACAAAATTGTCTGGAAGTGGGTGGAGCCAATGGAAGGAAGGGGTTTTTTTGGTCTGGGTAGTTGGATATGCTGGATCTTGTAAAGAATGAATGCTGAAATGAGGAGTAGCCTGAGGGAGGGCTGCAATTGGCAGAATGTACTGAAAGTAGTTTCAGAGTAGATTGCTTATACTACCTGAGTTACTTGGCTTTTGTAAACTGCAGAATGAACAGGCCAGATTAACATACTGTAACCCTCTCAAACAAACCCTCCCACCGCTTTTTTTTTACCCCACTCGATCCCTCATTATACACAGCTCCAGACCTCTTCAACCTCAAATATCTTGTCTCAAATTCCATATGTCCTTTCCAAAAAAAAATTGTCAGAATAGATTCTCAGTTATTCGACAATCACATGTCTCAACGGATGAATGCACAGCATGTTCCTCCCACTTGAAAGATCTTTCTTTCTTTCATCCTTTTTTAATCCAACAGCGGGGTTTCCCTTGTGTGCTAAAATGAAAATATATATTAATAGAAACATATTAATCGATTGCTCACCATCCTGGATAAAACCCACAATGCTGACTGGGTGATGAACACCACAGGCTGTGGTCCACAGCCCCGTTCACTTGCTTTAATGATATGATAAGAAGGGGGGGAGGGCAGTAGAGAATTCAATTTCTCTCGCACCAAGTTTGAAAAGAGCCCCCCCCCCCCCACACACACAAACACAAACCTTTTTCTTCCGCCCCCGTCCTCAACCAATTGGTTTCCGAACTTGCAAGTTCGGAAAAACAACCCCAAAAAAATTCAAAGCAAAGCAAAGCAAGAAAGAAAAAAGGATCTCCTTGTCCTTCTTTGCGAAAGCTCGAAAAAAAAATACACAAGACACGTATACGTAGCAGATAGCAGCCGAGCAACCATACCACAATCATTCCGATTTCCTTTTGAATACCGGACCACGACGCCCGCACGTCTTCCCCGTGTTAGGTGCTGACGTTCCCGAAATTTTTCTTGTGCAATTCGTGGTTGCCGAACTATTGAACATAACTATTCCATCTAAGTGTACAAGTCTATGGATGGTGAACATCCCAAATTTTCCGACCCCTACTTAAGCTAAAAAAAAGTTGGTTTTGACTTAAAGTCGGCCAAAAGTTAGTAAAAAGCTACATGGCTTATGTCAGTACAAAGCCGATATCAACTTATGTTGTAAAAAAGTCGAGTGACATATCAATAACATATGTCGATAACAGCTGTTTTTCGGCTTATGTTGATCAACTGTTCACCCAACTAAAAGTTGACCAACATTTGTTTGAGTCGACGTCAACTGACTTAAGTAGATAAAATTGTCAGTACCAACTATTCATCGACTTAAGCCATTCAACTTGATGTGTGACTTAGAGTTAACCCACTTTGCGTTAATGGGAAACCAGGTAACTTAAGTCAGAAAATGGTTGTCAGCGACTATTTTGTCTACTTAAGTTACCCAACGTTTTGGGCGGCTGAGAGTTATCCGACTTTGCGCCGATGGGAAGCCAAGTAACTTAAGTACGATGTAGCACCCAGAACAGTGTAAAAGATTATCCGTCCGACCGACCGACCAACCGTCCAGCAAAGAGTGATAGTAACCAAGAGTCTTCGAACAGAGTTCGAAACGAACAACAGCGAACCTTAGAGTGACACCAGACGAGACCAAACGACACCAAACCAACCGAACTTTACCAAGCCAAAGAATGTTTACAGCCCCAGAAATAATCCCTATATCCTTCCTGTACTGCCACACATCCAGAGAACTCCCACCCCAGTAATTTCCCAACAAATGTCTCCCATTAAACCCCAATTTACATTGATAGACCACTCTTCTTTTGCAACAGTACGATCCCAAAAATAGCGCGCCTCGTACCAGCCATCATTCCGTCACGCAGATACCCAGTCACGGAGCAACCATCTGTGGTACCATCATCGTTTGGTGTTGCAATCGACGAGACAGGGAACCATAAAAAGAGTGTCGACGCCAGAGTCCGGTTTCGTCGACGGAGCCAGACGTCGCCACAAACAGGGGCGGCAGTGTAGCCGAGAGACCAGGGTGGAGCGTCCAGCGCAGCTGCGGGGACAAACGCTCATGTCCCGTCCACGTCGTATCGTCAATGGTCCTCAGCGTGTGGTGTGTGTGTGTGTGTGTGTGTTGCAGGTAGGAGACCGTACTCCCGATGTCCGGTCGTGTCCTGGTGCAAGCCCGAGTGCCTTCATGGTGAGCAGCGACGATTCCAGGGTGAGTAGACCCCCAGGAGGGCCTCCTTTGTTCATGTACCTCACTCCTTCCCCTAACCCTTTACAAGAGGTTGTAAATGTATCCCATTCCGTTGTGAGAGCCCATTCCGTTGCGGTTGCCTTGTGGAGATGCTGCTGCTTGGTGTTGAAATTCTGTGTGATAGATTGCAGGAGAGCTGCTCAATCCTGTGATTGTAACTCGTGACTTGGTGGGAGGTTCCTCCCTCCAGCATCCCTGATATCGCTTTGTGTAACTGGTCTGATGTTGCTGATGTCGAGGTACAGGGTATGTACTCTGTCGCTTTTGTTATCCTAACTTCATCCTGTTGTTTCGTGATATATTTTGTCCTACTGCCAATTTTTCTTGTCCTTGTACACTGCATGTTCTTGAGGATTGGTCATTTATCACAGAGATAATCCCTGTGATATTTTGTTAAGAAGATTAACACTTTTTGCAGATTGAAGTTAAGGCAATGTTGGGTATCCCACAAGAAGATTCGACGGTACACATTATTCGGAGCTATCATACCCTGAGTAGCCCACCAAGAAAAATTGCTTTGGGCCCATTCGACATCGAGGTGGAGGCTGCTGGAGATAATGCCATCATGGATAGGTGGTGACGGGTAAGATCCTACTGCATTATCATTTAGTGTCTGCTATGCCCGGTAACTCAGCAAGCTGGATTCGAGAAACGCCCAGAGAATGCTGATTAGTTGCTGGGTGTGTCATGGTCCTTTCTGAAATTTGTAATTTTGCTTATAGTTTCTGTTATTTCCTCTTTCCATTTTATTTTTCTGTGTTTTACAAGATTCACTACAATCATTGTAGTATTTAGGCTATTGAATAGCCTTTGGAAAGTTTCAAACCGGGCAGAGTTAAACTAAACCTTTGGTCTGGGAAAATTGTACTCAGGTGTCTGCTGTGCTCACGGTCACTCTCACATCAAAGAGTGAGCACAATGAGATTATCAAAAAAACTATGGTCCTTGGGCGTTGGTTTGAAGATAGTGGGGAAAGAAATGACACCATCACAATGAGGTCTTTGAAGTGGGAAATGAAGCAACGTAAAAGCGGAAGGGGATTTAAGCATTCTTGTTTTTTAATAGATGTACGGGCAATACGATAAACAAGAGCTGATTGTGAAGGATTACAAAAAAACTGAGTTTTCTGATGGTTCAGCTTGGATTAGGGGGATCAAGAAATCTGAAAGAAGATTTTACTTGAACGATCTTGTAGAAGTGTGTGATTGGGCTTGAATATGTTTTGGGGATTGCAACTCACAGAAAGATGCTTGTATTGATTGTATTATATGGATTCTTGTGTAAGACTCTCTCTCCAAAATGTCTGTGTTACTGTTACAGCCACTGTAACATTTATATTGTGACAATGCAGTCCATCCAGCTTCCACCCCAACAAAAGTCACCCAACTGTTTTTCGGCTTAAGTCACCCAGCTCCCACCTCAACATGAGTCGACCGACGTTCGAGCGACGTGAGCTACCCAACTGTTTTTCGGCTTAAGTCACCCAGCTCCCATCTCAACATGAGTCGCCCAACTTTCGAGCGACATGAGCTGCCTAGCTTTTTATCGACTTAAGTCACTTGACTCGAAAGTATAACTTTAAGTTGGGCAAAGTCGGTACCGACTTTTACCCAACTCAAAACCCGACTTAAGTTGGGGCGGAAAATTTGGGATGAAGAACAGCGTTGCCCCCACCGCCTGGGCAGAGCCTGTTGCCTGCAGAAAGAACGATGACCCTGCCAACCAGTCCCATCAACCATGTTTCCAGCTTTGGAAGGATCCATCTGATCAAAAGAGTTTGGGTTTGGGGCGACTGTTGTAACTTGCAAGTAATGAGGGTAGGGCATGTTATACAAAAACACAGCCACACTTGGACGTGGTGGTGAGCACGACCACCATGGCCTTTGGGCCCGGCTCGCTTCCCGCTCGGTTGGCTTGTACAAGGGACATGACATGTGATGGTGTACTCTGGGGCCCTTTTTTATTCAATTGGTAGCACAACGGTGCTGCCGCCGCCGCCACAACCCAACGAGGGGATTGCGACTCAGGTGCCAATAGTTTTCAGCGAGTTTGCTCTGTCTGTTGCATGAGATCATAAGGGGGGGGGGGGGGTCTTTTCTTTTATCTGGAAGATTCACCAGCATCGCTAGACATGAGTCACTGTGTCTGGGTGGGTGACATTTTAGCCAACCAGCAGCACCAGACGAAGCAGCGAGTAGGAAGTGTCTTGAGGTCAGCAATGTCTTTTTTCACCAATACCTATCTTCTTGATACACTTTTTTCAGGAGCTGTGGGCAATGTCCCCAGCCATGATGGGTTCCCTCCTCTTTTAAGAATCTCATTGCTTGATTCAGTCAGGTGTGCAGTCAACCCCCCCACTCTTTCTTTTATAGCAATGTACGGAGAATTATTTAGCTTGCTTAAAATCCATTCAAATATAAACCAGAAGTCAAGTCGAGTCAAGGCTTTTTCATGCTCACGAAAAGAAAAACTTTACACTCAACAAAAGAAAAAACTTTACACTCAACAAAAGAAGTCCCTGTCCCTGTCCCCGTCCCCCTCCCTCGGCAGGTACTCCCGCCTCGACAACAGTTTTATTCCCTCGATTTCTTGAGGTAACAATTGCCTCAAACAATTTGATATCCAACCCAACCCTGAATATCATAACAACTGTCTCAAAAAACACACACAAAAGGATTTTTTTTTTCACTTAAAAATCACCTTTAAACTCGTTTCTTTCAGGATTATCCATCGAAAAGCAAAAATATATTTCAGTTTTTATAGTTTAAACATGACGTTACCACAACATACCCACATGTTCAGTGTCCTTAATGCATAAAGAAGCACCTCTTGTGGACATTCCTCCGCCATATAGTCTAGAAGACGATCAATTTCTGGTGGGGATAATGCATATGGACTCTTGTAAGGAACGTCGACCTCAAAATTGAATTCCTCCGGCCACATGTCCGTATCCTTGAATGATGGGGCGTTGTGATATTTTTTCATGCAATCCACCCACTTCGATAATATATATTTTTTCCCCTTCCCCTGAAGTTTTACTTTTGTAAAAGATTTTACCTGTGAATTTCCAGCCCTGTGCTCTTCCCAGGCCCTCTGGGCTATTGTTCTGACTTCTTCTGTAACGTTACCTATTCTTGAGTCAAAGGCCACAAACGATTTGGGTCGTCAGGGCTGAACATGAAACCGCTGACCCCTGTTTCTGCCAAGGATAGGCGAAACCTTTTCTCCAGAATAGAATTGTTTTTTGCAAAGGCGGACTCTCGCTCTTGCTTGGAGCCAGAGCGCTGGGGATTTGTGAGACGAGCACTGTAAGACGCTTTCGGCATAGTTCTGACGATCCGAACGAACACCACCCAAGCCCAACGAAGCCTGAACCAAGAATAAAGCGTCTGAGTCCAGGTCCAACCAGTGGCGCACGATTTCTGCGACCCGTCACCACAGGTGCAGCCAGGGTCGCAACCTTGGGGGACCAAAAATAAATTCTACCAAAACGTCTATTGGAAAGTGCGTTTCTCTGGGAGAGAAATCCAATTTTTTTCTTGACTGCTATTTTCTGGGAGGCCAAGGCCCCCAGGCCCCCCCTGGCTACGCCTGTGCCCATCGCGCACTCGACCTATGAAATGAAAGGGAAGAGGTCGAACCCAAACTCTTTGCTTCGCTCGTTGGGCTTTCTCCACAAACACGAAGCAAATACACACCTCTTTCCCAGCTCGCGTAAGGACCACACGACGCACCACGAAAACGACGCACCGCCTATCTGGACGGCAAAACGCGCGCGGAGCAGAATTTCGGGAATTTGCTTGCGGGCAGCGACTTGTACGACATGTGAAATGCAGCCAGATGGTCGACGGATATGTTCAATTGTTGCAAAACAAGTAGTTTATGCATAGGTGGGACGGAAGGGAGGAGGTGGGAAATTCAGTGAGATCTGCTCTTTAGTTGAAAGTCGAGAAAGGGGGTCAGAAAACGATTAGTGATTGCAGTGAAGCCGCTTGGGGCACTACAGTAACACAACATAAAATGTGAACATGAATACTCTTCGGGCACCTCTTGTTTTTGTGAACAAGTTCCGCTTTCGAAGCGGCGAGAAGGCACGCATCGTCGACACTCTGGATGGACGACACCACAGCTGCTGCGTTAGCACAGTTACTTCCAGCGCTGCAACAGCTTGTCGCCAACCAAGCCCAACCAGGGGCTTCCAGTGCAGCCGTCGACGAAGGGCCGTCGGCTGACGCCGCCGACCCGGCCGAACGCGAGTTCGACCAAATTTTAAACCGAGTGTGGGGAAACCGTGTGGCGACGCTTTCAGAAGCCGTCATCAGTAACGCGGAGGAGGTTCCTAAGTCTCCCAAGAACCCGTGTCCTCGCCCATCCGAGCAGACCAGGTTCGGCACGTGGTTTGATACGGCAGACTCAAAGCTTGGCCAGCTTATCAACGCCAAGCTAGGTGCCAAGGCAGGTGCTATCGAGTTTGGTTCCTGGGCTCCTGTTTTTTCTTATCTCATTGATATCACGGCGGGACTGAGCGCTATCGCCCACCGCCAAGGAGGTGTGACGAAAGATTTGTTGGTTCCGTATATTGGAGCTTTGGGACGCGTTCTGGAGCTCGCGTCGAGTTTATTGGAAGTGCATAAGTTGCAGGCACAGTACGCCTCTTCTGAATTTGCTGTTATTCATAAGCTTGCCAGAGAAAAGATTCGTGGTCAAGGAGCCGAGGACAGTTTTTCGTCTACACTTATCGCGGAGGTGGTCCAAAACGTCACGGACAAATCAGTGATCGCTTTGACAAAGACTGCAGCTCAGCAGTTTGCGACGAGTGCCAAGGCCGACTCGACAGGCCCACACCACGGCGCAAAGACGAAACCGAAGTTTAAGAAAGGATCCAAGCCCGGTACTGCACCCACGCAGCCTGCTCCACGGCCTCCCTCCCAGGACGCTTAACCCCATTTCGGTTTATGTTTCTGTGGGAACGACTGCGCGCCAGTGCAGCGTTTTGGAAACAAATTGGCACCAGTAGCCAGGTGCAAAAGTGGATAGAAGAAGGCTATCGATTTGAGTGGCGCAAGAAAGCACCACCCCCATTTCACACTCGCGTATATTCGGCAGAGATAGGACTTGGGCCAAATTTTTGGTCCGACTCCGGTCCGGTCCGGTTACGGTCGGGTTACGGTCACCGTACTACGGCCGTAACTCCGTACCGTAACCGGAGTAATATGTTGTTTTTACGGTACGGAACAGGTACGGTATAACTACGGTAGGCCCTAAATCACCGTGAAGTAGCGTGGTTCAGTGCTAAAGCGTTAGGCTGCAGTCAGTAGGGTCGCGGGTTCGAATCCCCCTGGGTTCCTTTGGAATCGCGGGACCCTGCGAGGGTCACTTTCTACGGTTTACGGTTGTTACGGCCGTTACGGTCGTTACGGTCCGGTACGGAGCGGTACGGAGTGGTACGGTGCTACGGTTACGGCCGTAAAAGTACGATTTTCTGACGAAAATTGTACTCCGGTTACGGTCCGGTTACGGTGGTTACGGTCCGGTTACGGTGACCGTAACCGTAAAGTCCTATCTCTGATATTCGGTAAAGGAAGAGGATTTTTCAGCGTGGGAAGACTTACGCGAGGAGTACTTACGGATAGGAGCGTTTGAACGCATTCGACCGGAGGATAGCGTCCATTTTTCGTCGGCTTTTTTGATTCCAAAAAAGACAGGAGGGTGTCGCTTGGTGCTCGACTTGAGGAAGTTTAACACCTTTGTGACCGTGCCCAAAGTACGCCTCGAGAGTCTTCAGCAATGCCGCCGGAGTCTCGTAAAGCACGGGTTCTTCGTCAGCTGCGACTTGAGCCATGCGTACTACCACCTGGGGATTCATCCGCGCCATCGCCGATTCGTGTGCTTCAAGATCAAGCTCCCCGACGGCACCATCGAATGCTTCAGGTTCCTGGCTCTCCCCATGGGTTACAAAGGCGCTCCGCGGGCCTTCACGAAGTTGACTCAGCAGTTGTTCCGGTTTCTACGCCAGCCCGACAGGACAGCACGTCAGAAGTTGCACCCCCTCCTTCACAAGTGGCGCCAGAAGACTCTCTGGATGATCGCCCTAATTTATCTGGACGATTTTCTATTCCAGTTTCACTCCCTTCAGGACGCCAGACTGGGATCCAGATTACTGCGCAACATTTTTCGACTGATGGGACTGCTGGAGCACCCCACCAAGTCCGACTGGGCACCCAGTCAGCTGAGGGAACACCTGGGGCTGACCATCGACTCGGACACGAACACTCTTTCCTTACCGCCGTCCAAGATCTCCAAATTGCGAGCAGTAGCCTCCGAGATTCTGCAGCGATGCTCCAGGTCCAGCAGGTGGATCTCAAAGCGGCGTATGGCGAGCTTTTGCGGTCTGGTCGAGAGCACGAGCATCGTCGTCCCCGAAGCCCGCATGCACATCGCGAAGTGTTACGATTGCATGACTCAGACACCAGGCTGGAATGGCAGGATCAAAATCAGTCATGGCGCACTCAAGGACGTGCGTTACTTCATTGCGCTGTGCAAACGAATGACGTCAGTTCCTATCAATTTACCGACACAGCAGTTACTGCTGCAGACAGATGCCTCGTCGACGGGATGGGGAGCGGTTTTGCGCAGGGATATGAACCCTTCAACCAAGGTGATTCCAGTGCAGGGTTTTTGGAGTCCGACGGAACGCGCTTTCCATATCAACAGGAAGGAGATGCGCGCAGTCCGTTTTGCTTTACAGGCGTTCCAACCGCTCCTGACCCCCGACGCTCAGCTGCGCATTCACATCGACAACAGGGTTCTGATCGACATCATTCGCAAGGCCTCCTCCAGATCAGTGGATCTCAGGGAGGAGTTTGCCCAGTTGTTGGCACAGACACTCAGGATGCACATATGGCTGAAGCCGATCTACATCCCATCGAGGATCAATCTACTGGCGGACGCGTTGTCTCGCCAATGCGACAAGGGCGATTGGCGACTATGCCCAACGATTTTTCGACAGCTTCAGGAGAAATGGGGACCACTGCAGGTGGATCGATTTGCCGACAAGGACAACACCTTTCTCCCACTGTACAACACTCGGGATCACGACCCCCACTCGATGGGGACGGATGCGTTGCAGCAAGATTGGCGGCTTTGGAGAAATTATGCGCATCCGCCCTGGGGGCTGATCCTCCCCGTGCTGGACCTCTTGTTACACCAACGCCCCTTTTGTGTGATCATTCTCCCAGTGTGGACCGCAGCGCCTTGGTATGCGCACATGATTCGAATCTCAGCCAGGAGATGGCTGTTACCCAACATCCCGAATGATACAAACGTTGGAACAAATAGACTAGTCGAGTGGACTTACGTCTAGAGCACGGAATACACTTCAAAACAAGGAACTTTACAATAGTCCAAGTTACAATGAGGCTGTGGTCCGGGCCGAATAAGTATTCGGCCGGGCCGACAGCCTGTCCAACCCTTTCATCCAACTCAGTGTCCTAATGGCCCCTTGGCCGTGTCCTAATGGACCCTAAGCTGAATGTGAGGCTCCAGGCCGAACTGAGGGTTGCCACCTCAGAGGCGGCCTGGCCCTCTCCCTTATTGTGTGGCTATGATGATGGTGAGCTGGTTCGGTCCGACTACTGTCAGGCCGAACCACGTGTTGGGTGAGTGGGCCGAACCACGTGTCATACGACGGACGTTCGTATCAACCACTCCCCCCCCACGCAAGTACGCGCCTCGCGTACCCAAGTAACCGATTTGTGGGGGTTACACTCACACATACGCATAGACACACACAAAACGCTGTTAAGGCATCCAACAAGCCTTTAGCTTTTTAAGGGAGTCAAATAATGTTCAACCTTCGCTGAAATTAAAAGAGTGTTCAAAAACTCTAAGCGAATTATCCACAAAAATCAACCAAATGATATGGCTGCCACTTGCAGGCCGAATCATGTACTGTAAACCAGCTAACTGTTTGCACAAAGCAATCCATAAGGTCCAAATTCAGATTCCCTTATAAGTATCCAGAAAGCAGGTGATTGACCCAGCCTGGCCAATCCACTGTATAAAACCATTGGGTCAGAACTCAAAACAAAATAACCCAGTTCTGGACCTGAATGTTTCTCATCCAGAAAATAACCCAATAACCCTCCCAGGTTTGGTCTAAGCATTGTTTACCCCTACTGTCCTCCCTCAGGAATCAAAACAGTAAAAATCATAAAAAGCAGTCTGGCTCTTGTATAACCCTCAGAAAAACATACTGCAGAAAATCAACACAGGAAAACTCAGCCCAATCCAAGGGCTCCCACCATGTCACTGTAAAACACACCCAAACATCCCTTGCCTTCCCTTTTGTCTCGCTTTTGTTCCCGATCCCAGTTCGCCTATTTCTGCGACCTGGTCCTCGGCCCATGCCTCTTGGACGATGCTGGGCTTTGTGGAGGGAGCGGAATGCGAGTCGCCGAGGAAGGTGCGGATGGTTGGTCTGGTGATGGTGGTGGATGGCTCTGCTGGCGGTGCGATCTGGCCGGTCCTGGGAGTTCCAAGCCGAGAGCCTGGAAATACTGGTCGTTCCAGGTGCCGACCTGTTCTTTAAGCTTGCCCGGCCAGCGACCTTTCAGCGATGCCTTGGTGCAGCTTGGACAATCCGGGAGTGGGGCGTCGAATGGAAGGATCGGCTTGACGCCTTGGGTTCCCTCGCCGATGAGATCCTGGATGCGCGGGAGGTAAGGTCCTCCCGACTCGTCGGCCGAGATGAGGGCTCCTGCCCTGGCTGCAATCCTGAGGCCGACGTTATGTTTCTTGCACAGGAGGTGCCCTTTCTCGCAGAGCACGCGATCCAATCCCGGACGGGGAGCTTCCCTCGGATATGCGCAAGCTGCGCATGCGAATGTGGTCGGGACGGCCGCTGGAGGTGGTGGTGGTGGTAGGGGCGTCGCTTTCGGAGGCTCCTCCGAGATGGGGTCATCCTCACTCCCTGAGAGCAGGACGGGACCAGGCTTCGGCCTCGGGGGAAGGGCATCCTCCAAATCTGCGTAGGGATCTTCCGTGTAATCCCAGAGCTGCTGCTCATCTTCCCCCTCGGCCTCAGCCTGGTCCACCTCCATGGCCTCGTCCAGGATGAACCTCCCCACCCCTCGGCCCTTGAGCTTTCTTGACCTTTTTCGTCGTGGGACCACCACCTTCAATGGGGTTGACGATGGTCCCTCTGGTGGCCGTTCCGCAGCGACTTCCTCTTGTACCGAGTCCTCCACCGTCTCGGTTTCCACGTGTTCTTTTCCTTTTTCCTGGGCCGGAGGTTGGTCCATGTCCATACGCTGCAGCCCACGATTGAGAGTGTCGATAGCCTCGGTCATTGCTGTTTTCGCCAGCCTTTCCCTTTCCTGCCCCCACACTGCTGCTTGCCGAAACGCATCCAAGCGCTGCGTTTTCAGCTGTTCCTCCAACTGAGCCACTTTCTCCTCAGCGGCTTTTGCCCGCTTCTCCGCCTCGTTGGCCCTATTTTGCCATTCGGCGAGTTCGGCCTCGAGCTTGTTCTTCTGCTCAGTGGACTGTCGCGCGTCCTGCAGAAATCGCTCCAAGTTGGCCGCTGTCAGATCCATGGCTCCTCTTTCCTTTCTTTTCTGTGTTCGGCCGTGTGGGCTCTCTCTCTTTTTTTTCTCTGACTCAATCAAACAAAGGCTTTCTGTAGCGCCTTCGTTACTTCTCCTTAAATTCGCCGATGAGGTACTGGTCAGACACATTGCGCAACTGAAAGGTACACTTTGATGTGACGAGGGATGGGAATTCCCTCCGAACTTCCGAGGTACCGCCTCGTTTGAGGTACCGTCCCATTCCGGCCGAGGTTGACCTCATCAGTTCGTCATCATGACTTCCAACTCCCCCATCACCCTCGTCAGTTGCATCAGAAGCTTCCTCCAGTCATGCTCGGCCCGTTCGTGCAACGAACTCGGCCAGCAGATCTGAACAATGTGTCAGACTCTCCTTCGGCTCCCATGTTGCCTCATGGGGTTGGTATCCTTTCCAGCAAACCAAATAACGTTTTCCTCTTCCCTTTCCTTTCTCCCTGACAATAGCCTCCACTTCGTATTCCTCTTCTCCATCCAGCTCATCGATGAGAGCCGGGCCGGGAGGTGCATCCCGCACGAACTCCTCGGACCGCTTGTATTCCTTGAGCTTGGAGACGTGGAATGTAGGGTGAAGCCTCCAGCCTGGTGGGAGGTCGAGCCTATAGGCCACTGGTGATATTACGGCCTCAACTTTGAACGGCCCGATGAACCTTCGCCTGACCTTGGCCGGAATGTGCTTGGTTACGGCCAAAGGGAGGTGGGCACTTCGGAGGCAAACCTCCTGTCCCACTGCGAATTCCACATGTCGCCTCTTTTTGTTGGCGCTCTCACACATGGTCTCCTGGGCCGAAGCGTAGTTTGCTTTGGCCTCCTCCAGGTCTCGGTTCATTCGGCTCACCATGGCCTCGGCCGCCTCCACGTTGGTACTCGGCCGGTCGGCCTCCAAGCCTCTTGGGTGTTGCCCATACATCAGGTAGAAAGGGGTGTATTTGGTGCTGGCGTTGACCGAATTGTTTGCAGCAAATTCGGCCGTGCTGAGGTATTCGCTCCATGTCTCCGGCCTCGCTTCAATGTAGGGCCGAAGGAAGTTCTCCAGTGTTCGGATTGTTACTTCGCTCTGTCCATCAGATTGCGGATGGTGAGCGGTCGACATCCTTAGATCGGTGCCCACGAGCCGAAACAACTCCTTGTAGAACTGGCTCGTAAATCTTGGGTCTCGATCGGAGACTATGACTTCTGGTATCCCTGAGGTTGGGAATACCTTGGAGAGAAAGAGTTCGGCATATCCTTTCGCCGAAACCTCCTTGGTGCACGGGACGAACTTGCACATCTTCGTGAGCCGATCCACAAAGACAGCCACGGCCGTGTACCCGTTAGACTTCGGTAAGTCGGTAACGAGGTCGGTCGTCAGCTGCTCCCACTTGTAGGCCGGAACCGGCAGAGGGTGTAGCAACCCTTTCTGCTTGGAATTCTCGGTCTTCATCATCTGGCAAGTGGGGCACGATTCGACATAGTGGTTCACGGCTCGGCGCCAGCCTTTCCACCAATGTCTTCGGCTCACAAGCTCGGCTGTCCGAGCTTTCCCTGGATGTCCCGCCATCGGCACATCGTGGTGGTCGTGCAATACCACCTGGCGTTTAGAAACCGGCACAACGAGTTTCGGCTCGGCTCCAACGTCCTTGGCTTGATACATGAGCAGTCCATCTGGGGTCAGGGTGTACCCCTGCACTGCTCGTCCCTCTTCAAGTTTGGTCACGATTGGTCGAAGAATAGGGTCCTCCTTTATGGCGGCTTGCCAGTCTTGTGCCTCCCCGGGCGAGATTTTGGCCCCCAAAATCGCATTGAGCCGGAGTTGTGGCTTGCGAGAAAGCGCATCGGCCACAAAATTGGCTCGGCCCGGAAGATATAAAATCTTCGGCTTGATAGACTGGAACGATCCAGACTTCAACCAACGCGTTTGAGTCCGTGAAAGGACGCGTTGCTGTAGAAAATGGGTAGCTGGGAGGTGATCCGTATACACCGTAGTTCCACCAGGAGCTCCTTCCAGGTAGTGACGCCATTGGGCGAGAGCATAGGAGATGCCCAATAGTTCCCTTTCGTAGGCCGAATACTTCTGCTCGGCTGAGTTCAGGGAACGGCTCAAAAATGCAATGGGCTGATAACCTTCCTCCTTGCTGCCCTGCATTAAGGTAGCTCCCAATGCGAAGTCCGATGCATCCGTGGCAACAACATACGGCTTGGCCGGGTCCGGGATCAAGAGTACTGGGGCCGAAGTGAGTCGGTCCTTGAGCTCTTGAAACGCTGCTGTCTGGGCCGGACCCCATTCCCAGGCTTGGTCCTTCTTGACGAGCTTCTGGATGGGAGCAGCAATCCTTGAAAACTCCCTGATGAAGCGTCGGTAGTAGGACACCATGCCCAGAAAACTCCGCACTTCCGGCACAGACTGTAGGGGCTTCCAATCTTGAATGGCTTGGGTCTTGCTGCGATGAGGGGAGATGCCGTCGGCCGAAATCCAATGCCCCACGAAATCCAGTTCTTTGACGGCGATGGAACACTTTGACGCCTTCGCGTAGAGCTGATGCTCGGCCAGCTTGTCCAGCACGAGCCGAAGGTGCTCCGCGTGTTCCTCCTCCGTTTTACTGTAGACGATGATGTCGTCCAGGAAGACCACAAGAAACTTATCGTGGAAATCCCGGAAGAGGTCGTTCACCATCGCCATGAACTGCGGGGGTGCATTCGTTAGGCCGAAGGGCACTACTTTGTATTCGTAGTGCCCATAACGGGTCCGAAAAGCGGTCTTCTCCTGATCTTCGGCCCGGATGGGCATCTGCCAATACCCCGAGCGCAAGTCCAGCCGAGTGAAGATTTTGGCTCCCTGGAGGCGGTCCAATAATTCTTCAGGGAGAGGGAGTGGGTAGCGGTTTTTGACCGTCCGCTGGTTGATCCATCGGTAGTCAATACAAAAACGAAGCCCTCCGTCCTTCTTGTTGGCGAAAAGAATGGGGGCGCCCCACGGGCTCTTTGAGGGCCGAATCAGCTCCCGGTCCAACATGTAGTCGAGCTGTTTTCGGACCTCCGCGAGTTCGGCTGGAGAGAGCTTGTACATAGGCCGAAAGATCGGCTTAGTTCCTTCCTCCAGTTCGATCTCGAATTCATGACCGTTCCTGACCGGTGGTGGTCCTTTAGGAAGGTCAGAAGCGAATACTCGCTTGTAGTCCGTTAAGAGCTGGGTGATCGCTTTTGAGAGCTCGGGCCGAACTAACTTGCTGATATCATCTTTGGTGTGTTCATCGTTTTGTTCGGCCTCGGCTTCGGTAACCACTACCATCACAACGTCTCCCTGTCCCGCACGCGCATCCCTCATTATCTTGGCCGCGGATGTCTGTTCCATGTCGCCCACACTCATAGTCTCGGTGGGTCGAGGCTTGCCCGAGATAGCTAGAGGAAGAGAAATCCTTGTCTTCCCCCGCTGAACCGAGATTGTCCGTGTCCGAAAGCAGAGATCGGGGTTTTCGGCCACAAGCCACGGGATGCCCAAAATCATCTCGTATGCCATGTCGGGAAAGATATGGAAATCCGCGACAAAAGTGGCTCGGCCCGATCGAAATCGAACATGTTCGGCTCGGCCCCGGGTTGAGCCCTTGGAACCATCCGCCATGACCAGGGTGCGGTGCTCTCCGGTTGCCTCCAATTCCAGTCGTGCTTGAGTTGCCGTTGAGATGTAGTTTTCCCAACTTCCGCTATCCACATACGCTTTCACCGGTCGGTCTCCAACTTGAATGGCTATCTCGAAGCCAGTAAACCGCCCTTTGGAACAGGTGTTTCCTGTCCTGGCGATGTAGGAAAAATTGTCGGCCACTGCAGAGTCGGCGCGACTGAGTGCCCCCGGCACTTGAGAAAAATTTGAACCATCCATCCCTCGGTTGCCTTGCGGGCCGAGCTGTACAGTGGATGGTGGTTCCCCTGATGATACCCCAGGCCGTGCGTGGCCAGTATCATCCGCTCCTTCACTGAGTCCTGTTCCATGGGACTCGGCTCGCGCTGCAGTATTGGAACTATGCGAGCTGGAGCTAGTGTCTTTCCGTTTTTCATGCTCTTCCGCCTTGTCCGGCCAAGTAACTCTCTTGGTCATTTTTCTATCATCTATTCCTTCTGCTTGCTCCTCCCCAAAATCTTCCGGAACCTCGGCCCTGGTACCACCCGCATCTGTGTCCAGGGTAGGTGGCCTCGCGCCCCGGACCTTCAGTTTATCGAACGCTTTGCGGCCGAGAGCTTGGGACAATTTCTGATCCCATGATCTCCTCCGCACAAGTAGCATGATATTCCACCCCGGCCTCCTCTTCCACTTGGTGTGGTAGATCGGCCTCCACCTCCTCGTCCTCCAAATCTTCCCCCACTGCGGCCACGGCCTCGGCCTCGGCCTCGGCTTGAACCTCCCCGGCCGCGGTTTCCACCAATGTAGTTGAGACGATCATCTCCGGCTTTGTCGCCAATACTGTTAACTCTTGATCTTCGATTCCAACGCTGATGACCTCCTCCACCACGGCCTCCACTCGAGTTATGAAGTCCACGGATACCATCGAGCCGTTCGGCCATTTCGATAGCGGCTTGCACGTCGTCACGGATGAAGCCAACAACTTGACTTCGGATCGGTTCACGCAAGCCTGCGGTGAATGCGCTATATGCCTCCGCTTCACTCATATCCGGGATCCTGAAACAAACGCTGTTATAGCGCTTGATGTAGTCCTTCACTGAGGTCGTCTGCCTCAGGGTTCGTAACTCGACTCGGGCGTGTTCAGAGGTTGTCGTCGGTTGGAACAGTTTTCGAGCCTCCTCGGCCCACGAGCGCCAATCGGCAAATGGCTGTCTTCGGCCCTCCATTACTTTGAGCTCGGTCAAATTCATCCATTCGGCTGCAGGGCCCTCCGTGTTGGCACAGATGACCTGAAGCCATAGCTCTTCTGGAATGGCCTGGGCACGAAACCATCGGCCCATGCGCATCAGCCAGTCCGTGACATTCGCGGTGCCGTTGAAAGCTCGTGGCATTGGTATCTTGACTTGTCTCAATCCATTGCCTCCGGCTGCTGGTGGCCCTCCAGGTAATTGTGGTCCAAATGGTCCTCCCGGTCCGCCAGGTCCTCCGGGACCTCCAGGTCCGTTCGGCCCGCCGCCAGGTCCATTTGGTCCTCCTCCCGGTCCATTCGGCCCACCAGGTCCATTCGGCCCACCAGATCCTCCTGGTCCATTCGGCCCGCCACCTCCATCACCATCGTCCCCGCCTCCTCCTCCTGGCCGCCGTCTTCTTGGAGCGTCTCGGAATCCGGAGTTGGGGTCTTGCTGTCCAACTGAGGCATAGGAACCCAGGCCCGCAAACGGGTCCGTTCCCGAATTGAATCCGACAGCTCCAACTCCCTGTGGTTGACTGGGTCCAGGGGGTGGTTCTTGACGTGGTGCCATAGGAGGTCCTTGGCCGGATGGCGGTGTAGGATTGGTGGCTTGGTTCTGGCCGCTGGGTGGCCTTGCGGCGGCCGCTGGGTCTCTTCGGCTCGGCCTCGGCCCGCCCGTTGGTGCAGAACCGGGCTCTCGAATGACAGGTCCTGGTGGTGGTCCGGCTCGCCGTTGGCTGGGCACTCCACTGGGTGGCACGAGAATCGGTACCGCGGGTGCGTTGCTGACGATAGGGGAAACAAGGGGCACGTCTTGAAAACTGGAAGACGGGGGTGGTCCGGGTGGCGCTTGTGTAGTTTGGGTCACAGTTTGGGTTCCGGCTCCGGCCATGTACACAGGAATGACTTGGGGCTGCGCTGGAACTTGCTTGGACCATAACTTCACGAGCTCGTCCACGGATGGGTAGTCTTCCCGTAGACACTTTGTTTCGACCCCGAGCGTCTCGACAGCGGCCCGCTGGTCTGCCACTTGCAACGTGAGCCTTTCGGTCCGGGCTCCAAGGTCTTGGAAATCTTGAGCTGCCTTGGCGGCTGCACGTTCTTGGGCCAGGTGCATTCGTTCTTCCATTTCGGCCACAAGGTGCCCGTTCTCGGCTTTGAGGTGCTCGAGCCGTCGGATGAACTCCTCTTCCAGCCGAACGCGGTCCTCCCAGTGATGGTCCTCCAGTTCGGCTCTTTGGTTCTCGAGGGCCGTGTTCATAGCTTCGGCTTGCTCGTTGGCCACTTGCCATTGTCGAGCTTCGGCTTCCTCGCGGGTGTGGTGGAGTTCTCCTCGCACTTCGTTGAGTGCTTGGTACAGCTCGGCCTGAGTACGTCCCGCCCATTCTTCGGTGTTGGCCGCCAGCTGGGCTACGGTGATAGAGGTCTCGTCTTGGTTCACCTCCACGTGGTGCACGTTCTGGACGTTGTGCTGGATATTGTTTTGCACAAATACGCCTTGCACCGGAGGGGGATCTTCTTCGGTCCCCAGGCTCATACTGTCCCCAGCGCTCATCTCCTCCACTCCGTCGGGATAGGCGATGGCTTCGGCTGGCTCGTACGGTATGAGGTCCATGGTTGGACTCCGTGTGCGAGCCGTGGGTCCCGATTGCGAAGAGGTTCCTCGGCCGAGTTTGCCCGCCGGTTGCGTAGGTGCTCCTGGACTTCAGCGTAGAAACGCAGAAACTCCGGGTCGTTCCTTTCCTCTTCGGTGAAGCAGGAGTCACAGCTTCCGACACTTTCTGTGTCGTCGTTGTCGTTCGGCCCGGTAGGTGGTGGTACGGGGCTCGGCCTTCGAATAGGTGGTCCCTCAAGTCCGGGAGGTACGCCCTCGATAACGCTTGGGCCGCCGTAGCAAAAGGCCAGTTGGTCGATATAAAACCTTCTCCAATGTGGTGCGACCAGCTCCTCTGGCACCGTGAGATAACGGGAAGTCGGGTGTTCGTGTGTGCCGGCGGAGGACTGGGGCGAGGTAGGGTGGCTGTTCGACATACGGGTGGTATGGGTCTTGGTTCCGGCTTCGGCTCCGAAACCAGTTGATACAAACGTTGGAACAAATAGACTAGTCGAGTGGACTTACGTCTAGAGCACGGAATACACTTCAAAACAAGGAACTTTACAATAGTCCAAGTTACAATGAGGCTGTGGTCCGGGCCGAATAAGTATTCGGCCGGGCCGACAGCCTGTCCAACCCTTTCATCCAACTCAGTGTCCTAATGGCCCCTTGGCCGTGTCCTAATGGACCCTAAGCTGAATGTGAGGCTCCAGGCCGAACTGAGGGTTGCCACCTCAGAGGCGGCCTGGCCCTCTCCCTTATTGTGTGGCTATGATGATGGTGAGCTGGTTCGGTCCGACTACTGTCAGGCCGAACCACGTGTTGGGTGAGTGGGCCGAACCACGTGTCATACGACGGACGTTCGTATCACCGAACCTCTTCAGCAAGGGCCCTCGAGTTCCCAGCGAGGTGATGCAGATGATCAAGTGGCGCTCCATGGCGCTACTCCTCACACCCAGCAGCATTCTTCGTCGCGGATAAATGTGGAATTGCAGTTCGATGCATTTTGGTCCGCGCTTTTCGAGGGCACCGACACGCCCCCTTGGTTGGCTTTTGTGACAGGCCCGTTATTGCACGGTGTGGACAACCTTTTGGAGCATCTACGGAGTACATGGTTGGCCTGGGTTCAAAGTTCAAGGGATGCAATGCGGATTCGGATTCGGAAGTATTTTGTTTTTTGTGCCAGCTACAAGGAGCTGCCTTTTCCTTCGCGGCCAGCAAAGCTCTATGCCTATATCAAATGGCTGCAGAAGGAAGGCGACATTTCGTACAAAACTGCCCCCCAGTATGTTGCTGCCCTTTCCTCTGTTCAACGGTGGTTAGGGCACGAAAAGTATTCGGTTTTTGATGGGCAGAGCAAGTTATTGCTGACGGCGTGGAGGAACCTTCAGGTGGACACCGATTCGGTGGACGAGGTCACTATTTTCACGACCTCGCTCCTTTTTCAGGTGGTTGACCTGGGTATTCGTACAGCCGACACGGCTTTGCTTCGCTCGGCCACAGCGGTGGTGGTGGCGTACATATTTTTTGGTCGCAGCTCCTCTCACACATGGGTGAGGGGCAATGATCTTTTGGTGGATTTACAAGGGACATCTATCAGTTTTCGGGAACGGGAATTCAAGGCAAAGCGCAGACGCTCCGGGGTGTATCGTCTGCGCACTTTCAAAATATCTACTTGCCCCAGTGTGGGCAACCTTGTGCGAAGGTTTTTGGCTACCAAACGTCAATGTTACGAGACAGCATCTGAGTTCGAGACCCAGCTGCTTTTTCGACTACCAGGCGAGGCTGCTACACTCACTCGAGCCACCTTCGCCGCGTGGTTTCACAGTGTTTTGGCCGAGTTATCTCTTCCTCCGACACTTTCCCAGCTGACGCCACACTCTTTACGCCGCGGGTCGGTGACCGAGGCGTTCGCAATTGGTGTGGTGACCGAAAAACTCTGTCATTGGGGCGGCTGGTCCGGTTCCTCAAACACAATCTGGAAATATATTGATCGTTCCTTTTTACCCTCAGCTGAGGGCCTGTTATTGTTTCAGTGGATGTTGGGCACCCAGACCCAGGGTCTGGTGTCCATTTCAGACCTCGTTCTTGGGCTTCCTCCTGCCACCAGGCAGAAGTTGGAATAGCCAGTTTGGGTTTTTTCTTGTGTGTTGCCTTTTCGGTGAAACAACCGGGTTTTTTCGTGGAACAGCCTTGGGATTGGTTTTTTGATCGTTTTTCCCAACCGTTTGCACATTCTTTCTTTTTGCAGTTTGGGATTTTTTCCAGCGACAGTTGTTTTCTTTTTTTTCGGCCCCCCCAACAGGGTAAAATTAGCAGGGTTATACAGTAGGGCAATTTCTTGATTATTCTGGTTCTCGTTTTCTGTTGAGTTGTGCAGTACCACCGACCTCTGCATAAATGTTCAATTGTTGCAAAACAAGTAGTTTATGCATAGGTGGGACGGAAGGGAGGAGGTGGGAAATTCAGTGAGATCTGCTCTTTAGTTGAAAGTCGAGAAAGGGGGTCAGAAAACGATTAGTGATTGCAGTGAAGCCGCTTGGGGCACTACAGTAACACAACATAAAATGTGAACATGAATACTCTTCGGGCACCTCTTGTTTTTCCCAGAGCCCACCCGCCCTTAGATTTATTTTTGGACCATGGGGTCATGGTTGTGGATATACTGGTTTGAGTGCTTTATGTCCATTGATGAAACAAAAGCGTGTAAGAGCAATTTCTTGATTATTCTGGTTCTCGTTTTCTGTTGAGTTGTGCAGTACCACCGACCTCTGCATAAACCCCCTCTTATCGCTGCACTTGTGCAGCGGATGACCCCCTTTTTGAAGCGGTCAGATGACTCCGCTTTCGGCTGCGGTGCCCCAGTGGGTCTGACATACAGCATCAACCCCTTGATCGTCATTTTCCTGGTGCCCATCATCCAAGCAATGTTGACAAAGTTCAACCGTTATGATGTGCTCCATTTGGGGAGCCACATTTCCAGCATCTCTCCATTTTTCCTGGTGCTGTCTCAGTCTGAGTGGGCATCCGCTATGTTTGTCGCTGTTCTTTCGATCGGGGAAGCGGTCTGGCAGCCTGGATGGTATGGCTACAGCATGACGGTTGCACCCCATGGTCGAGAGGCAATTTACACTGGTCTGACATCCGTTCCGGCTGTCTGGATGGCTGCTGGAGACCTGGTGCCCTCAGAGTAAGACATGCGGTGGTGGTGGTTTTCAAGTGAGTGTTGAGTCTGGGGATTGCGATGGGCGAAAGGTGTGGTTGGTGGTTGGCATTATTGTTCTCGTCACCCCTGTTGGCTTGCTACTGGGGTCAAAGTGGTTGAGATCTACTGGAGACCATAATGGAGGAAGTAAGAATGAGAAAAGCCTTGCTGTTGATGTGGATGGTATGGAGGAGCAGGCTCCATTGCTGAGTTGAACGAGCGTCATCAGCATCTTGTTCTTATTTCATTTTCTGATTCTTGCATGATTTGCATCGAATTTTTATTTTGATATCTGTTGCTATGTTTTTGAGGCTTGGTTCTGGGTGGGTTTCGTTATTGTCGGAACTGTGGGATCGGACGTGAAATTCTTTCATTTGTTTCACAAACTGCTTGAATGCAGATTTATTTATTTATGGAATCATTGTTCCTGTGTTGAGAGTGTTGATGTCTGTCCAACAGAAAGAACATCCCTGGTGCATGATGTCTCAAATCATCAAATTGGAAAAAGAAGAAATCATCCTCTTGTTGGGGAGCAGCTTTCTGTAATGTCAATCAATCGATAATTGCAAACCACAGCGAAAGACAGCCCATCACCCTGGCTTTCTGTGGTGTGGTGCATTGTCGGGGGTACAGCTGACGCGTTTTCTTAAAGACGTCAAGCCAGACGCCCTCATCCACCCTCAATTCTGTGCGAACGGAAGGAGACGATCTACAGTCACTAATACGAATAATCATGTGAAAACATATCTGGTCCGAGTCTGTGGCGAAGAAGGAACGCCAACGCAGCCTTGAACACCTTCTCCAAGATTTCCATGCAATTGCAATCTCCGATTGCTTCTTCGCTGTGTATTCAAATTTTCGTGATGACGTGGTTCCAATCGCAAAATCTTGTGTTTTCAGCTTCACACGCACAACTCCTGGTGTTGAATCTGGGTGACTGTCTGAAGACATCAAACAGAGCTGCCCAGTGCAAAACAGGAGTGCTGCCAGAAATATGTGCCGATGAAAATCTGGGAATTGGAATTGGGAATGTGGGAATCAGTTGTCCCATCACGAACATCGTGGAGGATTTCGGAACGCTCTTCATCGCGCGCGTATCATGACGCGGCGCACGCGATGTCGATTTCCGAGGATGCACACGAAAAAAACTTTCGGGCTCTCTCACCCACCGTGCGCGCCAAAATCGCTCAAAAACATCCCGGGCCGACAAATACCTCAGTAATAGTACATTTCGTGCGGAGAAGTCGCGAAACGTTCGCGCCGAGCGATTTGCGTTTCTCTTTTTTTTTGGCCATCCCCGAAACGAAGGCGATTCTGCCAGATCGGATTTGCGTCTCAGGTCTGGTCAGTCCTGACGCCACGTGGTGTTCGGTCCTTTTGCACTGGGAGAGCGTGTTTGGGCTCCAGGAGTGACGCTGCGTTGCAACGCGCTGGCGGGAAAGGTTGAATGCGCTTGTATGGAACACGTGGTAGAGACTAGCCGTCTTGGTTGCCTTGAGGGTAAGGACCGCTATAGATAAACTGGTGTCGACTTCCGCAGCGTCCGGAAAAAGAAACGTGACGAAACTCCAACGTTATTGCTTTTGTACAAGAGCTCCGTCGCCTCCTCCCCCTTTCGTGTACGTTTTATGTAAGCCGAGTTTGAGGGGATCGCGCGCTCGTCACGTGCATATTTGATCTTTCCGTTTGCAAGGAAGCGCTTCTTTTCGTCTGTTCATCCTCGAATCATTGTGTGAGTGTGTTTTTTTCCTCCCTGGCCCCTTTTCACCGACAGGGTTCGTCGTACCCAACCGTTTCAGCACGACAGCGTTCTTTGGTGGTGTTGCATTACCCTGATTCGACATAAAGAAAACCGAGAGAGGGAGAAAAGGCGTGTTTTTTTGTAAGTATTCGTCGAGGGTCGTCGCTCGTGTTTCTACCACGCCGTTTCCTTCCGACTGTTCCGGATCTCTGGAGCATCGGTTCGAAGTTTTGGATAAATGGGTTGCATTTGCAGTACACCCAGGGTTGTGATACCTCAAACAGGGTCCAACAGAAAAGGTGGGGGTTGGTGAACCTGCTATACAAAAAGTTTATTTATATGTATGTATGTATATAAACCGTTGTTGATTTTTTGATCCCCCCCCCCAAATAAATAAATAAATAAATAAATAAAAAGTAAAAATAAAAATTCAAGGTTTTGGTGGGGCGGAAAGGTTTTGGTGGTGCAATTATAACGTTAAACTCAGAGAAGAAGATCCAGGCAGTTTCAAATCGTAGGATAATATTTTTTTGTTCATAACCTGTCCGCTCAGTTTGATGGCAGGCAGGCAGGGAGTAAGTAGAAGGCTTTCAATGCAATACAGTTTAAAAAAAACTGTAGTGGAATTCCGTAGATTTGTTTTTCGCAAAACTCTAACTAGCAGTAGTTTTGGGACGAGAAATGATTTTAAATCGGGGAAAGTTGAAACCATGCCATTGGCAAAGGAAAATTCAGATGAGCAAAGGTCGTGTCCGTGTTTTCCACAGGACTAGCCGCAATCCAACAGTTGGGATCTAATTTGAAAATAAGTGCAAAGAAGCTGAAGAGACCAGGGCGGAGGGAATCCAGCGAAGGGCAGGACGATAAAGTGATCCCTGTCCAGGATGTGCTGGAGATATCGAAAAGAATCGTCGAGGGAAATTTCAATGGTACGCCACCAGAACACACTGCATCGTTTCCATTCTTTATTTTATTTTATTTTATTTTATTTTTATTTTATTTTATTTGTTTGTTTGTTTTTTTCTTTTTCTGAAACAACTAAAAAGTCTTAGTAGTTGACAATATCCGCGTCGTTAGGGAAGAAGAAACCAGTCTGGGATCATCGCAGCTTCTAGTAAAGATATTAAACCACACAAATTGAGGGGAAAATGCATGCAAACCATGGGGGCTCAGTTTTAACCAAGAGTGCGGCCTAATACCCCCTGATGATTGCTCTATTATCAAGATACTTTAGTCAGTAATCCTGTGTATCACCAAATCTTTTTTGAGGTTTTCAATATTGTCTTGAACAGGTTTAATCTCCCCCCTGGTCCTCGCCTCCATATGTCTCATCGAGAGCGGAGGATCTGTAAATATGACCAAATGGGAGGAGCACCTCAACGAATCCCGGCACGGGCTCTGTCAAATGCTGTTCTCCACGGCGCAGTTTTTGTATGCGTCCGGCTACCGTCGATATCAAGTCTCCAAACCCAAAGCCCTGCATTGCCCCGAAATAGCGCTGTACTTCGGAGCCGCCTACTTAAAATATCTGTCGGAATTCAACGGGGAGAAGCAAGGGGAGCGATTCGTGGTGTGTGCTTATTGCGGGGTGGACGAAGAGGCGGCGGAGGAATCCTGGAGTAAATATTTGAGGGCCAGACAGCAGCTGGAAAACCTGGAGGAAATGATAAGGAGGGGGGAGGAAGAGGGGGATGAGCCCACCATACATGTTGTACAGTCCGGGGAGACCTTGCCTCTTATCTCGCGGGTAAATAAATATATATATATAGATAGATAGATAGATAGATAGATAGATTTTTTTAATGGTATCTTCCTGGGTATCTGTGGGGTGCCATTCAGGCAATCTCGATGATGTTTGGGGAAAAAAAACCTTTCTCTCTCGGACGAGCAACAAGCCAGATTGAAAAAAAATAGATGGAGTATCCAGATTTCTTAGATTCCTTGCTGGTTTTTGTTCGAGGGTTCAAATGCCTTTCAGAAAACAAGGATAAAATGGAAAATGTCTGGCTGATGGAAACTGGGTGTGGTTTTGGGGGTTGTGCCCAGATATGTGGAACCACCGTGGAAGAGATCTTGGATGCAAATCCTGACGTCAAAGATGCAGATCTCATTCGTGCGGGGGATTGCATTGAAATTCCAGTGAAAGTGCTGCTCCCCAGACTCTATGCTGCTAGACCTTCCGACACGATGGCGTCCATCGCCAGGCAAGCAAAAATATAAAACTATGAATTATTTTTTTGATTGTACAGAGATGATCCCAACTTTGAGGTTTCACAGCAAAAGCGAGTAAATGTCCCTCTAGGTCGATCGGTCGGTCTGACAATCGATGTGCTTGTGATTTCCAGGGTCGATTTTTTTTTTCTTTCTTTATCCGCTTAGTGGTGTATTTTTTTAATTTTTTTTTGGGGGTGGGTGGGTGTGGGAGGTGAAATGGCTTGAGGAGTTTCCTGTGCGTGGTTTTGTGTTGAGCAGGAGACATGATATTTCTCTGTTCCGGCTGTTGAGGGCTAACCCAGAAATAAAGAACCCCAACCATCTGAAGCCTGGGTGGGTCTTGTCGATACCAGGCCTCATGGGAACACCCTTGGATGGGAGGGAGCACTGTGGCCGAGGAGATTTGATTTCTGCAGGTACTGGCCAACTGAAATGATGTTCTTTGTTTATTTATTTAATTATTTAATTTTATTAATTTTATTCAGTTTCTTTTAATGTATTTTGATTAAGTTTTCTGTAGTTTCTTTTAATTGAATTAATTGAATTAATTTATTTATTGCTTTTTTTATTTTATTTAGTTAATAGATTAATTTTATTTATTTTTTCCTTCATTTCCACCAAGGAGAATTTTTTCGTTGAAGATTTCTGTTTGGTTTATTAGGTGTGGAGAGCGGTCCGTTTTTCTTGGCTGCGATGGCCGAACGATATGGTCTGGCCATAGAGGATAATTTCTTTGGTGGGAACGGAGGTGTGGGGATTTTGAGCAGGGAAGAAATCAGAGATAGATTGAGAGCTACAAGAACCATGCCTTTGTTGAGGACGCCCGCCAGGAAGTCATCGGGATAGACCAGACAGACATACTGACGGTGCCTATATTTCCTATATATAATATCTTGCTTTTGACAAGGATGGGGAAAATCGAAACAACATATATAGAGAGATACTGAACGATGTTTTCCCCCAGCCCCACAGGCGCATACAGAAAAAAAAATGCCCCCGAAAAATGAAGACAGAAAAAAAAAGAGAGAGAGAGAGAGAAAAAAAGAAAGGAAGGAAGATAAAACAAAAAAAGGTGAAAAAAGACACGGAACAAAAACCAAACAAAGGGCTTGTTTTTTTTTGTTTTTTTGTTTTTTTTTGGGGGGGGGATGGGGGGGAAGAGATATACAAGTGAGTTGTTGGTTGCGATAAAAAAAAAAAGAAACAAAAACAACAAGAACAATGATATCATATGTTTTTTTTCCCTCCTTTTTTCTTTTCTTAAAAAGGGGGTGACGTGGAGAATTTTTGAATTTGGTCATAGGGAGGATGGATGGAGTGAAATTCCAAGTCGAAAACAAAACAAAACAAAAAATTGGAGGCTATGTGAATATTGAAAGACGAACAAAAAAAAAGAAGAAGAAAAAGTTGGGGAAGGGGGGGGTGGGGGAAAGAGATATATATTAGAAGCAGGGTTTGTGATGGTGAGAAAAGATTTAGCATCTCGTCCGTTTATTTTTTGGGAATTTGTTTTTCCCCCTTTTTTTAATTCTCAAAGAAAAAGAAAAACAAGAGGGGGGGGGGAGCAAGAAACAGAAAAAAGGGGGAGGGAAGATATTTTGGGGGGCATAAAACGGGGGGCGTCGGTGCAAATTGAGGGTTATTCAATATTGTGTTCCCCTTATATTTTGTATGTAAAGAGAGACTGCCCCCTTACATTTTGGATTTTAAGTTTGGTCCATTGTTCCCTTGTTTTTCATCTCTCTTTGCATGGATGGGGTATACATACATATATATATATATACATATGTATATACAAGAAAACACATGTGTATGTCATGCTAAGTCTCGTTACGGTAGGTGGGGGGGGGGAACACAGAGAGAAAAAAAAAAGAGAAACAAAGGGGTGGGGGGAAATCTATTGAAAGTTCTTATGGTGGTGGTTTGTGTCAAGAGAAACGGAAATCGTTTCAAAAAATTATAGGCATAGAGGGTGTGGATGGAGGTGGAAAGTGAAACAAAGAGAACGAAAAAAAAAAAAAAGTGGAGGAAGTAGGTGGGAAGGAAAAAAAACAATAATTGAGGAAAGAAATGGGAAAACTTTGGTGGGTCAAGGATTTTCGATCGGGTTTGTGATTTTTCTTGCTTTTTTTGTTTTTTCTTTTAATTATTATTTGAACCATTGGTAAAAAAGAGACGGTGCGTTTCCTTCCCGTTTTGATTTTCTTTTTTTTCTTATTCTTTCTTTCTTTCCTTTTTTTTTTTTTTTTTTCGATGTGGGGTTTCTTCGTGCACGGTGTATGTTTTTTAATCTTGTTTTTTTTCAGGTTTTTTGTATGTCTTTTTATTTTTTTTTTGGGGGGGGGGTTGGTTTGGTTTTGGTTTTTATGTCTAGAAAAGGAAAAGAAAATTATTGTGGGCATTTTTTAGAGAGATATTCTGACAAGGGAAAATGTACAGGTGGTTGATATGGGGATATGGATAACAATTGTCTTTTTCCCCCCCGTTGTGCTTTCCTTTTTTTTTTTTCTTCTTATTTTGGAAAGGGAGGGTGAAAGTAGCTTTTTTTTTCCATGTACCAATGTTTTTTTGTTTTGTTTTTTTTAAAACACCTATTCGTGATGAGAGAGCACTTGAAAACGAAAAGGTTGAAAGAGATTGGTGGAATTTTATTATGGGTTGGGTCGGTGGCAGGCTCCACTGTTCGCGAATTTTTCAGGGAATAACGAGGGCAGGGGATTTCTCAGGGGGTTGGGACTAAGACGGCAAAACAGAAAAGTGAAAAAAAGAACAAAAAAGGAAACAAAAACCTGAGGGGAAAAAAACAACAACAGAAAGGAGAAGGGTATGGCGGGTTGGATATTAACGAAAGCAAGAGATTTGTGGGAAGATTCTTGGTACTTGGAACGGGTTTTTACAATATACAGAGGGGGTGTTTTCGAGGAGGGGGTTTTGGAGTGGGGGCAAAAAAAATGCTGAGTAATTTTTTGTTTTCTTGTGTTTGGTATGTTCCTCTTTGGCCCCACCATTCGATCTCCCTTCAAAATATTGAATAGGAAAATGGGGTTCTATGGATATCGCCGTTCGTGGTGTTCTTTTTTTAAATATTTCTTTTTGGCATATCCCGCACCTTGAGCTCTCTTCTCGATTCAGTTGTTTATGTTGCGATTTTCTCCAAAAAAGAACCACCCTTCCCACGTTTCAAAAAAATGAAAATGGGAGACAGTTGTTGAAAGAAGGGGGGGGGGGTCACGCAAGGGGAAAAACTAAACAAATATCATGAGATTTTTGTGTTCAAGGGAACCAAGTCATTTTCGGAAAGTGTTGGCGATGCAAATGCGACCCTTTAGTTCTATCCAGGGGATATAACAGGGATGTCCACAAAAGAAAAGGGAAAAAAAAAAAAGACAGAGAAAAGAAAAAGAAAAATCGGAGACAGAGAAAAAGAAAAAACAGAGACAGAAAACAAAAAACAAAAAAAGTTGCAAACAGGACACAAATGGGGTGGTGATACAGGGTGGGCGGGTGGGAAATGGTTGAGGATCGAAAGGGAGGGTACAGTAAAAAAAGAGAGATAGAGAAATTTATTTCAAGGATTTTTTGTTTCTCGTCAGTGAGGTGATGCTTTTTTTTTCCCCACCTGTCGATAGGATTGTTTGTTTTTTTAAATGTATGCCCAAGGACAGAAAAAGAGAGAGAGAAAAAAAAGGGGGGGCAGGTAAAAAGTAAAAGTATAAATATTATGCAGACCGAGGGGAAAATATTTGAAAAAAAAAAAAGGCAAGATAGGGACAGGGTAAATTTTCGATAAGGAAGAGAATCGATCAAGGGTTCGTCGTGGTGGTGTTTTTTTTTGTTTTTTTTTGTCGATGGCCAAGTTTAGTGATGCCAACGCAGACAAGACAACTACTTGTTATTTTGTTGGTTTCGGGGGGTTGGTGCATGTTTCACTTTTTTTTTGGTTTTTTTGAATGAGTTATTTACATCTCCTTGTTTCCCCTTTTCTTTTTCTCATTCCAGTGTGGGGACAAGGGATGTGCTCTCCTGCAAAAGGGGAGCTAGGAAAAGAATTCTTTTTTTTTTTTCCCTCTTTTCTTTCCTGTTGTTGAAAGCAAGTCGCCAAGAAGCTAGGAGATTTGTGCCGACGTCCAAGTGATATTGTCTTTTCATTGAGGGATGGTGGGCCCACTTGGCATTTTTTATTCTGTGTTGTCCAGGCCTTGCCTTTCTGGCCCTCAGTCAGATTCTTGTCAAGTCAAGTTAGAGATGTCGTCTTGGTTCCACTTTCCCGTTTTATACTAACACAGTCAACCCTTCGCGGGCGTATTGTATTCTACACCACTCGGGTCGACATATCAACGCTGTTTGTTTGTTTGATCTCGAGCACACACAAATTGTCCAACTTTCACCATGCGTTGTTCACCACAGTCTCCTAAATTCTTCATTTTGGAGAAAGACCACTCCTACTGTCCTTGGGCGAAACATGCTGATCCATTGGTCAGCGGAACGAACACCCCGTTAAAAGTCGCCAGGGACGTTGTACCACAACAACGTCCCTGGCGACTTTTAACGCGATGTGCGGAACGATGATGATGAGGGTGATTCAGCGGCTGACCGACACGACCCCATGACCGCTCAGGAGTGCGAGTCTGCCATCATCCTTTGCTCGAACTGGCACATGCAAGTGTCGCCTGAGCGTCGCACAGAGGTTTTGTTCCAGTTCTTAGCGTTTGGGCACTTTGCAGAGGACCCAAACCGTGATTGTGCGTTTGTGGATTCTTTCAATGCCGCATTCGAAGCGGATAAACTGTGTTTGTTTTGGACACAGCACACAGTTTCTGTTGTGTTTTGTTTTCAGGGGACTTGTTTCCTTTTCGAGTTTGAATTCTGCAGGGGCCATCGAACTGTCATTGTGTTGCCTGGGCTGTGTTTCGCGAGAAAGCCAGCTTTGGTTGGAACAATAACGGGCGTAATACATAACCCCATAGTCTCCTGTGCAATAACCAAAGTTGATCGGCAGCAGCCATGCGATTTGTTGGTAGATGCCGCGTTGGGACTGCCAAAACTTGATGAACTTGGGGAAGTATACTGCGGCCTTTGGGGCTGGGGTAACCAGCACCCCATCGCCAGTGGATGGGTCTAAATCAGGAACAATGCACAGTCCATTGAGATAGGCAGGAAAAGCGCAGGAATCCAACCAAGGCATCCTCCTTCCACAAAAGAACCAAGAGCATATACCACACGTGGGGCTTTCTTGATTCTCATTTTCTGTACGGACAGGAAGTGGGAAAGCATGGCCTCTGTTTTGTTTAACGCTTCAGGCTGAACTGGCCAAGAAATTGATGTTTGTTTGTTTGAACTGGCCAAGAAAGCAAATCACAGTGCTCATTTGCCTTACAATCTGGTTGCGTAACATCCTAAAATCAGCTTGACGACTTGGACAGGAGCAATTTCTAGACCAAAACGGAAAGGCACCGGTCCGTGGCGGTTCCGGTTTTCGGGAAGAACAGGATGTCGGATTCCGCTTCTCTGGAAAGATGGTGGATGAAGCCCGTGGAAGAGGAGCTATGGAATTTCAGCACAGTGGTCGCGCCAAAACACGTTTTGGCGTTCATCGGCTTTTTCGTCTTGATGCACTCCACCGTGCACACCTCCTGCGGAGCTTTCATGAGGCGTTCTAGTTTCAGCGCTCGCGACAAACTGACGGCTCCCCGCGACGTTCTCAACATACTCCACGGATGTTTTTCGTTCTGCGGAGGAATCGTTTTGACGTTCCTGTCCTCTGGGGAGGCATTTCAGGAGCAAGAACGACTCTTCTCGTACAATGCCGTTCACGACCTCGTTGCAACGGTGAACACGGGGTTTTGGATATACAGGCTCCTCTTGTCCGTTCCCAACTCGTCGCAGCTGGGGCAAAGTGACGTCCTGAAAACCTTGGGTCGGACCGTGGTGGTCGCAGGTCTGACATACTTCCACTGGTTCTATCCCTGTGTTTTGAGCATCAAACTGTGGGGTTGGTGGAGTCTAGGTGAATTGGCTGGAGTGGGTGCATCCATCAACAGCTTGACTGTCCTGTTTGGGCCCCCCACCTCGGTGGTCATTGCGTCGTTCATGGTTGCATTGGCACTGACACTGGTTCGATTCTGGGGCTTCTCTTTCCTTCTGTTGTGGGCATATAAATGGGTGATTGGATCGGAATTGATGGAGCTTCCTGGTGAGCATCCTGTGGGGGAGTTGACGACGAGATACTTGACAGCCACCTGTTTGGGTTCGCTGGGGATGGCTTATTTTGCCTTCATGGAATTCCGTGGGGTGCTGGGCGCCACCAAGGAGTGGTCTGAGGAATACAAGAGGGCTCATAGCCGGGCTAGAGCTAGATTAGAGGAAGAAAACGAAGCTGAGTTTGATGGGAATTCCAAGGGGGGGGAAGCAGAGGGACATGAGGGAGGGGTCAAAGAAAAAAAGAACCGGGGCAAGAGAAGACAATCAAAAAAGAGTAGGTAATGGAACAAGGGTGGGTGAAGTTTGTGGGGAGTCCTGTATTTATTGTGGAAGGGCCGTCATGAGGGGGCATTCTCCCTTGAAGCAGTGACGATCCTATCTCTATGAGCTGCTTCTTTTCTTTTTCTGGCCCCCAAACGTACAAGGGTCTGAAACATATTCAGGAGTTTTCTTGTACGAAGAAAAGAAGGTAATTGTTTTCCTGGTCTTTCTTTCTTTACTTGTGACCTTTTCGTGGGAGGTGGCTTTTTTTTCTTTTTTTTTCTGTGGGGTAGGAGGTGGACTTTTTTTCTTTTTTTTTGTGGGGTGGGGTGAGAGGGAGATGGGTCTATCTTATTCATCGAAAAGCATTGGCACGGTTGGGACCCAAACATTGTTGGGCTTTGTCATTGGAGTGTAGCATTGTGTATCACTTTTTTCCTCCGTCAATTCGTATGATTAGAATTTTTTTCTCATTGATCTGGGATCACGTCCGACACACTCCTAGTGGGGGTGGAGTATGAACAGTAGTTGCTGAATCTGGTTTCATGAGCACATCCCAATTCCAAGGCGACCCCCCCCAAACAACAACAACAACAACAATAATAATACTAAACACAAAAGACTTCAATGAGAGGAGGAAGATGATTAGAAACTATCCCTTGCTGAAGAAAGGGATTTCATGATTTACATTTTTCTGCTATGGCAGCACTGAGCTAATTTTTATACACCATCCAACTATCCATTGATCGCATGATTCCAGCAAAACGGAAATAGAGAGGTCGGCTATCCACAAACTCTACTGTACAGACTGTCTTGAAAATTGATTGCTTGGGGGGAAAAAAGCCCCAAACAAACACATTTTTCCTGTCGTCGACTGGGCCTCTGCGAACGAGACCTGGTCACCATGAGCAAATCTTGCCGCATGCGACGCACGCCATGAATATCGTAATGTTATCAATGCCCCCCAGCGGCAAGCTTTCCACCAGCGCCGCCACAGTAACCATGAACGCCGACTTCAATTCGAAATCCTCCCTGAACGCCGAGGCCAAATGGCCGCTCTGAAAAAACACCTCCCCAATCGCTAACGTCCCCAAGTAACCCCCCACCCAAAACGCTCCAGAACCAGCCAACGATTTCGATTTGTTCCAAGGCAAAGGGTTTTTGCCGCCATATTTCCTCCCCACAACGTCCGCCACGCCGTCCCCCACGCACAAAACCATCAGAGCGACAAACCCTGTCGGCGACCTGAACCAGTACATCAACGGCGCCGCAATATGCACGATTCCGTACAAGACTGGGCCTGTCAGCAACTCGGACTTTTTCCCGCTCCTGCTCACGACCGCCACCAGCGGTTGCGAGCTGATCAAACCCATTCCGACCGCCACGAAGAAGAGCACCAGTATCAAAATAGTGGAGCTAGCGACGAAGGGCGACCAGGGGGACTCCGGAAATAGATACCAGCACAAGAGATACGCTGGCCCAGTGCCGATGTGCATAATCTTCCTGGCCAGCAGTCGATTGATTACCCCCTTCTTTCCGAGCTCCACGACGCAGAGGATAGCGGATACTGATATGGCGAAGGTCGTAGCCCACGCCATTCCCAAAGAAAGAACCATTTTTTCACGTTTTTTAACGTTTGTGTGTGTCCGATGCAAAGAGCCACGAGTTGTTTTTTTTTTGTTGCGAGGTTCTCAGAACGCTAGGGTTTTATTCTACACAAGATGTGTAACGGGCTGTGTGGCGATGGAGTGGATTCACACTTTTTGCTCTCCTCGGTGAAACGATGGCAAGGGCGAGTTGCCAGCTGGTTGGTGCTGGCAACTGTCAGGGAGCCTTACCTCCACAACGCAAGATACGGTAATCGCTATCAATATGAGTCAGGAGATTGATAATCCTCGCGGGTGACATTCCACATTTCGACACCCCCTTGACACCCCTGTTGCGCCGCCGACTAGAGGATTTGACAGGAATGGATTTCCAACACACAGATTCGGCTGAACTCAACTGGAATGGTTAGGGCGGCAGACTCTTTCTCCAGCCCCCATCAATGGGTCTATAGCAGGTTCAGGAAGACAGACAAAAATTGCCGGCCGACCAGGTATGAAGGAGACACCAGAGGTAGTGTTGATGATGTCTGTTCAATACACAGGTGCTCATAAGATGAATCTTAAGAATCTTTTGAACACTTCAGCAGGTCTCTGTGGTTGTATACCCGGTGCCGGTTTCAAGCCGCAATTAATGAGCTGTTCATGCGTACGATCGAAACATGTGAAACCCCTCTCGGAAAACAGTTTTTTCAATCACCAATTGGCGGTCCCTCAGTTTCCAGGCGATGACAATTCCAGAATAATCTTTTCCACCTTATAAAAAAAAGTGGAAAGCTCAGAATGTAACAACAAAAAGGTATGTAGTTCGCATCTTTCTCGACTTTTTCTTCTTTCCCAATCCTTTATTTAAAAAAACAAGAAAGACAATAACCCCGCCTTTAGTGGATATCACAAACCGTGGCTTGAATCACAAAACAATAACACTGATTGTCTTTTCTTTCTTTCAACCCCCCCCCCCTAAACGCCACAACCCCAAAAACTGACCTGCCAAAAATCCAACCCAACCCCACCCTTGGTATGCATCTCAACTTGACAATATAATAGTAAAATATTAGTCATAACTCAATCACACTTGGAGCAAATACGTAAGTTATCGAGGTAATTTCAAATCACAGACATGCATGCATGATTTTCTTTTGCTTGCATTTTCTTTTTGCCAAAGAAAACTTGCAAAAACAAAGACACCTCATCGATTTATTTATTTTTCTTCCTGCAACTTTTTTAATTTAAATCAACAGGAAGAATACTTCAACAACGGGACTTGTTCTCTTTGTAAAGAAAAATATGCCCCTCTTTTTATGGAAAACCCCTTTCCAAAATTTTATTCTTTTTCTGAAGGTCTACCACCCGACTGTTGGTTGCAGGCCCTTCAAAAATTTGTTCGTCCCTGAAAGAGGGGGAGAAAAACAAAAAAAAGAAAAACAAAAAAGCGAAAATAAAATCCAAAAAAAAAAAGATATCATGAGCATCATCATCATCAGCTCACTTTTTTTATTCATCAAGTATTTTTGTCCACAAAAAAATAAAGTGGAAATTTTTCCTTCAATTAGAAAGAACCAATTGATAAACTGCTTCATCCCTTTCCCCCCCTCCGCTTTTTCCCTGTCTTTTAAATTCGAGGGGCAGGGGAAATAAACCCCACCACTTTTTCTTTTTTTTTTTTTTTGCCTTTCCATTTTTCCTGTACATAAATCTCAAAACCCACGAAGCCACCCCCAATTTTCGAATTCCCTTGTGGAAATTCCTTTCTTTTTGTGGGGTTTATGAAACGCAGTGTTTTCTTCTTTTGATTTTCATTTTGTTTGTTGGTTTCTTTTGGGTTCCTCTTCAAATTATGGTTCAAAAAAAATATTTCATCCCAAACGATACTTTTTCCCAATTAAAAAAAAACAGAAAGATATTTCCAAAAAAAAAAATCAGGAATTATGTGATTTAGCCGGATGGAGTCAATACTGTATCCACGATGTGGACGATAGTCTGACAAGCACCCAAATCTCCAGCAATGATGGTTCCGGAAGCTTGTGGGGTTTTTACCATCAGCAAGTCGTTTTCGAATTCCGTCGACAGGGGCTCCCCCGATTGGGTGAAGAAGGGGCCGCTGGCATCCACCAGGCCTTGTGCAGAAATCGCAACATTGGGAATTATGTGGTTTTGGAGAACCTGTTGAGAAAATTCGAATAAACGTTACTCGAGTCAGTCTAGTTGCCGAATTTTAGGGAATCAAAAATGATCCTTCCGATACTTTCCCCAAATTAAACTAAATTAAAATAATTTTTTACCAGTTCGATTCTGGTTTTATTTCAATTTATTTTATTTTATTTTGGGGGGTGTTTATAGTTCTGATTTCTTTCTAATTTTAATTTTCTTTCTTTTTTTTTTTTGCACCGTGCCAAAAAAAGGTTGCACAGTCATTGCACTATCAGTTGAGCCACACTGACATTTCGTGCCGTCTCAATCACCCTTTTCAGAAAATTCCCATCAGCAAGCAATTCCCCCTTCGACACCCCCCTTTGGACCATGAACTCTTCAAAGGAAGCATCTGCTGGAAAAATAAGTGTGGCCACCAAGTACGGATTATTCAGAAACACGTCGAGCCCTGCAGCCTGTTGCATCAAAAACATAACCCACACAAAACATTCCTTAAAGTTGAGGACCGATCTCAGCAACCAACAGGGCCACTACCCTGAAAAGATGGAATTAGTCCAGAAGGAAAAAGAAGTGGTGGGAACAGGAGTGGTCATGAAGTACAAAAAAAGCAGCAAAAGAAGCAGAAAAAGAGCCAAAAAAACAAAGACAAAACAGAAACACAACGAAAAGCAAAAAAAAACAGCAAAACAGCACAAAAAGTAGCAAAAATAAAAGCAAAAAAAATAAAAAAGATTATTCTTGTTACAATCTGAATCTGCCCGTTCACTTGCTACAAAACGTACGAAGACAGCTTTGCCCAGGAACATGAGATCCGAGCTCCCCTGGATTCCTTGCAACGGAGTTACACACTGGTCATTCACAGGAGCATGCAACGGAGGGGGAAGCGGCGAAATCCGGTACCCTCCAGTGCCTTTGCTACCAACATCCGGAGCCGTAATGGCCGTTATGGTCACTGGCTCAGGGTCAATCCCAGGGGAAGAATGTTTCTTGACGGCTGTTGACTTGGGGGGTGTTTCTGTGGAGTCTGGGTGCACCTCCCCTTCGGAACCCAATGGAGGGCATGGAGCTCGGCCACAGGATTTTGCACAGTGATTACCTTGCACGATGTAGAGCCGGTCGCATTTCCCCCATGCTTTCTATCGAGGAAAACAAGAAACCTGCTGATTTTTGCTTCATTATCGTCATTTTTGTTTTTAAAAGATTCTTGGTTAGTGAAAGGATATAGCTTTTCCTGTTGCATTTTTTGAGCATGGGTCGTGTTGTAGGGAAGAAACGAGAACACCATTTTATCCTTCTGTTTTTGTATAAAATGTTTTTGGAGCATACTTTTACGAAAAAAACAACAGTTGAAGAAGAGCCGTTGGGAGTTCTGCAACAATCTTTCACATTTCATTTCGCCCAAGTGCCCAGACAGGGCGAAAAAAAAACCCTCGAAACCACCTTGCATTTGCAACAAAACATCCCCAAGGAAAATGCACCCCCAAAAAAAGACACATCAAAAGAGGAGAAAAAAAAATCCCATCACAGTAGGTGAATTTTTTTTTAACGAGAGTCAGCCCTACTTGTTCTGCACAAGTGTAGAGATCGTCAGGGGGTATGTCTGTGCATTCGCTGTTATTTTCTGCAGAATTTTCTGTGGGTGTTTCTTTTTCGTAGTGATCTTCGTTGGGTCCATCCAAAGTGGTGACCAAAGGATTGCAGCCATCGTTTCCACAGGTCAGACGGCAAAACCCTCCCTCCACCATCCATTTCCTCAGGCATTTTCCCAGATCTTTCTGCGACACCGACAGGTTACGCCGTGTTTCAATGCATCAAACACCATTTACACTTCAAGGAAACGTTAACTTGTTCACATAATCTGGTTTCAAATTATCATAAAAAATCAAACTTTCAAATTATGGTAAAAAATTGAACCAAGTCAAAATTCCTGTTTTTCTTTTTTTTTTTTTAATCTAACGAGAACACTTGCAGAAACTTCTGCAAATTTTCTTCTTTTTTGGCCCTTTTTGGTTGACCCAAAATAGGCCTGAAGCTGACATTATTTTTTTTTTGCTTTTCTCTTTTTAAATGCGCCTTTCCAGGAAAAAAGGGAATATGTCAATTGTTTGGAAAAGAATAACAATTTTACCTGATGTTTGCAGGAAATTCCGTTTGGAGGTGTCACATCAAAGCACCGAGTGCTTTCAGAAGCTGGATGGCAGACACAGGCACCACCACTTCAAACAAAAATATCAACTCCCAAATCGAACAGCAGAAATTCGTGTCTAGCCCAATTATTCACAGTGACGATATTCTTTTCTCACTTTTTCTGCAGCCCTTAGTCCGATCATTTTTCGAAACAATCCTTTGGTTGTTTCAGCTTGTTGAGTATTTTTTTTGTTTAAAAAATATGTCAGATAGACTAAAAGAATGAGAAATATTTTCAAGAAAGGTTTCTACTTTTTGGTTGTGCATCTGAATTTTTGCCGGGGAAAAATCCTTGCAACCCATCCTTGGTAGCCATAGTATTTTCGTGCAAAGCCTTCAGCACTGTTTGTGAGGTCGAGCTCTCCTCCGTGCATTTCTCCGGCAAATGATTAGCAGAAACCCCACATCCCGTCAACCTAAATTTGCGAAAAAAATAAAAATAAATAAAATTCTAAAAACGATAATCCAACAGGGACGAGCTGCAAACGAAAATTAACAAAAAAGCGAAAGAAAAAGAATACTAAAGATGCCGGTGAGATGAGTAAATCAATTTTCAGCAAAAGGTAACCGGAAAGGAAGTTACTCGATGAGTTGAAAAAGAAAGAGAAATTTAGCTACCATTCTTTTATTCGATCGCTGTTCATGCTGCTTTGGAAAGTCGAAACGTAAACAGGAGAGCAAACACCTGAAAATACATAGCCACACTCAGAAAACGTTTTAAAAAAACCCAATAAATATTCCGCTCACGCACTCCAACAAATAAAATTTAACAATAAACAAATAAATAATATTCATTTAATTCATATTTTCATTGTTTCATTGAGCTGAACCTCATGTAAAAATGTGGCACGGATCCACCGCTCAGAAAATAAAACAGCCCAATTTTTTCGCTCGGATTTCCAATTCGCTGTTGCAAGAATATTTCAGAAAACAATACATTGCATAAATGTATTGCAGTGAAGGCGACGTTTTTCTTGCGCAAAGCTTTCGGTTATTTTTTTTTAATTACTATTTTAATTTTTTTTTGTAATTCAACCTACATCTGCGATGCTCCCCTTGCGAGCCAAACAATCGAACTACCTGCACATCGGACAGAGCAGGAAAAAAATTAAAAGAACTGAAAATGTGTGCAAACTTCGGCAAATAATTCACCAGCATTCATATTACAGCAAAAAAAAACATCAGACTTTGTTCCAATTTCAAATCAAAACTGTTTTAAAATAATGTCCCCCCCCCAGAAAAAAAGAAAAGAAAAGAGGGGAAAAAAAAGGGGGGGGAAAAGGGGACAAAAAGTATTCATACCAGATCGCAGCATGGCTCTCGTTGATCAGTGCATGCTTCTTTAGCTGCTTTTGCATCCATCAATGATGAGTGGCAATTTTGGAAACCTGGTAAGCCTGGGAAAGCAAAAAGGAATTTAAAAAAAACGTCAATGATCAGCCGAAAGGCAGAAGGTATGCCACAAACCAAACTCCCGCAATTGAAATTTTTATCCACTCGGGAAAGATTTCACAGGAAGCGACAAAAGAAGCACAGCTGTAGATCATATACAATTGTTTTGAGGCTATAAGAAAGTGTTTTTTAAAGAACTCTAAGAAGCAAGCTCGAAATGAATGCAGTGGTTACCGTGAACCTCATTTGGTCCAAAGAGATTTACGATGGCGACCGCCGCCATGATCCCTCCGCAGAACATCGATTCATTTCGCCGCATCTGCAAAACATTCAAATCAGTATTTTGTTATCTACATCCACAAGTGCGCTGTTTTCACAATTCCGACATAAATCGTCAGCCGCCATTCAGCAATGCGATACGAAAGGCGTCAGCCTCCCAGAAAACAATGCTCACGATCAGGGAGGAGGTGGTGGTCTTTGGGTTATTATTAGCCAGATTCCCAACGCCACACAGCGACGTCCGTCAAAGTGTGTTGAGGTACAAGGCCATTTTATTGAGAAAGGAGCCGACATGAGGTGCAGCGTGAAGTGACAGAGGCACATCATCTCGACATCGACGCCTTGGACTTCGAACAAATCAAATCAAATCATGATTACACACGAAGAAGCCGCTCGGCCTTGGACTTCGAACAGCTGGGTGGCTGGTGTGTGTGTGCAACGGTCCTGGTGTGGATGCAACAGGGGCGCACAAATGTTTGTTTTGATCGTCGCATCAGGAATCCTGATTCAGTATGGTCGTGCCGAGGCCTGTTTTCTTTCTGGAAGACCGATCCTTGTGGTGGGGAAATAGGAGTGCATGGAAAAAGTGTGGTTGGCTGCTGGGGATGAACTCAATAAAAATCAGCACTTGGGTTTTAAAGAGAGGAATTAACTTAATTCATGTGGCGATAAGCGCTCAAACTTCCGACGAACGAGGTTCTCCAGGTTGCAAGACTGGGATGCGCTCCTCTTTCCACAACACCAGATTTCACCAGATTTTCATTCCGTTGAAATCTGTTTTTTTGGGCCTGTCTGTCTGTCGCCTCCCTCACGACGTCAGCAAAGTCACGAAATCCTCTCGATGATTCAGAAAGAATCTGGAACATCCTTTCCTTTGGCGAACCAAAACGTGGCCTTTTTCATCCAGCACTCGCGAATATTCAACATTCTATTTCATGCAAGCACTCGGGGATTCAAAAAACGAAGTCATCAAAAAACTCTTGTAACGGAAATGGGCGTAACCGAGGGCTCGCCAGTTTCTCGTTGGAGCACCGTGTGGAGGGAAGCTCGGCGTTCTGCAGCGTGTGGGGCGGTATTGTTGGTGTTGTATGCGCTCGTTCTATTGGCATTCCTTCGAGGACTTCCAACGCTCGAGGTGAGCGCGTGTGTGCTGATGGGGGCGACGTCGCATGGCATTTTTTTTTGTCTGCCTGCTGGGGGTTGATTCTGTGGTTTGGTTATTCAAAGTCAGCATCAGATGGGAATTTGTTGGATTCGCTGCTGTCAATCATATAATTGCTGACTGGACCTCAGCAATTCTTCGAAATAAAAGTGCATTTTCTGCAGCATCGATGAGCACAGATTAAGCAAAAATTGAAAGTGTTCGAATGCATGCATCCGATTGTGGAATTTAGGTGAATTTGTGTGTGTTTTATTAGGAAATGTCGATGCATTTCAGTGTGAAGCGCTGTTAGAATGTCGATGCATGCATCCTTGGAATTAGGATTTTGAATGAATTGGTTTTTTGTAACAGGAGTCGGAAAAAGAAATTCTGAAAAATAAATTTCTACCAAAGACGCTGCCAGACTTAGTGGCCGTGCGAGATGTGGCTTTGGGCTATTCTTCCACCAATCCTGTAAGTTGCCCATCATAGAAAGTAGTGCTTGATTGATGAAAAAAAAATAAAAAAACGGGAAAAAATAAAACAAATGACTGAATGACTGAGGGGCCTGCGTGAGAATAGGCCATTTTTTAAAATCTCAGGGATGCTTGTGGCAATAATGGATTTATCTAATCTTCGTTTGCATTTTTGTTGCGATGGTGTTAAAATATCGGTGGAACCCACTAACCTTTTATTCAAAACATATTCATTCGTAATTTAGAGAAGCTGGTTGGAAATTTTGACGAAAATTTTGGGGTAATTTGAATTTGAGAGCATCTGTGTGGGTTGGGCAGATCACCGTAGCCATGGGGATCTGTATGATTTATATCATGATGCAAACATTTGCTGTACCCGGAACCCTTTCGCTGAGCATTCTTTCTGGAGCTGTGTTTGGCGCAGTCCCAGGCTTGGCATTAGTAACTGGTGAGAGCAGCTACGTTGGATTTGCCAGCTGTAAATTGATTAACTTGATTTTCTCAGTAAATTGGTTGCAATTTAGTTGTAGGTCCAGTTTCAGGGAATATATGTATGTTCAGAAAATGAAAGCAGAAACAACCAGAGTGTTGGCAGAGGACCACGCATCCTTGAAAGAGTGTGCATGATGAAATGAGGGTTACCTTTAAAAAAAAACACAAAAAATAGTTTGATTTAAAGCTTCTGCGCGTGAATTGGGTTCACTTGCGTTTTTTCGTTGTCATCACCACCGCCCAATTCCATGAATATACGATTTTCTAAAATTATGCCTCCTTTTTTTTTTTCTTTTCTCTGAGGGCAGTGGTGAATGCTGTGGGCTCCTCTTGTTGCTACTCTTTGTCGTGGTGCATCGGCAAACCTCTGGCGAAAGCACTGTGGCCCAGCAGGCTGGACGCCTTCAAAAGGGAGGTCGAGAATCAAAAATCGCACCTGCTCAATTACGTCGTTTTCTTGAGGCTGACGCCATTGCTACCCAACACGTTCATAAATGTGGCCTCCCCTATAGTCGGATTACCACTGCGACATTTCTTTTGGGGTGAGTTGCCCACAGCAATCGAAATTGAAGGAATTGGTGAATGTATTTCTCCGTGCCCAGAGCTGTTTTTAGTGATGGGTGTCAAAACAATAACAATAAAAATAATAATAATTGAACCTGATGAAAGAACCTGTCAAAACCTTCATATTTACCCTTTCCTTAATGCACATCCCTGAACCACCACTAATAATCCCCAGCCCCAGTCAGACGTCTTCTTTCCATGCCCAGGAGAGAGCATCTAGCATCAAACTGCTCGTCAGCTTTTTTATAACACATTAATCAACCGCCAAAATCCACTGAGATGTTTGTGTGTTCTGCGCCCACGCCAGGGACTTTCTTTGGATGTATACCCAACAATTCCATTGCAGTCACGGCTGGCAGCCGATTGTCGGAAATGAAATCTCTCAATGAGCTGTACAGCCCACGGATGCTGCTGTTCGGCTGTTTCGCGGGCTGTGTGGCGATCGCCCCCGTTTTGCTCAAAATGAAACAATCTATGTTCATCAAGCCTCAAGACCCCACGTTATTAAGCAACAGCAAAGAAGATTAGAAAAAAGAAAAAAAGTAATAAAGTTCAGACAAAAAATAGACAAAAATATGGAAAAATAAGTGTTATGTAGATATATACGTGTATCGATATTATGGATTATGAGAACGGTGGGGTGGATTTTTTCGCAACACGCAAGGAGGGAGTGATGCTTTCGGGAGGGGGGATGTAGTGTTTTGTTTTGTTTTTCTTTGCAGGGAAATTGTGGTTATGTTTCGACTCATTGATTGGGGGCATTCGTGGGGTCTTGTTCCTGTCATGGTGACGTTATGATGGGGTTCTGGTGCTCTTGATTGGGATTTTTAGGGAAAAAGCTTTGTTGTTTCATGTGTAAGAATATCTTGGTCACCTGTCTTCGTTCTGTCCTTTTTTGTTTTTTTAGAAAAGAATAGAAGTAAATAGAAATCTGTTTCATTCAAAAATGGGGAAAGTCGTCGCTGAGCCGAACAGAAAAAGCTCGAAAAGTGCAGTCACGTGTTGAAATGCGCATGTCTGACGGCGGCGTAGTTCGGCGAAATGGTACTACTACACCCACCCGCCCGCACTGTTCCCCGTGGTTACGTGATTGCTCAAGTGCGTGGTGGGCTTCCTCATCGGTACCACGTTTCTGGATATTTATCTGGACGAGCTCTCCCAACCTCAGTCGTGGGGTGCGCCACCATGTTTCAATTCGGCGAGGATATGACTCGGAAAACCGCTGCGGCGGCTGGGGCTTCCGTTCTCTCCGTCCTAGTAACGACCCCTCTGGACGTCATTAAGGTATTGTATGTGTTGTTTTTTTCCCTTCAGGCGCCTGTTCGAGTTCATTTTTGGACTTCATTGTTTCGTTGCGGAGTCGGCCGTGTATGTGCTTGTTTTCTGCGTGGAGTTGGTGATTTTCATTGAAGGATTCCAAGAAGGAAGTTTCTGTGTGCGCCTTCACAGAATCGAATGCAAGCCCAGCAAGCTGCTGGGATGAGTCGGCGAGTGCTAGAGCCCGCCATGGAGTGAGTTCTTATTCTTCAAAAATTAAATTATAAGAAGAAATAAAACTTTTCAGCTTGCAAAAACAAACAAGCAGTCATTTTATCTTTTGGCAAAGAATATTCCGAGGCTAATCAATTACTCAATTAGGGTTTTCCCCAATGCTAATTTCCTCTTCATCCATTCTCCCCCTGAAAAAAGAAAAAAAAAAAAGAAAATGAGAACCAAAAAACGAAAATGAGCACCGAGAAATTCTGTGGGTGCCTGAGATTTGGATTCGAAATACCCTCAACATAAGCTTTTCATTTCGGAAAAAAGGTGCATTCAATAATGTATTGCAGCTGGGATAGTAGCTTTATGAGGGAAAAGAGTTCATTCGTGGCGTAATTTTTCTTCTTCAGGCGTTTTGCAATGGTTGGGTGCCCAACTGCCTGTCCTCGAGTCGGCAACGCCGCTCTTCCACCGATATGCCCTCCAGAATGCTATGTTTATGAATCCACACTAGATGCGGTCAGGAAAATCGCCAGACAGGTAGGGTGTGGGGAGGGTGCCGATATTCATGTTTTTTTAGGGATGTGTTTTTTTGGGGGGAGGGGATGCTTGCCGGAAATAACCTTTTGGGAAACTCATGGATTTTTTTTTAGGGGATTTTTTTTCTCTCAAAGCTGCGGTCCCAACAGTAGCTTTAAACAATGATTTTCCCTTTTTTTTTCCTTCCCTTTCCGTTTTTTTTTTTTTTTTTCAATTAGAAATAAGATCCATGTGTTCCTTTTGAAAAGTGGCATGAGTACAAACATTCAAGCGAGGGTGCTTTCCCTGATCGTGTGTTGTCTGCCAATTTCCAGAATTTTATTTGCATGTAGTGCGGGTGGTTCAGGAAGGGACTCAAGTGTTGTGGCGAGGCACTCGCGAAGGACTGATGATTGCTATTCCTATGGTCGGAATTTATTTGCCTTTGTATGACTCATGGGTGGAGCGCTGCTCCTGGATGGGGCACTACGCCCCAGTCGTAGCTGGTGCAGGTGCCAGAACAATTTCACTCTTCTTTGTCGCTCCGTTGGATATTTTGCGGCTACGAGTTCAGGTGAACAACCCAATCCTTTCCGCATCGAGCTGCCACAGGCATACCTTTGTGACTTCATCGTAGCTGAAGGTTTTCTTTTGTACTGACCCTTTTATTCTGACCAAGGAGCTGTATTCAATTTTTTATTTTTTTCTGTTTGGGGGGGGGGAGTAGGTGGCGACAAGTGTGTTGATGAAGGGGGAAAGTGGCAATGCGGCCGGACGCGTATCAGATTGGCGAAATTTCGACTGGGGGCAGGGTAAAGGGCTGGCTGGAAGAGCAAGAGCGCTCTGGAGGGGATATGGAGCTTCGGTGGGTGAATCATCATTATCCCCTTCCCCCCCCCCCCCAAAAAAAAAAATCAACGAAATATGAAAACATTTCAAGACGTTTGCACCATGGCAGTTCTACACTTTAAAAAAACATGTGTTTTGATGCTCTCTCAGGCCATTTTTTTCATTCAAGCAAAGAAATAACTTGAATGCCTGATATTGTGGAGCAGGGATGAGGGATGTCTCAGTTTGATTGCAGGTGGCTCGGGATGTACCATTTTCAGGGATGTATTGGGGATTATTGGAGCCGATTCGGTGAGCTCCTGTTCTCTGTACAATTGGGCTATGGTATGCAATACATGCTTCTCTGCTTCCCTATATTTTTTACAGTCGCGCAGAACGAACATGAGCAATGAGCATCCGTATAGTTTTTCAGCTGAGAAGTGGAAACATCATCTGTTTCTGGAAACAGGAAAACATTGCTAGCTAAATGCGGGGATCGGGAGCCCACCCTGACAGAGGTTCTTACCGCCAATTCAATCGCCGGTGAGTTTTGGGAGCGTAGTTTGTAGAATGCAGTCAGTGGTTGATCTCTGGATTTGTACAATGACAGTATAATTTCAGTACGAATGAAGAATGAATGGGAAACTCAAGGACAACCCTGCGCCCTGTATCAATATTTGTCATTTGTGAATAAGGAGTATATTGTGTTGGGAAAAAAATCAACTAGTTTGGGTGCGATTTTTGTGTGTAGGTGCTGTTTCTGGGACGATTTCATCAGGGTTAACGACTCCTTTGGATGTTGTGAAAACTCGGCAGCAAATTATTGGTGAGGGGAGCGCCAGGCCCCCTTCGGTGCACCAATTGCTGTACGATGTCGGACGCAACGAAGGCATGCGAGGCTTGTTCTCGGGAGTGGCGCCACGGTGCATGCGAGCGGCCCCCTCATGTGCCATTGTCTTGTCAATTTATGAACTACTGAAAAGAATGCTTTGAAAAGCAACACACATTGTGTCGTTTTTCGGGAGGAAGGGAAAAGACAATTGTTCAAATTTTTACCCCATGGCATTCAGAGAGCAAGGGAAACAGAAACAAAAAAACAATACAAAAAAAGATATGGACGGGTGGTTATAATTATGACCAAAAAGACAGAGGAAATGTTATTTTACGTAAAAAAAATACTTTTTTTGTTCTATCCATTTGTTTTTCTTTTTTTTAGTTCGAAGGGGAAAAGGATGCCTGTGGGTTTTTTTTTCTCTAAAAGTCTGGGAGTGGGGGATAGAATTAAAAGCATTGCGGGATGAATGGATTTTTTTTGTTAGTAGGCGTTTTTTAGCTCTCTGGAAACTTAAAGTGGGTGCTCCAGGGATATTCTTTGTTTTGATTATTATTGATGCCTTGCTGGCTTGTGGCATTGCTGCTTGACCGAGTTGTGATGGCATTGCAATTCCTTCCACGGAAAAAAAAAAAAAAATCTCTAAATCGGTGGTACAACGATACTGCCTGTTCTCTGCTGAAATATGTAAACTTCTGCCGCGGATGCAGCACGGCTTAGGTCTCAATTTTTATTTTTTTTTACTTTTTGAAAGAGGGGAAGGGGGGGGGGTTTGTGTATTTTTAATCATCTCTGTTGTGATTTATGGAGGGGGAAGGGGAGTACAATAGTTGCCCAGCTGCCAAGAAACTCCAGCACGGTTCTTCCACCAGGGAGCAGGCCCCTCTGTGTTCTCTTAGACCGAATTCGTAGGGTGCTGGCCCATGGGATGCCTGCGTTGGGGCGTACTGTTTGTCAATTCATGTCTTTTATTTTTTCCCCAGGGGTACTTCATCCACATCAAACTCCAACAAAAGTTTTCTCTCACTCTACTCTGGCCAGGTCTGAGCATTGAAACCAGAAAATGAGTTCAATCCTTCTTTCACTCTTCAGAAAAACTTGGAAAAGGAAGTATGTCAGCGGGTTGCACGTTTGTGAAGATGGCATTGTGAGGAAAATTTTTTTCTTCCAAAAAACAGCAAGACAGCGGACCAGGTCGGAGAACACTCACAAAAAGAAGTGCACTTGTGGGGTGCTGGCAAAACAAAAAAAGGAAAAAAATAACCTACCCTCAGTCTGAGTGGCAAACGTTTGCTTGAAAAGTTGCAAGGGTCAAGCAAATGGGGTTAGGATCAAGTGTCTGAAGAAGAGATATTTTTTGGAATTTTGATTCTGTGTTGTCTAGGCCTTTCTGACCCTAAGTCAAATTCTTGTCCAGTCAAGTCAAGTTAGAGACATCGTCTTGGTTCCACTTTCCCCTTGTATACTAACACAGTCAACCCTTCTCGTATTGTACACAGATACTATATGCATATATTATGCTCAAAGTTCAGGGTCGACAACACCTGAACAAAAAAAAAATGCAGTATTGACAAGGTATATCAGGAAACCCCTCAAAACTGATTTGTTTGTTTGCTTTCATTTTAGTTTCTTGTGTATAGTGTTGGGACTTTCGACAACAAGCTCGTGTCCGTCAAAGCCTACTCTGGTGATGTTGTGTGGAACCTTCCGGAAGAGGACGGATTCTGGATCCTGGGCAACATTGTGAATGCTAATCATCAGTTCGCCAACAATCAATATTGAGAAAACAAGCGCGAAAAACAGCTTCTTGGCTTCTCAGCGATCTCGATTAGCTGCACCGACCTCATGGATGCTGGTGGGCAGAATCACCGACCAACCGCCTGGCCTGACTTCACTTGGGTTCTTGGCGAGGGTCCCACCTGACGCTCACCGCCTCCCACTGGCATCAGTTCAGTTGTATGACTCCAAGAAGCTGTTGGGAGCACAACAAAAACCGAATCAACTGAAAAGCACTTGGGATTTTGACGTCTGCGGGAAACCAATCAAGCTTTTGTACCTGTCTGTTCGAACAGCGAATTCGCTGGCCGCAAAATTCTTCTCTCGGGGTGCCGCACCGTTTTCCTGGGCATGGTCGTGTTTCTTGGCAAAATGTTCTCTGCATCGGCGTGGCCAAAGGCATCGGATCCCTTTGGATCCCGTCGCAAGGGTGCCCCCCTGTTTCTGCGACCCAAGTGTTGGATTGGCAGAGAATATTGGGTTATATTGGGAACAGAGGAGATCAAGGACGAATATTAAGCTGTAAACGTTTTCATTGGCAGAGAAGCTGTGTTTCTCGCCTCTCTCTCCGCTCTCAACGTGCCTTGCACGTCGGGTGGGACATTGTCACGTGACAATGTGCACTTTGACGGATGTAACCGTCGTGTAACGCTCTGACGCCCGCGTCAGACTCTACACCAACGCAAGGCGCTGGGGAGGGGGCCGGTGCAGTCCCAAGGCCGAGCCTGCGGCCACTGTTGGGAGTCGAAATCATATGCTTGCTCTACTGTTTGTCTCCTTCCCGAAGTTGGGTGACCCACAGGCAAAGAAACGATGGGGTCTCTGATTTTAAATGTTTGTGGATCAACCTGGATAGCTGGCTGATGATGTTTAGGAAGGTGTTGCTGACAATAATACTGTCAGGATAAACCCCACGAGCAAATATCCTAACAAACATTCGTTCCAGATTATCTTCACTCAAGAACTGGATCTTGTATTGGTCAAGGCTGACTCCTCCCCCCAACAGATCCAAATACAAGCAATAAGAAGCCATGTAGGTGTGAAACAGATCGGGTTGGTGGGGTCGTCCGTCAGACAGTTTTTTTCTTCGTGATATGTCATCAATGATCCAGTTGATTTCGTTTCCTGGAACAACAGCTCATTCTGTTTTTACTTTCCTGAAAGAACAAGTTCGTTTCTTTGAATCAAGTTGGATTTTTCACAGTTAGACGTTGCTTTGGAGCATATGTTCTCTTTGTGTGCAAGCAAAACAAATTTTCCGATGGAGTTAACTGGAACGTTTCATATGTTCTGTCCCAGTTTCCCAAGATTCTGTTTCAGTTTTACCTTCAATTTTTTGGGCCCTTCTTTTGATGGGTGTATTGTGCCTCGACTCAACGGCCCCTGATGAGAAGGAGACTGTGTTGATGTCAATAAACTTTGATCCATACATTTGGACAAATACTGAAACCAACCCAATGATGCGTCGTGAACAGTCTTTAGTTTGTGAATGGCGGGGAGTGATATGGCCCAGGTGGAACACTAATCGCAAGGGGTATTGACTTCTTTCGTTCAAATCAATCATTGGGCAAACCACTTGCTGACACTTGACAGAGAAGATATTACACATGCCAATCCCTGTTCTCAACTACCCACTGGAATAACTGTAAGTCGCAACCAAAGCAGTACAATCAAACTCCTGGCAACACAATCACCACAGCTGCCACACTAAAAGAGAATGTGGCTTACATGATGGTATCGAGTCCTACAGCAATAATGTTTTTGTACCACCCTTCCACGGTTATTCCATAACCGTGCTTGTCCCAACAAGTACAACCGACGTATAAGTCGGTTAGAAATTAATTAATTTCTAACATTCCGGTACAAGCCTCCCCCATCATCCAGATCGTGACCCACGGTTTAAACACAAGAAAACAGTCTTTTTGCCTTGAAATTCTTGCCCTTGATCAATCTAATCTGAAAAACCCTTTCGAACATTTCATGTTGTATCATTGTTCCCAAACTTTCTGTGGACCCATACACTTCACATTCTAATCATTCCCATTAAAAATCTCTTTGACTTTCTCTTGTTCCCTCATTTCAGACCCACTCAATAAACGCTTGTCCCAGTTCCATCAAAACCACAGACTTTCGAACAACCCAATACGATCAACACTGTGGATCACTACCACCAGCCACATGCACAACCAAAAATCCCAACTGCCACAAAATACGAGTTCACAAACCCACGTTCCGAAGTGCGCAGTCAAAAAGCGACAAAATGTCGCGCAGGAGATTGAGTTCTCCTCGTGCTGAGCCAAGGTTAATAGGAGAACTGGTCTAATGAAAAAGACGAGGGAATGAAGGGGGATACTCAGAAATGTTGTTGTACAGGCTTCACGATGTGTTGCCTTCGCACTCGCTGTTCGTCTCGGTGCAGTGCATTAATGCACTGCAACAATATTGTTTTTCGATCTCCGCATCCCAGTTCTCGCATATTCAAAGGGAAAGTTTGGAACACAGAAAAGGAGACCTTAACACGGACATGGCTTTTTCGAAAAACTTGATGTTCAATGTGTGGCACAGGCTCAGTGCTATTCCTGTTGCTGATTTCATCAGTCCGTCCATTCTCAACGAAGCCCAGCCCCGACGAAGAGCGGAAACAAAACATTCTTCAACAGAAAATGGCGCGTCTTGCATCAGGTTTACCTGCCAGTCGTTTAGATCGAGTCTGCAGGATCTACACAGCTCTGGTTTTGAGTTTAAATCAAGTGAAAGAAAATGAATAAGCAGAATAGAACAATCATACGAACCAGGATGCAGAATGCTCTCTTGAATAAGATGGTTGGGAAAGGAGATTCACTTCTTTGTTTGAGTAACAGGCAATACATTACGCAGAAAATCGAAAATGTTTGGTTTATCTGTTTGTCCTTGGGGTTTTCATCATTCACAATTCAGTGGCAGTTTCCCTGTTGTGCTTCTCGGACGCAGTACTTCTCGGCCGAAAATTGGAAAATTGGAATGGGTGGCTCACAGCGCGCCAATGGACTGTCAATGGTTCTCTGTTAATTTGCTCTTTGGATGCAGTCTGACCCGAAAATATTTAATCCTAACTGCAGCTTCCCAAGGACGAATTTCACTCCCTTTTATTTTTTTTTGAAACAAGTCAAGCAATCACCAATACAGTGGATCAGTGGTTTGACATCTTTTCCCTGTGTCAAAATATGCTTGCACATATATCCCTCGAAAAGATATGTAGGAATACAAAAAAATACGAAAAATGAAAACCCACGACACCAACTTTACCAATTACGGCAAAGTGCTCACACAGGGATTGCAATCAACATTTCAGATTTGGCAGTAAAATATACAGAGCAGGAGGGATGAAAATCAGTTCAGGGAGCACTGATCCAGCAGGTCACTATCCAGAATTGGTAAAAAAATATACCATCCAACAACCGTCTTCCCACTCAATTCCTCCCTCACAAAAACACAAAAACACAAAAACATCACAAAAAAAAAAAGTTTCTGCCATCAAGGTTTTCCTTACACATAGTGTTACAACTGTCAGCCAACTCGGCTGATACAAAAAAAAGAAATTCCGGATCAATATCCATGTCCACTGGCTCCCCTTCTTTCTGTTCTTTTTTGTTGTAAATCCGAGGGGGGTATCTGATCCATCGTGTTTCGCATCATCCTTTCCAACATTTCCCTTCCACCCTTATATAACCATACAAATGGAAAAATATGTCATGCAAATGCCACGATCAACGAATAAAAATTGGCGCAGTCCAAGAGAGGAAACCTCAGAAGAGTCTCCCTGTCGCTTTTTTTTTTTCAGCCAGACTCCCAAAACTGGTAGTCCACCGACGCCCACAATATCTCTTGGAGGGTTGGAAATTGGAAAAGAGTTTTTTTTTTCATTTTTCTCATTTTTTCCACTTTCCCCTTCCCCTTTTTTTTTTTTTTCAAATATGAATAAACCAGGACAATTTGATCCTTCGAAAAATAAAACAAAAAGAGAGGGAAAAAAATAATAAAAATGTAACGACAACAAAAAAAAAAAGCCATCAAACCCGACACATCTCGAATCGCTGAGCAAGCTCCCAGACAACTTTCGAAAACTGAAAAAAAAAAAACTGAAAAAAAAAGGCAAAGCGAAGAGGAGGTTTATTTTCATTTTTTTTTCTTCCCGAAATAAAAATAAACCAACTGAATAACAGGAGAGGGTGCCGATGCTCGACTCGACCCCCCTTCCCAACCCCCTCAAACACCCCCCAAAGCGATATTCTGTGTTCTACATCATTTCCCCACAAGGAGCCGGAAAAAAAAAAATCCCTCACCAAAACCTTTCAACGGCAGCGTTTCAACTAGAGGTCATGTATGGAAAAACTTCTTGTCCTTCCCCCCTATCTTTTCCTAAAAGCTAGAACATCAGATCAAACCATATATATATATTATATACCTACACATACCACATTTTTTTTTTTTTTTTCACTTCCAATCCAATGATGGCATTCTGTCCCAACAAATTCCAATCCTTTTTTTTTTTCACCTCTTTCTTTAGTTCCTGCTAGTGGTGATGACATCATTAATTCAAAAAAGAAAAGAAGGGAAAGAAATGCCCATGCTTGCTCCTCCCCCCCCAACCCCCACCCCTTCTTTCCTCCTTCTTGAAAGTATTTTTTTCCTGTCCCCATTCAGTGCTTTCTTTCTCACTCACTCACTCGCTCACTCTTTTTTTCTCACTCACTCACTCTTTCTCTCTCTCCCGACCCAAACAAAGAAAATAAAATTATCCAAATATCCACAGGGCTGTGTGTCTATTCTCATGCAATGCAGTCTTGTCCTGCCTATTCTCCAGTCAGCAGTCTCATTGTGCTCAGTTCGAAAATACATATATATATATATATATCAGCACAGTTCTTTCATATCAGCCCGATCCAATCACTGCCAAAGTATGAACTAAAAAAATTGGACATTGACCCCTCAACCCCCCCCACCCAAACATGTTTTGACGAGTGGAGCTGACTACTCGGTCAACCCCACAGGAGCTCTCATCATTCAATCTTCTCACCTCGACTCTTTTGTTGTCATAAATCTTGTGTAGACTTCTCTTTTTTCTTTTTTTTTCAAAACCCAAGTTTCCTTTCTTTTTCTTTCACTTTTTCAACCCAAGTTTTCTTTTTCTTTTTCGACGACCCAAGTTTTCTCCCTCTTTTTCGACCCAAGTTTTGTTCTTCATTCCATTTTTTTTTTCTAGAGACTGTCTGCGTGAATGCCAATTTTTTCTTCTCCTTCTTCTTCTTCTTCCATAAAGGTGTCTTTTCTCGGTGTGTGGAAAATGTCGAGCGAAGTCGCCGAGCAATGCAGGTGCCGACCGATCGACGACTTGGGTTGGATTCGAACTGGGGCTGACGAATCCACGCGTGCGGGTAGCGGACGAATATCGATGGAATCAATTTCACAGAGAAAATCAAAGGGATTCTGGGGAGAACAGTAAAAGCACATAAACAAATGAGTAAACAAACGAGGTGGTACGACACGCTCTCGTGGCAAAAAACCTGTTGTAAAAAAAGAATGTCGAACAAAAAAAACACACACATACCAACAAAACGAGGATCCCATTGTCGCATATAGCACAAAATGTTTTTTGACTTGGAAGTCGCTGATTAATTTTTTCACTCCCATAATAAATCCACTAATAATTCACCCATATTTACTGTTCTGTTTTTTTGTCATTCGATGCGGCTTTTTGGGCGCACCTTCCCAGACTTGGAGAACATTCTCCTTTTGAACCTTTTCTTCCTCGGAGCTGGTTTCGATGCTCCGAGGAAATCCTTCCTGGTCGATTCAGGAAGCATGTCTGCAACCACGATAGTGGCATCATCGATGGGGCAACCCCCCGACCCCAAAATAATTCGATCCATGATGAGATGAGACGCCTGCTGTGGAACTTGATGTCGACAAGATCTGGTTATCGCAGTTGCATTCAAGACATCCCACACCCCATCTGAACCTAGATACAACCTGGCGCCCTCCTCAGGGATCACCATCTGAATCGCAAAACACAGCAATACAAATGTTAGGGAAACCCAATGTCACACGCACACCTGAATCTCCATTCTAAGTGCAGATATCCCAGACAGCCGACCCCCGAAAACTCACCATCCAATACCACCTGTGTGGCCGGTGCCTGACTGGTGGCAGAATGGTGGGGAAAAAAGGTTAACCGAGCCAAGTGTGATTTAGATGGACATCGAGAATGAAGCAGAGGAGCGTTTCTTACCTTCAGTCAAAAGAAAACACATGACCAAGCGAGCACCCCTCCCCCCCCCCCCAACCCCAAGCCGATCAAGCAATTTATCGTCAGGGGGGACACACATGACGGAAGGCTGGATGCTACTCACTTGTTTGATATGTGGCTGTGCTGTGACTGGTCTTGGAGCATCCACATCGCCGAAGGATCTTCCCATGGCCAACCCTCCGGGCCAGACCCTTAGTGCCCCAATCCCAGTTTCATCCGGCAGTGCAGGTTCCAACTCATAGGTCCCCCGTACTCTAGCGATGGTTATTCCTGCATCTCTGAGTCGTTGAACCTCGAAGGGGTTGTCTTCCAAGCGATGGCTGTGCGTGACAGGATGGATAGATCCACCACAATCAAGAAATGCCGAAGAATCCCCAACATTGGCCACCGTCAAGAATCGATCGCACCGGAGTGCCAATGTTATGGTGGAGCCGCTGTCTGCACGCGAAAGAAAAAAAAAAAGAAAATCACAAAAAAATCGCCCACAGGAAAGAAGAATCAAAATAAGGTGCTCTATGTCAGTCATCCATACAGCCGGGCAGCATGCATAACACTTTCAGGAAGATGTTCGTTCAAGGAGCCGCACATACATCTGCATGTAAAAAGCATTTGATGTGATGTGAATCATCGTGGGGTTGAATCAATGCTCAGGTAGGACAGGGGGGTCTCACGGTCTGTCATAGCAGAAGTTCGCCATTTCTTTTCCATGGTTTGGATCGCCTCACTCACGGCTTCCATGACGGAGAATGCAAATTCTGCAACTTCTGTAGGAATTCAGCACAGCACGACAGGGGTGACTCAGATCCTAGCCAAGCATGAGTAATATATCCATCGAGGGAGGAAATAAAAATAGATCTGGTGTGAAAAGATGTGGATTGGGTTTTTTCATGAATTTATCCTGATTCCTGTTTGGGTATGGTTCCAACGTTCCGACATTGCTGATTTTGTGAAGATCCCTGGTGGTCTGACTAATTCTCCCTGTCTGTCACACGGGTGAGGCTGGTTCAAGGCCTGGATCCTTGCACTCGCGCTGGGCGCGGCGGTTCCACCCTCCCAACTCTGAACTCCGCAACTCAAACGCCCGCGGGTCGAAAACGCCACGGTCTACGTTTGTTTCGGGGTGAGACTGGCATCATATATATGCATACATGTGTGTGCGTATTATTATATACCTGGCGACGACCATGATTCTGGAATCCATTCAGGAAGCCTTTTCTGGAGTTCCAAGACAATGTTGTCCTTCACGAAGGTGGCGGCTTTGCTACCCCCGTGGCCGTCGCAAAGACCGTACAAGCTCCATTGCGGGGTGACGGTGACGTTTTCGCTCTGCCAAACGAAAGTAACGTCCTGCCAGCAACGCCCATTCCGTGAGTCTATCGACATACGTCGTTACGCGGAGGGGATCAATCCAACGAAAAAGAAACACGGGCAGGGAATCAAAGCAGGCGAGCTTTTCCATTGAACGGAAGGGGGGGGTGGGGGTGGGGTGGCAAGCGCATCGTTACTGGTACGGTAACACGCGACGTTGCGTAAGGACGTCCCGTGCCTGGTTTTAAACTGACCTCTCCTTTCACCGCGAGAGATCGCGCTGCGTATCGGGCGTCCAAGTCCATTTCAACGTGCGTTATATATGTCCACTAAAATACTTCCGTCAGTTTTCTTTGGGGGGATGTTACGAAGTGATTTCAATACGCAGCAGGCGGAAGTGGACAGACACGCAGAACGTTGCTCACGGACGCACAGCACTTTTGCGACTGGTTCGTAAAGACGGTGCTGCTGCTAATAGCTAGAGTACCAAGATTGTTGAATGGCTGTTCATGGGCATTGATAGGAATCCATAACAGCCTCCAATAGGCACGCTTCACACTTGTACGCTGTCCGAGATTCATCCCCTTCTTCGTCGCGTCGGCTCGAAAAATCACCCTTTCGCCGAAAATAAGGCAGATTCTGGGCCTGCGCCACTGCCTGCTGCGTTTTCGGGGGGTCGTGTCGGTTGTGCGGATTGTGTGCGGATGACTAAGCACAGGGGGGTTTGTTGTTTGTTGTGGACGGCGCTGCACGCAGAAGTGAAAGAATATGTCCATATAAATTTGTCTTTGAGTGAGAACGGCTCTACATTCTCCCTCAGGAGCTGTGGTGAATGATGCACTCCTACCTTCTTTTCCTCACACACACTCATCCAGCATAAATAGGCACCAATTCAGAGATACAACTGGAAGATGGTGTAGTCAGGGGGAAAGTTGAATGATGTTCTGGGGATTCCGGGCACAAAGCCAGCATATCACTATATGAAGAACCCCAAATCAAAAACCCATTTACACACAATCCCACATCCGCAACGCTTCTGTCTTCTCGAACAACCCATTTGGAGGAGTGACAACCAAATAAGAAGAAACCTATTTGAACATAATTCACTTCTTTGGCCTCCTTCCGACCTGGGCCAAGAAACCAGACTTGATTGCTTGGACACTACGGGAAGCTCCACACTGCAACGCAAATAACTCAACAGTTATATCAAGTGTGGAAAGCCCATTGAAATCACCACCAACCAATACTCTCATGCCAACACTCTCATTGGCATGTATGAGCGACCAGCGTGGTACTTTGCATGTTAGCGAAGATAAATCCACTTTCAAAAAAATCCACTTTCAAAAAAACACACATACATTTGGAAATATCAAAAGATTTTTTTCGAAGGGAGGGCTGTCAGAGTACGAATACGAAAGTCTCATCGCCGTGAGGAAAAACTCCTCTAGCTTGCGCAACAAAAAAGTCACATCATCCAGCCTCCAAACATTATCAAATCCCAATCAACTGCTTCCAACAATGCAAGAATTTAATCTAAAATTGAAGAAATCTCTAAAAAACCCACATTAGGGATACAATACAAATCTTTTTCAAACATGACATTTTTTTTTCTTCTATGATTCGTCTTTTACCTGCTGGCATCGCAAGTACATCAACCTGGTTGCACTATCTCTGTCCAGCAACGTATCGAAACTCTTGCAACTCGCACAGAGCACATATCTGCAGAGATACAGAAACCCACACTCAATGCACAATCCAGCAAGCAAAAAACGAGGTTATTGTACGGATAAACCCGTATCAATCTGCCATCACAGCAGGGTACACCCCCACAAAAAACTACCCACACATCTCAGTTTTGTCTACATGATTGGGTTTAATGAGAAATCGAAAACCCTGACTGTCAGACAATAATAAAACAGATCACCGCTCCGAAGAGCTCACTGGGTGAACCGAAAATGTATCATCATCATTCAGCCCCTTTGATGCTTATTATAATTGTACCCAAATCAAAAGAGCAAAACAGAAAGGAAGTTCACCAACCCACCCCCGCCCCCCCCCCCCCCCAAAAAAAAAAAAACGAGCAACAGTATTGTGTCACATTTGGCCCAATTGCGTTTTTACGTTTTGAAACATTTCAAGAAAGCGCTGTCAGATCTTTTAAAAACAGATCACCGCTCCGAAGAGCTCTCTGGGTGAACCGAAAATATGTCATCATCATCCAGTCTAGTGTATTGGAATTAAAAAAAACAACAAAGATCTCCCAGCCCCCTCTGGAAGCCATGAAAAAGAAACACAGATCCATCCAACAGATCCCCAATATATATATATATATATATTTAGGTGCAATTTGATATGGTTCTAGAAGAGATGTCAGATCTTTTAAAAACAGATCACCGCTCCGAAGAGCTCACTGGGTGAACCGAAAATTGTCATCATCACACAAACTCTTCTCTTAGCTGACTAATTCTTCCACATACGGTCAAAGAGCAAATATATCTCACTCTTTCCCCGCCCGACTTACTCGTTGATGTATCGCCTGAGGACAGTTGCGAAATTGTGCGACTGAAATCGGCCTTTCATGATCAGTCGATTTTGGCCATCCAAAGACCCTGTCGTTCCCATATCAGCTGTGATAAAAGGCATCACTTGGTCAACCTGTCTGTTGAAACTCTTGCACAAATCTGCAAAATTCATCAGCACCGTTTTCTTTGTCCCTTCCCTCGATACCTAGACAAGCAACCACGACATTGAAAAAATAAAAATAACGATCCATAAAGTTCAATCCCTCTCCTTAGATTGATCCTGAGAAAAGGAAAAGTTTGGAGGAAAAAAATGGTTTCTGCGATGTTGTCGACTCAACAAACAAGCACACTGTCAATGGCCACTACAATTTGCGGCCAAAATGGAGTGGTTTTGTCGTCATGGATCCATAATTAGGCACTCCATGTGTTTGGTTGGGAAGATATTTATAAAATAAAATCAGTACAAGTAAACACCTATATCTAAAAAAAGAATAAAAAAAGATATTGCCAACAAGCTGTGGATGCTTACATTGGGGGGCTTCAAACTGATCTTCTTTATAACTCCTGTCAACTCGGGATTTTTTTCTCGCAGGATGCTGTATGCCCGATCTGAAGTCCCCAGAAAACACACACACACACACTTCCTGCTCAATAACGTTTCATAAAAAAAGAACTCCTTTCAGATATTCAATTTCCTTCATTTCCCTTTTCATATCGGTGCCTCTTGGTTGCATTTTACCAACTTTTTTGTTTCAGACATTTCGAAAATTGCCACAGAAGACAATTGTCTGTATATATGTGTACAGGAAAAGACAATCAGCAGCAAACAAATAGATCACAAGAACAGGAGAAGCTGCCGAGAAGCTGTCTAATGAGGACAAAAACAACTGGAGACAAAAAAAGGTGGAAGGTGGTTTCCTACCCAGCAGCTCATCGTAGAAGTAGTCTCGGTCTTTTCCTGACCAAGGGTATTTCCCAGCTTTTTGTTCCGTGACGTCGGCGGTGTTATCGCCAGACGGACCGGGGCCCAAGTCGTCTTCATCTTGAAAACGCCTGTTTTCTTTCTGAAAGCAACATCATGGACATCTCCGCTAAGCAAAAAAAACATAACACAACTCTGTTCCATAGACCTCCCCCCAAAAAAAACCCCCTCCCCCGTCTTTCTCTTCCAAACGCCTTTGATTGAAGTTTTTCGCAAATTTTCTTTTATCATTTTCTTTCTGGACGTGTTCTGGAGCAGAGCTGTTATTCTGTACCAGTCAAGCATTGCAACAGGTCGAGAAAAGATCGCACCTTCTTCTTCTTTTTCTTTTTTGGCAGGAGAGCGAGACCCGCGTCCGCAGACTCGGCTTTAACATCCATAGCCGCCGCTTCGACCTCCTGCACGCCCAAACAAGTAAATTTTGTAAATATCTTTTCGACACCAACCGATTCGTAAGCCGCAGGAGTCCATCCCAACGATGCCATTCAACACAAAAAAGCGATATCCAACCGAGAAATATCAGATCAACGACAAAAAAAGCGCAGGATAAAAGAAAACGCCTCACCGTCATCCTTGAAAAGCTTCGCGACCGCTTTCAATTCCGAGAGGTAGAGATATTCAACAGATGCACGCCCAGGATAAAACCAAGTTTCTCTGTGCTGAGTGCGTGACTCTGGACCGAGCTGTATATTCCTGGCAGCAACCGAAAGGGCTTCCTTGCAGCGCGAACGATATTTATGACAGCATTTTCTTCAACCACGTGACTTGCAATCAATCAAATCAACTCAGCAAATATATTCCGGACATGCAAACATACACGCGATTTCGTTTTTTTGATTTCAGATTGACTCCACTTGCCCAGGACAAAAAAAAAAACGATTCTGTTTTTTTTTTGAGTAAAGGAACCCAGCAGAAGTTGTTGTGCAACAGAGATCCATTAAGAAAAACATAATCGACCATCCTTGTGCTCCAGCGAAAGTTGAACATGCACATTATCAGAAAATGGTTTTTCCTGGACATCCCCTTTTTCGCACTTGCACTGTCAAGAGGTGAGGAATGCAATCTGAATACATATATAAATCTGTAATTTTATATATCAAATACAAATATGAATATAATTTTTTATATATATCAAATCTCCATCAGTTTCTTGTCAAGTTTTTCCTTTTCACAGCAATTCCTACTCCACAACACCCTCTTCCCCCCTCCCCCCCCCAAAAAAAAATAAAATAAAAAACCCAAAAATACAACAGAAAACCCCCAAAAGAGCGCCAGAGAACCCCACAATCATGAAGACTCTCCACCACCGTCCATTTCCTCCAGATCATCGCTCCATTCCCCATCCAGTTCATCGGAGTTCAACTTTGCCAGTCTCGACTTGCCCGATCTCTTTCTCCTTCTGGCAGCTCGATCGGTCACTGCTTGCATCGTCCCCACTCCCAGGATGGCCTCCACAGCTTCCCCGATCGTGGAACATTCAGTGATTTCCAGGGAATCGAACGTCGGCAGAGAGCGTCTCCTTCCGGTGACTTTAGGGACGATGCATCGTTTGAATCCCAGTTTGCCCACTTCGAATATTCTCTTCTCCAGATGAATCACGGGGCGAAGCTCTCCGCCCAGACCCAGTTCACCCACCACCGCAACATCCGAGGCCTAAGGGATGAAAAGCACAATTTCGACCATTTTTTTCTTGTGTTCGATTCTTACATCAACAATCAGGGACAAACCGGGAAATGTAGTTTCAACAAAACGAAGGAAATCCTGAAAACACGGTTTACTTCGATCAATCATTTCCCGTGGAATTGATGCCCACTCACCACTGGTTTGTCCAGGTAAGCACTGGCGATGGCAACAGCCACTGCCAGGTCCCCTGCTGTGTCTTTGATCATCATCCCCCCCACCACATTCACGTGGAGATTTATGCTGTACATTTTCAAACCGACGTATTTCTCCAGGACCCCCCTCAGCAACAGCAGCCTCTGATTGTCGACACCGACGTTACAGAATCGGGCCTCTTTCTGCATATAACCACCAAAATCCATCAATTTCTTTTCTCACATTTCGCATTCCACACCACAACGACCACCAACTCCAGAAATAATGGATCGTCTTTTGGCATCGCTTTTTTTATCCTCAGATAAACACGAAAAGTACCCGTCCCACAGTATTCCTAAGAAAATCGATCAATCCAGGGCGGCCTCACCTGGCCTCTGGAAACCGGTGTACAGAGCGCTTGGACCTCCAACAGCAATGGCCTAGTTCCATTGATAATGACAGCTACTCCAGAGCCCACCCCTCTGGGATCCACCCTCCGATCCCTCAGAAACATTGCACTGTTGAAAGAAAAAAGACACAAAGTACATAAATCTATGTACAAACACACAGCCCAACAACGTTTTTATTTTTCTGGAGGGCTGAGCACCAGTTTTCTCATAACATATTCCACATACTACGATCTTACCTTGGGTTTTCGACAGCATGCATGCCTGTATCATCCATTTCGAACACTCCGATTTCCTCCGTAGGCCCTACAACCACCCAAAATCTCATCGTGTTGAGTAATGAACACTGGGGATCTTCCCAAACGAAGAAGTTTCTTGCCCCATTTTGCAGTTGCAGATAAAATCAAGAAGGGTAGACAATATATCATGCACGTTCTTGTGGCATTTAACAACATAATTCCCCAACAACGTTTTTTTCTTTCTGGTTTTTACTCTAACGAGCGAAAAATTGCAGCTCGAGCGAGGGGGCCATCGACTCTCCCACCCCCAAAAAATAAAATAAAATAAAATAAATAAGAAATCTGATCACATGCACAAACAATGGAAGGAGCCTGTCCATTAAAAAAAAATAAAAAAAGTTTTTTTTTCTTGAAAGGAAAGAGAGTGATGCGACAGCGAACGCTAGGGATGAAAAACTCACCGAATCTATTTTTGCGTCCCCTGAGTATTCTGTAGAATTGATGCCGTTCGCCTTCCAAATACAAGACGACATCTACGATATGCTCGAGGGCTTTCGGACCGGCGATGTTTCCATCCTTAGTTACGTGGCCTATGATAAAAATAGGAATCCCAGAACTTTTTGCGACATGGACCAACGCAGCTCCACATTCCCTAATCTGCCAATCGATCGATTCGAGCAAAAAAAGGAAAATTGAAAACAAAGAGAAAAAGAAGGAATCTTTTGTTTTTGCTACTTTGAGCAGAAAAAAATTATTTCCGGTGAAAATGAACACCAGCACTCCTGGTCGTTTGGCCAAGATAGAGTTTTTTGTGTTTTTTGTCGGTATTTTGATTGAGGGGTGTCTTTTTTTGACGAGTGTAAATCAGGATTGATTGGATCTTGAAAAAATTGAAAACGCTTTTTTTCACACTTTTTTTTGGAGGTGGTGCAACAAGGAGGGGGGGGGGGCACCTGAGATAGACTGCCAGCACTGCCATTCGCATCTGAAAGAAACACAGCTTGGATAGAATCGATCACCACACCCAATGGCTGCATGGCTTGGATATCTTTGATGATCATCTGCCACACGCACATCGCCTCCTCAAAAAAAAATAAAAAAAATTCACCCATGCACACAGCAGAAGAGTTGGAGCTTTCCCTCACCTCCAGTCTAGTTTCAGATTGAACAGATATATTGTCCAGTTCACCCAGTCCCAATCGCAACGCTCTGTCGACGATTTGATCGACGCTTTCCTCAGCTGCACATCAACATAGAACATTTCTCAAAACCAAAAGACAGATTGCATTGACAAGCAACTACAGAACATTTATTTTGCTGAAGAAATATGAAAAATCAAAAAAATATGTGTCACAAGACTATCTGCCACACGCGTTTTTTTTTTCTGTTTTTCAATTGCACCGGAGGTATGTTAATGATATATATATATATCCTGAGCAGAATATCAAGTGCAAAACAGCAAACCATCAACATCCTATTTTTCGGTCAATGTTTTGCAAAAAGGTGAGCTCCGCATCAGGTGTTGGGGAAAAAAAAATGGAGCTAATACTGAGCTGCGCCCATTACAGTTTTCAGAAGCGTGCATAGTGAAGGTCCCCAATGACAGTCAGACAAATCACACCAGCTGTTTGCAAACCGCCCCTGCAAAATGTCAGACACGGTGTGATTGCTAGATGGATTCACCTGAAACATACAGAACCCTGCCTCTGTCTGTCTGCTGATTCAAAGTGGGGTTTGAGGAGGAGGATTCGGGTTTCGTTTCATCTGGAAGAGCAAGCATCCCAGCCACCTACACAGAATTCAGTCCATATAAGCGCAAAAAAAAAAAAAGTGAACAGGTAAATACTTAAGTTGCTTACCACCCATTTTGTTGACACATAATGGTGAGATGTCAGCTGGTTGATTTGGTTTCGTTTGATCGAATCGAAAGGTAAGAGGAAATGGTGAATTTGGGCCGAACCTAAGGGAGGTCATTTGCATGTGTTCACAGGCATCTCTTTTCTGCACTGTTATATTCTGAGGTGCACCGGTTTGCCATTCAAAAACGCATACATGTTTTAGCAGTTTTATTTTCAACTTATATTTTTAATTAATTAAAGGGATATATATATAATAATATATATAACAAAATAGCATTATGGAGGCCCCAAGAACCTGAGTGTCACCTGGAGAAGCAAGGTGCTTTTTCCGACGCCTGGATCGCCCCCCACCAAGATCAGACTCCCTTCGACCACCCCGCCACCCAGAACTCTGGACATTTCAGCCCCATCTTTTCCTGCCAGGTTGATCTTGTTGGTTGACCCTCCCCGCTGCTCAATGATGGATTTCAAGCTCTGAGATGACCCTGCACCACATAACCCCCAAAAAATAAAACACAAAAAAAAAACAAGGGGGTTGAATTTCAACCGACCCTCCTACACGAGAACGGTAGGTAAAACCCTTTCTTTTTTTCAGTTTTTTTTTTTTTTCTAAAAAGATTTTTTTTGGAGAGCTGGATGTGGTATTAGGAAGGACACCTCCTCCTTCCAAATATATCCTGAATGTTGCACCTGGAATTTTTCACTGCCCCACGATTTGTTCACTACCACTAGCCCAGGGCTTAAAGTCAGTGGTGCTCGCATGTCTGCCAAGGGAGCCAGGCAAAAAAACGCAGTAACGGTCGCAGGAGTCAGAACGACACCTCCGTTTTCCCGCGTTTTACCCCTCCGGAACAGAGACGAGAACGAAAACTTTACTCACTGCCTTCCTCAGACCCCTCCGGACACTCTTTATATTCCACGATTTCCCGCGGTCGAGTCTGAAAACCGCTGCAGAGCGTTTTCGCTCCTAGGATCGTTCGCAGCTCGTCCTCGTCCCTTATTCCGTGACTCGCCAGATGATTCTTGGCGGTCGTGAGAGACGATCGCACGTAGGATACTTCGTTTCCGCAGATGAAACAGACCAGCACCGTCTCGTGCATTTTTTCGGCACCCGGCGTGGGTCTGGTCGTTTGTCGGAACCCATCCCTCACCCAGGAGTTTTTCGACTTCCGTTTTTTTCCAACGATATGCTCCATCGATGGACAGAGACTCAATTCAGAGGTTTTTCTCGACTCGAGACGTCGCGCACACGCGTTGGTCGGGACCGGTAGACCGGGAGTAAACGGTCCAGCCGGTCAATGCGAAGACGCCACCGTCCGACCGCCAGAAACGACCAGTCGTACCAAAAAAAAATGGAATGGTAATTTTATCATAATGATTATTATTATCAATATTATGATCATTCTCAGATAAATGCACTAATTTATAGAAAAAAAATAGTTTCTCCAGGACATACCTGCCATCAAACCCTAGAAACAAGGAAACAAGAATTTTTTATTTTTTTTATTTTTCTTTGGGGTGGGAGGGAGAGTTGTCGATAAAAATAACTACCAAAGACTGGACTTGCCGCCTGATAAGATCCATGCCCCTCGATTTCTTGGGCTGGCGCTGCTTTGACTGTAGTAGTCAATTTCTTCGCCAGATTCAAAAGCAAGCGAAGCCCTCAAGCCAGCACCGCCACCGACCCCAGCAACACCGATCTCTCTCCTCTCCAAACTGCATCAAAAAGCAAAACCTTTCCTAGGAATCTCTGTGCATATGTCGCAGCAAAATCTTTTATCAAACATTATTCTGGAGAATGTTTTGCTGTTGTTTTTTTTGGGGGGCGATCCAGCAGCATGGGAGTGATTATTGCCCATCACTATTCTAAAGTGCCAATTATGCAGCCCTGCATTCGCTGTCTGGAACAAGCTGGTCGTTATTTAACGATTCTACCGCATCACGGGCATGTTGAATGACAGGCTGGATTATGGGAATGATCTGTAGATATGGTTTGGAAAAGGACAAGGGACCTCTACGAAACGGCGCCAATTTGAACCAATTTGACAAAAAATTTGGATAGAAAATTATTCCCATCTCACCAGGCCCATTCATTGCAGTTAGGACACTGGCCTCCATCACGCAGAGCTTGATGACCACATTCTGTGCATTGGAAAACGATTTTTTTCTTGCTTCCTGTGAACACAAGTAAGCAAACCTAAATAAATAAACAGATAAATAATATCATATCATATCGAGCGAACCTATTGAAAGCACAGCCAAAACAACCCGGAAAAATTGGTGGAAAATGTCCACTCCACATCATGGCTCACAGCCAATCGAAAAGTCAACCTAGATTTTCAGGACATGAGGTTTCCAAATTACACAGAAGAAAAAGAAGAAGTCGAATGAGCGGCATGCATTGAAGTAAAGTTTGCCATAAAATTACATAGCATTTTCTGTCCATCTCAAAATCATGTCGGAAAAAAAAACAAATTTCAGCACCTGCTGCAGCTAGGACAACGGATGAGCGAGCAACTGATCGATGCGATTTGCTCGGGAAATTAATCTGCTTTTGCAAGAATTGGCTCCCAGAGAAACATGAGTTCACTGACCCCACACGCAGATTTCCACCACAAACTGCCCGAAAACACCGAAATATTTGAACTCCTCTGGAGGCAATCATACACACTGGAGCGAAACTTTCCGATGGTAGTCCCAGAGAGGTTTGCGCATGTGCAAAGAAAAACGAGGCTGCAGGATTCAGTTAGGGAACCTGTGAAGCAACACATTGGTGCGATTCGTGTCTGGCTGGTATTACAATGGTGTGTTAATGTGTCAGTGTGTCTGACTGGTTTCAAAAAAGTGATGGATGATCTTCGATTCGACAAAATGCATCCATTCTCATGATCATGAGAAACCTCGAACTGCTGTGGATGAGCAGTTCAGGATTTGTGTCTGTTTCTTTGGGGAAACAGAAAGATCACAAAGGAGGGAGCCAGACCCGACAGAGGACGACGAAACTGCATAAGACAGGAAAAGAAAGCAGCACTGTCGAGTTCAAAAAGTCGAGAAACAGAACCATAGACACTGTTTCAACCTTTTCCTTTTCCTCTTCCTTTTCGCGATTGTTAACAAACTCCAGAGCAGAACAATGGGAACCGCTTCAAAACTTCACCCCCGACGTCCGTTCGCAGTTTCTGGAAATCACAGAAAGGTCACACGACGGCCAAGACTGAGTCAACAGCCATCCTGTCAGTCCTGGGAATAATGGGCAACAATCGAGAACATTAGAACGCCAAATCATCGTTGAGGATCCCAAGCGAGCTTGCATGATCCGAAAGCACAGCCGCCACCTCCTTATGTACTGACTTGTAAAAATGGGCGATACGTTGTTTTTCTTGTCGAGCTACGAGGCGTCGGCTTTTGCGTTAACTATGAGCATCGCATTGTTTCCCTTCCGTTGGTTTTAGTTCAGGGCTCGTGTGTCTTGTAAAAAAAATGCGACTGTGCAGTAGCGACAAACATCTGGTAACAAAAAGTGAACCACATGGCCAGAGGTCGACGATTTCACCCTGCGTCTCTTACTCCCCCAAATACACGCCGCCATTGATCTCATGGCTTTTGCCAGGTTGAGGCGGCCATTCACCTTGCGGACATACTCCTCCATCAAGCAAATGTTACATCAACACCAAGAGTTACAGAGGTGAAAATTCGAACCTGCGGCTCTTGGCAGAACAAAAAAACGAAAACTCTTCACTATAATCTGAGCGACAAGGGCGCATATCGCATCGCGTACCGTTTTCCGACTGTCACGAGAGAATGTACGTCGTGATTCCAGGTCGAGACGCGTGTGCGGCGGGTCTCGACATTCCGTTCCGAATCCTCCGACGTCGAAACGCAAGCAAACCTTGAGGATAGTATCCCTGCCAGCTACATTTCTTCCTACAAAGACATCGATCAAAGTTGTGATGAGGCTCAATTCGATCCGATATCGTCAGGGATGGGGACAATGCTGGATTCGAGCAGGTAGATAAGTGCTTTACTCCAATTCCAATAATCAACGCCATTTCGCCAACAAGAAAAATGAAAAAAATGACGTTGGAATGCACAGGCAGAATCTTCAAATGGAAATACAAAAACCAGTTCCACTAACACCCAAGTTCACGTCATCACCATTGAACTTGTGTTGCTTTGGAAAGGGCTACTGAGTTTGGTGTCTTACAAGAACCGTGTGGTCTACTCCAGGGACGTCCAGGAGGACGAAATATTGCTAACTATGGGCAGCGATATCGCGTTCAGCACAGGGAACATATTAGCCAATGGGCTTAACAACGATTCCATGAAATCAAAGTCTCTTGAAAGAGTGCCTACAGGTTCGGCAAGGTAAAGCACAAGCCTCAGCGAGATTCTTGCATGGCTGTGAGATATGCATGCAACTCAGCAGTTAGATTTTTTGGAATGGTTCCAGGGAGCAAGCAAAGGTGTACCCTCCAGCCCGCTCAACTCCGTCATCAAGGCGAATAGGCGTTCGACTGCTGCAAGCCACCGACCTGGTCGCACGAGAAGAGTTCGATCCTTTTGCAGAAGTGAGGGTAGAAAACACCGTCACCAAAAGCCAAGCCATCAGCAAGGTGTGGAACGTTAAACAAAGGACTCCATCTTAAGCTCATGAGATGCAATCCGACACCAGTGACTGAGAGGATTCTGCTTTCCAGAACGCACACCCTGAGTGGAACGACTTCCTTGTATTCAACGTGAAAAATCCAGAGGTTGCCGTGTTGAAGGTGAAGCTGCTCGATGGAATGCGATGTTTCAAAAATGGTAAAACCTGCTTTCGATTTTTATGGCCCTTCTAACACGTAGCAATCATTTTTTGGGACTGCAAGAAAGTCGCCGATCCAAACAGGATGTGGATTCTTTGATTTGTTGTGCTCACACTTTCCCTGTCAACAGTTCTTTTGGGGGAGGTTCAACTGGCGATAAAAGGATTCGCAATGGACCCAGAAGGGTCTCGAATACCCAAATGGCATGTGCTCACTAAAAAGGGCAAGGTGGCTGGGAAATTGATGATGCAAGTGTACTATGTTGGGGTAAGAGAACACACCAATTTTTTGTTTGCAAGTGAGTAAAACTCCATCATACTTACTCCGAAATAAATAGTCGAAGGCCAACACAGTTGGGTCGAAACGTAGGAGCAAGAAAATCGACCACTTCGAGTGGCCTGCAAGACCTGGAACGTTGGCAACGAAGAGCCCGCAGACTCGTTCCGCTCGTGCTTCAGGAATTTGGACGGGTAGATTTTCACTGGGAAAATTTCCATGCATACATTTAGGTGTATGTTTGTTTCAATCAAGAGCTCATCAGAACAGAAAATCGGAAGCTCATGGAGTCCTTGTCTTGTAGGGATGGCTACGATCTCGTTGCGGTTGGAGTTCAGGAGTGCTACTACAAAGTTGGGCCTCAGAATGATGGTGAGTAAAACGAAACAAACATGACATATTACATTATGTTAGAGAATGGCCTTCTCCTTCTACAGTAGTCAGTAAAGAATCGCATAAAGAACCAATCCACAACACCACTACATCCTCAGAATATAGGAGACCCACAGCATGTAGCTTGTCGCAGCTGCTGTCCAGATCTGGTGCTTAGGGAGTATCCATGATTGCAGATTCTTCCAGCGGCCCTACTCTATTTCCAGACACCTATCCAGGTTCCACCCGAAGCAATGAATCATCACCTGGAACTCCAACGATGCGGTTGAATAGGAGCGGGTCATTTGGCGTGGATTCGACGGGGAGAAGAAGTGGTGTCAGAATATCTAATGCGGCACAATCCTTGAAAAAAGCGTTTGATAAGCTACCGCAGCAAGCCCAAGACACGAAAATAGCATTTGAGGCAAGCAGCGAGCTTTCTTAAGTTCAAATCAAACTGTGCAGGTTCGTCCGTTGTGCCGCCGTGTGGCAAGAGTGAATTCATCTTGGCTGCGCAGCATCCGACTTTCGCTAGGCAACGTTTGCATCACGAAACAGCGACGTGCAAAATCTTGGAGCACCTGCCACCTTGTTCAAATCGATAAACAGGCATTTCTTTTATTTCCCTGACAAGCGCTGTGGGATTGCAGGATTTGCTGAGGGATGCTTTGGGGGATGAATATTGTATGGTGAAAAGCATTCATATGCGTCATATTAGGATGTTTATATTCGCATCGAACGCCATCTTCCCCGCCATCTCAAACATAAAATTCGCCAGTCAGGCGACAGGTAACAAAAGTTGCAGATGCACTCCCACAGAACACCACACAATATCGCTCTCTAACGCCTGTATGGATTGCCGCAGGTGTTGGGGGTGTCGGTCAAAACAAGGGCGGAGTAGCAATCGCCCTGAACGTGTGGGATACCGAATTGTGCTTCATCAACAGCCATTTGGCGGCGCACCAGGACAAAACACCTGCTCGCAACGCAATGTACAGAAATATCATCCGTGGGTTAAGGCTCGACCCCTACAACATGGACATCGTGACTGGATACCACCATATTTTTTGGATGGGAGATCTTAACTATAGGATCATGTTTGGACAGCAAGGTGCTTCTCCGACAGATGAGGATTTCGGCGCTTTGGTGAGACGCTGAGGTTCGCCTGTGTTAACTAGTCGAAGGGATGAAAAAAAGTGTTTGATTCCAGTGCTGGTGAGGAGAAGCTTGGGTCTTTTTATAAAACGAATGTTCACTTTCAGATCCAGCTGTGCTACGAGAAAAACATTAATGGGCTTCTGGAGCTCGACCAGCTCAGACAACAGATCGCGAAGAAGAAAGCTTTCGATGATTTCCAGGAAGGCCAAATCACATTCGTCCCAACATACAAGGTAACGTTTTGCTGAGAAGAGACACCTGTTTAACAGTTGCTCTTTGCCTTTGCCTTTATTTTCGCAATAATTACATCATACCTCTTTGTGGCTTTCCTCAGATGGAGCGAAAGGCGGGACAGATTTGGGATCCAATGCGTTTGCCTGCCTGGTGCGATAGAGTGCTGTGGAAGTCTCTCATCCCCTCTAAAAACGTCGAAGTCCTCGACTACTACTCAGTGCCAGAAATCACATCCTCCGATCACAAACCTGTGGTCGGATTTTACCTTGTGCCTACAGGTGCCTCGGGCTGCAGCTCTTAAGAATGCTTAGAGTAAGGAATTTGACGGGCCGATTCGAGCAGAAATTTTGTTGTGTTTGTGCAGTGACTTACACTTACGATGGGGGCAAGGACAAGATGGTCGTGGTGGATATTATTTCATTGTTTGCGACGGGACTGTTTATGCTGAAGAAGCGTGCACGGAATAACCTGAGTCCCCCAAACCCGCAGGCGAGCAAGAAATCCAACCCCCACATAGCATAACGTCTTGTGTACATAGGCGCAATCACGGGGGCCGGGGGGGGCCTGGCCCCCCTAAAAAAAATTCTGCCCCCCCCCAAGAAGGCTAGCAAAAAAAAAAAATCCTCTTCAGCAAAAATCCTATTCAGATTTTCTACTGCACGGTATAAAAATTAAAAGTGGCCCCCAAAAAAATATTTCGGCCCCCCCTCCCCCGAAATCCTGGTTGCGCCTATGCTTGTGCATGCTTTATAACCCATACTGATGAATACCTTCTTGTGCTGGAACATCTGTCGAATGGTATGTCTCGCAATCAGTAGGTGATCATCAACTGCCCCAGGTTGAAGCAGCAAAAGACGTCGATCGTCTTGCACACGCGAGACCCCGTCTGGAGGTCCCCTATAAGACTCAAATTCAAGGAGACCGAGCTGCACGATTTGGTGAACTACAGGTGAACCACCAACGTATCCCGTGTTGCGATTTGTTGCTTTCGTGTTGAAGAAGCAGTGTTTGATTCAGATTTTCTCTTGGACGCAGACTCATGTTTCGTGTTGTGAGCGTGAGCCAGGGAAACCCCCAGACCATAGGAAGAGGGGTCCTGAATTTTGACCAAGTTTTGTCTAGAACAAAATGCAACAAAAGAGTGTCGTTCACATTCAACGTCGCTCTTCAATACAACGGGCTTGGAGCGGGTATGGATTGAAGTGGTCTGCTGCAAATGTTTTTCCTTTTTCTGGTCATTGCGGGCTGCCTTCCATGTTTCCTTCTCAATTCAACTAACCGATCAACGGCTGCTGCTGAGCCGTATGCGAGTTTAATTAAAAGGTTCCTCCTTTTAACCTTTTTCTTCTTTTTGGGGGTGGGAGCATCTGTGGCCCACAGTCGCAACCTGGCGTATCAATCTGTTTGTGACTCTTTTTCGCTGTGATTTCTGCAATTGATCGCTTCGATTGGCTGCCACCAGGAAACCTGTGTGGTGACGTGAAGGCGAGCGTCAAAAGCAAACGGCGGGCAAGGAAAAACTTCTCCGAACCTTTGCTTGAGCAGCTGGCCAGAGATGGAATGACAAGACCGGGCCCTATGCGTGAATGACCGACCACCAGTTGCCGCCTTACCAGTTTTGACCAAAAATATACTGGTGGTCATTACCAAGGACTAATTCCACTTCAAGGATATTGAGCAGTCCTTCCTCCCATCACATAGACATTACCAATCTAATTTTCATTTTCAATTTTTGCGAGTGTAGAGATGTCTTTGCTGTTGCACTGATTTGAGAGATTTTTCCTCTCGAGTTACTATGACTGTCATCAGGCACTTTTAAAAAGTATTCAGAGAACTCACACACGATTCTAATCACATAGCTTTTCCAAAATTGGACTCTCTCACAAACCCACCAAGAAAAAAAGGCAAAAAAAAAGGCAAAAAAGAAGCAAAACGTGTTCAAGAAAAAAAGATATCAATTTGTGCCCAAAATCATCGGAAAAAGAGGGATGATTGAGAGGGCGATGAAAGTTTGATGTGGTCGATTTTTTTTTTCAACGTCCATCAGCAAAGTCTTTGCAAATTTTCATGAAGTCCTCCATGGGATACGATGGAAGGGCATCTGTCAATCGGACCTTCAATTTGCCTCCCCCAAGTTTGATCGGCACCTGTTTCCAGCAAATTCATAATCCATCGTGAGGTTGATCCATCTCCATGCAGAAACTGATATATATATTATTTAGTTTTGTTAACATTGTTTTTATTTATTTATTTATTAATATTCAAGCTGGTTTACGATCATCCCTACCCCCAAAAATACAAGAGGAAAATTACGCAACCAAAACTCTGTACAATACTGGATGCTCAATTTTAGCATTTTACGTTTCCCAAAACAATCAGGAACGAATCGGACGCATTTTACCTGTCTCAAGAATTGTTCAATTTCGACTTCATCAAATCTGCCTGAGGAAAGCTCCGGACCCAACTTGGTTGCCAAAACATTATGCATTTTCGTGTTTTCGGCCACCGTGATATCCCTCAAGTACAAGTGCCATCCATTGATATCGATGTACACATCCCGACCCAACCGGTCAGCCAGCTCACCATACGGGCTTTTGTCCTCGGATGATTTTGCCACCAGTTTGGCAACATCAAACCAGCCCCCAACCACTGGAGAGAGAAAATGAAAAACACAACATTTTGTACCAGCGAACCTTCCCCCCGAATCATTATTCAAGAAAATTTCCACAGTCAAATCCCATCAAAATTGGTGGGCGATCTTGCGAGAGTTTTTTTTCTCTTTTCTCTCATATCCTTCCTAAAATTGGGAGCAGGGATCCCTGCGGAACACCTGAATAATAATGGTGGCTACTTGAATAACTGTGAACTGTATCAGACCTACTTTTCCCAAAGAGCTAAGGGATATCACCCACTGACTATGCTGCACAGTTTGCATCTCTAGATGTTAGGCCATAGCCTCCCATGGGACCTTGAGTTTTTGAGTATAACTAAACAAAGTGCAGCAGGTCGTTGCCTCACCATCTTGGCCTAATCCTTGCATCCTGACACCAGTCCTGGCCCTACGTACAGCCGTCAATCTGGATGGCACAACTACAGAAAATTGGAATTGGTTGCCATGCTGAATGAGTTGCCATTCACAGCATCACCACTGAAGAAAATCATTGTGAAATTCAAGAAGAACAAAAAAAAAAAACCCTCAATTTCATGCTCTGCTTGGTTTTCGTTCGATTCGTTTCCGATTGAGGGAACTTACTAACACGTGCGCCCGTCGCGCCGCAAAGCTTTGGGACTCTAATGGCGATCATACCGACTGCTCCCGATTTGAAATCAAAGAACGGGGGGTCGTGGTTGCTAGGTCGCGCAGGCAACGTTCCAGAATTGGGTGTTGAATGATGAGTCATTGCTGAGGGTATGATATCCATTTCATTTTCACCAGAGATTGCTCAAAATTTTTGGGGATTTGGCGGCTCCCACAACGAGCAGCCGCACACAGCCGCCGAAACACGCCAAAGATGATCGCAACACAGCCTTAAGGAAGTGTGAATTTTGCAAAGCCAGAATATATCCCAGGACTGTTGGTCGATCGAGGCGAGCACCGGATCCTAGAGTTCCAGCATGACTGTCTACAAGGGGGCATCATCGAACACGGACCCGTTTGTTGAGGCGAGAAACGTTGCGGACGTCGAAAAATGGCACAGCACCGTGTTGAACCTGTCTGGAATGGAGTTGACACGTTGCCCCAAAGGTTGACCCGGTACTCACCGCACAGGCCTGTGCTCCTAGGAGCTAGAACACAGTGGAAAAATCACATGAAATTTTTGGTGGTGGCGCCATAACCAGAGCACGCCGTGAACACCTTTGGAATCTCAACTCCAGTATCAAGATGTTGAAGTTGAGAAGGAAACAGTGCGATCAGAGGAACCTCTGCACCGCCCTGCCCGCTCTATGCTTAGGCTTTCTTGTCTGTTGCAGGAATCCGTGCTTGCAAGAGCCTTTCGGAAGTGATATTGACGAACAATAGCATTGCGTCACTTCCTGAAAGAGTCTTTCCACGCTCCCTGCAAACGCTGCGCATCACAGGGAATGCTCTGACTGCTCTCCCGAGTGATTTATCCAGACTCAACAGTCTGAAGAATCTCCATGCAGGAGCGAACAGGTATCGAGTTCCCGAAGGCTTCCAGATGGTCACGGTTCGCTCTACCTGCAAATTTGTATTTAAAAGGAAGGCTGAAGGTGAATGCTGTTTGATATATGAAAAAGGCTGGAGAGCATCGACGCGTCACTCGACTGCCTCAGTCTCCAGCACGCTGGATTCGGCTACAACCAATTGTCAGCATTCCCCAAACGTCGACACGAGGTGTGGCGAACAAGAGCCCAGTTCCATAATATTCACATGCTGCTATGGGGGTCAATTGATCGAAACTTTTTTCTGTGCAATTGAATCCCAGAAAATCTGCTCGCTGGACGTTTCCCATAACCACCTGTGCGATTTGGAGGAGCTCCTCAAGACTCTAGCGACCTGGGACAGCCTGTCGTGTTTATCACTTAGGGTGGGAATGGAGCAATGCAGTGAAACCAGACTTCTACCAAAGTTCCGCGACACTACCTCATAGAACGCTGAAAAACCTGTGCGGTGTCTTTTCCAGGGGAACCCATTTTGTTTCAAGAGAAACTATGTTCAAACGATCAGGTCCTATCTCCCCCAACTGCTCTTCCTCGACGGAAAGGTGCGACAACATGAATATAAACAGGACGAGCCTAGTTCTATTTTGTAGAAGAACAAAATCTACTAGTTAGAAAGTAGGAGGAGCCTGACTGTCTGGAGTGGCTTTCCCAGCGATTGGAAGAGATTCGCAACAGGTCGGCTATGTCAATTCACGGTGAGGAAGGTGAACGACTTGAGGAGGAGACTTATCTGTCCATCGAACTCACGAAATTGAAGCTGCAAGGTGTCGATCAGCCCGCTACAGAGACTTTGGCAGATAATTTGACAGTCGAGAGGTACTACGTTCAATTTAATGACCACGCAGGTGAGAGCAGGCCCATTTCTTTGGAAGCGTTTGAATCCTCCAAATCTTTATTGTGATCTCTGGCTGATATCTTTTTTCGATGTCTAGGGCATCCGGTATGCTCACTGCCATTTCCTCAACCGAGAGAAAATGTGGAAGAACCACCACAGGCGACTAAAAAGTCAAAAGAGAAACCAAGTGGCGACAAAACGAAAGGGAAGGCAAAAGGTACAGGGAAGGAGGAGGAGGAGTCAGAGCAAGTTCACGAACTGGAGTGGGGAAGTGCTAAGCTCAAATCGAGGCTCGCGATCAGCAAAGAGACTGGGTGTTGGATGCGCTGTGGTGAGAGTCGACATTTGATATGCTTTTCGGCCATTTAAAGAGGAAACTATATGGTGTACTCCGCTCCACGTGGGAGAAAGTCTGCCTGTGCAGTGCAAGTACCAATACTGATACCATCACCAATGCAAAATATACTTGCTTGGAAGCCATTCGTTATCTAGACAGCCCAGCAACCAACACTGTCTTTTAAACTGGTTGATTCATCAGGTGTGGACTTAAAGCTAGTGAAGGCAACCGTGAAATTTGCTTCCACAAGTGGTGATGACCCCGAAAATCAAACCAGGTCCATATCAGGTGAGAATAAGAAACAAACAAATTGGAGCAGTTCGTAACGAAACGAAATGAGCCCCTCCCCGTTAACTGAACAAAAGAAAAGCCAGCTTCTCGGAACAAAACAATAAATATCTCACGTGGAAATGCCCATTAAAAAATCAGGCAAGGAAAGATCACACTATTTTCAGGATCCATGTCGAAATGGCTTGGATGCATGTTGAATGTGCATCTGGGCGCTTGATTCATGATGATCATGAGCTCAGATTGACAACGACTTAAATGTGAAAAACCTCAACACCTCCAAGACCTGTGTTTCTTCTCTTTTCAGACGTGCACGAATGTGTGGTGGGGGAGAGCTGCATTCGGCTGCATGGGCTTTTGGAAGGCTATGATAGATCAATGGATCAGGAAGTGGCATTCGTTTCACCGCAGGTGCTGTGGGATGATCAGGGCAAACCGATCCCAATAGATGACCCTTCCCAGCCTCATGAAACGGTGGCAAATGCTGCTTTCGTTGCGACACTCTCAACCATTGAGAAAACTGAGGAAAGGCCTCCACAGGCAGACTCGTGATATCTCCTACTCCAAAACTTGATCCCAACCGTTGGATGTAAAATCCTTCCACAAGACGAAAAAATAGGCCCTTTCTTGTGTTCTTTCTGGATGCATGCAGAATTCAAGTAAAAAATTTCAATAAAATTTGTGAGCAGAAAGGTCGAATTTGAAACATTTTGGGGCACGATCAATCATGGCAAAATGCTGCTCACTTTGAGAAGAAAAAAAAAGAAACATGTTTACAGAACTCCATTTACAACATATATTTTCAATTCTGAGATCCAAAATCGTTTTGCAAAAGCCAATTTTATCCTCCACTCTTTCCCCTTTTCTTTTTCTCTCACCAACACCGCAAAAAAAACACCACCCCACCCCGTAATCAGCTACCACAACGCCTTGATACCCAATCTGTGAAGCTCAATCTTTCCCCCATTGTCAGGGACATACGGAAATTCTCGTGGAAATGAGTATCCAGCTGCCACCCTGAAAGCCGTCCCCGTGGGTCCCATAGGGATGGTGTGATCACCCAGTTCTATCCCTCCAGGATAAAAATGGACCCCGCTGTTTGACCCATGCTCAAACCTGAAAATCAGGGACACCACAACAATCCCACATTCATGTGTGACAATAGGTCATTGCTGAAAATGCACACGCACGCGTGGATATACATGGAGTAAACCCCAAATTGTAGATTGTGTCGGGAGGGTATTCGATAAAACCCCGAATTGTGGATGTTGTTGGGAGGGTCTTTCCGGACCAATGCCGAAGTGATATCAAATTCCATTACTAATTTGATTAACACCTCTAAACTGATTGGTAACAGGGACCAGCAACAAATATCTAACCACATATATACGGTCACGTAATAGCCCCCCCTGGTCCCCCCAAATGTGACATGGCATGTAGTCAGAGACAAACAATCTCTAGCAACCTTCAATCCTGGACCTCAACAATCATGCAAGCCCAATCTCAATCTTTTAAAAGTGTAAGTAGCCATGCTCCCCAAATATTTTAAAAAATTAGCATTTGTTTCACAAAATTTGATAAATTTAAGTGTTTTCCAATTTTCTCCTGATGCACCCCATCATTCTCCCTACCTAACGAGCATCCGGGCTGGTTGCTTCCACAAGGCCTCGTAATTTCCCATGACAGCTGATATGGGGACTTCATACCTAAGATGAGCTTGCATTCCTTGAAAATGAAACGGCAAAACTTGGGAAAGCTTGATCACCGGTTCGGGAAGGGCCTTGATGGTCACGAGGTTCCCCAGTCTGACTCGTGCCTTTATAACAAAAAAACGTAAGATTAAAGAATTCCAGAATATAGCGAAATTTTCAATTTTTCAATTTTTTTTTTCGACTTGAACAGCAACAGAAGATATTTTCTTTTCTTTGGGAGGGGGGAGGATCCTAAAAATGGAAATGGAATTGACTGATTCTCAAGAAAATATCCAGAATCATGTGTGTGGTGCGCAGCACAATGTTCATGGAAAGGAAATCTAGAGAAGAGGTATTTATGGTTTGATTTTTCGTTTTCACGAGCAACACATGGGCTAGCTCACCACAGGCTGCAACTTCATGTCGCCAATTCCCAACCTCATGCCCAGTCCGACATCCAGCATTCCGGGCTCGAAATCGTTAGACTTGAAAAATTGCAGCCTGCGAAGTATCCGGACCTCAGCACCTTTGATAACATGAACATCATAACATGAACATCCATTTTTTTTCCCTTTTTCTTTAAAGGAAAAAAAAAAAAGCATTGCAAGACTGCTACATTTGCACACTCCACAATAGCTATGAAACGATTCCACTCCCCAGATGCAGAAATCACAAGCCCCCTCTTTCCAAAAACATCCAGATGATGACTGAGTCTATTTTCTCATTTCTTGACTGTCGCTCAAAGACTTGGGGTCAAAAAACAGCTGAACAGAGATGTACATGTCCCAAACCACAGAGTAGAGTACCTCGATCGGCTGCCAGAGATGATCGGGCATCCCTCCTTTCACGATTGATGTGACCTCTTGCTCCCCGGGCGTTTCGGTCATCCTCCTCATAGTGAGCTCTCCGTGTGAAGAGATTTTTGTACTCGCTCAGCGGTGGTAATCTAGAATATATAAATAACATATAAAATGAACAGAAGTTCCTTACAAGCGAATGTGGACCCTTCATAGAACCAAATTCTAATAAGTTATGTTGATTACTTGACACTTCCTAAAAAAATAGAACTTGATTGAAAAAACAACAGATGCAAGTTCTATTTTTTTTAGGACGTGTCCAGATGTGCCATTATTTCCCCCAAGACAAAACTGTTTTATTGAATGACTTATTTCATCAGCAAACGATACTTGGAAAGTTTAGAGAAAAACTCCTTTTCAGATTGGGGAAAAGGCGGGCTAGGTTAAAACACTCCATCACACTTACACAGGTTTCTTCAGATATAAAGTCGACACGCCAATCGTGCGAGCCCACAATCGACGCACCTGAACCACAGAAAAAAACGGACTTCTCACTGTCGTCCCTTGAACCGGGGATCAGATCAGGAAAAGACGTCACAAGACGGATCCAGCAAGCGCAAAACTTCGCACAAAGGTTTCCAAGCGCAGTTGCAAGGATGGGTCAGTCGTTTACCCAGGGTCGGGGCTCTATCGTCTTCTCGACCTCCTCCTCGACGTCCCCATTCTCATGTTCGTCGCTCATCTTTTCACAATGGCCAAGGAAAAAGCAAAAAATTTGGGTGGCTTAGTCGATGTAGAACGGTTGCGTGAGGTGGGCGAAATGCACTGGATGTGTACCGCCAACCACATCGTCTCTTGGAAATGTCGATATCAAGCGCACTACGAAAAATCACAGCCGTTTGGGAATCGCACGCCGCCACTACCACAAGGGGAACAAAACAACAGTCTTGGTTGGGGCACAGGAGCCTGGGGGTCTGTGGAGACCACCGCTGAGACGAGTGCGCAACACACTGACCCATCCGGTCCGAAACGAGAGAACTTCTGTAGGTAGGCGGGAGGCAAGTGCATTGTCGCAAACACTCGGAACATCGAAGAGTGGTTCAGATATGTGGGCAAAAGAGGCAAAATCAATGGGCTGGACGGGCTATGTTTTCGTTGAAACTCGCGTTACTTCAAGTAGCTCAATCCTTGTTCGCCTTTTGGTTTTCCTGCTGGCAATCGGCCAGTGGTGGTGGCTGATATGGTTGCTTTTGGCGTATTGTTTAAGGTGAGCCCGCCTCACAATGCCCGCTCTGTCTCTCGCCCTGGTGGGGCCAGAAGAGGATATCCAAGCGCCAGAGAAGGTTTTGCGATCCCTGGGGAAGAAAACTCCGCTCAAGCTCGTCACAGCGAAAGAAGCCGTGGCTGCTGTGTCGTCCATTGGGGTGCGGTGGAATTGTGCATGCTATGAGAGGAATAACGTTCGCTCGTTTGGAGTGTGTTCCTTACGCACGAGAGGATGCGTTCACAGGGGCTCCAGGAACAGACGGGAAAAGTCCATGCGATTTTCGCGCACAACAGGTTCACAGCTGCGGGTAAAGAGCCCTACATTGAAGTCCTGCACAAGGCATTGAAAAAGAAATTTCAAGGAATCCCTATCTATGCATTTGGAAAGGAGAGCAAGGCGGGGACGAAGGGAAAGTCATACACAGAGTTTGTGGTGAGGAACCAAAACAACGCAATTTCTGCTCAACAGAGTGCAAGCTCTTGGTTCAATCCCTTTCTTGTTGAAACAGGACTTCGACGATGCGAAAGGGATCGGTGCTCTTCTTACGAAGCTTGGCGGCGGGGCCGCTGGGGGTGGAGGGGGATCCGGAAAATCTGCTCGATCGAGCAGTGGTAGCCCAAGGCGACCAAAATCATCCACGCCAAAAAGGTAGCTCACAGCTCTCGTAATTTCACTGGAAACAGCAGGTTTTCCGCAACAATCGAAATCTTCACAGGAATTGACTTGTGTCCCTCTCCTAGCCCCTCTGCAAAGCCTCAGGGCGGAGCATTTCCGATGTCGCCACCAGCGATGGGAGGGCCGCCCTCACCTTTCGCGATGAGCAACTCTGGTCGTTTTGGTTACATGTCTGGCCCAATGTCTCCGACAATGGGTGGCCCTGTATCACCGAACAGCTTCGGGCCACCCTCTCCAATCGCCCCTCAACACTCTGGCTTCGCTCCGATTTCATTAGGCACTTTTCAAGCAAACCAACCGTTCTTGCATCAGGGCGTGCAGACGAGTTTTGGCATGGGTGGGTTTCATAAAATGCAAATCCCGCGCGCGTTTCCCATACATACAAGCATAGCGCAATCGAAATAAACGTGAAAACACCGACTTCGTTCCACAACAATGTTTAAACACTCTGCGTTTTTTTTTGCTAGGAGACCAACATATCGGAACACAAACTTCATTGATTCCTCAGAGGAGTGGAATGACACCAGGAGGCATGACTCCTCACGGCGCCCTCACACCCAACGGCTACTCGGTATGCTTGTGGTGGGGTTTTCGGCATTTGTTCGCATTGCCTGCCTAGAGCTGAATAACTCAGTCATGAATGTTATGCGGATGCAGACTGGCCAACAGCTTATGACGAACGGAAGCCCGAATAACGAGCTTATCAAGCATTTGTCGATGGAGCTCGATAGACTGAAGTCGCTGGTTTTGGAGAAAAGAGCACAATCCAGCCACTCTGCTGAGATGCTGGGGCAAAGCCAAAGTAATTTCCACACAAGAATTTTCAGCTGAAGTCCAAGAACTTACGAATAAACTGTTAATTCGCCCACAGTGAAAAAATACATGACGTCATACTCCGTGAAACTATTGTAGGGAAAGCGAAAGCCCTGTGTTTCAGGCCATAGGGGCCTACTCAAGTGTAAACTGATTTCTGATTCCTGATTCCTGTGTTTTTACTTTGGCGAAGCAGGTTAAAGCTGACATCGACATTGATGTAAAAAAAAAAAAAAAAAAAAAAAAAAAAAGCTGACATCGTGATGCTTTGTGGCATCTTGCAGATTCTGCCATGTAGTCCAAACTGCGCTGGAGAAAATAGCAGGTTGATTGAAAGAAGATCAAAAGAGCTCAATGCAAATCCGACCAGGCATATGAGCGAGTCTGGGGCATCGATTTGTTTCGTTGATATGTCATATTTAATCCACAGACAATGGATACAATGTCGGCTGAGGAGCTGCCGTCAATCAGAAACTGTGTGGTGGAGTCCTCTTTAGAAAGGAATCAACAAATTTGGTGATTGTGGTAAAGCAACTGGAATGCCTCAGGCCGGTTTGCTCCGAAACAAGGCAATCAACACATCCCAAGGAGTTCATTTGTCTCATATTTCCCAAAGAGTTCTTTAAGAAAAAAAATTCTATATACCCCCCCCCCCCCAAAAAAAAAAAAAAATACACAGACACACACACACACGCACGCACGCACATCAATACATAAACTCCAGGAGGCTCAGGTACGAGTTCAACGTGCCAAAACGGTGAGCTCACCCTCTCCTCCTGGGAGTCGCGAGGCAATTGGGTCGATTCGTTAACGCGCCTGCTGCCCTCCCCACAACCAACACGTCTGCGTTCATTCTTGTTTTCGCACACATGACGATTAGTTCGTCCCTGTCACATCCGGGCTGTGAGACTGACGATTCCTCTGGACAAACTGACGGACGCACCCAAGCGAAAACAGTTTCTTCCACGACCCAAAGCGAAAGGTTGTTATCCTTTTTACCCCAGTATTGGCTGCCTTATTTTGTCCCGATCTAGACATCCCAAAGAACTTGCTGCGCGGGTGAATCTGCGCCGCCTGTTTATTTGCCGTGAGCACTCACCGGCGCCTCGATTATCGAGAAGAGCTTCGCTGTGCGTTCCCATTCATGCTGCAGTCCAGCGTCTCGTCTTTCTGATTTTCTTGAGAAAGAAAGCTGTTGGATCGTCTTGCTGATGGAAAGGGCCGTTGTTCATTGTCTTTTGCATGTCGACGCACAGCAGCGAGCATCGAGGCTTGATCTTGTGTTGTTGATTGCGCTGAAATCGCGATGTATACGCTTTCGTCGTTCAGACTGGGGATGACATCCCAGGCGGCGTTCATTGGAGTATTGGTTGGGATGGTTATATGCTATGCTGCTTTGTGGGTGGGGCTAGCAGGTAAACATCTCTTTGAAAATGCATCCAAGAAATCCTTTAGCCAAATCAATATTATGGATTTCTGTGGATGTGAATCCGTGATTTATGCAAAATCATAAATTGCAAACAGGCATCAGGAATTGTGTTTTCTTCTCTTTTGAAGAATAAAATCATAAATCAACATCCAAATCCTTATAATTTTCGTTTTTCTTTGCAATTTTCAGGTTTGACTGTTCCGATTTTCGCATGTCTTTGCATGGGCTTTCGCCATGCTTTCAGGTAACATAGCGTTTCGAGCCTTAAAAAATATATATAAATAAAGAAACAGTGTGTGTCGATCAGCTGAAATGAAACTGCAGTGATCATTTGAAAAGCGCGAATCTGCCATCTCAGGATTATTTATCAGATTTTCTCAATTTAATCTTAAATAAATAAACTAAGCCTCATACACTCTTCTCTGTCGTCTGGAATGATCCGTACAAATCCATAATGCTTAAATTTTTTCACATGAATTTGTTCAGAAACTTCAATGCTGTTTTCTATTGAGCATGCCAAAAAAATGGATAACGTCGCTGACACCAGAAATAAGAATTGATGCAAATGTCTACAGTTTCATTTTTGCCCCACCCAATGCTTCAAAAGCATTGTCAAAGTGAAGCAAGAATTTAGTCGCAAGATGACTGACTGCTGTCTTGGTGATTTTCAACAGGTATCAGTTGTATTTGCTGAAAAATTCAAGGCACCAGGGTGTCTGTGTGAAATGTGCTTTCATAACGCTGGCCACCCACACGTTGATTGCTGGAGCCCTGCTGTCCAAAAAGCCTTCAATCTATTCCATGGGCTATGGAATCACTGTTTTGACCATGTTGGCTGATTACAGAAAGTCATCAGCAAGGTCGGAGGATTTCAACTTATTGTTTTGCTGAACATTGCCAATGGACAATTTGCTTCATGTGTCTTTTTTTTTCGTTCTTTTTTTTTTGGAAAGGGGGGGTTTGGGTGGGAGTAGAGAGGCCGGAAATGTTGCTTTGAGTGTACTTGTTTTTTTTTTAATTGGGGAAGGGGGGGTTTTGATCGGAATGGACTTCTTTTTAGGTTTGACAACAAAATTTATGCTCTTTTTTTGCCTGGAGGGTGATCTGTTGAACGAATGATTTTTGAATTGATGTGATTTGGGATGAGTAATGGAATCTTGGGAAAAGGGGAAAATATAGCGCATGAATTAGCGACTTTTGGAGTGGATGTGATGTAGCCGTGGATACATACATACATTTTTTTTTCCTGCGAAATCTTTCGCTTTATTTGGGGTCTTTTGATTTCAGAGGGTTAGCCGATGGCTTAGTCATGATATTTCTTGGGGAGGAATGCTCTCAGGGCAGCACCAGAGGGGGGCCTTTCCCAAACACCAATCAAAGTTTTGCAAGCGACACAAGAAATGGCTAGGCCAAAGCGAACCACACGAGTGTGATATGCTTTAATCAGAGATCAAGTTTTCAAATGCTGTTGTTGTTTCTGTTGTGTGTGGGTTTTCGCCCATGTGTCACCTCGTCTTTCAAAACACAGAAGGATTTCTTAAAAAGTCCATCAGCCGCCGTTCCAAAATGGTTTCCCTGCACTCGAGCTCAACAACAAAAGTTACCAACCAGCACATCAAAATCTCCTTTCCAGGAAAAGCGAGGGTGGGTTTGGCAGCAAGGAACAGCAGCAACTACATGATGATTATGCAATCATTCATTCCAAAAAACCAAACAAGCACATGCGCCTTTTTTTTCGAAAGGAGGGGAAAGACTCGTTGAAGGTGGATGAGGAGATTTTACATGAACAGTCAAGAGACCCCTCTTCCAGTAGTTACACTCGCAAACTGGCGATATTGTGCAACATATATTGCATCTTGTGGAAACTCATACCACTTTTGATGTGGGTTATGGCTGACTGATCAGCATCTCCTCCCAATGTTTGATTGTTTTTTCTATCTGCTTGTGAAGAGAAATTCCACCCCCCATCATTCATCATTTGGTCACAACACTCAGTCCTCACTATTTCTTTTCTTCCCTCACGTGATTGTTGAGTCAGGATTACGTAATGATGACGATACTTCATAGAGTCGGACTCCGGCAAAAAGCAACAAACACGATGATGATGCGAAGCATGCAGCCGTCATCATGGACAAGAATCCGATCGAGAATTCTCCACCAAAATCCATCCAGAAACCCGTCCCACGATTCATAGAATGGACGGTTCGACAAGGAGGCTGGTTAACATGGCTTTTATTATCGATTGCTCTGGGCTCGCTCTTCGCCCTGCCTGAATTGGGGAGGAAAGTGTTTTTCGACGAAAACGCTTTGCTAACGGGGAGCGTATTGCCAACCTACAGGTGATCTTGCAGTTACATATGCATGTATTGGTGCATGCAAGCCGCATTCATTCCTTGGCTCTCAAGAATATTGATTTTGGGAGGATATGCATACATGCCTGGAATGTAAATCATGAAACACCCTTCTTATCAAGGATAGATCTAGATCTGCTTAAATGGTTTTCCCATTCATTGTTTTGAAAATAATTGAGTCACCATCTTTGCCTTTTGATGTCCAGGTCCAGTCAATTTCGTGATTTTAATCATCACACTTGCATGACCAATTGACTGGGCTGTTCCAGATTGTTTGTTTGTGCTGCACTCCCCCCCCCCCCTCTCTCAAAGAGCAAAACACATAAACAAATTCAAAAATTGTAATTTATTTGGACTCAGAGCTTCGAACGCCATCAGAGAAGCACCGTTATTTCGTAAGTCAACACTGGAGGCGATAGGAAAGCTGAAGGGAGGAGCCCACGTGGATTTCGTTGCCAAAGCGTTGGAGTCGATCGGATTGGAGGTTTCCATTCAAGCCTTCAATTCCAGCTCCTCGATTGCATGCAAAAATGTGCATGGGATTTTGCGATCGCCCAGGGGCGATGGCAAAGAGGCCATGGTGTTTGTCACCCCCCTGGATTTACGAAAAGGTGAATTTTATCTGCTTATTTATTTTCGTTCGCAAACAAACGCAAGATGCTTGTAGGGATTGAATCTGTTCTTTTTTTCTTTTGAATGGACTAGCTCGCCTGGATATTCTGCGAAGTTTATCATTGCCGGTGTTCATTTTTGGAGGGTCAATATATGGCTCGATTGACCTCCACTGATTCAGTCGAAGTCTTTTTTTTTTTTTTGAACAAGTTTTTGTTCTATGCCAGGCTCCTGGCAGAGCGATGAGGGAGGAGCATCGGCCCTTGCCATTGGGTATGGTCTTTTTTATCATTTGGATACGGTGGCCTGGCTGGCGAAAGACCTCATTTGGGTTGTCACAGATGGCCGTTGCGGATCAATAGAAAGCATGAGGGTTTGGCTCGAAGAATACCATGCAGAGGTGACTGCTCAGGATGGAAATCAGTAGGGTTTTTTTTCTTTTTTTTGTTCTCTGTTTTTGGGGCTGGGGGGGGGGGAATAACTATAGAGAGTCACAAAAATGTTTCATTTTGAAGATGCTATGATTTTTCTCAGGCATCCTAGCAGTACGTAGCGATTTTTTTTATACCAAAAAGGATGCTTCTCTGAAAACTGAACCCTCTCCTCTGTTTCCTTGAAAAAAAATGAAAACAAAATAACAGACCAATAATAAATTACGAATGATTTTATATTTTATATGACCACCACCCAGTACATTAATTTTATTATCAATATTATTATTTTTTATTATTTTTTACTTGATTTTATTGACCGGATTGTGTTCACTCGCCGCCAGACTGACCGAACACCCACACTCTCACAAAATTTCGTCCGGGGTGGGGTCCTCCAGCAAGCCGTGGTATTGGAAATGCCGAACTCGACTTTCAATACGTGGGAATTGTCTGTGGAGGGGGTGAATGGGCAATTGCCCAAGCTCGACATACATTGGCTGGCCAGATTTATTGCCAACCATGTGCTGGCCATCCCCAGCAGTTTGGGAAAAGGCGTCCTGTTCGCTTCCCCTTTATGTGGTCGAGTCTCTGCGATGGCCAAGGTATTTTACAAATTATTTTTTTTTCATTTTCGGATGGTTCTGCTGGCTCAAATCATGGACTGTTGATATGCTTCAGCTCCCTGATGTTTCGTTTTTGTGTGTTGTGGGGTCACAGTATTTTCCTTTTTTTTTAATCGTTGATTTTCTTCTGCTGGATTTCTTTCTGTTTTAAGATATACTCGAGCTGGGAAAAGAAAATGCAGTCGATGACCTGCTTCATTTTGCGGCAAGCCATCGGAGTTCCGACCGGCAGTCATTCAGTTTTCAAAAACTGGGCTGTGGATGCAGTCACAGTTCGTCCAATTACTGAACCTCAAGCTCCCAAAGCTCAACCTGATGCCATTGATTGGTACTGACAGCAACCCCCCCCCCCCCCCAAAAAAAAAAAGAAAAGAAAAATAGAGTTTGAAAACCTTCAAGTCTACGTTTCAAACTGTTGACTGTTTGCTTCATATTCTTGCTGTCCTTCACAACTGGCGAAAAGAGCTGAGTGCAAAACAATGCATATGCTTTTTTCACTCTTGGCTCAGTTTTTTGTTTAATTTTTTCGACACTGTTGTTGCTTCTGTTGCCATGCCATGAAAGGAACGTATTCAAAAATGAAATAGCCCTCAGCATCCAGCACTCCAGTTGTTTTTCCTGAATAACAAAAAGGTATATCCTGAGTTCACTCTGTTCTTCTTTCTTTTTTCCCCTTTTGATCAAAATCGAACAGTAATCAAAACCGATCCCTAGATGTAATCTTTTAAATTGAGATTTAATAAGCTGATGAAACTACATGCCAACAATTTTATAAACTGTGGTTTTAGGAAAGTAGGTCGACTGGCTGGTGCCAACCCAGATATGGCGCTCCTGGGTATGGTGGAGTGCATCGAGCTGATGTTCAGGGCTTGCAACAGTTTGTTGGAAAAACTCCACCATTCATACTTCTACTACGTGCTGATCAACACAGATCAATTCATCACCATCGAATTCTATATCATTCCGGTCGTCTTGATGCTGGCAGCCATGACTCTCAAAGTAAATACCAACACCGGCAAAAAAAGCAGTTGTGTTTGTTTCGTTAATGCCGTGTGCTCTGCTCCTTTTCGAACCGATTAACCAAAAAATATGGAAGCCGCAGAAAAGACCTTCGTTTCTTTTTTGGCTTGATTTTCTTCTGTTTACTGTTTGTTTTTGGTTTTTCCTCCATGTGTAATTTGCAATCCACCAGGCTGCTGTGACCAAATCGTCAGACGAACAGCACCAAGACTCCCCGTACTGGAAGGAAGCCATGCTGCTGTGCATTTCTTGCCATTCTGTTTTCGCTCTGCTGACCTGGCTGCTGCAATCCACCAAAATACCTCCGTTCGAACCCCCGCATCAGAACTCCCACTGGAAGATCATATCCACCATCATCATCGGTTTGGTAGGCTGCGTGGAATTGGGAAGGGGTTCTTGGAGAAAGGTTAGGGGGATGGACGACCTGCGATCGTTTTCCGATGCACTGTCCTCTGTCTCGGTTGCTACAACAGCAGTGTTGGTTTCTGCTTTCGTGTCGGTAAACTGGTAAGTTTTTTGAACTAAGATTGAGAAAATCTGCATTTGGAGGCCACATGGTTAACTTATGGTCGGTCAATAGCACTCAAAAATCTGAGCTCCACCCCCCCCCCCACCCACCCCCTCATTAATCCTATCAGGGTTTTTCTTTGGTATTTCGACTGGAAACTGAGTGTATGACCATATTGTGTGTTCAGGGCGCTGACGCTTGTTGGCTTGCTGCTCATAGCTCCTGTCGCTCTGACCAATTACCCCAAATCAAAACTATCGATGCATGGAAAGTGTCTGGCGATCGCTTCGTTGTCAGTTTGTTCACCAGTGGCTGTTCTATCGATTGCTGTTTGGCTGGTGCGAGGTGGCGTGCCAAATTTCAGCGATTTTACAGGTGTTGTGGAAACCGCTCCGATCGCCTCGGTGATATTTTGGTCGATGGTATACTTTCCGTTTTGGTTGATGTCTGTGTATGTGTTTCTTTCATGAAATAGAGAAGGAAAAAAAAAGCACGAGAAAAAAGAGCGTTACTTTTTACTGGTTTGTGTAACAAGGGCAATTGGAAATCTTAAAGCCACCATACACCCAGGTTTGAAAAAAAAAGACAAAACTTTTTTTTTTTTCAAGTTGGAAAATATCATAATAAAAAGCTCCCATCGCTCTACCCAACCACACCTCTCATAATGCTACCGCTCAACACTAGAAAAATTAATATGTGAACACAAGACTTCCTACCCAGCACCCCTGTTTTTCGTAAAAAGCGAAACAGGGGAAATAATACGTAAATGGAAAAGTATGCAGATAAAGGAAGCAAAAAGAGCCCCCCACACACATTTTCTCGAAAAAAAATGGAAAGCATCCCTCAAAAGTCGAAAGGACACTTTTCTTTTTCTAATATCTACTCGTTCGATCCGCAGCTCATATTTGAATAAGAAAAGAAAACAAAAAAATGCGAGGGAAAAACAGATGAGTTTCAACTCCAAACACCTACCTTGCGTGATTAACCCCCTCCAGAAAATAATGTAGAGAAAAAAAGAAAAAAAAAATCAGGATTTTGAATCGATAAAACCCTGCTTGTCAACTTCAAGATGATAGTAACATAGAATTCGGAAAGGTTCAGAAAAAAAAACCCAACGATTGCTTTTTTTTCAAGACCATTTGGTCCTGACTCTTATCAACTCTCTGGACTTTTCGCCAGTGACTTTTCGCAGGGAGTGCAAAAATACGTTCGTCCCAGTGGAGCCGTTTTCAGATTCTATTTCACACCAGCTCGATTCCACTCTATCCCCCGCAACGCATTCCGCTTTGAAATCCATTTCCATCTGAAAATAGCCCCCCCCAAAAAAAAAACAAAAAACACACACACAAGAGTGCGTCAGAAAAAAAATGGGATATCTACACAAGTGTTTCAACATTTAATTCTTTATTTTATGTACCCGAATACATGTAAGTAAAATAAAATAAAAGAAATAATTGAAAACAATAAAATTGTGGGTGCTCCCTGCCACAGGGCTAAGGAAAATCATTATTTTAACACAAGATCTTCCATCAGCTTCTGAAAACGTGATGCCACCACACACACCTCCGTAAGTGTTTTGGAGTCGTGGATTTCATCAGGCACCGTGTCGAGAGCCCAGATCAAATACACGACGTTATTGATATGCCCATTCATATCCACATTGCTCCCCCGCGCGAATCTGTCTGGACCAGGGGTGGAATCCTCACTCATGTTCGGAAGCTTCTGCCTTGCCTCGCTCACAGCCACCGAATGCCTTGAAATAATCACACACAAAAAAAAAGAGGATCACATACACCGAATAACACCACCAAATTCAATACAAGGCTGATTAACAACTGAAAATCTTGGAAATGTGCTCTTAAAAAGTTATTGCAGATGTGTAGTTGCAAGAAATAGGAGGGGGAGGGGGGATATGAAAATATAGTTTTTTATTTATTTATTTTATTTATTTTTTGGGAAGGAATTTTCATTGCCAGGTGGCTCCAGAGATTTTGAGGGGCTTACGAACAAAGAAGAAAATCAGCCCACCCACAGGAGTGATATTCCAACGAACTCACCGCTCCGGAGAAACAAATTGCTTGAAGTTCTCCTTCATCTCTTCTGGAATCCTGGCCATTTTCCTTTTGACGATATCCACCATGACCCAGGTACTGGAAAACCCACACCACCAACCAAAACGTCGTCACGAAATGCACAATTCGAAGACTCAGTTCCAGCTTAATTGCCTCGCAAATGACCAAAAATCAAAACACATGTTTTTTTTTCTTAAATCAAGCGGTATACGCATCAAGAAATCCTGGAGACCCCCTCCCCCCCCCCCGCCAAAAAAAAAAACTCAATCTATTCAACAGCCTGAATTCACCTCGTTGCTCTTCCTATGGTCTCCCCGGTTTGTGCATCACGAATAGCCCAGTCTCGTTTTGCGGAAGCCCTGGACTCGGTTGAAAACCAAGTCTCCACTTCGATCACATCACCCCTGTTTTGAAAAAGAAACCAAAATCCCTTCATTTCTGAACCAAAAAAAACAAAAATTTTGCAAGCTTTCGCCCATCGGATCGATCACCCAGCAAAATCGCAGGAAAACGAACTGTGGTTATGGAGATCCACCTACGGGTCTATTCTCATTGCCCACTGGATGCAACAAGAAAATTTTCATTCCTGAGTTTTATTTATTCATTTTCATTTGCAGTCCTCAGTTTCATTTTTTTCACTGGGTTGATTGGTGGCTGTCTGACGAACTTTTTTTTTGTTTTAAATCAAACCAAGTTGCAAATTGGGCCGCCATCTAAGGGAATGTGATAGACATGGAAGGACACCCACCATGTAGGATATTTATCCACTTGAATTTGAAGCCTCGTCATCACCAGAATGAGGCCCTTTTCCACCATGCTGGGTTCTGCAGCGAATCCCTCTTCAGTTTTGCCCCACATGCAGATTGCATGATTGCTGGCATTTTCCTGTACATTTTCATCAACAAAAACCAGTCAAGAAAACACAGCCAAAGTCTAGAAGGCAACTACAGTTGAAAAAGTGCTGCCTACGACGACGTCTGCAATTTCTTCCATTTTTTCGCCGTACCACTTTGGTTCAGTGCGTCTGGACGAGCCTGTATTTCTGGATGGACAGGTTCGCACGTGTTTTTAGTTTATGTCGCTTGCCAGAAACGTTCGACTTTCGACCGGGAAAGTCGTCGCCATCAAAAACTTCACGTTTTGTCGCCCCGGTTTGTGCGAAAAACGAAAGCGGATTCGTACCTGCAGCAAATTCGCGATCGTCGGCAGAGTAGTCTGACGGTCTGGTCCGACTTCGTAACCTCGGATTCGAAATTGCTCGACGAACGCGTGGCCGTCCTTGCGGAAACTCCCCCCCTCCAGGTGCGGGATCGATCTCGCGCAAGCGATACCGCCAGACGTCTCCGCCACGGCTTGCGTCTTCGAAACCCGGGGCCCAGATCTATCGACGCCCCTTCCGACGCTCGAAACGCCGCTGAGACGAATTTCCCCCCTTGACAGCAAGGGACAGAGGGAGCGCGGTAGAACGCCTCCACGCGGAATACCGACTGTTGCACGGTCGACCCAAGACTGCATCCTTTTGCCTTGCGTAGCTGTCGATTGCAAAATGGTAGGGAAACAACGAGCAAAACGCTGTCAAAGCCTCGCGAAAGTCGCGCCGACGCTTCGAGTTTTGGGATCCAGCGGCCCTCAACTGTCGTTCAACCCACGTTAGCGTCAGTGGACCTTCGAAAAACCGGTGTCGGAGTGAAACGCAGACGGAGTTGGGCCAACCGTTCTGTGGATCACCAATTTTTTTTTGGGTTGCGTGTCGTACTCACAGGATTTTCTTTCACCCGTAATGACAGAAACTCTAGAAATCTTTCACCCGCCGGCATCCTGTAGGAGTTTTCTGTATTCCTTGAGCAAAGCACTCCATGAAAAAGCCATGACACCACCCTTCCCTTCCCTTCGCTAAGGGAAAAAGTAGGAGAGAAAAAACAACACTTACCCATTCCTGTTGGTGCAACATTCTTCAGATCTGAAGTTCCAGCAGTGAAAGGATGTCTGCACCGCATCCCGTGATTCCTAAGTCCCATCATCCATGAACTGACCGGCAGACCAGCCCTTCAAAATCCGCCAACCAGCGAGTTCGTTTTTGGAGGTCGGCTACCGAAGGCGTGAAGGGTTGAAGGTGATCAGCCACACAAAGAGGGAACGAGTCCTTTTGAACGCATCCTTTTGTGAACCCCCCCAATGGCGGCTCGATTCGTGATCTCGCTGACGCTGGTTGCGGCGGTGTGTCTCCATGCAGGTGGTTGGAACGAATTTAATAAAGTTTCAAAACTAAACTCCATCTGGAATAATAACCCCTCAAGTAAACCAAACGAAAGCCAGGCTTTCAGCTCAAACGTTCCACACTTTGGCTGCGTGTTAATGTGATCGACTCGATCTCCATGGATGAGAGGTGCACCACAGCGCTAAGAATCTTGTGTTAACGTTGTGTGTCTCACAGTCGTTGCTTCAGGGAAGGGCCAAAACGGTGTGTGTGTTTTTGCTGCTTCATTTGTATTTTCTTCCCTTCTGCCCTCATCGGTCCAGAATCACCATGACAGTTGCTGAGTCTGTGTGCATATTTTGTTTCTGGGAATTTTCCCAGTTGTATGGCAAGCAACTCCTGCTTTCAAGGTAGTGCAAGCCAGCCCTGCAACTGCATTCACGGTGCCATCCGGAACGCACCCCAAAGTTGAAACAGTTAGAAAGGTTGTGCAAGGGTCGGATTCAGGTGGGTTGTCCAGGCCCCCCTCAAGTGGTACTATTTTTCCTGCTGAAAAAGAATTAATTTTCATTTTCTGTTTTTTTTTATTTTTCCTTGTCCTTGGTCAGCAAAAAAACAACCATTGGTTTGAAGCGTGTGCTGCTGTGTGGATAGGATGTAGCATCACAGCATGCAGTCAAGTCACTGATGGATGTGGATGGTGCGAGAAAGACGGTGGTTTTGCCGTCGGATATACCAAGGATGTCCAAGATTTGAGCGACAAAACTAGGACCACTCTCACCCTGGCAAAAGAATGCAAAGGCAAGCAAAACAAACAAAAAAACTCCATCCTTGCCAACACCATTGCATCTTCTTAATTTGATTTCGGGGGGTATACTAATCCCGAACTCTGGCTTTTCCCGCGTAAATTGAGAATTTGTTTCTTCCCTTTATTTTGAATCGAACAGGGCAAAAGGAAGATTCTCTTGAACCACGTAGTTGAAGAATTAGCTGATTGTGAAGGCCCGTTCACTCTGTCTTTGACAATCCACTTCTCTTCTGTTTCGGCCACAGGTGTTTTTGTGTTTGATGTTACAAAGTGTTCTTCTTCCCCGTCGGCTGGGCCTTCAACCAGTCCATCATCGACCCCCCCAAAAGCGACAGGCCCTTCAGTCACAGCCTCGACACCTGCTCCAGCCCCTGCTCCTCCAACCCCAGCGCCAGCACCAGCGCCAGTGCCAGCACCAGCAGCGGTGAAAGTAGTGCCACCATCTGCTGGAAAGCATGCCCCTGTGGTATACATGACCACTGGGAAGGGCAAGTAAGCTGTTGGCAGCAGCTTCACACAGGTAAGGAGAAAAAAAACACACAAAGAATGAGAGTTCTGAAATGACCAACAGAGGTTTGGATTTCCCTTGAGTAAAATGAAGCTCCAAAATGGATGGGTGTGTTGTGTTGTGTTGCGTTGCTAGAAAAAAAATGTTTGGAGGCTGCTGAACACAGCCACTGGATGCTTGTCTTAAATAGTGATAGTCTGTTTTTTAACATTCCATGTGCTTTTTAGGTGTCAATCCGTGGGATGAGGATATTGAGTTTGCGCCACGTGATTTACTGTCGGTATTTTTTTGTGTGTGGGTTTAGGGTTTGACTTCAAACACCATGATATGGATTGCTACTACTCGTTATTGGTTGTGTGACCTATTGGTCGATTGTTTCATAAAGGCCTTTGGGAGCGTGGTATTTACTATTAAGTGGCTGTGTATACGTGACAAAAGCCACTTGCCAAGGATTATAATAAGTCAGGGGTTATTGAGAGTTTTGATGGTGAGCAGTTTTTGGTATTTTTTGGTTTTGGAGAGGATTGTGGCTGACTATGTGTGTCATTGGGTTCGTGTTTGATTCCGTCGTGAATCGTTCATGTAATAAAGGAGAAAAGAAAATTCTCTGGAAATTAAAAGAGAATGGGTGTGCACGAATGTCAAAAGGACAACACATGGCTAGAAATTCAACAGAAGATGAAGCTTGTGCTTCGAACAAAAAAATAGATATAAAAATAATCCTATTGACATGATGACCACAGCAAAAAGCAAGAAAAGGAAAGTTCCATCCAAAAGGGTGAGGATAAGAATGGTAAATAGGTGTGCCTACCAACCCATAAGATAAAAATCATGCTGGTGTAAAAAAGAATAAGGAGAATCGATCTTTCTACCTCTCTATCTTTCTAATGAAAGATCTGAGTCTGGAAATAATGTTCAGTCTAGAGGTGCTCAGGTGGACAGGACAAGTTCTCTCCACTTTACTACAATGCAGAAAGAACTTTTTTTAAGTGGAGAGTTCTTTCTGTATTGTAGTAAAGGGAAGGGAAAACAAAACCAGAAACAAAGGAAAAGGACTGGGTGATGTATTGTATCGTATCTCGGCTGAAAAAAAAAATATCAAAATTGTAGTAAATCAGATGAGACGAATTGCAAGGGTAAAAATGCAGCGGGTGGTACATACAGTTTTATTCTGCCTATTGTTTTTTTGAGCGAAAGAGTCCTAGTTGTAAAACTGTATCAAGTTGTAAAACTGTATTCAGGATTAAAAAAAAAAGGCGCACATAATTCCTCTTTTAAAAGAAAACCATTACATCCTATATTACCTTCCTAGCATAAAACAAGAAAACGGTTTGCTCCATTGCTCTTTCTCTTTTTGAAAATATCCTCACGTCAAAATAACCCAAGCACTTGGTTGACATTCCGCATGTTACTCGACCCCAATTTCAAAAAGGAAAAAAAAAATCAATACAGCAATCGAAAAAAAAAAAAAGAAGAAAAGAATGCGCTTCCATACAGAACCACACTCTCTCTTTCTTTTTTCCTTTGCTTTTTTTTCGTTGGTGCTTGAGCATGTTTTTTTTTCACCAAAAACCACCCATCCTTTTCCCTCTGATAAAATATTATCAGGATGGGCACCTGCAAAACAAAAGTCCATTTCACCCTCCCCCCAAATATTTTTTTTGTTTAAACCCTGAAAGCAGCATATGTTATATACGTTAGTTTAGTTCTTTTTGTTATATTTTCCCAGCTCTTTTTTCCAGTCTCTTTTTTTTTACCCACCCAGAAAGAAAAAAGTACGTCAGCCCATCATCTAAAAATCCTTTTTTCTACTGTATTTTTTTCCCCCCTTAATACGCCGTTAAGTTTTTACCCCACAATACTTGAGGCTCCATAAATATATGCATCCAAAATCCAAAATCCAACACCCGTTGGCTCTCTCTCCAATAGACCATCCAAATTTAGGGAGGCAAAAAAACAAACAAAAAAAACCGAAAAAAAACAAAATAGACAAAACCCCCTCTCATATCTTGGCAGTGCAACGGAAAAAAAAAAATCCTCCTCCACTCGCCCATTTTTCTTTCAGCCAATTTAAATAAACAAATTAAGACTCAGCCTCTGTTTCCTCAGCAAAGTTTGGGAAAAAAACAAAAAAAACTCCTTTGCCGTGAAAATATGCCAGCAAAAAAAAGGGATCGAACGCCCTCGATGTAAATATTGATTGAAAAAGAAAGAAAGAAAGAAAAAGGCAGGCCTTCCACCTCAAAAGCCATTTTTTTTAAAACCACCGGTGATAACCAACCGATCGTCCATGCTGAACTCAAATATACCCCTCCACTCGTTTTCTCCAAATTTGATTTTCTGATTTTCCACAGCCACACCATCTCGATTCGCCCAAAAAAATTCACAATTCACAACAGAAAACATGCTACCAGCTCATTCCTCCACCAATTTGCTTCTTTTTGTCCAACATAATATTGGGATAAAAAAACCGTCGGTCAAAAACACTTCACAAAAGAAAACGGCTCTGTGAATCAAAACAAGCCAATAAATAAAAACCTGATCACAAAAACTTTTCTTTTTTTTTCTTTCGTAAAATCACGATACACCGTCGGTCCAATAAACGTTTTTCCACAAAAGAAAACAAATCGAATGAGTTGAGCCAGCAAATCTGATCCATCACCCACCTCCATTAATTTCCATTTTTTCAACCTTTTTTCTCTTCTTTTGCAAAATCATTGCGTACCATTCCAAACATTCCACAAGATCAAGCAAAGTCGACGATCGACACCACCATGCACCATTTGTTTTTTCTTTAGCAGTCTCAAGATATTGAATCCTGGTTCATTTTTTCCTTTCAAGATTTGATTTCCAGCCTGTCTTTTTCACTCCTTGATCTTTCCATCGAAGTCCATTACGAATCCAACACCGAAACAAAATTTCGAATTCCGACGAAAAAGATAACCGAATATCGACCCCCTGGGCACCAGCGCCAAGTCAGTTTAAGCCAAATCCAAAGTCCTCCACCACCCTTTCCCGCAAAAAGAAAAAAAAAATTCCCCCTTCTTTTTTTCTTCTTTGTTTGACGGGCGTACTGCCACCACAACCCCCCTTTTTGTTCTTCAAGGCCCCCTCCCCAAATCATGCCCCCTCTCTTTAAACCCCCCCCCCCTCGTTTTCCTTTTATTTTCAAGATTCTGTTTTCACCTTTGTTCAATCGTTGCTACTTTTCACTGACCTCCTCCCATTCTTTTTTTTTTTCTGTTTGGAATATCTTCTCAGTGTGGGGAAGGAAATAGAAACCAGCGATCCATCATGACTGATATTTTCAGCGAAATCCCCTCCCATCCAACCATATTCCCTCCCTCCCCCCCCCCTTTTTTTAAACAAAGCAAAACAAACCTACAGTCACAACCCAACACAATGTAACGTAAAATTTAGAGAGTCCCCCCCCTCCCCACTTTCTTTTTTTTTCTTTCAAGCTTTTTCGTATTTGTAGGTTTATATAGATATATATCTTCTTTTTTTTTTCCTTCCCTTTCAATGCTCCTCTTTTTTTCTTTTTTTCTTTTTTTTCTTTTTTCCCCGGCCCCAGAAAAAAACTCTCCGACAAAAAAGCTCTTCACAAAAAAAGAAAAAAAAGAAACAAAACAAAACAAAACAAAACAAAATGGCAAACATGCAAAAAAGACGGTGGTGATTTCGAATAAAAAAAAATTCCTTCTTCCCTTTTTGTTTTTTTCCCCTCCAAAATACTGACATCTCGAAGAAAAAAAATTTTGAAAAACACCTCTCTCTCTTTCGTTGAAGAAACCAGGAAAAAAAAAAGCCCTCCCCCAAAAAAAAAGATCGAAAGGAAAGCCACACACAGACTCGCAGCCACCCATCCTTTTTCTTTTTCTTTGCTTTTGTTTTTTTTTCCTTTTTAATTCAAAAAGAAAACTGTTCCATTTTTCCTGCATTCAGCAAAGATGGCGAACCCTAGTCCCAGGTTCAAATCTTAAAACATGCGCTGCTGTAAATGAACTTTGCATTCAAGGATTTCCAGGAAAATTCCCTCCATCCATCCCAGGCGATCAGTAAATCACCCCAGAATCAGTTTTCTTTTTTCATATTCCCCCCCCCCCCCTTTTTTTCCCCTTAGCTTTCCTCGTTTTGTTCCATCCCAAAAAAAAGAGGAATTGGAAAAAAAAAACCTACCTCATTCCTCACCCCACAATAAAAAGAATAAAAGTCCCAGCAATCGATGGAAAGCATTCCAGCAGCTTTTTTTGCCGAAGAGGAAAAATATAGATAGCATTCATTGCCCTCCTTTTTGACATCTTGCATCCCTTTTTCATAGAGCATATGATATGAATATATATCATTTGTTTTTGATTTTTTTTTCGCATCCCATATATTTTTGTTATATTCGATTTTTTTTTTTGCAGTCATTTCCCCCATCAAAATCCACTTTGATGCATCCCGTCAGCGAACGTCAGTTTTTTCTTCTATCTTCTCGCCCATAGCGCCAGGACTTTCTGTTCCTCCCATTTCAATTTTCCTTTTCCTTTCGCCCAAGTTTTTTTATACTTTTTTTTTTCCAAAACCCCCCTTCCCCCCCCCACCACCCGAGTCAAAAGCCACCGCAGCGGAGCAGAAAAAAAAAGGAAAAAGGGAAGCCTCTTTCATTGTTTTGAAAACTAAAAAAGAAAAAAAAGAAAAGAAAAAAAAAAGACCGTTCCAATTCATTAATTAAAAAAAGGGGGGAAGCTTCCCTTCGAGACGTCCCTTGTCCCATCCCCCATCCCGATCTTCCCCCCGCACTAAATGAAATATAATTAAATCAAGTCATGCAACTAAACAGTGACGGGGGCTAATCTGCCAACCACGTCAATTCCAATAATCGCAGCAGCGATCAATGCCACCGCCCCTGCAACCCACTCCTTCCCGGCCCCAGATTTTCTGAGGGGGCCAGCCCTGAGCATCAACGCAGGGATGATTGCGAAAAGCACCAGTCGCAACATCCCCGAGAGCTCCAAAGCTGCAACGAACAGCTTTGGACACAGGCAAGCGATCGCCAAGGGAGGGAACATCGTCACAGCCACTGCCAAGCCTGTGGCTGGCCCCTTACCACCCTCCTCCTTCACGCCCTCGTTCTGTCCCCCAGCCAGGTCTGTCATAGGAACAAATTCACAGCGAATAAATCAGTATCTACTCATTTCACAGGCATTCTCCATTCTCGATTCCCTGATGAATGTTCTGAAAAGGGTCCACAGTAAATTGTGCAGTTCTTGGGAGGAAAAGCAGAGTTTCAAACAGAAAAAAGCAAACAGAAGGAAAAGCAAATGCTCCCCACCTTTGACGAAGTCGATGCAGCCCATCCCGACACCCAAGAATGAGGTGATGATGGCAAACAGCGAAAAGACACTGATTGCTGCTGGCACCGCACCGGTGCTGCCCATCATCTTCACAACCTCCCCGACGCTGGCCAGACTCGAGCCCGCGGGAAGGCTGCCCAGAATCAGCACCTCCCACATGAGGTACATGCTCAAAGGGATCAAAGTACCTGCAAAACAATAAAAAAAAATCATCCCCACGCAGGAAATAGTAAAGGAAATATTAATTTTTACTATTCTAATAGAAAGTAGCAACCATCCCCATGCAGAAAATAGTAAAAAGAAAGAAAATATTAATTATAACTATTTTAATAGAAAACAGAAATAGACAGTAAATTGAACACACTCATCAAGAGAATTCAAAACTGTTTCAAAGCCACCGAAAACTACGGGTTGTACCATGGAGCAGTTTCAAAATCAGCAAGAGAACCCACCGATGAACAGTGCCTTCCGCACCGCAGCCGCCGATTTGAGATAACCGAACAGCGAGGGAATCATGTTGTGGAAGGTGAACGCCACGATCATGATCGGCATTGTCTGGACTGCCCCGGGCCAGTTGCAAAACATCAGCGAGGCTGAGCTCAGACTGGTGCCCCCGATTCCCATCAACAGCGCAAAGGCAGCCAGAGCCACCAACACGCAGGTGCTGTTGACGGTGTCGACAGCCTTCGACCCCATCGCAATTACTCCACCAAACACTGCGGTGAAAACCACCGAAAGTGTGGCCGTAGGGAGAGCGTGGCCTGCACATGATGACACAAACATTGGTGAACATCAAAACTCGGATTGAGCAATTCTCAGGGTTCTCTGGTAGTGGAGTTTTCGCAGGATTCATCTAGGAGATGACCCTATGAGAAAAGAGGGCTCAACCTGTGCAACCTATGGTGGCCAGCAGCGTTAAAAAACATAGGATTCAAAAATGCACACCCCAGAAGACAGCCAACTCTGCTGATCAGTGTTTCGGTTATTTCTTCTGATTCTCAATTGGGTAAATTGAAGAGTTGATGGATTCATCCATGAATCAAATTCTTCCACTCACCTAATGCCATCGCAAGTGGAGGGCCGATAAATGTGGCACTCTCCGCAATGTAGGCGGTCAGAGTTGCACAATACACAAAAATATAGAGTGCGGCACTGACAGCTTTCCACCGCTTCCCTAGAGTCATGTCAGCCATGGTGGTGAAATTCGCTCCGGCACCACAATGCTCGCTGACCTCCACAATGAGGAATGCCGTGAGCAGCATGTAGGCCCAGCCACCGATCAGCCCGGCCGCTGATGGCAAGAGCCCCACGGATGCTGTCTTGACCGGCAAGGCTACGATGCCAGCTCCTACAGTTCCTCCAGCAACCAGAAGGGCTGCCCCAAAAACTTTCTTTTTGTCCACTTCCTGCTGTTGAGGGATTTGCTGAAACCACAGGGAAGAATTCAGCCATTATGCATTCGACACATTGTTGATAAGCTGATTGATAAGTCTATTTGACATATTCCATCCGTCCATAAAAAAAAAATATGAAATATGAAATATGATTTGTCGAAGAGCTGGGAAGGGAACTGGACGGAGGCAGAAAAATCACCACATGAATAGAGAGGGGTGGGAAAACCAACCAAAATCGATTCTTGGAAATTCACAGATTTTTATGCCCAGATTGACTGGTTACCTCTCTTGCAATTCTCAAAGCTGGCAATAGGTTGGCAGCTCCAAACAGCGACACGATGGACGATGTGTAGGCCAATATGGACACCAGCGTCTGTGACTTGTGGGTTGTGGGGAAAGTGGTTGGAGCTCCAGGAAGAAACTTGGCATTGAGCAGCAAGGATGTAGCTATCAATGGGCCAAGCAAAATGGGGGCAAGTCTAGGCCCCTGCAAGAAAAAACAGGTACACAAACAGGTTCAGCTCGCATGCCCGACTCGAACCTCCAACTTTATGAATGACTAAAAATGAGTGAAGTCGGCGGAGTGAGGAAAAGACGTCTATCAGACGCCATCGACGTCACCGAGGCATTTAGCGCTATCGGAACGGAACGGAGCATTACAAAGTACCCTCCCCGCGAACGAATCAGGTTCTAAAACGGCGGGGGAAAAACCGTTGCGTCAACAGTCATGCTGGAGAACGGGGGGTCGCTCTGTAGCCATCAAAAACGCGTACCTCCTTCTTTGACAAGACAGATACCTCCGTCGTCGTTGCGGCATATTCGAAGTCGCCATGCATTTCAGATAGGTCGTGATTAGGGGTCACGATGGTCTCCTCTTGCGGTCCCCTGAAACGACCCTCGCGTTTCACGAACAACCCTACGCGTGGCAAGCGCGAGAATTGTGAATGGGCCTCCGCCACGAACTTGTTTCGTGTATATCTCCTCCCCGGATTCGAGCTAGAGCCGAATATTCCTCTTCCGACCGGGGTTGTTCTTTGCATAGTATTCATCATCTTTCGTTGCTATTAAAATCTTTAGGCTCCAGCGATATTCTCTTCTGGCACAGGATTCTTCTCTTCTGTCTCCTTGACGGCAAGCAGATTCTTCTTTAGTTCTCTCCTGGCTCTATTTCAAGTACTCTAAGAGCTATTTTCCAAGCTCGTCGCATTGGCAACCGAAGCGTATGGGTGGGTCTGGTTTGGAGGAGCCTATTTGCGCTTTTGAGCGTCCCCAACGGTTGGAAAACGACAGTGAGGCTCGATGACAGACAACGCGCGCGAGAATGACTGTGCGCTACAGTGCTCTTCTCCATGCAAATCGTGTCGAACACGAAGAGGTGGAGGCGAGCAGCAGAAATGGAAAATCGACGTTTTCCACGCTTCTCGCTCACATGCCGAGCTAGCCTCGGTCAAGCAGCAGAGTCAATGGTCAAAAGGGGAGGCAAGTAGGCGGAGTGGGGTGACCTGTGGAGCATCGTGGCAACAATGGCCAAGCCGATCGTACTTCGACTCGACAGGCCAGATGTACATGTTCGTCTTGGACATGTACAAAATCCCGAACGTACATAGAGTGTACATAGGCCCCTGGAACGATCGGCTTTAAGACAAACTTTGCCTTCTGATAACTCCGCGCCGACCCAGAGACGACCGTAAAGAATGGCGACTGCGCTTCGCATATGCATTCATGGTGTCAGAGCTCCTGAGGCGAGGAGCTATCACGTTCAAGTCCGGTGCATACCGAAATATGATGGCGTGGGTGCGGCTCCAACAACCAACGGTTCACTTGCGCGAACGGAAAATTCAGAGGTCACCAATGTGCCGACTTTCATCAACCACGTCTTTGCTCTCCGAACGGAGAAAAGAATTCGACCTGGCTTTCAGACGCCATCCATTCTGTCTCTGGACTTGTATGCTAAATTGCCTCCAGTCGCCAGCTCCGACAGTGCTCATGTTAAAGACCGATATGAAGCCGTGGCGTCCGGAGTCGTGGACTTGGACGCCGACCAGGCTTCGAAATTATCAGCTGGGGGTCGAGTAAATCTGACAGCGAAACTCGAAAGTGCAAGTGGAAAATCAACGGGGCAATATCGTGTGTCTTTGGAACTCATCATCCTGGACAAGCCGACTGGACAAAACCAACTGAATCTTTCGACCGCCGCCAGCGCGAGTGAGAACTGTTGTATTCTTGTAGCAAGAGCTACATCCCTCCCCAAGTCTAGCAGTGGCGCTGGCAATCAAAACCCATCTTGCTTTGTACTCGTTTCGACGTCCAAAGACCGAGCGAAAAACAGGCCTTCTAGAGCAATGACAATGACCATTCCCAACGAACGAAACCCAACCTGGGAAGAGTATGTTTTCGTGGATATCTCTGGACTCAAAATGTCAAAAGACAACCTGGAATTCAAAGTGGTCGACGATTCATGTCGTGAGAGCATACTCGAGTGTTCTTTGCCTCTCAGCGCATTCCAACCCGGTCCCCACTACAACTTACACTTGACTTCCGACGAAGATGAACCTGACCTGTATATATCCGTTCAGTTCCCGCCAACTTGCTGGCTGGACGACAGTGATGAAGAGAGCGACGACGAGGATGACCGCCTTTGGATTGCAGTTTCAATTCTTGAGCACCAGGTGTCAACGACACATTCCAATCCTATCGACGGACTCATCGCCCAGCTCGTTGTCCAGGAGACCGCCGCCAGCGCGGAGGTCGATTTTGACGATGAATGGTTCGTTGATGTCGATATCACGGCTGGTGATATGAGGAAAGAACTGATCAAGTCTTTCAAGGGCACCCACTTGGGAAAGAAGACTCGGAACGTTGATGTCGTGCTGATGGAGGGAGAAAGAGGGAAATCACTGTGGCCTTATGGACATGAAGGAGTCTTGTGTGAATCTGATGAGGCGAAATTCCTTTTCGTGCGTGTTCACCAATTGATCTATGACGGCTCGGAAGAAGACGATACCTTTGTTGGAGAAGCAATGGTGGACCTGAGCAAGGTGAGGAACGATTCTTCAGGGGCTGTCTCTTCGCTGGGGAGCTTTGCCCTGGTGGATCGTGAAGGCTGCGATGTAGGCAACTTGATGCTGCAAATAAATACGATGACGACCGCCGCACTCAGGGCAAGGAAACGCGACAAAGAGCACCTCTCTGAACACCGACAACCAGCTCAGCATAGAACCAGTAAGCATGCGTGTAGTCTGTCTCGACAAAGCAAAATCTGAAGAGGGTTCGTTGAGCGTCGTTCTGCACACATTCCAGGTGATTCTCAGCAAAGCACGCTTCTAGACATTTTGATTGCGGATATGGACGAAAAGCAGAATGCTTTCGAGGCCATTCAGAGAGGGCTCGATTTGTCGGAAGGGTTAACCCAGCTCCAGCGATGGCGCTTGGACGATGCGGAAAAGAAGAAGCGATACCTGGCTCAAGAGCTTTCCCACATGCAAAATCTGCTGCAAGAGGAGAGAAAAGCAAGTCGGTCGCCCCAGGTCCTTGAGAATTTGGGTCACTTGGCAATAAACGATGAAGAAACGATGCAGTACGTGACGTCCGTTGTGGCGGCGCTGGGGCAAGAGAGGCGGAAGAACAGGGATGTGGTGCACAAACTACAGCAACTCCATGCGGAACATTCGGACGCCGTAAAGAGCAGGTCGAAATACGCCGAGCTTGAGGAAGCCCACTTCGCGCAAGCTAAATTGATCAGGTGAGAAGAGCGCGCCAAAGCCGCCGCACTTGGGGTCTGCATGCAAATATGCAGGGGTTGTTTGGTTGGGAAAGTCTCGGCTATGCGAACATCCCTATTTCACGCTTCTCTTTGCCCGAACAGACTCATGGATCGAGTCGTCTGTGCAGAGGCATGGAGGATCAACTGAAGAGGGTTTCCACATACAAAGGCACGATCAAACGACAGGAGCAAGTGATACGCGAGCTCCAGGGCGTTCTCGTGGGGGGAAAGAAATGGAAAAAGGATTCACTCAAGTATGAGAACGACGCAAATCTCTTGAAGAAGACAAACGAGGCTCTGGAAAAGGAAATTGATGAGCTCAAGCGAGTGAAGGGAGTGGAAGAGATCAGCACACTGCGATCGCAGCTCGATGTCGCCAGAACTAACGAGTCTAAAGTGAGAATCGCGCGAGAGGAGCATGAACAGGAGCGGCTGGAAGCCATGATGCGCTGGGAAAAGGCGGAAGCAACGGCCATCGCAGCCCAGAACGAACTGTTGGAGGTGAGGTTCACTCGGCTGCTTCAAGCTGTTTACTAACACTCGCAGCCGGTTGGAAGTTCTGTTTTGACTTGCGGCCCCACCCTGCAAAAGCGCTCAACTTTGGTGGGCTTTCAGCGTTCCTGACTGATTCTCCTATTATCAATATATTGTTTTTGTGTTGTTGAAGACGACCAAGCGATACGCTCGTGAGGCGGCGCAACTGAAAGCGAGACTCGCAGAGAAGGATGCCCAACTGATGGGTGGCTTTGGAGCTCTGTCCTCTATAGGTTTCCATGACGATTTTGTAGACGATCCAGTCCTCCAATTCTCCAAGGGAATTGAGACCTTGCCACCATTGGTACCATTGTCTCGACAGAGCTCCGCAGCAACGAGGAAAAGCGGAGCCAAAATCTCCCTTGAAAAAAGCCTGAGTACCGCTACAACACACCCTGAGACACCACTTGGCGAAATGGGACACGCGTTTCTCAAAACCCCGAGCTTACCAGGTAGACGCTTACACAATGGTGTGAACAAAACACTACCCAGAAAACGAAACGCCCACAGAAACGCCTGCAGAAACGCCCAATTAGCGTCACATGTAATCACTACAGAACTTTGACTGGCTGGGACAGAAGAACGTTGTGCTTCCGTTCTGAGATAGGTATGGACGAGACTCCTGCCGTGGAAAGACCAGGCCGGTCTGTTTCTTACTCGATCCCGGAATCCTTGGTAGCGACCCCAAAGAAGCGATCTGGGCGGCGTCGAACCACCGAGTCTCTGTCGGATGATAGCTCCGTGTCTTCTTCTTCTTATGGGAGCTCGGAATATTCCCGTTCATCGATCGCTACCAGCAGACGGAGCAGCCGCACCAGTCGCACCAGCAGGACCAGTTCTACAGCCACCACCATGCAAACGGCTGTCACGACGGACACAAGTGAATACTACACAAGCGACTCGGATTGAGTGCAAATAGAAAACGGCCGAAACAGCTAGAGGTGCTAGGATTTCCTCGACAGACCATCCAAGGGAGCTCTGATTCCAATTGGCCTGTTGATCGTGATTGTCGTGTCAATTGGCTTCCCTTTTACGTAATGGTTGTTTTCAAGGAGAGGAAATGTTTGTGAGAGGTGGAACAAAAAGTGCTCTGTTTTGAATCGATTTGATCTGCAGGCAGGGAGCCCAACGAATGAACTCCAACCAACACAAAGCTTTCACACTCACAGAGCATCTTACAGCTACAAACTGTCCACGCTAACCACAAAATCCCAACTCTATTCTATATCCTCTGGTGTTAAGCCACCCCTATTGTAGAAAGAAAAAAAAACATTTGACAAAAGAAGGTAACCCTCACCTCCGCTGTCGTTTCATTTTTCTGTCCGCATCAGATTGACTTTTCTTTCCTGATCTTTTCGCTGGGACTGTCTTTTTCTTCGATGAAACCGCGCTGATTTGTTTGATTGCATTTTTTTTTCCTGGTGCGTCCACCCCTTTGTCCTCCTCCTTCTTAATTTCAACTCGTTCCTTCTTGGGACTGCTTTGGTCCTCTTCTTTTTTAACTTCCGGTGCTTCCGGTTTGATCTCCTCAGTTTCCAGTTTGGAATCCATCAGGGCTGGCACTTCAGGTGCTGGAAAACTGAAATCATGAAACACAACAACTGTGTGAAGCAAAAACAAAAACAAGAAACCATTTTTTTTCTACTGGGAAAAGAAATTCACTACACTCAGCCCCTCAATTTTCTCCAAAAAAGAAGAGGAGTTGGGTCATGATTTCTCTTGGAAGGAAGCTCAATCTACTGTTGCCTTTTGAATCTTTTAACTCCTTGTTTTTTTCTTGCTTCTTCTTTTCCTTTTGGAATGTTATGTTACCCTGACACTGAACAGGCTACATTTGATGCATAGAAATGTATCCTTTTTTTGCATCCAGGTTTTTAACGAAGGCAGCACGGGCGCCGTGGATCCACTGCCATATCTGAAAATTATTTCTTGGGAATCTCCCAATTTAGTTGCCAGCAATGTCACTCTGACTGTCCCCAACCACGCAAGGGTCAGTACCGAGAAAAACAGCAAGGGGCGGCTGGAAGTCACCCCTTCCGGGGAGCTTCTGGGGGCGTTGGAACTGATTGCGAAAAATTCAAAAGATTTCGATCGGGTGGACATCAAAAACGACGTTGTTTTGTACACACTTCAAATTCTTTATGTAACATTTTTCGCAATGCTGATTCAGTATATATATATATATATGTGTGTGTATAAATTAAACTTTTTGCAATGCTGACTCAGTAGATGAAACTTTTTGCAAACTGTTACTCGGAGATATCTTTCGAAAGCCCTCGAAAAAGAGAGAGGAACCCATAAGCGGTGGGCAATAACACCCCTCCCTCAATTCATCAACAAACATTGACCGATAGAAATTGGAACATCCATCGCATGAAATCCAATCCATCCAATTTGACGAAGAAGCACTTCCAAGTTTCTCAGTGCCCCCCCCCCCCCCTCCCCTCAAAGAAAAAAATATAAAAATCCCACACTTCGACTCACTTTTTGATGGTTGCCATCAAGATGTGACTCCCTTCTTTAAATCTCTCTCTATCCTCCTTGCTGTGTGTGGGAATTAATACGGATTCTTTCCTCGGCTTGCTGCATGGTTTCCTCCATTCCAAAAGCGTGTCCAAGTCGGTTTGCATCTTTCTGAAGGCTTTCTGGATGGAGTGAGCACACCTCTTCCACCGAGAAAAAACTGCAGAGTGTAATGTAGGTGCCTGAAAAAGGAAAAAAAAAAAAAAACATTAAAAAAGTTTAAGAAAAACAATGCAAAGAAAAAACATCACAGATACTTAGAGATCTGATCCTCCCTGGATTTTTTGCTTTCAAAAAAACAGTGGGGCACCGATATGAAGGATAAAACTTCTTTGAAGCACTTGGCAGCAAACCCACCGAAATACAATGTAAAAAATTGCTAATATCAATGGTAGAAAGACCGATTGACAAGAGTTGAATTAAATAAAAAAAATACCATGAAATCCCAGCGTTTCATTCAAAATCATACATCATGATCATATGCCTTACTTGATAAATCGTCCCGGTGTGAACGTAATAGAAGGCTTGGGCAGTGACCTGATTTGGACGGTGACGATATTGCTTTTTTATTACATATAAATGGGGCTCCTGTGCTGACTGCACCACATACTCTATTCCAGGTGCAAGGGAACTGTACCAAGGAAACAAAAAAGGGATGAAAAAATATATATATATTGTCAGCTAGTGACTCGATTGCAGATATTGGAGGCATTACGTTCATTCATGACACCATGGCCTGATTTATAATTAAAATAATAAAGTCCTGAGTGGCATTTAGTATATGTTCTTTTTTCTTTTTTCTTCTGATTTTCCACAGTCTAATACTTTTCCTTTCATAATTAATTTTCGTTCTTATTAATGCACACCACATGGCCATTTGGATAAGCATATTAATCATATCAGCACTTGGCAGTAATATTTTGGACTTCATGGGGATGGTCCAGCCAAAAAGCTGCAGCGTAGGTTTTGCTCCCAGCGTTTCATGTCTCACGGGAGGTTCGAGAAGTCCATGTTTTGCATCTTCGCCTTTTCATTGTTGCAATTCACGTCGTAGAAGGGGGAAAGAGCGAAATAGTTCCTCAACACGCTGGTCGCGTTCAATGGGTTGAATTGCAACCAGAGCTCGTCCCTCCACGACGTCCCAGTGAGGTCGGCCGTGGTATTGAACGCAGCCATTCAATCCGCTTTTTAACACAACCGTCTATTTCAGAGAAAGAAAAAACCAGGTTTCCCTGGTTTTCTAAGAACAGCAGGAGGTTGCGTTCTGGGTTTCTGGAGTGGGATGCTTTTGTACTGCATGAATCCGAGGTAGTGCTCATTAGTAATATCCCAAGGTTGCTTTCTTAAAACCTTGTTCAGCAAACCACACTGTACTTATCCACTTGCCCTGCTCCAGAAAACAACAGGGAGGTCACCAACGATGCGGACTTGCGTATTCACACCCCTAACCAGAGCGAGCCGAAAACTTCTGACGGTAGGGATCGCCATCTGCGAAACAACGTACTGAAATTCCTGGCTCCAACGAGCAGGGTGAGAATTTCCTTGCTATTTTTTCTCAGTTCCACTCGGCCCCTCGGGTTACCTATCGAGACGTCGGTAGGGAAAGGCAAACCCAGAGGCCGTTCAGGGGCGCCGTGTTTGCCACGCAAGAATCCGCAGAAGCTCCAGGTGTGTAAGCAACACTTCCCAGTGCCTTTTTCTTTTTCTCATTCTCCATTGAATACGTAGATTTCCTCATCGATGATTACTCTGATTTTTTGTTTCCCTGAAGGGCAATCAGTGTTACACATTTTTTTTGGGCCCTATTTCACTAGATTTTGAAAAGTTCTTTCGAAATAGTTTTTCAGCAGGCAGCTTGCCATCAGTAATCGACGCAGGGGTTGTCAGAAATCCAAAGTTTCTGACAAACTTAGGAAGCTTTCGAAGTTTCTGAATATATATTCGAATTTGTAACTGCATTTAAACGGAGATGATGCCATCCTTTCTTTTTGTATTTTGTACAGTTGAAGAGACGAAGCAGCCGAGCAAGGCGACCTCTTATGAAACCAGACAAAACAAAGCCCTCAGAATTTCAAATGCGGAGTTGTGTCGATCCTTGATGGATAGGACGAGGTAACAAAAGAACTTTTTCTGCCTCAGTTCCTCAACCTCTTTTGAATGTCCAAAAAAAAAAATGAACAAAAAAATACATTCTTTTTTGTTGTTGAGAAGAAGGCATCGTGTCGTTTTTTTCTATGAATTCAGTTCAGGAGTTCTGGGCAACATTTCCAACAAGAAACCAACGGAAGGATTTCCGACCGTGTCTTATGTGGAGTTTCTGACGGATGACAAAGGGAGACCTCTTTTTGGCTTTTCCACGATGTCGCCTCGAACAAGGGAAATTCTGGAGGATGGCCGATGCTCCTTGTTAGCTATGGAAGACGCAAGCATGGTGGGTTCTTCAGCAAGTCCCTAAAAATATGAATAAAATTATGTATTTATAAATATGTATGTGCATATTTTTTTTGGTGAGTTGTCTTGTTTCAAGTATTAATAAAACAAAGTAGGGAGAGGTGAACATCAAAGGATCCTTTGCCAGAAAATCTCTTCAGTTGATGTTTCTGCTTTTAGTTACATTGAAACTAGTACTTATTTATTTTTATTTTTTGTCCATGAACATGTAGGATAACTGGGATGAAAAGCTTGCAATGACGGGGACCGTCAAGAAACTGGAGGGTGAAGAAGCCGAAGAAGCAAAAGCTTTCTATTTGACCAAGCATCCTGATGCGTTTTGGCTGAACTTTGGCGATATTTCCCTGTACCGGATGGACGACTTAGTGTCGCTTTACTACACTGTCAATATCAGGATTGGGCTTGGAAGAGCCAGGAACGTGAGTATATTTATTTATTTATTTATTTATTTATTTATTTATTTATTTATTTATTTATTTATTTATTTATTTATTTATTTATTTGTTTTTATTTACTTGTGGGCTCTGTTGTGATTTTTGAATTCTTATTAGTTTTCTGAATTACCTCATCTTATTATTATTTTTAGTATATTTCTGTTAAATTTTTTGGACAACAAAGGTTGCAACTATACCCTTTTTTCAAGAAATACAAGGCGGCCATATTTTACCGTTTTCACCTGGCAAAAAAAAAAAAATCTTTTTTTCACCGTTTTCATCTTCATTTTCACATGCCCTACACTTTGTGTTTGTAAAATGTCAGGTAGCAGTGTCTGACTACTTAAATGCATCCGTGGATCCGGTGTCCAAATATAGTCAGCCCATATGCAAGCACATGAATGAGGATCATCCCGATTCAGTGCTGGCCATGGTCAACCATTTTTCGGGGATCAAAGTGGAATCTGCCAAGATGCTCCGAATCGATCGTCTGGGTTGCGAGTTCATCTGCTCGAGCGCCAACAATCCAACTATTCCCTGCAGGCTGGTGTACCCGAGGTGAATTTCGTGGAAATCCTGAAGAAAAAAAGAAGAAAAAAAAACGAGCATGTATTTCGCATTAGAAATATCGGGTTTGCCATCGTGGCCTTCAAGAATCGATTGCCACATATGGTTACGATTTTAGACTCCTGAGACTTGCCTTTGCCGGTTGGCTGGCTGCTTTCACCGGTCAGGCTGTTGAACCCACGAATTCTTCTTTAAAGAAAAAAAAGATATTTGGCCGCAACACAGGTCATTATCAAAATTGACGATAAGCCGATGTATTTCAATAAGTCAGGCGGGCTAAACGCGGCGATCCTTTTTGTGTTTTTTTTTGTTTCTTGTCAAATCATCAGACCTGCGGAAACTCGCAAGGAAGTTCGAGAAGTGGTGGTTGAGATGACCAAGGAAGCAGCTGCAGCCATGAAGTCTCAAGAAAGCGAGGAATGAACGGTTTTTTTTTTGCTTAAAATCGGTTGAAGCATGATGATCTGCGAAAGCGATCGTTGGTTTTTTTGTTAGGATGTACTTGGGATTTGAAGGGGCTTTCATCGGCATTATTATTATTATGCATTCTGGGGATTCTTTATGGTGTAAAGCAGGAAATCATATGTTGTGTTGCGGGTAAAATGCGAAAAGTTTGTTTTAGCCTAGAGCAGAAGAAGTGCTGCTGACAACGATACCTCAAGTCAAACCCCTCCTACTGCTGAGAAGAAAATTCTAGTAATAGAAAAAAGGCAGAAAAGATGGCATATTAAAAGATTGTTCATTCCTGTTGTAGTGCATGCATGTGATCAGGATTCGAAGGAGGGGGTGGGGGGGGGGTGGCTGACGCAACCAAAACGTGCCGACATTTCTTATCGCTAGGCACAAACCTGCCGGTTTTCCATTCTCGCTTCTCCGCAAACGAATCGTTTTTCCCGTCTGCAACACCTCGCCAACTCCCTTCTTCCTCAGCTGGGTTTCTGAACGCGCCATCGCAGTCAGTCATACCAACTCCGGGTTCCTGTCCTCTTAAGGGTTTCCCTCCCTGCCAGTTACTCCTTTGTTAACTGGCCAGCAACCAGAGAGCTCAAGTCGAACGGCAGTCAAACCGGCGTGACCGAGACGCGCGTTCATGGGGGCTTCCGAACGCCACACCGCCTCAGTTGGACACACGTGGGGCCAGCGACGCCCTTCGACGGTCGCGTCTCGCGCCAATCCCCAACCAGTTTTCCAACTCTCTTCCGCCGACTTTGACATTCGGCCCGACCACGTCGAGCTGCTCGCGCGTCGACCTCTCGCGCTGCTGAGCACCTTGCCGAAACCTCTGGTTCTGTTCGCCGCGGGTGCCATCGCTGGAGCTTTGGGGAAGACGGCCACGGCGCCCTTGGACAGGGTGAAAATCTTGTTGCAAGTGAAGGGCGGGCTGCAGAAAGGGGCGGTGGAAGCAGCGGCGAGGTCTGGCGGGGTGCTTCGATCTTTGATGGCGATTGGGAAGGAGGAGGGAGTGCTAGGTTTCTGGAAAGGCAACCTTCCTCAGGTTGGTTCAGTTGGCTTGTCTCTTTCCTTCCCCAAAAGAAATGAGAAGGGCAAAAGATTTGTGAAAAACGATGAGGCTGCATGCATCACTCATTCTGCCAGTGGAGGGTTAACATGAAGCTTTGGATGCAAAATTCAGCATTAGATAGATGAAAAATCATAGTAAGAAAACGAGGAGAAATTGGATTAGCAGAAATTTGAAGAGCACTGAACGGGCATGAGTCATATTTGGAGAATCAGTATACCCTCAATCGTATTCAGTGTGGGTATTTTAATAGCGTTACCCCAGAAAAAGTGCAGGCCACACTCATTCATGGAAATCCGAAACGTTAACAAAACCAAGACAATAACAAGAAGTGTAGATTTCGGAAATAGTGTGGCCCACAGTATTTTCTGTTTTGTGAAATTTCTGCCGTTCACGGAAATAGCGTAGCTACACTGAATATGATTGAGGGTGTAGATGGATGGATTCGAACACACTCGCACCAACCACAGCTGGTTGATTTCACAATCATTTTTACATGCAGGTGCTGCGTGTGGTGCCCTACAGTGCTGCTCAGCTTTGTTCTTACGAAGTTTTGAAGCATGCATTGGCCGACGAGAATGGGGACCTCCCTTTGGCGAGAAGGTTCATCGCAGGGGCATGCGCAGGGATGATCTCTACGCTGGTGAGTTTTTGAAATTAAGAACCAGCGAAACCCCCACTCCCCCTCCCATTTCATTAGAAAATTCAAGCCTTCGACATGCAATCGGCCCTTCAGAAATAAAAGATGCAGGGCATCGATGTTGGTTTTTTTGCTTTTCCATTTTTTTTTTTGGTTCCTGGGCGGAGAGTCACCACCACCCCACTCCGTTTGGCTATGTTGAAAAGTACATGTCAAATTTGAAGGATTGGAGCCTTTCTTTTTTTGGGATGGATTCGTTTTTTGACGAGACGGTAGTCAGTCGGTCGATGATGACATTTTTCGGATCCTATTTCTGATGCCGTCAGTCTGGCGGAATTGATTAATGAATTTCTGAGACCTCGAAAAAATGATCGAAACCCATTCCAGATATGGCTAGAGTGTAGCCTTTCATTCTTATTTTTCAAAATAATTTAATCAACTAAAATCTAAAATTAAATTAAATTAATTTGGAGTGGAGTTCCTTCCCCTCATCTGTTTTTTCTTCTTTCCTTTTTAAGAAGAAAAGGAACATATTTTCCTGCTTTTTTTTATTTAATTCCTTTCACCCTGGAATAGGAAGAGACCGAACACATTCATTGCTGTCTCTTAAAGGTGAGCAGAATTAACCGACCCGGGAATGCAGGGTGGATAAATGAAATCATGTGTCGACTGTTTTGGATGGCAGGCAACCTACCCGCTAGACACTTTGCGGCTACGATTGGCGGTAGATCCTAACGTCCGTTCGGTGCGAGATGCTTCTCAAGTTCTTTACAGAGAAGGTGGGGTGGCGGCTTTTTTCAGAGGTTTGGTGCCAGCGATGACAGGGATAGCCCCCTACATGGCGTTGGAACTGGCGGCCTTCGACTTGCTGCCCCAAGATATACCTGCGTTTTCTCGAGGGTTCACTGCTGCACTCATCGCCACTTCGTTTTGTTATCCTCTGGACACAGTCAGGTGAGTTGAAAGAGAGGGGAAAAAAAAAGAAAAGAAGAATAAAGAAAAAAGAGCAGATGTTGGGGGTGGGGTGGGGTTGAAAGGGGAGGAAGGCTGCCATTTGATAGTTATCGTTCTGTGATATTGTGGGTGGCTGAAGGTAATTTCAAGCATTTTATTTTATTTTTTGACTGCTCCAACCAGAAGGCATGTAGATTTCTTCAATTTCTGAAATTGCAATTGTTACATGTAATATGTTTGGTTTTTCTTCTAGGCGGCAAATTCAGCTGCAGAGCAAGAATGGGCTGCCGCTGTTGCAAACCATAAAGGGAATCAAGGCAAATGATGGAATCGGTGGATTTTACCGAGGGTTTGTCCCCAATGCTATCAAGAATTTGCCAAACAAAGGTAATGGAGCAAAAAACGCACCCCATTTTTTGACCTGACTCACCCAGTTCAGGATTTCCACACCAAGTTTTGTAGATGCGCTTCAAAGCCGACCCCTACTGAATTCCATGCATGGCTTTTTGGTCGGTCGACTTCTCCACATTGCCTTTTGTCATGGGGAACAAGCGAAATGATGAGTTCTTTTTCTTATTTTTGTGTGTTTTTTTTTGGGGGGGCAGGTATTCGATTGTCGACTTTTGATGCAGTTAAGTCTTTGTTCGCCCTTTCTCAAGTGGCATACCAAGAGGAGGTCGAAGCAGCTCGAACCCGGCAAATTAACACTCCCCCCAAATCCCAATCTGGACCTGACAAAACCAACATGGTCGCTTGGGCATCCGTTTCACATGACATTCGCTCCCGCTGAAATGTTGGCTTGTCTTTCCTTTCCCCCTTGGGTTCGATTTCTGAGGTGCTGCCTAGACTGACGGCTTGACGGGGGAAATAGAGGTTTAAAAAGAAAAAACGGAAAGGGGATGGGGATAGGAGGAACAGGAGAAAGGAAAGCTAAATTTCAACAAAGCGAAAAAGGGACCCGCTATTTTTCGAAAAAAAGGTCTTTCTAGTGTGGCAGAGGTTTAAATGTATGGCGATGAGTCATAACTTTTTTTTTGTGGGGTGGAGGGTGAGAAGTGGGAAGCGGGAAGTGGGGAGGGAAATCATGAATTGAAACGTTTTTGCTGGTGTGTGGACCCTTTTTTTTTTGGTTTTCTCGAGGAAAAAAAGAATCGTCTCGAGAGGAGGAAAAGCACTTCCTTTTTTTCTGATATTTTTTCTTTGTATTTTTTTTTTTACCAATTCCTTTTTTTTGCCCCATTCGACCCGTTTTCGGGCGTTTCGTTTCATTTTGAAGAAAATTTCCCACCAGGTTTGGGTTGCCCTAGTTTGGAAATAGGCAAACATCGGTTGAAACAAGACAAGTGGTTTTTTAGTTTTCCCCCTTGATTCTTGGAAGCAAAAGAGTTAGAAAAAATTCGACTTAAAAGGGTAATTTTTTTGTTCATGTTTTCTCTTTGTAGGGGGGAAATGTGGGGTGAACGAAAAGGGAAAAAAAAAGAAAGTGTGTGGAGGGGGGGGATCGAGTTTGGTTTTGAAAAAAAAAAGAAAGAGAAAAAGAAAAAGAAAAAGGAAAAAAAAAGAAAACGAAATGAAACGGAACGGCTGACGCATTGAATTTACTTTAAGATCATTATCATCTCGACACATCCGGGTGGGATTTTTTTTCCTCTCTCTCTCTCTCTGACTCCTGCATTTTACCTCTTACTGTACAAACAGGAAAAAACATCCCGTGCTTTTCCAAACATCCCGTGCCTTTCCTTCGGAAGAAGCCTAACTCATGATTGCCCATTTGTGCCCTTTTTTTTCCCCTTCTTTTTCCATTCCCTCAACAGCTCGCTCTGATCCCCACACCACCACCAACTGCATTCTCTCAGATTTCGGGGAAAAAAAGAGACCACTACCCACCACCATGTCAGACCTCATCCCTGACAGTCGCCACCTGGAATCAAAACTAACCAGGTCTGCCCTTGAGAATCTTTCTTTTTTTACGCTTTGATTTACACCCCAACATCCCCATCACTGTAGACCTCAACCTCGAGGGTCCCCCTCTTGATCCCACACATACACCAATTCATCCCACCCCGTTGAAGCGATTTGACCTTGATTGCGGTCAGAAAAGTCGATGCCGACAGCGAACTCCGTGTGGTGGTCCCAGACTTTCAGCAAAGAATCTTCCACCCCACTCGAAACATCCCACAGCCGAACCGTCATGTCATAAGAGCATGACAAAACCAAATTCTCGGCATGGGGGGAAAACAGCACTTTTCGAACAGCATACCTGCAGAGCGAAGCAATGGGTTATAACCTATGAGAAAAATATATGCCCCAAAATACCTGTAGTAAACTGGTGAAGCCTCTGCCAAGAAGCCGGGTTCAAACTCAGTTGGCAGTGTTAAATCTGTGCTCCTTTTTTTACCCTCATGGTCCCCATATGGTTTATCGAACTCGTCAGATTAACAAAAAAAATTAACATCCGAAAATTAAAAAACTACGGTAAACTACGGAAAAAACTACGGCATTAGCCAGCACCCACCGTTTTGATTCCTTGTCTCTGTTTTTTCCAGAAGACTGGACGCTTTTTTTTTGTCGGGAGGGGGGGGGGGTCAAAAATGAGGATGGGGAAGCCCATTCTTTCAATATTAAACTTCCCAACAATGCACTGGACACAGAGTAAACATTCTTTCTCAGCAAGTCACGCACCTGTGGCCCCTCAGCTCAGTGATTGGTTTGTCCAGCGCCCTGACATCCCAAGTTCGAATGATTTTGTCCGCACCACCCGTGGCCAGCACACAATCGTGATATTTGCACCAATCTATACACAGAATTTCGGCATCGTGGGCCTTAAAACTGACACTGGGGGCCGGCTGCCTGGTGTCCCATACTTTAGCAGTGTGGTCCCCAGAAACAGAAGCAAAAACGTTGGCAGAGCCAGCAGTCCTTTTTCACATATCAACAAGGATTTTTTATCACCAGGTGAATTTCGAATGATGCTCTGGTCGACCCACTACGTGGAGCTTCAGGGAGCTGGTTTTCTAGTTTTTTTATTAGGTCTACAGCCAAAACGAAAATGTGTGCGGCGGACAGCCACAGAGGAAAATCACGCAAGTGCAATAGTCAAAGCAAAAAAGCCTGTTTTGTTTTTGCTTGTTCATTGAGTGGTCGAGGACATCCATCCGATATGAACAAACAGAAAAATTCATTTAACCTAGGTCAAAACACATTGCCCTAGTTTCCAAGAAAATTTGGGTGTTTCTCTATGGATGCCTTGAGAAAAAAAAACTACTGACATATTTTCCTGGAGAAAAAGAATTCACGAGAAGATATAAATAGATGGTGCTTGTTTTTTTTCTTCTTGAAAACCCAACCTGATAGAAATTCTCGCTCACCAAGAAGCCATGTATACACAGTAGACATGCCCCATAAACGTCGAAATCGATGTCACTCTTTCCATGGTCCACAGCTTGACAGTGTTGTCCCACGAAGAAGTCAAAAACACATCCTGGCGCCCTAAATTCCAATTCACGCTCGAAACCTACCCCAGAATGACAGGAAAAAAAAACACTTTCATTGTCGTTTTTTCAAGCGATCCACAGTGTTTCGTTTTCAAGCAAATGAGGTCTACTCCCTGCTCCATGAAAAAAACAAAAATCAAGACAATATTGCTGATGTATGAAAGCGTTGGCCAACTACCATTGGTTCCGTCACGTACAGAAACTTTTCATTTTTTGGAAAAAAAAAGAAAGCTGGAACGATTTGGCCACACCTCTTTGTTGTGCTCGGTGAAAATTTTCATCGGATTGGCTTCTGGTGGGGCATGCGTGTCCCAAATTTTCAAGCCACCGTCGGTGCAGGCACTGACCAACACATTGTCCCGAGTTTCGCTCCAACAGCAATCAAAAACGCCGTGTTCAGTGTCGCAGCCCCAAATTTCTTGCAGCCCATCAGGAGTGATCTGAAGAAGTTGAAAAAAAAAGAGCGAGCGTTACTTCTTCGACCCATGTACGCTACACTTGCAAATTCTCTCTTTCTCGTGGGAATGGTGTTTTTTAAAAAAGGAAAACTGACGGAAAAACAAAACAAAACACTGGCTGGCCAAACTGTAGGGAGAATTATCCCACTCGTTTGCAGACTGGATGGGGCTACATGGCAATACATTTTTGCCAGGACAGATGTCTAGCCCCACAAAACATAAGTTCTGAACAACCCCCCACAGAAAGCAATTACTAATCAAACATTTAGGTATGGGCTCACTCACTCATTCCAGCCCCAGGATTTTTTTTCCAGCAGTGAAAAAAAGGCATGTGCAAAGCACAGCCTTATCACAGGATCCATCTTTTTGTTTCTCTTTTTTTTTTTTAATTAATTATTTTTTTTGGCCAAGGGGGATGTTACGCACTTGTAGAATAGATTGTCGGCCATTACCAACGATGCCAAAGTACTGTGCAGTTCCGACGGCGATTTTATCAGGGAAATATGGGCTGAAGCGCACTGAATAGCCAGATAACTTCGTGTTGAACAGCATTGCAGCGAGGATGAGCAGGATTTTTGTTGGGGGAGGATTTATCTATGTGTCTGACTGCGCGGACAGCGATTCCAGCAATGACGATGTGAACTCTGAACGGTTTTAGAATGGACGTCTGGTGCAGTCTTTGTGGAGATTTTCTCAACACACGTTCAGACCTCATGGCGCACGCTGGCTTATTTCAGCACTTTTTTTGGAACAATGAATTTTGATGCGGGGGCCACCACTGGATCAAAGGTGGAGGGGGTGAAGGAATTGCCCACAGATGTATTGTCAATCGTGTTTGAAAAACTGAGTGCCAAGGAAATATGTGCATGCTGCTGTGTGTCCAAGCACTGGAACGACACAGCCTGTCAGTTCGATTCCCTGTGGAAAAAATTCCTTGTGTCTGACCTGCGCATACCCTCACCGCCATCTGCTCATCATCATGGGAAAAGCTTCAAGAAAATGTACCATGCTGAGAGGAGTCTCCGGTTTGGAAATCCAAAAAAGGTGTGTTTGAAAGCTCATACTGGGATAATAACATGTTTAGACATGCATGGACCCCGATTGATCAGTGGCAGCGAGGATGGTTTCATGACAGTCTGGAACTCGGGTCAAAAGGGGTGGGAAATCGATCTGAGCATCCATGTCAGGCATTCAATCGTGTGTGTTTCGTCCGATGAACCCTGGGTGGTTTTGGGGTTGAAAAATGGAGAGATTCAAGTGCGAAACCTATGCAATGGTGGCGCTCTTTTCGACACACTGACCGGGCATGATGGGTGTGTTGATTGCGTTGAAATAGCCCATCCGATCGTGGTGAGTGGCTGTGCCGACAAATCCATCAAAGCATGGAATGTGGATTCCTTCAACAGAAATGGATGTGAAAAAACTCTGATGGGGCACCAGGGTGCGGTGTCTTGTGTGCTATTGGATAAGGAAAGGGGGAGGGTGGTGAGCGGCTCCACCGATTGGACCATCCGAGTTTGGGACTTGCATTGGGGTGTTTGCTTGAGGGAGTTTCGTGGGCATCGAGGGGTGGTCCATTGTTTGGAGCTCTTCGAAAACGGTGAAATGGTGAGTGCCTCCAGCCGGGTTGTCAGCGAAACCTTTGCCAAGAGGGAGAGGTTTGGGAAAATCGAAGTGAGGAATCGGTCCGATGGGCGGTGCATGGTTAATTTGGAAGATGATGAGGATGCGATTTTGTGTTTGAAACATAATGGGGTGACTCTGGTGGGGGGTGGGTGGGATGGTCGATTGAGGTTCTGGAGCTTGCATTCTGGGAAGTGTTTTAGGACTCTACGTGCACTTCCGGGCTATGTCAGCCATATGGTTTTCGAAGGGTGGAGAATTGCGTTTGGGTCGGGGGATGATGGCACGATTCACGTGTGGGAATTTTGTCAGCTCTGAATTCCTGTTTTTTTGTGCCATTGTGGTGGTGGTTATGGTGATTTTTGAGTTTGTTGTTTATTTTTTGTTGTATGCATTCGAACCTGTGTGTAATTCTATTTGTTGTTTGTTGAAACCAATACCTATGTGGTGCGCAGCACTCTGAGTTTTTGACATTGGATCTGAGTTTTTTTTTCTGGGGATTTGGGGGGGCTTCTCCAACACAAACAATTAAATGGGACACATAAATGCAACGAAATTAAGGAAATTATTGTGGCGTAATGATGCAACTCATACATCGGTCGGGTTGGTGGGGCTGAGATAAAGTCGTCACTCGACGTCTTCTCCTCTGAGATATTTTGACGTCCTCGTCGCTTTACTACGCTACTCTTGATTCATCAATCCATTCGGAAGTGACATCGGTGGAGGGCACCCCATGGCGTTGTACTTTACGAAAGAGCTGAGCACTCGACCCGGGGTGCTGTCCGCTTGGTCGAAGGTGAAAAAAATAACCCAAGCAAAGAAAAACACACATACGAGCCAATTTCCTTGCGTTTTGAGAAAGAGTTCTTTTTGATGCCAAGTGTGTTCGTACAACCGATTCGCTTGGCTTTTGCCTCCCAATTTCCCTGAGAAAAAGGAATTAAAAAAAGAAAGCGTGTGAATCTGGAGGAAGAGTTGATGGGCATCACCTTTTTCTGAGTTTTTTTTCTTCCCGATCGGCTTTATTAAAACACCACATAAAGACGCATTCAGAACATTTTGGTACTTTGATGATGCAGTTTACACAGAAGCTTTCCAAAATATGCATCCATGTTGGGTCTTTCATTCAGAAATGGATGTCCCATTTTCAAATTCACAACCACTTTCTCTCTGCTTGTGTAGGCATCGACCAGTCGAGCACTGTTGGCCCTGTCTTTACCATCAAATGCCGTGGGAATTTACAAAGAAGATGTGAGTAATGAAAACAAATTGAGGAATTTTTTGTAACCATCTGAAAATGAACATAACTTTCGACATTTCTGCTGAGGGCCTTTCCCCTCCCCCTTGAATTGTTTCTTGGAGGATATTCAACCGATAGTTGCTGTTTTCCCATGAGCTGTTTTCGCCCAGGAAAATGTCTCCACCCTGCCAAAATTGTGAAGCCATAAAATCATATAGCGTGCTCTTGAAGCTTCCTTTCAGTTTTTTTTCTTTTGCAACATCATTTATGGATAGTTTTTTCGATGCTTTTTTTTATCATATTTTGGTGGCTTTAGCCTTTTCTTTGCGGCTGGAAATCCAAATCGTTTCTTTCCAGATCCACTAACTTTCGCAACTGATTTTTTATTGTACGATTTTCGAATTCAAAAAGTGTGGTGAATTGCTTGGGCCGGTTCTGCTAGGGTACTCCATTGGTACCAGGCACCGAAGCTTTGATAAAAAACATTCGAGGGTCGGAGGCTGCCCAACTATCATGGCACCCAGACTTGATGCTCCTGACAATTGGCTGGAAAGATGGTAAAGTAATATTTCACCCCTCCCCCCCCCAAAAAAAAATAAATATAAAAAAATAAAAATATATTTAAAAATGAAATAAAATAAAATATTGAAAGAAACTAGCTTGGAAAAATACAATACTCAAACGGGAATTCATAAAACCTTGCAACATTACTCATCTCTGAAACAAATAATATTTTATTTTATTTTTCTCAAAGCAATAAATGAGAAAAAAGAAAGCGTAAACATTGATTTATACACGTCATATCGTTTTGGATATATAATTTCTACTTTTTGGAACAAAGAAATATTGCGGCAGCAATCGTTTGTTTGTTTTTTGTGCAAAAAAAACACACACACAATTAAAAAAAAACAGGTGCAATTTCATTTTGGAATGCGGAGGAGCGCCGATTGAATGAGGATAGCAAAACTCACAGGTGTGCTTTGACGTTTCTGTCCTGGAGTTTTGATGGAGAGCATCTGGCCACGGTCGATGAAAATGGAAAGGTAAGAATTCATATAAACAGAAAAGAGAAACAGAAATTACATGTTGCGAAGGGCCAATCCGCCCTGTTGCAACCACATGCAATTTTGAATTTTTATGCTTGTTACAAAATAGCGCCACCCAAAAAAAGAATAAAAAGGTTCCTTTTGAGTTGGATGCAACTCACGACTGTTTTTTTTTCAGTTTCTTTTTTCAATTTTTCTTCTTTTCGGAAAGAGGGGTGAGGGAAAGTGGTGACTAATTCAAGAATTGAGCGCTGTTCCCTGAACTCGCAATATCGATTTTGAGAGAATGTGGATCCAGCATTTTTCACTTTCCATAAAACAAAGGAAAAAGTTGTTTTGGTATTCAATGGAACTGTAAACAATGGTAATCAATTCAGTTTTTATTATCTTTTCCTGAAACCTGCGCTGAAACAAGGCTTCAATTTCATCAAGGTGGCAATGTGGTGCACGGATGTTGAAATGCATCCGTTGCCATTGGCAGAATTTGAAGAAGATCAAGGATGGACGGTGTCATGTCTGACATGGGGGGATCCCGTATCGTCCAGCCTGGAAGAGGACCAGACAAACAGAAAGCTCTACTATGCAACCTCAAAAGGAGACAACGTATGCATCCAAATTTTTGAAATCATACCTTAAGATCTTCATGCTAATATTTCCTTCAGTTTTCTTTCTTTTTCTTTTTTTGTTTTTTTTGGGGGGGGGATACTAGCAGTCTCCTTGAAAAAAAAATATAGTTCCTTTGGTTCGGATAATTGCATTGAGGGAGTTGAGCAAAACTGAAATCTTTGCCTTGATATTAGATGGCTTTGCTACCATTGGGTGGAGAAACGTGTTGAGCTTCTGTTCATCCAGTTGAAAGCACTGTACCAAAACTTTTCCTGTTATTCTGTAGAGCGTGGTGGTCAGTGTGAACAGCGCAGGAAAACGCACGGAGCTGTTCGAGTTGGAAGACTCCATGCACACTCTCATCAATTATCCAGAAAAAGAACAGCTGGTACGCTGTCCTCTTTGCCTAGATCACAATTTCCAGTAAAATATATACATCAAAAAAGGAGAAACAAACCGATTCTTTCCCTGTTGAATATCGCGTCACTTGGGCTTGTTTAAAAAAAAAAAGAAAGGGACGGTGCTGTGTTGCATAGCCTTGCGTGGAAAGGGAAAAAAAAAGAATGAACTTGTTGTGTGTGTGTGTGTGTGTTTTGCGGTGGGGGGCTTCAGGTTTGCATATCGAATGGTTGTGTTTTGACTGCTCATGGGATGGTCGAGGAGGAAGGGGAATACAGACGAATGATGAAAATGAAATTCGCTTCGGGCTCCAACAGTGCAGCCAAGAAGCTTCAGGTTAAATACGATTATCTTTTTTATTCTATTTTCCCTTCAAATTTAAAAGGCTTCTTAACCAAGGAAAGAACGAACGAACGATTTGCAAGAAACCAACCAAATTTGATGATCCCCCTTCTTCCTTTTCATTTTTCTTTTTGGTTTGAAGGGGGGGGGGGCAATGACCAATCTACCTTGCCACCCTTTCCCACCCATTCTTCAGTTGAAATTTTCAGAAAGGAATTTGCAACATGCTGGAGATTTTCTTCCATTGATTCCCATAATAAAAAAATAAAAGAGATCGATGAATTGTCAATCAAGTTTAATCAGGAAAGGGTTTTTCACGAATAATTTAACATTAATTCAATAATACAAGATTAATAATTTTAATTTAATTTAATTCTTTTCCTTGGAGGTAACATGGTCCTGCCCCCATACATTGGCCAGCGCTGGGGAGTCAGACTCTGTTATTCGACTGTACAGTTTCGACACTGAGGACAATTATGTTTTGAGACTGGGTGAGTTCCAGGAAGGCCAAATATGGACAGGAAAACATAATCGATGAAAATTCTGTCATGAGTTGCTTGTTGTGCATCCAGCCCTGACTTTGCTGATCAAGTTTTCTTTTTCCCCAAGAATAATTCTCCAAAAAGGGGGTCGAAAGAAATTCGTTGGAGGCAATATCAATATCAAGTGTCATTTTACGATATGGATGCTTCTAGGGAAGTTGAAATTTCGTCCTCTTTTTTATTTTTAACATTTATTTTATTTCATTTAGATTTTTTTTGCCCTTTTTGTAGATAACATCGATGCATCGGAGGAAGACACCGTTTCTTGCTTGGAATTTGACCAGAAGTTCGGAATTCTTGCTGTGGGGACGACGTCTGGAAAGGTTGGTTTGCATTTAAAAAAAAGCTTAAGAAGGGTGATTCAAATCGAAATCATACATACTTCTTGTTCGAATTGTTTTGTCCTGAAAGCTTTTTCGGTGCAAAATTCCTTTCACAGGATGAGTTTTTTTGTTTTCAGTCGAACAAGAAACATTCTCAGTTCTTGAAGTTTTCTTAAATCACCATTTCAAACAATCAAGAAGATTTGAAAGAGTGTTTTGGGCACAATCTTGCCAAAGAAAACGCATCTACTTCTCTTGTCAAAGAATTTTGAGAATTTCTCTTTTCTGTTTTTTTTTGGGGGGGGGGTGCAAATTTAGATTTGCCTATTCCGGTATGTGGGGAAGCCAACTTCGAATTCGACGGAAGGCGAAATCGAACCGCAAGATTTGAGTTTGCTTTGGGAACCCCTGGGGATGTGTTCAGTCAACGGAACCCCAACAAAAATAGAATTCGGACCCATGTCTAGGTATATTCAAAGTCCCTTTTTTTTGCGCTTTTTTTTTTTGCACTTTTTTTTTCAAGCATTTCCACAGGATTAAGACTCAACATGGGAGAAATAACACATCGGAAACCTTTTTTTTTTTCCCTTTGCCCAGATCATATGCACTGAACCAAACGCTGAATCTGAATGTCCAATCATGTATGTTTTTGTTTTTTTTTGAGATGTTCAGATTTTTTTTGGTTGTTTGAGCAGACTTTTTCAAGTGAGATGTGGGGACAAAGTCACTCTTTGCGGGCAAACCTTTTTGCAAAGTCGAATGAAGAGCAATTTGGCGGCTGTGCAAACCGGGGCCGACAAAGTGGTGGTGGAGCACATGAACGAAAACAGCATCAAAGAAATTTCCAGCAATCTCCAGATAGTCGGGTTGGACATCACCGACAGTCATCTACTGCTGTGGAGCGGAAATCAGGTTTACTTTCCACCATCTCCCCCCCACCCCCTTCTCAGAAAATCAAAAGATTTGGTTTTTTTGGGTGCGTTTTTTCACCAAAATGTCTGTTTAGTCATCCAGAGAACTGCCTGAAATGTGACAGAAAAAACTTCCTCCTGTGATTTTTTTTCCCTAGTTTTTCTTTATTGATTTTATTTTTGCTGTGATGACAAATACACTGAGGTAAATTATTGTAGGCAGGAAAAAAACGAAAAAGCCGAAAGAAAACAGAAAAAAAATCGAAAACACTGGGATATATACACATATGCATATAGATACAGATTTAAATGGTGTGTGGAAAAAAAACTGAAGTGTGTAAAATAAATTTTGCAGGTGGAAATATATAACGTAAACGTTAATGGGACGCATTTGAGCAGTCAATTTCCATCCAAGTCTTCTTCCATGGCCATCCACAACGATTCTATTTATAGAACGGGGCCTCACCGTCTCGAAGTTTGCAGTTTGACTGGGACCGTCAAGCAAACTCTGTATTTTGATTCGGTGAGATAACAACAAATTCAGCACTAGCATGACCATTTTTTTTGTTGATTTTTTCTTGAAGAAAAAAAAAAAAAAATCCAAAACAGGACCATCCGTGTTTCATCAGCATCCATTTTTTTTATTTTCCCCGAAGAAATTGTGTGGAAAATCTGCATATATATACGTGCTGCCACCAAATATTTTTCTACTCCACGTCAAACGGCCTGACTGCATTTCTGATGAACAAAAATTTGTTTTTTTACCACTGAAATTGAGAGAAGGAAAAAAATAATAATCCCTCCATTGAATCCATTGTATTTTTCCTTCTCTTGATGTGTTTTTGTCGTTTTGTTTTCAAGTTTCACCCGACAGACTCTTTTTGCTTTGGGGGGTTGTTGATAATTTGGCTTTTTGATAAATGCAGGATGATGGATGCCCAACGCATTTGGACGTAAGCAATGATTTTCTCGGAGTTCTCACTGACAAAATGTCGGTTCGAGTGTACAAGATCGGGGGGCGAGAAGCCCGGCCATTCTGCACCCCCCAGCAAATTCAGTTCGACAATGAACAGGGCCCTTTTGAAGGGGTCGTCTCTGTCAGACTGAACAGCAACGGAACAAAGGTGCGTTTTTTTCTTTTTTTCATCCTGTTTTATGTTTATTTATTTTTCTTTTTTTCGGGGGGGGGTTAGGTGGTACATAAAAAAAAGGTAAAAACCGGTGAGAAGCCTGACCCACATTCTTTCAATTGAGTTTAAAAAAAAAAGGAATAATTTTAGCGGAGGGTTGAGAATCTTGACCAAGCAGAGAAGAGCTGGAGCTTTTTGAATAGAACTTGCTAATATTATTTTTCTCTTTGCTGGTTTTGATTCCTTGTGAACTCCAGATCAGCATTCTGGGATCCATGGCAGACATACACACTCGAGACACAAGGATCATCGTTCACGATATCGAGGCCGGGGCCACAATCTCGCACGATTTTGCGTCTGACATGCGAATTCCAGAGGTGTGTGTGTGTGTGTGTGTTTTTCCTATCGACCAGATGTATTAATAACTCAATCGTTCTGTGGTAATGGGAGGCTTTGGAACGTTTTTCGAAATCAATCTGCTTGAGATGCAGCCCTCGCAAACATATATGGATCACGAGTTAAAAAACAAATTACCCTGTTTTCTTGGATCAAGACTGGTGATATATATGTTGTTATAATAACGCAAGTGAAAAACTGTGGATGTAGTCTCATTGCTGGGATTCAGTGGAGCCGAGGCTGCTTGCGGTTCAAACCAGTCTGTCTGGCGGGACATTGACAACTACGAGTCCCATCGATGATTCTGGCAATGTCAGAACAGAAACAGCCACACTGTTCGCCTCGGAAGAGCATGGAATGTTGGTTCAAGATTTCGAAGGCATGGAACACACTCATGTAAGAAACCCAAAGTCATGATTTCAAAAAGCACTGGAGTTTGGAAAGGCTTTTTCCCTTGTTTTTGGCATGAAAAGAAATGGAGAATGAGATAGGAAGTATCCCCCTAGTTTGGGTGGAAGATGGATTCAAACGGGTTGATTTTTTTTTGTGTTTTGTCGACTTTTTTGCAGGCTCTGATTGGTTTGGATTCACCAGACTTGATTTTTTTCCGAAAAAATCTTGCGAGTGTGAGATCGGCCGAAAGCACCAAATCCAAAGCATCTTTGCAAAAGAAAACCATGCGATGCTTCCAAGGTACATAAATATGTATGTGGCTTATCATGCATTTTTTCTTATAAAAAAAATTGACTAAGCTTAACCTCCTCGAAGGTTAAGCTTATTCAACACTGGAAAAATCCATCTATTGTAGTTTTGCTACTTCTTTTTTTTTTTTTTTCTGGGTAAATAAACAGGTAAATCTGAAGGTTTTGTTATTTAGTTCCTGATTGATTTTGTGCAGGGATATCTGGGATCGATGGCAAAACCAAGTCAGCGCTTTTGGACTTCAGTTTTTACTTAGCCATTGGGGCTTTGGAGGATGCAGTGAAATCCATCAAAATGATTCACAACCCTCAGGTGAATCTCTGCCTCCGGGCCCTCCCCCAAACTTCCATGTTTAGCTTCACCCCTTTCGAATAATTGGCTCGTACAATCGGTGATCTAACATTAAAATTCTTCCGATTCGCAGCTGTGGGAAAACATGGCTCAAATGTGCATCAAGAACAGGAGGATGGATGTGGCCGAACTGTGCATGAAAAATATGGAGCACTACAGGGGAGCCAGGTAAACGAGACTTTGAAACCAACTCCTCCACAAGAATAACTGCAATAGTCCATCGACCGGAGCCCGAAGTCTGTATAAATTTATTCCTTCAGTGCTTTTCTTTTTCCTAACCTACCGAAATGCACGACTTCCGGGAACTCTAGCCAGTAAAGTTAAACTCATGTATCGTGAGTGTTTTTTTTATTATTTTTGAAGAGGGAGTGGGGGGCTTGTTTGTGAACAGGGCTCTTCGAGAATCTCAGAATCTTGATTCAGAAATTCGAGTGGCTAATGCTGCCGTTCACATGGACATGATCGACGATGCAAAAAAAATGCTGCAGCGAGGGAAACACTATGATAGACTGAACAAACTTTACCAAGTAAAGTATTACGCCATTTTTTTGTCGACCCCTTTGTTGCAACTGTGAATCGAAATTAATTTTCTGTTGAATCATTCTGAAGGGTATGCAATTTTGCCTTCATTCTGCTGTTGGATTTTGGCTTTTCTTTTTCTTTTGTTCATTTTTTTTGTTTTTTTTGGGGGGGAGGATGCCACAAGGTCGTGTCGATCTGAATGTTGAATTTTTGATGGTCAGGCATGCGGACAGTGGGGGAAAGCTCTGGACGTTTCGGAAAAACATGACAGGATTCACTTGAAAGCCACCCATTTTCAAAGGGGGAGGGACTTCGAAAAAACAGGGGATTTTCGAGCAGCTGTGCAAGAATTCGAGAAATCGGGCTGCCACAGGATAGAGGTTCCAAGGATGTTGCATGAGGCTGGGAAAACGGAGGGTTTGGAAAGGTACATTAAGCAATCAGGTATCGACACAGATTTGAACCATCGATCAATGATGTGTGCATCATTTCATGGAATCGCTAATCCTCCACTAAGGAATAACCAACCAGCAATAAATAAAGACTGAATGGAACCCTGATTATCATTTTCAATATATATATATATATTCACATGCCTTGAGGAAGACTCAGAAAAAGCCAGGGTGAAAATCCAGAAAACGGAGCAAAAAAAAGGCTGATTTTGATCCCGTTTAGGTTAAAAAGCTTTGTCAGAATGACAATCTAGTTTTTCCCCTGTAGTGTTTTGCATGGAATATATGCATTCGTGCATTATTATATATTATGTCTGATTTTTGGTAGGGGATCGTGAGCTCATGCAGTGGTGGGGTCGATACTGCGAAAGTCAAGGAGATTTGGCAGCCGCCATCGCAGTGTATAAAACTTCGGATAATACGTTGGCCTTAGTCAGAGCCCTCTGTTTTGAGGGAAAGTATAGGGAGGCTGAACAAGCCATCAAAGAAACCAAGGACCCGGCTGCAGCTTTCCACCTGGGAAGGCAATATGAAGCTCAGGAAAAAATCAGGGATGCGATAAGGTGCTCTTTTGTTTTGTGTGTGTTTGCCCCGAGAAATGGTTTTTCCTGCATGGGATGGACTCGGTTTAAAAAAGTTATCTGCAAAAAAGAATTGATGGGCTTTTTTGTAGATTGTTTTCGATGGCTGGAAGGCCAAATCATGGGGTTCGATTGGCGAGGCTGTACGAGTTGGATGCTGAGCTCCTCAGCATGGCTTTGCTGAGTTCGAAGGCCGTTATGCTGGAGTCCGCTGAATATTTCAATGAAAAAGAAATGTGGGATAAGGCGGTCATGCTCTATCATAAGGTAGCAATTCCAGCCCCCCCCCCCAAAAAAAAAAAGAAAAGAAAGCACAAACAGCCACTTGAGAAGATATCGGACGTGTTAGGTGGAACTTTGCTAATTTTCTTCTTGCTCCACCCCCTCCACTCAAAATAGGGAGGAAAGCCAAGAAAAGCATTGGAGCTTTGCTTAGCTGGGGAGCTGTTCAACTCTCTGGATCAAATCTTGAATGAAGTCGATTGCGATGGGGACCCAGCGCTCATATCCAGCGTAGCTGCGACGCTGCTTCAACATGGGGAGTTCGAAAAAGCCACAAAATTGCTGCTGAAATTGGGACAAGAAGGAAAAGCTTTGGAGCTGTGTTTGCAGCATGATGTGGCCATCAACGAGGTTCGGCACGCATCCACCCATCTCAAAATCTTTTTTTCTTTCGAGTTCATAGGGTTCATTTTTTTTTGAAACAAAAACACATATGCACGACGAAAGATTGCTCGGAATATAGTCGGAGGATGCCAACGATATCTGCACATCAATTTGAATTTGAAAAAAAAATTGCAAGAAGTTTATCAAGAAGTTTATCTAAAGTCTGTTGTGGCACTCTGCATCGCTAAATGTCATTTTTTTTTTGTGTGTGTGTGTGTGTGTTTTTGATAATCGGTGCCTAGGCCATGGCTGAGGCTCTCACTCCAGAAGAAAATTCTATGGGGGCGGCTCAAAGGAACGCAGTTATATGCAAGATAGCAAAAGCTTGCAAACAACAGGGGTCCTTTCATTTGGCTGCCAAGAAATACGCTCAAGCTGGAGAGCGAATCAAAGCGATGAAAGCCTTAGTCAAATCCGGAGATAAAGACAGAGTCATCATGTTTGCCAGTGAGTTCGCTATGCTAAGGGGCAGCCGTCTTGATTTTGGAGTGTTTTTTTTTGCCTACCATTGTGTATTTTTTCAATTTCAATTTTTCAATACATATGTATTTATAATTCATTATTTTATTTTGTTTTATTTTCAACGAATGGTGTGTGTTACGTTCATTGTCTTGGTGCCGATTTGATAATCCTCTTTCAAATGCTGTAAACTTTTTTTTCTTCTTCTCGATTTGGTTATCTTTTTTCCCCCTTTTTCTTTTGAACGAGATGGATTTGTGTGTGCAGCTCGATCTCGACAGCGTGAGGTCTACATGATGGCTGCAAATTATTTGCAAATGATGGATTGGCACAACCAGCCCGACATCATGAAAAGCATCATATCATTCTACACCAAAGCTAAAGCCCATGACAGTCTGGTGGCTTTTTTCGAAGCTTGCGGACAGATTGAAATCGATGAATATAGGTCAGTTGATCAGTAAATCTGCTCATTTATTTTACGCTGACTCAACAGATTTTCTTCGTGTTTTCCCCTACCCCTCCCCCCCCCAAAAAAAAATCATAAGAATGATTTGTTTTTTTCTGCTTATTCAGGGATTACGACAAAGCCCTCCAAGCAATGAATCAAGCATTGAAACACGCTGAAAAATCTCAAAGCACAAATCGAGAGCTTCGATTGGCATCCATCGGCCAGCGTTTGGAACTGATGGAAAAATTCATCACCGCCAGGCAAATAATTCCAGAAAATCCACAATTGGCCATCGAAATGTGCATTCAGCTTCTGGAAGATATTCTTGAACATCAAGATGTGAGTTGTAGTGGGAATTTCCTCCGCTGTTACTCCATATCGAGTTATAGCGGTAATTTTTATGTGTCAAGAAAAATGCAAGAGTGGCAGTGAACAATGGGGATGAGTGAAAAAAAGACATTGAAAATCAAAATACAGAATTTTATACTGTAGTCCGAAAGGGTGTGGGTTAAAATCCCATTCACCACAACCTTTTCCCCTGAACGCATCACAACGCTGGTGCAAGGCATGTATGTATATATATAATTTTCTAGAGATGAGAGGGGGATACTGTCTACAAGTATGGCAGGATTGTATGTGGGAAGCAGATCGGGGCAAACTCGATAAATTTTTTTTTTGGTTATTTTTAGTTGTTTTTTTTTAATGTTTGAATTTTGATGCAAAGGCCGGTGACACTGCGGTGCGGATGGGCGATGTCTACGCTCTGATGATCGAGTTTTGGTTCGGAAAGGAAGACATGGAAAACGCATTCAAATTGATAGAGGAAATGAAATCCAGAAACATAATCCTGACACCCTACCTAGACAGGGGAATGTTGGAAGCTATTCACAAGGTAATGAATAATGACCTGTGGCAGTCGTTCGAAACATTTTCCACACAAACACTGAGCGGTAGATCTGGATAACGCTGCCAAGAGATTGTATCAATGACTTTTCACCAAATGGCTGCCTGTGTGGGTGAGACATAGAGCTAATCGTAAACTGTAAATCATAATCGGTGGCAAGAATCGCCTCTACAAAACATGATAAGATTGAGGGAAACCTCCCTTTGAATGACTAATTGAGGGCGTTCGACAAGCAATGAACAAATTAGTCAAGCGGTCCAGATTGTTGACCGATTTAGATGATTTCTGAGGTCAAGAAACTCTTGTGGTTTTATGGCAGGCAGTGGGAGTCGAGGGGAATTTCCGACACACAACCGAGGAAGAAATAATAGAAGAGCAGCTGACAGGGAGCGACGACGACTACAATCATGACTTGATGCATTAGAGGGGATTTTTTCTTTTCTGTCTGTTACATTGAAAAGATAGCTCATCGAAAGGGGAATGGGGTTTTGTTGTATAGTAATTGTGCTACCTGTTGGGGCTTTTTCATGGTCAAGTTTATGGCCAGGGGCTCGCATATGTTCGAGCATTGAAGAGAGAGGCGTAATTCACCGCTTTTTCTTTATGTGTAAGAAATGCCACAACTCTGAACACTTCCCCAACAGGAAACAGATGATGCAATTCAGAGTGACAAGGGATGGTGTTCATGAATCAGCACTTGAAAGATCCATGTTTGAAATATCTGCTCAGGACTGGATGTTGAGACCTGTGCATTTCTTTGAGAATTTTGTGGAGAAAAACCTGGGGAAAGGCTCAGCAACCCTTTTCAGTTTCGCCTTTTTTTGAGGCAACACACCTTAAGCTCCCACTGAAGCCAATGAAATACTCAAAACACAACCATTTTGGGGTCAATAATGACCTTTTACATCTTTGTCTTCATTGGTGATTCGTTCGACAATTCAGAACGAACATCACTCAACGCTTTTCAAAGCCATTCGAAAAAAATAAGCTTGCCCATTTATCATGATTATCGCGGGCTCGGCGTGTCGTCAACTGCCTTGGCTTTAGAAACTGAGGGAAAAGGGTTGAGGGCCGGCAGACGGCTCAGGGATGTCCCCCATGACCGCTTCCTCTGTGAATCACAGTCCAAAAAATCATCAGTCCAGCCACAAGTTATTGCCAATTCTAAAGCAGTCGACATTAAATTCATAGCCGCGACGCTGACAACCCGAAATATCTCAGCTGAGTGCAGGGACTTTAAACTCAAAGCGAACTTGTTCGTTCAGGGATCACTGAATGGAAGGACAAGTGGAGAGCGCACCGATGCTGATGGCGGCCTCGTCTCCGCTTCCACTGGCCGTGGAGTTTGTCCTGGGGGGAGTGATGAAGGTGATATGATCGGGAATGCCCCCGTGCCTGTAGCGCCCTTCAGCTTCTTTGGGGGGAAGCCCACTCTCCAAATCCGGCTCCGGCTGGGAAATTACGGGGATTTCCCTGTCTTGCCTTGACTCTGTCTCCTCCCTTAAGAAACAGTTGAAAGAATGCTTGGTCCCCCCCCCTGTTCCAAAACTAGTGAATAAGAACTGCCACAAGCGGTTTATCTCACCTTTTCCGGCGCAAGAAGAGAACGACTGCTGCCAGCGCACCAAGCACCGCCACAGCGACCAAACATCCTATCAGGGCCAAAGTGGTGGGCCCCGCTTTCGCAGATTTGCGTTTTGTGTCAGTAATATCCTTGCTGCTGCCGCTGGACGATCCCTTGTTGGGTGCTTTCGTGTTTAATAGGTCAGAGGTAGCTTCGTCGTTTAATAACGGAACGCTTGGACTGAAATTCTGCGTGCACTGGAACTCGCCAGGTTCGGCCCCCGCAACACGGATGAATCCTGGTTTGCACAACTCGCAGGCATCGCCACTGTGGCCAGCGAAACACTGGCAAGTTCCTGATACAAACAAAGGTTTTCCTCGGCCAGAGCAATGCACGGAGCGACCCTGGATCTCCGTGGACGGGGGGTGGATGAGGGGGACCATGCAGTCAAGCGGGCATCCATCCGATTCCTCGCCGTTCATGACCGGTCGCTCGTCCAACTCGCATATCCCGTTCCCACACACGCCGACTTTGTCTTCCGTTAGGACTTTGACGTCCCCTTCGAGCCCCATAAGCGAATTATGGAGTTGTGACAAGGACAAACCCGCTTTTCCATCCACGGTGACCGAAGAGCCAACGTTTGGATTCTGAGGCGGCTTCTTGGGTGTTGGGCCGCCAGCCTGTAGCAACACCCTCTTTGTCGTCGCCGCTCCCCGCTTCTCTTCAGAATCCTGACCAAAGGGAGGGACAGCTACACATTAGTAGGTGTTCGAATGGATGTCAAATGGAGCAAAGCAAACATTTCTCACTTCAAGGCAAGATGTAAGCATCGTTCATCGATCCAGGCCAAGGACATATTGCTTTTTTTACCGACTGCAAAGGGGGACGCTTCACCGATCCATTTTACACAAGACAACGGTTACCTGTTTCGCGAGCTGCTTGATCTTTCTGTTGCGACGGGGAAGTGGGATGGGTGGCGGGGTGGTGTCGAACCAAGGTGCTGCTGATAGTCTTGCTGGCACGCTTGCTGGTCGGACGGCTTCCCGCGTTGCTTCGACCAGATTCTTCATCCACGTTATCGCTGTGTTAGTTGCCACCTTATTATTGCCGTCCGAGTTGTCCAGAAGGCCTCTCCTTGTCGTTTTAGGCACAGACTCCCCCAGCAGACGTTGAACATGTAAGAATGATTTGTCGATGCCCAGGTGGGAAGAAATCTGGTTCATCACTTTTTGTTTCAACAGCGCCGACTGTATCCCCTTGATGTTCTGTTTTATCTCTCTTCGAATGCTGGGTTCCACGGCGGCGGCGATTCTCAGCGAGGTGTCGCAGGACATTCCAGACCCATCGCAAACCCCACATTCGTCCACCAACCCCATACAACAGATGCCCGATGCATCCACTTGACCATCGCAGCATTCCCCGAGAGCGTCCACCTGAATGGCGGCCCCACCGCACACCCCGCAAGCGTCCAGTGCCCCTGCGCAGCAGTAACCATCCCCATCGAGGACCTGCCCGGCATCGCAGCACTGTCCATCTTTCCCCACGACTCCTGATGCGCAGCATTTGCCGGCATCGTCGACGACTGTGGTGGGGCAGCAATCGTCGTCCCCACTGTCACAGGCGGCCTTGTATTCGCATCGCTCTCCCCCAAATCCGTCCCAGCATTCGCAGCTGAGATTTTCACAGGTTCCTCGCCCATTGCAAGGTTGTTCGACATCACAAAAGTCGCAGCGCTTCACAGCGCACGTGGACTGCGAGGCGGGCTTTTGAATCGAACTGCAGGCGCTATCATCGAGCACCTTTTTGCTCACACTCACACAGCTGACGTCTCTGTATCGCCTTCCGTATCGTATCTCTTTCTCGTTGTCATGTTCTTCCATACATTCCTTGTCACACTCGGACCAGGAACCCGCCATCCAATACGCCAAATCCTCTTGGCATTTGCTTGTGTTGCAAGCCCTCTTGGCGATGGGCTTGGGCGCAGGGCACCTCGAGTCTGCAACCTCTCGTCCGTTTTGGTAACATTTGACCTCCCTCGTTTGAACTCCTCCACCACATGTTTTCGTGCATTCTGACCACTCCTTTGTAACCGTCCACACCCTATTGCCACAATCGATGGCCTCGCATTTCTCCACGAGTGCACCCTCGATGACGAACGTGTTTTGACACTGCGTCTTCGACAGTCTTTCTTCGTTGATAATGGAGCTCTTCCGGCTCATTTCCAAAAACTTTTTGACGCCCATGTTCACTTCTTTATCGCATCCCTTTTGCCCCCCGACCAGGATCTTTGACTCGAACGAAATTTTCTTGCCGAACAGGGAGCCGATTTTAGGCATCGTCAAGCCACACTTTTCCAAGCTCACAGTACGCCCGTAGTTGCTCGCACAGATGAGGCTTTGCCTTTCCAAGCTGGGTCCGCATGTGTTGGAGCATTCGTCCGTGCCAGTGACGATGGCGGTGAACTCTTCACATGGGGGTCGGATGCATCGGCGCGTGGACGCAGGCGTGGGGCCCAGGTCGGGATTCCCTCTGCAGATGTCGATGGACACACTTTGATCTGTGTCGTCCGACATCACGCAAGCGACCGAACGCTCTTGCACCCCGACTCCACAAGCGACAGAGCAGTCTTGCCATGCTCCAGTTGTGTACGTCGTCCTTGCGGTTTGTGAAGGGATTCTTGCTTCCAGCGGAGCGGGCTCGAGATCCAGCGCGTCCGAAGTGTTGGGCGTCAATTTCACAACAGTTGGCTCACGATCTTGGCCCGCTTTGGCGATACCACCAGTATCAACATCTGTCTGCGCAGTCTCAGTGCTTGACTCTTCGATTTCTCCTTCAATGGTTTGGACAGGAGCACGCTCTTCGCTGGGAACTTCGATGGTGGGCTCGACGTCGGCGTCTGGAATCGTCTCGCTTTTTGTTGGCCGAGATTCGATCCCTGTGGGTCGATCCGAGTCTGTTGAAGTGTTCTGTGGCTCTTCAACGAGCGATGGGGTGGACAGGAATGGCGTTTTGATCGTCTGGATTTCTCCACGCTTGGTCATCGGCAATTTACTTGGGTGATCTTTCTTGATCACGGGAACTTCTCTTTCGTCCTCGTCTGGAGCGGACGCCGTTGAAGCACAGGAGTCCAGTTTCTTCGGAGCCTCGTGCGAGCATATGTACGTGCAATCCCCACGCGTTGCTGCCATGTATGTCTCAATGGAAGTCTTGACTTCTCCCAGGCTGGAAGCACACACTATCGATTCCCTTCTTGTGCGGGGGTGCCGTTGAACGAAGCACGTGCTGGAATGAAGGGTGTGAAACATGTCCGCTTTCAGCTCGATGGTCTCGTTTTTGAAAGAGCACGAGAAGGAGTCGAGGGCGCATTGGGGACTGTCGCAGGCTTTGACTGTGCTGTATTTCTTGCACTCCCTCACACATCGACCCTATCCAAAAGCACAATAGTCATTGTAACCCTCCATATGAGATAATCCTGAAGGCGGCGACTATCGATACCATCTTCACAAGGGAGAGTGAGGATAATACCGTAAGAGTAGCGTCGTGGACGATTCTTTGGACTCTGTGCTTTCCGCACAGGAAGGTGCTGTCGTCGTTCTGCGTGCATGCTCCATCTGAACGACACAGGTCCAAGTTATCCTCCCTATTGATGCAAGGACCCCCCCAGCAACATTCCGAACAGAATTAAGAAGCGAACCACACTCCAGTGATGGCGGCGTACCAGTGATAGCGTTGAATGTCTCGTCCGCCACCCACGTGTCTTGTCCGCAATACCATCCTCCTTCTCCAGGAGCACAGGTATCCACCGTTGTGCCTTCCGTGCACGGTTGACTGCAAGAAAGAAGGGTACTTCGAGTCAGTAACCTTGCAGGTCGCTCCGAATGTGTCATACAGTCATCGACATGAAACGCGCGTGCCTTTTGTTCCCACCTGCTCGGGCATGTTTCGGGGAGAGACGTCGCCACGAACACCACTGAGGGCAGCAGTATGGCCAGCCACGGGACTCCTAGAACCATTTTCGCTTCGCAGGCTGTGGAGTGAAGCAGAGTTCCGTAACCGTTGAGAGACGGACACTGACTCGAGCGACTGGGAAAACTCGTGGTCCACCTCCAATCGCACGGGTCTTTAGTGTGGTCAATCGGGTAGGACAGGGGTAGTTAGAAAGTTGGTTCATGGGACGGTCGGCAACTTGAAGTAAACCGTCCAGATGGTGGGTACTTTGAATGGAAAAACTGTTGATGGTGTAGAGGAGAAACGGCGTGTTGTCAGAGAAAAAAGGCTGGTGCCTCCACCAAAGACTACAAGGATACCAAAACAAACAAGTAAAACAAATAAACACCAAAACCCTGATGCCCCATTTTTTTATTCCCACCTGCAAATTTCAATTCCCTAATCTCCAACAAAAGTCTTTTAACAATGTTATCTCCCAGCAAATTTTCAGTTTTTATGCGTTTTCAAGGGGCAACAGGGGCTCACCAAAAAAAAACCCATCCCAGATGCTGAAAATGTTTTCTTTCATGAGCTCTCAATCCTCACATGATCATCCCCAACAAGAATTCCAATTATGCTTTCTTCTTGCAAAGAACCAAACTGAACGACCTGCAGTGTCTTGTTGTGTTTTTCTTATTCTTGAAACAAATGAAGAGTTGCGGTTGATGGGGGCGATCAAGATATCTTTCAACCTGATAGGAAAAAAAAGGGGTTGGGCTGGAAAGAAGGGAATGCAGTTGTCAGTTTCTTTTCTTTCAGCACAAAAAAAGAAAAGAAGGGAAGTCGTGAATTTCTTGTTTACGTTTGTTATAACATGTCCAAGTTCTATCAGTTTACCAATATCCATTTTCGAAATTTTTATTTCTGGTAAGGGGACTAAAGATACAGTCTGAGAAGTCTTGTTTTTCCTTCCAAAAATATTCCGTTTTCATTTTTTATTGGAGCCACAACAACAATCAATCAATTACAAAATAGCTCCTGGAAAATGCCTGCATATTCCTTTCCTAACTACCGTTCTTTGTTGAAGTAGAAATACATCGCCACGAAAAGACAAAAAAAAAATACATTGTTGTACAATCCAACCCAATTGCTCAAAACCACGGCAAAGGTTACCCGAAAAAGTCTTTTCACAGTCCACGAATTTGAAACAGAAAAAAAAAACCTGACATTCTCAAATCAGTCAAAAATTAAAGGGTACATTTCCGACATTGGCAACCAGAAAACACCAAAAAAATTTTGACAGGTCAATAAACGATGGCACACCGAACATATCCAAAATTCCTGGGGTCCCTGCCTGTCAGAAATCCGTGTGGGAAGCTAATCGCTCTTTCCTTAGCAATATCTATCTGTAACTGAAAAACCATCCGTTGAGAACAAGTCACATTGAGGTTTGCCTTTTTTTTCTGATTTATTCCTATTCTTCGATGTGGAAACAAAAATGGAAAATGAAATGGGCAAGAAAAACGATCTATGAGGCAGTGGTAGGACTTTACGGTTACGGTACCGTAAACCGTACCGTAACCTCACTCCGGTCACTTACGGTTACGGTCACTCCGGTCCGGACCGGAGTGGTTTTCGTGCTCGGAACCGGACCACCGTAAATGTTATCCGTAGTACTACGGCGTCATTACGGCGGTCCGGAGCATGAAATGACGGATTTACGGTTCGGTTATCACCGTACACCGGAGCATGCCGTAAACTCACCGTAAATCAACAACCGTAGCACCGTAAATCATCCACCGTAGCGCCGTAATCACGTGACCGTAACACCGTAAACCGCAAACCGGAGTCCGTTCCACCGTAAAGAGGAGTTACGGTGGGACGTTGTCCCGTCGTACGCAACCTCCCTTATAACCTAGCCACTCTCCCATCGCTAGTTTCTCCTTTGGTTTTCTACTGTCTCGCGGTGTGTTTTCGTTTTTTTCCGGAGTGTGTTCAGTATGTCGGCGACGTCGGATGTTCAGTTGATGGGCGAGGTCAGAAAGGATGCGGGGTTGCGTCCTGTCGACTACGCACCGCTGGCGACCCTGGTGGTGCAGCTCGACGACGGCTCGTGGGAGGCCTATGTAAAAGGAGAAAAGGGGAAGAAAAAAGAGGACAGGCTGGTCAAGCTGAAGTGTTTGCTGTGCGGACACATGTGCTCTTGGTGTAAGTATTTTGTTTTTGTTTTTTTTTTCTTTTTCTGGGTTAATATTTCTGGAGTAGTTTTTTATTTTGGTGTGGATGTCTGCAGCCAAGGGGTCCTACAGTGGCATCAAGTCCCACTGCTCTGGGAGGCATGGTGTGAAAGACCATGATGTCCTCACCACTGCCAAGGGGTGGATCGATGATGCTGCGAAGGATGGGAAGGACTTCCCATTAGAAGAATGGACGTCGAAAATGGCAGCAGCAGGCCATTTGAAGCCAGGAAAGGGGGGGAAGTCAAGCGAGGACCCATCCGAGACGCTGATATCCAAGTCTCTACACCGGGTAGGTTTGTGATTGCTTGTGATGTTAATGCATGTGTTGTTGTGTTGCTGGATGCTGGAATTTCCAGCCTGAATTTTGGGGGACTGCATGTGTTGTTGTGTTGCTGGATGCTGGAATTTCCAGCCTGAATTTTGGGGGACTGCATGTGGTGCTGATGTGCATGTGTGATGTACAGAATGTGCGCTACCAAGCCGGCAGTGCCGGATACAAGAGGTTCGTCAGGGAAGCGGCAAAGTGGGTGGCGAGGGACTCCCTTCCTTTTGGGACTCCATGCACTCCAGCCTTCCTCGAGTTCGCCAGGGTGCTTGAACCCAAATGCCCAAAAGTGGATCCCAAAACCATAAAGCGCGAGATCAGTTCTGTCTACAAGAGCGAGATGGAAAGGTTGACGAGGTCCGTCCCATGGAAGGTAACCGCTTTTACGACCGACCTGTGGAAGAGTAGGACTTCATGTGAATATATAACATTCACATGCAGCTGGGTAGGTACAGAGTGGGTTTTGCAGACTAGGACATTAGGATCGCATAGGTTAGAGTATACAAGCATAACCGCAGAGGTTCTTTCGGTGGAAATTCCAAAACTGCTTCAGGGGTACTTTGGGGGGTCAGCTCAGTTAGGAGAATTGAGGCCGACCATAATTTCAGATTGTGGATCGAATATTAGGAAGGCCCTTCAAGAAGAATTAGAATTTGACTGGCTCAGGTGCTCCTTGCACATGCTCCACAATGTGGTGCAGCTGGGCTTAGGGCATATAGGCGTTATTGGGAGGGTCAATAAACACACGGCCTTACTACTAGAGGCAATAGATGTGTTGAAAGGGGTAGCAGCCCATGTACGGCGCTCCTCTACTTTTAAAACTAAGTTCAGTCAGGCTCAGGTAGAGATGTGGGAAAGGGGGGAAGGGGGGGAAGGGGGGGAGGGGGGGGAGGTGGAGTACATGCCGGCGGACCTCGGGGAGGAGGAAAGCGAGGACTCGCTGGAGGATGCACAGGATATGGCGCCACAGGTGGATAAACTCTCCTTTATTTTCTGTTGCTTCCATTCACTTCCCTTTTTCTGTGTTGCTGCTTGCTTCTTGTTATAAGTTGAATTTTTTCTGACATCTAAATGGCTTGTTTTGGGTGTTGTTTGGCTGCAGGGTCCCACCAGTCAGGATCTTGATGATATTGCTGCAGCTGCTGCTGCTGCTGCTGCCAGAGATAGGACTTGGGCCAAATTTTTGGTCCGGCTACGGTCCGGTCCGGTTACGGTCGGTTTACGGTTCCGTATTACGGCCGTAACTCCGTACCGTAACCGGAGTAATATGTTGTTTTTACGGTACGGAACAGGTACGGTATAGCTACGGTAGCCCCTAAATCATCGTGAAGTAGTGTGGTTCAGTGCTAAAGCGTTAGGCTGTAGTCTGTAAGGTCGTGGGTTCGAATCCCCTTGGGTTCCTTTGGGTTCTCGGGACCCTGCGGGGGTTACTATTTACGGTTTACGGTTGGTACGGTGGTTACGGTCGGTACGGTCCGGTACCGGAGCAGTACGGAGTGGTACGGTGGTCCGGTTCCGAGCACGAAAACCACTCCGGTCCGGACCGTAACTACCGTAACCGTAAGTGACCGGAGTGGGGTTACGGTACGGTTTACGGTACCGTAACCGGAAAGTCCTATCTCTGGCTGCTGCTGTGGAAGATCTGACATCACAGGTGATTATTGAGTTGTATTTTTTTTTCCAAAATTTTGGTCCGGTTCCGGTTTTTTCTGGTTTTTTACGGTTTTTTCCGGTTTTTTACGGGTGTTTTACGGGTGTTTTACGGGTTTTTTACGGTTTTTTACGGTTTTTTACGGTTTTTTTACGGTGTTTACGGTGTTTTACGGTGTTTACGGTTTTTTACGGTTTTTTACGGTTTTTTACGGTCGAACAAATTTTCACTATCATTGACATGTTGTGTTCCAATCGATTTCAATGCATGTCTGTGAGGTGACAAGTGTTGTGTGATCTGCAGGGAGAGGGCACGGCAGAGACCATGGATGTGGAAGTGGTTGGCCCTTCTCAACAGGCTGGTGGCCCTTCGCAACAGTCTGGTGCACCATCATCGCAGCCGGCACCCCCACCAAGAAAACCTAGGGTGCTGCAACTCCCCACGATCGTGAGCACACGGTGGAACAGCACCTTCATCATGCTCCAGAGAGCCGTGAGGCTCAGGCCAGCAATCGATCGATTGCTAGCTGAGCAACATGGGGAGGGGGATGAGCACCGTGAAATAACACCACGGCAGTGGACGCTGCTGGAGAGCCTGTTGGAGTTGCTGAAAATTGCGAGGGATGCCACACACCTGTAAGTACAACATTGCAGAAAAAAAACCAAACAAAAAACTTGATTATTGAGAAGATGTATGATTTTTCAAGTAGTGTGAACAAAACGACAAAAGAAAAAACAGGGAATAACAAACTGAACTGCAGCCCGTTATTTATCAAGTATTCATTCAATGTGATGTCTTGTTTTAGATTGGAGGCATCGAAAACAGTGACAAGCGGGAGGGTGGTCCTGACGTTCGCGAGGATCCACAGTTTTTGGAAAGACTGGATCAGAACAAATGTGGAGGCCGTGAAGGAGGGGAGATCCCCCCCACCGAACATCCAGGCGCTGTCGCCAATTGTGTATGCCATGGTGGACAAGCTGGAGAAGGAATGGAGCGACCCGCAGCTCGGGCTGGCCTGGATGTTGTGCGCTCTTATGGATGTGTCAGTGCGGTGGCGATCCCTCGAAGAAGCGTACCTGTTTTTGCAACTGCTGCCCGATAACCAAGCTGATTTTCCTGCTCCCCAGGGGATGCTCCGGTTTTGCCCTGAGAGACTCCTCTTCCACAAGTCCTCCATGCTGAGGCACCTAAGGATACTGCTTTCGGATCATGCACGTGATCTGATCGAGAAGGGGGAGATCACCGTCCAAGCCACACAAACCAAAAAAAGAAAAGGGAACATAAGCACAGTCTTGTGCAGCGATGACAGCGATGACGGTGGTGGTGGGGGTGACAGGACCTTGGCTTTGCATGAAATAGACAGATTTCTGGGTGAGAGACAGAATATGGGCAAGTGTAGTGAACCCCTGGTGTGGTGGCGGGAAAATAAAAGTCGACTTCCGATAGTTAGTGAGTTGGCTCGTCGGTATCTTGCTGTCCCAAGCAGCTCAGCTGCTAGTGAGCGTGCGTTCTCAAAACTGGGACACATAGTGCGTTCTAGAAGGTCACGGTTATCCGATGATCACATCACCGAGCTTTCACTTTTATCGGGCTGGTGTGAAGAGCGGGGTTGATTGGAGGGGGGGGGTGATTCAATGGGGAAAGGGGGGAGGGGGGGGAAGGGGGGGGAAGGGGGGGGAAGGGGGGGGGAAAACCAAAAAAAAAATAGAATCAAAATGAATCATCCGATGGGATGTTAATGGTTGTGACTCTGTGGGTTGATGGGCTGTTGGGACTCTGTGGGTTTTTGGGCTGTTGGGACTCTGTGGGTTGATGGGCTGTTGGGATTATGTGGGTTGATGGGCTGTTGGGATACTGTGGGTTTATAAACAGTTGGGATTCTGTGGGTTGATGGGTGGGATCATGTGAGTTAATGGTTGTGACTCTGTGGGTTCATGACCTGTTGGGACTCTGTGGGTTTTGGGGCTGTTGGGACTCTGTGGGTTTTTGGGCTGTTGGGACTCTGTGGGTTGATGGGCTGTTGGGATTATGTGGGTTGATGGGCTGTTGGGATACTGTGGGTTTATAAACAGTTGGGATTCTGTGGGTTGATGGGTGGGATCATGTGAGTTAATGGTTGTGACTCTGTGGGTTCATGACCTGTTGGGACTCTGTGGGTTTTGGGGCTGTTGGGACTCTGTGGGTTTTTGGGCTGTTGGGACTCTGTGGGTTTATGGGCTGTTGGGATTATGTGGGTTGATGGGCTGTTGGGATACTGTGGGTTGATAAACAGTTGGGATTCTGTGGGTTGATGGGTGGGATCATTTGAGTTAATGGTTGTGACTCTGTGGGTTCATGACCTGTTGGGACTCTGTGGGATGTTGGGCTGGGTGGGAACAAATATAAATGGTTTTACAACCACTCTGTGGATGTTTCTCCCTGTATCAGGTGTGACCGTAGCAACCGTAGTGACCCGTAATGACTCCGTACATCCCGTACCGTACTTTGGCAACTACGGTGCACTACGGACCGTAAAAACAACCGTAAAAGACTGACCGTAACACCGTAATTGACCCACCGGACCACCGTAAATTCTGACCGTAACACCGTAACCCGTAAAACCGTAAACCATAAAAAACCACCGTAACCAGGACCGTAACCAACCGTAAATCAGCCGGACCGTAACCGGAGTAAACAAGTCCGGTTACGGTACGGAGTTACGGCCGTAGTACGGTGACCGTAACCCGACCGTAACCGGACCGGACCGGAGCCGGACCAAAAAATCGGCCCAAGTCCTATCTCTGCTATGAGGATGATGCCTGTTTGGTCGGTTAGAGAAGGTCACCTGTATGAACAAAAAAATCGTTTCCATTGCCCAAGCTGAGGGGTTTTCCCAAGTTCTTAGACATCACAATATCGTGCAGTAGCCGATGATTGAACCTCTCCATACAAAAAGTGAGAAACTGCAAAAAAAGAGTGATAGCCCATGAATCCCCCAATAAAAAAAATATAATAATAATAAAGGAAGGAAGAAGAAAGAAATGATTTTTAAGAATCGAGATTGACATTAAGACCAAGATTTACTTTTTAAAAAGGGTAAGAAAAAAGTTGAAAACAATGAGGTCTACAATCCATGTGCTGAGTGTACATTCATGTTTGTGTTTATTTTTTGAATTGGTTCGATGATGGCTGTGGTTGCTCAATCCTGTGCTCGCATTTTTTTCAGAAATTGCTTGGCGACGTGAGTGAGCTTTCTCAACCAATCTGAGAAAAAAAAAATAAAGACATGTGGAATTCTCATTTATTCATTTTTTTATTGTTTTTTACCCATTGTATCTTACAAGTTTGAATAGAGAATCTTACGTTTAAATCTGTGGAATGAATTCAGAGTTGATGTTGTGCAGTGAGGAGCTCTTCCTTGTGGAAACGGAGGAAAAATTGTGCGACCAGTTTGAAACAGGTACGAGTTTTTTGCTCAGGGGATAATGTTATACAATATTTCAAACCCCGCCTAGTTCTGTTAAGGGTTGGAAGGTATTCCATCAAAATTCACTTGGAAGTGCTCCAGCTTCTTGCTGAGGTTTGTGTTGTATTTTGTTTTAAATATATCCGGCATAAAAGCCGTGCATGCACAAAAGAGAATTCCTTTTGCAATCGATCAAATGACTAATGGTAAATTAATGGCAATAACGAAACAGTGAATGGCAAATAGCCACTCAAAGGTCCCCTTCTTTCAACTGTCATGATTCTTTCGAATCGTTTTTTATGTCTCACTTTTTTATGTTTTTCTATTGTACATGAAATCAAAAAGGGACGGAAGTTGAATTGGATCTTTCGAATGACACATCGACAAATGTCGACACGGGGAAGGTCTACGAAATGCAAGATTTGGGGGAGGTATTTTGTGTTTCGTATTTTGGCCCAAATGAAAAGAGATTTCACAAAGAAAAATGTAAAGGAAAGTATAATCTCTAGCACAGTGCGACTAAACTGGACTCCTAAAGAAAAATCTGCCAATCATATATCGTCACTGAGGGGCGGGGTGGGGTGACACAGAGTCCAGGAGTCTGCTAATATTCATGGTAAAAAAACAATGCACAACTAGTGGATTATTACAGTGTCAAAAATTACATCTTCAGATTCCCCCCCTAAAAAAAGAACCACACTTCTACCCTTCAGGCTTGAATTTTGTCTCAAAAATCCTCCCATACGTCGGTTTTCGTCCCATTTCAGGAACAGGGCCCCCGCCGTACCCTTCAACTCAAAGTGATGGCGTAGACAAAGCCATCGTGCGCGCCGAAGTACACGTTATTTCCCGACACAGCAGGAGACGACCAAACATTGACATTCTCCCCCACTTCAAATGTCCACGCCACCGTGCCGTCCACAGTAGACAAGGCGTACAAAACGCCGTCACTCGAACCGACGATCGCCAGGTCGTCCGTCACCGCCGCCGACCCAAAAATGACATCATTCAAATCAGCCCTCCAGAGCTCCTCACCCGTCTTGGCATCCACCGCGTAAAAGAGCTTGGACAAGGACCCAAAGTACACGACGCCGTCGTGAAAGGTCGGTGTCGCGAACACTCTGCCCCGCGTGAAAAACCTCCACACCAGGGTGCCGTCGGCCGCGCGGAGGGCCCGCACATTTCCATCGTCGGAGCCAAAATACACGAGGCCATCGTGCACAGTGGGGGACGAAAACACGGTATCTCCTGTTTCGAAACTCCACAGCAACTCGCCAGATGTGGCTTTCAAGGCGTAAAGGAAACCATCCGCGGAGCCAATGAACACGGTGCCGCCCGAAACAGCGGGAGAGGATAGAATCCCTCCCCTGGTGGGGAATGCCCATTTTTCCTCGCCCGTTCGGGCATCCAATGCGTAGACGTTGTTGTCGAAAGCTCCAAAGTACACGACGCCATCCACGATGGCTGGGGAGGATTGTTGGCCTCCGCCTCCCAGCAAAAATCTCCAGCATGCTTTACCTGAACAATGCATGCACATGCAATCAGACATGAATGAACAACCAAACAAGAGGTTGAAGTGATGCTCTCCACCATCTTATTCTTCTTCTTTTTTTGATTGGTTTACTTTCCCAGTCGACATCAAGTTCTGGAGTCGGTCCAACATTCAACCAGGTCCAGAATCCATCGACATTTCCTTTCGGATGTCCAAATTTCCTTCCTGAAAGGAGATATCTTCTCGGACAAAAAAAACACCGATCGATTTTTGTATTTCACCACCAACTGCACCTGTTTTAGCGTGCACTGCATAAAAAGTATTATCATCGGCCCCAAAATAGACCAAATCGTCCACAACCGAAGGGGATGACCTGAGGAGGCCACCAACAGGGAATTCCCACGCGACATCGCCAGAATCGGCTTCGATGGACATTAGCTTGCTATTGAAAGTCCCAACATAGACGAGATCGTTCACAATGGTCGGGGAGGATTCCACCACATCACCAGTATCCACCTGCAGAAGCATGCTGACAGTTGGAAAACAAAAACAAATGCACTGGAGGCCCCTAATTGACAAGTGTTGTCCTTTCCATACAAAATTTGACAATAGAGTAAGAGCCTGTGCTGAGGTCCAGGGGAGGGGGTGGTTTGCCTTCCTTCTGCATGCAAAATTACTGAAACAAAACTAATGGCCAACTTTTTTTCCATCGATTTCGACCTACTTAAAAACATGACGGCTGGGACATAAACATTGGGAATCACATGCAAAAAGAAAACCAAAAAAACGAACAGCACAATGTTGCGAATGAGTGTTTCACCTTCCACAGCAATGTCGGTTTGCCAATCAGCGACCCTGGTTTTTTGGTGGCCGACCTTCGATTGTTCCTTCTGAAGGTGGGCCATTGTTCAGACTTCGCAGGGATTACAGAGCATTCTTGCGGAATCGGCTGAGAAAACGCCTCCTGTGCATAAACCACAAGAATGGCCGCAAGCAGACTGCACTGCGTCACTTTCATGCTCAAGACCGACATAGGTCTCCGCTTGAAAAATACACGCTTCCCAGTTGAGTCGGGAAGTGGCGGCCAGACAAAGCAAGGGTTTGATGCGGCAGCTTTGTCCTTCTGGATACGAGCTTAGTTTTCGCGTCGCCAATTCGTTTTTCCATGGTGGTCGAAGAAGAACAATATATGGAGAGTGAGCGCGAGCGTGAACGGGTTGGCAGGACCAATCAATGCTCATCTGTCAACATCGCAAAAGATTTTTAGTTTTCCGTGCGTGTTTTACGGTAGCGCTTACTAATTTGCAGCAGGGTGGATATCAATGAATGAATGATTACACGTTGCCTGAGAAGCCTACCTGCCAAGTTACCAGCTATAGTTCGAATGGATCCCATACACTTGCGTACATGTACCGACTATACCAAGACCAAGGGGCATGGAACCTCGAAGTAGGAAACATAAGAACCACAAGTTCCACCACTCAAATCTGGCCATCAGTAATATGTGTCATCGTTCCTTGCAGTCCAAAATCTTCTCCGCCTCAAGTTCTACACGCCGTTGGCATTTTCGGTGCTTTTTTTTTTTCTTCCTTCTCTTCACGAAACATTTGCGAAAGAGATCCCAGAGGGTTAGCCTTCACCTTTCTGTTGCGTGAGTAACACCGCCGCCATGTGCGTCACGTTCTTCGCTTTCAAACCAAGTCCAAGTTTCCTGCTCGTGCTGGCGTTCAACCGAGACGAGTTCTTTGATAGGTTCGCCTTTTGTAAGGGTTCTGAGCCATGTGGTGGTTCATATATTGTGCTTAACAAGTCGCTTTCTTTCTCGGTTTAGTCATTGAATATCATTGTTGTCTGTCAGACCAACCTTGCCCCTTGCATTCTGGGAGGACAACCCGAACATATTGGGGGGAAGGGATGTTTCTGGAGAAGGGACGTGGCTGGGTGTTTCAAAAAATGGAAGATATGCTTGCCTAACAAATTTCAGGAAGGTCTGCAACCGACAAGCCTTTGGGATGAGATGGATCAATTTTAATTCAGCTAGAAAAATCAATCAGTGTGCATCTGTTTGTGCTGGCTTCTTCCCAGGGACTCCCCACAACTGCTTATGAAAAAAGTCGAGGCGAATTGCCCGTCCAGTTTCTGGAGGGGACGGCTTCCCCCATCGAGTACTTAAAGGTGCCCACTGTCAAACCCTTTCTCTTTTCGAAAAATGCAGCTGCTCGGCTGGAGTGGTGTCAAAACTGAGTGGAATTTGAGGTGTTTTATGGTAGATGATGCATTTTTGCTTTTCTTTTAGCAGGAACACTGTTTTGCCTCTGTCCAGGTCTTGGAATGTTTCAGGGCGGTTTTAACCCTCTTTTCTTTTCTTTTCTTTTCTTTTCTGTTATGTTTTTTTTTTTTCTTTTGTTGATGCTTGAAGGAATTGGATACAAGAGGGTATGCACCATTCAACATTCTGGTCGCTGACTTCAACTCTGACAATCCAATGCTGGCTTACAAATGCTCGGAAGGAAATCAGGAATCGGTGGAGTTATTGCCCGGAATACATGGTAAAGAAGTCAGACACACATGGGTAGAAAATTGAAGATTTATTGTGTGCTTGGCAAGAATCCGATGGAGCTGTATTGTTTTTGTTGCTTCTTTCGACAGGAATTACGAACGGAGAAATAGCCGATGAGTGGCCAAAAGTGAAGAAAGGGAAAAAACTGATGAAAGAGGTGCTGGGTGGAGATAAAATTTCAGGTGCCCCGCCCTCCCCCCAAAAAAAACAATCTTTTTCTGTGCTGGATGTCTTGAGCTCTCTTTTATTTTGTGTTTTTTAAACGTCCATATGTTTCTGAAGATGATGGTTTGCCCTGGTCGAGAATTTTCACGGAGGTGCTAGGGGACCAAGAAATCTACGATGAAAAGCTGCTCCCCGACACAGGGGTTGGTTTGGAGCTCGAGAAACATTTGTGTTCGATCAAGGTCAAACCCTTTGAGCACCGTGTAAGTTGTTTTGTATGATTCACGGCATTTCCACAGAGATGTATTCAGCATATTTTAAAGATTATTTAATATTTATTTTTGACGTTTGGTCGATTTCTGGACTTGCAGGTAGGGGTTGGGCGGCAGTACGGAACACGATCCCAAACTGTGGTGGCTATTTCCACCAGTGGGTTTGTGGAAGTTCGAGAAAGGAGCATCCCTTTGAACACCCACAACAACAGTCAGCCATGGGTCGAAGCAAGGGAGAGTTTCACCATAAATTGCAACCAACAGGAAATCCTGAGATAAAAGGGGTAGAGAGGGTTTTTTTTCTTGTGCTCGCAAGAAGAAAGAAAAAGGATCTCAATTTTTTCTATATTTTATTTTCATTTTGAGCCAACCAACCATGAAATGAGCACCAAATTTTTCTCATGAAAAATAGGACATGGTTTCGTTGCAGTGTTGGTTAAAAATTCCGAAAAAAAATAATCAACCAAGTGTTTGACCTTACAGAACTCTGATTGTCTTACAAAAACAGTTATGTATATTTGGGTTGGGGGAAGTTGTTTAATCATTTTTTAAAACACTGACGCCTGTTGAAAAACTTTGTGCGCTTGCTGGACTCTCTGTTTCACGCCACACCACATTTGATTTGATGGTTTCTACCTGTTTTCAGTTCTTCTCTCTGGACAAAAAGTGTGATATCGAGTGAGATCTCCAAATTTTCCAAATTAGCAGCTATCACCAATCGATTGAAGAACAGGAAATTTAAAAAGACGGAAAACCCTTGATACAGAGCTTCAAGCAAGTTGCTTTCTTGAACCATGAGGAAAACAATCAGCCAGCGGTGGAAACTTGGAAAGGTATGATTGAGAATGGACCATGGAATTATTCATGTCTGGTTGCTGGATTGCCACCCACCAGAAATTGACAACCCAGGATGGTTTAAATCAAGAAAACATGCCCATGCCCCTCTATATTTTCCCTCGACATTCAGTGCAGCAATAAATCTCAGGGTGTTGGACCCGAATAAACACAAGTTTGGGTAGACAGACACAGACACATCACATCAACTAATATCCACATCTGGTGGCACTTTCTAATGAAAGTCAGATCATGAGAATGACTGGGAGAGAGGATTCGTATCGATTGAATTGACTTGTCGGGAGTGGAGAGATATTTCCGTGACATCTAATGTTTACGTTAGAAGTACGAGGTATGAGTAAGTGGAGAGAGAGTTGAGTGAGTCGGGAAGGAAATGCTGTGAAGGAGAGTTCGGGTTGTCTTTTTGTTGTAAGACGTTTTTACGGAAAACTTTGAAAACCAGAAACAACAAGGGGTTTTCTAAAATATCGAGGAAAAACCTGTTTAGTACTGTGCGAATCGTATCCAGAGTTTCAGCACGAAACGAGCGTGGGGAAAGAAACAAAAGCCTGACGCAATAGAAACCTATGAAGAATGGAACACCTGAGAAAACGCCTTCTGTGCATAAAACACAAGAATGGCTGCAAGCAGACTGCACTGCGTCACTTTCATGCTCAAGACCGACATAGGTCTCCGCTTGAAAAATACACGCTTCCCAGTTGAGTCGGGAAGTGGCGGCCAGACAAAGCAAGGGTTTGATGCGGCAGCTTTGTCCTTCTGGATACGAGCTTAGTTTTCGCGTCGGAAATTCGTTTTTCCATGGTGGTCGAAGAAGAACAGCTAGTTGTACTATGGAGAGTGAGGGTGAACGGACCGATCAATGCTCATCCACACTCCCAACACATTAACGTTTCCTTTCTGTCAGACAGTTGCGAAAGCGCTCCCAAAGAGATTTGCCTTTCACCTTTCTTTTTCATAAATAACTCCGCTGCCATGTGCGTCACGTTCTTCGCTTTTAAAGCCAGCCCAAGTTTCCTGCTCGTGCTGGCGTTCAATCGAGACGAGTTCTTTGATAGGTTCGAGCGAACTTCAGCCAATAACATTTACTAAAACAATTACTTATCGTATTAATCAATTTACCTCATGTCGCTATTGCGGCACCCCCCCAAAAAGAAAAAAACGCCCCAATAAAAAACCCCTTTGATCCCTTTGTAAGAATTCTGCCCCATGTGGTCGTTCTGGTCATATTCCGCTTTGAAAATTGCATGCTTGCTCGGCTTAGTCATTGAATATCATTGCTGTCTGTCAGACCAACCTTGCCCCTTGCATTCTGGGAGGACAACCCGAACATATTGGGTGGAAGGGATGTTTCTGGAGAAGGGACGTGGCTGGGTGTTTCAAAAAATGGAAGATTTGCTTGCCTAACAAATTTCAGGAAGGTCTGCGACCAACAAGCCTATGTGATGAGGCGAATCAATTTCAATTCAGCTAGGAAATTCAATTTAATTAGTTCAGTGTGCATCTCTTTGTGCTGGTTTCTTCGCAGGGAATCCCCACAACTGCTTATGCAAAGAGCCGAGGCGATTTGCCCGTCCATTTTCTGGAGGGGACGGCTTCCCCCATCAATTACTTGCAGGTGCCCTTGAATTCCCCCCAAAATGCCCCAGGCCCAACGCACTTTTTACCGAAGACTAGCTAAACAAAAAGCAATAATTACGATCAAGCAAATAAAATAAAATTTTTGAATCCATTGTGATTCTAAATAAAAAAAGTGCATAATGATAAAATTTTCGAAATAATGGTAAGGACAGAAGATAAAAACAAATTTAGCAAATTATGTCAAACCCTTTCTGTTTTTGAAAAATTCAGCTGCTTGGCTGGAGTGATGTCGAAACTGAGTGGAATTTGAGGTGTTTGATGGTCAATGATGCATTTTTGCTTTCTTTTTAGCAGGAGTACTGTTTTGCCTCTTTCCAGATCTTGGAATGTTTCATGGGGTTTTTTAATCCTCTTTTCTGTGCTGTTTTTTTTGTTTTCTTTGGTTGATGCTTGAAGGAATTGGATACAAGAGGGTATGCACCGTTCAACATTCTGGTTGCTGACTTCAACTCTGACGATCCAAAGCTGGCTTACAAATGCTCGGAAGGAAATCAAGAAACGGTGGATTTATTGCCCGGAATACATGGTAAAGAAGTCAGACACACTTGGGAAAAAATTGAAGATTTATTGTGTGTTGGCAAGAATCCAATGGAGCTGTGTTGTTTTGTTGCTTTTTTTGACAGGATTTTCAAACGGAGAAATAACTGATGAGTGGCCAAAAGTGAAGAAGGGGAAAAAACTGATGGAAGAGGTGCTGGGTGGAGATAAAGTTTCAGGTGGCCACCCCCCAAAAAAATAAATAAAAATTAATCAATCTTTCTCTGTGCTGGATGTCTTGAGCTCTCTTTTGTTTTGTGTTTTTTGAACATCCATATATTTTTGAAGATGATGGTTTGCCCTGGTCGAGAATTTTCACGGAGGTGCTGGGGGACCAAGAAATTTACGATGAAAAGCTGCTCCCTGACACAGGGGTTGGTTTGGAGCTCGAGAAATTCTTGTGTTCGATTAACGTCAAACCCTTTGAGCACCGTGTAAGTTCGCTTTAATATTCATGCCATTTCCACAGAGATATATCAAGCACACTATAAAAATTATTTTAAAATTTTTTAAAATATTGAATATGTATTTTTTACGTTTGGTCGATTTCTGGATTTGTAGGCAAGGGTTGGGCGGCAGTACGGCACTCGATCCCAAACCGTGGTGGCGATTTCCACCAGTGGGTTCGTGGAAGTTCGAGAAAGGAGCATCCCTTTGAATGCCCATAACAACAGTCAGCCGTGGGTCGAAGCAAGGGAGAGTTTCTCCATAAATTGTAACCAACAGGAAATTCTGAGATCAAAGGGGTGAGGAGCGAGATTTTTTTTTTTTTTCACAGAAAATCCACCCACCCTTTTGTGATTCCAGTGGCCATGCAGGTTTTCATTTGAAGCCGACCAACCATGAGATGAGCACCAAATTTTGGTCATGAAAAACAGGACATGGGGTTTGTTGTTGCAGTGTTGGTTCAAAATTCCAAAACTAAAGAATCGACTAGTATTCGACCGTACAAAACTCTTTTTATGTTTTGGGTCGGGGGAAGTTTTTCCATAATTTTTCAGCCGACGCATGTTGAAAAACTGTGTTTTACCTGCTGAAATATCATTGTGGAAAATAGAGCTCCGTGAGGAAACAGGGGTCAGTCATGGAGGAATGTGAAAATGTACATGAATCAGAAAACTGTGGTATCAGGGAGCAATACTCTGTTGGGATGTATTTATCTGGTTGGACTGCAACATTTTCTTGTAACAGTTGATTTCTGGTTTTCTATGGGTCATCCCTTCGGGGCTTCCCTTGGGTGTTGGAAGGCCCTAAAACTTCCAAAGTGTTGTTTTTCCACGTTAAGTCAAACACCACATTTGATTTGGTTTCTACCCGTTTTCAATTCTGCTCTCTGGACAAAAAGAGTGAGAGTGCACATACCACGTTATATATGTTAAGTCCATCTCCAAAATTTCAATATTTGCTTGAAAGACAGCAAAATCGGATGGGATGCTCCCACCCCACCCTAAAGAAACCCTTACACGCAGCCGTACGATCAAATCGAAACAATTACAAAAATAAAAGAGTCCCCCCAAAAATAAACATGATGCAAAATTGAAAATCAAAAACGCAAAATAGAACAAAAGTCGGTATAAGAAAACATTACTTCTTTTTTTTTTTTTTTCACATCCAAATCATCATTCGAGTCTTTCTTTTTCTTTGCGTGTTTTCAAACCTCTCTTCTGTTTTTTTTTTTCTCTCTCTCTTTTTTTTGTCCTCTGTGTCGACCACTTTGATTGCATCCATTTTTGTTACGTAAATATTTGAACATATAGATATATATCTAATACATCCACACAGTATTTTTTTTTTCTTTGCTTCAAAAAAAAAAAGCGTTCTTCTCGATCCAATATTTTAAAAAGATAAACGAAGCAAAACGACCCGACATCTTCTCACATATTTTCGTTGGCTTTTTTTTTTTTTTTTTCAGGCTTTTCTTTTTTCTTAAATATTCTTTTTTTCTTCTTTTTTTTTTCCTTTTCTTTCTCTGAATTTTCTTCTCCCCCATTAGATTTCGCTTCGAGAAATATGAAACCCATAATAACTGACGGTTGGGGATGCAATCGAAGACCATCTCAACTTGCACTCAGGAAAGTCTCCACGACACTGTTTTTCTTCTTCATAACCCCCCCAAAAAAGAAACTCCCATAGAACCCTGAATGAAAACCCCTTTTTTCGAGAACCACACACATATGCTTTGTCTAACGAATGTGTGCGGAAAACCAAAAAAAAATCAAAAAATCAAAAAAAGCACTCCATCACCCGGAGCAATAAGTAGGATACTTAATGCTCTGTCGTATCCTTGCTTTTTCTTTTTTTTAAACAATTTTTAATGGGATCGATCAGCCAGAATCTTGGCAAGATTGAAAAGTGTCCTCTTCTCACATCGGAACCTATAATATTTTTCTTCTTTTTTTTTTCCTTTTTTTTTTTTCGGGGTCCAATGTTCCAAGGGGAATCGAAACAAACCATAGTGCAAAATATCCAGATTTTTTTTCCCTCTCTCTCTCTCTTTTTTTTGCCTTCCTTTGGTTTCTGCTTCGAGATCCCAACACACAGAAATAAAGTCCATTTTTGTTTTTTCCTCCATTTCCTGTTTTTTTTTTTTTTTTCACCTCGTCACATAGACCATCTAGAAAAAACATAACTCTACCAAAAACAAATCAAAGCCAGCCACGCATCCCCCTAATTAAAAAAAAAGGAAAAAAACATGACCCTATTCGGAAAGAAATCAACAAATACAAAAGTGGAACAATTACATTTAAAAAAAACCAACCCCTCCCCTTCGTCCCCAGTCAAGAATTAACAAAAACGCAGAGCAATTGCTACCCCCCCCCCCCTTCCTCCAATCCCCATTGATTCTTTTTTTTTTTTTTTTTTCCCGTAACAATTTTTTCTTTTTCGCAGCAACCACTGAGCAAAACCCATTGGAGGAAGAGCCAATCCAATTTCCCCCTGTTCTGAAAAAGGCTCCATACAGACTCTTTGCCAGTACAGTATTCCTACAAATTCACCCCACCCGACATGCTTTCAGTTTGCCATTCTCCTCGAAATCCCTTTCCCAATAAATCTTCCCTATAATTTTGTGGATTTTCTTCATCTTCAAATTTTCTGGTGTTCGTACGACTACTTCGTTTTTTTCCCACCCAAATCCAGCCCTCGAAAACAACTAAACAGACATATCATCTCGTCTCTACGACTTGGGTTTCTTTTTTTTTAATTTGCGTCAGTTGCATTTTCTTTTTTTCTTCTTTGGCATCCAACTCCAACAGTCCTTTCTTTTCTCATCTTGAACACCCCCCCCCCCAAAAAACCCCACCGCTTTTCTTCTTTTCTCCATTCCCATGTTTTTTCTTTGTTTCGAATCGTATACACAGCATGAGCAACCCCCCGCCCATAATTCCCCCCCCCCCCTCCCCGCTTTTTCCTCATAACGATGAAACTAAATCGATCAATTCTTAATTCCACTTTTTTCTCATCCCATCAAATCAGGGAGCAGGAATTTTTTTCTCTCTCGTGTGAAAACTCAAATACCAAACCAACAGCTCAATGGCATGCTTACGATGATACAACATCCCCCCCCCTCCCCGCCCAAACAAAAAACCACCCCAAAAACCCATCCCAGCCTCGCTCCAAATCAATGAATATCCGGTTAAAATTTAAAACACACCATTTTCCCCCACCCCCTATAATTGCGCTGGTGCGGGTTTCTTGTGCTTCCTGCTCCTCCTGGTTCTCTTTTTCTTCTTGGGTGGAGCTTGCTGGGAAGCAGACCCCTCTTCCGGAGGAGAGGCCGAACCCTCTTCCTCGTGTTCACCATCCCCTACGGCTTCCCCCTGGGCAGTTTTCTCTGGGGTGGTTCCAGAAGCTTTTGGGGAGCCAGCCACCAGGGGGGATTTCACTGGGTTGGTGTCTTCAGACACAGCTTTGCTTGGTGCAACAGTGGTGGGGGTGGTGGGGGCAGCAACTCCTGGGCCTTCTGCATCAGGAAATCAGGAGAAAGACACGAACTCAATATCTGAGGGTGTGGTGGTCGGGGTCGGTAAAAAGAGGTGGCCGCATTTTAGGGATTTGTGCGTGAAACCGTTGGAATCGCCAGGTTTGCAGTGAATCGGGATATTTTCCCTCGAAACGTCTCGTGAAAGGGCAGTTTTGTTGTGATGTATATATGTACATACATATATCGTGGATAGCCTATTGACACATTTCCGTGAACGGGCTGCACTCGGCTTTGTGCAAAATCATTTCAATTTCAAATTTCAAATACATCGTGGATGCATGTGGGGAGCAAGAGATCCAACACTGGTTTTCCAGCATGCAGGAACATACCTTGGTCCATGAAGTTCAGCTTCAGTGCAACTTTTTCTCCCGCAACATCCAGGCCCACTCCAACCATCTGGTTCTCGTCATCTTTACCTTCCAGTTGCTTAGCGATGTCAGTCATGATCGGGCCTGACACCACATCCAAGATCTGTCTGGGGATTTCCACTTCATGGGGTGGAAACGTCCCATTCGGAGGTTTCTCAGCAAACATCAAGTCCTTGGCCTCCATGTCTTTCAACAGACTGGCTTTCTCGGATTCCTCCTGGAGGAAAGCACCCTCATGGGGCATCGAGTCGTACACCTTCACGACATTGACTGGTGGTGCTGTTTTGACGTTCACCGCTGAGCTGGGTGCTTCCGGCACCTCCACAGAGCCGAAGCCCTCCGGCGCCGAAACTGGGTGGGCTACAACTTCTGATCGACCATCCCCCGCACCGAAAAACTTGTCCTTCTCGATCTGTTGCTGGAGGAAATCGCTGTGGTTCACTGCATCCGTGGATGAAGATGCAGCTGGTTTCTGGGAGGGAGTGGTGTCGTTGAGTTTGACGGGGGCCATGTCTGGTTCCGCTGGCCTTCCGAACATATCGTCTTTTTTCCATAGATCGGCCATGAAGAAATTACCAGTTTTGTCACCGTGATCAACCGGAACGTGCGTGGGTTGAGCAGATGATCGGTCCTGCACCACATCGTCAGGGGTGGGCTGCTTGAGGGTTGCAGTGGCCGGAGGGGCGGCCGACTCGGGGGGGGAAGAGCTGGGGGCTGGGATCGCCGCCATGTTTTCCAGGATGCTGTTTTGATCCCCATTAACAAAGAATTTGTCCTTCTCATCCATATGGTCAACCAACGGATTAACACTTGCTGGAGCTGCAGGGAAAAACGGACAAACCAGATTTTATCATCCCCAACCGAATATACCTACAGATTCAGCTAGGCAAAGAATCTGCCAATGAATGTGGGCCCCTTACCACTCTCAGCCTGGATCGGTTCAGCCTGGCTAGCCTCAGCCTGGCTAGCTTCAGTCTGACTCGGTTCAGTCTGACCAGGTTCAGCCTGGCTAGGTTCAGCCTGGCTAGGTTCAGCCTGGCTAGGTTCAGCCTGGCTTGCTTCAGCGACCGGTCTTTGAAACAGAGAGGGGTCGGGTTCACGAGTTCCAACATTTCCAACCGGCTCCATCTGCAACTCATCGTCATCTGAAACAGGAGCCCCTGAGATGAACCAAAAAAAATCCAACACAGTCAAGACAGGGTCCTTTTACACAAACCACAATCAAACAGATGTCCCCTTCTGTTGTTCGACTAAGACTTCAGAAATCTGGGCCAAGCTGAAACTCAATCGTTTTAGATTTTACGCCAAACTAAATAACAGCATGATTTCTCTTGCATCATAGAAACACTGGGGACCTTGCTGCACATACATATATGTATATCTTCCTTATGAAACCTTTACCTGATCCCCTCTTTTTCTTGCCCAAAATGTAATAGCCCCCGGCACACAGAATCAAGATGGCCAGGACTCCACCGATGAAGCTTCCTGTCCCACCTCCCCCTGACATGCTTTGCGCTGCAGGTTCTGGGGGTCCAGCTGATCTTCCCATCGCCACGGCTGCAAAAATTGGCTGAAAGTGCAAAAACAGTGTCAGAACAAATGCACTTTTTTTGAACCGAAAAATCAAACCAGAATTTTTCAGGGAGTAGGCAAAAATCTGCCATTCACAGAGGTCAAAACAACGAACTGCAGAATTCCCTTCTCCTGATTTTGATGCACCTCCATCCAGCTAGCTGTTGGAGTCTTTCTTTTCCCCTGAACTCTTTTTTTTTATTTTTTGTGGCAAAGCCATCATAGACAAGATTTCGAAAACTGGCATCGAGCATATTTCTCACCCTGGGCAGGCCAGGTTCAGCACCCAACTGCAGCACGCGAATTCCGTCCTTCCCGAAGGACAGCCTCCTGGTGGTGTCTATAATGAATGGGATTCCTGTAAAAAAAACATTCAAAGAGAAAAAAGAATTTAAGACCACTGACGCCAGAAAATCTAGTCAAGAAAACATTCATAGGGAAAAAAATAAAAAATAAAACAGCTACAGATTGAAAATCCAGTAACAAAAAGATTCCACCCCCTCCTCCCAAACATTTTCTTTCAAAATATGATTCATCTCAAGATGTCACGGCCGTCGGTCCCGAGCGTCTCCGCCACATGCCCCTTTTGTCTCATTTTCGTTGTAGGGCGTTGTGATTCTCTGGACATTCACTGGAAAAACACTCACCAGCCAGGAACAATATTAGCCCCCCACTGAAGAAATCATTCCCGTCCCCGTCTCCATTATCCCCTCCATTGCCGCCGTTCCAGCCACCGGAGTTTCCTCCATGGCCATCTGATCCCCCAGGTCCAGAAAACTCTAACCGTTCGCTTGAAGGGAGCTCGCTCGGCTGTACAAATCGGAACAGAGACCTAGATCAAGCTCAAAACTTCGAAAAAAAGTTGATCGAAGTGATTCTTCATGGCAATTATGGGAAGGACGGTTCACTGGCAGAGCTAAATTGCATCTTCTTTGATTGAGATGGTGGGCTATTTCGGGGAGCAGGATTGAATAGCTCTCAATTGGGAGTTTGACCGCAGCAATCTTTGGTTGGATGCTTTCCGACCAAGACTTGAATAGTATAGGAGCAGCATCACGAATGCAATTGAATAGCCATTTAATTGGTAGTTTGATAGTTTTTTGTACGTTTATTTTTTATTTTTATTTTTTCTTTTGGGGGGGGGGAAGGCAATGTTCAGGTGGACAGCAGAAGATTACTTCCCACTCATCCATGATTTCTTTTCTTTCCTTTTCTGAATGATTCGATAAAGTTCAACAAGCCAAACCATGAACTATGAGCTTGGGGAAGACAGACAGACATGGGTTCTATTTCGCCATTGATGAAAAAGAGAGAGATGGAATCACAGACAATCGATGGCAGGAATATGCATGGATAACAAACTACCTCAGGATTGCGGCTGCTGGTTGCCCGACAGGGAAGGCCAGCACCGCCGCGAATGGAAATGGGGGTTGGCTTGTTGGAGCCCAACTGCAGCACCAGAAAAAGACAAAACTCAATCTCAGCTGCCATGATGATTTTCCACAATTCAGGGGCAAAAATCTGATGATTCTCAAAACCCAGAAAGAGCAAATCTCTCGTTACTGATCAGGATGATTGGCAAATGGGAGGGATTGGTCAACCGACGAATCGCGCCAAAAAAAGATTGGCGTTCGTTGACTTTCCCGAAATTTCCTTCGAGTTACCCGTGCAGGGCGGAGAGCGTCGATAGGGACGGGCTTGTGTTGCTGGGCGGGACAGCCCAAGGCTGGAAGAGCGCCGCACGCTCGAAACATTCTTATCGTGGTCGAATGAATGCGGTCTGCACACGAACAGCAAGGAGAATCAAAAACAGCTTCCGTCTTTCAGAGGGGTCGACGGGGGGGGCTCCAGGAGCGAACTGATTGACAAATCCACAGGGCGCGAAAACAAACTGGTGGAGGAAGTCGGATAATAAGTCGACCTTATTCTAACGCAGGCCCCCGAGGTGGTCTTGGAACAATAGAGAAAACCGTTCGGAGACTATGGTTGGAAAAAAAACAGCTGGTCGGTGAATAAGAGGGGGGACACGCGTATTGAAAGCAGCTGCTCGGAACAGAAGCGACGCAACTTTTTTGACTCTTTTTCATAACTTTTTTTCTTTCCTTTTCTGGCAAGGCTGCAGAACAGCAGAAAAACGGTCGAGTCTGAGTGTCACAAAGTCGACAGGACGAAGAAAGATGCGAATTATATCATCGGCTGAGACAGCCATCAGTGCAACCCTAACCGAAACATGAAAACTAACAACGAAAACAATCACCTCGTTCAAAGTAGGTCGCCCACTTTTCTGGCGTCGCGTGGTGATGGTTCCTTTTCTGTTTGTTTTGTTTTGGGTTTTTTTAACGAAATGTGCTGGATACAAAAAAAATGCCTACCGAGGGAAAACTGTCAGGACCAAGCGAATCCAGCGAGGGGGGGGTATTTGTCTTTTAAAAGCCACCCTCTCTCCGACCTCTCAAATCGACATCTTTGCTGCGGCAGCAGCATTCTTGTTGCTTATTTTAATTCTGTCTGACCCAAGAACCCCCAAAATATTTCATCGCGCGCGTCAAAATCATCCACGCCGCCATCTAACCCCTCTTCGATCAATATTCCCACCACGTCTCGTTGTGCCTGGCCGCTTTCCTCGAAACATTCACAGATTTCAGTTGGGCCGCCGGGTGGGGACCTGCCAGATGGAGTTGGTAGTATTTTCCCCTCCAGCATCAGTTAGGGGGGAGATTGAAACGATCAATTCGCTGTTTGCATCTGGGTTGCAGTCTTATCACTTGAGGAAGCCCAAATGGTCAGAGGCAGCATTAACCGACTACATCGATCAGATCCATCCTCGATTTCGGAAGCAAGTGATGCTCCACAGCCACCATCGACTGGGACAGCATTATAAACTGAAGGTATCTCCAAAACCTTTTTCTCTTTCATGATTGTTTTTCTTCTTTCTTGGATGTGTCGCACCAAAAAGTGAAGTCTTATGCAACTCATTTACTTTTTTTTAGAGTGATGTGGATTATCTCACACTTTTTGCCCAAATGAAATGGTACTGTTTTTGAATTTGAGGGGAAGGGGTCTAAGCATTGATTGATTTTCACAGGGCATTCACTACACAGAAAAAACTCGCCCCCCTCCTCCCATCAACCCCATCCCCAACAACCTGATTTCCACTTCTTTTCACAGCTTATCCCAGCTTGAGGTCCAGAATTACGGAGCCATCGATTATGCTTTCTTGAGCCCAATCCTCGACAGCATTTCCAAACCTGGCTATACATCAGCCTTCGATCGAAAAGACTTGGCCCAGCACGTGGCTAAGTTTCAAACCCCGCTGATCGCATTGGGGGGAATCGACACCACTGCGCATGTTGCATTTGCCAGAGAATTGGGGTTTCGAGGGGTTGCAGTGCTGGGGGCCATATGGGGCAGTGAAAATCCTGTTGAAAAATTCCAGGAGCTCATGTTTGCATGTAAAATTGTGAATGATGGGTGAATGTTCCAAGTGTACAATTTCTTTCCAATGATGGATGGATTAACTTGTCTGGATGTGTCCTTGCCACCCCTTTGTGAAAATGGTTTGAATGGTTTTCCCAAAGATCCACTCGGTTTCCTGGTCAGTGAGCAGCTTTTCCCCTGTGGCCTCATCCCCTGCTTGCAGAATCTCCCAGGATTTCACATACCTGGCACAACAGAGTGTCAGTGAAGCGTGTTGTAAGAATTGGTGGGAGAAGAAGAAGAAGGGCAATTACTCACCCGCACTGCTGGGTGATCCAGGGGAAGTCGGAGCCCCACATGAGTCGTTGGGCACCAAACGCATCCACCAATCTCCTCAAGCACACCCGGGCATCCAAATAAGGGTACTCCATCTCAGAAACCCGGAAAAACGCACTCACTTTCACATACACCTGTCAGGAGAAACAATAACACTTGGGCATGTCACCTCGAACGTAAACAGGAAGGGGGGGGGGGTGCAGGATGAGACTTGCCTGGGGAAATTGGGCCAGGGCAATGAGTCTCTTCCAGGACTCCGAGTCGGGATCCGAGCACTTGCAAAAGCCAAAGTGGTCAATGATGACTCGGGTGTTTGGGAACTCCTTGATCAAGGTTTCGATTTCCTCGATGTGGAGCAGTAGCCCTTTGAAAGCCATGAAACCCACAGGCACACCCAATTCGCCAGCCTTGGAATACAGCGCCCGACCAACCTGGCATTCGTTGATGAAAACTGAGATTTTTGGATTTTTATGGAAAAGTGTGGGGGGGGGGAATTGAATGAGTGGGGCGGGCAATCTACCTTGTTGGTCATTTGTTGACCCTCTGGCCAGATGTAGGGGTTGAATCGAACGCAGCTGTACCCATCCTCCTTCACCAATGCTTCCATGGCAGACACACCAATCCCGCTCTGAAATCACCACCACACACACAAAATGTTTTCTATCATGATAAAAACAATATAATGCTTGAAATATGAAACAATTGGAAAAGAAAATGTCTTGTGTTTCGCAATCACAAATCACAGTCACAAGAATTCAAGCAAACCCCAACCCCTTCACAAAAAATCGACAAAAAATATTGCTCTTCGCATGCCTTATATTGTTTTGAATTGTGTGGAGCCATCTTTGGCAGATTTTTCACCTCCGCTGGGTTTGCCAGTAGACATCCAATGAACTTTTGGGGATATCTGTGGAGGACGTTTGTGACGTAGGAATGATCAAAGCCATGTTTAGAAGAGTGCACAATCATTGCACCATCCACATCTGCTGATTCCATTTCCTTCAGCAAAATTTCGACATTCCCCGGCATGGGAGGACCTACATATCCGTCCCAGGATGTTGATCTCTGAAGCAAACCACACATAATGAGTCGATAAGATCTCAAAACCACAGCAATCGAGTCAAACAGTTGCTCAAGGGGGGCGCACTTCTAGATGATGTAATAGATCTTGTTGCTCAGCACTTGGTTTATTGACTAGGGAGGGGGCTTTCGAAGCCTCCCTGTAGGGGTCATCAATGCATGGTTGGAGAGAGTGGAAGCTGTTGAAATGAATGTTCCGGTATATGTCATTGATGGACTGAAGCCGGCCGTTTTCTAATATACTTTTGAAAAATCGAACTGGACATATCCTTCCATTAATCCTTACTTGTGTTATCTGTGATGAGCTGAATCCACCACACAGATTGATCACTTTTAATGGTACAATTTGCATGGAGCCATCTCTATCGCACACAAGGCGATCGATTTTGATCGAATTCAAACGGATTTTGACGATTTTGCAACATTTTTAGCATGTTTTGTCCTTTTTACAGGCACCCTGCCCGTGAATCGTCTACCGCGAACGGAAAATCGTCGGCTTCTTCCTTGGATGCCCAAACGTGCAAATGAGAATCGATTTTTCCGGCGCCGCATGACACGTTCCTAGGCTGGCGATTTGACGACCTGGGTGTCTCAAAGACGACTTTTTGCAGCATTGATCCTGTGGTGGCAAGCGCAGCCATTGGTCTCCAATGGACATGGGCAATTCGCAGCAACCCTGACAGCAGCAAAGGTACTCTATTTTCCCACTGTTGGTGGCGGCAGAGTTAGCGGCAAGAAAAACAAAAATAGTAAGAAATGAGGTTGATGGGAAATGAATGCTTCGCATTTTTCAAAAGCACTCACGAAAACTGGATGTCGTGTTGGGTTTAACGGGTGCTCATCCCAATGGCTGCCACGATCTGTTTGACAAATTCAGGATTGATTCGTTCGTCGAGGCGATTGAGTTCGGTCGTGCGCAGAGGGGCTTTCCAGCGGCGGGGTGTGGTTGCGATGGCGGCGAAAATCGATTCGCATCTGCACGTTTGGGCGCCCAAGGAGCAAGCCGACAAGTTTCCCTACATGGTGGGCGTGTGTGAGTGGTGAATTTTCCACTGAAGGTTCGTACACACTTCCTGAATGAGAAAATATGGGGCTCCATCTTCTGGACAATGTTTTTTACCATGACAGGTTGCTTCCCGATTGGATCTGTTGGATTGTATGTTGTGGTTGCAGTTTGGGCGGATGCATGTGTGTCCATTGATTTGTGTTTTAAGGGAAGGGTTGGAAAGCTCCGATTGGTCACCTACGAAAAGCCACTGGTGCATAGACATGATCCAAACTTCGAAATCAGGATAGATGTTTTTTGAATTGGTTTTCAGGATGGATCGACGGAGCCACCCGTACCAGGACATGCAGAAGTGTTGATCGAGGCGATGGAGTCTGCGCAAGTGCAAGGGGCTTTGATCGTCCAGCCTTCCAACCACAAATTCGACCACTCCTATGTCACCAGCGTTCTCCAGCGATACCCCGGAAAATTTGTGGGGTGTTTGCTGGCAAATCCCGATGATGTAGGGCATCCTGATGGCCCGTGTGTTATTTCTCCCCTTTCAAACTGGCACCAATTTTCGGATTCTTGCAGAAACGGTCATGGGAAGGGCACTTATTCTGTTGAAGTGAATGGGGTGGTTGGTTGGCTGATTATTTGCGTCAGCGACTTGATGAATAAAAGGTGTGGTTTCAGAGCGGGGTCGGCGTGTCTGCCATGGAAGCATTGGTGAAGGAGGATGGGTACAGCTGCGTTCGATTCAACCCCTACATCTGGCCAGAGGGTCAGCAAATGACCAACGAGGTAGGTTGTCCGCCACACTCATTCAATTCCCCCCCCCCACACACACACTTTTCCAAAAATCCAGAAATCTCAGTTTTCATCAATGAATTTCCAGGTGGGTCGGGCGCTGTATTCCAAGGCTGGCGAATTAGGTGTGCCTGTGGGTTTCATGGCTTTCAAAGGGCTGCTGCTCCACATTGAGGAGATCGAAACCTTGATCAAGGAATTCCCAAACACCCGAGTCATCATCGACCACTTTGGCTTTTGCAAGTGTTCAGACCCCGACTCGGAGTCCTGGAAGAGACTCATTGCCCTGGCCCAATTTCCCCAGGCAAGTTTAATCCTGCACCCCCCCCCCTTCATGTTTATGTTCGAGGTGCCATGCCCAAGTGGTGTTGTGCTCCTGACAGGTGTATGTGAAAGTGAGTGCGTTCTTCCGGGTTTCTGAGATGGAGTACCCTTATTTGGATGCCCGGGTGTGCTTGAGGAGATTGGTCGATGCGTTTGGTGCCCAAAGACTCATGTGGGGCTCCGACTTCCCTTGGATCACCCAGCAGTGCGGGTGAGTAATTGCCCTTCTTCTTCTTCTCCCACCAATTCTTACAACACGCTTCACTGACACTCTGTTGTGCCAGGTATGTGAAATCCTGGGAGATTCTGCAAGCAGGGGATGAGGCCACCGGGGAAAAGCTGCTTACTGACCAGGAAACCGAGTGGATCTTTGGGAAAACCATTCAAACCATTTTCACAAAGGGGTGGCAGTAGTTGTCATCGTGAATATTTGTAAATCTGAACTGTGCATCCTTCAATGTCTGCTTGCTCACATACAATGTTCCATTAGACTTGTCCTTGTGACCACTTTCTCCACACAGGCGCACCCACTCCAGTTTCTGCTCTGAATCGAAGCCCAGTTTTCCTCGAGACTTGAGAAAGCTGTGAATTGAACCCCGGAAAAAAAACGATTTGAACTACCAACTCGGAGCATTATGAAACTCATTGCATCAAAACCAAAAGTGCATCAAAACCAAAAGCGCATCAACACAGAAAGGTGCACAAAAGATTACATGTGAAAACACTCGATAGAACATTGATGTTCTCACAGGATCGATGGAAACCATGGGGTGAATCGAATTTGGGTATGGGATGCATTGCATGTCTCCGAAGTGTAAACTGCAGCCTTGTCAATTGAGAAATGTGTCGCGTGCCAGAGACCGATAGCTAGAGGACAGCATTTGCATTCTTTGTTTGCTCCTATGCGGAAGCCACCACCACACACCTGTGAGGTGCACGTCTTGAAAGGTTTTTAAGCCGATATTGGCATCACGTTTGTGTCCATGATTGGAAAGACGCAACAGATTCTGTAGAGGATGGTGGTCAAAAATCATGAATTGAAATGTTGGAAGCACCGATCCCTTTTTAAAACACACCCTCCCATCCAACACAGTTTCAAATGAAGTTCACTGTAATATTGATTGCTTGAAAGAAAGAACAGAAATTGACCACATCGTTGAGCAAATCATTCGAGTTCTTTCGTTCTTTTGACAAATGTTGAAAGTTTTCGTTGGCGAATCTAAGTAAAGGCTTTGTGGGAAAAGGTGTTTTGGTCGAGAGTGGGGCTGCTGCTCTTAACTATTTGTGGAACATCTGGGGAAACAAAGAATGTCATTTTGATAACAAGACGACGGAGCGGTCGAACACCATGTCGACGAGGGGAAAGCTGCAGATGGAAGGAAACACAACCAACTGTACTGGTTGTACTGGTCGCCAACTGTGCACGAAGTGGTTTTGATTAAGTTGCAAAAGTACTTCATCCGCAACCGCTTCGTGCACAGTTGGCGGCCGGTACATGTTCTTTTTTCCCATAAAAGCGTCCACGGTTGTGTTCCTTCCATCTGCAGCTTTCCCTTCGTCGACATACTGTTTGACCGCTCCGCCGTGGTTTCCATGCAGGAAATAGGCTCGGCCCTTCCACTTCTTCCTCCCCGCAGCGAAGAGGAAGAATCGCTCCAAGCAGCGGGCTGCAAACCAGGTGCGTGGGGGGCGACGGCCGGGGACCTCCTCGTGGTGCCCCCTGGGAACTGGCATTCGAACACTGTTCGAATGCCAGGCTAACACCCGGCCAGCTTATTCTGTGAGGTGTTCGTGCTTTTTCATCGTTCGTTCATCTGTTTGGTGTGTGTGTGTGTGTTGGTTGCTTCACTATTGTGTTTTCTTGCTCCAGCTGTGAAATCTTTTTGCCCTTCACTTACACTGGACAAGGTGGCCTTTTAGATACCATCATCCGCTAGAACTCCCCCCACCCATTTTATTCATTGTTCCAACTATTTTGTGCAAGAAAAAGTCAGTGACTCCAGATTCCATACATTATCCTTCCATATTATTGCTCCACTGCCAATCTGGCTTGAATATTGCGACATGCACAGTATGATTTGTCTTGTTGAGAAGTCAGGGGATTGAGTAGGTCACCTCCCACCTCCAAGTGATTGGGCAACCCTGCTCAGTTTATTGTAGTTACAATGCAATACTCTTCATTAGGTTTTCTGCCTCGACCTCACTTTTATGACTATGATATTTCAGCTGTAGAAAACTGTTCAGAAAACTGTTCAATTTTATGAACCTATGCCTGGATGTGTTCATAAAGGAGCATTGTCAGGGCCATCAAACCTGAACAACAGTGTTGGATTGCCACACTTCTGCATGTCTCACCAAGGCCATCAGTGCAGCTAAATGTCTTAGATCAGAGGGGAAGACACCGAGGCAGACATACAACACACATCACTGACCCATCCAAGTTTTTAGAAAACCCACCGAAACACAAATAAACATAGAAATCCAGACCTGCTCCTCTTGGCAACCCCACCCTGTCCCTTCCTTCGATCACCCAGGAAACCTTGACAACATATATCTGCAATTAAAAAAACCCAACCCCAGCAAAAGACTCGTGAAGCCAATCACTGCGAGCCTCAGTCGTCGAATAGAATCTTGGTTGCTTTGACCGTCATGTCAACCTCTTTGAAATGAGCCCCGTACAGCTTACTCTCTTTCTTCTTGACAGTGCTTCCAAAGGCCATCAACTCGTCAGGAATCGGTTGCCCTGCCTTTCTCAACACGTTCTGCAGTTCACCGGCTCGACTTTTATCCAAATGTGTGAAAAAAGTGTGACTGTGTCCAGTTTTCCCAGCTCGACCAGTTCGCCCGATCCTATGAACATAGTCTTCAGTGGTCAAAGGGAAACTATAATTCACGACATACTCCACATCCGGAATGTCCAACCCCCTCGCAGCGACGTCAGTAGCGATCAAAATGGGCACCGTTCCAGCCTTGAATGAATTCACAGCGCGCGTTCGGTCGGCTTGCGACTTATCACCATGCACCCCAGCACAATTGAAGCCTTTCCTCTTGATAAAATTCTCCACACGATCCGCTTCTTTCTTGTACAACACGAAAACGATAATACGGTTCTTTCTGGACGAGTGGTACTGTCTCAGCAAAGCATCCAGCCTCGAATCTTTCTGCTTCGGGTCGATCACCTCCACCTTTTGGCTGACAGAAGTGGTGGCTGAAAGGCTGGACGACCCGATCACACACCTCACAGGATTTGACATGAAATCCACAGCTAAACCCTGCACTTCTTGGGGCCAAGTCGCTGAAAACATGGCGGTTTGCCTGTCAGACCGGATCTGCTGAGCGATGTTTCGGATGTGAGGTAAGAATCCCAAGTCCAGCATTCGATCCGCCTCGTCCAATATCAGGAACGAGGCTTTGGACAAGTCGCAATGGCCACCCTCCATTAGGTCCTCCAGTCTTCCGGGCGTCGCGGTGACTATGTGGGCACCCCCTTTTAGAGCGGCGATCTGGGGGTGCTTAGGAACTCCACCATAGACTGTTACTGATTTCACACCGCAACACGCACCGGCCTCTTCCAGAACCTCCCCGATTTGGGCACATAGTTCCCTGGTTGGGGAAAGGATCAAACAGGAGGGCCCCTTCTTGGAGCTCTTTGGTTGGGCCTGGCGAAGAAACAAATGGATTTGTTGATCCCAGAAAAAAGCACTTATCCATTTTCTTTGAAAAAGGTGTTGATCAGTTGCACGAAAGGCTGAATCTTGCCACGATGCTAAAGGACTGGAATCAGAAAAGTTTGATGTTGAGACCTTTCATATTTTCCGACGCTTGTATCAATTATGAATTACTCGAAGGAAGAAACTGTATAAATCTTCATTGAGGAAAAAGGATGCGATGTTCGGCACCAAGGAGTGGTGCAAAACTCCGTAGTTCCAAAAGCTCATCATTCCGACACTGAAAAGAAAGGATCCCGCCACTGTCTCCAACACAAAAAAGCAAACTTCCACAAAAAGTTTTGCAGTGAAAAAAACAAAAGTAATATGCTTCAACATGATTGATTCTCACCAAGATATGCACAATTAAGGGCAGCCCGAATGCCAACGTTTTCCCAGACCCCGTTGCTGCGATTCCAACCATGTCATATCCAGACATCAAAATAGGCCACGACTGACATTGGATCGGACTCGGAGTTGTGAATTTTTCAGTTATTTTTTTGATTTCTTCCGGAAAAGCAATCGACGAAAACGCAGGCACCGGTCTGATATCAGTTCCATTCGGCAGATTCTCCAGCGTAATATCTTTCTTTTTCCTCAATTCAGCCACTTCCTGCACAGATAATTCTCGAACGGAGGGGTGCTCCTCATAGCAAGCTTTCATGATGGGTGGACTAGATTTCGCCAGTGACAGATCCCCAACGCTCGCCAGACCCCCGATGAAAGAATTCGCAGCCACCACCACTTTGGCTTGCTTTTTGGGAGGTTCTATGTCAGCCTCCCCTGTGCTCTCTCGGTCCCTTTTGGGTTTCTTCTCCTTTTTTTTCTTTTTCTTGTCCTTCTTGGGCTTTTTCTCCTTCTTCTCCTTTTTTTTGATCACCTTCTCCTCCTCCTCAGGGATCCCCACCTCCTCTTCCACCACCACGACCTCCATCTCGTCCACCTCGCCGTTCTTTTTTTTCGACCTTTTTTTCTTTCTATCTGTTTTCTTCTTTTTGCGCTGTTGCTCCGTCGCGTCCACCACGAGCGTCATGTTTCACGCCGCCACCAGCAAACCAACCGCCACAGAAAACTCAAAAATCCCCCAAAAAATTAGACCCGGCGTTCAAGCCCAGCTTCGCGTTTGCTTTAATGCGAACACTGGTCTTGATCGAGGTCTGGACTGGACTGTCACCCAAGTGAATGATTTGTGGAAAAAAAGTAAAAAGTAGGAGGTGGTCGCCGTACACACGTTTTCCATATGTCAGACATACCCACTCGAGTTTCTGGCAGCCAAACACTGTATCACGAGGACAAAAGAAACAGGGGACGAGATGCCCTTCAGCGCAGCAGGGCATCTCTTTCCCTTCCTTTTATACTCTCGTCCCAGACTTTCGTCAGCAAGCATATCGCACGTTCTGGTTCCCAGTGCCCATCTCAGTTTCGCCACAAACTTCGTTGGAGCGCGTTTCTATTTCAGAAAGGAAAAGGTCACGACGAAGTCGAACATGCCTTCGAAAGCCCGCGGAACTCCCTTCGCGAATGAAATGGGAGGAGGGTTGGAATGAAGTCAATTGTTGCTGAAAAAAGTGTCATGTGGAGCAGAAAAGCAGACGAAACCAAAATGGGCCACAAGTCGACTCTGGAGAACCACCAAATCGATTCGAAAAAGCACTTGAGCAACTCAAGAACCACCTGATTCTGAAGTGATGTCCTGAGAGAACCTTTTTTCTTAAACATTCAAACCGAATGTTCTTAACATCAGCAGTCCAGGCTACAATCATTTCCACCTATAAACCAACCATCTAAAAACCCCTTTGATTCCTTCCTTCGGTCTGTACATCACGAGTCACAAGGGTGGGAAAAAAAAAATCCCAACACACACAAAAAAAAAATCGTTTTTTTCTTCCGGTTCTTGTTCTTCCATCCCTCTTTGAGTGTACCTAGTAAACAACCTAGAAAAAAAAAATCCGCAAAAAATACTATTTTTGGCTTTCATTTTTTCTTGTTCTCTTTTTTTTTTGAACCCCTTGAGACAAATCCCATAGAAAACACACCCCTCGTTGGTTTCCTGAAAAAGCCACTCATTCCCCCGACACCCACCAAAACACACAAATTTAACCTGACATATCATTTCCCTGTAGCAAATTCAACTTCCTTGTATCAGCACACATACTCTCTCTCTTTCCGTTTGTTTTCTTTTTGGTTTGGTTTTTTAACCTAATTGCTTTTTTTTTCTTTTATCCTATGTTTCGTAGTAAATCCAGGCCCATGACTGGGAACGAACTCCGATAAATTCCCGACTAAATCAATACGCCCTTCATCCTTTTATAAAGAGTCCAAGCATTCTATAAAAAAAAATACCACCAAAACCCAACGCAACACAAAAGCACTGTTCCAGCATTTCACATAGTCCGTGCGATTTTTCATCTTCCAAAAAACACGCCACCCAATCGAATTTATGGCCATTTTTTGACTGTTGCTGCTCCTCCTCCCCCTGCTGGTGTAGTTCATCTTTTTTTTTCATTTTTTTCCCCCCCTGCCCCCCCCCCTCGACCCGTATCATTCCAGCACCGAATAAGAAGTCCCCCCCCCCCCCCCTAGTAACTGAGGTCCACACATCAGCAAAATTTTGCAAACGTGGACAATGTCTTAACTCTTTTTTGTTTTATATTTTAAAGTATACAAAGTACGTCCGCTCAGTTGGGACATACCTCCCCTCTTTTTTTTCTCTCTCTCTCTCTCTCTCTATATATATATGAATATATGTTTCACCTAAACAGATAGGTTGAAATGCAATATAAGCATATGTTGCTCAATCCAAGACCAGCAGCAAACACTGATCGTCCCAAAACAGCTAATTCATAACAGAGAGTTTGGGTATGTGGATATATATATGTACGGACAGTTCATGTCTCCATAGATATATAAAAATATATGTATATATCAGCTGCAACCTTTCCCCAAAAAACGAAAAAAAAAGCAACCAACAAGAATAAACAAAACAATTAAAAACCCAAAATAGCCTCTCTCTCTCTCTCTGTCTTTCTCTATTTTCGCCGCATGGCTGTTCGAGCGAACATACTACCAAATTTTTTTTTCATAAGGAATGTGCTCGCCCCCCCTCCCCCCCCCCTAACCGTTCAATTTTTAGTAAAATCCCCTCCAAAAAAAAAAAAGCACCAAGAAATTCACCTCCAGTCCCAATGTTGCAACCGTTCAGCAAGCGATGTCTGGACAAGATTTTAAACAAAATTTTCAGTGCCTTTGCCGTGTCGTTTTTGTTGTTTTGTTGCTTTTTGTTGTTGTTTTTTTGGTGGCCCAATTTTTTTTTCCTTTATTCTTTGGCCTCTATGACGATCAATAGACATCACTTCAAATGTATATATTTGTTGGCATGACCTTTCTCATTTTTCTCACTCTTTTTTTTTCTCTCACTCTTTTCATCCAGAATGCCTGCGCTGGCCATGCATTATGGAAACTATTTCCTGTTTGCTGCTAGGCTTGGAATGGATTCGGGCAGTCAATTTATCCTCCTTAGATTTTCCATCAGCAAGAACGCACGATTTTTCGAACGCAGGGTTTCCAAAGGGATGAATGGCACCCAACATCGATTTCGCACGCTGTTTAATTAAAAAAAAACCCAAAAAAAAACACCTCATTTTCATTTTCAAGTTCATCAACTTGTATAATTATTCTATCAAGACAATGCCATGCAAGTTGCCACCACTAACAACTCCTCATTTTTTTATTTTGTTTTTAAATATTATTTTAATTCTATTTTATTTATTTTCTTTTTCCAGAGTTGAATCCTTTTCAAAATAAAAGCAAAATAGGACCGGCAGTACTTACGGCTTTCGCCCCCCCCTTCAACGCAGTACTCAGTATCGGACACATGTAATAATCGCATTTGCATTTTTTGTCATTTACTAATACATTTACCAAAATCCAGGTTCATAGCTTTTGAGTAAACAATCGAATTCGCTTTTTTTTTATAATATAAATGCAGATTCCCAGCTTCGACCACTTACTTTTGCCACTGGTGCCATCTTTATCGTCATCAGTATTATTGCGGTCACCAAGGCGATATCCACTCCAGGGCTGATTTCGGCCCCAACCCCGAGATCAGGTGCCAGGCTGGGCAGGGCTGTGCAAGCCATCCCATCTCTGGCATTCTGAAACCAATTATCAAACTGCTTGTTGCCCATCGTTCTAACGACTATCCTCGAAATCACGGGGCCATCCAGCGTGAAGGTCCTCCGCTCGTCATCTACGTGTACATGTCTGACTGGAATGATATTCTCGTTTCCCCCTTGTTCGATGGAGGCCACCAGCATGGCTTGCTTGGAGCCTGCTGAGGAGCAATCCACCACTATCCGTGCAAGCAAATGCATCATTGAACCTGACACAGGAGACAAAACCCTCGAAAACGCGCTCCATGCCAAGCTTTCTTGCCAAATTGTTCCAAGCCAAGAATGATTGCTGAACCCTGACCCCTTGCAAGCTTTTCTTGCACATCTTTTCGGAACTTTCAAAAGAAAAAAAAACGCTGGGGAAAAATCCAAGTCTGACAGAGAGGATGGTGTGCACACCCACCATCGACCAACTTGGAGAACGAAACATCGACCGACCAGGCACCCCGTGCAAAGCCTCGGACGCTCATCCCATCTTCTGCCAATTTGAAAATCCTGGTTTCGTCAGGAGTTTTGAACAATGCGGAGCCATCGCAAAAGAGCTTTATGCCGCCGGCCCCATCCATGACATTCAGTCTGTCTGCTTTCGCAGACAGAATAAGAATGGTGCTGGTTTTTGTCATGAAGCTGTTCCCGAACGCCACGATTTGATTGAAATATTGTGGCTCAAGGGGGAGGAGTGTGGTGTTTAGTTCTGGAGCGTCCGTCTGGTAACAAACAACCAAAACAAAGGTTCGACAGAAGCCAAAATTCTTGCCTGTGGACCACACCGAAAAATCCACCACCAGTACCGATCCCAGTATCAAATTTTGCCCCCTCCCTCCCCTTCTCGATTTTTTGAAAATGAAAACCTCCAATATTGGGGACATATGGGTCGGAAAAAAAAGATTCAGCAGTGGAATCGAAAAAAGGCGAAAAGGTGTTAGTAGTAACATAAAAACTGAAAAGAACAAGGGAAGAAAAAAAAAACACCTACACAGAGTTTACTAATAAATGGTGCATGAGGTTTAGAAGCAATTCTTCTTTATTTCCCCCTCACGTCGAATTCCATAAATAATCCCCCGAAAGAATTACAATCGGCATTTCCCCACCATGCAAACCCCATATCGTCTCCATTCCAATGATAATCAATTTTACAAGTCCCCATGACTAGATGTACATCCAAAAAAAACCCCTCCCCACACCCAGTCACAGATTGCCCCCCCCCCCCCTCCCCCTTCTTTCTCTTTCCTGATACCAATTCGATCGATAAAATCCACAACTGACCAAAAAAAAAAAAATACACCTCACAGCTTTATCTTTTGTTTTTTTGTTTTTTGTTTTTCTTTGCAACTTGAATTGCAAGGTTACATCCCATTGAATAATATCAGAGTCCCGATATGTCTGAACTCCGTCGTAACTTTTCTCTATCCAAACCACTTATTCAAACTCTTTTTTTTTCTTCCTCTCGTTCGTTCGCACATCAAAATCCCCAACTAGATGAAAGTACAACATTGATTTCCCCCCCCCCCAAAAAAAAAGATTCAATCTGACATAAAGTTGTTGAGAAGAAAAAAAAACGCTTAACCCAATACCGTTTTACCAGCGTTGTTCCCCCCCCCCCCCCAAACCTCCATTTCCGTTTTCTACAATCCCAATCTTGTATCTAAACAACAAGAAGAAGAAGAAAAAAAAACACCAAAAAAAAATTACTGTACCACTGTTCGCTTGTTATCGCTCCTCTCTTTCCCGATTTTTGTTTTTTCCTTCTATTGTTTCTTTTTTCCTCTCCAACACGGACAAATTTGAAAAATATATGTATATTAAAAAAAAAAAGAAGTATTACCAAGCCTATCTGGGGCCGTCAAATCTCACCTCACAAACAGATATTGCGATCGCAACCATCGCAGCAGCATCTATTCCTGCCGGGATCTCCATTACATATTTCGTGCAAGACCTCTCTCGGCTCCTGCCGTCGGAGCAGACATCCCAGGTCATGGCGATCATGGGGCCCTCTTTCTTGGAAGGCTCCGTCCATGAAATTCCATACATGCGATTCTGCAGGTCCCCCTCGATGTGCAGGAAACTTCGGGCCGAAATGTTTTCCGCCATTGCGAGACCTGCCCGCATTTTCTGCACCTTTTGTTTTTTGCCTTTCGTGAGGTCCTGCAGGTCGATGGCGAGCTCCGGCTCACCCCCAGCTGTCAAAAGGGACCATATCGAAAAGCCCTCAACCTGTGGATAAAATTAAAAAGAAAGGAAACGATGCAAAAAAAAACAAACGATCATCCAACGCTAAAAAAATAATTATTATTAAACCAAATTTTCAAATTTTTTTTCTGTTTTTTACTCTTGAATCGACTGGGTTTTTTTCCTTACAAGAAGGTTGATGGTGTTGAGATAAAAATGGCACTTATGGTTCACCCAGGCGAAAAAATAAAAAACAAAAGGAAAAGCAAAACAGCGCATGGGCTTCACCCTGATCTAGCACCCCACATTTCCATGATCGAATTTTAACTTAACCAGATAAAGAATCAATTTCTGGAGCAAACAGTTCCACAATCGAATTTTAAATCAACCACAAAAAGCATAAATTTCTGGAGAAAATGGCCCCTAACTTCCATGAATGGCTCAAATCCTTTTTGATACTACTTTCCAACAAGCTGCAAAAGCAAATTCTCGCTCCTCCCTGACAACCTCACCTGGGGATATCTATTTTTCTTAATGCAACACACAGGCTCCCCATCCGTGCTCCTGATAATCCTTTGATCCCAATTTTGAGGGGACTTTCTGTCAACAATAAACCAGGCATCTCCCTCCAAGCTCTTAACGACAAATTCATCAGGACTGGTCTCTACCTGCACACAGCAATTATACATGTTCAAAAAAGAAAAAAAAAATTCAGGCAGATAATTTTATCCATCTTGTGGGTGAGGGGTGATTAGGTAATGTGACCGGAAGAATTATGTGAATTTTATCAGCAAGAAATTCTGTCTGAAATAAATGGATAATATCTTCCATTTAACATAATCAAAAAAAATAAATAGTCTGGAAATATATATTTTTTCTGGCTTTATGAGCTAGTGCCATCAACCCAAACAAAGTGCTGCAGGAAAAAAAATAAAAAAAGAGCAGAAAGAGTGAAAGTGCTGCACAGAGACCCAAACCCACTGCCCTCGATCAGGTGTGTTACAACAACAAAAAAAAACACTGGAAACTCGGGGCGAGCATCTTGCATTCGAAAAACGCACGCAGGACAGCTACCTTTAAAACCAACTCTAGCTTCCGAGTAGTCACAAACTCCTCCCCAAATACAACCAACGGAGCACCTGTCTGCGGCCTGAGTTGTTTCGTCCTGTATGCTAGGGCTTTCGAAGAGCCTGATGGAAAGAAGCAAGTGGCACGGTGCATATTCCCGTTGCGCTATTTGTTGCGCCGTCCCCGTTTTTAGCGCAAGCGGTCAGTCACATCCAGAGCGCCCAAGAAAACACTGATAGTCCTCCGAGAAAAAGGCAAAAAAAAAACTCTCTGAGCGTGTAATAAAATCCACCCACAACTGCTTGACGTCCCATCAATCGCGCGTACGTAAGCTCCGGAGACTTTTTTTCCTGTCCATCATTGCGCATCGTCGTCGCCCATTGGGGGAACCTCGTTGCCGAGAATTACCAATGTCTGACCAATGCGCTCAGGCAACTCTGCGCCTGTACAGCGATCATCTGGCCTGATAAAAAGCATTGGTTCGCCACCCTGCAGTCTGCTTCGACACGCTTAAAGTATGAGCAAGAAGCACGACATGGAGCAAATGTCGGCTAACGAACAGCCTGTCATTCCGATGACCCGTGAAACGCAATGTTTTTCCACCAGTGTTGCGAAACCAGTGTTGCTCGACCGTTTTTTTCGATATTTTGTCGAGTTTTTTCACTGGTTCTGGATTGGCCTTTCTTCCGATGGCATGGTGGAAAAGAAGCGTGGCGGCGATCTGGCTGTGGATGGATTTTCTTGCTGGTGAGCCATACCCGCGGCCCACCACCGCTGTGTTCATTGTTTGGCGTTAGTAAAGCGATCGAAACGCAGATTTTGAATATTGTTTCCCCCGAAACAGGCGAGTTGGTCGGGAGCATCGGACAGTGGTGCTCCGTGAGCGCTCATCCTTCGACAAGTGAATGCCACCAGGAGAGCCCAGTCTTGCGGAAACCGAGATGGATATTTTCTCGGTCGCTTGTGTCGAAGAGAGCGTTTTCCGAAACAGGGAGGAAGGAAAATAGCGTGAAAGACACGAGGGCCTTCCTCCGTGACGAGATTCGTCATCCCGAAACCGCACCGACCGACGGAGCCGCCATTGGAAACAAAAGCGAATCGCCTCGTGGGCGGATTTTGTTCACGGGGCAAGAGGTTCAGCCAGACTTCAGCGCAAAGAGTGGAGAGGTTTCGGAGTTTTTTGAGATTGATGTGAGGTTGGTTTGTAGAGCAGTTCGTAAGCGCCCCGGTCGCCGCGAAACGCCTGTCGCTTTGAGACATCGTTCCACTTTTTTTCACCGTCCTCAGAGAGAATTCGCACCATCCACTGGGCGGTCTCGTTTCGTCGCAGCGAGACGCAGATATCGGGCGGGATCGTACAGTGACAATATATCCGGCGAATGCGTGACAAAGGGGTTTAGCTTCCGGGAGCCCCCAACCGATCAGTAGTGTCGATGTGAAGGATAGGGGCGTTGAGAGCCGTAAACCGCGTTGGAGATCTGGAGGTTGGATTGAAAAAGCAGGACAACATCCGAAAGGGTGCTGCCGGGTGTCCTCCCCCTCACCATTCGTCACGGGAAAGTCCCAATTTCAAGTTCCGTCGATCCCTGGGCGGTGGGCGGTTAGAAAACCAAAAAAAAAAAGGAGGAAAAACTCCAACGAAACACAGGAAGAAGGATTTCCGATTTGCGGGGGTTTCGGGGGGGGAAGAAAAACGACGCAATCAAATTCGGGAAACGAGAGATAAAAAAAGGAAAACATAAGAAGAAAAAAAAGAGAGAGAGAGGACCAGGATTTGGCGAAAATTGAAAGGGTGCCTGGCGGTGTTGTGATTTCACGATGAGAACACCACGCTGGAGGTCAATAAGTTGTTTCAATAACGGGGACAGTGGCAAGCGACCGGCTTATTTGGACCGGCCGCTGCTGCCATTGGCGGGGATGCCGTTGGTTGTCTTCAAGAAACAGCACTGCACGAAGCACAAAGTCGAGCTCGTCATGAAGGTTGGTAGCTTTTCGCCCTATGTTTGCACCACCGTCTTGTTCGGCGGGCGGGCGAAACGCTTTCCTTTCCGTCGCAGCCGCGTGGTTTCTAGAGCGTTTTCGCGTTGGCCAAACTGGAAGCGCTGTCGGGGTCATTTGTTGGAGATTCGACCTGTCAAAGAAACGATTCGATCTCTTCTCCAGATTTTCTCTGGTTCTCTCCAATACGCTGATCGCTTGGTCCAAACTGGGTGGATTGGAGTTTTTGGATTTGTTTTCTCGATGAATTCAGCTGATTTTGGCAAAGTTCTTCAGGTTCCCAACAGAAATCAAGAATGTTTTGGTTTGAGGTTTGACATCAAAGTCGATGTTTTCGTGATGTTTGAATCTTTAATTTTTTTCGAGGTTTTGTTTTGTCGCTTGGCTAGGTGGAGATGGGCCGCAGCAGTTTTGATGTACAAACAGTGGGGGGCGATCTCTTGTATTCAGTGGGAAGGAGGTCACTGCAAAACTGGAGCCGAAGGTTCATTAGGGATGCTGAAGGCAAGGCCATTTGTTGCGTTGAAAGAGTCGCCAAGAGGAATCCACCGGTAAGCAGCTGTGATGCATTTTTGATACATTTTTTTTTTGGATTTGGTTTTGAATGTTTCTGAAGTGTTTGGAGGATGAATGGGCCTTGAATGAATTTTTTCCTCATGTTTTCTTCCACAACTAAAAAACATAGTTGATTCTCTTTTTTGGGGAAAAAAAAGAAAAGCGACAAATCGTCTGCTGTGGACTTTCTTGATTTTTGAAAGGGGGATATTATTTTCGGTTGTCTGGCATGCTTGGTCAAAAGCTTCATGAAAGTCCCTCTGTGGAAAGAAATCGCAAGTTGGTACGAAATAATGGAAAACAATCTTGCCAAAAAGAAACTTTTATTTTTTTATGAGCCCAAAACAATTGACTCTATTTTTTTATTTAAAAAAAAAACTCGAAAATAATCTGGTGAATATTTTGAGGTGGGTGGAAAATTTTGGTCCATTTTGTGCCCATATTATTTGGAGGGGGAGGGGGTTCAAAAACTGGATGGCTTGGTACACAGGTTCAAGAGGTTCATATTTTGTCATTGGAAGGCCCAGAACCTTGTGTGGTGGTTGAAGCTAGAAAAGCTAAAACATCGCTTTCCAAGAAAGAAGATCTGAAGGCTACCATAAAGGTGAAATCACTGATCGAATCCTGGGATTATTGCTTCGTTTTTTTTTCCCTCTGATTTGATCATCCATTGAAATTAATCAATGCTGGAGGTTGACCCAAATGGGCAACTTTTCAGGGGGTTCTGTCGGACGCAACTCGGACAAGCCAATTTTACAGTTAAAAGCAACCTCTGTTGTTGTTTTTTGTGTTCTCGAAGGAAAAAAAACCCAAAAAACATTGTGCTCCATATCAATATTGAAAAAAAATACTTTTTTTTGAAATGTTTCTTTGGACCTTCATGGTGCTGGTCACAAAAACTGAGTCTGCTTTGACACCTTGTTGTATTGCCAACGACAGATGCTGATTTTTTTTTATTGTTTTTTTTCCTCGAATTGGTGGGGGTAAAAACAGGATATTGACCAAACTCGATGCTTTTTGCAATTCACCGGGGATCTAAAGAATCGGATTTATGGTGCTTCATGGAGCGACACTCCACGTGGATCCGGTCACATGGTAGCAATGGCATGGAGCGTATCAAGTGGTTTGCCAGGTAACCCATCCAACCATTTTTTGCAATCATCAGGCGATTCTTTCCAATCCTGATTGGAGGGGGGGGCACTCCAGCACATCGTTGAAATAGCACTTTATGATAAGATATTAACGGCACTTTATTAAATATTCAATAAGAACTCGAGGGAAGCACACCTGCATTTTTTTTTTAGGGGGTTATATTCCCCCTTGATTTTTCCACACCTGACGAGTTAGCAAGGTTGTCAATTTTTCTGACCTGCGTTTGATCTTAGTATTGAGATTCGATAAATCTTTCTTTCATGATCGAGGAATGATGTGACCCTTCATTTTGTGTTTGCAAAATGCGAACAGAATGCAGGTCCCAGGAGCAGTATGTCTTGGAATTGCCAGCTGGAGTGGATCAAGCCCTGATCGTAGCTTTGGCGGTCGCACTGGAGGAGGTAGAAAAAACATCCCCCCCCCAAAAAACAAACAAACAAACAAACAGAAAGGCATCTGCATCAGTCATCGATGTGAATTTGATCTAGTAGTAGTGGAATTGGCAGATGTTTGCAGCACCTTGTCTGATCATTGATTCGACAGACTTGACTGCATGTTTATGTGCAAGATTTTTTTTCCCCCCTGCAAAGAAGAGAAAAGACAAGAAAAAAACAGCGATTGAGGAAGAATAAATTGATCAACAATGAATTCATTACACTTCTATGATTAATGATGATTTTTTTTATTTTTGAAATATCAGATGGAAGCTCCGCCGATGCCGCCGTCGTGCCTACCCCTGGAACCGCTTCAGTCTTTATCTTCGGGTGCTTTTGGAAAGCATTTTGTGACCAAAACAGACGACGTTTTTGTTCTGGCAATGGCCGCAGAACACCTTAGTGTCATTGATTCAACTGGGATGCCCATGCTCACTTGCAGCGACGATGGGATGTTCAAGAGTATGGAGGATAAGCCAGTCTTCCAGCTGACGGAGGGTGGCTTCCGGGCGCAAGGGACCACCATGTCAAATAAACCGGTGGATGTGTCATTCTTGGAGTTGGTGGGGGACGGTGAGTGATCGACACAGGGTATGGATACAGCATTTAATTTTTCCTTTTTTTTTTGGGGGGGGGGGAGGGGGGGACGGTGGTGTTTTTTTCTTCTATGTTTTAGATGGGATTTATGTTTGCTTTCCCCCTGGTGAGTTGTTTTTTTTGGTGCTAGTGTTTGGAGGATTCCCCTTTCAATTTTCCCCCACCCGAAAAAAACAGAAAGAAAAAGGAACAGAGTAAACTAAGAGGGCATCGTTTTTTTCGATCCGGTGTTTAAAAATCAAAATTAAAGAAGGGGTTGTCTGTGTGGTGGTTGCAGAATCATCCCTCCGTGTCGCTTTGGAGTGCTCCTCCGTTTCGGCCAAAGGGTGCAATGCTCTGTTGGTCGCTAATCTAAAACTCGGGGATCCCTGCGTGCCTATACGATTGATCAACACAGGTATGCAACGTTTTTTTGTCCTTTTTCAATATCTTGTTCATATTTTGGGGCAAAAATTCCATCCAGTGCTTTTTCCCCCCCCCAAAAAAAATCGGTGTTCCATTCATGCCGTGGAAGTTATTAGCGACCAGTGGTAGTAGATTTTTTCCCCCCATAACTTCGTCAAAAACCTGTGAAAAAAAAAATAAAAAATAGTGTTCTTATGTATTTTTTTTTTCAGGTCGTGCACGGAGGGGGTTGGATCCAAAGAAAAGAAGACAGATGGAATCGGCTGGGTCCGTCGTTGCACGGGCAGTGCTGGGAAGCCTGTGCCCAAAGAGTTTCGAGGAATGGTACTATGATGCCACCGACCAACTCTCCGATTCCAGAGGGCCAAACGACAAATCGATGGACCACGTCGGAATCGGTGAGCTCGATTGTCTTGCAATAACAGGGCCCCGCTCGAAAAAGCATCTTTTTTTATGTCCCCACCTCCATTCAGCGACTCAGAAAGAAGGGTTTGTTTGCTGTCTGGACTGGTAAAGTTGCATTTCGTATGGTTTGCATCTTTTTTTCCGTTTTTCCGTTTTAAGGAGCGTGTGGTGCCCAGTCTATGAAGGAAAAATAAATGCATCGTTTTTTTTTTTTCAAAGAAAGTATTCTTATGATTGAGGGAGGGGAATCTAATTTGACATTTGAAATGCCCTGTTTTTTTTGCACATTAGGCGTGGAAGTGGCAGCTGGGGTGGATGTGGCATTGATTTTTGCCTTCATGTTGATTACCATCAAATTCCTTCCGGCTGCCTTTGCTTGCGAAACGACCTCGGGGTCCATCCGGGCCCGAGGGGTCCATCGAATGCCCATGGAAGACAATCGTGATAAACTGTATGACAAATCGGTGACCACGCTTTTGGAGCGTTATGGGCTGCACAGCAACGAAACAGATTTTCTTCTTTCCTCCCACAGGGAGGAAATGCAATCTATGACTTTGGAAGGATTGGAGGGCGACAGCGCTACCTTCTGAAAATGAAAAAAAAAGGGGAAAAAAAAAAACGCCGAAAAAAGAACAAGATGGGGATGATGAGAAAGGGATTCGAGGTGGGGTGGGGCATGGAAGCCCAAAAAAAAAGGAAAATGAAGGGTGAAAAAAAAAAGAGTGAGAAAAATCGTGGAGCTTGTGAGAACATATATATATGTGTGTGTAGAGATAATGTAGGTGCATATGTTTTTAGATTTGGTGCATATGTTGGTATGTATATGTGTGTTGTTTTTGTGAGAAATGAAACGAGAGGAATGCATGGAGGGATCAAGTGGAGGGCGGGGTGATTGGCTGTATGACATACACACACTCTATTTGTGCGCACGCAGCGTTCAGTCTGTCGATTTTCATGGTTTCATATGGGTTTCGTTTCGTACGATTTTTCTCCTCTGGATTATCAGGTTTCATTTTTTTTAATATATATTTTAATATAAATATATATATGGTGGGGGGGGGAAGGGTCCGGCTAACACACATGCATAGACATGGACCGAAAAAAAAAAAGAAAAGGAAAATAGAGTGAGAGGGGAAAGAACAAAGGGAAAGTGCTAGAGTGTGGAAACAATAAGGGCATAAAATGAAAAAAAAAGAAAAAGAAAAAAAAGGAAAAACAATTAGAGGAAAAGGCACAATAAAAAAATATCACTTTTGAAAGAAGGTTCGTTTTCTTTTTTTTTTTTTTTTGGTTTTTTATTTAATTTTTTGTCCAACTTTTTTTTTTTTATTATATTTTTTAATTGGCGTTTCGCCTTCCTCCTAATATCTTTTAGTTTTCTTTCTGGCCACATGGTGTGTTGGCCATATCTGCTCGATTTGCGAACAAAAAAAAACAACAACAAAAGAATATACCCCTGAAAAAGGAAAAAAAAGAAAAATTCAACTGCTCGGGCGCGATGAAATGATTTTTTTCGTAGTGATGTAATCTGTGACACAGCAGGGGGGGGGGGGGGTCAGTCAACAGTGAAATTGAGCAAATGAAAAAAAAAAGTGTTTTTTCTTTCTTGTTTTTTTCTATTTTGGTCGTCTGGAGTTGAAATTCAGGGGAAAAAAAAGTGCATGTAAACCCCCCCCCCGAATACAGTACCCCCCCCAAATAGAGTACCCCCCCCCAATATAGTACCCCCCGCCGCCCCTGGAAGCAAACGCGGAATAGTGTACCCCCCAAAAAGTGACCCCTCCCCCCGGGCCTACCACCCCAAACTTGGTTTTTATGCAATGTTAAGAATCTTCTTATAGTGATGGATGGAGCATTAGCCCCCTTCCTACCTCCCAAATACCCCCTGGAGGATCCAACCCCCTCTCTAAAAATAGAACACCCCCAAATAGTGTACCCCCTTGAATTTTTTTTCCAAAGTTATAATTATTGTACCCCGGGGTACTGTATTCGGGGGGGGGGTTTAGTAAGTTTATTGATTTCCACATGGTGTTCTTTTCTTTTCCCCCCTTTTTTTTTGATGTTAGGCTGGTTCAGCAGGGAAGAGAGGGAAAAAAAAAAAAAACGAAGGGGGAAAAGAAAAGAGAGAGAGAGAAAAAGGGGGAAAAAAAATAGAGCAAAAAGTATAGGTGAACAAAAAGGAACTCAGAGATTTATCCCAGAGGATGGTTTTCTGACTACTTGTTTCTTTTTCTTTTTTTTTTCTCATTTTTTTTTTTAAATACATTTTGGATGTCAGTTTTTTTTTTGTTTTTGTATCGAGTAATGCGACCACAGGCTTTAGGGAAAAAAAAAAAAGAATATACATATATATATACGTTTTCGTGTGAATCCAACCGGAAAGGAAAAAATATGTTGGTGGATGAGTAAAAATATTAATTAGAATCGTTTCTTGGGAAGTTTCCTCAGGATTTCGCCCCCTTGTTTTAATTCTCCCTCTTTTTTCCTCTCCCTTTTTCGTTTTGAACAAGAAAAAGAACAGTCGGGGAAAAAGTCATTTTTTCTGCTTTATATGTTTTTATTTTTCCCTTGAAATTCTAAAAAGGGAGGAGGTAATAGAGAAGAAGAAAAAAAAACTCTGGGTGGGAGGGGAGGAAAGAGGGTGGTTCGAGGGGCAGACGAGGAGGAAACAAAAAAAAGGAATTTATTGGATTGGGTGGCAGTTGCACACGCTTTTTGGAGGAAAAAACAAAACAAAACACTACTAGATGGGGATCTGTTTGGACAGGATTATTCCTTGTTTTTTTTCTTTTCTATTTTTTTTAACAAACAAATTCTGGGGGTTTCGATAAAGAAGAAAATGGAGATAAGGGGTGGCTAGTGGGAGAGGGGCTAGGGCAGGAAAGCGGGAAGATGGCAAATGGCAAAAAGAAAATGATGGGAGAGATATGCAAAACCCCCATAATGGAATAGCATTGTGGGGGGTGGGGTGGGGTTTTGGTGGGGGGGGAGGGGTTTTTGGGGGGGGGGGGGGATTTTGTTGGGGGGGGTGGGATTTTGTATCTGAAAGAAAAAAGGGAAATGGGTGCGGTTTGCACCGTTGCGAAATCTGTCGTGTCGAACTCTGGGTTTTTTCGGACATTCTCGAGAGGATGTAATTGCTGTGTGGGTATTTGTTATTTTCTATTTTGGATGCCGGTGTGAAGGGCAACAGGAGGAATAATAGGGTTTCATGTAAAAACTTCCTATCCCAACTTTAGCACTCTGGTTTTCTTTTGTTGGTTTTTTTTTTGTTGTATTGGGTTTTTCTTGGCTTCTGATGAATACTGTATGCACGCGTCATTCTGTTGTTGGTTGATTTTTACTCGGCCAATCATTCCGAAGACTCGAAAAAAAACAAGAAAAAAAAATTGGGAGGAAGGGAGGGTAATGGGGGTTGGGGGGGGATTTGATTATGATGCTCTTTAGATTGGTGTGGTGTCTACGAGATGCCATCCGCTGCATTTTCTTTTGGCTGATTTATTTGTTTAATGATAAATGAGACGAGGGGGGAGAGAAAGGAACCTGGTGAGCTCTCAATAGGACGGGTGGGATGATGGGGGGGGAGTTAAAAGAGTTTGTTTAAAAAACCAAAGTGGATTCATGCCAGCGAGAAGAAAAATAAATCACCCATCATTGGCACTGAGGAGAATCTGTGAGAAAACCATGCCTACCTGTTGAATATCGGTTTGCATCATGGTGTTTTCTTACCCTTACATTACCCCCTCCTATCTAGTACGTAGTTATCGCAAAGGAGTACATATTTTACCAACCAGGCAAATCATACCTTCCAACGTCTGGTTAAAGTATGGACACAATGCTCGGTCAAAAATCATGTAAAAGCGAGCATGATATGTTTGTTTTTTATTTGAGCCTCTATGTTTCTGTCAATCAGATGCATTTGTTTTTTATTTGAGCCTGTATGTTTCTGTCAATCAGATGCATTGACTTTGGGGTAAGAAAAACCACAGAAAAAGGAATATGGTATTTCTCATCCCCCAACCACCAGCACAAACAAAAAAGGCAAAAGGAAATCTGAATGAAATCCATCCGTTACATCTCCACCATCAGTCAGGCGAAAACAAACATCATATCAAGCCCAAATCTTTCCCCCAGTTCCTCCACGTCTTTCTTGAATCCTATTTCCGAGGATCTTTCAAAGACGGCGGCTTCCCACATTGAAAACCAGAAAAAAAAATCCTGCAAAGCTGATATCATTCCACTCTCTGCATTCTTTCTCGGTGCTCCCTCATGGCACTGAGCAGCACTCTTTCTTCTTCCATTTGCACCATTTGGAGGGTGGACCGGGTGGATTTCAAGGATTTGGACTGACTCCTGATCAATTGGGCCACCCCGAACAAAACAAGAAAGCTCAATTACTATCATCCCATGTGCAAGCAATCAAATGTCATGACTGTGAGGAAAAAAACTGACTGTTGCTGAAAAATTACAAGAAGGAAAAGAAAAGGCACAACACAAGTTTTGCTGAGAGCAGCTGCCAGCCAAAATACCACAGGCAGTGAGATGTCCACAAGTAAAAAAAAAATGCATGGAAAAATTGCATGATTTAAATTGTGGAATGACCTCCCCTCCACCACAACAAAGAGAGAAGCATGCTTACTTTGACCATGATCATAAACAGCTTAGATATCTTATTGTTATTTTTGCTTTATATTTTTCTTATATTTTCTACGTCTTATTCTATAGTTTGAAGAATAAAAGAGGAGTGAGATTTTCATATCTCAAAAAAATATATAAAAAAAATTATAAAATAGAAAAACTGCCGGTGGCATTCGAACACGAATAAGTGGTTTACTATGGTAGAGTGGTGGGCCCACATCACTCCTGAGGCTTTCAGACTCAATGTAGAAATTTTTGAGAAAATAAGCAATTAAAACAGAATGAACATCCTCTCGCACTTTTGTCCTAGAGAAAAAAATAAATAAATAAAATGAAATATGTACATATACATATATATATATATATATTCTGCTTACAGTGAAGCCTTCCTGCCAGGAACGTATTCTTTCTCAGTTTGCTCAAAAGCAGCCTTCTCATCCAATCCAGCATATCGCATCAATTGCATTTGCCTCCAAACAAATTTTCGAGGGTACGGCGGGTCGAAACTGCCCAACTCAATGGGCTCCAACCTTTCCTAACCAACCCAATCAAAAGGAAAACTTTCACAAAAATCAACCCTCCCTAAACAACCCAACCAAAAACACCACAAAAATCGCATCGAGAGTGTTGCAACAACCATCTTTTATGTTTTTTTTATGTACGAAATCAAGCAAAACTTTCACAAAAACAAATTATCAGCGAAAAAACAAGCCAGCGGAACGATCCATCGCTCACCATCGGGAATTTTTCATAGAATTTGCTCAGCAATCTATCCTCAGGATAAATCAGCTTTTCTGGATGTTGGGTTCTTTTGGGCAAAGGCTCGGGGGGCACCCTGGGCATGCACAGCATTCTCTCAATGCATCCTTCCATCCTTGCCTTTTCAATCATATCCAATCCATCAAAATTCCTTCTATCAATAGCAGAGGGGCTCCATATCGACATTCCGCTGGAGCCCAACTCAACTGGTATTCATAAACGTCACGTGGGACGTCTACGAAACAAACACGGATGAAAGCAACTCTGCGGTGGTTGGCTGCGAAGCAAAACTTTTTCGAGTAATGAGGGAGTATGTTGGGCTCACTCTTGCAAGATCTTGTACATGAGCCCGGGTTCTTCATATCCCGAATCCACCAAGCGCTTCATGCGGCGGAGCCAATCAACGGGTTTCTTTCTGCCCATGGTCGCTGTGCTGGATCGGATAACTCGAAAAATGGATGTGGGCCAGATGCCAACCTAAAAGGAATGTCAAAAAACGCATTTGCTCAATCATTGAATGCGTTTCGAAACAGTGCTGAATTAAAGAGGTGACTTTCAGAGAAACTGAGGTGGATGAACTGAGGGTGGTTTTTTCTCCCCTCTCTCGCTTTGGCTTTACTTTGAAGCATAGTTAGTCCCTTGCCAATTAGGAAATGCCTTTTGCTGAACCAATTGCTCAAGTACAAATCGAGTTAACCATGTAGCTCCAAACATCCTGGTTCGACAGGCCAACGAAATGCGCAACTTTTTGGAATGAGAAGGCATGGCACCCAGCATTTTCAACATGCAGTTCGAATCCAATTAAAAAAACATACAGTGAAATCAGGAAAAATAACTGCCATCAGCACCTCAAGACACCTTTAGAAAAACCACCACTAGAAAAGAAAAAAGAAAAGAAATCAGGATAAATATCCCCAACACAGATTATGGACGATTGGAGAGTAGCGGGTGGTGTGGAAAATGTGAGGATGATGGTGTGCATGAACAGCTAATTGATTAAGACTTGAAACAGGCCCCAGGTGTTCAGCCATACCCCTACATGTTTGATCGAGGATAGACATGGGTTGTGCATTGGTTTGATTGATTGTGGCAATGAATACGGACTCGTGTAACAAAAGGTGTGCAGCCATAGCGACCAACTCAAGTGTAAACAGATTCCTAAACATTTTTAACATGACATTACACAAGAATACAATACAGGCCATCGCCTGGAATACAAGGGAGGTCTAGAATCCTCAAGATAAAAAATCCAATCAGGATTAAAGGCAGCCCATCATCACACAGCTGGATACTAAAATGCTTGATCTTGTCAATCTTGAATTTCCATGTGGCATATTTCCTGAAATCATTGTTCGTATTGGCGATGGTATATTTCCAGAGGAGTGTCCCATAAATCTGGCCTCAATGAATTTCCTATTGTATTTTGCTTGCTCCAATGCATGCTTGAGTTTACAATCTGCAACAAACCACACATTACACTACAACAATTGATTCTTCCTGCTCAAAGGAAATCTCCCGGTTCAAGGGAAAAAATCCCTCCTTTACTATAAAAATGAAAAGAGTTGAAAAATTTGCGAAATCAGCTTTTTCGCAATGATTTTTCATTCTTGCTGCTATGATTACTTATTTCTGCCGGCAAATTTTTTTCCCCATCTTGAACAAACCTGGATGAAGTCGGGGCGAACCAGCTTGGCACGATCAAGGAGGGTTCCATCTCTATTTTCCAAACGGATATAAATGCCCTCAATGGGCTCATTCTCTGCGTAAGCCGACCTCTCATGCAGCATCAACTGAAATACCTCATCCAGCGATTGAAAGGCACGCTCAGTTACACACCTTACACTGTATATCGACGTCTCCTTGAGCAATTCATCCCTCATCGATCTGGTCCGCAACCCACAAAGAAAATAATCTCAAGCCAATGAGCTGAAAAAAGGGCCCCTAGTGAAGGTTACTTTGCATCGTGCAGCTGGGTTTTGTTTTCCAGCTCCCCACCTTGATAAAAAGCACTTTCTGGTCTTGTCATAAATATCGAAGGCAAGAAACCAATCAGGAAGCTGGTCGTAGGTAACGGTATGTCGGGCGCATAGCCATTCTCCATAAAGAATCCGATCTTGACCTGCCACACCACCAAATTATGCATGTGAATGGTGAATGCAGATTGGAGCACGGTCAGAAAAATTTGACTGTTAGATTTTGAATGTTGTATTTTTAATGTAGTGATGAGACCACACTGCTGGGGATAACAGGCTTCGAAACAGTCAGACATTCTTACAGAACTGCTGTGGTCCTGGTCTGACTAAGTGCTGCTCAACATCGCTGAGCCACAGGTGATGGAACATTACCTAAGACATCGAATAAACTTGCTCTGTGTTTTTTTATCCAGCCGTCAAGCTTCGCATACTGAGCTTCGCTAACGCTCGTGACCCAATGTCCTCGCTTCTGAGCGCGCAGGTTCCAATTTTCATCGAAAGATAGGCCCAGGTTGGAGCCATCCACTTTCTCCTCTGCACACACAACAAACGAAGAATTCCTTGGACGGTCAGCGACATTGGAACACTGCTTAGTTGAAATTTGGAGCCATCCTGCAACACGCTTGCGTTGGTTGGGCTACAGTTGAAACGTTTGGCTGCGCGCCAGCTTTGTATGCATGTGCGTGTGCATGTAGTGCATGCATCCAAATGTGTATCCATGGGTGCTATGCATGTTTTGCCACAAAACGGCCCGAAGTTGCGCGCGTTTCAGATACGGAACACGCGACCAGGTTGCATTAAACAGAGGTTTTGGTCACAGCACTTCCACTTGTCTGCATGAGTATTCTGTAGCATCATCAAAGGCGTCTCATACCACATATCACTCTGGATTGGATCATGTGCTGGGCGATCCCACGGTCGAGCACTAAATCGTCTCTCGTGGCTGCGCCGGTATCGATAAGGTGGTGGGTACGAGGAAATTTTACAGGCACAGACGCCATTGTCGATCAATTCAACAATCAGCGGAACTTTTTTCTTTGCCTCGATCTGCGCTATTGAACGAAGAAAAGGAGTTGAACACGAAGGGAAGCGGCGTTTTTGGACAAGTCGAGATCGAGGAGATTGGAAAAGGCAGTCGGGTACCATCACGACAGCTTCTGAGTGGCACGCCCACACCTCCAATTCATCACTTTTCTCGCAGGAGAGTGAGAAAGTGTGACCTTTTGAAGGCTTATTTGATTATTCCGTGCCTGGATCATCTTCCTATTTTTGGGATGGTCATATTCATATTGCACAATATGAACAACAGGCTGTGAATGACATCCAACCATGAAGCTAGCGTTGCTCGGTGAGATGCAAGCCATTCGAACTATCAAATTCCACGTGGATGTTTTTTCTATGCCAGACCTCATAAGTTGACGCCCCCAGTTAGAACAATTTTCTCTAGAATATATCAAGGTGCAAGGCCTGATCGCTGCATGGAAAATTCGCTGTTTTTGAGTGGAGTGCAACTGGTGGTTGGTGGCCACAGTGTATTTTCATCGCAACATGACAAATATCTGTGTTAATTTTCCTTTTGATCATTTGTTTTTCCTGAATTCATCATGTGAAGGACGACATTTGCGAACAACCCCAGCTTTGGTGCATTTGAGTGGATTGCCCGATCCCTCCTACAGCAATCATGGCTTTACGGCATATCATGACCCAGCCTCTCAAAACCTCTCCCCAAGCACACCACTCCTGCCTTGCTATTCCATTCAAGGTCCACCGCCACCACCACCACCTCAAACAAGGTCTATACACAGCTTTTCTTCGGAAAGCAGCCTTTGTGGGGATGATACGGAGCCCCCCCTGCCACAACACATAGTTGCTGGTTTGTTCGATCTTGGGATCCCTTCAGATGTGATCAAAGACATGCAGGCCAACCCTTACCTGGCATCTTCTCTGACCAAGAGGTTTTCTCAGTTCGAGCAATTCTGTGGATGGGTCAGGAAATGGGGGGTGAGGGATGGTGGAGATGTGGGGGGAATGGTCGTGATGAGGCCATTGCTTTTGAAAGCCAGTTTGCGGGGTATGGAAGATACGGTGAATTGGTATCGAAGAGAATTGAGCATCCCTGACGAAGAGGTGAGCCATATGGTGTTGAAGAATTGGTTTTCCTCAGTTTTCCACTGGAAGCTATCACATGTCAATATGGGGAGCTGGGATGGTGCATGTGGGGTTGCGGGGCTTTCGTCTTAAAAAACGCAATGCTTTGCATAGGTTGGGAGAATCGCTGTGGAAAACCCTGCCCTGTTAACGTTTTCTCCAATGGAGTTGAGGGATATTTTCCGCTGTTTCGAAAATGTGGGCTTTGCCAGGAAACATTTTCGTAGATTTCTGTTGGATCACCCCGCTCTGATCACACCGAACATTGAAGGGAGGCTGGAAAATATCGTCGATTGGTTGACTGGGACGCTTCGCCTGAAAATCCCGAAGATAAAAAAGGTACTGGACAGGGCTCCCAATGTTTTGGAAAAATCTAACGAAGATCTGAATGCTTATCGAGACTACCTCGAACAGCATTTAGAAATGAAGGCCGTGAAAATCAACAGCATGGTTCGCATGAACCCACGATGGCTGGGATTGGATCTGGAGCGAGCAATCGTCCCCAAAACTCGATACTTGCATTACGAATTCGGTCTGTCTCACAAAGAGGTGGGCAGAATAGTGGGCATGCAACCCGGGCTGATGGTCAGGCCCCTGCAGAACATGAAAACCGCCAGAGAGTTTCTGTTGAGCATTGGAATGAGCCCCGATGATCTGAAATTCGTGATCAGCCGAGTCCCCAGCGCGTTCTTCATACATGCGGAGCGAACTTTGATGCCTCTTGTGAAATTCATCCTGGAAGTGATGGACAGGTCCCCTAGAGAAATCGTGGAATTCCCATACAGTTTGACTTACCCGGTGGATATGTACATGGTGAGGGTGGGATTCCTGGGGCTCTACGCTCAGAAGAAGGTGGTTTTAAAACAGATGACCAAGCCCCCGGATCATATTTTTGCAGAGGTGGTCACGACGTCCAAAAGAACAAAATATCAGCAGTTCAAGAGCAATTGGATCATCCCGAAGGAGTGGCTGCAATATGTTTGCGTAGGTGGGAAAGATGATGATTTCGAGGACATGGAGAACCAAGAAGAATAGCATAGGATTTCAGATGTGGCAAAAGGGATCTACTTGCCTCGCTCAGTATGTTTCAGAGAATGATGTTGTTTTCATACGAAAGGGTTTTGTCATAACCGCCTTTTTTAAACCTGGCCAGCGAGCTTGGGTTCTAGTTTGTAGATATGCAATGAGCTGCATGTCTGTCTAGGGAAATGTAGATGATGGTATTGCCAAGAAATACGTCCTTTCACTTGAGCATCAGAGATAAATCATCAACTTACACTCGGTAGTGCAACCCATCCAATCTTCAAATCCCGAATCGCAGGATATCCCCCCTTTTCTTTTTTTCAACCAACTAAATCAGAAAATCCTGAAACTTTTCAAACTCTTTTTTCAAACCAAACCCCATCAATCCCCCATTTCAACAAAGAATCCTGCAATACTGTTGAGAAGTCTCATTCTTTTGATGTAGTTGCTCCCTCTCCTCCTTTTTTGATCCATACCCAACCTCAAACCACAACAAGCAGCAGAACGCTATGATGGATTGGTCGAATCCCTCACGTCCCCTGCCTGCAAGACTCTGGGGCCTTTGGCCACCACACCCCCCACCCCCATCCAAACGGCGATTTCATCAGCCAGGATTGTCGTTTTCGATTTTGTCTCGTCCTTATCATCTTTGAACAGAGATGCCATTCCCGACACCCCTTCGGAAACCCTTCGAAGTTGGTCGGATGGATTGCTTTGACCAGCTTCGTTGGCCATATCTGAAAGACGGCCTGCAAATAAGAAAATGAAAAACAGGCTTTTGACAGGAGTTGACGAAATTGATACCTGGAAAACACTTCAAAATTATTTTTTTATTTTTTCCTTCGATTTTTTTTTTTCGGGGGAAATGATTCAACGGATTGATCTCAGCATCAAAACGCAAGAAACTCAGCTCGACAGCAAAGCATCCCAACGGTTCCTACACTATTGAGGTAAAGGCTTTTGATCGATCTGCCTGGACTCACTGAAAAACTCTCCTCCTCTCGTGAACGCTTGGTTGGCAGCTTGGTTGAATTCTGGGGGAAGATCCACCAAGTTCTTTTGCATGGGCCTCATGTGATCTCCGGGCAGCGTCCTGACGGTCATATCCAGAATGCTGGCAATGCCAGAAACTTGCAACATCGATGCCAGCCCATCGCTTTCATCCAAAGTATCGTCCGTAAACTTCATCAACAAATTCCTCGGCACTCCTGAAAGATGGCGAACAGAATTTAGCCAGTGTGCAGCCATTAGGTTGTTTTCAGTTCTCATTAAAAACAACCAAAAAAATCAAACTTCTATTAAAAAAAACCCAGAAAATTTGTGGAAGCAGAGTGGGGCTGTCTTTTCTTCCCCTCACCATAGTATGAGCGAATTCTTTCCCTGGTGTCTTCCGGAGAGGGAGTGAATTCTTGCCTGCCTTGAGAAACGTCCATGTATATGGGTGCGAACTGTTCCAGGATGGGGGCCACCTGTCTGACGACCGAAGGGCTCATTCCTTTGAGAGCCTCTTGCAGCATTTCAGCGGTGGGTCGAAACGGCGAAGTCGACAGTTGAGACATGATTGGAGCAAGAATCGAAATCGACGGAGTCACTTGTGCCAGAAACGGCACTACCTGATGTGGAGCAAAGCTGCATATTAAAAAACACACACCAATATCCCCCCCCCCCCCAAAAAAAAACCATAATAAAATAATTCCCAAGCAAAAAACCATCGTTGCAATTTTTGACCAATGTCTTCGCATTCTCCTGATTTTTCATTTTTTTTAAATCAGAAAAAGGCTCGGCTTTTGACCTACCTCAGTTGCAGGTTTGTTGTTGAAGGACAACAGGATATTGCCTGCCCTCTGAATAGCATATCGAGAACTGATCAACAGATGAATGAGGGAGCCCAGGGAATGCCCGACTCCATACACGGGGGTGCCTTCGGCATAAGGCCCCAACGCTCTAATCGCACTGTCAAATTTAAACTGAGCCTCATCGGCAGTCCGCAAATGATCGAAAGTAGTGTTGAATGGGGTGGCCACCACCTGAAGGACGGCTGCCGGTGAATTTTTTGCATTAAAAATTAACCTTCCTGGCAAGGAAAATCAAGGAGTAAAGCTTCTTTCACAACTATGCCTCAAAAAAGAGCCCAACGATCTACCGAAACAAAAACGACAGTTCAAAAGGGGTCTAAAAACATGGCTGGATTGTTTTGTTAAAAAAACAAACAGCTGTTTTGTTTTTATTTGTGGCCGTTTAACCCACCAGGATTTCTCTATCAGCCAAGGCCTCAAGGAAGCCCCTGTATGCCAGCTGAGGGGCAGCACCGATGAAAGCACCTCCAAGGAAATGCACCACTGCCTCTGGGGGGTTTCCGGAGGATGGCCTCAGCACCCAGCAGCCTTCGATTTCTTCCCAATCTCCTTGGGGCGGTTCATTGTTGAAAACTGCATCCTGCAACAGAAACCCAGTTCATGACTTTTGGGGAAAAAGGCACTCCGCTAGGACGATTCAAGAGGAACACCGAGTTCAAATAAGAAAGGACCGATCCATCATGAAAGAATAAAAGAAAAAAAATCCAAAAATGAAACATCCCAGTTGAAAGAAACAATTGCATAACATCTATATATATACACTCATGGGTTCCTCACTTGAATAACTTTTTGCAGTCCCAGCAAGGACTCTGGGTTTTGTCGGGAATCGGGTTTGGAGCCTTCCCCCCATGTGCCGCTGTCAGTCGCAGCTCTCAATGGCCGTATGAAGCCAACACGATCTGTCAGAGTTCCCGTTTTAAGAAATCAAGAGAAGAAGTAACACAAAGAAAAGCCAAGTTTGCCTGGAGCTGAAACCGAGCATCCAGGGGTGAGGATTTTTCTAGTATTGGAGGGTTTGCAGAGTTTACGCATGGTAGGGTCCATTATTCCAATTGGAGAAGTATTACAATGATAAAACCCTTTGGTTGAGCGAATGTTCTTGGTCGGTGTAAAATCTTTGGGTTTGGGTTTTCCCCCTCTGGGGATTCGACCCAAATCTCACCATGCAAGCACCTCCACCGGAGCGACCGCGGGGTCGCTTTGGCGAGGGAAACGGAGGGAGCTCCGCTACGTTGAATCTGCCCCTGTCGCATTCTTCCAAAATGCTGAATCCTGCCAAGTCGACGGGGTGATTTCGGTTTTGTGCAGGGGGTGGGACAGGTTGGTGGTTCCGCGATGACAGACTGGGGCCCAGCATTCCATTCCACGGCAATTTTTCCAAAATGGACAGTGGCTGTTCACAAAGACGTCAAAACGGAGGACGTCATTGGTGTTGCTCGCAGTCTGACGGTTGCTTCTTCGCGTAGCTCTGGTGGCGAACCACTGATTTACGCGCGCGAAACAGCTTGCAAAGCTTTGGCTCATGTGGGTGGCCGTTGGTGCGATTCTTGTGGGAGCCGTGGTGCTGGCCGTCGCGGACGCGTACCTCTTTTCAGAAGACAAGGGGAACGGGGTCCAGTCCAAGTTCTTCCCACACCAGCTGAAAGACATCGCCAAGAGCGGACAAGGCCCAGACAAATCCAAGGTTAAGATTCTGGACGCCGCGGAAAAGCTCGCGCGAAAGTGGAAAAAGTGATTGGATAAAGATTTGCGCGTCCGAGGGCGGAGGAAAGACGCACGAGAAAAATGTTGGAATCGAGGTGCCAAACCCGGGGCTGGGGAATTCGTGCCTTGCACGCTGAACGACAATTCGTCCCCAGGAATCTATCCAAACGTCTCGCTAGGGGAAGGGGATTCGCTTCAAAAGGGGCTGGTAAGGGTTTAAGGCCCCTTGTGGTGGCCAGTGCAAAACTGGACAAGTCGCTGTCCATCAAAATTGGCCTGGCAAAGAGTCTGGATAGGCTGGACTTGAGCAATTGCGGCCTGACCAAAATTCCGGAAGAGGTTTTTGAACTGGAAGACTTGAGGGATCTATCCCTGACAGGGAATTCCATCACTCATTTGCCAGAAGGCATAGGCAACTTAAAATCCCTGGAAAGGTTTGTCATAGCCGGAAATCTGCTCCAGGAACTGCCCAAGTCCCTTGGAAATTTGAAAGCCCTGGAGGGGTTTTGGTGCCACGGAAATTTGATTAAGAATTTGCCCGAGTCTTTCGGTGAATTGAGTGCCTTGAAAAAGTGCTCTCTTTCTGGGAATAGAATTGAAAGCTTGCCGAATTCGATTGGAGGGTTGACTAATCTGGAGGTGCTGGAGGTTGCCGGAAATCGGTTGAAAGAAATCCCTGGGGAAATCAAAGGCCTGTCCAAATTGAAAAAATTAGTGTTGCATGGAAATGAAATCGAGGTCTTGCCGGCAGGCTTGGGTGATTGCTCCAGTTTGGAGGAATTGATGGTACAAGGAAATAGATTGAAAAGCATCGATTGTGGGGCCGTTTTGCCATCCAGGCTAAAGACGCTGAACGTTGCAGACAATGTGGTGGAAGAACTGGCCGGTGAGGTCCAGCATTTGGGGGGGTTAGAAAACGCAGTTCTGTATGGGAACAAACTGAAGGGTTTGCCGGAGGGGTTGCTTGGGCTTCCTTGTCTGAAAAATGTGTGGCTGGAGGGCAATCCGTTTTCGAAAGCAGCTGTGGGAAACATGATTGAATCCTCAGTGTGGGGACCTGCCCTGCGCAAGCTGGGGTTGGACGAGTCTCAAGTGGATGGCCTCGGCGGAACTGGATTGAACAACAGCAATGGGAAATCTTCGACCGTTCAATTGAGCGAGCTGCGCAGTTCTGGGCCAGGGTATTTCAAGCTGGTGAAACGAGGGGCGAAAGTCTTGGTGGTGGCGTTCGGTAGCGCTCCTGGGGAAACGAATTGGTCAGGGCTGTTGGGGCGAGTCCAAAAGGGCAAAAACCCAGAGGATGAAGTCGCATTTGACACATTGTATGTGGTGGATCCAGCCAGGGAGTGGTTTGGAGGGGGCGACGAGAGTTTCAACAATTACAGGGCGGCCATCGAATCCACCGCTAAAAGCTACGACACGTGCGTTATGATTGGGGAATCGATGGGGGCTTCGGCAGCCCTGATGCTTGCTCAATATGCGACCTCGGTGCTAGCTTTTTGCCCTCAAGTGAACCTGGAGAAATCCTCCATCCGACCGAGTAGCGGCAAAGAATCCTGGGAAGCTGTCCGGACGAGGGTTCTGGATGGGGTGGCCAAATCAAATGCGGAGGTGACAGTTTTTAGTGGGAATTGGGACCATGATATCGGCCAAGTCCAGCAGCTGGATCAGTCAAAAATCAAGTGGAAAGTTTTCGGGGTGGACTCCCATCGACTGGCAATGTATCTGGATATGAACCAGAAATTGGTCCCGGTGGTTCGAGCTGCGATGGGGTTCCCAACTGGGGAAGTCAGGCTTTCGAATTTGTTCTGAGATTCTTAGGAGGGATTTTGTCCTTCGAGGGGGAAGTTTTGAAGGACATATTTTTGTGTGTGTGTCGGTGCATTTTTGGGAACATTTGTTTGGTTTCTTCTTTGGGGTGTGTGTGGAGGGGGGGAGGGCGATTTCAGTTTTGGGGGTTGTACAAAATACATAACTTGGGTTGGTTTTTTCTGGAATGGATTTTCCTGGCAGAGCTGTTCAAATTTTGAATTCAAAAAAGCCCAGTCCCATGCACAATCTCATCACCAATTCGTTATCTTTCCATTATCTGTATCAAAAAATCAACTCAAATTGCTCCAATCGAATAGAATTCAAATCGGGAATTCTTCCTCAAGTCCCCTCCCTCCATTTTTTTTTTTGTTTAAAGCAGAGGAGAGGAGGGAGGATTTGGATTTTGGGAGGAGTAACACAGCAATCTCATAGCAAATTACTTTGTTGTTGGGGAACGCGGAGCTGGGGTCCGAGTGAAATACGATACAGGTCGATTGGACTAAAAACATCTGAATTTCCTGAAATAAGCTTTCATAAACATCCAGACACACCGGTGCTGTTGAAAAATTGCCAAAAATATGGTGCCACATACATTTGTTTTTTCCCCCTTTTCCTTCAGAAATGAATGCTCTGGGTTTCTGCACCCTTTTTTGATTTCCCATTATGTCCTCTTCACAAAAAAAAAGGAAAAAAAAAAAAGGATCGGTCAACAAAAACACTTCGAAAGAGCCGCACACAAAACAATATCAATGCTAGAATGAACCCCATGTCCCTACCAAAAAAAAAAATGCTCTCATCCTTTTTCTTCTTTTCTTTTTTTCTTTTCCCTTCGCACTAAATGGTGAGTGCCAAAGCACCAATTGGAAAAAAGGGGCTCTTTTTTTTTGGAAAGGGGGGAGAGGGGGGGGAAAGAGGGAGGGGGGTCATCTCCACCAACCCGGGGTCATCTCCACCAACCCCCCTCGAAAAAAAAAAAAAAAACTTTTCAAAAGAGGAAAAAACCTCGAACAAAAATATGGTGCGTTCCTTTTTCTTGTTTTTTGGGGTGAATGGTTTGCATTTTTTTTATCCCCACTAATGCCCAGTTAACATTCCTGTCCCTCCACAGCAACCATCACCACCAAAAAGAAAATAGGATCCGTCAAATTCTCTAGCTAAGCACCCACCCATCCACCTTCCCAACCCCCCAAAAAAGGCAAAAACAACAAAAAAAAAATGCCGAATACGTTCCAAGAGATCCCAAACAACATGCATAATAAGTAAATAATAATAAAAACCCACGGTGTCGCTGCAAGTCACAAAATGCCAACAGCCCCGACTTTCTACAATCCTCCCCTTTTCCATTTTCCCCCCATTTAACTGAAAAAAAAAACAAAAAAAAAGGGTAAGAAAACCCAGTTCCGACGGAAACACCACTGCTCATCTCCCTTCTTGGTTAAAATCCAGAGGACCATGATTCACAGCTCCACCACGCTTTCCCCCAGGCAAGCTGGCGGAAAACGGAGGGATGCCCTGGAATGCATCCCACATCGGACGATCTGTGGAGCGAATCCTTCCGGAAAAAAACCCTCTTTTTCTTTCCTTTCCATTTTCTTTTTTTTCCCCTTTTCCTTCCTTTTGCATGGGAAACTTCTGTGTGATGTGACCTGAACATCATTTCGTTCGTATGTGGATTTCCGGTGGTAGCTTTGCCCTTGCTCGGGAAACACACACTCTCTTAACAAACACGTGAAGTCCTTTTTTTTTCTTTCCCTTTTTTGTTCACCTCAGTGCAGTCGTGGTGGTGGTGGTGGTGGAACCCTGGAAGACACACGCAAAATCCATCACCCCATATTTCCAGTCAATGATGAATATAGTAGAGAAACGAAATGCACCGAAGCATGCAAATTTTCTTAGAGAAGGAGGATAAAAAACCACCTTCCTCGCTTTTAGGAAAAAAGAAAAATCAAACGGATCACACTCTCTCTTCTTTTTTTTTTTAATTTTATTTTCTTTTCCAACGAACTTAAAAACAGGACCACACAAAAAAAACACATAGTACCAATCAAACCACACTAAAAATAGAAAAAAAAATACCCTTGGGTTGGGGGGGGGGGGGGGATATTTTTTTCCTCCCCCCCCCCTCCCCCAACTTCTCTGCAAAACATCAACACCTTTAGAAAATCATCGAACAACTCCATCATTGACTCTTTAGCATCATCGACATCCATTCCATCCAATCCCGATGACCTATCACAGATCGTCTGCAGCAAATCGAAGCTATTGTCCAATGCACCCAACCCTAAATCCCCATGTCCCCCCATCAACCCCACCATTCCAGCTTCCGGAAATATCGGTGTCCCGCTCACTCCCGTCATATCCCTCACTCGCCCCGACAACAATGCATGCTTCTCGGTCACTCCCTCTGGGTTCGATCCCTCCGGCTTCACCTGCACACAATCAGGCCAGCCCCCTTCATTCATTGCCCACCACCATAGCATCTCCGAATCAGATGCCAGAAACACATTCGAAACTGACGACGGAAGGGCAGTAGTGAAGTTCCCACACGGAGGATTAAGCTTCCCTTGGATTTCTGTTTCAAAAACGGGCTCAGTCGAGGTGATCATCAGTGAATTTTTATTTTTCCACTGACCTGTGTGACCTCGCTCCCAGGCTGTCGTGGAACTTGAAATACGTTTGTACCTGTACCGCCTAGACACCCGACCGGCACCATTACTCCATCGCCACTCACACAACCAGCCGCCAACAAACTGGACTGTCCGTTCACCCCCAATGCTCCAGCTTGAGGCATTCTCATTGCAGGGTTTGCCTTCAGAGCATCCTTAGTCATCATTGTAGTCCCCCCAGCACCGCCGACAGTGGAAGGGCAAGGTTGGGAGGATGTCTCTGTGGGGATTTGAGGGGTCACCACTGGCAAAGCACCATGACCAGGGTTTCCTGCATCGACAAAAAGATGCACACATTGGACAATTTTCGAACGGTGGTCAAGGGAACATTTGAGGGGGTTTCGGTGGCAAAATGCAGCCAGTCACAACACCGCTGCCAGCAAATAATCATGTGTCCCAAGACAAAAGAACCAAAATGGCCAACCCCCCCAAAATACCATTTCATACCAACCACGCAAAATGTTCCGGGCACCCACTTTGATGAAGTGCCGCAGCATAGTGTGAATCTGGCTGAGCATTTGGCATTCCAGCAAGGAGAGGCTGGCTTGTGTCCGTTCCGACATGGAGCGATCGAGCATCCACTTGCCCCAACTGACCAAGCTGCGTAGCCTGCGACATAATATGAGAAACTTCAAGGTAAAAAAACTGAGCACTCAGTCGTCTGTGGTCGGTTTTCAGCAGGTTTGCTTGCCGATTAATACAAGATATTCTTCACACCACTCATAGATATCGGGATTCGAACACGGGTCTATTAGATGATCCTAATCAAAAACTATTCAACAAAACCACAAAAAACATGCACATCTTGCTGTGAGGCTGAGGACAGACATAGTGGATGGGCAACATGGGCTTCCACCCTCGATGTCATACATTTTGAAAATAAATAATAATAATGAATGAATGAAAAAGAATAAGAATAAATAAGAAAAATAAGATAATAATAATATTTTTATTTTCTTAAAGTGAATGCAAGTTTGAGTGTATGTGCATACGAGATGAGCAATTTTTATTTTTTTCTGGGATTACCACACCTGTTGCAATTGTTGGACTACTTGCTGCTGTTGCTGTTGCTGATGCTGGAGGAGGGGCAGCATGGATGGAGCCAGTGCTCCCATCCCCAGCCCCAAACCGATCAATGGATTCAAACCTGGTTGAAGCATCGAGGCCAAGTTCATCCCTACCACCAAGGGAGTAAAGTCGATCGATTTAAAAAAACTTTTTGAATTTTGATCCATGGAAAACACACAGAAACAAGATGAAACACGCGTGTGCAGCACCGGGGTTGATCCGTTTCCTGCCTGGAATCGGAAATTTAAAGAGAGCAGCGCATACCCATCGGCATTTGCAACTGAATGTTGCTGGGATCGATGGAAGGCACCATGACTGGCATGGGGGAAGCTAAGTTGACCATCGGCATGTTGGGGGGGGCGAGAGGAGGATGAGTGGCTGGGGCGGCGGCTGAAGGCTGGGGCGGAACCGCTGAAACTGGAACGGTGCTGAGCCTCGCTGCTGAGCTGTCACTGGGGGTGTGTTTTGATCGATGAATTTTTTGCTGAGGCATGCCGTCCATCCTCTTCAAGTACAACCGATATTTCTGGGAAAAAAAAGAGTAGAAAAATACTCACTAAATGGGATGTTTCGGATGATATTTGTAGAGTAGGCAGAATTGGACGAGGTAGAAGGATTCGTTGGTTCTCTAGGAAGAAAGTTTCTGTAATGGGTCGTGAATTTTTGATAAAAAAACTCGGATTTCTGAAGCATGGGCATACCTGCAAGTGACTTGCCACGTTTTCCCTGGTTAGTCCAGAGACGTTCATTATTTCCAGGATTTTCTTGGGAACAGCCTCTGTGTCAAGCAGCAAAAAAAAGGAACCCCCATGTCATTTTAAGACGAGGAAAACCAAAAAACACACATTTAATTGCACAAAACTTTCTCGTTGCAACGCTCCTCCTATGTGCGAAGGGCAATGATATCAGACGAGTAGAAACTTTGTTGAAATTGCGGCGGTTTTTTTTGGGGGGATACTCCATCAGCGAAACAAGACGTATTTGGTGAAAAAATGCCGAAAAAATGAAAGGAACACTCACTGTCGATTCCCAGCTTCCCAACAGCATTCACAAATTGTTCGTGCATCTCCACAGACCAGGTGACTCTCGGCTTCTTCGGCACACCATCTTCCACTTTCTGCCAAAAAAAATACGAAACGATGGAAAATGCAAAAATCAGCAACATTCCCAAATAAACGCCCACACCCACATTCTTCCCCCAGAAAAGCGCACATTGAAATACAGTAGAAGTCGCTTTGTTAACCACATTCGGGCCACGCGTTTTCGGGCTAATTAAGCGATTGGTTAACAATGCGATGTCCGACATTTCCCCTCTCCCAGACGCGCACGCATTCGAATCAAACTCTAAAGAACTCGTTCATAGTGGTCTGGCGGTTGAAACGCCGTCAAAGGAACTCCATGATCCCGTCTTGGGTCGTTCTCGGTGACGGAAAGGTCTTGTCGAGCACGAGTCGCAGGTTATGACGTCCAGAAACAGATACAGAAGCTCGACAGTTACATATTCATATTGCAGTGCGTTCATTTTCTCAGCCGTTTCATATTCTCTATGCATTCAGTTCATTTTGTTCGACTGTTTTCGAATTCCCTTTGCACTGCGCGTTCTTCGTTCGACCATTCGCGTATGAAATTCGCGAGTGGCGTGGTTAATTAGCCGACGGCCGGGCTGATTAAACGATGGTTCCCACCCCCTGAAAATTCCGTTCCTGGCGATTTGGGCTAAGAAAGCGGCGGGGTTAATTATCCGATGGTTATTAAAGCGACTTCTACTGTACCAACCAATCCCTATGAAGCTGCGATGTTCTCCGACCCCACATCATTACATAGAAACTACAGATGTGTGCAACTGACACCAGCAATTCATCTATTCCTCACAGATATGACGATATCAAACCTAAAACTGCCCAGCTCCTTACCCCTTTTCCTTCTCCAGCGTCTTTCCTCTTTTTTGCTCCTCGATCCTTACCATCCCCATCCACATTTCCCTGCTTCTCCCTCCCATCGTCTTTTACCTGCCACCAGGAATAAAAAACAAAAAGAAAATCACCATCATTTGCCGTGAACCCCCCCCCCCCCAAAAAAAATGCCCAACCAAAAAGGAAGTCAGACTTGGGGTCGCATCTTAGGGCATCAACGGGGGGTGATAATCCAAACATGGTCGATTTTCATTTCCCCTTGAAATCTCCTCCTCGTGAGCCAAGTTCCTGAACCCCCCCCCCCCCTCTTTGGATTTCCCCAACCAAGATATTGACACGTTCTTCCAGTACCACTCTCTGGCACCCCTCGATAATATTTCCACCAGTTGGATCGTTCTATTATTTGGCACCCGAGGTCAAGATTTGCCGGAAACGGATGAGTAGAATTACCATGTCTTTTTTCCTGCGAACCACATGCTGCCAAATGTTCCGCAACTCCTCCGCCCTCACAGGTTTTATCAGAAAATCAACAGCACCGTGCGTGATCCCTCTGAAAACCACATCTGTCGTGGCGCTGGTAGACATCACTGGCACCAAAAAAAAAAAAAAAATTTCAGCATATTTGTATACATATATGTATATACTCCGTGGGGCTAAATCTCCTCGTGGTGGACGGCTTTCCTTGGGCAATTTTGCTTAATATAAATCAAACATTCATTCAAAAACTCCGCAACGCTGAGTTGCTGGCTGAGATGACTCTTGTTGAAAGTTTTAAGAAAGATGTATGGATCACCAGGGCCCGCATCTCATTTGCACATCGACACTTTCAGCCTCAGTTTTTTCAACAGACTTGAAAAGAAAGAAAAAAAATAATCCAAATTTTGATTCCCCTAGGAAAAACGCTAAAAAAAGCCCTGAAAACTTTTGGGAAATCGTTTGTTCATTAGGCCTGTTTCTGCTCACTTATGACTGGCAGATTCAGCTCCAGGCCTATCGTTTGCAGAAGCTTGAATCCATCCACGTCTGTACGTTCAACAACATATCCGTATCAAAACCCACCCCCGTCGACAGAAACCACCAACTCGCTTTTTTTCGCTTTACTCATGGGAAAAAGTACACGCGTCCGAGTGCGTCACCCACGCAAAAAATAAAAAGTGTAAAGCGCAAGAGATTTCTCCCAGTGGGTCCAGCGCCCAAGGGGCAAGGATGGCAACCGTGGGGTTGCCTTCCGGTTACCTGGCATGAATACGTCCGATAGCACGAGGTCGAAGTCGCTCTTTCTTTTTCGAAGGGTGTCCAGGGCGACCGTCGAACTCGTGCAGCAAGTTGCTGCGCGCAGTAAGCCCCACATCTCAGCGTGAAAAAAAAGATGTAAAGGTCCTCCTTGTTCGAACAGAACGAAAAACTCCGACAGGGCAGTGTCCATTGGACGAAAGTCAGCCATCTCCACAACCGAAAATGTTTTTTTCGCACCATTTGGAAGTTCAACAGGGGAGAAACGTACCGACAAAGCCACAGGATTTCAGAAGCTGCCCGACGACCTTCAAGGACAAGGAATCATCGTCCACCACCATGACACGTAGTCCGCTGGTAAGATAGTTCCACATCTCACCATCGGTTCCGTGCGGGAACCCCAGCTTGCGTGCTTCTCTGGGTTTTCGCGTCACGATGGGGTTCGAAGCTGGACTCCCTCTTTCCGGTTTTGGCCCCACGCTCGGCGATTCCCGAATTTCGCCACGTGAAGTCTCCCTCACTGTTGTCCACCTCTGGATGAAAAGAATAGATTCCAAACGAAAAGACAGAACACGCGCGAAGACTGCGATGGCTCTCGACCAGAATACGTGCTCGACTCCACTGCTTCTTGAGTCCGTTTCTGGACAGACGTGGGCGCGTGCCGCTGGCTCGCCACGATAAGGATTTCGAGAGAAAAACGCGAAGCTTTTTGACCACGTCACACCTTTTGGAGAGGGGGTTGCCGGCATGCACGTGGGCAACGAAGATTCTGCGGCACGTCTTTTTCTTTTTGTTGGGTGCCATTTTTTCTCAAATCAAATCATGATTACGTACACACGGTGGTAGAGCTTGCCGTACGTGGTAGGACCCTCTCAGTCCAATACCTCACACTTTTTCCAATTTTTTCCTTTTGAGAATCTCACTCTGTTTCCATCCCTGTCGGTCATTATCGCGCCCATTCCTCCACCACCACCACAAAGAAGAATTTTCTCGTTTGAGAGTGCCCTTGATCGCCTCTGTTGGTCTTTCGAGAGCGGTGAACTTGCACAGCGGAAAGCGATTTCCGCGAGTCCACCACCCGGCGCTGAAACGTGTGCGCTTTCTCTCACGAAAGAGGCTCCCCGGCATCGAAAAACCGCGTGGCGAAGGAACGGTTGAAGTACACCTCGTCTCTGTCGATCAACGGAGTCAAATGAGAGTTCTATCGCGATTGAAGTCCGTGGACTTTTACAAAAAGTTGCCGAGGTGAGTCTCCCGTCTCGCCCCTCTTCTCTTCTCTCCGAAGAATGTGTTTGGTCGTTTCGGTGGGGGTGGTTGGAAAGTAGCCCATGGCTTTCATTTGAAAAATGGCTGTTATTTTGCCGACAGTGATTTGAGCGAGGCGACCTTGACGGGAGCATGGATCTCGATCTTGGCAGCGGTGATGATTGCGTCGTTGCTCGGACTGGTGGGTTGGACTGGTTCACCTGAAATGCCAGTTGTTGGTTGGGTCCTGTTCTGAAGCGGTATCGGAGGGGGGGGGGGGGGGGTTAGCTACTTTTCCAATTCCTTCTGAACCGAGCGAAGAGTTGGTGGTTGGTGTATTGTGTGGACGCAGCGTCGCGCTGATTAAAACAAATAAATTTATTCGAGGAAAATAAAAACTGGTTTTCTACCAGTGTGATTCCACCGTTCAACTTTCCCCGGTTCTGGAATCGAAAATTACCCCACTGTTTTCCACTTAGTCGATGGAAGGAAATCTGCTGCTGTGTTGGTTTTGCAGCAGTCTATTTTCTAAAAGTCATTATCATCAGTACTATATTTTTTATTTTTTTTGCAGCGTTGCTCTCAATTTCTTTTTTTTTCCCTCCACAGGAACTATTTGACTTTATGTCAGTGAAAACCCACACAGAAATGGTTGTTGACAGAAGCAGGCAGGGGGAATTATTGAGGATCAATTTCAACATCAGGTGCATTAGCAGTTCAATTAAAGAATTCCAAAGGTTTTGCTAAAACTGAACCAAATCCCTTTTTGCTATGGACACCTGCACCCACTTTGTCGAACAGCTAATGTTTCTGCAATATATACATATATATATATACATAAATTATATTGTATATATATTATGCTCTTTAACAAGAGCAAGAATGTGATGGTCGATATTTCGGCGACCAGAATGTACAGATATTCAATAATAAAAAGAAAAGATATGCAGAAAGAAAACTGTGACTGTTACTATTTTTTACCTCCCTCCCCACCACCCTGGTGAGATGAGGTGTGGAACTTTATATCCTGAAAAAAAATTTGGAAACTCGAAAAACAACTCTGGCCAATACACAGCTTGAAATGTATATTTTTTCAGGGCACAAAAAAAAGAGCTTGCTCTTTCAGGGGGTGAGTGTGAGTTTTATTTTTTTTCCCTTTTTGTTTATTTTGCAGCTTCCCAGCCCTGTCCTGTGAATTTGCTTCTCTGGATGTCAGCGATGCGCTCGGCACAGTGAGTGGTAGAACCTACACCATTCTGTGGATTCTGTGTGGATTTTTTATTTTTTTTTATATTTATATTTTTTTTATGGGGGGGGGAATTCCGTGAAAATATTCTACAATCTATTCTACAAGGGTTTTTTTACATATCTACCTGGAACAGTGGAGCAATGCTGCCCATGAATAGTTCCAGGTCGAATTCTACTGATGGGATGTATTTTGTGTTTTTATTTGTGTATTTGTTTTCATTGATGCATTCTGTGAAAACACTGGGTATTGAAAAATGTGAAGAAGAAGTAGAAAATAAAGTAAATGTTTTGTTTGCATTTTCCTTTGTTTTTGGCTTTTCCCAGAAACGATTGAATTTGACGAAAACAGTGAGGAAAACCCCAATCGACCCGAATATGATAGTCATGGGTCGAAGTGGAGAGGACAAGGAAATTCCAGAGCCCAAGTATGATGATGATGTGGTAAGGAAAAATCAAATTGAGGTTTTCTTGAAGTCAAATTATTCAAAATGAGAGAAAATCTTGAAAAGAGGAAGCGCATTGATGAAATAAAGTTTTTGTATATATACATGTATTTTTCTTTTTTTCACACTTTTTTTTTTTGGGGGGGGGGGGAAATAGCATTTTGAGTTGCAACTTTCAACTTCTGGCCAAAATATATATACATATATATAATAAAAGAATAGAGGATCCATACCTTAATGGTGTTGAATCGAATACAGCTGGGTTCTTTGAATTTGTTGTGTGATTTTTTTAAAAGCGTGATCTGCTGACATATATTTTTTTTTTAATATTTTGATTTTAGTTTTTATGTTTGTTTTCATGGGGACTGATTTAACCTCCACTTATGATTTTGATTTTTGTGTTGATTTTTCAAGTCGAATTTCAACGACGTGGATGTGACTCAACCATTGAAGGCTGCAACCTTTGATATGACAGTCAGACACTACCCAATAGGTAATAAAATAATTCTGTATCTTTCTTCATATCTCTTGATTGTTTTAGGGGAATTCTTAGAGATACTTTTCATTTTATTTTTTTGGGGGGGGATGCAATTCACGGTGCGCCAAAAAAAAAATTGAACATCAATCAAGTTTTAGACCTAGCAAAAAAATTTTGACATTTACTTGGTTGTCCCTCCAGCGTAGTAAAACTTGATAAAAAACTTGGTTAGGAATAAAACTGAGATTTTGACAGCTATGATCACTGGGAAAGGGCTGTGTTGATGTCGCATGTCATGCAACACATTATTTCACCGGTGACGAATACCTCCACAGAGTTCCATCGATTTTATCTCTGTGGGTGGTTTTTTTCATTGAAAAAAATGGGTATATGTTAGGCTGTGGGGTCATCAATTTCCAAAAGTTATGTTTTTGCAGTGATTGTCAATTTCTATGCTCCATGGTGTCCTTGGTGTCAACGGTTGGAACCTGCTTGGGAAGCTGCCACCAAAGAAATCCATGACAAATATCCAGAAAGCGACAGGAGGATACGCTTGGCCAAGGCACGGTTCCTCACTGGGCTATTTTTGTTGTGCAAGCGGACTCTTTCCTGTTTTTTATGTATTTTTTGTCTTTTTTTGTCTTTTTTTTTTTCGGTGTCCCAAACACGAAACCATGCATCAATCTGTTGCTGGTTTTGAGTTGTTTTGATCATATGTTTTCTACGATTTGTTTTTAATTTTTTTTTACCCCCCTTTCGTTGCTGTGGGAGAGAAATGCTAATTTCTGTTTCCAATAGTTTCTACAGCGAAGAATTGAGCAATAAGAAAGCAACAACTTCTTTTCACCAAAAATGCGTCTTATCAGTGTTTCTTACAATGTCCCTTTCCACAGAAACAAAAGAAAAACATGACAAAAACATTCCTACACATTTTGATTTTCCAATTTTTCTCATGTTATGAGAAATATATATATACATTTATATATTTATATATTTATTTTTATTTTTTTGTGGGATGCCTCAGGTTGACTGTACCATTGAGCAAGCTTTGTGTCGAGTGCACGCTGTGGCGGGTTTCCCGTCGATCAGGATTTATCGGAGCGGACATGATGATATTTACGTCCAGGGCATGCACGAACACGAAGCATACGTGGGGGATAGAACCAAGGGAGCGCTGGTGTCTTTCGCAGAAAGCCTCGTTCCATCGGCTGGAAATCCACATGCACACCATCCCCAGACCGAAAAGCGGGCCAAGAGCAGCGGATGTAACATGGCCGGTGAGCGTGCATGGAAACACGATTACAAAGAGCCAAATTTCGAACAGGAAGCATGTGTGGATCGTGAAATGGGATTTTTATGTTTGTGTGTCAAAATGTATTTTGTATTTATATTAGCCCAGCAAAACAACACTTGCATATATTCATGTTGCTTTCTTTTGTCGAGGGGGTGGGAGGGGGATTTCCCCCTCCCCCCCCTAATTATCACTCTTTCATTTTCATGAGCTGTTCTCAGTCGCGATTGCAAAATGAAAAAGAAAAAAAGAGTGATCATATGAGCTGTCACTCTTTTTTTCCCTCTCTCTTTTTTTTTAATCCTGATTGAGGAAAGCGAGTAAAGAAAGTGTGTTTTGTGTGACGTACGATCCAGGGTTTGTTCTTGTGAAAAAGGTTCCAGGGACTTTGCACTTTTTGGCAAAATCTAATGGGCACTCTTTCGATCATGCATGGATGAACATGACTCATGCAGTTCACCACTTCTACTTCGGAACGAGGCCCTCCCCTTATCGATACAAATTCTTGAAAAAAATGCATCCCTTGGGACTGTCGAAAGATTGGGCTGACAAATTGACCGGCGATCAATTTATCTCGCACAATCCTCAATCCACCCACGAGCATTTTACCCAGGTGTGTGGAGGTTAAAACTTGGCAGGAAAATATCCCCAATATAGTTCTATTATATATAAAAATAATATAATATATTTTCCACCTTGATTATGCAGAAAATTATATACTTATTGATAACCTGATCCTAAACTTTGGTGATTTTGGGGGATTGGAGAATTCAGTTCTTTATGTACATATCTACACGTGGAACAGAATGCAACAGGGGGGGGAGGGTATAATTTTTTAAATCCTGACTCTTGAGTGTTAGGTAGTTTGCAATTCTTCCTGTGCACCTGTGTTGCTTTTTTTTCTCCAGTCGCTTGTTTTGTAATCAGCATGGAATTTTATATCATAAGCTTTTTTTCCGACATGCCTGGGTTAAATTCAAATTCAACCTTCAATCTTGTTGTGGCGTTTTTTCCCCCACAGGTGGTTTTGACTTCTGTGGAGGCCGGTGCTGGTCATGCCTTGAACTATGATGCGTACGAGTACACCGTTCACAGTCACACGTACAGCAGCGACAGCATCCCCGCTGCAAAATTCACTTATCAGCTTTCCCCTATTCAATTGGTGGTCAGGGAGACCCCTCGAGAGCTGTACAAGTTTGTCACATCCCTATGTGCGATCGTTGGAGGTGTTTTCACCGTGGCAGGAATTTTCGATTCGATCGTATATCAAGGGGTGAAATTTGCCAAAAAGATAGAATTGGGAAAACAAAATTAAAATCCCGAGGGGGGGGGCATCAGAAGAAAGTTGGGGGTTAGAGTTTGGGGGGTGGGGGGGGGGGTTCTAAAGATATTGCTTCCCAATGTTATTGGTTTGCGCTGGTCAATGGTGGTTTTTTCTCTCTTTCTTTCTTTTTCAAATCTTGTTTCGGAGAACTTTGGCTTTTATTGGGTTCGTTTTTTTTCGGATTTCTGCTCTGACGAGAAACAAAAACTTCTCATGGCAAACGAAATGTTTTTTTTTTTTCCTTTTTCTTTTCGCACATATTTGAAAAAACAAAAAAAGTGGAAAGAAAGAGAGCGTCGCGTAAGAAGACTGGGAAAGAAAATGAAGCTGAAGAAATGGAGCTGATGGAGTATGGCAGTGGTTGACACAGGGGTGGAGGGGGGAAAAGGAGATGAGAATACCCAGACGTGCAAGGTTATATATAAACATCTAGCTTTCGGTTGATAGGAGATTGAAAATGGTGGGTGGGTGGGTGAGTTTTGCTGTCAGGTTGATTTTTGTTCTATTTCTTGCCTTCCCTTTCCCTGTCAGACTGCAGCTTGGATGTTTAGTTGCGGGGGGGGAGCTATTCAAAGTTTCTTTTCTTCTATTCTTCAAGTTTCTTTCCTCCCTCCCAAAGCAAAAAGTGTGGGTTACACAAAGATTGAAAACAATAGAACTGAAGGGGGGTTCCTCGAAGCGACTGCAGGGTCTCTTGTTTGGAAAGGAGCATTTCGTGGAGTTGTGATGCTGAAATTGAAAAAAAAAAGAAAAACAAAAACAGGAAAGGAATGTATAAATAATATGCATGAATGAGATTTGGCCGCTGAGGGAACTGTGACCGCACCGACTCCTTTCTCTTGCTTTTTTTTTTTCCTTGGGTGTCTGTGCCTCTCTTCTTTTTCCATTGCTTCCTTTGGTACTGTTCAAAAACAGTTGTGACTGGTACAATAACTGTGTTCTACTCATTGTGGTGGGGGGTGGGGGTGGAATTTATGTTGTAATCAATGGTGCGAAAAGCAAAACAGATATGAGTTGGAGATTTCCATCGAATGAAAAACACAGATACTTTTTTGATTTTCTTACATTTCCTGTCAAATTCAATTTGGAAATGCTGCGAAATATTTTGGCAAAACCCGATGTTTTGCATTGGGTTTCCTGGTTAGAGGAGTTTGGAATGGTAATCCTGAATTACAAAACACACACTTCGCAGTATCTCTAACATTTGGAAACCCTTGAACTGAATCGAAACACAGGAATCCGTCCCAACTACTGTAAACTACTTAAACTGCCAGAACATACCATTCATCATTCAAGCCACAAACAATGGACAGGAAGCCTGGAAATTAAAACACTTTAAGGAAGTATGAAATGAACCCATATCACCTGAAGCACAACGAAACAAACACCATAAATATGACAGAGAAAGGCCAACAGCAAAAAGAAAAAGGGCAACCAAAGAAAGAGGGACTTCTTTCTGTTGGTGATAATACATGTATATGTATACAGGGGGATGCATGTCATGGTTGGAAGCATAAAGGCAAATTCCTTGTTCAAATCAAGAAGGTATCCTAAACATGTTCAGGACTCAAAGATGCTTATTTTGCCGCAGCGATGCCACCAACTGAGAGACATCTTTACACTTGAATTCTGGACAAATCTTGAGTCCCCAAAGATCTTTTTGTCGCCTTTCTCCATGATCACAATTATTGAACAAAAAGAATAAATTTACAAAAGATGATCTCGAACCCCATACACAACATATATATTCCCCTCCACATTCAACCTGCATAACGAATCAACACAACTGTCACATCCACCAACATCCTACTGTATTTGCATTGTCACTTCAATATAGAATCCTCATAAACATCTAAAAATCCGTGGTACTGCAACATTAGTGTAGAGGGTCACGTTGTTTATGAGAGGGAGTCAAGTCGTGTGGGAGGAGTGGTCGGAGTCACAAGCTCTATCGAGCGTCAATGTCTTACACAGGTCAAAACACGGTCCTCGATACAATCCCAATAGCGCCCTTTATCCTAACTCCATGTCGGACACCGAGAAAGTCAACCTAGTGGCTCTAATTAACCCGATAATCAGTAACCCGACTACAATTAGTTTCATAGCATTCATCGAATTCAAGGATGGGCTTGCTGCAGTTCGAAAATTTCTGGTGGAGGTTACAACCTTCCTAATTAGGGGAGGTTGGAGTTTAGTTTTTTTTTTCCTGTGGAGGTCGGAGGTTAGTTAACTTTTTTGAGTGGAGGGCGACAGCTCCACTCATGTCCTCTGTGGCGACGCATCTAATGATGGTCAGCCTTAACTGATTGAATGGGTTAGTGTTGATGTTTTGGCGAATACGCCTTTGAACACGTCCCTGACAGCTGCATCTACGCAACCAGTCGACGTCGGTGGAGTCGTATCGACTCGTCGGTGGTCGGTGGAGTTACTGGTTCGTTTGCAGGAAGTTTAACGCCTTTTGAAACTGTCTTACAAAGTTCGTGTTATGATGGCCTTTCTATGGAGTCGAGGGTTACTGGCAGGCGACCTTTCGTTCGCTCCTACCACCACTACCTCCAGTGCCAGTTTTCAGTCACTCTGTTTTTGTTCCTGTCGACTACATTGTCGACGTTTTCCCTGTGTTTCCGCCTCTGACTACGGCGGCTGCGTTTCTGTCCCCAGCTATTAGTCACCACTCAAATTTGATACCACCTGCAGCTTCTCCATTCTAATTATATTCTACTCCATTCTTTTGCCTATTAATCCCTGGATAGACAACAGTTAGGTGCCAGATTCGGACTGAGTTGAAATAGCCCATCCATTCCATGTAAACTGTCTTCTGTCTGGAAACATTCCGATCGATCCTCGTTGCTCACTCCCCTGTAATAAAACTCGAGCGCAGACCTAACTCAACGCGAACAAACGTTCGCTGTCTCTTGTTTACAAGTTTCCCTGTCGAACTTTATACCTTCCCACGACTAATCGAAACTGTCCACAAGATTCCCTCACTATCGCACTACCCCACGTTACACAGCACCACTTCCTTTCGTCCACTACTGCCTCATTTCAGTCATCTACCACTTTGGCGCTCACACGCTTCTTTTGTGCTAAACTCCTTTTTCGTCCCTTTTCTCATATCGAATCAATCGATCATGGTGCACTAAGCCTTTCAGCAGGGCACCTTTAGGTGTTGCCAATAAAAAAATCCCAGACCCATAATCACTGACTATTTTAAATGGGCCTTTCCAGCGACCTGCAAATTTGCTATTCTTTTGACCTCGTTCGTTTTTAAGTAAAACAGCCATACCCAATCGAAACTCCTTTCTCTGCGACCCGCGTTTTGTAGCATCATAATACGACCGCATTTTCGACTGCGCCTTAGTCATTTGTTGATTCGCCAGTATACGATTGTCTTCCAATCGCGAAAGCCTGAGAACTGTCGAAGTACTTTCTTGCTGTTCCAAAATCTCCTGGGTGACTGCATCATCCATCCAGTCCCGCGGCTTGAACCCATACATGACTTCGAAAGGAGTCATCTGCGTAGTAGCATTGCGCTGTGTGCGTATCCCGTAAAGCACACGTTCCAAATGATTCTCCCACTCATGCCCTTGTCCCAAGCAGCTTTTCTTCAGCGCATTCATAATCGTCTGGTTCATTCGCTCGACACACCCATTTGTTTTAGGCGAATAAGCTGAAATTTCCAGCCGCCCTATTCCATGGTCACCTAAATAGGCTTGGACCTGTTCACTCACAAATGCTGGCGCATTGTCTGTAATAATGCGCCTGGGCGTTCCAAAACGAAATCGAAGAGTGTCCAAAAATGCACAGATCGTCTTACTGTCCGCCAGCTCCACTCCTTTAGCTTCTGGCCATCGCGTGGCATAGTCGATCGCCACGAGAATATACCGACAGCCACCACTTTGGGGTAACGGGCCAATAAAATCTAAGCCCACCAGTCCCCAAGGCTCCATCTCTTTGATTGGTCGCAATTCCGCAGTGGGAGCGATTTTGAGACAACGCTGGCACTCTTCACAGGAGTCGACATACTGCTTGATGTCGCGATGCATTCCATCCCAAACATAGCGAGCAGCGAGTCGTTCCTCAGTTAAAGCACGATTACTATGTCCCAGATCATCATGTGCTTTCTTTAACAGAGCAGGGGCGTATTGCTTAGGAATCATCAAACGCCAGGTGCCGACTTTGGACAATTGTTATAAACCTCTCTCTCCTAGGAAAATAACCTCCCAGCGCCCTTCCTTGAAGTCCCTTTAACCCATCAAACCCCCACTCCTTGATGGGACCCTTGAGATGACAGGGATCACCTCAGGGCGAGACACCTGGGCTTGCTATGAGTCATCCTTTCAGCACACGTGCTATAATGATCTCATGGACCTTAAGCATATGACTAGAGCCATGTTAGTGCCCACGACTAACCCTTGAGCTCTAGTAGTGCATAGACATACTCGGCGTACACTTATAACAGTGCCCCCTCCCTGATGTGAAGCCGCCCTCGGCTTTACTAGGGAATCAAATGCTGATTGGCATCAAGCAAAAGATAGCTGTCTTTTGACATTTGCACTTTCAGAGAAAGAAGATCATCATCATCCAGTGGCCTACTGTGATATGATGTCTCAAACCTTCGCTTTTGATCTTCTACGGATCGTGCGAGGTACTACAGTCGACTGTTCTTGCGATTGGTGAAATGCATCAACCAATTCCTTTGCATGCAAGACATTTTCTTCGGGTTCCCAAGAGTTATGTTCATGGCCATAACCAAGCCACTTCACAAGGTATTCTGTATGGCATTTCTTCCCTCTGCGTCGCTCTCTGCGATCAAGAATGCGCTCAACCTCCCACTCCAGATCTCCCTCGATCTCAACAGGTGGTGGTGGTTGTACAGTTCCTTTAGCCCAATATGGCTTTAACAGTGAAGCATGGAACACCGGATGTATGGGCAAAGTTGCAGGAAGCTTCAGCTTGAATGCAACCTCATTTATTTCACGCTCAATTGGGAAAGGTCCTACCCATTTTGGCGTTAATTTACGTGAACCTGGGTGCTTCAGTCGAAGATTTCTTGCATCTAATAATACAAGGTCTCCTACTTTTACTTGCACTGGCGCACGATGGCGATCAGCTTGCGCTTTAAAGCGTTGCTGTGCGGCTTGAAGGCGTTTCTTTGCCTCAACAATCCCTTCCCGAATTTCATTCGTCATTTTCTGAACTTCTGGTACAGCCACTTGCTTCGACCCTTTTCTAGGGATCTGAGCAGTCAATGCTGTCCATGGATCTCTTCCATAATTCAGAAAGAAGGGTGTTTCACCAGTTGCTTCGGATTTAGAGTTATTTATTGCAAACTCTACAACCGGTAACAAATCCGCCCAATTCTTTTGGGATGGCCCGACAAAGTGGCGGAGTGTATCCTCCATGACTTTGTTCATAGCTTCGGTTTGCCCATCTGTTTGTGGGTGATAAGCCGAAGACAAGGCCTGTGAGATTTCCCATGTATAGCACAACTCCCTGAAGAAGTGCGATACAAATCTCGGGTCTCTATCTGTGACCAACTTCTTTGGCATACCATGTGCTTTGAATACATGGTTCACAAAGAGTTTTGCTGCATCTACGGCTGAGCACTCTGTACTTGTTGCCGCCAAATGAACCATTTTGGTCAACATATCCACAAATACGAGGATTGCATCATGACCTTCTCCTCTGGATGGTGGGAGATTAGTGACAAAATCCATCGAAACATTTTCCCATTGTGCCTTCGGGATAGGCAAGGGTTTCAGAGGGCCTTGTGGCTTTGTTCGCCTCCCTTTATGCCTTTGACATGAGTCACATCCTCGCACATAGGATTTGATTTGGTCCTCCATTTGAGGCCACCAGAAATGTTTCTTGATTTGCCGACTTGTCTTAGCCACTCCAAAGTGACCCGAATAGACAGTGCTATGGCAATCTTGGATTATTTCTTGTCTCAATGATCCATCATTTGGTACTGATATCACATTTCCATTCCACCAAATTCCATCTTGGTTCTGTAACATCTGGGCAGCTTCCAGAGTTTGATACCAAGGATCTTTGGTGTACCCTTCAACCAGCCTTGACTCCAACTGGGTATGATAACCCCGAGGCAGAGATGGGACCTCAGGATCCCGCGGTCTAGAAACCAAGCCACTCGATCTCACGGTCTCGCATAATACTCCAATTGAAGAAGGAGAAGACGGTATACGTGACAAGGGATCAGCCACATTTACTCGCCCTGGTCTATACTCCCATTCAAATTGGAAATCATGGAGCAATTCTAGCCAGCGGACCTGCCGTCGATTCAAGGTCGATCGGGAATGAAAGAATGTGTTTGGACTATGGTCGGTAATCACTCGGAATTTTCTGCCTTGCAAGTAGCATCTCCATAATTGAAGTGCATACACAGTAGCATACATTTCCTGATCACTCGTCGACCAATTGAGTTGTGGACCTTGCAGCTTTTTGCTTTCATAAGCTATTGGGTGTCCTTCTTGCAGGAGAACTGCTCCAATTGCCTTTGTAGAAGCATCAGTGATTACTTCGAAAGGTTTAGAGAAGTCCGGCAAAACCAAACACGGTGCTTCCGTGAGTGCCGTTTTCACCCCTTCAAAAGCTGTCTCACACTCGTGAGTCCATTCCCATGTCTTCTTCTTTTTGAGAAGATCAGTCATTGGAGAAGCCAAGGCTGAATACCCTTGTACAAACTTGCGAAAGTAATTGGCGAGTCCGAGGAACGACCTTAAGTCATCCACCCCACTAGGACGAGGCCAATTCTTTACTTTAGCCGTTTTATTTGGGTCAACTGAGATACCATTGCGGCCCACCACGAACCCTAAATAGCGCAACTCAGTTTTGTTGAAGTCACATTTGGACTTCTTCAAGAACAATTTATGTTCTCGCAACCTTTGTAATACTTCTCGAAGATGTATCAAATGTTCCTTTGGTGTCTTTGAAAAGACTAAAATATCATCCAAGTAGATCAAGACATATTTGCCAATCATACCATGGAAGACTGAGTTCATCAGTGTCTGGAACACTGCCGGTGCGTTTGATAATCCCATCGGGAGCACCCGGTACTCAAATAAACCAAAGGGTGTTTTGAAGGCTGTTTTGGGGATGTCATCTTCCTTGACTCTGACCTGCCAGTATCCAGCTCTCAGGTCAAGAGAAGTAAAACATCTCGAGCCTTGTAACTCATCCAGGAGATCGTCGATCCGTGGGATCGGGAACTGATTCCGGATAGTTACTTTATTAAGACCCCTGTAGTCTATGCACATCCTAAAGCCTCCATCCTTTTTCGGTACGAAAAGAACTGGAGCACCCCAAGCAGAGATAGGACTTGGGCCAAATTTTTGGTCCGACTCCGGTCCGGTCCGGTTACGGTCGGGTTACGGTCACCGTACTACGGCCGTAACTCCGTACCGTAACCGGAGTAATATGTTGTTTTTACGGTACGGAACAGGTACGGTATAACTACGGTAGGCCCTAAATCACCGTGAAGTAGCGTGGTTCAGTGCTAAAGCGTTAGGCTGCAGTCAGTAGGGTCGCGGGTTCGAATCCCCCTGGGTTCCTTTGGAATCGCGGGACCCTGCGGGGGTCACTTTCTACAGTTTACGGTTGTTACGGCCGTTACGGTCGTTACGGTCCGGTACGGAGCGGTACGGAGTGGTACGGTGCTACGGTTACGGCCGTAAAAGTACGATTTTCTGACGAAAATTGTACTCCGGTTACGGTCCGGTTACGGTGGTTACGGTCCGGTTACGGTGACCGTAACCGTAAAGTCCTATCTCTGACCCCAAGGGCTAGAACTAGGTCTTATGAGCTTTTTGGCTAAGAGTTCGGACAATTAATCCTGAATCTCTTGCCGCTCTGCGGGTGAATACCGAAAAAGTTGCCGGTTTACAGGACGTGTACCTTCTTCTAAAGGAATGTCCACTTCTACGGCTCTTTCCGGGGGATATTCCGCCAAACCAGTTACAAACAAATCATCAAATTCCTCCAAGAGAGATTCCATCTCCTTCTCAGGGACTTGATCTGATTCACCGGTTTCCTCCGCTACACTTACATGTGCGGGTACGTCCTGTACTTCACGAATTACCACCAGAAATGGTTGAAGAGAGGAATCCTTCAGTTTTCTCTTCACCTGTGGAATAGTGAGTAAGGAACCAACATTTTTGTGGGGAATGCTTTGTTCTCCACCAGTGGCCTTGGGCAAAAGACCCTGGCGTATCAAGATCCGTTGATTTGCGGAATTCGTCACGGCACACTTCTTCTCAAAGAAGTCCAAGACTGCCTTGCGATTTCGCAACCACGTATCACCCAAAATGATATCAAATTTCTCCATCAGATCAATCACCAAACAATTCAACTTCTCGCGGAAGCCTTGAATTTTCAGAGAGATCTTTGTTTCACCTAAGATATCAATATAACTCCCATTGGCCAATTCGGCTTGCGAACTTGTGGTTACCTTGAAGGAAATCCCATTTTGTTCACAAAATCTCTTGGAAAGGAATGCTAATCCCTTAGCTCCTGAGTCCAAAAGACAATGGGCAGGAATGCCACTAAGAGTTCCCTCAAAGTGCATTGACATCCTGTCTTGGGTAAGTAAATCTTGAGTATCCTTTGGTACCAAGGGGACAGGTGGGTCATAGTATACATTCACTGGCCAAGGAAGACCTGGAAGTCTTTTCCGGCGCTTTCCTTTCATAGCGGTGAACAAAACCATGCCCTTCTTGTATTGTGCAATTAGTCTCATAGAGGCCAAGGCCGGATGCGGCTCTTTATTCCACTGTGGAACCAGAATGCAACAAGAAGTATTGTGTGGAGACTTATTCTTTTCTCTCACATAGTGATCAATGTATTTGTGAAGCTCCTTGAATGGAGGATTCAGCCATACATGCTCACCCGAAAGAGTAGTCTCAAAAAACCCCTCACCAATACAAAACTTTGCACACAAGGCATTGGTTTGGTCTGAGTTAGCACACCCGTCCAAGCTAAACGCTTGTCCCGTGAGTGACTCGAGACGCTGAAACTCTGCCTTGAGTATTGTTTTGTCTGATTGGATATTAGATCTTTCATTCACATCCTCTGGAGGGACAGAAGTTTGTGCTTCTTCCTGTTTCTCCTTTCTCTTTTGACCACGAGTCACGATAGGCGCTAAATGTGCACTATCCACTTCCATTGGGTCACAATTAGGATGAGAATTCAAATCTTGCCTCAGAAATTTCCAGTCATGGGGCTTGGACCTCTGAGAAACATGTGTAACAACCTCTTTGGGTTTTCCACATTTATGTCCTCGTGTCCAAGTCTCTCCACAAAACCAGCACAATCCCAACTGTTTGCGAGCTTTCAACTCTGCTTTGGTCAGTTGGCTGACTGATTTTCTCTTGGAAACTTGAGGTTCAGAGGAATGCTCAGTAGCATTTTTCCTCTCATCAAAAGAATCACTTTGCCCCGTGTTCTTTTGGGTGGATTTCTGCATTTTCTTGCAGTATCCCTCTACTTCAAGCCCGCGGCGAAGAAGTGAGTATGAGAGTTATTTTTAGACCAACACCTGTGTTGGGGGAAACCTCTGTGGATATTCCCTTTGTCCTTTAGACAAATCTGTAACCACCTCTTTGTGTGGATAACTCTTCTTTTCGTGGTGTTTCCTTGTAAACTGCTTTAATTTAATTTTTCTTTGGACACAACAAGCACCTCTAGGGTCTGCTTGAAAAATCTCCAAAAATCTCAAAATATCGTCCAATTCTGACGAAAAATATTAAGGACCTCTTGGGTCTCCTTAAAATAGACGAAGGACCTCTTGGGTCTCCTTCGCAACTCGAAAAACCACTCTGCAGAAAGTCTGAAGCAATACCCTAACTTTAACAGAGCATAACTTTCCGCACACAGCTCGGAATAAACCCCAACTGGACTCAAACGAAGCGGATTTTTCTTAGCTTACTTTTCGACACCTTACTTGTCCAATTCGGACCTTAGACGCCGAAGTTATCGTCGTTTCCGTGACGGACTCTTCACCTGCTCCGAAACCAAACTGTTATAAACCTCTCTCTCCTAGGAAAATAACCTCCCAGCGCCCTTCCTTGAAGTCCCTTTAACCCATCAAACCCCCACTCCTTGATGGGACCCTTGAGATGACAGGGATCACCTCAGGGCGAGACACCTGGGCTTGCTATGAGTCATCCTTTCAGCACACGTGCTATAATGATCTCATGGACCTTAAGCATATGACTAGAGCCATGTTAGTGCCCACGACTAACCCTTGAGCTCTAGTAGTGCATAGACATACTCGGCGTACACTTATAACAACAATTTGAGCAAACGACCCTCCTGAATACGAAATTGCGGGCGAACCTCTTCCACTCGAGTATCCAACAGCCATCCGTCCACCTCATTAGTGGTCAGCAAACGCCACACAGGACCGGTATACGCATCAGTCAACAGCGAAGCCAGCCATGGCGTAGGAATAGGAGAAGGCGAAGTCAAATCCACTGCAGCCGCATCATGAGAAGCGGCAGAACGCTTTCCTGCGAAATACTCATAACGCGACAACACATCTGCCAGGACATTGTGCGCACCAGCAATGTGCTCCACAGAAAAAGGACAGATACACAAAGATTGTATATCATCCAAGCGCCGTAATACAAACGGCGAATGATTCTCAGGATTAAAAATCCCAAGAACAGCTTTATTATCGGTGAAAACCGAAAAAGGACGGTCGACTAAAAAAGGCTGAAAAGCAGCCACTGCTTTGCAAAAACCATCTAATTCTGCATGATTGCTAGAGGACCACGAACGGGAGTTTATCGAACTCCAAAACTGAATGATTCGTTCGCCCTGCAGTAAAACAGCCCCATGCCCAACACTGGAAGAGTCTAGAAAAATTTTCATCGGCTCCTTAGAGGCGTGGTCAAAAAAATCTAAGCCCCAAAGTTTATTAGTCAACGAAGAAACCAACGACTGCCACAAAGAACGAAAATCATCAGTTTGAAAAGCCATTGGATCAGCCGATCGAAAACACTTCAGTGGCGCAACTGTGCGATGCAAAAACGGATGAAAACTCGCTAACCCATTCATCAACCCAAAGAAACCGCGCAAATCAAATTTGTTTTGAGGAATAGGAAGATCCTCGATTTTATTAAGCGTTTGAGGATCCATTTTGAAACCAGTGGAACTCACATGCACGCCAAGAAAAAAGATAGAAGAACTAAAAAACTCACACTTTTCGAGTTGGAGACTCCAGCCATCCTTATGGAGTTCATCCAGTAAAATGTCCAGCGCGACGCGATGCGTCGCCAGATCGTCAGTGGCTAACGCCAGGTCGTCAACATATGCATGCAGTTCGACTCCTGGCGGTAGCTTGGTTCGCACTTTTGCCAAAGTAAAGTGCATAGCACGCATATAGTAATGCATGCTATTATGATAGCCCTCTTTTAGCCTTGTCATCACATAATTTTGACCTCCAAACTCAAAACCAAAGTATGTGGCTATTCCATCAGAAATAGGAATGCACATAAAGGCAGAGGCTATATCTAGCTGTGAAAAGACTTTCTTTTTTTGCATTCTTTTCAAAATAGCCCCTCTATCCAGTGGAGGCGAATAAACTTGCTTAATGCTAGCATTAAGCATCCTGAAATCAAAACAAACCCGCAGTTTTTGACTGCGGGGTTTAGGAACGACGACTAAAGGAGTCATCACCTTAGGTGTAAAAGATACCTTCTTTACCAGCCCCAAGCTAACCCATTCTGCCACTTCACGTTTCACTACTTCAAAAAAACGCCCAGTCAAATCTCTTTGGCGAAAGTTAGAAAAAGAATCCGAGGAAATAAAAGGCATGTCCTCAACTGTCTCCTTATTAAATTTCCCGATGGGCTGTGAAAAGAGCTCAGCATATTTTTTTTGAATGTGTGACAATAACAAACTCTTCACATCCATTTCTGAGTCTTTATTTCCATCATTTATTGCTCCATTAAACGCACCGAATGCGTTTACTGTCCTGATGAGCTAATTGAATTTGAAATCGAAAATCACCCACCGACAATCCAACCACAGCAGTGCGACTGCCAACGTGAACTGCCCTGCTCGAAGCATTGAAAACCGTTACCTTAAGAGGTTTTCCCGCTTCCCATAGCGACGATGATGTGAGGAGGCCGATAGGCATGCGTCCAGAGTCGAAAACAGGGATACTGCGGTCTGCGCGAAACGGCAGTATGAAAGTGCGAGAGGCTTTAGATGCGATCACGAAAGAACGACCCACTGGAATAAAAACATTCTCGCCTCGCTGCACTGGTTCCACCACTCCTCTTTCTGTAGCCTGGATCGTAACTGTCGTGGGTGCAACCTCCTTCGCCTCAACGCCTTTGGTACATGTGTTTTCGCCTCGAACAGCCAAACACTGCACTGCCGTTTGTCGACTCATCTCGATTAAACCTTTCGCTGGATTAATCCTGCACTCAAATCGCTTCAATAAGTCGTTGCCCACTAGCAGATCATGCGAAACCTCATCACAAACCATGAACTCATGCAACATGGTTTTCTTTCCCAGGGTCACGTGCATCTCCGCAACTCCTTTCGCCTGCAACGTGGTTTGGTTAAAACAGCGTATAGCTGAGCGCGCCATGTCAACTTTCAACTCAGACCCAGCTCGCTTCAAGGTGCGGGAGGAGATAATCGATATAGATGCACCAGTGTCGACGAGTCCATTCATCGTAACGCGATCATTCAAAACCACTGGGCAGTATAACAGCGAGCTTGCGAAATTGATGCCTGCCTTGTCCATTTCGTCAGCGATGGCGACATTCACTATTTCACCTTCCTCTGCCATAGGATCTTCTTCAGCGAAAATATCGTCCTCAAAATACTCGTCAACTTTGTCATCCTTCGTGGCGTCGTCAGTATCCACATGAAATATCCCAGGCTGTTTGTCACCACGACCTCCTTTTGAACGCTGACGAGTGAATGGGCGTGCCTTTTCCCCTCCTTCTTCAGTACCTTGGCTTTTCACGAGATAGGTCAAAAACGAACGAAAGCGTTTATCTCGTTTCGCGAAATCAGCAACATAGTGTTTGAGCGTGGAAATAGGCACGCGTCTCAGCGTATCCACATGCGACGAAGTTCCTTCCAAAGCCGAAACACTTCCCTTACTCAACTCCAGAGCGTCGATCTCCATAGCATCCTCGACTCCTTTATCACTCAAATTTCCAGCGAGTAACCAATCCGTTCTTCTGCGAACAACCTGGATGACTTGGTCGAGACTCGTCTGCAGGATATCATATCCTGCTAATGTATTTCGAACATCCGTGGGCAGTTTGTTTAGTAACAACTGCAGCTTTCTCGATGGAGCCACATGGGGATATTCGTCACAGACAGTCTTGAACCTGCTCGTGAACGCCAACAAGGACTCCCCTTTTTCTTTTTTTAGCGACAAGATCCTTTGTTCTGGACTGAGAATACTCTCCGTTGGAAGGAGATTGTTTAGATTCGCCTTGATAGAATCCCAGCACGCAGTCTCTATGCGTTCCTCGTCAGTCAGTCGAATCCTTCGCTCTGGATTGTCTGGGTCCTGAATAAACCACTCTGTAGCCTTCAGCGCATTAGTGATCATTTTGTAGATTGCGCGTCCTTCATGTGTGGTCGGCGCAACGTGCTTAAGAATGACACGTGCTCTCTCCGTGGTCTCTTCCTCTGTGACCTCGGCATAAGGGACGAGCCAGTCTGCCGTCTCCCTTGTCCATTTCGTCACTCTCTGTATCTTTTCAACGTCAGCCATGTCGTGCCTGCGGTCCTTCCTAGGACGCGATATGTCCGGAAAAAAAAGGTGTTCGTCAGTTTCAAACCAAGGCGTGTTACGCCACTTAGCTTGCTTGCCGAGGTCTGTCACACTCGACGTGTCTGAAGTAGCACGTCCTTGTGCCAAGTCGTGAGAGTGCGTATCTGCGTCCTCGCTGGTTCGCTGTCCTTTTGCGGTTGCAAACGAACTATCGCTGAAGGATAGTTCGAGGTCGAGCTTTTCGAGTTCAACGCCTAAGCGAGCCAGCGTGCGAACTTTAAACAACTGAATAGACCGATTACAGCTCCGAAACCATGTAATAAAACTCGAGCGCAGACCTAACTCAACGCGAACAAACGTTCGCTGTCTCTTGTTTACAAGTTTCCCTGTCGAACTTTATACCTTCCCACGACTAATCGAAACTGTCCACAAGATTCCCTCACTATCGCACTACCCCACGTTACACAGCACCACTTCCTTTCGTCCACTACTGCCTCATTTCAGTCATCTACCACTTTGGCGCTCACACCCCACATGAAATGTTGTTCGAGAGAAAATAAACAATGTCTTACAATCCAATGTTCCGTTCCTTTATAGCACCCAGTCAATCGACTCTAACCGTTCAACCACATTAACGACCTCAATCAAAATCAATCATAACAACTTCTCCCCCCCATGACTACCTTGAGCACCTGCGAAATCTTTCGAAAATCAAGACCTGATGATACCAATCCAAAATAACGATCGACTGCACTTCACGACTGCCCATACAATCATGCAACTCGGATTCGAACCCTGGACGTCTCTGACTCCATCATCAATCCATCACTCTCGATTCCCTCACTTCCGCTGTCTGTTTGATTTACGGCGCTTTTGCGTAGTCTGACGGCCGAGATACGCTGTCAGAATTTCATTGCAGTTCGTCAAATGTTCCAGTGGCTCCCACGTGGCTTCGTGGAGAGGGTAGTCTTTCCAGGCTATGAGGAAGCGTTTTTGCTTTCCTTGCTTTCCGTTGTCTCTGATAATCGCCTCGACTTCGAATTCCTCAGCTCCTGTTTCGTCGTTTAACACCGGTGGCGGCGGGATCACTTCTCGATCGAAATCTGCATGTCGATGAAATTTTTTCAACTTCGATACATGAAAAACGTCATGTATTCGCCACGACCCCGGAAGCTCCACGCGATACGCGACGTCGGAGATTTTCGCCTTGACACGCAGAGGCCCCACGTACTTTCTTCGAATCTTCGCCGGGATGTTCGAGTATACTGTGTTAGGTAAATGCGAGATCCGAAGGCATACTTCGTCGCCCTCCGAAAAAATCAGCTCCCTGCGGTGTTTGTCTGCTTGATCTTTGGTTCGTGCTTGACTGAGCTTGTAGTGGTGTTGTGCGCGCTCCATAATTTCCTGCATCCGAGTGAGATCCTCTTCGACGCTGTGTAAAGACGTCGTCGGCTTGACGTCCGGCAGTGAGATGGGATGCTGGCCATGGAGGAGGTAGAATGGACTGTATCCAGTGCTCGCATTCCTCAGATTGTTGAAGGCGAACTCCAGAACATCGATATGATCCGCCCAGTTCTCCGGATGCTCCTCGACATATGGACGCATCAGATTTTCGACGGTTTTGATTGTGATCTCGCTTTGGCCGTCACTTTGCGGATGGTAGGCGCTGGTGAGCTTGATGTCCGAACCAACCAGTTTGAATAGCTCTCGCCAAAATTGGCTGACGAATCTTGGATCCCTATCCGAAATCAGGATGGACGGAAGCCCAAAATGTCGAAACACATTTCGGAAAAATAAATCTGCATGCTGCCGAGCATCCATTGTTTTGGTACATGGGCAGAGTTTGGCGTATTTCGTCATTCGATCGACGAAGACTTGAATGGCTGTGAATCCATTCGACTCCGGGAGGTCTGTCATCAAATCGGTCGTCACTTGATCCCATTTTCGAGAGGGTATTGGTAATGGCATCAATAATCCAGCTTGTTTTTCGTTTGATCCTTTCATCATTTGGCATTTTGGACATGATTTGATGTATGCTTTGATCACTTGATTGCATCCTTTCCAGGTATACTTCCTTTTGATGAGTTCTGTAGTCCTTGCAATCCCTGGATGTCCAGCCATTTTTGCATCATGATGAGTTTGCAAAATATGTTGTCTTTTGCTGACTGGGACCACCAATCTTTCCTGTCCATCAACATCCTTGTTGATCAGCAATCCTTGAGCATCCAGGTGATGGTGAGTGACTTTCTGTCCTTTTTCCAACTGGATCATGATTTTGTTTGTTCCCACATCAGCTTTCAATGCATCTTTCCATTCCTGTACTTCTGTATCACTCCATTGAACCTCAGTAATTGCCATCACTTGTTTTTCATGAACATCCTCTTCCTCTGCTGAACTTCTTGATAAGGCATCAGCAACTACATTTGATTTTCCAGGTAGATATGTCAATACTGGGTTGATTGACTGGAAAAATCCCATTCGCATCCATCTGGCTTGTGTTCTTGATAATGTCTTTTGCTTCATGAAATGAATGGCTGGCTTGTGATCTGTGTATACTGTGACAGGTGGCTCTGATCCTTCGAGATAGTGCCTCCAGTACCTCAATGCATAGGAGATTCCATACATTTCCTTGTCATAGGCTCCATAGTTCTGCTCTGAAGAGGTGAGTTTCTTACTCAGAAATGCAATGGGCTTTAATCCAGATCCACTTTCCTGCATTAGTACAGCTCCCACAGCCACATTTGATGCATCAGACACCATCACATAAGGTTTGGATGTGTCAGGTAGAATCAACACTGGTGCCTTGGTTAGTGCTGCTTTCAATGTGTCAAATGATTGTTGTTGTGCTTCTCCCCAGATCCATGGAACTTCCTTCTTGACCAGATCATTCATTGGGCTGGCCAGATGTGCAAAGTTCTGGATGAACCTCCTGTAGTAGCTGATCATCCCCAGGAAGGATCTGACTTGCTTGACTGAGGTAGGTGCTGGATATTCTTCAATTGCTTTGACCTTGTAATTCAGTGGAGAAATCCCCTGGGTAGACACCTTAAATCCAACAAACTCCAGCTCCTGGACTCCAAATTCACACTTGCTTGGTTTTGAATATAATCTGTCCCTTCTGAGCCTTTCCAGCACTTGTTTCACATGCTTGATGTGGTCCTGCATGTTTTTGGAGTAGATGATGATGTCATCCAGGTAGCAAATTGCACACTTATCACTCAGCCCTGACAAGGATGCATTCATAGTTCTCATAAAAAATGCAGGAGCATTTGTCAACCCCATTGGGATGACTGTCCATGCATAGGCCCCATATCTTGTATTGAATGTTGTCAGATGCTTGTGCTCAGGTTTGATTGGGACCTGCCAATATCCATGCCTCAAGTCTATTTTGCTGAAGACTTTTGCTCCAGCCAGTCTGTCCATGAGTTCATCAGGTAGGGGCAGTGGGTACTTGTCTTTGATTGTGACTGAGTTTAGCCATCTGTAATCTACACAGAATCTCAATCCCCCATCCTTCTTTGGAGCAAATAGCACTGGTGCCCCCCATGGTGATATTGCTGGCTCAATGAACTTGTGTTCCAACAGGTACCCAATCTGTCTCTGGATCTCCTCCAATTCTGCTGGACTCAACCTGTAGATGGGTTTGTTGATGGGCTTAGCATCCTTTTCCAGGTTGATTTCAAACTCCACATCATGCCTGACTGGAGGAATCCCTGATGGTAAGTCTTCTGGAAATACATCACTGTAATCCAGGATTACTTCCTGCAATTCTGCTGGCATCTCTGCTGTGATCAACTTTTTCAATGGATTTGTTTGATCAGGCTCCTTATTTCCATACATCTGCTTCCCTGATCCTTGCTTTTCTTGTTCATTTACCAACACCATCACTGCATCAGCTCCCTTTCTGATGGCCTTATTCATTGTGGTGAGTGAACACAACTGCATGTTGGCTGATTGGAGTAGATGTCTGTCCCCATGTCTGATTGCATTGTGCTTTAGCTTCAGGGGTAGATTATACCATTTTCCTTTCCTCTGTATCTTCACTGATGCAGATGCAAAATCAATGGTGGGATTTTCCTTAGCCAGGAATGGTGTGCCCAACAGGATGTCATATCCCAATTGAGGTAGGATGTGCAGATCCTCTTGAAATTGGATTTTCCCACATCTGAATTTCACTCCTTCCACTATTCCAGCTGTATCCCTTTTTGTTCCATCTGCCATTTGCAACTGCTGTGTTTTGGATGTGATTGAGAACTTCAATCTGGTTGCACATTCCTGGGATATGTAGTTTCCTGTACTGCCTGAATCCAGACATGCATAGGCCCCTGTGCCTTGCACTCTGATCTCCAACAGATATCCCCTTGATGTGTCTGTGTCTGTAATCGGACACAATGAAATTGGTGCTTCAGCTTCCCTTGATGTAGGGATTGTAGTGCTGCCAGCACTCTCTGTTCTTTGCAGAGATGTGGGTGTTGATTCATTAGCATTCCCAACATCCTGACTTGTAGTTTCTTCTTTTTCCTTTTGATTCATTGATTGATCCTCCAGACTTTCTGGACTGTGATCATCAGATTCCTCTGAATCTTTCTCTGTAGGCAATTCATTCATGTCTGACGACTGTGTCCCATGACCAGTCTCCGGTGCACTCTTTGTTGTTGACGTTGCTCCTTTTAAGCTGACGTCTTTCACTTGTTCATTTGCATGTGTGACGTCTTTCCATCTCACACGCTTGATGTTCTGATTTGGAACATCCTGATTCGATACTGGCACAGTGTGATCGGTCTGCAGCCCTGCACCTACGCCATCTGTATCGTTTGTTCGATCCCTTGATCGTTTCCACTTCACACCATACTTCGAATCGGTTACAGCCGCCTTAGCCGCCGGCAATTTGAAACACTCCCGAAATAAATGTCCTTTCTTTCCACAGAGAATGCATATTGCATCTTGTTTGTTGAAACCACGTCCACGTCCCCTTCCGCCGCCAAATCCTCGTCCTCTGCCATAACCACCACGGCCGCCACCCCGGCCATGATCTCTTCTTCCATTCGAGGAGTTCTGAACGGAATTGACGACATCAGGTGCATCTGACGTCTCCGTAGTAACTGAATTCAACTGGGACGATGTTTGATTCCGTCCTCGTCCACGATGACCTCCTGATCCACTGTTGTTTTGACGATTAGCCATAAAGAATATCCCATCCAGACGTTCCGCCATGATACATGCTGTCTGAAAATTCCCATTGGCCTGCGCCATTACCATCTTTCGAATGTCCTCTTTAAGGCCGAACACGAACGCCGAATACATTTCCGACGGTGCCATGTCCGGAATCCTGAAGATCGCTTGATGAAACCGTCGCAAATATTCCGTCACCGATGTCACTTGTCTGAGATTTCGCAATTCAATCCTGGCTTTCTCCCCTGGCGCGAGGGCTTCAAACTGTGCTTGTAATTCAGTCGCAAAAGCTCGCCAGTGAGTCCAAGGAACTCGCATCCCCTGCTGGATTCGAAGCTCCACGACATTCATCCACTTTGCGGCGGAGCCCCCCAGATGTGCAGGTAAAATCAAAACCCAATCCTCTTCTGGAATTCGCTGGGCTCTAAGCCACCTGGTGATCGCGACAATCCACTCGCTAGCCATCTCTTTGGAGTCCCCCGTAAATGCCTTTGGGGCATCGATTTTGAGTGAACGGAACGCGCTGTTAAGACGTCGCGCTTGACGATTATTGCCATCCTCTGCATCCCCTGCTCCGTCAGGATCGTCGGGGCCACCTGGTCCACCAGGCGGGCCACCACTGCCGCGATTACCCGAACTACCGCGTCCGTTGTCATCGTTAGGTCCATCATCATCTGGATCGCCGCCATTTCCACCTGGATGCCTCCGCGATCCCGGATTTCGTTGTCCAACACTGGCATATGATCCGAGAGCTGCAAATGGATTAAATGGCCTTGACACGCCGGCCGCTTGTGGTATTCCGACCCCAGCACCCAACACTGCCTGTGGTGCTGGTTGCGATACAGTCAATGGGATCGTCATGGGAATCGGCATTTGAATTGGAGATGATGATGCTGCCAATCCGGATGTGGTCATGGCAGTATGTGATGTCCGACTTCCTTCTCGAATAGATGGTGGATGTATACTGCTTGGTGATCCGCTGGATGTGGGTGGAATGAGAGGTGGTGGCATTGGGATTGATGGACTGGCCACAGTTGTTGTTCGAACTGTTTGTACAGGAAATGCTGTAATTGTTGTCGGGGGAGGAACGTATGATGCCTTGATCTGTTGTTTGATAAGCGCCATTATTCGATCCTCCGTCCACAACTCCTCGGAATGATTGTCGTGGTCCTTTGGGTCTGGCGTGGCCTTATTGTCCCGTGCATCCTCCCAGACTGTATCAATTTTGGTCTGCATCCGATCTTGATTTCGCAGCACCTCCTTACGTAGCCGCTCATGAGATTTCTCTTGGGATTCGAGGATCGACGACTTTAGAATTATCTGTCGATCAATCATTCGTTGCTCCAACGTTGCAATTGATGATTGCAGTTCGTCCCGTGCAGCCTGTCGATCTCGCCCCATCTGATGTACCAACTGCTTGTTTGCTGTTCGAAATTCAAACTGTAAGCTGTCCTTGTTAGCCTGAGCTGTCTCTTGAATGTCTTGGACATTTCCACTCAATATATGCATCCTCTCTTGTACTCCCTGAACATCTCCACTCAGTGTATGCATTCTCTCTTGCACTCCTTGGACATCCCCGCTCAACACAGTCATCCTTTCGCACACATCATTATGACGGTCATCGGAACTGGACACATGTTCCGTCATGAGAGTCACCAGCTTCTCAATTTCGCCTCGTATCCCATGCATCTCGTCTCCGACCCTTTCCTCCAGAGCGTGAACTTTTTCGCGAGCCACCCCTTCAGCATAATCCCGATCATCGAGCCGATTCTGGTTAACAATCTCGAGTCGGTTGTCGAAGTCCTCCGCGACCCTGCCGAAATGACGACCAACATCCTCACGAAGTCCAGCCACGTTAGCGAAAGCTTGGTGAACTCCAGCCTCTACCTCTCCTTGTCGATTCTGCACGGCTTGGACATGATGTTCCACGTGGACTCGTCGCTGTTCAACATGTTCCACCAGTGCCGCCACTTGCACGCGGTCATCCACATGCACCACGTTCTGTATGTGTTGCACGTTCTGCACGTTATTGACGACAAATTGTTGTGCAGGAGGAACTTCATCTTCCTCGATACTCGAATACTCCGTATCCGGCGACGACGCTCGGTCGTATGGGACGATAGCTTGTCTTTGTTCGGGGTCCATAGCGTTTGTGTGACGACTTTTTTGCGTGGGTCGTCTCAAGTCACTCTCTTTCTTGTGCGACTGTGATGAGCTGAGAGCGTGGGTAGTTTCTGCTGTGCTGGCTGGTCAGCTGTTTCCGTTTCGTTGTGCGTGAAGGCTCCGAAACCAATTGAAATGTTGTTCGAGAGAAAATAAACAATGTCTTACAATCCAATGTTCCGTTCCTTTATAGCACCCAGTCAATCGACTCTAACCGTTCAACCACATTAACGACCTCAATCAAAATCAATCATAACACCACACCTCTCTCTGCTGATGGGCAGCTGAAATGATGACCCAGGTTTTTCGAGGTGTTTTTCTTGCTTGAATATGTAACACCACAAACGAAATGGTGAATGGGTTAATGGATGTGGCACTGAGCGAACAAAAGAGATCAAAGACGAATATTGTGAATGTAAATTTTTTCAGTTAAATGTTGAACATTCATAGCATTGCAAAAGGTGTGGTGGTCGCACGGCAGTCATACAGGCAGAAGACATTTGATGGCCTCGATGGCTCCGTTATGATTTTGTCAAGGAAAGTTTCCTTCGACGACACTTGTCTGGTACAAACGTCAGTTGAAAGTGCGGGGCCTCGCTCAGTCGGCACTTGAGGACATCAAAAAAGAAAAAGGTTCGGCGAGGGGGGGTTCACACCTAATGGCTGCAAGGCAGCAAAAAGACGGTCGCGCCATCATTGTGCATTGGGCGTTTCGTCACAGAAAACCCCGCACGCTCCCCCGTCCCGCCGAACCTCGGGGCCTCGAGGCGCTACCCGACGCCCTCATTCGCGAAGTCGCGCAGAGTTTGAAGGACGCTCGCGATTTGGTGAACTTCCAGATGGCGTCTCAGTGTTGCAGGTTCGACCAGACAACAGCCTGTTTGGCGGTGAGCTGCAAGGCCCCCCCATATCCTCACTCCCAACTTGAACGGAAAAAAAATAAATATATTCTGACATCGAACTGCATAACACAATAATCCCATTCATGTATTTATTTATTTATTCTTTTTTTTTTCTTACCCTTTTGTTTATTTTCGCTTTACCTTTTTGTTAATTTTTTTCTTACTAGGTCATTTCAATCAAATAGGAATTGACAGGAATTTATAAAGAAGGTGAAATTCTCCTAGTGGTGTATCACTCGAAGGACAAGGAGTAATGTTGTTTTTATTTCTGGAATGAAATTAAGGCAAGTGGCGTCAGATGATATTCTTTGGAAGCGCCTGTGTCGAGATAAATTCGGAGTTCCATCCACTGCGAAATGCCCCAGCTGGAGGGATCTGTACAAGTGAGCGATCTGAATTTCCTGCAACTTTTTTTATTTCCTTTCATATGTGCTCTATTTTATTTCTTATTTCTCAATTTTTTTTATTTTCCCTTTATTTCTCCTTTATTTTATTTTATTTTTTTGGGGGGGGGGTGGAAATCCGGGGTTCTCACTCTTTTTTTTTTGCTTATTTTTTTGGGGGAAATTCTGGGCTATCACTCTTTTTTGTGGTCTCTCACTTTTTGTTTTGATAGGTTCAATCATCGGCTACTGCACGATATTGTGATGTCTAAGAACTTGGGAAAACCCCTCAGCCTGGGCAACGGAAACGATTTTCTGTTCATACAGGTGACCTTCTCTAACCGACCAAACAGGCATCATACTCATAGATCGTTTTTTTTCCCATTTCATTTCCCATTTTTTTTCACATCGAAGAATAGGAAAAAATCAGAAAAGAAAAAACAAGGCAAACCTCAACGTGACTTTTCAATGGATGGTTTTTCAGTTACATATAGATATTGCCAAGGAGAGAGTGATTAGCTTCCCACTCAGATTTCTGACTGGCAGGGATCCCAGAAATTATGCTCAATGTGCCATCGTTTATCGTTTGGTGTTTTATAGTTTCCAATGTCAAAAGCTTTTCCCTTTAATTTTTGACTGAATGTGAGAATGACTGTTTTTGTTTTTCTGTTTCAGATTCCTTGACTTTGAAAAGACTTTTTCGGCTAACCTTTGCCGTGGTTTTGAGCAATTGGGTTGGATTGTACAACAATGTATTTTTTTTTGTCTTTTCGTGGTGATGTATTTCTACTTTGACAGGGAACGGTAGTTGGGAAAGGACTATGCAGGCATTTTCCAGGAACTATTTTGTAATTGATTGATTGTTGTTGTTGCTCCAAACGAAAAACGAAAATGGAATATTTTTGGAAGGAAAAAAACAAGACTTCTCAGACTATATCTGTAGTCCCCTTGCCAGAAATAAAAATTTGAAAAATAGATAATGCATACTAAGAGAAGCTGGACATGTTACAACAAACGTAAACAAGAAATTCAGGACTTCCCTTAAAAGGTGCTGTAAGAAAAGAAACTGACAACGCCCAACCCCTTCTTTTTCATATCAGGTTGAAAGATATATTGATGTTGGCATTGGTTGTCCCCATCAACAGCACTCTTCTTTTGTTTCAAGAATAAGAAAAAACACAAGGCACTCAACAGTTTGGTTCTTCGCAAGAAGAAAGCATAATTGGAATTCTTGTTGGGGATGATCATTGGAGGATTGAGAATTCATGGAAGAAAACATTTTGGGACCTGGGGTTTGTTGTGTTTTTTGGTGAGCCCCTATTGCCCTTTAAAAGCGCATAAAAATTGAAAAATTGGTGTTTGAAAATTTTGTGGGAGACAACATTGTTAAAAGACTTTTGTTGGGGATCAGGGAAATGAAATTTGTGGGTGGGAATAGAAAAATGGGGCATCTGGGTTTCGCTGTTTTGGCACAATTGCAATATTTGGCACCAGCTCAAATTTCGGATCTTCTTTCCTCTGACAATAATTCGTTTCTCGTCTACACCATCAACAATTTTCTCTTTCCAGCCCCACCAACAGACAGGCCTTCGAAGTACCCAGCATCTGGACGGTTAACTGCAAGTTGCCGACCGTCCCAACCAATTTTCTACCCCTGTCCTACCCGATTGACCACACAAGAACCCATGCGATTGGAGGTGGACCACGAGTCTTCTTATCAGCCTCAGAGAGCCCTTTTGTTGACGGTTACGAGTCCTCGCTCGCCTGTATCGCAACCTTGCCCTGAACTCTGCATCACTCCGCAACCATCGAAGCAAAAATGATTCTAGGAGTCTCGCGGCGAGACTCCTAGAATCCACGCGTGGCTAGCCATACTGCTGCCATCAGTAGTTTTCATGGCGGCGTCTCTCCCAGACACATGCCCAAGCAGGTAGGAACAAAAGGCACGCACATTGCATGTTGATGACTGTATGACCTGCAAGCTTATTGACTTGACGTACCCTTCTTCCTTGTAGCCAATCGTGCACGGAAGGTGCAGCAGTGGAGACATGTGCTCCTGGATAGGGAGGATGGCAATGCGGAGAAGACACATGGCTAGCGGATGTGGAATTCAACGCTATCCGATAGCGTTGAATTCCAGCGAGGCTCGCTGGTATGCCGCCGTCACTGGAGTGTGGTTCGCATCTTGATTCTGTTCGGAATGTTGCTGGGGGGTCCTTCCATCAGTACGGAGGATAACTTGGATCTGTGTCGTTCAGATGGGGTATGCACGCAGGACGAAAGCAGCAACTTCCTGTGCGGAAAGCACGAAGTCCACAGAATCCTCCGCGACGCTGCTCTTACGGTATACTCCTCTCTCCCTTGTGGAGATGGTATCGATAGTCGCCGCCTTCAGGATTGTCGCATGTGGAGGGTCGCAATGACTGTTGTGCTTTTGGATAGGGTCGATGCGTAAGGGCGTGCAAGAAACACAGCACAGTCGAAGCCTGCGACTTCGGCCCTAATAGGATTCTTGGTCGCAGTGGCGGTGCTTGGGGCGCTGGCGGCAACTGTTCTCTTCTTTCGCCGGAAAGGGTGAGATAAACCGCTTGTGGCAGCTCTTATTTACTAGTTTTGGAACAATGAAAGGGACCAAGCATTCTTTCAACTGTTGCTCCAGGGAAGCAAAAGATTCAGGGCAAGACAGAGAAATCCCTGTGCTTAGCCAGCTGGAGCCGGATCTGGAGAGTGGGCTTCCCCCCATGGAAGCAGATGAAGGGCGCTACAGACACGGGGGCATCCCCGACCACATCACCTTCATCCCCCCCCCAAGGATCCTTGAGTTTGTCCGGACAAACTCCACAGCCAGCGGAAGCGGAGATGAGGCGGTCATCAGTATCGGTGCGCTTTCCACTCGACCTTCCATTCAGTGATCTCTGGAAGAACAAGTTCACCCAGAGTTTTGAAGTCCCTGCACATCTCAGCCGAGATATTTCGGGCTCTCAGCATCCTGGGTGTGAATTTGATGTCGACTGTTTTCGAACTGACAATAAATTGTGACTGGACTGACATTTTTTTGGATTGTGATTCACAGAGGACATCCCTGAGCCGTATGCCGCCCCTCGCCCCTACAACTTCTGAAGCCAAGACAGCGGACGACACGCTGAGCCCCCGATATTTCATGATGAACGGGGAAGCTGATTTGTTTCGAGTGGTTTTGAAAAGAGACCAATGAACAGAAAGATGTAAAAGGTCATTATTGACCCCCAAATGGTTGTGTTTTGAGTATTTCCATTGGCTTCAGTGGGAGCTTAAGGTGTGTTGCCTGAAAGAAAAGTGAAACTGAAAAGGGTTGCTGAGCTTTCCCCCAGGCTTTCTCCACAAGATTCTCAAAGAAATGCACAGGCCTCAACCTCCAGCCCTGAGCAGACATTTCAAACATAAAGTGCTGATTCATGAACACCATCACAGATCTCTCTGAGTTGTTTCCTTTTCTTGTGGGTGTGGGTGTGGGTGTGGGGGAGGGTTGCTCATCTCCTGTCAGTGGAGCGAATGGGAACTGGCTTGCACATATGGCCAGTTTTGGGTTATCTGGGTTTTTATGGAAATTGCTGTAAAACAGTTAGGAGTCTATTCACGAGAATTAATGGTCTCCGTCACAATTTCTGCCATTCCGATTTTGCAAACGAGACGGTCACTATTACAATACCTATTGCTCTGTTCAACAATGCCCCAGCTAACCCACAAGTGTACCTTTCAAAACCACCAAGAATGTATGTGTGTGTGGAGTCCATTCTTTCTTCTGGCAGGGGGACGAACAAGTGGTTTTCACCCAATTTCGTGAATTTCAAAATGATGTCAGTCAAGACAAAAGCCCTTTCCTTTCACGATTTACTGATGAGGCCCTGTTCCCGTGCAAAAGCAAATATTCCGCCAGCTTCGATCACAGGTTTCGCCTGGTCAGTTGGGGGCACACAAACAAAAAGAGATTTCAAAATCCTGTACATTGTTCGACAGATATCCACTTTCGGCTGTATAGTTTCGCTGCCTTCTGCCAGTCAGCAAAAAAATCATAATGGTTTTGGACAAGGAAAAAAAGAGCTTGAAAAAGCAAAAAGAACGAACAGAAGTCCTTTGAACAGAAAACTCACCTCCCCCAAATCTTGCATTTTGTAAACCTTCCCCGTCTCGACATTCGTCAATGTGTCATTTGAAAGATCCAATTCAACTTCCGTCCCTTTTCGATTTAATGTGCAATAAAAAGACAAAAAAAAGTAAGGCATAAAAACGATTCGAAGGAATCATGACAGTTGAAAGAAAGGGGACGTTTGAATGGCGAATAGCAAAAAAAAATAACATAATAATATAATATCATTCACTGATGGCACTATTCTGCAATATATTCTCCAAACTGTTTTTATTATTGGCATTATCTTTACCATTACTCATTTGATCGATTGAAAAAGGCATTCTTTTTTGTGCGTGAACGGCTTCTGCCGGATATATCAAGAAGAAAAATACAACACAAACCTCAGCAAACCTCAGCAAACCTGGAGAACGTCAGGTAAATTTTGATGGAATACCTTCCAACCCTTAACAAAACACTAAAAATATCGAATAACATTATCCCCTGAGCAAAAAACTAGTACCTGTTTCGAACTGGTCGCACAATCTTTCCTCTGTTTCAACAGGGAAGAGCTCCCCACTGCACAACATCAACTCCAAATTCATTCCACAGATTTTAAACGTAAGACCCTTTGTTTACACATAAAAAAAAGTGGGAAAAAAAAAGAAAACCTCATGTCTTTAATTTTTGTGCTTGGATTGTTTAGGAATCTCACTCACGTCGCCATGCAATTTCTGAAAAAAATGCGAGCATAGGATTGAGCAACCACAGCCATCGAACCTATTCAAAAAATAAACACAAATATGAACGTACACTCAGCACATGGATTGCAGACCTCATCGTTCTCAACTTTTTCTTCTTTCCCTTAATTTTCTCTTATCCATAGATAAAACTGCTTTCCGTTTCTTTTTTTGCTTGATTTTTGTCCCGAATTTTTTGTCCCTAGAAAGATGCACTAGTTCCCCTTTTCTTTAAAAATCAAATCTTGGTCTTAAGTTCAATCTTGATTCTTGAAAACGATTTCTTTCTTCTTCCTTTCTTTTTTCTCTTTTTTTTTTGGGGGGGGGGGGGCTGCAGATTGTACCTGCAGCACCCAATGCTACAGGGGCATGCTCCCGAGAACTTCCACATCCAAAATTCTCGCCAGCAATGATAACTTTGTAGTCAGTTTTCATAGTGCCATCTTTTACGAATCTGTGCACGCATTTACCTCGAGTCATTACATTAATATTTCATTATATGTCGTTGGAGAATTCACTGCACAACTAATTTTCTTCAAGTTGAAAAAAACCTGACAAAGCAGAAGAAGAAGACGAACATACAGGGCTGCACACTTCTGCAAAGAGGTCGACAAAAGCTTGCCAATTTTTTTTTGGAGAAGCTCTGTCTCTACAGAAACAAATTAAAAAAATCCCCCAAATGGTAGCTGCATGCAATCAAGAAATCAGTAACACTTGAAGGAAGAAATTAGTAATATCACCTGGTGGGGTAAAGCGCTTCAGGAAGACCATACATTGCATAGCTTCCAAGTTGTTCGTATTCTGCAGGCTGGGGGCAAAATCAAAAGCAAGAGGGGGAAAAAGTAGAACTCAACATTTGTCCTTCGAGAAACATCCAATAAATCATTCAAATTTGCATCATTTCACAACAAAAAATCGCACTCCATGCACCGTGCAGAAAAGAGTTTCCCCACCGATGTGTAAAGAACCAAAGCTATCTTGATTTTATCTTGAACTAAAGAAATCATTAAGAGTTACGAAACTCATCTGGGTGTTTTTTTTTTGCTCACCTTGGAAGGCACCAGGGTCAAAAACTCAGCAGGAATGATTTGGTCCGTGTCGATATTCTGCACCCCACAAGACATCGCTTAATTTTTTTTCAATATCTAATGAAAGCTTGAACTGGCCGATTTTTCCTCCACGCACACATTCTCCACCGATACTTGATTCTCATCTATTCAAGGCCTGATATGCTCAATTCCAAAGTTTTTGTCAGGGGGCGTATCTACAGTGAACTCACGTCCTTCGCGACGAAGCATTTTCCACGCACGACGGTGGTTCCTGGGGGCACCTTGCACGTGGTTTGCAAAGCCGAACGCGACCGCCCGCCGCCTTTCACGGATGGGACCCTCACGGTTCTGAAAGCGCTGGGCTTCAACGACACCCCCTTGGAAACTCGCATCTTGGCGGATTGACTTTGAGCACGAGGAGAGGTTGATTTAATAAACGACCATGGTTGGCCAATCATTGCGCTGATTGGGAGAATACTTCATCCGTCATGGGGGGGTTTTGTCTCCTGTGTGGAAGCCTACTCGTTGTTGTGCTGAAGCTATGCGGCTTTCGTGTCCCGACGCGCAGACAAACAACGGCGGCAAGGGGAGTAACGCGCGCGATTCACGGCGCCATGAGTGGTGTTCGTCGTAACTGCGATCGCCGCCTCCAAAAAACGAGGAGGGAAAAAACGGGGAATGGTGACCATTACCTAATGCAGCGAATCTCCTCCCCTTGATTGCTGCACCTAGGCACCTGGAGATTCATCAGCTCTCAGCGCGCGTTTTCCCAGTTCCTCTTGTTTGCCCATCAGATATATTCCAGCCGAATCGATCGTAAACCGGTGAGTATGTGCAGCCACGTGCGTTTTTTCCCCCACCTTCGGTATAGGCCCCAGCGTGGGCGTTGATAACGCGACGAACATCACTCCCTTGCCCCGCGGCTCGAACTATTCGATGCGTCCTCCGTAGAGCGGTGAGGGCTATATGTTCACTGCGAGGTCGCGTTTGATTCCGGCTCGCCGCACGAGTGGATGCGCGAAACGTATGCGCTTGGAGCTGCGACGAAATAACATGAACGAATATTGCACGTGCGTGCTGCAGCACTTTTCAATAACGACCATTAAGGGCCGATAAGGGCGTGACTGGGGAGCTTGTAGAGCTGCATCCCAAAACGCCCTGGCCCAACAGCGCACTCGTAGGGTCAGGCGGGGAGGTGATGTGCGCAGGACAGTTACGAATTCTGACGACCAGGCTTTGGTGAATTGGTGATTCTGAAAGAAGCGTAGAACATTGGATATGGATGCAGGCGCAAGCAAGCGACATTTTTGTGTTGGGTCCATCACAATTAAGGGAAATGTTCAAATTTGACAGGTCTATCAGCTCAAATGGCTGTCTGCCACTATGGAATGCTTCTGGGGGTCACCTCGACCCCCATTGCCAAGGTGATTGAAGCGATTTGATGGATCTTTTGGTTGTGAAAGAGTTTTTCATAATGGCCCGGTTGCTCCTAATTACCCCAGGAATTCAATCGAGTTTTTTGCAAGTCCCTCCAAGAATTTCATGATGCATGTTTTTTTTCCCAATCGGTGCATTTGAGATGTCCCCCATTTAGATTATATATATATAAAATGTGTTCAGAATGACTAATTGCAGCGGCAATGGGATATAGGAAGGCCTATATAACTTTGTGAATATCCTTTTGCTGGGGTTTTGTCAGGTCCCCTGCCTTCATCTGGCAAACCAACCACGGTGCCCAGCTCCTGTGATTCCAACCCTTCGATTTGGACTGTTCGGCCGATCTGATTGTCGCAAAATTGTCCAACCCCCTCTCCAAGTTGCTTTTGCAGGTGGAAAAAAAAATGAGAAAAATGAGAAAGGAATTTCCAAAAAAGGAGTCAATTCAATTGCATGAAAGGGATGTTTTTGAATCAATGGATTGAGCCCTGTCGCACTGAAATTGAAGTCACCTTTGCTTATTTTGGGCCAGAAATGGCCTGCTGACATAGATTGGACGTTGGAATGAAATTTGGGTTCTTATGAGCATATATATATTGGGCTATTAACCAGGTGGTTCTGGAGGAGGTGGCGGAGGCAGCGCCGGTGGTGGGGGTGGAGGTGGAGGAGGCGGAGGTGGAGGCGGCGGCGGTGGTGGTGGATTCCCTGTGGGGATTCTTGTTGTTTTCTTTCTTGGGCTGTACATCACCAAGAGGGTCATTGGCCGCGATGCCTCCAAAAACGCCAAAGACTCCAAAGGTCAGCTTTCTTTCGATTTCCCCCAACCGCTTCCTGTGTAATATAATGTCCAACATCCTTAATTGCGTTACAGTGAGGTTGGAAGCCTTGTGTTGCCCATCCTCTGAGAATTCAGTTACTGATGCTGCATGTCTGACTGCAAAGGATTCGGGATGAATTGCAGTTTTTGTTGATAGCCAGTTTTGATTTGTTGGCCCAGCTATTTGTTCGAAACTGGATTTGATTCCTCCTTGAAATCTTGATCCCATTTATCCCTTTTTTCCATTTGCATTTAATGGAGCTCCGATGCTTCCCTGTGTTTTCAGATGTGAAAGAAGAAAAAATGGACCTAGGCAAGAAAATCCAGGCCATTAAGACTGGTGGCAAGGAGGAGGAGGAGCCCGTCCAGGCTTCTGCTGGAAAGGGTGCCGATGCCAAAGCCGATGCTAAAGCTGATGCCAAAACCGACGCCAAAGCCGATGCCAAGACCGATGAACCTGAGAAATCCTACAGGAAGCAGCGACAATACATGCTGGGCGGGGCCTTGTTTTTGGTGGCGGTTGCCGTGGTCAAGGTGTTGCTTGGGGGGGATGAGGAGGAGGGGGGCGAAGGGGGTCTTGAGGACAGCGTTGCAGAGGCGGCTGCGAATGCTGTGACGAGTGCTGTGGCGGAAGTCGTGGGCAACAGCAGTGGAGCCCCGTCAGCCCCACCAGCCCCATCAGCTCCGGCTCCTCCACCAGCCCCATCATCTCCAGCTCCAGCCCCATCAGCCGCTCCAGCGGGGACAGAAAACTCCACAGGCCTCAACGACTGAGTGCCTATCTGCTTGCTTTTTGCAAGATAAACACCAAGGGGGTGGGGGTTGTCCCTTCTGGGGGGGGGGTCTTCAGGGGGGCTTTTGTGTGAAAGTCGGGGTTTTATGATTTTCTGGAATCATGTGAATGGCTTAGAGGGAATGTATGGAAAACTTTTGAAGTGCTGAGGTCAAAAATTTTGGATCTTTTTTTTGTTTTGTTTTGTTTTGGTGGAATGCTTGACTGGTAAATTACGGACGTCGGGAGGAGATCGACATCCTAGAAATTTTTATGTTTTTTGACAGAGAGGAATATCCTTTTTTTTGTTTCTCATAACTCTTTTTTTTGTCGTCGATGCAAATTTTGGAATAAAAAAAAGAAATGGTTTTGAAACGGCTTTTTAACCCTCGAGTATCGTTGCTTTTCTTTTTGCTTGCACGATTTTGATGGGACCCTTATGTATATACTTCCTTTCACGAAATGTATGCTTTGTTTTTTTTTTTGACAGGGCAAAACTTTGTAGTTGAAAGAAGTGGGTTAGTTTTTTTTTGTTTTTTCCTTTTTTTTTTTTTTTGGGGGGGGGGGGCTGTGATGGTGGAGCTTTTGAATGGAACGGAATCGAATTACATTTTTAAATGTGGTGTTTCTTTTTTTCTGGTTGAAGAAAATGCCTTCTTGCTATGTGGCAGGTAGAAACACAGGAGAGATCCTCTGAAGGAAATTTTTGCACCAATTGTTCATGCTTTATTTTTCCAAAAAAGCATCTAATAAAAGAGCCCACTTCGCCAATTAAATTTTCTGACTCTGTGGCTTGTGCAACATATAATTTTTTAGTTTCAGTAAAACATTTCCAAATTAAAAAAAACATACGTACACATGAAACTTCCATCCACAGGACAGTAGAAAAAAAACGAAAACAAAAAAACAAAACAAAAAAACGCCTCCCACATTCATGCTCGTTTGCATCTTTTGATTGCACGAAAACCTTTTGTTCCGCCGTACATGACCCGCGCCTTTTTTCTGCTTGTGTGTTTTCCTTCAAAGAACTCGTTCAAAGAAACACAACACAGCACGACTCGGCGGCCGTTTCCATCGCGATGAATCGTCCTGCGACGACTTTCGTCGGCTGCTTGTGTCCGGTCGTGAAGAGGTTCGCTCGATCAAACGCGCCAAAAGCCTTTCGCCAGAAGCCTCGCACCCCACCGTTCTGGGGGAGACTGCACGGATGCGTTGCCGAGGATCTGTGCTGTAGATTAATCTGCTCCTCGAGGAAAACCTCCACAGTATGTCCCAACTTTTGTCTTGTGGAAGCAGCACTCGGAGGAGTTTATCCCACACTATCAATTGTTTCCTGTGTTGTTTTGCTGCAGCTAGTCTTTTTTTTTGTTAATTTATTTTTTTATTTTTCTCCAGCCACTCATTCTGTGATTGAAAATCAAAGAAAATTGATTTCACTTTGCTGTGCATGCCTGCAAAGCATCCAAAAAAATCAAAGACAGGACAGGCTGTGGTCGAGTACCTGGCTAAAAAGTGAACATTCAATTCTCTCTAATTTCGTTGCATTGATTTTGGAACCTTCACAAGCATGCAAAGCAAAGCCTTTCACTCCTTTTCCTTTTCCCAATGTTCTAGTTGCATGTCTGAACCTTTAAGCAAGCTGCCAAAAAATTGAGTTTCGGTCCGTTTTGTTTCAGGGAGGGTCAGGGGGCAATAGTTTTCAAGGACTGGTTGAACCATTGGATAAATTCCTTTCTACAGGTGATTATGCTCTGGAGAAAAATAGTAATGGGCTTCATTATGTTGCACATTCATAGTCTCCTCTTTGGCTTGAAGAAATGACATGTTATTATCTTAGCTGCCTTTTTCGAATTTTCCTCGGACAATATGTGGCCATTCTAGTGGCAATTCTTTTAAATCTGGTGCTGCTTCAAGGTGGCTGTTTATCGTCCCTCGACAGAAAAAAAAGGAAAAAATAATCTTTTTTCAGAGCATCGACAGCAGACTGATCAAACAGAGCACATGGTGATATGACAGGGCTTTTGCTCGCTGGGTTGGCTGCTTTCATTTTGGATTTCACTGCGATGGTCCAACCGGCATTTTCCTTCGAAACCAGGTATGAGATTGATGCACCGATATGAAAGCACATGTGATGCACAGTGTTATGTTTCTATTTTGGTATGACTACTAATTCCACTGTAACAAAAAAAATAATTTTACATATCTTTTTTATTTCTTTTTTTTTTTTTGGGGGGGGGGGAGGGGGGGGTGCACCGTTGCTCAATCTATGTGCAATCAAGCAGGGAACTGAGCTGTGCAAAGTTTCGATGTGAATTCAGGTCAGGTTCGATTGCATTTCGCGGGATGCCAGATATTGAAGAACACTTGAAGCAAGGTTTAAAGCATGCCGAAGTTGCTGTCGACACAATGATTGATATCGTCCCTGCAGGGGAGCCGAGTGCTGAGGTGTGTTTGGATTTTGTTTTCAAAATTCCAGCCTTCCACACAAATAGGTGTTTTGTAAACGAACTGATTGAGTAGTCCGTTTTAACATGAGTTGAAAGCCAAATAGCCAGCGCCTCCATCAGGATTTTTGCTGAAAAAAAATCAATATCAAGAAAACTAAAAAAAAATCAATGCAGAATTCACAGCATCGTGGTTGCGTGTGCCAACCCTCTGTACCTTTTTTGTATGTGTTTGTGTGTGTTTTTTTACACTTTTTTATTATTTTTTTGCAATCGCCCGATGGTGATGCTTTCTGTTGGTTGTCTAAGGGCGGTGGTGGTCTGCGGACTGTGCTAGGAGTCCAAACAATATAGGAAACTCATCGAGGAAGTGTGGGAAGTGGTGGATGCCAATTACATGGATGCCCGAGATACTGGGTTTTCCAAGAAGGAATGGGCGACTCTGCGTGATGAAGCTTCTGCGAAACCTCTGAGAAGCAGACAAGCCGCTTACAGGTGTGTGTGGAATTTTTTTGTGGTATTAATGAATCCAGATGATATTTATTTTTATTTTTTGATCAGTTTATTTGAATTTTTTTTTCTCAAACTGTATTGCATCGAGGCTGAAAGTTTCGTCGACCCCATCCACTGTAAGCAAATTGGCCAGCTGCTGGAACAGTAATAAAACGAGATCTCCATACCCAATTATTACTATTAACTTAATTAGCAATTCTTTATTTTTTTAATTACTATTATTTTATTTTATTTTATTTTTACTCTTTACTCTCTTCACTTCTTTTTTTTTTTTTTTTTGGGGGGGGGGGGGGGGGTAGAAACCCATTCACAGTTCGTGATTTGGGCTGCGGCCTTTTTGTTATGGGGTGCTAATTGATGTGTTGTCTATGTGTTTTTTGTGGGGAAATTGATTGTTGGGTAAAAAAGGGCGGTGAAGGAAATGCTTGCGAGAGGGCTCCGGGATCCTTACAGTCGTCTTATCCCTCTGGAGGAATTCGATGCCATGAGAAAATACGATATGACTGGAGTGGGGTTGAATGTCGGAACTGCAGATGATTATGTTAAAAACACGGTAACCAACATGACAAAGCAAAGCAAATGAGTGTTTTTCTTTTGTTTTCTGTGTGTTGGGGCGGAGGCAGGCCGGGTGGCTGTATCATTGTATCAGTTTCCCCTTGTTCAAATGGTGTTTCCCTGGCGCTGGGATTATATTGCTTTAGTAATGGAAGAATAAACGGAGTGTGAAAATCATGATGCCAACCGTTTTCCTTGATTCTTTCCAACCATATATATATATTAGAAAAGAACAAAAGCCCTTTCTTATTTGTCCTCTTTTAATTCAAGGGCGTCACAAGAATGTGTTATGTTTTCAGAAAGATTCCTCTCATCAAGTTGCTCGTCACATTTCCAGAAAAAATAAAATAAAACGATGTGAATATTGCAGGCTAGTCCACTGCCGAGAAATTCCAGAGGAACGGATGGGATCTGGGTGATGGGTTTGATGAAAGATTCTCCTGCCGATGGTGCTGGGATGCTGCAAGGCGACAGAATTCTCGAAATCGATGGCAGGTCCCTGGAGAACACATCCCCTTTCAAAGCATCGGTCATGCTGAAAGGAGATGGAGGTGACAACGATTCAGTCACTCTCAAGGTCGGTGGGCCCTTTGAAGTCTGTATGATTTTGCCTCGATTGACATCAGCTGGTTCGTGAAATGTGTGTGTGGGGGAATTTTTCTTAGGGATTCTGTCTATCAAAGTGATCTTTTGGAGTTTTTTTTTTAATTATTTGTATGGGCTGGAATAAAGGTCGAACTATGCGTGGGATCCTTCGTCAAATTTTTTGACACACAGACGTCTTTCATAACATATTTTGTTTTCAACTAGTGGAACATAGATGCAATCTGGCGTTGAACTTATTCAAGCCAGAAATTAAAGATAACAGAAAAGGTACAGGAATTTTCTCGCAGGTTTTCTTCATGTAGTTCTGAAGTGGCGAGATTATGCATTCAGGTACAAAGGCCTGAGGGCAAAATCGAGGATTTGTCATTGAAAAGGCAGTCGGTTACGATTCCGTCCCCGGTGAAGGGTAATCTACAAGTGGTGGGCGGCCGGCGGCTGGGGTTCTTACAACTGACATCGTTCAATGCAAGGGCCCAAGAGGATTTGGTCAAGACAGTCAAGGAGGTGTGTGGAGTGCTGGTTATATATGTTTGAACAATGATGAGGTCCAATAGTTGGAACTATCTGATAAGATGGTTATATATATGTATGAACAATGATGAGGTCAGCAGTTGAACCACCTTATCAGTAAGATTGCTTTGGCAGCTTTCTGCATGTTGGGTGCTGCCCTCATGATTTAGATTTTCAGTCCAGATATCGTTTAGGGGTTCTATTTTCTGCGCTTTTCGGTTTTACCATGACCTGAAAGTTTATTGTAGAAATGGGGGATTAGATGGTGAGAATCGTGGCTTGGTTGTGAAAAGGTGGAAAGCAAAGCTGCGACCGAACTGGTGCTCGACCTACGAGATAATCGAGGTGGATTGGTTCAGGAAGGCGTCGAGGTGGCAAAGCTGTTCCTTCCTGGTGGGTCGAGCTTAATTCGACATACACTCCCCCCCCCCAAAAAAAAAAAGTAAATAAATTAAAATGGACCTGATGCATTAAGTAAAACTGAAAAGAATTAGCTATTCCGCAAAGGTTTTCCTCTTATCATTATTCCCCTTTCAGTCTTGGTGTCATGATTAGTTTCATCTGCGGCTCTGTTGTTGTGCTGGTGGGGGTGGTTATGAAATTATTGGAGGTGGGAAGGGTGGATGGGTGGTCATTTTGGGGAACCACTCCGGTTTTTTCCACTGGCCGTATGGAGTGACGGGTTCCCTGTCAGGTGTTTAGGTGACTCCACGATCGTCATTACTCAAGAATCTGGTGCAAAAGGGCAGACAAGAATCGTGACTCCGGGTCCCCCCATCACGGATCTCCCCTTGACCGTGCTCGTCAATCAAAACACCGCAAGCGCCAGCGAAATTCTGGCGGGGGCCATCAAAGACAACTGTCGAGGAGTTTTGGCCGGAAGCAAGACGTATGGAAAGGGGTTGATACAGAGCGTGTATGCATTGAGCGATGGTTCAGGGTTGGTGCTGACCATTGGGAAATACATGACCCCTGGAATGGTGGATATCGATCGAGAAGGCATTCAGCCAGATTTCAAAAGGATCCCGTCAATGAAGGGCATCGAAACCACTATCCAAGCTTGCAAAGCCAGCAGGGGTTGACTGATTTCCCCGCTGCCACGGATTTATTGCACAACATGTCCCTCCTTCCCTGTTTTCTTCCAATATGGCCATGAATTTTTTTTGCAACGCGATTTTGATGTAATGGAGGTTTTCCGAATTTTCCGTTTGTGAATTCACATGCTCGAGTTTTTTTTATTGTTTAAGGAAAGCGAATCAGCTCCAAGGGGGATGCACACCCCAGGCAGCTTTTTTGTTTGCTTTTTTTTTTTGAGCAATTTGCTGGTGGTGGTGGTGATTTGTGCAGTGTTGGAAAACCTGGACACAAATGTAATCAACCGTTTGTTTTTTTTTCCTTCAGGAAGTTGAATATCAGCCGACCCGATATGAGAGTTTTTATGAACTTCAATCTGAATACAGAAAGGATTTCACTCTTGGAATCCTATGAATATTTGCAACGACCAGAAAAGTAGAGTTGCACCGGCTGACTTATTCTGACAATGATAGTCAATGGTGATCTGCAAAACTTGCTGTGGGGGAATCGAAGTTGGTGGGTTATTTATTGGGCTTATCCATCCTTCCCAAACCCTCTTGTTTGTTGTTTGACTTCATGAATTTTGCAGATGTGCCACCCCCAAGAGCTTGTGCCACTCTTGGACTAAATATATACATACAGATAGACAGAAATGTGGGTCCTCAACTGAGAGCAGCGCAACTCCCCGTTTGACAGTTCTACAAATCCCCATCCTCTTTGCTTTACCATATTTAAAATTTAGGTTTCTTGTGAACAAAGGCAATAGTAGCTCACTCCTCACCCCCCAATACCCAGCTCAAATCACACAGGTCAAATCACACGTCAAGCAAAGAGACATCCAGCAAATGTGCAAGCCAGTTTCCATTCACTCCACTGACAGAAGATGAGCGACCCTCCCCCACACCCACACGCACACAAGAAAAGGAAACAATTCAGAGTGATCTGTGATGATGTTCATGAATCAGCATTTGAAGGATTTATGTTTGAAATATTTGCTCAGGGCTGGAGGTTGAGGCCTGTGCATTTCTTTGAGAATCTTGTGAAGAAAGCCTGGGGGAAAGCTCAGCAACCCTTTTCAGTTTCACTTTTCTTTGAGGCAACACACCTTAGGCTCCCACTGAAGCCAATGGAAATACTCAAAACACAACCATTTGGGGGTCAATAATGACCTTTTACATCTTTCTGTTCATTGGTCTCTTTTCAAAACCACTCGAAACAAATCAGCTTCCCCGTTCATCATGAAATATCGGGGGCTCAGCGTGTCGTCCGCTGTCTTGGCTTCAGAAGTTGTAGGGGCGAGGGGCGGCATACGGCTCAGGGATGTCCTCTGTGAATCACAATCCAAAAAAATGTCAGTCCAGTCACAATTTATTGTCAGTTCGAAAACAGTCGACATCAAATTCACACCCAGGATGCTGAGAGCCCGAAATATCTCGGCTGAGATGTGCAGGGACTTCAAAACTCTGGGTGAACTTGTTCTTCCAGAGATCACTGAATGGAAGGTCGAGTGGAAAGCGCACCGATACTGATGACCGCCTCATCTCCGCTTCCGCTGGCTGTGGAGTTTGTCCGGACAAACTCAAGGATCCTTGGGGGGGGGATGAAGGTGATGTGGTCGGGGATGCCCCCGTGTCTGTAGCGCCCTTCATCTGCTTCCATGGGGGGAAGCCCACTCTCCAGATCCGGCTCCAGCTGGCTAAGCACAGGGATTTCTCTGTCTTGCCCTGAATCTTTTGCTTCCCTGGAGCAACAGTTGAAAGAATGCTTGGTCCCTTTCATTGTTCCAAAACTAGTAAATAAGAGGTGCCACAAGCGGTTTATCTCACCCTTTCCGGCGAAAGAAGAGAACAGTTGCCGCCAGCGCCCCAAGCACCGCCACAGCCACCAAAAATCCTATTAGGGCCAAAGTGGTGGGCCCCGCTTTCGCAGATTTTGTCTCGCTTGTGTCAGCAATATCCTTGCTGTCGCCGCGTTCGTCGTTCAACAAGGGAATGCTCGGACTGAAATTTTGAGTGCACTGGAATTCGCCAGGTTGGGCCCCCTCAACACGAATGAAACCTGGTTTGCACGACTCGCAGGCATCGCCACTGTGGCCAGAGAAACACTGGCAAGTTCCTGATACGAACAGAGGCTTTCCTCGTCCAGAGCAATGCATGGAGCGACCCTGGATCTCCGTCGACGGTGGGTGAATGAGGGGGACCATGCAATCCATTGGACATCCATCCGATTCCTCGCCGTTCATGACCGGTCGCTCGTCCAACTCGCATATCGCGTTCCCACACAGGCCGACTTTGTCCTCCGTTAGGATTTTGATATCCCCTTCAAGCCCCATAAGCGAATTGTGGAGTTGCGACAAGGACAAACCCGCTTTTCCATCCACGGTGACCGTGGAGCCAACGTTTGGATTCTGAGCCGGCTTCTTGGGTGTTGGGCCGCCAGCCTGTAGCAACACCCTCTTTGTCGTCGCCGCTCCCCGCTTCTCTTCAGAATCCTGACGGAGGGGGGCAGCCACACATCAGTATGTGTTCGAATAGATGTCGAATAGATGTCAAAGCAAACAGTACTCACTCCAAGGCAAGATGTAAGCATCGTTCATCGATCCAGGTCAAGGACATATTGCTTTCTTTAACGACCACAAAGAGAAAAAGCTTCGCCAATCCATTTTACACAAGAAAACGGTCACCTGTTTCGAGAGCTGCTGGAGCTTTCGGTTGCGACGGGGAAGTGGGATGGGTGACGGGGTGGTGTCGAACCAAGTTGCTGCTGATACTCTTGCTGGCACACTTGATGGTCGGACGGCTTCCCGCGTTGCTTTGGCCAGATTCTTCATCCATATTATCGCTTTGTAGATTGCGACCTTAAGATCGCCTTCTGAGTCGTCCAGAAGGCTTCTCCTTGTCCGTTTAGGCACAGACTCCCCCAGCAGACGTTGGACATGTATTAATGACTCGTCGATGCCCAGGTGGGAAGAAATCTGGTTGATCACTTTTTCTTGCAACAGCGCCGACTGTATCCCCTTTATTTTGTGTTTGATTTCTCTTCGAATGCTGGGTTCCACGGCGGCGGCGATTCTCAGCGAGGTGTCGCAGGACATTCCAGCCCCATCGCAAACCCCACATTCGTCCACCAACCCCATGCAACAGATGCCCGACGCATCCACTTGCCCATCGCAGCACTCCCCGAGCGCGTCCACCTGGATGGCGGCCCCACCGCACACGCCGCACGCGTCCAATGCCCCTGCGCAGCAGTAACCATCCCCATCGAGGACCTGCCCGCCATCGCAGCACCTTCCATCCTTCCCGACGACTCCTGATGCGCAGCATTTGCCGGCATCGTCAACGACCGTGGTGGGGCAGCAATCCGATGCGTTGTCCCCATTGTCACAGGCGGTCTTGTACTCGCACCGCTCTCCCCCAAAGCCGTCCAAGCATTCGCAGCGGAGGTTTTCACACGTTCCTCGCCCATTGCAAGGTTGTTCGACATCACAAAAGTCGCAGCGCTTCACAGCGCACGTGGACTGCGAGGCGGGCTTTCGAATCGAACTGCAGGCTCCATCGTCGAGCACCTTTTTGCTCATATTCACACAGCTGACGTCTCTGTATCGCCTTCCGTATCTGTCGTCTTCTTCCATGCATTCCTTGTCACACTTGGACCAGGAACCCGCTATCCAATACGCCAAATCCTCTTGGCATTTGCCCGTGTTGCAAGCCCTCTTGGCGACAGGCTTGGGCGCAGGGCACCTCGAGTCTGCAACCTCTCGTCCGTTTAGGTAACATCTGACCTCCCTCGTTTGAATTCCACCACCACATGTTTTCGTGCATTCTGACCACTCCTTTGTGACCGTCCACACCCTATTGCCGCAATCGATGGCCTCGCATTTCTCCACGAGCGCACCCTCGATGACGAACGTGTTTTGGCACTGCGTCGACAGTCTTTTTTCGTTCATAATGGAGCTCTTCCGGCTCATTTCCAAGAACTTTTTGACGCCCATGTTCACTTCTTTATCGCATCCCTTTTGCTCCCCGACCAGGATATTTGACTCAAACGAAATTTTCTTCCCGAACAGGGAGCCGATTTTAGGCATCGTCAAGCCACACTTTTCCAAGCTCACAGTACGCCCGTAGTTGCTCGCACAGATGAGGCTTTGCCTCTCCAAGCTGGGTCCGCATGTGTTGGAGCATTCGTTCGTGCCAATGACCAGGGCAGTGAACTCTTCACATGGGGGTCGGACGCATCGGCGCGTGGACGCAGGCGTGGGGCCCAGGTCGGGATTCCCTCTGCAGATGTCGATGGACACACTCCGATCTGTGTCGTCCGACATCACGCAAGCGACCGAACGCTCTTGCACCCCGACTCCACAAGCGACAGAGCATCCTTGCCATGCTCCTGTTGTATACGTCGCCCTTGCGGTTTGCGAAGGGATTCTCACTTCCAGCGGAGCGAGCGCGTCGGAAGTGTTGGGCGTCAATTTCACAACAGTTGGTTCACGATCTTGGCCCGCTTTGGCGATACCATCGGCATCAACATCTGTCTGCGCAGTCCCAGTGCTTGACTCTTCAATTTCTCCTTCGATGGTTTGGACAGGAGCACGCTCTTCGCTGGGAACTTCGATGGTGGGCTCGACGTCGGCGTCTGGAATCGTCTCGCTTGCTGCTGACCGAGATTCGATTCCTGTGGGTTGAGCCGAGTCTGTTGAAGTGTTCTGTGGCTCTTCAACAAGCGACGGGGTGGGTGCTTTGATTGTCTGGATTTCTCCGCGCTTGGTCATCGGCAGTTCACTTGGGTGACCTTTCTTGATCACGGGAACTTCTCTTTCGTCCTCGTCTGTGGTGGATGCTGTCGAAGCACAGGAATCCAGTTTCTTGGGAGCCTCGTGCGAGCACTTGTACGTGCAATCCCCACGCGTTGCTGCCATGTATGTCTCGATGGAAGTCTTGACTTCTCCCAGGCTGGAAGCGCACACCATCGATTCCCTTCTCGTTCGGGAAGGAAGAAGGAAGAAGGGTACATCAAGTCAATACAGCTTGCACGTCATACAGTCATCAACATGCAATGTGCGTGCCTTTTGTTCCTACCTGGTTGGGCATGTGTGTGGGAGAGACGCCGCCACGAACAACAGTGATGGAAGGAGTATGGCGAGCCACGGGACTCCTAGAATCATGTTTGCTTGCAAGGTCGTGGAGTAAAGCAGAGTTCAGGACAGAGTCGAGCGAGGACTTGTAACCGTCGAGAGACGGAACACTGACTCGAGCGAGAGGAAAACAAAAGGGCTCTCTGGGGCTGGGAAGACTCGTAGCCCACCTCCAAACGCATGGGTTTCTGATGTGGTCAATCGGGTAGGGCAGGGGTAGTTAGAAAATTGGCTCATGAGACGGTCGGCAACCAGAAGTAAACCGTTCAGATGCTGAGTACTTTGTATATCCGTGGGGCTGGAATGAGAAAACTGTTGATGGTGTAGAAGAGAAACAGCTTATTGTCAGAGAAAAGAGGAGCCAAAATTTGAGCTTATTATCAGAGAAAAGAGGAGCCGAAATCTGAGCTGGTGGTGCCTCCACAAAAGATTCCAGGGGTACCAGAACAAACAATAAACAGCAAAACCCAGATGCCCTTTTATCGTATTCCCACCAAATTTCCTAAATTCTCTAATCCCCAACAAAAGTCTTTCAACAATTTTATCTCCTTATGTTTTTTGTTATTCTTGAAACAAAAGAAGAGTTGCGGTTGATGGGGACCACTGATGGGAGCATGGTTCGGCTAGGAAGAAGGGAATGCAATACGTATTGTAATAGTGACCGTCTCGTTTGCAGGATCGGAATGGCAGAAATTTTGAGGGAGACGATCGATCCTCGTGAATAGACTAAATTGTTTTCCAACAGTTTCCAAAAAGACCCAGGTAACCCAAACAAAACATAGACATGACATGTACAAAACTGATATTTGTTTCTCACAGATATCACCACATGAAACACATACAGTATGTGGGGGTGCATATTCCCCCTCTGCCCCCGCCCCCCTAACTCATGAAAGAAAGCTCCAACCCTGTCTTATCCCATCCCAATAAAAAAAACCAGACCAGGGACAAAAAAGCATGCAAAAGCTCATACTCCCCCCCCCCCTCCCCCCAGGCAAAAGAAATTCTGTCCGCCCAAAGAAAACGAAAAAACAAACTCCCTTTTGAAGAGCCCTTTTTTTTGCCTTTCTTTTTTCCACCCAACAACGGAACAAGAAGTCGCCTTCTCAGCATTACTGCTCTTTTCTTCTTTTTTTTCTTTTTCGCACGAACACAGAGACGAGACACGAATGTCAAGTGCTTTTTTTTAAAATATCATGAACTTATTTTTCTGACCATTGCTTGGTGGAAAGAAAAATAAACAAAAAAGGTGGCAAACAAATCGACAAACCGGATTTCATTGTCCAGAATTCGAAAATAAACTCAAGATCACCTAACCAACCAATATATAATTGTTTCTTGCAGCCTTTCCATCTCCCTTGATCCCAAAGTACTATTCATAATTAAAGAAAAAAGCCCCACCCCCTCATCACTAATTCACATCTGTCATTTTTTTTTCTTTTTTCAAAATCCCCTCACAGCACCTCCCTACTAATGGATGCAAATGTCAACCTTACTTCAGTCACAAAGCAAGTACATTTTTTTGGCTGGTTTCTGGACCTTTGCCGAGAAGATGATCTCCCAACCCCCCCCCCCAAAAAAAAAACAAAAAAAAGAAAAATTTTGAAAACCATAAAAGAAATTATAGCAAAGCAATACGAAGGTTAAAAAAAAAGAGTGCCAACCAAGAAAAAACTGATCTAAACTCCTCCAAAAAACAAACAAAAAAAACGAAAAAGAAAAAAGTTTTGCTCATATTTCTCCCTGCAATGGAACATTATGGGAAAAGAGAAATAAACAAAACATCATAACCACAGAAAACCAAATTCAAAAAAAAAAAGAAAAAAAACGAGACGACCAGAAAAAATAATGAAAATTACTGTTTTTACCCCATCACATACCAATTCACAAGAAAATTTCGATGTATCTTTGTTTCTTTTTGCTTGTTCTTCTGTTTTCTTTCTAAGATGATATAACCTCCATCTTGGACCATATTTCCCCCCACCCCCCCTTCTCTTTTCGATTTATTGAAACACAAGGTCATCGGGAAAATAATCCTGATTACAAACTGTTTGTTTTTTTTGTTGCTTTTTCTGACACGCACCCTCTCTCCCTCACCCTATGTCCCCCTAACGCCCCCCACTCCCACATTGCTTTTCGTCAAACAAACAAAAAAAAAAGGAGAAAAAAAAAACAAAAACACAATACTACCTCCCAAATACAACAAATGAAAAATAAACCTAGTCAGGTCATCCTTTTCATAGAGCGGTAGATGTGTTTTTTTTTCTCCCCCCCAAACAACACCAAGAGAAACGGAAATTTAAAAGGTAAAAAAACAAAATAATTAAAAAAGGAGAAGAAAAAAGAAATCCTGACGCACGGCGAGCTGAGGAACATCTGTTTCCAAAAAAGTTGCAAGTACAGACATCCCTTGTAGTTAATAGTTACGGAGGGTTTCTTTTTCCTCGTCCAGCCCCACCCACCCACCCCCCATAGAGTGCTTTTCTTTTTTGTGTTTCGCCGAATGTTTTGGTAATATACTCTTTGCCATTTTGTTCCTCTTTTATATTAAAAAACACATCAGGCTGAAACGAAACATTATCTTTCCACTCAAAACCCACAAGGAAATGTTAAAACAAGGAAATGTCACAAACACACCAATGTAAATCCGAAAGTCCAAAATCCCTAAAACCCACCCTGGACAGCTTGTTTTTCTATGTGCCTCTTGGTTTCTGTTTTGTTTTTTCTGTTCAATATTTCATGTTTTTTTTTTTTTTTGTCCCAATCCAATGCACAACAAGGCTGCCCAGTTTTGCTCAACATAAATCCATCACACACTCTCTTTAAAATTAAAAAAAAAAACAAAAAAAACCACGCACAAGAAAATAGAAAACCAGGACGCAAATGAAATGATATAGCACAGAAATCGTTCCCCAAACCGATTCAAAAAAATTGCATATCCTTTCTTCTTCTCTTTTCTTGTTTCTATAGGGCCCGAGCTGAGAAAAGACAGCGTTTTTTTGTTTTTTTGTTTTAAATACGCTTCTCACTCCATCCACACTCATATTTCAAGAAAAAGAGAAAAAAGAAATTCAGCCTTCTTACACAACTTCTTGTTTCTGTAATATTTCTTTCTTTCTTTTCTTTCTTTCTTTCTTTTTTTTTTTCTTTTGGGAGGAGGGCACAGCCCAACCTCACCCCCTTGAAACAACTGACGATGTGCCAGAAAATATGCACAAAGTCTTTTCCCCCCCAAATCCCCTACCCAAAATTTTAGCCCCTCACATCCCCCAACACAGAAATCATAGTGGCAAGAAAAACACCCGAAAGGTTTTGATTTACCACTCCAAATGATGCCATCATTTATAGCTCTAGCCTGGGCGCACACACACAATCTTTGCTTTCCACACCCAGTTCTTTTTTTTTTTGGGAAAGAAGCCCCCCCCACCTTTTCCCCCCTCTTCTCAATCGTTCTTTCGACCTTTCTTCTCCGACCCATCATTCTATAATTTTTTTTTTTCCAGGAAAAATAAATAAAAATAATGGATGCCAAAAAACAAGAAGAATGGTGGCTGGTTTATTGTTGTGCTTCTCTAAAACGATAGCATGCCGAGAAGACAGGAAAATGGAAAAAAAAATTCAAATAAACCAGGAAATAGGAAGCAAGACGATGAGTAGCAAAAAACGGCGAGCTTTTAAAACGGACAGCGCTTCCAAGAATCTTAAATAGTTTTTTGTTTTCTTTTTTTTTTTTTAAGTTACGGTTACCCCCTTTCCCCACTCTGGAAAGTCAATTCCGTTTTCTCCGACATCCCTTCTAAACCCCCCACCCCCCCCCCCAATCAAAAGCAACGTTCTCTTCTCGGTTACCCCCCCCCCCCCCCCTTTCCCACCGAATGCACTCCAGCGTTTAACAAGTCAAAAAAACAAAAAAACTGGCAAGCAATCCTTCGAGAAAGTGTCGTAATTCCTTCTTGGTCAGGGAGAAAATCGAGCGGACGTTACGTGGTATTCATAAGTTTCTTTTTCACATCCCTTTTGCTTTTGCTCTTTTTTTTCTTTTTTCAAATCGAGATGCCACGCATTCTAGCTCAGTTTTATCATTTTTCGGATATCTTTCAATGCTTACATATTCTCGACCTCCCGAGCGTCACTCACACTGTGGGGAGCTTCGTGGAAAAACACACACACAAAAACTCTCTTCCAAAGCATCCCGAGGTCCCCCCCCCCCTTTTCCCTTTGTCTTAAAAAAAAAACAGAATAAAAAACAAAAAAGTAAAAACAACGGATGATGTTCTTTTCCTCCACAATTTTCGTTGCTTTTTTTTCCATTTTTTTTTTCATTTCTATATCCATTTTTCTTCTCATTCTTTTTCTTTTCACTCGGAAAAGAAATTGATGCTCGAACAAAGCTCCACCAATCCCTAGGGAGGGGTCCCCAAAATGAGCCTGCGTCGGAAGGAAAGTCAAAATTCAAATTCTAACATGCGCGAGTCGGCAAAAAAAAAAAAAAAATCTTGAAATGTCCCAACAACCTTTTTTTTTCTTTTTCTATAAATTTTTTTGCTTTTGTGTTCCTTTTTTCCTCCCCCAGGGAAAAAAAAACAAAGAAATAAAAAAGAAAAACGCTATGAAGGCGGAGCGTCTGCAAAACAATGCGATTGAAATCCAGCTCCACAGAAAGAGAAGAACTCATGCTGGAAAAAAAAACAAACCCAAAGAGAGAATGGAATGGTATGCATGAGAGTTGGGGGGTGGGGGCAAAAAAAAAGGGCACTGTGATATGCGTTGGAAAGAGATCGACCATCTTCAGCCAAAAAATAGAAGAAAAAGAAAAATTGAGGTTCACTGCTATTTCTTTTTTTTTTTCATCATTTCTTTCTTTAAAAAACTTCTCTCTTTCACATATCCTCCGTCTCAAATCTCACTCTTGTGAATCCATCGCCAAGCGATGTCGGTTTAATCTTCCGTTTTTTCCTCACCCCCTTTTTTTTTTTCCACCTCCAGCCGTACAATCAATAGTTTTTTTTTTCCTCTTTCGCCCCCCCCCCCCTTTTACCCTATGTCTTTCAATCTCTCCTGCAATGGCCAGATTGACTTCTGAATCTTACGGGTCAAAAATCACCCCGACGATGAAATGAACACCCCAGACCCGAAAAATGTGAAACTGAAACTGAAAACGTAAATCCTCACCCTTCCCAAGAAAAAAAAATAAAAACAAAAACATACATATTCCTCTAAAGCGAACAACAGTCAGACTTCAAACAATTCCATCCTCACTCTGAAAAAACACCACCGCTCCTTTTTTTTGTCGTATCTTTTTTAAAAAGTACTTTTTAAATTCTTCTTCTTGTTCCACCTTTTCTCTTTATAATATAAGTTCTCTTTGTTTTGTCGGGTAGAATCTCCTTTTCTTTCTTTTTTTTGTGTTGTGCGTGTTGCGAATGTTCTTAAGTAGTCCCCCTCCTTGTTTTTTATCCAATTTCTTCTTTTCTTTCTTTGACCCCCCCCCCAAACCCCCTTACCGTCCGCTTTTCTTCATGGCAAATCTCATTCCTCGAACTTTTTGTTTTTCTCACTCCTTTTTTCGAAATCTGATAAACTATTCCAATCAACCACATGGCGTCCCCCTTCCCCCCCCCCCAAACCCCACCCACCGTCAGACTGGCAGGCTTTCATTGCTGCAGCCCAATAAGATTCAGAAGTAGATGTATGTATCTCTTTTCTCTCTCTTTTTTTTTGTTTTTTCTGTTTTGCGTAAAACGCTGAGCAATCGGACTAATAAATGCCGAAGATTTCCCACCACCAACACTAACCCATTCTCATTGAAAACATCCAGATTGCCCCAAAAATAAAATCACAATCCACCCAATGGATACGTTAAGAATCAATAATACCTCCAGCCAGCGCAATACTGACTCAAAACCCAAATGAGATCGACACCCTAACAAACCTCCTACCCATCAATTCGGCCAAAAATCATTAATAAACAAATCATCACAGGCGGATATCCGATTTTCTTCCATGAGCCCTCAAAACCAAGCAAAGACTTTTCTTTTTTTCTCTCTCTCTCTCTTCTTCTTTTTCCCAATTGGTACGTCGCATTACAAATCTTCTTTTTTGTTTCGTGTGTGAGTGCATGATATGCTTCCCCCTCCACCCCTTTTTTCCTCGATCCACCCGCCAAATCTTTCTCAAGCCATTCCCCGGCTGTTGTGGTATTGCCGGACGGGCCCAGTCGAGCTCCCATCTTCGTCGAGGCTCTTTCTCACCTCGTCGGTGCTTCTGAGCGATTCGAAACTGCTGCTCTGTCGACTGGACCCTGGCCCACAACTTCCACTGCCTTTAAGGGAAAACTCTCGAAAATTCGACGAAGAAGTTCCCGGCCCTAGCGAACCCCAATGTGGATTCTGAGGCATAAAGTTCACCATATCCAGATACGGCAATACAGGTGGCAGGTGGCGTGGATATAAGCCAGCAGCAGGAAGGGCGCTCCTCAGCATGGTGGCTCGTGGTGCTCTGAAGTCCCCCCTGTAATTCGGCCCAAACCTCCTGACTGGTTGAATCCATGGCCAGGATCTCGTCCCTGGCGCTACGACTGGCACACTGCGTGCCCGTGCATTAGGACTGCGAGCATACATTTGTTTCATGACGGTATGATCAGCTTGCCACTGCCCATAATTGTATCCCGGGGGCCGAGCTTCTTGACCGTCAGGCATCTGTCCATTGCGCATGGCCTGAGGGCCAGATCCAAATCCAAGACCCAAATTCGAGTGCGTGTCCGTGAACCTCTCCATGACCCCATCCCCACGAGCATCCCCACGACGAGAAAACCGTGGAATGTACATGTTCTGTGGAACAAACCTTGGATTCTGAAGCAACGGCCCAGAACTTGACCGCCAATGATTCGGTGCATCCGAAGGCCGGATGCTTGCCTGTACGTGTCGAGGAATAGGACCAGACTGGCTTCTGGGTTGAAGCTCGGGGACAGGAGCGTGATGGGGGCCTGCGTTAGGGTGTGGTGGCCCTTCGTCGCCGGATCCACCGTCCAGCAATCTCTTCACGGCAGCTGGAATTCCACCGAGATTCAGCCCGATTCCTAATTCACTGAACGACATTTTTGCAGCCTTCTCTGCTGCGAGTTCCTCCAGTCGTCTTCGACCTAAGCGCTCGGCTTCAGCTTGAGCTCCAGATTCAGCCTGTGAGCAAATACCAAAAACCACACACCACATGCCCGTCTCATCTCTTTCCCCCAATCAACACCAATTGGCAATGTTTTGGGGCATCCCGTTGGACTACCCTCCAGTTGGATGTGCGTTTCTCCTTCTTTCCAAAAAAGTCAAAAGTCCCTGGCTCCCCCCTCCAAACAACAGGCCATGCAAAAAAACAGAAACTCTGGATGCTCTCTGGTTACCTAGCTTTTGCTAACGGTCGGTTTAGAGGAAATCCGAAAGACATTAGTCACCATCCGAGAACTAGAATGCCCTCAGAAACGATATGTGCTGCTAACAACAATACTGCTATACAACTGCAACCTGCCCCCTCCCCCCCCCCTTGTGGAGATCATGCTCACCCTCCTCTTGGCAAGTTCATGAGCACACTCCCTTGCAACCTTCTGAGAAGCTTCCTTGTCCACCACCTCCCCCGTGCTCGCCACTCCCACAGCCACAGTGACGGTAACGGTAGAAAGGTGCGTCAAATTCCAGCGTTTGTCCGAGACCAGGAAATTGGCTGTCGCCGACAGCACGCAGCTGTCGCTCACAGAGCCATCGGAGCTGTTGTTGGATCGGCAATCGCTCAAAGAGGGCGAGGCCGATCGGGAGCTCCCTGTGGAACCGGAACTTCCCCCCCTGGACATGCCTCTTGACCGAGATGTAGATTTGGCCATGTGCTCGAACAGCGTCGTGGGGCTGCCCATCGCGAACAAATGCGAGGGAGCAGCCATGCCTGGGCCGAATCCAAACCATGACGGCGGGGATTGATTTGGAGCATTGAAAGAAGATTCTGCTGACTCCGAGCTGTTGCCCATGTTCATTACCCGAGTCGCCTCGGCGAAACAATCGTACACCTCTTGCAGTTTTTTCTCAGGTACACCCGATCTCTCTGACAAAGTGGGGGTGTGGTCCAGCTGACTCTGCATATCCTTCAGCACCTGATCAAAACAAGAAATGCCCCATAGAACCAAATATCCCAGATCAAGAGAATAACGACAACTTTTTTTGAAAAACGATGCTGTCTCCGGCGATAAACCCACCCACCCCACGAAAATGAAGCCCCAGTTGTTTGATAGAAAAACCGAAATCCAAGAAAATGTACAAAAGTCGAAAAAAAATGTCCCTACCTGTTTCCCCTTCGTCAAAGAAGACTCCATTATCCAAAAGAAAAGGTTTTCCTCCTGGTCCGGCTGGGCCGTGCAAGCTCGCAGCAAAGCCTGGAGCTTCGCAGTTTCCCGAGAAACTCGTCCTCCAGATTTAAGTCTTTCTACATCGAGTTTCATTGATAAATCCCGCCTTTGCCGGACGTGACTGGATTGCCTAGTCAATCGGAACGAACGCCCGCTGGGATCCTAATGCAAAAAACAGATTCGGGAACAAAAAACACGATTAGACGGGATGTTTCCGACCAACCCTACCTCTCAATGCTTTTCTCCGAACAACAACAATGGACTCCGCTTTGCTCATTCCATGAAAACATTCTTGAACCCCCCCCCCCTCCTCAATTTCCCAGATTCTCCCCCCCAAAAAAAGAAAAACAGAAAGAAACAATTAAGAAAACATGGATATGTCAGGCAAAACTACAGCTGCGTTTTCCAGCTTCTTTCCTCATGTACCTGTTCAATCATTTCCAAATGCACACCCATTTGTTTGTTCTGAGGACTCTTGTTATTTTGTCCCTCAATACAAGCCAGCTCCTCGGATGCCTCCGCATAGCAAAACAGCTCTTGAAACGGAGCCCCATCTTCCGAAGGAAACAGGGTTTCCGAATCCAGCATCTCCCATTCCACCGGCTCTTGACCGTTTGGAGCGGGGTGTTTCAAACTATGCCAAATGACTTTGATGTCAGAGGTCGGTGAGAGCCAGAGCGTCAAAATTCCCACATCCTCCGTTGCTTTCAGCTGGCTAGGATTCGGCGCCACGGATTTTGTCATCCTCCCGACTTTCAAAACTGCCAAAGGCTCATTGATGACTTTGAGGATGTTGGCTGCTTGCTGGAGGGTCAGCATCGGCGCCTGGCTGATGGGCAGCCCGGGCAGGGCCAGCATCAGACTCATGGCTTGGTGGGAATCTGTGTATTCGCTCACCATCCTGCTCTCCATTCGGCAGCTGTGCAGCATCGACACCGTCGGCATGTCCTTCCTTACCCCGGCAGTTGGAAGCCACGGAAGCAGCGACTGTGGGGGGTACGAGAATAATGACGGCAAGGGGTGGAACACCGGACCCCCCTCTGCAGAAACGTGCCTCCTATCCTTTTGACGATTTCTCCCCCTCCTCCGTGGTCTACTACCTGGCCTGTAAGCTACAGAATTGGACGTTGAGGGGCCAGCTCCCTGTCCATCCTCGGATTCACCACCCCTGCCGCTGCTAAATGGTCGTTGTGATCTACTTTCCTCCGTAATTTCAGATCGTACAGCGCCTGCACCAGGGGACAGCACATCTGGGACACTTGAACCCGATAAAACCCTTGCTTGCCCAAACCCTCGCCTAGAACCCAGCGGGTCCAAGGACGATGAGCGCTCATCCCCCCAAAAATCGAAATCTCCACCGCTCTCCAAACTATTTTTTGCCCTTTCAAAACCCTCCATGCCAGGAGCACCGGCGGTCGCATCTGAACTCAAAGGGAGCAAGTCTTTCTGCTTCCCACTTGACAAGCCCCTTTCCTGTGCAAGCACCACCTTCGTAGATTGAGATGGGCTGGTATCCACAGTGCCAGGTGCAGTTCTCAGCGACCCCGGTCTCCCGAAACTATCAACACGCTGAGCGTGTGTCGCTAGGCGTGGTCGATCAAGACCGAGCACGTTGAAGCGAGGACCGGCCAAAGGCAGGTTTGAGGTTGACGGTCCGGCCGCGATAGACCCACCGCCACCCCACATCCCCAGCGACGAAGAATAAGTATTGAATAAGTGTTTGTCCATTGCAAAACCAGTGGAACCTACTGGTGCAGTAGTGGCTAGCACCAACGATGCGCTCGGCAGTTGATGCGGAACCTGGTCCGGCAACAATCCCGGCACAGGATTTGTAGAAGCGAGGCCACAAGGCCGAAATCCGCCCACGCAAGGAACGTCGGTTCTCTGGCGACACCGCCAATTTATACCAAAGCTCCCCTCCCCGTTTTCTTGTTGAGACAACCCTTGCGGGCTGTCGACAGGGGATGACAAGGGTCGTGACCCGTTGCTCTCAATGTTTTCAACGCTTGGAATAGCAGTCGCGACGGAACTCTCTGCACCGTCGACGATTCTGGCCGAGGCGTCCGTGCTCTCCAATAGCTTTGAATTCAACTCCGATACGTCAGCCCGTTCTGGACTGAACTCTCCTAGCTTGTTCAACCGAGTCATCGTAATTCGTCAGTGCACTCCAAAAGTCACAATGTGTGACCTAAAAACCAGGAACTGCCGCAACCAAACAGACAAACGCGTCTTCAGAAAACGACACCCTTCCACAAAACAGTCCAGCCTTATTGCAAGAACCGTACGCGCGGGATGCACGTGCAACAACGAGTAAGTTTGACATGGGAGATCAGGTGCGACAGCTCGACCAAAACAGAACTTTCCGGTAGGCAAAAAGCAAAGCAAGCGAAAAAAATCTCCACAACCTACTACCCCAACCGTGGCGGGCTTTCGTCAATCGCACCTGGACAAATGAAGAATAGGTCTTATTCAGGCCGCTCTCTGTTTCTCTTTTCCGGTGGTTCCCGGCCCTTGTCTTTTACTCATACAAAACTACCAAAACACCCCGTCTATATCCCAATCGAATCGAATAGAGCGCTTCTTCAGCTTGTCGAGGCGTATCCACCTGTTCACGTCACAGAGGAACGAACAAAGCTTTGCAGACGCCCGTAATATTCAGGGTCGAATCCAATCCTTCGCACAAGCCACGTGGAGGAAAAGCTCGGAAAGATTGCTTTTCCGAACCGTAGTGCGCCATGATGCCAACGCATGGGGAAAAAAGCGAATCGCACCGAATCTACACGAACCTTTCAGTTTCTGGCACGTGATTCGCTTCTGAAGAAGCTGTGGGATTGTTACGTAATACTCACAAAAAGGTCAAAAAGCGTGCGATGACGGGCCGTGCCAGCGCCGGACTGCGGGAATCCAGTTCGGGAATGTGTTGTTTAATGGTGATGGTTTGGGAACTAGATGAGAGCGTGAGTTTAGAGGGGTGGAGGACGCCCCTGTGCGGCGGTTGTATGAGCTCTTTGAGACAACGAACCCCCACACAAGCACGGTTTCGCGTTCAAGAGAACGCAATCCTGGTCCAACTAATATTTCAGAGATTTTTGCATTCCGTTTTGCGGCAACTGTCAAACGGATGCAAACATCGAAAACGAAAACGCACCATTTTCCGTTAACATAACGGTAGCGGTTGTGTACTGTAGTTGAGGGATCCAAGCGTTACAAAAACTCTCATTCACAAGAGAGCCCGAACAACAATATCTACAACGCCAAACCAAATTCACAAACACCGCGAAGGCACCGTAAATGTGGCGCCTCACATCACTTCACTACACTTCAGATGTGTCAACCCTGCAATCGCCGAAGGCTTGTATTAGAACTCTTACAGGGCCAAAATTTTGAAAGGGTACGAAACAGGCCAGGCCACTTTCCTGCAAGAAAGCGCAGTGTGGACTCTGACTACACCCGTTCCAAAACCTCAAGAAACAAAGTGTTGGGACGCGCGTTCTGCCTGATAAGACTCCACGAACCATTTACAATTGTCAGAGTCTTACGCTCCTGGGCTGGCAGATCGACTCATCCTCTGCGAGTGGAGTTTCACGTCCAGAAGCCCACCAACTGCCCAAACCCTCCTCTGCACCCGCGGCTTGGGCAGTTTCCTGGAACGCGGACCAATGACTAACACTTCACTGGGACGGTCATGCGCGAATCGGCACGTGCCTGGATCCTGGCCATTTTTGTTGAATGTATTTTAGGCTGGTGACAATTGCAGCGGGGCCGGTTTCTTGGTGTCCAGCTACCCACTTCTTTGCCCGCGACCGAACCCGTTTCTCTGAACTTATTTTGACGCGGTTAGGAGAGGGGAGCCAGAAAAAGACGGTATGAAGGGCGGTGGAACCTGGGCTCACGATACGCAGAACCACAGTTCAGCCAGTTCTTCGACGCCCAACCTGGAACCCTCTTCACCAAGGGCGTCGGGCGCGTCGCATTGTGGGGTGTTTACTCAGAACGCCGCACCGTTGTGCGAGGTGTGTTCCGACGACGTGTCGACGGTATACTGCAAGAATGACCAGGCGTACCTCTGCGACAACTGCGACGCGGACATACACCTGAGCAACCCGCTGTCGGCCCGTCATGAACTTGTCCCTATCACGAACTGCCTTCTAGAACAGGTGCTGGTTTGCACGCCACACACACATCTCGGCGTCCCTTAAGGGGTGGGTTGGGGGGTAGGCACGATTGGTGTCTTGTAGCGGGGTTTTTAGCGTCCCTGGGTGTAATTTTGTCTTGTGGGCGTTGAAGGTGGCGCTGGCTTCGAGAGCCGAAGAGAGGGACGTGCAGACGGAGGCACTTGTGGAGCCCTCATTCGTGCCGACGGCGATCGTTGCTTCGACGCGACAAGGGCTGAGTGACGCCCAAACTGGAGACGGTCACGGTGGGACGTTTCTGGGTAACCTTGCCGAATTGCCGGTGGTCGAATTGCTGCCCGTCGGCGGACACCACATCCCCTTGGACTTGGAGGGACTGGAGGTGAGAACTGCGACGTTCTACAGTTGAATAAGTTGATGCTCAGCGACTGACGAATAACTGTGTGGGCTCTGTCATTCGGTGAACGTTAATTTTACCCTCCTCATTATCCCTTTGTCAGGATATCGAGTTGGAAAGCGAGTGGATTGAAGCACTCGGCAGCAACCATAGATTGAAAGAAGAGTCCGTGCTTCAAGTGGCGATACCGGCGGAGAGACGAGGTGTGAAACCTGTCCAGGCTGTTGTTTTCCATGAATGAGTAATGCACATCTTTGACCAAGCCCCCTGGATTCGATTTTTCATTTCATTACTGATTTGATGGGTTGTCCTTCTCTTGTCCCTCCCCCTCCCCCTCCTCCTCCTCCTTCCTCCCTCTCTCTAAATCCGCCCACAGATCAGTTTGATCAGTGCAAGGTCCTGAATGGCAGAGTGCAGAACCTGGAAGCCATCACTTCTCCCTCAAACTCTGGGATACCTATTTCTTGTGGATATCAAATACCCATGACGACCGTCCACATACCTCAATGCCCGCCAACCATGCTGCCGTTTTTGCCGACACTGCCGGCAGCAGTTGGAAGGCACTTTCCGCTGGTGGATCCCAGGAATCATGTGCCAACACCGACCGGCACACTCGACAGAAAAGCAAGAGTTGCAAGGTTTGTCAAAATCGAGGATCTTGACCAAAATTCTTGAAAAAATTGTGCGTTTGTTTGGGACAGTCAGAGCGTGGCGGTGTGAGGATTGGGTTTTTGTTTTTTTTTTCAACTCTTTTTTTCCAATTCTTTTTTGTGTTTTTGTTTTTTTCAACTCCATTCTGCTGAATGCATGGTGCTGAAAAAGGATATTCTTGTGGCAGGTACTTGCAAAAAAAGAAGAGGAGGACATGGGCAAATAAGATTCGGTACCATTCGAGGAAAGCATATGCGGAGAATCGTCCACGGATCAAGGGCAGGTTTGCCAGGCCGGATGAATTTGAGGCGTACCAAAAGCAACAACAGGTTTCACAAAACAAAACGAACCCTCCACCATAAAATTGAGTATTGTTCAAAAAAGAAAAAGTCACAAAAACTCGCAGGAAAAAAAGAAGAAAACTCTGCTGACAGAATTGATGGGGTGGAGCCAATGCGTTTCGAAACATGCACTACACATTCTAAACGAAATTTTTTGAAAGGACAGACTAAAAAAAAAAAGAAAGAAGATATAATATAAAAGAGGAAAAAGAATGGCAGCAGCCGGTAAGCGACAATTAGAATCCGGAGAGGAGTGTGTGTGTGTGTCCATGCACTCATTCTCCGTTAGGCTTCCCCTCCACATACACATTTTGGTAGTTCGCTTGTTTATAGATGTGTATTAGCAAGGGGGGGTGGCTTTTTTTTCTTTTTTTTTTTTTAATTTATATTTGGTTTGGAAGTTGTGGGGAGGGGTTGTGTGTCGAAGGGATGCACTGAGAAATGTGTGTTGAAATAGCGAAAGAAAGAAAAAAAAAGAATGAGTAGAGGGATTTAGCGGACGAAAAGGGTTTTTAGGAGACTTCTTTACAAGACGAGGGAAACTTGCACAGGGGGAGTGAAAAAAAAGAAAAGAAAAGAAAAGAAAATGGCGGAAAAAAAAAACAAAAAAAACAAGAAGAGAGAGAGAGTGAAAGAAACGGAAAAGGACAAATAGAATTGATATGTAGGCGAGACGATTCGACACACCGTATTGTATATGAAAAAAAAGAAAATTTTGAATTTTAGTTGACATGGGGACATGTGTCGATGCAACAGTAGAAAGAAAGAAAAAGAAAAAGAAGAGAAATCCTTTGCTTGATTTTTTCTGAAGGTGTTCTTTTTGTTTTTTTTTAATCCTTCGGGTGGTTGTCGTCGAGCTTGGGAAAACAAAACAGAAAAAAAAAAGGAGAAAGGAGATAGAGAATTTTAAGGCAAACAAATTTGGTTAGGGAAAAGAAAAAAAAAATAGAAAGAAAAAGCACATCAGGAATGGTCTTTGAATTTGTTTATGTGTTTGTTTTTTTTTGTCCCCGAAGTCTTTTTTGTTTTCTTTGATCGAGCAAGGAGTTGAAAAGATGAAAATTCCCCCCCCTCCTTCCTGGATAGTGTTTCTATTCATTTTTTTTTTGGGGGGGAAACATCGAAAGGAAGTTGAAAATGATACTTGGTGGGAAGCGGTTTCTCTTAAAACTACAATTCTCATATCGCTTTTTCTTTTTCTTAAAATATTCTTCTTCTTTCTGTGGGATTATATGAAGCTTCAAGGAGTTGCAGGGATTGTAGAGATGGATTGTAGATAAGTTTGTATAGAGAGGGGTAGACGTGATGTTTTGTATCAAAAAAACGCCGACTTGTTTTTTCGATACTGGCGTTACCTTTTTTTTTTTTTTCTTTCATTTTTTTTTTTTTCAATTTATGAGTGCAGGCATCCTTCTGATTTCTCGATTTAGAAACGTAGATGACTGGTTTGACGGACATTTGATTCGAGGGAGGGGCTAAATAAAAGGAAAAAAAAAGAAACAAAAAGTTGTGTAGTTTTGAGTTTCGATGGTGGATGCGAGATTTCATGTGTAGATGCACTCTTAAAAATTTTAAGAAAGAGAAAGTCTGCCATCGGTACACAGTCGGTGGAACTGGTGGTTGGAGTTCCATCAAACCAGTGTTGCATTTGGTTGGGGAAAAAAAAGGGCTCCACACAGCCTTTTTCCTGTGTCAAGAAACTCTATGAAGGTATTTTTCGCAGGATTCAGCATGCAAATTACATGAGCATTTTGCGGAATTAACTTCAAAAACAATGAGAAATAAGAAGATTGAATATGGTTCAAACTTTTCAGACCGAACTCTTCAAGCGAATGCTTTCCAGCGAATGCTTTCCATCTAAACAATTTCATGCATGCCAAACCACAGCCATGCTGACTCACTAATGCTACTACCATATATATATCCCAGAAATCTATGCAAACTTTCTGTTCCATTCTCTGCTGAATTTGCTCCAAGCTACTCCCTTCCCCGAAAAGAAAAAAAACCTGATAAAAATGAAAACGAAACAATAATTTTACACCCGGAATTTTGCGATATCCTTTTGAGAAACCCCCTCATCCATCCATTTTTGCAGATGTTTCAACTGGCATTCCTTCACCTCCACCAGCTTTACCCCCATCCTTGTCTTTGCTGATCATTAGGGCTTCCTCTTTGTCTGACTCTTTCTCATCATCTTTCATTCGATTCTGGCGGTAATGCTGCCAAAAGAAAAACTGTTGGGCATGGACGGTTTCCTGTGCAAAAAAAAAAATAAAAAATGCTGGGGGTTGATCAGGAGGATTTTGACATTTTGATTTTTTTTTTTGATTTTTTTACTTTTCGAAGTAAAAATGATGCTGCAGCCCTATGAAAAATCCTCCCCATCCACGAAGGTGATATATCCCTAACCAATATTAAAACTTGAATCAAAATGTTAGAAACAAACATCTAAAAAAAAAATCGTTAGATTCTTGTTTAAAAAGAAATTGTGCACTGAGGAGTTGAAAATATGATGAAATTCTTGACAGTGAACTGAAACACATAAGCCCTGAATTCAATGTCAAAATGTATCATCCCACACAGTTCTAAACGCAGCGATGCAAAATGACTGCATACCTTGACTGCGTCCCTAGCCATTGCTTTTTGGAAATCCTTGTTTTGAATCATATCCAGGAAGTAAAAGGTGTGAGGATACCTGTGCATCGACACGCAAAATTGAGATGCATTTCCCCCAGATGAGAATTGCGATAAACAAGCCAGGGTCACAATGAGTTGCAACAAAGGATGGACCCAAAAAAAAATCGAAGTTCAGCACGAAGACTTACACGATGTATTTTGCATATTTTGGCCGTTTCCAATATCTCAGGTATTTGAGATATTTCAGAAATGCTGGATCTTCAAACCATTGATTTTGTGCTAACCCTATGCCACAAGAAATCGAAAAACCAAACAGACATGAGATGATCCCTGGAAATCTTCAAACCAAAAATGTCGATGCACAGCATTTCTTCCACAGAAATTGCTGAAAAAATGAAACTGCGGGTGATATGCATACGCAAATACAAGCAGATTTTGTCGAATACGCTGAAGGTAAAAAAAGAAGGTAATAATGTAAAAGGAGAACTGCATCGGCAGTTTTTTTTTGTGCTGCTCACAGTGAATGTATTGCGGACAAGCCAAACATTGAACGAATTCCAGCTCCAACTGAAATCGCTCCTTATCGGTGCACCAAAAATCCGCCTCCGTGAATTTCCTGCAGCAACACCATCAACTTCGATCGGAATCCTTTCATGGAGGAAAAAAACAGAAAGAAAAACAAAAACAAAAAACAGTCAGGGTGCATTATTCATCCCATCTCCATCAAAATTCCAACAAAGATTCAAAAATCCTCCATCACTGTCTTCCTGAATTATGATATGAGATATGAGGCCACTTAGGACCTGAGTTATTTTTAGCAGCACGTGTGCGATGTGTGAAGATTTTACAGGGTGTCCGACCAGTTTTCCACCTTTTTTTCCGCTTTTTCGAAACCTCTGCGACGCCACTATTCACAGGGTCGGATGTTTCTTTGTTTTTGCTTTCGTCGCTCATTTTCCCCTCTTTTCACAACCCCCCTCCTTTCTGTCTGTCGACGAGCGTTTGTGAAATCAGTGCGATTGTGGTTATTCTGGCTCGTCAGACTGCAGTATAGCCCTCCACCCCAACGGTTTTCCCTCGAGGTCCGAAGTTCGTCGAAAACCACCAAGGAATTCGATAATAAGCACAAGGGGGGCAGGGAATAGCTGCAAGACAGTCCAAGGTTTTCGTTCTACAGCTGCTGATGTGCGCTGGTGATACAAAAGCTGACTAATGCATTTTTGCTTGAAGTTCAACCCTCAAGTTTCTGGCAGTCTCACTCTTTCGCTTCAAATATGCTGCTGCGAACGCTGGGGTCGAAGGGGCTCTGGACGGTGCACAAGAGTCGGTTGAGTTTCGCCAGATCGATCCAAGCAATGCGACCCGTGCGGATGGCGGCAGGTAACGAATGTATCGAAAGTCCGCAACCTCGAGGAGCGTTCATTCTTTTCGAGGGCGTGGATCACAGCGGAAAGACGACGCAAGCGAAAAGATTGGCTCAAGCGCTCAACGATCGAGATGTGAGTTTTGATTACGTGACGTACTGATTAACTTTGGATTTTGATGGTTGGAGTTCAGCTGCTGGAGGGCTGCGCATAGCATGCATATGTCAGTATATATGTGGTTGACTAGGGAGGGGCGTGTAGAGTTACTGGGGAATGCTGCTAGGTGAACGCGGAGTTTTGGAACTTTCCTGACCGCAACACGGGCCTCGGAAAAATCATCACTTCGTATCTATCCGGAACGACCGACTGCGAGCCCGACATGGTGCACCTGCTTTTCGCCGCGAACAGAATGGAAAAGAGGTAGAAAAAAAAATGAATGATTTCTGTGGCAAATTTGCATGTTGGGGATTCAACCATGAACGCTTGATTTGCTGCTGTCTGGAATGATGGAGAATTTTTTCCTGTAGCATGTGGAAAAATAAAAAATAAAAATATGACATGATAAAATGAAGCAGCACCAGGTTTTGGGTTGACCCATCCTATTTTCCTTGTTTGGAAAACTGAAAAAGGTTTGCGCTGTAACCCCCCCCCCCCCCTGAAGGGCATCCTTGTTGGAGAAGTTGAGATCTGGCGTCACAATCGTAATGGATCGATATTGCTATTCTGGGGCTGCCTTCACTATGGCGAAAAACCTTCCTGGGTTGGATGCTGAATGGTGCAAATCTGTGGAAAGAGGAAAACTGCCAGAACCAGATCTGACATACTTTTTGGACCTGTCGGTGGAAGTGGCAGAAAAGCGGGCTGGCTTCGGATCGGAACGATATGAAAGAAGAGAATTTCAACAAGAGGTGAGTGCACAACATTGACGAGAATCGAAGTTCGTATGGGGCCTGTCAAAAATCTCCCCCCGCCCCCAAAAAAAAACCACCACCACCAAACAGATAACACACACACACCACTTTTTCGATTTCTTCCAGTCCAAAGAACAAGATTCCTGTACAATTGCAGCAAAAATCCATGAAAATCAAGAAAAGGCTGCCCATGAACTGCTCCAAATTATGTTTTTGGTAAAATTCATAATACTGAACTGTGAACTGTGGTAGATCTGATCCATGTTTCAACTGTTGTTTGGTTGATTCCAAAATTCCAAATTCTGCATCGAGTCTGTTTTCTTTTTTCTTTTCGTCCGCTACCATCCAGGTGCGTTCAGCCTTCCATAATCTGAGCAAATCCGAGGACTGGGAATTCATAGATGGTGCCGGAGATCCAGAAGAGATTCATGAAAAGGTCCGAAAACCCAGTCTTCTGAGCTCCTTTGACTAAACCTGCAAGACTTCGTTTGAATTGCATGGAACCCATTTCGTATTTAGCGATGCAAACAAAACTGGGACGGGCTCGATATTGTGCTTTTTCTGTGCAGATTTTCAACCAATCCTTGAAGTTTGTGGAGGAGTGCAGGAAGAAGGGGCACGATCTCGGTCAGATTTGGGCTGGCAAGTTGAAGCAATGATTTGTTTTGTTTTCTCTCTGGAGTTTGATCTCATCAACGAGCAAATAGTCTTTGGGTGTTGAATGAAAGCAGCAGTGGATATCTTGTAACAATTCTGGATTAGATACTGACAAGAACTGGGGTTGATGGTCAATGAATACCAACGTTGTATCCAACCCCTCTGAAACGTGCCAATACAAAAAGGGGTTCAGACATAGTAATTCCATGCATAGACTGATATTGCAGTTTTCCCCATTACAGTGGCAGCCATATCGAACAGCCCCCAAACTCACAACATCTTCCACATCTTAATCGCCCCCGTGGCCTCAATGAAAGAACCCAAAACTCAAAAGACCTAGAAAGAAAAAACTACCGCAGCAATCACTGTCCATTTTCCACCACCTCCATGCTATCTTGATCAGCCTCTTCCAAAGATGCCAATTTCTGTGCCAGTTCTTTGTATCGATCTTGAAGGATGGATTCCCTCTTCTTTTGGACCGAAACCATGTCTTGCAGTGCTTCCACACGTATTGGGCCGTTCAGTTTCTCATGTCTGCCACAAAAACAAAACAAAACAAACCCCTCTTAACCAGACCTGGATTTGCACATTATCTCACTGCACATCCCTTTTTGATCAGAATAGGAGGAGGAATTATGAGAAAACCATGTTTCCTTGCTTTTCCTTGAAATACCTTTGCAGCTCCAAGTAAGATTCCTTATCCATTTGGAACTGCTGGAGCTCCGCCCAAGTCGCGCTCGTTTCGCTTTGGATCTTTTCGTCCCTCGACCAATGGCCCAAACACAGGATGCGAATTTTTTCCTCCAACTTTTGAGCTTTCCTGGCCTCCTTTTCCATCTCACCACGGACGCCTTGGAAATCTTGCTTGATGGAGTCGATCCTAAACCCACCCCGCCACTTTATTTAATTCCTTCCAAAAACTCCATTAAAAAAGAAAAAGTTGAGTGCACTGCCAGGCATAGAATCTTAGAAAACAACTAATGTCGAACTAAACATCAGAACTGGCTGTTTCATCAGTATAAAGCCCGCATGGGAATTCATGCTCACTTGTCGGTGGTGCTGGCCGATTGGGCTCTCCCAAACTTGAGCTCAGAAGGAATCCAACACAGCTCCTTCTCTGCCCCTTGCCATGCTTGATTGTATTCCTCTTCAGTGACTCTGGTATGCCCCATCGCTTTCTTCACAAACTCTCCTTCTTGTTTCAACATCTTGGATGCCGTCTGTCAATTTCACCCCCCCCCCAAAAAAAGAGAAAGAAAAAAAAGATGTTACTGAGAAAGGATAAAAGCACAAGAAAAGTTCGAAGCGTTTCAATCGCAGCCAGATTTTTTTTTTCCGTTTCATTTCCCCTTTTCTTTTTTTTGGGGGGAGGGTGTGTGTGGAGGAAAGTTCCACTGGCTATTTCTTCCAAATGAGAGTGTCGCCCCTCACCTCAAGCTCTTCCAGCTCAAAATTCTCCAGGTCATCCCCAGTATTGGCCAGCTTCGACCTGTCCCGTTTCCTTTCCTTCCTTTTTTTCTTGTCTCGTTTTCCAACAGGGTATTTGATCGAATCCGCTTGCATGATTGCTGCAATTTCAATCTCGATCAGCTGCTCTGCTTGCTCTTTCATCCCCAGCCCTTGAACTTCAGAACCAGGTTTCAGAGCATGGGGTTGCTCAACAGTGGGGGGCCGAGGCAGACCTCTCTGGAGGACCTAAGAACGGCACGTTTAAAAAATCAGAAAAGGGTTCTACCCCACTGGTTGTCCATTTCAGAAAGGAAAGAGCAACGCATCCAAAAAACGTAAAAAGAAGAATCCCCGGGGAGCGAAAACACTGGATGGAGAAAAAGAACACACCTGAGATCGTTTTTTCAGCTCAATTTCCCTGGCTTTTTCTGCCAGCTTTTTCTTCCTGAGCTGCACGTCTGCTGCATCCTCTTCGATCTGTGTTTCTGCCACAGGTTCATCCTCGTCCATCACTTCTTCAGGGACCACCACTTCCACCTTGTTCTTCGCGGCAGGCAGCTGGTTGAGCTGAGCTTTCAATTGATTTCTGTGGTGGAAGCAGAAATGAGAAAACAATCAAAAAAAAGGAAAAAAAAAATGAGCGATGATACGCACCCAAGTGCTCTTGTAGCATTCTTTCAATAATGTGGGTGGAAAATCAAGTACACCCTGAATCGTATTTAGTGTAGGTCTTTTAATAGTGTTACCTCAGTAATAGGGCAGGCCACGCTAATTCATGGAAAACAAAAAAATTCACAAGAAATGTAAATTTCGGAAATAGTGTGACCCACACTGTTTTGATAAATTCCTGCCGTTCACGGAAATAGTCTGTGCTACACTAAATACGATCAAGGGCGTCATGCACAAGGAAAAAATTGAGAGTCTACATGAGCCGTCCTGGCGATGGCATCATGCCTACCTCATCAGCATCTGCCGGGCAGCTTCTTCCTTTTTGTTCACGGAGGCCACCATGCTGGGGTCGTTCAGCCCAAGCTCATCCCTGATGGGGGTGGCGATCGTCCCTGCCACCCCCGCAGACCCCACAGAAGTAGACAGGGGGGTCCCCGCGACCGACGGAGTCGGAGGCACTGCACTGATTTGCCCAGCTCTCGGTGTGGGACCCCCGCCATGAGGTGTGGCCAACGGGTTTGGGGTAACCACGGAGGTGTTTCGTGGAGTGATGCCTGAGAAATCCGATGGGTAGAGGTCGGGATTCTCCTGACCCAACAATGGGGTTTCGACGTTCCGCAGCTTTGCCAGGTTGTGAGCCTCCTGCATGATTCTATCGCCCCCGATGGCTGGAGTTCGTGGTGTCCTCAGTGGAGTTGCAAGCCTGTACGATTCATATGAAATGACTTGCTCAAAGCCCCATGGAAGCCAATTTATGGCCGAGAGAACCACCACAACATAATTCACCAAAAGCCTCACTCAGAACTCAAAACTGAATGAGGAGATCCGGAAAATGGCCACCACAATCCTTCAATTTCACTCACCCAGAAGGGGTTTGGTCGTATTGTCCAAGCAGCTTCCGGGTAGCTTCCCCACCAGCCCCATCGGCAAGATCAGGGTCCACCCCCAACTCGCCCCCCATTTTGGCAATCTGCTGAAGTTCTTGCTCCGATATTTGAGGGGCTGGAAGCATGAGTTTCCCCCTCCCTCTGATCATGACAGGGTCATTCAGTTTTGCCACTTTGTCGATTGCTGCTGGCTGGTTGTGGGACTCCTGGAGCTTGTGTTTCTTGATATCCTTTTTGATCAAAGCCTCTTCGATATCCTAAAACCGCCATATGTAAAAAAAAATTGAAAATTTTTAGAGCCTCACCAACGATCCCAAAAAGACATCACCTGTTGAAAAAACACCACCTTTTTCTTTTACAGCAAAAGAAAGAAGCCACCTTGTAATTAATCCGTATCCATATTTCTACCTTTCGTCTCTTTCCTTCCAACTCTTGCAGAGTAACTGGTCTAAACTCTTGGGACACTTCTTTCGTTCTTTCCCGCTCAGCTGCGATATCGTAGAAGCCGGCAGGCACATTCCTTTCGAAAGCCACCTCCTTGTTGTAATTGATCCCCCTTTTTCGCCTCTCTTTTCCCCTCAGTTCGATTCCCGCCGCCTTCAACTCGCGTTTCTTTTGCAGGGAAGCCAGCCTCCGAGCCTCTTCGAGCTGGGATTCCCTGGCCTTCCGCTTGGCTTTCTTTCCTCTGTTTTGAAATCGAACCAATGGAAATAGATTTATAGCAAGATTTGCAACCAGGAAATATATATATTGAAGAGGTCGCATGCCTTCGACCGTGCCTTTTTTTGTTATTTTTTTGTTATCCCAGAATGAAGAAAGAAAAAAATCGCCAAGTCGAAAGCACTGTGGATTTTATTTCATCTCTTCTTCTTTAATTTAATTTTTTGTAATTAACAATTTAATTAATGAATTGATTATTTTTTATTCTATTTCTTTTTTGGGGGGGGATCCAAGGAAAGAAGAATGACTAACTGAACACCTGCAGTACATATTGAATATCAGAAGAGCAATTGAAAAAAAAAAACCTTGACGCTCCGCCCCCTTCCAGCAATTGTCCTTCACACCATTAAGACTATTATTTTTATTGTTAGATTATTTCATATGGGAAATGTATCACCTTGTATTTGCCAGCCTTGCTCTAGCTTCCGACAGCATTTCCTTCTCATCTTCGTCCATATCGACTGGGTCAGGTCGAGCAGGTTTTGCCTCTGGATTGGGGTCGATTTCACCAGGCCTCAACCTTCTGGGATCATCGGCTGGATCATATTTATCATCCTTTGCAAGCGCCATATCCCTTCAGCCAGCAAAACACACAACGAAATTCAAACTTTGCTTCGACCACGAACTCCTCCCTCACGAAAAAAACCCAACAGATTTCAATCCTTTGTTTTCTTTTCCCCTTAATTTGTTGTGATTTCACTTACAAGAGTTTTTCGTAGCGCTCCAGGCACTGGGCCGGGGTTCTTCCGACGATGGGGGCAATGGTTCTCCATTGAGTGGGAAATAGCTTTGCCAAATGCAACAATTTCTCATCCTCCTCTTTCGTCCATTCCGTTTTTTTGATGGCAGGATCCAGCCACTCGTACCTAGGCAGTGCAACATGCTTTCAACAATATTTTTCGATCACTTTTTTTTTTATTTAAGCTATTCTATTTTTTTTCTTTCTGTGATCCACACCGAGGATTTTTTTTTTAAGACGACTGTGCATAAAACACATAATTTTGTTTAAAGAAAATCAATCCATCAGAATTCCAATTATATTGAATATTCGCCTATTTTTTCAATTAAGCCTGGAAATAAATGTAAGGCTGCATGGAAAGTAATAAAAACATGCTCAAAACAGCAGTTTTGTTCATTGCCAAAGATCAAATTATTGAAACAGATTCTAAATTTATTTAAATTTTTTTCGGTTGGAAAGACCATGGGAAGAATTGACTTAGAGCAAGAAAGAAACAGAACAGGATATTCTTTGCAACATTTATTCTAGTCTTTGTTTCAGTCGGAGTGTTTTTTTTTTTGCTCCGCACCATCTAGCTTTGCACTGCTTGGCAGATTTCCTGGTGAGAAGAGATGAAATTCTAGCCCATTGATTGAGACCATATTTCATGACCGCAGCTTTCAAAATTTCATCCTGTTAGACAAAAAGAAAAAAAAATACTTCTGTTACCCCTCTCAGAAAAAAAAAACTGGTTGGAAAGTCAACCAAAAGAGTTTGAAAAGAGCTTTCAAAAAGCATCCCTCTCTATCCCCAAAACACCCCATCGACCTCGTTAGGAAAACCAATCCTGTACACTTCCAGAGGTCGTTTCTAACCAGCGCTCAAACCACACAAAAAAAGAAACGAGTGAGAGAGAATGCGGCAGAGAATACACCGAACGCCCGGGGTGGGGAAAGATGCAAAGAAAAACAATTTCGACGAGAAAAACCTCGAGACCGATGCACGAATACCTCGGTGTTCTTCCAAACACCGCCCTTGATCATGATCCGCATGGTGGCTGTCTTCTTTGCGCAAAAAGAGGCGAAGCTTTGTTGAGTGGGAAAAAGCACGTTCCTGGGATGCAAAACGAAACACGCAGAAAATAAGTACTGCCTTGCTGTACGGCAGAGTGGCGTCGTACACACGCAATTTAGTTTTTGCGCACCACTCCAGTCGCAGTACTCAGCACCTCGTCCCCCTGCAAGCATTTTCCGTCCAGGTCGACGACACGAGGTATGCGGTGTCCACACACACCTCTTCGGCTCGTAGGGACCTTGGTCGTTTTGCTACTTGCGCGTTTCTCGACCGTTTCTGGGAGGAGGCAGGAGGATGATGACGACGTAATCCCAGGAGCTATCCACACAATCATATCGACCGAGTGCACGCCATACTTTTCTTTCCAGACCTTGGCGCTGGCGTATACTCACCGCGCCGTCGGGCAACCCGGGCCTCTGACACGAATCCTGAGCTGCGAGCCCGAAGACTTGGCGGAGTTCTCCCCAGAAGATATGTCGATAGTGGATACTCACGTTACACCATCATTCACGCACAACCCAAAGAATGGCGACGATTACTCCCCCTACAATAAGCCTTCTGGGGTCATGCATTGGCTGGACAAGGTGAAGCCCAAGGAAGAGTGGATTCTGATCATGGACGCCGACACTGTCTTTCGTCGGCAAATTCTCCCAGGGGATTTGGATGAGGGGTGGCTTGCCGCGTCGCAGTATATGTACATGATCGGGGGTCGCAATGCCTTGGCCGACAGACACATCCCTGAAGTTCCGAGAAGGAAGGATGCGTACGGCGGTCGAATAGGGAGAAGAGGGGACGAGGCTGGTGCCTACTACATGATTCGGCGGAAAGATCTGCGAGCATTGGCTCCGTTGTGGTTGAAGTATACAGAGGATGTCCGCGATGATCCAGCCGCTTGGAATTTGACGGGGGATGCTTACGTCAAGGAAGGGGAGAAGGCTTGGATCTCGGAGATGTATGGATGGGTTTTCGGGGCTGCCAAACTGGGGTTGAAACACAGGCTGGACCCCACCGTTCAGGTCTACCCGGACACATCGGTCAGAGATGTCCCCAGAATCATTCATTACGGACTGGAGCATAGGGTTGCAGGCTTTCGATTCAACAAGCATGAGCACAAGGGTTTCGACTTCACCCGGTGCCCTCCCTGGGACCTCAGCGTCAATCGAAGCCAGGGTGGGGACGCTGGGTTGTTTCCCCACCCGCCATATCCATCGGAGGTGCCAAAAGAAGCCAACACAACTGAGGAAAGATACGGAATGCTGCTGAACATCGAATTCATGAACACGGTGAATGCAGCCCTGTGTGAACGGCATCGGAAAAAGTGCCCTGATTCTGTTGAGCTGCAGGAGGAATGCGGAAAAGTGGACGGGATCGCTGAAGCCTTGAGATTGGAGTATTTGGCCTACGATGGGAATATCTGCAAAGACGAGGTCACGAAAGAGTGCCCAGGGTGGAAAGCGAGAGGGGAGTGCGAGGCCAACTGGATGGCATTGCAGATTCTTTGTCGAAAGACGTGTGGGGGATGTTCTCCACAAGATGCTCCCGAGAATGCACCCCATTTGAACGTCACAAGTTTCGCAGTCCGCACCAATGCACCTAAACACAAGAGCACCCAAATGGATCGAGAAGTGAAGCGCAGCAGGGACAACGGCGTGGCGGTGCATGAGGAGCCGGGGGATGGCACTACGATTGCTGCCACCGAGTTCGAAATCAGCAATAAGAATAATAATAATCTCTTCTCCGGAAAAACGGAGTTTGCGCTCCGGGTCCGCTGCGAAAGGATCAAATCGACCAAATTGGCTGAAACTCTGGAATGCTCAAAATTGGTGTTGGTTGCAGAAACCCCAAGGCACATTTCGGGGGACGTGCATAACATCAATATGAACTGGATATGGATAGAGGTCGTTTGTTTGGTGGTGGCTCTCGTGATATTTTTCATATATGTCAGACGAGAAAGGTTTTGGAGGAAGCATAAAAGCCCCCGGCTCCATAATGTTTGATCAGGGAAAGGTTCAGTGATGGGGTTTCTGCCCTGGATCATTGACCTTGAGAAAATGCATCATTTTCACTGCAGATTCTTGTGCTATTTTTCATCCATTCTTCTTTTTCTTTTTTTTTTAATAGAGAACAGGGGGGGAAGGGGGGGTAGATTATTGAAGTGCTCAAGCAAAAGTTGTGTTTATTCAGGTTTTAGACAGAAGTGATTCTCGCCCAGTGGCCAGTGCAACTGGTGTTTTAACCGGGGTGGGGATGTGCAAGTATTTCATGGATTTTATTGTACATAATCGATCGTTTCATTTCATGGATCGATTATTTGTTATGTTTAGAAAAGACTGCTTGTATTGCGTTTAGAAACCAAACAAAAGAACCCTCAACCACAGATCTCCAGGAAACTGATCAAAACAATTAATGAGATGACTGATTGTGCAGGAAAATTTACCCTGCCCAGATGAACCGACTCCGGGAAAAAATATTTATGAACAGATGTGTGCTTGTGTTTTCAGAGTGACGAATAAATGGCTATCTGAAATAGGATTACGGACATTCTACCGCTTAATAAGCCCGACTATATTTGTTGAGGTTTTTTTTGGGGGGGGGTGGCCTCCTTTTACTGTTTTGCAAACATTGATTGACTGACTGCGGAAAAAAAAATGGAAAACCGCTTGCTTTTGCTGGCATGCGTTCTGTGCCAGCGAGGATTCCATTACAACGCTTTCGGATGGATTTGGTCGTGGCTGGCGAAAGATCGCTCGATTGAATTCACAGCGGATTAGACGTGAAGCGTACCCACGAACAAACAAAAGAACTCGACAGCCCTCCCAGGCCTAATCCACAACTTCGTCTTGATTGCGCGAGCTGTTGCTCTTTCCTTACAATGAATTCCATCTCTTCTGTCGGCCGGCTTCAAATCAGCACGAAATTTGCAAGAAACGTCCGACGTCCGAGGCAACCTCGTCCTTCACGGACAAAGATTTGCGCGTATCAGGTAGAACTGCCGACCTCCAGGGAAATGCACCTCCGCGAGGCTGGAGGTTGGAGGTAACTTTTGAGCTCCACCTCCCCTCACCTCCGTTAACCTCCGTGGCGGCTCTTGTTGTGAAAGCGATCGATTAAAAAAATTCCATAAGAAGATTCAGCTTGACCTGAAATGCTCAACACCCAATAAAATTTCAGAAAACCGATCTTCCAGGCCAAAACAAATGGCAACTGAGTTTTTCAGATTCCCTCAAGTTATGAAAGCAAAAAGATTGTATCAAGGTTGAATCGAAATACATGTTGATGCATCTAATCAGGGTTTGGTATCAATTCCGCCCAAAAACTGGGGTTTTTTAGGGGGAAGAGGGAAAAGATCTAAATATTGCAAGGGAGGTTATGGGAGGTTGGAGGTTAGTAGTTATCTTTTTTTTGAAGTGGAAGTCGACGGCTGTAGCTATCAGGTGATATGGCGACCACTTCAATGAGAAAATTACCGGTGTGGGGTGATCCTTCAAAAAACAAATTGAAAAAACCTTCAATGTGCGCTTTCGTGATTTGTTTTTTTCTTTTTTTGCGTTATGAAAAATTAGATCACTTTCATTGCCTCTGATGGTAACAAGGTGACTGCTGAAGCAGAGGAGGTGAGGGGGAAAAACTAGCTTTTTTTTGTGGAAAAATGGATTTTGTCAGCGCACGACTGCACTACCGTGTGTTCAATTTAAATGGGGAGGTGTCATATCTGTTTTTTTTTCTTTTTCTGGGGAGTTGTCCTGGGGTTCTTTTTTTGCTCTTTCTTTCAAACAGTGGTGTAATTTAGATTGCTTTCCTGCCAGAGTGATTTGTTGCTGGATGTGGCCGAAGAGAATAACGTCGACATCCCAGCAAGCTGCCGGGGGGGCATGTGCGGGTATGATCGCCTTTCTTGATTTCAAAAAAAAAAAAACTTAAGAAATGCAGATATCTATGAATTTGCTGCCAGGTCATCTCAGCAAACCCAGCACACGAAGGGTGGGTTGAAAATAAAGGGTTAAAGAAAAATGCGGCAGCTGAAAAAGAAACAAACAAAAGTGAAAATGTGGCACTGGAAATATCTACTTTGACTTGGACCATACTCAGGGCAGCCCCTCCAGCAAACGAGGGTTGTTAGGTGGTTGGTGTTTAGAAAGCCTGACTTTTCTTTCTGATGGATTTTTTTGTTTATTTTTGGGTGAGTAATAGGACGTGCGTGTCAAAACTGATATCTGGGGAGGTCGATATGAGTGCAGCGATGGACCTCGAAGAATGTTTAACTCCGGAGCAGATTGCAGAGGTGGGTTGAAACTGCCAGTTTTTTTTTTTTTCGATGAAGCAAAAAATTTCTGATTCTGTATGGGTGGTGTTATGGGGCGACCAAATCTTTAATGTATATCCATGCATCATAACCTCGATACCTACCACCAACATCACCACAAGACGCTCACAGGATTTGCCAGAATTTTACAAATGCAAAATTGATTGGTTGTGAGGGTGAAGAACAAAAAAGTGTTGATTTTTTTTGTATCTTTCGCAAAGATGCGTGGTATCTCCTTTTTTTCGGGATGTCTTCAGCTTGTGCTGTGAGTTTTTTTTCAAATGTATTGCCTCGGGGTTGAATTTTTTTTTTTCTGTAGCCATTTAAAAATGAAAAAATGAGTTAAAGAACACTGAAATGAGGGCTCACCACCTGAACAATGATATGCCCAGTTCTCCGAAGTTTTGTTTGAGGTTCATCTGCCTCCTCCTGTCGGCTTATTGACTTTTGTCTTTTCTGGGAAAAAATCTTGTAGGGTTATATACTGTGCTGTTCGGCCACTCCACAGTCTGACTGCGAAATCGAGTGGAAAGAAGACTGGGGCGTCTCAACTTTGGAGGAATGGAAATAAAATTTCCAAATTGTTCATCTTCCATCTGTCCTCAATGAGCCCGCCCGTTTCGTTGTTGTTTTTTTCCTTTCAATTAAAAAAACAGAAAACCGAAAAAAAAAAAGAAAAGAAAAAGGAGAAAAGTTTTCTTGTTTATGTTGTATCTTCCCAATGTTGAAGCAGTGATTGGCTTTATGATATTGCACTGTGAATATTCACCACGTTGAAAAAAAAATTGGATGATTGCTTAGCGCAAAGAATGAATGTGGCAGTTCCTTGGATGGTGGGCAACGGCGCTTTTGCCGTTCTGATTTTTTTTTTTGTTGAACTGTTTTTTTCTTCTTTTTTTCTCATTCCAGTTTGATTGTAAAACATTGATGAGCTTTTTTTTGCCCATGGCAAGATCAAGACCTTCCATGGTTGCGATTTTCTTTTTCCATTTTTCTTTTTATTCACAGAGGTAAAAAACTCAAATTCTTGTCCATTTTCTTAAATGTCCTGCCTCCCTTTCACCAAAATTAGGCAGAGAACAGATTTTTGAAAAACAAAACCAGCAATTTCCAGCAAATACACCCATCCACCAAAGTCTTGACCACCGCCACACCACAAAAACGTAACTTTTTTTGATTTTCTTTTTTCAATATTGTCTCCCAACGTTTTTTTTCCTCTCCGAAAAATCCAACATCTCTTCTGACCCCCCCCCCCCCCCTTTTTCCCTAATCTTGACGTTGGTATTGTCTGCAACTTATCAGCGGCCAAAAACTTCCAGCAGCTAATGAAACAAAGAAAGAAAGAAAGAAACAAGAAAAAATCAGCTCACACACACTGCAGAATAAAATATTATATGTACAATTAAGAATGCAAAGAATATGACCCCTCGTCTCATCCTCTGACAAAAATCGGCAAGACGGCCATCGAACCAAATCCCACAACAAGAGAAAACAATTTCTTGAGACGGTGGCAAGGCTCCAGCATTTCGGTGGGAATGATTTCGTTGAACGACACGAAGAAAAATGTGCCAGCTGACAAAGCACTCAACACTCCAGCGACAGGGGCTTCGCTCAAGTCTGCCATGAAGAAACCTAAAGGAAAAAAAAAATCTGAAAAATTCATAAAATCTGCACTTTGTAAAAAAAAAAATGAATAGATTGAGACTTCAGCTTGTGCCCAAATATCAACTCAATAGCAACTCACCAGCAAGCACCCCACAAGGCAATGTAAAACAGTAGGTCATCACGATGACCCAGAACTTTGCACCAGAAGTCCTGCTTTCCACCAAACTGGTGCCCAAAGCGTAAGCCTCCAGCCCTTTATGCCCAAGAACGGCTAGCATCACCTCCTTAGCCACCACCAGGTTTTTCTGAGCACCGATCGCAGCACCCGCCATTACAGAATGGTAGGACAAGGCAACGCTCAAGATCACCGCCGCTACGAAAGTAACTTTTGGAGGTTCTGGAGTGCAATGGTGCTCCTCCTCGATTTCTTTCCCCTGTCCGGCTTCCAACTGCCCAAGCAGGGGTTCATCGTTGTTTTTCAAGCCTGAGCAATTTATCGAGCAAATGAGCAGAGGTTATGCATGACCAACACCCCCCGCCCCCCCTTTCACCCCAACGCGGTTGGCCACTGGTTTTCGACATTCACTGCACAGTGAGTTCTTGTGTGGGAGCTGCTGCTTTCAGACCAAATAATTTAGAGTTTTAATTCATTGTATTGGTTAAAATGACCAGTACAAATCTCGAACATCGACTGGTTGACACTCGAAGACACTGTGACTGACATATCGCACATAATTATCCGACGAATTCGCCATCACTTGCAAATGGGGTTTTCTCTATGTTGTCGATGTCAAAATTTGTGATCTCAAAAAACATGTCACCTTCCAAGCCTTTCTCAATCGACGCAAGACTCGAGTTAATGGTTTTCCCCTGGCCACGACCATCAGAAAGAGAAGTGATCACCACCTCCATCAAAAGAGTCAGAATGTAGCCCACGCCAGACAGGCACAAAGCCATAGGATAATCTTCAAACGGAAGCAGCTCCACAGCTTCCGGCAAAAGATCACAGAAGGCCGTTCCCAGAATAGCTGCAATGTAACGAAACACCAGGCACAGTTTTCTTTCCGTCTGATGAAATGTTTGAAAAATCTTTGACCCCGTACGAAAATGAAAATAAGTGTTTGGACACACACACACACATCTGCATGAGGTAACCAGTTTGTATGAACTGCAAATGCTACAAGAGATTTCTTATCTGGGTTGCTTTGGGGGATTCATATATGAAAACAAACGCATAGATTTTCCAATCGAGATTGCGACACCTCACCAGTGTATTTTTTTTCAATTTCGTTGGCCTAAAAGTGGCTATTTCACCTTATTTTGGCCTTTTTGTGGCCCCAATTTGTACCAAAATATGAGAATGAGGCCCCAAATTCGATGATACAAATTTTTGGGCCACAATGGGCCACAAAAGAATACACCACACCTCACCTCCGGCGGCCAACATATTTCCCAAATGGAACAGCATCGAACCCGTCGGGCTGAGACGATCTCCATTCCCAAAACACCATCTCGGAAGAAGAGCTCCTGCACGACCAACGCACCGAATCCGTGGAGCGACCAGACAAAAATTGAACACCGAGTCCAGATTGCATAGCACGCCCAATCACACAGAGACATCGGTCGCAACGCAACGCAACGCAACGGAAAGGCATTTCGCCCACATTGCATGCACCACATACTCTGTTTTCTTTCTCCACCCACTAAACCCTCGTGACCTACCAAAAAGCGTGACGATGGTAATAACAGCCACGAACCCAAAATCCAGCGCTGCTCGCGGACTCATTGGAACTTTAGATCGTGAATGCTATGGAGAAGGGCGTCCGTTTGGGCTGGGGAAGCTGTTCGTCGTACGGTGCGGATAGTTCCCCTCAAGGTACAACACTGACGAGACTTGCTGCTGGAGAATGGGCTTGCGAATCGTTGAACTCGCACACGCCAAAAGTCACACTTTTAGTGACCAATAATGAGAGAGTGCTGCCAGGGCAGCATGTGTCGGTCACGGAATGACGACCTGCGCAGCGTGTGTGCGCATGGGGCAGGAGGCGTCGATGTCGCAGCAGGCCGACTGGGCAACGCGAAACGCGAAATATGTAGAACAACTCCGAAACAACTTCTCTGCCATATGATCTCGCAGTCCATATTGTTTGCCAGCCTCATATTCTCATCAACAATTCGCATGCACGCGCACGTACCAACAATTTGCTGTTGCTTCCTCGTCCTTGCGATATCGAGCAAAGGTTATAGGTTGCAATCCAGCTTAATGAGAGATCACAAAACAATGACAAGCGAGACTTGCCCAACCGCCTCAACTGAACCCCTGATTTGGGTTTTTGACGTGGTGGCGGCGTCCGTTTTTGTTTCATGACATCTGGCGAAGCGCTCTGTTCTGGGTTCCAGTGTCTGTAAAGAGGGTTATGGATGCTTTGAAGGTGTGCTGGAAACCCTAGTCAGCTCTGCACGGTTCTATTGCCACCAGAGTCGAAATCCAGTTCTGACACTCCCTCACTTGAGGATGGTCCCAAAGTCGAGAATAATCAAGTACTTAAGCATGCTTAAGGATGCCACTGTTCTGATCTGAACACAAGTACATTGGATCTATCATCAACCAGCAACCCAAGCACATTTTCAAAGGCCATGTCGAGCGAAGGACAAACTCGACACCACCAAAAACACAGTAGAAGGGTCAAAAGAAATGTTTAAGTTGGCAGCGACGAGTCGCTTGTATCTCAATGCAGGAAGTCATGCTGTGCGACCGGCCAAGCCAATCGCCCTCGACTCCGCAGCCGTTTTTGCCGTCATCCACATCAAGAACTTTCGATCCACCGGGACTTGGACGCACCACGAAGGTGGGATTTCGTTTCAGTGAAGGATGTCTCTGTATTCAGAGAATTCAGCAACGTCACACGAGTTCCGCTCCAGAGACTCAGTCAGGCTAGTATTCTGGAATTGTAGACAACAGGATGCAGGAGCAAGCTTCGCAGAAAACAGGCCATGTATCAGAAGCGGCACAGGCAATTCTTAAGAAGTTTAAGGGAAACTATCAAGGCACGGGATACCGTGGATACTCGATCAGAAGAGAAGCGACTCAAACTGGCAAAATTCTGCGCTTCCCTGAGATCGACAATCCTCAACAGAAAGAGTGTGCCAAAGTTGGGGAAACTTGCGAGAGCTGGTGCGCCACTGGCGGAAACAAGCGCATCTCAGGCACAGACAGTTCAGGGTGATTGCACTGAGCCTAAAGGAGCTAAAGAAAATCTAAACCCAGCAGCGACTGTGAATCCCTGGGAAAAAACGCCCAAGACAGGTATTAGGAACCACACTGGACATCATATCATATCTGAAAAGCACTCTTGACGTAAGATCGCTGAGGGCGGTTCCGTGCAGTTCAGCTGCCCGAAGAAGAGCTGAAGGAAATCGATGCAGAAGTGGAAGCATGGGTTGACAATTTGCTCAAAAACGCTCCTCCTGAAACGGAAGAGGTGTCTTCCCCACAAGATTCTTTCGTGAAACCATCGGACCTACCAGTTGATGAAACAGAAACGTCGAAGACAGCTGAAGACAGACCCAAGAAACAAAAGGTTAGTCAAAGCTAGCTCTTTGGAAGGAAGTACGAGTTAGTTCGGGCATCATGCACAAATGGAATATTGAGGAAACTGCTCTTTCAGTAGACTGTTGCGGGCACGACACCAGCCTGGGCATTGACGACGGAAATGGCAAAAGCAGCAGAGTCTATGGAGGAGAATGATCTCTTAAAGTTTGCAGAAGGCCTGGATTTCGACAGATTCGTTTCAGACATGGACGACGTAGAGGTCAAGGAGGCGCTACAGGTTGGGACATGACACTTGCGGGCTACCTTCACTCTTAAATCCCTTGTTCATTTTCGTTATATGACTTTGTTAATACTCCAGGCAATACAGACCTGCGAAGGTGAAGACGCCAGGAAGGAGTGGAAGAAGCAATTTGTTCGAGCACTGAACCATATCACAGCCAAGCAACTTAACTCTGAAAACGGGGAAGCAGTGGAGAGCGTCCGCAGTGTCTTGGGCGGCCTGGATATTGATGATAAAAAGAGCGACATAACAAGGTATGAATGTTGTTCACATTCATCCCCAGTTGGATTTTTGTTGGGCTGGCATTCCACACTTCACGTATTGTGATGCAGAGCGACAACCTCTTTTCGGTCGAAGATATCGCAGCCGGCCAAGTTAAACTATCCTTGTCAAAATGACGAGTCGAGGTGGGACGCCTCCACACAGATGGGAGATAATGAGCAGACTTCGCAAGATAAATCCAGCACGAGAATGGCAGAGGAGATATTGTTTCTCAACCCAGAGATGAAGACAGTTCACTCGATCGCAAGCGCTAGATCCTTGGTCGAGCAAAACGAAAGAGTGAACTGCGAAACCTGAGCCCCAGGAGAAATATTTGATGATGCGGATGGTTTTGCCGTAAAAGGATGGCCTTGCTTGTGCGTTGATTTGGGTTTTTTTGTTTTGTTTTGGCTCTGGGTTGCCTAGAGTCTTGATGCACCACTGATAGGAAGAAGATTTTGAACATATTGTAACTTGGAGTTACTATCTTCTATCTGTAAGAAATCAATCATCGTGCTTCGATCAATCCTATCGATCTTTCTTTGTTCCAAGGAATATCCAGCCTTCCACACTTGCTAAACACTTACGTTCAACATAGGTTCGCATGGAATTTCCATGGCATCGAATCACTGACATTCAAATTGAGTTTGAATGTCTAGAGCCTGGGGCTAGCTTGTTGACTGAAATGGAGGTACCTTAGTAGACAACCAGCAAGAAAATTGCATATGTTTTCCGTAATCTCAAGGCTTTGAGAAGCATCCAAAGCATCCAAGTATTTCTGGTGATAAGAAAAGGAAATGCATGCTATTCAAATGCTGTATTTAAAGTTTTTTTGCATCGTTCTGGAAACTTGCAACTCCTCAGCCATTTTCTGGAATCGTTTTTGGATCCAAAAAAAAAAGTGAACCAAGATGACTGCAATCTTTCAACCTGAGGATCAAGTATTCTGGCAAAGACTGGAAAAGAAAAGACAGATATTCTCAGCTGCAGCTTTTTTTTGACACATCACGTCCCGGCAAATCTATTCCAGCATCGTTGGAAAAGTTTGAAAAAGAATAAGAAAAAAGTTTTTTCAAAAACGTTGTTCAGCGATCGTGGGGAATCTTTCAGCCCAAATCAAGGTTTCCAGGTGTTATCAAAGAGAGCAGAAAGTGCACCCTCTCCTCTCCAACTCCATCATCGCCGTTGAAAATTCACGTTTTGCGGTTCACGATGATTAAGCAACAAAGGCCCAAGGAATTCTATTATAGTTTGAGATAGTTTTTAAATACAAACAAACAAACATCAAATTACATTGTGTAGGAGATGCAACTTTATTTGTTTTTAAATAAAGTGAGGAAAGACAACTGAAATGCCTCCACGAAATGCAAATCCTGCTTGAACCGTTTCACACTCATTCTAATAATAGCCAGGCACTCTCCCGTACACACGGTACAACATGCCGTGCAATATTCGAAGCCAATTTGTTTCTGGGCTCCTTCCTGCACACTTTTTGTTCGTTCTCGCTATTCTCACTCGGTTTCGCTGAACTCTGTCGGACACACTCGTTCGCCGCTAGAGCATCTTCCTCCGAAATGGCGATTCCAGACGAGCAGATGGCCGGTGCTGAAGAATCCACCTCAAAAGATAAGAAACACCTCAAGGATGGGAATGCCGAGGCTGACCCCGATGCCGATCTATCCGACGAAGACTTGGAACTCAAGAAAAGTTTGGAATTGATGGTGGAGAGAATACGGGATCCCGACGAGGGTGTGAGGAAATTGGCGCTGGGCAGCGTTGGAGAGGAGATCCGATCGGCGACGACGTCGATGACGTCGGTGCCCAAGCCTCTGAAGTTTTTGCGACCCCACTACGAAACATTGAAGGAGACGCTGGATAGTGTGAAAGCTCCAGAAAACAAGGTCTCTTTAGCTGACGTTATTTCGATTATGGCATCCACCTGTGCAAAGGCAGGAGAAAGAGAAACTCTGAAGTATCGACTGCTTGGGTCTGGAGAAGATATTGGTAAGAGGGATTTAATAGTACTTAACATAAACATTTTTTGTTTAAAGTTTTTTGTTACCCTTGCAACAGGGACTGCAAGAAAGTTGCACTAAGGATATTTTTTTCCTTTCATTGATTCATTTTTTTTTTTCAATTTGAGGTATCGTTAGGGTAGGGCTGTTATTGTTAAGAAAAGAGCTTAAAACCTACCACTGGATTTTTTTTTCCACTATGTACAACACTTGTAGATTCTTTTTTTTTTCAATTGTCGACCAATGATGTTGTTTTTCTTTCTTTTCAATTCCTGGTGATTTCCAACAATAACGACTGCATCCCCATAGAATTTGAATCTTTCACTCTCTTTGAAAAACACGAACGTATTGATTAATGTTTCTCCAAAAATTGATGTGACGATCAAGGGCTGTGATATACACCCTGCCACTATCTGTCAGCATAATTCAGAATAATGCATGATCTGTGTGTTGATTGCCTCCAGACCTAACAACAAAAGCCGAGGGATTTTCTTTCCACAATTTTTCATTGTTGGCTTCCCTCATTACTACTCTTAGTATTATTTTTGGCTAAAAAATATACATTTGTGCTTTATATATATTTTTTGTTTGGGGGGGGAGGGACTCCCCACCCCCCCTGCCCCTGCGCTTACCTCTAGGGGCCTGACCTGACCCACTTGTTTTTTCTGTTTTTTTTCCAAAAAGGTTCATGGGGGCACGAATACGTTCGCAACCTGGCTGGTGAAATCTCGGAGGCTTACCACGATCGCCAGGATGCGGACGAACCCGTGGAGGACCTGCTGAATCTGGTGAAACAAATCGTCCCCTACCACATGACCCACAACGCCGAACCCGAGGCCGTCGATCTGCTCATCGAAGTGGAGCGACTGGAGCTGCTGTCCCAATACGTGGATGAAGGCAACTGCCGAAGAACTTGCCTGTATCTCACCAACTGCCATCTGTACCTCCCCGAACCCGAAAACTCGATAGTTCTCGAGACCAGCCATGCGATATATTTGAAAATGGGGATGTTCCACGATGCTCTCCGGGTAGCCCTCAAAATCAACGAAAAGGGAGTGATCGAGCGGACGTTCGCCGCTTGCGAGAACCCCTTGGAGAAGAAGCAGCTCGGGTACTTGCTGGCCAGGCAAGGGGTGGTGGTGAATTTGGAAGAGGGGGAAGCTGCCATCGAGGACGAAAACCTCCAGGCCATGGTGCAGCACATCATCAGCAATTCGAACTTGAGCGAGTTGTTCTTGGAGCTGGCCAGGGATTTGGACGTTATGGAAGCCAAGGTATTTGTGTGCCAGCTATTTTTGGATACTGACCACTAGTCAGAATACAGCACTCGTCCTTTCAGGGCTTGCACCCTTCGTCGCTTCAGGCAAATACAAATGACTAAAATTTGTTGAACCAAGGAATATTTGCATATGCCTTGTGAGGAGGGGAAAAAAACAACACCACTTCTTTGGGGAGGTGTAGTAAATGAATAAGTGTGAGTTTGAAAATGGATGGATAGGTTCCGGAAGATGTGTACAAAGTGCACTTGGTTGAGGGTCGAGCGCCAGCAGGCAGGGCGATGGATTCGGCCCGCCAGAATCTTGCGAGCACATTTGTGAATGCTTTCGTAAATGCTGGATTTGGCCACGATAAACTGATGACCAAACCTGAAGAAGCTGATGGGGCACAGGTGGGTTCGCAATGATGAATTACACTCATTGTTCCTACAGTTTCGAATCCCTTTCGACACGCAAAAAAAAAAGCTTTTCAGTCTATTTTTCAAATTAGCATTTCGTATACTCCTTCGTCTGTGTGTACTGTAATTTCGATTTCGCGACCTGCTTAGCGAATCGCGAAATTTTGAAAACACTTATTTTTGAAGACGAAAATGATCACCAGTGGGTTAAAATCGAAGTTACAGTATTGTCCGCCACTTTACAAGCCATTCTTTTTTTGATTTTTTTTTTTTTTTTTCTGGATGGGCATCAGGTTCAATGGATTTTCAAAAACAAGGACCACGGTAAAACCAGCGCCACCGCCAGCTTGGGAATGATCACGATGTGGGATGTGGAAGGGGGTCTGCCCCAAATCGACAAATACTTGTACACCACGGACAACTACATCGTGGCTGGGGCTCTGCTTGCCATCGGAATGGTGAATTGCTGCGTGCACAACGATAACGACCCAGCTTATGCACTCATTTACGATAAAGTGAATCATGAAGATCCTACCGTTCGAATCGGGGCGGTCATGGGGCTGGGGTTGGCTTATGCTGGGACTTGCCGGGAGGAAATCGAAGAAATATTGATTCCGTTGGTGGTGGATCCTGATGTGAGCATAGAGCTGGCTGGATTCGCTGCCCTGTCGCTTGGGTTGGTTTTCACGAGCACCTGCCACAAAGAGTGCGTCGAAGCCATTTCACAGGTGACCGTTTTTTTTATTTTTATTTTTTGAAAGCAACAAGTGTGAGTATGAACACATGGGGAAGATTAGGTGTGTTTCATTGTAAGGACAAAAAAACTGAAGAAAAGAAATCTGAACCATTATCTGAAGAATTGAAATCACATTCGATAGCTCCTGCATGCATTGACAAGTGCATGGCGATCCAGAGGACTTAAGAATATATATTACTTTTTATTTATATTGCTTATCGATATGGGTTGAGGTTCTGGGTCAGTCTGACAGAAAAGAGTGAGCACCTGATGTCTGACAAAATTGACAACATGGATATCCAGGCATTGATGACTCGATCGGAGGCCCACCTATCTACCCCTTTCGCTAAAATGTTGTGCTTGGGGCTGGGGATGCTATTTTTGGGAAAGCAGGAGCTGGTGGAAGCCACCCTTGAGGTAAAAAAAAAAAAATTGAAAGGAAAATAAATCGTCATACTGTGAGGAAAATCGATGCTTGCTTATTCTCTGGGGGCGATTGAGTTTGGGGCTGAATCTAAAGGATGTTGGGGTGTAAGGATTTTCTTTGCCAGAATTTTCCATGCCATCCTTGATATAACCATCCGTGGAACACGAATGTGAAAAGCTTTATGGATGGTGATGTACAGATTGCAAAGGCATTGAACCAGCGGATATCTAAGTTTTGTCAAGTTGTGCTGGACACTTGCGCATATGCCGGAACAGGCAACGTCTTGAAAATTCAAGAGTTGCTGGGTCTTTGTGGGGAGAAGATTGAAACGGATAACACCAGTGGATGGAAGGTACGTTCGCAAGCAAATTGCAACGCTAGTCAGACATAGATATTTTTTCCCCTCCCTCCCTTTCCTTTCCTTTTTTTTTTTTTTTTTTTAAACGGTGGCATCCAGGGCAGAAAGCCCATCCATCGTGCTGGTGAGTGAGTTGCAGCTTTCGAATCTGGGAAATCCTCGCAATTTCGAAGTGGAAAACTTGATTAGCTCCATGAATGATCGGAAAGAATATGAAAAAAAAGCCTCAAGTTTTTTTTGTGTGTGCCTTTTTTCATATCACCAGTCCAGCCACCAAAGTGCAGCGGTCCTAGGAATTGCCTTGATATCGATGGCCGAAGAACTGGGCTCCAAGATGGCCCATCGATCACTGGAGCATCTGCTCCAATACTGTACTTCTTCCGTAAGGACGGCAGTGCCCCTAGCACTCGCTCTGCTGAACGTCTCCAGCCCAGATATCTACCCGATGGACATCCTCAGCAGATTGAGCCACGATTCCGACTCCAGCGTTGCCCAGAATGCGATTTTGGCGCTGGGCGTCATTGGGGCAGGGACGAACAATGCTCGATTGGCTGGGATGTTGAGAAATTTGTCGTCGTATTACTACAAGGACCCTACCATGCTGTTTTTGGTGAGAGTCGCTCAAGGGCTGGTCTACATGGGCAAGGGTTTGATGACGCTGAACCCATACCACACGGATAGGCAACTATTGTCAGGTAAACCTCTGCATATTTTTGCCGCTGAGTCACGATTGTTTTGGGTACGTGTGGGGGGGGGGGGGGGGGGGGCGGCTGATTCTTTCCCGGAACGTTGTACGGGGTCAAAAATTTCGGAGCTCGACTTATTGTTGAGAATCCACAGACACTCCCTGCCGGTTAACCCGACTGTGTTCAGTTTCAGCTGTTTTAGTCTGGGGCAGAGAAATATTTCCTTTTTCCCCTGCTCGCTCCGGGAGTGTGCATTTGCTTAGATCCTGGTTTCTGTCTGATATTGTGGTGCAAATCATTCACGTAGTTTGAATTATTTTTTTTTGTAAACCCACCTACAGGTGTCGCCGTCTCTGGGCTGTTGTGCGTCTTGCATGCCTGCTTCGATATGAAAGAAACGATCACTGGAAAACACCACTACATGCTCTACTTCTTGGCAACTGCCATGAAACCCAGGTGTGGAATTGGCATCATTTATTTTATGTCGAGGCTGAAACTCTCATGGGGGTATTCTCCATCGTGTATTTCAGCCCACTGCTTGAAAAAGCATCATCGATTGAATTGCTTTTACTTTTTTTGAATTAAACCCGACGGTTGCAAAACCAATTTCGCTTTAATTTTTTACGAAAAATCTCTCTGGCTCCTGCTCTTAATAATCCACCTTTGGCTGGATTATTATCGACTTTCCCTCTGGTTAAATCTTGCCGAAATGGAATCGACATCAAAATTACACCGTTTTTCGAGGAAAAAAGAAAAAGAAGAAAAAATTATATTTAATAATAAGTATGTGAAACAACAGGTACTTGATGACGGTCGATGAAGAGGGCAACATGCTGCCAGTGCCTGTCAGAGTTGGGCAAGCTGTGGATGTGGTTGCTCAAGCGGGGAGGCCAAAAACCATCACAGGATTCCAAACGCACAACACCCCTGTTCTCATCGCTGTGGGAGAGAGGGCCGAGCTGGGTACAGAAAAATACATACCGCTTTCGCCAGTTCTGGAAGGGGTTGTGATTCTGAAAAAGAATCCTGACTTCGCTGATGTGGATGAATGAGCTGTGTTAAGTTGGGGAAATTGTGAGGGTTCTTTTCTCCTAGAGAAAAAAGTCGGGAAAAAAGGGGTGCTGGGCGGATCGATGGGGCTATATATGTAGTGAGTCATTCTATTTGCCATCGAGGAATGAACGATGCGGCTTGCTCTTGCAATTTGAATTGTTACAATTATGAGGGGGATGGGGGGGAAGGAGGAGGGCTTGGGGGTTTGCTGGTTAAAAAAGGGGCACGGGGATCAAATGGTCGAAAAGGGAAAAAAAAAAGCAAAAAGGGTGATGACAGGCGCAAAGAAAAGAGATATAGGGTGGATGTCATGCATGGTTCGATTTGTAAATTGGAATTGGTTTCTTGTCGTTCTTGCGAGAAGCTGTGTGCCGGGCTGATGCTCTCCGAATTTCCCCACCACTTGTTCTGAGTGAAAGCCTGGCGGCGTCTGGGTAGCTATTTTCTTCCAGCAGTTGATCAACCCCTCCACAAGTCCATATCCATCCCAAAACGCAAACAAGTTCAAAAAAATTGATCTCTTCCGAAAGAATATACATTACATGTATATTTTTTTGCGGCGAGTCGAACATAGGGGGGCAATCGACTGAGGGGAAGGTGTTGAAGAAAAGTTTAAAATAGATCGCGTCGCTGCCTATTAGATTCCGTTATCTTGGCTCTTTCGATCCACTCTTTTGCAACACACTCCTGGCTTCGGGACCGAAAAAAAGAAACGAAACGCAAGTTCGTGGCTGCGCAACAAACTTCGTTTTTGAAAGCAAAGAGAAAATGACGACCCCAGAAGAGCAAGTCGGAAAGGTACTTGACTCGAGCATCCCGTGGATCCGAAGTCTTCCCCCCCCCGGTTGAATTCTCGTCTAGAACCATCGCTTGTTTTGAGGATTGTCTGGCTATCGATCTGCGGAAGCGATCAAGCTCCAGTGAGGGCTCTCTTAGAATGCTTGTTTTTTTGTCCGTTCTTTCAGATGTTCGTTGAACACTATTATAACGCGTTCGATACAAACCGCGCAGCCCTGGCTTCCCTCTACCAGCCAGATTCCTACTTGACCTTCGAGGGAAAACACTTCGTCGGGACACAAGCTATAATGGAAAAGCTGACGAGCTTGCCGTTCGCCCGCTGTGCGCATCAGCTGGATACCTTGGACGTTCAACGCTCACCTACAGGGGGTCTGCTGGTGTTCACTACAGGGGCTCTGAAGGTAAATCCCCAAAATAGAAACTCTCCAAAATAAAACAGGTAGAAAAAGGAAAGAAAGAAAGAAACAGAATCCCCAAAAAATAAAATAACATGAAATAAAAATAAATAAAATGCCCACACCAAAGTTGGTCCACGTATAGTGAAACAGAGAAAAAAAAACCCAAGAAATTGTAAATCATAAAATGTATGTGTAGTTTTTTGGTTAAATGGAAATCACAAATTGAAAAAGTGCTGATTCTTTAATTATTATTTATTATTTATTGTTATTTTTTTGGGGGGGGAGTTAGAGAGAAAATGATCTGTGTTCAACCTGATGCGATCATCGTTTCTGGTTGGGTTTTCTGCTGGTACGTTTTTGTTTTCAAGTTGAATTTCTTTTTGTTTTAAATCAGGTTGAGGGAGAAGCAAATCCAATGAGATTCAGTCAAACCTTCCATCTCAGCCAAGTGGGGAGCAACTGGGTGGTGACAAATGGTAAGATTTATTTTTTTTTTCTTTTTATATTTTTTCTCTCTCTACATATATATATATTTGTTTGGGGGGGGGGGAGGGAAACCGTATAATGTACAATAAAGTGGTAAAGATAAGGTGATATCTGGCTGCAATTTCGAAATAAATCAATCTAGTCATATTCCTTTGAAAAAATTTTGCTGTTTTACTTCTAAGAAACTATTGATTTTGGTCCGGCTATTGTAGGACAGAGATTTCGGTTCACAATTATGGGATGAAATCACCGAAAACTGTTTTGGCAGTGGGGAAATTTCATTCTGGGTATGAATTTGTTAAAATGGGGCTGATTTTTTTTCCCTTTTTTCTTGGTAGATATGTTCCGGCTGAATTTGTCTGGTTGATGAATCGTGGCTCTCTTGGGCAATTGCCAAGGCTATTGCTGCTGCTTCTTTTTTCTTTTTTTTTTTTTTTTCAAAGAAAAAGCAGACCAACCTTAAAATACAACAAAAAAAAGGGGGGTAAAAAAAAAACTGTGCCAATATCACCCTCTCGAGAGGAAGAAGCTTCGGACGAAGAGGGGAAAAAAAAAAAGAAGGAAAGAAAATCTTTCAGAACTCATATATAATATTTTTAATCTTGGGATGATAAGGTTTGAGGCAGGGAGGGAGGACGCACGTGTGGGTGGCAGCGTTTGTTATTTCGATCTGTTTTGTATTAATGGTTTCAGCAGTGAAATTAGTTCGATAGCGAAAGAAAAAAAAAAGAAAAAAAGGAGAAAACAGGGGGGATGGGCGGGTTTTTTCCAATCTCGTTGCTTGACTGTGTTATCATGGTTTGTGAGTGGATTTTACCCTATCATGAGTGATGCCTGTTACTTCAACAAATTCAAATGTTACACCTTTTTAAAAAAATTTGAGAGTTGAGGCTCTATGAAACACCACAAACAAGAATAAGAAAAAGAATGATCGACTGGTTCCGTGAATAAGAAATTTCTTTGAAAGCCTGCTCGGCCTTGGGGGAATTTCCTGGGAGAACACACCTAAGCCAATCTGAGCAAGCTGGGTTGGGGGAAGGAAAAGCATGGATATTCCAGTGTAGAACTCAGTGTAGCAGAACACAGATTTTGGAAAAGAGGTAGAGGGACATCATGTAAAATGTCCTTTTTACGCATCAAGCCAGGCTGCTGCGGAAGACCTCTCAGCGAAATTTCACAAACAAGCACCAGGGGAAAAAATCATCAAAATCCAAATTTTGGTACACGTAGTCCCACGATATAAAACATTATTCGCTGACTGAAGCGAGCTATCAAGGCTGAATATTGTTGGCTGACTGAACCAAGCATCCCCCCCGTTTTTAGCCGTCGATCTGGATTTCTGCAAGCTTGTCACATTTTTCACGACACCCCCAAAAGAGTGATATACACGCACTTCTTATGGCCCAATGCCTCTCGGGTGTTTCACCAAATTGTGTTTGCGCGCAGGCAGGTTGCGAAAAAAATTCACCACTGCGGTTTTTCGAAACGGGCACCATCGCACCTCTACAAGCGTGACAAGCGGTAAGGTTCCAAAGAATCATGAAACAAACAACGATGCAAGGAAGGACCAGCCGAATAAGAATCCTCCCCTCCCTTCCCCCCTTCCCTTGCCAATGCTTTCGTTTCCACCGGCTTCGTTCGTGCCGAAAAAAGCAGCCATCTAATTTGCGAGGTTGAAAGAAAAAGAGGGGGATTCTGTTGCGGTGAAGATTATGGCGCTGTTTGATTGGGGTCCAAGGTTTTGCAAAGCTCAGAGAAATATATCGAGGTGCCTTGAGGCTTTTTTTTGTTTCTTAGTGACGTGGTTTTCTTTTTTTGTGCTGCGGTAGACAGTGAAGTTCTATCGGAAGATCCGACCTGTGGGAACGAGGACGAACTGCGAACTGTCCGGGGGCTGGTAAGAATCGAAGCAAAAACCCTCCTAAAAAAAAACAAAAACACCACGATAGGAAAGCTTCGAACGTTCCAATCTGCGTGAGACCGCGATAGGGTTGGTTTGGACTTATGAACGTTTTTTTTTTGCTTTTGGATGATGTCGCCTCCCCCCCCCAGCGCTATCTTCGAACGAGATACATGCGCGACCGTTTTGTTTAGGGGTTAGGTCGTTTTGCTGTTCGCTCGACTGGAATTCCAGCCGGGTATCGGTAACGCTTCCTCGATTGATCTGTTTCGGATGGCGTGGAAAACTCTGCTGTCTTCCCTGGAATTTTATTCCACCTAGATGGACTCATTTCAAAATCTTCCCAAAACTAAAAAAAAAAACAAATGGAAAATGGAAAGAATTGTGGGGCGATGGTTGGGGAGAGGGAATATGTCCGCATCTGTCCAGTTGCACGTCGAAGCATCTTGGTTTTATTGTAATAATATTAATAATCATATTAAATGGCTGGGGCTGAACGCCCCATGGAAGCAGATTTTCTGTTAATTTTTGAGTTTTACAATGGTCTAGGCCCTAGACTCTAGGGCTTCCATGTGAAGTGTGGCATTTGTTGGCAGCTGCTCGAAAATATCTTTTTATCAATTACATAAGGAAAATCATCTGGTGTGTTGTGTTTTTGCTTTCTATTTTTTCCCAGGTGCATCATCTCAGAAGGGAAAAAAAAGAAATCAAAAAAAGAGGAGCACCACCACAACAGAAACGAGAAGAAGTCGAAGAAAAGTTTCTGGAGAGTTCGAGCGCAACCTTTCTTTTTTCCATCCTCAATAACAGGAGGAAAAAAAAAGGGAGACCCCCCATTCAACCACCACACACTCTAACAAAAAACCCACTGCAGCAAACCGCACACACACAAACAACAGTTTGAAAGGAGGGGGAAAAAAACAAGAAAAGAAAAGAAAAAACCAAGTTCGAGGGGTTTTTGGAACATCGAGGGGAGAAGGAGGAGTTTGAATTGAAAGAAAAAAAAAAAGCAAAAAAAAAGAAACAGAAAGGTGAAGAGGGAAGTTTTTTCCTTCTGACAGAGAATCGGACGTGATAAAAGAAAGGCAACAGCCTGGACTTTCTACGAGAATTTGCACATGACTTACCGGACGCCGGGATGCTTGCAGTCCAGCAACTGCCGTTGCCATGGATGCCCCTTCGGTGTTTGAATCACAAAAGATGTTTCGGAATCGCACTGCTTCTGTTGTTTTTGTGCCTGCGTGGAGAAGCTGCCGGCGCCCCCGCATGGAAAGTCGCTGTGTCCGATGCGGTGGCCCAAGTTTACAATGCACAGGTATGTATGTATATATATATATATATTTGCTTGCATAAGTGTTATCTGCCTGGGTGGGTGGGTTGACTCATCCATGGAAAAGCCGTTCGAATATATCTGAAAGTATCCACAAGATTACTAGAAAATATATTTAAAAAAAAAAAAAAAAACAGTGCCTGATTGGATTAGATGACTCATATATTGAATTGAATTGAAAGTATTTTACGCAAAAGCAATCGGTTGAGTGCAGCCCGTTCACGGAAATGTGTATTATCGGCTGACCTGTATGCATTGACTTAGATATATGTATTGACTTGGATATATGTTGGGATTTTCGCAGGACTTCTACGAGGCATTGGCTTTGGTGGAGCATGGCAGCATCAAGGTCGACACGATTTCCCTCAAAAGCAATTTCACAATAGTGGGGGCGGTGTGGTCCCCAAGAATTACGATATCGAAGAATTTGACAATCGCTGGGGAAAACTCGGATATTCGCATCATGGTGGCCAAATCGACGACGATCTTGTCGGTAAAAGACAGCCATTTGGTCGTCCGGGGGTTTCATTTTTTACCAATCGACAAAGGCCTCGGCTCGTTTGAGCGTCTGGAATCATCAGCCCCGTCATGGTTTGACCTGCAAGATGGTGCTAGTGTACATTTTAAGGATATGGTAAGCAAACGTCCTGCAAATGCACTATTTTGATCAGTAAATCTTAACTCGTCAGTAATATTGGATGCCTTTTTTGACATTCTCGATGTTCGTTTTCAGAGAGGGCATTGCTGAAATGACCAATTCTGCATTTCCCTCCGTTTCTGGAATTTGTTTATTGGTGGTGGGGGGGCAAGGGGACTGAAATGCGCCCCCCTTTTGTTGCTTTTTGTGCGTTTTCAGGTTTGGGAAATGGGAAGCAATTTTGCATTGAAGAATAGACCTACGCGAATTGATCCGCTGCATCCCGATTATCTGGCCGATGTGCTGAAAACGGATAACGCTGTGGTGTTTCGAGAAGTTGTGATGCCTCCATGCACCTACACAAACGTTCACTTCCAGGTCAGCCTCTCCGCAGGTCGTTGTTTTTTTTCGTTTTTTTTTTTCTCTTTAAATTCCTCTGTTGAATCAACTATTTTCAGTAGGCATCGTTTGTGTAAAATGCTTGTGTTTTATTTTGTATGTCTGACAACACAAAGCCTGGCCTTTTTTTTTTTCTCCTTGAAAAATACTGGGAAAAAAAAGGATATCCTAGCAAAATATCATTTCACCATAAGATATTTTTTTACAACCTTCATTCATTCCTCTTGATGACTTTTTTTACCCATTTCTTTACCCCCTTTTTTTTTCTCTTGTTTTGGGATACAGCATGAGTCGACGAAACGGCGTCCTTTGCCGAAATGGACTCGACCTCACCGTTTCATAGCAGCCAACCCCCCCCAGTTCAAAAATGCTTTGAAAAGCTTGAGGGACAACAGCGATCGGGATGTCGAAATCACAATGACCGCCAACATGGCCATGAACACCGGTCAAATTTTTCGTTCGATAGGACCTGGAGTGAACCTCACCAAGACTCTCGTTTTCAAACAAAAGGGGGAGTCGGTGCTATGGCTGACCCAGAGCAAAAACGAGGAGCAGTTGATGGATTTGTCAGTCACGGGGCGAGTTCACCACCAGAACATAGCTGTTGCATTGAAACACAGGGGCAATCGTGACCGGAGGTCGGAAGAGAGCGATATGTGCGACTGGTTTCCGACTTTTGCTCGATTTCCAGATGTGAAGCTTGGGCCCAGATGTCTGGTTTCGTTCCGGGATTCGTTTCTGTTCGTCAAGGACTGTTCGGTGTTTTCTGATTTGAGCAAAGCGGTGCTGAGGAATGACACGAACGTGGTGTTCTCGGTCCAACAGAATCAGGTCACCGTGAAACGCATGATCAGCAAGGGTTACTGCATGGACAATGTGATAATCAGTTGTCAGGAAGCTCGGTTGAAAGAATTCCTCCACAAGAGAGAACAAAGGCCGGTGCAGAAGCCGAGGCTGTTTCGGGTCACCTCGACCAACGTGAATGACAGACATCCGGACGCCACCGACGGAGGCAAAACCATGTATGCAATGGTGGTGGTGTTCGGGGTTTTGCTGCTGGTCAGCGTGGTGGCGATGTTGGCTCATTGGGGAGGTTTCGGAATGCCGAAATCCATAAATCGTAGGGTGAACACCGTGTGGAAAAGAGGCCGTAAATTATCTGGGAAAGAGCGAAAAGTGCCCCAGATGATTGGTGGCGGCGGGGGGGTTGGTAGGCCAGAGACGGATGGATTCGTTATAGTGTCGGTTTCCTCCGACGGAACGGGGGTGTACAATACGGGGGATTATATTTACGACAGTCGATGTTTAGGAAGTCAGCCTCTTGCATCTCAACCCCCCATGGGCGAATTCGAAGCCGAAAAAATTGACGACTGCTCCGAGTTACAACGTGGCTTGGCTGAAACGGCCGTGTGGGCCCAACCGGTCGGATTGGGAAGGCTCAACGAGGAAGAGGTGGTGGAAATAGAACAGTTCATCGGGAGGGGGGGCTACGGGGTCGTGTACAAAGGGGTTTGGAAGGGGGAGCCTGTTGCGGTGAAAACGCTGGTGTTCGAAGAAACCCGCAGTTCGTCGTGTCCGAGAAAACAGAGGGCAATTCTCGAGGTGAATGCCTTTTTTTAGTCTTTCCTTGAAAAATATCACAACTCCTTTGTTCAAAATATTGCTTGTGGGAATTCCTTCATAGATTTTAAGTTAATCTTTTTTTTATGGTGGGGGGGATTTCGGAAAAACAAAAAGCAATCAGACAAAAAATAAAGATTAAATTAAAGTAAATAACAACTTCGGTTCATTGTTTTGTGGGGGCAGGCTGGAATCGGCTCCATTGTGTGTCATGCCAATATCGTGCAAACCTACACCTACACCTTCGAACCCAGCGATTTCGGACCCTTGGTTGAGAAATCAAATACAAGGGTCTGCAAAATGCACATGATCCAAGAGTACTGCGAAAAAGGCCCTCTCAGGACAGCCATGGAGCAAAACAGTTTCGTTTGTTCTCTGGCGAAGCAACCGAATCTTAGGTAAAAAAGCAGGGGGGTTGGCTGCGGGAAAATCAAGCAAATAAGGATTGGTTTTTTGGTCATGGTGGAAATCCCCATTGTCATTAGCTTTGCGACCCGCCCCTAAATTTTTCTTTTTCCAAAAATAGATCTTACGCGCTATTCAAAAGATCCACAAATTGTTGTGGAGGGAACATAGGATTTTATTTTCAGGGACTATTTGGGGGGGGGGGGGGTCTTGAGAAGTTTTTAACCCCCCCCCCCCCCCCCAAAAAAAAAAGAGGAAAAAATGCAGGGAAAGTTTAGGGTTTAAGAGTTTTCCTGTCTTTTTGGGATCTTAAAACTTTTCGTGCCCATGTCTGCCTGACCTTTATTTCTTGATGTGTTTTTCTGTTGCAGGTGCATGTTTGATGTGGCTCAAGACGTGGCAAGGGGTATGTCTTACCTACACAAAAGAAACATAATCCACGGAGACCTTTCATCGAAAAACATTTTGCTTAGAGAATGTAAATCCGACGAGCGCCACACGCCCGTCATTGCAAAAATATGCGACTTCGGCCTCAGCGTCAAACTGCAGACCGCTCAAAGCCAGTTGGAGAACTGGAAGGCCGGCACCCCACTGTACATGGCCCCTGAAGTCGCGAAGTTCGGGATTCTTTCCAAAAGAGCAGACGTGTATTCATTCGGCGTGGTGCTTTGGGAATTGTATCGCAGTGCGTTAAACACTTGGGGCATCGATCGAGGGCAGGGGATAATGGATTTGCCTATCGAATGCCCGCTACCGCTTGCACTGTTGATATGTCTGTGCCTGTCGCCACGACCCTCCGATCGCCCGAGTTTCCAAGACATTGAACAAATTCTGGAGTGGATGATGACTCAAGTGGATACCCCACAGTTCGGCCAAGCCAGGCGTGCCAAGCGGAGCAATCGGAAATTCGCTTCCAAGAAAATCGCGGCGAGCCCCCAGCATTTGAGGGAGTTCTTGCTGCGAGGGGCCACGGATGATCAGCTGTTGATGGGGGGGTTGGATGTGCCGGTGGCCAACACCGCTTCCAGCAGCGATCGACACCATTTCGTGTACTGTTTGATGGTGGATGTCGTGAAGCTGGGCGGCTCGCAAATGCTGTCCTTAGCGTGGAGGGCCAGCTCCCCTTCGACTTTGTCCATGGTTTCGGTTCCACCGACGCAGAAATCGGCCGAACTGAAGAATGAGGGGGGCGATACGAGAGGTCGAGAACCCATAGAGGGGGGAGCCTCAGCCAGCCCTCGCGGCCGATCGGCTGATTTCGGGAAGAAATCGACTTCGGTGGGGTTGGATCGAGGGAGCTTGTCTAGGCAGATTTCGAGCGATGTGGATGCGACTGTGGCATGGGTGGATTGGTTGGTGGGGCTGGATTCTGATCCTGGCTGGGTGAAAGGTCAAAGGGGGGGGCCTTCAGTGGGGTATGTCGGAAATCAAAATAATTCAGGAGAAACGCCGTTACGTCATTTTGATCGAAGGAGAGCTGCTTCGATGAGCCCTACCTTGGAGAAACAGTTGTTCTCTGCCGAAATTTAAAAATGTATCTATCGTGCTAATGCGTTGTATTTTTCTTTTTCTTGTTTTTTTTTTAATGGTTTTGGTGAAGTCGATCCAGCACTTGTTTCCTTTTTCTTTTCGAAAGAAAATTTATAATCATAAGAAAAGAAAGAGAGCAAAAAAAAAAGAAGGGGGAAAAAAAAAGAGGGAAAAGGGGAGGGGGGGGCCCTTGAGGAAGAATCTGTATCAATTTTATTTAATGTATTGGTTTCATCTCATGTCATATCATCCCCTATTTTTATTTTTTTTTCGTTTTCTTCTTTTTCTTTTTTTTTTCTCTCTCTCTCTCTTTTTCTTTTTTTTTTTTTGAGATACCTTGCCAAGTTGAAAAAAAAAAAAAGAGGAAAAAAAACATCCACTCGAAAAGAAAAAAGATAAAAGGGAGAAAGATGAAGAAATTGACTGGAAGGTTTCTTAGCACAATGGAGTTCAAGAGAGAGAATGCTATGTCGAAAGGAGGGAATCCTTATCACATCATTATGACAGTAATCAGTTTTTTTTTCTGTTTTTTCTTTTGGTTATGGTTTTATTTTGTTTTTGTCGGGGAAGCGTTTCGTTATCTATATCAATAGCTAGAATGTAAAAAGCAAGTGCATGACTCTTTTTGTCAGATTTTGATTTGGGGGAGATGGTGGGGGGGTGTTGGTGGTGATCGTCGTCTTTTTTTTTTTTTTGCTCCTTTTTTGTATCTTTTTTTTTTCCAAAGAACAAGTGAAAGAAGAAGGGGGGGGGAGGGAGTTTAGCGTGTGTGTAGTGGTGGTGGTGCTTTTGCCAAGTCCATTATTTGCAATCATATTTATCTATACATATATATATATAAGAATTTGAGAATGTAGGAAGAATAAGACTCGTTTGCCCTTTTCGACTGTCCTGAAATGATTTTATTTTTAACAGGAAAAAAAGAAGAAAACATGCTCAAAAGATTCGGTTGGGTGGGAAAAGGGGTAGGGGGTTCCAAAATCAGAAAATGGGGTTTTTTTGTTTTTTTTTTGGAAAAGAAACAAGTACAGGAAGCCACTGCGAACAAGCACATCGTGAAAAAAAAAACGAAAAAATTGACAAAAAAAAGAGAGTCTTGGATGGTCTTAGGACAACAGATTGGTTCTATTCGATGTATGGAAAAAAAAGGTGGGGGAGGGGGGGGTAAAATGTTTCGCAGGGAACAAAGCCTGCTGTTTGTGAGGGAAAAAAAAACATAGGATGAAAATACAAGCAAGGGCTTCCCACAGCTCTATTTTTTTGGTTTGCTTCCTCCCTTTTATGGTTTTCTCAACAGAACGATACGTGGTTGTGGTGGTGGTGTGAGGCTTTTCGTTGTGATGTAATATTTCGATATTAGTTGTTAAAAAACCTTGTGGAAGGTAGGATCCTGTTTATGATCCTGCTTCAGTGCTCCCCCTTCCCACCTCCGGACATATTTCCCTCTAAATGCCAGCATCAATTTAGTTCAGCTCTTGTTAGTGTTTTTCCGAAAATCCATTTTGGTTGGTTGTTTCTTCCAAAGGTAAAGGGGGGAGGGGGTGCATGTCCAATATATTATATATATTGCTGATTTGATGTATTTAGACAATTGTTTCAATGGAGGATCAAGGGGCCAGAGTTGGTGGTTATATCAGGTGCAGAATGTCGTCATCAAATGGAATGGAATGTGCCTAGCAGAGCAAACAGAGTTTTGTTGAATGTTTTGTTTTCTCCTTTTTCTCTCTGATCTGAAGCAGTATTTGCTAAAAGATGGAAGGGGCCAAAAATTGGGAAATCCACTTCAGGGGGCAATTCACTCCCACCAGTACATCATGAATTGCCTTCAGTGACTGCTGTCATGACTCCTGTAAAATACAGGCTCCTTTTCTACAAATTCAAGATACTGTAATACGCAAATCTTTCAGATTGCTTTAGGATGGCTAGTCTTTATTTTCGCCTGCCTTATTTTCGCGCTTTGGTCCGCGCGCGAAAACAAGGTAGCGCGAAAATAAAGCAGGCGCGAAAAAAAAGCAATGTGAAAGATTTGCGTGGCGTCAAAAAGAACACTCTCAAAGTCAGAGTGTGGAATGTGTTTCCACACATTCTGTGGCTGTGTTTTGAATTCGCCCCTAGACTGGGCTGTGCCTCCGTAGTTGTGCCTAAAACGGTTCTACAGTCACCGAAACGATGAACTGTCTGAACAGAAGGAAAGAGACCGAGCATGTTCTTGTGGTCTGTGTGCGTCAACTCGACGCATGTGACCCCACCGTCGAGTCGATGGACGCGACATCAACAGTGCTTGTGCGTTGAATCGATACTTTGGGTTTTCTTGTGCTCGAGGGGTACTTTTGCGTCGAGTCCACACGCGCGTGATTGGGAAAACCTGTAGCTACATACTTGCGTATCTGAATAGCCCTTTCTTTTCCGCCTGCTTTCTTTTCCGCCTGCTTTATTTTCGCGCCTGCTTTATTTTCGCGCCTGCTTTATTTTCATTTTCGCCTGCCTTATTTTCGTGCTTTGGTCCGCGCGCGAAAATAAGGTAGCGCGAAAAGATTTGCGTATTACAGTACCTTTTTTGTAATTTATGGAGGACTCTCTGAAGTGGCAGCCTCAATTTTTGACACGCTTTTCAAATCCACTCTGTATGTTCAATGTATAGGAGCCATCCTATATAAAAATATATAATTCGTTCGTCTTGTTTTTTCAACCGCGATGGCACCCCCTGCGACTCCAATGGTGCGAGCAAGTCCGTCTCAATCCGGGAACAGACCATTCCCAGGCCGTTTTCGTCGCGTTGTGTCCCTGGGAAGACGACCCATGCCTGCTACAAGCAAAGTAGTTACCTCATTTTGCCCAGTTGGAGTATGCTCCACAGTGAAGCTGTTGAGAATGCCTCTCACAGTCTTGTTAACGTTGCTAACAGGGAGCCCCCGCTTCGAATATCGCCCCTGCAGTAGCGACCAAGCCAATCAAGCTGATTGCGACTGATGTGGACGGGACGCTGTTAAACTCGGAACAGCGTCTGACGCCCGGCGTGCTCTCGGCGCTCACTCGTGCCGCGGAGGCAGGCGTTCCGGTAGGTAAGGTCGTTGAAGGTCTAGTTTTGGGGGACAAAAGACGTCGGCAATTCATCATCGAACGTCACTCGTCAATTAATCCTAGTCGCATTCAATTCTTGAAAAAATGGCTGGAGTTTTGTCAGATTTTCTGGTTTCCCGATCGTGTCAATGCATTCATGTTATTAAGTGTTTTTGTTCGGTTTTTTTGTCCAGACTGTGTTGGCGACAGGCAAGGCTCCGGGGCCTTGGTTGAAATATGTGCTGCCACAGCTGCCCCAATCGATGCCCATTGTCTTTCTGCAAGGTCTGCTGGCATGGGATGCCGATGGCAATGTATTGTATGAAAGGTGCCTGGAAAACGACATTGTCACCAGGTGCATCCGATTTGCAAAAGAGCATGGTGGGTGGGTGGGTGTGCAACTCTTGGTTCTCCGCTTGATTTTCTAAAAAAAATAATCCGAGGGGGGGGAAAGTAATGAAAAGTTTGAAAACCGTAGATTTCTCTGAGATGTTTTTTCTTTTTTTTTTTTTTTTTTGGGGGGGGGGAGTTCAGTGGAGGCTGAGTAAAGTCACCGGCCCTCCCTCCAAAGTTACAGAAATTATATTATAAAATTAAAAAAATAAATAAAAATTCTCTCTTTTCTGTTTCTCCCAGAAAAAAGAAAAGAAAAAAGAAAACAGACTAATAAAATATTGGTATCTAAAAATACCATTTCTAATTTGCCAGCATCATCACAAGCGACTCGAAAGGGCATGGAGGGGTTTGCCATTGACTTATTTTTTTTCTTTTCAACTCGCGCAGGCCAAACAGTGACTCTGTATTGTGGCAATCGAATCCTTTGTGAAAGTACTGACGAGCACACAGATCGCCTCATTTTTTACAGCGAACCCACGCCGGAGGCTGTGGGTCCGCTGGAAGATTGGGTTGGTAAAATCTCTGTGCATAAACTCATTTTCATGGCACCCCACGACCGGATTCTTGAAATGAGGCCGCATGCACAAGAGGCCTTCGGAAAAGATGCCTCGCTCACTACTGCCTTGCCCGGGATGCTGGAGGTGAAAACATAGAAAAAACCAAAGCAAAATGTTGAAAGAACAGTGAAAACTCCGATTCAGAGAGAGAGAGGGAGGGAGGGTGTCTTTTTTTGCATTCTGGTTTGGATTTCGGGGTTTTTGACGTTTTGTTTGGGCGGATCAGGTGCTGCCGCCTGGTGCCAGCAAGGGGTCAACCCTGGAATTGGTGTTGGAAAAGTTGGGGGTGGATGCGGAGAATATGATGGCCATGGGGGATGGAGAGAATGACTTGCAGATGTTGAATCTTGCTGGGGTGAGTAAATTATTAATGCTTTCTTTCTTGTTCAATCGACCCAGAAAATTCTCCCCCAGCTAGAAATAAAAATAAAAAAAAGCGAAGCAAAGTATGGATGATTGAATAATAAGGAGGTGCTCTTCTCTAAATGATTTTTGGTTTTTGATTATGTTGTGTGTTTTTTTCTTGTTTCGGAAAGGTTGCAATTGCGATGGGAAATGCTGGTGCCAATGTTAAATCTGTTGCAGACTTCGTGGTGTCGACCAATGACGATGATGGAGTTGCAGAAGCCATCGAGCGATTTGCCTTATCGCCACAGTCAACACCAGAAGCCCTTTCTTAAAAAAGAGAGAGAGGGGGGGGGAAATATCAAATTTGCATATTGGCATCGACTAATTTCTCAATTGTTTTTCATTGTTCATTCCTTGTAGAGTTGGGGTTCTGCAGTTTGACCCTCTCGCTACTATTTGTAAAAAAAAAATTGCAAAAAAGGAGCTTAGTTGTCTCCTTTGCTCAATAACAATGTGGTACAATTGAGAGGCTCAGACAAAATACAAAAAATACAAAAAAAGCATCCCCCAAAAAAATAAGTAAAGATCTCGCAGAATCAAAAAGCTAACATATTTATATATTTGTCCATGAGATTCCCCTCTCCAGAGGAGGATTCGCTCCTGGTCCGGCCAATGAAATGATGTGATTCGTTAAGCCAAGTGTTAGTTAGGCATTAGGGGGCGGAGCTTTTCTGTTCCCTGCTTCTGTAAGAAGAACTGGATGGAGTCGGCTTTCCCAATAACAAGCGTTTGGAAACCAGCTGATGTGCTGGTGGAATAGTCGATTGGGAAAATTGAGGAAAGTCAAGTGTTTTCATGCAGAAGAGGATAGGATTTCTTCTTCAAAGTGATTTTTCTTCTATAGTTTGAGTTCCGGTGACATTCTACCATGCCTCTCAATTATCATCAATTCATGCCAACATGATGCAAAAAGGATGCTGTGTTGGCAGATATTGGGAAAAAATAATTAATTTATACAGGGCTTTCCTTTGGTGGTGGCTTTGATCCAACCTTTCCAATGATCCATCGATCAATCGATCAATATTGCACATTTTCCAACCACTCTCAGTGGGGATAATACATGCTATTATCACAGAAATAAATCACTGCTCCATATTTATTGACACTTAAAACCATCCCCCCTTCACGTCCAAATTCAAGTCTTTGCCCAGTTGTCAGCCCCCCCCCAATAAACATTTCATCACCACACCCATTGTTGTTGTTGAGTCAAATTTGCCTCCCACCAGTCAAAAAAATTCCGGGAAAATAACAGCGATGAAAATAAAAAATCAGCTGAACGTGCCCAGGAAATTTCTGAGATCGTCCAGAGCAGCAGAAGCTTCGGATGACAAAGGCGTTCCGTTCAGCAAATTGCTTGCCTCGAATGGGTCCAATTTCAAATCATACAACTCTTCACCACCACTTCCGCTGAAATCAATGAGCTTGAACCTGATGAGAAGACACCCAAACAAATACTTAGAAACATGTCAATCGTTTACTCCAAAACTTTCCTGAGAAACACGAAGTCGACTTTCTCGGACATGCACAAAGTGATCAGGGGTAGAGTCCGGAGTATATCCTGGACCAACTATGTAAGTGGTCATAATGCCATAATCTTGCACCTGTCATTTCGGGCCACTCGACCCTCCTTCCCATCATCACCATCGTCGGTGGTCCTGCTAGTGGCTCCAGTCTGACTTCTTCGATTGCCTCCTCTTCCTCCAGCTCTGCCGCCAGCTCTACCACCCCCCTTCATGGGACAATCAAACACTTCGCCATAGTTGTATTCTCGGCCGCCGATGCCCCCCTTCAACACACTGTCGAAGCTCAGGGAGTCCACCTTGACTCCTGCAGGAACCGCCTCACCTACATCCACCCCAACGAGCTCCAAAATCGTCGAAAACAAGTCGACCGTGTGGATCAAAGCATCTGATCGACTGCCTTTGGATGCCACAGCTGGTCCAGAAACTATGAACGGGACGTTGATGCCCCCTTGATACAGACTGCCCTTTCTCTTGCCGACATCATAGGGGCCCTCCCCGACTCTAGTGGGCCCTCCATTATCCCCGATGAATATGATATTGGTGTCGAGCGGAAGGGAATTCAGCAGCCGTCCGATCTCGGTGTCCAGAGCCTCCAACATCGCTTTGAACATGGCGCGATTCTTGTTCCTGACACCCCTGGCCCCATCGATTTCTCTTGCCAAGCTGTGCAGTTCAGAAGGCGGGGAGTGAAACGGAGAATGCACAGCGAAATGAGCCAACCATAAGAAGAACGGCTTGTCACCTTGCTTCTCGACCCACTCAATTGCGTCGTCTGTGAATTCCGACGTCAGGTAATTAGTGGATTGGGACGTTATTCCGTTGACGGTTTTTTCCCAGTCGAAGTAATCACTGGCGTTTTCCAGGACTCCAGCATAGTAATCAAAACCCATTTTGTTGGGACTGGAAGTGCCTCCGTTCTCCACCGTATTTACATGCCACTTTCCTACGCATGCGTTTGGGATCTTTGTAAAAAGAAGAAGAAAAAAAAACACAAGAGAAAGTGAGCACGTCTTTCTAAAAATAGAAATGAACAGGGATCGAGCTGGTAGCATTACATTCAGAACGAAGCTAGCAGCCATATTGATTTAAATTCGTCGACCCAAATTAACAAAGAAGGAACTGGCCTCACCCCAGCAGATCCCATGGCTTTGGCAATCGTGAATTCTGTGCTCTTGGGGCCGTTTCGAAGACAACCCACTCCGGTTCGAAATCCAAACCTCCCAGTCAGAATTGAGGTTCGTGTGGCGGTGCAAACGGGGTAACTGTAGGCATTCTCGAAGGTCATCCCATTGGCAGCCAGTTTGTCGATGTTTGGGGTTTTTGCAAAGGTGCTTGCTTCTCTCAGTCCATAGAGCTTCAAGTGGTCCAGTCCGAGGTCATCGATGATTATGAGAACGGCATTGTCAGCTGAATTCCCCCCCCAAAAAAAGAATAAAATAAAAGACAAGACAAAAAAATAGTGAAGGAAAAGACTTTCACCCGCACTCTCCCCCAGCTATGACTCACTCCTAAATGACTGACTGATAAAACTTAGAAATGGTGGAAAGAATCTCCCTGTTCAAACTATATGTGCTCTTGCAATTTTCCCAGCTTTCCCCATCAAGGCTGTCAGACTTCGTTATCGCTCGCTAAATTTATGGAGAGCAAAAATAGTAGGCACTGGGATTTGAACCCATGTCGCCTCTTTTTTCAAGCCAAAAACTACCTCAAACTGTAAGATTTTTTTTCCAGAAGGAATTAGCTGAAATGGTTTTCGATTCCCTCAGCTTATTCTAGTTTTCATGAAAAAACTGAAAGCAGAAGTCGAGCCCAAAATTAGCGTTGCCAATTTATCAGGCCGTTTTGTTTTCAACAAGAGCGTGTTGTGCCGGGAAAAAAAAAAATAAAGCGCGTTCCACGGTTTCGCGATCCCTCCCACAGAGATCCCACGACTACCTTCGACGAGCTGGCTCACGAAGATGGCGAGGAGCACAGAGGCTAATATATACTTCGTCGAGGTCATTCCACAAACCAGCCTCTTTCACGGGTCCAGTATATCCTTTCACAAGGGCTGCATTTTTATGGCCTGAAAGCTATTACGTAAAAACACACCAGTTTTGCTGTGTCAGTGTTTGAGGAGGGACTCGAAATGTGTTGGAAGCCGCAAAACCCGCTGCTATTTTTACACGCTTTTACGCCCGATACCTTGTCGATAGCTCAGGTGGATTGAAACCGGAGCTGTTGGTTGAATGCGCTTTTTCGTTTTTCGTTTTTAATTGATTCTTGCCGCGAGAAAGGAGGGTGCCAAAAAAAAAAAGAAATGTCGAGTTTGGAAAAACGGAGTTCGACGACAGGTCGATACCCCAGTCTGTTGGCGAGCCCCCCGAGAAAAATGAAGCTTCAGATTTTTGGTTGGGGAAGAGGGGATTTGGGGCAGCTCGGAAACGATTCGGAAGGCAACGTTTTGTCCCCCCAGAGGATTCCACAGTTTGAGGGGAACGACTTCGTACTATTGGCTGGAAACGTTTACAACACTGCAGCCCTCACTGGTAGGTGGGGCCTCTGTTTGAATCCTTATGGTGTCGTTTCTGATCACTGGAGCCAGGCCAGATTTTCATACTTCAGAAAAAAAAAATAGTTGGATCAAATTCATCGGTTGGGGAAGTATCCACCGACAAGTAAACTATTTAACTATTAATTTAGCAAGTAGTTAAATAATTGGGGTTGAGGATGCCCTTTTTTTTTCCCCAATCCAGATGATGGGGAGGTCCATATGGCTGGCAACAATGATGCTGGTCAGTTAGGAAATAAGGATCGAACGACGAAATTCATTGCCAGTAGAATACAAGCCCTGGATTTGCATCGGGTCGTGCATTTGGCCGTTGGCCAGCAACACACACTGGCAGTCACTGAGAAGGTACCAGCGAACATTTCTCAACCATTTTCATTTCATTTCTTGTACGTTTTTTCTCTTTCTTCACATAATGGGGGGAGGTAAAAGTGGGGAAAGATAAGGGATCCTTCGTTTGGAAAGAAAAGCAGGGTTTAATCCACTCTGTTCATTTGATCGAAGTTTCTGTGGCAAGTTGTTCGGCCTTATGTCAAAGAGCGATTTGATGTTGAGAATTTTTTGCAGTGTTTGTTTCCAGGGATGTTTGGTTGCGTGGGGCGATGGTGAATTTGGGCAATTGGGCCATGGGGGCAAGATCATTGAACAGGCAATTCCAAAACCGGTAAAAATGGAAGGAAATAGTCATTTTGTGAGGTAAGCCTCCCAACGTTTGACTGTGATGTGCTTTCAATGAAGGGCAAACCCACCGGATGCATTCCTTATCTCAGAATCCTGCCGATTGAAAATCGTTATGTTCTTATTTCTTCTTTAATTGTGCTGGTGGGAGGAATGACACTTGAGAAATAAATAAATAAATAACGCCAATTTTTGATGCATAATCAGAGATCAAACCAATACGGATGTTCTATGTGTGTATTTGTGTAAAGTTGCCATAGTGCTGCTGCATTGTCACACTTTCATGTACTTTCATGTCAGACTAAGTTACTGACAAAAGAGTGACACTGAGGCCAAGATTTTGAAGTTGCAGGTGTGCTGCTGGAAATTATCACAGTCTCGTTTTAGCATCGAACGGGGAAGTTTTGTCGAGCGGAGAGGGGGCATACGGAGCCTTAGGGCATGGCGATTTGTGCAATGCCAATTTATTCACCAGAATAAGAACGCTGTGGAGTGTGGGGGTGGTACAAGTTGCATGTGGAGAACATCACAGTGCAGCCCTATCTGTGGATGGACGGGTCTTCACGTGGGGAAGGGGAAAATATGGGCAGCTGGGGCTAGGAGACTTCAATAGCGTGGATGCTCCAAAATTGGTCACCATGAATGGAGTGAGAGGACGACAGGTGAGTGGAATATGTGTGGGGAAAGGTTCAGGTTTTTTTTCTCGTTTTTACTGTAAGATTGATGGGGATGGTTTTTTTGGGGGGCTTTTAACAAACGCTGGCTGTTCAGCAACCTTGCCCTTGTTTTTTTTTGTTTTTTTTTCTCTGTTTGTTTTTTCCGGGCAAGATACAGTTGGTCATCGTCAGTTAAGATTCAATGAAACCGGTATGGGGAATGATGACCATTAAAAAAACAGCTACTTCTGACTGTCAGTGAAGAGGTACCATGTCTGACCCAGCAGCCCGTGTATTTTCTCAGTCTCTGTTTTGTGAAAAAATTGAAGGGGAGTGAATGGGGGGGAAGGGGAATGATGACGATAAAAAAACAGCTACTTCTGACTGTCGGTGAAGAGTTAACCATGTCTGACCCAGGAGTAATTGTATTTCCTCAGTCTCTGTTTTGTGAAAATTCTGAAGTGGAGTGAATCGGGGGTGGGGGTGGGGGGAATGATGACGATGAAAAAACAGCTACTTCTGACTGTTAGTGAAGAGTTAACCATGTCTGACCCAGCAGTCGTCGTATTTCCTCAGTCTCTGTTAAGAAAATTTTGAAGGGGAGTGAATCAAGGGGGGGGGGGGTGATGACGATAAAAAAACAGCTACTTCTGACTGTCAGTGAAGAGCTAACCATGTCTGACCCAGCAGCCAGTGTATTTCCTCAGTCTCTGTTGTTAAAAGTTCTGAAGGGGAGTGAATTAGAGTGGTTTTCTGAACATCGATCCTTTCATATCAAATGCTATTGATCTCATCTGGGGTTTTGGGGTGCAGGTTGCTTGCGGGGGTGATCACACTTTGCTGCTGGGAGATCGGGGGGAGTTGTTGTCTTGGGGAAGGAGCACATGGGGCCAGACAGGTTTGGGAACAACAGAAAACCAACCTATTCCAGCTGCAGTGGTGGGTTTGGAGAATGAATACATCATTCAGGTAATCATCCCTCTTTTGTTTAGCCCCCCATTTTGACCAAGTGTCCATTCGATGTGCGATTTCTTGTTTTTGGTAATCTGATTTGGGGGAGTAAGAAGAACCATAAGGGAAAGGAAATGTTTGAGAGCTCCAGGAAAATGTGCAAGAACTAGAAAAACAGGTAAAAGTTATATATATATATAGAATCAGAATTGATGTTTTTCCTCGGAATAATGTTCCCCATCGTCCCATGTGTAGATCAGTGCGGGGAGGGGCCATTCTTTGGCGGTTGCCAGGAGAGGTGTTTTGTTTGCATTCGGAAACGGGGAGCAAGGTCAGCTGGGCCTGGGCATCATGACGAACGAAAAGCTAGCATTGGAAGTGAAAGGCCTTCCCGAGTTTCCAATTCTGTATGCTCTAGCAGGTCAGTGGTGAGCTTTGGTGTGGATCCAATAGTGCGCTTTGTTTTCTGAAGACAAGGGCATGGTCTGGATTAAAGAATGATCTGTCCATCGATGTGCAGCTTTTGCATGCATTTCAGAATGTTGAAATGTAACTTAAACTAAGAAGAACCTGGGATAGATATGGGGTTTGAGAATCTGCTTAAGGAAATGCTGGTTCTAACATGCTGTGTTTATTTTGTCTTTGTTTTTTCCCTCCTCCCTCCTTCAGCTGGAGACCATAGCTTTGCAGTTTTCGGTGAGCCGGACGAAGCCAATCCTCTGTTCAGTGCGCTGGTTGATCAGAAACATGGCCAGGGTTTTCGGTCCGTCACTGTGCCGAAATTCTCGCTGCTCCTGGAAGCTGTGAGGAAATCTGGAACCGAAGAGGGAGAAGCCCAGTCTTCTCTTCTTGCAGCAATCGAAGACGTTTTTTCCTCACCCGGTAATTAAATGCATGCGTCCGAACAGCCAGAGTATAAGTGTAAAAAGAATTGAAAAAAAAACAAAAAAAACAGCCAGAACTCAACAGCACCAAGGCCTCTTTGTTTTGGCTGCTGTCACCATCTATTGACTAGTACCTGGGAATAACACCCTAAAAGATGGAATGTATATATGTTTCTTTGAAAGCTGTTGTTGAAGGCTGCCTGTCGAAAAGTGGTATGGTGTGATGATCATGTTTCTTGGAGAAGTTCTGGATGTTAGCTGAAAAAAAGAAAGAATTCAACCAGTTGGCTTTTGTTTTTGTTTTTGATGGAAATACGTTGATATGTTCATGGGCTTGAAATAGAAATGGCTCCATTTTGGAATCTGGTAACAGATTACTTGTTCAGTGCTGCCCTTTTTGGAAGTGTTTTTTGTTTTTGTTTTTTTTGGACAGCAAAATATGGATTGGACCTCACTTTTTTGAGCATGATCAGGTTATTGCCTGAATGCGTTTTCACTACCGGGCCCCCCCGAGGGAGTTCACTTAGACATCGCCACAATCATCAAGACGTACGAAATACTGCTGAAATTATACAGCCCCGTGGTGGTGAAATTTCTGGGTCTGTCATGCTTGCGGATGCTGGATGGGTTCATGGACGATTTACACCGCTCCGAGGAAGCCAAAAAGAGTGAGGTCGAGGCCGAATGGTTGAGGTGCCTGTTGGTGTTGTGGTTGAACCCGCTGCTCGGGGAAATGCAAGGTTCGGGAGGGGAAATGGTGGAGAGGCTGGCCGATGTCGTGCGCAGTCTGTCCCCGGGCTCGTTGAAGGTAGCACAGCTTTTTTTAACGGAAAGTGGAGAACTAACTGATGACTTTGCATTTTCTATTTAGGGAAAGAAAATGTATGAAGAGAAAAAGTTGCGTGGAGGAGTTTGTTAAGACTGTATGTGGGATTGTTCGAATATGGCCATGAAATGATAAAGGACTGGATAACACTCCGATGTTCCGATTTTTTTTATTTTTTTTTCGAAGAGAAAGTGTTTTCAGATCGTGTTTTTGCTCGGTGATGCTGAGTTCCAGCTGTGCAGCTTCTTACAGGCTGGCTAGGAGTACTTCAGGTGGATTTGTTGGGAGGTCGAATCATCGGCAGCGTCCAAAGACATCTTGGCCATTTGACGTCGTTGCACGATCCTGAAACCAACAATATCAACCAAGACAGGGGAAAGCGTCAAAAAATGCTGAAAGTGGGGAGGCTGTTGGCAACAATTCATGATGCAAATGTGGAAGCAGGAGAGCCAGTTCCCTTCAGCAGGTAAGTGTTTTCTTAAAAAAAGTGTTTTCTTAAAAAATTACAAGGAAAAACTGAAAATAATAGAAAAAAAAATCAAGGATTTTTCCACCAGCAGATTTTTTTTAAAGGATTTTTCTGCTGGTGGAAAAATTCTTGAGTCTTGGTGGCTTGGTACCCTCCTGTTTTTATTATTTTATTTCTAATATATTTAGTATCTATATATTTTTTGTTAAGATGCCAAAAAATATATATTTTTTTTATTATTTTTTTATTTTATATACATACCCGGTGTCCTGTGTTTTGTGATTTCTTGATCGATCAAGATCGTTGTTTTCGCCCTTCTTCGAAAAAAGATTAGAAGCCTGTTTTAAGATGGAAACAGGTTGTTTTTGAAAGGTTTGCAAATGTGGATGTGGCCAAAGCAATCAATTGGCAACAAGAGTATTTCATTTGGAGAAGTCGACCGAACGAAGCTGTTGGGGAAAGCGGATTGGTTTCGCTGTGCGAAACGCCATGTGTTTTGACCCCGGGTGCCAAGTCCAAGGTTATTCAGGTGAGCAGAATATGTTTTTCTGGTCAAGTATCTGGCAGCAACTTTTGTTTTTTTGCATTTTGGATCTATAGGTAGGGAAAAATTTCCTGTAAAGTTGCAGCGTAACCTCGTAGCTGGGGGATGTTTCAAACCAAAAATCAAAAACTGTCGTCTACCCAAAAAAAAATAGAGCTCAAAATATTACGGTAATTATTGCAGCATGATTTGATAGTATTGACCAGTTTTTGTCGGTAAAATGAGTTCTTCTTCTTGCTCATTTTGAAAAAAAAAAGTTGAATTGAAAGAATCAATCAGGTCGAGAGAAATTCCACACAGCTGAATGAAAAGCTGGCAGACATGGAAACACTGAGTGGTGGTGGTGGTGGTTTCACAGAGTGAGGCTTTCTTTCAGAAGCATCAGCACATTCACCAGAGTCAAATGCAAGCGTATTTCCAGGGCATCCCACCATCCTTGGTTACTTTCCTCGAAATCCACATCCGGCGGGACCATATCGTGAAAGACACTTTGAATCAGATCAAGTTGGGCGAGCAAGATTTGAAAAAGCCACTCAAAGTGACGTTCATTTCGAACAACGTCCATGAGGAAGGGGAAGATGCTGGTGGACTTTCGAAAGAGTTTTTTCAACTGTTGGTAAGGCGGCCTCAAGTCGCATCTGTGCATGAACCAGTAACATTTTGAAAGAAAACTGGCAGCAGTGTGTGTGGTTGAATTTCTGCAACCAGAAATGAAGGCAGGCAAACGAAAAACGTGGCATGAATCCTCACAAACATGTTAAAAGCACAATATACATTGTTAAAGAAAACAATCAAAAGTTTCTGAGGTTATGGCACGTCTAAACCACTGCTGTTGTTTTCTTTTTTGCAATTCTGCAAGGTCCAGGAGTTATTCACAGAGAATTATGGCATGTTTGTCTACAACCAATCCAACCGAACCTTTTGGTTCAATTCTCGTTCTCTGGAGCCTGGCGAAAACTTCGAGTTGGTCGGAGTGATCCTGGGGCTGGCAATTTACAACAGCGTGATTTTGGACGTTCATTTTCCGCTGGCCGTATACAAGCGGCTGCTGGGATTCGAACTCACGTTTTCTGACCTCAAGGAAGCCATGCCGGAACTGGGAAGAGGATTACAACAGCTGCTGGACTTCGAAGGCGACGTGGAATCGACTTTTTGCCAAACTTTCGAGGTCCGTGCTTTTAGTCATCAACTCATTTCCGGCCCAAGATTCAATGAGTCTGACATGGCAGTGAACCCTCAGATCCCTTCGTTTTCTTTGGTAGTTTTTCAGCTTGTTTTCTGACCTGGAATGCCTTTCGTTTTGACCAGGTTGAATACGATTATTTTGGCGAAATGCGGACCCATGAATTTATGCCGGGGGGAGGCAATATTCCAGTCACGAACGAAAACCGCGAGGAATATGTCGAACTTTATTCAAAATACACCCTGGAGGGGTCTGTCAGCGCACAAATGACACCATTTATCAAGGGGTTTTCTCAGGTGATCCACAGCTGTGAGGAATCCTCTCTTACAACCCACAGGAAAACCCCTTTGCTGTTTTAGCCATTTGAAACTGGCCATTTCAGCTTCTCCTTTTTTATCATTATTTGTTGATTGCATTTTAGAATGTCAAAAAAGGAATGGCACCTGTTTGTAGTCATGCAAAGAAAACTGCTGCCCATGCATCCTGTTCACCAGAGACATGTGGTTTTATTGCCAGTTATGTTTGTTCACTATATTTCGTCTATTTTTTTTTTCAGATGTGCGATGGCCCTGCATTGAAACTCTTTCGATACGAAGAGTTGGAGCTCCTGGTTTGTGGACTGCCCCACCTCGATTTTTCAAAACTGAAATCCGGTGCCAAGGTGCGGCCTCACTTCTCTTCCAAACTCTATAGCTTTCCAGTTTATGGTTTTCCAGCTTTCCCGATGAAAACACACTCATCGATAAGTGTGTTTTCCTGAAATTGTTGATATATCGTACCATCGGTGCTTTCCGGTCCATGGTTCTTTACTCGCACGTTTTCCCCATTTTCCACCACTGTTTAATATCTATCCATGTGTGCAGTATGAAGGAGGGTACCATGCCGACCACAAAGTGATTCAATGGTTTTGGGATGTGTTGGCACAAATGCCACTGGAAAAGAAAAAGCGATTCTTGGCTTTCACGACGGGGTGCGATCGGGCTCCAGTGGGGGGCCTTTCAGAACTCACTTTGACGATTCAAAGGAGTGGGCCCGATTCCGTTCGACTGCCATCTTCTCACACATGTTTCAACGTGGTGTTGCTGCCAGAGTATGCTTCGAAAGAAAAGCTCCAGGAGAGAATAACTCTAGCAATCGAAAATGCACAGGGGTTTGGGCTTCAGTGAAATTTGAAGGAAGGGAGGGGGGGGGGGGGGGTATTTGTCCCGTCAATTTTGGAAAATTACTAAAGCCAACGGAGTGTCTCGGAGAATGGGATTTTGAGTGGTGGGCTGGGGTGTTTTGATTTGTAGAATATTGTCAGTGTCAGTGGGGATCACTGGCTGGAATTTTGGTGGAACAAAAATGGAATTCGTGAGGCAAGAGAAGAATCATCATTCTTGACATTCCAGATCAATATTGAACATAAATCGATGCTCTGTCTCATCCCTTGTGGCGTTGGCTGATCTATAAATGGACCCAAAGAAATGTTATCTATCTATAACATCAGCATCGATGGTTGAACATATCCCGAGATCAACACAACAGAAATTTTTTTTCTGGACCAACCATCTTATTCCAGAAAGCTTTCTTCGTCCAAGTTCGTCTGATTGTTCTTTTCTGTGGGTTTTTTTTTGTTTTTTTTTTGTTTTTTGTTTTTTTTTTGTTTTCTGTGTTTTTTACATCTGTGTAGCTCCTGGAAGTTCGATCCAAATGACTGGTGTTGCGTCAGACCCAATTGAATGAGATTATTTATAGTACAAGGTGGCAGGTAGTACGAGGTGGCTCTCGTGTCGGACGAGAAAGAGGTTGGACTCCTCTAGCCACCCATCCTCTCCTTTTTCATCTTCTCTCTCCTACCTCTTATTTGAAATCTCACTCTTTCTCAAATCCTTTATCATGCCGTTCAGTTAATTAATCATGGATGTGAACGGAAACCTTAATGATTGGATATCGTTCACAAAGCAACAGCTTCTGGAGTTTAGTCCAAGTTTCTGGCACGACTGAATTTATCAATCGAGCCTCATTTCACAGAACAGGAAGACGAGTACTAGAACTGCTACAGGCGATTTAATTGGGGGTTGGGAGGGGGGTTCATGGTCCTGCAACTCCACTCTTTCTTCTGATCCTACTTAATGACACCTGAGTTACTATAATATATAATATTTGTATTTCTGCCATTTAAACACTAATCTCTTTCTAAAAATCTTCCCAGTTGATGTACAGAATGCAAACAGGCTGCTTTTGACTGAGATAGGCATTGTGAGTTTCTCATAAAAATTCCGAGAACCTTTTCTTGCCAAGACTGCTTGTGGAGAGAAGAAAAAAATGGATTAGGATTAGGGTGGAAAACCCAACACTGGTATTTCCAGCACAAATCAATCGATCACACCTGTGCCATTGATACAACGGAGTTTTTCTTTACTTTGTTTCTTGGTCCCTTTCTGTCTCTTTCCCCAACAGCTTTTTGAATTGGTAATCACCCAAACCATATTTATTGTTGCTATCATATCGGACAATTCTTTTTTTGAGCTACAGTTTTTCTTTTTCTTTTTCTGGTTACTCTCCCTCCCTCGAACAGAACGAAACAGAACAAAAAAATCATATTTCTTTTTCTGCTCGTTCTCTCCCTTGAACAAAACAGACGGGGAAAAAAAATCATATCTGGTTCGAATCCAGCCCATTTTTTCTCACTTTTTCTTTTTTCTCTTTTCTTTTTGTCTTTATTTTGTCAAAGACTGGACTATACCAAATCCACGGAGTCGAAAACATTCAGCTGTTCGAAAATATTGACCTCCCGATTTTAGCTAGGAAAATGTCGAAATGAATTCGATCGCAAAAATTGACTAGAGCCAGAAAGATTTTGGAGTGAAAGACCAACCCAACAAGTTTGGAACAAGTCAAAAGAAAGAGTGGTTCCAATTTTCTTTCTTTGTTTTTCATCAACCCTCCACTTGATAAAAAAAATTCTTTTTGTTTTTTTTTTTGTTTTTTTATGAATACAACCAGAAACCAGAAACACAAAAGCAATTTACCCCACCCCCAAAATCCCCATCCAATACCAATACTCCACTTGCTGATAATGCAATAATAACGACAATTGTAGTTGCAAACAAAGGGAAGAACAAAGCTCCGACTTTCAAGAAACAACAAAAAGCATCGATTTTCTTCTTTCTTTTTTTTTATCTTTCTTTTGAAACAGTTCCCAACACGATTGTGTGGGTTTCTGCTGTTTTTTCATAATTATATCCAATGCCATCAAAATGCCCCCCTCAGTCCAGCTCCATTTTTTTTTCCAGCCTTGCAACAAACAAAAACTTTTTTTTACTTGTTTTTTTTCTTTCTTTTTTCTTGTTCCCCTCAAACCCCATCTCGATAACGACTTGCACTTCAGCACGCAAAAAAAAAATACAAGCTCCCAGAAAATTCACCAAAAAAAAAAGCTAACACAGAAACCTAACACCAAATATAAAAAAAAGTAAACAGTAAAAGAAAAGGATGTTGATTAATATCAAAACAAACCTTGTGAATTTTTCGTATGTTTTTCCTTTGCCAAACACAAATGAAATATATATATATGTGCTGCGTTTTTTTCCTGTGTCGATTAGAATCTCATGATCGATCTGACATTTCTTTTCCCTTTTTTTCTTTTCCGCTTCGGAAAAAAACAGCAAAAAAAAAGCCAGAGCTTCACATAAAGGAAAATCGCATAGCTGCACTCCCCCGACTTTTGGAAAAAAAAAATAAAAAATTGTGGGGACTTGGAAATAAAAGAAACGGGCTCCTTTCCCGATGACCATATTTGTGCAATCCATCCCAAAATATATTTTGGAAAAACAACAGCAGTAACCTCACACACACACATAAACATATATATAGATATAGATTGATTATATAACCATGATATTTCTTTTCAATCAGCTGGCACAACATTGGGAAAATCAACCAACCAACCAACCAACCAAACGAACAAAGACAGAGCCAACATTTTTGACTACACAAAATATCAATTGATTCTTTTCAAAGGAGATTCTCGACCTGGCTCCTTTCCCTTCAACGAAAACTTGAGGAAAAAAAGAAAAAAAGAAAACATACGGCCCAGATCATTTCTCCTTCTGGATATTTGAAGCTGGTATATGGATTTTCCATTTTTTTTTTCCATTCCCCCCCCCCCCCTTTCAGCCCCCCCCTGTCTCATTGGCGTCAAAACATCCCTCAGTCCCTTTGATCACATTCTCTGTCAAAATTTAGGCCACAGTCATATCATGTCTCCAGGTTAATTAAAACAAAAAAAAAAAGCTCTGTCAGTCATAGGGGTCTCTCGACACGGGCTCCTTCTTTGTTTCCTTTTTTGCCAAAAGATCCCCCCCCCAAAAAAAAAACTGTGTCGAACCTTCTTTTTTTTTTCAGTTTTGACCTTCCCCCAAAAAGAACCGAACGTCTTTTAAATATACCAGCGACATAATGCAACTTGCAAATATTGCAGACCCAAGCAATCATTCCCAAACGAGCAAAAAAAAGGAAAAAAAAAGATTCCTTTTTCACTCGTAAACTCTTTTATCATATATATTTCTCTCTCGCTCACTTACTCTCTCTTTTTTTTTCCTTTCCCTTTTTCACAAACCCTTTTTTTATCTTGAAACAGAAAAAAAAACAAAAAACAATCAACACGTAACCCAAAAAAAAACCAAAAAAACCAAAAAAACAAGTGGAATATGACTCTATTCCACAGATGATCCCTCTCAATAACAGTCGCAGTTCGTTGATAATTTACCATGAGCAGCTAAGCAAAATTATGAGGGGAAAAAAAAAGCGTATGTTACGTACATATGGTCCCATTATGCCCGCTCCCCCTCTATCCCCAAATATTTCAAAACGCAAGATGCAAAAATCGATGCAACGAAAGATGACTCATCTATCCAGAAAAGCAAAAGTATAAAAAAAAAAATGCAAAAAAAGAGGGAGGGATCGGTTTCTCCTCAGCCACCCAAGTTTTTTTAAAATATTATTTCACATATTTTCACCAAGGTATAGAGTGCCCCCCGCCCCGCCCCCCCACCCCAATCCCCTCTCCCCAACTTTTTTTGATAGAATGTTGTTTTTGTTTTGAAACAAACAAGAAATATCCCTTTTTTGAGGTGCGATTGTCATTTTTTTCCACCTTCCGCTTACCCCTCTCTTTGCCAAAGGAAAAAAAAAGAAGAAAAAAAAACCCTCGAAAACCCCTCACATAACTTGACCATCATGATTTTCTATTTGAAAAAAAATATATATATATACCAATAGATCACAGAGCATCTTTTGCTGATTTTAACCCAACCTCTTCAGGATCTCATTTTTTGGGGGAAAAAAAATCAACAGGGCCAACTCCACAGCAAATGCGAAAATTTCACTCGCAACTTTCGACATACTGATGACACTCATCATTGATTCATTTTCTTTTTCTTTTTTTCCCTTTTTTTTTTTCATTCACACATTTTCTACAGGAAAAGCTTTCGGTTCTTCTTCGACAGACTTCCCCCCCTCAAATTAATTTACCTAGAAATATATCCCTCTCTCTCTCTCTCTCTTTTTTTCCAGCAAGCCTCCGACCCCATCCCAAAACCATTTAAAAAAAAAACGAAACGAAAAAAAAAACAAGGAAAAAAGAAAACGATTAACTACTCAATTTTTGCTTTCTATGCTTGTAATGCTTCAGCACAAGATAAATTGCTGGTTTTTCTCTTCTTTCTTTTTTTTTTTTGGTTTAGTTTACTTTCATTAGGATAAATACCCAGCTTCTTTCAATTGAGAACAGGTATTATTCCCCCCCCTCCCCCACAATGACACGTATTCTTGATGTGAAATTATCTTCGATAGAGATGTTTTTTTTTTTAACCCCCAACCGATGTTAGGACAATAGCTGGCAAAAACCTTGAATGCTTTTTAGAGAAGAAAAAAAAAGAAGAAAAAGTTCAGCAATATCTAAACCCATGCCCCTCATATATATAAATATTCCTTTTTTTTTCCATCATACTCTTCAATATTCAACTATCAACCATCAGCTTCCTTTTTTTTCGCATCGAAAAAAACAGATGCAACAATACTCTCTTTTTTTTCCATCCAGGGTGCGTAATTGCCTTTCTTCACATGAATCCACTCCCCCCATTTTCTGCAATCTAACGTGGTGTTTTCTTTTACTTTTTTTTAATTTCACTCATATTGATTTCCTTTTTTTTGCCCCCTTCTCCCCCCCAACCCCCCCTTTCTCTCTTTCTTTCAAACAATCCCTTGATTTTCGAAAAACCTCGACCAACTTTCTGCGAAAGCAATGTTCATTTCCTTCCTTTTTTTTTTCCTTTCCTTTTAGGGTTTCTGTTTCAACTTCATAAATGAGCATTTTTTTTCCAAAATAACTGTCCTTTCAGTTTGTTTCTTGTTTTCAGAAAAGTGCCATACGCACAATTTTTTTTTCTTTTTTTTTTTTGGGTCCTTCATCTGAAACTGCTGTCTTTCACACAACAAGCTGGATGAGAGCACAATTTTATTATATCCACATATATATCTTTCTTTTTTTTTTCTTTTCGGGCAAGGGACAATATGGAAACCAACCAAAAATGCGCCCATTTCCTCGCCCCCTCCAAATTCACCCCAACCCTCCCATGAAAATTCACCCAAAAGAAAAACACGAAAGAAAAACAAAGGACAAAAAAACTCACGAAGGGATATTCGAATCCAGGCGATTTCGACTACTGTCTGCCCAACTGCCATCGGCCAGGCTTGAATAATCTGGGCTTCTTCGTCATTTCTGTCCTGCAGAGAGGGCATTTTCTGGTGGAAAACCAGAGTTTTTTGGCGCAAACGCCACAGAGAACCGAATGTCCGCAAGGGTAGAGCGCGTGTCGGCATCTATCCATATGCTGGGCAGACAGGAGGTCTTCCGCCGTGAAATCCTCCATGCACACAACACAGGCTTTGTTGTGCAAGCCGTGGCGAGACTCCAAGATGTCATCCACCATCACCTGGTTGAAAAATTGACAAAAAAAGTAGACTATAGATATAATTTCCTATCTTTTTTCTGAAGAAAAAAAAATGCGGGGAAAAAAAATGCTGGAAAGTGCGGAGATATGGTCCTACCTGCAGGTCTTCTGGGACTTCAACATTATTCTTTACTTCTCTGCACAATTCGACAAAAACAAAAAAAGCCAATCAGAAACAAGACGGCAAAATAAAAATAAAATTTGAACGCACACAGCACAAATGTAGGACGGAAACGTAATTTTGCCTGTTTTTTCAACATCCTTTATTAAAGGAAAAAAAAAAAACCCAAAAAAAATTTGCTCATCATCAGTTTTTTTCCTTAAAAAAACAAAAGCAAACCAAGAAAACTCTGCAAAAGAGCTAGGAGGTTCAACCGACCCTCCACAAAAAAAAAAAAAAAATCTTTCCGACTTAGGAGTACATATATGTTGCTATTTCCATCGAACATATCGAAAAGACAGCGAGCGGCCCCACCTGACCACCCCGGCCAAGTTTTGACGATTGTCCATCGATTGATTCGATTGATGCAATTGAAGCAAACTTTCGTTCTCTTCCCGCTCCCGGACCGCATACTCCAGCCTTTGCTGAATGCTGGACAACTCGTCCAGCCATTTGGCCTTCAGGCTCTCCATTTCCTGCATCACTTGGGCACACAGAACCTCCTGTCTTTGCAGATTTTCTTTTTCCTTGTCGAGCTTACGCATGCAATCCATGCTCCGGACGTCCCTCTCTACCGACGGTCGTGAAGGCATGCGATCATGGAAGTCGCTCCTGTCATTTTCACAACAGATAAAAAAAAATCAAACTCAGAACCTCCATTTTGCCATCAACACAAAAAAGTTGGCAATTCCAAAAAGCAGAGCGCTCCAGTCTCAACTCCCCCCACAGGGGCAAAATAAGCAAAAAAAGACAATCGAAATACTAATAATGATGATAACAGGCTACAGTTCAGAAAAACTGACCTCAACTGCCTGGTTGGCGATCTGATTTCGCCTGAGTTCTGTGCGTCCGTTGATGCAACGTAACGGCCAAGCCATTCTTCCACCCTGTGATTCATGTAGCCTGTCTGCTGGCCATTAGTCGAACCGTTGTCAGGATCTCGGAGCCGCTGGCCTTGCAAATGGGATCCCTGCCATTGAATCACAACCACAAAACTCAAAACCAAAGTCACTCCCACTGATCAAGCCCCCATGCCCGGAAGAATTGCAAGGGTTAGAAATCACAACAGCCCCAGAAAACCGAAGTCCCCAAAATCGATCAAGAGAGAGGAAGCAGATCGATCCCCACTGTGGCAACTGCGTGAAATTCTTTCTACGCCCCCCATTACGTAATCGATGGAAGAGGCAGTCGCTCGTCAAGCGATCTCGAGATCCTTCATTACCCTGCCATTCTGCGCATCCATGCTGCGCCGAACTTCTTCCAAAACCGAGTGGCCGCACAGGCGCGCCCCCACCCAATTACGCACGCGGCTCCGCATACCCTTCCGCTTGTGCAACGACGACGGAGAAGATGCAGCGTGCGAGTCGAACATCATCCTGGCCAACCCCTCCCTTCGAATGGAGAACGCTGACCCAAAACCCGCTCCAAAATGAAAAAAAAATCTAGCGTCGCTCCTCCACGCAGCCTTCTTGTTTGCTGGGAACACGAGGGCGGTGAATTACGTGTGAATATGATTCCGATGAAAACTACAATCACGCCTGTCCACTAGAGAACGATGGGTGTTTCACGGCTGCACAGGCGACACAAAAAACCGGATCGAAGCATGACTCAACGAAAATCGGGCCAGCCCCCCACAGCGAATGAAAGCTTTACTTGAGAATTAAGTAAAGCCTGTTACAGGGGTTCATGTAAAGCGAACAAGAGCCTGAAATAGCTGCGGTTACTCATGACTATTCAGAGTAACGATTTAAGCAGCAAGAAAAACAAGCAAGGTAATTCTTGTTTTCCTTTTTGTTTTCGCCTGCTCGCCTTCGGCTTAGGTCGCTGGCGTTGTGGGTGATATTCACTCAAAACAAAACAAGTTCTCTCTACCACCGACAGTTCAGTCTGTTCCGTGGTTTTCGTCTACAAGTTCCGCAAGCGTCCAAGACTACTGCTGCACGACCATCAACAAATTGCTGCTGCGCTCCTGTCAACACCACCTCCTACACGGACCTCGGTGGGCTCCTCTTCATTCCAGTCAACAACCAACCGCTACAACATCGTCCACTACCCCTGGCTAGCGTGTCCGCCATCCTTGAAGTCCAGTTCCGCCATCTACTCCGTTCCGGCTACCCGTACCTACCTTTGTTCCTAAGTCCGATTCCTTGGCAACCAGCCAGGTTTCAGGCATTCAGTCCAGCGTTCCTGGCACTAAGTCCGGCATTACCGGCATAAAGTCCAGCGTTCCTGGCACCTATCCGGCATTACCGGAAAACAAAAGTCCAGCGTTCCTGGCACTAAGTCCGGCATTACCGGCATCAAGTCCAGCGTTCCTGGCACCCATCCGGCATTACCGGAACAAAGTCCAGCGTTCCTGGCACCAAGTCCGGCATTACCGGCAATACTACTCTTTCTTCGCAAACCCCCAAGGGTTGTAGTCCTCACTTGAGGCAAAGTCCCTGTGCAAACAGGTTCCCCAAGTCCAGTCAACTTCCTGGAATTTTCTGACACAGATAGTGGTTCCCAGGAACCCTGCCACTCTTACAGAGGCTGGCTTTGCCTCAGTGGCTACAGTCTGGCAATTTGGAGCCTCTCAGCTCCTTCAGCTGAGTGCACATATCGACTTCACAAATTCATAGTGTTGTCATTCACAAATTCCAGCTTGGATATCGAATTTCCTGGGGTCTTTGTGAAAGTTTTCCCTGTGCACAATCAGGCCCAGTTGACCTGAGTTTCCAGCCAGTCCAGTTAACCTGGCACAAGTCCAGCAACCTGGCAGTACACAGTTCGTTGACCTTCGTCGGGACGGCTGTAAGCACGTTGTTTCTGGCGACTCTTTCGGTCCCAACTCAACTTCCATTTCACCTCAGCCAAGTCAATCCAAGGCCATCTGTCGCAAGCTGCCAGTCCAGCTGAAATACTCTCCCGTTCACGCCCACTGCTATCTCGGTCTCACGTGTTGATGTCCACGGGGTTTTGGTCCAGAATTTCCCCAACTCGAGCAAATATGCCAGAATCCACGCCAGAGGTTCATGATATCGAGGAAGAAGTATCTGCTCCGGCTACGGCCGAACAACTGTCTCAGCTCATCGCCCATGTATCGGACATTGCTGCGGTGCAAAATGATATTCGCCGGGAAAACTCGTCTCTACGAACTGAACTCGCACGTATGAGTGCAAACACCACACAGGAGAGCCTTACACCGCTAATCCATTCAACCTTTCTAGGACCAGCAGCCGCTGCGTCGCTAGAAATGGACAAAGCGTTCCAACAGTCCCGGGAGATGCCTTTGGCAGACGGACAGGAACTAATCCGTGGTAGTGCTGCTCTGGTTCGAGCTATTCTGGTGAAAGGGCATGGCGCCGGGTGGAAAAACCCACAAGTGACACAGATAATTGGCCGCATCTCCGACGACGATCGGGTCAAAGCCTCAGAGGACAGTAATTTTCCAAGCCAATGGTTGTCTACGCAAAATCTGCCAGAAGCCCCACCCATGCAACGAACGTTTTCGGGCAGGAAACAGCCGGCGCAGTCACAGGAGTTATCGCTTCTCCGGAGGTTACTTCCAGCAATCAACAAGCGCAATGCAGACAGGGAACCCGACAGCCCTCGAAAAAGTAAGTTCCCCTGTTTGACAAATGCTGTTCATTGCGGGGGGACGCTGGTTCCCGGCGTGCCCCAGCTGCATGTCGCACCTATAGCGACGGTAGTTCCGGGCATCCAACAAAACGCAGACGTCACTGTACAGAAACTGACGTCCCTGGTCGATTCCCTTCAGTTTCGCCACAATGGGTTACTGGTGCGGCGAACTATCCATGGGACGTTTCTCGGTGTCCTAAACAAACGTCCTGCGTTGCGACCGTCAGTCGAATACGCGGATGCTCAAACGTGGGCTACTAATTATCAGTTACCTTTGCGTTCCGGGCCATTCAAAACCGGCGACATTAGCCGTTTTTCCGAACAATGGAAAACCTTGTGTTCTCCAGGTTCGCCTGTACCTAGTTGGGTCAAACATGGTTTTCGTGCGGAACTGCACGGTCTGAACACTCTGATCGCAAAGAAACAACTAAAACAGTATCGCCTTAGCGATTCCGAATGGAAATTTCTAAGAACAGAAGTCAAACGAATGTTAGAATGGGGCGCCGTCGAAGACGTTACCCATCTCAAAGACCAACCACACGAGGTTGCTTTCTTATCGCCGCTCCAGACAGCGCCGAAACCGCCTCCTGACTTATTTCGATTCTGCTTCGACGCACGAGCAGTGAATGACTGTCTTCAAGCTCCCAGCTTTCGCCTTGAAGGCATCAAAGTCGTAAAGGAAATGCTCCGCGCAGGGGATTTCCTTTGGGGCTTTGATTTTAAGAAGGGCTATTTTCAATTACCCCTTCACCCGGACTTGCAGCGCGTCTGCTGTTTCGAACTCGACCGCCGAGTTTATCGATTCAAGTGCGTGCCCTTCGGATTGTCGAACGCACCTTTCGCTTACACAAAACTTTTGCGGCCGCTCGTCAGAAAATGGCGGAGCCTCGGAATCCGGGTTGTCCTGTATTTCGATGACGCCCTGTTTTTTAACACGTCTCTCGCAGACGTCATTGAAACGCAAAAGATTGTTTTCGCCGATCTGTTTGAGCTAGGTTTGCGGCTAAACATGGATAAGTCTAACCTGGTTCCCACGAAAAGGGTTAAGTTCCTTGGCTTTATCGTGGAGTCGGAACCAATGGCGCGAGTTTCTGTTAGCCAGGAAAAGCTCGAGAAAATTGAAAACGCAGTCGGAAACTTGCTGCGGATGCCACATTTTTCCGGACAGCAGGCGGAGCGTGTGGTCGGCTACGTAGTCGCCACCCTCCCTGCGATTCCTTTGGCTCGATTTTTTTCCAGGTCGATGTTTCAGCTCTTGAGTAAATTGCCAATCTCGTCGAAGGGGGTCCGTAATAACACCTTCTTGTTACACCCCTCACCGGAGGTGCGTGACGACTTAAGGTTGCTCCAGGCAAATCTCGATAAGCTGAACGGCATGTCTGTTGAGCCTTCGGCTCCCCGTGTAGTTCTCTACACCGACGCGTCCGGACTTGGATGGGGAGCTAGACTTTTTACAGCATCCCATAATGTGACGCCACTGCGCGGCCAGGGACGTTGGCCGACTCTTACGGCGACCGATTCCGTTTGGACGGAGCTGAAAGGTGTGTTCGCGGCGCTTGTGGCTTTTTGGCCTCATGTTGTCGGGAAACGCATTTTAGTTCGCACCGATTCTACAGGTGTTCGTGGGTTTTGGAAAAACGCTGGTTCTCCTTCTCTTAACGACGGAATCAACCTGCTTGTGCTCGCCTTAGCTACCCTCGAGTTGCTTGGAGATTTTTCCTTGACTATTGGGTTCGTTGGGTCTGCGGCGATTATCGATTCCGGTGCTGATGAAGAGTCACGGGTTTTTCACCCAGAGGACTACAAGTTGAACCCGCTGTGGTTCAACTACGTGTGGTTATTATGGGGACCGTTCACGATCGATTTATTTGCGTCGAACCTTAATCGGCAACGGAATCCAGAAACGGAAGAACCTCTGCCTTTTTGTTCAGAGAGTCATGACGTCGGCGCTTTTGCCGTCGATGCCTTGTCTTTCGCGTGGACCCAGGGAAAGTTTTACGGCAACCCCCCCTTCTCGATGTTGGGCGACGTCGTCCGCCACTTACTGTCGCATGGCGGAAGTGGTGTTTTGGTCATTCCTTGGTGGCCCGCAGCTCCCTGGTTTGCCACTCTAAAGCCGTATATCCGTGATACTTTCAGCTTGCCACAGCAAGCAGATACCTTTTTACCAGGCACGATGCGAAATGATGTGGGGACGGGGACACCCCGAACGAGTTCAGGTCACGCTATGCACTGCGCGGTGGTATCAGTCGTTTTCCCCAGCCCGATTCATTGTTCGACGAAGACGTTACGTCCAGCTCCGACGGTGCCAGGGAGCCCCAAACGGTCTCTTACCGCCATTTTCCAAAATCCTGTTCTACGAGAACAGGCGTTGGATTGGCGCGCGTTAGCCAAAGCGCATCTGGAAGCAAGTACGCAGCAGACATACGCTTCCAGGGTCAGACAATATTCGCAGGTCTGCAACTTGGCGCAGTTGGCGCCATTTCCTGCTTCGGAGCATTCTGTTGCAACTTGGATTTCGGTTCAAGTCGTGATGGGGTTGGCGTTCAATACGATCGCGACAGGAATGGCCGCCCTTGCCAAAACAGTGTGGCTTCAGCAAGGGGAGGATCTTTGGACGTGGACTGGCGTTCAGCAGTGTTTGGAAGCAGCAAAGAAAAAACTCGGGACAGGCACGCAGCAAGCGAAGCAGCCCTTTTCCTTGGACCAGCTCTGCAAGCTGGTCAAGGCGGCTGATGCGGTCTCATCGACGATTGGCGCTCGTGACGCCTTTGCTTTTTGCTTAGCTTTTTTCGGCCTGTTGCGAGTTTCTGAGCTCGTTTGTGTTCGCGCAGAACACTTAAAATTGGCAAGTCCAGACGGACTTGAATTATTTCTACCGCAGTCAAAAACAGATACCCATCGGCAGGGGACATGGGTACGTTTGCCTCGACTGCCAGACAGTTTAGCGGCAGTTTGTCCTGATCGGCGGGGGCGAGCGTATCTGCTGCAGTTACGCAGTGTTTTTGTGTTTCCGCTGGCGAGAAATGCGGCGAGACACCTCTCGCCTCGCGGTTTTGCTGACCGTGTTTCTGGGTACATCGCATCGGCTATGCCGGAAGTACCCCGCCACCTCTACGGCACTCATAGCCTACGCAAAGGGGGCGCCACTCTTATGAGTCAAGCAGGCGCCCCTGTGAGACAAATCAAAACACAGGGGAGATGGCGGTCGGATGCCGTCTTCCGATATGTTCTCGACACCGAGGCCGACGCCTGGCGAGAACTTCGAACACTCGCCCAACGTTTCGTGTTCGACGACTTAACGCGGGATAGGGCGACCTAGGCGTCGTTTTTTCGGGATAAAAATTTATCTCCATGCTTCCTGTGTTGTGAAGTTGTTTTTTCTGAATGTGCCATTTTCCTTGCAGGGCACAAATCCGGATCCAAATCCAGAAAGTAGAGAAATGGTGCATGCAAATGGGACAGGCTGCTGTCTGTGACGGAATTTTCGATTCGATGTTGAGGATGGAAATTGGGGGTGTTCTGGATTCCGATTGATTTCTTTTCCTGGATTGTAACCATGGTGTTTGGTTTCAAACAAAAAATTGCATGTCTGCAATCGACTGTGTTTTTTCTGGCTGGATGTCTTTCTTTAGCCATCCTGTTTCCTTCTCCCTTTTCATCTCCACTACTCAATTGTCCTTCTCGAAGTCCATTCTTATCCTTCTTCTTTTAAAACCACAAAAACTCCTAAGGTCTGGGCACCAAATCTCTTCTGTCATGGAGAGAACTGGAGTGAAGTTTACTAAGTTAAGGAAAGAGTGTCTTATTCGAGTGAGTGGCCAGTAACTTGAGTGGAGTGTAGGAGTGGAGATCAGGAGAAGGAGGCAAGGAGGGAGGCAGCAGCCAGTGCCAGCAAAATGGAGAAGAAAGGAACTGCAAAGCTGCAGTGGAGAAGTTGAGTCAGAAGAAGGTATCCTTATGAGACCATCCTTAAAGAAGTGAAGGTACATTGGATTGGTCTGACAAACTGGAATAGCTGATTGTTAAAAGCAAGCATGGAATCCATCTGTGGATGAATGGAAGTATATTGATTGGATCTGACAGGTTGGAATAACCAACTGTAATGAAAGCTTTACTTGAGAATTAAGTAAAGCCTGTTACAGGGGTTCATGTAAAGCGAACAAGAGCCTGAAATAGCTGCGGTTACTCATGACTATTCAGAGTAACGATTTAAGCAGCAAGAAAAACAAGCAAGGTAATTCTTGTTTTCCTTTTTGTTTTCCCGACCCTATCCCTCCCTGAGAGAACTGGAGTGAAGTTTACTAAGTTAAGGAAAGAGTGTCTTATTCGAGTGAGTGGCCAGTAACTTGAGTGGAGTGTAGGAGTGGAGATCAGGAGAAGGAGGCAAGGAGGGAGGCAGCAGCCAGTGCCAGCAAAATGGAGAAGAAAGGAACTGCAAAGCTGCAGTGGAGAAGTTGAGTCAGAAGAAGGTATCCTTATGAGACCATCCTTAAAGAAGTGAAGGTACATTGGATTGGTCTGACAAACTGGAATAGCTGATTGTTAAAAGCAAGCATGGAATCCATCTGTGGATGAATGGAAGTATATTGATTGGATCTGACAGGTTGGAATAACCAACTGTAATCGTCGTTGGCATGTGATGGATGCTCAGTAATCTTTGCGTAAGGCGTAAGATCTGCGGCAGCTTGGGTTTGAGGCTGGCAGCCCAACGAGCTGGAACTCGCGTGAAGTGGGAAAATCGACGTTATCCGCTCGCTACCTGTTTTTCCTCTCGGTACTCAACCGCGACAGTAACGGCCACTCCAGCTTTCAACGACGGACAACTGGGGACGGGTGGGTTCTTCACCACCTCGACCACTCAACCACTCAACCACAACAAGAAAGACGCCGCTCACAAGCGAGTCTGGCGGGGGCTGCGGCCCACTGTGCAGATTTGCTCGGAACGGAACAAATCTGACGACAGCCAACGGAGAGCACTGCGTTTGTGGGCGGCGTCTTTAGGGTAGTTCCCTTGATTTCCGACTGGGCTTGATGTAGGGAACCCATTTGGTCTCCTCTCACGCCAATGATCTTTTCCCGTGAACCGCGGACCCCGTTTTAAGCCCCATCCCATAGAAGTGCGTCTCGACGGGACCGTCATCCGACGAACGCGGATGTTCAACAATAGGAGGGATTGCAACGATCTTGCGAGCCGTCCAGCAGCAAGAGAGGGTGGGTGGGTGGCCCGTCGCGAAGCTCAAAACTTCACCACGGGAACAGTTCGATTTTGCCGAGCATGCGTTACACGTCCGTTACGTTGGCACTTCGATCAGCAATCAAACAGCACCCACTGTGTCGGAACCCCACACCGGCATTCGTTTCTTGGTTGTGATGACCGATTTTTTGTTTTGAATCGTCCCACAATTCTGATTTCATTCCGCAAGATGGGTGCTTGAAAGTGACCTGCCAGCAACTGCTTTCAAGAAGAAGATCTCAGCACAATCATAAGCCCAGTTTCCTTCCAACTGATGCACACACCCCTGGCAGCAATATTTTCCCTCAAAAACGTATGACAAAAGACCGGGCAAGATTATTCCTGAGGAACACTGTATCAGCTTGTAGTTGACCTTACGGCATCAGATTTTGCAAGGCTTACATGTGGACAAAGTGGGCAGCCTAACATTGATCAAATCCTGTAACACAACATGTAACTACCACTTCCATCCCATGACACATAACACACACATTGCATGCTGGTTTGGTGTGAGGCAGGATGAATAAGACAGCCCACAGAAGGAAAAAAAGGGAAAAAAGATTGGTGACCCAGCAATTCTCGTGTCTCCATCGACCAACAGCTCTCTTCTCCAGGGGCAGGCTTGCTTGACAGGTTCCTCAGGTCTGACAGGAGCAAGCCTGGAATGAAAGGGTGGCAAAGAAACTTTGATTAAAGAACTTGAAGTTTTGCCCTAGCCTTCCAAACAACCCACCTGGATGGGTGTTTGAATCCACTAAACCAACAACCTCAACATACACAGTCACATAACAGGAGCCAGGATTTGAAGAGATCTCACGACAGCCATCTGGCGCATTATTCACTTGAAAAAAACGACGAGTCATCTTCAAATTCTCGTACAATAACAGGCTGTCGAGACGAAAATCATCTTGAGGAGGGGGTCACTGACAGTTGGACCGCATGCAGGATCTCCATCTTGATTTAAAAAGATAACCTACCGTGTTTTTCAGCATCTTGCGCCAATGACACGAGAAGAATTCGACCACGTGCTCCCCACATGATAAGGAAATTCGTTCACAGCGCCCCCAACTCTCTTTTGATCGGACACGACAGGCTGCATATCAGTGGTTTTTCGTGCCATGTGCACCCCATAATAGCCTCATCAGATTCCATCCAGGAGCTCAAATTCCAGCATGGCGTGGTGGTGGATGTTCAGGTTCACCATAGGGTTACGATATGTCGGGAAGACGACGGTGGGGAAAGCTGACATCAGTGCCGCCAATACCTGGGTGAAAAATTCGAGGCTCTGGCCTCCACTTCTTCATGCAGCCTGGTCAGAACAGGGTCTACCCAAAACTTCAGCCTCTGAAAACCATCCACAATCATATCAAGCTCTTCTTGGCTGTATTTCCCCAAGCGCTCTCCCTTCACAATTTCCTGACCCAGGCATGTCAGCAAATCTCGATCGTGGTAGTCCAAATCACCCAGAGCCGAGATTATTCTTCCCAAAGCCTGGCCCTTGAACCTCGACAATCGCCTTGGTTTGGAGATTTGACTTGTCAAAGCTGCCAAGACGCCATTATCCTCCAGTCCCAATAACCCCACCCCAAAAAGCACGTTCGCGAGCTCTTGCTGTTTGAACCCTTCCAGACGGTCGTTTTTTGAAATTTCCTTGGCCACCCAAGTCAACGCCGGAAGATTGTCGAACCCCATCAACCCCAAGCCTTCCACCAGATTGGCCAGCTCTTGGTCGCTGAATCCCTCCAGCCGCCGCTCGCTGGATATTTGACCTGCCAGAGTCTCCAGCAGATCCTCGTCCCCAAAGCCCATCCTCCCCAGAGCCCACACCGAATTCGCCAAAGCTTGCTCCCCCATTCCATCCTTGTTCTCGATTTCATCGACCAACAGCCCACAAATTTGCGACAACAGATCCAAATTCTCAAACCCGGCATATGCACAACCCAGCAAGAGATTTGAAAAAGATTGAGGCTGAATTTGTTCCTCCCTGGCGCTGTCGACAAAGGCCTCCACGATTTCGTACATGATCGATTCCAGTTCAGGGTCTGACTCAGACCCATCTTGAGAAAACAACAAGCCGATGCCATGCATCGTGTTGGAAAGCTCCCTGACACCGTATTGCTGCGATTTAAACAGCCCCCTCTCGATGCAGTTGCTCAGCAAAGCTTCGGCAAATTCCCTCACGGTCGTCTTAAAAAAAGTCGACGCCTCCACCAGGTTTTCTTTCTTTGCAAAGCGAGCCAGCATCCCCAGCGATTGAACACTCATACTGACCCCAACAGGAACGAAACTCTGCAAAATGTCGGGATTGCCCAAGGCGCTTCTGATCAAACAGTGGCATAATTCTTCGTCCAGAAACGAGCCATCCTTGCAGCATTTCAGAACGTGTGCAATCCTGTAGGACGACGTGGATGTGAGGTTTTCTATTGCGAAAGCCTTGCATTTTTCCCATGTAATGGCATCGGGTTCATCTTCGGCATGGGCAAAACGATAGCTCCTGTGGCTGGAAATCGCAACCATTTCTTTGAACATTTTCACCACTCGATCTTCCCTTGGGATGCTTTGACCAGGGAAACGGGATTGGTAAGCAGGCACCTATAGGATATGGATCGATGCAAAACATATTTCAGGCTGGAAAAAGAAAGGGGGATGTTGTCTCCAAGGAAAACTTGAGAAAAATGGAAAAGAAAACAGAAAGTTGAAATAAAGACATTCCAAGAAAAAAGGAATTAAGAAAAGCATCTCTGGGGACGTCTTTTTCTGACGATACAGGGTGGTTTTCACTACCCTGAAAACCAATAAGAATAAGTTACAGAAAGGGTCGACACAGTCGTGTCTCGAGCATACCTGTTGTCTGAGCGCGCCTTGGGCCCGGATCCCTTCGTTTCTACCCGCAACGTCTAAATTGTTGCTGACGGCTCTGCACTGGGACAAGGCCTGCTCACGCCGTGAAGCGATCCCAACTCTACCAGAAGTTTCGAGTGAAAGCGCCGTGGAGACGACGCCAACCCTGCGAAACCTCCGAAGAGCAGACAACATCTCGCAGCGGTGTTCGACCCCTCGTCAGAGAAACATCCACCGCAGAAACTAATGCAATGTAGTTTTTGCAGTTTCTCCATCGATCGATCGCGTCGTACGCGTTTTCGCGTTTTGGTCGGGACTAGGACGAGACTGAATGCGCCATAATCTCCCTGCATGATCCAACTCTAATGTCGGCATGGTCTGGATAGGAACATGCACCTTGGGAAAAATGCTCTTCGTGGAGTTGCGACTCCAGATGGTTCTGAGATTTCGATCAGACCCGTTCAAATCGAGAAACAAAAACGATCATAACTGGTATGAGTGCTGCTCAAATTATGTTACACCGTTGCTTGACCAACAAGACACCAACTGTTTCAAGTGTGCAGAATTTTCAGCCAGACACCACCAATATCTAACCATTGTTGCTTTTTCCCCTCCCCAAAGAACAGCAACAACAATATCAAACAACACTTCCTTTCTCTTTTGGCTGGAAAAAGCTGAGCCGCAATGTCAAAATCAAAATCGTTCTTTGAACACCCCTTCCCAAAGTAAAACGCAACGCATGATGGCACTCGAAAAAGCAGGGCTGTGCATTTCACACCAGAATCAAAACCAACCCAACTTCACACAAGTCGCTGCCTTATTTCTCACTGTTGTCATTTGCTTTTCGAGGAGCCAACATGCATTACGAGGCTGGTTTGTGGTTTTTGATCATTGCATGGTATACTTTCTTGTCGCTCAGCCCTGAATCTGACGATTTGAGCTGGCTGAATTTGAGCATGTAATCTCGGACGTTGTTGGCGAAAAGTTGAGGGTCTTTCTTTTCCTCCTCCGAAGGCACATAGACGGGGAGAACAAATATTGTCACCGAATGCCAAGGTGAAGTTAATAGAAGGAACACATGGTCCATTCCTACATACACGCACACATTAATCAGATATAGAAACACAAAAGCCTCAATTCGGATGATGAATATCCTCCAGAGTCTCAACAGTCCGAAACATGAGGGTGTGAATTCTTCCTAATTGAAAATGGAAGCTTCCTCCCCACAGAGGGGGACCAGCTGATCGAACTGATCCGAGTCCTAAATATATTTCCAAAGACGGATACGCACATATTTATTAGAGAAGCCCTGAAAATAGCCCTGCTGGAGTTTTGCATCGTTGCGCAATCCTGCCCAATCAGTTCTTTGTGTCGCTCGCAACGGGAGTGCCCCTTTAAAATATGCATGAAATCAGTCCTCACCTCCAATAGTTTCCCAAGCTGGAGACATCCATTTTGAAGTGTATTTGATAATTGTGGGTTGGACTGGCACTCCAGCCAGAAAAGCCCCCGTTTTAAAAGGAAGCAGGTAGTTGCCATTTGTTGTCGTGCCCTGAACCACATCATCCATCAGTTAATCAGTGATAGTGTTTTTTTCTCAGCCTACCGCTCATTGTATTTTTTCCTCGGTGTAATTCTTGGCACAGGAAATTTGGAAAAGCAACGGCCAAGGCACTGAACTTTTCTAAACGAGTCCATTTCCTTCATCAGACCACTCAAGTTCATCAAAAGTTGATGGCTTCTATCAATTTTTCTACCTCTGGGAACAGCAGCATGCGGCCATAAGGAGATCCTGATTCATAAGTTTCCAACATTCTTTGCTTCACTTGCCCCGCCACACCCTGAAGTCAGACATGCACAAATCCTTTGCATTGATCCAAAGAAAAAGAAAAAAGTTCGAAAAAAAACTGCCCTCGTATCCAATCGCAACAATCAAACGGATCAAAGAAGCTGTTTGTTACATTTAGAATAAATTACAGTTAAATTGTATTGTTACATTTCCAAGAGCGATTCTGGAATGTAGGCATGCATGCATGCACCCATCCTTCCTATTTTCGATGGAGTAAATTGAAAAAACTCCAAAAGATAACTGAGAGAAGATTAGCTTTTCAGCCCAAAACCCACCACTTCGCCTTTCACTTTGTTTTCTCGCTTCACGTAAATGCATCCAAGCATTTGGCTGCAAAAAACAGGAAGAAATTATATGATTGAGGATATACTAAGCAGCATCTCATGGTCTAGCAGTTCGATCAACCCCTCCACCACAACCAAACCAAGCAAATATCCATGCACAGGATGAAATTCCATCTTCAAAATTACAGCAAATGTTTGGAAAAACATATTAACATGATTCTGCATGTGATTTGAGCTCAGGGCCTACCTTATTAAACCCACCATGGGGATCGCCTTGGTCGCATCCTTCGCAACGAAACTGGGAAAAGATCGGGACATGTGCATCAAAATATCCACCCAAGACACGTGATTCGACACGATCGTGCAGAACTTCTCGTCCTTCTGAGCGTCCTCCACCTCCCGCCAATCGATCCAAAAAAAACCGCAAGCCAACAGACACGTTCGGCTCAATATCCTCCCAACGGTCGCGACGAACGCGTTTGCCTGCGACTTTGGTAACAGCGTTCCGATGCAGCAAACCAGGTAGCAAGACAGAACGGTCAAAATCACGCAAAGGCTGCGCAAGGGAAACACGAAGATGGTGAACAACCAACGGCGAGCCATTTCGGCTGGTGGTTGTGGTGCTTTTCCCTCCCTGCCATAACGATCGCTGCGACGAAACGGGTCGAATCGAGGCGAGTCCTCAGACAGACCCTCGTCTTTTTCAACCATTTGATCGAAACGCAATGGGAAAACCGAGAAAACACCACAGCAAGGACGCTTCAGGACAAAAGATTTTTTTTTTTTTCCCACAGAGCGATTTTCCCACCGTTTTTTTTTTGCGAGAAACCAAAAAGAGTGAGATGTGTGGACGTAAGATTTAGTCATAGCTTTCTTAGTTCTTTTTATTCAATTAACTCGGTTGGGTCCCCCAGTCCGTCATCTGAAAACAAAAGTTCCTGGACCTTGAATCCGTGAGTGTTTTTCTTGCTCCCCAGTCCCTTAGTCGGAGCTGTCCCTACAGGCAGCGTTTCTCTTCGGACAGCCATAATATTGCCAATCGATTATAGACCGAACCTGCGCTTTCACGGAGTCAGTTGAAAGGTAGAGTGCTGTTTGGGATGCGTATCCCGGCGGGGCAGCCCTTGGGCATGAAATGGAGGACGACCCCAGGATTCAGAGCTGTCAAAACGGGGTTGCGTCGACGTTTCCAGAACGGGCGACGTTTTGTGGACAAATTACCCGGCGGGCCGCTGCACAGCCCCATCGTTTTCGAAGGGGAAGCTCCGCGATATCGACAAGAAGTGCGATGTTCGAAATCCCCGAGTGGGACGCGGCTGGTGTCGAGCCTGACGTCCTTAGAAGATGACGACGATTTCGACTTCGTCGACCTGGCTGGGGAGCATGGATTGAAAGCTCCTAAATCTCGGGCTATGTACGAGGTATCACCCCCCACCCCAAGACGTAACTGAATTCGCGCGTGCTCGCTGTCGTCGAAAGTGTTTGATTGAAAGATCAGCCCGTGCAGACGGAAACCAACAAATTAGTTTGACTAAATCACTACGGGAAACCCTGTTCTTCAAAAAATTCCCTGAAGGTGGCACTCCGCTCCTTCGACTGGGGTTTCGCTTACGGATACACTGAAAATGTGGAAATCGACTCCCCCATTTTCCATTGCCACAGCATGACAGAAAATCATATTATTCATGATTTTGACTACATGTCTGATTAACCAAAGATTCATTTTGCTTGGATGGTCTGAACACTGCACATCACACGCTGAATCTTTAATTTTTTTTAATTTTTTTTTCAAGGTTTTGAGGTTGGACAAGAATGGCAAACATCGGAAAATTTTCGTGAAACGGAGAGATCTTTTGCGCAATTATGGCTTGATGCCAAGAGACATCCGAAGAATAGACCCCGCTCTGGACAGGGCACATTCTGCTGAAACGATCGTCATAAAGGAACAAGCACTGCTGCTCAGTTTGGGGGGTGTGAGGTGGGTCAGACTATTTTTCTATTTTTTTTCTATTTTTTTTAATACATCGATGTTGTGAAACATGTTGGAATGATGCGGTTCTCGATGGTGGAAAGTTTTCTGAGAGGATATGATAAGCGAGCCTCCTTGTTTAAGCTTCGTTATTTTTAGATTTTTCGGCTCGTATCGCTCTTATCTGTCCTTATTGGACGGGTTACATGGGGCTTTCATGCTCGGTGCATGTTATTTGTTTTAATTAGTTTAGTTTTTTTGATGCGTTTCTGGGAAACGACAGAATCGATGAGTTTTATTCTGGAGCATTTGACAACACCATGAAATAAGGATTTAGAGAAAACCTGGCCACTATGCAAGTCGATGATATTGCCGGTGGATGAGACTTGATACAGTTTCATTAATCAAGAAAAAACAAAACAAAAAACGAGCAGCAGCTTGGTCTGATTTTTTTTCTGATCTTTTTCCCCCCTGAATTCATATTGTGACGATGTTGAAATCCATGCACTCCGCATACGAGTTTTTTTCTTCTCGTCCAAGATTATTCACTGGGAGGATGAAATTTGGTTATGAACAACACAGGTGCATTGTTGCTCCGGACAAATGTTTGTTATTCGAGTCGCAAGAGGCAGCCGCCAGCAAATTCCTGGACGTCGTTACGCCTCGGTTAAAGTCGGCTGCTGGCAGGCACTATTTAAAAGAGTTGAGTGGGGGGCCCCTTTCTGAATACGTTTACAACGGTGGCACGAGCGCTCGGGAGCACGAAAGCTCGCAAGCTTTCGAATTGGACATCTTGGAGGCTGCCCTAATAATAGCCACAGGTGAGTGAAGAGTTTCGGAAAATTGGTCAAAGAAAATTAGATTTGTTCGATGGAGGAGGAAAAAACCTGGGATGAAAATCGAATTTTGGTTTTTTCGTCCCTGTTGCAGGCCACTTCTCTCAGAAAATAACGTTTGAATCATTTTTTTAAATATATATTTGTCTTATGATCAATGATGGTTTCTCTTCCAAGTCCCGGAAGCTTCCATATGATTTTTTTTATGGTTGGGAAAAACAGCACCTAGGTGGGCCTAGCAAAGAAAAGGGAATTTAATGGGGATGTGTTGGTGTTCATTCGTTCGTAGGGAAGCTGGATGCCGAGTTGGTGGTGCTGATGAAAAGAGCTCGAAGCTGCCTGAACAAGTTACCGTCCCAAATCAACCCCATCAATTTAGAGGAACTGAGAAGAACCAAGCAAGCCTCGGTGGAGCTGGAGTCGAAAGCTGAAACCCTTGTGTAAGCAGCCCCCCCCCCTCCAAAAAAAAAGACACCAGCCAACCCCTCCCCAGAACAAAAAAAGCAGATTGATGATGCATTGAGCACAAACCTTGAAGGAATCTTCATGGACCCTTTTTATATATGTTCAGTACAAGAAACAATCCGCTTTGGAGAGGTTGCTCTTTCCGTTTTTGTTTGTTCGGAGGATGAGCATCAACTCGGCATGGTGGTTCGTTTTTCTTGACTGCGCAGGGAGCTTTTGAACGAGGTCTTGGATGATGAAGAGGAACTTGCGGAAATCAATCTCAGTAGTCAGCCGTTGAGAGATGCCCGACAAAAAAGAAGAGAAAGGAATAGATTGAAACGAGAACATCTTGCCAGTGGGTGCGTCTGACATGCCATCGCCTCATTGCTTCTATTCTTACCTTCTTTTCTGTTTTATCGGCTTTTTGGAATATGTGTTCCTCACATGCACAGTGTGTGTGTGTGTTTTTTTTAAAGCGAATCAAAGATCATCCCTGTTGACTTCATGTGAAAGAGAAGCATCCCCCAATTGTGCCGTCATGTTTCACGATTGAACAGGGCGATCTTTCTCCACGAACGAAAAGAACTGGATGGATGTTTTTCCAGGACGAAAGTGAGTTTTCAGGATGCGCAAGACGCTCTGGAAAAATTGGAGGACGACGAAGAGGAGGAAGAGGATATCGAGAAGGTGGAAGACATGTTGGAGTATTATCTCCAACGTGCCTCGGCGACTCAGAATCAAGCCGAGAGGGTGTTGGCAGGAGCCAGAGATCTGGAAGAATCCATAGGCGTTTCGTTGAGCGCACGAAGATTCGAGGTATTCATCATCATTATTCTTTTTTTTTTTCCCTCCAAAATTGAAATGTTTTCGAATAATACTTGCCGATTTCTGCTGCTCCAATAATAATCGTAGTAAAACTTGGCTGAGGACGTCAGCAGTTTTGGCTATTCCTTTTCACAGTTCATCGTAGATTGGTTTTCTTTCCAGTCTGACTGGCAATAACCGAAGCCTCAGGAACGACTCTAAGCATGGTGAATCACATCGGCTTGCATTGAATTTTTTTCGGGGGAAATTTTACAGGTGAACCGGTTGGAGTTGCTGCTGTCGATGGGTAGTTTCGCTGCTTGTCTGGGGGCAATGATTGCTGGCATTTTCGGCATGAACATGCGAAACACCATGGAGCTCAGCGTCTGGGGTTTCTACGGTGTCACCGGAGGCATCCTGTTGATGTGCATTTTGATTTTCATACTGTTGTTACGGTACACCAGGAGGAAAAGCATTGTCTAGAGCACACAACACCCTTTTCTTTCTTTTTTGCCTTTTCCTCTTGTCTTCTTCTTAGTCAGACATGGAGCACTTTCTCTTCTCCCCGCATCCCTTTGTTTTCTTTCCTTTCCCTCCGCAATTTCGCTGCTCTTCGAAGCTGATTGATATTTTTCTGAGCAGGGGTATTATTTGTAATGTTATGGTAATGAGTTTGGGGGATTTGAGCAGCTTTTCTTTTTTTCTTTTTTTCTTTCTTTTTGATCGGGGAATAGCCTTCGATCGTTGGGGGATGAAAAACAAAACAAAAAAAACACAAAAAAAAACACCCCGTCTGTATTCTGAAATGGGGATGGATGGGAAGGAAGTGTGTAAACGAATTGGGGCGGAGTTTTTTGGGGGGGGAAGTATGGAGACATTGGCAACTTCTCCGAAGCCTTTTTGAGATGATTTTACATTTGAACGCATGACAACAGGGGCTTGAGTCTATTTGGGTAGGGGTTGTATGATTTTTCAGAAAGAAAATGGTGACGTTTAGAAAAATGGGGGTAGAGGTTTTCATCGATGGCCGTCTTTCGACTTTTCTGTGGGATCGACAGGAGCAAATATCCCATCTTTCTGTTGGAAGCAAGAAAAAATATATCTCTCTCTTATCAGTAACAAAGTACGGGGTTTTTTTGGTCAGGGACTGGATTTCATCCACCGGGACCAACTGCAATTTCGTGTTGGTTTTCTCTGAATGTGTGGTGATTCGGCTCTGGCATTGGGTATTGTGATGTTTGGGTATTTTTCAATGGTGGAGGGCATAAGCTCCGCTTGGTTGGGCATTATCTATGTAAGACTTGGGTTGTAAAGAGATGTTGGTGTATGGAATCTGTATGGTGTGGGCAGGTCGGGTTTGTCCAAGGTAATTGACAAGAAAAAAAAACCAAACAAGGAAGCAAAGAATGGACAAAAACCACCTCCAGCCGAGATAATAATCACAATTATTTTCTGGGTGTTTTCTCCGGGCCCGAAAAGGTGTTCAGCCAGGAGACGTTCCACATTTCCCTCAGGCACCTTTAATCAAATAATCTCTTCACACTGTGTTTGTGTGGAAAAGGGGGATGCTTGTGTCTGCGTGTCAGACTGCTACGCACCCTCCTTTTTGCTTCTCTATTGCGTTGGACAGACCGACGTTCGATTCTTCAAAGGGCAAAGGGACCCTTTGCAAGCGATTGCCGAGCTGCATTTCCAACAGAATCGAAAGCTATGGCTCCCTCCTGTATGTCTAGACATGCCCGTCTTTGCGTCTTCAACAGGTCGACACCTGTTCGCAGCCAGCGGCGGCCAAGGCAGCCTCGTGGTAAGAGCCAGTTTTTCTCTTCTGGAACAGTTCTACTCTTTCCCTTAGTCCCGGGTGCGCGGCGAGATACAAAAACCACAAAGATCTGTTAGGGATCTGGACTCTCTACCTTCCTTCCTACCAACTTTTTGCGGCGCTCGAGAACTTTCCTTGCGGGCCGCTGTGCCGGCTCGTTAGGCCGCACCACATATTTGTCCCTTGCACCCGGGTCGAAATTCGAATCCTTTTGTCCCCTGGATATGAGAGTGTGAAAGAGAAGGGTGCGATGGAGTACCCTGATGCCAGAATTTCTACGGCCACGCGGTCCACTGACTTTCGCATTGTGTTGCAGATGCGCGTCGAGAGCGGCCTCTTCTGTTGCCACCGCCGACCGCTGCCTCTTCCGAGACGGTTGTGTGGAGCGATACCTCACGAAGAGCTGGGGATACATTTGCAGGCCTGGAAAAGATAGTCAAGGTAGCAGCAATGCCTGGCATCCATTTTTTCTAGGGAAATTGTTAGTTCTGTGTTTTACTGGCAGTACCTTCAAAACTGGGTTGAAAAACACAATGAAGACACTGTTGTCAGAAGTGTCTCTGTTTATGTTTTTCACCAATCTGTTCATGCATTCCTCCGCACATAGGATATATTTTCTGGTAGCGGGCGTGGGGAGTGGGAAGAGATAGAGGGTTGTTGGGTTGTGAAGCCTGCTGAGGGCATCCAGCCACTGGCGGTGGTTCATTTCCTCGGGGAAGCGTTTGTTGGGGCGGCACCGCAAATTGTGTATCGAACGTTGCTGGAGGCCTTGGCTGAGAAAGGCGTCGTGGTAAGCAGCAAATACACAACTGGGACGGCGCATACAGAAGATACTGAAGTGAAAAAGCCGAATTTATGGTTTTAGTCTTGAAAACTAAAATTTCGAACTGCTGTTCAGGTAATTGCAACCCCATACAGCACCACATTCGACCACCTGCGGTCCGCTGATGAAGCGCAGTTCAAGTTCGACAATGCCATTGCTGCTCTTGGGCTCGAAGGAAAGCTCCCCGTCTATGGAATTGGTCACTCGCTTGGAGCTTTGATCCACACTTTGATCAGCTCGCGCTACTCTGTTGAGAGAAAAGGAAATGCTTTCCTCTCTTACAACAACAGGCCCGCTACGGAGGTAATTTGATACGGAAGCAGACGGATACATTTTCTTCCTCCCCGAACCACAACAAAAATCAAGTTGCGCACTTGAAGAAACACACATGAAAGATGAAATGTGGTTGTAGGTCATTCCTTTGCTATCCCAGCTGAGCCCCACCGCCAGACTTTTTGGGCCGATTCTCTCTCAGCTGTCGGCCTCCCCTTTCAGACCGAGCGCAGAACTTGTTCAGGATGCGCTGAAGAGCTTGAGCCCATCGATCGTCAGGCAGGTGGTACCTCTGGTCGAACAGTTCGGCCCCATGTACGTGGACGCAGCTCAAGGCCGCGAAGAATTCTCCCCCTCTCCTCAAGAGCTTCGCGATAGGGTCAAGTCCTTCTATGGTGAGATCTTTGTTCGCCAACAGACATCACGCCCAAAAAGTTCTCGGCGCGCCTGACTTTTTCGTCTCTGTTGGTTAGGCGTCCGCCGAAACTTGCTGCTGAAGTTCACCGAGGACGGAATTGATGAGACGGATCAGCTCGCAAGTATGCTCCAGGCATCTGGGGTGGGAAGCACGCTCGATATGACGACGAGAACTCTTCCTGGACAGCACACCAGACCCATGACGCAATCTTTTGCCGATGTTCCTCAACCTGTGGCCTCCTTTGCCAACCAATCGTTTCGCAACGGCGGGAAACTGATCGGTGGGTAACTAACTGGCGTTTGTTATCGGTACACTGTCCAGCACCCGCTGGAGTTTGATCTTCGGGGGTGAAACTGATTTTTGTTTTCGATGCAGAGGACCTCTCCCAGTCGTTGGCGTCAAGGGATGGCGGCAGTTTGCCTGAGTTGGACCGTTTGTCCAAGAGTGTTTCAGGAATGGCTACTCTGTTCGGGACGGAAAATGGCGGCCCAACCGCGTCAAGCTTGTCAGGACTGGTGGACGAACTGACCTCATGGATGGGTGTAGAAAAGAAGGGATCTGAGGTCATCACGACCACCACCAACTGATTGGGAATGTTGTGAATAAGTGGCAGTTATATGGGGCTTGAAAGAGGGCCCCAAACGATCAGAAAAACTGGATGGTGCAGTGTAAAGTTGCGGTTGTATTGGAGCATTGTACGCGCGCTTTGCTTAGCTTTCGGCACACAATACTACTACATAGAACAACACCCTGAAGAGCCAAAAATTTCCAGAAATGAAAATCGCAAGAAAGGCTTAATGAACGATTTGATGGGTCTCTCCAGCGGAAAATGACAAAGGCCGTGAAAACCAAAACAAGAAAAACCCTTGGGCTGGAGCCTGATGAGGACCAATTCCCATCCCACAAACTCTCAACCTCGCAAATATCTCAAAAATTTGACAGCGTGACAGCAATATCTCACAAGAAAGATGGAACACGTCGAGAAAGCCACCCACCAAGGAAGGGTTTTGGGCAACAACCTTGTTGGATAAAATTGAATGATGGGGGAAAGAAAACCCCCGCAGTCTCGCAGAGGTTTATGACTCTTCGACGTCAAAACTTTTGCTGCTGAAGCGGGCCCCACGCGATCAGTTCGGCCAAAGGCAATTGTCTGGATCAGTTCCAGTTTCCTTTCCGTGATCATGCGTGGTGAGACGCAAACGTTGCAAGAAATTGTTGCCGATGAAAGCAGTTAAGTCGTCTGCAGTGTTTGAGTTTTCAACACGAGCTTTGCCTCTTTATTTGTCAGGAAACTTGAAGGCTGCGAGTTTCGTCCTGCCCGTGGACAGCGAGCACAAGGCGGCGGCGTTCAAGCCATGGAGGTTTCGCGGCGTTCATATGACGGCGTTCCATGCCTCCTGGATCTCCATGTTTATTTCGTTCATGTCCACATTTGCGCCGGCGGCGCTGATTCCAGTCATACGCGACGATCTGGACCTGAAGACTAGCGATCTGGCGAACGCAGGCATCGCTGCTGTGACGGGTGTGATCGCGGCGCGGGCCATCATGGGGGCATTGTGCGACACTCTGGGACCGAGAATCGGACATGCGGGGTTGTCTTTGCTGACGGCGCCCGCTGTGTTCGGGATGGGTTTGGTCCGGAGTGCAGCTGGATTCGTTGGATGCAGGTCGGGGAAAATATTATCGATTACGTAATGAGGACCCGATGTCAGACTGTAGGATTCAGAAACCCATTTTCCTTGTGTTCTTTCTTTTCAGGTTCGTTATTGGATTTTCCATGGCAACCTTTGTGGCATGTCAATACTGGTCCTCCGTGATGTTCAACGTACAAATCGTTGGAATAGTGAATGCCACCGGGGCTGGTTGGGGTAACACCGGGGGAGGGGCGACGCACTTTCTGATGCCCATCATTTTCACAGGGTTCACGTCTTTTTACGATCCGTTTGTGGCCTGGAGATTTGCTCTGTGGATTCCTGGGCTGTTACATATTGCCATAGCCTTTGTGATTCTAGCGTTCGCTCAAGACATGCCAGATGGATCCTTCTACTCCCTCCAGGGAAAAGGACAAGGAGCTTTCAAAGCCATGAAGGTTGGGCTGACCAATCACAGGATGTGGCTGTTGGCATTGCTGTACGGGTACTCTTTCGGAGTGGAGCTGACGATTCAAAACGTGGTGGTGTCTTATTTCTTCGACAATTTCACCGTGAGTTTCCACAATGCAGGAATCTTGGCGTCGGTGTTTGGGCTGTTGAACATTTTTGCCAGAACGATCGGTGGGGCCTACTCGGATCTGGTCGGGAAGAAGTATGGCATGAGGGGTCGACTCGCTGCGTTTTGGGTGATACAAATGATGGAGGGCATCCTTGTGGTTTGTCTGGGCCTTGCTGGGAACAACCTCCTGGGGACGATTCTGCTGATGGCAGTTTTCAGCATTTTCGTCCAAGCATCGGAAGGTGCATGCTACGGAATCGTTCCCTTTGTTTCGAAAAGGGCATTGGGTGTGGTGACTGGGTTCGTGGGGGCTGGAGGAAACATCGGCTCTGTGGTTTTGCAGGCTGCTTTCTTCCGAAGCCACGGGTAGGTACCTTCGTTTATTGCATCATTCCCAGAGCACATTCGGAGCACAAAGTCGTTTTCGATCCATGGGGCGACAGAAAATGAAAATTTCAGAATTTCTGTCTGTAACGTCACCTTGCTGCTGCGTGTTTTGTGGTTTGGTGTTTCTTGAAAGAAGATTTTCCTCATGGGAGTTTTTTCAAACAGAATCGACACGGACAGAGGCTTCATTCTGATGGGGATCACAGTCATGGTGGTCACCCAAGCCATCCTGTTCATTCGATTCCCTCAATGGGGGGGTGTTTTTTCCCGGGAGGATGTGGGCTGCACCGAAGAAGATTACTATCTTGGGGAGTACAGCCAGGATGAAATCGCGCAAGGGCTGGCCAATGCATCCATAGTTTTTGCAAACGAAGCCATTACACAACGAGGTGAGGTGAGGTTGGTCCGTGAGGCGGAAGCTTCCAGAGCGGCTTCCAGATCAATCGAGGTTTTTGACATTGCACGTCCAGTCACATCCATTTAAAAAAACAAACAGTTGTATGGAGTTCTGAGGGCTGTGGAGATAGTGGTGGCCAAAAAAATGAAAACAAAAAGGGTTGACGAAAATTTTCGGTGTTTTCAAAACATGATTTAGAAAAATATTAATAAATTTGCTTTTCACTTCATTACTTGAGTTTCCAAAGACGTGGGGCCTTTGGGGGGGGGGGGGGTTGGTTAAGAATGGGGAAAAAAATGGTGGAAATTAATTTGGTGCATGCACCGAGAAGCCTAGAGATTCTATCTTTGGAAGATTTTGGCTGTTTTCCCATGTTTTTTTCTTTTCCTGTACTGAAAAAAAAAAATGATATCCTAACGATAATTTTTCTGGACGCTTTATTTATAAATATATGTATATATAAATTCCTCTTTTCTTGAGATGATGAGGATTTCTCCAATCGTTACGGCGGGAGGGGAAAACCTTTTCTTTTTGTTCGACTGTCAAAAAACAAAAAATGGAAAAAAAAGCATCAAGAAAATCGGATTGTTGTTGAGTTTAGTACGTGTCATTTTTTTTGCATATTGATTTTTCTGTGTGGAAATTATTAGCACTCGGTCCCCCTCCTTTTCTTTTGGTTTGAGTTGAGTTGCTCGACCGAAAAGTGGATTTCCATTTTAGAAAATAAGATCATCTAAAGACGGAGGGGGAAAGCAACAGGGGCACTTCTTCATGAGCCATGTTCGAAGTAGCATGGTAAACCTTTGTTGAGTTTTGAGGTTTCGGAGTTTTGGAGTATTTAGTGCAGGGGGTTGTGATTCTTTTAGGTCCTTTTTTCTTTTCCACAGTATTTTTGGTTTGTGGTAGATTCTATCTACACTCGCAGTGCAACAGTGCGGAGGTTTTGAATCATTTCATTCATCCTGATCCCATGGAAGGGTGGGTTCTCTAACTTTTGAGGCATTGGGGCCGTTTTTTTTTCGGGGGGGGGGGGCAAGGGGGACTTGCGTGTTTCATGTTGTCTGTTTGCTTGGGCCAGACAGTGTGGCAGTCCAATGATTGATGTAAACGAAAGAAGCATACCCCTTGCAATCATTGTTCCACCTAGGCCCAATTACACCCCGATATTCACAAACTGAAAGCAGAAGACTGTTCACGATGCATCAGTGAGTTGGTTGTTCAAATATGGCTCCAAATTTTTAAAAAATGTATGGATCAAAAGTTTAGTAACATCAACATAGTCTCTTGCTCATCTGGAGGGCCTTGAGTCTGGCACAATGTACCCATCGAAGGGGGGCGGAAAATATTCAAGGGAAACCTTGGTCCAGAACACATGGAACTGCACTGGATGATTTTTTTTGCTTGACATGCAAAGAGGACATCTGCTTCAAAGGAAACACCCAACTATGAGAAAGCTATCTTGATTTAAAGAAACGAACTTGTTCTTTCAGGAAAGAAAACAGAAAGAGCTGTTTCCTGAAAATAAAATCAACTGGATCATTGATAATGTATGATGAAGAAAAAGGCTGTCTGACAGATGGACCCACCAACCCAATCTACTTCACACCTACAGGTTTTTTTTTTCATTTCTTGTTTTTGGATCTGTTAGGGGGAGGAGTCTGTTTGCCCATCACCAGCCTTGACCAACACAAGATCCAGTCGTTTAAGGTGTCTTAAACGAATGTTTGCTAGGATCTTTCCTCGTGGGGTCTATCCTAGTATCCTCTCCTTTCTCCTTTTGATCTTCTCTCTCCCATCTCTTACCTCTTTCTTATTTGCAATCTCACTCTTTCTCACCCTTTATCACTCCGTTTAATCGATTCATATCCATGATTGATATAGCACCACTCATGATCGATGAACTTGAACTTTTCAAACGTACTGGGCTATTGAACTTCGAGTGACAAGCCCTTTAGCGAATCGGCCCACAGTACCCAGCGTATCGTAGAACCGCCTTCCGAAGCGGAGCGGAGCCTCCAGAGAGTACCTGTTGCGCTTGGGTTGAGTCGTTTTTCGAGAGAGCCGCGCGGTTGTCTCTCTCGAGTATGCGTGCGCGCTCAGTGTTCCACAGCCTGCATCCGAGAAGCTTCACAAATGTTATCAAGCACCTTCCGGTGACGTTCGCCGCCTTGATACGTCAGGCGGATTTCGCACGAATAGGTGCTGGTGTTGTATCTCGAGGGGGGTTGGACCATCTCGCAGGCAAGGAGCGATGTCGACGTCTACGGTAACCGCACCAAAGCTCCCACACTTCTCGGCTTCTGGAACAAATAGTTCTGCTCAACCGCTGATGAAGGTCGCCAAAGCCGTTATCCGACGGTTAGGGGAGGCTCAAAAGCGCCGATATCCTGGTGTTCCCTTGACCCACCCTTTCGTTTTGGCAAGAGCTCGGAATATTGCATTTGGAGAACTTCCTGACGGAGGACTGACAGAGTTTCACAAAGGAAGCAAAGGATGCATGCTTTGCAAGGAAACGCCCATGCGGACACAGGAAAGTTGGGCTCCGCCTGGATATCGGGGCGGAAGCGCGGAGGCAATGCGCTCGCGGCGGAGGCAAACGCGCAATCCTCGCGCTTGCAACGGGCAGGATTATTCGTGAAACGTGAGGGGCGTTTCAGGGGACTACAGGAAAAGACCGTCGTGACCCCTCGCGACCTCACCCATACACACCGTGGCGTGCTGGAATACGCCGAGTCGACGAAGGAGGTCACCATCGCCTCGAGATGGAAGGTGAGAGTTTGATGGTTACACATCGAGCATCTGTTGCGCTACGGTTGACCCCATCGTTTCAACCTCGGGTGTGGAACATACTTCGCTCGGGGAGGTTGTTGCTGGGGTGGCGCTCTGTCTGGACTTACCTCGGCGACGTCGACGTCATATAAGGGACGTCTTTTTCTCTCTGACGACTTTACGTCACTCTTTTTAGTGATCCAGGATTGACCATCATGAGTTCATTGTGGCTGATGTTGCAGGGGTCCATGATTGCCCCAATGTTACTCATCATGGCATTCCTGCTCATGAATGCCAGGCTCCACTCCGGCAACCCACCCAACATCCAGGCAGTGGTTTGGGTGTGGGCATACACATGGCCCATGGTGGCCCTGGCTGGATTCGCCAGGCTGCTGCCAGCGATGAAAATTGCCCGACAGGTACCGAATTCATTTTGTGTGCAAAATCAGAACTCAATTTCATGACTGTGGTTCATGCCACCCCCCCAATCTTCATGCGGTGCCATTTCCACCTTTGATGAACAAAATAGGTATCCAATATGTGACAATTGGCTTTTTTCCCATCGATGTCAAGTGCCTCATACTTGTGTGTTTTCGACCAGAGATGGCACAGCCCACAGCCCCAGGCAGACCTCAAGAAGATAATGGGTGCTGCGCTGCTGGTGGCTGGCGGCACCGTCGGAGCTGGCATTGTGGCGCTGCCAGTGAAGACTGCAACGGTGGGGCTGCTGCCATCAGCAGCAGGGCTGGTTGGTGGCTGGGGCTACATGCTCTTGACGGCTTTCCTCATCGTGGACGTCAGTGAGCACTGTGGCCCCGGCGCCAACTTCACGACCATGGCGGCCAGGACCTTGGGCAAGCGGTGGAAGGCCGTCAGTGCGGCACTGTACATTTTTGTGTACTGTGCCACACTGACGGCCTACATCGCGGAGAGTGCCACGTTCATCGGTCCTCCGGTGGCGATGGTATTGGGTGAGTGAAAGCTTCTGAAAGATTGGCAAACAATTCCATTTCTCCCTTTTGTGCCGATGTGTCCATTTTCCTTCATGTGAAAATTTTCATAGTTTCTTGGTGTATGAGAAATTTGAGCAACAGGGCAAAAGTGCATGAGTTGGTGGATGGACTTGGTGAACTTCTGGGAAAGTGGAAACACAAATCACCGCAGTCAGGATTTTCAATTCTAAGACACTCTGAATCTCATGGTGGTTTGGTCATGTGGCCAGGATATGGGCTGCCCCCCGCCACACTCTCGGCCCTGTTCGCATTGGCATTCGGCGGGGTGATTGCCATGGGGTCGAGGGCTGTGGACGCAGTGAACACCACCTGCGTGCTGGTGGCCCTCGCAGCCTTTGGCCTGCTGTTGGGGATCGGGGGCACGGGACTGAGCTGGGCCTCCCTGGCCTATTGCAACTGGTCCGGGGCTGTCAGGACAGTGCCGATCATGATTGTGGCATTCACATTCCACAACATGATCCCCTCACTGTTCGATTACTTGAAATCGGCAGCGGCAGTGAGGGTGGCACTGGTCATTGGTGAGTTCTCTTCCTTTTTGAACCTGCTTTATCTGCTTTCTTTTGATGTCTGTCTTGTTTCTGTTGTGGATCAACTTGGCTGAAACATAGTGTGTGTGTTTTGTTGCAGGGACTTTGATCCCTTTGGCGATGTACCTCCTGTGGGAGGTACTGATCCTCGGCAGCCTCCCCCCAGGAACGAGGTTGGCCAGCGTCGGGGACCTTGTGCAGATGATGGGTGGTGCCGGCGCTGTGCCGGTGGCAATCAATGTTTTCTCATTGTTTGCTATCATCACCTCGTTCCTGGGGGTCGGCATGGGCTGCATCGACTTCGTCAAGGGTGAGTTGATCGAAATGGGTTCTTCTGTTCACTTGTTTGCTTGAAACAGTCCGAATGTCACTTCCTCCGACATCAAGTTACGGGGATCTTGTGCTATGCTGCAAAACACATGCGGATGGAACGTTTGGTTGAAAGGATTGGCCAGGGAAAAGGAAGGAGGAATGCCTCGAGAATGAACCAATAATGATTTGTTGATTGTATTCCTATGACAGACCTGGCTGGGAGGCCCACCAAGGGCAAGGGGGAGTCAGGGAGTTTTTGGGCAGTGGTGGCGACAATGGCTCCCCCTCTGTGCATCGCCTGCTTGTGCCCAAAGCTATTTGTGGCAGCGTTGGAGATCTCGGGGATGTTGCGGCTGGTCTTGTTTGCAATCATCCCCACAATGATGGTCAGGACCAGCATGAAATCGGAGGCGAGAAAGGGGTGGATAGCAGCAGGAGTGGCAGGAATTGCAGTGCTGATAATTCTGGTGGACGTGGCCGGCAGGTTGGGGCCTGTCCTTGCATAACATTGTACAACAGCAGTTCATTTCATTTCATTTAGTGCAGAAGTGGCAAAAATTGCAGTAGGAAAAATTAGAGTGGCAGTTTGGGACCTGCTTTTGTATAACATTGTACAACAGCAGTTCAGTGCATTTCATTTTAGTGCAGGAGGGGCAGAAATGGCAGCGGGAAAAATTATAGTGGCAGGCTGGGGCCCGTCCTTGTACAACATTGTACAACAGCAGTTCATTTTGGTGCAGAAGTGGCAGAAATTGCAGTAGGAAAAATTATAGTGGCAGGCTGGGGCCTGTCCTTGTACAACATTGTACAACAGCAGTTCATTTGGGGGAAGCGGGATATATCTTTTTTGCTTCGGAACAGCAGCATTTGTTCCTTTTTTTATTTTTTCTAGTTGCTCCACTGCAGTGGTGGCTTTTTTATTTGGGTGGGGGGTGGGAAGGGGGATTCGGGATTTGGGATTTCAGGATGAAAGGAAAAAGGGATGGGGAAAGAACATTTATTTTCAACAAAAAGGTGGGATGCAAGTGACTAATGAGAGGGTACGATGAAGGGGAGGTATATTTGTTGCAGAATGAACAAGACGGAAAGGTTTTCTTTTCTTTTCGAAAAAAAAAAAGGAGAACCAAATAAACAGGAGGATCTGCAACTCTGGATTCTGATGGAAGCATCACAATTTTTTGGGGGTTACTTTTTTTGTTGAGTTTTTCAACAAAAGAGAGATGTGATTTCAAGATGTCCGCATCTTGAATAAAAGAAAATACTTTTTTTTTTTTTTGAAGAGGGGGAGGGGGGGGTTGATGGGATGGGACGGAAAATGGAGTTTTTTTTTGGCTGCAAAAATCAGTCAGGATGGATTGCTGGCTCTTTTTTCTTCCCTGCACCATGAAGATAAAGAAAAAGGAAAAAGGTCGGTGAAATGGAACAAAAGGAATGCGAAATCAGGGGTTTGAAAAGCAAATATTTGAACAAGAAAAAACAGAGGGGAACACCGTGGGACGTGTTTTGAGGGGGTGGAACAACAGTCTACATTCTTGGATTGCTACATTGGAGGTGGAAATTGAGGTAAATAGAGGTATTGATTGCTCGGCTCTGCACATTCGACAGAGCTGATTTGTTTTCTTTTGTGAGAGATTTTGTCTTATTTTGTGGGGTTTTTGGACGGCCGGTCCATCGTGATTTTTCACGAGGGAAAAAAGCAAGAAACTGGAGCAAATGGAGACGGACCATGTGCATATGATGGATTGGATTCGCTGGCAATCAAAAACAGAATCGATTTTTTTCTTTCCTTTCGTGGAGCGATTGGACCGGTGCTACGTGATGAGTCATGAGTCATGACAACAGAATAAAACGGAATTGGAGGGAAATGAAAGCTATTGTGTGCATTCGTGCATGCTATTTGTATATCAGCACTACTGGATATTCGTAGAGCTGGCGTTTTGTCTTTGGTGAAGTATATGGCCGAAAAGTACATCACACCAAACGGATAAAAATGGAAGGGTCGGGGAAATGCTTCTGTGAATTTATTTGGGGACCGTCCATACATCGGCAGTGAAGGATGAGGAATTGGAGGAGAATGGTACAGACACTTGGGACTGACTGGGAGGCACATCGATTGCAATACTGCAGCAGTGAGCAAAAAGGGATTGGGGTGAGGAGCTGGATATATATATATTTTGCTTGGTGAAGGAGATGTTGGAGAGATGACACATCGTGGTTGTCGCGGCTGCGAAAAGAACGGATATGGGAGGGAGGGTTCCTGGTTTTTTGTTTTCCATTTTTCAGTCAGGTACATCGCGAATTGGGCGATAGGGAAAAAAAGGGAAAAAAACAGCTACGGTACGTTTTCTTTCTGTCAGTTTTTTTTAAGGCCAGCACACCACGGAGTGTGTGAAAAGGAAAAAAAGAGAGGGAATTGGATGAAACAGCCGGTGTAAATTTGGTAGATGTGCCCATAAAAAAAAAGACATGCCACCTATCAGTGTTTGATTTTCATCCGTGTGTGGGATTCACAACACCCCTGTCAGGCAAAAAAATATATCTATTTTTGCTGGCCAGATGAGTTTTCCACCCGATGGTGTCTTTTCACACTTCTGCTTTGCAGGTGCCCACCCTGATAATGTTTTATCAAAAGGGAACCCTTTGCTGCGGACTGTATATTCAAAAGAGAGAAGCAATGCAGCAAAAAGAATGCTTGGTATTTTTTTTCTTCTATTTTTAGCAAGGTAACACAAGACATGTATGGTTTGCTTTCATCTCATTGCAGAAGTCTGATTGCCTGGTGCATTTTGTTCAAAAGCAAAAAGGCAATTTTACAAGAACACCACATCATATTGCCCTTCGTCCTTAACCTCCTATTGCACTTCATTTCATGAATTCATTGTTATTGCTCAGCAAAATGCAGCCACATTGTCAAAACTGCTGCTTAACGAAATTCCACACTATGTGGGCACACGATGCACTCCACAACACCCATACCAATCGCTACAGTATGTAGACATATTTTTAGCTATTTCGAAAAAGAGGATATCAAACCATTGCTTCCCACCCAAACCCTCTGGCATTACTTTAATCATCATCCCCCGAATCATAACGCCTCCTGACAACTCTTCCAGATTCGTCGTCGTCGTCGTCACCCCCATGGTGGCGGCGTTTCCGCTTGGGGAACTTGGACTTGGAACAATCGCCGCAGCGAAATTGAGACGTCATAATCTTGACGCCATAGCCTCCAGAAATTGAAGTAGACCTACCCCCCACCACGTTGACCTCACCCCCAGCAATCGCCGAAGTGGGACCCGAGGCACGATTCATTTCACCTCCAGCCACAGACGAGCCCTTGCCTTCCGCAGCGTTCAAATTCCCTCCTGAAACAGTGGCGAACGCACCTATCGCTCTGTTGCTGTAGCCACCAGAAACGGACGAACACGTCCCAAGGACCCCTCCGTTGCAGCCACCACAAATCGAAGCCGTTTTACCAGTACCGGTGTTGTTTTGGCCACCAGCAATCGTCACCATTTCCCCGGTGGCGTTGTTCCGGCTTCCTCCAGCAACGGTCGCCCGCTGGCCGCCGACAAAATTGTTTTCACCGCCTAATATCGCGGTGTGGTTACCAGACGCGGTGTTGTTCAACCCTCCGCCAACAGACGAATGGTTCCCCACCACGTCGTTCGAATACCCAGCAGATATGGACGAATAGTGGCCACTCACACTGTTCCTTTGACCACCCGTGACAGTCGAATGATCGCCGCCGGATTCGTTTTCGTTCCCCCCGACAACGCATCCAGCCGCGCCAGAGGCTACATTTTTGCTCCCACCAGAAACAGATGCACCCGAGCCAGACGCCGAGTTCTCAATACCACCCGAAATCGACGCACCAATTCCTAAGGCGTCATTTTGCAGCCCTCCAGATACTGTCGACGCTGCCGCCGATGCATTGTTCAAACTTCCCCCAGTGACCGAGGAGCTCGGCCCGAACGCCACGTTGGCCTCTCCGCCACCAACGAATGCGCCATGTCCAAAAGCGGAGTTTCCAGCACCGCCAGCGCTGCATGCTCCAACACCAGAGGCCGAATTGCTGATACCCCCACCAATCCACGCCGTCGCACCCGAAGCGGTGTTGTCCGCACCCCCACCCACGGATGCGCTCGGCCCAGAGGCGTAGTTACGGACACCGCCAGCCACGCTTCCACCAGAACCTGATGCAGTATTGTTCATTCCCCCCGCAATTGACGAGGCAAAACCTAAAGCGATATTCCTTGCACCACCAGATACACCCGCAGAAGGACCAAACGCTATATTGTAATGCCCACCCTGAACAGATGACGTCCCGCCTATTGCTTGGTTCCCACTGCCCCCAGACGCAAAGGCACCTACGCCAACTGCGGCGTTATCCATTCCTCCAGCGACCACTGAATTGATGCCCGAAGCAAGGTTCTGACGTCCGCCAGAGATAGACGCACCACTGCCATCCGCAGAGTTCACTTGGCCGCCCGAAATGGACGAGTAATTTCCGCTGGCAGTGTTCCAAGTCCCACCAGAAACCGACGCTCCAAAGCCCTCCCCAACATTGCCTTTCCCACCGCCCACAGAGGCATAAGTCCCGATCGCTGAGTTCTCATGGCCCCCTGCAACACCGGAAAAATCTCCCGATGCCGAGTTGTGTCCTCCAGCGGTCACAGCAGAAAATCTACCTGGGGACGTATTGTTATATCCACCAGCGAAAAACGCGTGGCTCCCCGCCGCGATGTTATTCTTGCCACCGCTCCCTGCTGCGCTGGTTCCAGATGCAACATTCATGGCGCCGCCAGACACGGACGACCAACTCCCCATCGCCAGATTTCCAGCCCCGCCTGATACCGAAGCCCATTCACCCGACGCCTCGTTCGCGGAACCTCCACTCACAGTCGACGACCTACCCAAAGCTTGGTTGCCTTGACCACCAGCCACAGCAGACCATCGCTCCATCGCTTTGTTCTGCTTCCCACCCGCCACGGAGGAATAATCGCCGCCAGCGGTATTGTTGAAGCCACCCAAAACAGCTGCAAGGTAGCCGCTCGCTGTGCTTTCCAGTCCCCCTGATATCGTGGCTCGAAATCCTGTCACCATGCACCTTTCGCCTCCCAAAATCGTCGACCCATCGCCAACCGCATCGTTGTTCCCTCCGCCGAGTACTGTCGAGTAGACGCCTGAAGCCTTGTTTTCGGAGCCAAACACCACCTGTCCTTCACCAGACGCAACGTTTCGCTTGCCACCGATGATGCAGCCGTTGCCATTGTAGTTATGGCCGTCTCCGGCGACGAGGTTGTGAGACCCCTTTCCGAAACCACCATCGTTGAACCCCAAAATCAGGTTTCCCAGGCCGTTCCTCGATCTGCTGCTCTGTCCATTGTTAATATGCACATTGACCCCATCGAAGGTAACTTGTTTGAGGGTATCATCGTAGGCGACGTGGGTGAGTTTGGTTTCCAAATCGGCAACGCGCTCTTCAATCTGCGCCGCGTTTGGTGGCCTGCCCAGATCGAATGTCAAGTGAATAATGCATTATTCGACATGAAAGAGTGAAAAATAAGCTTGCTTCACCCCAAAGCAGTTCGCAAATCTCATTGCTAGAAAAAGTGTTCAGGTAGAAAGAACCCTCAAAACTCCCAAAACCAAATCCTTCAGTTGCAAGGTTCATTTGAAGGCATGCATCACATCAATGTATCACCATTGGAAGGCTCCTGGAGCTTTTTTGGCCAGACTGACAATGAGTGAAACAGTTCATGTACCCTGTTTTTCTCAACTGATGAGCTCCATTGGGTCAAGTCTGGTAAATGTTTTATTCTTGAAATAAAAAAGCTACAAACCTTGCGTTCCTGGGGTACGATGACTCCAAAACAATAACCCTCTGCTTCAGTGCAACATTTTCCTCATGCAAGGACAGTAGGGACTTTTCCAAGACATCCAGCCGCTGAAGAATATCAGAGCTGTCCAACGTGGCACGATTGCCTGAGATCACAGCACCCATTTTCAAATTTTCCTCTGTCGATGCACCCAAAATTGTTCAATCGATCGAGGTGTGAATAATGATCAGTGAATTGCGCACCATAGCGCGAAAACGACGCCCTTCTTTTGAAAGAAGGTTGTTCCAGGGCTTTGTTCATACGATTTTACCCAAAAAAGCCCACTCTTACCGGGTACATGAGTTACAGCTGCAGGGTGGGCCCACGACGAATGAAGACACGTCAAGAGCACCAAGAATATCGCTCTCAGGCCCTGACGAACGGGGAGGCCGTGGAGACGGTCATGAAATCGCATTCCATGCATGGCTGCGCTTTCGATGATCCACTTTCCACCCAAACAACAGTTTCGAAACACAAAACTTTGGCTGTGAAGCCTCCAATGATGGCACAGGTCTAGTCTTTGGGGCCGCGTGGAAATCTGGCTGACCCCCTGTCCGCCTTCCTCAGTGAGGGGACTGGTCATCCAGTACAAACTTGGCACCAGTCGTGCACACCCACTCAAGTGAAAATTCTTGGGGAGTTTAGTTCGTATTCAGTTGGTTTTGAGCGACTCTTGTCTTTGTCGGTCCATGCAAGCCCTTCGTTCAGCTGATTCATGTCAGAAAAGCGCAGGGATTCGTGCATCGGTTAGCTCTGGGTTCAGTGCAGAAACCCACGGAACTTATTTTCGCTTAATTTGAAGTTTGCCGTGTCCAAAATATGGTACCACGCACGTTATGACTTGCATGAGCCCCGCAAAGATCAGGGCGTCGGTAGGAAGCATGTCAGAGGATTGATTGATTGGCTCGCACACTAACACGAAACGGATTTGGAAAACTGCTTCCCCAACTCTCCTCCATACGACTGATTCCTTTCCACAGCAGCAGAGCCCGAACACCAGTCCATCGAACAAAGCACCATTTCATCGGATGCAAAGCCGCCGCCCCTTGCCTGTAGACCACATACAAAATCCCCCGAGTCACCCTCTGCGGACCAGCCAGCCTGACGGCACGGCTGCTCCATAGAGGGTTAGTCCGCAAATTTTGGGTGCGTTTCCCGCACAAACATTGATGCCGAAATCGAATCCACCGAGCACCCACGATCTTTCAACAACAACAACAATGGTTATGTTTCACAGAACAAGCCAGATGTTTCACTGCACTCAATGCCAACCACGAACTTCGCACAGTCCAATGGTTCTTGTCACCTCAGAATGCTCGGAAAGAAGCCTGGAGCGTTCCGATCCACCCTCCCAGTCGAAGACAGCAAAACGTTCCTGTCCAGCAGAAGCGAATTGGGCATGAATCTCTTGCAAGACATCATTGCGGTGTTTGCGCATGGATTCATAACAGCCTATTGGCTCAGGAGATTGTGCTGTCCATTGGAATCTGGGTGGAAGAGGTTTCTTGGGGCTTTGCCTGTGATTGTGGCAAACACGCTACTGCCGTTGGTGTTCCATGGGAAGTACATCGCGCAAGCATCGCCATTTGGCGGCAAAATTATCGAGATCTATGCTGGGTTTCTTTTCATGTGGCTGGCGAACTGCAAGGTTGCGTGTAACCAATGGAATCTTTTTTAAACATCATTATCTTTCCCCATCTACTTTCTGAAAAACATACGTCTTGATACATATACATTTCCTGCTCATGTGATTTGATTTTATGAAAGACTGCCATGAATTGAATTTCTCATTGTTGTTTCACTGATTGAAGATCCTCGGTGCTGAATGCAAGGTGCCATTGGACACTGTCGTAAACCAATGGCAGCATTACTCATTTCTTTATCAGTTTTTTCGGGGAAAGGATGCGGAAATATGCAAACATGCATGCACATATTGTTTGAATGACGTGCATGTGCTGGAGTGGTGATCGTTTTGAGCTGCCCATTCAGGTGGTCGCTTTCAGTTTGAATCGAGGATTTCTTGCTGATGTGAAAAACTGGTCCTACTGGAGGTTTTCTGCTGTGTACATGTTTCCAATCATCCCAAAGACAGGCAAGAAATGAACACATGTAGATGTATTTGATAAGAAAAAATTCGATACGGAACTTGCACTGTGTGTTTCAACTCCTTAATTTGGAACAGTCAGCTAAATAAATAAAATAAATAAGGTATGCATTGACCGCTCGGAGAACAATATGTTGTTTTTCGTGAAATTTTAATGTGTGTCTTGAAAACAGAAAGTATGAGCACTTTATCTGAAGGCAGCGATCTGGACTCCAGAAAAAAATTAAAAGAAATCTTCAGATGGCTTGGTCAGTTCATTTTCAAAATGGGTAGGTTTGTTTTCCATTCGAGGCACTCTTGCTGAAAAAAAATAATTCGTCTGTGGTCTTGCTAAAAATATATAATAAAATTCAATCCTTTTATCTATTTTTTTTACAGCAGAGTTATTTTTTTTGGGGGGGGGGAAGACAGAACAGGCAATGAATGCTCACCACGGTGACTAATATTTTGATACTTAATGCTAAGAAAATTCCACTGGTTTCAGGATTTTTGGTTGATTTCTTTTTTTTGTTGTGATTTTAATCTTTTCTCTGTATTTGATTGCAACATAGGAGTGCTTCTTATGATTGCATACATGCTTTCTGTGAAGCAGGCAGGCTTGCCTTGGAAACAAATCATGCATGGTAATGAAAAAAGAAGACAAAAAAAAAGATAACAGTGGACATGTAACTCTGTATTTCTTCATCTGGCTTTCACATTGTATGCTCTTTTTGATCTTCCTTCCGAAAACAAGTCGATCTTTTTGAATCTATCCGCATATACAAATGTTCTGTTTTTCCAGGATCCCAAGCTCAGTTTCTCCTCCAGATGTTTTCTTGAATTATAAATCGTTGCTGAAAAATTGTATCTTGTTCAGTGCCTTTTGCCCGCCCCTCCTTCCCTTTTTTGTTTTGTTTAGAATTTATGGCGAATTTTTTTTCTGAGTGTGTTTGTGTGTGTTTTAGGTTTTGGGTTGTGTTTCTGGCTGGGAGGATGCTTTGATCTGATGCAAGCTGTTTCGCTAGCTTTTTTTGACATCGATACCATTGATTCGTTCGATTATCCATGGATGGTAAAGTCCATTTTTTTAAACCTTATGTTTGTTATAGAAAAGTATGTTTTCATGTAAAACCAATCAGCTGATTGCAAACCTTGACCCATTGCAGCCGAGCTCTTGAAAGCATAAATCCTTTACGGAAACTTGCTTGATCTAGTAACCTGGATTTGTCTGTTTCAGTTATTAGTTGAGCAGTTCTTTGAATATTTTGCATTCGGAGTACGAATCATGTTTTTCTTTTTGTCTTCGGCTTTTTGAATTCTTTTTTCTGATTTTTTTTTTCTAAACTTCAGATTCAAATTTCTAAAAATTCTTATTTTATTTTTTTTGAAAGGGGGGGGGGAAGGAGGTTTGCTCAATGTGTGTAATTCGAAGTTGTGTTTTTTAATTAGTCTCAGGACTTGAGCGAATTATGGAGTAGAAGATGGAACCTCGTGACTGCTAAAGTACTAAAGTTCATTTCGTATGACCTGATAATGGAAGGTGACTTCAAGCAGGAAAATGCATACATGCATTCTCAATTTTAACATTTCCAAAATGTTTCTTTTCGGAAGTGTTTAGAATTCAGCAATGGTAAATTTTCTTAACACATTGATTAGGACGAGCAAAAATTTAAAATTTAAAAGAAAGACTACTTGAAACTGCAACCCTAAAGTTTTTTTCTGCCAGAAAATTGGCATTTTGACCAGTTTACACGATTCAACTGAATTGGTTTAATTTTGGATGTATTGCAGGCACGCTGATAGCCCACAGCGAAAAGGACGTTATAAAAACAAAAAAACCAGAATGGAGAAAGGCACTGGCTGTGTGTTCCATATTCCTGCTGAGTGGAGCCATGCATTGTATTCTCTTCTGGTGCGATTTTTCCCTCCGGATTTCGGATTGAATTTAAACCATTGGTTTAGTATGCCGGCTGCCCTGTTGCTTTTTGCACCAATCACACCTCCCCCACCTATAAAAAATAAACTAAAAATAGAAAACCAAGAAAAAACCTGTCACAGTCCTGATTCAGGCACCATAATAGTGCAAATGACAAATTCTTTTTTTCTTTTAAATTCTCCACTTCCTTTCATTTTTTAAATATATTTTTCAAAGGGGTTAAAACAACTTTCTGTTGCAAAATTGGTCCCTCGCTGAATTCGATTTTTGACAATGATTTTCGACAGGTATCTCTCGCGAAAATGGGTTTGGGAGTGGATGGTGTTTTTTGCCATGTTTGGTCCTTGGGTTATAGCCGAAGGCCTGCTGAAAAAAGTGTTTTCCAATAAATTTGGATTCAAACCCCTCCCCGCTGCTCTCCGAGTTTTTTTAACATTCGGATCGTTTACAGTTCTGGCGGGTTGGCTGTTTTTTCCCCCTGCCGAAAAAATCAGGATGGTTAACTTGGCCTCCAATTTTCAAAAATTAATTTCTTGACTTTCTTTTCTATTTGAAAAACATCGTGTTTTACCAAAACAATAAAAAGTTGGTTGAAACTGCTGGGCAGTCTGTTTTCTTTGTTGTTTTGTTTTGTTTTGTTTTGTTTTTTATTTATTTTTTTTCCTCAATGACATGCGCAGGCTGTGATTGAATGTTAAAGCTGTAACTGTTTTTGCTTTATGACCTGAAAAAATAGAAAGAAAGAATCAACCCTTTTATTTGTGGCATTGTATTTTGGAGACTCTTCTCGGGCTCATTTGAGGGGGATATAGATACTGTTGACAAAATTCTTCCAGCCAAAGTTGAGATGTCGATAAAAACACACAATTCTTGTGCAGAGAAGAGGAAGAATAAGAATCGAGAACACTAGAGAGGTTATTTTACAACCCTTCAAGTCCAGCCAAATAACCCAGCAATCATCGGAGTGCGTAAGTTCCACAGTTCAACAATACACTCAACAGCCTTGCTCCTGACCCACTCCATTCAATCCAATTAAACTGCAGCTCCCTTTTTCCTTCCCCAGTATTTGCCCAGCACAGTTCACGGCCGAAGCTCACCCAAGGGTGAAGAAGCAAAGGAAGATTAGTTGTTTCTCAAAGAAAGCATTCTTTTGTTTTCCTTTTTTGGATTAGACCAGACCATGGATCCATCACAGATACGTCGAAGCGATGGTCGGCAGAGCATCTGTGTTGCACATAATTCAATTCGTTGAAAAAAAGGTATCTTTTAAAATTTCCACAAACATTTCTGTGGAAATGTGAGTAACTGCAGCTCAGATACAGGATTTGGCAATCAATTTAATTCTTGGCGGTTCTTATTTATCTATTTTGACACACATCTGCAGCCTGAATTCCTGGGCCCACACAGATAAAAAGATCCGCAAAACTGTTTGAAAAACGAATTACAAAAGCTTCAAGAAACCAAAACCAAAACCAAAAACTCAATTCTTGCTTCTCTTTCTTCTCTTCTCGATGCAAATGCAAAATGCAAAAACGCCAAAAACAAAATTCTACGAGAGCCGCCTTAAAACATCTCAAATTCAGGACTCTTGAGGGAAAAAAAACAAGAATCTCAAAAAACGTTTCTTTGAGGAGACCCCCCCACCCCCCCTCCTTTCAAACAAGATACCCCAACAAACACAACTCCATCAGATTGCTTAAATCAGGTATCTGACCCAGAAAAAACAATTCCGAAAAGAGCGAGGCAGGTGAAACCCGCAACTAGAGTGAACAGCAAATTCTTGATCGAAGGCGTCATCTCCATGGCTGCGTGAGCTTCCAGTGGGAAAGCAATATTTGCTAGCACGGCTGCTTGCATGACCTGTCCACCGACAGACTCCCAGCGCTCCTCAAACCTAAACCATCGATTGATAACATCAGAAAATCACGATTCACGAAAAATCGGACTTCTATCGGCATCCCGTTACCCGTCAGCTTGATGTAGTCAAAACGCGTTGCAACATCGAAAATGGCACAGTGGCAAACAGACACAGTGGAGCTTTTGAATGCACTGTGAAGTATAGCATCCTGTCCGCTGCCAATGGTATTTCATTGGGTGACTGCCATTGAACAGAGACCTGCAGTTGCTGAATTAATGATACGTGTACAGTTTTTCTCAGTTACGAACAGACACTCAAAACGAAAGAACCTGCCTTTGAGCTGATGGCTGCAATTTCTCCAAGCGCTTAGCAGGCAAACCTTCAGAAGCAAAAAAAAAAGTGTTTTAATTTCATGAATAATCAACAGCCTATCGAGACATAAAAAACAAACAAAAAAGAACCAAAAACCAACAAAAAGCACCACCCCAGATTCCATTTGTGAAGAAGACCAATCTAGCTGCTGCTACTTTACAATTAGTGAAGTTGCTATGGTCTTATTTGTAGTTTGGATTGAGGCAAATAACTAAAAAACCAAAAAAAACACAACGAAAAGAAACAGGGGCAGCTTATCAAAACCGTTCCATTACTTGATTGAGGCAGTGGGGTGGGGTCGTTCTCCACACAGGAAAAATCCCCAAAACAGTGGGCAGAATGTGACCAACACCACCTAATCTGTTTTCTTTGTCATAATGTCATAATTCCAGGTTCGATTCTTCTTTCCACCTCTGACTCCGCGCGAAAAAGCGGGTCGGGCGGTGAGTCGACCATCGACTCGAGCGCCTGCTGCTGCGGAGGTCGAACACATCGCTGCTGCCTGGATCCGCGCTGTGAGAAATCGAGGGACAGGGGAAGGAAAAACAGCCAGTGCTAGCCGATTCGCTTGATGGCTTCTGGAGAACACCACGTCAGCGTTGGTTGAGGGACGAAAGCTGCATTGATCGAGGATCTCGTATGCGGAGCCTTTTGCCCCAGTCCGTCAGTCGTCGATGAGCTATATCTTTTCAGTTGTACGCTCTCCTTGACTGCCTGTGTCTTCTGCGTCTTGCGTTTTGCCTCCACACCCCCTGTTTTGTTACCTTCGCGCTCCTTCTCGCACCAACAAGAAAATGGCTTCTTTCGCTGCCGCCTCCACCACCAGGGCTTTGGTCACCCGCAAGACCATCGGCATGCCTGGTAAGAGCTGTTTTTTTGACGCTCGCTGATCGGAAGGGCATCCGGGTTGTCAAGAAAATGCGTGCAAAAAATTGTCCTCGTCGGTTCGCGTTTTCGACGACATAAGGCATGGGTTGATAGTCGTCGAAAGGGGGTGGATACTCTTTTTTATTCTCGTCAAGAATATTTTGAGGGCGAGGTGGGTTTTGGATTGTCGGTTGGAGAATTTTCTTTTTGTTCCTTTTGCAGCCGTCCCCGCTGTCAGGAGTAGGTCCGCCCGAGTGACCCAGACCGTCCGCGCCAGGTGAGGAAAAGCTGTTTTATCTTGAACCATTCCGCTTCATATTTGTTCGTTCTATTAGTTCTTCTGGTATAGACTCCCAACTCGATCCCATTCCACGGGGTTGCAGTTCGCAGTCCTCAGACGATAATTATCGTCGGAAACTGATCTCTTTTCCTGAACGGGTCGTTTTCTGTAATGCAGCGCCCAGAAGGAGAGCTACGTCGCCCCCGTTGTGGCCGCCGCCGTCGTTGCTGCCACTTTGGTCGCTCCTGAAATCGCCTCCGCTACCGAGGCGTCCGCATCCGTCAAGGCTCTGTTGGGATCCGTTGTCAACGGAGGTATTGTGCTTTTGGGAATCGCTGGAGCCATCTCTTTGGTCTCCGGATTCGATCCCGTTGCCAGGAAGTGAAGGCACTTTTTCTTTGTTTTTCCCCCTGGGAAAAATTATAATTTAAAGTCAGACCGAATTGAACATCTCTTTGAGGAAGAAAAAAGGAACCGGATGTCGAAAGAGATCAACGAAGTGGTTTGGATTTTTGATGGGGCGTTGGGGAGCGCAGCAACTATAGCACTTGGGCGAGAAAATGTTTGTATTCATTTGATATGGACGCAGTTTTAAAACAACTGGTGTGGTTTTGTCTTCGAGCAGACTGGAAAGAATTGTTAGTTATTTCATTGAGGATTTCTGTGAAATATTGAATAGTTCTCAGTATTCCAAAAAAGAAGAAACTTCGGGCTGATTTGTGCAAATGGGTTGAGAGAAAATACCCAAGCTATGCAATCAATAGTTTTTCTAGAGAGATAAACTACTGTAGTTTATATCTGTAGAAAAAGGGAAGGGGGGGGAGGGAATCAAAAATGTGCTAGCGCTCTATGTGGTGGTGGAACATGCTGCTCTGCCACTCTGCAGCAGCACTTTCTAGGAGTGGTTAAAAGCCTGAAAATGCTAAGTCTATCTTGGGTGTAGCCATGGAGTTCTTAGGTCAGGAAAGCTGCAAGCTGCAACAAACAGGGAGGATCAGTGAGTCTTTTCTCTTGGTCAGACAGTGAGGCTGTCAGCGAATGACATCTCCCTGATCTTCGTCTTTCCAAGGCACCTTGACAAATGTTAGATAATTACAACAATGTATCTACAAACTGTTACATACCTCATCAGACTGGACTATCTGTCCAATCTTTCCAAGATTGGATCCCTCAGGATGGGTGACTTGCCTCCCAAAGATTATCTGCAATCAACCCTGACTCGTGCCGCCGCGACTTCTCTTGGAACCTCTCTCCCGGTTGCTACGGAATTCCTCACCGTCCTCCCTACCGCCAGACAACGTGTTACGAAAGTTTGGACATACCCCATGACGAAGATTTCGGACAGTTTGGCGGGTCAGTAACCCCGCTCACCTCGCACAACATAAATCGACTCGCCGCCTCCACAGCCGCCAGCACATCAATTGGAGGACAGCCCAAATATGACTCGTACCCACTGGCAACAACACCTCATTTTCCTCGCAAACGGGAACACCGCCACCGTCCGTTGGGCTGCTGCCTTCTTTTCTGTACATATCACAGGAGCCATCACAGTTTCGCTTTGATGCCCTCCAGTATGACTCACCCTGTTCTTCGAGTTTGGAAAGCAGTGACGCAATACATCACCGAGTGTCTGCAAGCGCCAGCTCCCACTAGAACTACCCCTCCACCAGGGACGCAGCCATTCTGACAAAAAACACTGAGCGTCGAACTGCAGCACCCTCCCCCGCAGAAAGATTGGTTATCCCTTGACGGTCTGGGTGCCCCCTTCTCTGCGAATCACCTGCGATCGCCAATCGGCGAGGTGGTGTCCTCGAGAGCGAGACTTGTTACACTAGTTCCTGATATATCCCGGGGGATTTTTATACGTCGGGTACAGCAGCAGGGGTTTTTCTGACTCGAAACATCGCGCCAGCGGTTGATTCGGCAAGAGTCGTCATCCGTTTTGCGTCGCTCCCAGGGCTTGGATTTTCTGAATCTGGCGAGTGACCATCAAGTGATAAACAAGGCGCCGAGAGCTGCCGACACAAACGAACCCAGTACGTGAGCTGTTTGTTTTTTCGGTCGTTACTCCGTTTGGCGCCTATGCCATGTGTTGCTCTAGGCCAGTTCCTGGCCATATTCGGGGTTGAGTCAATTTTCTCAGCGTGAAAAGCGCGAAGTCCGTTTTCCGGCCTCGGGACCTGCAGAAACGTTCGGGTGTCTGTGGGGGAAAGGGTGACTCGTTTTGGTTTTCGGAAAGGGTTGTTTTGAAGTGCGTTTGGAGTTTGGATTCCTCCGTGCGCAATATAACGTTTATCTCAGCAAGAGTCATCAGACGCCGTGAGCCCCCCTGACAAAAAGCAATACCTTGGTTTCTGTTCGCTCTATTTTGGCAGATATTCACTCAAGAATGGCTGATACCAACAAACGACGCGGGCCGTGGGGGTGGGCTTCGAAGTTCTTTCGCATGCACGACGAGGATGATTTTGACGCGTGGACGGAGTGTTCTTTTCAAGATATAGAACACCTCGTGAAAAGAGCGCAAAGCGCCAGGGAGGGCGCCGCTGGTTTTCCGGAGGAGTTTCTGGCCGCCAGGGAACGCCTGTTGCAAGAGTGGTTGAACGAAGCGAGGCCAGACTTCAAGGAAAACCTGAACGAGTGGCCCGCAGTGAAGTCTTGCGAGAAGAGTGAGATAGCGCCGTTTCGGAACGTTTTCAAGCGGTTGATATCTGCAAAAGGGGAAAATAAAGGTAACGATAGTTGGAAGAGCGACTCGACTTCCTTGGTTATCGTCGCTTTTTCGTGTTTTTGTGTTTCGGTGGGTTGTCGACGGTGCTGAGCTGCCGCGCCTGCTTTTTGGGGGACAGCGTTCGCGTGTTAGGAAAGTACAGGTAGAGCGGTCGCTGTACATCGATCTCGTTGTATCTTTATTTCTGTCCGTCGGTCTGGGGAACCCCACGCTTTCGCTGGCGCCGCAGCACATCCAACACACACACACACCAGGGGTAAATCCAAAAATAACGGCAGCTTCCATTGTGATGAGATGGAGGAATTGAAAATGATTGGACTGGCTAGATGTATTGGATGTTGCTGGAAAAAATAAGATTTTTTATCTTCGATAGTCCATGATATCCACAGTGATGCTTATTTGAGGTCGTCAGCTTTCCACCGATTTCTGCGAACATAGCTAATCGTGGATGAGGAAGTACAGTAGAAAAACACAAACTGAAACCTCTGAAAATGCAAGGCGGCAAATGTCTCCACAGAAACATTTGTAGTCGGTTGGGAGAAAACAAATTGGAAATTGTTTTGGGGGAGTCCACGTTCGAATTTCCTGGATTCAACAAAGATTGAATGGGGCCTTTGGTTGGAGGGTTGGCATGAGCTCTTTCCATCTTACTTGTTCCACCAAGCATTTTCTTATGGACAAAGACAAATGAGAGCAATATATATTTACTGTATATTTATTCATGTTTTGTTTTCCTCATTAATTTGTTTGTTTGTTCAGGAACTGTGCATCTCAGGAGCCACAGCGTGCCAGCAGAGATGCTGGGCTCTCTTTTGCCTTCCCCTTATGAAAGCCACGACAGCGCGAGTACGATGAATTCCAAGGGGGAGCTGCTTTCGCCGACCGAGCTCTTGTCGGTTCCGGATTTCCCGGATTCGAAAAATCGATTGCTTGGAAGGGGCAGCGACGAAGTGATGGCGGCTGAGCCCAGGGTGGACAGTGCATTTTCACCCACAATGAGACTCAAGTCGTTCAGAGACAAGGTTCAAAGGGCGTTCAAAAGAACAGGAAGCGGGTGAGTCGCATTTCCAAGGGTGGAAATCAAAAAGGGGGGGGGGGGGGGAGAAGAGGGTTGATGATGCAAAAAAAAGAATAAAAACTGCACAGGGAGGACAGAAACGAAGTTGGAAGTGTTTTTTTTTTTAATTATTGAACACAGCTTTGATGTGTGTTACAGGGAGACGCCAGAAAATGACATGTCTCCTCTTTTGGACGATTACTGATCACTCGGTGGATGACCAGTTTTTTGTTTTGGTTCAATAAGGTGAGACAGGTGGGCGGGTTAAATAAAAAATGAAAGACAAAGAAAACGTCTGCATCTTGTCAAAGATATCATTCTGGACATGCAACTCCCCAGAATGCCAAAGAAAAAACACAATTGCTGTGCTTTTCCAGCGTTTTTTGTTTTTGTTTGTTTGTTTTTTGCAAAAACGAAATACTTTGACCTCATGGTTGGCGTATCTTGAGGCTGATGTGTGTGGTTTTTTAAATAGCGAAAATGTTTTCTGTTATTTTTATATTTATAGACAAATATATATATTTTTTTGAATTGAATTGAAATTATGTTACACAAGGCCAAAAGACCCAGTGCAGCCTGTTGAGGGAAATAGTCTGACTGAGAGAGAAACCACCGTATCATCACAATGTTCATATCTAGCTCATTACCCCAGAGGTAAACTGATAAGAAGAAACTGATTCGAAAACCCTCAGAAAAAAAGCTATTTTTTTTTTGTTATTTCAATGTTGTGATATGGTGTGCTTTTATTTTCAATTTTTCGTAGGGGTGTTTGAATGGGTTTAACAACCGAAAGCCTCGATGTCGCTTCAAGTTCAACACGAGGCATGTATTTTGCAACTGAAACCCCGGAGCTTTTTGCTTTTTACTTATTTTCGACAGATTCTTATCCACCGAGGGCGAGGGAATCTTTTATTTTTACATTTCCAAAAAGAAGTGAAAAGAAAAAAGAGGAGGAAAAGAGAGAGAGAGAGAGAGAGAGAGAAAAGAAAGTGTATATAGATTGGAGGGGGGGGGGGGAAGGAAGAAAAAAGTGATAAAAAAAAGGTAAGAGCAAAAAAAAAAAAACTACGGGTAAGGTTATTTTTGGGGGAAAAAGAGAAACAAGGAAAAAGGAAGAAAAAAAAAACGGACATGGAAAGAAAAAAGAAAAAAAGTGACGGGTATTTGATGGGGAAGATTTTTCGAGAGAGGGGGGCATTTCTACTGGAAAAAAAAGGAACAGGAAGCAGAAAAATAGCTGATTTATGGCACCCCAGATTGAAAAAAAAAAAAGAAGAAATCACCAAGGGGAAATGGAAAAAAAAAGGGGGGGGGTGGGAAGGTGAGAGAAATCGTTGTTAAGTTTTCAAGAGCATTATTCCAATGGAATGGATTATTTTTCGATTTCTGGATCTTTCTCTGCAGATATGCATATATTTTTCTTTTTCTCTTTTTTTTCATTTTTTATGTGTGCTTTTTTTTAGTTCCTTTTTTGAAAAGAAATGGTAGTATTTGAGGGCCGAAGACTGGTGAAAATGAACATCAAATGCCCATCTTTGAGAAGGAAAAAAAAAAAATTGGTAGTGGTTAGAACATTATCTTGGACCAAAAAAGAAGTATTTTTTTCCTTCTCCAGAAATTTTCTTTGTTCGTGGGGGGAAAAAAGATGGGTTAGTCATTGGGGGCAAATTATTTTTTTACTCAAAACTTTTTATGTTGTGATCCGAAGTGATGTTTTTTTTCTTTTTTTTTTTTTTTGCAAAAGAGAGGTTGGGGCATTTTATGAAAATGAAAGAGTTTGACCTCAAAGTGTAGCGAGGGGAAAAGGAAAGGTCTTAAGAAAAAGGAAGAAAAAAAAAAGGAAATAAAAAAAAAGAAGAAAAGAGAAAGAAAAAGGGGGACTTGTAGAAGTGTGAGTTGCTTTTTTTTTTTTTTGGTTTGGAAAGTGATGCGGAAAGAGGAAAAAAAAATAGTGTTTTTTTTTTCAGGATTTCGTTGCTTGGGCAAAATAGAAAGGTAGAGTGTAGAGGAGAGCAGAGGGAAAAAGGGGAAAAGGAAAAAAAAAAAGAAAAAAAAAATTCTTTGTTTTGTGTCAGATGTTAGAGAAAACATTTGGTTTTTTTGTTTTCTTTTTTTTTAAATGGGGGGAGGAGGAGGAGGAGGATATTGAGATATTTCAACAACGAAATGTCCTTTACTGTTGTGATGCCCGAAAGCAAAAAAAAAAAAAAATCGTTGGAAAAAGAAAAAAAAAGAAAGAAAGAAAGAAAATCCAACTTGTTCTGGTGTTTTAGTGATATTTTGAGTTTTCCGGAGACCGTTCAATCCAATGGGTATTGATGAGGTCTTAATGATAGATTTTCTGTTCGAAAAAAAAATCGACCCTTCAGAAAAAAGAAAAAAAAAGAAAAGTGACAAAAAGAAAAGAAAGAAGAGGCGAAAACAAAAGCGAGATCAAAAGAAGATCTCCGCTATAATTTTTTTTCGCCAAAGGATTTTTTTTTTATAAACCTTTTCAAAAAGTGTGGGCGATAATTTTACTCATTGAAACAAGAAAAAAAAAATCCGAAAAGAATGCAATTCCCTGCCGTCCTCAACTGTTTTCAACACAGGGTTTGCTGTTTCTTTTCGCTTTATTTGAGCAGGTTATTTCTTTTCGATGGGGCTGGTTGCAGGTTCGAGTACGTTATTATCCAAAAATCTTTTAAAAACAAGGAAAATTAAACTAGGGAGACAGAGAAAAAGTGTTTGTTTTTTTTGGTGGGGAGGGGAGAGGTGGCAGAGGAATATTATATTAAAACAAAACCAACAGGTGGATTAGAACCTCGACCCCTTCTTCTACAGCAGTTTTCTTAGCTTACCTGGTGATCCTATTTATGCTGATGTTTTTGGCCCAAAAAAAAACAAAGTAGTAAAATTCAAGGGAGTTGGAGTGGCAGTATTGAAACATGCAGCTTTAGGAGAGTTTGACAGTTTATGTTGGGTGAAAGGGTTATTTAGAGGGTTTTTTCCCTCCCTTTTTTTTCCCTGACAATACTCTCCCCCTCCTTTTCTTTATTCCCCTGAGATTAGAAGAACTTAAAAAAAAAAAATTGCCCTAAAGATCGATTGACAGTCGAGGGAAAGGTTTAAAAAAAAAAAAAGAAAAAAGAAAAAAACGTCGACTTGAAGTATTATAGTATTACAAGTTGTGCTGGAAAAAAAGAAAAAAAAAAGGAAAATTGAAAAAGAGAAGAAACGTGTTATTCCAGGTCATGTCCAAGAAAAGAAAAAAAGAGTTTGGGGGGTGGGGGGGAATCAAAGAGAAAAGGACTGGATGTATTGTGACTGAGGTTTCGTGCTGGTGCTAGGATTCACGCGATGTATTTACTGGAGATATTGAGTGGGTGATTAAAAGGGTAGGATAGGGAGAAATCAAACAAGGGCATCAAAGGATTGCTATCTGGATTTGAAGGATTTTGCACGATTGTGGCGGGGGGGGGGGGGAGAATTCGTGGGTCGGAGATTTTAGAGGGAAAAATTCTTTAATGTTGTGTTTTGAGACTTGCATTTTTCCATCAAGGTGCAAAAAAAAAAGCAAAAAAAGAAAACACAGAAAGAACAGACAAAGAAATCGAACCGACTGTAACCTTGTTTTCTTCCTGTAAAAAGAAGTTCGTTGCCTTTTTTTTTTCTTCCTGAGTTGCGTGATTTTTTGGGGGGGGGTTAAAAGAGAGGAGGTCGCCATGCGTTTGTTACACCGAGGAAAGAGAGAAAAGGAAAAGGACGGAGAATGAAAATCGGCCTGAGTTGATATTTTTGGTGATATATATATAAAGGGTTTGATTTTCTTTGAAGCAGAGAAATGGGTCTGACATTTTCTGTGTTTTTTTCAATCATGTTCAACGAGGGCTAGTCCTTGATCATCACTTCTGTATCCATATTTCTTGGATATATATCCTTATTTAGACGGAAAGAGGTCAACAGAGGTCTTCTCTCTTTTTTTTTCTTTTCTTTCTCTTTTTTCCTTTTGAGAAACTTTTTTCTTTTTCTGGCAGGGGAAGGAAGGGGAAATGGAAATCAAAAAAAAAAAAAAAAAATTCAAATAAAAAATATGCATATACTAAAAAAAAAAATGTGGGAAGTAAAATCCATGGGATCAAAAACCGAATCGCTTGATCAAACTCCCCCCCTTGTTTTTGGGAAAATCGTAATCTTTCATTTGAAAGAGGGGGAAAAATGAGGAAGTTTTAAGCATAAATCTAGATAGTCTCTTTTTCAATCACAGTTCGCATTTTTTTTTCTTTTTTTTTTTTAATATGTTAATAACACAGGGATTTTCTCTCTTTCGTTTCTGTTATGATTATTATTTTTTTTTGAAGAAAGAGGGGGGGTGGGTGGGGGGGCAGTTAAAAAGAGGTAGAGTTTTGTCAGATTTATTTTTTATTAGGTGCTTGTTATGAGAGGTATCCGATGCTTTTTCTGCATATCGCGACGAAAAAAAAATTAGTAGATATATTTTCAAGTGCATGGTTTGCTTGGGTTGATATGTTTCTTTTTGCTTTTTTTTTACTTTTTAGAGGGGTTTGCCAGTTTTGAACAGAAGTTATGCCACGAAAGAAAGAAGAAGAAAAAAACTTTTCCAAGATTGTTGGCAGAAATAGGTGAAACTGAAAGGAGGCATGGGGGTACAGGGGGTGAAACACAGCGGAAGTCTCTGTGTTGGGTTTTCACAGGATAAATATAATTTTTGGTTTCTTCCGGAAACCAAAAAGGTGGTGAAAAAAAAAGGTTGTGTTAGTTCACAGGAGGTCGGTACGCCAAGGAAAGTCAAGTAGTTGCACAGATATTTGCACAGGGGAAAATACTGGCAAAACTTGCTTTTTTTTTTAATCTTTTTGAGTTCCGTGGGGTGGTAATCAATGAAACAAGAGTTTCGATTTTGGTGAGACGTGGAAGGGGATGGGGGGGGTTTGGGAAAAACAAAGAAAAACAGATGAACAAGACGACGGTGATGTTTCAATTGAACACCTCGGCATGTTGTGCATGCATCTTTGATTCTTTCGAAAATGTCGCTACCATGAACAGTCATTGGGGGTTTGGGCTTTAAGGGGGAACCACAAATTTTGTTACACATGTGTGTTTGTGTGTCCCTTCTGTTTGCATTGCAATTAATTTTGGCCTTAAAATGAATTCCAAAATGACAATTAAAGGACTGCGAGGTCGAAATGCATACGAACATAATAATAATCCGCCCCAGCGAATTTCTTGGAGAATATCAGAAGTTATTGTTATCAGAAGCTGACTTGACTGAATTCCAGCGCCCCCCCTCAGAAAATTGCAGCTTCATTGGATGATGGTGTTTTGGTGAGACAGAAATGAATCACCATTTGATTTTCAAGTTATGAGAACTCCATACTTTTTTCGTGCGGCCACTTTTCTTCTTCTGCAAAAAAAAAAAGTTTCTGTAGGTACAAAAACTGAAAAAAAACTGAAAGGTTGATTCTCAGCCAAAGCAATGAATGAATGTGAATGTGATTGGTTGAGCATAACTTCCACTGACTGGGGGTGTTTTTTTCGAATAAGTTTGGGAACTTTGGATAACTCTTTAGATAATTCAGTTCGACAACAGTTCACTGTGGGTCTGCACACGAGTTGAAGTCAGTCAAAAAAATCTTGATCTACAATTGCAACAGACCAAGAAAGTTAAAAAAACAAACCAAAAAATACAGCACTGCTCCCTAAAAAGTGCTGGCTTGAAAAACCTATCTCCAAAGAAGACCCCCAACAAATTGAAAAAAAAAAATACTCCTAGCAGTCCAATCCAGCAAAACCGGAGAAGGTGGAACTGCATCAATTTTCTTGATTTGCAAAATATGTATCTCTATATTGCGGCTTGGTTCAAAATTCATCTTCCCCCTTTCAAAATTAGAAAAAAATTGTCACACACCAAAACATGTTAATCCAACCCAAACGTCTTTCACTCCAAGGGGCTTCACCCTGCAAACATGAAATCAAAAGTGAAAAACAGTTTTTGGAACGCTATTGATGTTTTCTGATATCTAAGATTTCTGAGTAAAAAATGCATGCTGCCAATAGAAAGAAATTAAAGTACTAATTTAAACTGCTCAAGAAACTCAACAATGCTTTTTGGGTAAAACATGCAGAAACCATTCAACAAAAGAAGAATAACCTGAAAGAATGCTTCAACATTCTCTTACCCAGAACTTCCACCTCGCACAAAGTCAAGTACCGCTCGTTTCCAGGAATTCGAACAGAAACGAACCTCCCCGTTGTCAGACACTCAAACTCGTATGTTTGCCCCCTGGGGACCGCCAGACCTCCCCCACACACCCCATTCTGCTGGCCTCCACCCGATGGCCTCGTGTTCCCCACTCGAATTTCAAAATTGGATAACCTTTCTGCACAGCAATCTGATCTATTAGTCACCCTGATCCGCTTTATCTTTTGGGGGGACCCCAGATCCACCGCCCACCAGGGGTTTGACGAGAGGAGGGTATGTGTGCAGCTTCCCCCTGAGTAGACACCTCTCTTGTTGCCATCCACCGCCCTACCACTCAAGCCTCCCCAGCCAGTGCTCGACTGAAATGTAGGTTTCGACTGGCTGAGGAGAGTTTCCTCATTCACCGAGATGCCACTGTGCGCTGCATAATAGTCACAAAACATATATGTTACGTACTGCCTAAATCACTGAGTCTTTCAGTGGTTCATCAAATTTCAAGATTCACCTTCTGCATACACCTCCACCTCGCACAGGGTCAAGACCTTGGCATTCCCAGGGAGCCGCACAGTGACGTACCGACCAGTTATGGTGCACACGATTTCCAGTGTTTCACCCCCTCCTATTATCAGCCCACTGGAGCACAGAGGATTTTGAATGGAATTGTCTTTGCTACCATCCCCCAGCGGTTTCACATCGCCAACCCGAATCTCAAAATTGTTCAAACGGTCGCTGCAGCAATCCCCTCGATTGGTGACTTTGATACGGGTGACTTTTCTGGATGCACCGAGGTCCACTGCCCACCAGGGATTTGGAGTGGCATAGTCTTCCTCACTGAAGCCTAAAATAAGTGAAGGGAGAAAAAGTAAAGGAGGCCTTGGTAAAGTTTTGCTCTTATACACTCAAGGTATTTTCTGATTATTAAGGTTTCAAATTGATGAATTCAGGAAGGAAATCTGGTATCTTTTTACACTTGAGTAGGTCGCTTTGGCCGTACAGCTGGGGGCTGTTTCAAGTTTCAATCAATGAGTTGTTCATGTGCACCATCATCCAGAAGGACTTTTTTTTTGGAAGAATCCCCCCCCCCTTTGCGAAACAAAAAAGCCTATGGACACACCTGTGTGAGTGCAGCTGTTTCCCCCATAACTTGAGTCTCGGTTTCCATCCACTGCGCGGCTGCTATCTCCCCCAAATGCAGTTGTAGATTGAAATGTGGGACGGCGCCGACTGACTATTTCCTCAGGGGGAGCTGAGGGAAAACGAAAATCATAAATCATAAATCATAATTGTTTTGGTGAGGGATGAGGTGGGGGTGCAGGTTCAGCGGAAAAAATAACTCTCAATAACTGCACTCTCATTTTTGCACAACACTCTTCATGAGAGTTCTTCCCCTGTTTTATTGTTAAAATATGTAAAAAGAAAATCCTGGAGTGGAAAAAGAAAACAGAGAAATATGTTTTCTGGGATGAACTGTGTAGAACTAACGTGAGGGCATTGGAGGTGGGGGTGGAGGTGGCGGCTGTGGGACTGTGTCGACAGCTTGCTCCTCGCAAGCCAATCTTGTCTGTTGGTCGAAAGCATCCAAATCATCGTACCACCCCTCATAGTATGGGCCCCTCTCCAGAAGCTCCCGACATTCAGCCAAAGTATCCAGGGTAAATGCCGCTGTGAAACTGGATTCCAGACAGGTTCCTTCAAAAATGATTGAGCATATCTCCTCCAAGGCGCCATTCATCATAACTGCACACCAGCAACACTCAAGCATCCAGACATAATTTAGATATGTACACAGCGTTCCAAAAAATCCAGTCAAAATAAGAAATTCCATAAGGTTCAATGCAGCAGGAAAATCTCTTTATTTTTGAATCTGCAACCACTGACGTGATTTGAGCGTGCCATCGCACTTTGTTGATTCTATCGACACCCAACCAACAAATTCTGATATTTTATTGATCGCTTCTGACGATATTGCCTTAGATCTGTTGTTTTGCGTGTCCAAAACGAGTAGCAGCAGCTCACCATCAGGAAGAGTCGATCCGACGTCGAAAGTAGGGCGGGAACTCGTATCGGATCTGGACGGTGGATTTCGCTCGAGAAGGACGGCGCACGCCGCCTCTGCAGCGAAATCTCCCGAGTCGAAACCAATCCTCTCGCATTCATCGATGAGCGCGCTGTAGTCTCGTTCTGTGTCCCCCAACAAAGCGAGTTGATCACGGAAACATCTCCAGAAAACTTTGCCTGTTGGAATCGATCTGGCTTCGAATATCAACGAAAACGCTCACGTGCAGCAGCCCCAAGTTGGAGTAACGCCAGGAGGCAGCACCACACGATTGAGTTCCGCATTGTGCTCTTCCGCTCGCCTGAGAGGGGTTTCCAGAAACCTGGGGAGGGGTGTCAACGAAACTGATGCGCCTTTTTCGTTTGAAATGAATTAGGGACGTCTTCTCAGACATGCCAACTAAACCAAAGCAATCGCACCAACCCCAGCCCAAGACGGAGATTTAGATCAAGAACTGCTCGATGGATGCTCCTCTGAGAAGATGTGTTTGCGTCCACTTGGAGGGGGAGCTCTAATTCCCTTGGTGGTGATTGGGTTGGTCTATGGGCAGAAAGAGAGACTTGCAATTGTTTGGCAATTATTCGTTTGGATTTGTGGATGATGGAAACCGAGCAGGTTTTGAAAGTGGGTGTCGGGGGTTTGATGGTTGCTACAAAAGGAAACTGCAAGAGATGAAAAACCTTGGGCCCCTTGTACCCTTAGCATTGAAAACACAGTAAAATCTTGCTCAATTTAATCGCTCCGTCCAACATCCAACGCCTTGAGCACCTGATGCTAAGGAAACCCACCACAAAGTTTTTTTTCCCTGTTGTTGGGCTGTGGTTAAAGGCTAGGAAAGACAGTCAGTTTTAGTGGATGTGTCAGTGAGTCATACTGCAAGTGGCAGTCATAGCTTAGTAAGGGAATCACAGAGCATAACAAGGGAGTTGAGAGAGGGAAAACCGACTTCTGTAAAAAGTTTGGTTGCAACTTCAACCCTGCAAAAAGTTATACTGCCTGGTTGGATTGCAACACACGAACCGCCAGCGTCTCTGTTGGGCCACATTCTTTCTGGAGTGATTTTCCAAATTTCCTGGTCGAATCGTGTGCTGACTGGACGCATCGCCCACAAAAACACTCAGCCCAACACGCACACCGAAGAGAAAAGGGACTTCTCAAAACAGCTGCCAGCTAAGTTCCTATCTGAACTCGAAACACCTCGTTGAATCGCTCGCTGGCACGGGCTCGCCGAGCGCGGTGCGGCAAAAAGTCGGAGGAAAACGACAAATTCTGAGACGTCAGAAGGATCTGTTGTGTACTCTGGCAGATTTTCCCCCGTTGTTTCTGTGCGGATTCGTTGGCCTCTTTTTGCGGAGGTTGTTGGGTTTGTGTCTCTATCAGCCGTTTGAGAAAAAACCATGTCCGTCTCTGGTTTGGAAGCGTTCGATGGTGCGGGAGACTCGCTGGGTGTACTGGTGTGGCGGATTGAGAATTTCAAACCCGTCAAGCAGGACACTATCGGGGTCTTTTCGGAAGGTGATCCGAGCTCCAGTTCTCCTGCGATAATGAATCGTGCACGAAGCTGTCCCCCAGTTGGCACTTGATGAAAGACAGGGATAGATCTGTCGAGTGTGTTTCTATTGGTACCGTCTATATCCCCGTCCAGGCGGCTTCAACGCTCATATTTCGCTGGGCCTCCCAGCGTTTGGGGTTTTTGTTCTCGATTTTCTTTTTCCGTGTTCCGAGATCTGTTTACCACAGCGGAGCCGAGCGCATCACGAAACCGCCACTCTTTCATCATACTTGCGTTTTTCACGTATTCTTATTATCCGTTCCTTTGTTTTTTTCAACGTCTCGCCTCACTTGGGTTTTTCTATCCCCCGCGTCGACCGTTGTTTTTCGTGTTTCCTTGTAATTCGAATCCAAAGTTCTCCTTTCCATTTTTGATTTTTTGTTTTGCTTTTGCTGTTCGATGGCCGCATTGGAAAAAAACAGGCGACTCGTACATCGTATTGAACACATTTGAAAGGAGCAACCAAAAGAAGTACAACCTCCATTTCTGGCTGGGCAAAGACACCTCCAAGGTACAGTCACCCCCCCCCCCCCCAATTGAAATCCAGCAAATCTCAAATCTTTTACACTCTTTCTTCCTCCACCCACTCCCCCCAAAACAAAACAAAAATAAAAATATCTCAAAATATACATAGATTTATTTATTAAAAGAAATAATTCCTGATGAGATCTTTACTATTCATTGAGTTGCCCATCAGTGCAAGGGTTAAACCACAATGGATTCTGTGAAATCATCATAGTCACTGGCTGGACGGGTGTGCACCATATTGGTGTACTCATGCAGAGTGTCCTTAAATGATGGAAACAGAACTCGGAAGTTATTGAGTGTTCAGTCAGCAATCAAGGCTTATGAGGCTGACATCTCAGCATCGACTCAACACTCTTTTCTTCCATCTTAGTGCATACAGTGTGTCTTTTTTTGTTAGACCTTGGCACCGCTGTTTCTCTATAAGGGATGATTATGTTCTCTTGGATGTCTTTTGGGTGTTTATTTTTGAGCATATTGCATTGAGGTTAGTACTCTCGTAGCCTTTCCACTGTTCGTATCGATGAATTGGTGAGTTTCTTTTTTTCCTTTTTACAGGATGAGTCTGGCACCGCAGCTGTGCTCTCGAGCCTGCTGGACGAAAAGCTTGGAGGGATGGCAGTCCAGTACCGTGAACTCCAAGGAAAAGAGACGGATCTCTTTTTGCAGGTAGATTTTGCAAAGATTCAACTCCCCAACACTCTACTCTGGACTTGCTTCAAATCATGTCATGTGCATGTGGTGTTTTTTTGTTTTTGTTTTTTTTCTGCTCTGTTTCAGTATTTGTTTTTCCCCTGCAATGGAACATGCTGACCTCATGAGAACACGAGTTGAATCTCTATTCAGTGAAGTTTTTCGTTGTTACTCTTTCCATCAATGATTGTCGACTTTTTGGGGGGGGGGGGAAGGTTGTGCCTGAAATGATTGATTCAGAATTTTTGCCGCATTGCAGGTCTTCCCTCGTGGAGTCCAGTATCAACACGGTGGTGTCGACAGTGGATTCACACACGTAGAAGAAGAGAAATATGAAACCAAGCTGTTGCACATTCGGGGAAAGAGAAACGTTCGAGTCGCCGAGGTCCCTTTGTCGGCCGATTCTTTGAACAGCGACGACTGTTTCGTGTTGGATGATGGGTTGGTGCTGTACCAATGGAACGGGAAATCGGCGAACAGGGCTGAGAAGTCCAAAGCTCTGGACGTTACTCTGGGAATCAAGGAAACACGTTCTGGAAAACCAGTGGTATGTCTGTGGTGGGGAGTTGGTATGATCAATTCGAGTTTTACATCTTTTTTGCCCTTAGGGGTATATCAAAGATGATATGTGGTGGGGAGCTCTTTGGATTTACTTTTTTTGTAGATAAGTAAAGGCACCTACAGAGTCGATTAGAAATTATTTGTAGAGATGAGCTTGATTGGGTTTGATTTTTTTTTGAATCCCAGTGTGGCTTTCTCCTGGAAATGCGAAAAATATCTGACCTGCACATATACACTTGTGTGTGTTTATTTTTCCAATTATTGTAAGAATAAAGGAACGTAATGGATTTCTGTGTTTTTTTTCCTGCCCTCTGTAGATTCTCGTTGTGGAGCAAGATGATGGCAGCGAAGAAGAAAAAGCCTTTTTTAATGAATTAGGAGTCAGCGATCCATCCTCCGTCACCATTGCTGAAAACCCCAAAACTACGGCGGAGGCCCTGTTCGCACCACCAACATTGTTCAAGGTAATGATCAATCAATGCAGCACGGTAGAGGCTTTCTTGGTGTCCATATATGTAGCTGATTGGAAAGCTGATTGATTTTTGCTACGTTGATTTCCTTGAAAGTTACAGACAAATGCTTCATTTTTGATGTTGAAAAAAAAAAAAGACAAAATAGTTGGGTTTAAATAACTTCAGCCAGAATGACAGAGATCTTCTTTTTCAACTGTTTTTTTGAAGGCTGCGGATGGAGGTTTCGAAGAGGTTGCGAAGGATACCTTGCAGAAATCGATGCTCACTTCTGATGGGGTGTTCGTCTTGAAAACCTCCACCAAAGTGGTGGTTTGGTTGGGAAAGGATGTGTCTGCCGACAAGAAGAAGGAGGGTTTTGCCACTGGGGCAAGCTTCGTCGACAGCAAGGGCCTCGGGGACATCACTGTTGAGGTGAGTGGAAGACAAGTACACTACTTACTTGAAAAATAAGTCCAGTCTTTTTTGTATGGTGATTAGAATTTGGGCTACCTTTCTAGAAGTTCTGTTGGGGATGGATAAACACAGAACAACTGGTGACATGTATTTTTACCTGTCCATGGGGTTTGTGTTAAGAGGGGGTTAAAAGAGGCTGCTGGGGGAGAGTGGGAACACCAGGGGAGGACTCTGCTTGGCTTTGTTTTTGACTGGACTTGGGTCTATGGGTTGTGTGGCTGCAGGTTGTGAAGGAGAAGCTCGAGGATCCCCTGTTCAAACAAAACTTCAAGCGGTGGGATGTCGAAGAGTTCCGATCCACCATCGAAACTGCGAAGAAAGCTACTGCTGAAGACAAGAAAACAGAGGCAAGAATTGGAACAGGGGGTGGGGTGCAGAGTAATAGATCATTTTTGCTTGGTTCGATTTGTCTTTTTTGAATAAAAGCTAAAAGTTTGAAAACAACTCACACTCAGGCATGTGCGCGTGTGTGTGCTTCTTCCTTCACAAATACCATAAAAGTGACATGGCACGGTCAAAAAGCTGGGAGGTTTTTGCATCCTGAAAACGTATATCACTTCCGTGTTTTGAAAGTTTTATTTTCCCTTTTAACCCTTTTGTAGGTGGATGTCGCTGCTATGGTTGCTGGAAAGACGGGACAAGTCGCAAAAGAAATGGTTGTGGACGATGGGTCTGGCTCCGTGACTGTATGGAGAGTGGAAGATTTCAAATTGAAACAGCTGCCAGAAGACAAATATGGAATGTTTCTTGCAGGCGATTCGTATGTCATTCGATACTCCTACAAGAAGGGAGGTATGTTCTCGCCCCACACTCCCGTCCCCCAAAAAAGAAAGTAAAAAAGAAAAAAAGAAACATCATTTCTTCAAGAAAATTAAGCAGAATTGCATCCAGCCACATTTCTCCCCCCTAGTTGTTTTTCTATATTTTGGATGCTCGAAACCTGAAACCAAAGAACTGTACTCACATAAAGAAAAAAGATCATGTGTTACAACTTTACACTTGTTTCCAGTTTTTTCTTCTAATACAAGTGAATATGTAAGAAGTACTGTGTGTGTTTGTGTGTCTTCAGGGTCTGAGAAGCATATAATCTATTTCTGGCAAGGCCGAGATTCTTCCCCAGATGAGAAAGGGACTGCTGCAGCTCTTGCGGCAACCATGGACGAAGAACTTGGTGGCCTCCCTGTGCAGGTATTGTTGTGCACCTTTCTGGAAGTCAGATAGTCAGGAAAAGTACGGTTTTGCATTCTCCCCCCTCCCCCCCCCAAAAAAGAAGGAAAAGAAAAAACAGAAACAAGAAGCAAGGCTGTGTATGCAGCCTGGTGCAAAATTTTGGCAAGGTAGATTTTTCACAATTATGGAGATCTGCCCCAATTAATGAAACAATCCAGTTTCAGGAGCTCTGTTGAGTCCAACAGAATTCGGCACCTTCAAGATCAGCTCCTTTAGCTTTCTCCTGTTGGAGCGTTTCTCTGTTCATCTGCCCGACGTTAAAAAACACTGAAAGCAAGAGATCTTGTCGCAAAAACTTTTTTTTTTTGCTCTTTGGAATGGTGTAGGTTCGTGTTGTGCAAAACAAGGAGCCCAATCATTTCTTCAGAATGTTCGAAGGGGGCATGGTGGTTTCCCTTGGAGGCTTGAAGAATGCCGACGAAGGAAAGACTGGACCTAAGGGAGAGAAGCTGTATCACGTCAAATCCACGGATCCCCATGACACACATGCAGTGCAGGTGATATGTGTCTGACGTACGCAGATCTGTTTGCCCTCCACCCCTTTCTTTTCATCATTTTTTTAAATGCATCGGGTAGAATTGATGCGTCAGACTGGAAGCTGAGCCCCCCCCTCCAGTGTTAGTCATAATATTTCTTCAAAACACCCCCCACACACACGTACACACATGTGTGCAAAACGATAGAATTGAAAAAAATGAATGCTCGATTTTTGTCGAATTGTTTTTAGGTAACCAATACAATGATGATATTCGAATGTCGTGGCAGGTGTTCGAAACAAAAGACCAAATTGTTGAAAATATATCTCTGCTCGGTCGTTCAGGTCAAGACGGCAGCACAAAGTCTGAATTCTGGGGACTCTTTTGTGCTGATCGATGAGAAATTGGCGACTGTGTGGCATGGAAAATTGAGCAGCCCCGAGGAGAGGAGCTTTGCTGAGAAAATCGCTCCTCGCATCGCCGGGTCGAAGCCCGTCAAAGTAGTCAAAGAGGGAGAAGAATCTCAGGTGTTCTGGGGAAAACTCGGAGGTGAGTTTTGTCTCCTGTTAATCTATGCTTGCGGGTCTGCTTTGCTTGGATTATGAGTAGGTTTTTTTTGTCCTTCTTTGTACCAGGGCGATACGAAGCTTTCATAGATGGTTGTATGTATGAGCAGCTTCCCCCTGACCAGTGGTGTTTGTTTCCATGTTATGTGCAGGAAAGAAGAATTACCCCCGAATGGGACTCTTGCCCCCTCCAGAAATGCCACCACGTCTGTTTCAAATCAGCGATGCTACGACTGGTGGTGAAGGTGTGGTCGTCGAAGAAATCTTTACCTTCGATCAAGAAGATCTTAACGACGATGATGTCATGCTTCTTGATACCTTCAGAGAGGTAAAGACCATTATTTTTATTTACTTGCTTAGCTTTTTTTATTGTTTTGTTTTTTGTTTGGGGGGGGGGAGAGGGAGAGTGGGGAAAAACTAACGACAAGAGGTAGATCATTGCTTTTGCTTCTTTTCTGCCTTTTTTTTTTTTGTTTGGGGGAGAGTGGGGGAAAAAGTCACAAGAAGACAAGGGCTTAGGATGTTGTTGTAGTGTGTGACGCAGCAGATTTTTGGTGAAGTTTGTGAATGCGTTCGAAAAACAAACAAACTGTGGCCTGGAATGGCATAGTCTCCGAGTATATGAACATACGTGTGGTTGGTTGGTGTTCCTCCAGATTTACCTGTGGATCGGACGAAACGCTCGTGACGAAGAGAAATCGAATGCTATTGCTTTGGCAAAGAAATACCTCGAACAGGGTAACAAGGTCAATGGAAGAGATCCCAACGCAGCCATCACAGAGATCAAGTCCGGAATGGAGCCTCCCATGTTCACTTGTCACTTCTTGGGCTGGGACGACACAAGGAATGCAGATTTCGTCGATCCTTACCTTGAGAAACTCAAGAAATTGAAGGAAGAGCAGGGAGATGTGAGTTGATTTTCTTATCCAATTTTCCTAAACCCGGACTGGAAAACAAAAAAGGAAAAAAGACAAGAGGGTTTCTTTCTCGGATTTTTGTAATCACGGTTTCGTTACATAAGTCAACCCCATGCCTTTTTTTTTTTTTTTTTTCATTTTCTAAAGGGTATTTTTTTGTTCCTTGCTTGTTGTTCAGACATCCCACTTGCTGAAACTGGCTGAAGAGAGGAAGAAGAACTTTGTCGATCCTTTGGCCGAGAAAGCAGCAGCAGCGGCGGCGGCAGAACCAGCTCCTCCGCCAGCTAAGCCTGAGAGCGATGAACCGAAGGGTCCAGCAACCCCCCCTCCAGATCGCGAACTCAAATTTGTGCCTCTCAAGGATTTTATTGCGTACGAAGAGCTCAAGGAACTGCGTTCGGAAGACGGAATTGACCCAGCCAGGAAAGAACAATATCTGTCAGACGAAGATTTTGCCACCATTTTCAAGATAAGCCGAGACGAATTCAGCTCTATGCCTGCGTGGAAGCAGACCAGGGCCAAGAAAGATGCTGGATTGTTTTAGAATCGGAAGTTGATGCGATGGGTTGTTTTTTGTTTTTCCCTTTCGGAGAGAACAGAAAGGAAAAGGGGGGGAAAGGGTTTGGAGTGAGTGAAAAAAAAAACATTATGGAGGGTGTTTTGACTGTTACTTGATGAATTTTGACCTTTTTTAACTTTGAAATGAAAAGGAAAATCTTAGAAGATCAAGGTAGGGGATATGGTGCGATGAAAAGATAAGATAAGGGGAAAGAGAAGAGGGTAGGGGGAAAACTTTTTCTTTTTATTGGGCAGTTTTGTCAACAAGAGTCTGTTGGTTTGTTTTAGCCCCAGTTTCGGCAAATGTGTTGGGTGGTTTGGATTGAATTTTATTTGATCGATTTTTTTGTGTGTGTCATAAGGGGAAATATATCGATATATGAGTTTTATGAGGGATGTTTTTTTGTTGTTTTGATTTATTTTGCGGATGGATGTTCTGCTGGATTTTATTTTTGTTTTGGTTCCTGCAACGAATGTAGCCTGTCTCAGCATAATGCAAACTTTGTTTTTGCAAAAAAAAACCCAAGACCAAAGGAAGCTGTTGTATAGAAGGGAAGGAAAAAGGGAGAGAAATTGTGGCTGATATATTTTCTTCTCCGTTTCAGTGAGGCAAAAGAAGAAAAAAAAAGAAAAATTGTGGGGGGGTTGTATCAAGATTCGGCAAGGTTGGCAGACTTTTGCTGTGTGTAAGAAGCGTCAACGGTGTGCTTTGGATTAATCGATTTTTTTTTTACAGACTAGTGTCGGGGAGTGTCGATGTCCTTTTCGACTTTCATATTTTCTTTTTGGCAGTTGGGATAACTGAGGTCTATTGTTCACCACCTTGAAACGCAGCTCAAAAAGCATGCATCATCTCGAAACTAACCAGTAGCTGATTCACGACACAACTGAGGACCTACCAAAATGCATGTCTTGAAACCATTGGACTTATTCTAAGATCCCATTGAAAAAGGATGTGGAGTGGTTAGGTTCAGAGTCTTGACACTGACTCGGAGACAAAAAGTTGATGAGAAGGGGGTGATGATTGCAGGGAGTTGTGTGCAGCACATGGTGTGGCATTTCATTAAGCAGCAGTTTTGACAATGTGGCTGCATTTTTCAGAGCAATAACAATGAATTCATGCAATGAAGTGCAGTGGGACGAATGGCGGTCCGATGTAAAAATGCCCCCTTGCTTTTGAGCAAAATGAAAAGACAATCAGACTTCTGCATTGCTTCTCTCTTTGAATGTACAGTCCCTTTCAATAAAATATTATCAGGGTGGGCACCTCCAAAGAAAAAGTGTGAAAAAGACACCATCGGGTGGAAAACTCACCAAACCAGCAAAACTTAACATATACGTTTTGACTGACAGGGGACTTCTGAATCCCACACATGGGAGGAAAGAGAAAAATGCATCAAAATGAAGCACTGATAGGCAGCATGTCTTTTTTTTTATGGGCACATCTACAAATTTTTACACCGGCTGTTTCATCCAATTCCCTTTTTTTTGCACACTCCGTGGTGTGCTGGCCTTAAAAAAACTGACAGAAAGAAAACGTACCGTAGCTGTTTTTTTCCCTTTTTTTCCCTATCGCCCAATTCGCGATGTACCTGACTGAAAAATGGAAAACAAAAAACCAGGAACCCTCCCTCCCATATCCGTTCTTTTCGCAGCCGCGACAACCACGATGTGTCATCTCTCCAACATCTCCTTCACCAAGCAAAATATATATGTATCCAGCTCCTCACCCCAATCCCTTTTTGCTCACTGCCGCAGTATTGCAATCGATGTGCCTCCCAGTCAGTCCCAAGTGTCTGTACCATTCTCCTCCAATTCCTCATCCTTCATTGCCGATGTATGGACGGTCCCCAAATAAAATTCACAGAAGCATTTCCCCGACCCTTCCATTTTTATCCGTTTGGTGTGATGTACTTTTCGGCCATATACTTCACCAAAGACAAAACGCCAGCTCTACGAATATCCAGTAGTGCTGATATACAAATAGCATGCACGAATGCACAAAATAGCTTTCATTTCCCTCCAATTCCGTTTTATTCTGTTGTCATGACTCATGACTCATCACGTAGCACCGGTCCAATCGCTCCACGAAAGGAAAGAAAAAAATCGATTCTGTTTTTGATTTCCAACGAATCCAATCCGTTGTATGCACATGCTCCGTCTCCATTTGCTCCAGTTTCTTGCTTTTTTCCCTCGTGAAAAATCACGATGGACCGGCCGTCCAAAAGCTCCACAAAATAAGACAAAATCTCTCACAAAAGAAAACAAATCGGCTCTGTCAAATGTGCAGAGCCGAGCAATCAATACCTCTATTTACCTCAATTTCCACCTCCAATGTAGCAATCCGAGAATTTCCAAGAATTTTCACCTCCTCAAAACACGTCCCACGGTGTTCCCTTCTTTTTTTCTTGTTCAAATATTTGCTTTTCGAACCCCTGATTTCGCATTCCTTTTGTTCCATTTCACCGACCTTTTTCCTTTTCCTGTATCTTATGGTGCAGGGAAGAAAAAAAACCAGCAATCCATCCTGACTGATTTTTGCAGCCCAAAAAAACACCATTTTCTGTCCCATCCCATCAACCCCCCCCCCCTCCCCCTCTTCAAAAAAAAAAAAGCATTTTCTTTTATTCAAGATGCTGACATCTTGTAATCTTGTCTCTCTTTCGTTGAGAAATTCAACAAAAAAAGTAACCCCCCAAAAAATTGTGAAGCACCACCTCACATGGAGTTGCAGATCCTCCTGTTTATTTGGTTCTCCTTCTTTTTTTTTCGAAAAGAAAACCTTTTGCCGCAGTAATTATACCTCCCCTTCATCTTACCCTCTCATTAGTCACTTGCATCCCACCTTTTTGTTGAAAATAGATGTTCTTTCCCCATTCCTTTTTTCCTTTCATCCTGAAATCTCAAATCCCAAATCCTGAATCCCCCTTCCCACCCCCCACCCAAATAAAAAAGCCACCACTGCAGTGGAGCAAAATAAAAAAAAAGGAACAAATGCTGCTGTTCTGAAGCAAAAAAAAGTACCCCTCTTCCCCCTGCACTAAAATGAAAATCACTGAACTGCTGTTGTACAATGTTGTACAAGGACAGGCCCCACCCTGCCGGCCATATCCACTATAATTATCCCCACAGCTATTCTTGCCATTCCTGCACTAAGTAAAACGAAATGAACTGCTGTTGTACAATGTTGTACAAGGACGGGTCCCAGCCTGCCACTATAATTATCCCCACAGCTATTCTTGCCATTCCTGCACTAAGTAAAACGAAATGAACTGCTGTTGTACAATGTTGTACAAGGACAGGCCCCAGCCTGCCCCTCTAATTTTTCCTACTGCAATCTTTGCCACTTCTGCACCAAAATTAACTGCTGTTGTACAATGTTATACAAAAGCAGGCCCCAACCTGCCGGCTATAAATACTCCCACTGCCATTTCTCCCACTCCTGCACTAAATGAAATGAAATGAACTGCTGTTGTACAATGTTATGCAAGGACAGGCCCCAACCTGCCGGCCACGTCCACCAGAATTATCACCACTGCAATTCCTGCCACTCCTGCTGCTATCCACCCCTTTCTCACCTCAGATTTCATGCTGGCCCTGACCATCATTGCGGGGATGATTGCAAACAAGACCAGCCGCAACATCCCCGAGATCTCCAACGCTGCCACAAATAGCTTTGGGCACAAGCAAGCAATGCACAGAGGGGGAGCCATTGTTGCCACCACTGCCCAAAAACTCCCGGACTCCCCCTTGCCCTCGGTGGGCCTCCCAGCCAGGTCTGTCATAGGAATACAATCAACAAATCATTTTTGGCTCATTCTCGAGGCATTTCTCTATCTTTTTTTTCCCTAAACAATCCTGTCAATCAAAGGTTCCATCCGCATGTGTTTTGCAGCACAAGAGTCCCATAACACGATGTCAGGAGGAAGTGGCATTCGGACCGTTTCACGCAAACAAGTGAACAGAAGAACCCATTTCGATCAACTCACCCTTGACGAAGTCGATGCAGCCCATGCCGACCCCCAGGAACGAGGTGATAATGGCAAACAATGAGAAAACATTGATTGCCACCGGCACAGCGCCGGTACCGCCCATCATCTGCACAAGGTCCCCGACGCTGGCCAACCTCGTTCCTGGGGGGAGGCTGCCGAGGATCAGTACCTCCCACAGGAGGTACATCGCCAAAGGGATCAAAGTCCCTGCAACAAAACACACACACACCATGTTTCAGCCAAGTTGATCCACAACAGAAACAAGACAGACATCAAAAGAAAGCAAATAGAAAAGGGTTCAAAAAGGAAGAGAACTCACCAATGACCAGTGCCACCCTCACTGCCGCTGCCGATTTCAAGTAATCGAACAGTGAGGGGATCATGTTGTGGAATGTGAATGCCACAATCATGATCGGCACTGTCCTGACAGCCCCGGACCAGTTGCAATAGGTCAGGGAGGCCCAGCTCAGCCCTGAGCCCCCGATCCCCAACAGCAGGCCAAAAGCTGCGAGGGCCACCAGGACGCAGGTGGTGTTCACTGCGTCCACAGCCCTCGACCCCATGGCAATCACCCCGCCGAATGCCAATGCAAACAGGGCCGAGAGTGTGGCAGGGGGCAGACCATATCCTGGCCACATGACCAAACCACCATGAGATTCAGAGTGTCTTAGAATTGAAAATCGTGACTGTGGTGATTTGTGTTTTCATTTTTCCCAGAAGTTCACCAACTCCATCCACCAACTCATGCCTGCTGGCTCCATGGCTCAAAATTCTCATACACCAAGAAACTATGAAAATTTTCACATGAAGGAAAATGGACACATCGGCACAAAAGGGAGAAATGGAATTGTTTGCCAATCTTTCAGAAGCTTTCACTCACCCAATACCACCGCCACCGGAGGACCGATGAACGTGGCACTCTCCGCGATGTAGGCCGTCAGTGTGGCACAGTACACAAAAATGTACAGTGCCGCACTGACAGCCTTCCACCGCTTGCCCAAGGTCCTGGCCGCCATGGTCGTGAAGTTGGCACCGGGGCCACAGTGCTCACTGACGTCCACAATGAGGAAAGCCGTCAAGAGCATGTAGCCCCAGCCACCAACCAGCCCCGCTGCTGATGGCAGCAGCCCCACCGTTGCAGTCTTCACTGGCAGCGCCACAATCCCAGCTCCGACGGTGCCGCCAGCCACCAGCAGCGCAGCACCCATTATCTTCTTGATGTCCATCGCTGGGCGCTGTGGGCTTTGCCATCTCTGGTGGAAAACACATAGGTTGCAATTGGCATCGTTAAAAATATGCCAATTTGTCTTACACTGGATACATATTTTGTTCATCATGGCACCGCATGAAGATTTGGGGAGCGGAATTAATCACAGTAATGAAATTGGGTTTTGAGTATCCCCACAAAATGAATCAGTTACCTGTCTGGCCATTTTTATTGCTGGCAATAGCCTGGTGAACCCAGCCAGGGCCAACATGGGCATGGTGTAGGCCCACACCCACACCATTGCCTGGATGGTGGGTGGCTTGCCTGAGTGGAGCTTGGCATTCACCACCAGGAATGCCATGATGAGAATGATTGGGGCAATCATGGACCCCTGCAACACCAGCCATATTGAGCTCATGATGGTTAATCCTGGATCACTAAAAAGAGTGACGTAAAGTCGTCAGAGATAGAAAAAAGACGTCCCTTATATGACGTCAACGTCGCCGAGGTAAGTCACACTTTCGAGACAGAGCGGAACCCCAGAAACCTCCTCCCGAAGAAAGCATGCTTCGCACCCAAGGTTGAAACTGTGGGGCAAACTGTAGCGTAACAGGTGCTTGCTGAACACCCATCAAATTCTCACCTTCAGTCTCGAGGCGATTGGCACCTCCTTCGTGGACTCGGCGTGTTCGAGCACGCCACGGTGGTGTGTATGGGTGAGGTCACGACGATCTTTTCCTGTGGTTTTCTGGAACGCCCCTCACGTTTCCCGAATAAGCCTGCCCGTCGCAAGCGCGAGGATTGTGCGTTTGCCTCCGCCACGAGCGCGTTGCCTCCGCGCTTCCGCCCCGATATCCAAGTGGAGCTCAATTTTCCTGTGTCGCCAAGGGCTTTTCCTTGCATAGCATGCATCATTTCCTTTCTTGCCAATCTGTGTATCTTCTGTCAGTCCTCCTCTCCAAAAGCAATATTCCGAGCTCTTGGCAAAACGAAAGGGTGGGTCAAGGGAACACCAGGATATCGGCGCTTTTGAGCCTCCCCTAACCGTCGGATAACGGCTTTGGCGACCTTCATCAGCAGTCGAGCAAAACTATTTGCTCCAGAAGCCGAGAAGTGTGTGAGCTTTGGTGCGGTTCCCGTAGACGTCGACATCGTTCCTTGCCTGCGAGATGGTCCAACTCCCCTCGAGATACAACACCAGCACCTATTCGTGTGAAATCCGGCTGACGTATCATGGCGGCGAACGTCACCGGAAGATGCTTGATAACATTTGTGAAGCTTCTCGGATGCAGGCTGTGGAACACTGAGCGCGCACGCATACTCGAGAGAGACAGCCCCGCGGCTCTCTCGAAAAACGATCCAACAAAAGCGCAACAGGTGCTCGCTCGAGCCTGATGTCGCAATGCACAGGCAAGCTTCTAAACGAGAGCGAAAATCCCTCCGCCAACGGATCCACACCTGTTCACTCCCGATCGGAGGTACGTCACAGAATCAGAGGAAATCAACACGTGCAGGATTTCTTTCCAGAAGTGCATATCTTTGCAGGGATCATCTGTGCTGAAATCCACAGAGTGATGGCGGTGCTGCAAAATCTCTTGAAAAGGTAGGGGAAGTGGTATGCAGATGTTGTTCATTGGGTTGTGCCAGAGCAACAGTTGGCCAGTACCGTTCTCCAAGGAATGAATGCGCCGTTACGGTTACGCTTGCGTTGGCGCGGCGCACTTGGTTACGCGTTACAGCTGGGGTGGCGCAATTTCAAAATGAATTTTTGAATTTTTGTGTTGAGCTGCAGCAACGAAGTTTCGTTAGGAAAACAAGAAGTCGAAGCGAGTATAAAAGAGACGTCTTCGGACTTTGTAACTTTTGGTTTTGTAAAGACTTTTCGACAAGTCTGAGTATTCTCCCAGTTTCCGATCTTAATCTAATCGTGTGACAACGGCTAAGCAAACCACAGCCCGACAAAAACTGCGACCCAAAATCGCGGCCAGAAAACACAGCACGACTCCCACTTACACAGTTCTGGCCGCAAACGCAAGCAACACCCGCCAGGACCACAATCACACGCAACTTCATCATCTATCAATAATCCCTAAAGATTTTCGCTTGTGTTTGTGGCTGTTGATGGTCGGCGAGAGCACATGAGGGACGGAACGGCCTTGTAGAACTCGTGAACACGAGTCTTGTAAAAGCACCCTGCTCTAACCCGTTCTGTCGTTGTCGTGGCTATCTGTTATGACGTCACACGCGTGTGTCACGGTGTGTCGCCACGTGTACATGTGTGTCGCCACGTGTGTCACCTGTCGTGACACATTTGCATCTGTCCCCACACGGTGGTAGCAGGGTCCAATCACCAAGTATGGTGATTGCTACCATGTGTACTAGCAACGCTCATAAAAGGCGTTGGTACACTCTCTTTCCAGGTTTTGGTTTGAGAAAGACTTTCACTGCCACTGAAAGTCAAGCAGCACAACATTTGGTTTCGGAGCGAAAGGAAAGGAAAAGGAAACGATAAGGAGGACAACAAGGAGGGAGCGCTTCTTGTCGAGTAAGGAAACGCCCTTGGCGAAGGTGTGCGCTTTGGGGCAAAGGTGACTTACTCTTACCTTTGAGATTTTTGTTTTTTTTTCTTTGGGATCGTTGGTGGTGAGCGGTCGTCCGCCACGGTATGCTTGAAAGAAGGTCATAGAGGACCTTAAAAAAGTGTTTCGAGTTGGTTGTGAGTGGTCGCCCGTGTCGGCCAAGTTGAGGAAGGGTCTTACAGGGCCTTTGGAATTTCTTGATTTGTTTGTGGGAGGTCGTCCGGTTCGGTTGACGTGAAAAGAGGTCGTAAGGAACCTAAGGGTAGTGGTATAGAGTCGTTTAGAAGCTAGCCCGTGTCGGAAAAGGTTTCTGTAGGGTCGCTTGACGTTTGTAGCTTTAGATCCCATTTTCAGAAAGTGTGAGAGTGGAGATCTCGACTTTCTTTGGGGTTTCGACCACTTCTTGCGAGATCGCCAGCACTCTGGACGTGCTTTGTTAAAGCTAGTCGACTTAGCTCGACGTTTTTCCAGAGGGTGGTTGGGTGGCTCGGTAGTTGGGTCGAAAAAGGCTACAGGGGTCGTCAGTTTTTGCCAGGAATGACAAATTCGAATTCGAATTCTGAAGTGTGAGAAACGACAAGAGTATGAATGATAAGACGTGATCAAAATCTTACAACAACCTGTTCGCTTGTCCACACTTAATACTTCCCAATTCGGCATGACAGTAACCAAACACTAACTGTCCTTCTTCCCGACCACTCATAATCCTAACCCTCCCAACTAGAACATACATTCACTCCTCCAGTACAGGCCTCCCCCACAATGCTTAATCGTGCCCTCACGATTTACTCGACAGCACATACTCCCACATCTTTTCTGGAACTACAAAAATTCCCAAACTTTTTCCTTCCCTCTGTTTTGCCTATTGCAAGACATATTGCCCACTGACATCATATCATCCCTCACACAGTTCGTAAACAAAAGCCCATACAAATCCCTTGCCTACCCATTCATTCCATTTCACTCCATCGTCAAAGAAAACAACTTCCCCTTACCACCTTTTTTTACTCATCATTACTCACTCAAAAAAACAGGTTGGAAAAATGCCTTACTTCATCGTTTTTATTTGCCAATTGGCAAACAACTTACCCTTTACACGTACCGCTCCTCGCTCTCCAACCCACTCAACCTCGTATGGCCCTCTCCAGTGGACCTCCACCTTGCTCCTGTGTTTTGGATCAGTCAGTACCATGACTTGATCTCCTTGCTTGATCTGCTCTGTGCTTCCATAAGCACTATTCTTGGCCCATTGGTCCCTTTTCTCACTCATGACATCCAGTGCATGGTCCCGAATCAATCCCAAGCAGCCCAATTCTTTTCTCACTTCCATCACTGGAACTGCCACTCCATTTTCTGCCATCCACACTTCTCCTGGGAGTCTTGGTTTCAACCCACACATCAACTCCAATGGCGAATGAACATATGTCTCCGTTTGCCTGGTATTGATGGCAAAGCACGCTGCTGCAACATACTGATCCCAGTTCTCGTTCGTGACATTGTATCGACGCAGTCGCTCCAAAATCAAATGGTGTGCATTCTCCACTTTTCCATGACTTTCAGCCCTGTAAGGAATCGATTTCTTTTGTTTGATCCCCAGCTTTGCGACCAGATCAGCGACTTCACCTTGAAAATGCGATCCATTGTCCGAATACAGCACCTGGGGTGTTCCAAAAACGAGGAACACTCGCTTCAGCAGAAATTGAGCCGCCGTGGTACTGTCATAGTTTGGGGTTGCCTCCGCGATAACATAGCCACTGGCACAATCCACCAGCGTCAATAACGCGACATTCCCAGCTTGCGATCGTGGCATTCCAACGCAGTAATCCACCTCCAACACTTGCCAAACTGAACGCACAACCATTGGTTCAATGCGACCTGGCCCTCTCCTTGGTTCCACCAGCTGACAGTTCACACACCGACGCACGTATTCTTTCACATCGCGAAAAAGGGTTGGCCACCAAAAGGTTTCCCTGATTCTCATCGCCGTTGCCTGCACTCCAAAATGGCCCACGCAGTGTGCAACCTGAATTGCACTTTCCACATCCTTGCTGCGCAAACACTGACGAACCGCCCCATCGCAATTACGATGCCAAAGTCTGCCCTCCTGGACCATGAATTCCGATAATTCCTCCTCCGTTTCGCCTTGCACCAACAGCCCAACAACCTGATCATACCAATCCACGCTGCGCCATTGCACCCTAGCGCTTCGCACCACTTCCATTTCTGACTCTTGACAGCGCAATCGGGACAACCCATCAGCATTGCGATGTCTGATTCCTGCTCGGGTTATCATTTCCAGCTCCGTATATTCTTGGATTTGACACTGCCATCGTGCCACCCTGCCTGTAAGGTCCACTTTCCTGAATAGACCGAGCAATGGCGCATGATCCACTCGCAGGGTAATTCTTTCGCCCAACACATATGGTCTGAACGCCTTGAGTGCGTGTATGACCGCCAATCCCTCTCGCTCGGTGGTACTGTAGTTTCGCTCTGTCGTAGAAAACATCTTGCTCGTGTAAAACACAGGTCGTTCCACGCCATCTTGAATTTGGCTGAGCACTCCACCTGATGCATATTGCGATGCATCCGAGTCGATAATGTACGCCACACCCGCTTGAGGGGCTGCCAACACTGGCGTCGTCGTTAATGCACCTTTCAGATCGTTGAATGCATCCATCCTCTCTTTCGTCCACTCAGGAAAAGGTGTTGTAGCGACCATCGTGTGCAACACTTTGGCTCGAGCAGCGAACTTCGGTACAAATCGTCTGTAGTAAGACGATAATCCCAAAAATGATTGTAATTCCTCCCGATTCCTTGGTGGTAATGCCGCAGCCACTTTCTGCACTTTCTGAGCTTGAGTACTCAATCCCTGACGCGATAAACGATGGCCCAGGAATTCAACGGTGGGATAACCCACGTGACACTTCAACGGTTTGCAGCGCAGTGCTGCTCCAGCCATTTTGCTCAGCAACGTCTCCAGATTCGGTGCAATAGCTTTTTCAGTGTCTGCGCCTTGACAAATGTCGTCCACAAACGCAGCCGCCTCCTTCACACCCAGCAGGGTATGATCGATGATCCGCATATAACAGGCGGGCGCATTTTTGACTCCAAAGGGCATTACTCTCCACGAGTAAATACCGAATGGGGTGAGAAAAGCAGTGAGGGGCTGCGATTCTGGTGCAATTTCCACGGAATGATACCCTGCCAAACAATCCAGCGTGGTGTAAAAGGAATGTCCGGCCAATTCGTCCAATAACATATCCGTCCTGGGCAGCGGATATGGGTCATCCAATGTTGCCTCATTCAATTTTCTGTAGTCCACACAGAATCGAAGCAAATTCCAGTCGCCAGTCACTGGATCCTTCTTTGGAACGACCGTTGCTGCTGCCAACCATGTCGTTGTATTTGTGGGGACTATCATATTCGCCTCCAGTAATTTTTCGCAGTGCTCTTTCATGAACGCCACCTCTTTGGGTGCATATCGTCTCAGTCGGCCACACTTCCAAGGCACAGCGCCCGGTTTCAAGTTAATGTGAAACTGCGCAGTCGTCGTGACAGGCATCTGCGTGATATCCGAAGTGAAAACGTAGCTGTACTTGGTCAACACTTCCCAAATATCGGCCTGTACTTCCTTGGATAACTCCGTATGATACCAGCTGCTGACGTCCAGGGACGTCAGACGTCAAAAGCGTCATGCATCTGACGTCTGTGAAGCGTCAGATGCATCCCCGGTGAATGACAGCATCCTCCCAAGGAGGTACTACTGAACTACAGCGAGGAAACCACCGCAAGAGCACAGAGTCAAGACAGTGGTTCGATCAGCCAGATTAGGACTTGCGAGACTGAGGTCTTGTGTTCGAGTCTGAGTGGGAACGTGCTTTGGACTGGGCCTGTGTGTGAGTGTGTGAGTGAGTCAGGAGTAGAACTGGCGGCTGTGAGTCAGGGTAGTGGGAGTGTTACGGGTGGTTAGTCACCCTCGGGAAAGTCGAACTGGGAGTTAAAGGATGGGACGCTTGATGTAACCTTGCTTTTCAGTGATCTGTTGGTGTGACCCCGAGTCTGTGACCCGTGCGATTTTGTGTGACCGTTCCGCCGCCGCCTCACTCTTTCCCGAGATAGGAGACGTCGCTCGCGGACGTCAGTCCTCTCGAGCGATAACATTTTTGGTTTCGGAGCCCGAAGGAACCGACTGGACTGGAGCTCTCCGCTGGTTTGACCAGCAGGTTTGTTCGAGGCGCTTAACGCCAGTCGTAAGGTCGTGGGAAAACGGAAAAAGGCAAACGCAGTGAACGGGAAAAAAGGAAAACGTGTGGTAGCAACGTTGGAAAAGAATCACACCCATAAAAAGAGAGAAAAGAGGGTGCCAACGTTCAGTCGTGTGACAGGACGTTTGGGAAAAAGGTTACCCTGTAACCTGCGTCGCTGTCAGCGAACTGTAGTACTCAGGTTCGAAGGGTTAGAGTCGGACGTGAAGGGGTATAGTAGTATTACGTATAGTAACTCTCACGGCAAGGGCACGTGGGTTATCCGTTCACAGTTCGGCAAGGACAGGTCGTGGCGCGAAAGTCAACGGTCTACAGTTGACAGTAACCGTTGCCTGGAAAGTCAACTGAAAGTCAAGCGACCAGAATGGCTCTGGTTCCGGTCGTTACAGAAAGCGACATGGTCGCGATAAGCGACGAAGTCATGGAAGGGTCAGAAGTGCAACCAATGGTGCACCAGCAAATTCAGAATATACAGATCAATGGTTCTGATCACACTGAAATGCAAAGACAGATTGAGGTCTGGGGTGGAACAGTAACCAACCACCTCCAGCAATCATTGACCTCCATGCAGAATCAGGTTCAACAAGTCCAGGTTGAACTGTATACACACAGAGAGCAAACAGAGCTACAACAGTCAACTCTAAAGGAAGAGTTGCAGTCAGCCTTAGTGCACAGTCTGGAAGAACAGAGTCGAAAACTACAGCAGACTCAGGAGCTACATGCAAAGGACTTTTATCAAAGCCTCACTGCAAATACAAACACTCAACTGAAGGATCTGGGTGAACAGTTGAGAAGCACAGGAAAAGAACATGCTGTAGGCATGGCTCAGTGGAAAAATAAGAACCAAACAGAGCTGGAACTATTCCAGAAGAAGCAGTTAGCTCTACAGGAGCAACTGATGTTGGTTCAAAAGAAACAGCAGGAAGATATTAATGCCCAATTATATGAAGTGTCTCAGCACATGCAAAGAATGCAAAAACAGCTGATGGAAGAGAGGGAGAGTATGACAAACACAATGACTAGCATACTGCAAGGAGAATTGGACTCCTATCCTGCAGTCATTCAGAAAATGGTAGCTACAGCAGTGGATGAAACCACCACAGCTATTGAAGACAAGTATAACAATGCTGAAGGACAGAAAGCAGATCTAGAAGAGACTAGATGGGCTTTAACTGATCCAGACTATCAGAAAGCAGTTGATGGCTGGATGAAGGATGGAATTCTGAGAGCACCTATTCCTCCACAAGTGATGCAAGTGCATATGATGCAAGCAACACAAACAGTACAGAATACAGAGGAAGGAGAAACTGAGGGACAAACTCAGGATATCCCAACATCTGGTCAGCCACCAGTACAGCAAGTTATACCTGCCACAAGTACTGGAGCAGTCCCTCCAGGACCCTCTTCTTTAGGTCTAATAGACCTCACTTCAGGACAACAACTGTCCATGGGATTACCACCCCCTATACTGCAACCACCAGCAGTAACTATAGCACCTCCAGCTACCTTTACTGTAGGCACTACCCCAGCACCATCAGGAATGGGAATTAGACCACCAAATCCCTTTGAACAGTTAACAAGTCAAAGAGCATCCAGTGGTGGTGCACCTGGAGGAAATCCAGGGGATCCAAATGGATCAAATGGACCAAATGGCCCAGACAGACCAGGCATGCCTAGAGCATCTGGTTCTGGACATCCAGGGCCAGGGAATGGTGGTGATGGTGGTGGAGGTGATGGAGGAGGTCCCCCAGGAGGAGGACCACCTGATAGAGATCCTAGTGGCACATCAGGAGGTTCAGGACAAGGTCCTGATAGACCTTACAGCAAACAGATTAAGCTCACTCCCCCAGAGAAATTCACAGGAGATGAAAGGATGTCTGCAACAGAATGGATACTAGGAATGAAGAGATGGTTGCAGAATCAACACATCTTAGAGAGAGACTGGTTATCCTGTTTTCAGTCACATCTCCAGGGAGATGCACTTAGCTGGTTAAACCTGATGGATATACAGATCATGAATCAGGAAAAAGCAGAGTATGCTAGCTGGCAAGAGTTCACTCAAGAACTAAGGAATGTTTTTGAGCCAGTCTCCCTAATAGAGACTGCCAGAAAACAGTTAAGAACTCTAAGACAGACTGGAACTGCCTTGGGCTACATCGGACTCTTCAGAAAGCTGATGTTTAGACTCCCTAATCTACCTCAAGAAGAAAGGTATGCTGCCTTTGTGGATGGGCTAGCAGATAGGAATATGCAAGCACAGGTTATGACCTTGTGTGATGGAGATCTGGATAAGGCCATCCTCACAGTCCAAAGACTCTCTGCAACTATAGGCAGTAGAGGTGGCACTACTAGTAGCTTTAGAGGCAGAGGTAGAGGGAGGGGAAGATTTGGACAGAGAAATACACAGATGTCAGCAGTGATAGCTGCTGCAACATCACAACTGCCCCCTGCAGCAAATTCAGTTAAGGCTGTGCAGCAGAGAGGTCAGATGGGATCTAGGCCCTCAAGGGGAGGATCCTTCAAGTGTTTTCTATGTGGAAGCACAGAGCATGGGGTGAGACAGTGTCCCAAACTGTCCCAAGCTCAGAAAGCCCTGAAGAAGGGAAACTAAAAGAGGAGGCTAGTGTTGGGTCAGCTAAGCCTCCAGGGAATATTGAAATTAAAGAACCCACTACAAAAACACCAGCCTCACTAAATGATGGTGTTCAAGAGACACCTGTGGTTGCAGCCCCTATTGCAACAGAACAGGAAGCAGACACACTGGATGGGGTCACTCCAGGAGTGTTAATTCAAAAGAAAAAGCAGTCTCAAAAGAGAGTGGATAAACAAACAGAGGCCACTGTGAGTTTACCCACTAGAGTGGAAGGAAATGTTGAGGGAAAGGAACCAGTTCAGACTGCAGTAGCTCAGGCTACAGCAGCATATAGAGGATATGAACTGGCAGGATTTATTGGTGCAAAGAAAGCTACAGCATACATTGATACAGGATCCACTGCTAATTATATTAGCATGGATGCAGTCAAGGAACTGGGACTGCAATACAAACCACAAGAAACTCCTGTTAAGTTTCTAGATGGTACAGAAAGGAAATCAGTGGGGAGATGTTTTGGCATCCCTTTTGTCTGTGGAAAGATCCAGCTCTCATTTGATGCTGATGTCTTTCCAGACAGTAATCACCCAATTCTGTTGGGATTGCCCTGGCTCATACACTACAATCCCAAAGTGGATTTTAAGTCAGGAATAATCACAGTCAACAAGGGCAAAAAGAGTGTAAAATTACCACTCTCAGTGATGCCTGAATATCAGCTCAAACCCACTGGAGCTACAGAACTTTCCTTTTGTTCTAGTGGCAGAATCAAAAGACAGATAGAAAAAGGGGAAATCAAACACATCATCATGGTGGTGATTAGGCCAGAGGATGAATCAAAGACTGGAGTAGAAACAATCCCAGAACAAAGGGAAGGGGATGATCTACAGAAAATCCTGCAGGAGGATATGGATCCCAGGATTAAGGAAGTACTGACTCAGTACAGAAAAGTATTTGCAAAAGATTTGCCTAAAGGTGTACCTCCTACCAGACTGGGTCATGAATTCAGGATTGATTTGGAGGAGGGTACAGAACCCATGTATAGACCCCTATACAAACTGTCTCCTCTTGAGTTAGATGAGGTTAAAAGACAGTTAGATTACCTGTTGGAGATGGATTTCATAGAACCATCACAGTCACCATTTGGGGCACCCATCCTGTTTGTCCCTAAGAAAGATGGAGGGCTCAGGATGTGCCTGGATTACAGATGGCTCAATAAGAAAACCATCAAAAATAGGTATCCTCTGCCCTTACCAGAGGAGATGATTGACAGGGTACATGGGGCTAAATATTTCACAAAGATTGACTTGAGATCAGGCTACTGGCAGATGCCTCTAAGGGAAGAGGACAGGCCTAAGACTGCCTTCAGAAGCAGATTTGGACACTATCAGTTCAAAGTGCTTTCATTTGGACTTACTAATGCTCCAGCACAATACATGAACATGGTTAATGACATCTTCAAGGATATGCTGGATATCTTTGTGCTGATCTTCATTGATGATCTCTTAATCTATTCTAAGAGCATCTCTGAGCATGTAGAGCATTTAGCAGCAGTCTTAGCCAGGCTACAGAAGTATAGTCTGTTTGCCAAGGCCACCAAAAGTGAAATCTGTGTGAAGGAAACAGATTTCTGTGGATTTTGGTTAAGTGAAAAGGGGATCTCAGCAATGGATGTGAAAGTTAAGGCAATCAGGGATTGGAAGCAGAGATAGGACTTGGGCCGATTTTTTGGTCCGGCTCCGGTCCGGTCCGGTTACGGTCGGGTTACGGTCACCGTACTACGGCCGTAATTCCGTACCGTAACCGGAGTAATATGCTGTTTTTACGGTACGGAACAGGTACGGTATAGCTACGGCAGGCCCTAAATCATCGTGAAGTAGTGTGGTTCAGTGCTAAAGCGTTAGGCTGCAGTCAGTAGGGTCGCAGGTTCGAATCCCCCTGGGTTCCTTTGGAATCGCGGGACCCTGCGGGGGTCACTTTCTACGGTTTACGGTTGTTACGGCCGTTACGGTCGTTACGGTCCGGTACGGAGCGGTACGGAGTGGTACGGTGCTACGGTTACGGCCGTAAAAGTACGATTTTCTGACGAAAATTGTACTCCGGTTACGGTCCGGTTACGGTGGTTACGGTCCGGTTACGGTGACCGTAACCGTAAAGTCCTATCTCTGATTGGAAGCCCTTAAAGACAGTTACAGATGTCAGGAGTTTTCTGGGGATGGTATCCTTCTATAGAAGATTCATCCCAGACTTTGCAAAGATAGCAGGCCCTCTGCATGACTTAACTAAGAAGGATGTCATGTGGGAGTGGGGATCTGCTCAGGAACAGGCTTTTCAAACACTCAAAACTGCATTGATGGGGAAACCAGTGCTGATCCATCCTAATCCAGTGAAAGATTACACTGTGATTAGTGATGCATCTGGGGAAGCAACTGGAGGAGTCCTTTGTCAGGATCATGGCTCTGGATTACAGCCTATAGCCTTCTGCAGTAGGAGATTATCAAAGTCAGAACAGAACTACTCAGTATATGAAAGGGAACTCCTGGGAATAGCCTACTGCTTGATGCAGTGGAGGCACTATTTAGAGGGCTGCCCAGGAGAAGTCACAGTCTTTACAGACCACCAGCCACTAACAAACTTCATGAATCAAAAAATGATGTCAAGGCCTCAGGCCAGGTGGCTGAGAGCAGGACATTTCCTCAGCATCAAACCAAAGATTCAGTACATCCAGGGGAAACTGAATCTGGTTGCTGATGCACTATCAAGGAGTCTTCCAGCAGAGCAGGAACTCAAAGTAGTGAGTTCCTTACAACCCAGCACAGAAGAAATCACACTGTGGGAGCAAGCAACACTGGCAGATGTTGAAATCAAAGACATCTACAATCAAATACTGGATGGGGAAAGAATTCCAGGATATGGAATCAATGAATCAGGGTTATTGATTTATCAAACTCAGGATGGACTTATGAAATTATGGGTTCCTCAGGAACTGAGAATGAAAGTCCTTACTGACGGACATGATAATCAGATTTCAGGACATCTAGGGATAGAGAGAACTCTGGAGCTGATGTCCAGGAAATACTACTGGAATGATATGAAAAAGGATGTCCAGGAATATGTTAGGACATGTGAGGTTTGCCAGCAAATGAAGCCTGAGTTGAGAGCTCAGAAGGGCTTGCTGCAACCTATTCCAGTAGCTGATAAGAAATGGGATCAGATCACTACTGATCTAGTGACTGATTTACCCCCTGTGGATGGGTTTGATTCAATTGCAGTGTTTGTTGATAGATTGACTAAGATGGTAAAGTTTATACCCTGCAGCAAAACAATAGATGCACCAGGATATGCAAGGATATTCTTTGCTCACATCTTCAGGAATCATGGGATTCCCAGTGTGATAATCAGTGATAGGGACACTAGATTTGCTAGTAAATTTTGGCAGGAATTAATGAGATGTGTGGGGACTAAAGTAAGGATGTCCACAGCCTTCCATCCTCAAACAGATGGACAAAGTGAAGTCAGCATCAGAACATTAGAGAATTTCCTAAGACCCTATGTGGAAGAGCATCCAGAGACATGGATGCAGGGATTAGGGATGGCTGAATTTGCAGCCAACAATGCTGTACACACATCTACAGGATACAGCCCCTTCTACTTAATGTATGGGGTACATCCTCAGCTGCCAGGAGATTTACTTGCTGGAAAAGCTCAAGCTGAAGCAGAGTCAGTACAAGAGATGATATCTCATATGCAGGAAGTCATCAATGATGCCAAGGATAGATATAAAACAGCCCAAGAGAAGATGAGGCAGCAAGCAAATAAAAGGAGAAGGGATGTACAGTTTCAAGTGGGAGAAAAGGTGTTGCTCTCCACAAAGACATTGAATTTATCAGTCTTGAAACATATTCCAGTGAAAATCAGAAGAAGATATATTGGACCTTTTGTTATTGCTGCTGCAGTGGGATCTGTGGCATATAGATTGGTGTTACCAGATGGATGGAAATTACATCCTGTATTTCATGTATCAAAGTTGAGAAAACTTCAGGAAAGCTCTAAGTTTCCTAGGGAGGTAATGGCACCTCCAGCAGAATTAGATTCTGAAGGAGAAGAGGAATTTGAAGTTGAGGCTGTAGTAAGACATAAGTTTTCAGGAAGAAAAAGGAGATTTTTAGTAGTCTGGAAGGGGTATCCACTTAGTGAAGCAACCTGGGAACCCCAAGACAATTTATTGAATGCATCAGAGATCCTGGCTGATTATAAGAGGAGAGCTGGGATCAGGTAGAAGTTAGATGCACTTTTGATTCTGTGGCTGAAGGATCAGGAATCCCAGAGACTAGGGGATGGGTTGCATAAGGGCGGTGAAGTGTTTTTTGAACTTCTGTGGGTTAAGGATTTTATGGGGATCTAATTATCCTTTCAGAAGTGCAGGGAGCTTGGGATTTGCATCACCCTAGTTCAGAGTTACTTTTACAGAATCAGAAGGATGCATTTGATGGATACTTGGTGAGGGCACCAACTGCCCCCAGGGGGGAGGCAATTGATACCAGCTGCTGACGTCCAGGGACGTCAGACGTCAAAAGCGTCATGCATCTGACGTCTGTGAAGCGTCAGATGCATCCCCGGTGAATGACAGCATCCTCCCAAGGAGGTACTACTGAACTACAGCGAGGAAACCACCGCAAGAGCACAGAGTCAAGACAGTGGTTCGATCAGCCAGATTAGGACTTGCGAGACTGAGGTCTTGTGTTCGAGTCTGAGTGGGAACGTGCTTTGGACTGGGCCTGTGTGTGAGTGTGTGAGTGAGTCAGGAGTAGAACTGGCGGCTGTGAGTCAGGGTAGTGGGAGTGTTACGGGTGGTTAGTCACCCTCGGGAAAGTCGAACTGGGAGTTAAAGGATGGGACGCTTGATGTAACCTTGCTTTTCAGTGATCTGTTGGTGTGACCCCGAGTCTGTGACCCGTGCGATTTTGTGTGACCGTTCCGCCGCCGCCTCACTCTTTCCCGAGATAGGAGACGTCGCTCGCGGACGTCAGTCCTCTCGAGCGATAACACCGTATTGATATGCACTTCCTTGAGTGGATTGTTGTCGACCTCTGTTGACGTTCGCAAAGCTTGCAACACTTGATCCTCTGCCTTAACTTCCCATGCTCGAAATGCACTCTCAGTGGCACTGGTCATCTCCTCTGATTCACTCTCCTCCTCCGATTCATCAGTATCCCATTCCAAGCCATCAGATCCATCCACTTCCTCCACATACATATGCAACTGATGTTTGCCTTGTTGTACTGTCACCCCTGGATTCCCATGCAGTTGATAAGTTTGTCGTTTGAAATCGGCTGAGGCCTTCACTGCCTTGAGATAGTCTTGTCCCAACAGTAAATCGTATGACTGTCGCGCCTGAACAACTCCAATGGATAGAGTGGCTGTCGCAGTGCTGACGCCCACATCGAGCGGATCCGTAACACCCATCAATGGTTCCGAAGCACCATTCGCCAACATGATCGTAAACGGAGCAGGATTTAGTTTCTGCAGTAGGTTGAGTTTCCGCGCTTGCTCCACATCTAATAAAGTCCTAGACGCTCCTGGATCCAGTATGACATTGCGAATAGTCCGACCTGCGACCACTCCATACACCACCGCCGCCTGTCGCGCGACCTCCTGTGCAAGGTGCATGGCATCGGCGCTTGCAGTCGGTTGAGCTTCAGTCGAATTAGGGGGAGGTGGTGGAGGTGGCACGAATCCCGTCGCTCGCTTCGGCGGGGGCATCAAAAACTTTCTCGCCCCAAGCTGACACTGCATATTCACTTGTTTTTTTGACCGATCCTTAAACAGTCGCAGAGGTACTTTCACGTCACCCCAAAAAGCCTCCCATTCCAGATCCAAGGTTGTTTTGATCCTCGGCTTCCTTGCGTGGCCTTCACCACTCCTTTGACGCTTCCCGACACGTGCTGATTCGATCACCGGACATGGTGACGAGAAATCAATTTTATCCTCGGCAGGTGCCACCCGTGCCAATCGTGCTTGATCCGGCTTTTTTCCAGTGCGTTGAGGGCACCGATCAGCCCAATGATCTGGGGACTGACAAATAAAACATCGTCCAGCCGCTTTGGATTGATCAAGCTGACCTCCAAGTGGAACTTGATTGCTGCCTGTCGCAATTGGTGGTCGCTGACTGTTTTGCCAATGGACTGTGGGTCGCTCTTTTCGTGTTTGAGTTTCTTGTTGCGTCGCCATGCGTGTCACCACTTCCGTCAGCTTTCCGACTTGCGCTGCCAATGACGCAATATCCTGATTGACGGCTCCTGGTGCTGGTAGCGCCAGAAATGGAGTCGACTGAGATGTTGGTGTCGGTGGTTCTTCCACACTTGACGCTTGGACTGGTCGAGGTAAAAGTGCTGGTGCAGGAGCGAGAGGTGAATCGATCCTTATTCTTTGTTTATATGTGATTATTTCAGCCGCCTGGGTAGCAAACTGTTTTGCCCTTTTGATTGTGGTAGGCATTTTGTTCATCACTTTCTCCTGTACATCCGATGCGAGTCCTCGCAAAAACGCCTTAATTTGTTCCTGCTCTGACACTGCGCCGCCAGCTTTGTTGGTGACGCGCTCGAATCTGAGAGTGTATGCGGCGACGGTATCACCGGCTGTCATTCGCACTTTGCGTAAATCATCCGCGAAATCTTGGACTAATCCCAGCAGCACAGCGCCTTCCTTTGCGAAATTCGTCCTGATTGCACTCCAATCATATTGTGTCCGGCCGCGTTCATCCACTATAATCGTTAAGGTAACCAATCGCTCACACCAGTGGCGATATTCCTTTATGCAGAAGAATGGTAATCGCTTGGCCGCCATTTCGTCACTCCAAGCCTGTGTTTTTCCCAGCCAACCTTCGAACGAGTCCAAGAAGTCGTCAGGGTCCCGACACTGAGCGTTGAATTCGGGAACCGCCAGGCCAGTGAGGCATTGCGCCAGCATGTGAACGTCCATGAGGGAGAGAGCGAATAAGGGGTTGGAGAGGAGCGGTAGTGTCAGGGAGCTGTCGACAATACGTCGAAAAACAAATCAATTCCAAATCAATGCACTGCCTGCCCACAATGCAAATAAAAACACCGGTCCAAATTGCCGGTCTGTCCGGTTTAACACTTCAAAACCCTTTTTTGACCCAGCTTCTCTTTCCGTTCGAAAAACGCTAGCTGCGCGTCACTGGTCGATAATATTTTTCACAGAGATTAATTCAATCAAGCCTGTTTTTCCCAGCACACCGTGGTGCGAAAGCTTTTCCTCGAAGGTATCGAAGACGAAGTCCACCGACGGTTTGCTGATTGACCACGTCGTCGTGGCGTCGGCCAAAGATATCACAAGAATAGTCGAGTCGATAGAGAATGAAGAAGAATATTTGATCGAAAAGGCCGTCAGAGCAAAGCAACTCTGCTTCCCCTTCTTGGCCACCAACTGAATGATAAGACGTGATCAAAATCTTACAACAACCTGTTCGCTTGTCCACACTTAATACTTCCCAATTCGGCATGACAGTAACCAAACACTAACTGTCCTTCTTCCCGACCACTCATAATCCTAACCCTCCCAACTAGAACATACATTCACTCCTCCAGTACAGAGTAACGCAGGTCGATTTGTTACGCTGTTGGCGTTGAAATCGATTTTGGTACTTACCTAAAGTGGTCGTTTTGGCGAGGTGACAGTCGTTTTTCGTCGACTGTGGTACTGGCGCCAAACGCGACTTCGTTTTGGTGCGACTATCAGTTTTCTTTTGTTGGCGGTGTGCCTTCTTGGCAACTGCAGGGGCGCGATTGGGCTCTTATTTTGGTGAGAGTACCTTGAAATCGTTAACCTCCACGTCGTTTTAAGTTCGCCTGTGGCTTTCGCGCGACGCCAGTCGTGGCAAAAGTCGACAGAGTGTGTGACAGAACAGGTCGTTTCAAGTTCGACTGTGGTTTGTGCGCGACGTCAGTCGTGGCAAACGTCGAACAGTGTGACACTGAACGCACTTTCAGTGTAATTCGAATTTTTCTGGTAGGAGTCTTTGGCCATGGATGGTAATGACAAGAGTAGTCATACCAGTGAAAAGGAGGCAGAGGTGGAACCCCCTCCTAAGACCAAGGATTTAGAAGAAAGGCTTACAGAAATGGAAGGGCTGTTGGCAGATTTGGTAATGAAATTACCTGACCCTGAAAGTTCCAAAGATAAGGATAAAATGGACGAGGATGAGTCGATAGACATTGGGAAATCTGGAAATGATGGTGGGCCGCGTGGTATGACATCTCAAGTAGCTAAGCCAGAAAAATATGATGGAAAGATACCCTGGAAAGAATTCCAGAGTAGTCTTACTGTCTACTTTGTGGCAGTTGGTATCAACCAAGAACGATGGGGAAAGGTTGCTCTCACGTTTTTCGGTAGAGCTGCACAAAAACATTTGGCGGCTAGAGTGTCATCAGAGTCCTTGGAAAAAGGTGAAGTTTCTTGGAAACAAATCTGTGAGACGATGAGTGACGGTAGTTTCGGGGAAATGGCATCGGATTATGCCATTACAAAGAAACTCATTTCATGTCGTGATCACCTTGAGCGCAAAGTGAATACGAATGAATTCGTCAGATTCGTAGATGATTTGTTTAAACTTCGTCGTATTCCGATGGATGAAGCGAGTAAATGCTTCTTCTTACTCCATAATTTGCATCCGGCATTGAAGTCGTCGGTCGAGACAGATGTTCATGGGAAACCTTGGACGATCTACAACGATCTTCGAAATCATGTCCTTGCAAAAGGAGTAACCCATGATGAGCGGATCCCTGTGATTAAGAATAAATCCGGGAATGTTCATGGTCGTGGGGAAGACTTGTATGGATACAAGACTTCAAAGAAAGCAAAGACTAGACCATCATTTACCAGTGGGCAAGCGAACCCGAACGCTAGTAAGAAAGCGAAGGGTACGGTTCGCGGCACAAAGCTTTCCCCGGAGGAGCGTGCTAGAAGGATAGCACAAAAGCTTTGCTTCACTTGTGGTGCTCCATGGGATGTGTCACACAAGTGTGGTGGGAAAGGCAAGGTGAGCGATTTGGCGATCAATGTCTTATCTCCTATCGAGAGTCATGTGCATATTGATGAGGTAGTGGAACCCTCAAATGCAATGATCGATGAGGAAATGAAAATTCATGCTTCTACTGACGAAAAGAAATTTTCGTGCAGAAATGAAAAGAAGGTGAATGCTCAGATGGATCATGGTGTTCATCGCAAGATGATCAAGCGAGAACTTGAAAGACTCGAAGAGAGAACGGGACGGAAGTTTACGTTCGATTCTTCTGGAGGTTGTTTTCCAGTTGATGCTTGTAAAAGATCTTGTGAAGATTTTCTTACGTGTGATGTGTCGGGCGAGCATGTGTGGCTCAACCCAGGAAAGGCACAAATGGATGCTTTCCTGAAGCACTATTTCGAGTGTAAGAAAAGAGCACCAATGACAACAAGTGCTTGTGTCTTGGTACCTCATAAGATGCGCAAAGCTTTTCGTGTGTTTGATAGCATGCGCTTGATAGCACAATATCGGAAAGGGGCATTCTTATTTGAGAGAGCTCGTAAGATACCATTTTCCCAACCATTTGATGTGTATTATGATGCTCCTGTGCCTCGAATTGTGGAAGCCACAATTGACAAGGAGATCATGACTATGTCTATGGTTTTCGAGGGACGTATCTTTGATACTCCTACACATATATTGTTGGATTCGGGTGCGGCTGGTTCAGCCTATATTTCCCAACAATTTTGTGAGGCTTATGGTATCTCATACCAAGCTCAAAGTGATACAACTGTTCAAATGGCTGATGGTACACCATTGACTTGTTCTGGTAAAACCACAGTTCCTCTTCGGATACAAGGTCTTCGTGAAAAGTTAGAGTGCTTGGTGATCAGTGCTCCTCACTTTGACCTTTATCTTGGAGATGTTTGGTTGAAGGACCATTGTGCTCATATGGATTTCCTTCATAACAGTTGTTCGTTGTTGTCAACTCGTGGACGTCGAGTTACGATCCATCATACTATTTCGGCTCGAAATCGTAGTGATCGTTGTGTTCATACGGTTACTCCATTTCTTTCCATTAAACAAGTGAAACGATGTCTTCGTGATGATCGGATCACTCCATTCCTTGTCTTGGTGCGTGAGGTCACGCCACCTCTTGAGGGGGAGGAACATGGGTCTCCTAATGCGTTGTTTCGTGAACGTGGATCACTAGAGGATGTGGTAAAATCCGCACACGGTGATCATGTTGAGAAAGAAACGTTGGAGAACATGTTGGCTCCTATATTGGACGAATACGAGGATCGGTTTGCGAATGAATTGGCCTCGTGTCCACCCTCTAGAGAGTTCGATGCTTCTATAGATCTGATACCAGGAGCAAATCCTGTGAGTCGTCCTATATTTCGCTATACGCCTGGAGAGCGTAAGGAAATTGAGGATCAGATATCGGATATGTTGGCTAAGGGACTTATTCAACCGTCATGTAGTCCATGGGGAGCACCAGTCTTGTTTGTACCCAAACCAGATGGGACAAAAAGAATGTGTGTGGACTACAGGGGTTTGAATAAGTTAACAGTCAAAAATCAATACCCTATCCCACGTATCGATGATCTGTTGGATCAGTTACAAGGTGCGAGGTACTTTTCCGCCCTTGATTTGAAAGCTGGTTACTGGCAGCTTCGTGTCAAAGCTGAGGACCAGGCTAAAACGGCTTTCAAGACGCCCTTTGGATTGTTTGAATATCGTGTCTTACCGATGGGTTTGACGAATGCACCAGCGATATTCCAAACATGGATGAACCGTGTATTTCATGGGATGATAGGGAAGTACGTCCTTATCTATCTTGATGATATACTTGTGTATTCGAGGAATGAGAAAGACCACATCATGCATCTCAAAAAGGTCATGGATCGTTTGAGAGAGCACAAGCTCTTCTTGAAGAGATCAAAGTGTGATTTCTTTAAGGATGCATTGCATTATCTTGGCTTCGTGATAAGCAAAGAAGGGATTGCGGTAGATACTCGCAAGACTCAGAAGGTCATTGATTGGCCAGAGCCACAAAATATATCTGAGTTGAGATCCTTCTTAGGTCTTTCAAATTACTTCCGTCGGTTCATTCAAGGATACAGTAAATTGGTCGGACCACTTACGAACTTACTTAGGAAGAGTAAGGAGTGGGACTGGAATGATGATTGTCGCAAAGCAATGGTTGCAGTTAAGGAAGCCCTGACCCATGCACCTTGCTTGGCAATGCCAGATTTCAGTAAACCTTTTGAAGTTATTGCCGATGCCTCGGATTGGGCTATTGGTGCAATATTACTTCAAGAAGGTCGACCAATAGCATTTGAAAGTAAAATGCTACATGGTGCACAATTGAGATGGTCAATATCAGACAAAGAAATGTTTGCTGTTGTCCATGCTTTGAAGTTGTGGAGGTGCTATCTGGATGTGATGGAGTTTAAGGTGATCGTGGATCACAAACCCAACACATTTTTCCATTCCCAGGTAACGTTGTCTCGAAGAGCGGTGCGGTGGCTTGAGTGTCTTCAGGGATACCGATTCAAGTGGGAATACCAGCCAGGCAGGACGAATGTAGCAGACCCCTTGTCGCGCTATCCTGTACGGTATTCTCAGCAGATCAGTGTCTTGTTGGAGTCGGTGAGCAAGCGTGGCCGACTCAGTCACCTTGGTGAGGAGGGCCCAGCTCTCTCTCCTTTGCCTAATATCGATCTTCAGCGACGATTATCTGAGGGGTACGCTAAAGACGAGTGGTTCAATACATTGGAATCCGCTGCTTCAATGTGTCGTTTCGACTCGGGTTTTTGGTGGAATGGAACGCGGGTGGTTGTCCCAAACTTTGATGGCCTCAGGTTGGATATTATGAAAGATTTTCATTCAACGGTGTATTCGGGACACTTTGGTGTCAAAAAGACGAAACACAATTTGTTGAAGTGGTTTTGGTGGCCAGGGGTAGAGAAGGATATATTGTCCTTTATCAAAGGTTGTGATAGTTGTCAACGGAACAAGTGGAGACGTGGCAAACCTCCTGGTTCGTTGCAACCTCTACCGATACCAGATGCTCGTTGGGAGAGTGTTTCGATGGATTTGATAGTCGAGCTTCCCAAGTCAGGTGCTGAGCATTATGATGCGATCCTAGTTTTCGTGGACCGACTCACGAAAATGGTGAGATGCGCTGCAACATACACGAAGTGTGATGCTGCAGAAACAGCGAGACTCTTTGTATCACATGTCTTCCGTTCACACGGTCTTCCTAGGACATTGGTGAGTGACAGAGATCCCAGGTGGAGATCACGATTCTTTGCGGAATTGTGTAATACTTGGAAGATCAGTCAGGCTATGTCAACTGCTTTTCATCCCACCACTGATGGGCAGACTGAGGCAATGAACAAAGTCTTAGAAGACACCCTAAGACATTTTGTTGGGATACGCCACAGTGATTGGTCTGAACTGTTGCCAGTTGTCGAGTTTGCTATGAATAACTCCAAGTCGGAAGCGACTGGTGAGACACCATTTTTCCTTAATTACGGTCGTGATCCTTGGACAGCTACGACGGCACAGATGCCTGGATTCGGGCCAGGTGCATCTAGTAGAAAGAGCTCGTCACTGCAGATGGCGGTGCCAGCTGTACAAAGAATGACGACAACGATAAGAGATAGCATTGTGAAGGCGAAAAGGTGTTTAGAGGCAGCACGTCAAAGGATGAAGGCGTATGCTGATCGACATAGACGTTCTGTGGATGTGAAAGTAGGCGATAAGGTGTTGTTGGATGCACGGCATATCCGCCTAAAACATCCAGGATCCCGAAAATTGATGCCGAAGTGGATCGGACCCTTTACTATTTCGGATCAAATCGGTAAGGTAGCTTTTCGGTTGGATTTACCGAACTATCTTAAAATTCATCCGGTTTTTCATGCGAGCTTGTTGAAGCCTTATTGGGCGCATGGAAAAGTTCAGCCTCCTCCGCCGGTGGAACTCGATGATGAGTTGGAATATGAGGTTGAAATGCTTTTAGATCTTCGTGTACGACGAATAGGTCGAAAGCGTAAAACGGAGTATTTGTGCAAATGGATGGGTTATGGACATGAGCATAATACTTGGGAACCCGAAGAGCATATGGAGAATGCTAGGGAATTGGTAGAAGAATACCAAAACAAAATCAAGTCGACGGACTTGTCTCCGCCAATTGTTATCCGTCGAAGTGAACGCCTTCGGTCGAAAGAGCGCAATTGACAGAGTAGGAGATCTCAAGAGAAGGGAAATAAATTGAATGGGCAAAATTTGATTTGAATATCTCCGCACATATGTGTGAATGCCGACGGGTGAGATATTGTTTTCCTAAGGCAAGGTAGCCAATGTGGAAAAGCGTTCACCATGAAAAGGGGTTTTATCTCGGGTTTGAGAAGGTGTCTTGACCCTTAAGATGGTTTGGTTTTGTGAAAGGGATCACAAACTTTGAGATGTTTCTCCAATCTCAATCTTGACCGGATATGAAACTTTTGGTGTAGTGGCTCGCTGAAAGGCACCTAGAGATTTCAACATTTGGTCAAAGTACCGTGTGTAAACCATTGCTAAGGTTTCTGCACCCTGTAGCATATAAGTGTTTATCCAAGTGGAGTCAGGACCAGGAGGTCTGACACTTTGGGGGGGAGGAATGTTATGACGTCACACGCGTGTGTCACGGTGTGTCGCCACGTGTACATGTGTGTCGCCACGTGTGTCACCTGTCGTGACACATTTGCATCTGTCCCCACACGGTGGTAGCAGGGTCCAATCACCAAGTATGGTGATTGCTACCATGTGTACTAGCAACGCTCATAAAAGGCGTTGGTACACTCTCTTTCCAGGTTTTGGTTTGAGAAAGACTTTCACTGCCACTGAAAGTCAAGCAGCACAACACTATCGCTGTCGCAAAAAGCACCCTGTTCTATCTCGTTCTGTCGTCGTCGTGGCTGTGGCCAGACCTGGGCCCGACCGGACCGGCAGCGAAAAACCGGTCCGGTCCGGTCCAACCTGTCCGGTCCTGTCCGGTCCAACGAAAAAACGCCGGTCCTTGCAAGACCGGACAGGTTGTGACCTGTCCGGTCCTGTCCACTCCGGTCCAGTCAACCTCGGAAATCTGCAGAAATCTGGACCGGTTTTCTGACAGATTTTCCGTTTTTAGACAGGTCACACCCACATTTCGCCTTTATTAGACCGGCGATGTGACCTGTCTAAAACCGGAACGACCCTGTCTTGACAGGGTTGTTCTCCTGTTTTAGACCGGCTCCAGGTCGGTCTGGACAGGTGGGCTGCCTGTCCAGACCGACCTGGAGCCTGTCTAGAACAGGTCGCACAATTAAGCACTTCTAACGTGCTAATTGTGTATCAATCGATTGGGAACTGATTCAATTGATTAAAGAACGAAGTGTTATTTATTATATACATTTTTAATGCATGAATGACGTGAGCCAAGCCCACCAGCCACCGACTAGAGGGAGTCGGTCGACTCAAGGAGGATTCGAACCCGGGTTGGCTAAGCCCGAGTCGAAGACACTATCGCTAGCATACTATGGATCCGATCACGATTTGATCGGTCGCCGATCAAGCAGTGCGACCGATCAAATCGTGATCGGCCGATCACCGATCTGATCGGTCGCCGATCAGGTCTGGCAGGGCCGATCATCGATCACGATCGGCCGATCACCGATCTGATCGGTCGCCCGACCTGATCGGCAGTTTTTGATCGGCCTGATCGTGATCGGCCGATCAAAAACTGCCGATCAGGTGCCGACAGGGTGCGACGCTTGATCGAGATCGTGATCGGGATCGGCGCGATCGACTATAATCGGCTTGCGCCGATCATGATCGGCGCAACACCGATCATGATCGGTGGGTCGTCTGCGTCAAGAATCGATCATTGATCGCGGGTGAGATGCAGGTGAGTCACGCGGGCACATCGCATGTTCGGTTGCTGTTAATCTGGTGAGCGTTTAACTCCACGTCTTATCAGCGCCCCGTTCGAAATGGGCCGGCATGGAAAAAGAAAAGCGCTCGTCACCCCTGCGAGGTCGGGGCAACGCCATACTATGGACGTGATCGGAAATGATCGGCCGTTCATTTTCGATGTCAGGACAGGTCGTTTCACTGATCTGACCTGACACGATCTCGTTCCACATGATTCTAAAAATGATCGGTTTTTTTTTTTTTTTTTTTTACCGATCATGATCGATGATCGTGATCGTGATCGGCCGATTAAAACCTGATCGATGATCGTGATCGGCCGATCAAAGCCTGATCGTGATCGGGATCGGGCTTCCGATTATCGATCTGATCGGCAGCTCCGATCACGACCACGATCACGATCAAGCGTCGCGACCTGTCGACACGTGATCGGTGAAACGCCGATTGATCGGCCGTTGATCCGATCAGCTCCGACCATGATCGGCCATGGATCAATTGATCGGAATTTAATTTAAGATTCCGGTCATGATCGGTCCCATAATCAATTGATCGGTCAATTGATCGGTCTTACGAAAATGCCCACAAGTCACCACCCGAAGGTGTTTCTGGAGGTGTAAGGATTCGAACCTAGGACCTCACTGACTGGAATCAAGCAAATCGACGCTTAGACCACTCTGAGCTGCGGTTAGAGTGTGCTCCGTGTCATTATATACCTGATCAGTCAGTCCGACAAACTGAGGTATATAATAACACGGAGGACCTAGTGATCGTGGTTCAGGGTGGTCCAAGCGTTGATTTGCTTGATTCCAGTCAGTGAGGTCCTAGGTTCGAACCCTTACACCTCCAGAAACACCTTCGGGTGGTGACTTGTGGGCATTTGTGATGGACCGATCAATTGACCGATCAATTGATCATGGGACCGATCATGATCGGAATCAATTGATCATGATACCGATCTGATCGGCAGCTCCGATCCCGATCACGATCTCGATCAAGCGTCGCACCCTGTCGGTACCTGATCGGCCGATCACGATCAGGCCGATCAAAAACTGCCGATCAGGTTGGGCGACCGATCAGATCGGTGATCGGCCGATCGTGATCGATGATCGGCATCGGCCGATCACGATCATGATCGGTCTCCCGGTTGATCGGAGACCGATCTGATCGTGATCGGATCCATAGTATGGGCAACGCCCACACACGTCCCAGAGGAGACCAGTTCCGACCGGATCTGGAAGCGGGGGGTTGGAACCTCGTCGCCAGGGCAGCGTTCCATCCGTGGGGCCGCAGGGGTCGGGGCAAGCATCTGACCTGACCAACAGTGCGTTACTCCCTGATCTGTTCCGCCTTGTTGTACTCTTATGGTTTTGTGGGGGGGTGAGGTGTTCCCTTGTTGGATTGTGTGAGGTGCTTGTGCTTTCTCCAGTTGTTCTGGTTCTGCTTTTATGAGGTGTTTGTCCTGTCCTGCCCTGCCCTGCAGTGAACAGAAATGGAAAGGAAGCTGATCTGCTGGAACTGGGTGCAAGCCCTCCTGTGATTCCTGTTCGGAGAAGTAACACATGGGTTGACAAGATGTATGTCAGCAGTCCAGAAGGCAAGATCCTGGTGTATAAGGATGATCGGGGCAGAAAGGTGGTGTCGTGCAGAATCTGTCATGAACAATTGTCATGGGTGAAGGGAGGCAGGATCCCCCTTTTGAATCATGCGGCCAAACACGGTATCCGGATCAGTTCCGAAATGGAAATTGCTGTCGCGGAAGGCTTTGAGGGCTGCCATTTGAAAAGGCAAACGGATCAGGACATGAAAACAGGCACACAAGGGGGTCGGATCAGTTCTTTTGGGACCCAGAAAACACTCCCGTTTGTGTCTAAATGGGGACCTACTACCCGGGAGTTCCAGTCGTACCGGCACAAGGTTATGTGCTATCTGGTCAGCGTCGGGGCCCCCTTCAGGACAGTGGAAGATCAGCACTTCCGAGACATGTGCACTCAACTGAACGCATCTGCTCCGCCTCTATCAGCGAAATCCATGTCTCACCAGGTCGGATTGTCCTCCAACAGGCTTAAAAAAAAGATGAAGGATATGGATCTGAGCAGATTCCGACCATGCTTTGTTGCTGATGGTTGGTCTCAGCAGCCCAAGCATTGGTTCGCGATGGGGGCTGTCTACATACACCGGGACCCGGAACAGGATCTGTTCGAACTCAAGCGGATCAGTCTCGGGACCTGGGAAATGGAGGGTACCGCAACTGCTGTGGACATTTGCACAAAAATGAACGAGATCAGGGAGGACTTTGATCTGACCGGATATCAGGCCAGCATCGTTACCGATCACGAGTCCAGAATGGGGGCAGCATGTGAAATGAACTACAGTTACGATTGGCACGGGTGCGGGACACACAGAATAAATTTGGGGGTAAAGAAGGGTCTGAAAAATGCCCCCCAAAGCGTGAACGACCTTGTGGCCAAAGTACACGATCTGTGCAGAACAGTGATGGGTGCATCCACTCATTGGGAAAAGCTGAAACAGATTCAGATCGATCGAGCCAAAAGAAAAGAAGCTGATCTGGAACGGCAACAAGCGGAGGCTGCTCCCCAAGAGTTAATTTATGTGGTCCGGTCCTCGACAGCCACGGGTGCCTCTGGGATTGGCAACGGTGGGCTTGGTGAGAGCCCCGGTCCATCTCAAGTTGATGAGGATGAACTTCTGGAGGATGCACAAGAGGAATCTAATCAAAACGACCATCAGAGCCAGGAACAGGACGACCCCACATCACAGGAAATATATTCAAGTGATGAAGACGCATGTCCCGATGATGGAGACGACGTGGAGGAGGCAGAAGACTGCCCAGGACCTGTCCGCAGATCTGACAAGGTTCTCAGACTGACCTTGGCGGTGGTGTTACAGCTCCGTGGGTTATGAGCTGTGTAACGAACTGAGGGTGGGGCGATAGACACACACGAGCACACTTGAAGGGAAAATAACTTACAATGAAAATAACGTTCGAACCTAGCACAGAGCCCTCCTTGTAACCTCTGTAGTACAATCGTACTCTGAGGTGACCCCTGTACTATCCCGTACTACCAAGTCCAAGTCAGACATGCAGCTGTCTGTACCACACATGCGCTACAAACGCCGCCTCTTATCTAGTAAATCGTCCCGACTCTAAATAAGAAGATTGTCTGCTTGGAATGGTCAAATAAATTCAATAAACAATTCAATCATTTCCAAATCATAAAACTGTAATCAAACTAAAAATCCCCCAACCTTTTGATTCCCCCAGAAAACCCACCCCAGTTCCACTCAACGACCCCGAACACCCATCAATGTCTCTGACGGTCTTGCGCGGCTACCACTGCGTCCACAGCATACTCTAGCTCCTTGCGCGCTCCAACAGTCCACCATATCGACGGTGGTGTCTCTGATCCAGTACCTCCAAACTCCTTTGCAGCAGTCCTGTTATAAACCTCTCTCTCCTAGGAAAATAACCTCTCAGCGCCCTTCCTTGAAGTCCCTTTAACCCATCAAACCCCCACTCCTTGATGGGACCCTTGAGATGACAGGGATCACCTCAGGGCGAGACACCTGGGCTTGCTATGAGTCATCCTTTCAGCACACGTGCTATAATGATCTCATGGACCTTAAGCATATGACTAGAGCCATGTTAGTGCCCATGACTAACCCTTGAGCTCTAGTAGTGCATAGACATACTCGGCGTACACTTATAACAGTGCCCCCCCCCTGATGTGAAGCCGCCCTCGGCTTTACTAGGGAATCAAATGCTGATTAGCATCAAGCAAAAGATAGCTGTCTTTTGACATTTGCACTTTCAGAGAAAGAAGATCATCATCATCCAGTGGCCTACTGTGATATGATGTCTCAAACCTTCGCTTTTGATCTTCTACGGATCGTGCGAGGTACTACAGTCGACTGTTCTTGCGATTGGTGAAATGCATCAACCAATTCCTTTGCATGCAAGACATTTTCTTCGGGTTCCCAAGAGTTATGTTCATGGCCATAACCAAGCCACTTCACAAGGTATTCTGTATGGCATTTCTTCCCTCTGCGTCGCTCTCTGCGATCAAGAATGCGCTCAACCTCCCACTCCAGATCTCCCTCGATCTCAACAGGTGGTGGTGGTTGTACAGTTCCTTTAGCCCAATATGGCTTTAACAGTGAAGCATGGAACACCGGATGTATGGGCAAAGTTGCAGGAAGCTTCAGCTTGAATGCAACCTCATTTATTTCACGCTCAATTGGGAAAGGTCCTACCCATTTTGGCGTTAATTTACGTGAACCTGGGTGCTTGAGTCGAAGATTTCTTGCATCTAATAATACAAGGTCTCCTACTTTGACTTGCACTGGTACACGATGGCGATCAGCTTGCGCTTTAAAGCGTTGCTGTGCGGCTTGAAGGCGTTTCTTTGCCTCAACAATCCCTTCCCGAATTTCATTCGTCATTTTCTGAACTTCTGGTACAGCCACTTGCTTCGACCCTTTTCTAGGGATCTGAGCAGTCAATGCTGTCCATGGATCTCTTCCATAATTCAGAAAGAAGGGTGTTTCACCAGTTGCTTCGGATTTAGAGTTATTTATTGCAAACTCTACAACCGGTAACAAATCCGCCCAATTCTTTTGGGATGGCCCGACAAAGTGGCGGAGTGTATCCTCCATGACTTTGTTCATAGCTTCGGTTTGCCCATCTGTTTGTGGGTGATAAGCCGAAGACAAGGCCTGTGAGATTTCCCATGTATAGCACAACTCCCTGAAGAAGTGCGATACAAATCTCGGGTCTCTATCTGTGACCAACTTCTTTGGCATACCATGTGCTTTGAATACATGGTTCACAAAGAGTTTTGCTGCATCTACGGCTGAGCACTCTGTACTTGTTGCCGCCAAATGAACCATTTTGGTCAACATATCCACAAATACGAGGATTGCATCATGACCTTCTCCTCTAGATAGTGGGAGATTAGTGACAAAATCCATCGAAACAGTTTCCCATTGTGCATTCGGGATAGGCAAGGGTTTCAGAGGGCCTTGTGGCTTTGTTCGCCTCCCTTTATGCCTTTGACATGAGTCACATCCTCGCACATAGGATTTGATTTGGTCCTCCATTTGAGGCCACCCGAAATGTTTCTTGATTTGCCGACTTGTCTTAGCCACTCCAAAGTGACCCGAATAGACATTGCTATGGCAATCTTGGATTATTTCTTGTCTCAATGATCCATCATTTGGTACTGATATCACATTTCCATTCCACCAAATTCCATCTTGGTTCTGTAACATCTGGGCAGCTTCCAGAGTTTGATACCAAGGATCTTTGGTGTACCCTTCAACCAGCCTTGACTCCAACTGGGTATGATAACCCCGAGGCAGAGATGGGACCTCAGGATCCCGCGGTCTAGAAACCAAGCCACTCGATCTCACGGTCTCGCACAATACTCCAATTGAAGAAGGAGAAGACGGTATACGTGACAAGGGATCAGCCACATTTACTCGCCCTGGTCTATACTCCCATTCAAATTGGAAATCATGGAGCAATTCTAGCCAGCGGACCTGCCGTCGATTCAAGGTCGATCGGGAATGAAAGAATGTGTTTGGACTATGGTCGGTAATCACTCGGAATTTTCTGCCTTGCAAGTAGCATCTCCATAATTGAAGTGCATACACAGTAGCATACATTTCCTGATCACTCGTCGACCAATTGAGTTGTGGACCTTGCAGCTTTTTGCTTTCATAAGCTATTGGGTGTCCTTCTTGCAGGAGAACTGCTCCAATTGCCTTTGTAGAAGCATCAGTGATTACTTCGAAAGGTTTAGAGAAGTCCGGCAAAACCAAACACGGTGCTTCCGTGAGTGCCGTTTTCACCCCTTCAAAAGCTGTCTCACACTCATGAGTCCATTCCCATGTCTTCTTCTTTTTGAGAAGATCAGTCATTGGAGAAGCCAAGGCTGAATACCCCTGTACGAACTTGCGAAAGTAATTGGCGAGTCCGAGGAACGACCTTAAGTCATCCACCCCACTAGGACGAGGCCAAATTTTCACTTTAGCCGTTTTACTCGGGTCAACTGAGATACCATTGCGGCCCACCACGAACCCTAAATAGCGCAACTCAGTTTTATTGAAGTCACATTTGGACTTCTTCAAGAACAATTTATGTTCTCGCAACCTTTGTAATACTTCTCGAAGATGTATCAAATGTTCCTTTGGTGTCTTTGAAAAGACTAAAATGTCATCCAAGTAGATCAAGACATATTTGCCTATCATACCATGGAAGACTGAGTTCATCAGTGTCTGAAACACTGCCGGTGCATTAGAGAATCCCATCGGGAGCACCCGGTACTCAAATAAACCAAAGGGTGTTTTGAAGGCTGTTTTGGGGATGTCGTCTTCCTTGACTCTGACTTGCCAGTATCCAGCTCTCAGGTCAAGAGAAGTAAAACATCTCGAGCCTTGTAACTCATCCAAGAGATCGTCGATCCGTGGAATCGGGAACTGATTCCGGATAGTTACTTTATTAAGACCCCTGTAGTCTATGCACATCCTGAAGCCTCCATCCTTTTTCGGTACGAAAAGAACTGGAGCACCCCAAGGGCTAGAACTAGGTCTTATGAGCTTTTTGGCTAAGAGTTCGGACAATTGATCCTGAATCTCTTGCCGCTCTGCGGGGGAATACCGAAAAAGTGGCCGGTTTACAGGACGTGTACCTTCTTCTAAAGGAAGGTCCACTTCTACGGCTCTTTCCGGGGGATATTCCGCCAAACCAGTTACAAACAAATCATCAAATTCCTCCAAGAGAGATTCCATCTCCTTCTCGGGGACTTGATCCGATTTACCGGTTTCCTCCGCTACACTCACATGTGCGGGTACGTCCTGTACTTCACGAACTACCACCAGAACTGGTTGAAGAGAGGAATCCTTGAGTTTTCTCTTCACCTGTGGAATAGTGAGTAAGGAACCAACATTTCTGTGGGGAATTCTTTGTTCTCCACCAGTGGCCTTGGGCAAAAGACCCTGGCGTATCAAGATCCGTTGGTTTGCAGAATTCGTCACGGCACACTTCTTCTCAAAGAAGTCCAAGACTGCCTTGCGATTTCGCAACCACGTATCACCCAAAATGATATCAAATTTCTCCATCAGATCAATCACCAAACAATTCAACTTCTCGCGGAAGCCTTGAATTTTCAGAGAGATCTTTGTTTCACCTAAGATATCAATATAACTCCCATTGGCCAATTCGGCTTGCGAACTTGTGGTTACCTTGAAGGAAATCCCATTTTGTTCACAAAATCTCTTGGAAAGGAATGCTAATCCCTTAGCTCCTGAGTCCAAAAGACAATGGGCAGGAATGCCACTAAGAGTTCCCTCAAAGTGCATTGACATCCTGTCTTGGGTAAGTAAATCTTGAGTATCCTTTGGTACCAAGGGGACAGGTGGGTCATAGTATACATTCACTGGCCAAGGAAGACCTGGAAGTCTTTTCCGGCGCTTTCCTTTCATAGCGGTGAACAAAACCATGCCCTTCTTGTATTGTGCAATTAGTCTCATAGAGGCCAAGGCCGGATGCGGCTCTTTATTCCACTGTGGAACCAGAATGCAACAAGAAGTATTGTGTGGAGACTTATTCTTTTCTCTCACATAGTGATCAATGTATTTGTGAAGCTCCTTGAATGGAGGATTCAGCCATACATGTTCACCTGAAAGATTAGTCTCAAAAAACCCCTTACCAACACAAAACTTTGCACACAAGGCATTGGTTTGGTCTGAGTTAGCACACCCGTCCAAGCTAAACGCTTGTCCCGTGAGTGACTCGAGACGCTGAAACTCTGCCTTGAGTATTGTTTTGTCTGATTGGATATTAGATCTTTCATTCACATCCTCTGGAGGGACAGAAGTTTGTGCTTCTTCCTGTTTCTCCTTTCTCTTTTGACCACGAGTCACGATAGGCGCTAAATGTGCACTATCCACTTCCATTGGGTCACAATTAGGATGAGAATTCAAATCTTGCCTCAGAAATTTCCAGTCATGGGGCTTGGACCTCTGAGAAACATGTGTAACAACCTCTTTGGGTTTTCCACATTTATGTCCTCGTGTCCAAGTCTCTCCACAAAACCAGCACAATCCCAACTGTTTGCGAGCTTTCAACTCTGCTTTGGTCAGTTGGCTGACTGATTTTCTCTTAGAAACTTGAGGTTTAGAGGAATGCTCAGTAGCATTTTTCCTCTCATCAAAAGAATCACTTTGCCCCGTGTTCTTTTGGGTGGATTTCTGCATTTTCTTGCAGTATCCCTCTACTTCAAGCCCGCGGCGAAGAAGTGAGTATGAGAGTTATTTTTAGACCAACACCTGTGTTGGGGGAAACCTCTGTGGATATTCCCTTTGTCCTTTAGACAAATCTGTAACCACCTCTTTGTGTGGATAACTCTTCTTTTCGTGGTGTTTCCTTGTTAACTGCTTTAATTTAATTTTTCCTTGGACACAACAAGCACCTCTAGGGTCTGCTTGAAAAATCTCCAAAAATCTCAAAATATCGTCCAATCCTGACGAAAAATATTAAGGACCTCTTGGGTCTCCTCAAAATAGACAAAGGACCTCTTGGGTCTCCTTCGCAACTCGAAAAACCACTCTGCAGAAAGTCTGAAGCAATACCCTAACTTTGACAGAGCATAACTTCCCGCACACAGCTCGGAATAAACCCCAACTGGACTCAAACGAAGCGGATTTTTCTTAGCTTACTTTTAGACACCTTATTTGTCCAATTCGGACCTTAGACGCTGAAGTTATCGTCGTTTCCGTGACGGACTCTTCACCTGCTCCGAAACCAAACTGTTATAAACCTCTCTCTCCTAGGAAAATAACCTCTCAGCGCCCTTCCTTGAAGTCCCTTTAACCCATCAAACCCCCACTCCTTGATGGGACCCTTGAGATGACAGGGATCACCTCAGGGCGAGACACCTGGGCTTGCTATGAGTCATCCTTTCAGCACACGTGCTATAATGATCTCATGGACCTTAAGCATATGACTAGAGCCATGTTAGTGCCCATGACTAACCCTTGAGCTCTAGTAGTGCATAGACATACTCGGCGTACACTTATAACAAGTCCCCACAGTCGGCTGTTCACGCTAGCGTGATAACCGGTGTCTGCTCAGTCCTTCCCTTTAGCGCTAGGTAAACGTCCACCAAAACTGTCCCATACCAGCCCCAGTGGCGGTGCTGCCACCGGCCAACTGAAATCAGCGGATATGCTGAGAGTTTGTCGGCTCCTCGTTGAGTTCCACTTATTTCAGAACTGGTTTAAGCTCCCCTCGCCCACTGTCCGCCACTTGTTCTCGACGACGATAGATGTTCTCCCCAACATCTACCCCAAGCGTGCGGCAGCGCGGTATTCAGCTACAGCAAGTGGTGCGTTCTGCAGTTCATCGTCCGGTAACCACAGTGCCTCCTCCATGCCATATCCTCGCCACTTAATCAAGTACTCCAGGATCGTTCGCCGACCCCTTCTCCTTTCCCGGTGGTCCACAACTCGCTCTACTTCATATTCTTCTTCTCCTTCCACCAAATCCGCCGGTGGAGCTTCCAATTCACGGCGGCCATACTGCTGAGTGGAATGGAACTCACGCAGTAATGATACATGGAAGACGTTGTGGATTCGCCACCCTCGAGGAAGTTCAAGACGATATGCAACATCCCCGACTTTCGCCAGGATGCGGAACGGACCTACATAGCGTGCCTGTAGTTTCTTGCTTGGCCCGCTGTGCATCAGCTCAATGTTCTTCGTCCGCAGTAGGACACGTTCTCCCACAGCAAAGTTTTGATCGCGTCGGCTCTGGTCCGCCAATCGCTTCATTCTTACTCTTGCTGCCCCCAGATAGTTTTGTGCGGTTCTTAAGTCTCTTTGAATCCGCTGGGTGAACTGTCTTACCCCTTCCGCTCGCGCCTGTAGTGCGCCAGACACAAGTGCAGCGGGATGCTCCGGATGTATCCCATAGTTGAGATAAAATGGTGTATAGCGGGTAGCAGAGTGAACGCCATTATTATAGACATACTCCACTTGCGCCAACCGAAGATCCCAGTCGTTTTGTCTCTCAGAAACGTACGCCCTCAGCGTTTCTTGTACAGTTCGGATATCCCGCTCCGTAATTCCATTTGTTTGCGGGTGAAAGGCGGTCGACATGCGGAGCTCTCCGCCCAGCATCGCCCAGAGTGCTCGCCAAAACTCACTCGTGAACCTTACGTCGCGATCACTGATTATGGAACGTGGAAGTCCGTGGTACTTCCAAACGCCCTCAAAGAACAGTCGCGCGTATCCTTCAGCGGTAACACGTGTGGTAGTGGGAACAAGATGAATCATTTTGGTTAGGCGGTCAAGGAATACCGCAATGGCATCGAATCCCCGCTCTGTTTGAGGTAAAGCAACCACCAAATCAGTCGCGATGGATTCCCACTTCCGCCCTGGCACTGGCAATGGTGTTAACAAACCAGCCGGCCGTCGTGACTCCACCTTAGTTCGTTGACAAGTGGGACACGTGCGGACGTAGTGGTTGACCTCCTTCTTCCAGAATTTCCAGTAGAAGTATCTTCCCACTAATTCTCTTGTTCTTTCTTGGCCCTTGTGGCCGCTCGCAGGGCTATCATGACAGAGCCGCAGTATTTTGTTGCGGATGTTCCCCCGCGGTACCACCAAGCGTAGCTCCTCTTCATCCGATAGTCGTCTCTTGAGTAAACCGTCTTCCTCCATCACGTACATAGCTTCCGCTTCCGCTTCTCGCGCTTCTAACCGCAATACAATGTCCGCCACCAATGGATCCAACCTCTGTGCGTTTCTTATAGCATCAATGAGGTCATCAGTGGGACCGGTGCGCGCGTCAACCAGAGCGGAAAGCTCTAGTGGCGGTTGAGTCTTGTTTCCCCTATCGCCAGACTCCTCCCTCAACGGATCAACTTTGTCGGCCTGTGTCCGACTAACTTTGTCGTCCAGCCTACTAATTTTGTCGTCCGTGTTGGACTCCGGGGCACGTCGAGCAAGTGCTTCCACTTCTTCAGCTGACGGATCCCAAAATTTCAATGGGGGCTCATCAAAAGCTACCTCCGACTGGTCCGATGCCCAGTCCCCCAATTGTCCTTTCCCCGGGCGGTCAGGTCTAGTGGCCTGTCCGCTTAAGTCTTCATCTGTCTTGCGGGATCCCACCCCAGGCTTTTGTCGTCCTGGGGGGTTTCTCACACCAGAAGTTGGCGACTAGCAATTTCCTACACAGTGTTGAAGTCCGTTCTTCCCACACTTGTGTCGACCAATCCGCCTTGTCAACGAATAGTTAGTTTTCCGCTATGTGTGGTCACGTGATAGTCCGCCTATTCACAGTCCGCTGGGCACACTGCTGATTCTTCAGTGTTGCTCCAACACTTTTGTCCGCTACCCAATCCTTTGTCGGCCTTCCACCAACTTTTGTCGGCCTTCCCACTACTTTTGTCGGCCTTCCAACTACTTTAGTCGGCCGTCCACCTACTTTAGTCGGCCTTAAGTCCGACTAAACTTTGTAGGCCCTGGAAGTAGTACTTAATCACGCTCTGGACGACTATTTCCACAACAGTCGGCCCCTGGAGTCCGCCTTGGGATAGTAGGACCTCCAAACGTAGTAGCACTTCGTAGTATAGCTTCCAGGCGTTGTAGGTTGTAGTTCTTGGACCGTGTTAGGGTTGGGTGCGCGCGAATTCGCCTCTCAGGTCGACCTTCGCTCTCTATTTCGCCTAGGCTCTTCGCTGGGCTCCGAAACCAATGTTACAGCTCCGTGGGTTATGAGCTGTGTAACGAACTGAGGGTGGGGCGATAGACACACACGAGCACACTTGAAGGGAAAATAACTTACAGTGAAAATAACGTTCGAACCTAGCACAGAGCCCTCCTTGTAACCTCTGTAGTACAATCGTACTCTGAGGTGACCCCTGTACTATCCCGTACTACCAAGTCCAAGTCAGACATGCAGCTGTCTGTACCACACATGCGCTACAGGCATACTAGGGATCCGATCCCGATCTGTCGGTCATCGATCAAACCGATCTCCGATCAAGATCGGCACCCGTAATTTCCGATCAAATCGATCATCGATCAGATCGGTCCGATCAAACCGATCACCGATCAAAATCGGACCGATCACAAAAATCGGTCCGACTTTTCCGATCAAAATCGGCCGATCACCCAATTCTGCCTCGGAAACCAGATCGGATCGGGATCGGGATCGGCGTTTTCCGATCAGATCGAATCTGCTGATCACCCACCGATCCCGATCCGATCATGATCGGAAATCGGGTGACGCGCAAAGTAACCCCCACAGGGTCCCCAGAACCCAAGGGAACCGAGTGGGATTCGAACACTGTACCGCACGGTGTCGAGTCATCTACACTGAGCGCTAAGCCAAGTGGACCACGATGATTTTGTGGTTGTTGCAATAATATACCCTAATTTCACAGAATTACAAACAGATTAAGGTATATCATCGCAACAGCCACCATACTATGGATCCGATCACGATCTAATCGGTCGTGGATTGATCGGTCCGACCGATTAAATCGTGATCGGGTTTTTCCGATCAGATCGATCGCCGATCAAATCGGTTTGGCCGATCATCGATGGAGATCGGCCGATCACCAATCTGATCGGCTGACCGATTTAATCGGCCAACTTTGATCGGCCGATCACGATCACACCGTCCAACATCGGCCGATCAAGCGCCGACAGGGCGAGGCGCTTGATCGTGATCGTGATCGTGATCGGAGATGCCGATTAGATCGGATCATGATCGGTCAATTGATCGGTCCATCACAAATGCCGAGAAATCACCACCCGCAGGTGTTTCTGGGGTGCAAGGATTCGAACCTGGGACCTAACAGACTAGAGACAGACGCATTAACGCTTGGACCACTCGGAGCCACGGTCACTAGGTCATCCGTGTCATTATATACCTCAGTTTGTCGGACTGACAGATCACGTATATAATGACACGGATAACCTACAAACCGTGGCTCCGAGTGGTCCAAGCGTTAATGAGTATGCTTCTAATCCGTTAGGTACCCGGTTCGAATCCTTCCACCTCAGAAACACCTGCGGGTGGTGACTTGTCGGCATTTTCGCGAGACCGATCAATTCATCGATCAAATGATCAATACCGATCATGATCGGATGCAGGTCCGATCACGATCGGCCGATCACGATCACACCGATCAAGGTCAGCCGATGAAGTGCCGACAGGTCGCGGCGCTTGATCGTGATCGGGATCGTGATCGGAACAACCGATCAGATCGGTGATCGGCGAACCGATCACGATCACGATCAACATGTGATCGGACGATCAAGAGCACGATCAACATTTGATCGGCCGATCACGATCACGATCACCGATCAGCCAAAAATGAAAAAAAAAAAAAAAAAAACCGATCATTGCTAAAATCGGTTCTAGGACGCAGTTATGATGTCGGATTACTGCTGTGACCTAATATTACCTTAGTTTTGGAAGATCGATCAGATCCATAGTATGACAGCCACAAAATCATCGTGGTCCACTTGGCTTAGCGCTCAGTGTAGATGACTCGACACCGTGCGGTACGGTGTTCGAATCCCACTCGGTTCCCTTGGGTTCTGGGGACCCTGCGGGGGTTACTTTGCGCGTCACCCGATTTCCGATCATGATCGGATCGGGATCGGTGGGTGATCGGCAGATTCGATCTGATCGGAAATTTATCAAATTCACCGACTTCGCGCCTTTCATACCGATCATGATCGATTCTCCCCGATCATTGTACCGATCAAAAAAAAAACGCCGACTTTGATCGGCCGACTATTCCGATCACAGCTCCGCGCCTTGATCGGATCGGGATCGGGATCGGCCGACGCCGTTCTTTGATCGGATCGGTCGCCGATCCCGATTAATCGGTCCGATCAAGACACCGATCACCGATGATCGGCACCGATCATGATCGGTAAAAAAAAAAAAAAAAAAAACCGATTATTTTTGTATCACCCTATAATAGACATTAGTGAAAATCCGATCCCGATCCGACCCCGTTTAGACCTATTTTTAGCAGGCCGATCATTGCCTATCATATCCCTAGTATGGCTACAGGTGGAGACTAGGTGGAACAGCATCTGGTACATGTTGCATCGATTGTTGATTTTGAAACCCGATCTGATCCAGCTCTTTCCCCTCCTTCCCCCCCAATACAATATCAACCCCCAAGAATGGAAAGTGCTGCTGGAACTGTACCTGGTTCTGAGGCCATACAAGGAAGCAACCAAGGTACTGGAGGCAGAAAAGAAGGTGACGGGGAGTGCCGTCCTGATGCTCATGGCTCGGATCAGCGCTGCGGTAGATGCCATGAACATCGAGGAACCGGATGTGATAGACTTCAGAGATGTGCTCCGCACAGTCATTGTAGTCGGGTTACTGATTATCGGGCTAATTAGAGCCACGAGGTTGACTTTCTCGGTGTCCGACATAGAGTTAGGATAAAGGGCACTATTGGGATTGTATCGAGGACCATATTTTGACCTCTGTAAGACATTGACGCTCGATAGAGCTTGTGACCCCGACCATCTCTCTCTCTCACGACCACTCCCTCTCATCAACAACGTGACCCTCTACAATGGTTTCGGAGCTTTAACCTCTCAACGAGGAACGATCGGATAAGGAACGAGGAATCACAGAGAGACGTCACGCTCAACTTTCCAAACTGGGACCATGGCTAACAGAAACCTCGGACATAAAGTGAAACGATACGAGGAAGAGAAGTTCGATCGAAACAGACGCAACGACCGCCAGAAATCGTCGAACGGCGATGGTCGGTGCAGAGGTTTGAAACACCGTGTTGGGACGGTTGAAAAGAACATGAACGAACTCCTTAAAGGACAGAAAACGTTGCTGGAACAGTTGAGCGAGATCGTGAAAGAGTCGCGACGTCTGACAGATGCTGCGAAAAGTGTGAAACGCAGAGATCAACAAACGACGGTGGGACGAGCTTCTCGTAGGACTGGCAGACGCCAGGCGAGGAAGTTACACCAGTCGGAACCGTCAGAAAACAAAAGCGCGAGCTCTGGAACGGAGAGTGACGATGGTGTGACGGACGTCACAGGCGTCAGGTCAAGGAAAATGCATGTCGAGCATGCAGAGGACGATGCGGCGTCCACGAATGCGGATGCGTTCGATGATCAACCTGAGGGGCAGACTAAGGCGAAGGCGAGCCCATGCGCCACGATGCCTCAGGAACCAGTTGGCGTGCATCAGGCTGGTGATCGTCAGTCGGAATCAGAGGTGATTTCGAGAAATCCAGGGAGGGATTTCAGGGGAAGCGATGGCGAGGATGAAGCATCGCAGAGCGCAGGAGCATCGTGCGACGGAAAGGAGCCGACAGTGGAGGATCTAAGGGTGACCGGAGTGGGATCCAAGACATCCCTGCTGAAATTACACGGCTCGCTGGGCCATGCAGCAGTGCGAGTTCTGATCGATAGTGGAGCGTCGACGGAATTCGTGTCAGAACGGTTGGTAAAACGGTTGGGATTAAACATCGAGGCATTCAAAAAGCATCGACCTGTGACATTAGCGGATGATTCGGTCGCGAATGTCGTCGGATCATGCACAACGACGATTCGATTTGGACCTTACAGAGTTCGAAGGAGATTTTTAGTCCTGGCTGAATTGATACATGATGTTATCTTTGGAAAAAGTTGGTTGTCAGATGTGAACCCTAAAATCGACTGGGTGTCACACAAACTGAAAATCTGTCGTCCTGGAAAGAAGGATTTGGAGTTACAGGGGTACTACGGCGATGATGCTGGAGGTGGCCACAGTGCGCGGAATTTGAATCTGATTTCGGCGAAACAAATGTCGAAGATCATGCGCAGAGGTCGCGATGAGGTGTTTTCGCTGTGGATTCATGATGTCGGAGATAATGATGATTCGGAGGATTTCGTGGAGTGGAGAAATTCGGAGGAATGTGGAGGCATAAGAACTGGAGGGGAATTGAGAATGGCTGAACTGCTGAATGAGAAGTCGATTGCTGAAAGACAAGACAAGTCGAAAGGAACTGCAACTCACAAAAAGGAAGCTACAGAACTGGAAACAGGACTGAACACAGAAATCGGGAAATCGAAGGGAACTGAGAAAGTGAATCAGAGGAAGGAATCGAACACAGACCACATTGGATCAACAAATAAACTGGGGGAAAGAATTGGTGGACCAAGTGGAACTCAAGCCAATTCTGTCACGAACATTGAGACTCCTAACCAAGCTAAGGCAAATCGAATAAAGGAGAATCCAATGGGAGTGCCCACACATGGAAGTGTGGAAGTGGATTCCAAACTGGAAGGGATGATTGACAAACTGCCCAAGGAACTGGAGAAACTCAAGGCAGTGCTTCGTCGTCATGCAGATCGGTTCCCGAACGATTTACCGACGAAGCTTCCACCTCACAGAAAATTCGACTTCGAAATAAACGAACAGGAAGGAGCGCAACCGGTCTCAAGACCGATCTACCGGTTAAGCCCGGCTGAACTCAAAGAACTTCGGAAACAGCTCGACTACCTTCTCCAGCACGGAATGATAAGGCCTTCACACAGCCCATACGGAGCTCCCGTCCTGTTCGCGCCAAAAGCAGACGGGACTCTTCGTTTCTGCATCGATTATAGGATGCTCAACAAACAGACTCTCCGCTCGAAGTACTCCCTCCCGAGAATGGACGAAATGGTCGACCAGGTGGAAGGAGCGAAGTGGTTCACAAAAATCGACTTAAGGAGCGGTTACTGGCAGGTCCGCATCAAAAACGAGCATATCCACAAGTCGGCGTTCCGAACGCGCTACGGCCACTTTGAATGGCTAGTGATGCCGTTCGGGTTCGCAGACGCACCGGCCTATTTCATGCGGCTGATGAACGACACCCTCCGCCCCTACCTCGACAACTTCGTTTTGGTGTTCCTGGACGATGTGCTCATTTTCAGTAAGGATGCCGACTCGCACGCCGACCACGTGCGTCTCGTGCTGGAGAAGCTGGAGGAGCAGGGACTATATGCGAAGTGCAGTAAGTGTGAGTTCGGAAAGAGCGGCGTCGAGTTTCTGGGAACGTGGCTGGAACGGGATGGAACTTACCCCACGGCGGAAAAAGTTAAGTCGATAAAAGAATGGCCGACGCCGAAGTCTGTACACGACGTTCGCAGTTTTTTAGGACTGTGTTCGTTTTACCGAAGGTTCGTCAGGAACTTTTCGGTGCTCGCTGCCCCTTTGACGAATCTGACGAAAAAACACAATGGTTGGAATTGGGGACGGCTAGAGCGGCAGGCTTTCGAGTCTCTAAAAACGGCTATGACAACGACGCCAGTGCTGAAGCACTTCGACGACGAACTTCCTGTGGTGGTGGCGACCGATGCCTCGCAAGCGGGGATCGGCGGTGTGTTGATGCAGCGGACAGAAAAAGGGCTACACCCCATTTGTTTCGAGTCACACAAGTTCACGGAGGCCGAACAGAACTATCCTGTTCACGAGCAGGAGCTCCTAGCGATTGTGCACTGCCTTAAAAAATGGCGCACATATCTGGAGGGGCGGCACTTCGTTTTGAGAACGGACAATGCGAGTTTGGTGTGGCTGGATATGCAGAAGGGACTAACACGACGACAGGTGCGATGGACGCAGTTCCTAGCACCGTTCGACTTCGACACTGTGCACATAAAAGGGACGGACAACGTTGTGGCCGACGCCTTGAGTAGGTGTCCTCAACCCAATCGGAGTTCTGGATTGAGTTCAGGAGGGGATGAGGAGTCGTCAGCCCAACAGAAGTCGTCAGGCAAAGTAATTGAGACGTGGAGAAGCGAATGTGTTGGTCGAAAAGTTGCAGAAGCGGAAAACAGAACATTACTGAAGGCGAATGAGTCGAATGACCACCAAGGAAAACAGGCAGAAAAAGGACTACAGAATCAGAAAACAATGGAACAGGAGGGGGGACTTAGTTCTCTCCAAACACCCAACAGAGAACCAAAACCAAATATCAACCAAACTGAACAAGGGAGTCTGATTGAGAAGCAAACTGGGGACAAGCTATCACAGACTGAAATAAATAAACTGTTGGAGACATCTGGTGCTGGGGATTGCACAGATGTAGAGAAGCCTTTGGGGCTACCACTGGAACAAAAGAACAAAAGGAATGGAGGGGGAGATGAAAGGAACACCCCTGACACAAGCAAACCAGAAAAGACTGGAATTTCGACTGAGGAGTTGAATGAAGGTCCAGTGGCAGCTCTAAAACCACCTAAGGGTGAGGAAAAGTCCAAGAAAGAAGTAAGGATTAATCCACAGACAACTGAGTTGAAATGTTGGTCTTCTGGAGAGGATTCTGAAGGGATCCCTGAGAAGTTAAGACCACTTGGACAGCGACTGGTAAATGATGCAGACAGTTGCAGAATGGAGGCAAACATGGCACAGAATCAAACTATGGATGGAGGAGCCCCATCCCTGAATGTGTTGACAAGAAGTCAAGTGGAACAAGTGAAGATACCAAGAGAAAAGATCAGAACTGAGCAAGGAAAGGATGGATATTGCATCAACATCAAGGAACTACTGGAGAAACAGGATGCAAATGTCATCAAGCAATTCAAGTTACAGGAAGGAACTCTCATGAAGAAAACTGGACAATTAGTCATCCCCACATCCATCAGACATGATGTCTTGAAAGAGGCACATGACTCAGCTACTGCAGGCCACAAGGGCAGAGAGAGGACTCTTGATCTCATCAAGAGATACTTTTACTGGAAAAGATTGGATAAGGATGTGGCTGAATATTGTAGGACCTGTCCAAAATGTCAGAAATCTAAGGCAGAAGCGAAGCTTCCAGCTGGGAAGCTGCAGCCGCTCTCGATACCGGAACGACGCTGGGAGTCGGTCAGTCTCGACTTGATCGTGCAGCTTCCAGAAACGGAACGAGGACATTCGGCGATTGTGGTGTTCGTCGACCGGCTGAGCAAAATGACGCACTTCATACCGACGTCGACGAGCGCGTCTGCCAAAGATTTGGCCGACATATTCTTCAGGGAGGTGTGGCGACACCACGGTATGCCGACGAGTTTGGTGTCGGACCGCGACAGTCGGTTCGTCTCGGCATTCTGGCGACGACTCATGGAGCTGAGCGGGACGTCTTTGAAGATGAGTTCGGCGTTTCACCCGCAGACCGACGGACAAACGGAGAGGATGAACCGCGTGTTAGAGGAGACGTTAAGATGCTATGTCGACGCTCGACGACGCGATTGGGACGAGAGGCTACCTGCCGCCGAATTCGCGTATAACAATGGGAAGCATACGTCGACTGGCCACACGCCGTTTTATTTGAACTCGGGGGAGCATCCATTGGTACCGATGGCGCTTATCGGAGGTCGACGCGTCGAGAGCGAGATTCGTGGCGTGCACGACATTCTGTCGAATATGCGCAGTGACTTGGAATTGGCGAAACAACTGTGGAAACAAGCTCAGGAGAGGCAACGGAAGTACGCCGACAAGTCGCGACGTGAAGAGAACTTCGCGGTCGGGGATCGAGTTTTGCTGACGACCCAGAATCTGTCATTTGCTGGCAGCGGGATTTCGCCGAAGCTCGGACCACGTTTCGTGGGGCCGTTTGAAGTGGTCGCAAGGGTCGGACAGGTTGCGTATAAGCTGAAGTTGCCGGAGACGTGGAAGATTCACGACGTATTCCACGTGGTGAGATTGCGGAGATTTAAAGAGTCGTCAGACTTTCGACGACCTGAACCGGAGCCGCCAGCACCGGTGATTAACGAGGAGGAACTCGAATACGAAGTCGAGAGGGTGCTGGATCACAAGGAAACGAAACGAGGACGGAAGGTGACGAGGAGATATCTGATTCGCTGGGTCGGCTATGGGATCGAACACGATTCCTGGGAGCCGTGGAAGCACTTGGTTAACGCGTCAGAAAGGGTGGCGGCATACCACCAACTGGTCGGAATCCAGCCTACGAAGGAAGAAGCTATCCTTCGGGGGCGGACGTGATTGGTGGTGACGACTTTACGACGATCGAGGCGAAGGACGACCGGAATACCTACAGACTGACGGATCGCGAGGGGGCGGTTATCGGATTGCGTGATGGGTACTACCGCTAGGCGACCGCAGACTGCTTTGGGTAAGTCGCTGGAAACCGATCGAAGTCGAAGTGGAAGTTTTTAGAAAGGAAGATTCGAAAAGGAAGTAAAAAGGAAATCGAATTTGGGTAGCCTGGGAAGAGGCTAGTGTTTTGAAACCTGAATGACCTGATTGTTTATTGACTGGGGATTTCTTATTTTTACTGGAACATTTGGGATTCTAGGGACTGGATTCCTGTGTTTTGATTTTTCTGTACTCCCTAGCACTTCCTGGACTTTGAATGATTTGATTATGTTTCTGGAGGGGAGTTTGCTAGAGTGCTGGCTGTGAACTGTTTATTTGCTAGCTGGGAGTCAGTGGGACATTGATTGATTGACTGTTTATTGAATTGACTTGGGCTGGATTCGAACTCGAGTGGGCTAGAATGAAATGAGCTGAGCTTTGCCTTTTGGGATTGGCTCGCTTGAGAGAACGGGATAGTGGGACGTTTTTCTCTCTATTCTCGGATTGATTCGGATTCGGACTTTTGACGGACTTTGAACTGAACTATTTTGGGAAACGATTCTGAGGTGCTCTTTTGGAGTTTGATTGATATGACCTCACTCGCCTGACTGGAGTTTAGTCGGTGAGGTGGAGGGGATTGTAGTCGGGTTACTGATTATCGGGCTAATTAGAGCCACGAGGTTGACTTTCTCGGTGTCCGACATAGAGTTAGGATAAAGGGCACTATTGGGATTGTATCGAGGACCATATTTTGACCTCTGTAAGACATTGACGCTCGATAGAGCTTGTGACCCCGACCATCTCTCTCTCTCACGACCACTCCCTCTCATCAACAACGTGACCCTCTACAGTCATGGACCATGAATTTGACGATCCCGCATGGCTCCTGGCCGTCGGGTGCATGCAGCATCTGGATCCGACCAAACTATCACTCGAAGACGCTGAGGTGAATCGGTATTTGTGGGGCACCCCAGGGCGCTTTCCTTGCTTGAGGAAGCAATTCAGCAGACCTGATCTGTGGGTTTCAGATGTGCTGCAAGAGTGCGTGACTCTGCTGAAGGAGATCCGGCTGCGATCAGATTACAGAGGTGTTGACAATCCGGGGGAAGGCAGAGAGGGAAAAAAAAAGAAAAAGGAAAATCTCGAACGGGACTGGCTCAGTGTGTGCCCTCCTCCATCTGCTACGGGCGGTTCTAATTCTGATGAGTGGGAGCGATATTGTGGGGTCAGGAGGGTTATTCAGAGCACTTCATCTGTTCTGGACTGGTGGAGGGTACACCAGGCGGCATACCCAACAGTTTCGATCCTGGCTGCCGAGTATCTCTGCATCCCAGCCTCCAGCGCCTCGGTTGAGCGGATGTTCAGTGTCAATGGCCACCAGCTGAACAAGCGCAGGAGGGCGATGGAGGAGAGCAAGGTCAACCAACTGACCGTGCTCCGGGACAATCTGCATCTGTTCAGGGCATGACCTGAACTGCTTCTGTTTGATTGTGTGGGACAATCTGCAGTCTGATTCAGAACCCTCCTGTTTCGGAGGAACTCTCCTTTTTTTGGTTTGGGGTGCCGGGTATGTTCTCTGTTTGGGGTGCTGGGTATGGATCAGACAATCTGCATCTTGACCTGGTGTGATTTGCCCCGAGTTTTGTTTGTTTTGGTATGGGTATGTAATCCAAACTTTTTTGAATGCTTGGTAAAAAGTTTCAGAGGTTTCCACAAATTCCAGCACTGATTCAGCCCACACAGATAACCCTCTGTTTATGGTTCATGGTTCATTGCATGACTCAAACAAAACAAAAAGTTTCAGAGGTTCCACAGATTCCAACACTGATTCAGCCCACACAAATAACCCTCTGTTTATGGTTCATGGTTCATTACATGACTCAAACAAAACAAAAAGTTTCAGAGGTTCCACAGATTCCAGCACTGATTCAGCCCACACAAATAACCCTCTGTTCATGGTTCATGGTTCATTACGTGAATCAAAAAACAGATAACAGATACCAGACTGGTTCATGGTTCATTACGTGAATCAAAAAACAGATAACAGATCCCAGACTGGTTCATGGTTCATTACGTGAATCAAAAAACAGATAACAGATAACAGATAACCCTCTGTTTATGGTGACTCAAAACAGGTTATTTAATTTGGCTCCTCCTCCTCCACCAACCTCCCATCCGGTCCAACCCTGACCCGATACACACGTGTGCGGTCTTCAGGGATAGGTGCAAAGTCGACCGAGCCAGTATCCAGGTCCCTCATTACGTTTCGGTCCTCCAAACGGGTCTGATGGTGGAAGAGGCCTTCACGGACTCTGTGGAGAGCGTAACAGTTCTGCAGATACACGTTTTGCACGAACTGATTCAGATGGGGCATGGAGGCGAAGGTTATCGGGAATTGGATGGTGAAGTCGGGGAAGAAGGCGTACTCCGTCTGCATGTTGGCTCTCTCTCGCTGGGCAGTTCTGCGCTGTTCCCTGCTCCGTTCAGACATGATCCTTCGCAAGGGGGCCTGCCTGCGCCGAGGGTACCCCTCACTGTCGTTGATGCAAGGTTGTCCATCAAAATCCATTGGCCACCTGTCCATCAATGGGGGTCTGGGGTTTGCCTGCCTCTGACCACCATGACCACCCTGGCCACCCTGACCACCCTGGCCACCCTGACCACCCTGACCACCCTGACCACCCTGACCACCCTGACCACCCTGACCTGCTCTGTTCCTGTTCCTGCCGCCTCCCCCGAATTCCCATCCACCAACATTCCCCCTTCCACCAGCTCCAGCAGCTCTGAACATGTTTGGGGGTGGCCCTCTTCCACCAGCTTCAGCAGCTCTGAACATGTTTGGGGGTGACCCTCTTCCACCAGCTTCAGCAGCTCTGAACATGTTTGGGGGTGGCCCTCTTCCACCAGCTTCAGCAGCTCTGAACATGTTTGGGGGTGGCCCTCTTCCACCAGCTTCAGCAGCTCTGAACAGATTGGGGGGTGGCCCTCTTCCACCAGCTTCAGCGGCTCTGAACAGATTGGGGGGTGGCCCTCTTCCACCAGCTTCAGCGGCTCTTAACAGCTTGGGGGGTGGCCCTCTTCCACCAGCTCCAGCAGGTCTGAACATGTTTGGGGGGGAGCCTCTTCCACCAGGGTGAAGCACAGGTTCAGGTTCATAAACAGACTCCTCGTCCGTCATACTCCACGGGTTTTCCGGCAGCTGCTCAGAGGATCCCTCAGGTTCAGGTTCAGATTCAGGTTCAGATTCAGGTTCATCTGCGGTTGGAAGTGTAGCTTCAGGCAAAATCTCTTGTGCAGGATCAGGTGCTGGAAGACTTGCAGCTTCGATGCTCCAGTCGAACGTTCTGCTCAGATCTAGATCAACCTCGTGCATGGTTGCAACCTCCTCTCTGAGCTGGTCCAGATGAGGCAATAGCTGGCGATCACGAAGGAGTTCTGCAAAAGATACAATGTGAATGAGAGGCCAGAGAGAAAAACAACCTAATTTGAACCTGATGCTGGACTGCTCACCTGTAGGCACCATGTAGGGGTATTCCATGTCCCCCAGGTTGGTGCTCCCCTTCCTGGTCAGTCCTGGAGGTGTCACCTGAATGGAATCGAGTATGGGGTCGATGCGCCTTTCAGGGGGGTTGCCCGCTCGGTACGCTCGCAAGAAAAGTTCGTCTTCGCTTCCCGCAGCGCTGTCCAGGGCGGATGCAGCTTTCCAGAACAGAGCCTAGGAAGACAAGTAACAGTAACCCTAAGTCAAAACATTCGAAACAGAAACAGTGCAGCAGATAGCAGGCAGCATACACTTACATTTTCCAGACCAAAATACGTGTTAAGCGACGTCAAATGCCGGAACACCACCTCGGCGGCATCCCGATCTACCACCGTCCCGGGCTGGAACAGGTCTGTTCGGTTTTGGAGCCTGTTCCGGAGCCTCACGACATACTGCCGTGCTTTGAGTTCCACGTACATCGCAATCGATCAGCACTGCAGGCGAGACAACAACAAGATACCACGATACAAAGGCGCACGGTGCGGTGAAGTCGAACAGGGAGCGAAGTCGATATATTCGGGACAGTACGGCAGAACTGACTAACTTTGGATTTGATCGGAAGTGATGATCGGTGCAAAAGTCGGTTTTTGATTTCTTGGACCGATCATAATCGGAATTTGAAACCAAATCCCGATCAACCGACCATGATCGGAGCTGATCGGATCAACGGCCGATTAATCGGCGTTTTACCGATCTTGATCGGCCGATTAGGCGTTTGCATGTCGCAACGCTTGATCGTGATCGGGATCGTGATCGGAGCAACCGATCAGATCGGTGATCGGCGAACCGATCACGATCACGATCAAGCTTTGATCGGCCGACCACGATCATCGATCAGGTTTTGATCGGCCGATCACGATCACGATCATCGATCATGATCGGTAAAAAAAAAAAAAAAAAAGACCGATCATTTTCAGAATCATGTGGGACGAGATCGTATCAGGTCAGATCGATGAAACGACCTGTCCTGACATCGAAAATGGACGGCCGATCATTTCCGATCACGTCCATAGTATGATCGCTAGTGGACCCCACCACAGGGACGCTCAAAAGGGGGCCGTTACTTTTAAGTACCCGTTTAATTTTGGAAAATTAAACGGGTACTTAAAAGTAACGGCCCCCTTTTGAGCGTCCCTGTGGTGGGGTCCACTAGCGATAGTGTCTTCGACTCGGGCTTAGCCAACCCGGGTTCGAATCCTCCTTGAGTCGACCGACTCCCTCTAGTCGGTGGCTGGTGGGCTTGGCTCACGTCATTCATGCATTAAAAATGTATATAATAAATAACACTTCGTTCTTTAATCAATTGAATCAGTTCTCAGTCGATTAACACATTAAAAAGTGCTTAATTGTGTGACCTGTTCTAGACAGGTGCCAGGTCGGTCTGGACAGGCGGCCCACCTGTCCAGACCGACTCCAAGTCGGTCTAAAACAGGTCATATTGGGCGTCACATCGGTCTAAAACAGGGTCACACCGGTCTAAAACAGGTCACACGAGTATGACCGTACTAGACAGGCGACAACCTGTCTGGAAAGGTCAAATCCGGTCCAGAACAGAGATAGGACTTTACGGTTACGGTCACCGTAACCGGACCGTAACCACCGTAACCGGACCGTAACCGGAGTACAATTTTCGTCAGAAAATCGTACTTTTACGGCCGTAACCGTAGCACCGTACCACTCCGTACCGCTCCGTACCGGACCGTAACGACCGTAACGGCCGTAACAACCGTAAACCGTAGAAAGTGACCCCCGCAGGGTCCCGCGATTCCAAAGGAACCCAGGGGGATTCGAACCCGCGACCCTACTGACTGCAGCCTAACGCTTTAGCACTGAACCACGCTACTTCACGGTAATTTAGGGCCTACCGTAGTTATACCGTACCTGTTCCGTACCGTAAAAACAACATATTACTCCGGTTACGGTACGGAGTTACGGCCGTAGTACGGTGACCGTAACCCGACCGTAACCGGACCGGACCGGAGTCGGACCAAAAATTTGGCCCAAGTCCTATCTCTGGTCCAGAAAGGTCAAATCCGGTCTAGAAAAGGCCACCTTTTCTAGACCGGATTTGACCTTTCTTGGACCGGATTTGACCTTTCCAGACCGGATTTGACCTGTCTAAGAAAGGTCAAATCTGGTCCAGAAAGTGGTTGCCGGTCCTGTCCGGTCCGGTCCAACGAGTCGGCGCCCAGGTCTGGCTGTGGCTTCTATCGCGCCTCTAAGTCACAGGCTGTGACTTCTTTCTCTATCACGCGGTGGCTTCTCGTCCTGGAAATCTATCACTTCACGGGTTAGTTTACACCATGGACAAGAAAATAACCTCCTTTTTTCGAAAAACGGATAGAGTGCACGAAGTGGTCGATTCTGGAGATGTAGAAAGGAAACGAGAGGAAAGGAAAAAAAAAGAAAAGGATGCCAAGGACCTCAAGATTAAAAAAAGTCGAGAAGGGGCTAAAGTTCGCATGGCAAAAATGAGAAGCAAGCGACGAAAAGAAAAAGAAACAGATGAAGTTGTCGTTGAAGGGGGTCTTTCTGTTCCGGTTCCCCCAAAAGTTGCTGGGGGTTCCTCGAATATTGGAATCCCATCTCGTTTGGGACTGACAGCGAATTTCAGTGATTCATCACGGGTGAATTTTTTTCACCCATACTTGTGGAACGTTATTGTGGACACTGTGAAAAACAAAAACAGCTTGAGAGCAGCGGTTAGAGAGCTGCAACGGTCTAGCCCTGATGGCCGTTTTGATTCACTAGGACATCAGTCTTTGTCAAGGTGGTTTCGGAAGGTCAATGGGACCTATGTGCCCACAGGAATCTCTTTCAACAAGGCAAAAACCATGAAAGGATGGGAACCGACTGGCCGGAAATCATGGGTATCACAATTCCCCAAGGTTGTGGAAATTGTGAAAGCCACTGTGGCAGCCATTAGGCTGAAAGGGGCACCCGTGACCTTAACAATTATTCGAAGTATTATACTGGCAGGGATGGAGAAGGAATATCAGAAAAAAATAGAACTGAGTATTGAAACGGTTCGGGTATTTGCGAGGGATACTCTCAATCTTTCTTGGCGGGCAAGCACTACTTGTGCATCAAAACTGCCAACCGATTGGGAAGAAAAGAAAGAGCAATTTATTTTGAGAGTCGCCTTCTTGGTCAAGACATTAGGAATTTCTCCTGATGGAGTGTTGAATTTTGATGAAACGGGGCTACAATTAATTCCAGGAGGTGGATCGAAGACGTGGGAAAAGAAAGGAGAGACTATTGTCCCCATCATTGGGAGCGGGGATAAGAGAATGGTTACCGGAACGTATTGCATTGCAGCAAGTGGTTTTCTTCTAAAATCGCAGATTATTTTCGCAGGTAAAACAGAGAGGGTTTTACCGGATAAGCCATTAGTTGATATAGCAAGAGATAAAGGGGTTTTGGTGACTTTCAGCAAATCAAATAAACATTGGTCAAATGAAGGGTGCCTGAAGTTGTATTTGACCACATCAATTATGGACTACGTAAAAGAAAAATGGCCTGGTCAAGAACCCACTGAAATTCCATTGATTCTTATCATGGATTGCTGGAGCGTGCACACATCAGAATCATTTGTGACATGGTTCAATTCGGAGTTCGAAAACTGGCACATTATATATATCCCTCCGGGCATGACGGGAAAGGTGCAACCCTGCGATCAAGCGCTGAATCGTTGCTTGAAACATATAGTAAAGAGGGAGTTTGGGATTGAACTCGCAGAGCATGTTTCGAATCAGATGCATGCAGGGGTTGCGCAAGACGAGATTGAGATTCCTTCGGACATTAGGTCTTTGAGAGGTTCGTTACTTCGATGGTTGGTGACAGCCCAAAATGAATTATCTATCCGCAGTGATATGTTACGAAAATGCTGGGAGAAAACTGGCTTGTTGAATGCGTTCACCAAAGAAAAAGGTGACTTAGCATGCAAAGAATTTATGAAAAAGGGGTTGTTTGGAAGTCAAAGATGGGATTCTCCCCCAAATGGTTTTGAAAATGACCCTCTAGATGAAGATATTGTGATCGATGGCGATGAGGTCAGCTTAGAGGAATTATTCCACAGAATTTTGACCTTGAATGAGTCAGGCCCCATAGAATCTCCTGAGCATGATGCTTGTGAACTCCAAAATCTCCAGGGTAGTATGGAGGATAGAGACCAAGATCTGGAGATGGGTGAAACGCCACCAGTCGACGATGACCTATTCTCCGATATTTCAATAGGATGAATTCGCAAGACTGTGCGGAAGGAAAAAAGTTTCGAATTTTAGGAGGCATGTACTTCTGTTTTTAATATCATTCATCGAATCGGTGACCCAGAGACCCGTTCCTGAAAACGAAACCCTCTGTGAATCAGTCCACCTCTGCGAACAAAACGAACGTCAAGATTCAATGTGGAACCAGTGCGATCGCAAAACACATGCTTGTCGACAAAAAAAACAGTTTTCATCCCGCGTATTGTGCAGATGAAGTCGGTCACGCTGCTGTGAAAATGGGGTTCGTGACTTGGACCACCTTTGAGAAAATTCAATTCACGTTGCGCTGTTGTTGTTGTCCTACTTGTGGTAGGGGCGAAACAGCAAAATTACAGTGCTATCAGACCACGTCCAGTGTTTTTGGCGCATGGCGCACAATGTTACGCGTTACACGAGGGGTGGCGCGTTTCGAATCTATGTTACGCCCACACTTCTGGCGCATTCATTCCTTGGAGAACGGTACCCTCTGTTTGGAGACCAGTCGCTGTTTGGGGATTCCTGTGGTATGATGTGTTGCCTGCGGGGACGCCTTGCTGTAAACAAGTGGCTGGATGTAATTTGGGGACAATTTTCTGAAGTAGATCACCCCTGAGATATTGGAAGATGTTTCTGTAAGCTTCAATATGCTGTTCGTTGTGTGGCCAAAGTAACAAAGATATATATTATCCCTTGCGACAATCATTTTCCCCCAGTTGCCATTAAAATTGGCCTGTGGATTGAACACAAGTAACTTTAACAAAACAATCTCTGTGGATATTTAGGCATAAATATGAAATGAAAATGACAGTCAAAGACATCATTGAATATAATTTTCACGGGTTCTTGGCAATGTTATTGTGTTGGCAACGTTGTTTGGCAAGGGAAGGTCGCAAATTTTGCACGCGCTGATGTCAAGCCCTTCGTCGAAGAAATAAGTTCAATGGACAAGTCGAGTCTTGACAGGGGAAGATGATGGAAGGTGATGTTGTGGGGTTAGATAAGGTGGACTTGTGGCTGATGTTTGCTTTCTTGGATTGGGTTGTGCAAGAGGTACAACCAACAGACAAAAATGCACCCGATGGTTCTGTTTTTTTTTAATAAAAAGGTGCCATCACCAAAAATCAATCAAAACCTTTCCCTGACCAAAATTGAGACAACCCATGCAAGTCCTCCGACAAGAGCATACAATTCTATCCATCAAAAATGAGCTCATATCCAGCGTATTCCCCCCTGCTAAACTCTGTTTCGATTTTAATGCTGGGGTTGAAATCGAGCCTCACAGAAAGGCATTCGTGAAGAGTTCACCGATTTTGATACTGGGAAGCGGAACAGGCTTGCCAGCATCGCCCTGTCTCAACCCATCCAAAGAAGTCGAAATTCCTTCCACAGGCTCCCGAGATTGGACTTTTTCAGTGAGGAGGCCGCTCTTGCTCAACCATTCCAGGAAGGTGCTCCACCTGGACTCCTCCATGGTACCCCAGGAGCCGTTCTTGTCCAAATAGTAGTTTGACAGATATGCCTTTTTGGCAAACCACAGAAGGGGGAGGGGGGAGGAAGAAATCAGACAGGAGCAACAATCAAAGCGAAAACAAAGCACCAAAGTGTGCCTTCTACCCCCATCAACCGAACATTTCACAGTCGAAATAAAAGGATCATAAAAAGTTTGTTTTGAGGACTGACATAGGCAAAGAAGCATTCGTTGAGCTCTACACTCCCTTTCAAAAAAAAGGTATTTTTGAAGGAGCCCAGTGAACTCTGCAACGAAAACAGAATCGAACGGTCAGTTTTCGCTCACCTGAGATTCACAGACCATTTCCTTTTCCAGGGGGGTTGGCAGAGGCACTGCTGCATAATCTTTTTCTACCTCCGTCACCAAAATGTCGGCTGCTTCGGTTGGATTTTTAGCAGCAAATTCATAGCCTCGTTTCGAGGCATCCATGAATTTCTTGACCTGCTCCTCTTTGCCACTTCACAAAGAAAGCGAAGAAAGCAAGAAAAAATCATCCCAATATTCATTTACTTCCGCCCTCCCCCTCCCCCAAACAAAGAAAAACTGGAGAGGAATGCGGTAAGTGAACTCTGGTTTTCATTCACTGTGGAAACTGATATTTCTGCTTTCGATGGATTTGGGCCTTTATGTAATCTGAATAATTCAAAGTTGAATAGACTAAAAAATGATGACTAAGAATATGAAGCACATGGCTGGCCGGTGAAGCTCGTATTGGCATCAACATAGGAAAATGGGAATATGAACACACAGAACTGGAAGTTGCAACAATCGGCCTTATGATGCTTAACCCTTTCTGCAGTTTTCCTCACCCTGCTTCCCACGAATTGATCCACAATTCAAAAATCAATTTTTAAATAAAACAATTTGGAAAAATACGAAAATTTTCAAAAAATTTCAAAAAACAGAAAAGGTTTACCTCAGTTTTGCTGGGTCGGCTGCTAGAACGATGCTGTAGCCATGCGGAACCCCGTAGTCTTCCAGAGCGAACGAATTGAGCTCCACTCCTTTCCTTTTGGCTTCGATGCCTTCCCATCCCATGAACACCCAAGTCGCATCAGCTTCCCCCTGAAAAAACACACACACTCTCAAAACTTCACCATGGAGATTTTACCTTTTCAAAACCAACAGCATGTAAACTTGTCCGGCAGGGTAAATGGGTAAATACGTAAATCAGCATGAACAGAAAATCCAATCTGAATGGATGCCAATTAGGGAAGAAAATGCTGGATGTTTGCTGAGATATCAGCTGCTACTTTTTCAGAGGGGTGGCCAGCATGAGGCTTCCTGAAGCAAAGCATTTTTGGAATGGAAGGGGTCAATTTATGGCGAACATGCCTGATTGCATCCCAATGACAGGAGTTGCAAATGACATGATGGGATAAAGAGAATTCTTCAATTCTCAATTCTTCCCCCAAGAATTGCCACCTTGAGCAACGTGTTCCAAATCCCAAGCATGGGTGGGGTCGATTCCTTGTAATCCCCCGACCCTCCGTCGTTTTTGATCATCTCTTGAATGATTCGGCCCTCGTAACGCGCTCCGTACGACGCGTAGTTCTTCCCTTCCAGCTTGCTGGGACGGTCGATCCCACCCGACTTCAGCGTCACGACGGCGCTGGTGGAGCCTTGCAACACCGCTGCAACCGCCGTGATTTTAGGCTTCGCACTGCCCTCTGGCTGTGTCGCATAGCTCACGACCGTTTCGGAAGGAGCGATGGCGAAAGTGGCGGAACCGTCCACGAGGCGGGAGGCGGGCGTGGTTTTGTACTGATCGACGTGAGGGGATAGTAGCGTCACGTCCAGGCCGGCCTCAGCGTACCATCCTTTGTGTTTTGCGACGTAGAATCCGGTGTGGTTCGTGTTGGGCGTCCAGTCGAGCGCGATCGTGAAAGCCGTCATGGCGAAAGCTGATGATTGCGGAAGCGATGACTGAAATGAATCTATTTCTGGATTTTAGAATCAACACGCTGCTTATCTGTCAGAACATTACGTAATCGATCGCCAATCCAAAGGCCTAGTGAGTGATAGTGCTGAAAACGTTTCTCCAATTGAAATTACAAAGTTAACCAAGTTAAGAGAAGGGTTTCCAGCAACCCTGGACTGGCAAGGGTAAGATATGGACTGACTGCTCGATGAAACTCAAATCAGTCCAGAGAGCAACACAATCACCACTTTACAAAGTCACGTGCTATGTAAATATGGCGTTTTCATGCAAACAAGAGAGGAAATTGAAAGATAGTCCAAGAACCTTCTCCAAATTCATTAATAATGCCCCTCCTCCCCCCCACCCGTCCCTCCACTGCTCCCCTACTTCCCCCTTTAATTTTTCTTTCCCTTTGCCCTGTCATGTGCGCCCCTACCCCTGGCCTTGAACGCTTTTCTCCGATTTCTAATCCCCTGGCTGCACACTCCAAACCCCTCAAGTCAGGCTCATTCATTTTTCATTACAGAACCAATTGACAAATCCTCTACAACTGCTATCCACCAGTCTGGTGGTGTGGGCTGGCGGCTAGAAAACCGGGGGAGGGGAAAAAGGGGGAAAGGGGGGGGAGGGGGCGGCTGGCAGGGAGGGGAGGGGGGGTTGAGAGGTCAGGGTTCAGGAAGGGGTCAGGAAGGGGTTTCGAGGGAAAATAGCTCCTGCAAGCATTTATTTATTTAATAGCGCAAACTCTGTTGATTTTCTTCCGTGCCCAACTCCAACCGAGCGAAAAACATCACTCTCCTTTCGATCCAGTCCAAAACTGTGCAAAAATCTGTTTTTTCCTTTCTTTTTTTTCTCTTTCTCTGCTTCTCGCTCGGCCCCCCCTACCCCCCCCTCTCTCTCTCTCTCTTTCTCTAAGCCTTAATAGGTGGACATAGTTAAAGAAATACAGACAATTACACCCGGCTGAATCTTTACATGAGACTTGCGAGCGTTTCCGGCCATGTTATTTGGGCCTATGAAATACGCTTTTCCTTTCTTTTTCTTTTTTTTGGGGGCATAGCCCTCACCCAGAGCAAAAAAAAAAAAATACATGAAAAAAAAAGTGAAAACCAACAAAAAAAAATGGTGTAGAGGCTGTCCATCCCTCCGAGGAAACTCAATCCCCTTTCTTTCTTTCTTTTTCTTTTTTCTTTTTTTTCTTGTTTTCCTCCTTTATATGTGGGGTCAAAGCCAATACAGTAAAAAAAAAAAGGAGCTACTTAGAAAATTGCAACTTCTATAAGTCACCGAACCCCTGCTTCTCCCCCCCCACCCTGCCACACACACAGATCCAACTACCAGCCTCCATCCCCTCATATTTTCTTTTGTTTTTTTTTCTTCACCATCAATCCACATCCCTTTCCCAACAAACTATAAGTAAAAAAGAAAAAAAAAACCATTTGTTGCTTTTTTTTTGGTCTGCTTTTGGGTTCTTTTTTGGCCCTTTTTTTTTTTTTGGTTTTTCCCTTTTTGATAGGCTCCAAGACTGTATCATTACATCGGTCATCACTTTTCAAAAAAACACAAAATAAAACACAATGCGTGTTCTCTCTTTTTTTTTTTGGTACCCCCTCCCTGCCCTCCTCATCCCCCCCAAAGCCCCTCATTGTCCCTCCCTTGGGTTCATGGGCAGCCATAGCACACACACACACACACACACATAATTGCAACATTTCTTTTTTTTTGCCATTGTTCAAAAAAAAACACACAAACATGTATGTGAATTCCATGAAAGCCATTTCGACACGATGCAAGACAATAAAACCCTTGATCACGCCCTACTCCCTGGTGCCAAACAAACAAGCCAATATCCTAAAACTCTTTTCTCTCTTCCTGCCCCCCCTCCCCTTTTCGCTCCACACACCCCTCCCCCACCAACACTTCCACTAGCCCCCTCCCTCTTTCCTCCTTTTTTTCTTTCCCAATCTACCCCTTGATTTTTGCTCAAACCCCTCATACAAAACACCTTCACTCCCCGACAATCCCTTGTCTCTTTTCCTCTGTTTCATTTTTTTTTAACCTTTCCGCTTCAACTTTTTTGGTAATTTTTCTTTTTCTTTCTTAATTGTTTCATTGAGGGGCTTAACCTAAATCATCAAATCATCTACAAAACGAAAAACATCACAAAGCAATCTTACATGGTCCGAACTCCACCAACAAAACAAAAAAAAAGTGTCGGGGTGCAAAAAAAATCCCCCACCCCGCCCCCCAAACGCGTTTTGTTGATCTCTTTTTTTTCTTTCTTTTCTTTTTTGGTGCGTGCGTGAATGTTATTCTATACTATCTAACCGGACTGGGTGTTGGAGTTGCACCGACCGTTCCCTTGTTTCACGATCCAGCCCGATGAATGGCAAGCACCGTCCTTCGACCATAAAAGACACTTGCAAATCGTCTTTCCATTTTTTGAGGACGTGACGGTGGTTTCGTCCGCGCATTCAACATTCGCAGGGCAAGAGCTGAAGCAATTAGAATCATTTGCTGGACAAGAGACCGCTTGTCTTAAGCCTGCAAAAAAAGAATAAAAAAATTCAGCATGAAAATGAAGAGATGAAAAGAAAAGGAAAAAAATACACACACACAAGCATTCCTAGTTTTGTGCGTGCATTTCCTTTGAGAGAAAAAAAAAAGTCTCGACGCCTTTGAGAAAAAAAAATAAAAGTACCATAAACAAGGGATGTGAAAACATGAAAGATTAAGATGCAATGATGTGCATACACATGGAGATATGACCTAATGATCCGGATCGGAACAATGCAGGCCTGAAAACCTATCGTTTCCAGTCTAAATCTCCTGCTTGCCTAGCCCCCTGTGCTCCTCTTCTTATTCCCTCTTCCCCCAGACCTTTCATCTAGATTCAATGGCACCAGAAGACCACTGCAAAAATGGATCCTCATTTCTATCTTTCCCCCCTAACCCCCCCCCCCCCCAAAAAAAAAACACCGCAGTGGCTCTATGTATGTGTTCAAATCCTTCCACATAAAGCTGTGTTTCTCTTTTCTTCGAAAAAACTGGCCATCTGGATGGGAGTGTCGCAGGCCTAATGGGCGTGAAATGTGGATCAAGATGCTGTGTATGCATGCATGTATGTATGGGTGGGTGGATGGCTCGATTCCATTTCAACCTGGGGGAAAAAGGGGGAATGGGAAGAAAACTGGGGGGTCCAGGCCCTTACCCTGTTTCGAGATTTTCTTTCTGTCCTTTGTCTTTCCGCCGTTTCTCTCCTTTTGGCTTCTTTTTGTTCTTCGGCGCGACACCCTTTCTCTGATAACCTTACTACTGGTCCCTTTTCTTTCTGCTTTTTTTCTACCATTTCCCCTCTTTTTCTTTTTTCCCTTTTTCTGTGATCCCTGCCGTTGATCGTCCTGTTTTTTCCTTTTTTCTCTCGTCACGAGTCTATTACTTTTCTGTTCACTGGGGCTGCTGTTTTTCAATATAGACATCTTTGGATGCACGACTCTGTGTCGGTCCGTACCCTGAGCATTGTTTTTCTTCTCTTGGCCGTTGTTGCTTCCGTTTGCAGAGTCCTTCCCAAAATTTTCACCTCGCCGACGAATCCATTGAGCAAATGGTGCTACTCCTGTGTACACTCCAGGGATCCCCACAGTTCCACACTCAATTGCTCCAAAAGAGGCGACACCCACAACCGTGTTTTGAATCAAGAGAGGTGAGCCTGAGTCACCTACATATACACGCACATAATATACACACAATCAGGTTTCGAACTTCTCCGAGAGAAAGCATTCAAAACACACTCACACACATGGGTTCAATTCAGGGATTCAAGAATGAGTTTACAGCTTCAAATTGAACCGTGTATTGGAACAGTCATATCATCTGGTGCGAATGTTGTTTTCTGTCGTTGAGTGGCGAACCAAAGGCTGCTTTTGCGAGTCAGACCTGGTTGAAACATTATTTTTCGGAAAAAAAATACACACTCTTCAAAGTGATGATGCCGTTATTTTTGTTTGGGGAGTGGCACCCTTACCCCTTTTTTCGTTTCCATACAAAATCTATTTTTAACCAGTTGATGAGTGTATGCCAGTCACCTCTGCATGTGTCCATGGTACCATCCCCAGCACAGATGAGGGTACTTTTCAGGTGGAAGCCGGCTTCTGGTACAGTGACTTGACGGAACGCTTGCTCGCATTGACCCAGGGGTGTGAATGGCAGCTGGTCTGCCTTGCGGAGATATTCCGAGAACCTACCATTGGCACTGACACGACCCCACCCAACTGCAGTCAATGCCTGGCCAGCTGTCAACTCCATCCCTGGTTCTGGCATTGCGGCAGAAGCTTTGGTGGAGGACCGTTCCAATCGGATGAGTGCAATATCCGCTCCACTTGCTGGGTTACCATTCCATTGAGGGTGAACAATGGTTTTAACACCTTGAATTTTCTGTGAGTGTCAAAATTACCCCTCATAACGGTGTTCACAAAAAAAAAGTGGTTCTTGTTTTGTGATTAACTACCTGCTTTCAGTTTGGTTAGGTTATCATGTTGAAAGGAACCAAATTCTAAATTCTCTGGCCAGGTGCTTGTTTTCGATATAATTATCACTTTCAATGCTAGATTTTGCTTTGCCCTCTCCTGCCTTTGTGGCAACTTTCTCCCCAAACAATCACCTCTGCATCATCCCCATGAACTGACAATCCACCACAGTACACCATCGGATTCGGCTGTGAGGCATCGTTTGACCCGTCAACACAATGCGCTGCAGTCAGGACCCAATCCGCATCAATGAGGACTGCTCCGCACCAATGGACATGTATGAATTGTAAGCGAATCGAGCACATGTATGGAAATTCCCCCTCTCCTGCCAGGATACCACCCTGGCAACACAGGACTGGATCAGTTCGACAGCTGCTCTGTTATGATTCGGAAAGTGGTAAAGACTATTGGTTGTGGTGTACTGGTGTACTCACAACAATTCTTGCAGCACTCTCTGGTTGCTGGTCCAGTAACCTCTTGCCAGTGAAACCTGTCGACAACCAAGAAACAGAGCTCTTGACGACCCTCTCAAACAAAAACTCTTCTGCAGCGTTGAACAACAGTATCGCTCGAACAGCGAGGTTTCACAGAAGAGAGCGAAAAGTGAGTGGGCGACGCAGTCCAAGCGAAATGAAACTGCGAAGCCATGTGCACCTGTAACGGAGCAGGTGCCTCTGTCGAGGCCAACAGCCAACAGCAGAAGGAACGCTAAATGGAACCTCGGTTCCCTTAACGCGAGAAGCATTGTGTTTCGCTTTGAAAGGTAGAAGAGCTGTTTCCACATCCTTTTCCACGCTGATACTCCGCCTTTCCTGCAACAATATCCATGCGTCTCACACTTTCCTTTCCCTGAACTCAAACACGCCCCTCGTTCGAGCAGGCGAGCTAGACTTCGAAGGAAAATGCACCATAAGATACGAACTTGTCCCACTGCGTGTCCGCTTCCTCAAGCGAAAGAAGATCTGAACTTTCCAGGAGGAAGTGCGACTTCCCTCCTATTTGCAAAGAGTCAACGTGCTTCTGCACATTATAGAGAAACGCAGTTCCTACAGCGTTCTGGGTGGATGCTGCGGATGGGTGGGGTAGTGGAAGGGGGCTGGAGATTACCTGACCACTATTGTTGGCACATCAGCCTGTGGAGTTTTCTACGCTTTGACGGAATATATGATAAGCGTCGACTTGTTCGGAAGGACTGGCCCCCGCAGAAGAAAATTAACAGCACGAAGTACCTACGGCACGTTTCGGCATTGGAAGTCTCCCGTCGTCACAACAGGTGTTATTGGGCTCGTGATTCCTGAGTCAGGAATTTTGCTGTCGTGCCTATTTATGTTAATGAATGTTTATGTGTGAGGCTCGGAAAGGCAGGGAGCTCCCTCGAGGAGCGGTGGCAAGATGTGTGGAGGGAACTTGCAGATATCCAGAGGACATGGTTGCTAGGATTGTGGTCAGGAAAACAAAAAAACTTCCTGTCAATTGCAACTTGTCTTAGATTTCTAATGAAATGTAGATGAGCAAAGTCATGGACGTCAAGCGTCCAAACGATTCGCCGCAACGTAAGGGCAAGGGAATTGCACCACAAAAAAATGTGTGAGAATTATCGAAACAAAGGCATAACGATGTTCATTTGGAGTCCTGGACACTCTGCAAAGCAAAGATATCACACACTGACATTCCAACTGACGCGGCCGCCAGTGACAGTGCTCCCCGTCCCTAGAGGCTTCCAATTCTCGGATTGGCGTCCAGTTCACAGGATTCCGTAATGGGATAGTGGTTCTTCCATGTGCATTAGTGTCCTGATTGGAGCTGCTCCGCTCCAAGTTCGAGCAAAGTTCGCCCCACAGTGCTGTGATCCACTGTGAGAATGTACGAATAACACCTCAACCCAATTCCTCTGCCATGGCTTCCCCACAGACTGCTCGGGACTACTCTCCCTGCGGTTTTCCTCGGAGCCCAGAATGTATACAGGCTGCGCTCGCGCTGCAGTCCTAGCAATTGTGTTGGCCCTCTGTTTACCAAGCTTCGGAGGCCTCCACAACGGGCAAGGAGGTAACAGCTCACTTTTCACAAGCTCTGTGATCACGGGAGACAAAAGTGCAACAGGTTCAGGCTGTTCATAAAAGTGCTCTTCTCCATTTTCCCTCCTATTTAGGAATGTGTGATATCCTTGCTTCTGCCACAAACGTCGCGCGCTTCTTGCTGGTGTTCAGCAAGACCTAGTCGTGGTTGTACAGGAGCAAACGATGCAAAGAGCAATTCCGTGCTTGTTTTATAGGACTCGCGAATACTGCAGAGGAGTTTTTCCCTTCTAGACGGCTACTGGCCAACCTGAGCTTCCGTATCAAAGTAAGAGTTGCCACCCAATATCATCCCATAAAGTCACACGTTGAACTGCAGCCACGCACGCAGTGAAGAAGCAAACTCCGGTCGCCAAACTTGCGATTTTTGCGAGCTTTTATCAAACTGCGCTGACTTTCAACTCCACTGTTTCAGGACGGCGAAAGTGTCCCTCGAGGCAGGTTCCCTTATTTTGTCAGTTTGAGAACTCTCGGAACCTTCGTCCATTTTTGTGGAGGAGTTCTCGTCGAACCAGACATAGTGGTCACTGCTGCACACTGCGTCGATCCTCTAGCCTCGACGAAGTCTGGGGTCAGCGAACCTATTGCAGTGATATCGCCTCATGGAATAAACGATGAGGAGTCGGATGGGGCAGAGGTAGTTTGTGGTTGCCTCAACTGGCAAATTCTAGGAGAAGTGTATAACAGCTCAATAGTCCATACATCCTGGTCCACAATTGACAGTTAAACAATCCGAGCAGGAATTGCAACACTCCTGTTGGGCTAATTTTTGCTGGTGCCCAGATCTAGCAGATATGTCCACACAATGAGTAATTCAGCAGTTGAATTTGGTTGAATTGTGTCGACAATTAGGTGATCAGCACGGTGAAGACTGTCGTGCATGAAAAATGGAAGCCAGGGGACTTCCTGAATGGTCACGATATTGCCGTTCTCTTCCTGAAAACTAAATCAATCCATCCACCTCTCCAACTGGCCCCCACAGATGTTCCAGGATTTGGTCAGAAACTGACAGCTGCTGGTTTTGGAGGCATGTCTGGTTCGAAGTTCTCTCAAACTCTGCGCCAGGCAACCAAGTTGGACTTCGTTCCGAACGAAAATTGCAATCGACCTGATGTGTACGATGGCAAAATAAAGGACAACATGATCTGCGCTCTTGATATACTCAACGGCCAGGACACCTGCCAGGGAGATTCGGGGGGTCCTCTAATGATCACAGACAAGAACGCAAACGTAGATCTGGATCGATTGGTGGGAATAGTAAGTTTCGGCCCGAAGCCCTGTGGGACTGGAGGAATCCCAGGGGTTTACACTCGAGTCAGCTCTTTCAGAGACTGGATCCAAGAGACAAAACGCCGGCGAAATGAGCCTGCGCCAGTGCCAGCACCTGTGCCAGCACCAGTGCCGGCGCCTGAAAAAGCGAAACCAGCTGAGGAGTCTTACGAACCGAGTGCCCCAGCGGAAAATTTCAATGGTAGGCCCAAGTCTTACAGAGATATTGCCGAGTGAAACATCGGACACATCACACACACCTCGGGTTTTTTTTATTTTGAGCAACTTGAACGTAACGGCGCCTTTCATTTGATCATTGCTTGCATCAAACGACCAGGTGGATGTACCATCTCGATTAAAGATCTTGTTTTTCGCATGTGAATGCACCTGATACATGCTGATGTTCCATTTTTTCGTCGATTGAAGGTGACATAGAGCAATTGTCCCAAATGTATCAATGCCCACCGGGCGTGCCTTGCGAAAATGACAAGACAATGGTGGTCAACGGAGTGGAGACCGTCTGCAAATGCTATGCATGGATGTCTGACGGCTTCTGTCACACGCAAGGCTGGAAATTGATGCAAGGGCCTGGGGACTGTGACTTTATCGCAGACAAATGAGAGGTGTGTGGAGTCACAGCCACTGCCTCAGTTCATGATTTGATGAGCAGACTGACAGTCGTCGTTAAGTATGCACAAAAATGCCATTGAAAGGGGATTCAAAAAAAAAGGAAAAAAGCAACAACAGTTTGTCATTTGAAGATCGTGTGTAGAACATGCCTTGCCTTCATATATATATATATATATATATCTTTCTATCTTTCTTTCTTTCTTTTTTCTCTCTCTCTATCTCTATCTCTCTATCTCCCTCTATTTTCTCTTCTCCCTTTCATTTTTTTTTTTCTTTTCAAAAAAAGCCACATTTTCTGTCAGTAGAAAATGAAGACACATGTTTATTTTATTAGTATGGAAAATGGTAATTGATCTTGTCGATGAGGGGGCCAAGTGAGGAAAAGTCGGGGTCGCTAAAAACTGAAAGAAAAAAAAAGGAAAAGAAAGAACAAAGTGAAAAGATGAGATAAGAAAAAAAAATGTGCTTCATTCCACTGTTCGTCAGGCTGTTGTCCAGTTTGATGATATTCTTACGTTTATTTTTAGAATGCACAGTGGGACATAAATTTCGTCAATCCATCGAGGAAGAAAAAAAAAAAGGAAGGAAAAAAAAAACAGCGGTGCAGATATCATCGCTTGCTTGCATTTGTGGGAAAAAGGGTTTTTTTTTGGCGGTGTTATGGGAATTTGATCGTGTATATTGTCAGGCTGAGCTAGGGAAAAACTACGTGTTTGGGTGGGTGCCAGGTTATCAACCATGAGTTTAGGCACTAGAAAAAAAAAGAAGGTGGGGACAGTCATACAAAGAATTATATTCAAAAAAAAAAAAAGCGGGAAAAACAAGCATTGAAGCGGAGAGAGAAACTTATTTTGTTTTGCACAGATGTAGCTTTTGGTCACATTGTTCTTAGTAACTATCTATGTATTTTTTGTTTTTTTTGTGAACCAGGGCCCGGAAAAAAAAAAAAAAAAAAGTGAAATTTTTTAATTTTTTTTTTCTCGGCGTGATTCATTTCATTACATTACTCAGATTTGTATCGATATCCTCTTCCCTTCCCACTCCTACCCAACATTCAGGCCTGTCAAACAGATCTACTTTTTTTTGGTTTTTTTGAAAGAGAGAAAAAAAAGAAAAAAGACTAGCAAATCACTAGAAAAGCGACAACAACAAGAAAAAAAAAAATTAAGAAAGGAAAGGAACAAAAGAAAAAAAGTGGAAGGATGGAGCTTTCCCAAAACAAAAAAAAAGAAAAAAGAAAAAAGGGGGTCTGTGTGTGGATTGTGTATTGCTGTTGAAGGGTTTATACACTCAAACAATTGGAGGCGGTGTTTTTTTCTAGGGGGTGCTGCGAAAACAAGAAAATAATTTGGCACAATCATGGCAGAAGTGAGGGTCCCGAAATTCAATCCACACGCCTTCGTTGCTCTGATGACTGACCACACCCCAGATTCTTGGAGAACAGCTCTCAAGGGTTGGGTAAACAACTGACAATCGAAAGAAAGAAAGAAAAAAGAAAAAAAAAACGTGGAAAAAAAAAGAACAAGAAAAAAATTCATACTTTCTGACGCCGTTTTTCGTGAGAGGGATTCCAAAGGAGAAAAAGACAAAAAAAAAAGAAGAAATCATCAAAAGAAAAAATCAAAGAACAGAGAATAGATGTGTAAACCAAGAGACATGTGTGTGTGTATGTGTTTGTGTGGAGACGCTGGTGAGGGGATAGGATTTACAAGGTTACAAGCTGACAATGTGACTTTTGCTGATGAAAAAATGATGTTTGTGTGGCGCTACTGGAATGAGACTATTTCAATTATATATGTGACCTTCAGAAATTGCATTTTGTCTTTTTTTTTTGGTGTGTGTATGAGTGTGTGCTGTATTAGCGCCTTAAAATCTGTTATTAAGTGATTATCTGTGTATGGGAGAGAAGCAAGAAATAGAACAGAAAGGAACCTCCTTGTTCCATTTTTCCAAAAGGCTTTGTTCATTCAGTCGATGGCTGCAATCTTATAGTGTCTCAAACAAGGAGGGAAGTATGCTGCTCCATTTTGGCAGGAGTTTGATTCTGGTTACAATTATGAAAGAAAAAATATAGGGAAGTGTTTGGATCGTTCTCCATGAACTGTAGATAAAATAATGGTCGAAACGTTGTGAATCGATAATGGGCGCTCCACTTCCAAAGGTTTCTTGAAGGCTTCAAGAAGAGATTCATCAGGGCTGGAGCTCGACGAGGAGAATAATTGCCTTTCTCTTCTTTTTTTTTGGACCACACCCCACTTGCACACCAAAACAAACTCACGAAAAACGAAAAACAATTCACGAATCAACGATGCCACTGTGCCAGTGTAGGTGGTAATTTCCATATCTTCTTGAAGTTCTGACACTGGGCTGGCGAAACCGTAATTCTTGATGCTCCTTTCTGGTGGGAAGTGCACAATCTCGCTGGGAAGGACATGTCGCCTGGCTAGAAGTAACCGGGCCGCGCCATTCCGGTAGAGACGTCGGCGCCGCCAAGTTCAGTCAGAACGGACACAGATTCTTTTTGTGAAGGGGCGTGTAGAAGCGTGGTGTGCGTTGGTAGGTCAAGAACACGACTTCAATCGAGCGTCCGCTCGAGGACGTCAATATCTAGAGATATGTCCGACTCCTTCTCCAAGTTTTTGCGAACAAAGCCTCGCATTATCCTGGGGTCGTCGTCTCCGTGGCGGCAAAGCGTGATCAAAGAGTTGGCGGAGACGCACGAGTTCGCATACACAACCGCCGCTGCAAACATCGACGAGCGTGCGATCAGGTTTAGCTGCGCCCAGGAGCTCGTCTTGGCTATAGGCAGAGCGAAAGCCAATAAAATCGCTGAGGATCTCAAGACAAACGAGGGTGACGACTTTGACGGTTTCTTGGTGACCGGGGATCAGGTGAGCTCTGGGTTCACGCAGTGGAACGTCGAGAAGGAAACTTTATATACTCATATCTCAGGGGTGCGGCTGCCTCGGGCTAAACAATCAACGACAAGAGAGCAGATCACAGAATGTCAATACTCAACACCTCTAAGGGAAAGGCCGACAATGAATACCATAACGTACAGCCTATCTTTACAAAACTTGATTTCTGGCCTCTGTAAATAAGCCCACTTGAGCATTATTAATCTCATTAATATTTTCTCCCTTTGCTCTTGTGCCGCATTCAATTTACAATCGCTGATATTTTTCTTTGAAGGTGGTGGTTTGCAATGGGAAAATTCTCGAGAAGCCAGATGATGAAGCCCAAGCTCGAGAATTCATTTCAGGATATGCAGAGCATCCATCTCAAACAGGTCACCCCTTTTCACACTTTGCTCCACAGCCATGATTTCCATCGAAAGCTTCAAGCACAGTACGATCGATTGCTGTGTAGAAGATGCTGTTCTGCCAAAGGGTTGATTCTGTGCTTTTCGTTTGTTGTGAAGCTCCAACATAGCTGTTTTTCATCTCCTTATCCTAGCAATATCAGAATGACATTTTGAAGGCAGCCTTGTGGACATGTGAATAGACTCGTTCATAAAACACCACCACAAAGAATCAATTTTTTGTTCGTTCTCTGTGAAACCTGTGACGAAACCCGAGGTTGACCTTGTATTCTAATTCATGTTTCAGTTGGCTCCATCATATGCACCCATCTCCCCTCCCAAACCACGTCTGAGTGGGTGGAGAAAACCGAGATCCACATCGACCCAATTCCTCAGGACTCGATTGATATGCTGATCGAAGAGGGGGCTGTGTTTCTCTCAGCTGGGGGGTTGATGATTGAGCATCCGCTGGTATCGCCCCACATCACAAAAATTGTCGGAGGCGAAGATGCTGTCCGTGGAATGTCGAAAGTGGGGCTAATCACCACACTGATCGAATGTTGGGAAAAACAACTCCTGGAGGATTGATTGTTCCTTCCCCCCCCCCCACCAGTTGTTGGGCTGCCTGAGAGTGAGACTGAATTGAATGGGAAAACTGAAGTGCCAGGTGCACATGCTAGCTGTTGAGCATTGGTTGCCACATGTTGGTTTTCTTGCTTGCTGTGCACAGTAGCCATGCTTTGGTTTTTAACATTTCTTGGCATGTTGTGTGCTGAGGGTTTCATTTCTAGGTCCAGGATTCTGAGCATGGTCTTGATGGGGGTGTAGATTTTCCAATTCCTACAGAACATGTAGCCCTCTTTCCTTTTTTTTTTTTTTTTCAAGGGGAGAAGGTGGAAGGAATCCAATGGTGGAAAAAAAATGAGTGACCAACAGCTCTGACGCGAAAGAGTGGGGTCAAATCAAAAATAAAAAAATCCTCCTTGTGTCGCTGACTAATACCCATTCGTTACTCCCCACACACCCAAACTGCTGAATCAGTCCGAACAAACCTCGAAAACACTGCTTCCGTCTCCCTCTTTTTTTTTTCGCTCTCCAAAAGCGCCCCAGGACACTGCTTTCGCCTTGGAGCCAGGTTTTATTTCGAATGTCTTCTACGGCTTTGGAAAGTACTACGTCGACGTCGACTTTGGTCGCGACTGTCGCGGCGAACCCCCCCCAGTCGACATCTTGTCAGGAGTCGGAGACGATTCAGGGTAACATTCTTGCCTTGAAAGCATTTCGCCCTCCACTTCGCGCTCAGTTTCAAACGCAGATTTCTGTTGTTTTTTTTGCGTCAAAAGCTCATTTGGTTTTCCATCAGGGCTTCGCTGATTTTGAAATGTTTTCTTTGCGTCGCGGTCTTTTCTTGTTTTATTCTAACGGAGGAGTTCAACTCCGTTCCGTTATTTCTGTTTTTTGGTTCTTCAGGATTGACTGTCCAAATTTCCAAACGCTTGTCTGGGTTTATTCAGTCTTGTTTTTCCTGTTGGTAAAAAAATGAGGAAGAGAAAAAGAGTGAGAGAAAATATAAGTGGTTTGCAAACGACCCACTGTCTTGTTTTATTTTTTAAAGAAAGAGTGATTCGCTTTCCTGAAGCATTCACGATTTCCCATTTGGTTGTCCCTTTTTGAGCAGCTTGGAAATTTTCACTTTAGACCTACCACCGAAACTAGGAAAACCAGGAACAAAATTTGATAGAAATCCTGATTTTCAGCTCAGTTGTATGTATTTTATGTAGATACCCTCAAGATTCATTTGGTGCCCTCACGCAGACGTAAAAGAGCCAAGGTAGGAAAACTCGACAAAAATAATAACGCCAATAATAATTTCGGTTTTGGGTGCTGATTTATTTTTGGGATCCAGGGCTCCTTTCGAAGCAGAGATGTAGTATTTTGTCAGAGGGAGGAATTCAATCTCATGTTCTTCATTTATATGCAATTTTCTGTTTCTGTTTTGGACATTGAAACCTAGTCATTTGGAAGAATAATAAATAAATAAATAGTGTGCTGCCCATTTGTTCCTGGTATTTGCATTTTTTTTTCCTTCTCAAGTTTTTCATATTGAGGCCAAGGTTTCATTACCTATCCATGTGCTTTGCCAAAAATAGAAAAAAACAAATCGAAGCAGATATATTATGGTATCTCCTGATACCAGCTCCAGTCGCACGAAATCGATGGTCTATTTTCTCAGCCCTGTTTCAGTAATTTGAATGAGATTTTTTTTTTTTGTAAAAATTCAACAGGGTGTACAGTGGTCGGAAGATGTGGTTGACAATGAGATGCTTGGAAGGAAATCATCGAAAAGTGAGTGGCAGTTTTCCTTGTCTTTTCTTTTTTTCCCAAGTTCTAAGATATACATGTGGATATATGAGGGGAGGGGCTTGGATTTGTGGTGTATTGAGCATATCACCCTTCAACTTTTTCTACTCCTTTTTCTTTCTTTAAATAATGCAATTTAAAGAAATTTTCCTTTATTTTTTTTTGCTTGAAAGACCCTATCTGTTCTACATTAGCTCATGGAGGAGCGTATTTTCTCATCAAACTGTAGATGAAACAAGCAAAGCCTATCTATTGCCAAATGCAATGGCAGTCTTTATGAGGATATTTGAAGGTCATTCAGCGGGTTTTCTTGTTTTGTTTTTTTTGCTCTCTGCTCTGCTCTGGAAAGCAGAATTTGCATTTTCCTTTTCTTTTTCTTTTCCTTTTCCCTTTTTTTTCTTAATTTGTTCCAAGGTTTTTTTTTCCCTTAGTGTGTGTGTGCTATTGTAGAATGCTGTATTTTTGCGAAAAGACAGCAATTTGGAGTGTGGTATGATAGCGACACTGAAGATGAATGCGAATGTGGAAAACCAGCCGATCCATGAAAGGAGGGGAGGGGAGGGGGGGGGGTAAATAAAAAAAAGAAGAGGAAATATGTCACAGTGATACAAAAACTCCACACCCAACTGTCAAAGGAAAAGAAGAGAGGCAGAAAAAAAGATAAGAAAGCAGTTGCCAAGAAAAAAAAGAAAGAAAAGTGAAAGAGGCCCCTGATGGAGTAGTAAGTCAGTGTAATCAGACGTATCATTGGTAATTGAACTGAGGAGGGGGGGGGGGGGGTGCTCCAGCATAATGTGGCAGGATCGAGATTTTTTGCAGCATGTCAGACTTTTCGTGTTTGGAAAGGTGTCCGTTTGGATGTTGGAAGCAGGTTTTTTTTTGGGGGGGGGGTTATGAGTCGATTTTCATTTCTGCCCCGGGGATATGGTAAGATGATTTGTTGCTGGGTTTTTTCTTTCTAACTTGATGCAGGGGATATACATTTGATATACATATTCTTCCCTCTTTGGTGGTTCATGTTTCGATTAGTCATTCGAGCATGAAGAGGTGCAGAGGAGATCGAAAAGGGTTGGGAAAATTGCAGGGACGGGGTGTGGTTGGAAAGCATTTTGGCGAGAAGTGTTTTGTTTTTACATCTAATTTGATTTTCTTTTTTTATTTTTATTTTTTTGTCGTGGCAACTGGAGGGATAGATTATGTAAAGGCAAGTCCCAATAATGGGATGCAATACTGGTCAATAACAATTCCCAAGCCCCTGAGGCAACTGGGCTGATTCATTGCTGCATGCAGGCTCGAAACCATTTCTACTACATTTGCTGAACCCTCCATCAAAGGAATATATATGTAAGGAGTCCTGATAAGAACTCAAATAGTTTGTGTGAGTGGGGACATTGGGTGGATAGGCATGTATCTCATAAACAGATAAGATTGTTGTAAGATTTTGGAACAGGAAGCATAATTCAGTGCCAAAGTTGCTCACCGTACATTATGACATCCATCTTGGACAGGTTCGTTTCTGAGCGCTTATCCCTGACTCGTTGGAATCTGTGCAGCACACTTCTTTCTTCATCTTTCAAGAAAAAAAACACAGGATGAAAATAAAGCCGCCACTGTCGTCCATGTATATATGAGTGTGTGTATACAGCTTGAACTCGTTTTCGCCTCGTCTGGGGTCGAGGGGGGATTGTGGCTCAAAGCAAGTCCCAGGGGGTAGCTGCAAAAAATCTGTTGTGAAAGAAAGCAATTATCTTGGGTTGACAAGAACTGTCGGGAAAAAAAGTGTTTATGATAGGTTGGTAAAAATCTGTCCAGAGAGGAATTGTTTATCTGTGGGTTTGCATTGTGAGCTGCTGGATACGAACCCGAATTCTGAAAGGCATAGTTCGAAGTTCGATCAAAGTTTGTTAGAAAAAGTCTGAGGCACAACATCCACAGGCTGTGAACCTCCCCTTGCAGGTGCTGCAGCCATCATACTTTATGGCGGGGCCTGGCTGGATCCAGGTCCAACACCTTGTAAGTCTCCATTACGAAAGGGATGGCCACCAATGCCAAAGCAAAGGTTGCATCGATTGGGCACTGGTGGCTATCGAAAACAGGGGAAATTTCGATTCAAAAAACTAAAATCAAGACACAGAAGAAACAACTGAGAACATATCTTTTTGGTATCAACAACAGAACAGTTTCTCCAGCGCCAAATACAGCGCTGCGAAACGCTTGGCTAAGTCGACGGAATAAAATTAGGGATTTCCCACCTGGATCTATGACAATGGCAAAACACAGTCCCCAATCGTGCATCTCGACGAAGATTGATCGGAGAACACGATAACAGGCGGCGCCGCCTAGACCAGCAGCCTCTAAAGTTTGGGCCGACTGTGTGCAGCAGATTTGTTGGATGACGCTACTGATGGGACTCGCGCTCCTCAGTTTATTTTGACGATTCCTATCCTGATGCGACAGTTCTCCGTTTCACCCCTTGTCAAATTCCGTCGAGCTACAATCGCAAAGTCTTTTGTATAGTTGGTTGAAACGTTTTTCTCGCTCCAGAATCGTAGCGCGGGCGTGTTATCTGCTGTGTGAAACAAGAACAGCGGCGGCGGCGGCGCTAGAGCTCAGCGATCGCACGATCGCAGCGTTCGAAGTTCATATATCTTTTCATTCGTGTTGTGTTTTTCCGAAATGGAGGCTCTGCCAGCTGGAAAGCAGTTGAACGAAGGCCGATACACCATAGCTCGGGAAATAAACCGTGAGTGTCGGCGACAAGCCAAATTTGCTCTTGAACACGGAACAGTATGTCTTGCCGGGACGCGGAAAACCGCTTTCCCCATTCCCCCATTCGCAAGATTTATCTCAAAGAGCTGACAGCTTTTGCAATTATGATTTTGCAGCCCCCTTTCAAACCTTTTCAGAGCGGAACATAGAACCGCGGCAGAAATCGAATTTTGTAGGCCTGTTTTTTTTATTATTGTTTTTGTAAATACAATGCAGGCAGTATTACAATCGGATGGTTTTTGTAAGTGCTTTGTTTTCCATACGAATGTGGTTTCATCGGAAGATGAAAATGCCAGGCTCAGAAATTAATATAGAATTTGAAACCTTGTGTGTTGGTTATCGAAGGCGGCGCTACTGCAGTTGTATATGAAGCATATGACAAAACGAACGACATGCAAACGGCTTTGAAGGTATTTTATTTAACCTTGCAACTCCAGCACTCGTTAATTCCCTTATGTTTCTTTTATAAAACAAACAGATATACTCCATGACACTGAATCCGACATCAGGGTTTGCTTATTCCCCCCCCCATATTTTTAGACATTGAACATTGTTGTTGTTGTTCAAGGTTCATTTAGTTTTTTAATTTTTTGCGACTCTTTTTTCTTCTAGGTGATGAATTCACAGGATGGCCACATGTCTGTCCCTCTGAAAATCGTCAAGAGAGAGGTGAGAATAATGACTGAAAAATGCAGAGTAAATTTAGCGAAACTGGGTGGATTCCTGTGCTACATTGAACCCATTTGTGCAACAAATAGACTGAGAACTATGAGGTCGTCAGACTTCATGTGATGTGTCATCGATTTACTCACAATAAATTTCTCTGTCTCTCTCTAAGTCACCATGAAAATGAGTAATATGTACTTGTGCCAAAAAAACAGCCAGGTTTGTCAGGATTTTGAGAAATTCCTTACGAAAAGTAATGTGCTATAGGTTGAATATGCAAGCAGCATGAGGCACGATAATATCGTTCGATTGCTGGACGTTTTTGCGGAGGGGAAACAGCTCATTTTGGTGGTAAGATGTGTGCGAGCTCGCATTCACTGACTTTTTTTTTTAATTTGAAGAGAGTGGTCTTGTGAACAAAGCCACACCTGTCTAAATATAGAGTCTGTCATGGAAACGTCTACAAACCCTTCATTTAAACAGTAAAAAAAAGTAAGAAAAATAGGAGCTGAAAGCAGCTTCTCAGCTGCAAGTGTTTTCTCTCTCTCTGTAAGTAAATGGATGATATTCTTGCCAGTGTTTTTGAGGGGGAAAAAAGCACAAGGGAAATTTGTTGTTTTGTGAGTGAGATCCTTCAGAGCTGAGGTCGTCTGTGGACATCATTTTGGTTTTTTTTTTCCAAAAGTCCATACCTCATGTTGGAAAACTCATTTTTTGATGATAATTTTTCGTGGTCTTGTTTCAGTGGGAGTTAATCCAAGGTCCGGATCTGTTGGATTTATTGAACGAATGCGGTGGGAGAATGCCAGAAGACATGACGGCTTTCTATTTTCATCAATTGCTGAGGGGGGTGGTGTTCATGCATGCCAACGGATTTTGCCACAGAGATTTAAAACCGGAAAATTGCATGGTATCCAAAGAAACGGAGCACCTCAAGTTGATCGATTTTGGTCTGTCCAAGCATCTGGATTCCGTTAACACTCTGGGGTGAGTAGGAATAAATGACAAGGCCACACCCTTTTAACGGTTGAATCGAGGGATTTTTTTTTTTTTCGTCACTGTTTTCAGCATTTGTTGAAAGGCTCCTTGTTATCAGCTTTTCTTACTCTTATTTTTTCCCCAACTTTTTATATGATTTTTCCTTGATCTGATTTGCTGTTTTGTCAATTTTTGAACCAGAGTGGGGACGCCAGATTACATGGCACCAGAGATGCTGGGGGTGGTTCCAACACAGGCATCCAGTGGGGGTCCAAAATATGATGCAAGTGCGGTGGATGTGTGGGCGATGGGGGTAATGCTGTATCTCTTAGTCACAGGGGTGTACCCATTCGAGGTAATGCATGGATGCATCGCACTCGAATCTTATTTTTCTTCGGTTGCTTATTTCTGTCCATGGCACTGCTTGATTTTTTTTTTTCCCCTCAGGTTTTTTCTGTGACATTGCTTGGCTTTTGAATGAATGGAGGGGATAAATCTCAAACAATCGATTAACGATGCTGCACTGCTGGTGGTTTTTAGGACCCAAATCATCCAAACAGCCTGAGCCACACCCTGCAAAACATTCGCAACGGGAAAATCAAGCAGCTTCCTCCAAAAATCAGCCAAGCATGCGGGGACCTCATCCGGCAGCTCCTCGAAATGCACCCCACCAAGCGAATCAGCCTCAAAAAAATCGCAGAAAACAAGTGGCTGTTGACGAATGCCAAAAGCTATGCCAATAAGGTCGGCCGCCCCGATCTGTTCAACCCCCAAATGGATGGATTGTCGTCTGACAGTGTCGAGTTGGAGGAGGTCCCTGAGGAAAGTGCGATGCCTGAAACTAATAGCGACGGCAAAGAGAACAGGGCGGATGGAGCAGTGATCGACGAGTCGGAGGATGCTGGGGATGTTGGCTGTTTCGGGGAAAAGCAGGAAAAACCATCGAAAGGGAAGTGGACTAGCAGGCTCAAGCGTTTGTTCTTTGGAAAGAGTTGAACAATTGGGTTGTTTTTTTTCCGTTGTTTTTGGCCCAAGGGATTTGAGATTTATCCGACACATAAAAAGAAGAATAGGGGTAGGGGGCTAGGGGGGTGTCGAAAAGACATGTGTTCTCAGCACACATATGTGTATATCTTATAATACGGGATGCAGGCACTATACATTTCAACCTTTTCTTCGTTTTGATTATCGGGTTGGGGCCCCAGGAAGTGGTGTTGTTTTTTTTTGAAAAGGGAACAAAAATTAAGAAAGATTGTGCATGGGGGAAAAAGTGAATTGATGCGGCCGCTTTTCTTTCTACCAAAACCCCTGAGAAAAACCAGAAAAGTTGGATGGATACCATGGTTTTTTTGTGTTTTGTTAATATGCTATAGTTAGGGTATCCTCAGTTCATACACACACACACTTTGAGATTTTTTTTTCTTTTTGGTTCTTTTTTCCCCTTTTCAAGAGCCTCTTCCTCGTCTGGGTCGATGGCGAATTGTTCTTTTGGATGTCGGGCATTTTTCTTTTTCTTTTTTCTTTCTTAAGAGAAAAAAAAAGAGGGAAAATTGTATTCATGCCCCAAGCACTTTCAATAAGGGGCATCAAGGGGGTGGTTTTTTGCCATGGTTGAAATAATTGGGGCATTTCAGTTTCCTGAATTGAAACTTGGGTTGGGTTTTTGTGGGGTGCCTGCAAGTTTGGCAAAATGTGTAACATTTTTTTCGTTTCTCTCCTCTGGGAGCTCTCTCTGAAAGCCCCCCCCCCTCAAATACTAAATTTTTCCTCTCCATCGTGCTTCACTCGACTTTGGTTAATCAATGTCTAATCGATATCCCCACAAAACGTGCTGCCGCCGAGCAATCGTCACGAAGATATGAGAAACGTCGAGGTTGATTGTCTGACATCCAGCATCATCCCCATGTAGCGCCATCGATTTGAACGCCAGACAGAGCCCAGCATCACAACAGTGCTGCTCCAATCACGAATCCTATCTTGGCAAGAGCGTCCATATCGTTCCAAGGCCCGAAAGAAACTATGATACGACGGATATTGCTGGCGGCGGCGGAGGGGCTGGCCTCGGAGGGCGAGGAGGGAGTCGAGCCGATGTCCTGGGGGAAAACGGTTATTTATGGTGTTGTTTCAGCGTGCTTGGTGTTGTTCGCTGGGTTCGTCAGTGGACTTTCCCTGGGCCTTATGTCACAAGATAGAGTTGATATGATGGTGGGCACGTATACATATTTTTATATACATATTTCTTTTATTGAGCAGATTCTTTGTCATTATGAGTCTTACATAAATGCATGATGATTTCTGCCATCGAATTCTTTCATGAACTCGAGCCTACAGCACGAGAAATGCTCCACTCAGAAAAAGTCTTTTCCCCGTGTACCAGATTTCGATATAAAACGAATTGTAAACTGAACATCCCTATTGGTAATGAACAGATCATGCTATGTGTTTGTTAGAATTCCTCTGAAAATTCCTGAAAAGTGGTGCTCGGTGGAGGGACATTGAAAATGAAAATGGAAATCTCGACAGCATTTGTAACCATTATGATCGAATCCATTGAAGTGTGCATTGATTATTTTGATGTCGTTTTGTTTGGAAAAGGTTTTGATGAGAAGTGGGACCACCAGAGAGAAAGGCTATGCATCCAAGATAATGCCAGTAAGATTATTTCATGTTTCTGTTTTTTTTTTACCTTTGTGCGTGCATAGAGAGAGCTTCATTGTGGTTTGTTGCGAAGCAAAACAAGTGTGTGACTGACTGCTGGAACATATATGACCGACTATCTATCTAGTGAGACTGGTCAAAATATTCGCTCCGTTTGAGAATAGGAAAAACAAGCTGTTATCGGGATGTTTTGATTTCCAACCAAATTGTTTGGCTGAGAGTCAATTTACAGGGGGTTGCTTTCCACTGACGGTTGGGTGTTTGATTTCTAGGTTATCAAGGATACACACTTTACATTAGTCACGCTTCTTCTGTGCAATGCCATTGCTCTTGAGGCGAGTTCACAGATAGATTTGTTGCATATTGAAGGAAATATGTGTGTGTTTGTATGCATGTATGTATGATATATATATCATAGTTTCACTTAGACTTCAACTTCTGTTTTTCAGTTCTCATGAGTAACAATTTACATAATATTGAAGGGAAATAAGAGGTATAACCCTTGAAAAAGATTTTTTTTTTTTCAAAGCATGATGTGATCAAGGGGTGTGTCTGTCTGTTCACACTAGTTTTTCTGGCGGGTTGGTGGAATGAGCACATAAGAGAGTTGAAACATCAAGCAATCGTGCTTTTCCTTTGGTCCCTGCATCCAAAAATAAAAATAAAATAGAGAGTTTTTATATAAAAAAATTCTGTATTGAATGATTTTTTATGCTGGGGTTGTGCACATCACTGTTGAAACATTCCAGGCCCTTCCCATTTTCTTGAACAAGCTGATTGGTGAAGTGACAGCAATTATTTTATCAGTGACGGTGGTGCTAGTCTTCGGTGAGTTATGTTTTGCCAATCTATCTTTCTTGTGATGTTCTGAGGGGTTTTCTTCCAAATCTTGCTTTTCTTTTTATCTGCATTGGTGTCGACCCATGCAATTTCTTCAAAAAAAAACCACCAAAAAACACATGGACCTGATCAAAAAAGTCACATCGTTTTCAACACAAAAACGAAAACGATTGTGTATCTTGAAGGCTCTATCCCTGATCATGAACTTACCCCCAAAAAAATTATTTTACTTTGATTGGCAGCGATGCTTTCCCGTAGTTTTGTTTTCCTTGCGTTTCGTGGTGGTGCTCAGATTTTTATTTTTTTTCAAGTGAAAAGCACTTATTCCTTCATTTTGCTGTTTTCTAGGGGAAATTGTTCCTCAGGCTTTGTGCGTTCGATATGGTCTCGTAATTGGGGCGTACACGGCTTGGCTAGTCAGGGTGCTGCGAATCATCACTTTCCCAGTGTCTTACCCTGTCAGCAAAATTCTCGATTGGGCAATGGGTGCTGACCACACTGTAAGTTTGAATCTCAAGGAGAAAAAAAAAAAGAAAAAAATACAACCTAAATCAAATGTGAAATAGAATCCTTGGGATCCATGTCAACAGTTGGATCCTCTAGGCAATTGATGAATCTTTGTCATCGCACAGAAAAAGAACAATGGATGAACGTATTTTTTTAATTTTATTTCTACAGAATTGGTTTTCTATCAAAAGATTTTTACCTGAGTCCAGCTATTTATTTATTTTTTTGTGTGTTTTTTTCTCTACAAAATTAGTTGAACAATTAATCTTAAAGATATACAGTTCGCGAAAGTGAGCTGTGGACTGAATCAAGGTCTGTCAGTTCCTTTTCTCAACCAAAAAGAGAAAACAAAAACAAAAAACATCACATGCATTTATATCCAACCATCATTTCGTCGGTGTGTGTTCCACGGCAGGACAATGGCCGAAACATCACATGGAGTTATTGATACTCTTTCTTTTTGTTTTTGTTTTGTTTTGTTTTTTTCCTTTTCTTCTCCGACTTTCTTTTTTCAGGTTCTCTTCAAACGACAACAACTTAAAGCTCTTGTGGCGATTCACCATGCAGACGAAGGTCTGGGTGGTAAACTGAGCGAGGACGAAGTCAATGTTATCGTGGGGGCTTTGGATATGCACACCAAGACTGCTGAGAGTGCCATGACCCCCATCAGCAAAGTTTTCATGTTGTCCTCTGATGCCAACCTTGACTACGCAACTTTGAAAAAAGTTGTGGATTCTGGACACAGTAGAATTCCAGTGCATGCACCTGGAAACAGGTAAAATGTCACTTCACCAGTTTGGTGTTTATTTTTTACTTACTAGTTGATTAAATAGATACCACATATATATACATATATTTTTTATTTATTTAAGCAATTAATTGATTAGTTTTATTATTATTATTATTTATTTTTTTTGGGGGGGGGTAGCGAGTGCAACGTTGTGGCAATGATGTTTTCTGAGTGCTGTTATGCACCACACATATTTATGTTCATTGTGCGTGTAAAGATTTGTTTGTTTTTTTTGCTTAAAAGAATAGCAATGTTTTGAAAAAAGAAATGGTACGTCTAGGAAGAGGATCTTGGGATGTTTATTGACGAAGGACCTGGTGCTGGTCAACCCTAGCGAGGCTCCATTGGTGAAATCCAGACCTTTGCGAGAGATCCCCAGACTGCCCAGCAACGTCCCCATGTATGATGCATTGAATTTGTTCCAGGTGGGGTTTTATTGTGTACATGTCTGCTGATGTTGAATTCGAAAAAATTATGATGGAGGCCATCTATTTGTCATCAGCTTGAACCTCGCTGAGAAGCCTGAAAAGTCCCAGTGCATATGCAATAGGTGGATTGGAGGACACAGTTCTTCTTCAATACATAAAAACATATTACAAATGTGTCGAACCATCCTCGGCATAGTTTGAGACCTCTTAGGGAAATATTTCAAGATCAATTTCGAATTTTTTTAAAAGGGTTGGTTTTGGAACATAATCAGGTGGGGAAAAGCCACATAGCATTGTTGACGGAGCCCTCTGGAGACACTTGTCTGACACCGAGGACCGAACAGGACTTGTCTGGCATCGAAGCACTCGACCCCATTGGAATCGTGACCCTGGAAGATGTCTTTGAGGAGGTGCTTTTCGCTCGCTGTGTTTTTCTGCTTTTGCATCAAATTAATGCGCTGTGTGATAAATACTGTGGCCAACGTAAAATGTAACCTTGACGTGCAAATTGGGGGGACCAAAACTCATTTTGGGGGGTCCCAGGTCCCCCTTCTCCTGGTTATAACCTATCGACATTGATTCTAAGAAAGCGAAAGACCTCGATGAGTATGCCTTGATTAGAGCACATCCATTACCTTGTTTTTCGACAATGAAATGGACAGAAACAGCTCTCGTGATGCAGTTGGTTTTTTCGTTCTAGCCCGGTACCGATGTATGTCTGCGCAACACTTTAAAATTCAGACAGAATTTTGACGTGAGTTTGTTGTTGTCGCTGCAGCTGCTTCAAGAAGAAATTGTGGATGAGACGGACATATTCGTGGACAATCTACAGACTTCTAAAGTGAATGCACAACTTTTGACAATGGCTCTGCCCCCTCATCTGAGAAGATGGTTGCCTTTCGCATCGAAAGGCCAGCAGGCGGAGCTCAGAAGGAGGTTCAGCGATGTGATGGTAAGTTTGAGTTTCAACCAAGAGGGGGTTGCCCTTCGTTTCCAATATGTACGGGCCTTGAATCCAGCACTATGGTCAGGGCTCTGAGGTTTCGATCCGAATATCCTTTCTTTGCTCAAGTCGAGGTGATCGCCATGTCCACATGTCAGTCATTGCATGTTTTTCCGGGTTTAATTGAACATCCTTGTCCAGACTTATCTAGCGAAAAATCAAGTAGGGGGTCGTCGGGGTGCTGTTTTTCTGACTCTGCTAGGGAAGGGAAAAGAAATGGTCAGTGGAACATTGGTCAGTTGGTGTTGAAGTAGGTGGGGCAATATCGCCGACTCATGGCGTGCATGAGCGTTTCACCATTGGTATAACATGTTCGATTCAGCTATTTTTGATGATTTGTCCTCAGTTTGTTGTGGTCGTTTTTTTGTTGTAGGGCTCGTATTCAGAGGACCATTTGGCGTCCCCAAGCAACCCCAATCAACCGCTACTGGATCCAGAGGACAGAAGGAGCACCACGTCTTAAGACACTCCCTAAACCACCGACTGAATTGTTTTCTTTGACACACACTTTTTAATGCTTTTCTTTTTTGAAAGTCATGGGTTTGGCTGCTTCGATTTCGTAGAAATGAGTCTCTGGACTTTTTTTTGCCGTTATTTTTTTTTTATAAATGTTTTTTATGGGTAAAATCCGAAGTGTGAGATTTGATTTCGCTTGGTATATTTTGGGGGGTTGGGATGGGGTTTCGTGTGAGGATGTTATTGTCTGAAGTTGGAAAGTTTGAAGCCTCGATGGCAACTGTACCAGACAGGTGCGTCGTGTGCCGTGATTTAGCAGCAAGCCCACAATTGGCTCGAATACCAAAGTTCATCAAGTGTCATTTCTGTTTAAAAAGACAAAAAGCACACAAGAAGCGACGCCTGAACTGCGGTTTTCACAAACACATGTCGGTCTTGACCGACCTTAGATGATTTCCCCACAAACACGTTTTGGACCGACTTGAGCCCGGTTAAGACCGGCGTGGGTGGGTATCAAAAGTTGAAACCAAAAGAAACGAGACTAAATCGGCGTCAAAAACGTACTAACCGAACTGCAGAACTGTTGGACCAATGTCAAACAGTTGGTTCATTGGACGTGCGGCAGTCGAAACTCTTGAGAAAACCTGGGCCTTCTTACCAAGAAGTTCTCAGTGCTGTTTTTGACCAATCATATGTGGAAAACCTGCGGCTCTAAACAAGTTACTGCAAGATTCATTTAAGTTTGTGAGAAAGTGTTGTTTCGTTGTTTTTTTTTCGGCATAATAGAAGTTCCCATTCAATAGTTTTGTCAAGTTCTTGACTCACCCAGCCCCAAGACTGGCTCAATCGGTCCTAAAACCGCGCCCCAAATGTCTATCAGTTCAAAATCTTCCAGTTTCAGTGGATGTCAAAGAGCACGGCAACAGGTTTCTCTTTCTTTGCAACGGGCCTGGGCTAATGCTTTTTTGGTCTTTATTGTTTGATTCTATTTCATTTGACCGAGGATAAACATGGATTGTAAATTGATTTGATTGATTGTGGCAATGAATACGGACTCGTGTAACCAAAAATGTTTATCAGTCGGTGGTAACCCATCCAATTTAGCTCGACAGGCACAATCTCTGCTGGCTTGGCCCAACCCAATTACTCAGGTGCTTCGGTTGCAAGGTGCACCTTGCTGTTTTTTGTTCGAAAAAATAAGTTTGAATCTTGGAGCCACAACTTGTTTGATATCCAGCATCTTTCATTGACTTGGTGTCTGACTTTGCTATTTTTAGCGTCCCTACTAGCCTGCTCATCATCCACTCACACTAATATAAAATGAAGGTATGGTGCACACAAAAAGACACCCTTCTTTTCACCAGCTGAAGAAGAAAACCTGACCCCCCCCCAAAAAAAAAACCCACATCTGCCATCACCCAATTGTTTCAAGTGTAAACAAATTCCAAAGAGTCTATTGTTTTTCCCCACTATCCCCACCCCCCGAGTCCGTCACTTTGACGCTTTCGAACATTGGAGAGTCCAGCGTCGGTGCAATTTCTGCCATGTTCATGTTCATAACACTGCCCGCCAGGCCAACCTGCACAGGCTCTCTGTTTTCCTGTATCCTCCCGAACAGCCCGTCTTCTAACTTTCGCCTCTTCCCATTGGGGAGCATGTCGTTCCACTTCGTCACCCACTCCAAAAATTTCGGCGTCCTTGGGGGAGCCCTCACTGCGCTATGCCTTTGATTCTGTTGATCCGATGCGGACAGAATATTGCCATTTGACCGGCTCTTTCGCAAAGCCTCAGGGTAGCTGTTGGCCCTGATAACTTCCTGACCCACCTTGTACTCTGCAAACATTTGCCTCCCAATCCACAGCTCGCTGAATCTCCTATCCCCTCCATCCATCCTATCCGAATCACCCCTGCTCCCCTCCCCTCGTTCGTTGGGTCCCGGTCGATTGTGGCGCACCACCACCTCCATGTTTCGAATCAATTGAGGTTCTTCCCTCGCCCCATTGTTCAGACCCTGTCCGGCGCTTCCCGTCGATTCTGGATCTTTGTTCTCGTCGGGCTCCACCTCACCAATGCTCAAAACCGATTCAGCGATTTCGCCCGACTCCGCTGGACTCTCCGCCCCCATCATGCGAACACCCATCCCCACCAACGGCACGGGCGTTTCTTTCTTTCCGCCATCCGCGGAACCAGAAATTGGCTTGTTCAAGTTGCGCCCCTTGTCTGCGATAGACCCAACACCCCCAAAGCAATTACCAGTCAAACTCATTGGACCACACATAGGCTCTAAGGGTTTATCCAGCAGGCTTGCAACTTGTGGCGCGACCGTGTTGATTTTCGGCAGTTTCGCGCGCTCCTCCATCAATGAATCGTCCATGGCCAGCTCTTTCTGTTGAGCCTCCCCCCTTGGTGTGCTCACGTTGGAAAACTTTCCTGACCCTGTGGGCGTACTGGACGCGAGTTTTGTCTTTCGAAATATTTGAACATACGACGGCCTCATCACCAGCGGCGCCACGCCCCATTTCGCGACGCTTTGCTCGAAGGCCTTGACGGCGTCTTCTCGCTCGCCGTCCGGCACGCACTCGATCCCCCCGGGGACCAACCTCTTGGTGGGAAGCAGACTGACGAATCCGTTGCGTCGAATCATTTCGCACAGAGCGTCGAACTGAGGATCGAAGTCCAGAAAAAGCACGCCGCACCCCGGCTTCACCAAACCCAACACTCTGGGCAACCAACCGCTAATGGCTTCCTCTCCCAAAATGGCCAGACAGTGGGTCAGGCAGATCAAGTGCAGACCTTCGACGTCTTTCCATGGAGACTCTTGGTGCTCAGCCCCTTCTGCGTTTGGGTTGAAGCTGCACGTCTCAATTTCCCAACCACCAGCGGCGATCGCTCCGCATATCGCCGTGTGCTCTTTTTCCCAAGCCTGGTACTCCTCCAGAAAAAATGCCTTTATTTCGCGTTCCGTTTCCTCTCTCTCCGACAGCCAAACCACAATCGCCAGCAGCTCCGCCCCGAGGCAGCTGCCAGCCGTGGCGATTCTGAAACAGTTCCCGACTCCTTGCAATAACGGGAAGGAGCCTCCGAAAACCTCCCCAAGCATCGAGCGCACGGCGCTCACTTGCGTGAGCATGAAACGATGGAGGTACGTGGCGCGGTTCTCCTTTTTGCTCAAAAACGTTTGCGCATCCACACATCGAACGCCCTCCTCAACGATTCGGTCCACCCTTTGAAACGCTTCTCTCACCGCAGCGTCGGGATCTGGACTGTCGACACTAGAGCACTGCCTCTCGAAAAGCAGTCTCGCCAACATATAGATGTCGTCAGGGGGATTGTTCACGACATCGCAAGAGTTTGGTAGGTCGTCCGCAACAGAAGCCATTCCTGCTCTCACGTATCGACAGTTGTTTCCGGGCCTTTTTCCGAGATTAAGCGCCGACCTTCTGGAGCTCCACGCACTGCTTTTGTCGAAGGTGGAAAGAACACAGCACTTCACGGTTGGCCGCCAGGCCAAAACGACCGTCTGACGAGCCTCCCCAAGTCTGACATGTATATCCTTGAGTTTCTGGAACTTTGCTAGTCGACGTCTTTTGGCTGACACGGCACAAGATATTTGTGGTCGAGCTTGGAATCCAAAATGAACCAAATTGAATGGTTTTTATGAAACGAAGCATTTTGACTGGGTCGAGAATTATTTTGATGTCAAGGCGAACGGAAACGTCAATGAGGGCAAGGGTTGATCTGGCTGAACTCATCCAAACTATATTTGTTGGAGGGGCGACGGTAGTGTTGAACTCAAAATTTTCAGCATCGTTTTGATGCTTTTTTTGGGGGGGGGGGAATCTTTTCGAGGGTGACATAAGTTGCTGTGCAAAAAGTGCAATTGCACAGAACAAAAGATGGATGCTTTGTTGTTGCTGCAGAAAATTTTTAATTGTGATTTTAAATATACTCTCATCCAAAACGTCTGCTCCATCAGCCATCGATCCAAGCCAAATTAAACTGAGCAACTTGGCAAGAAAGTATCCCGGCCGCTGCTGGAGCCAATCAATCAAATCCGAAAATGATCATCAGTGTTATCAAAATAGCTGAAATAGAGTTTAAACCAAAAAAGAAAGCTGTTTGAAAATTGAGGTTAGCTTGAAAAAGTTTATGTTCTAACAATCTTTTGGATCATCAGGGCATTTGTCGCCTGCAACACAAACTCCAGCTTTGTTGAATTTCTTGAAGACCTTCTTGAATTTCTCTCCACACTGGCAACAAGTTCCACAGCACTTTGCAGGGCTCTTATCAAAACACAGGGAGCCCTGTTCCAACAATCAAAACAAGAAATTAGAATGCCACTTGAACGACCCCCCCCAAAACAAAAAGCAAAAAAGAAAGCTTTTTGGCCAGAAAACAAAATTCAAGGAAAGGTCAATAGATTTCGACAAACATAGCAAGATTTCAAATCATTCATTTCCATTAAGCATTGCAGGATCATTGATGTTCTCCATAAAAAAATGGTTTTAATTTTAACCATCTCTTAAAGTGAATCCTTCCCACTCCCAACGCAGCAGATCTTCTAAAGGTGTTCAACGAATCAATATCCCTATGGCAACAAAGTAGGGTTCAAATTTGCATAGGCACCTTTGGTTTGCAAAGAGTAATGCCACAATTGACAGCCTCGCCTTCCACCGTGTACTGAGGGCTACATTTGTTGCAAGGGTCAGCCCCGGAGCAAACAGCCTCCGGCCAAGCAGCACAATCCTTTGCCTCAGCACAGACAGCACTCACATTGCACTCCTCGAAATCGTTGCCATTTTCGCACTTGGTCGCTGTTCTCACCAAAAAAAGATACAACTGAATTGGTGCCTATAAACCACTCATCAGAACTGTAGGCAGACCTGGGGAAAAAAGTCCTCCTGACATATAATCCTCCAAAACGACTTTCTCAAATCTATATATATATATATTGCAACAATGAAGTTTCCAATGCTGCATGGTGCAGCAGTGAGTGTCGCCGAACTGGGATTATGGCCTAAATATCGCTCATGTGTGAACGTACTTGGCTCGCATGGGCATTCGCCGTTGCACGCAATGGACACTTCGCTGCACTCCGCCAAACAGCTGTTGTCATACGTCACACCGTCAGCACCGCACACATAGCTGATCTCTTCAGTGCACTGACAGGAGCCGCCACAGGGACACGCCCCGTCGCACTCTTTGTCGACGCCGTTGCACGTCGCATGGCACTCGCTGTCGTAGGTAGCGCCGTCAGTGCCGCAGACCTCCTTGTCGCTTGGCTCGCATTCGCACACCGGGTGATCGGAACAAGGGCAAGATCCCTTGCAAGCGATGGACGTCCCCGCGCAGGCGGCATGGCATTTGCTATCGTAGTCCTTTCCATCCCGACCGCACACCTCGCCGGTTTCTCTGCAAGCCTTCCCACAGATGCTTAAGCTACCTGCGACCCCCCGCCCCCCCCCCCACACAGATTCTCAAGCATGATTCATGTCAATCCACACCACACTCGTGGGTTTGGCGTCCAAATTGCTCACACGGTAAGCCTCAAACACCGCAAACACCGTGGTTGTGGCCAATAACCACAACGCCAAAGCCACGAATCAGCCAGGCAATGTGGAGGATATGATGAAACGCACACCGCAGGAAGGCGAGGGGGGAAGGGAAAAAACGTTCTAACAACACAATGCTCTTCTGTTCGAGGCACCGACCCGCGTTGATAACATCCGCCGCAGCAAGCAGCACCGCCACCGTCACGATGGTAACAAGAGTTGTCGTCGACATGGTTGTGAAATTTGCTGGAAGTGGAAGAACTTGTGGAGTTCTGGTCGGTGGGCGCGCTTTGTTTGGGGGGGGGGGGCGAGTTTTGTACCGATTTCCTTTCCCCAACCTAAGGAGCTGACGTCCTTGTCACACAGTGATTGAGACGAGCCATCCGCGACGCTCTTGCAACATGCGAAAACATATATGCTTCCACCGTCTAGTGTTACAGTACTTTCGAAAAGCTGCAAGGGAAATCGTGGACTTTGCCCTGAGTGTGGTGTCAAGACACTGGGGAAAAAGAAAAGGGGGAAATTTCCTTTGGGTGTTTTTTTTCCTTGCATAAAGAACTGTGCGCGCGTGCATCGTGGAACTCTAAAAAAAGAGGAAAAGAGAAAATAGAAACCACGCACTACAGATCACTGGGTTCACCGAAGTAACAGGGGCCCTGCTTACGACACTTTCGGCCTCGAACGAGAGTGGCGGGAGCACGAGGTTTCTTTTTTTTTGACGTGTTGGGCCTTGTTTTGGTGTTGAAAGGAGGGAAAAAGAAACATGGAGTTCCGTCCATCTCCTGTCGAGCCAATGACTCGGGCGGACTCGAAATGGGAGTCCCTCACGCCTGCTCCCCGAAGTCCTCTGAAAGATTGGGTGAAGGCTGGAGCGTGGGCTCTCGGTTGGGGCGACGTTCTTTCTTGTTTCAAAACACCCCCACGCAGGTGACGCTTCTGCCTGTACTTTCCCCCTGTATAGTCGCGTATCGGTTTGAATCTATTTCCAAAACACCTGTATTGGTGAAGCAAGAACCGCGCGCTCGTCCATGTTACGTGAAAGAAACGCGCGTTTTTGAGAAAGGCGTCGTTTTGCTGTGGTGGGATGCCGTTGCGGTTGTTTGTGGTGTCGATCAGTAAAAATGCAATACAATTATGGCATATTCTCATAAACAGAGTGTCATGGTGGACAGTTCCTCACCAGGGACTTCCCATTCAAATGTCCCAACACATTTCTTACTCATTCTCTGGCCACCCACCAACTGATTCCCTTTGAACACGAAAAATCACACTGTCAAGAAAAATGACTGGCATCCTTGCAACATTCTGTGTGCTAAATTTGCAAGATCCTATCCTGCACTGTAAGCTGTCCATGTCGTAGATTTTGGGAAGTTGTTGATCAGGATTTTTGAAGAACGCTCACATCGTTGCAGGGACATCGATCTTGACAGAACTTCCTCCAGTGGGTCTGCTGGCATTCCTGCGTTTGGCACCGTTGGGTTCAGTCTGTGGGGAGATCGTGCCTTCAGCTTTTCTCCACAGAGCAAAGAGGTGAAAACCCATGGATCAATTGAGATGTACATAATCAAATGCAATCATTTCAAACCCTAAACCTCGCAGATTGGCATTGGATATCAGGGAGGACACCTGGGAACTTAAATATATATTATCTTGTTCTGAAGAGCTATGTTTATTTCTGAACATGTATTCTAGCGGCTCATCAAACCCCCCCAATGTTTAAAAAAGATACCCAAATATCCTTTTTTCAGCACACCTGTCAATCCCAAAAATGTTAAAAAAAATCACAAGAACCATGAAGCAACCCCATGCAAACTACTCAATGTTGTTATCTTTGTCTAAGTCTGGTGCTCCCATCCATTCCTTCCTTTGTCTGATTCACCACAACCCAATATCTGTCTCATTTTTGGTGGGAAATGTGCTTGTCCAATCTGACTGGGAGTGATGTTGCAGGCTAGCGGAGAAGATGTGGAAGCTTCTCCCAAAGTCGCTTATCAAGGGTGCCCTGGTGCATTCAGCGAATCTGCTGCATTGGAGCTCTTTCCTCAAAGCGAACCGGTCCCATATGAGACGACAGACAAGGCCTTCGAGGTATGGCTACACTCCCTAGAAAAAACTGAAAAAAACCCCCAAAAAATCCAAAGGCACAGGGAAATGGAAATGGATCGAAAAATGGGAAAAACGAAAGGGAGTTTGAAAAAACAAGAACGTCCAGTATGAATAGTGGAATATATTGCGTTCATTCTGACATATTCTATATCTGTGTTTTGCAAAGGCTGTTGTTAGCGATGAGGTCAGCAAGGCACTGGTCCCCATCGAGAATTCTATTGGAGGGCCAGCCACTGGGGTTTATGGATGCTTGGCAAAGCACCCCGAATTGAAAATCGTGGAGGAAGTTGTTTTCGATATCGATCACTGCTTGGTGGCTCTCCCTGGAACGAAAATTTCCGACATCAAGAGAGTGTACAGCGATCCTCAGGTGGGGAATTGTTTCCTAAAGCATAGCTCCGTTGAAACTAACTCCATTCTCATTAGAAAGGTTAAACGAATTTGACAAGGGACCGAGACTACATGCCTTTTGACCCCAGTGGAGGAAAATAGGTAAATCCAGGGTCAACCTCAAGTGGATGGAGTTGTATGATGCAAGGAAAAGAGAATAGATGGGCACTCAAGATTGCCCCTTTCTTGTTCCTTCCAATTATTGCTACGAACAATCGATAGATAAACGCAAAAACAGCAAAAAGGAGTGGCGGCGTGGGCTGCATTTGTTTAGTTTGGACTCGATCGATTAAAAATTTCTTCTGATTCGGACCATGTGCAGGCACTGGCACAGTGTGGTGATTATCTGTCGACCTTGGGCGTGGAGGTAGTCCCTCACAGCGACACGGCTGGGGCCGCTGCCACGATTCGTTCCAAAAAACGACTGGATTTCGCTGCCATCGCCAGCCGAAGGGCGGCGCACATGTACACCCTTTCCGTCCTGGATGAATCCATCCAAAACCACACCGACAATGTCACTCGCTTCGTCGCAATTTCGAAAACGGAAGGGAAAGCTCCTGAGCCGCACATGGTAGCTCCCCATGAATGCAAGACGTCAGTTGTGGTGGGGCTGAAACAAGGTCAAAATCTCACCTCGGTTTTGTCGGCGTTCGCATCCATGGAAATCGAGGTCGATCATATACAATCGGCCCCACTGCGAGTGGGAAACATGGCGGAGCGGGAAAATGCCACTGGGAGATTCAACAGGGTGTACTTCATTGACCTGATCGGTAGTCTGGCGGAGCCTCTTTGCAAGCTTGCTGTCGAACGTGCGAAAGAGAGCGCCGGCTTTTTCCGATCGTTGGGAAGTTATCAAAGGGACTCTCGATTCTGAATCCAGGTCTGACTGGGAAACACCTGCGACGTGGATCAGGGAAAACTTGACCCCATGCTGCTTCTGGGGGGTGTATTTTTATTTTTCCCCACGCATAATCAATAAATATGCTAAAATATGGCCTGGATTGCGTGCGGGAAGAAGCGAGAAACAGAGAGAGAGGGAAAGTCGGCACATACATTCGAGATGCTTCGCTTCACGATTTTCAGACAAAGGCTAAGTTTTAGAACAAGAAATGTTTGCATTCATTTTTGATCAGTGAATTTGGGGGGCTGTGGAACATTGGAGAGAATTGATTGATAAAGAGAGGGAAAAAAACGAGAGATAGAAAGAGGGAAAAAACAAACAAACAAACGCCACCACGATTCCTATTGTGGATCCTTCATAAATGCACATATTTCCATGATAGGTATCGTCTGGATCGATTTTCATTTCGTTTTCCCATTTTTTTTTTCCTTGTCTTTTTTCTTTCGTGTTTTTTTTTTTCCTTTCGTATTTGGGGGCACTTAGATGAACAGGGATTAGGCGACTTCCCAGAAATTGTGAATAAAAAATGCCGATACCAAAAGGTGTCGAAAAAATAACAGGAAACGTAGTTTTTTTTTTGCTTTTTTTTTCCTTTCCCTTCTAGAAATGTTGAAAAAAAAAAAGAAAAAGAAAAAAAAAAGCAAGGGGTTCGTTTGTGGATGGCTTCACAGTTCTTGAAACTGCCGCCTTGTCTGTGTGATCAAGGAATAAGAAACAGAGTGCGTCCGTGGTTCCTTGCAGAAAATGCTGAGTGACGATAGGATTTGAAGAAGAGTGCAGAATTCCTGCACAGAAATCTTTTTGTTTTTGCATGTTTTTGATGGGAACTGACTGTATCGTTTAATCTGACTGTATTGTGCTTCGATTTTTCCGGTTCAGGGAAAAGTTGTTGGATGTTGCGTGTTCAGTTTTGTTGATGGGGAAGTTTCAAGTTGATGCAAGTGGTGTTGATGAATTTATAATTGTCCCCTGGAGTGATTTTGATATGAGGGGTGGAGTCGTGTCGCAACCCCAGCAGGTGAAGGGGCATTTGTTGGGGTTGGCCCTCGCAAAAAATTCCTCCTATTCTCAAGCAATGTCCTCATCTCGATTTCACATTAGCTTGACAGTGCTGAGCAATGTTTCTAGCTTTCTTTGTGAAAAAGAAAGCTAGAACATATATAAAAGAACAAGGCATCATTGGGTGGAATACTGGAGAGTAAACCTCTTTTTCTCAATGGTACAACTTCAGTTACAGGTGCCAGGAAATCTTTGCTTTTCTTCGATTGTAAAAAGACCACCACAAAAGGCTCCTGATAGGGGTGCATTTAACTGTCGACCATTCACGTCAGTTTTTCTGACCAGTGCACCTGGAACGCATATCAGAGCAGGAGCAAGAGAAGATGAAAACCCAGTGAAACATATGCATATCAAACTAAGAATATCAGCACTTTTTAAAAGTAATCGTGACTTCGCAAATCATGCATCCCAAACATGACCGCGTGAATTGCCCACAAAAAATCCCCGCTGAACTGGAAAACGAATAAAAAAAATCAATCTGCTGCACATCTGAAGAGTGCCTGGTATCTATCTGTCCATAAAATGAACAGAAGCACCCACTGTTTCCCTTCAAAAAAAATCCAAAATGCAAATCATAGAGAATATGCCTTTATCATATCAAGGGGCCAATCAATTTTCGACCAAAGAATCAAGAATAAGAATCAAGTCGTCCATCCAACCATAGGGAACCTTTTTTTTTTCACCAAGCTCATCAGTCCTTTTTCTTAATCTTTTCATAATACTGGAGCGCCACTTTCCGGGCTTCGTAGTGATTGACCAGCGGTCTGGGGTAATTCACCCCCAACTCAACACCTGCCGACTTCAACACCATCTTCGGGGCTTCCGAGGGTGTGTGAATATACTTCACCGGCATTTTGGCCAGCTCAGGCAGCCATTTCCTGATGTAATCTCCATTCGAGTCGAACTTTTTCGATTGCAATTCGGGGTTGAACACTCTGAAATAAGGGGCTGCATCCGCTCCGCAGCCACCCACCCACTGCCATCCCAATATATTGTTGGCCAGATCCGCATCGACCAAAGTGTCTGCAAACCATTCAGCCCCTTTCAACCACGAAATCCTCAGATCTTTCACCAGGAAGGACCCCACTATCATTCTGGTGCGATTCGAAATCCACCCCGTCGCCCACAGCTCCCTCATAGGAGCATCCACGATCGGATACCCCGTCAGGCCCTTTTGCCATTTCTTCAGCAGCTCTTCATCCTCCACCCATTCGAAATCCTCCCATTGGGCAGACAGAGGTCTGGACACTGTGTGGGGAAACTCAACCAACAACATCCGAGCGAACTCCCTCCAGCAGATCTGCCGCAGAAAAGGCTCAGCTCCTGCTGTGCCCCTGAGGATGTTCCAAATTTCTCGGGGGGAAATCTCTCCGAAGGCTAGGTGAGGGGACAACTGGGAAGAAGCCCCTTTGTAGAGGAAATTTCTGGTGTCTGCATATTTTCTGACACCATTGCTAGCCCAGGTTCCGAACAGCTTCCGAGCTCCTGCTTCCCCTGGTGTCCAAGAACTTTCGATTTTCTTGGTCCACGGGTGAGTGGGGCAAATTCCCAAGTCCACAATCGATTCGCCATAAGCCTCTTGCCCAGAGGGCGGACCTGGGATTCTCGTTGGGGCGGGCAGGTGAGGTTCGGGCATGAATCCCGTGAAGTTGGCCTTATAGAATGGAGTGTAGACTCTGTAAGGTGCACCCGTCCTGCCGTTTCTGTAAGCGTCCGAGGGAGCCAGGGTTTCCCCGTGAAACACGCGCACATGCACCCCACGCTGTTTGGCCAACATGCATATTTCCTCGTCGATGCTACGTTGATACGGCTCCGGGCATTCGTGGAAGAACAGCGCTTCGGGTTTGAGCTCGTCAAGCAACTCAGTGACGACTTTCACTGCTGGGCCCTTGAAGAAAAACAATCGAGAGCCGCGGGCTCGAAGTGACGCATCCAGCCCCTGAAGAGATTGATTCAGCCACACGCGGGAAGCCCCTCCGATGCGTTCTTCCTCGCCGCGCCAAGCATAAAAGGGAAACACTGGGCCACCCTTATCGCACGCTGCACGTAATCCGGAATGGTCCCAGACGCGAAGGTCTCGACGATACCAAACGAGGGAGGGTCCCTTCGACATGTTGAAGCACGCCCCACAAATTTGCACTTTGGAAGGAGAACCGCCCAGCACACAGAAACTGGGCCCAAGAAATTTACTAAATACGCAAACTATTGCAGTACATTCATTGTTCGTCACGTCATCGTCCTGTAATATTAATGAAGCCACAAAATGACCCAGAATTACAATTTCTGATTCCACTGTTTTTAAATTTCTCTGGCCTTAAAGTGGCCCTTTTCATCTTGAAGTGGGCCCCCACTTGCATGGAGAAATGAGAATGTGGCCCCAACTCTCATGATACAAATTATAAGGTTTGGAATGCAAAATTGCTCTACCAATGTTGTTTGTGAGTTCTGTGGAATCGTCGATTGGATGTAACCCAAGAGCCACCAAATTTCGGGTGGATGTGATCTTTTTGTGGCCCCAAATATCGGCTGGCAAAACATTTTGGGAGGCCACAAGAAATACTCTGCACAGCTGGGTTATTTCTTGAAGTTGCACAGTTTCTCTTTGCCTTTCAGGTCTGTTCACATCGTCCGACCCAACGTTTGATTGAGAGTAAAATTTTAAAATGCCCTTTCTCTAAACAAAAAAAGACCCACAAATACGTCAAAAGACCCCCACACACACCAAAAAAAAAAGAACACCTCTCCCCCCAACACCTCAAAGGGTCCAAAAATATCTCTGCTCACCTACACATTCCGAAAACTATTCCTCCAAAACAAATTCAAAAACGCAGAAACCAAAATCCAAAAGTCCTTTTTTTTAATCCATTCCAAACTCAAAATGGGCCGGAAAAAAAACCACCCACCCCCATAACTTTCTTGTTTGAGACCCGATCGGCCTCAAACAAAAACCAAAGTGCTCCATGCAAAACAACAAAAACAAGAGCCAGTAAGACAATCACTCAATTTCCTCCTCACTGTCCGAGTCGTCGATGTAAGGCAAGACAACCTCTTCGATGTTCTTTCCTTCGAGGCCTCTGATATTTGCCACCTTCTTCTCAACAGGTGGAAGAGCTGGGGGTGGACCTCTGGGGTACTCCAGCGTCCTTCGTGTGGTTGGTGCAACTGTTTGACCAGCTCGGATAGCAATCTGGAATAAAATCAGAAAAAGGGGTGTGGGTGGGAGTGAACATTTTAGCACAGCAATGATCGATCCAGAGAAAAACCTCGATACAGAATCACACTGGGTCCACATGGCAAAGTTTCCAAACGTTTCGCTACTATTGTCAAAAACTCACACCACTTCGCGAATATCGATGTGGCAAAAAGGGCTTCTATCACACTTTTTTTGTTTATCACACTTTTTTTTTGAGATACGTATTAAACTTCACTACAGAGTCGCAGACTATTTTTTTGCGGATTGAACCTCTGCAATGATATTTTGACTTTCTCTCTTCACAAAATGAAAACCGTTCATTTCAACCTCAACAGGCCTACTATCCCTTTCAATTAAATGAACCCAGTCCTCAAAAAGCTCCCAGATAACATGTTTCTCAGAATTGCATGCGGCTCTGAAAATCCCAGAAAAGATGCCTACCTGTTCAGTCCACTTCAAATCCAGCTGAAAGATTCGCAGGAGATCAGGGGTGTGACGATACACCACAGCCCGCCCATAGCAATCGGGACAGGGACGGCATCCTGCACAGATACATTGCAGAGGTCACATCAAACCCCTAAAAAACGAAAGACAAGAAGCTGGTTTCCACACTGTTGGTATTGTGGAAACCGTTATTCATGGTGTAAAATTCACAGCACCCATCCAGACTAAACCAAAGCACCATGTTGTGGACAGCCTATTGGCGTGCTGCCTTCATGGTCGCAACCAGGTATTCATTCGACATTCTATACTTCCGTATCTTTTTTTGTTTCTTTTCTTTTCCATTTCAGCAGGATCACAGTCAAAAACACACATCTATCGAAAAAACAAATAATCAACAAATACAAATTTTCTTGAAAAAAAATAAAAAATGATGTGAACTGCATTTGCTGTGGGAGAAATAATCCCACGAAGACCTGAACACATTCCTTACTATTATTAAGGTATGGAAAATATGCCCCCTGGGCGAAAAATTCTCACAGCAAAAATATGTGCATCTCATATAAATGCAAAATGTATATAATTTCTTTGGAGTACTAACGATTTTTTTTTTTCTATTTCCTACCACAGGAGAAAAAAAGGATTAAAGAAAAAGGAAAGAGATCCCGAAGCTCACACCTGCTGAATTCTTGAACGGATGGGGCCTGGGCTTGTTGCTCATGGCAGCCTTCAAATTCGCCATCACATTCAAGGTCCCCACATCGTCCGGAGTGTTTTCATACTTGAAATCGTTCATCGTGTGAGGCCCACAGTGAAAGCACTCATACTTATACAAGGGATGGTCGTTGTCTTTTTTCCTGTATTTGGATGGATATTTCCTTCTGATTTTGGAGCCGTGGCAATGCCTGCAGATCAAAGAGCCCGCCCCTCGGCAGGTTTCGCAAGGAGAGACGAAGAGCTCTTGCCAAAGGCTTTTCACCTGCTTGGCAATGATCCCGAAGGAGCATATCTATGCAAAAAAACACACATACTAAATGCCGATATTGCTGGCTGGTTGTGGGTGGGGGTGTTGTGGGGGAAAAATAAAAACATTGGGATGTGGCTCCAGAGTGGATCCTGAAGGTCCAATGAAAATGCTGCCTGAAAATATGCTTCCTGAGAAGTGATCAGTGTTATTCTGTGAAGAGCCAACACCAATTTCCCCGCTGGCCCCCAAATTTTGTTTCAACATTCCGTAAAAAACCACCAAATATCGTTGCGAACTTCAAGAAACAACTATCTTTTTTAGGGCCTGTGAAGATAATCAGTTGAAAAAACAGAAGTAGACGCACAGAACGACGGCCAGCGCAGCCACTCCACGTTTCCGCGGAGTGTGGATGAGCGACATACTGGCAAGGTTCAATTTACCGTGCTCAGACCCCGCACGATATCCAGGATGGGCTCTGGGCTCATATTCATGGTGCCCGCCCTTTCCGCTAAAAAAAATCGAATGGACGATGAAGAAGAGGCAAAAACGGACAGAAAAAAATCCCCCAAATGCGTTTGTGTTGGCGGAATTTCGCCAAGATCGAGGTCATTCTTTTTGCGCGCAAGGACAAAACCAACGCATAGCGAAGAAAAGATGTGGTCAACTCCTGGGGGTGGGGATACGCTCTGGGCGACGTGAAAAAACGCCGCAAGGTGTGTCAACAATCGCGAGCCTTCATTCTTCCTTAAACAAAATTTGCAGCGAAAAACGAAAGCTTACCGAACAACTCGCAACTTTCTCTGGATGCCACCTCGAGTCCTATATGTAGGGAAAATGAGCTCGAAAATTTTCCTCGAGAGTTGTTTTGAAACGAAGCTCTTTTGGAGCATAAGTCAGCAATATGCAATCGCCTGGCAAACCCGAAAAATTATTCTGAAACCATATGGGGTGGTTTTAATTCTCAACAAAAATAATTCAAAGCCATCCTCCATGCTACCATGCTATTTTTTTAGCCATGGAAGACCGATTTTGTCTTTTCGTGGCATCACTATTGCTCTCTTTCTTTCTGGATGCTGATTCTATTTTTGGCACCGAAGGTAATGTTGTGTATTTTTTTTGACAGTTTTTTTGCTATTTTTAGGATGTGGGATCCTAGACAAATTGAAAAAGCGATTCGGTGTTCCTTGAAGTCATTAGGCATCGACGTACCAGCTAATTGGCAGAATTTGAAAACATTGGTGTTATCAAAGAAAGGTGGGTATCTGCATCCCCCCCCCCCCCAAAAAAAAAAAAAAAAAAAAAGAGTGAGAGTTTGTTCCTGTGGGTGCGTCTTACCATTTGGTGGATCTGCATACAGGTGTCAGATCTGAACATTCATTGCTTTTTGGTTAAAAAATGCTGTAAACAAATTTTGTTAGATATCCAAGAGAATTTCTCAGGTGTGGATTTATTCAAAAGCTTTCTTTTCTGTTTTTTTTTGGGAATCAGATTTCGCAAAGATTTTGTGAGATTCAGTTTTGTTTTTTCCTGCATTTTTGCAGATGAAGTTTTGAACAAATTTGAAACAGAAGGCGATGGAGATATTTTGAAATTCGCTGTCGCAATGCTGACCTCGGATGCGATGGATGTATTGCCTACCGGCATTGTGACTGGTACTTTTTTACCAAAAAAAAGAAAAAAAAACAAATCAAACACCATTTGGCCTGCACAAATGTTGAAATTCCTTTATTTCAGCATTCGACAAGCGGGTGCAGATCACTGCCAGTACATTTGAAAAAAAGAAGATGAGAATGAACAGAGATAATTCGAATGTTTATTTTCTTTACTTGTTTCTTTTCTCGGTCAATTTCACCAGTTTCCAGCTAGGCAATTTATTGATTGCTTGTCTTTTTCAAAGTTGTAAAACTTTTTTTTTTTTTTCCTCTGCACACACAGGGCTACCAGGCAAGGCAATCGAACCACATAATGGAGTGCCAATTTCAACATATGAAGGGGTTCAAGAAGCTGCAAACAGACTAAAAAACGACCTGGTGAGTCGTTGATGAGAATACAGATTTTTGGCAAAAAAAAAGGAAAGATAAATAAAAAAATACATACATATCCAATCCAGACTTGACTGTTCACTGTACAACTGATTGATGGCAGAGTTTTTTCTTCTCCTTATTCACCCAGCGCAAAAGAAATGGTGCTGGCTCGACTTGAAATTTTGAAAAAGAGCTCTTAAATTGTTACAGGTTTTTGATCAGTTGCGCACTAGAGAAAAAGAAGCTCCACATCTTACTGTTTTCAACCGATATGTTTCACTCGTTCTCAATGCATGGGCACTCTACCCTCCAACCATAATTCAAAACGGAGACTACACATGCCATTTTTTTTTTCATTCTATTTTTTATCCTGTTTTTCTGTTTTGTCCCCCTTTTTTGTAAATGGGGGGGGGGGGAGGGGGATTATTTTATTTTTATTTTCAACTCCATGACTTTAGTTTCCTTTTTTTTTTTGTGGTGGTGTTGTGTGCATCTTAGATTGCGAAATGGGTGGACAGACACAGAGAGCACAATGGCGAGTACCCCCCCAGTAGTGAATTGGACAGAGCAGAGTTGCTTGCGAATGCGTGCGTGGACACATGCTGTCCGGACGAACATCAAGTGCATCTGACCAGAAAAGGGCAAGCTCTCGAGAAGTGGTATGGGGAGGCCATCAAGCGATCCGAAATTCTGCTGGTAAGTCAGTCTGCTCTCTGCGTTTGACCTTCAAAACAAAGGCTGTTTTTTTTTCCCTTTTTTTCTGTTGGATGGGGTGAATTGATGTTGAGAGTGGGTATCCACAACGGCAAAAGGCAGCCACCCAAATCGTCAGATCGTGAAAATGTAGGTCCTCGGGGCCTGGACGTTGAGCTGGGGCTGGCAGGGTTTCGACTGGATTGTTTTTTTTTTTAAATCAAGAAGTAGTAAAAAAAAAAGCTCAAAAACAGTTCTAAAGTTTTGTTTTTCAATGCCATTCTTGATCAATGAGAGTGAAAACAGGATTCAGGGTTTTACTCCAACCGCCCCCCCCCCCAAAAAAAAAAAGAAAAGAAAAGAATTTGGATTTTGAGATGTCTGGTTTGGGGTGCATTGTGCAGGCTGTGCCACCCCTTCCAGAGGACATACAGGAGCAATACTTAGAGCACTACAAAGCGGCTTGGAAAAAACTGGATGATGAAATACAATCGCGAGCCTTAGCCACCAGACTTCATCAGGAAGTGGGTATTGTCCATTCCACTCTACACCATATATAAATATATATATAGACCTACACACGGAATATAATAATGCAGTTGGATTTTTTTTTCTTCTCAATTTTTATTTTTTTTGTACGATGGTCATTTGTAGGGGATTAGGGCCGAGATGAACGGGGCTATGCATGTTTTTTTGCTTTTTTTTTCTTTTTTTGTTCTTGTGTGCGAAAAATTGTATTCGTTTTCAGGAGGTTCCTTTTCATTTCCTTTTCATTTATTAGGAACAGAACAAATAAGAGTGAAACGAATGAAGATTTTAAATAAAAGTTACTGAAAAGAGTGAGAGATATATGACAGGGTTTGTCATGTCCTCAGCGTCATAGCGTACATGCTTGCATTTCTTTTGTTTTCTTTTTACATTTTTCTTTTTTAGATATGTATTTATAGAAAATAATAAAATAAAGTTGATTTCAACACTTTGCTCAGAGCATGATGGCAGTCACGAGATCGAGAGCTAAAAAATCGTGTGAGAAGTTAACCACGCAAAGTGGAGGAGCCAATGATTCCTTGACAAGCACCGAAATCGGAGAGGATCAAAGGGGCAACTCCTCAGATTCTGGACAAAGGCAAAAAAGGCAAAAAACTATGGACGTAAGTTCCAATACCCTCCCCCTGTTCCCCCCCCCCCCCCTTTAAAAAAATATATATAATATAAAAAAATGAATGAGTGAATGTAGAAGAAGATAATTATGACTTAAGAATCAAACCAGCGATACCAGTAAGGGAAAGAAGTGTGGTGCAGGGATCTGGTCATTGGAGGATCGTCCCCGATTAGAAAAGACAAGGGAAAAAATGACTGTCTGTATCTCCTTGATGCGTGAATTGAATAAATGATTCTTAGTCATCCTTCGTGATCACTGATATGTGTGTGTTTGTGTGTGTTTTTCCTTTCCTCCTCATAGGAATCGAAAGCAAGATGCTCACTCACAAACGAGGCTGTCGAGGAGGATGATCCTGGAAAGGAGCCGTACATGGCTGACGTAGAATTGGTAAATTTGCTTTGGAATTAGGTATCGGCGAGTGAAAGCTTCCTTCCTCGTAGCTTCCTCTTGATTGTTCAGTCAGGCTTTCAAAAGCAGGAAATGACGCAGAACTGTTTTGACTTGCCAAAACAAAAAATATAATATATAGCTTCAACGAAAAGCCCCCCCCCCCCTCCCAAAAAAAAAAAAGAAGCTAACTGGTCTCATTGCCCAGGAATATAGCAGGGATCAAATTTAGTTTGAACAAACAGTAACCTTTTAATTGTGAGCGATGAAAGGTTTCGTTTATTGCTTTAAAAAATTTTCTGTGTGTGTCTAAAATTCCTTCACTAATTTTTTTGGGCAGACATTTGAATGTGAGTCACCTGCTGCTGCTGCTGCTGCTGCTGATCCCTCACAACCCGGTCCATCCTATCGAAGGGCATCTTGGCCGGTAAATCATTTGGCTTAAGATTTTTTTTTAAACAATTTTTTTTCAGTTGGAACCACATTTCTTGTTCTAAAATTTAGATAAGTAGTCCTCCCTTGCTTTAGTGTGTTTGGGGTGGGGGGTAACTCATTTGCATAGCAGACAGGTTGCATGGGGTTTCTCGATGCAGTTTTCTTATCATTTGTGTGGATCAAACCAAGCTTACAGAAGTGGAGGTGCTGAGAAAATTTCTTAAGAGAACAATCACAATTCGAAATCCTGATCAGACTGTCGTCTTTTTCTCGTGTTTTTGTGTTTTGATGCCTATTTTTTTTCCTTTCATTTTCTTAAATTTTCTGACAGACCACGCAGCATGCTGACCCTCCTCCGGATGAAGATCCTGGTGGTGTTCCGCCTCCGATCAACAACGAGACACCGGAAAATGTTCAAACCCCGAAACGCACGAAGAGACTGCGCAAAGTATAAAAATCCATTTTCTCTTGGTAAATTCTTGTGGAAGATCTTTTTTTTTTTTTTTTAGCTCATGGGTTCTCTTATGCCAAAAGAAAAAAAGAAAAAAAAAAGAAAAAGAGAGGAACAGAGGTCGAATTTCCATTCATGTTGAAAAGGCCGAAACTCTTGCTTTGCTAACATGGATAAAAGCTGCAGGGGAAACGTGTGTTTTGGGGGTTTCTTGCAGCCTTTGTCGAGAAACATATGGAGTGGAGGTAATATGGACAAACTCGAACTGCCGATAAATCTCGGAGTGCTAGACGACAACGATTTTGGAGATAGCTTGGGACTGGAATCCAGTGCTGGTGCTGAACCTACCTCGTCGCCAAGCAAGGATCCAACCCCTGGTGATATTCTTCGATCCTTGCGGATTCTTCATTGTGTTCCCTTTTGATATATATTTTTCTTTCATTTTTCTCGTCTGGGAATTCTTTCTTTTCATCGAAAAGATGCAGATTTTTTTTTTGTTGAGTTAAGGTTGGAGTGGGGCATAGAAACCATAAGAATACTGCAGGAGGGATATATATATATATATATACATATTATATATGATTCTTGTTTCAAGGCGGACGAAAAACAAGCCACAAAAAGAACTCATTTTCCTCCAATCAGGGAAAGTCTCTATTTCAATAGGATCGAGGGACTTTCGTTTGGTTTTGTTTTCTCCTTTTTTTTTTTTTTTACTTTTAGGAGGGTGGGGCCCATGAGGAGAAGTCGTGGTGATGCTCTTGGTGATGCTGATTGTACCCTTTTTTTGTTTTCGTTTTATTTTTAGATCGGGGTGCCAGAGAGGAAGTCGAGAAAAGTCCTGGGCAACTGTCTTGGCCATGGTCTTCATCTTCAGATCAAGACCCAGACCCAGACCTTTTTTTCAACGATCCAGAAATTTGCGCCGAAGAAAAAGAGCCAGAGGAAGAAACCATGGGGGGCCAAGAAGAAGAGTTGGACCAGGAGGAAGGGGAAGGTCCATTTGACAGGGTAACGATCTCAAAAATACTTTCTCATTGGTTCATTTTGGTTGTTTTCTGGGCCTCCTGCCATGTCTCTCTGTTTTTTTGGTGAGAGGAGCTTATTATCGGTAGTCTGAAGAAAAATCCTTGAAGTCTCAGTGAAATCGCAAAAAATAGCACCCTCTTCGGTTATGGTTTTCTTGTTTTGCTTTTATCTTTCCCTCAATTACCGAAGTTAGCCATTGGCTTCTCTGAAGCCAAGCTGAGCTTCAACAATTGCTGAAACTTGTTTTTTTTGCCCTGATTTTTGCAGTCTGAAGCTTTCGAGCCTGTGCCGTTGAACGATAAGCAAATTGAAAAATGGTCACGGTTTGTTGAAAAGAAAAAATTAAAAAAAAAAAATTAAGCGACAAGTTAGGAGGGGGGGGTGATGCTGATGGTGGAACTGCTGCTTTCGACGTTTTCTGGACATCAACTGTATATAAACTCGCACAGACAGTCTCGCTTTTGTTTGTACAGCAGTTCAGTTGGGTTGCAATGCACAGGAAAGGAAAGAAACAAGAAAAAAACCACCCAGGACAATCCACTTGAATATGTGGTCCCAGAGATGCATGAAAATTCACTCCCAGGAGTCGCCGAACAAAGCCTGGTGCAAATAGTTGCCCCCCTGTACTGTGGATGGCTCCAAGCCTTTTATCGACGTCCAACATCAACATCATGTCTGTGCCAGCCTGTGCATCATTCAAGGGAAAGAGGCAGCTACCAGATTTTTCCCTCAGATTTTTCTTTTTTTTCTTTTGTTAAGAGGGGGTTTACATCGACACAATCACACAATCACACACGAGTCTTTCGAGACTGCTGGACCCTGTTTGGGCACAATCAAGAATGTAAGGCACTCATAAAGCGATTCAAACCTAGTCCTCTCAGGGTCCCAGCACTGGCTCGAAGCTCGGCCGCGTCAATCAGAAAGACACAACTGAACATTGCATGGAAGAGGTGAACTTGCCGCCGCGAAAGCAACTCTCAAGAAGCCAGTGAAAACAGGCGAGTTTCTGTCATCGACCCATAGACATGATCTGACAAAGAGTGACCCCTTTCATTGCGGCGTCGTGGATCACTCTCCAAGACTTTTAAAAGTGGACAACTCCTGTTGTGGCTGTGGTGGTTGTGGAACGACATGAAACGCTCGAATGAATTGACGGAACTTGTGCTTCGAACCCCCCATGGTTAGTGATTCGTGGCGGCGAAGCAAAGACGCCACAAAGTTTGAATGACCACACCCAAGGTGAAACAGAGCGAATTGCTTCAGACCGGCATTCCAGGACGGCCAGCTTCCGAATCCAACTGGCTGCATGACGTCACCTCCACTCATTTCGCCTGGCGTCGTGTGCTGGCCACTGGAGCAGAACAATCAGAGCAATTCGTCGTCAATCCATCCTCGCCACTGGGGTTGGTGGTTAAGCACAGTAACGACTCTCTTCTGCGGACACCTTAACGGATTTGTCGTGGCCAGCCCCCCCAGTCCGCCACAAAGACGCTCTACCGAGTGTGTCTCTCCTACAGCTGGTGCGAGCGTCTGTTCTTACTTCTACTGCATCCCCGAAGCCTGCTTTCTTCCCTCGTACGTCGAACCGTACGTTTCGTCGGTGGGCGACGGTGGGGAGCGAGGCCAACGGATTGGCTGAAGACCGCGAGAGACGAAGGTGTCGTCGATAAAGATATATGCGAGCTTGTGTGATTGTGCGACGGGACGTCGCTCGGTTTGTTTTTTTGAGTTGAACCGCGCAAAGCTTGTTTTTCGTGGTTTGATGAGATTTCGGCCAATCGTAGCACAACGGACGTACCTCAGGGCGCGCGAGAGGCTTTTCGTGCTCACGATGGGATGCGGACTGCAGTCGTGGGCGCAGCATTACTTCGAGAGTCCAGGAATCGTTGTCGCCAGATTTTGCTGCTGTTCGTCAAGGGCGAGGCTCGTCTGTTGTGCGGGAAATTTTTTTATCGCCCCTTGTTTTCGTGTCGTCTGCCATCGCCCCAGGCGTTTTTCTTACCAGTTTCAGAACCCAACGAATTTTCCTTGGAAATGCTTCGAAACAAAAAGAAGTCCAGATTCAACACGCGTCAGTTCTATTTCCCGTCGTAGAGCTGAGAAGCACTGATTTGAATGGGCGAGTGCACCCGCAGCGCCAAACGCTTTTCGTCGAGGGTTTTTTCCGTCGGAGCTCTCGTGACTCGTGACGTTTTAATGCGAAAGCGTCTTTCCCCTCAAGAAAACTTTTTCATGCGACAGAAGACGGGAATGGATGGGTCGTGGGTATCCACACGCTTGAAACAGAGCGTTTTCGATATCGTTGACCACACGCGCCGAGACGCAGCAGTTCTATGGTCGCTAAAAGCCTATCGACTTTATCTAGGTCCGCCTTTGTGCACGATCGCCAGAAAAACGAATGAATTCTTTAATCCGGGGTGAGAATTCATCTGAAAAAAAATCGCCAAAAAAAAAAGAAAGAAAAGAAAAGAAAAGAAAAGAAAAGAAGGAATCCTGCTGACGAAACCTCATTAAAAAATAAAATAAAAAACCAAAACAAAAAAATCCAAACCCCATGGATTTTTTTTTTGTATTTTTTTTTTTTTGATTTAGCATCGATTCTACAGACAAGTAAAACATGCATTTGTTTTTTCCCCTTGTTTTTTTCAGATGGACTGCAGTTTGTGTTACGAATCCTTCACGGAAGAGGGACCTTCCACTCCAAGAACCCTGGACTGTGGTCACACTTTCTGCACGAGATGCATCCAGATGCTGAATCAAACCGCTACCCCACGGCAAGGTCCCAAATGCCCCGAATGCCGTGCATTCATTCGATTCAACCGCAGAGCTGCAACCAACTTTCCGAAAAACTACAAGCTGCTGGAACTGATCCGTGAAAAGACACAGCCCACACCTAAACCAGGTAGGTAGAGTGCACCAAAAATAACACGAAATGAAATCTGGTGGAAAAAGTTAATTGTTCGTCCGGAAAGTGAGGACATCGCTAAGTGCATGCCGGATTCCATATCTATGTAAGATTTCAATGAAGATTTAGACTGTGGTTTATTCTGTGGTTCTGCGAAATGCTGAACGGAAACCCTGAAATGCTGGAAAATGCTGCTGATCCTCCCAGGAGCGGACACATCGCAAGAATATAGAGATCATCGTGGATTGGATGCCACGGACCCCTCATCATTCGCACCCCCTCCTGAAGAAGAGAGGGGGCCGTTAGGCGGCGAACCACCCGGTCTCAATGCAGAGGATCCTGATGTCTACTTCAATTTTGGATGGGGCAACAGATCAGGCGGTGGTCCTGAGCTGCACAGGCCGGAAAACCAAGGTCCTGCCACGTTTCTCGAGTGGATGGCTAGAGGTTGGCAGACCAGGCCAGTTCAGCCAAATGCCAATCCGCCAAACTCGGAGCTGTGGCTCTATGGATTTGACCCTCCGACATCTGGTAAGCAGAGCCCTTTCACACCACTGCTTTGTTTGGTTGTGGGGGATAATCCACAGTTATGTAGAGTTGCATCTAATTTAGGGTGCAGCCGGACATCGCATTGCTGTTCGTTTATCAGTTGATCCCTCCCACCCACCCCTTTTCCCCTCTCATAAGTGTTGCCATGATTGTTTCAGCTGGAATAGATTCCATACACACAGGATTGGTTCCCCTGAAACCCATAGATTTCTCAAGGTTCTTTTCTTGTGTTTCAGCCACCGGCACTGGGCCGACTGGAACTGGGTCATCTTCCCATGCAAACCGAGCGACCTCCAATACTGGCGGAGGGTCGAACGCACAGCAACAGCTTTCGATGATCAACAGGCCCAATCCTCACGCTGACATGCCAGCGACTGCCATCGCCAATGGGCGAGCTGTGCAAATCTCCGAAGGGTTTTTGGTGTGCAAGTTCTTCCAGGAAGGAACCTGTCGATATGGACCGTATTGCTGGTTTCGACATCCTTGCATCAACCAAAACAAGGCCCTGTGCAAGCACTGGCAAAAGGGGCAGTGTCGGAGAGGGGTGGGGTGCAGTTTCAGGCATGGGACGAGAGTACCCATTCGACCGAGGAACAGAAATCGAAACCGAGCCAGGCCGAATCGTCTGGGAAATCCACCCAGCGGAGCGAACGATGGGGCTCCAGGGCCCAGCGGGGCTTCGTCCAGCACTGCTATGGAGGGCAGGGGTTTGGGGTCGCAAAGTGTGGTGTTGGTTTCGGGGAATTCGTTTTCCATCATGCAAGGTGGCGAGGTCTCTGGGCCCAGCCCATCGGCTGGATCAACTTCCCTCCAACCGTCCTCTGAATCTACCAGTCCGTTTGATTCGTTGAATTTCGAGTCTGACGAGGGCTGGTATGCATGAGTTTGGACCGTAGCATCGAACCCTACAATGGGGGCTTCTCCGTGGAGGCTGTTGATATGAAATACAGAATTGTTTCGGTGGGTTGTAGAAAAAGGGGGGGAAGGGGGGCGGGGGGTTGAAAGAAAAAACAAGGGAAAAACAAACCAAAAAAAAAGGAAAAGATTGTATACGCACATACATAGTGGCCTTTTGTTTTGGGGCATCAAGAGGATTTCATGTCGTCCAATGGTACAATTTGATGTAGGGAGGTCTTTTTTTTTCTTTTTTTTTTCTGAGTATTTGTTTTAGTGCGTGAAAAATACACAAACCCTGAGTGGTGAAAAAAAAAGGAAGAAAAATGGTGGGAGGTTGGGGAAAAAATGAAAAGAAGGCTTCATGCAATTGTCTATTAAGAAAAAAAGGTATCAGCATATAGTTAATATTGTATCTGATCCGCATTTCGACCCCCAGTCTGTGGGGGAAAACAAATAGCTGGGTATAATTAACGGGGCCTTCTTTCTCATTTCTTTTGCTTTCCAAAGGAAGAAGGGCGGTGTAATTAGCGCAACTGGAAGAAAAAAAAAGGTGGAAAAAAAAAAAAAAAGTAAAAGAAAGGAAAAAGAAAAGAAAAAAGACGGTACATATCCAAAGGGAGGTGTGGAGTTTTCAAGGGAGGGGGTGGGGGAGGAAGGGGGAAGGGTTGCTAATGTTGCATATCCAGTGATTAGAGTAAAAGGTCTATGTTATGTGCACCCGATGTTTTGCTTGCTGTTGTTGGAGGGGGTTGGGGGGTAAGGGATCTAAAAACTCCTTTTTTTTTCTTTTTAAAATCAAGAAATCGCTCAAGAAGGAAAGCGTACGGAGAAAGAAAGGCTGATTGGGAAGAGGAGGAAAGAAAAAATGCTCCAGGAAGAAGAGGAGGGGGCGGGGGGGGGGTGGGGGGGGTGGCGCATAGGATAGGGTATCAAGAATTGGTGATGGAGGGAATATGGTGGATGGGTGGGGCTGGGCGGGTTTTTTGGAAAAAAAAAGGTGGTGATAAACAGAAGGATTATCAGAAATAGAGAAGTTAAGACCATGCGTTCCACATTTTTGTACAATGTTTTTTTTTCTTTCGGGGGGAGGGGGGGGGGGGAGATTTCATAAAGAAATTTAGTAAGGGCAGAAATAGGAGAGAAAATATATATTCACAGGGCAGTTTCAGTCTCAGCTTCGGTTTCATTTTCGATTTTATTTTTTTTTCCCCTTGAACGAGCAAAAACTAATTTCTGTTGCATTTTTTTTTTTCCTTTTGAGTAAAGAAACGCAGCACTAAAAAAAAATGCAAAAGTGTCCCATTCTCTTTTTTTTTTAATTTAAACCTTTTAGCCAAGGACAGATAGGGTAAGGGCTGAAATATTTTTGAAAGTAGAAAAAGAAAAAGGGAAAAAAACTTGAAGAAAGTAAAAAAAACAAAGTAATATATTTTGGAATGAATATCCTTTTTTATAAAATAAATGCTTCGGTGATGTCCATATTTTGAGGACAGAAAAAAAAATTAAAAAGAGAAGAAAAAAACAAAAAGGAAGAAAAATCCAGTACAATGATGGAATTGCAGCAACCCCTCTGTCTCTTTTTTTTTTTTTTTTCGGGGAATTTTTTTTTAGGTTTTTTTTTTTTAATTGGGACACTCTGGTTCACGCAGATTTTGATACCATGTGCTATTCATCTAATTTTATATTTCTCTACTATTTTCCCAAGAAGAATATCCAAGAGTCACAGACCATATGCCGATCGATGAGAAATGTTCGCGGGTTAAAAAGGAAGGGGGGGGGGAGTTGTAAACGACTATTGTAAGTTCATATTTTTTTTTCACAAGAAAAAAAGGGGTCTTTGGTTTTTTAATTATTTTCTTGTTCTTCCCAAAAGCTAAGGGGGGAAAGAGAAGTCGCTGCCATATCTTTTTCTTGTTCTCTTTTTGATGGATGCAGAATAAAGCAGGTATTTTCAAAAGAAAAACTCTTCAATATGCATGGCTTGCATGCACGCTATCCATATTTTACGGATGGTCTGTTTTGTGTCAAGGAAAAAATCGGTGGTGTTCAGAATTAATGTAATAATATGGGGGTAGTGGTCGGTCTTGTGTCGATGGATGAAAGTTAAATTTCAGTTTCTCAAAAAAAAATTCAAGAAAGAAATTTAGAAAACAAATTTCAAGAGGTGCAGTAAAAATGTCAGTGTCAGTCAAACCTCAAAAAGTGATGAGTCCATTACTGCTCCCTTCCATGCGATTCGAACTGCCCATTTATCATCGATTTTTTCTTTTTTTATTTTCAGCTTGGGTGGGGATGGACATTCATTACTTCGTGCCCATAGATTTTAAAAATAATTCCAGCCACCAGAAATTCATCCAGGAATTTATTATTTATATATTCTCATTTTTTTTTCTTTTTTCCCAAATATGAGAGATTTTGAGAGAGTCCCCTCAATCACAGTGGGGTTTAATTCCCCCCCCCCCCTCCTTTTTTCCTGGCATGGGGGATCTTCTTTTGAATGCATTCAAATTCTCTTTCTCTCTCTTTCCATGGACTGAGAGAAAGATAAAGTCCCGAGTTGTTTACAACAATGCATTTTTCAAAGCCGTTGGCCCAAAAAGACAGTAATTTTACCGGTCTCTATCCCCCCCTCTTCCTTCCTCCCCCCCCCCCCCCCCAAAAAAAAAAACAGAGAGAAGGAAAGCCCCTGTTTTTCAAGCATCTACCAGTGACAACCTTTTGAACCACCCAACTGCTTGTGCCTACCCAACAAAAAAAAGAAAAAGAACGGTCAAAATCAAAAGAGCACAACTAAAAAAAAAGAAAATATACTGAAAAAAAATACCCCCCAAAAAAAGGATTCACACTGAATCTCCTTTCCAAAATTATTTCCCGCGCAATGCCAAGATTTTGCACACTCTTTTTGTTTTCCAGCAGTTGTCCATGTCTCCCTTCCCCCCCCCACAAAAAATGAAAAAATAAAAATTGCACAGTAATCCAAATTTTTTCTCTCCTTCACTTTCTGCTGCAGCCCCATCCCTAACTGAATGCAGACAAAATCTTTTCTTTTTTAACCAGCCAAATTTCTACCTTTTCCCTTGCAATTTTTTTTTTTTGCCTCCTTTGTTTTCCATCCAGCTAAAATTCCACAGTTGGGGAAGCGTGAATAACTTGAAAGTCTATTTTTCCCTCATCCCTAATCAGCATTGTCAGTTTTCTCGGTCATGAGACAAAGTGTTGGGTAGACCGGCAATAGGGAAGACCCAAAAAATTTTGATATGTACACACAGAAATATACATATATAAATATCTGTGAATGCACTTCACCCTCCTATTTCTGTAGCTAGTTGTTTTTTGTTTTTTTTCCCTCCTCCAGCAAAGTCGTCGCCAGAAATTACGTAATTAAACCGCCGATAGACGTCGAGAGACCCCACAGGCACGATATTCCGACCGCCGAGAAAATCAAAGCTTGGCCAATACCCGGCAAGTCCGACCCCACAACCATTCGCTGCCCCCCTATCCTCTCGACGAACGAGCGCCGCGACGATAGCTCCATTTTCGATAAAATGAGTGTCGGCACCACGTGGCCGAGCCACAGTTGGGCGAGGAGGACGAGTTGGCTGCACGCCGAGAACGCAGAGAATTCCCTCGAGGTCTGGTGATTCAACGGGGCACCCCCCAGAACCAACAGCGAATCGTTCAGAAACTCCCAAAGCGCTAGCAAAGGAGCGTCGTTGTTGCGGAAAGCCTCCTTGCACATCCGACGACCGGGGACGAGCGCCATACAGAAAACAGCCAAGGTCTGAAGCACGAGGTGTTCCAAAAAGGGCAGGGGCATGCCCAACCCAATCCAGATTTGAACCAGCGACCCCGACCGAAGAATAATCGTCTTGAACAACGCACTGGAGTCCATCACCTCGTACTTTATCCACTTGGGCGCACCGTTACAAAACCCAATCAAACGAATCGAGCGGAAAAACACGACGAAAGGCGTTCGATTCGGTTTCCACACGTCGGACCGCATCACGAGATATTGGATGCACACGACGGAAAACGATAGCAGGCTGGCCCACCCTCCGGCTCGGTCCGTCACCCCATTGGGCTGAGTCTTGACGAATTCGTACACAACGAACCAACCTTGCGACACGAGGTTGAGGTATATGGTGAACCAGTCCAGCAGCTCGAAACCTTGCGACTGTCGGAAAGTGGCGTAGCGATGCTCCAACGACTTACTTGAAAATCGGAGGGTGAGCGGGTGGACCTGCATTGTGCGCGCGCACCTCTATCAATAGCACCACCACCGTCCGTGGATCATCACCAACCAGAAATCGCTTGCTGGCAAAACCCGTACGTATGGCGTAAGGGGGGGGCGTGATCGGGGAGTTGGTTCGCGTCTGTCGCACCCACAGTACATGCGTACTCTTGTAGGATGCGGTCGGATGCGGGACGGTTATTATTAGTGTGCTGATACGCTTTGGTGGACACCGTTGAGGTGTGGGAAGCTGGCAATCTGGGCGTTTTCCTTCCCATCGACTGGACTTTGCGCTAGTTTTTACTGGAAGCATCATCGGCGATTCGACCTGGAAGTAGCATGCCAGTATCAGCGTTTCTGGAAGTCAGTTAGGATTCCCCCCGGTGTGTATTACAATGGTTAATCTTGGTGGGGGGTTGTTTTCGCTTTTTGTGATTTTTTGGGACATGTTTGTGTTGTTTTTATTCTGAATAAGCGAATGGACAATTGATGAAGTGTGTGGAAATTTGTTTTGCCATTTATAGGCCTTTTGAATGTTCAGGGTGGAACTGTGGGGTGCTGATTCCCTATTGTTGATATTTTTTTGGGCTTCAATCTTGTACCATTTCAATATGATCCTCGTATCCCAATTTGGCAATCGTCCTTTAAAAGGAAAGAAAAGAAACAAACTCCTTTTCTTTGAAAAATGAGGGAAATGACTTTTGAGCCCCCATCAGCAATTTGGTCCCAATTTGGTTAAATTATTTCAAATTGCGCAATTAACATTGCTCATCCCATCCAAAATAATTCTATTGCATGCGGAGGAGGCGGCGGGTAGAGGATTCCAGCAATGTTTGTCAAGAAAGACTAAAGTGGCATCCAATGTGACAAATTGGGAATGGATTTTAATTGTTTTCTTGTAAAGGGCTTTCTATTCAATGTTTTTTTGTTTGTTTTTCTGGTTCAAAAAAATAAGTTGGCAAAGGCTGTACGTCGTTTGCAATCCTCTGCTTTGCTTGAGCCATTTCCACCATTGATATTTCCACCATTGATATTGATGAACACAATAGCATTCGAAAGAGGTTTGGTTATGTTTTCTCTTGCTTTTTCGGATTGTGGCTTGTTGGGTGATTGGAATAAATACGGATGAGGTTAATGAAATTACATGTGGCATCCACCTTGCAAGGAAAGAACACCCCACCAGCCCAGTCCAGAAGGGTGCCCCCACGAAACTCTCCTCACCAAAAACTTCTGCGAAGGAGGAATGATTTGTCACGAATCGTAGCTTCCCACCACCTCCCGCCGTATCTCGAAACATATCTTTAAGCAATTCAATCACAAACCGAAAAAAAAATCCGAGACAAAGCATGACGACTCCGCAACGATGCGTTCCTTCACTTCTCCAGCCGCTGAACGTTCGAATAGTGAGTCTCGATTATTACATGGCTCGTCCTCTCCCACAGTTCGACGAGACTTACACCGCATTTTCCGGAACTGCGATTGAGCGAGTCCCAGTGGTTCGCGTTTTTGGGACGACACCCGCTGGTCAGACAGCTTGCGTGCACTTACATAAGGTAGGTGCTGAAAGTCAACGAATGTTGCTGCCATGCATGTGAAATCATTGAAGGATTTCCCATCCCCAAGCAAATTTTATCAGGCAATTTGATTGAAACAGCATAAAATCTTCCAGAAGAATCCATTTGCATCGTTGATCTCGTTTCGAATGTTCCAAGAGAAAAATCAAAAAATGGATGGACTCGATCTTTTCCCCTCTGGATCATATGAATTTCATTTACTTTTGAACTTTTTTTTTTTTGGAGAGGGGGAGGGGGTGAGTGGGACACTGAAAAAACATTTTCTCAAAATTGTTTATTTTGGCTTAGCTTTCCTCACATTAGAAAGGAATATTGCCAGTTCTGTGGAGGGACGGTTGTTCAATAGAAAAACATAAAAATGACATCATGTTCCTTCGGAAATTGAATTCAAGAAATGCAGAGATCTCAAATATTAATGAAAAAAAGCTGAGAGACTGGGTTCACTGGAAATGGAACATTCCAGAGATCCAGCTGCAATGCTCCAGTATAATTTTGAGGGAATGAATAAATAATTCAAATCATTACTCATAAGAGGGCAGAATTTCATGGAGCAGCATAAAAATACTTTATTTCCATTTTGGTACATCGTTTTTTGTTCTGTTTTCATTTTGGTAGATTTTTTTTTTCATTTTCGACTCATACTCATGCTTGATTTCCCCCCAAAGTTGTTGTGTTGTTTTCACCAGGCATTTCCATCGTTCTATTTGGCGTGCGATGCAGATGGCTTTCCCTCGAATTCCAGAGAAAGTAATGAGAAGCGAAACTTCCCTGAGGCAACTTAGTACTTTCACTAACCCAACAACTTTTTCTAATAGTGTGAAAGTCTCACTTTCTTTTGGATCCATGTACATTGAGTATATCATGTCGAAGCCATCCACAGTTAAAATGAGTGATGCATAAATAGTGGTTAACGTCAGTGCGTTCTAGAATCCAATGAAACTTTTCCTTCATTCCTGATTTTATTACAATATTCTCCCTGTTCTTCTCAGCTCAGTTTTGCACCAGTGGTTTTCTCAACTAAATCACAACGATGGACAGCGGCTAAATGCTTTCTTATTTCAGTTTCCTCATATTTGAGCCGAGTCGGGGCTGGATTAGAAGCTGCCATGCAAATGCAAGATAAAACGAAATCTGAGGAAAATGCCGAAGAGGGAAAAGAAGCAGCGCCTCGGAAGCCAAAACAGCACGTACACAATGTTCAATTAGTGCGGGCGAAAAAATTCTACGGATACCATCCGAACGAAACCCTTTTCATGAAAATCATAATGTGAGGTGCTGCATTGCTATTTGTCTGCGTTAATGAGATTTTTTTTTTTCTTGGAGTTGTGAAATCAAGTCCAATTTTCTTTGAGAAAAAAAAAGGAAACTACTGTAGGAGTGCATGACAATGTCGAAATTAAGGAGAGTGATATAATAAATAAAAAGCATGGCCTCCGTGGATAATTTGAAAAAGAATAGAATAATGTCAAAATTTGTGCCCTTATCGTAGAATACCAATTTTTTTCTTTCCAAAATGAAATGAATCTCTGTGAAGTGGATGTCATTCTTGGATCTAGATTCAGTCAATTACAAAATTAAATTGTGGGAAATCCTATTAACTTTGGGGATATATCTGAGGGTTTGTTTCCTTCATTTTCCAGGTACAACCCCAGGGAAATTGGAAAAGCTGCCATGCTCCTGCAGGTAACAAAATACAGAATATTGTGTATGGCCAGAAAATATTTTGTTTTGTTTTTTTTTTTGTGGGTTTTTTTTTCTTCTTGTAATGCCACTGAAAAAGGAAGTTCCAGAATGTCCATGACAAATTTCTGTCAATTTGGCGTCAGGAATTTTTTTCTTCTTCAGTATTTCATGGTTTGGTGTGCATCGCAGATGGGGGCAGTCATGGGGGTGAGATTTCAACCATACGAATCCCACATTCCTTATTTGTTACAGCTTAAGGTAAAACCAAAAGCACGGAATTTCTTTTTTTTTCTTCATCCAGATCTTCAATTCAATTAAACTCTGATGCGAATTTTCGTCACTTTGCATCCAGCGGATTGTTTTTTTAAAAGAAAGAGAATTTTAACTTGTTCGACATCTTGGGAAAAAATAGTTGACACAAGAGTTGAAATCCAATCTAAGAGTTGAAATCCAATCGTGTGTGAGTGAGTGGTATTTTGTTTTTTGGCCTTTTAGATTGACTTCAACTTGGCGGGAATGTCTCATCTGAAACTAGAGAGAGGACGGTTTCGCAGCCCCCTGCCGAAAACACATATTCCGCGATTGGATGCTTGGACGAAAAACACACAGCCCATATTGGAACCCTCGCTCCCCCAGGGTATGGTGATTTACTGACTTTTGCAAAAAAACTCTATTTTTCTTCGCAAAAAAACCCACAGGAAGAACAGAAGCATGACTGATAGCGAACCGATATTGCAGTAATACTAAAAGGAGCTCACCAACATTTCTCTATTTGGTTTACTAAGTTTGTTTTGCATCGCCCAAATTATGGGTTTTTCCCTCCCCGGGCATTTGCCTCAATTTTTCCATCGGAAAATTACTTAGGAAACATTTTCTAAAAGATTCTTTTTGGGGTGAACAATACGTACATGAGCTTTTTCAAATATGAAAATATGCTTGTCAGAATATAGTTTTTTTTTTTTTCCGATTGTGCATCAGATGCGACCAGTTTTTTTTTCTCTTTTGTTTCAGTCTGTGAACAACAAAATCGACTTGTTTTTCTTTGTTTTTTTTTTTTTTTTCAGCCTCTGTTGGATTTAATTCTTGACTTTTAAATGAAAAGAGTTACTTGTCGACACAGGGCCCAGTGGTGCAACCCCCCCGGTGTTTGTTTTCAGAGGAACTCCATCCAATCACGTGTGGCTAGAGAGCACCATACCAACAGATAGGGTATGGTCAGAAGAGTCCCATCGCCTGTGAGTGGGCATCAAATCATCCCTTCAAAAAACACGCAAGTGAATGTCAAAACGGGTTTTTGATTTCGACTTTATCTCACTTTTTGAGTAGAAGCCAGTTGGCCTTTCCAAAGTACTCAACTTGATTTGAAAAAAAAGAACACAAAAACATGCGGGGCTTTTCGACATTTGCTAAGAGGTTGATATGTGGAATGAATTGTACGTGAGTATTGGGATTCTGTGTCATTTTGATTGCCTTGTTCAGAATCCGATGCGTTGTTTTGATTATGTTTCTCTGTGTGGCTGACATAGAGTGCCTCGCAGACAGAGCTGCTGTCAAATCGAAATAGATTCATGCGTGGAGGATGTCCTGAACAGACTGGAGGTGATCTCTTCTTTTCTTTTCCTCCCACCTTTCAACACAAATACACACTTTGTTCCAAAACACAAAGAAGAGAAAAGAAAAAATTCACGAATCCTCGAGAAGAAGATCCAACTGCATGCATCCTTGACACCCCCTTCTTTTTTTTTTTTTCTTTCGTATTTGTTTTTGTTTCATTTTTGAAGTTTGTGGTGGGGGCTGTTGTTGTTAGTGCATAAGAATGCCCTTGGAATCGGCTGGGGACGATGAGAGACTGGTGGAGAGTTTGATTCCAATGTGGGACGAAGAAAAACAAAGGCTGGGCACCGACCCTCCTGCACGTCCGCCCAGTCCAGAGAGGAATCCCGTTCCCTTGTGCGATGCCATCGAAGCCATCCGAAAAGACCTCAAAGTAAAAACCTGTTTCTCTTTCTTCAGCCTTTCTTCTTTCTCTCCCATCCCCCCCCTGTGTGTTTCAACCCCACCTATCCTGCATAACTTCTCCTAGACTATTGTGGTGATGATTTTTCTACTGCTGTCTTACTATAGTTATTTTTTTTTCTGAAGTGGTGATTTTTTTTCTACTGCTGTTGTCTTGATTTTTTTGAATATGTTTTTTTACTCCAGGATGCTGTGAAGAGGCATCGCTCTGAGGTCCAAAACCACGCTGCGCCAAGTAGACTATCTTTTGACGGGGAGGCAGATTTGAGCACCGTTACTCAAGCTGCGAACGTAATGACCGGACCTCAGCATCCCAATCTCCCCTCCACGCCACAGGCTAGCCAATGTCCCGACCTGGACATACAAGCGTCCGCCTTGATTGATGTTGAAGCGATCAGTCAAGCTCGAAGCCATGGGGTGAGAGCCCCCTTCCCCTTTGAAACATGAAAACCCACACACCTTGTGAAAACCTTTTCGAAGGATGGTCAGAAAGTTGCCATTTTTGGTGTGCTTTTTCAAACCAACAGATGGAAATGATATCAAGTGTGAAATATGAAGTTTTGGATGCTGTAGACTGGTGATGAGATGGACAATGGAGATCCGTTGATGGTGCTGGCTGAAATAGCTGCTGAGGAGGAGGGCAACGGTGATGATGACGAAACGACACTCAGCCAAGAAGAAGAGGCTGCAAGGAATCTGGAAGCCTTTTTGATGGGGACGCAAGCAGATACAGCAGAACAAGGCACCTCCAGATGCTTTTCTCAAGGCGGTCCTGGAAATGGTCAGTTTCCTTTTAACCCCCCCCCCCTAAAAACAAGACCATTTTGTTTTCCAGCTAGCCCTTTCTCTGTTCGTTTTCCGTAAAAAGTAACCATAATATGTTCGTAAAAGATTTCCCTTTTACTAACATATCGCCAAAGGTTGTTCATGATTCGGAATGCGGAGGTTTTTTTTTTTTGCTGCTTGCTTTTAATTTACTTTTTTTCTGAGGAACAGATGGTTTGGATTATGACACAGCAGTCATCCCTCAGCTGGACGGGTCGGCAGATTCACCAAACTGGGTGGAGGGCAAGGAAACCAAGCGGGGATACTCCTCTTTAAACCTCGAGGTTTCTTCGCCGCCATCCTCGCTAAGGATAAAAGGAAAACCAAAATTTGAGTTCGAAAATAAGCTGTCGCAAAGGAGAAGTCCATCACAATCGAGCACCCCTGTTCGGAGGAAAAGACCTACCTCAGCCGGCGGTAGGTAATTTTTCAAAAAACATAGATATATGTTTTTTGAAACAGTGAGGCTAAGGAAGAAAAAAACACGAAAATGCAAAATATTGTTCAAGTTGTGATGTTTTTTCTCCAGGTGGAAATTCAGCTAAAAAAAGAAAGAGAAAGGGCATGGGGCTGTTCAATTACTTCACCCAGCCCAGCTCTCCGAGGAGCAGGGGCCAGCCATCGACAAAACCGCTCGCTTCTACGGCTGACGATGATTTTCAGTTTGATGTGGTTACAACCCCGCCCATCCTCAGAAACACCTACTGCTCCAGAGAAGAGGTGGAAAGTGCGAACAAAAACGCTGAAATTGCGAGGTCCCCTTTTCTCGGCTTGAGCGATTCCGACCAGGAAGGGGTGCTGCTGAAACACGTTGGGAAAATCGATGGATTTGCCTCTGCCGGAATGAGAGTTTCGAATGGAGGGGTGGGTTTAGGTGCTGCGAAACAAGTTGGGGGAGAAAGGGATGGAGACCGTGAATTAGTAATGAGCGATGCTGGAGAGGAGGTGGAACAGGAGCATCTATCACTGTCATTAACTCAACGCAGGGAGGATTTGGGGATGGAGGTTTTGACTCAGTTTGTTGATGAAAATGCCCCTGAAGATATCGAAATGAAAACACCGGTGGTCAGGAGGGCTGATGTGCTGGAAGACTTGCTTGATGGTGAAATTTCTGAATTGCCCAGGCCTGAGGTGGAGACCTCAAAAGAGGAAGAGGGTGGTGGGATGAAAGGGAAGTTGTACAGTTCAAGTCGAGGAGGGGGAGATATCATTCAGCAAGCTTTACCTGGCGAAGGGAGCGAGGCCTACGAAAATTTGTCCTTGGGTTTTTCTCAAAAATATGCGGATCGGGGCAGTAATAGAGGAGATGGGGGTGGTTCAAGACCTCTCAGAACATTCAGGTATGACTAATGCTTTCTACCCACCTTGGTCACTTTTTTTTATTATTACTTTTATTATTTTATTGTTTTTATTTTCACCCGTTCCTTCGATCTCTTTCTTTCTTCCCTTCGAAATTTTCCTTTTTTTTTGTTTTTCAACCCCCCCAAAAAAATGCTTGGGTAAACTGAGATCGTGAATACGTCCTCATCCACAATCGTTCCCTCTGTCTGACTGACATATCCTTGTTTGGGGGGTGTTGAAGGTTTCGAAGAAAAGCTCCACTTGCAACTGACGTCAATGCGTCATTGGGGAACTGTGACGTAATGCCTATAGCTCACGTGAATCCGTTTTTTGGAAATCCAAAAGATGCTCCAAAGCAACCCAATGTGATGGTCGGAATGGAGTTCAACATTCCGACCAAGTCCATCGAAGAAATTCCTCCTTTTTCGGACGGTGGATTCGAATATCTTTTGGGTGGACGGAGACAAGCCAGGTCCACGAAGAGATCCATCATGCAGGTTGGATCGTCTTTTTACTTTTCTACGAAAAAAAAGCAAAAAAATCTGTTGGAAACTGTGAAGTATGACTAATTCTGTGAATCGAGGCGAAAAAAACGAATGCATCTGTACCTCTTCGTCTCATTGATTTTTTTCTTTCTTTCTTTCATTGTCTGTTTATATGGTTACAATGACGAAAATAGACGAAAAGAAAACTGCAATTAACAGAGTTTAAACAAGGAGTTTCGCTATGGTTTTATATAGATATTGGATTCCTTTCATTTATTTAATATTTATTTATTATGATTATTTATTAAGTTTGTTTTTTTTTTTGGTTGTATGGAAGGACGAGAATGGCTGCACATATTGGGTACCCAGAGTAAGGCCCCCAGGGCCTCAGGAAGTCCATGCTTGGCGAAACAAGAAGCGAACTGGATGTCAGTCTGACATGAAGGGAAAGAGTAAAATCGATGTGACATCGCAACAGGGTTCCGGAGTGGAGCAACTAACAATGTCCATGCAGGTAATGAAACATAGGAAGGCGAATTTTGCAGAAACGGGTAAATAAGATAGAGAGGGCGACGTTCTGTTTTTTGTATGAACCTGCCAAGCAAAAAAAAAAGGATCTTCACGGGTTGGCTTTGCGGTCTGTTTAACTTTTTTTTTCTTTTCTTCCCACACAAGCGAGCTTTTCGAGAGAAAAAAAAGTGTGCAAGGTCAGAGCCTGATCTAAATCAATTGAGAAGGGTTTTTTTGTTGCGATTTTATTGTAGATGGGAACTCCTGAACCTAGCTCTACACCGCAACCACCCGAGGCCGTTTCTCAAAGACCCCCATCTCCGAAATATGATGAGCCCTGTTTTTTCACAGTGGTGAACTCCACGGTGACGACGCCAGCCACAAGTCCTCAGAACACCCCAGAGCCGGAGATTCCACACCAAAGCAACACAAGGAATGACCAGGTGGGGCTCGATGTTGATATTCACTACAGAAACCAAGGGCAAGTGTCAGAACTCACAAGGATCGTCGTTGTTGATTACCTTGATTTTTTCGGGGGGGGGGGGGGTTCTCAAGTCAGTTGGGCAGGGAACCTTCTGTCTTGAAGGACTTTGATTTGATGTTCTTGTTACCATTATTCAAGTTTTCGACTTTTCTTTTCCACCAGGGAAGTAGCAGTTATGGGATGCTGAAATCCACTTCATTCGTCTTGTTTTCTTAGAATGTTCAGCCAGTTTCCAGGACCCCCACTCCAGTAAACCACAGAGCCAGGAGAAGGGGCTTGTCACAGATAACCCCATTTACGGGGATGCACAGCTCCAGGTTCACTCCAGTCAGTCAGGCCGGATTCAAGAAAAGCTCCGAAGAGGATGGCCAACAGCTGATCATTCTGAGCATAGAAATCCATGCCGATTGCAGGTACGCTCGCCCCCCCCTCCCTCCTCCTGTCCCCTCCCCTCCCCATGCACATCTGTAGAAACCAAAATGTGGAAATCTTTCGTCAGTGGGAATCGGAACGTAGAAAATTTGCATGCGCTCACCTTCTATAGAAAACGAGGATTCAAAGTTTGATCATCTTTTCTTCTTCTTCTTCTTTTTCTTTGTTTTGAATGGAGGCAGGGTGCATACGCTTACTTTTTCCACAGTTTAAAAGAAAAAGAAATCTTTTTGCTCTGTAGGGGATCATTGCTGCCAGACCCTCGGTACGATTCCGTCCGCTGCATAGTCATGTCAGCAACAAACGATGCCGACGAAACCTCGGACGGAGTTTACCCCACCCATGTCTTGCTGTTTGATCCAGAAAATGGTTCCCCGAGCAATGATGGTCTGGGGGGAATCCCAGAGTGCGTGTTTTCCGTCTATTCGGATGAGAAAAACATGTTTCAGGCATTCATGGAGTCGGTCAGAGATCTGGACCCCGATGTTTTAATGGGCTTCGAAGTTCAACAAGAATCGCTGGGATTTTTGGTCGATCGGGCAAACCAACTGGAGATCAATTTGTTAAGGTGAGTTCTGGTTTCCAAAGAGGCACAGCAAATTGGCCATAGGGCAATTTTTTTTTTGAATTGAATTGAATTAAAATAAAAATGATTTTACACAAGGCCACAAGGCCGAGTGCATCCCGTTCACGGAAATGTGTTTGTAAGTCTGACTCAGAAATAAACCCCCGGTTCATCCTGATATTCATATCTGGCTCTCTACCCCAAAGGTTGTTTTTGTAAGAAGGAATTTTTCTTTTTTTTTTTTGGAAATTTTACAGGGAAATATCAAGGTTGCCTGGGATTGCCAGTGTTAAGGAATTTCAGGACGATGCTTACGGCCGATCCCATGCTGCTGGCTACCACTCCAGCGGTCGCATCATATTGAACCTTTGGAGAGTTCTCAGAGGGGAAATCACGCTGAACATTTATACCTTCGAGAGCTGCTCCAAGGCCGTTCTGCAAAAAAGGGTCCCCTTCATCAGCCATGTCACTCTGGCTTCATGGTTCGGCAGCGGAGGTCAAAATGGTGGGTGGCATTTCGACAAGACCCCATTATTCCTGCATTCTGTCTTGATCGTTACTGTTGCTGATGTTTCGAGAAGTTATATCGAAAGCTTTTCCGAAAAGTTTTTGCTGAAAACCCCATGCTGACCATGTGAATGACTGATACGGGCCTGCTGCCACCCTCACAGTAATGAACAGAGTCTCCCACGATCGCAATACAATTTCAACCTGTTTCAACTTTCGACTTTTTTTTTGGCTTAATTCAAACTTTTTTTTATATATATATTTTGGGGGGGCGTGATGCAGGGGGTCGATGGCGATGTGTGAATTATTTTCTGAGAAGAGCTCGAATGAACATTCAAATGGTGGTTCAATTGGACCTAATCGGCAGGACATCTGAAATGGCGAGAACTTATGGAATAGATTTCTTCTCGGTGTTATCAAGGTCAGCGTCTTTTTTTTTTTCTTTCGAAAAATCCTTTTCCAAAAAATACAAAAATCATCCATCCAAGTCCATAATTTTCAATTTCACTTCCTTTCCCTTTTGTGGATCCCTTCTATTGTTGGAATTTCTTAATCAGAAAGTTTGATATATTTTGTGCACACTTGCACAAGAACAAGAAGCCACTCCACGGTCCTGAAAATCATTAATTATTTTTTATTTATTTTTTAAACTAAATCCAATTTTCTTGTTTTTAGGGGGAGTCAGTATCGTGTGGAAAGCATGACCGTGCGCTTGGCCCATACGCAAAACTACCTTATGATTTCCCCTTCGAAGGAGCAAGTTTTCAAGCAGCCCGCCATGGAGTGCTTGCCATTGGTGATGGAGCCCGAGTCGAGAATGTATACTGCCCCCGTGGTGGTGTTGGACTTCCAGTCCCTTTACCCATCTATGATAATTGCAAACAATTTGTGCTATTCGACTTGCGTGGGGAGGCCGGAGCACGTGAATTCGGGCAAACCCGGGTTCAAGCTGGGGGTTATGGATTATTCTATTCCAGCGGTGAGGCAGTGCGATGATGTGTGATGCTTATATGTGTTTCTTTCAATACTCGAAATTAATGTAATTATTCGAAAAGCAAGGTTCGTATGGTTAACTGTTGAATGTATATTTGCTTATCCTAATATTTGTTTGGAGGAGGGGTTGTTCGCATCATGTCGTGGTGTACAGGTACTCATGGAATTCACACATAAGGCTGTCCGCCTCAAGTATTATGTATTAATGGTTAATATAATAATAATAATAATAATAGTTTTAAAAGAATTATAATAAGATGATGAATGTGACTGTCAGTTTTTCAACTTGATGTTTTGGTTGGAAATTTGCATTAGAGGTATTACATGAAGGCATTCATCACCTTTATCGGGATTCCTCCAGCAGTGTCGCTTTCAAAAAAAGTTGAAAGCGAGCCACTCGATTTTTTTAATTTTTTTTCACCTATTCATTTTTTAGTTTATTTATCTTTAAATGTTATCCAGGCATGCCTTGGAAGTGGTCTGTCTCCAGACGAGCTCCAAATCATGCCAAATGGAATATCGTATGCATCCAAGTCCAGCCGCCCCGGAGTTTTGCCCAGGCTTTTGAGGGAAATTTTGATGACCAGAATCATGGTGAAGGCTGCCATGAAAAGACATCCGAAATCAGCGAAAGTTTTGCAAAGGTGTTTGAATGCCAGGCAGTATGGGCTGAAAATGATCGCAAATGTAACGTACGGATATACTGCTGCTGGGTTTTCAGGTGAGTGGGAAATTCAAACAAAACAGAAAAGAAAAGCAATGTGGGCGCTCCAGTTTCAGTGTAAACCGTCTGTTTCTTTTTTCTTTATCAGCCCCTTTGGCTGATGTGTTTTTTTTTGCTTGCTTTGCTTTCTTTCTTCCCCACAGGTAGAATGCCATTTGCTGAACTGGCAGATTCCATAGTTCAATCGGGGAGGGAGGTTTTACAGAACGCGATTCATATGGTGGAAAGCAACCCCGAGTGGAATGCCAAGGTCAAATACGGAGACACAGATTCCATGTTCGTTTTGCTGGAGGGCCGCACTCGAGAAGAAGCTTTCAGAATCGGAAAGGTATCTTCCCATCCACAATTCAAATTGGGCTTCGGGAAAATTTCCCTAATTTTTTTCTCAGTCATATTTTTTTAAATATTTTGAAATGGCACTGGAGGCCCAATGGGGAATAGGTAGTGCATTTATCACTCTTTTTTGGACACTCACTCACTCGAAAAAAAGAGTGCTGGTGTGAATGCAATCCAAAATGACCATCATGGCTCAGCAATCGGTCATCGTTTTGTTTCTTTTCAGGAAATCGCTAAGAGTGTGACCGCTGCAAATCGAACCCCAGTGGAATTGAAAATGGAAAAGGTTTATCAGCCTTGCTTCCTGCAGACCAAAAAGCGCTACGTTGGTTTCAGCTACGAATCCCCCGATCAAGAAGTTCCGATTTTCGATGCCAAAGGAATCGAAACCGTTCGCAGGGATGCTTGCCCTGCCGTTTCAAAAATGCTGGAAAGAGTTATTCGGATTTTGTTCACGACCAAAGACATTTCCCAGGTAGGATTTGGTGAGAAAAAAAACACATACATAAATAGACATGCTGGGAAAATGATATGTGCCAATTTCTAGAAGGCATTTGCAAGGAACGAACTGTCTTTGGAAGGATTTTTTTTTTCTTCTATGGGTTTTTGAACATTGGAATGCATTTAAATCAGGTGAAGGGGTATCTCTACAGGCAGTGGTCGAAAATATTGTCTGGAAGAATTTCCTTGCAAGATTTTGTTTTCGCCAAGGAAGTTCGGCTGGGGAGTTACAGCTCCAGGGCGGCCACCGTCCCCCCTGCTGCGATCGTCGCTGCAAAGGTACCCGATTCTCGAGCAGATATTGAAAAAAGACTCCACCTTGGGCTCTCCTTTGTTTCATGTTTAGCAAATCAGCACTTGAGATGAATAGAAGAAAGGAAAAAAACGAAAAATGGAATGTTGTTAATATCTTTCACTTTAAAAATATTTAGCAATATATATATGTATGTATCCTATTCTGAATAATATGTATTCAGGCAATGACGAAAGATCCACGAGCAGAGCCTAGGCAAGGCGCGAGAGTGCCTTATGTGGTAGTGTGCGGTGAACCGGGGGCGCGTTTGGTGGATATGGTCGTGGATCCCCACACCCTCATCGATTCAAACGGTCGCCTGCGGTTGCATTCGCTCTACTACATCACGAAACAGATCAACCCCGCCATCAACCGACTCATGCTCTTGGTGGGGATCGACGTGAACACGTGGTTCGGCAGCATGCCCCGTCCGCAAAGACTCTTGCCACAGAAAAGGCCGAATCGATCGCTGCCGCTTTTGGGGGGTAGAGGAAAGGGAACAGGAAAAGGCGGCACCATCGATTCGTATTACCTCTCGAGACACTGCGCCGTAGGTCGCTGGATGAGAAGAGTGAAAAACTGTTCGTTTCTCTTGCTGGTTCGATTTTTTCGGACGAGAATCGAGAAGAGTACTCCATCGAGCGTTGTGTTGGGTTGGCCAAGGCCGTGGTGTGGGTTTGCGCGTTTTGTGTGTTCACCTCTGGTTCAATCGCTGTTTTTTTTCCTCTTCCACAGGTGTGTGATGAGCTGACATACGCGGCCAAACCGCTGTGCGAATGTTGCGAGAACGAACCCCAACTGGCGTTGGCAGTCCTGACATCCCGCCACGCGTTGCTCCACCGTCAGTTTTCTCAGCTCGTGAAAGTGTGCCTTCATTGTGGTGGCGGCGGCGGTCGAAAACCCGATATGGATGGAAACGTTGTTTGTCGATCCCTGGATTGTGGGATATATTACGAAAGGAAGAAACTCGCCAAAGAAACTGCGACCGCGCGTGCCTTGGCAGACGCTGCCAGTGATTTGTTCTAGGATAGATGAATGATGTACATAAGAAATAGTGCAGGCCTGAGATTTTATAAAGTGGAGTATATAGTGATAGTGCTGCAGGGTCTGGGATGGCATGTCTTGTATTATTTTTGGTTGGAGAAGAAGTGTATATGGATTGTAACAACAAACTGCTTCGTTTTTCGCAAGTTTAGAAACCAACCGCCAATGTTGAAAAAGATCCTGTCAAGGTTTCGCTTGAAACGGAGCGAGAGCTTACTCGGAACACAAGCATATTTTCTTGTGTGGAAACGAGGAGGTCTTTTCTGATTTGGAGTTTCCTTGCGCATATTCCACATATATATTTATAGCTTTTTAGCTCGCATACAACAGCTTTTTTGGTTCTTTTTCCTTTCTCATCGAATAACGCCCCCTGGATAGACCTCGTGGATGAACTGGACTATTTTCCAGCAATTTCCAAAAAAACCGGCCAACTGCTTCGTCCGAGCTCAAGAGCACTGGGAGCAGAAAACTCAAAACTGGCCATGTGTGCAAGCACCACTACCACCCGCACAAAAGAAAAGGGGGTGGACCATAATTACAAGAATGGACTCGCCAACAGTCGAAACAAGCATTCCCCACCCAACAAAAAACAGATGATGCAATTCAGAGTGACAAGGGATGGTGTTCATGAACCAGCACTTGAAAGATCCATGTTTGAAATGTCTGCTCATGACTGGATGTTGAGGCCTGTTCATTTCTTTGAGAATCTTGTGGAGAAATCCTGGGGGAAATCTCAGCAACCCTTTTTTTAGTTTCACCTTTTTATTGAAGCAACACACCTTAAGCTCCCACTGAAGCCAATGGAAATATCCAAGACACAACCATTTCGGGGTCAATAATGACCTTTTACAATCTTTGTGTTCATTGGTGATTCATTTCACCCTTTTCAAAACCATTCGAAAAAAATCAGCTTCCCCGTGCATCATGATTTATCGGGGGTTGCGTGTCGTCAGCTTTCTCGGCGGCTTTAGAAATTGTAGCGGTGAGGGGCGGCAGACGGCTCAGGGATATCCCCCATCACCGCTTCCTCTGTGAATCACAACCCAAAAAATCGTCAGTCCAGCCACAAGTTATTGTCAATTCGATAGCAGCCGACATTGAAATCATAGCCGCGATGCTGAGAGCCCGAAATATCTCAGCTGAGTGCAGGGACTTTAAGCTCTAGGTAAACTTGTTCGTTCAGGGATCGCTGAATGCAAGGACAAGTGGAAAGCACACCGATGCTAATCGCCGCCTCATCGCCGCTTCCACTCGCTGTGGAGTTTGTCCTGGGGGGAGTGATGAAGGTGATATGGTCGGGAATGCCCCCGTGTCTGTGGCGCCCTCCATCAGCTTCCTTGGGGGGAAGGCCACTTTCGAGATCCGGCTCCGGTTGGGAAATCACTGGGATTTCTCTGTCTTGCCTTGACTCTGTCTCTTCCCTGAAGAAACAGTTGAAAGAATGCTTGGTCCCCTTCACTGTTCCAAAACAAGCAAACAAGAACTGCCACAAGCGGTTTATCTCACCCTTTCCGGCGAAAGAAGAGAACGACTGCAGCCAGCGCCCCAAGCACCGCCACAGCGACCAAGAATCCTATCAAGGCCAAAGTGGTGGGCCCCGCTTTTGCAGATTTCCGTTTTGTTTCCCTTGTGTTAGCAATATCCTTGTTGTCGCCGCGTTCGTCGTTTGATAGGTCAGAGGATATTTCGCCATTCAGCAACGGAATGCTCGGGCTGAAATTCTGTGTGCACTGGAATTCACCAGGTTCGGCCCCCTCAACACGGATGAATCCTGGTTTGCACGACTCGCAGGCATCGCCACTGTGACCAGAGAAACACTGGCAAGCTCCTGATACAAACAACGGTTTTCCTCGCCCAGAGCAATGCGTGGAGCGACCCTGGATCTCTGTGGACGGTGGGTGGATGAGGGGGACCATGCAATCAATCGGACATCCATCCGATTCCTGGCCGTTCATGACCGGTCGCTCGTCCAACTCGCATATCCCGTTCCCACACAGGCCGACTTTGTCTTCCGTCAGAATTTTCACGTCCCCTTCGAGCCCCATAAGCGAATTGTGGATTTGCGACAAGGACAAACCCGCTTTTCCATCGACGGTGACCATGGAGCCAACGTTTGGTTTCTGAGCCGGCTTCTTGGATGTTGGGCCGCCAGCCTGTAGCAACACCCTCTTTGTCTTCGCCGCTCCCCGCTTCTCTTGAGAATCCTGACCAGAGGGGGGTAGCTGCACATCAGTAGGTGTTTGAATAGATGTCAAAGCAAACAGTACTCATTTCAAGGCAACATGTAAGCATCGTTCATTGATCCAGGTCAAGGACATATTTCTTTCTTTAACGACCACAAAGAAAGAACGCTTCACCAATCCATTTTACACAAGACACCGGTTTACCTGTTTCGCGAGCTGCTGGACCTTTCTGTTGCGACGGGGAAGTGGGATGGGTGGCGGGGTGGTGTCGAACCAAGGCGCTGCTGATAGTCTTGCTGGCGCGCTTGCTGGTCGGACGGCTTCCCGGGTTGATTCGACCAGATTCTTCATCCACATTATTGCTGTGTTAGTTGCCACCTTAATATTGCCGTCCGAGTCGTCCAGAAGGTCTCTCCTTGTCCGTTTAGGCACAGACTCCCCCAGCAGACGTTGGACATGTAATAACGACTCGTCGATGCCCAGGTGGGAAGAAATCTGGTTCATCACTTTTTGTTTCAACAGCGCCGACTGTATCCCCTTTATGTTCTGTTTTATCTCTTTTCGAATGCTGGGTTCCACGGCGGCGGCAATCCTCAGTGAGGTCTCGCAGGACATCCCAGACCCGTCGCAAACCCCGCATTCGTCCACCAACCCCATACAACAGATGCCCGACGCATCCACTTGGCCATCGCAGCACTCCCCGAGAGCGTCCACCTGAATGGCGGCCCCACCGCACACGCCACAAGCGTCCAATGCCCCTGCGCAGCAGTAACCATCTCCATCGAGGACCTGCCCGTCATCGCAGCACCGTCCATCCATCCCAACGACTCCTGATGCGCAGCATTTGCCGGCATCGTCGACGACCGTGGTGGGGCAGCAATCCGATTCGTCGTCCACACTGTCACAAGTTGCCTTGTACTCGCATCTCTCTCCCCCAAATCCGTCCCAGCACTCGCAGCGGAGATTTTCACAAGTTCCTCGACCATTGCAAGGTTGTTCGACATCACAAAAGTCGCAGCGCTTAACAGCGCACGTGGACTGCGAGGCGGGCTTTCGAATTGAACTGCAGGCGCCATCGTCGAGCACCTTTTTGCTCACATTCACACAGCTGACGTCTCTGTATCGCCTTCCGTATCGCATCTCCTTCTCGCTGTCGTCTTCTTTCATACATTCCTTGTCACACTCGGACCAGGAACCCGCCATCCAAAACGCCAAATCCTCTTGGCATTTGCCCGTGTTGCAAGCCCTCGTAGCGATAGGCTTGGGCGCAGGGCACCTCGAGTCTGCAACCTCTCGTCCGTTTTGGTAACATCTGACCTCCCTCGTTTGAACTCCTCCACCACATGTTTTCGTGCATTCTGACCACTCCTTTGTAACCGTCCACACCCTGTTGCCGCAATCGATGGCCTCGCATTTCTCCACGAGTGCACCCTCGATGACGAACGTGTTTTCGCACTGCGTCTTCGACAGTCTGTTTTCGTCGATAATCGAGCTCTTCCGGCTCATTTCCAAAAACTTTTTGACGCCCATGTTCACTTCTTTATCGCATTCCTTTTTTCCCTCGACCAGGATCTTTGACTCGAACGAAATTTTGTTCCCGAACAGGGAGCCGATTTTAGGCATCGTCAGGCCACACTTTTCCAAGCTTACAGTACGTCCGTAGTTGCTCGCACAGATGAGGCTTTGCCTCTCCAAGCTGGGTCCGCATGTATTGGAGCATTCGTTCGTGCCAGTGACTATGGCGGTGAACTCTTCACATGGGGGTCGGACGCATCGGCGCGTAGACGCAGGCGTGGGGCCCAGGTCGGGATTCCCTCTGCAGATGTCGATGGACACACTCTGATCTGTGTCGTCCGACATCACGCAAGCGACCGAACGCTCTTGCACCCCGACTCCACAAGCGACAGAGCAGCCTTTCCATGGTCCTGTTGTGTACGTCGTCCTTGCGGTTTGTGGAGGGGTTCTCACTTCCAGCGGAGCGGGCTCGAGATCCAGCGCGTCGGAAGTGTTGGGCGTCAATTTCACAACAGTTGGCTCACGATCTTGGCCCGCTTTGGCGATACCATCGGTATCAACATCTGTCTGCGCAGTCTCGGTGCTCGACTCTTCAATTTCTCCTTCGATGGTTTGGACAGGAGCACGCTGTTCGCTTGGAACTTCGGTGGTGGGCTCGATCTCGGCGTCTGGAATCGTCTCGCTTGCTGCTGGCCGAGATTCGATCCCTGTAGGTGGAGCCGAGTCTGTTGAAGGGTTCTCTGGCTCTTCAACAAGCGACGGGGTGGACAGGAACGGTGCTTTGATCGTCTGGATTTCTCCACGCTTGGTTTTCGGCAATTTTCTTGGGTGATCTTTCTTGATCACGGGAACTTCTCTTTCGTCCTCGTCTGGAGTATACACCGTCGAAGCACAGGAATCCAGTTTCTTCGGAGCCTCGTGCGAGCATTCGTAAGTGCAATCCCCACGCGTTGCTGCCATGTATGTCTCGATGGAAGTCTTGACTTCTCCCAGGCTGGAAGCGCACACTATCGATTCCCTTTTTGTTCGGGGGTGCCGTTGAATGAAGCACATGCTGGAATGAAGGGTATGAAACATGTTTGCCTTCAGCTCGATGGTCTCGTTTTCGAAAGAGCACGAGAAGGAGTCGAGGGCGCATTGAGGACTGTCGCAGGCTTCGACTGTGCTGTAGTTCTTGCACTCCCTCACGCATCGGCCCTATCCAAAAGCACAACAGTCATTGTGACCCTCCACATGCGATAACTCTGAAGGCGGCGACTATCGATACCATCTTCATAGGGAGAGTGAGGATTATACCGTAAGAGCAGCGTTGTGGACGATTCTGTGGATTCTTTGCTTTCCGCACAGGAAGCTGCTGTCGTCGTTCTGCGTGCATGTTCCATCTGAACGACACAGGTTATCCTCCAAGTTATCCTCCCTATTGATGCAAGGACACCCCAGCCACATTCCGAACAGAATCAAGGTGCGAACCACACTCCAGTGATGGCGGCGTACCAGTGATAGAGATGAATGTCTCGTCCGCCAGCCACGTGCTTTTTCCGCAATACCATCCGCCCTCTCCAGGTGCACAGGTCTCCACCACTACGCCTTCAGTGCACGATTGACTGCAAGGAAGAAGGTTGCTTTGAGTCAAGAACCTAACAGGTCGCCCCGAATGTGCCATGCAGTCATCCATGAAACGCGCGTGCCTTTTGTTCCCACCTGCTTGGGCTTATCTCGGGGAGAGACGCCGCCACGAACACCTCTGATAGCAGGAGTATGGCCAGCCACGGCACTCCTAGAATCATGTTGGCTTGCGAGGTCGTGGAGTAAAAAGAGTTCAGGACAGAGGCGAGCGAGCTCGAGGACTTGTAACCGTCGAGAGACGGACCACTGACTCGAGCGAGAGGGTAACACAATGGCTCTCTGAGGCTGGAGGGACTCGTGGCCCACCTGCAATCGTATGGGTTTTTAATGCGGTCAATCGGGTAGGACAGGGGCAGTTGGAAAATTGGTTTATGAGCAGCAACTCGAGGTAAACCGTCCTGCTGGGTACTTTGAAGGCCTGTCTGTTCGTGGGGCTGAAATGAGATAACTGTTGATGGTGTGGCTTTTGTTTGTTTTGGTACCCTTGCAATATTTGGCACCAGCTCAAATTTCAATTCCCTACTCCCTAACAAAAGCCTTTTAACAATTTTGTCTTCCACCACATTTTCAATTTTTATGCGTTTTGAAGGGGCAACATGGGCTCACCAAAAAACACAGCAAACCCCAGGTGCTAAAAATATTTTCTTCCATAAATTCTCGACCCTCCCATAATTATCCCCTACAAGAATTATGTTTTCTTCTTGTGAAGCAGCAAACTGAACCACCTTCAGTGTCTTATTGTGTTTTTTTTTACTCTTGAAATAAAAGAAGAGTTGTGGTTGATGGGGACGATAGATGTCAAAATATCGTTCAACCTGATATGAAAAAAAATAGCGGGCTAGGAAGAAGGGAATGCAGTTGTTTCTTTTCTTACAGCACCTTTGAAGTCCTGACTTTGTTATTTACGTTTGATGTAACATGTCCAGCTTCTTTCAGTTATCATTATCCATTTTAAAAAATGTTATTTCTGGCAAGGGGACTACAGAAATAGTCTGAGAAGTCTTGTTTTTTCCTTCCAAAAATATTCCATTTCCATACTTTTTTGTTTGGAGCAACAACAACAATCAATCAATTACAAAATAGTTCCTAGAAAATGCCTGCATAGTCCTTTCTCAACTATCGTTCTTCGCCAAAGTAGAAATACATCGCCACGAAAAGACTTGGAGAAAATACATTGCTGTACAATCCAACCCAATTGCTCAAAACCACGGCAAAGGTTAGCCGAAACAAATCTTTTCAAAGTCCAGGAATGTGAAACAAAAAACAAAAAAGTCAATCTCAAATCAGTCAAAAAATAAAGGGTGAAGTTTTTCACATTGGCAACCAGAAAACACCAAAACAAACATTGATAAACGATGGCAAATTGAACATACCCGAAATTTCTGAGGAGGGCACAAAAAGATGCTTCATGCCGCGTGCGCATTCGCTGCGCTGTCCCTCGGCACCCCACGGCGCGTGCAGTCAAGCATCACGAGGTCGTGCGCGATAGGTCACACCAGAAAAAGTGCGCGAACGTCTACCCTTTGAAATGAAAGACGGCTTGAGTGTGTTCTGATGCTGGCTGTCACAGACGCATATAGCTCGGAAGGAGCGATTCAGAATCGCAACCTTCCTTTCGTGCTCGTGTTGCGAGTTCCTGCTTCTTTTTTTCCTTCTTTCCTTCCCCCTTTCCCTTTTCTCACCGAATAACGCCCCCTGGATAAACCGCACGAAGCGAGGAAACTGAGCTCGTGAACCAGGCACGATTGGATACCATGTGGAAGGTGGCGGCTGCGATGGTTCTCTTGTGCGCCCTGCTCCTGCAAGGTCCGACCTGGCGGCGCTCGGAATTCGAGCTAACCCAGCTAAATCGCTTCCATGGACCGCGCTTCCAGCAAACTGTGGGTCGTAATGATCGTCCTTTAGGAAAACATGGGCCGCATATCACTTTTGACGGTGTGTTTATCATGGCACAGGTGCCGCCGCCCGCGATTTGAAGGCCTTCAACTTCCTTACGACTCGTAAGTCACCATTTGAAAGGGAAAAGATCGCAAGCCGCTGTGTTCTTACTCATGAAATCTTTTCCTGACAATCGACGCGGGAAAAATTCTTGAAACGAAGATGTGTGTGGTTGTCGTACAGGGGGCTGGTCGATTGAGAAAGGCCTTGGGCTAGGATTCACCTATGAGGACTATGGAGGCAATGTGGACTTTGGGCCATTCACTTTTACAAAAGATCCTCCTTCGGATCCAGACCCACCACCACCTCTCATTCAGGCAAGATCTAGAATTTGAAAAAATACAGCTTTTTCTTACTGATCAACCCGTTCCCGGAATTCCTATTTTAACATCAATGATTCATCGTCAGATCACCTTCAAGGAGGAACAAAAAAATGAAACTTGGGTGTTGAAAGGCTCCGAGCATGGTACGGTTAATTTTTTTTTTTTTTTTAATGTGGTGGAGTGAAAGGATAGTAGGAGAGGGGGACGGCAGCTGATGCTATGCTGTGCGATATCTGATACGTATTCTTTGCTTTTGATTTTCTTGTTTCAGGAGTTTTTCAACGGCCTGTTTGGAGGATTGTTCCGAGGTTGAAAAAAAACCTTCAGGAAATCTGTCCGTTCATTTCGAAGTTCAACGTGATTGATGGGAACACATTGCTTGAAAGCTTTTTGTGCAGTTATAGTCTTGATGACAGTGTTTAGTAGTCCAGAACCCCTGACCTTATAAATCTTAGTATTTGGCCACATTGATTTGGCTTCTTTTCTTTTCTTTTACCTTTTTTGACTGTTGGCATCTTTTTTCTCAAAAATTATGCATTTTCTTTGCTTTTTTGTTTTTTTAATCAGCATCTTCGTCAGCATACGATCCTGTGTTCGTTTCACAGACTAGATGTTGCTATGTATCAAATATTTTGCTTTGGAAATTTAGGATTAAGTGCCAATTCCCCGTGTTCCTTTGTTTTTGTGTATTGCTGCGACTGGGGAGGTCAGTAAAACTGGGTGTTTTTTGTTTTTTTTTCAAAGGCACGGAACAAGGGGTCGGTGTTTCAAAAACAAATTTGAAAGGTGGTTAAGGAGTTTGTTGTTATGTTATGTCTTTTCGTTCTTTCCTTGCAACGATCATTGGTTTCCCCCTTAGGTCTCTTCGTTTGTTCGACGGGCTCCGAAACATTTTTGCCAAAAGAAAAGTTAAAGAAGAGGCTGGTATTTTTGTTCCGCTGATAAATGACAGACTTGTTCAAGGCTCAGGGATTCGCAATAATTGTGTAATGAATTAACTTGCTTTTTGTTTTGTCTGACCACTTTTCTTTCGTTCAGCTGGCTTCATAAATCCAACACTGGTTCTTTTGTCATTTTGTTCGACCGAAAATAGAAAATGTTTTCTGAAAAACCAAACAGTGTATGAAAGAAACACAAAAAAATTGCACTGTTTAAAAAAATAAAGTGTGCTCATTCACCCATCGATCCGTTCCAAGGGATGGACGGAATTTTTGTTTCCCCCTTCGCAAATCCCAAGTTCATTCTGGAGGGTGCGCTGCACCCCGTAATTTCAGTCGAACACCCTTACTTTGAAAGACCCAAATGTTCACGTGGAGGGCTGATTCGGTTATTGAATCAACCCACCTCCCCTCCCTCCGAAGTCCAGAGTCTCAACCGCCCTGCCAAGTCTCGGAAAGCAGCGATCAGGGTCAAGCAGGGCGCCGCTGGTGCTGATTTAATGGAGGAATGTGATAAATCTGGAGGTGTAAAACCGGTCGTTGCCAGGGAATATGTGTCGATACAGGACGGCGAATTATTTATTCAGTTCTTTCTCCAGCAGGCGAGGGCCTGAGAGCAGGGGACTAAGAAAGCGGAACAGAGCGTCGTAAATATAGAAAAAGCGCTAGCGGGTGGGCACCGAACGTCCAGGAAACGCGCGCGTCACTGCTGAAGGGACGTCGCGGAAAGAAACACGCGGAAAAAACAACTCCGACACCAGGGAGGGGCTTGAGCTGCTAAGAATGGACGGTGCGTAAAGTGCCGGTTTGCAAAAGCAACCGGGGGGGGGGACGGACGTGTTGAAGTGGTGCTCTCGAGGGCCCCCCCCCCCCCCCCGCTCCCCTTGAAACGGAAAAAAACGGAATTGCACACCACGTGACGCTGTGGAGTGTACTTTGTCTTACCGAGTGTCTACTTTAGCACGTGCTTTTGAGGGCGTCCATTTTTATATGTCGAAACCCTCCTGTTGGTTTTTACAGTGGACGACACCCCAAGCCAGGAGGGGACGTGTTTTCTAGCGCCCCCCCAGCCGTCGACGCAACACAAGAAGCCCGGAAAGGAGATTCTGAAGTCCAGGTGGTTTTGGCACCCCTGGAACCTCGCTTTCGACAGCTCTTTGGAGAAGACGTATAATGCTGCGTGCAGGGTGAATTTGGTCGGGTGGGATTGCTCGGTTTATGTCTTGGCTTGCGTTCCGATTCCCATGTTGTTGATGATCGTGTGGAGCGCAAGGGCCGACCCCCTGTACAAAATCGCAATTTCCTCGATGTTGAGCATCCTTCCACCCATGCTGGCCTATCTCAGTTGCTACCAAGCAAAATGGTACTGGGAGAGAAGAGACACAATAGTGTCGCTGATTCAAATCGCCGCTGGTGTTGGGATGATGCAGTGGAGCATGGATCCGGTGGAATTCGTGGCTGAGGAAGGAGGGGAGCCCCGAGCGATCGACCTGGCCACCCATATCCTCACGAAATCCCCCATAGCTGCGAGTTTGTTCTGCGCGGTTTGCTTGAGGCTGAGGTTTCGGAAGCATCTGGTGATCCAGCTGGTCATGTTGGCCCTGTGCTGTGGCTGGTCGATAACGTTCTGTTCGTCGTGTGGGGGTTCGGTGCTTGGCCACCAGCGAAACACGCTGTCCAATTCCTTGGGAAAACTGATAGATGGGATTCACCCGGTGACCATGTTCATGAATTTGCCGGAGAGCAGCCGGTCATGTTTGGGGGTGTGTCTCTTCTTAACTACGGTACTGGGGTTTCTGGCACCCATGGCGCTGGTGTATTATGCTGAGATTTCCTCCAGGGAGAAGTTTCTGGAGGACCGGGTGGAAAAGAGTGAGAAAATCTCACTCCTTCAGTTTCGAAGGAAAGGTGTGGAGTTTTTGATCTGGTTTCTTGTGGTGATGGTGCAAGTTGCTTGGATAATTTTTCGAGGGTTTGGGTGAGGGAAACGGCTGAACGAACAGAATTTGATATATGTCGGGATGTGGGGGTTCCAACATATTATGTATGTAAGGTAGATGGACAGATGTTTTTTGAATGGATAGAAAAATGGAAAAAAAAGGAAAAACGTGGGGTATGTGTGATTTTTTCTTTTGGATATAGTCTTTGACTTTTTTTTGGGGGGGTGGATATGGAGAATTCTGTGAATGCAAGGGTTTTATTTTGATATATAGAGTGGTTGGATGTTTCCCATCGGACGCATTCAACACGGCGAAAAAAAAAAAAGGGGGAAAAATCGCCGATCAAACAAACAAGAAAAACAAAACAAACCTCTGATTGTAGATCGTGGTCGTGTTTGAAAAACATTTTGAAAAAAGGCCAATGGAAGGGGTTGGTTTGAAGGGGGATTTTGGTATTCCAATGTTTTGGGGTTTTTTATCTTTGTGGGGATTTCTGTGTTTTTTTTTGGGAAAAAAAAAACAGACTGTGGATGCACGGTTTTTTACAGTGTTGGGGAAACAATGCGAGGGAAAAAAAACAAAAGCTGGGAAGGTGTGGGCTATTTTCTTCTTGGCTTCCTTGCTTGGGGGTATTATGGAATAAGTGGTCAGATGAAAAAAAAAACATTGGGAAATGTGGCAGTCTCATGATGGTTTGGGGGGCCCAGGGAATGTATTTGAAGTCTTTTTCACGATCTGTGAGGGAAAAATCAAAATTAAAAAAAAAACGAGAGAGAAAGAGAGAAAAAAGAGAGAGGAGGGAGAAAGGAAAGGACAACAGGAATCGGTGTGGTTTCTCGAATCGTGGGGACCTTGCTTGTCAGACACTTTTTTTTTTAAAGCGTTTGATCTCTTTTCCTGATTTAATGTAGGGATGTAAGGAGTTCTTGTCGTTTGCTCATTGATTTTTCCTTGGGAGGCCATTGGCTTCACTGGCTGTTTCTTCGTTTTGCAATGAACAATCCATCGATAATTACAACCCACAGCAAAAGAGAGCCACCACCCTCCATGATTTTGAACAACGAATCCATGAATGAATCCACAATGAATCCACCCGCCAATGCTCGGGCGGAGGACCTCTATCCACACTGTGGGCGTTTCCAAGATGGTCCCAACAAGGATTGATCCACAGAAACCACCACATGCGATCCCAAGGTTACACCCAGCTCGCTGTACGGCTGTGGGACTATTTTCTTGGACGCCTGCCTTGCTGCTCAGTTCGTTTGTACCTACACTCTCGATTCCGCAGCAGAACACCGCTGACCAACAACGGGGGAAAAAAAGAGGGCGAGACAAACTCACCGCATTAGCTACGCTCGCTGTTTTCCCTGCTCTCCGCGGTCGATTTTTTCTTTCGGGACATCTGTCACTGAGAGAGGGGGGAAAAGGTTAAAGAAGAGAGAACTTGGTCGAAGGCGGAGGAATCATGTCGAAAGAAGGGGAAACGATCCCGTTGCAAACGGAGGGACAGGGAACCTCAGCCGCGACGCAAAACGCTCGAGCGAGTCTTTTGTTCGCCGCGTTCGGCAGAGCGAAAGAGTACGCGGGCCAAACGTTCAGCCAGGTGAAAAACAGTTCGTTCATTCTTGAGCACAATTCCTCCGCGAGCATCTCGTGTTCACTTACAGAGATTTCTGCCTTTTCGTCCGGTGCGTGTTGGTTGAGGGAAAGAGTTTGAGGGGGGCTTGTTTCTTTCTGACAGAGGAAGCCGTGGACCGAGCTGTTGGATCGCAACTCAATTTCAAGGCCCGAAAATGTTTCCGAGGTGGGAATTCATGAACTCTTTGCTCTGATCAAATCATACCTTGTTGTCTTTTCCAATTTTTTTTGTTGTGGGGGGGAGGGATTGTGAATTCATGTTTGGCACTGGTGAGTTAACAGTGGAAAAATCCAGTCAGGGAAGAATTGTGTGGAGATGTTTCCCAATAATTTTACATGCCGCTCAATATCCTTGATCAAATTCACATCAAAATGAAACTGAGTTCAGCTCTGCAAAAACAGAAATTTCTCCGCAATGGAACCCACGTTTTTTTCCTTTTGTTCTTGCCGATGGAATGTGTTGCATTTTGTTTTGGTTTTTCTTGGCCTACCCAGGCGACGGCCCGTCTCAGGAAGAATCTTGCATACTTCCGAATTAACTACATGATCATCGTCATTTTGACTTTGGCTCTGTGCATTGCCTTCAACCCCCAATCCCTTCTGGTATTGTGCGTAGTTTCAGCCGCCTGGGGCTATGTCTTTATTGTCCGAACATCTCCGCTGAGCATCGGGGGACGAACTATCAGGTAGCGAATGGCATGATGATCAATTGATTTATTTGTGGAAAGCAAGAATACCCCCTTGATAGGAAGCGGTGAGGGCAGTTGAATTCTTGGAAAAAGTTTTGTTTTGGAAACAGAAGCATGTGTGGGTGGGGATCCATTGCCATCTGATATTTTTGTATAGAGAGATTTCTGTGGGGGTCGGATTCATCCATATATTGGAAGGCTCTTTTGGTTTTCTTGGTCCCCCGCCTTATTCCCAAGAAAAAAAAAACACGACCACTGTTGCAATATCTCTCCAATTTCTTTTTTTTGGTTGAAACCGTGGTTTCGTGTTGTGGGTGGGCACATGCCTGATAGAGATGGTTATAATAGAAAGCCCGTTGGAATTTTCGCTCGCGCTACCACCGTTTTCTTCTTTGAATTATGTTTTTTTTTTACTCGGGGTGCAAGAAAGAGTGGTTGGATGGCAGGAAGGAGAATAATGTGGTTGTGTTTTGTTTGCAGTGAGAGGGAAAAACTGCTGGGAATGACAGCCATATCATTCGTCACTCTATTCTTCTTGACCAGGTACTGTCAAAATAAGAACTTGAACTCGATCCGAGAAATTCGATTCCCAACAAACCGAATTTCTGTGCATCCCCTGCCCTCATCCATATGTATGCACATACTGTATTTCAGTATATCTCTATTTCTGTATTTCTTTTTGGTGTTGTTGGGATGGGGAGGTCAATGAAGGTGCATCTCATTGATGCAAATTATATATATAAATAATATATATTGGATTGGTGTTATTTTAATAATCGATTTTTATTCCTTTCTGTGGTGTTTGTGTTTGCAGCGTGGGAGCAGTCCTCTTTTCGGCATTGTGTTTGGGTGCCACCGTGATTGCACTTCATGGTGCTGTTCGCGTCCCAGATGATCTGTTCACAGATGAAGTAGTGGAGGTAAAAACAAAAATTAAGGACAATTCTTATTTCAATTCCAATTTTAATTCCAATTCCAATTCTAATTCTAATTAATTCTAATTCTAATTGCAATTTTTTGGTCAAGGAAATAAGAAAGTATTGGCTGTTGTTGTGCACCAGAGTGTTTGTTTTTTTTCTTTCAAAGCGCAACATCATTTTTCTTTTTTCCAGGTTGTTTTTCCTTCTTGGATTTTCAGTGCATCATTTGAAATTATATGTTGTTCTGTTTTTCTGACCTGGGAACCAGACATTTCAATTTTTTTCTTAAATAATTTCGCAACGAGGCTGAAAATAGACGTCACCCGTCCCATTGGCCGACACGTCAGCCGGCGATGAGTGAATGATGTCGGGCCAATCCCTTTTGATTGATTAGGTATATTGATTTATTGATTTGGGGTTTTCCAGGGTGGAAGCATTTGGTCGGCCATCACAGGCGGAGGAGGAGCCACCATCCCTCCAGCATTGGCCACAAATGTTTAACATTCACGTGATATCTTAATGGGTTAATTCAACAGTTCTCTGTGGTGCTGGGGGTGAGAAGATGGGCCTGTGTAAATTTAACGGGTTCAAGAGATGTGGAAACTGGAAATAAAGAATACCACCAGGAGTTGCTGCTTGTACTTTGATTGAATCTGCTGTTGAAAGGGGTTCGACACTCTGTGACAACTCTAGCTTTCCATAGTTTCTTTCCCTTTTCCCCACTTCAAATCGCAGTAAAAAAAAACTTGTTTCGATAAGATAATGTCACGGTGGAGACATCAGGTGGTGGTGGTGGTGGTATTGTAAAATCCTGGATCCAGTCTGGGGCAGTGCTTCTGGCCAGAGAGCTGCCACGCTGCGCATCGGATGGAGATGTTGGAACACACACCCCCTTTCTGGCAGCTGTGTGAGACAGACTGGGACTGGGCTTCCACGTCTTGCACTTGTCTTCCACGTTTTCGTGTGGTCTAGATTCCTATCAATGGAGAGTAGGTGGCTTGGGCACTGTTCCCAGGGATTAGGTTGCAGAGGGAGGCGATCGGCCGCCTCAGAGAATTAGGGTCTGATTGGTGTAAGTCCAGCGTTCAGACTGATTTCTCAAAGTCGTCTACAGTTGGCTGGACGGAGGTGCCTCGCTTAAGCTTCGTGACAGCCCCCAAGAGTTTGGATGATATAAAAGCCAGGTTGGTGCTCTTGACTTTCCTCAAGCCTTGCTCCTTAGCCCGATGTTCCAAGTGGGCGATCGAGGATTCGACGGATCTGATATCTTTTTCAAGATCCTCCAAGGAAACTTGGAGACCCTGGGGAAAACGCACAAAAAGTTCACAACGGATGCCACAACAGCTCCACATATCAACATTGCATGACAATGCATGCATGCGTGCATGCATGGGAGTCCCCACCAAGTGTTACCAAGTGTTCTTTGCATTTTCTGCAAGAACGCACCTCTTGTTGTTCCGTCAGAAACTCCATTTGCTTGTACTTCATCCTGCACAATTTCACCTTGGATGTGAATCGATCCTCTCGCATCAGGTCCGCCGCCACCAGAAGGTCTTCCAGCACGCCCAAGGACTCGTTCATTTTCAATTCCAATTGCCTCATCACAGCAATCTCCCTTTTCCACTGCAAAATCACCTCCGGGTCGAAAGCTTTCGCGAAACTGGCTCGCTGGAGCATGTCCTCCGCGATTGTTGCAGCAGGGTCTTTGCCGGTCGCCTTGTAGTAAACGAAAGGAGAGGTGTTGAAACAAACACAGAAGGCTTTTCTGGTACACCTGCACAAATACCACATACTTCCCATTCCTGTTCTGGGGAAGCATCAAAGACACTGATATAAACTCACCGCTCCAGCGCCAGTTGAGCCTGGCGGCGTGGTGGTGGTCTTTGCTTTGTCGATTATGCGAACGCGGATGCATTCCAAGTCGTGCTCGACTTCCGCAAAAATCTTGATGGTGTCTTCCACATTCAACAAGTGCGTCGACAACATGTCCTCCAGCGATTCAACGTTGGGGGGAACTGTGTTTTCACCCAGAGTCCGAACACGCTCCTGCACGCCAAAACACGCCACCACTCACAACATGAATACCCCCCCCCCCGCCTCCTGCGAAAGCATTCAAAGATCCAAGCCACAGCTCGAAGTTGCGCGGAGCGAGCGTTACCTTGTAGTCCATCCACGCCGTCGTGAAATTCGTTCCAATCACAGAGATGGGCAGAGCTAGGATCAGCAAACTGATCACCATGACCACGCCGGCCACAACTTTTCCCCAGGCAGTCGTCGGCACAATATCTCCGTAACCAACCGTCATTAAAGTCACCATGCAGAACCAAAACGTCTCAGGGATGCTCCGGAATGGGGTTTCTGGCGGCAGCCCCGTCTCAGGATTGACAAGATGGAGTTCATGGTGCCGAACGAAATAGCCGTACTCTTCGTTGTACTGGCCGCGCTCCAGTTGGTATATGACGGACGAACAGATCAGGATGGTGATTGTCAATAGGAAGAGGAGCACCATCAACATGTCCAAGCTCTCTTTCACAGATTTGGACACAATCTGGAGTTTGGCATACCTCTCACCCAGTTTCAACACACGAAATATCCTAACCAATCGCACCACCCTCAACACAGGCACTTGGGCTCCCTCGAAAGTCAGCATCTTGTCGAAATACCAAGGCCAGATCGCCATGAGGTCGATGAGGTTGAGCGGACTCCGAACGAAGTCCAGCATCTTCGTGGCGGTCAAGAGCTTGACAATGTATTCGATTGTGAAACAAACCACGCAAACTCCTTCGATCCAGGAGGAGGCGGCCTCCCATCCATCTGCTGAATTAATCTCCTCCACAGTGTCGAGGCACAATGTAACACAAGATATGAATATGAGTAGGTTGATGATCAGGGAAATGGTGTACGCAGCTGTGCTCGATTGTGGATTGGACATCAGATCCCAAATCCTCCCTCGTAACATCTCCCGTTTGTCTGGAAGTAAAAACACATCAAATCTAGGCACTGCCCTCTCTGGATTTGTCAGGTTGTCATGATCTATCATCCAGCGCCATTCGAGATTCCAAAATGCTCCATTCCTCTCGTAACACTTTGCCAAACAGTGTCAGGCCAATCAGCCCAGTCTAGTCCAGTTCACAGACGATTCAAGTTGGACTGTCACACAACGCACCAATAATGACCAATATATATATATAGTTTCCCCCCCTCTTCCCCTTTGGGTACAAGAAGGAATTATCTGAACCCAGATGTGGAATATACAGTGTTGTGATAACTTACTTGCCTCCAGATGTCCTTCCTCATCCTCAGTGCTCCTCCTTTGAGGGTCACTGGGGTCCATTCTTCGACCATCACGATCTATTGACAAGAATCGCCGCGTGGAAGATGATAGCTTCCAGACACCGAGCCCCCCGCTGTGATCATCCCGAAAGGCACATCTGTCTCCACCAATCTCAACTTGCAGTTCATTGACAAGAGGCAGCGCTTCGTCTTGTTCAGTGCTGTGAAGTTCATCCCCCAGCAGGACTTGTGGTCGGATTTCCACGATGCCTTCCCCCTCGATGCAGTGTTCTGATCGACCCAGGCATTGATAATAGGTTAATTAATGGAGTTAATGGAGAAAGAGAAGGTATGCCACGGTGCTCCTGCCACACAAACACCTTTTATGGAGCTAGCTGGCTCTGGTAGACTGCTGGCAAGGGGTTCAGCTGGTGCATCCCAGATTTGATCTCCCTCCTGTGAAAGAGGAGAGCAAAGTAGACTGACATAGAGTAGCGAAGCATGGTGGCTGATTGCATTTGATCACATGCGGTTAAATAGCATTTCTCTTGATTTGATCCTTCAACTACAGTAATGTGTGGTTCGGAGGACTTTTGCTCACAAACACTTTTGGCTGCGGTTCCTCAGCGTCTTATCGAGGAGACAAACGCGTTCTAGGGTTTCCTACTGCGATACTTTGGCTCGCGAAAAACTCACGCAAGACGTCGTGTCGCTGTTGCTGGTCTCGCCGACTCCCTCGAGGGTATCCGCAACAAGTTGCTTGGCTGCTGACGTGACGCGTCGTTGCTCTTGTTTCTTCTTTAGGAAGGTGTCGTCTTTCCATTGCCTCCTCAGGCGGTCCGCTTCATCCAGCCTCTTCGCAACTGCGCCATGGTGCACACTGCCGCGCATCCTACTGAACTCGAGCAACGAAAATCGAGTTTCCTTGCCTGAGAACTTCTGAATGTGTTCGGGGGGTGGATGCCAGAATCACACTGGACACAGAGGCCCGTCTGACCCAGCAGTTGATGCACCATTCATCGGATGAGGGATTTTAGCCACCATCTTTCACATAACTGGCGTTTTACAGACAGTTGTTTACGATGAGCACGAAAACAGCAGGAAACACTGGCGCGAAACGAAGGCCCTCAGTGACTTGGCGCGCAGGAATCCACAATGGATGAGCAGAAACAGAGGGTGAGGCGGTGTTAAGAAGCTACTTCGTGAAGTCGTCTTCCTTGACGTCTTTTGTGGGAACGCGCGCGCAATTGGCGTTTCTTCAGAGGCGAACAAGCTATTATTCTGAGCTTCGCACAGCTCCAGGAGAGATCTTGGTTCTATATACTGAGGAAACTTTTTCGTGTCTCAGCAAGCCAAAGCCGGCCGACGCGCCGCGAAGGACATCTCAGTGCGGCTACCCAAAACGGACGAGTCGGAGGACGTCCATGCTGAGGTGAATGGACACTGGAGGCGTTACTTCGATTGATGGCAAAACATGGCGACCACAGTTGCTTGGTTTCTTGTTGTTGTGGTCGCAACAACTATCGTCCCACAGTTGAAGCGTTTGCCCTATAGTCGTGATCACGCCCCTCTGCCACGACCTCCTAGTCAATATGCTCTCTTGGAAGAAGAAGAGTGGGTTTTCTTTTGGGAAGGGGAGGAGCGTTCAGCCAACAACCGCAAAAAAAGTTGTGCAACAATTGAGAGGCCAACAGGAAGCTTCCACGTCTGACAGATGGCAGGTTGATTTCAGGTTCCACCAAGCAACGAAACAACACCACACGGACAGGGCAAACTTGAAAACCCTTCTTTGCAAAATGAAGCTGAAACTGGTGAGGGTGGCAAGAAATGGGTCGGAGTGTCGAGGCGAAAAGCTGCACAAATCACCAAAGAGAGGTAGGAAAACATCACCCAAACACACCTTTATTCCTGTAATCAATCAAGGTTTTCATATCATGAGTGACTTCGAATTTGATCAGTATGAGAGTTGTAGCTTTATTTCGGTACTATCCAAGAGTGCAAGGAAAGGTGTTGATTGCAACACTCGTGCACTAGAAAGGCAGATGAAATTATCTACCCTTGAAAGCACCCCATGACAGTCACTGTCCCCCTTGCAGTGACGCCAAAGATGCCAAACAGTTCAAATACGACAGTGATGAAGACGAATCGGTGAGGTTTCCCCACAGGAGCCTGGCATCCACAAGCCAAAATTCTCATTTTTGCTCCTCCTGTTGTCAATTTCACAAAAAATCCTGTATTCACACTGGCATGCACCCACTGATAATCCAACTTCCCAAGAACAAACAGTTGGCCTACCTGGAACACAATGGTGCTTTTTTTCATTACAATTTCAAGAGTTTTCAGTTTTCATGAGATGGGTTTTGGGCGTAGACGTTGGAGATCCCTGAAATGGATGATGAAGGACACGAGGATATAACTAGAGTGGTTGCTGAGGCCCCCAAGGTTTCACACACAAGACTCTCTGCTCTAAGGGAAATCGACATATCAGCTACTGAATACTCGAGCAAAAACAAGCATGAAGGGGTGGATTTGTCTTTGCTCACAGCTTGCCTATGTTCCAAGGAAGAGGTCAGTGGAAACCTCGGTGCTGGATTCTGAATTGACAAATGGATGGGAAGACTTGTTGAGCTGCTCCAATTTTCCGATCCGTTGAAAACTTCTGTTTTGTATGTTCGGTACAAAGAGGAAGAGGAAATTGAAACCCGATTCCGTTGCTCAGTATTTTTTTTTTCTAATTTGCATTTTTTTCTTTAATGTTGGGTAATAATCAATGGCAGAGAAATGAAACCGTCTTCACCGATCCATCCTCAACCCCCCCCCCCAAAAAATAAATAAATCTGCAACGATTAATGACGAGTGCATTCTGTGATTCCCATGGTTGATGACAGTAATGTTTTGTTTCTGTGTGGATTATGGCAGGTTGAAGAATGGGATGGAGTGTGGGAGCCTGAGGAGCTGCTGACCGACATCGCATCTCGGATCAATGCCAAGAATTCTATTGCATCTTCAACACAGAAGAAGCAACTGTCGTAATAGAATTGTGGAAGCCCCGAAACTAAAACACCGACATGCTTGTTGGGATCACCCATAAAAAAGAACTGTTGATCAAACAAGCAGCTGAATCAAGAGTTTTCCACACAAACAGTATCCCATTAAAATTCTTGATAGCAAAAAAAAGGTGCCTTTTTCTCAAATAGATGACATAAATGAGACAACGAAAGCCTCACAAATCAACACCAATCAAATAGAAATCTCTTCTACCACCTTCCCACTGGAGCCCTGATTTTTGACAAGAAATAGGTGCAGATGTCTTATCACACAGCTCGACCCCTTCGATCGATGACAAAATAAAAGGAGAAAGAAAGAGGATCAAAAAAACACAAATGCCTTCCCTCAAGTGGATTCGGGCACCCCAGCCCGACCCCTTTCCACCAAAACCCCAACTAAAGTCATTGCCCCATTTTTGAAAAGATCACCCCAGTGCAATCCAACAGTCCTCGAATTAGAAACTTCACAGAATACATGAATCTGTAAGCACGCAATGGTTGCCTTTCTCCTGATTCCTCAAGGACAGCTACCAGCTGCCACAACATCCCCCTCCACCACCAACTTTGCATGGAAAATGGTATTTCCAATGATCCAGAATCACTCTTCCTTCAAAAACAGTAGACCATTTTTTTCTCCGCCGGGATTCAAGAGAGCGCCTGCCGAATCAAATCCTTTTGTCCGTCATCGAGATTTCGAGGGAATCTGACCGAAAATTCTATCAACAAATCTCCCTTCCGCCCGGTTTTCGAATTGGGCATCCCCTCCCCTCGAACGATTTTATTCTTCTCAGGATTTGCCACGTCAGTCATCGGGATTTTCAATGGCCTCCCATCCAGATGCCTCAAATGAATTTCGGTCCCACACAGCGCATCCACCAATTCTATCCTCCGTTTGTGCACCAAATCGTCACCCTTCCTCTCGAAAACATCGTGAGGTTTTTCCTCCAGGACAAACACTATGTCAGACGGGATCGTCCCGGGGTTTTCATTGCCCTTCTCCTCGAAAGTGATCTTGGTGCCCTTCTTCCAACCCGGTTTCACATTGATTTCCAGAATCTCCGTGACATCCCGCATGCCCCCTGTTGCCTCCATCACCCTCCGGCTGATTTTCATTTTCTTGGTGACCCCACTGTACAATTCCTCCAAGGTGCACCGAACAGGTTGAACGCTGGGGGGTCCCTTTTTCCTCCGTCGCATGGACGGCCTCCCATAACCATCGTCGAATCCTCCGAAACCACTCCCACTCATTCCTGGCATACCCCCCATCCCTCCCATTCCTGGCATTCCACCCATTCCCCCCATGCCTCCCCCAAGGATATCGTGCATCATATCACCTCCAAAAAAAGCCCTAAAAATATCGTCGGCGTTCGACGGAGTGAAGTTGAACCCGCCACCGCTGAATCCAGCCCCGCCACCGCCCATCCCTTGCTTCAACCCTTCCTCGCCGAACATATCGTAGGTTTTCTTTTTCTCGGGGTCCGACAAGACTTCGAACGCCTCGGACACCTCTTTGAACTTCTTCTCGGCCGCCTCCTTATTGTCTGGATTCTTATCGGGGTGATATTTCATCGCGAGTTTTCTGTACGCTTTTTTCAACTCGGTTTCCCCCACATTCTTATCCACGCCGAGGACTTTATAATAGTCCTTCCCCATCACGCCAAGGATGTATTTCCTGTTCTTTTCTTTTCAACCCTGACCTCTTCTCGCTTTTCTTATTCCACAGAGACACGCCAATCTCCAAGGAGTCCCTGGCACGAAGTCTGGATTCAAAAATAGCCCCTTCAATAAATCGCTCTGCTGATCTGCTTTGAGTCTGTTCGCTTGAAATTCAAACAATTGGGAAAACAAGGTTGACCCACGAGACAACCAGCAAAGTTACTCCTGTCACTGAAACGAAAAACACGGATCCCTGAAAAGCAGCCCACCCAGTCGAAACAGCAATGTAGTGCACGAACCCCTGGATATCTCAGCAGTGCGTTCGATTGCCTTAATTTCCTGTTGATACCGTCTGGCTATACTTTTCGCAACGTCCGTGTGTTCGCTGGCAGGTGAATAAAACGCTGGGCGGAAGTGGCGCGAGTCAATTAGAGGGAAGGTTCTGGAAAGACAACGCAAGAGCGCGCGCACGGGGATCGAGTGTTCAATGCTGAAGCCAGGGTGTAGAACTTTTGCCTTTGTAACATTTCACACCTCTGGATTGGGTGAAGTCGCAAAAAGGAACCCCTCTGGGGTTAACAGGAACAGGGAAAGAGTCCAGCAAACACTTGAGTTACAAACGCACGATAACAAAGGCAGGGAAGGGAAAAAACCCCGCTGGATATGGATTTCCAGCATTTTGAACTCCCATGATCATCGGGGTTCGCTTCTCCATTTCAAAATCCAGATTTCTGGCGGAGCCCGATTCCCAAACCATGTCAATGGAAATTCTATGGCAAATCACACTGCCCCTATTCCTAACCTCAATTGGCTGTCTTCTGGTGCGAAATCGACCACAGAAAACACTCTTAACAAGAACACAAGAAAACTTGAGTAAAAAAAAGAAACCTGCTTAACACCACGGTTCAATCCCCAGCACCATCTCAGAACACCCCTCCTTGGCCAGAAAGAATTTTAAAAAAAATCAAACAGTGGTTATCTAACTTATTCCTAGCTTATTTGTTCCCTCTAGCGCTCACTTCTGTCTGTGAATGCCAGCCGCCATTTGGAGCTCGACACGTATATTGGAAGATGATTCTTCTCGCATGGGGTCCTCCTCTGAACCCATCTCATCCAAAACCTCGTAATTCACTGCATGTCCGTAAACATCCCCCGCCCACGCATACAAAGCCATTCCACCCACTGACAGAACGGTGGCGATCGCAAAAGCCCACCAGTGCTCCCCGAATCCCCCGAAGAACATCATCCTCAAGGGCACCGACCAAATCGACATTCCCAGCATGGATAGCTGCATTACGGTGGCCCCTGACCAAGCCAGAACGATGGGGTAAAGGCAATAAAAGCAAAAAGTGGCGAACACCGCCGAGAATCTCAACAACCCCGTTTCATTTGTCGATGCCCAGCTGGATTCGTGCTCCCCAAGCAAAAACACCCCAATCGATGCGTAGAGGATTCCGAACGCCCCCATCATGCACAGCAGCTCTCGGCTTGGCGCGTTGGCCTTTAAGACTTTTTCCATCCATATCGAATTTGCCGAGTACAGGGCCGAACCCAACAGGATCAGAAAATCACCCAGCAAGGGATTCGAACCTGCTCCCTCATCTCCATTGTCAGACAGGAGCAGCATGCCCATCCCCACTAGAGCCACCGCTATCCCAATGTAATGAAAAAACGTATAACGTGCTTTCAGAATGTAATGTGATAGAGGGACGCACACCAGAACCCCTGCTGGGGTCAACAGACTCCAGCTGGTTATGGTAGTGTAGGAAAGAGCTGCAATTGTGGAGTAGGTGGCCAGGACATCCATTCCTGCGATCCCCAGGTAACTGTACCATTTGTTAACGAACTTCTTGCGATAGATAAGCATCAAAGCCCCATTTACGGCGAGTAGGAGCACATATTGGAAGGCAGTTTGGGTCATTGGGAGGTTTTCTTTCCCAAGCCCCTCCGTTGCAGATCCTGGTGGCGTGTCGATAAAGAAAAATGATGTCAGGCGATAAGAAAAAGTGAACGCAATTCTTTTTTATTGATGCTCCCCCTACCCCCACCTCATGCATTTTTTAATGGGTTGCTCTCTTTTGAAAAGAAAAAAACACACAGACAGGAGTAATTGACTTGGCAAGAAATAAGAAAAGTTGATTGGATGGCAGTGAGGTTTTTCTCTCCCCTCCAAAAAAGTCGTGAAAGTGCTGGCGATCGCAGAGAAATGAAAATGCAATTACTCCTTTCGAAGTGAGTTTGCGAAGGAACTTCACCTACCACCAAGAGACCCGAGGATTGCTGTGATTTGCCCAACAAACACCCCTCCCAGCCATTTCCGCTGCGCCAGTCGATCAGCTAAGGAATCGGTCATTTCTCTATTACATCAACTAATGGTGGTTCCCTGCAGCCGCCACAAAGAAATGTTTTTTCCCAATCCAGAAATAACAATGAATTCTACTAATGCAGGTGAAGTTATCTGCAAAAAAAACAAAGGGGAGGAAAAGCCTAACTCAAAACAAATATCCCACTCCAGGTTAGATTTCTTACGGGTTGCCCCCTCGTCCACTCTTGGTCGAAATATTTTGCTCAAAGACTGCTCTCTCTGTACCCCAATCCGAGGAATGTTCTGTTGATTGGACCTTGGTGTGGGAAACCCACAGGCAGAAATGCATTGTTCCACATCCACGAACAAAAAAAAGGAGGGCTGTCCTGGACGCTCGACCGTACTTTTTTCCCGAAAAAGTCGTCCAATATTTTTCGGCATGTCAGACATTGGACACCAGCCCGAGGACAAGCGCACGTGTCGTGATTGAACGGGCGGATTTTCGTTTGGGTGGGCCTACAGTTTTCCCCTCGGCAGTTTTCGTCGTTCCAGGATATTATAGATTTCGAGCGATACATTCTTTTGTTACGCTCCGGCGGCTTCCACAAACGAGCGAGCTCCCGTGAACAGACACACGGCAAGTTGCTTTGTGTGGTTATTTTTTCCCTGAAACAAGAAAAAAAAAGCCAGTGAAAACAAAAATATCTCTTTGGTAGCGCTTCAAGTGGAGCATCTAAAATTGGATTGGGGGGTGGTGGCAGGGCAAGCTTCCTTGATGAAATTCTATATTTTTTTATTAATATTTTAGGCGCTTTCTTTGCAGTCACTGTGCAGCATTCTTGAAACAGAGAATTACAGTTTTCGTGTCGGGCTGCACATGCAAGGATATCACAAAGTTGCCTCAAAAATAAAGCTCCAGATTTTTTTAATGGAAGTTTTTTGGAGCATTCCTCCGATATAATTTTGAACGTGATGCTTTCCAATTCAAGTGTCTAATTTTGGCCGGACTGCTGACTGAACAGATCGAATTTTCAAACCAGGCCAGGCCAGGAGAAGAAAACATTGCACACGCTCGGACAACCTGGGAATTTTTTTTCAACAGCAAGGTTAAAAACTGGAAAAAAAACTATCCCGAATTTCTTTTCAAAAAAAGGGGGGGGAGGAGACAAAAGGAAAGGCTCATAGCATAACGTCTGAAAGTACAATTTCAGACAGAGAGAAAAAAAATGCCTGGCAAAAAGCATGATGGGGCTGGGGTTGCCCCAGACGTTGCATTTCTGGAAGCAGAATTGAGCAAAGCTTTGGAATTGAACGCTCATTTGAAGGAGCAACTGGTAGCCAGTCAGCTGCTGTCCGTCCGAATGCAAGGGGCTCTGTACAAATACACGAGCTACCCTGTGGGGCTGTTCAACAGCCCCTGGACCGAGGGGTTTTTCACTCTGCACGGAAGCATGCTGAAATATTTCCGATCGGAGAAGGAAGGCGCTGTCCAGCCCAGATTGGGTGTGGAGGTGACAGGGTCAAACATCGAATGGGAGGGCTTGAAACAAGGGAGGTATTGGACGTTCGGATTAAAAGATTTGGCGGGCTGCCATTTGATAAGATTGAGCTCCGAAAATCGGTGAGTGGGGAAAGTCGAAAAGAGAAAAAGTGAAACTGATTTGAAAAGATTTCTAAATTTACTTCTTTTTTCTTATATCTGACATTGAAGCTGAAAGCCCCGTGTATCCGGAAGGGTTTGTTCTAGTTTTTTTGTTTTAAAAAAACACAGTGGGGTAACATCTGCGAGTGTTTCTCAATATTTCCTTGTACAAGAATAAATGTTCAATTGTGCAAATGGACAGGGCGGTCGCTGAAAAATGGATCGAAGCCCTGGAGGGTGCTGGGGCCACCCCAGCCGATGCTGCCTTGGGCCACGCCAATTTCAGTCAGCTAGACAGAACTACTTCAGCCCCTCCCAGCAGCACTGCCATTCCCCATGGCCGAAAACCAAATCATTCCAGAAACAAGCCTTCGCTGGGGTCTTTCGAAGAGCTGGTGGACTCGCCAACACCACCCCCTTCTGGGGGTAGTGGGGGTGGGACAGGGGCCACCCCCAGGTCGGGGGTGAGTAGGAAAGGCCATGGGAGCGATAGTAGGGAGGGGAGCTTGGGTGGATCTGTGGGGTCTAACACCTCCGAGGCTGAAACAGCACAGCACGCCAAAAAGTACAGGTGAGGGTTTGTGGTGAATTGAGATTCCATAATCGACAAAATGACTGTTTTTCTGTTTATTATTATTATTTTTTGGGGAGGGGTGGGGGAAGAAAACGAGAATGAGAATGAGAAAGTTACAGGTTTAGGTTGGCCCATTTTGCTCATCAAGTTGTAGATAAATTAAGTCCCAAGTTTCTGTAACCAGGGTCGATTCCAGCAGATTTTTGCAAGGTTAGTTTTCAAGGATCGGAAAATAATGATTGAGGGAGGGGATGGTTTAACTACCAACGGTGGTTTCCATTGATTCAAGGTGATGATTTGTTTTTTCTTGCCCAGTCCGATGCTTGGCTCCACCCCTCTGCATAAAGAGGAGACCGCCAGCATTTTGTCGACGGAAAGACTGGCTCTAGTGCCTCATCCTGGCCTGGTCAATTTGGGGGTGGTAGTTTTGGTGGCGACCAATTTCAGGCTGATTCTAGAGAACATGTTCAAGTATGGCGTCCTTTTCAATCCGCTTCGATGGGTGGAGGAATTTTTCTGGGGATCTTTTCAGCCCCTCATGCTGTGCTGGCCAGTGCTGGGAGCTTGTGTGCTCGCAGCTCTGGGAATAGAGGTGGGTGACCCACACATTTTCCCCTCTTTTTTCTTATTTTTGGAATATTTGTTTTTTAAATGGATCAATGACCAGGTCACCCACAGTGTGTTTTTTGTGGCCCATTGTGGCCCCCAGAAATATTCGCCCGGCAATATTTGGGGCCACAAAAGGGCCACTAAAAGATGAAACAGCGAAATTTAGGGCCAGCGAACTTTAAAAAAAATACACCGGTTACCTGTACCTCAACATCCCAGATTAACAAAACGAGCATCATTTTCCAATCTTTGTATTTGTTTTTTTTTGGGGGGGGGGTCTAGATCTACGGAGCGAGGCGAGTGAACGAAGTGGTGATGAAACGGCGAGGCCTGACGAAAAAATTCGGATCCAACAAGAAGCAAGGTTCCCGACAACGGAGGCTATCCTCCGAAGAAATCCCGGAAGCGGCGGCCTCCTCCCACGACTCCATGAAAAGATTCAACCACTTGGTGGTTCTCTGCCACATCATGATCACGCTGGCATGCCTGATGGGCCCTCTGTACTTCGTGTCAAAATCGGAAGGCTCCATTGCCCCTTGCTTTGTGGTGACGCTCTGTACTTTGACGGTGTGGATGAAATTGGTGTCGTTCGCCCATTGCAACTACGATTTGAGGCAAGCCAGATTGAACGAGGATCGGAGACCAGGGGAAAGGGACTCCATGCATCCCATCGAAGGGGCTGACCAACCGCTGATGTATCCGGAGAATTTGACGATCAGCCATGTGATGTACTTCATGTTTGCCCCTACGCTAACTTATCAGATAACCTATCCAAGAAGTGGCAAGGTGTGGTGAGAGTCTACCATGATTTTTCATTCGGAGCTTTTCGTATGGAGTTCTGTAACGAAGCTGAAGGACTCCCCCTTCCTCCAGTACAAACATCGATATTGAAACGACTGCCTCATTGCTTCTGAACAATGGAAAACTGGAAAAGAACACTACAGCCCCTGGCTTTGTGTGATTTTTTTGTGTTTTTCAGATTCGGTTCCGATGGCTGGGACGCCGCTGCTTGGAGTTTATCGTGACGTTGGCCCTGCTGATGGTTATCACCGATCAGTACATCTTCCCTGCCGTGCAAAATTCTGTGGCTTCCATAAGGGAGCGAAACACCGGGGTTTACGTCGAGAGGGTGTTGAAATTGTCCATTCCGGTCGTGTATGCTTGGCTTTGCATGTTTTACCTGCTCTTCCATGTGTGGTTGAACATTTTGGCTGAGCTGTTGCGGTTTGGGGATCGGGTAAGGAGGTCAACAGGAAAGTGTTACTACTTTTGATTTCTGAAAACGCTAAGGCAAATTCTGCCTATCATAAATTCAGCCTGCAATTCAGCTTCTACTGAGGTCACCTGTGGTCCCATTCGTTTTTGAGTTACATTTTTTGTCTTTGATTTTCTGACTATCGAGTGCATGGATGGGTGAGGGGTACTGTACTGTGCGTCAGGTCGTTACTGTCTGTTTCAGTTTGACTAATTCTTACATCGTGCTTTTTTTTATTATTATTATTTTGAAGCTATGTTTTCGCTCCTCCGGTTGTTTAATTCGTTTATTTTTTTCTTAATTTTTTTGTCAGGAATTTTACAAGGACTGGTGGAATGCCACGAATTTGGGGGAGTATTGGAGAATGTGGAACATGCCGGTCCACAAATGGATGCTCAGAACAGTGTACTATCCGGCGGTGAACTGGGGCATCGGAAGAAACGCTGCCATGCTGTTGGTCTTTTTTGTGTCGGCTGTGTTCCACGAAGTTGCTGTTGCAGTTCCGTTGAAGTTGACCAGAGCAGTGCCTTGGTCCTTTCTGGGGATTTTAGCCCAGGTACGGTGACCTCTTCTTATTCTTCATTCCAAAGTGAATTTTTGAAAACGGAACCTTTGAATCTATGCGCAGATACTCCCTTCCATTGTCTGTCCAGTCAATGTTGTTTGTAAGAAGTAACATGGATTTTTTAAACGTAAGAATCCTGGTAGTTATATGTATATTTCATTAAGAAAATAGTCATGCTTGTGTATCTGGTCCTTTCATTCTATTATAACCATCAATTGTTACTGCTCCAGTAACATATCATATTCTGTCTTAATATCTGGAATTGTATATTCTTTTTCTTGTTTTATTCCTCAAGTTTCTTGTCCAATGTGTTTGCTCCTCACAATGGATGGGATCGTTGGATCCTTTTTTTTTCTCAGCCCAATAATTTTTCCCAAAGAAAGCTCTTTTTTTTTTTCGTTTCCTGCTCCACAGGTGCCAATGATATTCATTTCACAGAGCATCCAGAAACAATGGGGGGACCGTTTTGGAAACGTAATATTTTGGGTTTCTTTCTGCGTGATCGGTCAACCAATTTGCATCATGTCGTATTATTACGACTGGGTGCAGGCCACCACATTGATGAATTGAGATTTTTTTTTTAAAGGAAGGTGTGTTAAGAGAAAAAAAAAAACCCTACAAGCTGGGTTTCCTTTTTTTTTCATTTTCAATGGAAATTTTCAAGGAAAAAGAGGAATAACGTGAATGCGATGAATCGATAAGGTGGCACACCGAACGCAGAAATGAATACATTTTGGTTCGTTAACTTGAGGAAAAAAAAAGAAAAAAAAAGAGGAGAAAAAAAAATAGAGAAAAAAAGACGAGGGATAACCCTGTTGATGGGGATCCATATACAAGCATGTGTGTTGGATGAGTTCGGTGCATGTATATGGAGTTTTCTTTCTGTTTTCTTTTTTTTTAGCATCAAGACTGAGAACAAAGGGTAGCGGAGGGGCTGGGATTTGGGATGCATAGCTTCTTGCTGATCTTATATTTTAAAGAAATATTTTTCAATATACTTGGCCGCAAGTGGTGAGAGCAAGTTGGATCATTACTCATCCTTTGCCTCCATGTCAGACACTGCTGGAGGCTGAAAATTGAATTTCTTTCTTTTCGACGGTCGAAAACAATCATTTGACAGAGAACAAACAATGAAGAATCTGCAGATGGATGTAGTGTTTCATATTGAAAAAATATCCTCCTGCACAGTTCACCCCTTCTTGCTGCAGCGATTTTAAAGCCAATCCAGTCAAAATCAAATAACATCACCACCACCACGCTTGCCCAATCGACCACCAGTCACAGAAATCCTCGCTGTCACAAAAAGTTGAAAAGAAAAAAAAAGAGCAAAAAAAAAAAAAATCGAAATATATTGGAGCCTTGCACAACAATGCTATGAAATATAAAGTCCCGTTCAATCCCTAGCAATGGAATTTCAAATCAGAGAGGGGGTTATATGATGGCGATTTTTTCTCACAAGATCGCCGACCTGCAGACGACGAGAAAAGAAAAATATCCCGTGGGAAAAAAGCAGCAACTCCCCATATAAAAGGTAGCATTCTCTTGAAATCCCCTCGACCTCCGAAACCTACAGAGGTCAATAGTTCAGAAACTATTGAGGGGTTGGGCTGGTGGGTGGTGTCCCCCCCCCCCCCCCCTTTAAAAAATAATCTTGCTTTTATGTTCAATCCCCCAAGTCGTCCTCCCCAAATAAGGAATAAAATGTTATCTAAGATGAACTATATATATATATATAACTGCAATTGTTCTCTACAGTTTCCCCCTGCCCCCCCCCCTTCAAATCCCATCTAGATTTTTCACTTTTTTTTCACACTTTTTCAAATATACCACGATACGCTGTTTGCGTTGGTAAAAAATAAACACTATATTTAGCCCCATAAATACTGTTGGAAGCTCCTCTTGACCACCCTACATTCTAATTCATTCGGCGAAAAAAAACAGCAATCCACTATCTATCTTTTTTTTTTTTTTGAATATTTCCCTGTTTCACCCCAGAAGCCTCTTCATGATTCAAAAGCCCAAATTTTCACTATCTACCATATTTAGGACTCATTATATTTTTGTTGCTTCTTCTCTTTTTTTTTTTTTTTTTCTTTTAAAAAATGAGCATATGAGAATCGAAAAAAAAAAAAAATGACGTAAAAAAAAAAAATCTCTCTCTCTCTCTCCCATCCTCTTGCATTTTCTCTACGTTTTTTTTTTGTTTTTTTTTGCTTTTATTCGTTTCAGCAAAGGTTAACCCTCAAGCCTAATAAATCCCCCGAAAGGATCCGATTCAACTAAAGAGAAAAAAAAGAAGTGAACCACATAGCCCCCGATGCTTTCCAACCTTTTAATCCGCCCACCTCCAGCAATTTTCTGTTTTCTTTTTGGCAAAGGGGTTGCATCTTTCTCACTCCATTTCAGCAGTTTCGAATCACAAGAAGAAGAGCGTCAGACATAGCCACACAAACTGCAGTCCCCCCAGAGCAAACCAAATCGCCACCTTGCAACCGTCCGTCTTGAATTTCACCACCGCCGGTGTGTATAACTCCGGCACCCTTTCCAGCAGAAACCTGCTCCTCGACGAAATCTCCAAACAATAAACCAGGGCTGCAGGCACTATGAACCCAAACGACACGATGAAAAACATCGCCACCACCTCGCACGACACCGTCGATCGATCCTTGATCGCCAAATCGTTGAAAAAAAACACCGTGACTGTGCAATTGTCTATGATCTGCGCGATGCGATCAAACACTTTCGAGAAAGCCAACGAGGGGTCCCCACACATGGTGCAAAACTCCTGCACCCAAACCAGCGAAATTAGCAATTGAATCGACGAGATAAAAATGTGGTGTCGGAAAGGCATCGACAGATTGAGGGCGCAGAACACCATGTTGGCGATCGGGGATTTCGCAACCAACCGCAGTATCACCCCCCCTGACGTCGCTGGAGGCAGCCCCTCCACCACCACCATGGCATTCATCGTGACGATGTGACCCCACCGAATGAACACCACGATGGGTAACCTCCATGCACGGTACACCCTCGGCTGAAATGCCGAGAGGAAAAAGAAAAAAGGGGCCAGAAGGAAAGACCATCCCAGCTCCATCATCATGGCTGTCCATGTGATGGTCGCCCAGAAAGATACGGTGATCACAATGCCAGGGACGGCGCCCAGAAGATGGACGAACCTCTCCGACCGGACCAAGGATTCGGCCAGCAGTGTGGAATACAGATGCTCGTGATGTTCGTCATAGAATTTGAGGGAGAGGGGGTGCCAGAACCAGACGTGTTCGGGGTGGTGGTGGTCTGAGCTCACAGAATCCTCAGTCTGCGTATCCTCCGACACTGAAAAAAGCAAACAAACAGTCAATGTCATCAACATCGTGTGAAGATCAATTCCTTTAAAACAAATAAAAAAACGGATTGCCTCCAATACCATCAACATCGTGAAGGTGTTTTCGAGGTGATTATCGAAACCCCAGTTTCCACTCCAAAGGGTTCGATTATGTTTTTTGAGGTGATTATCAAAACGCTGGTTTCTACTCCAGGGTATGAGATTATGTCACTGATCGAAGACATTGAAAAGGGTAGGATGGCAGGGTTTTTTCAGCAGACGATGATAAAGGCTTTGTAGCAATGATGGTATGGGCAAAATGTCGTGATGCCACTCAAGAACTGCCATGCCGAGTCAGACGATGACGATCTACCCATGCAGTGCAGATGCAATCGACCCATCCATTCGCATGCGCGACGGACACCGCGTGATCGAATCTTCGAAAGAAAGGATCGAATCTACGGGGAGAAACGAAAAATCGAACGTGAAAAAACAAAGCGCGCGTTCCGAAACATGAAAGAACGGTGGATCGATAAAACTTGAGCAACACAGTGAAAAGCAAGAACGATCGCCTCAGTTTTCCAGCGTCGACGCTGTTTCGAATAAACGAGAAGACGATTCCCAGATATAGAACGCCTGGGATTTCTGGCGCCTGGCGTTCCGTATCTGGAATCGACACCCAGGGAGCAGGGATACCGGGCGAAAGAGCAGCAAGTTCACCGAAACTGGACGTCCGAGTCATAGCAGAATTGAGGCAACCACCTTGAAAGCAACTGAATTCGAACTCTGTGCGTCACTTTTTCTTCTCTTTTTTTTGGAAGGGGGGGGGGAGGCTTACTTTTCCGTTTTCGTCGTGCTGGACTCCGGCGGCCTCTTCATGCAAACCCGCCCAATGGCGTGTTTTACACACAGCGGCGCAACGGCGAATCGGAGGGAGGCGTCTTGGCTGAAAGGAAAGTAACCACGAAGCGAGCAAGTTATTGCCCACACTCCAGCCTGTCATCAGGGAGGTCAGGGGATTGTCAGATAGACCTAAAAAACGTGATATGACCAGTTGCGTGCCTGATGGACTGGCATGCAGGATTGCGTATCTTCCAGTATCAACTTCTTGTCGTTCTTGTCGAAATTGGAGACAGGCGGTGCGGGAGAGTGCGATGATCAGCCTCCGCCTGACGACCTTAGACATTCGACACAGAAAATAGTCGTCAGAATCCTTGTTCAGATCGGCGATGTGTGCCCACCTTGATGTTCCACTGAGCCTTCTCAACAGAAAAAGACGTGGTGGCGGCGCCAACGATCGCGACGGCTGTTTACGTGGGGAAGACAGGTAAGAAAACAGTGACTGAAGGAGGATCATGGTAGGTTGTGCGAAAGCAAGCAAATGCCTGATGAGGTGATCGGGTTTCGCGATGCATACTTTTTTTATTGGGTGTGCTGATGGGTGGGCGATCGCCGGGCAGCGACTGGTGGGTGTATTGAGCTCCAACCAATAAAAAAAGGGGATGAGTCCTGTAGAAGTTGGAGGGTTGAGAAGAATGTGTAAGACAGTGGATGAGAGTGAAGGGGTGGAATGAATGGTCAGAGAAGTACGGGAATATGTATTGTAATGTGACAGTACGAAAGAAGGCGTACTGCGGATATTCAGGCAGTACAAGTGGGGATGGATATATATTGAATGTTGGCAGAAGTTGAATTATCCTTTTTAGTCCCTTCAGGGCAAAGACCCAGTGCCCACAGTGTGTCCTACCCAGTTGCTTCCCTTATCTGAGTACAACAAAAAGAGTCGTTCTTGCTACAAGTCCGTCCAGGAGATTGAAAATTGGCAAGATCATCCCCACCCCTATAGAGTTGAATCTGAAGCGATGTGTTTCACATTTCACTGAGGCAGAATTGGCTCAACACATCAGGTATCACAGAAACAAGAAGAAAATGAAAAGACTACATAACCATACGATAAATCAACAATTCATTCTATTTCCTCATGGGTCTTCGAATGGGAAATAAATGCTAATTCTGACAATTTTCACCTCGACTTTGCGAAGATGAACGATCAATACAAAGAAAACTTAGATGCAACCCCCTGAAACAACCGCACATGAAATCGAGAAAAGACGAAAGAAATCTATGCAAAAAAATAGTTTCGTCTACAAAAAAAAAAAAAAAAAGTATCAGTGCAATCAACTCTCTTCCGTTGGATTTAGGAAGGAAAAAGAAAAAAAAAACGGCGGCTCCAATAAATTTTAGCCTCGAATATAAAATAATGTGTCTTGCTTGATATGATTTTTTTGCCATCTTTTGCTGAACCCACCCCTTTCCCCTTTTTCCCCCCTTGATGAATAAGCAGCCGACCCCCCTAAATTCAACAGCTATTTTTTTTTCCAAGCTGTTTTTTCTCTCCCCTGCACAGAGCTGTTGCTCAATTTTTACATCGACGAGAAAAATAATTAAAAAAAAAACATCTTGAATATTTTTTAGTACAAATGTAAGTGGAAGTGGAAGTGTATGTGTGCGTTTTTTTTCTCCGTGTGTATGTGGATTTCATCCACACGCTTGCCCCATTAATGAAAACCTGTCACAGATTTTTTCTTTATATTTTTTTTGCTACATTTTTTTCCCCCAGGCCCCATTGGGCTCTCGCTCAAATCAAGATCATATCAAGGTCCGGCAGATTTTTTCAACTCCAGTCCTCGTCTTTTTTCATTGACGATTTTTCTCCCTCTCTTTTTTTTTTCAACATCTCCCCGTCATTTGTTGTGTTTTTTTCTCTCTTCTAATCAATTTTTTTTTTGGCTTGGTAAAAAAAAGCCCCAATGAGTGTGGGGTTTTCTGTTAGTCTTTTTTTTTTTCAAGCATCTCCGAACAAAAAAAGATATTCGAAAAGGTCAAAGAAGTCCCCATGCTGCCCCCGAAATCGTACGTGGTCAATTAAAAACCCCCCAATCACTTGCTCTCCGCCCTTTTTTTTTTTTTTTTTAGACCTCGATACCCTGCCCATAACCTCGGTCTCTGTTGTGTGAGTTGTAAAGTATTCTTCCACCCCACTCTCTTTTTTTCTCAATTTCCCTGAAACCCTGTTCTCCACCTCCCCCTCACCAATATTTTTTCTCGCTCCCAGCAAAGAAGCCAAAAAAAAAAAAAAAAAAGACCAAAAACAAAAACGATCAAAAATCGAAAACCGAAATCAAAATTAGTAATGAAAACGCAAGCGTCAATTAGAGAAAGAGTATACAGCAACCCACAGGGTTTATGCATAACCCTCACCTTCAATTTGAAGCTCCAGTTAAAAACCCCCCACTAACCATCAAGAGAGGAAGATCAACAGAAAAGAGCAGGGAAGAATATAACACACCAGCAAACTGTGCACCCATTTTAACTATTTCCCCGCCCCCCTCCAGCCCTTAGCTAATCTTCTTCCTGATTTCTTTTTGGAAAGTTTTCTCCTCAACCCTTCCTCGCCCACCCCCCCCCCCCTTTTATAAACCACCCACCCAGAATAGAGTGACAGAGCAATATCACTCTTTTACAGATAATCTTCTATCGCATATACCTCTCCCTTCCTTTTTCCTAACTCTGTTTTCATCCACCCAAAGCAAAACATAATTCTACCCCCTTTTCTGAGCCCAATTTTACGGTCGCTTTTTTTTTCACCCCTTGTTCATAAATAGCTATTGTAATTCCTGTTGATGTTTCTTTTTTATGCATTGAAAAAACAGTTTTTCCGTTGTTGAAGAGGATTCCTTGTTTTTTTTTCTTCTTTTTCTTTATGCATTAGTGGGCAAGAGAGAAGGTAGCAGTAAATACGAAACGAACAAAACAAAAAAAAAGAAGAAAACAAAAAAAAATTACGAATATCTACCGACACCACCTCTCTAAGTAGTTTTCCGAAAGAAGAAAAAATCAAGAGAGAAAAAGAACAGTTAATTGTTACATCTTTTTTTTCTTTTCTTTTTTTTTCTCTTTTCCTCTCCTCCTCCCCCTCATCTTACTGATATACCTGTGTAGCTAAACAGTCCAGGGGCTCAACTCGGTTGAGGAATTTCTGCATTTCTTTGAAGAATTTTTCCGTTTCTTCCAAGAAAGCCATGTGGGAGCTCTCCGAAAAAATAACCCACTCCGAATCAGGTATATTTTCATGGAGCGGCCTGACGCATTTGGGCGTCACCTCGTCGAATTTCCCCGATATTTGCAGAACTGGGACGTCTATTTTGGCCATGTCTGACGGCAAAATCCTCCAATCCGATATCGCGCCGACTCCCCGAAACGTCGAACCCGCCATTTCGAACGACTTTTGCAAGCACTCCGGCCATTCTTCCAGTCTGCACAAAAAGTTCTTGTTGAAAACGTCCATCGCTTCCCTGTGGCTCTCCTCCGAGTAGTCCCCGCCGTTGAGAATCTTGTCGCGAGTGTCGCTGGGCAGCAGGTTGGCCAAGGACTCAGCTTCTCGGATGAACGTGGAGATGTCGCTTGGGGTGCTACATAGCGTCAACGACGCTACGGACTCGGGATAACTCAGGACGAATTCCAGCGCCAGTACTCCCCCCGCTGATTGCCCAAATAAGTGAACCTCCGCGAGATCCAGCTCGTCCATAACGAACGCCACCTGGTCTCGTAAATACTGCAGACTCAGTAACGAGGTGTCGGAAGGAGATCCCGAAAGACCACAGCCCGACTGATCGAACATCACGACGGGGTGTCCCAAGCGCGCCAGCTCGCCAACATTTTCCAGATAGTTGTGCGCGACTTGCGGTCCTCCGTGCAATACCAATACAGGGGCTTTGTCAGCTCGAATCCCCTTTGGTGGCTGGAAAACTCTGTAGAAGAGCTGGTGGTCGTGAAAGTCCAAAAACCCTGAAGTCTCCTCGACTACGCTCGGTTGCCTCGTCGCAGCCTGTCTGTTTGATTTCGAGCGGAATCTATCGAACAACTGCGACAGCACTCTTTTTCCTCCGCTCGTCGCTCGTTTGGCGCTCAGCGCATTGATGATCGTCCCCGAGATGGTCGATTGGCCCCCGACTTTTCGAGCCTTTCGTGGATCTTGCACAGGGCAAGAAGATACCACGGGTTTTCTGCGCAAACCCGCGAATAGCCTCATCCCTTGGGCCCTGGCGTGTTCCCGAAAAGCCATTATCGGGCGACCGCTAGAAGACGGTGTGCGGTCGCCGATAGAACTCACGCGCGTCATGCTTTTGCTCCAGCGCTATCGTCCGAAAGGCGAAAAAACTCGCTTTCATAAACTCTGCGAGGTTTTTTTTTCGTGTTTTTTGTAGCTTCTTTTCGCGTACAGCTTAGTTTTTCGCTCCGTCCAGTGTTTTCTTTAAATACCCTTTCCGCCCGCAAACTTGCGTTACGAATTCCACGCAGAGATTCGTACACGTCGCTCAAACGGCATTTGAAAGGGCCCCTCTCACTTCCATCAATGAACCAAGGAAATGGAAGGCTCAAAAACCTCCAGCGAAAGTGATAATCCCTGTCTCGGTTTTTCTTTCAGGGGCAAACCGAGAAAAAGAACATGAAGAAGCTGCAAGCTGAGCGGCTTCTCAGCCAACATTTTTGTAAACATTATCCTAATTAGGGACGAAGTCAGATGGAAAGTAAGGTCGTTGACTTGCTCTGGTTCAGGGGGATGGTAGTTCATAGAATCGAAGTCTGTGGTGTGGTCCAGCATTACCAAAAAAAAAATTGAAAGCACACAGGGTCACACTTCACCTCCAAATCACATTCACAACAGCAAACCGGCCACCCTGGGTTGGGGCACTGCATTGGTGTGAGTCGCAACACAGATGCAAAAACAACTCCTCCTTACTAAAACTTAATCAAAACAAACCGATATGCAATCGTCCACCGGATCAACCCAACACCTGTGAATTAACTACTGGCCCTGTTTTAACCAAGAACGATTGGTCATTTTGGCAGATTTTTTGTGTCAGGAACACTGGGGTTGGAACCATACCCAGCAGATGAAGGAAGCACTGCTTTTTGAGGTCGTTATCTTCTTTCTTCAATAAAAAAACTCTTCATCGCCAAATTGCTTTTTTGGGGGGTTGAATTTCTTTTTGGAATCGATATCTCGGGAAATGAATCAAGGTCAAGAAGGATGTGAAGATCTGAGAAAACAAAAATTGAGCTTCTGTCGATATTTCTCAATTCACACATGCACGTGGCACTGCATTCTTAATGCAGTTCGAGCCAGTGAATCAATGGTGGATTGAACACAAAAAATTGATCCTTTGCCAGTATCAATTGCTTTTTTGGGAGCTTTGGAAAACACAACTGCAGGCCTGGTGGGGATGGAAAAGAAAGGAAGCAAGTTCAAGAATACAGGTCCTATACAGTTCTGTCAAAAGCTTCAACAATGCAACCATCCACCTGGTCCAATACATACTAATTGCAAGAACAAACTGTACTGCCATGATGGCAGTGCCATCCAACTCTCACCAACTGCTCATTCCAATCCAACACTGCAACCCTCAACCAGGCCCAACTTCCAGAAGCCACAAAGCACAACAAAACTGAGTCTGCCGCTCATGAGGGAACAGCTGATCAGAACAGTTGATAAACTGTTCTGATTCCAAAGTTGTAACTTCCACACAACCTCCCCGAAGAGGAAGCTTCCTGAATCAACACAGGAATTGTGGAAACACAAATAACGCCTTCGTAACGCCAGCGAATGGTGGGTGACGGAGTGGTGATGGGACCTTGGTTCCTCCTAGGGGGGTAATCTTCCTGCTGGGAGATTACTGTCCAGGTCAGCGGTCGGAGGAAAGACCACGACCCAATCGGGCTCCCAACAGGATTGCTTTTCTGGAGCCCGAACATCACTCCTTTCGACCACACTGCCACCACCTTCACACCACGATTGCAGCAAACCTTCTACAGAAAACAACCGTACCGTGCCCTTCACAAAACGCCGCGCGGTTTGAACGCGACAGCCCCCCCTACGCTACCCTGCGCTGAGCTGGACTCAGTGCACACGCACGCTCTCCTTCGTCCCACGTTTTTCTGATTCGGAGCAGCACGCTTGATTGCTTACGAGCTCGACCATCCGAAGTTTTGAAATCTTTGACGTCTGGTCTGTGTCTCCCTCTACTTCGTTGACGAGATTCTGGAAAGTGAGATTGTCGAACAAAAGAAAAGAAAAGAGTGGGAAATAAGGAAAAGGTAGAGGGCCCTTGTCAAAAAAACAAGATGCCGTTGAGAAGGCTTCAGGCACGATTGCAAGTGCCGCAACGGCTGAGAGTGATGGTCCAACCAGAAGAGGTCAGTGATTTGGACGAGAACAGCAGCTGTCGGTTTTGCTGGATGGGGTCGGACGACGACGAAGGAGGGGAACTCTTGGCGCCATGTCGATGCTCTGGAAGCGTGGTGGGTGGTCCACTGTGAATTGTTTTTCAAAGGGGCGAAATCATGACACGTTCTTTTGACAATTTTGAAGAGGTTGGGGCTGCTCACCCTTCCTCTCTTTTTCATCTTGTTAGGTTTTGGTCCTGGTTCAGATTGGACAGTGTTTTTCTTTGTGTGTGTTTTTTTCCAGAACTTATTTTTTTGATGGGATGTTTATGGGAGGGAAGGTGGTCTTTTTTCTTCCCTTCAATTGTACAGTCTGTTTTAGATTGTTGTCTTTTCACACTAGAGTTTTTTTTGTTTTTTTGTTTTGTTTTATTTTTTATTTATTTTTTACCAGAAATACGTTCATCGGAGGTGTCTGGGAAATTGGCAGAGGACGCAAAGAACACAAGGAGCTTTCCGGAAAAGCTACAGGTGAATTCATTACATGCATTTTTCATTCTTTTTGGATATTTTATTTTGAAATATAATTCAACTGTTGTAGCTGGATAAAGCATGTCACTGATCTGATATGTCTGGTGATTTTTGCCTTCACCCTGAAAGTTTGCGAAACCATCATGTCACTTTCTGTGCAAGTTCATTGCCACAGACCGATAATTTGCTCATTGATCTTCGCCCCAAATTTTTAAAAAAAGGGAAAAAAAAAACCCAATAATATCAAGAATACTAAAAGCATCATTGTGCTCTTTTGGCGCTGTTTTATCCTCTCTTTCAAATTACCAAAGCACTCAGCCAATCCCCCCCCCCCTCTTTTTAATTAGGGTTTCTGTAGCTGGAAAACGTCCCAACCCATTTCTCTCTTCTGGGAGCTTGCTTTTCAATGATATGACAATCAAAATAAACATAAAATACGAAAGACAGCTGGCACAGGAGTTACAATTTCCCAAGTTTTTTTTGCTTGGTCGATGAACGCACCCACCGAAATTGATTTTGGCAGTTCGGCAAAAACTCAGGAAGTTGGGATTGGATTTAGGTGTGATATTTGCAAAGAGAGATATCGGGTTTCCCGGGCACCCTTTTCTGGACCTCATGTACCTTTGGGGGGAAGACTGCCAACTCTGGACGAAACCAAAGAACTCCTTTTCAGCCTTCTTGGCAGCCCAGTGTGGCAAATGGGGCTTGATGTGAGTATCTTTTTTTCTGCTCTTTGTCGTTTTTTATTTTCTCCTTTTTTTTTCCTTTTCCCCAACACTTCTCACGGTGCAATTTCGCTTATCGGGTTTTTTGGTTGGTAAATTTGTGTTTCTGATGCATTTTTTTTAATGAAATTTGGTCGAAAGGTGTGGAAAGCGATCGTTTTAGCAAATGGATTAATACAAGCATCCACGTATGGGGTGGTGGGTTTGGACAAGGGTTTCTGGTTGGCGTGGCGATCTGCTACGTTTTATTACGATTCGATGCTTAAGTATGGACCAGAAATGCTGGTGGCCGCTGCTGCTTTCCCTGTTGCTCAGGTTTGTATGCAAACAAAAGCCAACCCGATTTGAAAAATAAAAGTAAATGAAAATAGATATATATCTTTAAAAAACTATATAAATAAAACTAGAGTGCCAACCGAAAAGAAAATATTTTTTTCAGAATTTCTTTTCAGTGAAAATGCAAAGCATTGTATCATGGATTTTGTTTTTTGATGAAGGCAAATCAACAAAGAAAGGTTGTAATATTTTGTTTTTAAGTTCTGTTGCTTGCTGTGGATGGAGCAATAAATTGAGCACAAAAAAACTGTGAATTTTCTGCAATGTAACAATAGATTGCTAAAAACAGATGGTTTGCCGTGTCCAAATTTTATCCATTAACACATCATATTTAGAGGTAAAAGTCGCTGCAGATGTACCTTGTAGATATGCTTGTGGTGTAAAATTTTCACTGAAACTTTTTTTATTTTTTCCTAGTTACCAACTCTACTCTTGACTGTGGGAGGGGCGGCATTGGTAGGTCTGGAAATGATCGGGGCCGTGGTAATCGGCTGGTATGCTGGAGCTCTGTTTGGATTTGCGAGAGGATCCATGGACATCCTGAAGGCCACCGTAAACTTATTCACTGATGTGACAGGCAAAGGTGACTCCAAAAGATATTTCAACAATGGTGTTTACTTTTAAAAATCAGGATTTTGAATAGCATTCGGATTTTTTATTTTATTTTTTATTTTTTTTTGGGGGGGGGATTTTCAGTGAAGATAAAGTTTGGGAAGGCGATTTTTGAAATCAGTGGAGCTTGCCACCGACGGGGTGGCAAGCAGCATAATCGCAATATGTATAATAATGATGTGTAATTGTTGTCAGTACCAATTGGTGGTGGTGACTACCGGTGCATCAAAACACAAGATTGATTGTGTTTTATTTTTCCATCGATTTCCTCTATTTTCTTTTTCTTTTTGATCGTTTTCCATCGATTTCCTCTATTTTCTTTTTCTTTTTGATATTGTTTAAATTTGAATTTTGTTTTCAAGGTATGGGGAGCCTCTTGGCAGGAATCGGGATTGGAGCCAAGGGCTTCCTCGGTATGTTGAGTAGCGTCTGCAAGGGAGCCGCATGCATAGTTAGATAGCAAATTCGAAGATATGCGTCCATTTTTATTGCACGCGTGCATTTCAGGCGTGTGTGTGTTTGTATGAAAAACTGCAAATCATTTTACCCTATAAGAGGAGGGGGGAAAAAAACTCGGAAAAAAATGCATAAAAAATAAAACAGACACAAGATTTTTCAATTGTTTTTTTTCGATTGTTTTGTCTTGTCCCTCTTTTTATTTTTGTCGTGCTTGTTGTAATGCTTCTCGTGGATTTGAAAAAAATTTATCATTCCCCTGTTGTAAGAGTAAATGTATACACTATTTCAAGGTGACTGATGGGAAATTTTGGACAGAGGGGAGGAAAAAAAAAGGAAAAAAGTTGAAAACAAAAAGTAATGTGCCATGAATTTCATTGGAAAAAAGTAATGCCAGAATATTATCACTTTGTTTTTGTTCTTTTTCTTTCTTTTTTCTTTTTTTTCTTTTTGGGGGGGGTTGTTGGGGAGGGAAGGGTTTTGAAAAAAAGTACTGACAATGTGAAAGGAAAACAAGTGGGGTGGGGAATTAGTGTTTGGTGGGTGAATTTTGGGGGAAAAGGAACGGAAGGGGACGAAAAAAAAAACCAAAGTTACAGTAACCGTTAATTTTATGCTCAAGCTTTCAACCAGGAGAATGACGGTTTTGCTTGAGGGTAACTTTACCCTTTTCTTTTTTTTTTTTTTTTTAAAGGGGGGGGGGGGGGGCTCGGTTGAATGTTAATAGGTGGGAGTGATAAAATTTGATAAGAAATTAGTTATTTTCAGGGGTGCCCATGCAAAAAATGCAATTCTTGAATTGGAGAGGCCTCTTTTTTTTTGGAAGGGCTGACAAAGAAAAGAGAGGGATGAGGATCTTTGCAAAGATTTTTGTGCACTCTTTGCAATCCCCCCACTCCCCCTTTTTTTATGTTTTTCTTTTCCCCATAAAAGAATTAGAACCAAAAAATGCCATTTTTTCTTTTTTTTTCTTTTTCATTTTTCAAAGGGATAGGATTGGAGGCGAGTGTTTCATCGTTGTCGCTATTTCGTTTCGATTTAAATTGGTGCGTTTTCTTTACCCCTATAGTGTTTGGTTGCTGTTGTGACCCCAAAAGAATGCATCCTGCAAACCATGAGATTCATGGAGTTACAGCCGTAGTTTGATTGTACTTTGTTTGCTGTGATGGCTGAAATGTAGTTTTTGAGAATCCACAATGTTGAACGTCGACTGTGGCAAGCTCTTTGGGGGTGCGCCGAAGGCTGTAGAGCTTTTTTGCGAGTTTGGAACAAAGCCGAATTCTTCTGACGATTGACGTCGCTGTTTGTGTAATGTTTGTGTTGGTAACAACCAAAAAAAATACAAAGGGAAACCGAGGGTGCGATTAGGATGTGGTTTGCATTGTGAGCTGCTGGGTGTAGACCTGAATTCTGAGAGGCATTCAATCAAGGTTTGTTAGGAAAAGTCTGAGGTGGAACATCCACAGGCTGCCTGTTATCATCAACCCATCTCCCAGCCAAACCAAAAGACACTACTGGGACTGAAATGATCGGTTTCAAGACCGAGTGTGAATTTGGGTTGTTTCTTTAGAGCCCGAGGAAATCAGTCAATCAATCACTCAAAATAGTTAGTTGGAGAGCACTGTGGGAAGAACATGAGGGAAACATGAGGAATTTGAGCAAATTCCTGCGTTTGAAGGTACCTGTTGACTGGTGATTCGACCAGCTGTTTGTTTGTTTGTTTATGGGAGTAAACCGTTTGTTGGGATCCAACCAGACAGTCACAGAAGAGGTTCAGATTTCGCCAGCACAGTGTTTCACAAGACAACCAGCTTTTATTGGGACAATAACGGTCGTTATACCTAACCCCAGACTCTGGTTGTGCAGCAACCAGAGTTAATTGGCAGCCGCCATGAGATTTGTCGATAGATGTCGTATCGGGGACTGCCAAAACTTGATGAACTTGGGGAAGTATGCAGCGGCCTTTGGGGCTGGGGTAACAAGCATCTAGGGTGCCATGATGTTAGTTTTGAACCAAACAGACAAATCAATAACTCACCCCAGTGATTAACTTGAGTACAAGATCAATTACAAAACACACACACTTCGCAGTATCTCTAACATTTGGAAACCCTTGAACTGAATTGAAACACAGGCATCCGTCCTAACTACTGTAAAACAATCCAAAGCCATGCCCCTCCCCTCCGCAAAAACACACCTGCCACAGCTATCCTTTGTGTGGCGAAGTCCTGTTAACTGCAAGAACATACCATTCATCATCCAAGCCTGGAAATCAAAACCCTTCATACTCAAGGAAGTATGAAGTGAACCCATGTCCCCTCAAAACATAATGAAACACACACCATAAATATGACGAGAGAAAGCCCAACAGCAAAAAGAAAAAAGGCTTCTAGAGAAACAGGCAATGCTCACTGTTGGTGGTTTTCCATATATGTGTATACTGGGGGGTCATGGTTGGAAGCATGAAGGCAGATTCCTTGTTCAAATTTTCGTGGCCACTCACCTAAAATCTCTAGACTAAGTATCCATAAGCCTTCATCAAAACTTCAACCGGGAAGTAAACCTTGCCCTTCCACGAATCAGGCAACACCAACAAGGACCCATTCTCATGGTTGTGTTCCGACTCCCACAACCCAGCCACCTCCTCCACAGTGATCACTTGGTCATCCTGGCTTCCTTTTTTTTGGCAATGCCATCGTGTCGATTGCGGAAGCCAGCAGACAAGCACCTTTCACGCAAACAAAAAAAAACACCACCACCACCAATTTGGTGCATGAAGAAAAACAAAATTATAACCAAGAGATGCTTGGACCACATCAAATTCCTGGAGGAGTATGTACACTAAGTACACTAACACTAAGCAACACTAACACTAAGTAACACTGAAAAGAAATCTGAGAAAAAAAATAAATTACCTTGACAGAAACACATGAAGAGTAAAAACACGTGGGGGCGGGGAAATAAAAAACAATGAATTGTAAATGTGAGGGTGGGGCATTCAAAAAACACAGAAAAAAAAGGGAAAAAAAAAAAAAAGAAGGAATACCAGGGGGGGGGGGTGTTTTTGCAGTGGACCAGCGGGTATATACCTCTGGTAGTTGGAACCACGTCGATACCGAATCTTCCCAGTCTCCAGGCCGAACTGCCAGGTTCAACGGAAGCAAACCATTCTCAAACCATTCCAATATGCGCGATTTTGGAAATGGACCCTGGAGGAGACACATCACGCATCAATTGTGAACAGACACCAAAAAAAACAACAAAATATGTGTGTGAATGACTTTTTTAATGTTTTTCTTTTGTTTCAAATCACATGCACTCTGCCCAGTCAAACATCTCTGCATTCAACTTTTTTATATTTTATTTATATTTATCTTTTCTGGGCAGGGGACTCACCTCTACATTACCACCGAAAGGCAAGTATTTCCAGTCCCCGGCATCGCAACACCATTTAGCCAGAATGGACCTGAATTTGATGCAATCGCTCTTCTCGCAACCCATAGGATAAACATGCAGACCTTGAGGTAAATAACCCTGCTTCCACCATTCCAACAATTGCTGTTTTTTGAAGGGACCTTGCACCGCTCCATACGAATCGATGTACATGAAATTGTCCGTATCCAGTTTTGGGGAAAGGACGTTGACCCTATCGAATCTACAACTTGGCACTGCGGTGGTGGTGGTGGAAGTGCAGGATTGGGCAGTTGAATTCGTGGTTGGCTGATCTTGCTCGGCGGTTGATGTTTCCTCGACTCCATTTTTCGACACCTATGGCCATTCCAGCAATCCATGAGCACAATGAACTGGGACAGCATCCCCCCCCCCCTCGAAAAAGAAAGAAATTAATAAGGAAAGAAGTAAAAATCGTAAAACATCGGAAAGAACAAATGGGATGCAACCTACCCATCCACGGACATGTCTTTTCGAGTCACGTTTTTTTTATTTTAAATCCTTTTCAAACTATTGCCACTCAAAAAGCCTTTTCATTTTGCGTGCAGTCACCACTAGCCAGCTCCATCACAAAAACCACCATTCAATTTTTCACAATTTTCCCCCCAGTAAAAACGGACTTCCCTTTCTGTTCTGGAATTCTGAAAGATGGCCATTCAACCTAATTCTCCTAATTCTTCCTCACAAAAGAGTTCAGTTCACATGCATTTGGATTCATAATCAATCAGTGGAAAAAGAACTGGCCATTTAATCGGTCAAGCTACCTGTTTCTCCATGTTTTCCTTCAGAGTGGCGTCGTTTTCGTGCCACATTTGAATCAACTGGTTGACAGTAACGCTCTTTTCGCGAAACCAACTCAACGGCACTACGCCCAGGTCGCCCGACAGAGCCCCTGACGCTTTTCCCGTCAGGATTTCCTGCTTCGACACAGGACCCTGAACTCGCCCCGCGGGATCCGCGCAGAGCCACTTGTCTTCCGCGAACTCCTGGTAGCCCATCATAACCCCTTCTCGATGCAGCGTGACGGGAAGGTCGCAATCGAACGGAACGACGAGTTGCCTTCTGGTTTTCAGCTGGTCGTATATCATCAAAAGCTGGCGCTTGGTGTAAAACATCCTCCCTGAATGGTTTTCGTAGTCGGAACCCCAATATGAATCATAGACCGCGTCTCCTTGGCCGCCAGACGAGCTCGAGCGAATCAAGGAGCCCTGACTCTGCAGTCGAAGCGTGTTGGGAGCTCTCGGTCTATTATTCGAGTGCCAGTTACCACCCCGATTTTCGTATGGGGGTTGATCGCATTTCTGCCAGCGTCCTGACCCTTGTTCCCAGTCCCTATTGTGTCGATAACCGCTGTTCTCGTTCTTCCAGTAGTGCTCCCCATACGACTCGCCCATGGTGGGCCCACCAAGGTCGCCTCGCTTGTCGCGATTGACGTCTATGATCACCCTTCAGCTGTCCCCAAAATGCGATGTTCGCTGGGTTTCTTGCAGATGTGCATCCAATCCTTCTGATTCGCAGCCACCCAATGCACAATTCTTGCAGAGAGGGCCCCCCCAATTGATTTCAGCGAAGAAGGGTGAGGGGATGTGATGGGCGACAGAACCCACATGTCCTGTGCAATTCCCAGTTGTTCTGCCGATTTCCCTCTGGGCTTGTGCTGGAAGTGAAGCAAATGGAAGCAATATGTAGTACAGTGTGTATATATATATCAGCTGAACAGAAATGGGAGATGGGAGATTCCTCTACGCAAGAGAAACCCTGGGGGCAGCCAGGTCTGTTGCAACAACATCCCACCAGCAAGATCAAGTATCAGCTGGTTCTCTCGCTTCTGTGGGATTGCTGCACAGGTTAAGCCAGCCAGGCTGAGCTGTATGGTTTTGATGGTTACAGCACTGTGACTTGATGAACTGCGATCGAGGTGAAGTCGCGCAGAAGCTTTTTCAGGAAGGATTGCCACTAATCCACCCAATCATCATGGGCTTTTATCACCAGCTTTGCCTATGTCAAAATCGTCGACCGGAGACAAAACCAACACACCTCCCACCTCATAAAACGTCCTGGACACTTCCAGCGATGGTATGATTCTTAATCTTTGTTTAACAAAACTCTTTTTTGCGACTTCTATTCCACTTGTCCCAAATACAACCTAGCCTACTCCTAAAAAACCCAAACGAAAAACATATGCTCTTGGAGAAATTTTTGTTGCGTATTTCCATCAAGTACGATCAGCTTTTGTCCTCAGCATGGCTGCACTTCGACGATGTCGATGCAGCAATTTTTCACGAAATCCCGTGGCACGTTCTGTTCCACAAGTCAAAACAGTTTTTCTTGTGTTAATTCGAAACCTGCAGGGTCAAATTTTTCTTCAAAATATATGTGCACATCTCCAATATACACTTAAAAAGCAGCTGTCGACAAAATCATCTGTGATTTTGTGGGAATTCTCAGACGGGTTTCTGGCACCAAGGCCATGTCAGAACGATGCTTGTACGTGGCAAAACAACAGCTGCTGATGGTGAGAAGAACCAAAAAAAAGTCTATTCTCTAAACTCAAACCGCCATTCACCTCTTGGTTCTGTAGTTTGCTCCATTCCCAAAACTCTGACAGAAACGGGCCCTTTCTCAATTTCTGTAATATTTTCAGATTTCCCGATTTCCACTACTCTTCCATGCTCCAACTCAGGTTCTTGATCTTCTCTTTCTTGATCCCTGCACCAACAGTTTTTCGATTTCCACCCTTATGATATTATTCAACTCATGTTGTTTCACTGCAGAACTTCCTGAGTGACTTGCAGCAATGTCGTCTCCACTGCCAAATCGTTCAGTGGAGCCAGGTCTGGGGATACGACTAAAGCAGCTAAACCTGTAGGAAAAACCAGCTTACCCAACTCTGTTCAACACTGCGGCCACGACGCTGTCGGGCAGAAGGTCCAGCTTCTCTGCATCCTCTTTCGCCTTCAAGGCATCCTTTTCCGACCGCCGTTTCTTCGCAGCGTGATGTTTCCTTTGTTCCTCTGCGACTTCCTGCCGTTTTTTCTTTTTCACAGCTGCTTCTTCTTCGACGAGATGCTCGACTTGTTTCTGGTGCAGCTGTTCCGCCTTTTTTCCATGTTCGAACGCCTCTTTTCCTGTGGATAAGGCTACTTCTTCCGGAGCGTCGTCGTCAGAAGACATCGTTTTGGCGCAAGAACACGATTTTTGGACGAAAAGAGTGAGTTCTTCCCTTCTCAACCTAATTGCCAGAAACCCATTTCATCAGGTACGACATCCACACATCAGTTTCTGGTTTTTCTAGAGTCCAGAAACGTAGGGGTCGAAACTGGACGGAAAAACTGAACAGGGACAAGATGGCGGCGGCGGCGAGCTCCACATGCGACAACACTGTACAGGATTTGGTCGTGATCGGCGCGGGACCTCACGCGCTGACGTTTGCTTGCGCTCTGTTGGAAGAGAAGCCAATGGAACGAAAATTAGTGGACGCAGAGGGAGGGATCACACGCAGTCGCCTGGGAGAACGAGATATGCGCAAGCGCATCCTGGATAGACAGAAGAAACCCTCTGAACTCCCTAAAGGCCTTGAGCGCACTATGTTTGTTGATCGTTTTGGAGGGTGGATGACAAACTGGAACCACCAGTTCAAATTTCTAGGGATTCCTCAGCTCAGATCAACCGGAGGTATTCACCCAGATCCGGTGGATCCCGAAATTCTGTTCGAGTTCGCTAGGATGAAGGGCTTGTCGATGGAAGAGGGGTTTGTGGAGATCACTGGTGTCCCTAGAAACAAATTCTTCAGGGGTCCATTTCAGACTCCCAAGACAGAGCTCTTCGAAAGTTTTTGTGAATTTCTAATAGGTGCATATGGCCTCAAAGATCTAGTGCACCAGGGGGAAGTGCTGAGAGTGGAGCCTTTACAAAAAGAAGGGAAATTTGGCAGCTTATTTGCGGTGTGTTTGAAGAATGGGGAAATCATACAGTCTCGTCGAGTGGTGGTTTCGCTTGGGCACACGAATGTTAAGCGATTTCCAGATTGGGTCGATTTCGATCAATGCCCCCCGAACAGAGTCGTCCATGTGTGGGATCTAGTGCATATGAATCCAGATAAAACCAACATCAAGGATGAAAATCTGATGATCGTTGGAGGTGGTTTGACCAGTGTCCAGCTGGTGGATATTTCCCTACAAATGGGAGCTAGGCATGTTTACTGGTTGGCTCGGAGCGGGGTCAAAGTGAGGCAATTCGACAGCGATTTATTATGGACGGGAAGATTACGTCATGAAAAGCTGAAGTCTTTTTGGGGTGAGGATTCGATGTCCAAGAGGCTAGATATGATAATGGACGCCAGACAAGGCGGGACGATTCCCCATGAATCTAAAAATAGATTGGATGAATTGGTTGAAGAGGGGAGATGCACTGTTTTAGAATACGCCGAAGTGTGGGACGCGAATTGGTCGAACGAAGAGGAGGCCTTCGACATGTATTTGAGCTCGGGGTTGCGGTTATCAGTGGGGAGAGTGTGGCTGGCAACTGGTAGTGATATTGATATATCTGAGGAGCCCTTGTTCAGCAACCTCATGGAAAGCCACCCGTTGGAAACTCAGTCTGGCTACCCGGTTTTGCAGCCCGATTTGAGATGGGCTCCAGAATGGGATTTGTTCGTGATGGGAGCTTATTCGGCATTGTCTATGGGTCCTGATGCCATTAATTTGGCTGGAGCCAGGAGGGCTGGGTTTAAAATTGCGGATTGCATTAAGGCTTCTCTGCAAACATGACCCAAATGTTTGAATACAAATTGTTGGATTTCCACCAGAAGGGGTGGCTCACTCGTTGAATTCATTCTTCCTGTTGTTAATTCTGCAATGTGTTACACCTCCCCAAAGCAGGGCAGCTGCTTTGGTATGAGATAACGTTTACTGGACAATTGTGCAGAGCAGCCATTGCAAGGGACCCAGCTTTGGGAACGCAGACATTGGCAAAAGTTTTCTGCGTCACCTCCCTCCCTCACGTGTCCGCCCGCTCTCTGACAGAATCTGAATCGCATCACCATAAAGACGTCTTCCAACCACAATAATCGACGCATCCAGGAGAAACCAAAGCGATGGAGTTCTTTTGGTCACTGTTGGCGCTGCTTGCCTGCGCACCCGTGTGGTTTGTGCTGGGGGAGCTCTCCCGAAAACTGAGATTCCCTGCAATCACGGGGTGCCTTCTCGGCGGTTTCTTGTGCTCTCAGCGCTGGTTGGGCATCCTGAGCGAGGCGAAACTGAGCTCGCTGTGGAGCATAGATCACACATGTTTGGCTTTCGTCGCTTTCGCGGCGGGCGCGGAGCTCAAACTCAGTGACGTCAAGCAAGCGTTCAAGCAGGTCGCCTTCTGCTTTCGAATCAATATTCCCTCTGTAGCACCCTTTTGCGCCAATGTGGATGCATGAAATCTCTTCACCATTTCTCCTTTTACCTTTTGCCCTGGTGCCACACCTCACCTGTTGATTGCAGATCTCTTCAAATGAGACTGCAATTTAAGCACATTTCCCACAATTCAGTCAGGATCAAGGTTTCGTCTGACATGGGTACTCCTTAGATGCACAAATGTTGACACAATTCGATTGAATGGATTGGAGTCCAAAACAAAATTTCTGTGGTTTTTTCAACAATCGCTTTAGATTCTGCCAACGTGAAAATCAATATATTTTGGTCAGCAACCCAAACTTCAATCACAGAAACAGCCATGTATACATACATTTGAAGCCGGTATATTTCCAAGGATAGCACCAATGAAACTTGACCTCAATCCTTTCGTTTGCCACAATGATGTGGCATCAGCAAATTTAACTCAGAGTTTGCTGCTTTGCAAATAGGTGGTGGCAGTGACAGCAGGGATTGCGGTTTTCACGTGGGTGTATGTTTGTGCCATCCTGGCTCTATTAGTCTCAAGGGCCAAGTTTGATCCTCCCCTGAAACAGCATCATACGATGGCAATGGCAACTCTGGGGGCCACATTGATGATTGCAAGATCCCCTGCCTCTGCGGTGAGAAAATTAAATAAATAAAAAAAATATATATATCTATATATATATATATATATAAATATTAAGATTTTCTTCAATCGATTAAAAATTGGGGGGGGGGGTCCGTTGTTAAGTCCAAGCCGTTGTCAGGGTTTTTTTTCCAGCCGTGGTGTATTGTTCTCAATGAGAGTGAAAAAGCTGCAGGGATGATCGTTGGTGGTTGGTTGTGTTTCTCAGATTGCTGTGTTGAGGGAGGTGGAAGGGAGGGGTCCATTCTGCTCCCTTGTGATCGCTGTGATAGTAGCCAAGGATGTCTTGGTCATCGTGGCGTTTGCTCTAAACATAGAACTCGCCAGAGTGGTAGGTGATGGTCTGATGGATTGCTGTTCGGAAGTATCTGTTGTTTTGTTCGATTACCCATCTCGACAAGGCGAAAGCACTGTTTTGTTCAGTGTCTCTCTTCCAAAACGCGTTGTAAAAGTGTTGGGTTTCTTTGAAATGCACTTGTTTTTTTCCCTGAAAGCTCGATGAACATGCCCACAAACCAGCCGGTCCTGAATGGCACAACCTGCTTGAGCCTTTCGCCAATGTTTTCACCTCCATAACTGTTGGGTGCATTGGGATGTACATCATTGGAGGTCTTATTGTGTCGCTGGGTGGGGCGCTCAGGCGAGCATCCAGGTAAGGTGCATTCCTTCTATATCAGAGTTTCAGCAGCACAAGAATCGATTGGCAATTCCCTGTAGCCCTTCCAGGGGTGGCTGTTTTGTATCTGAAACGAATTGGAGATACTCATCGCAGTGTGGTGGTGTGCCTAGAGTGTGGCCTATTGTGATTCTCGGTGCATTGTTGGGGCTCTTCCAAGCAACCGCCTATTTGAAGGGTGAGCCGCTATTGGCATGCATGGTGGCTGGGTTGATCACAGCCAATTCAGGGTAATTCATGGGTATGTGCATATCGAACTTCTTTTTCAACCAAATGGTAGGCAGATCAGCTTTATGTTTTTTTCTGTTTCGTTTTTTAGTCTTTAGATCTTCATTCACACACATATCCAGGAGTGCATTTTTCGAAAAAAAATACATATATATGTATAAATCTATTTTATTTATGTTAGAAATTTGGAAATTTTGTTTTTATGTTTTTGTCAGTAACCCCCAAGATGTGGATGTTTAGTTTATTCACATACCCCATTGAAAACTCATATATTTTGAAATAGTGTGACTGTCACACATTCTGTCTTATCTTACAGAGGAGAATCGGTTGAGAAGTTGCGGGGTGAGCTCGACAGCCAAATGGAAAAAATGATGCCTTTCGTCAATACACTTTTCTTTGGGTTGATCGGAGCATCCCTTAAAGTGGTGAGTTGAACAACCTCTGATTCCTTCCACAAGCATTTCTCAGCAAAACAAGATATTCCTGAATTGTTTTGAGACGTTGAGAGAACAGTAATAATGGGCTTTCAGGGTGGATGGTGGTCGATGGCATGGTTTTCGGTGGTGATATTTGCAGTTCGATTGGTAGCCCTGTATTGTGGATGCCGAGTTGGGTGCGTTTTGGGAAGTTGTTCAAAAGAGCAAGCGAACGTTGTGTGGATGACCATGGTAACACAGGTGGGTGCTTTTTTCCCTGCAGAGCCAGCCTTATGAATACAGTTCATGATAGGAGAAAAATAGTTTGGTATTCCAACCTCTGAAATATTGTCAATTTCAACCTCTATGGGTTCTTGTTTTCAGTGGTTTTTCTGATACGTCTGGTTTTTGAAATGATTGTCCCTGGTGACGATCGATTCCATCGAATCGAATGGCTTTGTGAATGAAACAGCATTTGTGCTGTATCATGCTTTTTTTTCCGGGTCGTCTCATTTTTTGTCTTCAAATTTTCTCCCTGGAGGCTAAACTTCCTGTGTTTCACGATGTCTCACTGTGGTTCATTGCTTTGTGTGATGATTTTTCTTTTTTTTGGGTGGGGGGCTATGACAGGCCGGGGTGGCTCTAGGTCTTGCCAGAATGGTCGGCGTCAGATTTCCTGGATGGGGACATCACTTCCAAACCGTGATGGTACTGGTGTTGAAAGATGATATCCAATAGCACTTTTGCCTGCTTTCACTGGCTCCCTCAATTCACACCACATTTAACTTTGATGCTTTCTTTTTTTATGATATCTTTTTTCTTTTGCAATCCTAAATATAAAGGGTGATTCTGGACATTCAGATCAGTAAAGTCCTGGTGAAATTCAAAGCTCCCAGGTTACCATCTATCTGGGTGATGAGGGGTTTGGCTGGATTTGCATTTTCGGGTTGATGGGACCATGACAATATTCTTTGTTCGACAGGTGTCCACAATAATCCTCAATTTAATTTCAGGCCCACCATTGCTGAGATTTGCAGTGGTGACGGTTGGTGAATTCAAGAGTGCATTGAAGGCAGTCACTCGAATCAAGAGCATGCAAGATTTACAATCCTCTGATCCAGGGAAACGACCAGCCGTATAGTTCTTGTATTCATCAAATCATAGAAATGGCCACTCTCAAATCACAGAAAACACACAAAAAAGAAATTGAAAATTATGCCGTTGTTTTTGGGTTGGGAAGCAGAGGGGACAGACACTTTTTTCTGCTGGGATTTGTTCAGTTTTTAATAAAATAGGAACGCCGGTGTGTTGTTGTTTTTGCCATTTCGAATGTTTCTCACAAGGGCATTTTTCGAGGGTCTATAGCTAAAGATGTCTTTCAGTTGGGTTCCTTCGGGAAAAGTAGCTTCGATTAGGATATCAAATCAGTTGGATTACAGAGATGTAAAGAGGAATTAGGACCTCAGCGAGGCTCTGACTGCAAGGGATGAAGGGTATGAATGTTGGGACTGTAAGCAAGAACGGAACTTTTGTGATTGCAACTTCGCTCCTCCTCCAAGAGACGAAAACACTTTTGTGCTGAAACACACTGGTATTAGTGTTTTTCACGTTGGAATTTGGAGCAGTCTATCGTTTTTGGGCCCATTGTGACCCCCCCCCCAAAAAAAAAAATTTGGCTGGCAATTTCTTGAGACAAAACAATTTTTTTAAAGATAATTTTTCGGCCACAAAAGGGCCACAAGAAGATGAAACAGTCAAATTCTGGGACACTTCTGGCCAGCGAACTTACAGAAAATTGAAAATTGGGGAGAGATTGATTAATCAATACATCGCCCATTTGCAAGATTCGCAATGATGAACTGTCGGCAAGACGGATGATTCCTGAATGGGTTGCCAGATCGTAAGGAAAAATGTCATCGGGAATGGCGTGTTCAAGACACTTCGCCAGGACACCCCACATTCAGGCTACGCGCCCACCGCGCTCACTCCCATGTCGTTGTTTCAAACACAAAGATCATGGGCTGACTCCGCAAGGAATTATCCTCCCCCCGTTGGACGTCGACCACGCCAGCGTGCGCCTGTTCGGGGTGGACCACTTGACCGTTCAGTCTTCCATAGGTAATCATATTTTGGAGGAGAAGCCCGGTGCGGTCGTCGTTGAAACGGCCGTCACACCCACGCATGGCGGCGCGAACGGTCGAGTTTTCAGTTGCGCCGATGACGAGGAGGAGGAAGGCTTGTTCATGCGACAAATGATTTGCGCCACCGTGAGGGAGTTGCAAAAACTAGATGCGGTCATCGGCAGCGATCTGTGGAAAAACCTGGAGGTCAACATGAATGGGGAGCAATTGGCGTACGTTTCTGCGCTGGGCGTGGGGGCGGATTTGATTTTCGGAGACAGGCCAAAGATTGACACCCTCCTGAGGCTAGCAAAACTTGCCACCATAACTGATCTTGATTATGCTTATGGGGAGCAGTCCAAATCGAATTATCTGGACCTGGCGTTGGGTGGGCACATTAGAGAGCGGAAAACAAGTTTGGATGATGTTGGCCGTGTTGAAGCTATAATGCTGCTGGAGAGGGAGGCGTTGATGTGCCAGGCGATCCACCAAGCTTGTCAGGATGTTGGTTCAGGGGGGTCCGTTGTCGGGGTGGTGGGGGCGGAGCATGTCAAAGCAATGACTGAGCTGTGGACTTCAAACACTTTTGGATCAATTGTGGCAGCCATCGAAAAGGAGAGCATGGAACAGGAGCCGGTGGAAGGATTTCAGGATGTGGATGAACCGATGAAAGAAAATCCGGGAATCAGAAGGGCTCTTCTGGAAAGCTTTTTGAGGTTGGCGGCAGGGGAACAGCTCATAACGGTGCTCAATGAAAACCTGGAGCCCATTTCTGATGAATACCGAGATGATTACTGGTTTGCCAGTGAACTGTACGGTTCAACGAGGATGCTCCTTGCCGTCATGGACAAAGAGAGCTTGTCCAAGGTTTGTTGTGGGTGGCAATGCGACATGTGGGATATCCTGGAGGGGTATCGAAAAGTAAGGCCGATAAATGGAGGGACAGGAGTTGACCTAGAGCTCATTGTTCAGCAAAGGGCACTGGACCCTGAAGTGACGGGATGATGAGGTCCTTTTGATCAATTGGCTGCATAAGGGTGCTTTTTTTTTCCTTTTCTGTGGCGTTCGGTGGTGGTCCAGTTTTGTTATTCCCCATTTTGTCTGCAATCTAGGGGTTGGGCGTTGGTATAGATAGGATTCGGAATTTGCTTTCTACGTATGATTTCATGCATCTTGAGGTAAAGAAGTGGATTATGAAATAGATGTAAAGCGTGGCGGGACTTTTGTGACTTCAAAGTTAAATTTTGTTTGCAAACCCAGAAACGACTGCTGAAAAAAGCTTGGGTTTGTCATGGGGGTTCTGATCTGGTATTTAAGCCGGAAAAAAATGGACTTCTAGAGTCCGCTGTGGCGTAACCATCAACAGATGTGTTTTCAAAGCAAAACTCCACATGTCCCTATCCAGTCCACTGCGGACTTCCAATCACAAGATGCCACATGTGAAATAATACATTTTATGTAAGGGGACAACAATAATTAGGTAGTTGCTAGTAGTTTGTATGGTTAAGACTCCAGGTTATGGTATTTCAAGGAACTTTGGATAACAGGGGTCGAACGTGAAATCAACAATTTTTTTTTAAACCAAAACTCAGCGCTTTCCAAAGCTGCTTCTAATAGAATGTCAAATGTGGATTACATCATATACTTTTGGAAAACATGGGGTCCCAATTTCCTGCACATCAAGAAGGGATTTGACCTGTCACAGTTTCTCTAGCACGATTTGTCCATCATGCCCCACTCCATTCTATGAACAAAAAGAACCGTGTAAACCTTGTCATGGTTCTGAAACCTGATCACCTGCAAACTCACCAAATCCGGATCAAACAAAAGAAAAAGCAAACCAACCATCCCCAAGTTTTCAAAACGAAAAAAGAAAGTAAAAAAAAAACCAAAGAAAAAAAGAAAACCCACGTACAAACACTCACACAAAAGGAGAGGAAGAAATAAGAATCCCTGGCTACCAGCCCTCGACTTTTTCCTCATTTTCTAAGTCAAAGTCTTGTTCTTCATTTTTGATTTCTTCTTCATTTTCGACTTTTTCTTCATTTTCTTCTCCTCCTTCATTTTTTTCTCCTTCTAGTTTGCTGAAGATCGTGCTTCCCGTTTTCACCACCACCTCATAGCCAACGTCCATCTGTGGATATGGGGGTGGCTTCTTCTCCACCATATGATCTCGGTTCAACAATCTATCCAGTGTCTAAGCCATACACACACACCCAAACTCACTTGCTCCAACAAATTCAAAAAAAAAAAAACTCATTGAGAAAATAGGATTCCTTACAAACATCACATATATCAGTCCGAGCAGAAATCTTCCCCTTGGGATATCTATTTTAAGCATGACATGTGGATGATGATGTGTGTGTGCTCATATGGAAGGACACACATGATGTGCGTATGGAAAGTTACACATCGATTTCTTTTTTTCTATTTTGCTTTTTTTGGTGTCATGATGAACCAACCTCATCTGACACTGAATCCTCCTGAGCAACATCTTCCAGCTTGACATCGCTCTGGAGCAGTGCCAGCAGTTCATCCACTCCAAGGGACGTTGGTTTGTTGTTGTCCTCCTACAGAAAAAAAAATAAAAATACTATATACAGTAGACGCCGCTTTATTAACCCCATTCGGGCCACGCCTTTTCGGGCTAATAAAGCGATTGGTTAACAATCCGATGTCCGACATTTCCCCTCTCCCAGACGCGCACGCATTCGAATCAAACTCTAAAGAACTCGTTAATAGTGGTCTGGCGGTTGAAACGCCGTCGAAGGAACTCCATGATCCCGTCTTGGGTCGTTCTCGGTGACGGAATGGTCTTGTCGAGCACGAGTCGCAGGTTATGACGTCCAGAAACAGATACAGAAGTTCGACAGTTACATATTCATATTGCAGTGCGTTCATTTTTTCAGCCGTTTCATATTCTCTATGCATTCAGTTCATTTTGTTCGACTGTTTTCGAATTCCCTTTGCACTGCGCGTTCTTCGTTCGATTATTCGCATATGAAATTCGCGAGTGGCGTGGTTAATTAGCCGACGGCCGGGCTGATTAAACGATGGTTCCCACCCCCTGAAAATTCCGTTCCTGGCGACTTGGGCTAAGAAAGCGGCGGGGTTAATTATCCGATGGTTATTAAAGCGGCGTCTACTGTATTTAAAAAATATGTGTTTAAATTTGTATACTTTTAGGAACATCAGTCATCCGTATCAAAACTAAGCTCATTCCTTCTACAGCCCACATTCTCTGTTGGACCAACCTACTCCATTTCAAAATAGAGAAAATGCTAAAAGAAGTGATGCCAACGAGATTTGAATAGGTGCTGTTTCTCACCAGGTCGGCCCTGAACGCTCCTTTTTTCATGACCAGCCTTTCTAAAACCATTTTGTCTGCTGCCCTCTTGATCATCCGAACTTCGACGGAATCTGCTGTGATTAATCGAAGCACCAAAACTGGTTTTGTCTGACCGATACGATGGCACCGATCCATCGCCTGCAAGACATATCAACAACAATTTTTTCCCATCAATCCCCAAACCCAACTCACCAACACACCATAGGCACCAGAGTAGGAGTGGTGTATTTGGTTTTATGAAGAAAGATGGTACACATTTATATGTAAAAAAGCGGGTTTCCATTGATCCAGATGAATCGCAGAATCGCCAGACAGGGAAAACAACGATGTGAGCGGGAAATTCATTTTATTTTATTTTATATATGAAATAAAGGGGAAGGCACCGACCTGGAGGTCTTGCTGTGGGTTCCAGTCGCTGTCGTAGATGATGGCTGTATCGGCCGCGGTCAAGTTAATGCCGAGGCCACCTGCTCGAGTGCTCAGCAGAAAAACCCCAGGTCCATCAGGAGAATTGAACCTCACGATTTGCTCCTGTCTTTCTTTCCACCCCACAGACCCATCGATTCGACAAGGTTCGTGCCATGTTTCGGAGAAATAATAGTCCAGAATGTCAAGCATTCGTGTCATCTGAGAAAACCAACAAAAAGCTTGAACACCTTTGGAAAAAGTTTTTTTTTTTTTTTCCGGCAAAACATTAAAAAATAACCCAAACAGACCTCGTCAAACATTGATCGATCCACCAAATGATTTCTTGTTTTTTCGTTTTTTTTTCTTCGTAAACTTGAATAAAAAATCACACACATGGTTGGAAATTAAAGACCTAGCAGAGCTATGGTTCTTTCTTTACCTGCGAAAATATAATGACTTTGTGGCCATCCTTCCTCAGTTTGTTTATCAGTCTGTCCAGGAGTTTCATTTTTCCACATTGTTCCAGTAGTTGTGCGATCGGAGGATACACTGTGGAGCCATCATAACCCCCTTCGATCAGGTCTGGGTGATTGCAATTTTTTCGCATCTGCATGACGATTTTTCTCAAGCCGCCAACGGAAACGCAGACGGATCCATTCCTGGCCTTCTCCTCGGTTAGCCGTTGCTGAACACACACAGAATTTTTATTTTTTTTCTGGAAAAAATTCTAAGAAAAAGCCAAGGTAAAATTCAAACAGAGGAAAACAGTGTATTTGTTTGATTAGACTGCTCCTTGGCCACACGTTTTCTCAAGAGAGCAAAGAGCGAGGGGTTGAGCAGAAAGCGCTATAATTTTCCTTATAAATTCCATCCATCCGCACACCACACTCCCCCCCCAAAAAAAGCTTACCACGAGTTTGCGCTCGATAAGCTCCTTGTTGATGTTTTTTTGATATTGGGTCATCTTTGCATACATTATGATTTCTTGTTTTTCTGGAAGCTTCAAATTGCAATCCGATTTCAGTCTCCTCAAAAAGAAGGGCTTCAAAATGGAGTGCAGCTTGGTGACCACCTTGTTACGCTGCTCCATTGCAACAACAGCCTGAAAGAGGGGAAAATAGAAAAAAAAACAAGCCAAGGTCAGGAGCTCAGGAAATCAAGACATCTTTTCAAACCACCACTTTGAGAAGCATTTCCCCCTCCAACAACTTCATATCACTCCCAATTTTATTTTTTATTTTTCTGAATGGAGGGCAACGAGGCTGAAAGCCTCATGTTTTAGCAAATGGGCAAAAACCTGTGCTATTGATCTTGCTTTTTCGATTACTCTGTCCATGGTCCGAACAGCACCGTAAAAAAATTGGCAAAAAAAAAAAAATTGGATGCTATGGATCACCTGATCACCCCCCCCTTGACGAACTGCCGAGAAATCGAACCAGGACTCGAAATCACCGTGCTGGTCGAAAACGTGTGGAAGAATGAAATTCAAAATGCTCCACAATTCGCTCAATGTGTTCTGGAGTGGGGTACCTTGGAAAAAACCACAGCAAGAATATCAATGCAACCACCAGTGCTTGTCTGCCACCACTTGATTGCACAGTGTGCAATCAACAAGGGGCTTCCATCTCCAATGCTGTAAATTTAACAAAAAATGACCAGGTCAATATATATATATATATATATGTATTTTTTTTTTAAGAGACCTGGTAATTTATTTTCATTTTTATATATATATTTTTTTTCTTGCAGATATCCACTCCAGTTGAAAATCCTTTTGAAAGCAAGAGGTGGTTGGTTTGAAACAAATACCTGTGAGCAAGATTTTGTTTCCAGCCGTGATTGCTCGGAGCTGACGGATGAGTTTGCACTTGTGGTTCTTTAGCCTGTGGCCCTCATCCACGATCATGGATTTGAATTTGAATTTCATAAAGAAGCTGATATCGTTCATGACAATTTCGTAAGTTGTCACAATCACCGGAAAAGATGATGTGACTTTACCTGAAACATAAAATTAAGAAAATCAACAAACAGCATCAGCCAGCCTGTCATTGATTCGATAGCTCATCCCACAGGAATGCAACCATTGTGGCGGCCAATCCGAAAATATGGAGAAAAAAAGGATCCAAAAATTAGAATAGAATTCTCTTGACGAAACCCCTCTCCCCACCCTGGGATGATCGTTGGTCAAGTTGCAAGGAGAACTCACCGCTGAGTTTGGTCGCCCTGAGGCGAGCTCTTTCTGCTTTGTCCCCATGATATAGGAGGCAAGGTATGCTGGGTGCGAATCGATTGAATTCAGACAGCCAGTTGCCGACAGTCGACAGAGGGGCGATTACGATGAAAGGCCCGAGGATACGTTTTTGTCGGAGGAAGGCAAAGAGCCCAATGGTCTGGATCTGTGGTGTAAAAAAAAAAAAAAGCTGAAAAAATTGCTCTTTTGGTTAAAAAAAATGTTTGAAAAAAACTTTTGCTTTCGCTTTTTTTTGACTCTTTTCGCCACAGAAGAATTGGAGCCAAAAAGGATTGTCAAAGATTTTCAGTTGTTTTTTTTTTCAAACTCTCGGATTTGGAATAGATGAAATGGAAGGGAAGCAAATATCTCACCGTTTTTCCCAACCCCATTTCATCTGCGAGAATTCCATTGAGCCCATTTTTGTACAATGACAGCATCCAACGAACTCCGTTCAGCTGGTAGTCTCGAAGATCCCCAGTTACCAATGGCAGGAACTCCTGCATTCATGGAAAAGAAGCAGAGAAATTCACACCTACCCCAATTTTGGATTCTCGAATTCCACAGATTTTTCTTAAATGGAAAGCTGCGGGTGGAAAAGGAAGGAAGCGATCGCTTCCCAGTCTTGCCTGTGTCGGGGTGAGATTTTTCTTTTGCCTCTTGTTGGCAGAACTGGAGGGTGGTTTGGCTTGACCTCCTTTTCTCTTCTTTTTGCCCTTGGTCTCTTCGGGATCATTCTCGGCATTTCCAGTCTTTTCCTCATCATCCCCCATCTTACAAATCGCCTCCTTCATGAACTGGGAGTACATGTCAGTCTTGTTCAACATGGAGTCCAGCTCCTCCAATCGACATGGTGTCAGGGTGCCCTCCACCTGGGAAAAAAAAAATGAAAAAACCACACAATATTGAAAATCTAGCCCACCGGGTGCATAAAAGGCTCTGAATCCTGACTGTCAATGCCCTCCCTTTAACTTCACACAGCAGCACTGAAATGAAAAGCTTCGACTTCAGCCAGATGATCTGAATTCAGAACGATGGGGTCAGACAATTCTTCGAAATGCCATCAAATGCTTCGGAGGCATTTGGAATTTTCTCACCTCCTCGTTCGTTTTTCCCTCGTTTGCTTCTCTTGCCGTACGCAAGTTTTCCTCTTCCTCCTCCAACGCGTCCCATTCTTTTTCTTCTTCTTCCTCCTCCTCCACCTCGATATCCGTGACGCTCCCGAGGTCGCTAGCTTTCTCCCCACTCCCCGATGACTCCTTCTCGCCAATCATCTTTTCTCTGAAGTTTTGCGCCAGGCAACAAAATCAGAAACAATGCCAGAAACCTGCGCGAGCTTGACGAAGCGCGACAGCTGACTGTTGCTGCAGGAAAGTCCAACAAACGAGCAAGGGGGAACGTGTTTCTGAAACTGAAATCTTGTATGAGGGCATCGGTAGTTGCGCGAACAAAGAGTACGTCGTTTTTCACAATTGGCGCGCGCGCCCAACCGTTCAGAAGTTGTAACGTCGCTCTTGTTCGAGGCTAGAGGTGAGGAGAATGCGGTCTTGGAGCTTGCAAGAGTCTTGCTCGATTTATGTTACGTGCCTCAAACGCAGGCAATCGATATCGAACAAGACAATGCCTTTTCCGGAAAGAAGGGACAAACGCATGGCCACGCAACCTTACTTTCGTTTCGACTGGACGAAACGGCCATCATCTCGTTATGCTTGCAAATAAGGTATAGCACCGTAATAAAAGAGAGAATAACCAAATGCCAACGAGATGAGTTGTCGAGTTTGCAGAACGCAATCCAAGCACGAACCTTGCGCGACGCACTCAGTGAAGGTCGAGACAAACCAACGTTGGCCCCTCGCAGACGATCGGCAGCCTGTCGGGAATAACCAATGCACCTACCGATCCTGGACTGGTTGGGCGTGATGCGAGGAAAACCTTGAGATGTACGAAGCGCCCCCGTTTTCCATTTCTGCCAGCAACTTCGTTTGTGGCGATTGTCACCAGGTCTGACAAACTGATCATGATCTCCCATTTCGTGCAGACAATATTTTTCCCCTCAGAAATCTGTGTGTGTGATCTCCAGATTACAGTGCCTGCAATGTGTGGACACAACGGGGCTGTGACTCTGTTCGTGGCGCGAACTCGCCCAAGCCCACGACCAACGGAGGGGCGCAGGATCAAAGTATATTCAGTGAAATAATTTGCATAATTCACGAATGCAAAAATTCAGGAGCAACTCAGTTGGGTAGTTGCTGTGCAGCTTGTACAGTTAGGACTCTTGGTTGGAACAGGGATCGTATTTTTTACATGTAAGAATGTGAATGTGAATTCAACGAAAACAAACATCAACAATTTGACAAACACACAAACATGCTTACAAACAAATCGCGTGCACAATGCCCCCAAAAGTCCCCTTTCCCCCACCCACAAACAGTGCAGACTGGTGTTCAGCCCTCAGTCGATCGTTTTTTCGCACCCCCAGTATCTTTCCTTTCCGTCCAAAATAACTGGACAAGAAAGATAAGGGACCACAGCCTTATCTCAACGCTGCCGTGAGAAATACCCGCAATCAAAATTTCCAAAGAAGCCATCGCACCCGGCCGAAAAAGCAAAACCTTTCCCCCAGAAGCAAACGATGTCCCTTTGTCGCACCCAAAAAAAAAAAAAAAAGAAAAAATCAGCCCCAAGATTGATAAGTATTATCATACATCGCCTATTATGTGTTGGAACACCACAACACAAAACGAGCCTCCTAGAATAAGTTCATTGAAAATTGTTTCATTTTGTGTACATAGGTGTGTCCAAACTGCCTAATTTTTTTTCTCTTTTTTTTTTTTTTTTTTTCAGTCTCTTTGCATGCATTCTAAAACACAAAGAGAGGCCGTGCTTTCTCTTTTTTCTTTTTTTTTTTTCCTTTTTTCGTCTGTCCCTTTTGGAGCATGTCTTGTGCGAGCAACTGTGTCTATAAAAAGTCAGACTCCCTTGCCTCCCCTGAGGCCAGCCCTCACCCAACCACAAACTGCCCCTTTTTTTTTCCTTTTCTTTTTTACTGTCCAAGACTTTTTTTTTTTTTCGTTGCTGTATTAGCATAAACATAAACCCCTCTTCCCAAACCAAAGAACCCCCCCTCCCCCCCCAAATGCACCGTGCCCACACTAAATACCCTTCTGCATCTTGTAAGAGAGGAAGCCATGCACCCGCAAATTAGCGCACACAGACAAAAAAAATCAAACAAAAACACACAACTCCTTCTCTCACACCTTTTTCCTTTTCCATCTTTCTATATATAAATATATACTTTCGCCACACTCTGTTTTTTTTTTTAATGCTCCCTCTATAGCAGATACTCGCTCGCAAACCCCTACTTTCATTCGCCCAGAATGAATACTTTTTCCCTCCCTTTTTTTTTCTCTCCTCTTTTTTTTTTTCTTTTCTTGGGCAAATCATATCAGGTTTTCCTGCCCTCAACCTCACACATACCCTCTCTCAAAACCTAACCATGCCCACGTTCAAAAAACAGAAAAAGGGAGAGGAAAAAGTTCTTGTGAATTCTCTCAGCAGTCTGGCTGCTTCTTTTACATGTACGCAACTAGATTCAAGAAGAAAAAGAAAAAGAAACAATTGAGAATGCGCAATTATTTTTTTGCTCAGACTTTCACTCACTCACTCACAAGGCTATTCCTCTCTCTTAACTCTCTTTACTCTCGACGAAACATCTTCACTCATACTTTGGCAGAGGTCAGCCTGGAAACTCGAAAAGAAAAAAAAAACACATTCTACGGGCCATAAATATCTAAAAACATTCGGACAGAGCACCGATCCCATCCCTTCCTCCCACCCTCCCCAATAGAAAAGAACCCTAGCATTCATTTCGTTGATCCCAAAAGCAAATTCCAATCTCACCACCACAAAACCCCACCAAACTCCAAATAAAAAACGAGAACTGGTATTCATGTCCAGACCACAAGCTAGCCAGACAACCTCATCAAATTCTTTTATGAAGGTGTTTTTCTTTTTTCTTTTCTTTTTTTTTTTCAACCTCCTTAAGCAGGCTCGAGTCACGTCCTCAAGCCTGAGGTAAAATTCTAACTTTTTTTGCTTTTTTCTCTCTCTAGTCGAAAATATTGGGCAAAAAAAACCAAAACCAACCGAGGAATGGAATACCAAACCTGAAAAACGGTAAAACAAAAAACCAACACAATGGAATAGTATCCCACCCTCGACCAACAGCCGACTTTATCACCCAATCTTAGCCCGCACTCCATCATCCTGGAGTCAGGCTGAAACCGAATCAATGTCAATAGTCAAATTAATGTCAACCACCGTCACCCAGAGTCCCCGCCCCAAAAAAAAACAAAAACCCCAAAATTAATAAAGAAAAAAAAAGAAAACAAGAAAAATAAAGAAAAAAAGAACATCCAGAATTGAGCCCCCGTTCGCTTTCCTCGTCGTTTTTTTTGCCTCAAAAGAAAGAGAAAAAGAGCGAGGCAAAAAAACAAACAAGAAAAGTCTAAAGTCAAATGCTCGCATCTGGATGTGGTCATCCCAATTGAAACCTTGATCGATGGCTTGGGTGCGCGCGTGCTTTTTTTTTTCCTTTCTTTTGTTGGAGTCGTTGCAGTGCTATCTCATTCCGGATTTGCCTTTAGTCAGGTTGGCAACTGCAACGATGACCCCAAGCTTCACGGCACCCTTCGCCAATGAGACCACTCTTGAAAATGGCCTCCGTCTCCTGAACCCACCCACACAATAAAAAAATTCAAAAAAACCATCAGGATTTCCTAAACCCACGCTCAAGAAATAACACACCCACATCCATATATAGAAAGGAATTTAAACCAATAAACCAATTTGCTGAAGTTTAACGTTGAAATTTTTTCATAGGAAACAAAGACACTCACCTTTGGTTTCTACGAACCACCCCATCCTGGCCAGCAGCTTCACGAGCTTTTGGCTGCTGGGGCTCATCTGTCCTCATCTTGTACTTTCGAAAGGCCTCTTCCAGCCCTTGGACAGCAGTCCACATCCCCGACTTCATCGCAATGTTGTACGCCATTGATCGCATCTTTGGGGAGTCGTAGTACAGGCTAGCGATCTCCACAGCTGGCGTCGACCTTCCCTGGCGGCTGCGGACGGGTCTGGTACAAATCCCAACACGCAAAACAGACATCAAATCAATTGAACAGTGCTATGCAACACAGATTTTTTTTTCATCAATGGTGTTGAACAAATTCCAAAAGGTTCAGAAAAAACATGCCACTTGTATTCAAAGGCTAATATTGTTGCGACATATCAACTCACCTCATGACAAATCCAGTGTTGAATTCGTCGACTCGAACGTTCCTGCCGATTGGTTTTCCGATGTCGGGATGCGGTGCACTCACACACACACAGTAGGACCCTCCGTCAGTCCGCTTCCAAACCCTCCGAGCAAACACGTACTCTCGATTGGCCATTGGACCAGGCATCCTCGATCTGCCAGCCAAAGCAAAACCAATCATCACAAACATTGGAAAAATAGCTTCATACCGCTCCAAAAAAAAATTCAAAAATGGATTTTTTTGGTATATGATAGTTGGAATGCAGAAATGGGACGGAAAAAACAAAAACAAAGAAGGCTTACTCGAGGAAGTAGAACCCGGTGTTTTCATCCGCCTCCGCATCGTCGGTGTCAGCCAACTTCCTCGAATCGCAAGCCGTCCAGTCCCATTTGAGACGTTCCTCCAAGCTGAAGTTGAACTTGGAAAACTCCTCCAGCTGGGCATTCTCAATCACTGCAACCCACAAATCCACATAAGATAAAAAAGCAAACCATATATGCATCCATCTTTCAGATCATGTCGGACAAAAAAAAGCAAAAAACGAAACCGATCTAAACTTCACAAAGAGCGAGATGATTCACTGACCTGTGGAGGTTCTGTAGAGGAACAACCCTTTCCTCATGTACTTCTTCTCCATGGTGAAAGTGATTCCAGGCTTGGATTTCGTCCCACATTTCAACCAGGGCTTAGCCAGCCATCCTGCTTCGTCTGCCTTTCCACAGAATCCCTGAGATCCGAGCTCCCAGAGCCGTCCAGTGATTTCAAGAGCTCTGGTCGAGATCTTATCACCAAAAATGGCTCCAAAGTGAAGCAAGAACACATCTGGGATGACCTTGCGCACCAGCCTTCCGCAAGGACCAGTGTCGCCCAAGACCGCAGCCAGACAATCATGTTGGCCAGGGATCGCACCTGCAACTTGACTGAAATCCACAAGCAGGAAAACAAATCAGCCATCTGTTTAAAGTATCTAATTAAAAAAAAAAGGGAGTTCATTGATGAAAGGATTGTGACCTCACTGCTAAGAAAAAAAAGTGGCCAGCGGTTGGGGATGAAATGACGCATCTGCTTGGTAGGAGGTTGATTGGCTGATGACTAAAACTCTCTTTCTGAGCCACACCATTTTTCAGCAGCAGTCAGGTCCACGGAGACTCCCTCTGGGCAGTCCTCCCCAGTGTTCTTTATCCACCATGCCAATCTGTGCGGCATGAGCCGAGTGGATTCCCAGGCGACGGAAAAGGAATGTTGTGCGAAGCCTTTCATCAACCCAAAGACCCTGGATGCTCGGAAATGCAATGGAAAGCCCACATATTGCCACCAAAAATCCTGCATGTATGCTAAGGCCGAAGAAAAGTAATGGGCCACATTGTTTTTCTCTGATGTGACGCGGCCAGCAGGGGGGCTACTCCTTCTCTTGGTATTATCACATCCACCTGGACCAACGATTCAATGTATGAGAAAAAAAATTCTACACACGAAACACTCACTCGACGGCAGCCGACTTCGAGACTCGAGGACGCGAAGCGGCACCCGCGAGTTCGTGCCCATCGGTCTGCTGTCGTTCCGACCTCGACCGCCGCTCGGGACGTGCACATCGAAACGTGTCGCGCGCCCTTCGGAGACGAAAAAAGACGAAGACCCGAAATAACCATGGCGTACCTTTGTTCATCCATATCCACGAAAACGCGGCCAGCGAAGCGACAACAGCACACGACATCAGTCGGGGCTTCTCCTGCATCACAAAGAAAACGACGGTTAACGTGTTCTCGACGAACTTGCCTACCGGCCCCATGGAAACCCTTACAAGACGTGAAAACCTGATTCCAGACTCTTAAACATCGGACGCCCACTTCCGGGCGCACTTTCTGCGCAAAGGATAAGTGAAAATCCTACCTTAAACACTTCATGTAGCGGAGATGAGCCTTCTACCCTGGGAACAAAAGTATTATAGACGTCAGGTCGTATGCAAGGTCGTAGATAGGGAGTTGCCCAGCAGTTGTGAAAGAAGAATCGGATGCCAATATGTGAAGCATTGTTTCGGCTTGCCGGTGGGAGCACCACCAGAAAGTCGACAACAGGGGCCCGAGGGTTTCGTGGACTTAACATATCGAAGAGCGTCTCACGGAAAGAATCGTGCGTGTGGAACATTAAACGAAGGAAACGAAACAAAAAACTCTGCGGCTCAGGAAGGGGGATGCTCGCACAAGCTGCGAAGCAATGGTTTTATTCAATGAGGGCCCGAAAGACAGGCCGCGGTTTGTCGCGAAATTTGAACCATGTCGTCAACGAACCTAGGCATTAGGAAGGGCAAGCCTGCGGCCGACGCAACAATCATTATTGACCAGTGGACCAAGGCCGAAGGCCACTTAGTTTGTGCGTCCATCCGAGGCCCCAACATAACTGCATGTGCTAGTCTAGCAGAAAAACGTCGCTGAAAAAGAGGTCCGCGTTTGAAGGAAAGTCCAAATTCCCCCCCCTCCCTGGATTTATACACTGTGGGCAGCCAAGACAGAAACACGTAAGCCGATGCGGGACATTCGGATTGAGTTTGATTCCCCAAAGACGAACAGCTGGCCAAGCAAAAAGGTCGACCGGTTCACTTTGCGGCATTTTCTGAGATGTCGATGCGATGGTGACTGGTCGTTTCTCAACTTTTGGCCTTTTCTTAAGAAGACCGACACTCGGACATTACGCTACCGCTGATTCAGCGCGCTGGTGCCCACTCAGTGTTCGCTTTTGCACAGCAAGGCCTCTCTTTTATTTCATCATTCGCACCGCAAACGGCCTCTCCTCGTTTCCAGGGTGTGCGTGTTTCGCTGCGTCCCTTCTGCACCGTCGGTCGGTGTCTGGTCCTTCGCCGCTTCAATCTGTGGACAGGTGAGTCGAAACTCGCTGTTGCGAGCCATATCGTTGCGAATCAACGCGCGCGGGTTTAGTTCCAAGTGGCAGGCGCTCCTGCTCCATTTTTCTGTCACACCTACAGGGGGGGTAGATTGTGTGTCGGTGGAACGATTCCCGCTGAACTTCGCGTGGCGACTGTTCGAACGGTTGGGTTTCGACGCTGGGAGGGGTCTTGGGCTGTTGTCCAAGGGAGTGTCATTCTTCTTTTTTTTTCCGGTTTTGTCCAGCGCCCTGCCTTAGCGAAACTGTATCGCGTTCGAGTTGCACTTATCGTGTCTTTTCAGTGTCCCTTGAGGCATCGCCGAAGTGCATAAGGCAGTCTAGGATAGGCCGGTTTCAAGACCGCCAATGGTTCGTTCCAACTAGAGAACCGCTTGCATCTCGAACGGGCTTCCTCACTCTCTTCTCGTCACGCCTTCGAAAGGATTGCGAAATAGCGCACCCGTTTCCGCTGAGCAGCAAGTATGACCGCGGGACTTTTCGTGTAGTGTGGGGCGTAGTCCAAGGTCTTCCATTTTTCCTTTTTCCTGAGAGGTGGGGGGTGCTTTCACAGTAGAAAGTTGCGACATACCAATGATTACATAATATCGCGCGCGGAGTCGGTGTATTGCGATTGGGGGGGAAACGATCGCGTGTACGGATGTCTGACCCACAGGAGTTCCACAGTAATTGGCTAACCGTTTCGCCGTTGTGCAAACGTAGCCGAGGAGCTCTGCGTGGTGTGTGTGTGAGGGGGTGCTCGTTTACGACCGTCGAGAAAAAGTGAAAAAAACTCGCCGGAGTTGCGAGCGTTGTGTTGTTTTTGTCCCGGAAGGTCGCTGAGACGGGTGTTTTGTTGTAAACAAGAAAGAAGAAGCTGTTGGAGGAGTCGCGCATCGTGAATCTGTCGGAGGTGAAAGGCGATCCACTTGCGTTGAGCCAAATTTAAACCAAAAAAAAAAAAAAAAAAAAGGGAGGGGGGGGCAAGAGTAGATAAAGGCTTCGTCAAGGAAAAGGAGGGAAAGCAAAGATAAGAGGCGAATTCACTTTGAACTTGAAGGTTAAAAAAAAAAGAAAGAAAGAAAAACCAAAGCAAGAATATTGTCAACAGAGGGTGTTTTACTCGATAAAAGACCGGGAAGGAGGAAGCAAATCCTGAGAACAAAAAAAAAAAGAAAAAAAAGGGGGGAGGGAAAAGGAAAGGAAAAGGCAGCAGTCCTCCTAGATTTTTCGAAACCGTTGGGGGGGTGGGGGTCGGTGTGTTTTTTTGCCACAAGAAAAGAAAAAAACTGACCCACTCCTTTAGCAAGGTCTGCTGTTGTGAATTCTTCAAAGGGTAAACGAAGTTTGAAATCGGCTTGGAAACGTTGGATCAGAATTATTTTTTTTTCGACCTTGTTTTTTTTCCCAAGGCGTTGTGGTCATATGAGCGAAGGTGGTGGGGAAAGGGGAAAAGGACAGGAAACGTCTCTTTTGAAAAATCCTTTCGAGGACACTCAAAAGAAGGGGCAGGAGTTTAGTGTGAAGTATTGTGCGTGGGAGGTGTTGAAGGACTACGGGGATGGATTGAACGTTACTCAAATCGCAAAGGAAATTCAAGAAAGAGGCTTGAAAGACTTTTCGGAAAAAAAGAACGCTGCCGGACAGGTGCAGAAAGTGCTTTCGGGGGTGGGTGAACATTCGAGTCCAAGGATGGACTCCAACTTTTTTTTTTTTTTTTTAATTTTCTTTTTATGTGTCCATGTCTTCCTTCGTCAGTTGAGGAAATGCTTTGTTGTGGTGGCAGTATCAGAAACTTACGGTTGCCATATTCAATGTTTTTTTATGTTTTTATCCTGTCATGTGTTTTGCCTTGTTTTTTTTCGGAATCTCTTTCCTGTCATGTGTTTTTTTGTTTTTTTTCTGGTCATTTCTCCTCTGTTGCAAAAATGAAAGCAAGCTGTGTTGATGCCAATTTCGTTTTCTTAGCTTTCCTTTCAATTCTGGACCTCCCCACTTTTCCTATCATTGTGTAAACTGTTTGTGTGGTTTTCCACATCTTCTCTTCCCCCCCCCCGATTTTTCAACATCGCTTAATCGAAACCTCTGCATGAACACATGCATGCAAACATCAGGATCTCTGTATGTGTGCGGCCAGCCTTTAGGGAATGATTGAGTGCATATTCAGTCCAGTGCTGATATTTACCTCAATGAGTAATTGGACGTGGTCTACTGGTGTGCCAGGTGTCTGGAGATTTAGTGCGAGGTAAGGGTGTGTTTTGGCACGACCCTGAAAGGAAACTTTGGTGGATTCGCCCCCTGGCCCCTCTTCCTAAGGGAACAGGGGTTGAGTGCGACACCACCATAAATCACCCAACGACACCGCTGCCACCGGCAAAAATGAAAAAACATACGGGTCAGAGGAAGGGGAAACCTAAACCCCAAGGGAAAGCATTGGTGGGAGCGCGCGTGGCCGTTTGGTGGGTGTGCTGAAGTGCTTGGAAGTAACTTTGCGAGAAAAAGACGCAAACAAACTGTTCAGCATTGATCTCCACATTGCTTATTTGTTTTTCTAGGATAGGATGGTGGTCGTAATTAGTTTCTTCATCAAGGAAAAAAACGAAATAAAAAAACGATGAAAAATAAATGAAAAGTAAAAGTTTAGGGTTATTAAACAGAACAGAACAACACAAGCAGCATGAGGAAGGGGACAAATTTGGGGTGCTTCAGTCTTTCAATTGTCGTAATACGTTTTTTCAAAATAAAAAACGGAACGAAAAATAAAGAAAACGTCATGAGCTGGAATATGCCACGTTAGAGAAATCCCAAAAGGGGGGGGGCGGGGGGTCCAATACATCGAACCAACATTCAATTTTCGAAGCAGAAATGAGTATTACATGTATCAAGCATGGAACGATAATCTGAATCGATCCTTGCAATCGTTTTGGGCAGGTGGGCAGGAGAGAACACGTTTTTTGAAGGTCGAATCGATGCTCACCATCCTGCCGTGGACAGATTCAGAGTAATATACGACGATGGAGATGCAGATGAGGCCATCCAGTTCAGGAAATATGACGTTACCAAAAAGCATGGCAGAGTCGAATTGGTGAAAGTTTTGGAACACAATTTGGACGATTCCGATCCCTCAGTCGGGGAAGCTCCGATTCCGAAACTACCGCCGAATCCAGGTTTGTGTGTATGTTACCGGCCATTTATCTAAATACTTGGAACCCTGTTTTTATTTCTGTTTTTTTTTTTTGGGGGGGGGGGCTTGATCAGAGCCCATTTGATGTAAAGGATTTCAAGGGGTTTATCCGCCTCTTTCCACATCTGGATGAGTAAGATTTTCTTCATGGCTTGTGCTAGAGCTGGAACTGGACCCCTGCAACAAGGATCTTCAAAAATCAGGAGGAGAGGGGGTTTCTTCGATGGGGGGTGAGGCAGATATTAGCCAAGCTCCTTCACAGGAGAAAACACCAAAACACACAGAATCCAATCCGTCTCCACCAGAGGCCGACCACAAAGCCTCAGGTGTCATATCTCGGAAATCAGCTCGCACTCTTCGATCGTATATTTCTTTGCAGCATCTTTCGATCGCAGCAAATGGGGTCACATCAAGTAAATAAATGTGAAGAAATGGGTGTTCATTCCACCCTGCTCCATTGCCTTTCGATCAAGCCCTCTGTTGTTTTCAGTTGATATTGCAGCACACCATGCCTTGAGTAATGAAATTCTCGTGTGTTGAAAAAAAATGCAGGTGATGGAATGAACGATTTGCCCCCCCCTCCACATCCAACCCCTGTGAGTATGACAGATGTTTTAACAGCATGCATACGCATCAAATTAACAGGATATCCCAAGTTATGGATTTCTTTGTTTCAAGCAAGGACCACCTAATTTTCCTGGGGTGAAGCTGTTGAAAGAGTGTTTTAATTCTTAGCTGGCACTGGAGGTCTGCACTGCTGCATTGATAATGAACACATTTTTTTGTGGGGAATCCAGGTATCAGACCCCCCGGCGATGGAATCTGACAAAGATAAAATGGATGTAGAGTCGACCAAAGATTTTGGAGCCACCTCAGCTGGAGGTAATTATGCTCTTCGGAGCGAAATTAATTTAAAAGTAAAAAGTTGAATTACTAAAAAAAATCAAGGAAGGAAAGAAAGAAACAAAGAGAACAATAATTCAATAGTTTTTCATGAGGAGCCGATCAAGATTTTTTGCTTAATTCGTTTTGTGTTTGGGTGCTCCTCCAAGGTTCCAGCGCGAAAAAAAAGAAAAAAGAAACCAAAGGGTCGAAAGCAAAAAAACGCGTCAGACATCTGGCTTCCGAAGAACCTCGACTGAAGCGATTGAAGGGGGCAGAGAATGACAGGGTAACGCTCAAAATTTGCTCAACAATTTCTTAAAGGATTTCAACTTGGGAGCAACTGAATGTTTGCTGACTGGAGCTATTTATAGATTTGAATCTATGTCCTAGCATTGATGTTGAACTCGAACTGGAACAAGTATGGTGGTGTGCTCTTTCTTTAGGCAAAGGGGGAAGTGGGGATGCAGGCGCAACTAGACACCGGTGAGTTACAAGGTTCAGCTTTCAATGCCATGCCGTTAAATACGTAAAAAAACCCCAGTGAAACAGTGAACCCTGAAAAAAACACTGAAACAGTAAACCCAAGTCTGAAACCACTTTTGGGCAACCCTAAAAATTTGAGCTTTCGGGATGAGCAATACCAAACACGTAAAAATCTGACTAGTAGTTGGAATCTCCGTTTTGTGAAACCAATTTCTTCAAGGTGTTTTATTGCATCCCAATTTCATCTCATGCAACAACACTTTTGACGTTCGGTTTTTTGAGCTGTGCATGCAGGGTCTTTGGATATCAAAGTCAGTACGAGGGCTGGTAGCAGTGGTGAATCAAATCTAGTGGATGAGGGCTCTATTCCTTGTGTCAAAGGCGAAGGTCAGCCCAAAAACTCTTTTTGCCGAGATATGGAAGCATGTTATCACTGGTCCAAGTTTTGACAGATGTTTTTAGAAACCGCTCCTCTGCGGTGTTGCTAGCACAGTAGAGCTCCTCTCTGTGTGTGAATGATGCCTGTTGTGAAATACGTAACACTAGTTGATTCACATTTCTCAAACTGCTAGGCTGCACCGTGCAATTCGAAACAATGACGTGAGTGCTGACTATTTTTAGATTTCTTTTGACAGAAAAGGGTGAAGCGAAAGGAATGAGTACCGAGGGTGATTTGGAAATGCCAACTCAGCAATCTATTGCAGGGATGGCCACCTCCTCCGACAACGTAGGTAGAATTACAAAAAACAGAAAAGTCTCCTGCTCGGCTGGTAATCCTATGACTGACATTCAGTGGATAGCTTCCAAACAAATGAATGATTTGTCATTTTTTCCTTTCTTTTCCAGGTTTGTGATTTGAAGGAAGATGGGAGTGTTGCTGACGGGCGAAAATCCAAAAATGATACAAACGATGCGACGGAGGGGACGGTCAAAATAGAGGATGGCCTGTCCAATCTGAACATCGTCAGGAGGAAAAGATCAGTGATGAACCGCCGATGTCTACAGCCAGGGAGTTCCAGAGTGTGGGGCAGCGGCTCCCTCGATATTAGGACCAAGGATGCAGACCCTGGTCAGAAACTGGATGGCCTGGGGGTGAAAAATGCACTAAGGAAATCTCCGAAAAAAGGAGGGAGATGGGCAAAATCGTCCAAGTCCCCCCACAGATTGCCCCAGAGATCATCCAATGGTCAGACGCCGCCCACTGAGGCTGGAAAAGATTCGGCATCAGGGAAAGTAACGAGCCCCATGTTGACGGGGCTTGCCAAGGATTTGGGGAAAAACTTGGAGAGGGGTGCAAGCATCGACATGTTGGATTTGACCAAGGGACTGTTTTCGAAGCGATTTGTGATGGAGCCGCTGTTGGGGCAGCTGGGGGATGTTGGGGAACTGATGTCTTTGTCCCAGCTCAGCCAAGAACTGAAGTCGATGGATGAGGAGGAGGAAATAGACCCACAGAAGGATTCTGAGGTATGGAGCAGTTGTTTGTTTGAAATAAACATTGAAACTAAACCACCCAAATATTCACCTGAAACTGCCAGGCTGATGGGTTGCTTGTTGGAAATAAACCCATTTCCAATGAGGGGATAGACAGTTCTACTGTGGCAGGTGTTGAAGAGGAGTGTGTTTGGTCGCATGTTCTAAAAATAGGTGTCTTCTGCCCCTCCGGACATGGGCAGTTCGGACTTGAACCCTGGGCAAAATCGAAATGCCCATCAAAACAGCAAGGACGTTGGAATCGCAAAGAAAGTGTGTCGACGCGAGGCCTCGCCAAAACTATCCATCGAAAAGCCAACGAGTGGGGACGATGAGGAGGGAGCTGGACAGTCCCATGACAATGACCAGTCCAACGACTCTGCTAAGTCGAAAAGCATGGAAAATCCTCCTGGATCTCCTGTGGAGCCGGAGGTCGTGGAAATCGATTCTCCACGTAAAGATGGGTCTGTGGATGAGGCTGCCCCGGAGGGAAGCGGGGTCAGAGAACAGGGGGAGGTGGTGGATGTGGCGAAAGATGGGTCTGACATGCATCAAGTTTCTCCTCCAGAGGTCACAGGCAATTTTTCAGGTGAACCCATTTAAGGTATTAGTTAAGACATGTACGTCTGTTTGAATCTTTTTTCTTTTTTTTCCCATTATCCGTAGTGTTCTAGATTAGAAGGGTGTATATTTTTTGTTGCAGCAAGTGGGACCTGCTACAGTTCTTTCCTGGCGATGTAGAGCAAATTCTACTGAAGCTAATGTCATTTTTCGTTTTTGAAATTGTGAAACACACGGCCAAAAAGGCCGAGTGCAGCCTGTCCACGGAAATGTGTAAAAGTCTGACTCAGGAAGAAACCACCATATCATCACAATTTGTCCATATCTAGCTCTCTACCCCTCTAATGTGTCATTACAGTTGATCGTTGTACGTCAGGTGTGGAAGAGGGTGAAGTCGGGATGGTTTCGCGGGATGAAGGCCAGGGTGCGGGCAAAACACAGCCTTCCGAATCATTAAACGATCCTACAGGTAAGCATGTGACATGCACTGTTTTCTCCTTGTCAAATTTCCCCCCTGTAACAAGACTATATGGGGGCAGCGATTTTTTAGGTGTGGGGTTCCGATTAACGAAGGATTGTTGGATGTGTACAGGGCAGACCCAGCAAAATGAAGGTCAAAACTTAGATTCTGCAGAGAGCACAGATGATTTGAATGGGTTACGCCATCCTCGATGGAGTTCTGGAAAGGGTGAGTGGAGGAAAGACTGTCAAATGTGTAGTTGAGTGTTTAGGCAGCACCCTGCATGGATCTGGATTTCTTAAGAGAAACATGGGGGGAGGGGGTTGTGGCATTGATTTTATGGGGTCAGTTGAATTGTGTGTTTTATAGGATTTAGTTAAATAGGAGTTAGTTGAATGGTGTTTTTGTTTGATGGGTTGAGTAGATGCCAGCCCGGGGGAAATCAGAGAGCAGCTGCTTGACAGCAACAGTGGGTGTTTGTTCAACGGCGATGTGGACAATGAATCTTCCCAAAGGTATCGATGCAGAGCAGCGTCTGACAATATCCCTATGACTTCCACAAGCAGTCTCAGATTTTGTCCTCTAAAAAAACTAACAAGAATAAAATTTCAGTTGTTCTTCCCAATCCTGCAGCATTTTGAAAATGCTGTAATGAGCAGAGAACCCCTTCTTTGGCACTTTTAAAAATCAGCGACCTGAATCTAGATTCTGTGGAGGACATAATGGAAATTTTTGTGCGTGATTTGAAAGCAGAACAGGGCTTCACACATATTCCAAGGTGGCTAAACCTCCGATGCCCATCGGTATTCTAAAATGGAGTTCTCCAGTTTTTCCCACGACAAGACTGCGACCTTCTTGTCCTGTTGAAGGTGAGATGCCCTCCGTGATAGGGGGAAAAAAAAAACAGCAATAAGATCGATCAACCCATCTGGATTTCATGGAGGTGAACGAACGGGTTGCTTAAAAAATGAACCTCGCTGCATGGCCAACTTGGAAATTGGGTTGCATATTCGGGAAAAATTCTTTATTATCCTTGGGGTATTGGTAACATAATTTGTTCTGGGAGTTTTCAATATGGTTATTCGCACTGGTTGGGTATGGTTGAGATTTTGCCTTTTTATTTGTGTGCAGAGCTGAAACAGCGATTTCGAGACTGGCCTTATCCATCATTTTTACCTCCGGACATTGTTGAAGAGAGGCAAAATTCTTCCGAAAAAAGAATCGAAAGGCAGTAATCGGAGAAACCCAAAAGAAAAAAAATTGCCTCTTTCAGCGGCGCTGGAGGAAAATTCAGTTTTATTATTCTCTGTTGTTTTTCGTGCGATGTGCATTATGAAATTTTTGTAAAAACAAAAGGGCGAGGCGAAGAAACAAAAAAAAAAGGTGGGGAGTATCCAAGCTAGTGTCTAAAAAAAACCATCAGCCAGGAAAAGAGGGGTAGGGGGGTTGGGGATGTTAAGGGGACATAGAGGAAATAAGGAGAGTAGAGGTTTTTTTCAAGGATTTTTTTTTTTCTTTTTTTCATGATTTGTCTGTCTCGAATCAGGGATGTTTTTGGTTTCTGTTTCGTTTTTTTATTCCCAGAAGAATCCTGATTTGAAGGCTGGTTTTTAGGCCGGGAGGAGATAGTGTAGATTACGACTCTTCATTGGAGCACGTGGCTTGTCCACGAGTGTTTGTTGTTTGGCCCATTGTGGCCCCCCCCCCAAAAAAAAATGTTGGGGCCACAAAAGGGCAAACCGTGTTTTTTTCTTAGACAATTTTGAATGGACGAAAAACGCATCCAACAACACGATCACTGATTTCATATGACTCACAACCAACACTGCTTAGTGATTGTGTGATACAGTGTAGACTTCCCCAGTGTCAAGGGCTCATCAACCCTTTAACAAGCAAGTGAGCAAATGGAGGGGAAAGTAAAGATGGGGTGGATGGTTAGGGACTGGCTGCTGGCTTATGTTAACATCGTCCTTACGAGGGGATAAATCAATGTTGGTGTGTCCCATCCCCCTCTCCCATATTCTAGCTCAATTAATAAGGTTCCTTTTGTCAAAGAACAAAGCCAGTCGGTGAATGTCTTGACGGGGGATCTTGGCAGCTCTTTTTCTGTCGTTGGAACAAAATCACATCAAAAGAGCTTCCCAGATACTACTTCACTCGTTCGATTCACAAGCCTTACGTGTGCCATACGAGCGAAAAAGTTCATTTTCGACTCAAGCGCACGAGAGGATGGGTGAAAAAGGAGAGGGTGGGTTGCTAGAGGAGTCGAACCTCTTTGTCGTCCGACACGAGAGCCACCTCGTTTTTGTACGGGAGAAACTAACCTCGAAGGGAAGTGAAACAACCCGGATCCCCCGCCCTCTTTGGGAGGATCCGAAGACCCAACACGAGGCCGGATCATCGGGCTCCCTTCGGAGGGCCCAGCATAAGGTAGTCCCCAAGCCGTGATCAGACTGATCCCAAGCATGCAATGCGGCGCGGGGAAAAGTCGTCACATCCATAGATACTTCTGTTTCGATGCATCGAACCATCCAGACGCGCTCTTGGTCGTTCTAAACTCCTCCTTCGTGGTTTGGCCGATCCTCTCGACTGGATCCTTTCGAGCGGAGCTTTCGTGTAGGGAGGTGCCTGAACGGCGTCGTGCGTTGCTTGGCAGCGCCAAGGAGGTCCCAGGGTAGTCTCAAAGACCCGCCCTGGTTGACGACATCAACGAGTAGTCTTCCCAGCCTCGAAAAAGCCCCTGTGTTGCCTTCGCAATCGCCGTCGGCGGTTCGTCTGTCGACGCTCGTAAGTCCTTGCATCGCCCCCGTTGGCACTCGTTGTCTACAACGGTCATTCTGGCCCCGTCGCTGAAATTCGTGGCGGCGCCTCCCACCCAAAGAACGCACATGTGGACGCGACCTCCTCTCGGTGCAGTGCATTGTTTTTCGATCTTGGCATCCAAGATCTCGCATACTCAAAGGGAAAGTTTGCGTGGCGGGGGAGGAGACCTTAACGCGGACATGGCTTTTTTTTTCAAGAGTTGATGTGTAATGCTGATTTGATCATTTGGTCCATTCTCGACGAAGCTCAGCACCACCCAGAGGCAGAAACAGGACATTCTTCAATAGAAAATGGTGCGTCTTGCATCAGGGTTTACCCGGCAGTCCTGGGCTACCTTTCACTGTTCACCCTGAAGCTGAAGATGCTAAACAGAAAGAAGCAAAACCCAAGAAACAATTCCTCCCTGGACAGATTTTTACCAACCTTTCGTAAACACTTTCTTTCCTAACGATTAACCCAAGATAATCGCTCTCTTTCCCAACAGATTTTTTTGCAGCTACTCCCTGGGACTCGCTTTGAGCCACAACCCCCCCTCACAAGAAAACACCAAAGTATCATAGCCACGATCCATCGCACCCTGGAAACCCCCCATTCGGGGGTCCAAGGTGAAACGAAACTTGGACAGCAGCACGACCAACATCATCTGCAGTTGCATCATGGCCAACCTCTGCCCCACACAGCTCCTTGCCCCAGATCCAAACGTCCAAATCTTCCTCTCCCCTTCAGTTGTTCCGCCATCTACTCCACGTGATTTCGACGCCCACCTGTCTGGGTTGTACTTATCAGCGTTTTCCCACACCCACGGACATGTGTTGAGAGTCCTGCGTTGCGCCATTATAGTTGTGCCTTTTGGAACTCGATAGCCAAGAACATCCAAGTCCGTTTGCGTGCTTCTCCCACTACCACCAGGCCCCACGGGGATCAATCGCAGGCCTTCCTTCAACGCATGGTTTAGATACGTCAAATTGGTCAGGATGGAGTACTCGGGGTCCTTCCCGTCGACACCGGCTAGGCCATGCTCCTTCAATTCGCTGTACACCCGGTCTTGCACATCCAAGTGGGTCGATAAACACACCAACACCCAGCAAAGCTGATGGCTTGTAGTGTCAACGCCTCCGATCAAGAAGGTGGCCATTTCGCAGTACGTCTCCTCCCTGGTCGCTCTCTTGTTATCGTTCAGCGGGTTCCTCAGCCGCATCAGTTGGGCTCGTATGGAGCGATCGTCCTCCGCTGGTGGAGGCCCAGACAAATCAATGGCATCCATGATTTTCTCATACTCACTGTACAGCAGCTCATGCATGCGTTTGGAGTGCTGGACGACAGCCGAGAAAGGTGCCAGTTTCTTGTAGAGCTTCCAGAATGGCTTGAGGGCACCTACTCTCGAATCAGCGGTGGTGCTGATAATGGCTTCCAACAATGGGTGAGTCCCTTTCTTTGTTGCATCAAAATCCAGACCATATGCAAAATGGCCGATGCAATCGAAGGCACACTTAAGTGCAAGGTCTTGCATGTCAATGGAAGAGCCGTCGGCTGTTATCGATCCTATTTTCGATGTCAGTTGTTTGCTTTTTGCCAAGAGAGCAGGGTAGCCCCTTCTCAAGGCTTCTGTGCTGAAGGCGGATGCCAAAGTTTTTCGAAAAGATTTGTATTTCTCATCGGTTTTGGCCATGGTAAATATTCCACTCACATCGTATGGAGTAAAAACCTACGTTGCAATTGCACACATGCGATTCAATATGGCACACATGTAGCAGAAAAATGTGAGAAAATGTGACTGTGAGGAAGTATGACATGCGAATGGATTAGTAATTCTGGCCAAGTATTGAACATCGATACGGAACGGGCTGACTCAAAGCAGTCTTCTTATGTATCCAAATCTAAGGTCTTTTTCCCAAACCAGTACAGGGGAGCCTGTGATCAGCTATGGCCTCGAAAAGCAATTTCACATTTTCATGCACAACACCCACACCAGGAAAAATACCTTGTTGAAGTTCTTACTGTAGGAGTCTATTTTTGGCAGGTCCTTTTGCCCAGGTCCATGGACGTGCTCTTGAACAAACTTTGGATCGCTGACTATGATCAAATCCTTGCTCATCATTTTCAGCTGACACATACAACCAACAATGCACAGCATTTCTTATCATGAAGATCATCGAAAGATGACTCAAACAAGAAAGAGCAAGGGTCAGGTGTTGGGTTGGCAAAGACAAACAGTGGGAACTAGCAAGTTAGGATTCACCCTGTAAACTTTGCCGTACTCCAGTGCCCAACGGTGCACTTGTGTGGTGAATCGCGGTTGATTTCCTCCCTCAATCAAATGGGCGTGGCCGATGACGGGCAAGCCTCTCGGCCCGGGCATCTTGTGTAGATCATACTTCACGCGCCGCCATAGCCACCTGAAAACCCAGCGAAAAATCTCGAAGGCGATGACGGCCCACACCAGCTGCGAGATTGTCAGTGGAAAAGTTTCGGAAAACATGAATATCGGGTGTCAGAAAGTAAGAATAACTCACAGGCTCTGTGTATGTGGAATGAGGCACGCTCAGTCATTGGATGTTGTCAAAAAGTTGCGCGTAATGACGCGAAATGGGAGGCGAAATCACAATGAGCCTTTGAGATGTGGTTGCTAGGTTATATTTTCAACGTCATAAACCGTCAACCTTGGCCGTTTCTGAATCCAGGGATCTTCTCCCGATGGGAATGTCCCGCAGTTCATTGACAGGGTGTTAGTTGATGTCTCAGGATGCATTTGCCTCCCAAAATCATTTCAGTATGCAATTTTCTGAGACACAGAACTTGCTGCTTGATTGTATTTGTTTCGGAGTGAATAAAAGACCTCCGGATAGGCAACCAAACGATCACAAGCAAACAAAACTCATGAACAAGACGAACAATCACTGAAGGCTTTCATGTTCTGCTTCTGCTCCCAGAATCTTTTCTTGGCCCATTGAGAGACTATGGCATGACAATTCAACATCCACAACGACCACATATCCAAACTGAGGCTTTGACAGGTGATCTTGAAGAATGCATCTGGATTTCTTACAGAAATTTGAACTCAAAACACTGGTGCCGAGGCAATCACAGAACCCACCTCTAAACATCTTGACATGAAATGAAGGCTCATCTCCATCCCCACGGCCCTGACTATTCCAATGCAAAACCCCAACCCCCCTTCCCCATAACACCATGAAAAAAAAAAAAACGACAAGATCCTACTGACAGGACAACCCCAATCCACCATATGCTGGATTGCGCCAAAACCCCAAGACATCACACAAACTGTTGCTCTTTGCAATATAATGTGAGTGACCCAGACGTCAGCACAACATATCAACCACATTGCATCAAAGGAAGATATCAACAGACATCTCACAAACTGAACCATCCACGGAGAGGCAAGAAAATTGAACATGTGAGTGATCGAGGGCAATAAATGCATACATTCACAAAACAGCACGCCACTTGAGGAAGGGATGCAGACACCACATGTAATCGAAGAAAGCTCACATTTTTCTCTTTTTTTTTTTTGGTCTCAGCGAGATACCTTCGGAGCTCTCAAGAGCCGACCAGCCAACGTTGAGCATACATTCGATTCGACCGACCGACCGCCCCTCAATTCGTGCGGCTCGTGCAACATCCCTGCCCCAAATCACCAATACGATTACCAACAGGCACGCCAATTCATCATGACATTTTTCGCAATCCACCACATCCAGTTGCAAGGGCATAGGGTCACCAAACAGATAACTTGGCAACACTCTCTCAGCACTGGCACACCCACAAAACCCCAAGGGTTTCATCCTGCCAATTCTAATAACCCCCCCAAAAAAAAGAAAAGGACAAAAAAACCCCACTAAACCACATCTAAGTTAACACCCAACCCAACCCACATCCCCTCACTCCCCCACAGATCCCCCTGAAGAGAGGAAAAAGGGACGTATTATGCCGATCATACCAACACCTCCTCTTGGATATCATAGAAGGAAGGAATTTGTACATATCATCATGAGAAAGGATATAAAGATTCAACTGCCATGATGCCCCATATCGCAGTCCATAATGTTCACACACACACAACCCTCGAGAGAGGCAAGGAAAAAACCACTAAACACACACACACACACTGCTCCACAAAAAAAGCCCAATTTGTAACAGAGAGAAAAAAGATAGGAAATAGGCATGAAACAACATGGATACATTTTCTTTTGGTGAACAAATGCAAGCACTTCACATCACATGACACATCTTTTTTTCTTTTTCTTCTATCTCTTTTTTTTTTCCTCTCTCTTTGCTGCTACCCTTTTTTCCCCCCACAAATTCTTTGCAAAAGGAGAAAACAGAAAATGCTCACAGACAAAACACACAAACAAGCAAAACATAAAAGAAAAACACCAAGTAAAAAGCCGAGCACCCGCCCAACTCCATGATCCATGCAAACATGCACCAGCTCAAAACACATTGCACAAGCAACGGTTCACTCACTGAACATTTTCTTTCTCTTTTTCCATGGTCTCGCCTGTCTGATCTCTCTCTCTCTCTCTCTTGCCAACCTTCCCATGGTCAGTTTTCCATCTTTCGTCCAATCAAGCTTCCTCCATTCCACTTCTTTTTCGTCATAATTTTTTTTCACTCTCATTATCATCATCATCATCCCCCAAACCCCCCCTGTCCCCAAAGTCACTTTCTGAGCCATTCTTTGTTTTTTCCCCCTTTTCTCAACAAGTGCAACATTCTCTTTTTTGCTCCCCCTCCACAAGCTATCTTTGTTTTCTTCATACTGAGCAGCCCTCCCCCTTTGCCCCAGGAACAACTCTCCTTACTGCAGTTCAGACGGTTTTTCCCACTGGCTGGCTCCAGTCTGGGTGTTGTAGTAATAAGGTCTCCCTTCAGCATCATGCAACTCCGACCACACAGATCCAGCGGTGGCTTGAGATCCTTGGCCACCTTGGGCTCCAGCTTGCGCTCCAGATGCTGGGACTGCACCCCCAGCTTGCCCATAGCCTCCTTGACCATAGCCGCCGCTAGCATAAGGGTCTTGCCCACCGTACCCTGGATAACCACCATAGGAGCCTGGACCAGGTGCAGGGGCCTGAGCTTGAGGAGGGGCATAAGAGGGAGGAGCGTAGCCAGGACCGTAACCATAGCCGTAGTGAGACTGGGCAGCAGGAGGAGGATAGTTGCTGTAACCCCCATAATGCCCTGCTGGAGGTGGACTGTATTGTGATTGAAACTGAGGTGGAAATCCACTGCCCCTGGGTCCCCGGGGACCACCTGTGAAGCACAACCCTCACCAATTCAATATCACTGTCGGTATGAGTAAATTGTGTCAGAACAAAGACTCCTCAAAGAGTTTGTGACTGCCCACCTGAGTCGCCATATTGGCTCAGGTGTAGAGGGTTACCACCGCTGATAATATCTTGCACCATCGCGGCCGCCCTTTCCACAGCCTGGGGCAATCCAGAAATAGTGACCTTGCATGGGTCCCCCGTTTGCTCAATCTGGACAGTTGCACCTGTTTGCTTCTGCAAAGTCTTAATCGTTTCTCCACCTTTTCCAATCACCCTACCAACCATGGCCTTAGGGCAGTCGAGGGAGCGATTGGCACCATACTACAGAAATACACAAATGGGAAAAAGGTTCAGAAAATCCCCCAAGCTCCCTTGAAGCTGGGCCCATTCCTGGCTGTCTTCTGGGATGCACCCCTTATACTCACTTTTTGGATAACCACTTGGGCACTCCCCGGCTCTCCATTGATGAGATCCGTCACCATCTTTTTAGCCTTCTGGGTGGCTTCGGGTTTTCCAGAAATTTTCACCTTCCTGGGGACACCCTGAGGGAAATTCTGGTCCACAACGATTTTAGCTTCGCTGGCCGCTTGCAAGCCCTTGATAGTTTCACCACCCCTTCCGATAATACGCCCCACGATGCCCGGTGGGCATTCGACCGTCTCGAAAGTATCCCCCGGACCCGACGACGGTCCTTCAGAATCCAGGACCTCCTTCATCATCAACTTCACTCGCTCTATGGCCTCCGAGCTTGGGCCCTGAATGCTAACCTTCTTCAAATCACCCGAAGCTTGGTGGTCGATCTGGATCTTGGTGCCCGTTTGCCCTTGCAGATACTTAATGGTTTCGCCACCTTTCCCGATCAAACGACCGACGAGAGCGGCGGGGCACGTCACAGCGTCGCTCAATCCACTTGCAGTGGGGGTGCTCGACCCGCCGGTTGGGGTGACGGGGGCTGGAACGGGGACCGACATCTGATGCACTGGCTGTGCACCCCCGTCGAGACCTGGCGCGATTGACCCGTCGCCGCTGAGCAAACCGCTGCCGTTCGTCGGCACAGGTTCGGTAAAGACCTGCACAATCACCCGGGGCGGTTGGGAGGGTCTGGACGCTGGACGGTCACTTACGAGAAAAAGAAAAGGGGGTGATACGAAAAAGGGGGGGTAGCCAAAAAAAAGAAAAACGCTGAAGAGTGGTGTTCTCGAATGGAGCAAACGGGAAAAAAGAAGCGACAGGCGAAGGGATAAGCGCTAACCGTACAAGCTGGGAACGGAAAGGCGTTGTTGGTTGCCTAGAGCGCTGCGACAGGGAGGAGAAAACGCATCCACGCAACACCGGCGAAAAAAGAAACGGATGGTCACGGCGTTTTCAAAGGATGGAACGACAGGTTTCGGAGAGCACGGGCACCGCAGCTCGAACGACCTCGTGCCGACGCAAAAGGAAAAAAAATAAAACGGAACGAACACCACCCTTCGAAACCTAAACCGGACCGACTGTCCAGCTACTTACCGCCCCCGGATTCTCCTCTGGACCACTGTACACCTTCTTACGCACCGGCCCGTCGCCATTGTCTGCCCCATCCAACCCTCCATCGAATTTTCGTTTGTTCGAAGCATCCTCCTCCCCCTCTTGATCCGAAGCGCCGCCAGGTATTTGATGAAACTGCTCTTGGACGATTCGGTCGGCTATCGCCTGAGCCTGGGCGGCACCGGCTGCGACCGCGTCCATCGCGGGCTGGGGGTTCACCTCGGTTTCAGCCATGCTTTCCGCTCGTGAGTGACAGGCAGCGAGCTCGTTCTACTCGAGCAAGAAACTAGCGACAACCCTGCCTCGAATATTTCAACCGAAATGCCTTCTACCACGCGGTTGGGGGCCGAAAAAAAAGTGGTGGGTTGGAGGGTCAGGTCACGACAAAACTGGTCGATGGAAAACGTGCTCATTTCTAGTTGAATGGAAACAAATGAAGCCGTGGAATGAACCCTGAAATTCTCGTTCCCTGGTGAGGGAGGGGACGAGCAAGGGCTCACCACAAAGAGCTATTCCTCCAGGGGAAAAAAGGATGGATCGATTACCACCCCTCGTTTTAGCCTAATTCACGATTGGGTGGGGTGGGGTTGGAGTTATTCACCCAACCTGATGCTCGGCAGGGATTAAAAGAAGCTGAAGAACATTGCTTGCAAGCAACTGGGTGGGATCATCAACAATCAGCAATCAGTGCATCTTACAAGCTTGACATTGACATGTGGTTTCAACTCGAGTTTGTTTTGTTCTCTCTGGGTGGCAAGCCCAACGATGTGTCACCCCAATCTATTTCCACCCCTACCCCCGCCCCCTCTTCATCCTCCCCCTCTCTTCCGACAAATGGTCATGTACAATTTGCCAAAGGCAAGTCGCTCAAAACTTCACAACAGTCCTATTCACGATTTTTAATCCCCTCGCTCTCATATATAAAAAAAAAAAAACGAACTTTCCCAGAAAGGTACAAAAACAGAACGACCTTTTTTCCCCTCAGTATCTCTCAATTTTTCTTTTTTTTTATATATCTTTAACAGTGACCCGTCACGGTAACCCATCACAGTAGGATGGGGGCTTGGCTAAATATCGACACAGTGAAGGAATTTTCCACAAAGTCGCAACAAGCACGTCCATGTCAAAAAAAAAAATGTTGGAAAAAAAAATTGGTCAGCACAATAACAACAAAAAAAAAACCGAGGAAAATGGAATCATATTGTATTTTGGGTTATCACAAAATCAGAAGCCTCTCCTTTGGGTCGACACCGACATCCGAAACGCATTGATATTTCAGAGGCAGCATCGATATGCCGTGCCGTTTGGCGCTCATCTGGCAACAGGGTTTATCAATCGCATAGCTTTGAGCATCAGAATTCTTGGGTTCCCCGTTTTTCAAGGTCCATTCGAATCCCTGCTCCAACATGTCGGTCGATCTTCTTTTTAAAGTCGCCGCCATGCTCAGGTCGGGTATGTCGAGGTACCTTTGCAGCTCCAACTTATCCATTTGTGAGAACTTTTGAAGGCATTGGTTGACTTGGGGAGGATAGCTGCGTCCAATCTGACCTCCGTCTGCGTGACACCTGGAATCAGTGGCAAAGGGAGGCTTTCATGCCAAGCAGGATAAAAGCACCCAACAAGAGACAGTACATCTTTGCATATTCCAGAACCCAATCAAAAAGGTGGAGACGTGCAAAAAAAAACCCAAGGCGCAAGGACTTTTTCCTGGCAAAAATACCTGTAATCTAACATAATGTGGGGCAACGGATGCCACATTTTCAGGAATGGAAGACCAGTATCAAGAAAAGGTTTTCCGTAAGTCTTGTGGGCATATTGCGGCGTTCCAGGAATGAAAATGGAGCTCAAGGAAACGCCATTTTGGCAGTTTCCTCGATTTCCCAGCGCATCTCCATTGTCGATCAGCGTAAGATTGCCAGCTTCGTCCATAAATATGTTATTAGTGTGGCGATCGCATTGGAGTGTCAGCAAATCAAATATAGCTGCCGACACAACCTACAAAGAAAACATAAAACTGGAAAATAAAATAAAATCAGGCACATCAAAGATTATGTTTCGGCCCAAAGGCAGCCGAACCTACACCAAGATCCTCTTTCTTTCCTTTTCTTTCGGTCCATCCCAGAAAAGCACGTTGATAGTTCCAGATAAAATGGGAGGAAAACCCACCTGCTCACTGTTTATTCGACCGAAAGCCTTTTGTATGAGATGCGGGTCTGAGTTCCAATAAGCGATATTGTCCACTGCAATTCCTTTCGCTTCGGTCATCCACAAGGCATGCCAATCGATCGGATACCCAGTCTCAGGCATGATTCCATGCAAACGATCAACCCACATCTACAAAACAAAACACCAACACACTCTTATCACTGAAAACTCTATTCCAGCTCACAACAATTGATTTTTTAACCAGAAATTCATCTTCTTTGGTGCAAGGTCCGAACCATTAACCAAACATAGACCCCAGATGGTTTTATAGAAATAGATCGTAAGTGCTTTATGAGGATGATGCCCACCTCTGGCAGTAAGTGCGATAGACCACACTCTTGTGCAATTTTAGTTACGGACAGCCCAACATTAGCCTCATGCACAGCTTTATCCTCCTGTTCCTTGCATTCCTGATACTTAGGTCCAGCTTCCAGTGTATGTATTTTATTGTGATCTGTCGAACCCCACAGCTTCCTCCACATCTCCCACCAGGCACCCTGGGGCACTAATCGATGCTTGTAAGGCAAGCACCATACTTTAACCAGGGCATTCTTGCTTTCTGCCAAAAACAAAACAAGACATGATCGGCAGTCAACTGACCGTTTCTTTTTCTTCCTCCATGGTTATTCCAATAAGGCGGAGAGATAGCATAAAAGGTTCCACAAACTGGAGGGTTCAGATTTGGTCCATTGTTTTTTAGGGACGGCCTATTTGATTGACATTTGATGGTCACAGGGAAATACCTGATTCAGCAGATTTTTCGTCGACATCACAAGTATCCAGGGGGACCCTGCAATGGACATAAACACATCCATTTACTCATAGCCTTTTATACAAGACACCTCACAACACACATGCTCCACAAATAAATCCTCCAAAGACAATATTTATGGCGCATAATTGAGAGGTCAGGTTAAGTTGCACATCAGCTGTCTGATTGGCAGAAACCTCACCTGAACACCCATGCATCAGACCTTCCAATTCTATGGGTAAAGTTATTATCTAGGAACGACACAGACACATCCATATTGGATATGTCATGTTGGCAACCACGGCATATTTTGCACTGGGGCTTGCTCTCTCTGGCAGCGCTGGGCCCAACAAAATTCCAGTCCACAGCGCTGAGGTTTCTCGAAGCCGGAGTTTCGTAACGAAGTCCTTCAAAGAGCTTTATGTCTGCAAGCGTTACTTCAGCCCAGTCACTTCCAAAATAGAAAACATCGTTGCCACATTCCTGTACGCAATGATCACAAATGCTGCATTGATCGATATGGGGGATCATGTGGAAGTCGATCTTCCTTGAGGACAGGTCTGCTTTCAGTGAAATCGGTGCAAGTCGCGAGGAGGAATGCCCCTGTGCACACACAAACAAGTATTTCCCGATGTTGTCACAAAAACCTGGATCCCATAAGAGAAAAGGTGGTTTTAAAAGTGGATGAGTTTTGATGTTTCACCAACCAATCAATCAGGCTTGGCGGGAAATATAATGCACTCTGGATCATTTTGGTTGCCGACGGGATTTCGACAATGATGAACATCATTGGAACCTCGCACTGGAGCTCCGCATGTGCCAGTCGGATATGGCGGCGCCGAACTCACAGATAAAGTCGATGAAAAGGCGATCCATGTGGCCATACACGCCAACACGCCTCCATACAGATAGCATTGGCGTCGGGCACGCAACTCGCCAGATCTTTTTCGAACCAATTGCATCCTTGCACGATCAGCGCCAAGGGGAGGCAGCCGCTGTGCAAAGGGCCACCTTCGATCCTACTGCTTCGCCGATCCACCGTCACCCAGTCCTCTACCAGAGATCGACCTAGCGACCCTCGTAATGATTTTCGGTCCCGCCTCATGATTCGATCATCCAGAGACACACCGCAGTGATATGACTGCCTTCTTTGCCTGTCCAAGAACAGTGACAACGAGGAAATACTCAGCGCTGATTTTTCGACTGCGAAAGTCGTGTGTTTGTTGGGATCGTTTGAGCTGTGACCTTGGTGGAAGGATCTTTGTGAAAGTGGGACTATGATCGTGCCGTCACGTTGTTAAGTTTCAGACCTGTTTGTCGGCGAAAGTTTTTGCGTTTGGCAACAAAGCCCCCGTATCAATTTCCTAAGTATAATTTTATCCAGAGCCGAGAATCACTCAATTCTTGGTGGCGGCTTTTTGGCAACTTTGTCCAGAAAATTAGTACTTCTGCGGTTGCTGGCGTATTTTCGTTGATGGAAACATTCCCACAGACCATAAACCTGTCATGATTCACAATAAGCAAGCCCCAATCTCACAAAATTCAACATAGACATTACACCAGCACCCTGCCCTGTACTTTAAGTGACAAAATCACACCTTCCCTCCATCAATATCAAACCACACTCTGTCCCTCCTAACTCCTCAATTCCCTTTTGCCTGCACTTTCAACAAGGCAAATCAGTAATTTTTCGTTTAGAAACTTTGAAACTCTTGCTGAAAGTCCACTGATTGAACAAGGAGCATCTTCAATCGATCGATCAATCTTGCCCTTTTGTTATTCCCACAGTTAAATTAAAAAAAAAACATGCCACGGTGCAATAAAGAATGCACTCTTTTTGACACGGTGCAAATGAAGAATGCACTCGCTCTTCTTTTCCTGACCTCTATGGTGCAACCTTCACAGAAAACAACATTCCCTCCTGGCAATTGTTCAGAGTACTGTCCGCGAAATGGAAGATGCCAGGCTCAGTAAGAGTATACTTAAATTCCATGAAAGTAGGGGGGTTGAATCCCAGGCTATTGTCACTTTCAGCCAATTCACTGTCGTCGTGATCATGCCCTCCAGCTGCAGCTTCAGAAGTGGAGGAAGCAACTTCATTGCCAGTCCCTTGCTGAAACACGCATTCCTTTTCGGACAGCTGCCACACGGTGTGGGATCCAATCCACTTGAATACCAAGCTGTCGCCAACCTGAGCATCATCAATATCTGCAGCATTCCACACCAACAGTTTTCAGACAACCGGGGAAGGAAATTCAGTGATGCACACTTGTCAGAATCACAGTCAAAGAAACCACAAAGAACAAGGAATTCCCCTTCAATCCACAGACATTTCTTCAGATTGATCGCAGCAGCAGCACCCCGTTCCCCACCTTCGTAGGGCTTAATGGTCCATCCACTAGCTCCACCGATGATGTACTCACGACCAGAAGGGCTATCTGGATCGGGCGTCAAGGCTGGCGGGTCAGCAGGGGTTGGCGGAGGGAACGTCCCCTTAGCAGACTTGTCCAACCCCTCCTCGAGATCGCTCTTTTGGCATTGCGCGAGAGCGCATCCCGCCAGCAGCACACACAGCACGATGGCGCACTTCATTCTGATCACCTGGAACAGAGTGGTTCCCCATCATCCAGGTTAACCACGGAGCTGGCGGTTGAATTCCGCCGTCATACATCCCGTCGTTCCAGTGAGGGTTAAATTGAGCTTGTGAAACACGAAGGTTCAACAAGGTCCCGGGAATTTCGCAAAAACGTCGATCACAGGCGATACACCAACCTTCACGCACTGCGAGCCGCTTGTTTGCCTGGGATCTGCGATAAGCTTGGCAACGCGAAGAACTTGCTAACAGTGGAGAAGGTTGTTTGCTTTCCGTCTGAATGATATCCACGGAGGTTTAAGAACTGGAAGGCCCGAGCGTGGGCGGGGGAATTTACTTTGCATGTCTCGTCGCCGTCACATCGGTTCGCGGAACGAAAAGGGGGCAATGCGAAGCATGTCAGAGTGCATCTGCTGCCAGTTTTCGAGCATACTTTCTTGCCTCAGTCGAGCTGGATAAAACTGGGTGGGTGGGGTGCATGCATGGATAATATTAATCCGTGTCCATGTACTGAAAAAAAGAGACAAACTGGGATCGCGGACGTAGCCCTGAACGTTCTCCCCCAAAGGGGTTGCACCCTCGTGCGTTTTAGACGCGCGAGCACCCAATCGCTGTGGACACGTTCCTGTCTGTTCGAATTACTGCGTGTGTTGGGTCACAATCACGAACTCAAGTTCCACAGTCCACTCAACAAAATCCAATTGTCCAACTCATTTGAGCGCCTCACCAAGATTCCTGTCCACCTGACCCCGTGACGCAGATTGCAGCACGATTTCGCGCGCATGTGGGGGGCTTGGAGCGCAAATCCTCGGTGAAACGCGCGGAAAATTGCCGTTGGCGTAGGAGGTCGAAGTTCTTCAATTCCTTCACATTGAGGGTTGAACAAGCGAAACCCTGATTTGGTCACGTTTTTTTCTGCAGACAAGCATCCCCATGTGAAAAGGGATGGTGTATTAGTCCAGGTTCACTAACTGACCATTAAGATGCACCCAGTGTAGATCTCACCCTCCTTGCCATGCCATTGTACAATGAGAACTCCCAACAGTTGGGCATTTTTTGGGAAGCGTCACGCGGGGTTGAGAAGAATGTGTGAAAGTTTGGATTGTTGTCGATGGATGCAGAGCTGGGTACAATGGGCGAAGAAGTTTCCAACAATTGCATAGTGTGCTACGAGGACTTCACTGAAACTGGAGATCACAAACCTGTTGCCATTGCATGCGGTCATTTGTTCGGAGAGAAATGCATCAGGCATTGGTGGACAATAAATAAAACATGCCCGATTTGCAAGAAAAGGTAGAAATCTGGGTGAGGAAGAGTGCCGGTCTCGATACTTGTGGGAAGCTGTATGTGACATTCACAGATGCGCTCTTCATTGGGGTTGATGCAAATTGAACAGGCCTGGATTCTAAATTTTCAAGTGAAGAAAGGAATTTTAGGCAAAAAAAAAAGGTCTTTTGTTGCCGTGATTAGTATATTATTTCCTTTTTCCGGGGGGAAAGAGGTGGGTCAGCCACTTGCGGATTAACATTTGTGTTTGGTGAGTGGTGTGTTTTCTCATGGTGGTGATATGATTGGCAGATTCAAGCGGACCTCTATCCGGCCTATTTATGCGCAGAAAGTGGTGGTGGCCGATGAGGAAGTGCGAAATCTAAAGGTATGTTCCAGCACTGCCTCTTTTTCTGTAGGGACGTTTAGTTTGCTTATCAATTTCCTGTTTTTTTTCGCCCATATCTTTTGCTTTGATTTAAAGTTGCTGTGCAACAACATTTCAGGGACAAATTGAATCCAAGAATGATGAAATTGAGCGCTGGAAAGAAGAAAATCGCAACATTCAAAGGGGCAAACGGCAAGCTGAGATGCTGAATCGAGAATTGACCGAGGAGAATAAACGACTCAGGATGTCACTAGCAAGCGTGGATTCAGAATGTAGGTGACCACCAGTCTTACCCTTTAAACAGATAAATTAGGATAACTTTATTTGTTTTCTAAGTAAGGAGTCAATCTGAAGATTGCATGTCAGACGCCCGTGTTCTTGAGATTTGAAAGGTGGAACGGGAATAATACACGAAGAGGAAGCACCTACCCGATCAAAGATCTCATGGAAATGGAAATTAATGAAAACAATGAATATTTGAAAATCAACTTTTGTAAAAGACTTTTGTGACCAGAAAAAAGGTCGTCTTCCCCAAGGAATATTTATCAAAATCAGTTGTGTCTGACTCCAGTGTCTCTACGAAGAAGCGCTGTCAGTGAACCTGGCGACATGTTTGTGAGAATGACAGAAGCAATTCCAGTGCAGGTATTTCCGATGATTATCTTGTCCTGTGTGTCCAAATTTCAATATTGCCTGGGCATCACTGGGTTCACTGAATCAAAATTTTCATGTGTAATGCCATTCGATGCTGAGGTATTTTTTTTATCCACCTTTACCTGAGAAACAGAGGGTTTTCTTAAATTCATCTTGATCAGAAAAGCATTCAAAAGGTTTTTCAACTTCCATTTTTTTTTCTTTTTGATCTGGTTTTTTCTTGTGTTTCTTAGAATTCGACATGCTTCGCGATGACGAAAGGCCTAGTGTGTTTAATGGTGGAGCAGAACAGCCATCAACTACGGCAAGTAAGTGTGCTCATGATCTATACAAAAATATCGAAAAAAACGGTGATCTGACAAGAAAAGGCCCCTGCAGTTCCACAGCTTTTCTCATGGCACGCATCCATCCATTGCTTCCAGGTTATTTTCCTTGCTTTGTTCCAGATTTTTTCGATGATTTCTGGTGATTTCTGCATGTCCTTTTTTTATTAACAGGTACAAGTTCAAGGCAGGATTGTGAATGGCGCGACTGATTTCAGAGATCAAGGGTCAGGGTGCGTGTGGGACATCAGCATTTCCAAAGACGACTCCAAAGCATCTGTGGCTGCCGGAAATCAACTGCACGTAGTTACGAATCTTGATCAAATCGGAAAAGCTCAATTGCAGGGATGTCTCACGAACGATGGACAACAGATTCTGTCTTGCGCATGGGATGATGGAAATCAAAAGGTACAGGGGTGGCATGGCACGCCCTCCATTTCCTTGTGTCCATTTCAGAAGCCTCCTTCCAACTTTTTGTTTTGTTTTGTTTTGGTGTTTTGATAGGTATATTGCGGTCTAGGGGATGGTCGAGTGCAGGTTTTCGACATCCGAAACAATGCTTGCGTCTCGGAGCTCAGTCATCCAACCAAGCATGGGATTTTTTCATTAGCTTCGAGTGGGGGAAGGATTTATGGATGCACACGGCGGGAAGTGCTGGTGTGGGATAATGATGTCAGTGAGATCCCTTGGTGTTTGCGTGAAGTGCCGGGATCGATCGAGGGCCTGGCGGTGGAGGAAGAGCTGCTGGCAGTGTCAGTCAGACCAAGGAACGAATTGGGGGTCGCCTTTCATGAAATTTATGATTCCGATTCAATGGTAGGATAAAGACTCCCCTGACCGATATGCTTCATCCTCACGCCCGTTCAAAAGAACAGTAGACACCGCTTGATGAGACTGACTTGGGTGGCGGCTTTTGCTATACCTCAAGATGATGTTGATAAAAATGGGTTTCCTGTAGGTAGGTTCTTTGACAGGCCACAAAAGTTTTTCAACCAAAACAAAGGGCTCCTTCATCATCACCCCACACTCCCCAATGTTTGCTTCTGGAGACGAAATGAACAATTCTTGGTGCTGCTGGGACATCCATTCAGGGAACATGATCCAGAGGGGAATGGGGGCGTTCGGAAATCCCCGTCAAATTTGCAGCCAAAATGTCGATGCATCATCATTTGTTGGAGTTTTGGATTCGAATTCATTGTCAATGTTTAGGTACCGAGGGCTGCAGGAGTAGGAAGGGAGTTTTTCTTTTTTTTTTGAGGTTTTTCGTCAGGAATAGATGTCTCGCCAGGTCGTCTTTCTCTAGTTTTTTCTGGTGGAGCATTTCATCGACAGGGTAGATCTTAGTGTGTGCGTGTGTGTATAGTTTTCCCCCTCAAGAATTGTCAAAGCCTTTTTTTTGTTGGAATTTGAATGTCATTATTGGGTTTCCAATGAACAGATAAAAAGCCAATCATCACAAGATGATGCAAGATTTATCTTTTCCTTTTGGGTGTGGAGCAACATCAGAAAATAACCAAATCCTACTTATCCTTTTTCCACCTCTCCACCATCAAACCACACCCTACACCCATTCATATGTGGGTCTTTTATTATTGTTACCACAGTGTTAAAGTGTACGCCACACTATTTTCTGTTTCCTACAATTTACAATTTTTTTTATTTTTTTATTTTTTTTCCACACTAGTTTCTCAGGAAAAGGATGTAGCTGAGGTCTTCGGAGCGGTGACCTGTTTTTAAAAGGTCTAACATTTCTTCTCAAACCATATAAAATGCACCTGGGGATCGGTTGGATGGATCTGTTTTTCTTTTTCATGGGGGCTGGAAGATCTTTTTAGAAAAAAACACCACCATTCCAATACACAGACTGGATGATGATGGTGCACTGGTGATTTCCTCCTCCCTCAATTTGATACCATCTGCCTGAAATGCTCCTATTAAGATTTACTTCGAGGCAAGAAGCTGTTCCCCAAAATAAGCCTTGCCCTGCAATTGAAAGAGTTGAGACCTGAAACAGGGATTCCCTCTGTGCTGGATTCGAACCAGCCATTAATATCCAAGATGCAGAGCTGGATATTGTGGCCGAGACCCCAAAATAAGAGTTTGACTGGAGTGGAGAACAAAATAGCAGCCGCCAGAAATATCGAACCGTCGAAAACAAGTAGTGTGGTGCCCTTGAGACAGGTTGTGACACGGTGCGCAGCGTCGACAACCGAAAGAAAGCACGCGTTACTCTGGCACCGTTTGCAAAACCCGAAAAGTCTCTGAAGAACGTTTTCAGGCGCTTTACGATGCGTGTGGGACGCTCCTTGCCCCAACTCAACAACAACAGACCGACGAAACGTGTGGTGAGACAAATGAACAAGATCCTTCCCTCTATCCATGTGCTCTGCCGTGTATGCACTTTGGAAACGAACGCTGGACGACGGGCACGAAACAGCCGGAAAAACCTATAATCCCTGTCTTGAAATTTTGAATTCAAAGGGTAGAACTGTACGGCCACGACAATACGGCAGATCCCATGTGGATCCCTGTGGTTCGCCGCTTACTAAAATTAGAAATCGGAGAGATGGACTGGAATTTGCTGAACATCAGTTTCTATATGAAGCAGGCTATGATTGTTTTTGTTCGTTGGTTTTTTCTTCTGTGTGGGGAATTGAGGTGATTTTACTTCATTTTAGTTGAGATCATTCTTTTTCTTCTCTTTTGTAAAAAAATATAAGTAATCAAGGTGGTATGAGGATATCATCATGTACATATTTTAAGGTTGAAAGACAGCAATGGTAAAGATTGTTTTAAAAACCCAAAGCAGCTTTTAAAATTGATAGAGAGTGTAATTTTCAAACAAACAGCGAATCACAAGTAATTTTCAGCCAAGGGAGGATGAATACAGATGCACCTCATCATCAAGGTTAATTAAGCAGCCTCCATGTTTCAATTTGGAAACTTCAGTGAGTTGAGGTTGGGATTGAGAATGAATCAAAAAAATGGGCTAAAAATGAACCCAACAGCAGATTTCTACGTTTTCTCAAAAAACCTGAAAGCTCTAAAAAGCAGTGGCACTGAAAGGAAAATCACATCATCAAGCTTTGGGAGAAAATTGAAGAAATATTTTAAATAGTGAAATATTTCAATTCTCTCCAGCACTGCAACTATCAACAATAGAATGGCTGCAACAAACTCGGCAAGAAAGGATTCGTACAAAGAACACATAACATCATTACAAGGATTGAGCAGAGTTCTTAAAAAAACCCTGACAGGAGTCCCAACTGAATTTCCGTCCTACCAAATGGTGGTTTCTTTCCAGGTCGATGAATTCCTTCACCCACCTCGAAAAAGAAAAAAAAAAGTTTATTCTGAAATCAGCTGTGGCATTTGGGTGGAGCTGACTCCAGATGTGTCCTTTCTTTCTGAAGGCATTCTGGAGGCAGCTCAGCCCAAAAACCGTAAGAACCCCAATAGAAATCTATCCCCCTAAAGAACCCATCAAGTGCAACATTTGCAATTGAATACCTCCCTGATAAAAAAACACCCCGCTTCTTGCTGAGGCTATCAGGCGATACAACAGGCAGCCCTATTAGGCCACCAATGAATTTGGCAAGCAAAAAACTAAACCAATAACTATAGAAACTAGGAATACACTGTCCCTTTTAAGATACCATTGCGAGTTTGACTCGCACATGCATTGAATTCCCGAAAAATTACCCCCATCGACCCATTCCAAAAAAAGACTTTTTTTTGGCTTGATCATGAATTTACTTGAGAAAAGAATTTATATGCAGATCTTTGTGACCTCTTTTTGTTTTTTTCCCTTCCGCTCAGCATACGCATTTGTTATACTTGGTGCACCCAAAGGTCTGCGCCCAGTAGAGCCTTCCATTTCGAGTCAGCCCAGTCCCCATGGAATCGTGATTGCAACTCATGATATTCTTCCTGTGCCCGTCAGAGCACATCCATGCAAATACAACGTCCCTGGCACTCGTCTGACCACCAGCAACATTCTCAGCAATTGGTGAACCAACGAAGCCAGCCCTCTCCCAGATTCGAAGCCCCATGGTGGAGCCATCAGAGCCCGAGTGAGTCACCAACTTGACGGTAGCCATATCTTGGGCATGGGCAGCAGCTGCCTCCCCAAGGTGAGAGCTCGTCGCCAGTGGGGATCGAGGAGTGTACACCGGAATGTCGCAAGCCAGGAGCTTGGCATACTTGGAAGGGTTTTGTCTGACCGCATTCACACACCTCTCGACCTGGTGCACAAGACAATCGATTGTCAATAGCTGAGCATGCAAGTGTATGTATTCCATCAACACGTTCTGTTCTGTGGGCACATCCTTCTGTCATTGGTGTGGTAAACAGATCAGTTACTGCAAAAGTTTTTGGACGATTGCGTGCGTTACAGTGCTCAAGCGTTCCGCGTGGCGTTTTAAGCTGCGTTACGTAAACGAAATCTCACCGCTTCCGTCGTAGTTTCTGTGTCGGAGCAATCCTCGCCAGTCGCCCTCTCAACGGTAGCTGGGAAAGGTGCCACACTGGATCCAGAGACGACAGTGGCAGTCACCCCGTCTTTCGAGATCCTGGCTGCCTTGAAGTCCGAGGTAGGCCCAGACTTGGTTGATGCCCTTGTGTTCCCGCTCACCCCAATTCTGCCCGAAGCAGCGATACCCTTTTCATCTCCGTCACGGGTGGGCGTTACGAAAAGAGGAGCGGCCAGAGTTGGGACGCCCACAACATCCTTGCTTTGCTCTGTAGCAGCAGTCAAGGAGAAAGGTTCGTCGATCGTCTCCATCTCGATGGGAACAAGTGGATCCACGGCGACAGCCGATTGCTTGCTAGCACTCTTCTGGGTCTGGCTGGTCTTTTTGGTCACTTTCTTGCTGGTCTTTTTGCTCGCTTTCTTGGCACTTTTCTTCTTAGGCGCTGCTGGAGACGTCACCACCCCTGCGACACTCTTCTTGGCTCCATCGATCTTAGCGACAGCCTTCACTGGTGCTGGCGTTTCTGCTACACTCCCAAAGTCAAAACCTGGGAAGACCTTCTGGCCAATCAGTCCGGTGCCAGTGCCGGTGCCGGTGCCAGCGCCGGTGCCAGTGCCGACCGACTGATGAGCGGACTCAAAAGCTGACTGGAGCGACGCAAAATCGAGCTGAGATGGACGAAGATCTGGAGACGCAGTCGAGAGTCCGTCCAGCGAGCTGAACTGCGTCTGAGTCTTCACAGAGACGGCGCCGCCCGGTGTCCTGGTAACTGCGACAGTTTGTGTTTCGCCTGGGGAGTTCGAAAACGTGCGTGTCACGGTCTCACCCTCTCCGCCAGGGAACATATCGAGAGTCAGACCTTCAAGGCCGAGCCTGGAAAATATGTCTGAAGCGGATTTCGGCGCAGCGGGAACGCTGGAAGGGAGTCCTCGCGCTTCCGCGCCAACCGAAATGATCGTCAGCGCGATCGCCACCATCAATCGTCGAGCGATCGCCATGTCTGTTGAATTCGTTTTTCGGTCACCTGCCACAGGAAGGAAAATCGTGAATACACATTCGCCTCAAATTGTGAAAAAACAGTGCCTACGCTGAAACTCCGACAAACAGCGCAGTCAAAACAAACCACACACACACACACACACACACACACTGGCGGACCCAACGCAAAAGAACGTCCAAGGTAAAAGATAGACTGCCGCCACAAAGACACGCAAGACTTCCAAAACGCTCACAATAGCGGACACGTAGAGTTCGATATTGACGCCTTGTCGGTCCATAGATCCGATCCGCCGGTGATCTGCTCAAGATCCCCCTCAGAAACAAGCAACGGCAGCAGTTCTGACATGGCCTTAACCTCCCTACCTGTCAAGTATATCTTGTGGTGATACTGGGTCGAGGCAGTCGTCGGAAAAAAAATGCTCTTCCCGACAAGTAGCGTCGAGCAAAATACTTCTAATTACACAGCTGGTGCAGGTTTTTTTGAGTTGAAGGAGGCTCGGAAGCGCAATAAATCCGTCACCGCCGCACAGCAGAGATCACGTAATTTGCAGTGTCAGCCAGCGAAGATGACTCTCTGGATTCGTGCTACCTCCGAGATGCACATAAACCTCTTTCACCTGCAGTCAGAAATTCGGATTGAAACGCGCAGGAATCATTTTTTCGATCGAGGGGCATGCGCGCGAATGCGAATGGCAGGATTTTGCAGACTGAACCACCCACGACTGGTAGACGCTTTGTCACGTGGGCGCTATCCCACGGCTCGACCCCACGCACTCGTCTGCTGTTGGCGGAAAGCGTCCCCCGTTAACGAGACAAGCTTCATCAAACGATTCGGTTCCAACTTTGCTCAACTGTCGGGAGGCTCCCGGTTATTTTGTTCCGAACCCACGCCTATTGAGCGACCTACATACCGAGATCCGGCGAAACCCCGTGTGATTCTCCCTCCTTTCGCCCATCAGGGCTCCAAAGACTTGAACTATTCCACTTGGGACAACGTGGCGGTGTTGGTTGATAAGCCTACTGGTTGGACTTCGAATGACGTCTGTGGGAAGCTAAAGTATGCCATAGGAAGGAAATGGAAAAGAGGCATGAAGAAAAAGCCTCATAAAGTTGGGCATGCTGGGACTTTGGATCCAATGGCCACAGGTGGAAATCAAAATCTGGCAGTTGGTAAAAAAATGCTTTTCTCCCCCAGAAAAAAACTGGCATAGGATGCATAAGTAACTACATATCTGGAGTGGGTTCAAAAAACAATTCAAATTCATGCAACTCATTTCCATGTTGAACGGCGGGGCTTTCAGCCCAGATGCAAACTTGAGGAAAAGAAACGTTCAGAAGTGGTTGATTGCAATTGATTGGGTTTCTTTGTTTGTTTTTTGGACCCTGCTGCGCAGGGTTGCTTATTATATTCTTTGGAAAGGCAACAAAGACGGTCAGCTACTTCGTGGATCAATTCAAAGAATACACTGGCACTTTCAGATTGGGTGAAACCACCAGCACTTTGGATGCCGATTCACATGTGGAAGAAGTTCGAGAATGGCAACATATAACCGGTAAATGCTCCATGGGGTGTTCCTCGGTTGGTCCATGACAGACTTTGGTTTCAACTTTTTTTTCCCCCCATTTTCTGACATTTAGTGCAGTTGTGAAAATTTAAGAATCGTGCATGTCTTCCTCGTGAAATTTCCCATTGCGTTGTTAATTCACGACCACAAAAGAAAAGGAGGCAAAGTTTGCAGATATGGACTTGTTGGTAACAAAGGTCGATATGGTTTCATTTCCATAATGCCCCTATTGGAAGCAATGTTTTGATCATATCAACAGTGTTTGGGTTTGTTGGGGATTAGCTGGTCGAATTCATAACTGAAACATCGCATTGGTCAGCAGACAGAAGTCTCATTCATTCCTTCTACTGTTGAAAGGGCCATTTTGCAGATGATGATCTTGAGACTGCCAGGCATCAGTTCATTGGTGATCTGGAGCAAGTCCCCCCCATGTTTTCCGCTGTGAAAGTTGGAGGGCTCCGACTTTACAAACTTGCCAGAGCAGGCCAAGAAGTCAAAAGGTATGGAATCGACTGTCTGCAGGTTCAGCAGCGCATTCACAAAACTTACAAAAATCAACTGGAGAAGCTGTATGTCAGACACCATCTGTCCATACCATCTGTACGTCTTCTCTTGAGGTTTTTTTTGAAATGATATGCACAGGGAACCCCGGAGCATCTCAGTGTATGAATTTGAACTGAAACGTGAGAGCGGTTCCCAAGATGTGGATTTTCGCCTTGCATGCAGCAAGGGTACGTATGTACGTACGATTGCCAGCGATCTAGGAGAAGTCCTGGGCTGTGGTGCACACATAGTCAAACTCCGCAGAACAGCCATCGGCGACAGAAGAGTGGAGGATGCTTGGACCGTGGACGCCTTGGTCGATGCGATCAAAGAAACAAGAGGTGTTGTGTCAGACAAAGATGGGAGTGGGAACGTGAGTGAAGAGGAGAAATGAAAGTCTATGGACTCGACAGATCCGAGGGATTTTTTTTGCCCAGAAGAACCATCGTCCTTTTGTTGCAGTGGGTTATTGTCTTGTGAGCTATTTTTTTTCGGCCACGCTTTAATTCTTTAGAGAAGCTGAATGCAGTGTTAACGATTGAGGGATCGAACTGCTCATCCTCTGTGTGCTAAGAAGCAACCCCGGCTTTCTATCGCTCCCCATTGTCAGTCCTTGAACAACTTCCCGTCGCATTTTGCTCATTCCTTTTTTTCTCCGTTATCAGAAGGAATGCAAATAAAATATGAAATTCAGACACAGCTTTTCCTCCACTGTTAAAAAAAACAAGAAAAGACGATTTGCACAGAAGCTGGCAAAATGTAGGCTACACAATTGAAATATAGTAGTTGGACTGGGATCAACCTCAGCCAATTGCAGACACTTCTCTTATTATTTCTCAAAACTGTATGAAATCTGAGATTAATTTCAAATATTAAGCGCACCAAAAATATCGAATCGGTTTTGCTTTTCAAGAATTCGATAAATTATGCATAGCAAACCCGCATATTTCCCACAGATTTACACTCCGCCAATAAACTGTCAAAAATAGCAGTTCAACGCTGAAATCCAGGTCTGTCACAATTATGTCATGTCATGAATCTGGCCAAGATATCCCAGAACGATTCGAAAAAGAAAGCTCTTTAGAATTCAATCCTATATGGGAGATTCAAGTGGTGGAAAAATCGAAGGAAAGGAGATACCCATCCAGGTAGTCAGGTTTCTTGGCTTGTATTTTCCTACCCATCAAAGAAAATAGAAGAGTGCTAATTCACTTCATGGGCTCTAGGAAGCCTCTAAAAGCTCTTTTGTGAAACTCGGGAAAACAAAATTGGGAAGGGGGGGGGGGGTGAATGTACAGGGATTTCTTTTTTTTTACAAGTTTTTTTTTTAATATTGTGGTGGTCTGTGTTTTTTGCTTTTTCACCATTAGGAAGAATTTTCAATTCACTTGAATGAATGAATGAAGGGGAAAACCGTTTGAACTTTTTTTTTCTTTGGAAGCAAAAGTGGGAAAGGAAGGTCTTAATCTTAATCAGTTTTTTTTTCAATTTCTGAACTGTGGAAAGGACTTATTCAGTTGGGTAGTTGCTATGCAGTTTATACAGTTAGGACTCTGGCTTGTGGTATTTGAAGGGACTTTGGTTGGAAGTCCAACTTGGAACAGGGGTCGTACTTTGTTCTGTAAAAATATTGTAGAAAAGGAGACTCTGGTGGTGGATTGTTGTAAGCATTTCAGAGGTGTTGGTTTTGGATCAGAGTTTCTCTTTGTACTTGGACGTAGTCAACTGTATGAAAATGAATGGAAACGGCTGAAAACTTGACTGGGCGCCTATTGCCTTTCGCCCAACCACCGGCCAACTGGGTTTGACTTGTCTGCTTGGTTTCAGTTTTGGAATTCTCTTGCACAGCAAAGCACTGCTGGATAGGTTTTGTGATCAAAGAATATCACATTTTTGCATTTAATCGACCACTGAAAGTCCCACTTTGGCACTGCGAAAAGTGCTTTCTGGCAACTATATGTTCAGATGAACCTCCCACAATTCTGTACTCCCAGTAAATCTATCTCAGAACCTCAAAACTCTCACCATACTCTTATCAATAGAACCTCAATACATCATTCCAATTATTTAAAACGGGCACCCTCTCCACTCGGACAAGGCTCTGGTACATTCACTCCACTCGAAACTCATTATCCACTCAGTTCGAATAAACTCCACCTGAACCCCCTCAATTATTATGGCTCGTTCTTTCCACTTCCACTCTTGGAACTTACTGTTTTTGATTCGAGAAAAAGAATGCATGCATGTCTTCCCCCAGAAAAAAACATGATCAATTGCAAGCAGGATTCAAGCAACAAAAAGAATATCCCGGACTGATTTTCTTTTTTTTTCTTTCTTTTTTTGCACATCTTTTGTTTAAAACATTGTTTATGATATGTCGATGAACAAGAAAAAAAAACTTGCCAAAGACATGTTTCACAAAAAAAAAAATGTAAAAAACACACCCCAACTCCCTACCTTTTTAAAAAGACACACACACACACAAAATAAAACGACTCTCCCCCAGGCGTATTGCCCCACGAATAATCTGCAATAAAATCTGCACACTCTACAATAATATGGGCCACTTTTTCCCAAAAAAAACACCACCACAACCCCCTCTCCACCAGCAATTAAATCCTACAAGAAAATTGCCTCATTTATACCTTTTCAAATCACGTTTTACAAAAACATGACTAGAATGTTCTTGTGAATCACCCAATAATCCTGTGTCTGCCTTTTTACCTCTCCACATTTCCCTTTTTTTTAAAACCCTACCCATCAAGCATGATTTTTTTTCGGAAAACCCTTCCCCCCCCCCGGAAACTCCACACACCCCGATAAACTACCGAAATCACAGAAATTTGAACGATGCTGTTTTCTTGCAAACCAATTCGAAATTCTCTAAGTCCCTGATTCACTTGCCCTCACAATATCACCCCAAACCTGCACAATGCAAAGTTAATTTAATGTACCCTCCCCCCCCAAATCATCTCCTCCGATATTCAAATGATGCCACCCCCACATTAACTTCCCTATTGGGGACCTCCAAAGCTAAAAAAAAAAAAAAGATAAACCCTCCACGAGTATTTGAACTTGATCCTCGAACCACTATGACAGACATGCAGACAGGTCAACAACAGAATCCTCTTGATGACAGCCGTCCGTTTCGAATTTCTTGGTGCTAGCAAGTGAAGGTTTTCGATGAAGGCCGATCACAGTAGGTTTGAAAAACAATGCAAAACTGTCAAGGGGAGCGTTTCTCTCCCCGGGTCGAACTTTTTCAGGTTTGCGTAACTGTTTTTCCCTGGCTGGTCAACAGCGCCATCGAAGCTCCATTTACTGGTGTCGATGGTCCGACAGAGAAAAGGCCTTCACCTCCCTTGGGACTCTTTTTCCTGTTTCGGAAAGCCACGATGTCCGGAACAACGAAAATGCTCGTCTTGGAAGGAACAACAGTACCTGCAAAAAAAGACATGCACTCATTCACACTCACTCGTTTGAAATTCAGCCCCCCCTTGATCATTTCCACCACATTTCCAAATGTCAGAATCTATCACAGCACACAAGTTTCAAATGAAAAGTGTGCTGAATGAGCGAGCATCCGCCAGGTACCTGGTTCAAAGAAGAATTCGACATCCCCAGACAATTTCCAGCCAGAAATATCAGTGGCAAACTTGTTAGGATTTTCGATTTCGACGTAGTCTTCATCGATGGCCACAATTTTCATGCGGAATTTTGTCTTCTGAGCCTCTGGAACCAATCCAGCCCCTTCGGGACCATACTCTTCCAGCAGTTGCGCTTTGCGTTTGGGCAATTGTTCAGTGAGAAGCTGCCTAGTGAAGCATGAACAGTTTAAAAAGATCGTCAGCAACTTTTTTTTAGGGAATCACCCAACACTTGAGCCATAAAAATCTTCAAATTCTGGGCACTGTTCATTCAAAACAAAATAAAAGTACAGGAAGCCAAAGGGAACAAACAATGGGTGATGATCTTCATTAAAGGTGGAATGGAGCTTACTTGTAGCCCCTGTTTACATTTCCTTTGAGAACGCCCCACTCTTTGTTGTCAATTGCAGCTTCGCCCTTGATCGTGTCCCACATCTCATCCATAATCTAGTCAACCAAAAAAAAGCACGTAAAAACCTCGTTTTCGTTTTCCAAGCCCTTCTTGGGGTTTATTTTCCCAAACACACTCTTTGAAACCAAGAAAACAGTTTGAGACTTTGAGACAACATACACAATACAAAAAAATAATAATTCTTCAAAATACAATTCTTTTCTTTTAATTGTCGTTTCAATCATTTTAATCTCACCTCAACCAGTCTTCCATTCAAATACGTATCAACCAGCGTTCTGAGGCGCCTCAGATACATTTCTCGGGTGGGACCCCAGCTCAAAATGGCGTCATCCAAATGATTGTAGGTTCCAGCGGGACCTATGGCACTTCCTGTCTTTGTTCTGTCTTCGTTGTAAACATCAGGATCAGGGAGCTGTAAAAAAAATAAAAATAAAAAATATTAATCAGCATTGATTGCCCAACACCACCGGACCAAGAGTGCAGTTCAGCGATAAGAAGTTTTGGCAAGCTAAACATTATTGAGAATAACACAAGGTTGCCCAAAAACAAAACAAAATATATATTCGAGTGTACTCCTCACCTCATAGGTGATTGGTCGCTGAGGCCTGCAGGCAAAAAAAGAGAAGAAAAAGAAATTAAAAAGAAATTGGTTAGAAATATTCTGAACAAGACGGGGTTCTTGGCATTATTTTCTTTGTGAAAAGTGAACAGACCAATTTCCCAACATGGATCATATTCCACTTACAGCTGGCTCAGTCTGCGACCTGTCTGAATTTTCAATCCAAGCAAATCTTGGAGATCCTGCAGTTCAAACAAACAACGTTGACCTCTGAACACTGAAAAAAAAATTCTGATATACATATTTATTCGTAAAAATACGTATATCTTGTTCCTAGAAAACAAACGAAAGAATCTCTGTGAGCTGTCCACAAAATTGGTGACTACCTGTGGATGCTCAGCATCACAGTACAATGGGCTGTTCCATTGTTCGCAAACAAGTATGCAATAATCCTTCGCTGGTTTTCCATTCAGTCCGTTACTGATTCCCATGGAAGCTTCCAAATCCCACGGGAAAACCGACCACCTCTGAGTGACAGGGTCCATGTACGTATAGAAATTCTTTGTGCATCGATCTTGGTTCAGCAGCAAAGAGCTGACCGCCATATAGTTGATGATCTGAATTTTCAGAAACAAAAATTGCTGGAAGTCAGAATTTTCATCTTTTGGTTGGATTGTTCAACAATATTACTGGTCCATATTTTCCAAAGTATTTTCAAAAACAGAACACAATACCACCAGGATTTTTGAAAACCTTCGGGAAGAAAACGAAAAAAGGAGACATTACATATAGAATTTCCATCTTTGAACTTGGCACTTTTATTTTGCTCCTTTTACCTCTGGCAGGTTCAGGTATTCATAAATGAAATCGGATCTGGACAGGGCTCCACCGCCACCCAAAGATTGGATGAGGTTGAACATCGCAGGCGAGTCATCGACACCTGGTCGGTTTGCCTTTCGATAGGCCCATTTCAGATCGCCCAGCTTCACATCCCAACGCAGATTACTGAGCTCTCCATGGGAAGACTTAAACAACGGTCCGCTGGGACTGAAACCATGTTTCTGTTGAACAATGAATATTCAGTAAGCAATGAATGCATGGCGCAGAATGGCGTAGACACAGAAACACGGAACTTGATATAAACAGAAGCTCAACTTTTATTCCCATGAATGTTCCAACTGGATATCTTTTTTTTCAGATCATAATCTGAGTGACTAGTGAAACTCGGGATATGAAAATGGACGATAACTGATTTTTTGGACCATCCATTACCGTCAGGAAGGTGTCATCCACTTGCTCAATAATAGCAAAAAGGCCATAATAATCGCCATTCATGTTCACACGGACATGGAATGCCTCGCTTCCGGGAACACCGGCTTCCCTCATAACCTACCAGTAAAACCATCAAAATTCTTCAGAAAAAAGTGACACTTTTTCTCAAATATTCAGCTTCATAATATACCAGCAAAATCACCAGAACCATTTGGTAAAAAGTTTTTTTGTTTCTCAAATGTTCAGACCGGTACATATAGTCAGTGTACCTCGAAGGCAAGAGGCTCCCGCATGTAACTGTCTTCGCCGGGCTCGTCCCAGAAAGATTGAAGATTGAATTCTTCGACATCCTTCACTCCTTTTTTCATTTTAAACACCTGTTGATTGGGGAAAAACCCAACGATCGTTCAGTGTTCTTTGAAAGGTTTGAAGGGGGAAACTGGAGTGGGGTCAGACATGGGACATGAAGTTTGTCTGACATACCGTTCCCTTGAAGTCGAACTTGATCTTAGGTTTGGGCCATGGGAGGGCAGTGATTCCTCTTCGTCTGGTGAACACATTATCATAGAAACGACCAAGATAAAACAAAGAACTTCGATAGCCCTTTTCGCTGGTGGATTTGTCTGGATGCTCCGAAAACCTGGTCAATCAGACCCAATCAAGGAAATAAGTTGAGCATAAAATAGAAAAAACTGACAGCAATGGAGGAAATCCAGTGGGTGGATGAAAGAAGCACTCACCAATACATCACAGGGACATCTTCGCTTTCCAGTTTTGGATTACGAACGACGGTCCCGTAGTATTGAGGCCACTCTTCTGCAACTACTGGAGGGTCTACTGTTTTCAAGCGCCTCCGATCTGTCGCCTAGAAGTACACAAAAATCATTAAATATTTCATAGAGAGACAAAAAACTCCAGTCCCTCCAGCACATTTACGATGTCACTGGGCCAAATGAAAAAGGGAAAAAAAACCAAAGGTCCTACACAAAGCATCACAAACTGTGGCGAAAAACAGGTCAACGAATCCATTCAAAATACATGATGGAGGCCAGAACGTTTTCGCACCATGATAGACCATCTGATCATGTCACCCGCAGATAAGTCGGAGGCTGGAATGATGGCAGTGTAAACAACACCATCTAATCAACACAAAACACATACCCACGTCAATACACAATCCTCTCCTGAGACTTTATGCATTCAAAGTTAACCTCGTTTGAATTGGTTGTGGAAAAAAGGGGATGCTCAGCAGCTTTCATCCTTTAAATACTAAAATGAGCTACATTTTCTGACGACCCACCTTCCGATTTCATTATTGCTGTCTGCTCTTCTCCATACATTATTCGGTATATCAAGGCAACGCTCTTAACGGCAAAAATATTTTTGGACACGACTGCACTAACAACAAGATCGACCCCTTCCGGAAGCAAACCACCCTCAAAGCTGTGGGTAACCCTGCATGACACACAGCACAAAAATTCACTCTATCAATTCTGCCCAGGTCTCAACGAGTAGACAGAATTTACGAACCCAATGGGGAGATGCAATTCTTACCCAGCAATGAAGGGTCCAGTTCTCCTCTTTTTGGCGTTTGGTTCGTTAGGGGTGGGCTCGTCGAGAAAGCTGTACGTCCAATCACTGACATCACCGGTTCCATCGTAGGCAATGAGTCCATAGGACACGTTGGGCACTTGCCTGAAGCACAATTTTAGAAAATTTAAGCTTCTGCACACTAAAAAAAAAAAATTAAACCTAAAGCTGGAACAATGAATCATCGCCAAACCACAAGGGATTGATGAGGTCTGCAAGAAACGAGTTGTTGATTAGCCCGTCTTTTGGGATTAGCAGAGAACGCAATTTGTAGAAGTACCTTGGGTATTCTCCACTGATTGCAAACGAGATACTGCCATCTGGGCGGTAGATTCCAAGGTACTCTCCACCGGAGCTCAACTTGAAATTGGTGTGGGCGGAAACGTCAGAAGTCTTGTCTTTTCCTGAATATCGGAAACCATCCCCAGACTTATCAAGTGTTGCGTTTCTTGCCGATGCCAAAAGGATCAGCGATGCGTAAGTAAACACTTTACATTCTGGTCACGAGAATATTACCTGAGGCCACAATGAGAAGAAATTCGCCAGCAGCAATTTCAATAGATGGAAGTCCCCACTTCTTTGGCTCGTCAGCATTATCCGTCAAAAACCATCCCTTAAAAACAAAAACAGAAGAAAAAAAAGTGTCATCACTTACTCAAATCTATCAATCGAATACTAAACAGGGCACCGACTTCCCCTCGCCCAAAGTGCTGCTGAAGGTACGAATGAGATTTTTTCCCGCACTGCTGGCTGCTGTTTTGTCTGTACCTTGAGGTCAATATCCTCGTCCGTTGGATTGTGGAGCTCTATCCAATCTGCGCTCTCCCCATCCTCATCCACAACATTCGCATCATCATTGATCACCATCACTTCCGAGATCACAACCGTTGGACCCTCCGATGTTACAATATCACGATCAGGAGATACTTCCCCAATTTTTTCAGAGACATCTTCCTCGACCTACCATACCACACATCCCGAAAAGTCGACTTCTTTTATATTTTTTTCAGAGTACTATATTCTAGAGAAAGAAACAGCAAATTGGTGAAAGTGTGGAAGGCTGTTACATAGTCCATATCATTTTTTGCAATATCATTTTTTGCAGTATCCTTACGGGCAACTCAGGGCAGAGCTCTGAAGTTCCATCTTCTCGCGTGCACCTGTGCAGCAGAACTACATGATCAACACTTTTTTTATTCCAAACCCTGAATCACTGCAAGGGAACTCTCTCTTTCGATCAAAACTGCCACGTGTCTCGGCACAATATCTGAGCACAATACTCCAGAGTATTTGATAGTTAATTCTAGTGAAATCCCTCCAATCCAAAAACCTCACCATGCTGCATCGGCGTACAGGGTACATCCAACGAAAAGCGATGGACCGACGCGAACGGGAAATTCCTGGCCAGACTCGCAATTGTCTCCGACCTCGCCCTCTGCACAAAACACCAGCCCATTTCAAATCTACTCAATAGTCGCGCACAAAAAACCAGCAAGCGTGTTTGCTGCACTTTCTGATATTTGTTCGATCAAGCTCCTGATCAATACGCGCCGCCGATCGCCGCCGAAAATCCCCCCTTTCCACAGAAACTCCAACCGAAACCGAAAAAGTGACCTACCATGGAACAAACGAAAAAAAAACCGATGAGGACCCCAATCAAAACATGAAGGCTCGTGTTTACAACACACCGATCGTTGCTGCATTAGATCCGGTAAGAATGCATGCGAGGAGCAGCAGCCACGCGACCATGGTGGCTACCCGAGCGTTCGTCGCTTTATGCCCCTTATAACAAAAGAATACGCGCCCGGGAAAAGAGGGAAAGAAAATAAATACCAGGTCCCAACGGTATTTGGGAAAAGCAGCGGCCGAACGAACGCCGCTCGAACGAAATTTCTATCTTTTTTTTCTTTCAAAGCGATTTTCGTTGGGTCGCTGCTCTGTGTGAATATTCTCTTCGGTTGGCGGGGTATTGAAGGGAAAAAAGCGCCAGTGCGACTGGGGATACCCCGGTCGGCTCAGATCCGTGCCCCAACCTGTCAGAATGGGTTCGTTTGGTTTGTTGTCCCATCGTGGTGGGGTCCAATTCAGCATAGGGTTCTCCAAGAAAAAATTGCGAATGTTCGGCTGCTGGGGGCACAGGCATCCTGTGTTTGGGTGATGCTCTTTTTTCCTTTCAAAGAGTTTCTTACACCACCCACCTCTCCGTCCAACTAACCTCACGGTCACGTGACCATTGCACCATTCGTCCGCAACCCCTTTTCATCCCAACCTACGCTTTTGCAAGCAGTTCAGTTTATGTGAATTCATGGGTTTTTACTATAGGATGTACTTCCTTCTGTTGAAAGTAGTGTGTGTGCTTTCAAATGCTATCTAAGTTGGATAGCAAGCAGCTGCTGGATATCTGCAGATAGTCACAGAAGTTCCTGATTAATTCAAAACCATTCCCCATCCGCTCCATACCCATCTCAGAGTTATCTGGTGGTCCTAAAAAGGGGGGTAGCGTGCGCCCATCAGGGATGTCAAAAAACGGGGATGGCGGAGCACCGCGGTCCGCCCTACTCCCAGGTGCGACATTTGCGAATAGCTGACTCACTCGCGACCATTTTCATTGCGCGACGCAATCTCGCCACTGCTTTCTTTGCTGAAACGAACGCGGGCGAGACTGAGGCCAGGTGGACTCCGTTAGAAAGAGCGAACGACGGCGACGGCGACGACGACGACGACGACGACGACTGCGAGTGCTGAAAGAAGTGAGTGCCTGTTTGTATGTCGTTCGGAAACAGAAGTGGTCGAAGGGAGGTTCGACTCCCCCTCTGTTCCAGATTTCGTCTCTTGCTTTCCGTCTTTCCCTCTCGTTCGATCGCCTGCGTACGCATGAGACGTACGCGCGCGCGTGCGTCGTGGTTCGCCCGTCGCCGACATCGTCGTCGCTCGTCTTTTCTATCGGTGCGCACTGCCCACGCGCCATCAGCGGAGACCCTCACACTCCTCCCCACGACAGGCGACGAGTTCCGAAGCACTCCTCCTCGCCAACCTGCTTTTCTCCCTGTGACGACCGGACGACCGGGAGAAACCAACGCTGGCGGTTTGGCAACTGTGAGGGAGCTTGGAGGTGGTGATATGAGGTAGGGCTGAGGGTTTGTTTATTTTGTACCAAGTACCTGTGGAGTGCCACTGGCAAATGTATCACACAGGCATTTATTTTAGGTTTCCTTTGTTTTATTAATTTTGTCCTTTTTCTTACTTTGGAGGGGTTTGTCAATTCACTACCTAAGGGAAACCGGACAAGAACCCTTACAAAATGGTGCACCTCTCCTCCAGGGGTCATGCAAATACAATTTGTTCTTTTTTTCAATCCAGATCTAACAAGGTCTGAAGGATGATAGGATAATCTGAATCATTCCATTCAGTAGCATGGATCTTGAGCGAGATTTCCTACTGATGCTGACAAAAAAAGGTAGAGTCAAGAAAACTCCTTGCTCCACTTCCAAGGAAGAAATTGCTTGGGTTTGTTGGTATGCTTTTTTCAGGAAGGGGATGTTAAATTCGGTGCAAAACATTGGTGTGAATTCATGAAAAGGGTTTTTTTTGAAGAGCTGCAGGCTCATATCATTAATGTGAGGAGTTGAGGGACGATCATTCTCGATGAGATCTAATTTGAAACAAACCCCTGGTCAGGGGTTTCGACATTTCAACCTGTTGCTGAATTTTTGGCATTGCTTGTGGCTGGTTGAAGTTGAAAAGAAGAAACCTTGCAGGTGATATCGTGTGTGTATCCAGGCAAAGAAGGGCGAGGTCCAGATCATGAACATTCTGCTACATGAATCTTTGCTTTATCAACGGATAGAACAAACGCACCAACCAGTGTGTTGTGGTTTGGGAATTTCATTATAATATTCAAATTCAAGTGTCTCAGGGAGGGTTAGGTGGTGTTCAGAATGGAAGGGATGGGCTGAACAGGAAGAACATGGACACAATTTGAGTTACAGGAAATTCAGTGCATGGATGGAGGATTTTTTCTGGAAATGTGCGTTTCGCCCGACAAGGAGGGCTGTCTGGTTGAGAATCACTAGGTGGCGGTATTTTGTTTTTTTTCCTTCGGTGTGTTGGTGCAGGAACTGTGCATTGGCTTGTGTTCTGGAACCCTATCAAGTCTTTGTCCCCCTTTTGTTGGAATGGGGCAGAGAATTACTGCTGAATTGTTGAGAGTTGAGTTCGATATTGAAAGAAATCTGTAACAAAAACGTTTCAGATATCAGTTAGCAATCAGTTTGGCTGAATGATGGGCTAGGTCTTTCCCCTGTTTGGTCTCAATGCAACTAAATAAATCAGCACAAGTAAAAGAACACAGAGAAACCTCGTTCGTGATCCATGAAACATGAGAAAAAGAAAGAGAACAAGGGGAGAAACCCTAGAGACAATTGTCAAACCACAATAGGAGAAGGGGAATCAAACTCTTCTGTGCCCCACCCTCTCCGTGAGCCACTATCCCCACCCTGAAGAAACTCGTCGTGAATGGAAATTTCCAGAACAATAGAACACATGTCATATCATTCGATAGAGACGTACAACGTTCACCCATCGAGCACTCGACTAAATTTGGAAGACTCGAAAGATATGTACCTATATGATTTCGGATGAACATAAAAATTTGCATACATAAACTCTTACATTATTAAATCATTCTCACGAAATTTCAGCTCCATCTGAAAACATCATCACAGTGAGGTGAGGTCCGTTCAACTTAGAAAATCAAGTTTTCTTTTAAGCGAGTCTTTAGCTCTTTCGGTCCAAACAAACCTCACCTCACTGTGATGATGTTTTCAGATGGAGCTGAAATTTTGTGAGAATGATTTAATAATGTAAGAGTTTATGTATGCAAATTTTTATGTCCATCCGAAATCATTTAGGTACATATCTTTCGAGTCTTCCAAATTTAGTCGAGTGCTCGATGGGTGAACGTTGTACGTCTCTATCGAATGATATGACATGTGTTCTATTGTTCTGGAAATTTCGTTATTTTTTTATTCATTGTCGAGTTTCTTCAGGGTGGGGAATCCCCACTGGGGATGGTGGCTCATGGAGAGGGTGGGGAACAAAAGAGTTCAACCCAAAACGAAAATGACATTTCTGGACTCGTGATGCAGTCCGACGAATGAGTGGTGCCTGATGGGAGAAATATGGGAATGAACAGCATCGATATATCAAGACTCTTGAACACACCAATTTGAGTTTTTACACACAATCCACCAGTCTATGTTTCCTGACTTTACAGCACCGTCGATGATGAAGCCCCATGTCTTTCAGAAATGGAATCACTCAGCCCAGGACAAAGCAGTGAAAATTTTCCAACTATTTCTTTTCCCCAAAACTCTGTGCACTCGATCATTCCTGAATTTCATCCCCTTGGACCTGAATCGTCAAGTTTCAAGGCTGAACCAGAAAATTTCTGAGAAACTCCCAAGACCAATGAGCCTGTTTCCAGGCATAGATTGGTACACTATTGATGGACATCCTTGTCACCATGCCATTCAGTGAAACAACGATCCGCTCTGATTTCTTGGACACCGTCCCACCAGCTGCATAGTAAACTTGCTCAGGGTCCATGCTGCATGGAACGATTCTAGGTATCCTTCAGACCGGGGTAAAAACAAAACAAAAAAGCATGTAGGGAAAAAAACAGGGACATGGTGTATGCAGAATCAAGGCAGCAATCGAGGTACTCAGCAAACAAATCACTTATTTTCAAAAAAATAGCACTCACCCCACATTGGGTCAATGTGTATCCGTTTGTTCTGGAATCTTTCAAAAGAAGTTCAGTGAAAGACATATGGTTTCCGACAGCAGCGGCAGCCCGATGTAATGCCGCTAATCCATCCTTGAAAACAGAAAGGCACTCCCCTCGACAAACAAAGAGATGAAATCATCTAACTGCTGCGTTGCTGTGAATGTCTTCTCCCATCCCTTCTTTCCCATAGCCTGCACACAACAAATTCACAGTTCTTTTCTGTCTTCCCCGATACTCAAATATATCTAATGTTGGCCTCCCCCAACACCCCTTCAAAAAATATGAAGAAACTATTGAAAAAAAAGGAATAAATATATGTTCCAATAAGAAAAATTCCTCTCAAGCAATTTCGGCATCAGAGCTTTGGCAGGTTCACTCTTGAGACACTGGTTGCTCAATCATTTGCATCTATTCCTGATTCATTTTGTTGAGGCCCGTAATGTATTCATCAGAAGAAGAGAGACTTCTTAAAAAATAAAAACAAACCCTCAGCCCTACCTCATATCACCACCTCCAAGCTCCCTCACAGTTGCCAAACCGCCAGCGTTGGTTTCTCCCGGTCGTCCGGTCGTCACAGGGAGAAAAGCAGGTTGGCGAGGAGGAGTGCTTCGGAACTCGTCGCCTGTCGTGGGGAGGAGTGTGAGGGTCTCCGCTGATGGCGCGTGGGCAGTGCGCACCGATAGAAAAGACGAGCGACGACGATGTCGGCGACGGGCGAACCACGACGCACGCGCGCGCGTACGTCTCATGCGTACGCAGGCGATCGAACGAGAGGGAAAGACGGAAAGCAAGAGACGAAATCTGGAACAGAGGGGGAGTCGAACCTCCCTTCGACCACTTCTGTTTCCGAACGACATACAAACAGGCACTCACTTCTTTCAGCACTCGCAGTCGTCGTCGTCGTCGTCGTCGTCGCCGTCGCCGTCGTTCGCTCTTTCTAACGGAGTCCACCTGGCCTCAGTCTCGCCCGCGTTCGTTTCAGCAAAGAAAGCAGTGGCGAGATTGCGTCGCGCAATGAAAATGGTCGCGAGTGAGTCAGCTATTCGCAAATGTCGCACCTGGGAGTAGGGCGGACCGCGGTGCTCCGCCATCCCCGTTTTTTGACATCCCTGATGGGCGCACGCTACCCCCCTTTTTAGGACCACCAGATAACTCCATCTCAGGGTCACTCTTATCACCGCTCTCATCTGTAAAAATTCTCGGCGTTAAAGCGACGTGAAACACCGTGAAACTGACGCTGACGTTTCGCGCACGCACTGATTTCTTGCCACCGTGAGTTCACGTGAACTCACAGCCGTGCGTTGACGTTTAATTAACGTCACAATACTTAACGTTAACATACGCTTGCGTTAACTAACGCTAAATCGACGACCAGGAAACTGACGTGAGTTTGCACGCATGACTTTCACGCAAAACACCGTTAACCTGACGCTGACGTTTGGCGGACGCACTGATATCATGCCGACGTGAGTTCACGTGAACTCACGGCCGTGCGTTGACGTTAACATACGCTCGCATCAACTGACGTTCAACCAATGACCAGGAAACTGACGTGAGTTTGCACGCATGACTTTCACGCAAAACACCGTTAACCTGACGCTGACGTTTGGCAAACGCACTGATTTCATGCCGACGTGAGTTGACGTGAACTCACGGCCGTGAGCTGATGCGATATGGACGTGTGTGTAGGTTGGCGTTAACAAACGACGATGTCAATTAACGTGAAACAATTGGCCATGAAGTTGGCGTGGATTTCACGTTGGTTTGGTGAATGAGCCAATCACACAATTTACATTTTAAACAATTTTGTGGATCCTGGGAGTCGAACCCAAGCAACATCCAATGAACCATCCAAAACTCCACACAAGATGCCACAATAATCCTATCCATCTTCCAGTTCACTCTATACCCAACTTTCCTTTTCTGTGTTCCACTACCACACAGTGATATTTTATGCGTCGCTCATTGTCCTCGAGCAGGTTCATTCTCAGATCACCTACGGAGCTCTTTTGTACAATTCACACCAAAAGATGAGCAGATGTTGCAGCTGACTTCACTTTACCCAAGCTGCCCTGATTCCAAGCATTACTGTGCAGGCAGATTTTCTCTCATGTAGCGGCGAGTGTTGCCGATACATGGCTTCAATGAGTTTTGATCCTCAGATTCAGAAAAATGCAGCTTCAATGTTACCTCCCCGCCATCCTCCCCATCACTCTCCCATAACAGACCGTACGTCTCAGCGGTCTCTGAAAGCAATTTGGCCTCTTTTCCCTTGCGCTTTATGGCGTTTCATTCTCTATCCGACCAGTTGACTGAAAGGCTTGATCTGACCCCTGAGTTGCTCTGCATCAAACCCCCAAGGCGCCACTTGCTTCTTTTTATCAGGGCAACGTTTCTAACCAAACCAAACCCTATTTCAACCACATTTTGAAATAGGTAATGCACCACAGGAATCAAAACACATAGGCCTTTCCAATCACAAGGGTGGCACCAATTTCCATTCTCCTGACATTTCACATTTCCAAAAAAGAAACCACCCACAGGATGGTCGATGCACCATCCATGCCACTGATCCTAAACCGTCGGACAACATGCCCAAAATATTTTTCATCTACCTGCTTTAGCTAGTTCATTTATCGTTTTATCCAGCAGGGGCCCAAAGTAATCCCCATCCACTTGTGTAACGGGAAGCTCTTTAGCTGCACAAGCAACACCCTATCCACACACATTCACCTCTGTGAAGAAACACAGTTGCAATAATGAATGGAAAAATCCACTAGTTTCGACACCCACTCCCTTGCAATGATCATCCCAACATACCTGGATTGCTCTCCGTAGATCATGGGTTTGTTCCAAGGCTGGAGGACAAACATCAATCGAATTTGTCTTGTGTGAAAGTTGCCAATGCCTCCCTGAAAAAGAAGAAAAAAAACACAGTTCAATCACATATAAGATAATGTAATAATTCAAAGTCATAAAACAAGAAAACTTGCAACAGTCCAACTTGCACAGACTTTGAAACGAATTGAGTTGCTGAAACAAAAACAGGAGCCACCTGATCGTGATAAAATTCTTGAGGGATTTCGACATCTTCAAGCCCTCAATGCCGAGGTGACCAGAGTGGAGGAACTAATTCACCCACTGACGGCAGCCACTGCAAAAAAAAAAAGCAAAAATAAGACCACCAGTTGATCCAGAAGAATACAGCAATATTATGTATTGCAAAAACACACACAAAAGACTTGAATCCTTCTCACCATGTGTGGAAATAGGCTTCAGCTTGTGCAAGCTCGTTGTTGTGATGTGGGAATTTCAAATCCTCCCCACCCGTGTGAATGTCCATTTTGGAACCGATAATAGAGCTGGCCATCGCAGAGCATTCGATATGCCAACCTAAGAAAACACATGCAGTATTGGCTTGAAAAAGAAAAAAAAAACATGTGAAGGCTCAAGAAAAAATTCACATGTTTTTATTCACAGTCAGCTTCAAGAAAATCAAGTGGGAAAATGTAACAAGTGTTCTTTGGGGGATGCGCTCCTGTGACACCTTCACAGCCTGATCAAGGTGAGGAAATAGAAGTCAGCCAGAAGTGACACTCCACAGAGTTTTTGCACACAAGCTTAATAATGCAAAACCAATATCTCGAAATGTCGTATCAGGTACTCCCGTCTCTTGTAGCGATGGCCCGATACCAATGGTCGACGTTCTGCTGCGCTTGCACAACCGGAGTTGGGGCAGCAGCAGTTCTCTTTTCTGTGGGAGTTAGAGGGAAGATCTACCCTGGAAAGAAGAGTAACAGAGGGGAGGAAAAAAGTGGAAAACGACGAGCTCCTCACCGTGGGCCACGGCCATAGTTGCCCACCAGAACATCTTTTTGCTTGCGCAGAGACGAACGGAGAGAGGCGCGCTTACACAGCAAACGAGCGTGCCGCCGTGTTTTCACTCAGAATCCCAGAAGAAACATCCCGCAAAAAATTGCCTGTCACTTGATCTTTCATAATCAGGGATCATCATTGAATTATAACGAAAAAAAGAAATCCACGCGCGGAGGGGTGGCAGCGAGGACTCTCGTGGTGCCTCGCGCACCACGGGAGGCGATAATCATGTTCGAGTGCCCCGCATGCAAGGTCAGGTTTAGGACGGAGAGAGGGCTCAAAATGCATCAGCTCCAAGTTCCGTTTCCTACTTGTGGAACAGAGCGTGCACGAGATGTGCCACCTATCCCAACGAAAGGGGGGGGTCAAGAAGGTGGAACAAGTGACTGTCAGCCAAAGAAGAGGAGGAGGGAAGATGAGGCTGTTCAAGGACGAGAGCTTGACAAAGGAGGCTATGATGAAGAAATCTTCAGTTCCATGTAAACACTTCTTGTGCTCGAGGGATCCCAGAGTTGAACAAAAAATCGGAATAAAAAGTTGTGAAGTCTGGTTGGACAGAATTAAACTCCTTTATTCAATGTTCATGTGGACTGGGCGCTCTTGCATATTGGTTTTTCATTTTCTCTTCTATTCTCATAGGCTACGGATTAATTGAATGGTGACCACAAGCTAGTCCAAGTATTTCTCAAACCTCCATCAATTTTGATTCTTACACTTTTCTACAGGGATGATGAGGTTGTCCGGGGATTAAGCGGAGATGAAGGAGAAAGCTCTCGCCCTATTCTCTCGCCCAATGCCTCAGTTGAGGGAGGATATGGACGGGCTGAAGAAGACAACCCAGATTTTGTGAACAATAAGGACAAAGAAGCTGAAATCAAGAATTTTGACAGTATTGCACAAATTGCGGTCTTCTGCACACAAGAAACCACAGAAGCAGGGGCGACGAAGCTTTTGCAGATCCTCAACCATCCAGATTTTGACCTCGAAATGGTTCGGCAGAACTTAAAATCGAGTCGGGATGTGAATAAATATGTGGATTCACAAGGATTCATTGGCGAGGTGAGTTTGTTCTCACATTGATAAATATTTAAAGGAATAAGAGAGAATGAGTGAAGGCTCGGTCTTCAACATCTCCCAGGATAAAACAAATGAAAACTTGGCATAACTCTCTCCACCTCTGGTTATTTTTGGACTAATTGACCTTTAGCCCAAGATGGGAGTTTACTCGCTAACCCTGCCGAATATGAATATTATTATACTCAAGAAAATGATTAAAGTACATTTGTTCATTGTGATAGGGATTCCGGGAACACGATTGTTCCCAGCCTTCAGACCACCAAAAGGTTACCCTCTTGTACCGGGACCCTTTAGATGCATTGCGTCATCTGGTCAAAACAATGCCATCAGAAAGCTACAAGAAAGGAAAGGTTCTAATAAAAGACGACAAGCGGGTGTACAGTGGTCTAAACACGGGCGATTGGTGGTTGGAAAGACAAAAACGTCTCCCATATGGTAGCATTATTCTGCCATTGATATTCTATTCGGATTCCACCGATCTAGATGAGACGAGGAAGTTGACATCAAGACCATTGATTATGACATTGGGAAATTTCTTGCCACATCATCAAAGATCTAAGAATGGACACGTGTTATAAACCTCCCTCTGCTAGGAAAATAACCTCCCAGCGCCCTTCCTTGAAGTCCCTTTAACCCATCAAACCCCCACTCCTTGATGGGACCCTTGAGATGACAGGGATCACCTCAGGGCGAGACACCTGGGCTTGCTATGAGTCATCCTTTCAGCACACGTGCTATAATGATCTCATGGACCTTAAGCATATGACTAGAGCCATGTTAGTGCCCACGACTAACCCTTGAGCTCTAGTAGTGCATAGACATACTCGGCGTACACTTATAACAGTGCCCCCTCCCTAATGTGAAGCCGCCCTCGGCTTTACTAGGGAATCAAATGCTGATTGGCATCAAGCAAAAGATAGCTGTCTTTTGACATTTGCACTTTCAGAGAAAGAAGATCATCATCATCCAGTGGCCTACTGTGATATGATGTCTCAAACCTTCGCTTTTGATCTTCTATGGATCGTGCGAGGTACTACAGTCGACTGTTCTTGCGATTGGTGAAATGCATCAACCAATTCCTTTGCATGCAAGACATTTTCTTCGGGTTCCCAAGAGTTATGTTCATGGCCATAACCAAGCCACTTCACAAGGTATTCTGTATGGCATTTCTTCCCTCTGCGTCGCTCTCTGCGATCAAGAATGCGCTCAACCTCCCACTCCAGATCTCCCTCGATTTCAACAGGTGGTGGTGGTTGTACAGTTCCTTTAGCCCAATATGGCTTTAACAGTGAAGCATGGAACACCGGATGTATGGGCAAAGTTGCAGGAAGCTTCAGCTTGAATGCAACCTCATTTATTTCACGCTCAATTGGGAAAGGTCCTACCCATTTTGGCGTTAATTTACGTGAACCTGGGTGCTTGAGTCGAAGATTTCTTGCATCTAATAATACAAGGTCTCCTACTTTGACTTGCACTGGTACACGATGGCGATCAGCTTGCGCTTTAAAGCGTTGCTGTGCGGCTTGAAGGCGTTTCTTTGCCTCAACAATCCCTTCCCGAATTTCATTCGTCATTTTCTGAACTTCTGGTACAGCCACTTGCTTCGACCCTTTTCTAGGGATCTGAGCAGTCAATGCTGTCCATGGATCTCTTCCATAATTCAGAAAGAAGGGTGTTTCACCAGTTGCTTCGGATTTAGAGTTATTTATTGCAAACTCTACAACCGGTAACAAATCCGCCCAATTCTTTTGGGATGGCCCGACAAAGTGGCGAAGTGTATCCTCCATGACTTTGTTCATAGCTTCGGTTTGCCCATCTGTTTGTGGGTGATAAGCCGAAGACAAGGCCTGTGAGATTTCCCATGTATAACACAACTCCCTGAAGAAGTGCGATACAAATCTCGGGTCTCTATCTGTGACCAACTTCTTTGGCATACCATGTGCTTTGAATACATGGTTCACAAAGAGTTTTGCTGCATCTACGGCTGAGCACTCTGTACTTGTTGCCGCCAAATGAACCATTTTGGTCAACATATCCACGAATACGAGGATTGCATCATGACCTTCTCCTCTGGATGGTGGGAGATTAGTGACAAAATCCATCGAAACATTTTCCCATTGTGCCTTCGGGATAGGCAAGGGTTTCAGAGGGCCTTGTGGCTTTGTTCGCCTCCCTTTATGCCTTTGACATGAGTCACATCCTCGCACATAGGATTTAATTTGGTCCTCCATTTGAGGCCACCAGAAATGTTTCTTGATTTGCCGACTTGTCTTAGCCACTCCAAAGTGACCCGAATAGACAGTGCTATGGCAATCTTGGATTATTTCTTGTCTCAATGATCCATCATTTGGTACTGATATCACATTTCCATTCCACCAAATTCCATCTTGGTTCTGTAACATCTGGGCAGCTTCCAGAGTTTGATACCAAGGATCTTTGGTGTACCCTTCAACCAGCCTTGACTCCAACTGGGTATGATAACCCCGAGGCAGAGATGGGACCTCAGGATCCCGCGGTCTAGAAACCAAGCCACTCGATCTCACGGTCTCGCATAATACTCCAATTGAAGAAGGAGAAGACGGTATACGTGACAAGGGATCAGCCACATTTACTCGCCCTGGTCTATACTCCCATTCAAATTGGAAATCATGGAGCAATTCTAGCCAGCGGACCTGCCGTCGATTCAAGGTCGATCGGGAATGAAAGAATGTGTTTGGACTATGGTCGGTAATCACTCGGAATTTTCTGCCTTGCAAGTAGCATCTCCATAATTGAAGTGCATACACAGTAGCATACATTTCCTGATCACTCGTCGACCAATTGAGTTGTGGACCTTGCAGCTTTTTGCTTTCATAAGCTATTGGGTGTCCTTCTTGCAGGAGAACTGCTCCAATTGCCTTTGTAGAAGCATCAGTGATTACTTCGAAAGGTTTAGAGAAGTCCGGCAAAACCAAACACGGTGCTTCCGTGAGTGCCGTTTTCACCCCTTCAAAAGCTGTCTCACACTCATGAGTCCATTCCCATGTCTTCTTCTTTTTGAGAAGATCAGTCATTGGAGAAGCCAAGGCTGAATACCCCTGTACGAACTTGCGAAAGTAATTGGCGAGTCCGAGGAACGACCTTAAGTCATCCACCCCACTAGGACGAGGCCAATTTTTCACTTTAGCCGTTTTACTCGGGTCAACTGAGATACCATTGCGGCCCACCACGAACCCTAAATAGCGCAACTCAGTTTTGTTGAAGTCACATTTGGACTTCTTCAAGAACAATTTATGTTCTCGCAACCTTTGTAATACTTCTCGAAGATGTATCAAATGTTCCTTTGGTGTCTTTGAAAAGACTAAAATGTCATCCAAGTAGATCAAGACATATTTGCCTATCATACCATGGAAGACTGAGTTCATCAGTGTCTGAAACACTGCCGGTGCATTGGATAATCCCATCGGGAGCACCCGGTACTCAAATAAACCAAAGGGTGTTTTGAAGGCTGTTTTGGGGATGTCATCTTCCTTGACTCTGACCTGCCAGTATCCGGCTCTCAGGTCAAGAGAAGTAAAACATCTCGAGCCTTGTAACTCATCCAAGAGATCGTCGATCCGTGGAATCGGGAACTGATTCCGGATAGTTACTTTATTAAGACCCCTGTAGTCTATGCACATCCTAAAGCCTCCATCCTTTTTCGGTACGAAAAGAACCGGAGCACCCCAAGGGCTAGAACTAGGTCTTATGAGCTTTTTGGCTAAGAGTTCGGACAATTGTTCCTGAATCTCTTGCCGCTCTGCGGGTGAATACCGAAAAAGTGGCCGGTTTACGGGACGTGTACCTTCTTCTAAAGGAATGTCCACTTCTACGGCTCTTTCCGGGGGATATTCCGCCAAACCAGTTACAAACAAATCATCAAATTCCTCCAAGAGAGATTCCATCTCCTTCTCAGGGACTTGATCTGATTCACCGGTTTCCTCCGCTACACTTACATGTGCGGGTACGTCCTGTACTTCACGAATTACCACCAGAAATGGTTGAAGAGAGGAATCCTTGAGTTTTCTCTTCACCTGTGGAATAGTGAGTAAGGAACCAACATTTCTGTGGGGAATTCTTTGTTCTCCACCAGTGGCCTTGGGCAAAAGACCCTGGCGTATCAAGATCCGTTGATTTGCGGAATTCGTCACGGCACACTTCTTCTCAAAGAAGTCCAAGACTGCCTTGCGATTTCGCAACCACGTATCACCCAAAATGATATCAAATTTCTCCATCAGATCAATCACCAAACAATTCAACTTCTCGCGGAAGCCTTGAATTTTCAGAGAGATCTTTGTTTCACCTAAGATATCAATATAACTCCCATTGGCCAATTCGGCTTGCGAACTTGTGGTTACCTTGAAGGAAATCCCATTTTGTTCACAAAATCTCTTGGAAAGGAATGCTAATCCCTTAGCTCCTGAGTCCAAAAGACAATGGGCAGGAATGCCACTAAGAGTTCCCTCAAAGTGCATTGACATCCTGTCTTGGGTAAGTAAATCTTGAGTATCCTTTGGTACCAAGGGGACAGGTGGGTCATAGTATACATTCACTGGCCAAGGAAGACCTGGAAGTCTTTTCCGGCGCTTTCCTTTCATAGCGGTGAACAAAACCATGCCCTTCTTGTATTGTGCAATTAGTCTCATAGAGGCCAAGGCCGGATGCGGCTCTTTATTCCACTGTGGAACCAGAATGCAACAAGAAGTATTGTGTGGAGACTTATTCTTTTCTCTCACATAGTGATCAATGTATTTGTGAAGCTCCTTGAATGGAGGATTCAGCCATACATGCTCACCCGAAAGAGTAGTCTCAAAAAACCCCTCACCAATACAAAACTTTGCACACAAGGCATTGGTTTGGTCTGAGTTAGCACACCCGTCCAAGCTAAACGCTTGTCCCGTGAGTGACTCGAGACGCTGAAACTCTGCCTTGAGTATTGTTTTGTCTGATTGGATATTAGATCTTTCATTCACATCCTCTGGAGGGACAGAAGTTTGTGCTTCTTCCTGTTTCTCCTTTCTCTTTTGACCACGAGTCACGATAGGCGCTAAATGTGCACTATCCACTTCCATTGGGTCACAATTAGGATGAGAATTCAAATCTTGCCTCAGAAATTTCCAGTCATGGGGCTTGGACCTCTGAGAAACATGTGTAACAACCTCTTTGGGTTTTCCACATTTATGTCCTCGTGTCCAAGTCTCTCCACAAAACCAGCACAATCCCAACTGTTTGCGAGCTTTCAACTCTGCTTTGGTCAGTTGGCTGACTGATTTTCTCTTGGAAACTTGAGGTTTAGAGGAATGCTCAGTAGCATTTTTCCTCTCATCAAAAGAATCACTTTGCCCCGTGTTCTTTTGGGTGGATTTCTGCATTTTCTTGCAGTATCCCTCTACTTCAAGCCCGCGGCGAAGAAGTGAGTATGAGAGTTATTTTTAGACCAACACTTGTGTTGGGGGAAACCTCTGTGGATATTCCCTTTGTCCTTTAGACAAATCTGTAACCACCTCTTTGTGTGGATAACTCTTCTTTTCGTGGTGTTTTCTTGTAAACTGCTTTAATTTAATTTTTCTTTGGACACAACAAGCACCTCTAGGGTCTGCTTGAAAAATCTCCAAAAATCTCAAAATATCGTCCAATCCTGACGAAAAATATTAAGGACCTCTTGGGTCTCCTTAAAATAGACGAAGGACCTCTTGGGTCTCCTTCGCAACTCGAAAAACCACTCTGCAGAAAGTCTGAAGCAATACCCTAACTTTGACAGAGCATAACTTCCCGCACACAGCTCGGAATAAACCCCAACTGGACTCAAACGAAGCGGATTTTTCTTAGCTTACTTTTCGACACCTTATTTGTCCAATTCGGACCTTAGACGCCGAAGTTATCGCCGTTTCCGTGACGGACTCTTCACCTGCTCCGAAACCAAACTGTTATAAACCTCTCTCTCCTAGGAAAATAACCTCCCAGCGCCCTTCCTTGAAGTCCCTTTAACCCATCAAACCCCCACTCCTTGATGGGACCCTTGAGATGACAGGGATCACCTCAGGGCGAGACACCTGGGCTTGCTATGAGTCATCCTTTCAGCACACGTGCTATAATGATCTCATGGACCTTAAGCATATGACTAGAGCCATGTTAGTGCCCACGACTAACCCTTGAGCTCTAGTAGTGCATAGACATACTCGGCGTACACTTATAACATCTAGCATCAACAACCCAACAGTGAGAGCCCTGCAATTTCCCTCCCTAAATATATAAGAATCAACCCCCACCCCCCCCACCTCCGTTTTCACATCGACATTAACACGCCCCACAGGAAATCTCTAGAAGGCAAAGATGTATTGACTAATTGATGTGTCTGCATATTTGTATGGCACTTGGCGAGAGGCACTTGGAATTTTTCTGATATCAGCCTTCTTTACTGTTTTTGGCAGTTCTCACGTTTTTCTTGTCCTGAATCTCCTTCTTCTTTCGAAGCTCCTCTGCTTTTTCGTCGAGAATTTGCTGTGGAATCCCACTTGCTGTTGTTGATGCACTGGCTAGCATCGCCCAGAGCTCCTGTGTAGCAAATCATTGATTTAAAATTGTGGCGAAACCTTTCCGTGAACACTCTTAATCATTCCATGTCAGACACTCCACACCAGAGCGAGTTTTTGCTTTTGAACGATCTGGAAATGAAAGAGGCCCCAGGGTACCTTCATGAACAAGCTGGTATTTTTTCCAGAAAAGGGACGAGATCGATGTGGAGCTCTCTTGCATCAGCGACCTGGCCAAATGTAGAAACACACAGAATCTTCATTGAAAGATCTTGCTTTCCTGGGTCTTGTTCACACCGACTTGTTTTTTTTGTTTTTTTTGGGGCAGGAGGGGCATCTCCACACACTTCCAATGAAATGTTCACAACAACGATCTCTGCAACGTATTTTTCCCATCTCTTCTCAACAGAAACCATTGCTTCCGTAGGCTATTCAGGAGGCTCGTTTGGATGGTTGGCAATCCAAAAAAGAAATCCCCACACAACATTCCATAACATTTTTTTTTTTTTGGGGGGGGGGTCATTTTTTTTAAATCCATGCTGGTGAATTTTTTTGGTATGAGTTCTTAAGTCGGGATTCAAATTCAGAGAGACTCATGCAAAGAAACAGGAGGGCAGGTTACTTTCTGGGCTTGGAGCTTGTTGTGGATGAAATGAATCAACACTTCGTCTTCGACGCCGAGCAACTCCGTCACCCTCTTCGCCACCCACTCGAACATGACGACCCAGTTCACCTTCGACGGTTCCACTTTGAGGTCGAGCTCCTTGGGAAACTTCATGCTTTTCATGAGCTTCTTTTGCTTGCTACGGCGAAAAAAATAACACATCCCTCATATCAGATAGCACCTGTTTCACAACAAACAAAAATTTATTCATGGCACACTGTGGAGAAAGACCCACAGCGCTCTGTGCTTGGAAAAAAACAAACAATTGTCACTTTTTCTTTAATCGGGGGGGGGGGAGGCATGCCATTTGTTTAACAGCTTCTCACTTTCTTTTCATATTCTGTTGAAAATATAGTCGAAGGTGTTTGGATTGTTCCCTTGTGATCGGGTGCATCGTCTCTACCTTCTGATATGTGCAATTTCCCCGTCCAGGTTTGACCTATATATGCAATGCAAATCTTGTCCCTGAATTGAAAAAAACCAAGCAAAACCACAGTTTCAGTTTCAGTTCCAGCTTCCAACAAAGAAAGACTAACTTCATTAATTTCAGTTTCCTTTTTGGGGGGCCAAATTATGCCTAATCCCATATCACCGAGGGCCTTCTTCATATAAATAGAAAATGTCATGGTGCCATCCAGACATGCAGCACAGACTATGTTTCAAACTATCCAGAAAACCCAAGCTGCAGAAATGAGACCATATATTTGGTCAGATTTGCGTTGGTCGATTGCTTGTTTCTTAAAAGAAGGCATCCATTTTACCTAGAGGGACTGAGTATCCTCAAAGGTCTGGCCTGACACCAGACTTGCCTGTGAAGACCAAGTTCCGGTTGCAGATTTCAGCTTTTCGCTGAACACATCCAAAAGCGACCCCCTCCCAGCATCCCCAGCAATTTCAATATCGTCTATGAATACGCGCGCCGTCTAAAGAAATATGCACAAACAGAAAAAAAATCAGCCAAAAGAAACATCATCTGCATTCCATTAAAATAAATCAAATCACAATAGGAAAACATCCATTTACATTGCTGGGCAAGACGGTGATGAGTTTTCTGCGTATCTCTTTTATTTCAGACAGACGTGTTTACTCCTTTATTAATTCTTTTCAGTACCCGACCTCCTGGTTTTCATTTTTCTTCTCTCCATGGCAAACATGAGTTTTCCAAAATTGTGCATCCAGGCTGCCTGCTTGCGAAATCCAGGCAGGGTTTTCAGGCGTCTACTGAAAACCCAGAGCATCCAGTCGCTGTATGGCATCGTTAGGCAACAGCTCCCTTCTCAAAAGCTCCCTTTGCAACTGAACCCACGTTGCTAGTTGACCGACAGCCCCCCTGCTTTATCCTGAAGTTTGAAGGCAGTATTAGAGAAAGCAAATCCATGAGATGTCAAAATGGTACAACTCTACCAAGGTCCTTGAGATATCACCTTCAACTTGAAGGTGATAACCCAACCCAAAGTTTGGATGGGGGGCTGTTCTGCTTTTTGTTCCTGCAACACAAAGTGGCACGCAACTCGACGACCATCTCCCCCCCCCTCACTTTTTTGTGCACTCTTCTACGACAAGAACGCAACTTCTGTTCTGAAAACAGGCGACAAAGTTGCGAATCACCGTGATTGCTGTGACTTTAGGTTCTTCATGGCTCAACCCTGTTTGCGAAAGCCTTTGCTCTCCCTTGTAACTCGCAATAAAAAACATCCGATGTCGAGGCTGCGTTTGGTTAAGGCGCAAAGAAAACGTGAAATCGATGGCAGCGCGAACTGTGACCTCTTCACGCTACCATTGGTTCACGTTTTCTTCGCGTGAGCAATTACATGCGCAAATCCACGTCCCCGTATGCACACGTGAACTTGTGTCAGTAATGGCTTCACGTCAGCTCACGGGCGTGATTTGACGTGAAGTTCTTGGACAATCCACGCGCACGTTAAAATCACGTTATGACTTTTTACAGATGCTAAGAATGAAACTGAAAGTTAAAAATTAATTTCTTTTTACTTTTAAAAGTGAGCATTGTTACTTTTCTACAAGTGGAAACTTTGAAGACCAGAGCCCTGGGGCAATGTAGATTAAAGTAGAGTTGTAGGAGGAAATCCACTTCCCATTTTGATACATCCTGCATCCTGGTGTCTAGTTGTGTTGAGGATCATCTCATTGCATTGACCCCAAATCGTAGCTTCTTTTCAGAATAATGGTATGTTAATTGATGAGAATGTTCAGTGGGGGGTCTTTATTGGTGGCCTGCACAACTGGCATCATGATCACTGGTCACAAATGCCATTGTTTCAAGTGTTCAAAATTTTTTACCAGAGCAGCTCCAGAAGCATGTCCAAGTTTTTCTTACAGTTACAGTGGAAATACATTAGCCACCACATGCCAAGAAATTAAAGTTATTTATTTCCTTGGGAAATAAGAAGCCCCTACAGAGAGGAAAAACACCCTACGATCAAAAAGTCAAATAATCCAAAGCAATAGCCAGGAAGCAAAAAAAGCTATTAAAAAAAAAGAACTCTCCTCAATATCCATTTGACCAATCCATCGACCCCTATGAAGACCCCCCCTCTGCCCAATATCAATGTCACAGAAAAACAATAAGCCTATGTAACAATTGCTTGCCCATAGAACATTCCAAAAGCATGTGGGTATACATTTTATGCAGGGGTTCCAACAAATAAGAAATATTTCAAATATCTTTTTCCAACGCAGTTTGGGACCTAGGTATTATCAAGCAGCCATTTATTAAGAAATATAAACAACCAGACCAAAAAAATCAAAGCAACCACAGGGATAATTTGTAATATCTCGATCTAAGCCTGGCAAGTGCTAGCATCCGGAGTAACACCGCACTCAGTGCCGCTGTGATGGAGAGTTCCACAATCATTCGCCTTTTGAAGAACTGCAAAAAAAGTACAAATGCAACAAATGGAGAGGTTTTTCATATGATGTATATATGCTTCTCTTTTTGTTAAAAAACATAAAAAACCTTCCTACGAAATTCCTTTATTACGTTATGCACTCAGTGATGTCAGGTATTGCCAAAAAACAAAAACAATCAAACAAAGAGCATCGGTTGCGTTCAGGATTGGGGCGAGGCGTACGTTGCTGGAAGAGCGTCTCGCCTCCAACAAAATCGCGCAAAATTCCAATAAAATCACTGTTGCAGCCGCAAGAATCCTCGCCTTCAACTACCTGCAGCAACACAACAGTTAACTGTGCAATCAAGTTTACAAAGTAACTGCTTCTTTCTTCAAGTTCAAGAGTCGGCATACCGTGTTGCTCACGGCGCAAATAGCCTTGCAGCACCTGTAACACCAAAACCATCAGCCGCGGTCGAAAAACACAAGCTGTGTAAGAACACATAAAAAAAAAAACCCACAACTTTGTGGCTGCTTACGAAGAACCAGGTGTTGCATCGATGTTGGCAAGCGCCGCCGCCACTTTGTCGGAGGGGATCGCTTGAATATCTTCGTTAGTTGCAGGCAGAGTGATGCCGACTTCCGCAGCGAAAGATTCTCCCTCAGCAGTGCATGCGGTAACGATGGCTGACAGAACGGGACCGCAGGTGGTTTTCGCTGCTTCGCTGGGCTCGCCAGCAACGCACACTGCACACACGAATCAACGCAAGTCACAATCGTCCTTCGAAACACACGGGTTCCACTTATCGATTTTGGGGGATGTATTATCGCCCTATTTCCACTCTGACGACACGGGTGCATCTGGAATTTCTTCACGAAAGACAAGGGTCGAGAATTCCCGACTTACCCAACAGAAGAGACGCGCAGGCGGCGGCGGCGATCATGGCTTTGTTGAAGCTCATCTTGTTGCAACGAATAAAGGTGCTGCTGCAAACCGGAGCGGGCTGGAGTTGGTCAGCGACAGCGGATTGGCGAGTGTTACACAGGTTAACTTGGACACAGGGTTCAATTGTGACGCTTCACAGTCGCCTTTTAAGGAAGAGAATGAGAGCGACTGAAAGACAAGTTGCCTCATCCCTCCACGCCTCTCATGAAGCTATTCCACGACGGCAATCTTGTCAAACTCCGAAAGAAGCAACTGCTGGTGACACGTGCCGACAGGCTCCAAAGAAGACTGGAAAGACAATAAAAGGCAGGGTTTTGGGGTTTTGTTTTTTCTTTTCCTTGAAATTCAGGAAGCTCTCTGGGTGTCTCCTTTACATAAGGGTTGCATTTGTAAATATCAAACCCTGCAGTATCCAGGCCTCTTCTTGCAAAAAACTACAGTGCCTTAGTGCAACTCTCTTCGTTTTCAACGTTCTGGGTAAAGTGCCACTGTTCTTTCTGCCTTGTTGTTGTAATACTTATTGGGCCGAACTTTGGGGGTTCGAGGCCAATTTTTTCGCAAGCTTTTCAAAGCCATCCCGTTTGGCTTGTTTCAAAAAAAACATGTTCTTGGCACGCGCACACACACACACAGATAACCACGAGAATGAAATGTGGACGCTTGCCCTCTTTGACATTAAATTTCCCTGATAACTCATCCCTGCGATGTAGATATTCCCTGCCTAACATGACCACAACGTTCAAAAAACACAAAAAGCAAGAGGAGCTCTCGCTGATATGAGGCCCGGTAACCATCGATCTTCTCCCCTCGCTGCCTCTTCCCCTATCCTCACTCTTTTTCCAAATCAAAGAAAACCAAAAATGCCATGAATCATAGTCCAAACAACTTGAAAATGTTCCCATCGACATAATTGTTGTCTACGACGCTGACGAGATACCATGTGTCCCTAATTTCTTGTAGAATCTTTCTGGACTTGGAGCCTTCATCGTAGAGGGCACCCCATTCGTACACCCAAAGATCGAAAGCCTCATCTTTCCAGATGGCGAAACTCTTTGGGTCCACGACTGTCGGTTGAATCACCTCTTTACCTGGACATCGTTTACATCAAACTTTAATTTTCATACCACATACACTCAACAGAACACTCAGAAAGCTTCAGAATCATGAAAAGGGCAGGCACAGGGATGTGAGGGCCCAACGCTTACCTGGGAAAACCCCCCAAGTCACAGCATTCACTCCCTCGGTTTTCAGGTTGGACTGTGTGTCCCCCCTGGCGTTGACTGCGATGTATGTCAGGCTTTCTGCCTTGTCAAGGTCAGATTGAAGAGTCTGGAAAGCTTGTGGGGAAACGAAGAACTCGATATATGCCTTCTGGTAGATGTACCTGACCAAAACCAACACACCGACCATCCAGAAAATCAAACCTCTGATATAAACCAGCTCTCGGATGCATGCTTGTCCACGGATCGACTGAGTACTGGGTGGATAAGGGAAAACACCTTTCTTGTTATAATCTACATATGAGTGGCTCGACTAGGCCCTGCTGCCTGTGGTGTTCAGATCCAAGGGAAAGAACCATGTCCATTTGAATCGCATGCTGGGAAAAAGCTGTCGAGCTGACAGTGCCTCCTCACCCGCCAGGTCCCCCCCATCCTACTTTGGGGTCGCTTGAGGGCACTCCGTTCACCATGGGTTGGGAGTTGATCGTCAGATACCCCAGTTTGTTGACTTCGACGAGGCTGGACAAAATTGTGTTTGATTCCTTCTGCATGGAGTCCATTTCGTTCCAGGGCAAAATGGAAATGCCCCCCTTGCAGTAGCGAACGAACACATCGACCACATCATCCACCGAGTCCACAGTGTCGCCCCAAGCTTCACGAGCCTGCAATCATCGACGTCAGTCGAAACAAAAAAACACCACCCTGTAATATTATAAGAAAGAAAGAAAAACTGTGTTAAGGGAAAACAAAACATGGACGATTCTTTCCTTTCCTTTCCTTCTTTCTTTCTGGACTGAAAATAGCATTTGCACAGATTCTGACTGTTCCACACACACACACCTTGATTGCACGTTTCTCTGTGGTGGCATGTCTTCGCATAAATTGATAATCGCTCAAAGTTCCATAGGCAGGGCTTCGCGAATCTCCCCATCTAAGCACAACCATTCACAAACCCTTACACTTCCAAAACCCAACACTAATCGGAGCGATGGGAACTTGCCTTTTGTTCATTTTGTAAATTTCAACCGACATTTCCGACCTTTTTATGGCCGAGTCTCAACAGATTTTCAACATACCGGCCGCTGGGGAATCTGTCCCAGTCTGCGGTCCTCTTCAAGTAGCTCTTTGGTCGATTTGACCAGAAAATCGGACGAACTGCTTCCTCTGTTCGGCTAGCATTTGCTGGTTGTCTCCAAGGCAGAGTCCTAAACACACGGATCTGTACACGTCATTTCATATTCAACAGTGGTAAATATCAATTTTAAAGACTTTCCTAATTTTTTTTTCTTCTCATCGACCAACTGAGGCAAATGTTTGTAGTGGTTGGTTCACAGAGTTCAATTGCTTGGTCAGGGATGAATATATTACCTTGGGATATTGTTTCGATCGATCAGCCCAACACCCTCCAGGATGGCAACTGCGCTGCTCTCCAAATTCAAAGTGTACATGTGGACTCCAGGAACGCCTCGATCCAGCAACTCTCGACACATATCAATCCCCATTTGAACTCCAAATTTCTGCACCAAAACCACGAGCTCCATCAAGAAAATCACCACGTAAGGAATTACAGGTCATGGAATCAGTCAACCCTGCCTCCATTTCAGCGAGTGAGAAGGTAGGTGCTTTCAAAAATATGATCTTGGCTTCCATGTTGGTGCATGTGGAGGTGACGCTGTGGAGATATACAAGGAAAACGGACCTTGATGGCTTCATCATTGTCTTTGATGCTCTCCAGAGTTTCAGTGATTTTGGCAGGGACATCGGTCTTACAGAAACTGGTCATCCGCTTGAATCCTCCGTACGTCAACACTGGCATAACTCCTGTAGTTACAGAGTTGCACCCCAATGTGATATTCTGACAAGACAATACACGTCGGAAGCACCCTCCAGCTGGGAGCCCAACAAACTGGAATGTGATGCATTCATTCTGACCCCAATGGACACTTGACAGTGATCCCAACGCTGAACCATATAGCCATGTATATGATATGGTGTATGGATATATTTTGATTGACAAATCGAGCGAGCTCCAAATCTGATTAGAATCAAGCAACGTCACTCTTTACCGGTCCTGCTGGATATCGATGATTTTTTGTTGGGATTTTTTTTATCTCACCTGGGATGATTGGAACTGTGATTCCGAGAGCCCGACAATCGTCCACAAACTTGAAGTACCTCGATGTATCGTAGAACAATTGTGTGACAATCAATTCACCACCAGCATCGACCTGGGAAAGCACAGCAAAACAGAAGGAACTTTAATGGCCACGTCCATCCATACACGATGAAATTGGGGATACATCCTCATTCAAAACCGAACACGAGAATATTAAAAAAAAACAGTCCAGAGAGTCAACACAGAGGGGAACACAACCCCATAGATAAAACCAACTCAGTCCACCATTAAAATGGATGAAAAATTTCCCTTCACATGCATTGATGGACATGCGTGCATGCTGCATGACTCACCTTCTTTTTCAGATATTCGAGGTCAGACTGGTAGTTGGCTTCCATTTGCGACGGGTCTTCCACAATCACATCAGGATGAGCTTCAGGGTAGCCAGCGATCGTCACTCCGAAATAATCGCCAAATTGCTTTTTGATGTACTTGACCAGATCCAAGGCACACCCAAATCCCCCCTCCACGGTTTCGAATTTCTCTTGACCCTTTGGAGGATCCCCCCGAAGCGCCAATATGTTTTGGATGCCGGCTTTTTTCACCTGCACCGCAGTGACAGTCAAAAACCATGAAACATCCCATGGAAGAAAAAAAATCGTGATAAAAACGATCTCCTTACATATTTCACACGTCAAATCAAACAGGATGCCCAGCTGGGTTTCAGTTTACATACATATATATTATTTTGTTTTGTCTTGTTTCTATTCGTTGTTTACTGTCAGTCATGATCGGCTTGCTTCCTAAACTGACCTCATTTAGGGCATTGTCGAGCTTTTCCACAGGCATGTTTGTACATGTCAGATGCATCATAGTTTCGATGCACACCTGCAGCCACAAAAGAAATATGAGTGATTGGCTAAAAAAATGAAAAAATATAAAAAATATAAAAAAAATAAAAAAATAAAAAATGACAACAGCAATAGACACACCCACTTCCCACACAGAAAAGGTGAAAAAGATCGAGGAATATCATGGTGGTATTAACTATTGCCTGGGCTATCTACTGCTACTGTTACTTGGATTCCTTTTTTGTTCGGATCACACAAGTTGGAGAAAAATGGGGGAAAAAAAATTCTGAGGAAAGAGAATTGTCCAGTGGGGATCATGCACCACGAAAGAGTTTGATTCTTAATCAGATGCAGAAAACCACAATTTCGTTTTAGCATTGCTGGAAGATGCAGAGGGAAGGAATACTGACACCCTCTGACCAGATTTTGCAATGCACAGCCATTCTATTCATATCCAAACATGTTTTTTTGGTGGGTCTGTGTGTGAGTTTTTTTCATGATTTTTTTTATTGGATGGCAATAAACTTATGATCAGTCATGCTGTGATCTTCTGTTTTTAACAAAAAGGAACCGAAGGTATTTACAGCATTGCAGATGAATTTTAGATCATGTTTTATGGTTTGGAAATAAGAAAAATTGCCTCACATTTACACACCATGTTTTGCATGCGGGATGCAATTTCCAGGGTCAAATCGGCGGTGGAGCCTCCAGCACCCCAAGTGATATCACAGAAGGTTGGTCCCAAAGAGACCATCCTATCCATTCTATCAAACAGGTTCTCAACGCCCTACAGCACCATGATTTCCACTTTTCTTACTCCCATCATGCAGTCAAATTTCAACTTCCGATGACACATGATTGTCCAGCGATCCAGTGATTTCTTAAGCTGCACTCCCTGACTTGATTTTTTTGTGTGTTTTTATCAGGAGGGAAAAATGAGGAGGGAAAAAAAGCGATTCTTTTTAAATTCAATACTTACCCAGTCATTTTCTCACACTGTAAATCATGCGGAAAAACACACCCACTTATGTAATGAAAGCAACTAATGGATAATGATTCTCAGAATCCCCTGGCCCCTCATATACACCTATTACGAACACCTATCCCTCCCCAAACTAACTCTGCAGCTAAAAACCGGACTTTTATCTACCAGAGCACTGGGATCGAAGCTTCGAACCTATGAGATCTCAAACATCAATATTTTCTGGGTGGCGCCGGCGGCTTGGAGCAGCCAACCTGGCCCGACAGTCGATCGAAGGGGGACCCATACCTCATCCGTGCGCGGTGGAAAAAACTCGAAAGAGAAGAAGGTTTTCCCTTCAGCGATGGAGGCGTTGATCTTGTCGGAGATCTTCATCCTGGCGCTGCTCGACAGTGTCCACAGGCAAATCCGCGGAAGTTGTCGGTGCACCCCATGGCAATTTATGGTCAGTTAATAATCAAATCATTGATAGAAATTGAATTCTATTCTATTTTTACACTTTGTGCCATTTTTGCATTGGTGGTTGGCTGGAAAAATGCTGGTTTCCCGCCTCATGATTTCTGACGGTTTGATCTGGTCTGGGGCCCACTGTCTAAAATACCAATTTCTGTTTGATTTTCACAGGAACTTGTCTGAAGAAAGGCTTCAGTGTGATCGTTATCACTGCAATTCCTCATGCCGGCACAATTTCTTTGGGTGCTTGCTTGCGTTCGCATTGCCTGGATGCCAATCTTTCCACTAAACAACATAGTACAGAACCAATGCTACAAGTTGCACAGCAGGCCAGCCACAGTCCAACCAATCCCAACCTTTCCAGCCAAGGAAACTTGGCCACTTCCCTCCTTTACCCAAGGATTCCCCAATATTCTACATTTTCTTCCACCATTGACAGTCAAGACCCCATTCCTAACCTACTTCCCCCCCAAAAAACAAAATCTAACCGTTGCATTCCTTTCCATTTCCTCCCTACGGGCTGCACAACCATATCTGAAAAAGTGACATCTCTGCCAGCCTTCCAATCGACACTTCTTTTACAGCACATGGGGCGGACAGGACGGATCCTTCTCTTTTCAACACAGAAGAAATCAACAAGAAATCCCTCTAGAAAACCACCGTGTCCAGCATGGTCCCCATGCATTGCAAAATATTGGAAGACATGAGGGACTGAACGCTGTTTTGCATGTGCTTTTTAGCATCCATTTTCCCGACGTTTGCAACTGCCCTCTTTTCGTGGGGCATGTCTTGCTCCTCTGTGACGGCCTTGATGTATTTTTCGGAAAGGTCTTTCAGCTGGAGAACCAGCTTTTCGTTGCCGGTCGCATGGGTCTCGAAATCCTCCAAATTCAAACCATCATTCCACCTGTCGTGGACAAATCCACACAGAATTTGGTACCAGAAACAAAACCTGCCACACAGTTGCTGTCTTCCCAGATAAGGAGGGCACCCTCCCACTTCCATTTCATCTCCACCCCCCCCCCCCAAAAAAAAAAAAAAACAACCTAAAACTAAAAAAGGGGAAAAAATAGACGAAAAATAAAGGAGCATGATAAAAGAGACATTCTCAATCCTGCAACTCACTTCTTTTTACTGAGGTTCAACAACATTCGCTCCTCCAACTCATTCTTTCGGTAATTGATGGCAATGGAGTAGTAGTGTCGATTGAGGCCATGGATGAGTGCTTGAATGGATGGCTTGTTGAGGTGCCCCACATTCGAGGTGGTTTGTCTGGGCTCCTGCTGGAGCATCATGGTCTGGGGGCTGATCAGCCTGAAAGCATCAATCACCACCTTCCCTTTGACACTTTGAATTGGATCGATAACCACCGCCACCGCCCTCTGGTTCAAAGCTTCGAAACTCTGGACAGCAGAAATGCACAAAATGTTGCTTAGAAAGTCACTGAGGAGAGGCATGTGTGGGGTTACGAAAGGTTGGTCGACTGGCTAATGAGAATTAAATATCGTGAATTCACCTGCTGTGTGTTCATATCCACGCCAGACAGCCAGCATCCAAAACCTGGATGACTGTGATACCAGCCGACCACAATCTCTGGCCTATGACATAAAAACACCATCTTTCAGCCACGCATTCATGGACATTTCTATTCCGCGCTGGGACCTCAGTCTTGCCATGGATTTTGCCAAACACTACTACTTGTTGCATTTAACTCCATAAATTTATCTGTTCAGGAACTGAGCATCCCAAAATTGAAAAATCGCCCGCCATATTTTCGTTTCTTGCAATTTCTTTCCCCCCCCCCCAAAAAAAAAATAAAAAAAATTAATTAACAAAAAATCACACACATAAACCAGTTGCAGACTCACCTTCCCACTTGATTGAGCATTTCACTCATTTTTGTTTGATAAACTGGATCCACAGCCTCCACACTGACTCCAGTTCCGGACTGTGGCATCGCAAAAACATCCACGACCTTGACGGTGTAATCATCCACGAAATCCCCCAGCATCAATCCCATTACTTCCATAGGAACACCAGCCCGACCTACAGAACAAAGCAAAAGCAATAAATCCCCCCCACATTTGCGAATAGCATATCAAGGGTTGATTCCAAAGAGTATTTGCCAGGCATTTATTTTCTGATATTTCACAGTTGGGAAGTATACAATTGAGTCCCATGAAACTGTGTAACACGTGGTGGTCATCCCTGGAATGAGGGGATTTGCCCCCACAAAGATGTTATATATTCCCCTCCTAAGAAATCATCCTCACAACACTCAGCCCGGTTGATCTGTATGCAACCCCCAGAGACTGTTGCTCCAGTTTTAGCCAAGTATGAACCCCATTCTCCTGAGAAAGAATCACACAGGTGCTAGCCTTGGATCTATGCAGAACTCGATCCAAGCAGGAGATCCCCACCGTGTTTCAACATTTTCAGGAGCGCCAGCGATGAGATATAGAGTTGTTCCGAAGTGTCGACCTGGGGGGTATCGGCTGGGACGGATCCCATTCCGCTGTTGCCACTCCCGCCCATATTGTTCAGGAGCCTCTGAAAACGAGCGTCCATTTTTGTTCAACCTCCAAAAAAGGTTTGCTCAAAGTCCCTTGTCCGCTTGCCTTTCTCTATCGACTCCCAACTTTCTGGCGTTCAGGTTTTTGCTCAATCCTTGGGAAGAGCAAAAACATATTACGAGATCGTACATTACTAATCATTAAATTTCTATTGACAAGATCACATCCCACAGCCCGCAAAACACAACTCGGCTGGGCTGTTCGGCAGAACCTCCAAAAGGAAAATCTTCAAAAGAGCTTCTGGTGGGGAAGTGGCCCCTTTTTTGGGAAGAATGGAAATTGTTGATAAAAAATGTTATCTGGGCGGAAATTGCTGGATCTAATTGGCTCAAGAGGAGGGGTTCATGTTTCGTCCAGATTGTCCCAGGGCTGCGTGATTTTTCATCCAAAAGAATGTTTTCCATTCTCAACAAGCTGCCTTCCGTGAATCCCTCGGGATGTTTGCCACCGAGCAGGATTTGGTGGGTAGGAAGAGCTGCAATGTCCAAAAAGGCCAAAGTCTTGCAAAATTTCCTGGAAAAGAGCTGTGGGTTCTCCAAAACAGGAGTTAAAAAGCTGTATAAGGATTTGGAGTCCGAAACCCCACGCCGAATGGCCTTGGGTAGCAGAAGGGATAGGAATGTTGTTGCCAACCTCAGGAGGGCTGCCGAGGCTGGATTGAATCCGAGGGAAATCAAAGGGAGATTCACCAGATTAGTGAATGGATTAGCCACCAGCCCGCATGAATTCCAGGAAAAATGGAGATGGTATGTTTCTGAGTTCAAATTAACCGATGTCGAGATGAAAGCTATGGTTTTGGACTGTCCTTATTTTTTGCAGTACAATTTGGACACCACTGTATTGCCATTGACAGATGCCTTCTATGATCTGGGTGTTTCCCTGCCAGAATTTCGTTCGGTGATAAAAAAGGCTCCTAGATTACTGACTTGCTCAAAAGAGGGGGTCCATGCTTATCAAGAACTGGGTTTATTCAAGAATGAGATATTGAACGTGTGTCGGAAAACCCCGGAGCTCATCACAGTGGATTATGCACGAAATTTTGAAAAAAAATTGCAATGGTTCAAAGATGTGGTTGGGGTAGATGGAAGAGCGATCGTGAGTAAATGGTTGGCAAAACACCCTCGGGTTTTCTATGGGAATTCCCAGCGAAAATGGCAAGAAAGGTATGATTTTTTGACCTATGCGGGGTTTTCGAAGGATGATGTGGCAAGAATGATTAAGGAGTACCCTCAGCTTTTGTCGAAAAGCATAGGGGACCTGCAGGATAAGATTTCCGTTGTGAAGTCAGTCATGGGGAGAGATATGTCTGACATAGTGCGACATCCGGTGTATTTGACCAGGTCCTTTGACATGAGAATTTCAGTGAGATTAGCTTACATGGCATACAAGGGGGAAAGCTCTGGCCAGTATTCTCTGCGGACCTTGTTTCTGCCGAATGACAAAAATTTTAGCGAGAAATATGCAAAGGGCAGTCAACAGGAGTTCTGGAAATTTGTGGATTGGTGGGTGGTGCTGGACAGGGAGGTTATGAATGCGTTTTTCAAACTGGAAAGAGCAGATCAAGTGGCTTTGGTGGAGGGTGCGTTGAGAATGGAGGACAATGGAGTTAAAACTGCCAGGGAACCATGAAATTGAAAAAACATGATAGTTTTTACTGACATCTCTCTGCATAAATGATGCTCAATTCTGGTGTCTATCCTGAGTTTCTCTTCCCGTGTTGGGAAGGAGGGAAACAATTCCGGAGAGGGGTTTGCAAAAAGAAAAAAAAGTTTTTTTTAAAAGAGAAAAGAAAGAAGGTTCTTTCTTTGGAGGATGTTTCGATAAAAAAAAAGAAATCAGAGGAAAGAGAGGAAAAAAGTTCAATGACAGAAAAAAACATGGACAGACAGAAAAAAACAAGAACATAAACAAGGACACAAACAGTAGAGTTGCGGGGATCAGAGGTGGTCCCCCCCACAGTGCCGGCCAATCCGAGGGGAAGAAGCCTCGACCATCCCAGCCCCCTAGTGGGGCCGGCAAAGTCGGGCTCGCTACCCAAAGGGTGAGGCCGACCGTCAGAGGAGCACCCCATTCGCTAAGCGAACGTGGCTTTGCCACTCATCATCATTTCCCTGGATCAAAGAAGATCCATTCACGCGGCTGATCTCTGAAGACAAGGGCGGGGAATGTTGATTGTGCAGATCGGGTGGTGCCACCTCAAGGGTGTGAAAAAATGTCGTCCTGCAGTGTTCTTTTGAACGTGGCAAGTTGCTTGCAAGGGGTGACAAGGAGTGTCAGTGCGGACTTTCCTTTATTTGTGCGTGTCGTCCGATTCGGCTTCCCTCACGATCATCTCATCTCATTTGTTCGCCAAGACAATCGACGACTCGCACAGGATGGATTTTACTGGTCAAGACGAGTCTAAAACAATTGAAAGACAGTCACTGGAACCGTTTCGTTGACCCATTCCCTTCCATTTCCATCCAGGTACTATTTCCCTCATCCATCCACAACCAGATCGCTCACGAACCCATCTACCGCCTGCAAGGAATACATAGGGTGGATGAATCCACCAGTCCTTGCAATGGTGAAGGTGGCTCTGGGGAGGTTGCACGCCTAATGCATGTGCAATTGTCTGACCCAGTGAGCATTTGCTTGTTTAGACTGTTTGCTGTCGAACCATCACAAAATCGATGTCTACATCTAAGCTTGATCGAATCAGAAATCAGTCCTGGTGGGCTGAGAGCAGTCTTTCCCAAAGCAGGTGGTAAAACCAAAGGGATGGACTTCTGTCCATCTGGTCCTTAAGGGTTCAAGACTGACTAAGACAAGAATCTGATGAGAAGAGGAGGACAAGGACATGCCCATACTTCAACAGAGGCCATTTCCTGGATGTACCGATGTCCTTTCTAAAAGCTCTTTCAAGCGATTCTTGTCAAAGGCAAATTGCCTTTCTTCCACTTTACATTTTACTGTAGCAAATCTCAAGCGCCTTCACTGATTTTTTGCCCTACCTGTGACCCCCCCCCCAAAAAAAAAAGGAAAACCACCAATATCATCCCCAAAACTACCTCATCAAAGCGCGCTTTTGTCCAATTTGCAGACATCCTCGTAGTCCAACAAGGCTCTTCTCCCTTTATATTCGCCCTTGCTCAATTCTACCTGGGCTTGATACTTTTCCACATTCAAGCCTAACAGTACGCCTTTAGATCCTCTGAACTTCCCATTAACAACCAGAACCATCCCTCCGATTTGAGGAAGCACCGTTTCCAGTTGCCTTCGATCTATTCTCACCACATCCCCCGAATCCAGCATAGAAATTTCCCCCACGCAGTTATCGATCACATCCACCACCACCCCTTTTTTTTTGTAATACCCATGGGATTTCAATTCCTTGCTGAGCACTTTCACAACAAGCCCCTTGTGCAGCCAATCTCCATCGTCAGATAACGAGGCTTTCGCAGCTGCAGCTGATGCTTTGGCTTTTTTGTCCGATATGTCTTTCTGCATGAGTTCCTCCAGTTTGCTGAGACCCTTTGTGTTGATTCGGCCCTTTTTCGATGGATGGCTTGGAGCATCGTCATCCAATTGCCCACCGAACGTCAATGGATTGCCTCTCTCCACAGCATCCTGTGCCAAACCCAGTGAATTTCGACCTCTTTTGTTTCTTATTCTAGCAGAAATATACTCCATGGAAGGAAACCCAACCCGCCCAAACAACAGATGATTTCTATCCAATAATGATTCATGTTTTCCAGAGCTCCAGACCCCCCCCCCAAAAAAACAAACAAACAACTACAGCCCACCTACATCCCAATTTCTTTTACTAAACTTATGTAATGCACTCACCTTAGCATCCAAGACAGTGCTTTTTTCCCCAGGTTTTGGCACACTGAAAGCCAGTGGTTCATCCCCTTCATCCCTCACTAACTCCGACCCAATCCTTTCCCCCTCCTCCCCTCCTTCAATGACATCGCCCCCAGCCAATTTAACTTGCTTCTCGATCTCCCTCAATTGCCTCAAATCATCATCTCGCTCAGCTTGGTCCCTCTTCCTCTTTTTGCCCTCCTCGATATCTTTGAACGGGTCTCCCTGAATCAGCTGGATGAACCAGCCCTTGGGGGTTTCGTCCACTTTGCACTGGCCCGTTTTCCCCAGATATTTGACAAACTCTGTCAAAGTCAGCCATTTGGTGGAGTTCATGTGGACGTGGTGTCGGTCGTTGATGTATTCGCTGTAAACCACGTTGGCGGAGATTCTAGCGTGGGGATGCGCTCGTTTCAGGTGGTCCATGAATTCGGTCTCGAACTCCTCGGAGTAGCCTTCGACGTATCGAGTGGGATTTTGCCCGAAAAGCTCCAACTGACGTCTATGGCTGTCGCTGGTTTGGTGGCACTTGAACCCGTTTTCGTCTCGGCACTGTTTTTGGCACACTTGACAATACCATCGCAGTTTCTGCAGACCTTTCGCCTTGATTCTGTTTGCGATCGCTTTCGGGGTCAAAAAACCGTTCTTGCCCATGTTGCTCGCTCAAAGGAAAGCATAGGAATGTTCACCAGCTGGAGTTTGGCGCCCATGGTTACGTCATCTGACAAATTTCATGACTGTTGAACGTCAATGCACAAGCATTGCCAAAATTTGTAGTTTTTCGGCAAACAGGCAAATCGCTGCAGTAGTTCTTTTCTTCAGATTTCTGTGTTCATAATTTTCATTGAATTTGGAAATGAAGAGACAGAAACAATACGAGGTGATTTCTTTTTGTTTGAATTTTCACTACCTTTTTTTTTCAACTCAATTCTTCTCAAACAGGACTTTGTCGTGAGGACAGGGTACATTTACAAGTTCCACTGCCAACATCCAAACCCAGGAAAAGAAAATGTGATGCTGAATTACAATTTGTTCAGAATAGCCCCCACTACCACCTAGGATTGCTCCCATTCCATTTCACCTCATGCATTTTTTTCTTTAGTCTGTTCCATAAACTAATCTCATTCCTTCAAAATGTAGCTGCCCCACAAAAACGTGTCTGACACTCAGACAAATGACCGCATCGATAAACCACACCAACAAAATATGTCTTTTCTACACAAGCTATGCATATCTTGGTTGAGCTAAGCTTTCCCAGCCATTTTCTTGGCAAGCATGGGATCCAGAATGGTCTCTTTGATCCAATCAATGGGGTTTTTGAAACAAGTATCGTACACCATTTGCTGAAATGATCTGTAGTCCCCCGTCGAGATAGTGGCATCCATCCCCGCTGCCAATCTGTATAACTTCTCGCCCTCTTGCATGGAGGAAATCGTCCCAATCATTGCACCCCATCCGATCCAGATCTCCGTGATCTAAATCAGCGCACTCACAAAACTCAACCACCAAGAGACCCTTTCTTTTCAATTCTGCTTTTAAATTAAAATAGATTAAATCATACACATAAACATATATATTTATTCAATATATTTACATGAAATATATTATAAATATCTTATTCTTATTTTTTATTTTTCTTCATGGCACAGAAAATATGCACACAGTGAATTGAGCTGTGAATCGATTGTTCAATATTCCCGCTGAGATGCAAACTTCCAAAACAATATAATATAATATACATCATATCTATTCTTTAATATGATATCAACCCCCCACTCCAGACGATAAACATGATGGGCAACAGACAAATCCCACCATCCTTTCTATCAAATTCGAAACAGCCCCCACTCCAGCCCCACACATGCCGAAATCTCACCTTCCCCTGCTTGATGTCGATAACATATTTAGCGGTGCTGTTTATCGTGAAGACCGTTCCATCTTTCCAAGCATCCCCCTTGGCACCCTCTTTTTGCCATATTGGACCTTCATCTGGATAAGGATCATCACTGCCCAGTCCCTGGCCCTCAGGAACCTCCTCCGCTAACCCAGTGGGCCCTGAAACCTTGGCTTTCGAGCGGACTGAATCGTCGATGCTCTGCAAGAGTTCCAGCTTTTTCTCGTCTTTCCATACGTCCGCATAGTCTGATATATCCAGAGGGTTTTTCCACTCGTACCCCTCCTCCTTTTGAGCATCTTTTTCTTTCGTCCGTTGTTCATTTTCCAACCGCTCCTCCTCAGCTTTCTTCTCTCGGAACCTGCGTGCCGAAGTTGAAAATCGAGAAAGAAAAAGGTTTTAAGAATAAGATGGTGATTACAGTTCGGCCCAACACAGACTTCCCCCGCTATTTTTATTTTATTTTATTTTATTTTTGAACTCGACAAATTTTTTAAATGGATGCTTGTTGAGTGGAAGAGGAATTGACGAAGTGTGAAAATCAGCATACCATGTCGGCAAGGGGACGTTGCAATAGTAATCACACACGATTTCCCATCTGCATGGATTCTCTTCAGATTTTTCTCCCTCTGGAGGGAACATGCTTTGAAAAATATCAGCACCCTGAGTGGTTACCCCGACGGAGCTCAATCGCTTCATATGTTGTTCGTAGAGGTCAAATCCTGCGCGGATATCACCCCCAACCACTCTCAGCTTTCATGTTCCAAGCTAGGGGACAATCAGTCGAACAAATTGAAACCCCAACCACTCTCAGCCTCTATTTGCACCATGTCTTGGAGATTGGTTTTTTCCACTACGAAAACCTCCCAAGATGCTCCCGCGCACGAAGATATACTCCATTTTTTGGGAGGGGTTAATGAGGGGTACATTTTCTGGCTTGAGGATCGAATAACCCAATGTTCCAATCTCAATAGTTTCAAAAAACCCATTTTTCAAAGTGAAACAGCCACAGAGACGAGAAAACAAAAGCTGGATGTCCCGGTCCAAGTTTTCTGAATTTAATTTTACTTGCCTTTCGTATCAATCTTTAGCTCATCTATTCTGAGTCTGACATCGTCACTGATCAAGTCATATTTCTTCAGCCGACGAGCGGGTTCTGAGGGCGTCCCCTCAATATGGGCCGATCTCAACAGATAGAACATATGCTGGACCAATTTGTGATGCCTATCTTGCCATTCAGGCCAATCTGGAGCTGCTCTGGAATTCAACACATCAACCAACATTACATTGGAACACTTCATGTGCTGTACTGTGGGAAATCAGAACCTCACTAGTCATACTTTCAAGATTGATAAGGATAAAAGGGACAGTCAGCTCTTTGTTAAAGGGTAAAAAACAAGTGATCTTCATTACAAAAAGACGTTAAGATAAAATTAAAAATTAAAAAACAAGAAAAATTATATTTAAAAAAAAATCATTAAGTTTTTGTATCGACAAACCTGGTGACCATGATCTCTTCTGGAAAGGCAGGATCCTGCTTTGAATCATACTCTTCAGAAAACTTTGCCCACTTTTCGGCGACAGCTTTGACCTGCTCAGGGGGGACTTTTCTATCTTTTGGCTTTCTGTCATGATCCCAATACAGGTCCTTTATCAAGTTCATCCGCCTGTTGGCAACAAAACATCCAATCGAACCATCAGTCAAGAAAAAACCCTCCACAGCATATCCACCATTTTCCATTTCATTGGAAAAGAAACATATATTCTTTCTTTCTTTCTTTCTTTTTTCTTTTTAGATTTTAAAGCGAAACATGAATTTGTCACGGGCTCACTTCATTAAGGACTCTGGTTCCTCCGGGGGTTTGATATTCTTGTTCCAGGTTGAGTAATGCGGAATCTGCTTTCCTTGAGCCAGCAGTTTTATGAAATCATCCACTTCGGGATCATTTTCATGCTTGGGTGCATCTGGGGAGTCATCCAGTTCCTCTTCGTCAAAGTAGTAGTCGTCATCCGCAAGCCCTACTCAAGAAAAAACCAAAAAAGAAAAAAAAGTTGGGTCAAATTTTGTTTCCATGGGGACATGACTAAACAAAGAAAGCTAGCCATGGGACTACCACTGAATATCCAAAATTCACCTGAGTTTATCGGGTCCATCAAATACCACAAGAAACTCACCCCCCAAAAAATATAATATAATATATAATAATATAATATTTTTTGAATACTGATAGTCCATGGCTACTAGATGTTCGCCACAAAATTTGGTCAGCAAATGCACAACCAAAATCCTGCATACTTTCTTAGCCACCACATACCCTCGATCCAAAAGAATCGAAAAGACTTAAAACCACATCCTCCCCCTCCTCCTCCTTCATTTTGTAACTACAACACACACACACGACATACCCCCACGACGCAACCTGTTCCAGATCTCCGCGAAAGTGAACTTGTAATTGAAGAAAGTTTTCACCTTCGACCCACGTTTGGCTCGCAAGCCCATGTCAAAGACTTCCCCGGGATCCGTCTTCTCCATCCTCAGAGCATCCTCCAGCTTCCTGATTGCTCCAAGCTTGATCAGCTCCCGACGCTCCTCCTCTTCGTCATTGCCCTCGAAATCTTCATCTATCAATATCCTGCTCCAAACAAAAAAAAACACATTTTGGTGCAAAACTAAAATTCTGATTGCAACATCCTGTGACCAGCAGTTCATTTCCTGGTCGCTCTCCCAGAAACAATGTTGGCTTTCTACAGCCGAATTTTCGAATACGCCCTGCCCAGGGGATTTCAATCTGTAAAACCTTGACAAGGGTTTCAGGACCAAGTAAAATGTCCATTAAAAAATGTGCAGATTATTGCATAGGGCATGATCAAAGCATTGCAGTGGCCTTACTGGTATTCTTCTTCTGTCCAAATGCCAGTTTGCGGGCTTTCAGGAGCACGCATGCCTTCAGGGGGGATGAGCTCCCACAGTCCAGAAGCTTTCAGGGCCTCCCGCATTCTCTCTGGAATATCGTAGTCTTTCCCCTGGAGCCCCTCTGTCATGTAGAGAAAATCAGATCAGTTTGAAACACTGTCTGAATTCTTTTCTGTCACCGTTGGAGGAGTAAGAAAGCAAGGTTTGGACTTGGGAAAAGGAAAATTGTCCTGTTTTGTTTGAAAGTCAACGGAGTAGTTACGTGAATGGAGCAGCATACCAGGAAACTTTAGAAATTTTCGAGGTCCGGGTTCTTCGGTTTCAGATCGTTCGTTCGAATTGGTGGGACGTTTCTTGTAGCTCTCGATCAGCTGATGGATCTCTTCGCTGGACAACCCCTCCCCCGAATCAGCTATTTCCTGGAGGCGATCGACGATCCCTTCCCCCCCTTTTCCGCTTGAGCTCGCGCATGAAAACTTTCTCACAGGTTTATTGGGCTGGATCCTCGATTTCAGACAGCGCCCAGCTGACCTGGGAAAAGAATTTCGAACTGGAGCCGGTCGCCCAACGTACGGCGTTTTCACTCGACCGGTAAAGTCCATCCCACCACACCAGAGATCTGGTAGGCCGAGTCTGGAAACGGGGCAAGGCGGCAACAAAAGGTGTGACGCACCTAAACTCGTCAGACGCCCAGAAACGAGATTTCTGGACTACGACTCCAAATGACGATTCCATTTGCAACGTTCGATTATTTATTTATCAGCTTCATTTGACCATCCCTGTTGGTTTCAAGACACGCCAGCGGATTCCTGGTCGTTCTATTTCGTTGTGCCAAACACGTCCACTTGCCTTTGTTGCTCCGCGTGCGCGAAAGAACGCCTTTCCTCTCGGTTTTCAGACGTCTTTTTTGTTTCCTGGGTAGTTGCCCTGTGTGGGATGTCGGGGGCAATGGGGTCGCTCGCGGAAGAGTCGTTCCCAGCCTGGGCCCGATCAGTGGACGAGGTGTTACAAAACTACAGTGTCGATATTGCGAGGGGGTTGAGTGAAGAAGAGGTCGAGCGGCGACGACGGTCTAGTGGTTTCAATGAGTTGCAAAAGGAGCCCAGCACTCCTCTGTGGAAGCTGGTGTTAGAGCAGTTCGACGATATGCTTGTCAAGGTAGGGGTGATCGGTTTGCTATGTTTCTCCCCGCATTCATGGCTGAATTCCGCCGCTGGGAAAGCGTCGCTTGGCGGGAAAAGCACTTTCTAGATGTTTCGTCACCCTTGGAACTTCGATCACACGAGTCTGCTGCTGTTGCTTTTCTACTGCAGATTTTGTTTTTGTCATTTGGACGCGAATCAACGCGTATATCGTGTCTAAGAAAGGCAACCTTGTTTCCTGAGCCTTTCAGCTTTGTTTTTCAAAACAGAAATTATGTTTTAGGCTCAACAGCAAAGCAACATACAATGCCATAATTTCATACAATGTCAATTGCTTTTTTGTGGAATATAGAAGTACTTCCCAAAGGTCACCAGCAGAAAATGGGTGAAATAAATTGTTGGACCAGATCACTAATTTCTTGACTAGCAATACTTTTTCCACACCCCATTCTGCGGGTGGTTGCGATGTTTAGATGGGACGATCTACTTATCAAAAAACTTGCTTTTCGATAGGATTTAGGCTCGAAACATATCTGCACAGCTATCATGGAAGTTGGAGGATAATCAAAACTAAAAAGGACTGCGTTGTGTCTTTGTCAGATCCTTCTCTTGGCCGCAATCGTTTCGTTTGGAATTGCCTATTTAGAGGGGGCATCAGGGGAGGAGGGGATCCGAGCGTACATCGAGCCTGTAGTGATTTTACTGATTCTGATTATCAATGCCATTGTGGGGGTCTGGCAAGAATCGAACGCAGAGGCGGCCCTGGAGGCATTGAAGGATATGCAAAGCGAACATTCGAAAGTCATTCGAAGCGGAAAACTGGTGAGTGGGGCTTGCACATCACTCCGGGGGGGGCTTTGAATTCTATTTCCTGGATTTTTCCAAACTTTGGATTATGTTGCAACAGTTTTTTTAATGCTTTTTATTATGTTTATTTTTTTTTTTGAGGGGCGTTGGGTTCTGAGGAGTCGGACATGATACTGAAGTGATTGTTTGGTTGTTCCGTTCGGACGCACAGATTTCAGATTTACCTGCTCGAGAGCTTGTGTGTGGTGATATCGTGGAGCTGACCGTCGGGGACAAAGTGCCGGCTGACGTTCGATTGGTGGATCTCAAAACTGCCACTCTCCGAGCAGAACAATCCTCCCTCACAGGAGAGTCCGCTGCTGTTCACAAATCCTGCGATCCAGTGGCCGACGAGGAGTGTGAGTTGCAGTTGAAGGAATGCATGTTGTTTTCCGGGACGGCGGTCACCAATGGAAGCTGTCTGGGTGTTGTGGTGGGAACTGGGATGTCCACTGAGATTGGCAAAATTCAAGAACAGATTCAACAAGCTGCAGAGGAAGAGGACAACACACCACTCAAACTGAAATTGGACGCTTTTGGAGAAATGCTGGCGAGGGTAGGAAACCATACCACAGGCGTCGAAATCGACTCAACAGTGTCGTTCAATAGAAGTTATATTAAGTTGATTGGCGAGGGGATTGTTATGATGCTTACCCCAAAGAAGGCATCAACAAGAGAGACTGACTGTCCGCTTTGTTTTGACGGCAATTGAAACACAGAATCCAACGTGCTTCATGTTGACTCTTTTTCTTTACTTTTTTCGCTCCAGGTGATTTTTTATATCTGCGTAACGGTGTGGTTCATCAACTACCATCACTTCATGGATTGGAAAACCCAGCCGGGCTCCAGAATGCCTGACTGGTCAACTTTCACTTTCTCTCTTGGGAAATGCACCTACTATTTCAAAATTGCCGTGGCTTTGGCCGTCGCTGCCATTCCAGAAGGCCTTCCAGCAGTTATCACCACCTGTCTTGCGCTCGGAACCAGAAGAATGGCCAAGAAAAATGCAATTGTCAGGTTAGCATTTTCTGCCCCAGTTAAAGTATCAATCCGACAATTGTTGGCTGATTGAATTGGTTGAAATGGTGGTGGTTGGTAGTCAGCTGCTGTATACATTTTTGTGGGGGTCTAATTGGCACAAGGTTGAAAATTGTGTGATTTTCTGCTCTTTACATCAGTGGGCAGGCACTTCGTATCTTACAGGTCAATTTTTCCCCTTTTTTTCTGTTTCATTTCATTGCGTGGGGTTTTCAACAGGGATTTTTGCTGAATTGTTGCAGCTGCCATGGTTTCCTTCAGATTTTGTTTTTCGCATCATATCATATCCACGTTCACTGAAAACAACACATGGAGGGATTTTCTTCCAACAGTTTCTATTTTTTTTGCACGTCTCAGAAAGCTGCCCTCCGTGGAAACTCTTGGGTGCACCACGGTCATTTGCTCCGACAAAACTGGCACATTGACCACCAATCAAATGTCATGCGTTCGATTGGTGACTTTCGGAGCTTCTGCCAAAGACTTGCGGGAATTCAAGGTCGAAGGCCACACATACAACCCTAGCGATGGAGCGATTGAAGGAATGACATCCATTGACTCCGCTCTGCAGGTGAAATGGTGGTTGTGATGGCAGCTGCTCTCCATATTCTGAAATCGAAGCTACATATACATATTTGTGTGTGCGTGTGTGTTTTTCGTGCCAAAATTTTTTTTTACGACGGGTTGTCGCTATAAATAACACATCACCACGTTGAGCACATCACCACGTAATATATATGTTTTCACACATCCAGATTATAATCTGTAGCTTTCAAAAAACCTGGTCAGTTCGCTTGGAATGATATCAGGGTATTTCTTTTTATAGGGTGTAGCAGATGTGTCCTCTCTTTGCTCGGAATCTCGGCTTGAATCAAAGGGGGGAGTGTACAGAGCCGGGGGTAACCCCACGGAAGTCGCTCTCAAAGTGCTTGTGGAGAAAATGGGGGTTTCGGATGGAGCTGAAATGGAAAAAATAAAAAAGAAGAGAATATCAGACCCAGACCACAACGCCGAGGCGGTCTGTGATTTGTATGCATCCAAGTAAGCAAAAAAATTCCATCAATATCGACTGTTTTTTCCAATGATTTGATGGAGAGCCCCTCCTCATCCAAACAAAAAAAGCCTGGAAGCAAACCATGAGGAAAAATTGGGCATGAGGTGAAGAAGTTGCGAAGCGTTTATGGGTGGATATGCTGGAATATGATTCAGGTACAAGAGGGAGGGTTTGTTGGAGTTCGATCGTGAAAGGAAATCCATGAGTGTCTTGACGACTGATATGAGCTCCAAGAAAACAACACTCTTTTGCAAAGGTGCCGGGGAGGTGTTGATCGAGAGGTGCAGTCATATCATGACTGCAGATGGCACTCTTTTGCCGATGGATATGGACACTCAGAAACGATTGGTCGCTGTCGTCGAAAACATGGCTGGGAAGGCTCTGCGTTGTCTTGCCTTGGCAAAAAAGGTGATTAGGAAATACTGGTCAGAATGGCTGCTAATGGGTGGTGTCCTGAAACTTGATGGAGGGAATTTTTTTCTCTGCATTTCGGAAGGAAATTGACCTCAAAGATCAAAATCCGGCCTGGCGCAATGCAGTCATGGTCGTCTGTGCGCTTTCTTTGGCTGGAATTTAGAGAAAAGCATGCAGGAGTGTCGTTTTCATTTTTTTAGCTGGCTGTGTTAAGAGCAAGGGATGCCTGCCTCTGTGACAGACAGGTCTTGGGGATCTGGAAAACTACAATGGTGATCCTTCTCATCCCGGCCACAAGATGCTGATGGACGTCAAATCTTACAAAGACATCGAATCTGGGATGACCTTGATCGGGTTGGTTGCGCTGAGGGATCCCCCTCGACCGGAGGTAAAGCATGCAATTGAAGAATGCAGAGAGGCTGGGATTAGAGTGATTGTCATCACAGGGGACAATCAGAAAACAGCTGAAGCCATTTGTATGGATATCGGGGTGTTCCCGGAAGGGATGCTGTTGAAGGACAAGTCCATGATCGGTATGTGGACAGTCATGGGCCTAGCCCCCCCCTTGAACAAATCATAGAGAATATAAAACACAATTCATGATCCATGACTGTGAAAATGCCTCGTTTGCGTATGGTTGTCAGTCAAGATGAGGATGTTTTGAAAAAGAAACAGAGAGAGTGCTGTTGATTAAACCCAAACTGAATTGTTTGCGTTTCAGCCCGAGATTTTGCGGCGCTTTCGAAGAACGAACAGAAGGCCATACTGTCCACCAAGCAGGGCCTTGTTTTTTCACGTGCCGAGCCGAAGCACAAGCAAAATATCGTACGGTTGCTGAAGGAAAGCGGAGAGGTCACTGCCATGACTGGCGATGGTGTGAATGATGCCCCTGCTTTGAAATTGGCCGATATTGGAGTAGCCATGGGGATCGCTGGAACAGAGGTGGCGAAAGAGGCTTCCGACATGGTGCTGGCCGACGATGATTTTTCGACGATCGTGAATGCTGTGGGGGAGGGTAGATCAATTTACAACAACATGAAGGTATGGCAGCGTGCCGACTTGTGTTTATGGTGATGGGGGATCTAGTTAACTGGGAAATGATCTGGGTGGGTGCAAATCAATCATGTTTGCAGTCGATGGACTACAGAAGCCTTTTCCATCATTGCAAAGAAGACAATCAACGTGTTACAGAGTTGGTGTTAGATTGTTCTTGCGATAATAAGGTGCAACCCGTGTGCATTTTTGTGTTTCCAACATTCTTTTCCTTTCTTTTGAATCTTTTTTTCCACAGGCTTTCATTCGGTACATGATTTCCTCCAATATCGGCGAAGTGGCATCTATTTTTTTCACGGCTGCCCTCGGGTTGCCAGAAGGTTTGATTCCTGTGCAATTGCTGTGGGTTAATCTCGTGACTGATGGCCCTCCTGCCACAGCCCTGGGTTTCAACCCACCTGATGTCGACATCATGGAAAAGCCCCCCAGAGCTAAGGACGAGAATTTGGTGACCTCGTGGATCTTCTTCAGATGGATGCTTGTGGGGACCTATGTCGGCATTGCAACGGTCGGTGCTGGCGTTTTGATGTGTAGATGAAAGCCCACTTATATGTCGGATCCATGTTCTATTCGAATTGAAAGTACTTTACACATGGCCAAACGGCCGAGTGCAGCCCGTTCATGGATATGTGTTATAGGCTGACTCAGAGATAAACCACTGTATCATGGCACCATGTTAAATATGTACAGAGTTTAGGTCAACTTTCCTAATCCCTTTGGCTTTCTGTGCAGGTGGCATCGTTTGTGGTGTGGTATCTGTTCGACAGCTTTTTCTTCATAGATTTATCTCAGGACGGCCATTCCACCGTGACCTGGCACCAATTGACCCATTGGGAGGAGTGTCCCACATGGGAAAATTTCCACCCCGGGCCCTTCACTGCAGGAAAAGAAACATTTTCTTTCGAGGACAACCCTTGTGATTTTTTCTCGGCAGGGAAAGCCAAGGCATCGACGCTTTCCCTCTCTGTTCTGGTGGCCATCGAAATGTTCAATGCATTGAATGCTCTTTCCGAGGATAATTCGCTTTTCCAGATGCCACCCTGGAGCAACCCTTGGTTGTTGGTGGCGATGGCCTTTTCGTTTGGGTCACACTTTCTCATTCTGTATGTACCCTTTTTGGCAGACATTTTCAGCATCGTCCCTTTGTCGTTGAACGAATGGTTGTTGGTTTTGCTCTTTTCTTTGCCAGTGGTTATTATCGATGAAATCTTGAAGTTCTTTGGACGTCATTTTTTCGGAACCGGAAAGGTGAAAGTGGATTGAAGCCATTGGGAAAAAAAAAGAGGTTTTTTTTTTAAAGGAAGAAAAAATGAAGGCAAGGAAAAGTTTGAAAAAAAAAATGATATTACGTAATATGGTGTTTCCCTGTCACGGAAGAGATGGGCAAAGGAGTTTTAAAAAGTGGGTCGGGGTTATTCATTGTTCTTTTGAAATTGGTGTTTTTAACAAATTGAAAATTGCACTGTCGAGTGCGGAATAATTAGGTGGCCACGAATGAGGTGGAGGGCCATTTGTGGTGTTTATCTTGATGTGGAAAAAGGGGGAGGGGGGATTCGCTGAAAAAATGGTGTAAGAAAATACTGGAAAGAAAAATCTTGGCAGAGAAGGGTGATCCTCCAACTTCTTTCTAGCGAAAATAAACCTCTGTTGGTCGGTAGGGATGCCCTCCTTGTCCTGGATCTTGGCTTTTACGATTGTATCGGATGTCTCTACCAGAGTCAAGGCAAAGGGAAGAAGGAAATTGGCATGAAAGCTAGCTTTTTCAACGAGGAAAGGTGCCCACCTTCACTTCTGAAGCTTTTTTTGCATGTTCCCCAACCTTGGCTGGGGAGAGATATAGTCCTCATGAAAAAGAGGAAAGGGCAGCAAGCATTCCAAGACTTCGGGTGAAAATCACCACTTCATTAGAATTTTCCACTCTGATTAGACACGATCGAAATCCAGAAACTGCCCCAGCTGGTGGAAAATATTGCCAAAAAACCTTCCAGAAGCCTTCAGCTGGATGAATCTGTGGAAGCTCACAGTTTCACACAGTACATAAACCCAAACGAACATCCCTGCGTAAGACACATGAGCGTCGTACAGGCTGTGAGTGTATTCAGTTCGGGCGGCTGGGAAAATAATTCCTCCGTCGGGTGTGGAGTGCGGCGCGCAAAACCTCTTCTGTTGGCGTCAAGTGCAAAAGGTGGTTTTCCTGGGTCCCCTGCTCGCCAAGTTTCACTGACGACGGAAAAGGTCGCGTGTGGAGGTCCGTTCATGTTTTCACAGCGATGGTGCATAATTTGGCACGTCCAAACCACACAAACAAACAAGATTACATGCTGCAAACCATGAGAGCAGTTGAGATTTATGATCAACCCTGGTACCTGCTGCTTGATCGAATGCCTGCATGAAATTGTGATGAACAAGCAAATTCTCGATAAATATTCTCAACAAGAGGGATTTAAAGTAAACAAGCTTGCATTATGGACGATGTCTGACTTCGAATGAGGTTGCTTGTTTTGCAGGTGATCATGGGAGAGAATAGCTTGGACCTGTTGACTCTCCAGGGTCGGATTGCAGAAGATGCTCCTGGGTACAAGGATGAGTTTTTGCTCCAGCTCAGGCATTATCAAGCCTGTCTGGAGCTCTTTTCGATGCGGCCCAACAAAGACACAAAACAGTTTTGTGCCCTAGTGCGATTCGTAGCTGCAGTCAGCGACAAATACCCAGACGAGACGATACTGGTGCGGAGCTTTTTTGGTTTTTGCTGCTGGTGTCACTTGAAAAGATTGCATTACATTGTGTGGCTCCGTTCTCAAGAAAATTCTGGAGGAAGTCCATAATATTTTGTATTGTTTTGATCATACTGTTGAGAAATTCAATTGTGTAACCTCATGAACATGGCGTTGTGGGTTGCTTTGGATTTGATTGATTGCTTTCTGTATCCCTGGAGGGGCTGGGCTCCTGTTATAACATTTTTCTTTTATATGAGCACCAGCTGTGTTAATATGGTGACTGAGGGGTGTACTTTTGGGGTATCTTTCAGTTTGGTCAGGAATTGATGGACCTTTTGGAGCGACACAGTGGTGTGCTGGATAGTGATCTGAGGAAAGCGGTCGTCCATGCGCTAGTAACGCTGCGAAAGAAATCAATGGTACGTTTGTGAGCCGTTCTTGTCCATTGCATCACAAGCCTTGCCCAACAATGATTTCACTCTGTTCCATTTGTTTTTGCCCATTACATACATTTTGGTATCTCTGTTTTTTTTTCCTATGGAAAAGGAAAAAAACAAGCGACTTTGGGCTGTGTGTTTCCAGATTCCATTGATGACAGTCCTCCCATTGTTTTTTCGCCTTTTCCATTGCCCGGACAAATCCCTTCGGAAAGTGCTCTACAAGCATGTCGTGGCAGACATCAAAAACTGCCACAAGTTGGGAAAGGGTCAAATCAGCAAGAAAACGAAAGGGTTCCTGCTCAACATGATCAACGATTCTGACGAGCTCATTTCGAAAAAATCTCTGGCCATCCTGTCTGACCTGTGGCGACGAGAGGTGATTCTGAGAAAGAAAGACAATCTTGCCATAAACATGCCCCTTGATAAGTTTTTTCCTATCCACCACCTGGAATGCTCTTTTGTTAAGAAAGTCGATCGTTTCAGTGTCTGCGGCCAAATCTGTTCCAAAATTCACCCAGGAGGATGAGATTTGATGGATATGTTCCGATTTCCCTTAGGTCTGGCGGGACATCCATACTGCAAATGTGATAGCATCTGCCACGGAGCATTCACAATCCAGTGTCGTTTTAGCTGCCGTGAAATTTTTCCTCGGTTATGACATTACGGACGATGACATGGACTCCGACGACGAAGACGAGGACGAAATCAATCAGCGAGCCATGCTGGACACCAACGATGTCAAAAATGCGCAAATGTTCGGCTCCAAGCGGGCCTTGCGTAAGAAAAAAAGGAAGCTGGAACGTGTGCAACACTCCCTGCGAAAATCGGCACGGAAGGAGCTGGCCAATGTCAATGAAGGGTTCGCTGCCACTCAGTTGTTGCAAGATCCTCAGCGATTCGCCGAGCGGCTGTTCAATCGGGTTAAATCTGGGAGGGACCGGTTTGAGTCGAAGCTGGTGATGATTCAGCTGATTTCGAGGGTGATAGGAATCCACAAGCTCATGATGCTCAATTTCTACCCGTTCCTGCAGAAATACCTGATCACTCGGCAGCAGGATGTTATGGTGGTGATGTCCTCCCTCGTCCAGGCTTGTCATGAGCTGGTGCCTCCGGAAGCACTCTCGCTGGTGCTCCGCCATTTGGTCGATACATTCGTGCATGACAGAGCAAGGCCAGAAGTGATCACGATCGGGCTGAAAACTGTGAGGGAAATCTGCGTTCGAGTCCCGATGGTCATGTCCGAGGATTTGCTGTCAGATCTGGTCATGTACAAAACTTCGAAAGACAAGGAGGTATCGTCAGCCGCGAGGAGTTTGATTTCCCTGTTCAGAGATGTGGCCCCATCGATGTTGGAAAGGAAGCACAGAGGGCGAGGAGCTCTCCTGGAGGCCAAACCTCTGGGGTATGCCGAAATGGACTTGAAACACCGCATATCCGGGGCCGATCTGTTGCAGACAGCATTGGAGAACGGTGATATTGATCCTGACGGATCATCACTGGGGGAAGAAAGCGATTTTGATGGGTTGGGGGGGACATCTGACGAAGAAGATGAATCCGACAGTGGGGAAGAGACTGGGGATGTTGATTTGGGGGAGGGGGTCGATGCAGAGTCGGATTCTGATGTTGGCCTTGACATGCATGTCTCGGTTGAACCGGTGTCTGGGCAATCGGAGAGTGAAGAAGAGGAGGATTCAGTGTCTGGTGATGATATCAGTGAGGCTGAGAGTGGGGAAGAGGAGGCTGGTAGTGACTCGGATGAGGATTTTGACGAGGATTTTGAGGATGCAAAAGTTGGACAAAAGAGGGGTAGAGAGGCAGACCCAGAGAGCATGCGATCATTGAAGAAAAGAATCACCGCCCTGAAGCAAGCAAAGGCGAAAGCCAAAGCAGAGGAGGAGGAAAACGAGAAGAAATCTATCGAAGGAGGGGAGGAGGAAACCCAGGAGGCAAAACCGGTACCGATTGAAATGGCGAGATTCTTGGACGACAGGGATTTTGCTAATATGCGCTCTTTGCGAAAGAAATCGTTGGTGAAGGAGGCGATGAAACGGCATGGGCTGCTTTCGGCCTTCAAAAAACACAAGTTGGAAGAGATAGCGGAGGCAGACGCTCATGAAGCCCTGAGGTTGAACGACAACCGGTCCAGACTGTCTGAAGAAAAAGTCGTTCCTGGATCGTTGATGGGGAAAAGGAGAGGGAAGCCGTCCAAGGCGGAAAGGGTGGCTGAAATCATGAAAGGTAGGGAGGGCAGCGAGTTCAAGTCCTCCTCCAACTTGAAGAAGAAGAAAACCGGGGGTACCAGCAACAAGGAAAAATCTAAGAAAATGGATCTGCCCCTGGCAGCCAGGATGAACCAAGCCAAAAACAGGATGGCCAGGAACAAGTTGAGGCGGAATCCCAAGAATTTCAAGGGGCATTTCGGAAAGAAAAAGGGAGGTGTCAGGAAGAAATAGTGGGTTCAGGTTCAGGCTCAGGCTCATGGAGTGGAAATGGTCGAGAGGGATTCACCTTATTCTTTTCAGGGGAAATTAGCTTGTGTAGCACACAAAGGACCATTGATATTGATCGGAATATGTTATCTGTGACCAACACCACAGTTCACCGCCAAATTGAATGTCCCCATCGGAAATGAAGCTGTGCAATGATACGATGTTTCAATGTGCCCCCAACATTGATTTTAAGAATTGTGGCAATCAAACCAGGATAGAGCTATATCGTCAAGCTGATTTAATCCACAAGATATTCCTAAAGAAGATTGCAAGATTTGGGTACTTCATACCACCACCATCTTCAACGACATCTTCAATCTTGAAGACAACAATCAATAATAATTGATTAGATTATTCCCTTGGCTTTCTTGTTACTGCCAGAAAGAACTGAATAACGCATCTCAGCTTCCGAAAAAGATGCTGATTTTAAATTGAGAACGACTGTAGCAGCAGTCCTTCGACTTCCAGAGAATTCCCCTCACCTTTGAAATCGAATTGCAGCTGCTCCGAAAAGTTGAAAACACAGCTCGATTTTATTTAAGGAAGTCGGTGCGAACAGAGGGTCTTGGCCATCACAGCGATGGCAACTGTTGATGAAATCAAGTAATTCTGGTTTCTGACAGGAGACGTCCTGATAATTGATGCTTTCCATGGGGAAGCCCGATCAAATTCAATTGGACACCCTTTGACATATCCCGTAGTACAACATTCCTTAGTGCTTTTTGAAAAAAATCCTTTTGCATCCTGCTGACGGTCATTGAAATGGATTTTGGGATGAGAAAACAAAACACACTGCCATAAAATTGATTTTACATCACAAGAAGCTTTGGGGTCTTACTTGATCGTCCCCACGAACAGCACCCATCGAAGCCCATGTGCATCGTTTACACCAACCCGTCCCCTATGTCACCCTCCATGATCCTTCAAAAACACTCAACTGTCTCGTTGCCTGGAATCCATGTGTGCAGGGATACCACCCCCACCTCAGTCCTTCGATCAGGATCGCTTCTCATCTCCATTCAGCCCCCAATTTAAGGCTGCTGGAAGATTTTGCTGGCCTGTAGCTCACCGGCTTTTCCTGCCCTGACCAAGGCTTATTCTTCCTGTCCTATCCTGTTCATGTCATGCACAGCAAGATACCACAGGTGTAGGTGTATGTTCATCTCCTTCAAGATGAACATACATCAATGAATGTGGATGCATCTAGTTGCCGTTGATGACAAATTCACGGCCTTCAGAGATCCATGGCTGATAGTTGACAGATATCATATACCACCAGCTGATGGCTTTGTGTTATTTGGCATCAGATCCCAAAATACGCTGCTACTTGATGTGCATTGTTGCTGTTGCTAACCTGTTTTTTTATTTGATTTGGGGAAGGGGTGTGCTGGTGAAGGTGCCTGTAACAGGAATAGGCATGGACCAGGGCGATGACCTGCGCAGTGATCAGCTGGCAGTTTGTTGATGTATTTTGAAAACAAATGGAGGCAACAGTTCCATGACTGCTTGGGTTTTGGTCAGATTCATGAAGATCTGCTGAGCCTGTGGCTTCATTGAACCAATTACACTAGCTTTCACAATGCTGTAATTGACTTTGCCAGGATTTTCGGCGAGGCCCCACAATATCTGACAGATAGAGTGCAGATAGCACAAACGTCGGACAGGAAATAACTCCATTGCAAACACCATGGCTCCTCTCTGATGAGACGCGTGGATCTGTCAGTCTTGATGTAATGCATCTTGGAAGAGAAAAAGAAAACCAAAATCAAAGGAATTGCTAGGTTGCGAAGAAAAGGAACACAGGAAAAGGAATAGAGTCCTGGTCGCATCCTTGGTAGATGAATCTTGAATCGCTTGATAATTGAATTTATAGTCAGATGAATGTTCTTTCATTTTTAGGAGATTAGTAATTTCGACGTTTTTTTTTGGATTATCTAGGTCGGTATGGTCAGGCTATTTTAGGTAACTGGCTAAAATAACAACCCTGCGAGTGCCTGGTCACAGGCAAAATCTGCTGTGTTGAGGGGGGAATGCCAGTAATGTTAAAGAAATCTTTGGGTGTGTTTCGTTTATACTTGAGTTGATGGGTTCTCTTCTGTCCAGTTGCATGCATCAACATGCATTATATATTCCGTACGTAGTCTGAGCTTGTGTTTTTGAGCGATTTATTTTTGGACAGTTACAAAGATCAAGGAGATATTCACCATACCCCGCCACTCTCTAAAGCAAGCCAGCCATATTACCCAATAAAAGCACTCTTTTGAATCCCTTTCCCACAACCCACTATCCATCCTTCAGATAAACTGAACCATTTTTTTAATCAAACTCTTTGTACGAGCGTTTTCTGATCCACAGCTTCAATTCCTCCTTCAAGAAGCCTCGATCCTTTCCCCACGCATCCAGCAACTTCGGTCTGGCGTCAATTTTCCTGGCCAAAAGCACTTCGATCATTCCACCCAACCTCCCATGGACATCCCTGCATATAAATTATTATCTTGTATAATAATCGTGTATCATACATCTTCATAAGATTTTTTCTGGCATAAGATTTTTCAACCTCCATCAATCCCTGCACACAGTTACACCAACACCCCCCCCCCCCCAAAAAAAAGGAGTTCCCCTTTTTCATTTCTACATCAGCACAGCCCACAAACAAGGATCAAATCAACCACCTCAACAAATCTGCCACCACATTGACACAAAGACTATTTCCCAACAGCGCATATCGTTGCTTCAGGGTCACATGTTCCGGAAACGAAAAGTCCTTCGGAAAAGCATGCAAGCGTGACACTTCCCTGGGCGAAAAATATCTCAGGTTCATGGCTCTTGTCATGGCATGCAATTCCTTCAAAGCTGCCGTTCTGACTTCCGAACCCTCCACCAATCTTTCGCCCGAGGATGGAGCCGAGCTTGAGCTGGAACTGGCTTCTGGTGGATCGGATTCCGATTGTCCTTTCAAGCACAATATTTTTTTCAGAAAAGTTGGAACACCCTCGCAAACTGGGGGGAAATAGTGCAAACCATAAAAATAAATAAATAGCCCATTTGTTGGATTCAGCCAAGCTTCCCGCACAAAACCATTTCACCTCAGCCCCACTTTCACAGATCGAGTGTTCATTGCAGTTCTCTGGAAAAAAGTTCCAATTTCGATATCACAATCTTTTGACTCTTTCCGTAAAATTAACCTGGTGACTCACCATTACAAACTGTGGCCGACACATCCCAGTGATCCAATCCAGACGCTCTGTTGTTGCAGCAAAAATCTTGCAGCTTCTCGACTCTTGGAAGCAAGTGTGTTTCCTCAGTCGCCAGAACGGCCCCCGTCCCTTTCACATACTTTGCATAGCTTTTCGTGAAGCAATTGGAGGCTTTGTACTCTGGAATAACGACATTAACTACATCGCAACATCTCTCCAAGACTTTTGCGGGCACTTCCAGGGAGGTGTCGGCGGACTCTGGCAATGGGCCACCGAGATCTAAGCAATCTTGATCGTCCAGAAAATCACGCAAGGGTCTGACCTGAAGAGAGCAACAACAGAAAGACGCAATAAACATCAAGCTTCACAGATTTCATTTTGTCTTTCTGTCCAATATATCGTTTAAATCCGTTCACAGAGGGAAAGAGAACGACAAGAATGTCCATTGAACTAACCTTTAAAAAAAGGTGAATTGATTGATTATTTAAAGAACTAATAAACATCTTTCTTCATTTTCACTTGCGAAAGACAAGATCTAGAAAACTCTGAGCGATTGGCTTTTATTTTCCCCTGTGGATAAATATTGTGAACCCTAGAGACCAGGGATTCAGGTAATGTCGGTTTTCCAGACTGACTGAATACCTCTGGCATCTTTTCGGGGGAATCACCTTGCAACACAGAGGGGGGAAATCTCCATGTGTGATTGGGAGCTGGCAGTTCCAGAGGAAAACAGCCATTATTCTTGGCAAGGCAAAAGTACCTAAACAATTCCACAATTCTCTGCAGTGACGTACATAGTGGCGCACCAAGACAAATCTGACATTCACCTAAAAACAGAGGAAAAAATATGTTCGAAAAAAGCAAATTAACAGCTTTTTCACAGAGGGAAGTCTATGTAGGGGCAGGTCTAGTGCTAATAGTTGCAGATGTCGTTGCAGCAGTAGTTGTCCAATTACCTTGGTCTAGAATAAGGGATTCCCAGCTGATTTGGAGAAATAATGAATTCCTGAACGGTAAAGCCCCCCTCTTGCAGCACCCCCATCATTCTTCCTCTCGTGATGGAGGTTTCGAAGCCGACCACATTTTCCAGCAGCAAATACTTGGGTGGATGCTCCATTGCAAAGAGCTTTTCCAACAGATTGAGGAAACTGGATGCTCTGCCATCGTTGGCATCTTTTTTCAGACCTTGTCGAGTGTAGGGTTGGCATGGTGGCGAGAGTAACCATATGTCAGCTTTCAGGTCGTCAATCCTTTTAAGCGGCACGCCCTGGATGTTTCCCTACTACAGCACATCAAAAATTGATGAAAGCCGTATTGTGGAAACGCCATTCTCGAGGTTATGGAATGTAAGATATTGTTCAAAAAAATGGGAAAACAAATAACCAAAAAAAAACACTTGAGGGCCCCCCCTCCTCGCCAACTCCTCCACAAACTGTTGTTTTCTTTTTTGTTTTCTTTTTCCAGTTCTGCCTGAAAAAAGAGCTTAATTGCACCACAGAAGGGCTTCCAAGGGAAGATAGGATTTGCACATGTCCATCCATTCTGCTGAAATTTGGTATGGAAAACCGATCACACTGCAATGAGATGCAATTTGTTTCCCTCTGCTAACCTGATGGGGTCTAAATCCAAAGTTGTGTTGGTATACATCGTTTGCGACTTCGTTAATGTCGAACGCCGCCACAACCTGCCCCTCAGGAAGCACGCTTTTGAACGCCCAGTGCAATCCCCCAATTCCACTGTAGAACTCCACAGCCCTCATTCGCACCATCCTCATTCGCCACCAGTATCGATGTCGCTATCTTTTTTTGGGGGGGTTCTTCGCCTTGCTTTGTCTTGGTGGCAGATTGTGGAGCTGACGTATGTCCATCACGTGGTCTTTGGTGTGATTTTTTTTCAACACTTGAGGACGCGGGATTCAGGCAAAGCTTGTGCAAAACGAAATGAAGGGCATCGCGGGTGTACGGTCGGCTGTCTCCAGTCCCCAATGGCGTCGATTCGCGCATATTCCCCATCGCCACTTCGGTAATCACTCCCTTCGCCGAGATCAGCGACTGTCCGTCTCGTTTTCGACTGAGTTGCTACTATGTTCTGGCAAATGGCGTGTTTTGTTATGGTGTTTTGTGGACACCAGAACGCAAATTTGCTTGTGTTTCTTGCATATTTCCGTCTTTCCTGTTGTTTGGAAGCGATTTCCCAGCGGAGGATCTTAACTCCGTTGCGCTCGACTTGAAGTGTAGCCTTTTTTGAACTTGCTTTGTTTTTTTTTCGTCGCTTGAGCGAGTCGTTCCCCTCCTTTTGTTCATATTTTCGATCCCACAGTTCGTTGTCAGGCCGCCAGCTCACGTGCGAATGAGACGTCAAAGGAAGCGTACGAGAGAAGGTTGCGAGAGTCTCAAAGGGTAGAGGAGCGCGTGGTGGATATATACGACTCGGAAGACTTCGAGCGTGAGGTCACGAAGGTGGGCAGCCGTTGAAAGATACGAAGAGAATCCAGGAACAGATCTCTTGGGAGCATATGTTTTTTCGTGCAATCATCTGCCGAACAGCAAAAGATCCACACGAATTCAAAAACTTCAAAGATTACACACACAGAAGCCACTCGGCCTCTATTGAATTCAACAACAGTCGAAAAACAGTGCAACATCATTTCAACAGATCCTGAAAAAAGGGGGGAAAGGGGGGGATTTTCCCTCGCCACATATGTTGCATCAGTGGTGTGATTTCCCTATGAAATTCCATTAAGGTGTCTTTTCTTGTTGGAAGGGTTTTGATCTGATTTCAACCTTGCTGTTATTTTAGGCAGATGATAATCTGGTGGTGCTTGAGATCGACTCCGTGGAAGTATGTCAGTCAGGCGTCGCAGAAGAGCCTGAGCTCATGTGGAAGCAAGACAGCGACCTCAAAGAGAAAGAGCTGTGGAGTATTTGCAGAGATATCAAGCACGTTTTCCAAAGAACTGCAAGAGAGTGCCCTGACGTTAAATTTTTGACGTTACATGTAAGTGCTGCCTGTGGATCAGCGAATTTCCCAGTCGAGCTGTTGAATTAATTGCACTAATTTCTGTCAAAAAACTATCGGACCTTGAATTCCTCTCTGTGTGTGCAGGATTCAGTGTCTCCCCTCGTTGCTTTAGTACATTTTTTATTGTTGGTTGTTCAGTGTAAACTTGTGGCGTTGTTTTTTCCTCAAGATCACGTATTTTCAGAGCATTTTTCTGATTTTTTGCGTTTTTTTCCAATTTCTCTTTGTGAATGTGACGAGATGGTGGTGAATTGTCATAAAATTGTGTATTTGCTCCATAGTCAGGCTGGTCACTCTGGAATTAATTTCAAAGAAGGAAACTTTCCTGCTTGCCCATCAGAACTGATCATGCGATTGCTGTGTTTTTTGGACGTGCAGGCAGACACAGACACTGGTTCAACTTTGTGTGACACCCTGGGCGTGGACACCATCCCCACCATCCAATTTTACAGAAAAGGAAAGCTGTTGTGGCAACACAAGGGAGCCATGGAATGGCAGCAAGATCTCGGCGAAGGTCAGTGAAATCAAGGAATCGTGGGCGAATAATGTCTTGCTGAAAAATGCTGCCTCTCCTTGGTATGCTGTTTGAAGATCATTTTGTGGAGCACCTCATTTGGGGGTGGTGAAAAAATATATTATTTTGAAAGGTGGCTTGTCGTCACCTCTATTTTCTGTTACTGATAGGAGTGCTGTTTTACGGTGATACGTTTGGCGGTGGAAAGAAGGCAAGTGCACATGTTTTGGAGCTAGACACTGAAGAAGATTTCGACAAATACATTGCCTCTCAAGACAAGAACACCTTGACGGTTGTTGGGGTGTCTCAAGCCAGTGCTGAGCCTTGCATCAGAATTTTCCCAGCTGTGTTGGCGTTGGCGAGAAGTCTCGAGGTCTGGAACAATCATCCATTGTCCGCTGGCTATTTTTATTTTTTTTAAACACTGCATAGTTGAACATTGGAACATTGGAAGTCCACACGACCAACTGCTACTGGGAGTGCTCCCTGCTGTTTTCTTTTCTAATTTTGAACGACTAGCAGGCTGTGCCATTATTTAGTCAGGAGTTGCCAGTGGTTGAGTCTGTGCTGGGAAGAGCTAAATGAGTTCCATATTTTCTGGAGTAGAAATGAAAGCTAGTTACAATGTGCCGGTGTTGGTATTTGACATTTTGTGTTTTGTGTTTCAAGGGATATGCAACGTTTGCTCGATTGGTCACGGACTCCATTCCGACTGGCAAGGAGTTTGTGAAGAAACACAAAATCAAAGAGGTCCCTACATTTCTCTTTTTCCGTGGAGGCAAGGAAGTCGATCGACTGGTAAGCTCCAGTCGAGCAGACTTGATTGGCCACATTCTCCAACTTCAGAATGCCATGGGAATACCGCCACCGCCCGTCACTCGCAAAGGAACACCTAGACGAAGAAAGGTTGCCTAACTGGCTGATTGCTTTCCTTGAGGTTTTTCAAACGGGGCGCTGTGTGGGTGATGAACTCTCTTTTGGCTCAGTTTGTTTGGGGAAGTAGAAACGTAACGAGGCAAAGGAATGAAACGATTGTGAAAATCTGAGGGGGACCAACTGATGACTTTTCTGTGAAGGCATGGTGGAGCAGAGGAGAGCTGGATGTGTTTCCTTGTGCTTTTCTTATTTTTTTTTAGTTGATTGGATAGTTTTGGCAGCCACAGAGAGAAAGAAATGACAAAAAAGGGGGGGGGGGCAGTTTTGCTGTGGAAGGTGCACTTTGGTTTTAACACAAGCCAGCATTGATTGAGGGATTATTCGAGTAAGATCGATGATTAGGCATTTGGCATTTGATTTGGCATTTGAGATCAGCTTGGAGCTGATTTTGTGAGAAAATCAGCTTTGCTTGTGCTCCGCAGGCAGATACACAGCACGTTCACATGAATATGAATGTGAATTGGACTTGCGGTCAAATTCTGTGGTCACTGATTCCTCTGATGAGACGTTAGGCGCTTTTTTCCCAGCGCAATTAAAAATCCACTCACAATATCAATTAACGGGTAATATCCTTGCAATATTCCAACCACGGGTTACGGTGCTCTCCTGCGATGGATAGAAAAATGCGGGCTGCTATCTCCTCGTGTGTCGACCACCAAATCTTTCAACCAGATTTTCCAGACAGGTCATTCCACAGTGCGCTTCTGAACTCCACCAATAATATGGCCGCGGCTGGGTTGTTAACCACCTGGCAGGCCGCCCTTCTTTGTCGCATTCATGTTGACAGAAACCTCTAAGCAAACGTGTTTGTTTGCTTGCGCCAACAGCCGAGGGAAAACACCGCGGGTTGACTGTTTCCTCCTGTCGAAGGTTACGTGGAACGTTCATGAATGATTGTTGAGGCACGTTGAAGGATGCTGGCAAGGTTGTCAGCCTTGAGGTGGTCCTGACTAAGGATTTGAGATTCACTCCAGCCAAACAGGAGCTCCGAAACAGTATTTTTGTGCTGTCGAGTATCATATGCGAAGGATCTGGTGTTTTGGTCTACCCCTTCGTCGCCTCCTCCAAGCTCGCCCCTATCCCTTCAGTTTATGAGTGCTTTTTCCCCTGGGGTTCAAGTCCTTCGCAGAGTTTGACGTTTTTCGGACGTTTTCCTGCTGCGCAACGTTTCCCTTTCGCCTTGAGTCTACAATGGCGTTCACTCCTGTGTTGTGGCCTTAAGGGCTCACACACAAGCCCACTCTTATTCGAGCGCACGCATATGGCGCCTGTTGTAAATTTTCTCTTCTTTTCCGTTTGTGGACAAGTGATCTTCGTCCCATAGCGCTCCCTCCGCACAGTTCAAAACTGTCTTCAGCGACGGCTCGTCACGTCGCATGCCCCGCAGAATCCTTCCACCACAGTTCTTTCTTGTCTTTTGGGTTGATCGACTGTCGGGATCTCAAGAGATCTCCCTTTTGCAGCCGTGGGGCCTGCACTACTCCAGCTCCCAACAGCCTCGTTTTAATAGACAGTCCTGTGTCGGAACTGGACACGCCTTATCACCACCTTTCCCACTTAGACACAGTCCCGAGTGCTCTGTTCTGGAGTGTGAGGCAGCTCTTCGTTCTGATTTCCGGATCACCTTTTCCCCAGTCGAGTTGCTGGCCGACGAGTTTCCTGCGACCCTCTGGGTGAGACTCGCGGAGGGAGTGGAGTTCCCGTGAGAAGAACCTGTAATTGCGCGGGAACAGGGCACCCAGGTGGGAAACAGACATCCACAAACAGTAAGAACGCCAGTGCGCGGGAGAAAAGTGAGCCACATTGACAGGCAAAGGTACAAATGCCAGTAAGTTGGCAGGTCAGACCGCGCGCACCGACGTCCACGTTAAGGAAATTGAGACAAATGGGGGCCATCCTTGACAGGCCCCATGAGACACGGGAAGGCCCGCGACTTGACTACTCACTTCCTCCGTAGTGCTTTCACAGCCCTGCAAGTGAACCGTTCAGGACCGCCTTGCTTCTGAGTGAAGCTATTCAGGGGGGGTACGTCGGGCTTGGGTACCTCAACACTCCGTTCTTCTACAGGAGCAAGCTGGCAGGGACCGTCTGGGCAACTCGTCTCTAAGTCGCGCAAACATGGAGAGGAAAAAGGGGGATTTCACGCTGCCGGTGGACAGTGAGCACAAGGCAGCGGTGTTCAAGCCATGGGAGTTCAGGGGCGTCCACATGAGGGCGTTTCACGCTTCCTGGCTGTCCTTTTTTGTATCCTTCTTGTCGACGTTCGCACCGGCGGCGCTGTCCCCTGTGATTCGCGAGGATTTGAACTTGACGACGAACGATTTGGGCGCTGCGGGCATCGCTGCGGTCACTGGAGTGATTGCTGCTCGGGTTATGATGGGGGTGTTGTGCGACACCCTGGGGCCGAGATATGGACACGCGGGGATTATTCTGACGACCGCCCCCGCAATGTTCGCGATGGCGCTCGTCACTGGCCCTACGGGGTTCATTATTTGCAGGTGGGTCCTTGTGGCCTGACGGTGTCCGCTCCTCCCTCTGGAAAAGAAAAAAGAACGTCGCGAGGTGTGCGGTGGCCAATTGGCGCACAGATATTCATGACTCATGGAACGCAGATTCGCTACCGCATTGTAGTGGCGATCCGCTCGGCGCAGCGTTCGTTACTACGGGGCGAAAACTGAGTAATGCAAATTCGACACTTCCCTCCAGTTTCTTTAAACCAAACACCTCCTCCTAGCTGGACTGTGGGCTATAGCTTCCCTCAACATGTGGAAATCCATGCAAACCCGATGAAATCTCCCCAGAAACAATGGAAAAAATCCCATGGGTAGACTTTAAAAATGCTAGTTAGCCCCTCTTTTTTTTTCACAGAAAATGTGCAAATTGCCGCTGTGGCGAACTGTGGTTTTCACAATGATTCTTTGGTGTTCTTTTTCGGTTTTCATTACAACCAACAGATTCTTCGTAGGGTTTTCCCTGGCTACGTTCATCGCTTGTCAGTACTGGTCCTCGGTGATGTTCAATGTGCAAATCGTTGGGGTCGCCAATGCCACTGGGGCTGGATGGGGTAACGCTGGTGGTGGAGTTTCTCAAATCCTGATGCCGATCCTTTTCCATGCATTGGAGAACAGTTTCGAGTCCTTCTCAGCTTGGCGCTTTGCTCTGCTCATCCCAGGATCTCTCCACATTGTGATTGGTTTCGTGATTTTGGCTTTTGCCCAAGACATGCCAGACGGGTCCTTCTTCTACCTGAGGTCTCAGGGTGATATGGCAGGCCCGCAAGTTTGGAAAGCGTTCGGAACTGGGTTGTCGAACTGGAAAACCTGGCAATTGGCATGGCTGTACGGATACTCCTTCGGCATCGAGCTGACGGTCAACAATATCATAGTCGCCTACTTCTTCGACCATTTTGACATCAGTTTTCGGGTGGCGGGGGTATTGGCATCCATGTTTGGATTGCTGAACCTGTTTGCAAGGTCGATCGGGGGAACCACCTCCGATCAGGTGGCGAACACTTTCGGGATGAGGGGGAGGCTGACCGTTTTCTGGCTTATCCAGACGTTCGAGGGGCTCATGTGCTTGTTGGTGGGTCTGTCATCGCACAGCTTGCTGTTGACCGTATTCGTGATTGCGCTGTTCAGTATCACCGTTCAAGCTTCGGAGGGGGCTTGTTACGGCATCGTCCCCTTTGTTTCGAAGAGGGCGCTGGGTGTGGTGACTGGAGTGGTGGGGGCGGGCGGCAATCTGGGGTCCATGATCATGACTTCATTATTTTTTCGCACGGAAAGGTGGGAGTCTTTCACAAGGAACCACCAAATCAAAGTTATTGAAAGAACCACCGATTCAATATATGTACATATTGAAAACAACATGCCATTACCATCAGAGGTTTTTTCCAACAGCCACAAAGGGGATAGGTTCATATCCAAATCAAAATGATCCTTTTTCACTTGTTGTAATTGAAGATATTGTAAACCTTTTCTTACCATCTACCTGCGAGTCGAGGGACCGTTTTCTCTCTCGAAAAGAAGGCTGTGTACTTAATTCTTCCCCAAATCATATCGTGACTTTTGTCTTCCTGTCTTTTCCCCGAATTCCAGCTTGGAGGTGCACACAGGATTTATCTTGATGGGTGCGACTGTGATGGTCATGTCCCAGCTGACCCTCTTCGTGTATTTCCCTATGTGGGGTGGCATTTTCGCCGCCCCAAAACCCAACTACACCGAAGAGGATTATTATCTGGCTGAGTATACGGAGGAGGAAATAGCCCAGGGCTTAGCCAATGCCTCCATCGTGTATGCTAGTGAAACAAAATCCCAACGAGGGGGTAGGCGGTTGATTCAAGAAGAAGAAACCGCCAATGCCCAGCGTGTCAGTGGGGTTAATGTTTATGCATCCTCCGCCCGGAGGGCGCGGGCCACAGAGCTTCGCACTTTATAGAATTACTTTTTTTGGGGGGGGGGAAGGGGAAGGGAGGGGGGGGGGTTGATTGACCTTTTCAGTAGTAAAAAAAAGAAAATAGCACAGATTGTCTACAGCATATATCTACATAAATATATAACATCACTGCAAGTCATTTTATTTGGAGGAAAATGCTTGATTTGTGGGTGTGTCGTGGGTCTATCTTTTTTGTGGGTGTGCGTAGGCTGTTTGGGGGGGGTTGCTGCAAAAGGTATATGTATGTTATATATTTATTGGGATATATATGTGTATGCATTTTTTTTTCTGTGATGGGATTCAGGTTAAAAATGAAAAACTGTATATGAGATTCTGGAGGGGGGAAATGTATAATGAAAACAAAAAAGAAGGGAAAGCAGACCATGATGTCTTGGGCCATCGAGGGATGGGTAATATATAATGCATGTATGTTTTTTTAGCACATGTGCAGGGAATATCAAATAATCACAAGGGTTATAAGAAAAAAGAAAAGGGAAAGTTAAGGTTTATAAAAGGACTGCGGGATTTTGCCAAAAGCAAATTGGATTTAAAAAACAAAAAAAACAAATTGAATGGGATGGATGGGTTGATATTTCTGTTTTTGTTTTTTTAATGGGGGGAGTGAAATTGAGGGGAGGGGAGGATAATTGGCGTTGAGGATGGAACCTGAAAGTGATTGGGGGAAGGAAAGGATACCCCTTCAGAATATTTTTCAAGAATCCCTTTCTGTGATGGGGCAAATGGAATACTGCATTGATTTTGGAGAGAACATAGAATGTCCTCCCTTTGGCATATGGAATTGTGTGCAAGATGAAAGGGAAAAAAGAAAAAATGCAAGAAAAAAACACACACACACACATTATGCAAGACAAATCGCCGAAAACAGAAAGCAAGAAGAAAAAAAAAGAAAAAAAAAACAACCACAAGTACTGTTTTTCGGTCGGGTAATCACAGCATTTTTTTTGCTTTTTTCTTTTTGATATGTTGGTTTTGATCATGAGTGTTTTGAGGTTATTTGGTTGGTTTAAATTCAAACAGATAATGAAAAAAAAAAAACTATTCAAAGTTGTTTGGTGGCATGGACATCATTTTTTTTCTGTATCGTGAGGGGTAGTTGTTCAACAGTGAGCATCTTTCGAAAAAAAAAAAAGAAAACAATTTGGGTGGATGGGTGGGGAAAGATGGGGTGCAAGGTTGTGATTTCACGGAAAAAAAAAAAAATGGATGAAACAAAAATGTCGATTAGGGCATATCCTCCTTCCCCTCTTCCTGAGAAAAAAAAAGAGAAAAGAAAAAGAAAAAAAACAACTTTTAAGTGGAGGAAAGTCAAAAGAAAGAGGGAAAAAAAAAGGAGTTGTGAAACAAGTTGAAACGCCACTCTCGTGTGGGTTTTTTAACCGAAGGTGTTTTTACATGTGCGTGAACCTTTATTTTTGGGTCTTTTGGATGAGGCCTCATATCTCTTGGGGTTTTTTGGTGGGTTTTTTTTTTCTGGGGACATATTAAAACAAAACAAAAAAGTTGTGGGAAAATGTGCCTCTTCTTCTTACTGTGGACGTTGTTATCTCTTTTTTTTTCTCTTTTTCCTCTTTTTTCTTTCTTTCTTTTTTATAAGAAAGGTGTCGTGTGCTGATGGTTGCAAAGGGTCATGGGGCTGGTGTTGGATGTACGAAGGAGGGGGGGATTCCTTTGTTGGGCGGGTAAAGACCATCAAGTTGTAGGATAACGGCAATACTTTTTTTTCACTTGCATTGTTACCAATGGCTATGGAACTGCAATGAACCCGAAGTAAGATTTAATGCGAAGTTCGTGAAAGCGCATTGCTGGTGGTTTCCTGGCAGGAAAAAACAAACAATGTTTGTTTCTGTTTTTTATTTAATTCATTTCTGCTGAAATTGGAATAATAGACCACTATGGACATGGCCACTCGGCACCCATTACGCTCATTTGATAAAATACGCCAAAACCACAAAGTTAAAGAGAGCAAGCATTCTAACACAACGCCCATGAATCAAACACAATTTTCGTTCGATCCTTGAAAACAGCTTGGACAACAGACGCAGCCCCACCAGCCTGGCTGTTGAGAGGAGGACCGCAAAGCAACGGCAAACCTTTGAAAGCCTTTTTCAAAAACTTCCCCGCTTTCGTACGGTCCGTGCAGCCCACAGGACATCGGTAGTAATTTTTTGGGTTGCTGTCCCGTGCTCGAGTCCATACCATTACTAAGGGACGCATTCCTTCCGTCAGCCGTGGTTGACACGAGCGTGGTTTCTTTGGAAAAAACGCAACGCACGAGAGAAAGAAGAGACAATATGAGAGCGGCCCTACTGGGAAACATGCGGTCCGATGAGCGGCACCCCTTCCGGTCAGTTCAAAGACACCATCGAAACGCAGGCAATGTTGTGTATATCTGATTTGTCCCCCCCCTACTGTACCAAAATGCAGGGCGATTACGCAACCCACCTCATAGAGGGGGTCTTACGGGCCGATGGGCTTTCGTTTTCCTCTCCACGAATAACCTGCGCAAAGAGAGAGCGAGATTGATCGACTTCTTGGTCGTGTGTTTGCAGCACACCACCCCTACGAATGACACCCGAACTCGCTAGGAGTTGCGACTGTTGTCGTGCCATGCTGGACGGTGGGACTGGATTTCAGTGTGCCGTGTGCATCAGGGATCCAGGCACAGGGCACGGACATCCTTGGACACACCTCCACCAGTCATCGTCTGGACGATCGAAGGAGGAACAAATGAAAATGATGCAGCTATGGTTGACTGCGTTGGCGCACGCCGCTGCTTGTGGAGGCAACTCTTGCGGTGTCCGAGTTTGCGTCCGGATGAAACATTTGTTCCATCACATTCGCCATTGCCAGGTGCGAAAGCGCGAGCCGTCGTAGTGTTGACCTCTCCGTCTCGATCCTTTTTCGGATCGTCTTTGACTTTCTTTGAAAAAGGGAGGAGGGAGGGATGATTGATTACAATTTGTGGGAAGTGTTGTTGTTGTTGTTGTGTTGTTGCGTGTTCGTGCTCTCAGACACGCTGCATGTGCGACATTGCTTTCAGGCTTCGATGGTGGAAGGCGATTGCCGCCACTGCAAGACGTACGCCGTTTTGTTACGAAAACACACGAAACAATGCACGGATGTGGATTGCCCTGTCCCCCAGTGTCCTGGAGCTTCGGAAAGTGGGGACGAAGGCAGCGTTACCAGCCCGGACAGCGCATCGGTGAGGGATGACGAATAGGCGCTCGGCAGCGCTGTGTTGAATTTCTTGTTCTTGATGGATCGCCCAGGGAAAAAAATAATGGGTCTACGGTTTTGCAGTGTCCGTCTCGAGAATGGATGCAGATATTGTGTTTTTGATGTGTTGGGATTGGGTTTTCACTTGCTTTAAAAATCAACTGGGATTGTGATTTTGTGGAGGAGCTTGTTGAGGAAACTGTAAATTGCTGTAGAATAGCGTGTAGTATTTATGAATGGATTTTGAATGGATTTGGGAATTTCAAAAAAAAGGATCGGGGTGTGTTTTTTATTTTGCGTGCGCTTGGAAGACGTGGCTTCAAATCGCAAGCTCCAAGCTGAGACTAGACGACGACGAATGAGTGATTTTGAATTGGGTTATGTTTCTGTTTTGATCGATTAATTAAACATGTTTTGAGAGAGTGAGTCGATGTCCAAGTTAGGTCTGGCACAAAATCACAAAGAAAAGGTCCCTGAGCTGTTGATTTTTTCTCCACTGTGAAGTTAGCCACTGTGCTCATGTACAAAATACTTCAACCAAGAAGGGAAACGCAAGCAACCCCGAAATTGGACTCATACACACCAGAAACCGTGCTCTGGTTTGCATACATTAACGGTGAATGTATCAGTCTAGCAGTACAAAAGACGTTCTCCTTGACAGATGGCTGTGCGGTTGAAAGCTGGCGAAAAGCCATGGTCAACATATAACCCAACCGAGCAGAAAGGTTTGCCCTTTTTGTGCACCGCAATCGAGTTGACAAGGCTGCTGCTGTGACCTGGTTTGAACTTGGTCGCTGCTGAGCCCAACCCGATCAACTGCCGAGTTGCCAAGAGCTCCAGGGAATATGGAAATCAATCAGCAGGTGCAAAGGTTGACACAACGTTGACTTGTTTCTTGACACCATAGTTCCAGTGTGATGTTCAAAAAAACAATGAAAAGTGGAAGATCCAACGAACTGAATTTGATACAGAGGGCACTGAAAGCACAATTTGGTCCAGATACAAGTCCTACACGCAAGCTAAGCTTAACTCGTTTGGTTTATTTTTTTACCCTTTTAGGTCAAGAACTACTATGCAACCCTCAGTCACAGTCATAAGCACAAGGTGAGGAAACCCAGCGCAAGGTTATATTGGCTCGAGCGATCCCGAGAGGACTCGACTTTTCTATCTTTGATATGTACGTATCGACTGTGTGAGTGGCATGATTTCAGACTCCCCCTGATCTGGAACATGTCCAAGCTCTTCAAATGTTGAGCAGTGGGAAATTCGTTCCTTATCATGCGACCTTGAAGCTTGTCAACCAAGAAGGAGCCAGGGGACCCAGGCAGCCGCCACAAGTCACCAGAAAGCATCCGGTACTTGATTCTTCGTCCACACACTCGCGTTTGCGTATCCCTTTCAAGAAATGAAAGCACGGTTCCCTGCAGGGTAGTTTTTTTACCAGCGAATCCCTACTGACGCATGTGCACGTCCAAAAACGTCTCTCCAGCTCTTTTGTTCGGATCTCGTGTAAAGTGGGCAGCGGTGTCTGAGTTTCCCCAAATTCGAATAGGCTAAAGAGACTCAGAAAATAGAAGCTTGCAAGGAAAACTTGGCGTCCATATCGTGAGGATAAGTTGTGCTTTTGGTCCTTTTTTCAGGGATACATCCGCAACGAGTCTGGGGGCTTCTTCACCTCTTGAAAACGGAAACACAAAGCTGAGCGGCTTGGGGATAATGTAGTGCAAGCTTGAAGCTGTAATATGTGTCTTGATTCCGCAAACTTCTTGTTCACTTTCCAAGTTCACCAAAAGAACCGCTCCCTCGATCACTTGATTCTGAACCTCAGGAATCTTGACCCATCGATACTTTTCGTTGCCTACTGTGAATATCCAAAGTCCTGGGCCCCAAAAGATTGTTTCAAAAAAAAAAAATGTTCGAGGTGAACGAAACAAGCACATCATGTTTGTTTGATCCCACCTCACATCTTTTCCTTCGACGATGGACTTGGGCAGATCAGAATCTGGTCCAAAGATTCAATACAGTTTACACACACTCACAATAACAAGCTCTCAAGAACAATCAATCAGTCAATCAACGATTACATGTTGCCAGAGGAGCCACCCCACCACAATATCGAAGATAATCACATCTAAGCCATGAAATTGGAGCTAATCAGACGTGGATATCTTTGATTTTTTTGTCCATGTCGACAAGTGCGGTTTCTGTGCAACGCTGAACACTGTCCGCACCTCCCGCAGCTTAACACGTATTTCTAGTGTGTCGTGGAGCTGTTGCGAATAGAGAGGCGGCGAGCACAGCATGGAGGACAGCGCGTATTGGGAGTTGAGGGATGAGGGGTCTTTCTGGGTGTACGTCAAGCCTGCCGCGTATTACAATCACCTGGAGTGGAGGTTCAAGCGTAACGTGAGCGACGTTGGATTTTCGTTTGCTTCCTTACGTACAAGAGGTTTCAAAATGACAACCGTTTTCTTTTGCTCTTCGGGGTTTCCTAGTTACTGTCTCGAAAGTGCGGACCTTCGATTCTGCGAACACAGGAGCTATTGGGTCAAGAATTTGGGATGAGTTTTCTTGTTGTGTGTGTGTGTGTGTGTGCGCCTTGCGATGTGCAGCCGATGTTTTTGAAGCGCTGTCTCGAGTACACTCGCAAGGCGGAGCCCAAGAAAGCGAGCACCGGGTGGGGAGCCTGTCTGTTTCAATCGGATTTCTTCGCGCCCTTTCTCCCAGCAATGTGCTGCCCCTTGTAATTTGGTTTGTGACTCGTGGGGCAGCCCCATCTTGCGCCAAATTGTGGACGTCGTGATGCGGTGTGCTAAAGTCGTCGAAATTTTCTTCTTTTGTTTTGCATAAGGGCTACTGGAACGTCGGTCCAAGTCGAATTTTCGGAATTCACGCTCCCCAGGAAGTGGAATTCTTCAGGGCTGGAAAAGTTGTCGGTCTTTGTGGCAGTGTGTGAAGGTTTGTCCAAGAAGGTGGGTGGCAAAAACTGCTTTCTGAAGACAATAGTTTATGATGTTGAATAGAATCTTCATTTTTTTTTCTGTTAGTAGTTCCAACACCAGAAAATCTGCATTAATTGGCAAGGACCCACCTGGTTGAAGAAACCACTATTCCGAAATAAAGGAAAGCAGTGTCTATAAAAAAAATAGAAGTCAGCATCCCAAATAAGTTTTGGGAGACCAGGTGGGTTTTTTCATTGTGAAGAAAAGTGCTGCAAATATTTCCTGAAGCAGTGTACTAGTCATCACTACGAGCAGGTCTACGTCTGAAAAAGGGGGGGAGGGTGAAAACCAAACATAATTTGCTGTGTTGAATCCTACTTTCAGGAGTTTCGACCTTTGATGGTTAAATTGGTACAACTGCCTTCTCCGAAGAAATTTGCTTCTACCCAAACGGAGCGAATCCCACCAGTCGTTTTTTCAAATGTAAAACATCCTTTGGACAGGCTGGTGGTGGTGTTTATGATCAGAGGTGAGACTGTCGGCAAAATGGGGCCTTTCTTTCTTTTGAAACCTTGGCTTGCAGCTTAAGGATTTATCAACAAGAAACGGATTGGATAATATTCAGTGTATAATATACGCTGGTATTTTTTTCTGGCATTCATTAAGGTAGACTTTTACTTTGTGAAAAGTTTTTCTTTTCTTTTTTAACCCTTTTTTTTTTTTTTTAGTTTGCTCGTCTGATAAGTTTTTCGATACGAGTTCCATGAGATACACCATTTGCTTCAATTTTCAGAAAGATCAGCAAAAGTGTTTTATGTAAAAAAGCAAAGGAAAAAACTTGGGTGAGACAGGAGCTACATGCAAAAATGGGGTTTTCTATTTCGTTTCTGATTGCCTTTGTGTGAATGTGTGTTTGTGTTCAGCATCCCACCCCGACATTTCCGGACTCCGGAGTGATGAAAACGAAACCATCTCATCTGGTATTTTGCATTGAAATCATGTTATTTTCTTGTGGCCTGTATTCAAAATGAATAATTGAGTATCTCTAAAAATAGATGCAGAAAACTGTGAAATTGGCATCTTGCAACACTGTCATGGCATAATTGAGCGGACTTCTGTGGAAAGAATTTAAATGAATGTTCAGTGCTGTTTAAATGAAAAAAAAAATCAGTGAGAAAGGAAATTCACTTCCCCATATTGGCCCGGAAATCTGCAATCTTTGCTTTGAACAGTTTTTCCTGTAATATCTGTTTCATGTCTCAAGGGAAATATTTTTGGAAGGAAACTGGATATCCACCCATGAAAAGTTATTGGTGGCATGGAAGTGTGCTGACCCTTTTTTTTGATTTTGACCTTTGATCAGCTTTGACTCGGAGGACGTGTTTTGGGTTGATCCCGGTGGGTAGCAAAGTGTGGTGGGCTCCAGCTCCAATGAATCTCAAAGCGACAAGGGCATCTCAGGTAATTACTGCACAAGGTGAACAGCAGGTCTGCCATCCTCAAAGATTACCTTGATGTGTTCGCACGTGTTTTATGTGGGCGATTTCTTGTGAGAATTCATTCTTAGTGTCCCAGTGTTTGGTATCGCATTTTGGTGTTTTTTTTGTTTAAAGGGGAAAAAAACAAGCGACTGAAAACTCTGTGTGCATGCATTATGGGGCGTGTTTGATCGATGGATGCATGCACGATTGCAGTTCTGTACAGTCGTTCTTGTGTTCCACATTTGGTAGCCCCGTTTTTATTTAATTTGAAAACCGAAAAGAACAAGGGAAGTGTCCATTCATATGCATTTATTGTGTTTTCTCAATGTGCAATGCAGCTGCAATTACATGCAGGGAAGGTAACCATCGCGGAGCTGTCGATGTGGGACGGCAGCGCAAACAGGCGGTGTGAAATGTTGTTGATGGGGTCGATCGACGAGGAAAAAGAAGGAGTTCCGAAGCTGATGGTCAATGTAAAAACGCAGCAGGGAAATGAACAACCCAGCACCTCGGGGGGTCGAGCCACAGAGGCAGGGTATTTTAGTGCAGGGGAGGGGGACACCAACAATAAGGCAAGTTACCCATAAACACATGTGATTTTTGGTGAAATATCAACATCAAATTATCAAATTAGAAAACGTTTTTGTCAAAATTGTGAATGAAATAATAGAATTGAATGATTTTTCGATCGCACATTTTGTGATTTTTTTTTAAAGGGTTTTATTATTGCGCTGTGTGATTTTAGGCAGGGCCGAGAGGTGCTCCGGAAGCCAGAGTCACGTTTCGCTATGTTTACGGAGGGCAGCAGAAGAAATCAGTTCAAGAAATCACGCAGAATTTTGGTTGTCCGCTCTGTCAAATGGAGTGCGCTAATTTTGTGGGGCTAAAACACCACTTAACCTCCAGCCATGATTTGCTAACCTTTCAAGAAGAAAGGGACACCGCTCCGACACTGTGGGTTCAATGTCGACGGGGGATCTATGATCAGAATGGGGACGTTTGTTGTAGTGAAACTCAGACCCTGGCGTCGTCCTCGCAAGAAAAGGTAAGTGTTATATATAGTCTTATATAGAAACAGGGGCTGTTCTTTCTGGAGGAGCAAAAAATAAAAATAATAAAAATAAAGCTTAATGTTTTTTTTGGGGGGTAAGTGGGTTCACTCTGGAAAAATAAAAACAAGAAACTAAGAGGGAAGAAATTCAAAGAAGAAAGAAGGAAAACTCGTAAGAGTTTGTGGTGCAGGGTCTTGCTTGTATGTCAGACTGTTGTTGTCATAAGATTGAAGTGATGCTATTCTATGTATTGAAATATTGTGTTGAAACCGTTGCGTTTCAGTTTACTTTTTCAGACCACCTGGGGTATTTTCGCTTTTCTCGCTGGGATGCAGAATCTTGTTGTGATCGTGCAGGTTTTTTTCCTCAACAGAAGAGGGAAACGAAACGGCCGATTGTTGGGAGATGTCCCGGAAGTTGTTAACACAGTGCAGACCACCGCCACTGGACGGCCTAGGCGAGAACATGTAAGGGTGTTGGAGCAAGGGAGTGGGACAATAAGTCACCTGCTATGCAAGAGGAAATAGCATTTTAATGCGGCAGCATTCGCTTTCCGTTCAATCTTTTCGACCGCAAGGAATGTATTTTCAGATTGGTGCAGGGAACTTGGAGGTCTTCCGTTGATTTTCCCCGCGTTTTCTGGATTTTGGTACAGGTCTATTTTGTTCTAAAAATAGAAACTTGAATGGATGCAGGTGGGCCCATCAGCTGGTGCTAGGAAGACATCCATTCGAAGGCGGAGCACAGCTCAGGCAGGCAAATTTCCTATGAAGAAATCTAAGTGATGTATTTTTCTTTTTTTTTTGGGGGGGGGGGAGGGTGGGGAAAAATGTTTCCTTGGGGGGAAAAAAAATGGAAAAGAGAATTTCTGGAATTCTCTATGGAATTTCTAGCAAAGTTTTATTATCGATTATGGTGTTTGCGTTCAATCACTCCTGTTTTTGTTTTGCATCGATCGAGTTTTGACAGTGTGTTTGTTGGGGTTAGAGAACGGATATAGCAAAAGGGTTTTTATTTTAAAGAGGCACAAAATGTGCAATATATGTGCTTTTCCTTTCATGATTGTTTGGATAGTTTCTATTTTTATTTTTAGGTTTGTTATTCTCCTTTCGCTTTATGCACTCAGTTTTGTGTAAGGTTGTCTGTGGGGTCCCATAAGAAAAGGGATGAAAAAAAGAGTGAGAGTGGGAGAAATAGTGTGAGAAACAAACAAAATCGATGTTAGTGTATCAGGAGTAGCAGGAAAGGGTGGGGAAGGGGTCATTTTTTGGGGGGATGGTTTGGTTTTTTTGGTGGGGCATTTGTACCAGCATTCATTATTCTCAATATTCTGTGTAATTATTCGTTACAGGGAAAACCTAGTCTCCACATATCAAAACAGTTAGAAATATTCTATATGAGTAATGCAATGGGGTGCATGTCCTGATGGAGGGGTCATTTTCCAAACAAGAAAAGCTGGGAAGCGATTGTGACATTGGACGATAAATCTGGATAATGAGTAATGTATTGCTGGAAGTTGTTGATCGGGTTTTGGCTTTGCTGCGGATGTTAGGGTAAGGGAGGTGCTGGGAAGGGCACCGGTCAAACCAAAAAACGCCAAGGCTCTTATCAACGGGCCAAGCGCACAGTACAGCAACCCCACGATACTAGCCGGTGCTTCTACCATTCCACCACCGCCATGCGAATGACTGCTGGCGAAGCAGCAGGAAATTCAGACACCGATGACGATGATAACGACAAAAAATGGGAGGTAGGTGGGGTAGTGCTCGTGGAATGGATATTTTCTTTTCTTTGTTCCTTCTGTCAACATGTCTTGCAGTGTTTTAGCTCTTCGTTTGTTTTGTTATGTTCGATTTTTTATTTTTTATTTTTTATTTTTTTGGGGGGGGGGTAAAATAGACTGTTGGTGGATGGGGAAAGAGAGAGAGAGCACTGATTTCCCGCCTATCTCCTGATTATCATCGAATCGTCACTGCCACGTATTGACTGAAATTGAGAATAACTACTTTCCACACGTTGAAGAAAGTTTAAAGTGCAAATCATGTATATTGATCCTACTGGATCGACAGCAGTTATCCAATGCTTGTACAAACCTAAAGTTTCTCCCCCCTTCTTTTTCCTTACTGAACCAACGGAATGCGGACATGAAGATGTTAATTTGCCTGATGTTGGGTGATGCAATGCGAATGCGAGCACTTATCTCGACCCCCCCAAAAAAGAAAGCAGATCAAAGCATCAGGAAAAATTGAGTCGAGCAATTCACTCGTTGCAGTTTGGTCACTGTCTCGATAGCCTTATGTTTTAAAATATTCAGAAGTTGCTTTTTGATCATTTTTTTTACATTTTGTTTTTTGTTTTGATTGTTTTATTCGCTTTGGGGCTGGGGCTACTAGTGTTTTTTGTTTCTATATGAAAGACAAGAATTAAAACATAGAATTTCACCTGGCTTCCAACGTATACCTATTGTATAGATATACGTGCATGCCATTAGAATCATGACTAATCAAAATGAAATTTCTCCAGCTGTGCTGCACCCACTGTGATACATAGCTCTTTTGCTTCCTTCCCCTGCAGCTCCAAACTCTTCGTGATATGACTAGTCGACTGAATGCCACCGAAGCGGAACGGAAGTTCATGTATAAGTGGAGTCGATGGATGAGGTTCAGGTCCCTGGGCTACGCAGATTACAAAATGCCGGAGGCTTGCTATCGATTCACATTGGAGAACAGAGATTTCTTGAAAACAGAGGAAAATCGAATGTGTTTTGCCTTCCATTTGTCCACGCTGTTTAATTTCCGGCTGGTGACTCCGGAATTGATCAGTAATTGTTTGAAGGCACTGGAGGTGGATTCGTTCTTCGAAAAATTGAAAAAGGTAGTGTGAAAGACTCTGCTTTCGTCTGTTACCCCCCAAATTGTCACTTTTCGTTTTTTACTTCAAGTTTATTTCCTTTCGACCCCTTCCCCCCTTAAAAAAAGATAATAGATTTTCTTGGAGTTGTGATTTACTTCCTCTAATTGGTTTATTTTTTTTGGTGCCCACAATCGTCACTGTTCAAACATTTGATTCGAATATTAATTATAATATGAAGATTATTTGAAATATTTGTAGATTAGTCATCATGCCACTGCCTAAAACTGAGGGGTGGAAGAATATAGAAACCATTGAGGGGGTGTGTGGATTTCTCTTTCTGGTGGCAGGATTTTTCCGAAAGCGACAGATCAATTTATCTGGGAGGGACCAGTGGAATCAAAACTAGAAAATCATCTGAGAGGGTGAATGCAGCCAAAATCGCCACAGAAGATCAAATGGAAACGGAGGAGCTTCAAATCGTGGGTCAACCAGTGGATGTAGAAATGTTGTACAATGACTAACTAATTTTAGCACTCCCAAGCTACGCATGGAGAACAGGAAGAATCCACTCTTTTTTTTTTATTTTGAAATGTCTTTTTTTTTTTTTTAATGATACTCGTCGGTTGGATGTATTTTTGAATGGAGGAAAGAGGGGTTTGTAGAAGTAATGAAAAATCAAAGAAGGTGAGAAAATAGCGGAATTTTGAACAGATTTTTTTAAGAAATCCTATGTGATTTTGATGGACACAAGATTTATGAGATATGGATTAAGGAGGCTTGGAAGGGGGAAGAGGGAGACAGAAAAAAGAAAAAAAAAATTAGCTTTATAGAGGTTATTGGGTGGACTGAAACGAACATTGTGTTATTAACCATAAAGGAGATTGCATCACCAACTGCATGACTGACGCCAAATTGGGGTTGACTAACAACACCGGAATGGTTACCAAAATTTAAAGGGAAAAAAATCCTTGTTGGGTGGAGAGGATGGGGAAGCTCTGCAACTTTGCGCAGGTCGATTCCATTCTGTGTGCAAGTTGTTTCTGGAGCCAAAAACCCAGGAAGTATCGATCATTGTCTGCACAGAATCCAATAGAATCGGATAAATCCTGACAAATGCAGATCAACAGGAAATCATCGATGTACTCTTGGGAAAACAGAGGTGGGATCGCCAGAAGGAGATTGGGGCTTGCTCACATGACCCTTTCGCTGCGTTCATGTCATGAATCTAACCCCTCATGACATGATCGCAGCGAAAGGGTCATGCGAGCAAGGTGTGGTGGTGGGAATCTGTTTTCGAGACGAGGTGACTGGTGATACACAAAATAATTCGGGGAAATTGATCAGGTTTTCTTACACAAATCATGACTTTGTGTTCGTTTCTGCCCCACAGTGCTAGAAAACTAAGAAAAAACAAACGAATGAACGAACAAACAAAGAAACGAGCAGCAAGCAGCAAGATAATGGTAAAACTTCCAGGCCGCCACTACTGATCAAGAACCCAGAAAGCGACATTTCAGGCTGCATCACACCCGATGAAAAGACAAGTCTGTCAATCGAATGGACGGCCTGTGTCAGGGCACTCAAGTACCGTATCCGAATCCACAACGAAACAGCACGCACCATAGTGCCAGAGAACCTGTTCCAGCAAAGGCTCCATAATGCGGAATGCTTCGTTTCGTTTGCGGCGATCATGGGGAGCCGTTATCTTGCCACTGTTATTGCTGACAACAACAGTGGCGGCGCTCGACGGTTTTGAAGATGGACCGATCGGTGGGACCCTCATCCACCAACGATCAGCATCATCAATGCTTCCCACGCTTCCTGGAGTTGCGGGACTAGGTCATTCAGTGAAATTTCTTAAAAAACGGTGGTTTGCAATGCCCAGGTCGACACCTTTTGCAGCAAAATCCTAAGGCCGCCGTGGCGAGAATATTTGTGAGTGTTTTGCAGCAACGCACTGATTGAAGCAAAATCGTTCTCCTGGATCGATCCCCTTGATTCCATTCGTTTTTCTGAAGCGTATTTGTGTTTTTGTACAATCGACCAGCGTGGCGACTCTGTCCCCACTGGAGAAAAGTACCCTTTCATTGTCTCCTTGAGGAAGATTTCGGATGGAGGTCATTTCTGTGGAGGATGCCTTGTTGCTCCAGATCTGGTTTTGACCGCAGCTCACTGTGTGGACGAGAATGGTCGTACTTTGGGTATCCCCAACCCCAAAGTTTTGATAGGGGCCGTTAATGTGGAAGGGAATGCTTTTGCAGAGGTGTGTTGGCAGTAAATGTCAGGAGTTGATGCTGTGCATGCCTGCAATTGTCAATGCAGATCTACAGCATTTAAATAATAGAACAAGAAACCCACATATATTGTGAACCAGCCGTCTGATTGCGATATAATGCTTTTTGGAGGAGGTTCTCAATTGGTAATGCTCACAGAGTATCTCATTCGATCCACCTGGTTTGACCATCGCGATTTTTCCAGGAAAGGGAAGTGTGCAATACCATTATCCACTCCAAGTGGGAAGGTGATGCCAGGTTTGGTTTTGATATTGCATTGCTGGAATTGAAAGAGCCATCCAACAAGAGAGCCGTTTCAATTTCCACACTTTCCCAGCTTCCCTTGGGAGATCGGCTCTCTGCTCTGGGCTGGGGAAGAACTTCTACAGGACTTGCTGCCACACTCCAAGTAGGGTTCGTTCAATTTCTTTCAAGAGGTTATCGAGCATGAATCAATGTAGCTCCATCCAGTGTGCAAATGCATGGTGTGGCACCACATTGTTATTCAATTTAATGGAGGTTTAGAGTTGCTTTACACTCTGATGATATGTGAAACTGTTGCTTTCCCATTCCAGAACAGTAATGGAATGGCTGGCCACCCTGCAGCATGGCTTTGTCCAGTTTGCTCAACCCCATGAAACCTAGCTTGACCTGTTGATATTCAGAACTACCCCATTCTTAATTTTCTTTGAAAGCAAGTGGCCTCTCAGCCTGGGGTTTCTTAAAATATATTGGACTGTATTGGGGAAGTCAACTTAGTCATTGTTGGTTATTCAGGAAGTTCTTACTCTGGAGGAGACAGGTCAGAGTGCTTGTAATGCTGCTTGGGCTCATGAACCCATCAGCATTATAGCGAGTATGGTATGTGCCGATGGCCCTGCAGGGGGAGATACCTGCAAAGGTAAGAAGCGAAACTGATTGCGAACAGCTTTTTTTTTTTTGAAAGAACACTGTTTGAAGTCCATGATATTGCAGATATAAGAAGTTGAGGAGAAATTTTTCGAATCATTTGGTCAGATGATTGGTAAGGGTTTACATGGCTGTTTGTGCACAGGGGATTCTGGTGGGCCTCTTTTGCAGAATGGGGAGCTAGTAGGGATCACGTCCTTCGGCCCCAGACAATGTGGAATCGCTGGAACGCCAGGTGTATACACTAGAGTGGCTTCGTTTGCTGCCTGGATTGAATCCAGGGGGGCTGGTCAGTCGAAACGAAAACCAGTGCCCTTCTGTGGTGAGTTGCTCGCCTTGTCTACGAAATGCGATTCAGCTTGCATTTCCTTTGTTGCTATTTCTACAGTTCATGATAATTTCCTGTTTGCACAGGTGCCAAGGCTGCCAAGCCTGTTTCTCAGAAGGACAAGCTCTCAGCCTTGATGTCTGACGGCGATACCAAGGAGGCTGCTGCCCTCTTGGGATCTCTCATTGCAAGTGGAGATTCAGGGACTGTGGTTGAGTCTGTCGTGGAAGTGTCCATAAATGGCCGGGCACAATTTGCTGTGAACGCGATTTTGCAGGCCGCCAAGGATGGTGTGAGCGAGGATGCCCTCATTGCTGCTCTGAATGCAGCCACAAAACAATTGCCAGACAAGAACAAGCCGATTTCTTCAGGTTCGTTAAAGATTTGAGCTTGTCCACCTCTAAATAGATAGCATGGAAAAACCAAATGGTTCTACACCCCTTGTAAGTTTAGTGAATATAAATGCTTGACCATTTTGTGGGAATTTTGCAGGGGTCGCCGAGGGAAGGAGCGTGTCAAACGCAATTCTCCCGCTCATGCAAGCTGGTGATGTAGATGGGGCTGCAGAGCAAGTGGTCATTGCCATGGAAGCCAAAGATTCGGAATCGGTGTTGCAAGCCATGAGCAAATCCATTGCAGATGAAAACAGATCAACCGTGAGTGCTGTCCTGGTGGCGGCGATCAAGGATTATGACGCCGACCCTGCCGAGCTTGCCGCCATCCTGTCGCCACTGTGCAAAGATGACGATGCATGTTCATCTTTTTTGCTAGAGTTGGCGAATTCTTAATGGCTCCTCCGTATGGGAACTACAGGTTTCAAGACCTCAGTGGTTGATCCCAGAGATGTCCGTGATTGTAGCTTTTTTGTATGCTTTTCTGGGTTTTTTGTGTCTGGGGTGTTTTGGCTGGGACTGGGCGTCGACGATGCGAATGCTTGGGAACTTTGTGAAGGGGTTTAGACGAAAGATTGGTACACTTATCAACTGGGTTTTTTTTTGAGTTTTCTGATCGATTTTGGACAGTGGTTGTGGACGATGTAACGCTTCAGATACCAACACACTCTTTGCTGAGGTGCAAACAAACACACGAACACATGCGAAGATGCCACCTGAGACAACACCACACCACATGATCGGGGAAAAGAAATCAATAAAAGAACCGTCGCAATGAACTTGAAAAACACTGAAGCCGGTGGTGTAGCCTTCAAAGTTGGTATGGCCTTCAATCTGGTCTGGCAGCCAAGAAAACACTCCCCCACGCTCGATGGAACCACAAGTGTATCCGCAATGGGCCGGCACGTCGAACGAGAGGACTCCGCTGCAGCTCTGATGCGTTGGACGCAACAAAAAAGCACTCAGCACCACAAAAACGTTGCAGCAAAAGCTCTACAATTCGGAATACTTCGTTCAGTATGTGGCGATCATGGGGACCTGTTTTTTTTCTACTTTCAACAACAGTGGCGGCGCTTGAAGGTTTGGAGGAAGAATCAATCGGTGAGAACCGACGATTCTCCCAAAAGAAGTTCGATCGAATGCTTGCCATGGGTCCTGGTGTTGGGGGACCCAATCGGAGCGGAACTTCTCAAGAATACGTTGTTTTGCGATACCCAGGGCGACACCTCCTGCGAAAGCCTAAGCCTAAGGCCGCCGTGGCGCGAATCTTTGTGAGTGTCTCGACACAACGCACTGTTTCAAGCAGAATCGTTCTCCTGGATGCCCTTAATTTCGTTGGTTTCGCTGAAGCAGATCTGTGTGTTCCTCCAAAACAATTGACCAGCATGGCGACCCTGTGTCCACTGAAAAAAAGTACCCTTTCATGGTGGCGATGAGTACGAAATCGAAAGGTCATTTTTGTGGAGGATGCCTTGTTGCTCCAGATCTGGTTTTGACCGCAGCTCACTGTGTGGATGAAACTAGCCCTACTTTTGCTTCCCACAATCCGAAAGTTGTGATTGGGGCCCTTAATGTCGCAGGAAATGAATTCTCAGAGGTGAGTCAGGAGAACTATCTTTTTGCAATTGTCAATGTGTACCCCCTGTGAAGGAGTGGGGAAGACTTCAAAACCAGATATGAACCAGTTTTGTTGTGGTGCTTCAGGAAGAGGTTCACATTTTTGGTATTCATCACAAGCAGGTTCTTGCAGGTTAACTTATTCAATCCACCTATTTTTCCAGGTAAGGGAAGTGTGCAACACCATTATTCACTCCAAGTGGGAAGGAAATGCCAGGTTTGGTTTCGATATTGCATTGCTGGAATTGAAAGAGCCATCGACCAAGACAGCCGTTCCAATTTCCACAGTTCCAGAGCTTCCCTTGGGAGATCCACTCTCTGCTGTGGGTTGGGGGTGGACTGAAGCTGGAAGAAATACGACACTCCAGGTTGGGTCCAGACACGACTTTCGGCTTTTTCTTTCTTTTAGGTTTTTTGTGCATGAATCAGCATAGCCCCATCCACTGTACAGTGGGGTGACCCCACTTTTTTAATTTTATTGAAATACCAAGCGATCGTTTGGGTTAAGAGCCTGTGTTCAGTGGCCGTTTTTGGTGATTCAGGAAGTTCTTACTCTGGAGGTGGTGGATCAGAGTGCTTGCAATACTGCTTGGGCTCATGAACCCATCAGCATTATAGAGAGTATGGTATGTGCCGATGGCCCTGCAGGGGGAGACACCTGCAAAGGTAAGAAAGAAGTGAAACTGATTGCGAACAGCTTTTTTTTTTTCCGAAAGAACAGTGTTTGAAGTTCATAATGTTGCAGATCTAAGAAGTTGAGGAGAAATTTTTCGAATCATTTGGTCAGATGATTGGTAAGGGTCTGCATGGCTGTCTGTGCACAGGGGATTCTGGTGGGCCTCTTTTGCAGAATGGGGAGCTGGTAGGGATCACGTCATTCGGCCCCAAACAATGTGGAATCGTTGGAACGCCAGCTGTATACACTAGGGTGGCTTCGTTTGCTGCCTGGATTGAATCCAGGGGGGCTGGTCAGTCGAGGGATATACCAGTGCCTTTCTGTGGTGGGTTACCAGCATTCTCCAAGCTTGCATTCGACTGTTACTGTTTCTACAGTTCTGATGCTTTTCTATGTGCTCAGGTGCCAAGGCTGCCAAGCCTGTTTCTAAGAAGGATAAGCTGTCAGCCCTGATTTCCAATGACAAGGTCAAAAGAGCCGCCAAGCTTATTGGAGCTCTCATCGCGATGGGCGATTCGGCGACTGTGGTCGAGTCCGTGGTGGAAGTGTCGATATCTGGTCGGGCACAATCCGCTGTGAAAGTGATTCTGCAGGCGGCCGAGGATGGAGTGAGCGAGGATGCCCTCATTGCTGCCATGAGCGCCGCCACGAAACTTCTGCCAGACAAGGACAAACCGATTTCATCAGGTCGACCTTGAAAAAACGAAATGACCTCCTCCCCATTCTCTTGGCAATGATGGCAATCAACATTAAAATACACATTGGTCACATTTGGTTTTTTACTGATCCTTGTAATAGGAGAATGTCTCTCCTACACAATGTAATTTGATGTTTGTTTGTTTGTTTGCAATGATGGCAATCCAATAAACTTTTCCTTTAATTTTTGCAGGGGTCGCTGTGGGAAGGAGCGTCTCGAACGAAATCCTCCCGCTCATTGAAGCTGATGATGTGGATGGGGCTGCAGAGCGAGTGGCCATTGCAATGGAAGCCAAAGATTCGGAATCGGTGTTGCAAGCTATGACCCAAGCCATTGCCGATGGAAACCAAGCAACCGTGAGTGCTGTGTTGGTGGCGGCGATCAAGGATCATGACGCCGACCCTGCCGAACTTGCAGCCATCCTCTCGCCAATGTGCAGAGACGACGATGCATGTTCGGCGTTTTTGATCGAGATTGCGAATTCTTAACGGCTCGTAGCTCCTTGGTAGACTCGTGAAAAAGAAAGGGCACTGTCTGCTCCATGATTGATTGACTCATTGTGCGCTCCATGAACGCATGCCCATGATTGTCCGATTCTTTTTGTTTTTGTTTGGTGTGTATTTTGTAATGTTTGTATTATGTAAAGGGCGGTGCGTGGATGACGCGATTGATTAGATGTCTGTTGTTCAAGTTGTTTGATTAATGATTTCTACGCTTACGAACTTGCTTTTATGGTCGATTTTGGATATTTGTGCTGGACCCATGTAAAACGAACGATTAATTCTTTTGTAGAAATATCCCCACTGTGTCTTCTTTTGTGGAGGCTGGAGATTGAAAAATCTGCTTCAACGCCCACTTAACCCAGCACCCTACCAACAAATCAATCCATTGTTTCATGCACTTGTTTCATCCAGACGCCCTGGATAAATCAGCACGAACAAACAAACAAACAAGTTCACCCGCCGACCATGCGGAAGAGGATCTCAATGCCAAACTCTCTGCGTGCATTCCTCTTGTGGATTTCCGTTATGGCGGTCGAACAGACGGCCCAAGCCGTCATTCCAGACCATGAAATTTTCCCCCTCGATTGCCAGTGGCAGGATGAAGAGGGCGTTCTACGATTCTGGAACGCATCGCTTGGAGCGTGGGGACCTGAAATTCCCCTGGCGTGTTTCGTGGAGGGAGAAGCTTCCAGCAAGTTAGTGGTTGGCGGATGTTGATTTCAGGGTGCTTTTGCCAAAATCAACTTCAGTACCCTGCCACAATCCGAATTTCCATACCAGGCCAACTGTGGAGAATTAATTCAAAAAAGCCTTATTCTGATCAACTTGCTCTGGTTGAAAAACTGTTGCCAGGTGATTGCTTTCTGAACCAAGTTGTAATTGTTACAACTGCAAATGTGGTGTCATGCTGTAGGTTTGAATTTAAAGGACATACTCCGAGGTCAGATGTGTCGTGCCAACAAGAATTTTGCCTGTTCACGAATTTATGGTGGGTTAAACCTCTTGACCTTCCTTTAAGTGGATTTAAAGAAGAAGAAAAAACAATCAAACCACCAGATTCAGTGCTTCTACATACCCCAGAGGTTCAAATGTTTCAACATTTTTTTTTATAAAAAAACCCCGGCCTTCCCTCAAGTTTTTGTGGATTCAATATCAGGTACAACAATGGGAAGTTCTACTTTTTTGCAGATTCGAAAACAATGATGGTGAGTCCATTTCCATTTTTTTTTCAACAGCGAAACATACTCAAATGAATGAATAAACGACTGCAAATGCAACTGTACATTCACGGTCAACATGAATTCACCAATTTTGGATTTGCCAATCTCTGGGGTCAAAAATTTGACATCCATCACAACTGCATGACAAAACATTCACAAGCCAATACTAATAAGATATTCTTTTGTCAAATAAATGACATCCAGGCTGAAATTACATGAACCCATCCATTATCAAATCAATTATGTTCTTATTATCATTAAGAGTCTGTTCTATTTGAACAAATCTTACAGTCATTCAATTTTTTTTCTTTTTGGTCAGCCAAGCTTCATGGCGACACGAAATGTCGAAATCACAACTTTGCAGATGAAGAGTCCAAGTCGATTTATCGATGCTGTCAAGTGGAGGGGGGTGCCAGGCAACACCCTCTTCTTGGATTACACATTTTATTTGCATCCGGTGAGCACCACCTACCACATCACTGTTAAAGCACTGTCCTATCATAACTCTTTTCCCTATCCCCCCCCGCTTTCCTCTGAAAATAACATATCAAAGCAAATCTATGGATGTGCTGTCTACTCAGCCTAAAAATAAACAATGATGGTCCAAGATATATGCAATGAGAGGAAATGCATTGTGGATGTGCCAAGAAATCCAATCAACCACTAGGAACATCCACCGCCTGCGTCCAAATATCTGCAAAGGATCTCTGAGAATTAAAAAAAAGGGTGTGGAATTTCCAGGGTGCAATAGGACATTGGCTTGAAATACTCCTGCCCCTGTTTGGAGTTTTCAGAAAATATCCCACTCTGAGACCCCCACGCCAAATTGTCATGTTGCATCTGAACAGATCTCATCTGTTCCATTGGGTGAGGTAACGCAAGGAAATAACAGCAAAAAAGATAGAAAACAAAAAACATCACATCAATTCTTAAAACACCACCATCTTTTCATGCAACTGAAATCGAAGCGAACTTGAAATGAGCCCCACAACAAATTGCCTTTTTTTTCTGTCCAGAGTGAGGTCATTGAAAGTCAAATCAAAAATGGAAATAACATTTTTATGTGGGGAGCGCCCACATGCATTTTCCGATGCATTAAAAAACAAAAGAAAGTTAGCTGTGCGAGTTTCAGAAGAGGGGTTTTCTTATAATTCTTCCTTGCAGATCTATGCTGGGCCTGACTCTTGGCATGGAGAAAACTTTGCCAAAAATTATGCTGCAAGAGGATCGCTCCACTGCATATGAACGATTACGTAATGCAAAGCACTCCAGAAAAAAAAGAACGAAAAGATCAAATCACAGTGGATCAAATGCAGATGTCAGAAAAAATTCCACAGAAAATGAGGGAGCACTGAAAGTGAAATATTTTCATGATGAATTATTTTCAGATATACCTTCTGTCGAGTCCTATGTGCCATCTTTTGCATAATTTCATCATTTGTCAATGGAGCTTAGATTTTTCGTCCGTGGATTTCTTGTATCTTGAAAAGCCATGGACCTCGAATCTTCTGGTAGTAACCCTTGAGAAAAGATAATCCACAATTTCTTTCAAAATGTAGAAATGAGCAGGCGCTTTTCTTTTCGTCCCACTTGCAGGTGCTCCTCTAGAACATTTTCCTCGAAATGAATGGGTATGTTTTTATCGAGTTTTGATGATGCGCGATCGTCTGACTGGGGGAGAGAGGTCGTTTCTGAACCAGGAAGAAGCCCGACTGTACAGAGAAGCTGCATACATTCGCTATGGTAGCCTCTTCCTCAAGAAAATATATCTTTTTTTTCTCATTCTTTCTTAAATTCCTTTTTTTGTATTTTTGCAAGGTTGGAAATGGTTTGATCTGCACACCCAGTTGTAGTAGTGGTAACAATGTTGAAAGTCGAAAAGAAAAGAAATTGAATTCCTGGAATTTGACGGAGACTTTCCATGGCTCCAGTTTATGACTGCTGATTTTTCAGGGTATGTGTGCAGGGCTTGAACCCCCAGTGTGGCGGCGACCTCCCAAGAAAATCACATATCTAGCTAAACTGGAAAATCGGCGAATAATCAACGAAAAGGAAATTCTCAATCTGTTGGCTGAATTTGGAGAGGTCAGCACTGGAAACTTGACCATTTTACTCGTGGAGTGGGAAAAGGACAAGAAAGGAGAACTTGAATTGTGCTTTTTTTTTCCATTTGTATGCCTCTCCATCCATCAATGCATTAAGCTGATATGCTAGGGTCGTTTTTTCCTGTCAGGTCGAGAAAATCACCTTTTCGTCGAGTTCCAGTTTCGAAGATCAGTTGAAGACTGTGTCAGAAACTGGTGTGTTGGTGGCTGTTCACACTTCGGGTTTAGCGAACAGCGTTTTCTTGAGGCCAGGATCAGCAGTAATTGAGATCATCCAGGCAAGTCCTACTATCAAAATAAACAAATTAGTAAAAAAAACATGTACATGTCAAATTGTGAATATGATTGTTGTGGTTTAATGGCAAATTATGCTTCCAGAAATTTCCCTCTCACCAAGGAGTCTGGATTTCCTAGCTTCCTAATCAGGCGAGCAGATTTTCAACCGAAATAACCCATTCTGTTGTGTTTTGACATGTGTGAATGGAGTGGTGCTTGATAAGCAATGTGCCATTCGTTATTTATATGAATAGAAACATTACCCTAAATTCACAATTTCTGTCATTTACGGACAACAATGAATAAAAATAGAATCGCAAATCTTAATTTATAAGATTTTTTTATGGTTTGATTGACGTTTTCTCTGTTTTTTTTTTTTTCGTAGAGAAATTGGGCTTGGAGGGAAATTGACAAATCCTTCAAAGAGCACACATTGAAGTTGGGAGACATTCACCATTTTGCTTGGAGGGCAAAAGCTTGGAACGAAACCGTTTTTCTGACACAAGATGATACTAAGAGGTACATTTTCTTTGTGAAAACTCATACTTTCATTGAACAGCATCCAAATCAGGCTTTTTTTCATGTTAGATCACGTTTGAAAATGGTCCCACCAACCAAGAGTCCTACTCTTGAAGAGACCTATTATATTGGAATCAGAAATGTCGCATTTTCAGCAATGGAAAAGCAAGTTGAATTGCAGGGGATCTCGTCGTCTAGGTTTGAAGGCTGGAGTGCTTCAGATTGCACAACTGATGAGTGTGTCGAAGCCCACACTCAAGTCGATGTGGCTGTGAATTTGATGTCCTTCAGAAAGTTATTGGAGGAAAAGTTACCCTCGATATTTGCAGGTGCGTGTGAAAATTCAGCATTCGATGCTGTTTTTTTTTCTTCCCTTTTTGTCCAGAAGGTAGAGGCTTTTTCAGAACTAAAAAACTCATGCAAGATTTGTGAATCGAACGTTTGATTCTTTGGAATTTGGGGGGTTTTCATGAAAAACTCTTTTTCAATTTGGTAGGAGCTAGCGTTGATGCCATCGAGGCATCCTGGCCATCTGCGCAATGAGAGGTGTATGGTGGCTGACGAATTTATCAGCATAGGACTTCTTTCTTTCTTCCTTTTTTTTTTTTTTCTTCGTTTTTTATTGTTTTCGGCAGCATGTTTGGAAGAGGAGTGTGTGTTGACCTAGCATCTGATCTAGAAGGAGGGTGGAGGAAATGTGGGATGGCATCATGGTGGTGGAGCAAGTGGTTTTCTATTTTTGTAGCAAACGGTCCAGAGAGCTCAAAGGATACAATTAATAGGAAAAAAAAGGAGAAAAAGGCAAAACTTCCCTCTCTGGTTTCCTATGTCTCTTTGTACCCCACTGTGTCAAACTACATCCAGTTGTCCATTTTGTCTCAGTGTTGTTTTTTGATTTTGAACACCCCCTCCTGACTTGGTTGCTGTGAGGCAACAAACAAGGTCGTATCAATCAGTCCAATTCTGTTCGGCTTCCGTTCAACTCGTCGTAGAGAAGCGAAGAGGGGTGTGTGCCGACGCTTCACGCACGACCTAGCCGTCGAAAATTGATATGTCAGAGGGGCTCCTTTCAGCGTTGGAAGACTATTCCTCTCGAGTTCTCACGTATGAAGATCCAGCTCTTCAGGAAAAAGCTCGAAAGCACATACCCGCCGAGCGTATCGTATCCGAAGCCCAAGAAGCGATCACTCTCGCCGAAGAATTGGGTGGACAGCCCCCCGCCTTTCAAGATGCGGTCGCAAAGGGGCTGCTGCTGTGGTTTAAACACGAATTTTTCACTTGGGTGAACCAGGCGCCGTGTTGGAGATGCGGGTCGTCAGCCACCGAGTACATCGCGCAGGGGACCCCGAGCGACTTGCAAAGCAAATTCGGTGCCAACAGAGTCGAACAGTATCTTTGTCCGACGTGTAAGGTGGTGACGGAATTCCCTCGTTACAACGACGCTGAGAAGCTGTTGGAAACTCGGAAAGGGAGATGCGGAGAATGGGCGAACGCGTTCACGCTATGCTGCAGAGCGATGGGACTCGAAGCGCGACTCGTCTTGGATCGCACCGACCACGTGTGGACGGAGTATTTTTCCAAGGCCGAAAATCGTTGGGTCCACTTGGACCCTTGCGAAGCCGCGTACGATCAACCGCTGCTCTATGAATCTGGTTGGGGGAAGAAACTGACTTACAATATCGGTTTCGACCGCTATGGAGCGACCGACGTTACTCGGAGATACACCCGCGAATGGGGGGAGGTTTTACAACGCAGGGTCGAAATCCAAGAGGAGGTTCTCGGGGCCACCCTGACGTCCATCACTGCACGACGTAGAGCAGGTCTTGACCCTAGCACGTTATCCCAACTCAAGATGCGCGATGGGCATGAGGCGGCTGAGCTGTTGTCGAGCAAAGGGGAGTCTCAAGTGGAGCTGCCAGGGCGACAAACAGGGTCCGAGGAATGGCGGACGTCACGTGGTGAGACGGGGTCGTCATTTGTAGAACGTCCGCCAGGAACCCCATTCAGAAAAGTATCCTCTGAGGTAGACCACCCGATGAGTAGCCCTGGAAAACTGCTGTCGGGAGGGGCTGCGCGTGCGTCTGGCGAAAATTTCCCATCCTGCGAGACGTGCGATAAAGCCTTCGACGGAAGGAGCGACACAAAGTGGCTTGATTTTGGTGGGGGTGGGGTGGATGGCTCCGCTTGGTTGGAGTATTCTTTGCTGAAGTCTCAGGGAAGCGCGCGCTTGCTGAGTTACGCGTTGGTGTCTGCTGGCGACGCGCCGGAGAGGGATCCCTGCGACTGGACGTTTTTTGGGCTGGCTGAAGAAAGCCTTGGTTGGCAAGCGATAGCAGAACAGACAGGTTTCGTATTTCAAGAACGGGGTCAGAGGGCGCATTTCGACGTCCCTGCCTCCCCATCATCGTTCAGAAGGTTCAAGCTTCAAGTGACTCGCCTCCGGGAGTCGTCAGCTGCAAATTCTGTACAACTTGCCGGCTTGGAGCTGTACGTGGCTGAGAAGGGTTTCGAAACACCTGAAGAGAGCTGTGTGGACGTAAAGGTGGCGTTTAAAAAGCAGTTGGCGCACGAGTTTGAAACGATGGTCAGGGCTGGTGTGGGCATGCAGGAGGCAATCTATGGAGCGATCGAGAAACTTTCGTCCGATTTTGAGGGGAAAATTGTAATCGACTGCAAAGACCCATAAGTTGGAACAAAAAAATTTCTGATTCACTCTGTCTGTGAACGGGGAAGAAGCTGCTGTGAGATAAATTATATTGAGGGGGGGCAAAGGACTGTTTGTTTTGGTGGGGTTGAGCTCCTGTCAATTTCCCCCCAGGAAATGTCAGGTTTTCTGGGTTAATTTCCTCCCAGAAAACCTGACATTTCCGCCCCATTCAAATCCCCCTCTTGGTCAAAGAACTGATCAAATAAGCAAAATTCTATCCATGAGATGTACAAGCCAGCATGTACAATGTAGCATATTTCATATTGCTCAAACAATGTCATAACCAAACCAGGACCATGCAAAATAACAATCACCCCCACCATTCTGAGTGTCAGTACAGCACCGAGTGCTGCTAACTCCATGACTGGCAGACTCCATCGCCCAATCCCACAAAACCCAATACAGCAAACAATATCCCCAATTGTAGTTTAGCAATTGTCCACGCGTACAAGCGATTCTCATCTTTCTCGAGTTTAAAATCACCCATCCCCTTAATGATTTTCTTTCTTTCTTTCTTTTTCTTTTTCTTTTTTTTTTTCTTCATTCTGTTTTACATATCCTCTCATGTTATGACTACTCTCTTGTCAAATCAATGTGCAGGTTGAAGGGCAAGCCGCCAAGGAAATCGAATCTCAATACTCCGTGCAATCATTCTATATCACCACCAGTCTCACTGCCACCCTTTTTCACCCACGCATTTTTTCAAAAAAAAAAAATAAATCCTAAACGAATAAGAGAAAAAAAATAGCAATCAATGGTAGAACTCAATATCTTCACCACTCATTTTCCCCCCCACCCAAACCACGACACACACTCAAAAGGAACAAAAAAAAAAGAGGGAAAACAAACAAAAAATTTGGAGCAAACATCATGGAGGTTTCTCGGGGGTGTCTCACAAAACAGCACCACCACCTCAAAAAGCTGGAATCAAAGAATATCTCGTGGCCAGGTCAAGTCAGAATCCGTAACGTAGCACACCACCACAGTAATATCGTCCAGTTTTCCTCCGCTGTGGTGTTCAAACCCATGGGCATTAGCAGACTCCACAAACGGAGAGGTCCCTCCTTCATCCAGCGCCCTCAGTTGGGCGTTTGCAGCCAAGCTTTCTGAAATTCCCTTTGGACTCATCCCGATTAACCTCTCTTCGTTCACAATGTCGGCACACTCGTCTATAAATAGATTGTCCCAGAGCCCGTCGGTGGCTGCCACAATGATGTCGCCAGGTTGCACGCTCACACAGAGGGCTTGCGCTTGCTCCGGGCGATTCGCGACGAAAGTGTTCAATCCCAACTGAAACGGAAAATTGAACCCATGCTGCTGTGGTTTCGTTTGGAAAACGACCTGAGAATCTTGCATTACAATGAATCCTGAGTCCCCGATGTTGGCGGCCAGAAGCGAACGCGTCGCATTGTTGATGGACATAATACATGCGGTGGAAGAACCTGTCAAGCCATACACGCACCAAAAACCCTTTGGCTTTCAAATCATGCACGACATGACATGACATGACATGACACAACACGACACTGCACTGACATCCTTCCTCCCCAAAAATCAATTCAAAATTCGGACCGCCAATATAAAACTTGAAAGGATGACAGAACGGGTTTATGTGTGAAGTGCATGAGCTGATGTGGAAGGGTGTCATGATTTTTCGTTCAGACCTGGCAATATGGTTTGTCTGTGGGCTTCTTTCATCATGTATTGCGGGCTCTCCGGAACTCCTTGTCGATCCAGCTCAGCCACCAACTTCGCATGATACATGATGGATCGGGCGTACTGGCCTGGGTCGACTCCATTCACCGCCTATAAACTATGCACATCAATTACAATGAACCGGAATTTGCAAATTTCTCGGCAAATGGATCAGGACCAAATAAAACATCACCCTTTCCTACCTTTTTTAAAACTCTATGATTGCTAACAAAGCATTTACCACATCGGAGCACCTCCCATAGAAAAAAGTAATAAAAAAATTTGAAAAATCCTCATTCCAGTTTTTTGGAACAATGACATTGTGTGTCTGAGGTGTTTGAATTTTATTTGTTTTAAAGTATCCTTTTTGGGGGAGGACTTTTTTTATTGGTGTTTTTCCCCTACTCACCGATCCTCCAACCCCATCTGCCACCCCTACAGCGAGCCCATTGTTTGAGATGAAAAATGCATCCTCCCCCCCTTTCCTAGCTTTCTCCGGATGCGGAATCATGGTGGCTCCAGCATCGAGAGTCATGAATTTGTTCATGACTCTGCCAGACACAACAAGCAATTTCAAGATGCAATATTGACATGCGATGACGTTTTTTGCCATTCCATTTTTTGAAATGAGTGGTGAAGCCTGACAAAAAAAAAAACGCATCCCTACAAAAGCCTTTAATATTTTTGGTCGCCTAAATTTAGGTCATCTTGCATTTAGATCATGTGTTTGACTATTTCACTTGTTTTTTTCACGCTTTGGAGGGGGGGGGGGGGGGGTACACAAACGGATCGAAAAGACACAGCCGAAATTCGTTCATATCAAATTTTCCTACAAATTTGACACAGAAAAGAAGAAACTTCTTGGAGTGGAAAGTGTGTGCTGATCATCCTCCAGGACTCTAAACATTTTACTCTCGAAGACACACCATGTGCAGGCAACATGCCACTGGAATCTGAGGATTTTCCATTAAGATTGTTATCATCGGGTCACTTTTAGGCAAGTTTCAAAAACCCACAATTTTCGAGAAGCCAAGAAAAGCTACCCATGGGTCGGTCGATACGTTAAAACCAGGAAAATCCCCAGCAAGGCGCGGGTGATAACGTAATCGCGTAATCGCAGCCTGCTCGACGCGAGCCCTGTCGGAAACGAAGTCGACGCTTTCGACCGCCCGAAAATTGAGTAACTGCGCACAAGACACGTATTGTGGCGACTTTTTTATTGGAATTTCGTGCCCTACTTTGATTCAGCAACTCCTGCTACGCTCCGGGGTCTTGGCGCATTCTGTCGACACTGTACCACACCAAGAAAAAATAAAGCAATGAACCCAATGAACAAAAAAGACGTCGTTCTGCTCTACTCGGTCGCGAGCAACCGCTCGACAACGACAGTAGCGGTTGGAAATGTATCGAAATCAAAGAATTTGTTGGGAAAACCTTTCTTTAACGTCGTTGGGAAAACACCTTTGAAGGGGAAAGCAGTCGAGGGGCTGCTTGGCCGCAGAGTCGCGATATCGCCTCAGGGTTCATTGGACGTTCCATGGCCGCCTGTTCTGTTGGGCAGCGAGACCAGCAGCAAGGAAGTACCAGGTTTGAAGTGTTTCTGGTCGCGAAAAACGACGGAGAAAAACTAGCTGACGTGGCTGAGTTGCCAACAGTCAGTTGCTGTGGCGGACTGTGGGATTTGCTCAAGATCCAGTCGACACCAGTGTATTTTTTTTCGATTTCACTGGCCCCAAAGTGGCCCTGAATTTGGCCATTTCATCTAGTTGTGACCCTTTTGTGGCCCAATTTGTCCGAAAAAAATAGAATGTGGCCCCAACTTAAAAAACAGAAATTACAAGGCTTGGTGTTTATATAGCATTTACTTAATGTTGTTGGTTTTGATTTTTGTGGAAACTCGATTGATCTCTTGGATGTGGCCCTGGCCTTACAAAGTTTGGATGAATGTGGCCTTTTTGTGGCCCCAAAATCATCTTGTAATAAAACGTTTTGGCCCTTTTGTGGCCCCAGAATTTGCCATTCTGATTTGTTTGGGGGCCAAAATGGGCCAAAAGGGCCACAATATACACTGTTCGACTCGACACCCCCTTTGGTTTTCTTTTTTTTAATCAATCAAGCAATCAAGCAATAATTACCGCCCACAGCCCTTTGGTTTTGGTGTCGAGACGAACAAAAACCCACAGATAATTGTTCTAGCTGAACAGTGTGGAGTTATCGGACGTCCAAAGGGGGGATTTGGATTTCTCTTGGAAAAAATAAATCCGGTTGACTGGGAAAAAGTGAGGAGGATACCACGTGCGCGTTATTACGGGCGTTACACCCCTAGCGAGCCGCCATCAAACCCACACACCCATCACACAATTTCGTTTTCTTCGCTTGTGATCAGCCCTGATCGTGGGTGCGGAATCGTGTTCGTCGCGCGGAGGGCGATCATTCAACCCGCCATTCGAAAGATCTTGGACGTAGTGGGGACCGGGCAATCCGGTCGATTGGAAAACGTAAAGAGATGTGCGACTTCCTGCTGGGGTGCTTCGAATCTTTGCGAGAAGCCGCCGTCAGAGGACTTTTATTTGTATTGGCGAAGGCCAGGCTCTCTGGAGATGCCGTTCTGGGCTTTAATTTCGAAAACGATGAGAACGACGAAGGGACGTCGGCGTCTCTTACCCAGTCGACGGGTTAGTTTCGTGGCGGGCCTTCATGCTGTGTGTCGCTCATTCTATGGCTTTCGATACGATAACGCTTGCACCGATTTGCTAAAGTACAGTCCCTACGTTGATGCGAACTCCAATGCGAAATTTCCTGCGTGATCTAATGTCCATTCTTTTTTTGAAACGCAATCTCAATACTCCAGAGAGGATCAATTGCAGTGATTCTGGATATTTGATTTGAAGGCTAGCAAAATGATGGTTTGCTTCAAAATGAAAGGCCAAGTGCTGAGCAGATAAATGCATTCCAGATTTTCCACCTTTGGATGGGGCCAGCACCTCTCTGTTTGACGATTTCCAAAGCATCGATGGGATCCCGGCATTCTTATTCGAGGAAAAGGAGTCCGATGGCAAAAATGGAGCATCACACATAACATGCACCAAGTTTTCGTCAGACTGTAGTAAAATCGCCTCGGGCCACAGCAATGGGCTGATCCAGGTAAAACTCCGCCAAATCAAACATAGGGAAAATGTGGAGTGCTAGGATGATTTGATATGCTGTTCGAATCCTGGTGTTTGCTTTTCATGCATTTTTTTCCGTTTTCTTTCCAGGTGTGGGATACGCAACACGGGACCCTGTCGGCAAAAAAAGTCATGCATTCTTGCTGGGTAGCTGACATTTCTTTCCGGGAATCCTCCACCCGATGGATAGTATCATGCGATTCAATGGGCAAATGCTATCTGTGGGACTGGACCTCCCCAGACGAACCCCTGGTGTTCAATTTCAGGGAGGAATGGGGTGCCGATGAAATCCTGCGACCATCCATATGGGATTCTGGAACAAGAGTGGTCTTTCCTGTGACAAGTGTGGGGGATGTCCGCCCTTCGTCGGGGCTATTTGGGGATAGCAGTTCAGAAGGATTTGGCGGTGGAGAGATGCTGCTTAACGTGCATATTTTTAGCACTCCCAGTCCAGCTCAGCATGATGCGAAGGGATCCGTGGGGCATGTCACCATGAATTGGCACAAAGACATGGTTATAACGTCCCTTCAACTCTCTCCAGGGGGAACCGGTAAGGGTTGCATTCAACGTCGGTTATCCCTGTGTTGGATTTTTTTGCAGAAAGATCCATCTTGATCGTACAGCAAAGGAGCTACACTCAGAAATTTCATGGGGAGCATGCAATCCACAATGGATGGATATTCAAAGCAAAAAGGGTTTGCATTTGGCAGGTCTGATTGTGGGTTCTATGGACGCTATCATCCGTGTCGGCGGCTCGACCGTTTTCCCAGATATCACCAGACCAACCTATTGTCTGGAAAACCTAGAAGGCGTGCTAGCCAAATGGTCATGGGAGGGCGACATATTCGTTACTTGGAATCCCCCCGGAGATGTGCTTCTGGGGCAGTACAGGGTTGGCATCACTTGCGCATGGTCCCTAGCAGATATCCGGATGCATTTGGATCGGCTGCAGGGTTCCTCTGGCGATCCATCCAGGGGGAATCTTACAGAGCCAGTAGTCCAGGCAGTTGTATTGGAGAATCCCAAAAGCGCACAGACGGGCAACTGTGAGTTCGTTCAGGGGGACCACGGGCGAGTTTTGGCATGTGCATCGGCTGATTATGATTTGAAGGTAAGAGATGTGCTGTGCTGGATGGTAAGGGGATGCATGATTTCCACATGATATTGGTTGATGGATACTTCTGAAAACATTGAGCTTTGGTAATCAAGGGATTTGACCTCCCTGGATGCACCCTCAATCAATCCACGCACATGTTCCAGAAGCTTGACTAAGGGATGGTATGGGAATCCGATGTGTAAAAACAGGTGGTTTTCTGGGACGTGAGCACTTGGACAGTGATCCATGTGACGAGAACTGGTGTAAGGCTCCAATCGACATCTTTGAGCAAGAAGAGCGCCTGGGAGGCTCGCTGGGTTGATGGCAAGTCAGTCAGGGGTCTCCAGGGATTCCATGCAACTCAAGATGGAACTATGCTAGGAACTGCTGCTGGGGACCCTAATTTGAAATCGACGGCCCCCACTTGGCCTGGGGACAGCAGAATTATCATCTGGGATGCAAAGCACAGGGTCCAGGTGGGTGAATCTATTTTTGGATATAATATCGACAGGTTGCTTCTTTCCAGGGGGATCATGCCATACATACATCTAATTTGAAAAAGGAAAGATATGCTGAAATAGTAAAACAGTGAACAGTTTTTGTGTTCTTTCTTTCAGATGTTGAGCCTGAAACTCTCACCTAAGACAATGGCCTCCCTGGGGTCAAAAATCGACATCATGTTTGGCACAAACCCTGGCCAATTCGCAGTGATCGGTGAACATGCGATCTTAACCATGATCCCTAGACCCCCCTGTCCGAATCCTATGTATGGAGCCCAAGCTGCATTTCTGGAATACGGCGATAGCAGAACAATCGATGTGAATCAAAAGGCGATCTGTAAGTTTTCCCTGTCTGGAAGACAATTGGGGCTCCTTCACGAATGCTCGAGGTCCATGCATGTCTGGGATTTAGACATGGGGAACACCAACGTCTTGTCAGTGGAGGACAGTGGTGTCAAGTTCAGCAACTTTGCATTTTCCAATGATGGGAGGGTTTTGGCGGTGTGTTACAGCGACGGATCGCTCGGTGTTTGGGATATTCTCGAGAGCGGCCCGCAGCTTCGAGAAACAGTCGCATCGATCAGAGTTGGACCGGCCGAAGGGAGCCCATGCGAGAAAATGGCCATTGTGAGTGAGAATTCCACATGCCTTCAGATCGTTACTTACGACAGCACCAACACTCTGACCTGGGTTTCCATAACGTGGATTGGAATGGGGTCGGACTCGCAAAACAGGGGGGCGAAATCTATGATGCCAAGATTGTGGTCGAGTGCAGGCTCCAAGCCCCAAAAATCACGAATCGAAGGGAAGGTAGATCATGTGGATGTGGATAGGCAGGAGGCATTTGGTGACTACAGCTGCAAGTTTTCCTGCGATGGGTCAAAAGGGTTGCTGATGCCGGATCCCCAGACAGTCTCAGTTTGGGATTTGGTCCACAAAAATGTGGTTAGCACCGTTACCTACAAAGTGAACCTTGGTCCGGTGGATCCAGGGAAGTACTGTGGCAATGTTGCGTTTTCTGGAGATTTCGTTGTGCTGGGGAAATCGACCTCAGGAACCAATGAGTTCGTTATCGCCCGAGAGGGGTCGACTGCAGAAGAGCTGGGATTTCAGGTAAAAAAACTGGAAGATGTGATTTTATATGAGTTGCAATCTCGGGATTTTTTTTTTAAGGAAAGAAATGAATGTTTTTAAGGGGATATATGTATCGACTGGAATGGGCACTTTTCATCTTTTTCCTTTGGGCCGTTCATTGTTATTTTGATTCAGGGATAAGAATTTTTGGTGGCTCTCCTTGGCATTACCAAATCAATAGTATTAAGGGTCACGCAGCAATTGGGTGATGTGGGGGCTCAAAATCCTCCCTCCTGGAAATTTGGCACTGAAAAAATCATCCAGCCTGACACAAATAATCCCAGCCCATGCCCATGCAATAATCCTATGCTGCTGAACCATGTTAAAATCCATGTTTCGATTTTTTCATTCTCCTGTTCAGCTTGCCAGCGTTCCAAAGAACATGATTCTCACAGAAGACGGTGCTTGGATGCTGGCGGACGTTTTCGAAAAAGTCTCGGATGGCCAATTGATGCGACGACAAACCACCCTGACCACCGAATGGACATCCAGCATCACTCAAATCCAATTGACATTATCCCATGTCACAGGAAATCACCGGTCCAGAATCCTGTCCGGTCCAAACCTCAACCCATCCAAAGGCCTTGCGATTTCCCAAGATGGCCGGCGAGTAGCATGCATGTCTGGACGAGGGAAATTGATGGTGTGGAGCACTTACGCAGCCGATGGGCTGCTGCCAGACTATGGATCCCTGAAAGTCAAAGGGATTTTGGACGACAGAGAGAAAGCCAAGAGGGTGATTGCAACCCATGGAGCGTCAGCATTGAACTATCCGGAGCCCTCGGGGATGTCTTTGTTGATGAATGCAATCGACCATCACAATCTGGACATGGTGAACATGATGTTTGCCTACGCTCTCCAGAAAGACATAAAGGTGATTTCTCATTGAAGGAACCATCAGATAAAAAGCGTTTCATAAAAAGCGGCTCTTTTTGGTCAATCCAAGCCCAACACGAACGGGTGGCTTTGACGAAGTCACCATCGATTTTTGGATTTGACGTTGCCAGTAGGTTCGACTCAGGGACATTGGCGGTGGTGGTTTCCGTGGAAAAGTGGTTTTCCCAGCATATTCCAATGCTTTGGATTTGGCAGTGGAAACCAGATCTCCAGACACTGCTCGCCAAATCATCAAGGCAATGTTGGCTGGAGTGGTGCATGAATTGACGATGGCCGATGTATTCAAAGATAGTCTCCTGTCATTGACAAAATCCTACAGGGGAATCGCCACAGATGTGCTGGAGAGCGAAAAAGCAATGGTGGACCTGGGAGAAGTCAAGGTATGATTTAAAAAACAGATTTTTGAAAAACCTGTGGGGTGGGGTGGGGGGAGGGGAGGGGACATGTTAAATATATATTCTTTTGAGAGAAAAGAATTTTGGTCATTCGATGCCTGTTTTTGTTGAGTTTTGTTGAGTGTAAATTTTTTTAATATCTTATGTTTTTATTATTTTATTATTTTTTTTTGGGGGGGAGGATAGAAAAGAATTCTGTATTCGTTCCGGAGGAAATTCATCGCCAGCGGCGATTCATGCTAAAGGTTTACTCAAAGGGTTGCTCAGTCTACTTTTCACCATGACATTTTTTAGCTGGAATTATTTTTCTCCAGAAAATCTACCAGAATTTGATTCGTTCCTGTTGGTTTTTTATTTCAAATTTCAAAAATATGTGTGTTTTCTCGTTGATTCGACAGATCGACGAATCTGCCTTTCAAGACACCAAAATGCTGATCACCACACACGATAGCATGCTGCTCCCACCCGATGGCCTCCAAACGATGTGGACCAAATTGGTCAAAAAACAATGCCGAAATTTCCGGCACCACAAAGAAACCTTCAAAATCCCTTGCATATCTCGGGTGATTCCATTTGCCGATGCCGCTCAGATCGGTGCCAAAGGAACGATTCGCCGGCTGTTAGTCAGCGATGGCCCGATTTCCACGTTCGCCTCCCCTCCGTTGAAAGCTGTGATTTCTTACAAATGGGCATGCTACGGCCAGCACTTGGTGTTTGCTGAGTTGGTTCATTACGGGATCCTCGTGGCTTGCTTCACGATTTATGCATTGCTTCTTGGGGAGGCTGGGGACTGGGTTGGCCCAGGGGAGCTGGCCAGAGAAAACAGGACATTGATTTTGATGGGTTTTTTGGGGGTCAGTGCCTTCCTGGGATTTGTCAACTTATGCCGGGAAATCCGTCAGCTGTTCATGTTCAGCAGGGACAACGGGTGGAAGGGGGTGGTGTACTGGATCGGCTCCGAGTGGAACTGGTTGGAGCTGGTTTCTTACGCCCTCTTGGCCATATTCATTCCGTGGTTCACCGTCATGGGGGACAGTGTCGACAAAGACGGCAGTGCAGTGGCGAGAGCCAACGGATTGCTGTCCACCCTGGTGGCCATCGAGTCAATCCTGCTCTGGTGGAAAATGATGTACTACGTGAAACCCTTCCGAAGAACGGGACCGATGGTGATTTCCATCAGTGAAATCCTGCGGGACATTTGCTATTTTCTGTTCCTGGGATTCATGGTGGTGATCGGGTTCACGATCGCTTTCTTTGTGCTGTATCGACGAGCCAGACCCAGGCCGTCAAGGGTGCACCCAATTCCACCTGATTTTGAGAGTCTCATGAGGGGATTGGGAGCCCCAAAACCCCCAAAAGTGGATGAGGACTTGAGGGAGGAAATCCGCTTCAGATTCGGTACCATCGGCAAAACCATGATGAGTTTGTTTGCATTCATGCTGGGGGATTTTGACATCAGTGTGATCTATGGCGCCCCAAACAGCAGAACTGCGATTTTCCTGTTTCTGATGTACATGGCGGCGATGGCGATCGTTTTGTTGAACCTCTTGATTGCGATAATGGGGGACAGCTACGAGCGGGTGAAAAATTCTGAGGAAACCCAATTTCTGAGAGCCAGGGCCATTGCGATCGACGATGCGGAAAGTATGATGTCCAGTTTCAGAACGAGAATGATAGGGTAAGCAATGCAGTGAAAAAAAAATAGCGGCCGTCTTTTTCGTATCATATTATTTGCAGCTGCTTTCTTCTGCTTTTTTCCTGATGGGTTTTTTTGCTGGATAATGTTGAAAATAACAATAGTTGCATGTGGGGTGCAAATTTTCATTTAAAAAAAAGATCGAATAAGTTCTTTGGAACATGCAATGGTCATTTGTAGAGGCAATTGCAATGGATTGCTTCCGGCCAAAGTATCACAAGTATGCATGTTTGAAAAATACACACATGAAATTAAAAATAAATAAAAATAACCCAATAAAGCGAATTCTAAATGTTGTTTTTTTTTCCTTAAAAAGGGCGGAGATCAAAACATTTGTACATGTTTTGGTACCAAAACAAGCCACTGAAGACGAAGGTGATGATTGGAAGGGCAAAATTAACAACTTGCAGCGTCGATTTAGGTATGGACTGTCTTTTCCTTGTGTTTGTTTTCGAAGCATATAACGTGCAGAATCCCAGCAATTGCTGGTTTTGTTGAATCGATTGATCGTTTTCTTTGACTGAATTTGTCTCCCTTTTTTTTTCGAGAATTTTCCAGAAAATCGTTTCACAGAAAATCCACAGCTCTGAGTTTTCTGTGTGTTTGTATTTTTTTGTCGACGATCATTTTCAGGCACGAAATACAAGAAGCACTGAAAGGTTCGAATGCCCAATCAAAAATCGTTATGGAGAAACTTACAAAAATGGAGGAAGACATGGAGAAAATAAAAAAAGGTTTGGCAGATTCAGGAGTCCAGCTGCCACCGTCAGGTACTGCTGCCAAGAAAATCATTTTTTTTTTTGGAGTACGTATTGACGGCCCTTGATACTCCCAGTTATCAAAGAGATCAAATAGCTCGCTGGTACAACTCCATCCATTATATCTCTATATATAGATATTGGGTCAGAGAGCTAGAATGGATATTGTGATGAAATGGTGGTTTACTTCTGAGTCAGCTTAGAACACATTTGTGAACGAGCTGCACTCGACCTTTTGGCTTTGTGAATAATTATTTCAATTCAATTAAATATGTATGCTTATATGTAGAATGAAAACATCAATTCAATTTTTGAGAGGAAAAATATTTTGTGGATTGTACTGCACAGCCTCGGTGGAGACACAACCAACAAGTCAAAGCTTGCCTCCTCGCCGGGAGAGGGCAGTCCCTTCAATGGTTTCTTTTGATGAGAGGTTTGATGAATTTGGTTATTTTGGCCTTGATTAGACTGGAATTGTTTTTTGCTGGGCAGCGTAAGAGAAGAAAAACAAGAAGAAAAAAAAAACCTCTATTCCGATTTCTGTTTCTGTTTCTTCTGATCAACCGAGAGGAAAAAAACTGCTGTTAGATTTTGAAGGGATAGGGTAGCTGTATTGGGGTGGATTACATAACCTGGAACGTGGAAAAGAGACATTTACAAGGAGAAATTTATTGAACTTTTATTTTTGTCTCTCTGTATTTGTGGAGGTGAAGCAGAGAGGGGTTTTTCGATTAAGAAAATAGTTAGGCAGATTAGAGTTAGATTACTGGCAGGAAATGTTTTTTTCTAAAAAAAAAGAGGAGGGGGGGTGGGGTGGGGGAAGTCAAAATACTCGAAGAGAGACATCCTATTTTTTGTCCTTGTTATTAGAAGAGCAACTAAACCAAGCAATCCAGTGTCAATTTGTAAAAAAGACTGGCTTTTGGGCTCGAGGCATACATAGGAGGGGGTTGAAATATATATTACATCTTGAGGGCAGATAGAAGGGAGGATACAAATCCATGAATCGTGGTGTGGATTGGTGGCGCAACTTTTCCTTGAGAGATTTTTCAGGGAAAAATCGGAGGGCCTCGTGGATTTGTGTGGTATCTCATCTGCGGTAAAATTGACTGAAGAAAAATTTTGAAACGTGAGGTATTTGCTACCTGTGGGAAAACGATTAAGGAGCAGCCTTATGAACTGTACGCTGTAGAGGCTGCACTCACTCACAAGGCATTATTTTTCTTGTTTTTTTTTTTAGGCCACTACTGATGTGGCTGACCATATTTGCTTGCCGTCCTGTTGTGATGAGTGTGGTAATGGACCCTGTAAAAGTCCGCGTCCATGAAGAACGATCCCTTCGCTGCCGTGTTCGTTCACTGTAGTTGTGCGTCCAACTTGTGGACCATTGCAATGTAGAACTCGAATGCTGACAGCGAAACGAAGCACACTCAGGAAGTGAGGAGAGGACGCTGTGACAACACGACTCTACTCAGTGGAGCTCGGCGCGACCCAGATCCCAGCTGGTCAGAGGGACAACATGTTGGATAAAGGAACCTTTCTTCTCGCCAAAAGGCGACTGTGGCGACTCCTTGGGTTCGACCTCCCTAAAAAAAGATTGAATAGAAGGTTGGACGGAGTGGGCAGGGACCATGATTGGGGAACGAACTCAAGGAAGATCGAGTTAGGGAAACGAGCGGGCTTGTGTCAAACTTCACGACACTCGTTCCTCTCTCCATCGACCCAACAGTGGCTTTCTTCCGCGATGGCGTCTAACTCTTCATGCTGTGGAGTTTCTTTGGAATGGTTTTCACACATGCACGGAAATATAGCGGCCACAGGAATAGCAATTCGCACCATCCCATGCTGGAACAAGAAATGGGATGGATCGGACCTCCTAGAGCTTGTTCTGCTTCTCTTAAACACCCCTCCTTCCGTTTGGGTATTCTGACCTGTCTGGTGTTTGAAACGCGCTCGACAATCTCATTGTTACTGGGGGACAAACTCCACGAATTTTCTTTGCGGCACGAAATATGTTCATCCCAAAGCTTTCATCCTTTCAGTGAAGGTGCAGTTGAGTTCCCCCAGTCGTGGAAATATGGTGTTCATGGTGCGGAAAGAAAACCAACCTGTGGCGATTCCTTCAAGAGAAAGATCATGAAGGTTTCTATAGAAGCATCTCAATCAAACTATCTATCAATGATTACATCTTGTTTGGGGACACTATCAGAACAATCCACAGGAAGGAACACACAAGAAAGAGGTCCACGACAAAGCATAGTGTTGAACACCCCCCAATAATGAGTCAATATTTCCCAGAGCGAACTCCACAAGCGCGTCACGAATTGTGATCAATCTCCTGCAACTTACCAAGTAACTTGCATAGTATGCTGCAAGGTGGGTCGGGATAACAGGGGTTCGCGAAGGGGAAATTTTGCTTTGGTGCTCCCTTTTTTTGCGCGCTCTGCCTTCTTATCTTAGCTGCTCGATATTGAGTGTGCCCTCTTTCCGAGCTTCCCTTCCCTGCTGGTTTATGAAACTCATCGCCTGTGTTGCTTGCCAGAAACGCTAATTTACGTAACTTGATGATATCGCTCCTTGCAAGAATTCGAATTGCAGGTGTTTTTTTTTTTGTCGTCAATGGCATGGAAATCACATAGTTTCTTGGGTATAGAGCCACTCATGGCGCCTCTTTATTGTTTTTGCTTTGTCAAACAGGTGTACATCTGTACACCTGTACACCTGTATGCCATTATATTGTATTTAAAACGAAATAACTAGAGCAGATTTTTTGTGAGCAGGAAGTAATCTTAGCTCTGCGCAGAGCACGCTCTTGGATGCTTTTACAAGTTTTGGTGTAGGGGTCCTGAAGAACGTTCTGAAGATCATAGAAATTCAAATTTCTTATGAAGAGCAAGAATTAAAAGATGATCATCCCCCATCTAAACACTTGGTGCTTTCCTATCCCGATATGTGGGGACCGAAAAAAAAGTCAATTTTTCCTTGTTCTAATTTACAAACGATGAAAACTATTGAAATCAAAAGTGTACGTTTCAACACACGACTGATCAGAAGAGTAGAGCTAATTAGCTCTACTCAATAGGAAAAAAAAAAGAAAAAGGTTCAAGATATATAGTTCTGTCAAGCCCCAGCAATTGACATCGTGTACCACAGTGACTTTAGGCACCACAAACAAACTGATACTCAATCAGGAACAAAAAAAATCCCGCCGAACCTTCCTATTATTGTTGTTGAATTCATCCATTTTCTGTCTAAGATCCACTCATGTACTTGCTCACTTTCTTCCACAGTTCTGGAAACAAAGACTGAACTTCATCTGCCCCCAGCTGCCTCATGTCTTGATAATCAAAGCCTGGCGCGACTGCTTCGCCGAGCAGTGCATACTCTCCAGACTCCAGCACAGCTGCCTTGACACATCCACCAGGGACAACGAACTGAGGCACCTCACCTTTACTGACATCCAGTCCAAGTTTGGCGGTGTGCATGTGTCCCTCCTCGTCAATGACAAAATATGTGAGGGGGGAGCCGTCGTGGAAATAGTGAACGTGATCCGATTTGTTAATGACGGGCAGACAAATGGGGTACTCCTTCGTAAGCAAGTAAAAAATGGAAGTCATCGTCGAACGCTCGCCTCCCTTTCGGTCCGTCGAGACGTTGCCCTTGCTACGATAAGTCTCCCGAAAGCATCCACCCTCCACGTGTTTCACCAGAGATAGGGCTGATATGATATCGTCCACCTTGGTTGTTCCCACCATTGTACTTTTTTTTTAAGCAACGCACTCCCCTGACCGCCACCCACCTGGTATAGTACCGCGTCAGCGATTCAGGAGTTCCCATAAAAACGAAGCACCAAAAAGGCGCCGGCGAAGACATGTGTCCGTAGATATGAATATCTAACTGGTGCAGGTTTGGGCACCCTGCCAATACCAGACCTCCAGCTGTCGCTTCAACGACGAGGTTTCACGTAAGCATCAGTTGGCAGTATATTCCTGCTTTCGTTTCCAGAAAAGTATTTTGAAGGCAGTCGCCCGCTTCAGCAACATACCTTGCAACTTTGGTTCTTTTGCACGCTCACGGCCCTTGGGTTCGCTTTCTTCAGGCACAATCGAAGCTATGCATTTGAAGCACTGCGCGCAGGAGTAAGAGTTACTCATCGTATCTGACAACGTAACACACGGTGTAGCACTGTAGTGAGACAGACCAGCAAGTGGGTAGATATGGTCGGCGGTACGGTTCTCATGTGAATGGATACAGAGACGCGGTCTAGGGGTTGAATTCGTGGTCGAGGGGAGAAAAAGAATACTAGTGAAAGAACCCTAGGTGTTGTTCGAGAACTACACGGGCCGGACCACCCCAAAACCAGGTTACTTGCACAACGTTCAGTCCCAATAAGTAACCTGTTCCACACAGTCTGATTACAGTGTGATTATGGGAATAGATTGTTGTGAGGAAGTTAGACGATCGAGAGGAGGGAAGGGTTAGATTGATGTGAGGAAGTTAGGTTACTGGAATGGATGTGAAACGACGCTTGACAGAAACTGGGGAAGGTATTTATCGGGAAGGAAACTCGGAACAGAACTAACAGTGTAAGAAAGACTCAAACGATCCATAAGCTCGTTTCACGCACGGATTGGGAAAACATGGGTTTCACTGTACAAACCCACATGGGCTATGACTCACTTCACTCCGAACCACTAGTAATGGCGTTATAGACTTGTGGTGGTTGTGAACTAGGTTTAGAAACTTAAGGGCAAGCGACAATGTTGTGTAAGCTATTATTTTGGCTCCGTGTTCTTGCACTCAAGACGTATTTCACAATAGGCTATTGTGATGAGTCATCACTCATCACTCTAATCTTCTAGGTGATGGGTTTTACAGTGTAATACGAAGGTGTCAACTGCCTTAAGTTATGAGTATCGGCCACACCGATCGCAAGCGTTCGTTAACCAATCTGGATCGGAAGATGGCCTCCCACGCTGAATAATATCTTGACGACCACATGATATCATTCACTCTCAAGCATCCAATTCTTATTCTGTCAACCACTTATTTCCAAACTCTCTCTTCACCACTCACCCCTTTCCTTTCAGCAACTAATTCCATTCTAACGTAACCCCACCAAAGCACCACCATTTACTGCCTCCACCCTTCACCAAAAACCCGCTGTTTGCATCTTTTGGTGGTGGTTTCGCGCGCATTCAATTTAATCACATTCTTTTCACAATATCCTCCGTTCCCCAGCCATCGTGTTTATGGCTGCTTGAGAGTGGGATTGAGATGGGCCAAACTACAAGTCACTCACTCACCCAATAATCACAACATTACAACCCACAGCAAAAAAAGAGCCACCACCCTTCATACCCTCAAGTGGTGGGCCTCTTTTTTTTCTGAATTGTCCACCTTTGGCTGATCATCCAAAAAAGACGAGTTCCTTTCACTAGCACTTGCTAGTAGAGGTGCCAGAATATGGGTTCCATTTTCATCTGCGGACATTCATGTGTGGGTTCACAAACCTCTGTTGGGTTTTCATGAATGGTTTTGCTTTATCTTGTGCGAACACACTACGAAACTACAGCCGCCTTCTTCTAATTTCAGATGTTTGGAAAAAAGTGTTTAATGTTTTTTTCTTTTTTGTTGTTGTTGTCATCCAGAACCCCAAAGCTCAATCATGGCAGGAGCGTTTTGGGAGACATCGGTTCCCAAATTGAAAAACTGTCTAACTGTCTTATTTTCTTTGTAATAATGCAATTTGTCGCTTTTGCACCATCATGCTGATGTTGTTACACAGAAAATTCGACAGTTGCCCACACCAGAAACTTGTCTGAATAGCATCGTAGAAGCCTGACAACGACCAACCCATTTTTTGTCCTTCATTTCAATGTGAATCCGGACTTTCCGACAGATGTCAAAAATACGAGAAGAAGAAAGAACACACCGCAACGAATGCATAAAACACCAGCAGATAAAAGTATCAAAACTAGTCCAAATCCTTTAAATCGTCCACAAAACGTATAAACAGAACGCAAGACTATCATAAAATCTTTCTAGTTGTTTTCCGGCAGGCCTGATGACCAAGTGCTGTTCATCACGGGGGCAAAAAGTTGTTTGATTTCCGCTAAGCATGCATCCTGCTTTGCTTTGAGATCCGTATTCACAGGAACCAAGTCAAAAGCCTCCAGGACACCATTCACATTTTCCCTCACTTGAGCCCGGGTCGGCATGCTCAGCAAAGTCGTTGCAATACCTGGGCAACTGCAAGAAAGAAAGCAAACAAGAAAATATCAGGTCCACCCAATCACTGTAGTTGTGACTAGGTCACCACCAACTCTGCTTCCAAGAGTTTGTTCCACCCAATCAATAAAATTTTGAAAAGGGAGGGGGAAGGGTCTTTTTTTCGCCTCCCAAACCATTACTGAAATCTCACACTTTATTTTCACACTCACGGTGTAACTGGGGAGAGATAGAGAGGGGGGGGGGGTTAGTGCAAAATCCCTCCTCCATGAGAAACGGAAAGCCTTACCTGATGGAATGCTTGATGGCTAGCTTTGGCAAGCTCACTCCAGCAGCCTTACATATGGAAGCAGCCTTCTGACAAGCATCCTTCACATCTTGAGACGCTGGATGCCAAGATGGAGCTCCTTGCGGACTCAAAAGTCCCATCGACAGTGCAGCCGCATTTATGACCCCCACTCCCTTGCTCTGTTAACCACCAAATAGATCTACCATTACTCAGGAAACAGCCTTCGTGGGGCAATAATATAGTAGCTTCCAGAATTTTTTTTTTCACCGGCCAATGAGAAGTTACTCAAGACATCACTTTTTTGGTTTCATATCCCACACGTTTTTTTTGTGTGTCTGTGTTAGAGGGCAGCTGCGTTTCCATAACATTTCTGGTGAGAATAGGTTTTCCTTGATCGGATTTTCAGCCAAAAAGATTGCCAGATATGCTCTTCATTGTATCCTTCGACTCTGCTTGCCCACCTCAAGATATGGAATGAACTCGGCAAGGGCATTGTCAAAGAGAGTGCTGTGGCAGTACGTCAAGATGACATCCACACTTCCAGGCTCCACTTTGTCCAAAACGTTGCGGAAGATTTTCAGCGGAAGGCCTGAGATTCCAATGAACCGGATCACGCCCTTCTCTTTCAGCTTCTTCAGTGCTGGCAAAGTTTCATTCACAATCTACTACACATTCCAAAAAACAAAGCGCAATGTCAAGTCACTTATCCTCGGCCTGTGATGCCAGCAGAAAACCTCTCATCCAAATTCCCGAATGGAGCTTTCTTTCAACTTTAGACCCCCCCCCAGGACTTGAAAAATCCTCAAAAAAAACAACTGGAGACGGGGCATAATATTTTTCGAGCGAAAAAAATGTCGACAAAGTAATCTGCATCAAAGGAGCATGGGTTTCGGCTGGCAACAGAATTGGGTAGAATTTTTGCTCACTTGGTCCAGATTCACGAACTCCATGTCGTGGCAATGGATTAAATCAATGTGCTCCACCCCCAGTCTGTCCAGCGACTCTTGAATGCTGCTCGTCACCCTTTCCGCACTGAAGTCGAACGTATCCTCCCCATACCGGCCACATTTGCTCGAGAGGATGTATTCTGAACGGGGGACACTGGCCAGAGCCCGCCCAAGCACCTACCATCACACATAATTCCTGTGGAGATTATTACCTCAAACCAAACCCAAATCATTCAACCATGGAATGTTCTATCCAGATGTCTGATTTCGTCAAGATGTTGATATTTTTTTTGGAAAAAAAATTGGTTATCAGATTCCATGTCAGTGTGTTTGTGCAGTGTCTCTAATCCATAAAAATCTCCTGTCAATTTCCATCAGCTGCTGGGTTTTTTTGGGCATCATAATAGTAGAGCACTGCAGAATCTGTAATAATCGTCAGGACGTCAACCACGAATTTTCTTCTCGAAATTTCGCACCCCACCGTCTCAGACTTCGTAATTCCGTAGAACGGCGACGTGTCAAACAGATTGATTCCCAGCTTGAGCGCCTCATGAACGGACGCTATTCCTTCCTCGACGTCCATATTCTGGAGATACAAAAAAAAAACACTTTTCTTCACCACATAGGCTTGAGTGGTTTATCGTTTAAACGAAGCGGGGCTGTCATGGTAGCAACTGCCATCCCCACCTCGTCGAAAACAGCGCCCAGCGCGGAAGCCCCATAGCTCAAGACGGAAACCTCTAGCCCTGTGTTCCCAAGCTGGTGTTTCGGCAAGGACATGGTGACACCGTTGCCTCTTTGTGTATTGGGGCTGTGATGGCGGCGAGGGAGGGAATGACCACGTTGGGTGGATCGTTTTGCGTCAAGAAATGACACTGGCTTCGCAATCGGCATTCAATCCGAAACACCAAACGATCAGGAGGCGGCGGTCGAGATCAGTTCAGTCAAAACAACCGAACATCCAGCAGCCCAAATGAATGGGGCCCAATTTCACAAATTCCGACCGCGGTTTAGGCGATGTGTGCAGCACTTTCGCTGTGTTGCTTCCAGAGCATGCCCCGTATTTCGCTTGGACGCGAACCCTTTCCAAGGGAGGAAGAAACAAGTGCACGTGGTGTGGTTCGACCCCACCAAATGCGGTGACGTGGAGTTGGGGGTGCTCCCACCGCAAGACGTCGAATATGTGCACAGAGCGGAGGAAAAGGATTCACGGAGGCAGAGACTCTTGGCCAGAATGGTGTTGCGATCGACGCTCTCTGGCTACTTGAATGTTCGTCCAGAGGTGGGTGGCAAGCGATTGACGAACTCTCGTCCGGCATATCCAGTCGCTCATGCATCGTACATGCATGCATTCCAAAAATAGATCAGATGTCGATGCACATGTTTAGCATTTGTGCTCATGTTTTGCTGAAACAAGGAGAGCCAAGAGTGTGGATTTTAAGCAAGTGTCAAGATTTCAGTAGCTTTCTGTTGAGGACTTGTGAAGTTCTTTTGTGCTCTAATTTGTCAATCACCTCTTCTTCCCTTTTTGACAGCTTCTAGAATGTTTGCAAACTGGGTAAACAATGCTGATGACTCACAGAGTTGGTTGAATCGAAGGTAATGAAAGATGCCGGCTTGTTGTGATCTCAGGACATTCGATTTCGAATAAACTCTCATGGGAAGCCTTACCTCGACTACGAGTCCATGCAATCGACATGCAAAATAGATCCAGATTTGAGGAACACGCACTTCAATTTGACACACAGTAAAACAATGATCGGTGAGTTTGATGTTGAATAAATTGTGGACTGTTTTCTCAATGGCCAGCCAAACTTTTTTGTTATAGTGGGGTTGGCTAAAACTCTGATTTGTTGAGTGGATTTTGGAACGCGGATGGATTTTTTCAAACACGTGTTAGGGTTGGCCATTGCAACTGGATTCGAAGTTGGGCTGGATGTGGAGGAGCGCTCACGAATTCCAAAATGTGGAGTGATGAAGTTTGCCAAGAAAAAATTTCACCCAAAAGAAGTGGAATATTTAGAAGGTGTGTTTAATTGCCTGGACCAACCAACCTCCTATTGACAGCAAAACAAAAAAAAATTCTGAAGCAGAGATTGTTTTTGAAAATTTTATATAAGAAGGAATCGCTGTCTCACAGCTGAAGTTGTGCAAAATGAAATGATGTATCACATTCCAGTTTGAAGGGCTCCATTCCTTTTTTTAATTGTAGTAAAATATGTTTTGATTAAATTCCCCGAAATCAGATTTCCTTCCTTCCTTAACGACACACATACACAAGCACCTAAATCAAATCAAATTAAAAATTTGGAAATGTTTTGCAACATCTATGGTGATTTTTTGGGTTGGTGGTGGGTCAGGTTTGGAAACTGAGGGTGCTCGAAATAACAGATTTCTCTGGTTGTGGACATTGAAAGAGGCTTTTGTGAAATCGAGGGGTGTGGGGCTCTACACTCCACCCGGATTAAGAAGTTTTGGTTTTGGTGAGAAGCAATTTCCAATTGTCATATGATCATTGCTAAAACTTCAACGTTGGAGCGGTGTGTTCTTTTTTCTGCGCTGAAGTTGGATTTAGAGGGTGTGGAACCATGACTGTATTTTTTTCGTCTCAGGGTTTCGTGATAGGGACCCCAGTTTTGTTTCGCTGTTGGGGAAGTGGAGAATGGCTGACATGGATGCAATGGAAGAATACAGTTTTGCAGTCTTTCATCCGAGGTAGGGCCTCTCGACATTCTGAATTCCTTCTTTTTTGTCATTTTTGTTGTTGAAAGGGATGCACTGTTGGGTTTCATTTCTCAATAGAAAACAAAAAGGTAAAGAAAAGAAAGAGAGATAACGCCCCCTCCCTTCTCACTCATACTCTTCATGTACTGTGCTTTTCCGGGTTTTTTTTCTATTTTTAGAAACCAGTCCTGTGGAAGCAAATTGTTGTGTGTGTTACAGTCTTCGTCATTTGGGGGCTTTGTGTATCAATGGAGATTCGTCTGTGGGCATTCCATCTGATGTGGAGTTCTGGGAAATAGAGGTGGACAAATTACACAACACCATGTCTGGAAAGCCACTTGGTGTAAATGTAGTGGGGTCTGGGGTGCACTGTAAAGAATTATTGCTATGATACTTGAAACCACTTATCTGAAGTGACTTTTGTATCTCCTTTCCTTTTGTATCTCCTTTCCTTTTGGGGAGGGAGGGGAATGTCGACCAAGTGCTGAAAAATTGAATCTCCAAGTCGGGCAGTAGCAAGCAAACTAAAACTGTGCATCATCAAGAGAACGGGTGCTTTCTGAAGTCTGTCAATCCGATTGCTTACGATTTGACACTTGTGGTTCCTAATGTTTTCCCTACAACTCTGACTGCATCCAGTTTCCGCACTTCTTTGCTGCAAATTTTCAATTCCAGGGAACTGCAGACTGCTTTACTTTCTCTGGAGTGCCCTTTTGATGGGCAGTAGATTACAGGCTGTACCCTCCACAAGTGCAATAATATACTGCTTGCTTGCTTTGTCTGGAAGTAACATTTACGTGTAACAGTTCACACAGATGATCAGAGCAAATCTCATTCCCACTTGATGGGACAGATCGAACTTTTCAAATTTCCTTGTTTTCTCACATCCCAAAATCCACTCAACCAACAGCATTCTGCCCATCGCCCAATCCACCGACCACCATCCTGTGTACTCTCGAACGGCGAAACCACCAAAATGCACAACGTCCAACTGTCTTGAAGTGTGGGGATCTCTCTGATTTCTTTCTCTTTTCCTTTCTTTCTTTCTCCCAGTCCTAAAACTAAGAACTCTGGATGCGATTCCGGTTGTTTGTTTACATTCCGGTGGCATTAACGACTTCCCAGATTCGGACGATTCCGTCGGTGTATCCACCGAAGAGGAGGTTTCCGTCGGCCGACCAGGACAAGCACACGCAGTATGGCAGCTGCGAGCCCTTTGATCTGTACTTGTGTCCGAAAGATTCGGGGTCCAATGCCAGCTCAGAAACCACACTCTTGCTGCAAGTTGGCAAAAAAGACAAAAACACACAACAATCACCCACCAAATCAAGACGTCTAATTCAAAAACGCACAGTTGATCTGGAGAAGCTTTTTAAGAAAAAAAGCAGGTGATTCAAACTACACAAAAGGAAGGAAAGAAACAGAATTGTATGTTGATGAAAGAACCCACCTCTCCAAATCCCAAATCCTGATGCAGGTCTGGGTGGCCGCGCAAAGCCAGTAGTGGTTTGGAGAGAAGCACAACGCATGAATGATCGCACCAGCATCCAAAGAGTAGAGCCTCTTGCCCTCGGCCAAATCCCACAACATGGCAACAGCATCCTAATTCACCATATGCACATAAAAAATTGATTTCATTTCTTCACCTCCAGTTTCCTTTCAACTTCATGCTTTCTTTCCTAGAACCAACCCTGAAAGCATGGCCCTAATCCTACATATTTAGTCCCCTCTCTGGTTTCCAACTGTTTGGTGAAGTGTAAAGACTTGACAATATCATCTTTGATTCCGTTGCAGCATGTTCACCATCCTTTACTATTCCTTTTCATTTATTTACCGTCTCCTGAAACATAAATCTTAGTTTGAAGCGTTTCTTGCCCTATCCCAAGCCAAAAATGAAAATACAAGAAAAAGATATCATTATGTAGCCCCGCTCACCTTTCCACCGGACGCACACAAGGAACCATCAGGCGAAACAGAGATGGTGTTGACATAGCCGGTGTGCCCAATCAAATCCTGCTTGAGCTTGCAGTTCGACAAATCCCAAACCTTGATCTGAAACAATTACAGCAACAAAAACCGTCCCATCAACCTCCTGTTCAGCGGGAGAAAAAAATCAACACAATATAAAGTAGAATGAATAATAATAGGCCAAGCTCAGAGAAGATGGTAATCAACTTCATCAAATAATCAGAAGCAGGACTGAACCAAATCATCACCGCCGCCTCATCTCATAAAATCTCCCCCAACCAAATCAAGCTAAACCATCAAATTTGTGGTTAAAAAATTATATATTTTTTGAAGCTAACATTTTCAGTGAGCTCAGATAAGGTGGTAATCAACTTCATCAATTATGCAGAAGCAGGACTGAACCAAATCATCACAGCTGCGACTTCTCATAAATCTCCACAACCCCAACTAAATTTATCTAAAACTCCTAGTTGGGTTCCAAAAGAATTATTTTCCAGCTTGAAGCCAACATTTTCAGCAAGCTCAGAAAAGGTGGTAATCAACTTCATCAATTATTCAGAAGCAGGACTGAACCAAATCATCACTGCTGCCTCCTCTTTTTTATAGTTTAGTCAAGCTAAAACACCCAATTTGGAGAAAAAAAAAAGATATTTTCCAGCTTAAAGCCGATATTCTCAGTAAGCTCAGATAGGATGGTAATCAACTTCATCAATTTTTCAGAAGCAGGACTGAACCAAATCATCACTGCCATCCTCTCCTAAAATTCTGCTATAAATAAACCTAATAAGCTTTTTCCAGACAACTATTTTCTTGAAATAATGCAGGAATTCCCAACATACAAAATAAGCTCAGACAAGATGGTAATCGACTTCATCACTTTGTCAGAAGCAGGACTGAACCACTTCATCATTGCTTACTCCGATGCCCCCATTCCCATTTGCAAATAAAAAAGCATGTATTAATACTTGACCGAATTCTACTACTTTCCTCATTTGTGCACGGAAAAATACACATAACTTGATTTCCACTTTCATGCTCAACATAAACCTCCTATAAATACCCCTATATTTTCAGAAATGGTTGCACTCATTGCTCGCTAAAAAAAAGATCTAGAGACTGAAATTTAACCCCCCCCCAAAATCTTGAAACTAACTGATGTGTGAGCTCAGACTTGAATGGTATGAAAACATCATATGTTCAGAAGCAGGACTGAACCAATTCATCACAGCTCCAACTTCTAACCCAGAAGATAAAAGAAGTTCTTTTTCTTAAAACCAGCTCACCCCACCCCACCCCATCCCCGTTTGAGCTATCTCTTGGTAGGAAGCGCTTTGCTCCATCATGTTGAACCAACATCACCCCATATGTAGGTATTTTTAAGATCAGTACCTGATGAACCAAGAAATGAAAGGGTGGACTTTCTAATTCCTACCTTCTTGTCCCATCCACACGAAACGAGAATTGGGTTGGTGGTGTCTGGAGAGAACCTGACGCAGGAAACCCACTCACTGTGACCGCTGGGGTCATCTTGCTCTCCCAGTGTGTACTTGCACTCCCCGAGAGTGTTCCAAATCTTGATGGTCTTGTCACGGGAAGCAGACACAATCTACAAGCACCCACAAACCAAAAAACAAAAAGTTTAAGAACTTGATTTGTGCCCGACTATTTTTTAAAAAATTAAATCACCTCCCCCCTTTTCAAAAAGAATTGAAAGAAGTCCCAGAGATTTCTCCAAAATTTTATGGGTGTGGACAATCATCCCCAACCAGGGTGGCAAGCTTTTTACTTTTCAAACGCGGTTGAGTTCTTTTGGGTATTGATATGTTCATCCCTGAGTTCCTTGATTTTTATGGTGTCCCCCCTGTAATATTGCACCTGTCTGTTATCCGCAGAGAAAGCCACACTCAAGACATCCTTGTTGTGTCCAACGAAACGTCTGGAGGTGGTCCCAGCCTTCAAATCCCACAATCGAAGGGTCCCATCCCAAGAACCAGACAGAGCAAACTGTCCGTCGGAAGACAAAGTGACATCCTCGACGTGGTGAGAGTGCCCCTTCAATCTCCTCAAGGGCTGGCCAACGATTTTCTTCTGCCCGTCGGTATCGGTGTCCTCGCTCAGTCGCCAGACGAGGAGAGTTTTATCCCTGGCGGCGGGAAATACAAGGACGTCGCACGACGCTAACCAGTCCAAGAATGATTGGTGTTTGTTTTTTTTCAAACTATTCTCACGAAAAATAAAAGATTCTGATCCACCCGAAAAAGCAACGGATGTGTTCAAGAAAAGAAATCGCCCCAGCTTCACAACCAACCGATAACACTACACAGGGAGGCGAAAAAGGAAATAATTGAACTTCAAACGATGCTGGCTAAAGCTAGGTGGCGGCCTGGTGCACCTGCACGAATATCTGGTTCACCTGAGCAGCGTTCATTCCCGCTCACCCGATTGGCTTTATTTTGTGTCTTGCTGCAAGACAAGCTCACTGAAATAATATTAACAGTAAAGAAGGTCTCACCTCGATGCCGTGATAATTCTGTCCCCGTTCACCATAGGGTCTGTGGGGCAAGCGATAGCAGTCACCCAGCCGCCATGCAGCTTGAGCTCTCCACGAGGCACAAGGGTTTCGCTCATCTTTCCAACTCAAGTTTCCGAAAAAAAAGGAGCAAACCAAAATTTCCAACACGCTCCGATAGGCGATCCACTGCCGAGCTCAAAGTCCTCTGCTCCCCTCTATTATCCGCTGTACTCCTCCGATCTCCCCGCGCTCCTCCAGTGCCCGCCGAACTTGTGCCTGTGAATGGACGCGACGATTGCAGTTTGCGAGAGAGGTCGATCGAAAGGCAACTTCGGGCTTGTGTAATGAACTGCACCAGATCCATGAGATCCAACCACTCAACATCGGACCCTCCCTCCATTTTTCCAATTCCAAAAAAAAACACCACCACTGGTGGTCCACCAGCATTGCAAGCAGTTTTGATCATGTTTTCCGCAATCCGACAGGTGCGGTGTCTGGCGCTGGTCGAGCGATCATGTGTGAGGGAGAGAAGTTGGCATAGACGATCACCAATTGCGGCAGCGACGATGGATCATGGAGGGGTGGTGTCCGAACGACGGAAGAACTTCGACCTGCTGCGACCTCGTTTGGAGGAGATCGTGCGGCTGAAGAGTTTCCAGGTGCTCGACGACTGGGATCAGTTCGTGAACATGCCGCAGGAAGCAGGGGCGTCGCGTGGGAAACGGTCGTCGGCGCTCGCAGGAGTTATCCACGAAAAGGAAACGGACCCACGCTTGGGCGAGCTGTTGAAGAGCTTGGATCTCGACGGCGAGTCAGGTGAGGAGTTGAGTGTGCAGGAACTTGCTGTTTTGAGAGAAGCGAAAATCGGGTATCGGTTGGCGACGACTTTGAATAAAGAGTTGAAAGCGAGAGAGGCGGAGCTTGCGACCAGATCACAGGGAGCGTGGCGGAATGCGAAATCCCAGAACGACTTTGGGCTCTTTGCACCGTTCTTGCAGGTGAGCGTGTTCCTCTTCAACTTTCGTTTTGCAGCTGTGGAACTGCGCTTGGTTGATCGTTTTCCGCAGAGCAATCGTTTCCCCAGCAAGCGCTACAAGAAATAACGGTGACCGTTACGATTGCCGTTATATTGCATGTGTGAATCATGTGACGTCATTGATCAACATAAACATGCAACACACCTGATGCTAAAGTAGGACCTGCCCTGCCCCCCTTTCGCCCAAAACTGACAACACACCAAAAGTTGAGCAGCTCCAATATGTGGTGGAAGCATAAACATATAATATATAAAGAAACCTCAGAAATCGTGTCAACATTCAACAAGATTGAGCGATCAGAGGAATCCCATTATTGGCCCTATTTTTCCCTTTTCGGAAAAAGATTGGGAAACCTCCCATTATTTCCACACAAGATGATGTCCTAGTCTTTCTTTGTTCAAAACACAGGAATGGGTCGACCTCAAGAGGGAAATTGCGAAATCTGTCGATCCTGAGCAGCCCATGTATGATGTTTTGCTCGATGAATTTGAAAGGGGGACCACATGTGCAAATCTCAACAAGGCGATCGCCAAAATTAAACCAGTCATTGTCGATCTAGTTTCACGAATTCGCACAGCCACACAGGACCCAGCCACTTTCGAAAAGTTTGATTTAACCAGGTAAGACTAGCTTGTTGGGGCTGATGCTTTTAGTATATGGGAAAAATCACCCTCACACAGATAGTGCATAAAAAATTTCAAATGAATATATGCAGAGTGGGTTTTTCCAGTTTGTAAAGGAACGTGTGGGTCGTTGACCCAGGTTCAAATTTTGCCTTTAAATAGTTTCTATTTTCTGTTCTGCTTGCAGTCCATTATCGCCCATCAGAGTGGAAAAGAGTGTGTTTCATTTGTTGCTTTCACGGTTTCCTCAGGTTTGATGGATGCTATGATTTGGACGAGCAGGAAAAACTTGGGAAAAAACTTGCATTGGCTCTGGGATTCAAAGGACTAGTGAACATTGGGCCGCATCCCTACACGTCTGACATTGGACCGACAGACGTCAGGATCACTACTAGATAGAACACAAAGGAGCTACTGGAGGGGGTGCTCTCCATGACTCACGAATGTGGACATGCTTTCTTTTCTCAAGTACTTGAAAGCTGTATGTTTCGTTTCTTTGTTTCCATTTGCCCTGTATGATTCTCTTCCTTCAGATAATGTTTTCTTTGGTCAGACGAAAAAAAAGACAAGACAATCCAGTAAAGCATGTTCATTCTTCTATTTTTCCATTTGCATTCCAAGGCATTTGAAGGGGAGTTTGAAGATATGCCGCATGCTGAACTATCTGGATTAAATGAAGCCCAAGCTCTTCTGTGGGAATGGCAGGTATCATTAAAAAAAATCCACCATTTTTTTCTTCCTTATTTTTTTTATTTTTATTACAGGTACAGAAGCAGTTTCTGCTCAAAAATCTCAAAGATTTTTTTCGTATGGATGGCCATGCAGGTCCTCCCTTTACATTGGCTTCCAAAGATTCTTGAAAAACCCATTTACAGGTGGTTTTTTGTTTTTTTCTCTGGATCTTCACTACCATGAAGGAATGTCCTAAATTATATATTAAAGAAATCCAAAGAAAACTTGTAAAGTTTTGGTTGTTTCATTGTACAAAGTCCAGATGTCAAGGCGGCTGGAGTTCTGGGAGTATTTCTGGCCAATACTTAGGTCACACTTTCCCACTCTTCCAGATGTGCCCGCTGCTAGTTTTCACGCAGCAATGAACCGGGTCACACCCTCCCACATTAGAGTGGATGCTGATGAGGTCACTTATCCGCTACACATAATTATTCGATATGAGATGGAACAGGGTGAGGTGCACACCGTACGAAAAAAAACAGCGGCTGGTTTACAGAGCAAAGATTCAAAAAGATGGAAGGGGAAAAAAAAATAAAAAAAATAGGAGTTTGGAAAGCATCAATGTCTTCTTTGACGTAAGAAGGGCTGATTTTTTTGGGATGTGTATGTGTGTGTGTGTTTACTGGGTTTTCATCCAGGGCTGATTGATGGCAGCATCAGTGTGAATGATGTTCCAGCGATCTGGAATGCAAAAATGAAGGAGTATTTAGGAATTGAACCCAAGAATGACAGCGAAGGGTGCCTCCAGGTAGGGAGGGCATGTCGTGAACTTTCCTGATTTTTTTTGCATGTTGAAAGTGTGATGTGCATTTCAAAGATCTTTATGGGGTTATGCTGAACATCATTAACCGCAGGGATCTCAGCTTTTTTGTCTGGTGGGCGTTCGTTGCAAAGCTTATTAGTTAAGAGTGGGAGGAACCTGGTGGAAAAGTCAGCTGTAGAGCTGCGTTTTTGGATGCGACATGCCCCAACCCCAACATACTTGCAAGATGTTGCTCAAATTGAACAAAGTCAATTCCATCAGTGGAAAAAAATGGAAGCTTGTTTGATTTTCCGCAGGATATCCATTGGGCAATGGGCTTTTTTGGCTATTTCCCATCCTATTTATTGGGAGCAATGTATGCTGCACAATTCTTTGAGGCTGCAATCCAGGCCAACCCAACCCTGTGTGACGATTTTCGAAAGGGGGAATTTGATCGTTTTCGGGAATGGTTGAAAACGGCCGTACACAAACCAGGGTTCTTTGCGAACTGTTCTGAAGACCTGTTGAAAGAGGTTTGTGGGAAAGGCTTGGATCCAGATGTGTACGTCTCGTATTTGAAAGGCAAGTATGAGGATTTGTATTGTTTGTGAGCATTGATGCTTCTGTTGATGGAACAGTGTTGCAAAATTGTAGTGACCAGAATCAGGTTTCTCCTGATTCTTAACGCAAGAATCAAAAACTGACCTGACTCGCTTTTTGGAGAATGAGCTTCAGTGGTGGGAAAAAGACAATTGGCGACATGATACCGGTGGATGAGCTCTTATTTCTTGTTTCTTGAGGATACCCAGAGAAACCGCTGATTTCAAGATTGGCAAACGCATGCATCCAGGCATGCACCTTCTATGTTTCTCATTTTTTTACACACCACATGCATCGATCAAAATCCTTCGCACGTAACTTTCACTTTGTTTGTTTGATCAAAATTCCATTTCTCCAGAACTCATCGAATTCCAACTGAAAGCCACACACGAGTGAAAAACAACTCCACCAACACCTGAGAATCCGCATCGCGAAGCGAATCACAAGAGTGTGACTTCCATATGGATTGCATCATCATTGGGTGTGCGTCCCGAGTTCCCCTCCCCTCCCCTTCCGACTCTATTTCTGGTTCAGTGTGTATCTTTTCACGGAAACATTCCCTGGAGGAGCCAGGGCTACGTAGCGTATATGCTGGATCGTCGATCGTTGGTTTCGTGCGTCTAGGAACGCTGGAAATCCTTTCGCACAGGTAGGCACAAAACACTCAGAAGTGTTGCACACCCGTCAAAACGAAGCACTGATCAAGGGCTTTTTTCTTGGTGCCTTCCTTGTTTTCAACTGAGAATAAGGAGAAAAACAGAAGGCAAAACCATTCCAACATGATTTACTTTTTTTTTCTTCAGGAATCCAGAGATTCGATCATTGAATGCTCTGTTGCTGCACTTTGATTCCCCCCCAAAAAAAAAATTAGACAAAGATCGTGATATTTCCTAAACTACCCTTCCGTCATCCAGTGGAGGTGCCAAGGTCGATATAAAGACAATCGACGGAGCAAATAGGCGAAAGCCTGCTCCTTGTTATGGGGAGGAACAGAAAAATCCGAAAGTTTTTTCGCAGTGTGATCTACGGCACCCCCTCAAAACCCCCGAAAAAGGAAGAACCCCCCCGTCCAGAATCACTGGAGCCGGAAGTCATACCTCGGAATCCTAACACTTGCATGAAAAGCGATAAGGTTTTGGGCACTGGGGCTTTCGGAGTTGTGATTGAAGGGACTTATCTGGATGAGGTCAACAGGCTGCACGATGTTGCGATAAAAATGTGTAATTGCCTCTCCGAAAAGGATGCCTACAATGCATTGAAAAACGAGCTCGAGGTTTTCAACAAGGTAATGGAGGGACACCCCAACATCGTGCAATGCTACGGAGGGAATCTGGGTGGAAGCTGGGGGTTGAGTGAGGGTCGTTTAACAGAGATCGCAATGGAGGGCTCCGATTTTTTTCTCGTGGAAGAGCTCATGGACTGTAACCTCGCCAGCTTGATGAAGGGTAGGAGTTTTCGTGAAGATTGGACTTACGGGGACATTTGCCGGTTAATTACGGGGATCGTGTCTGGTTTGGAGTTTCTGCACAACCACAACATCGTCCATTATGATTTGAAGCCAGCCAATGTGCTGTTGGACAAGGCATGCACACCAAAGCTGGCGGATTTCGGGGCATCCAGAATAAGGCTGAGGCAATCACTCACAGCGTATTTCAGAGGGACGCCTGGATACATGGCCCCCGAGGTTTGCTTGGGTGGCTACGTTAGTTTGAGAATCAATCACCGGCTGGACATCTACTCTTTGGGGGTCATTATGTGGGAATGCATCTCTGGCCTACAGGCGAACGTGTGTGATCTTGATGAGACTACAGAGGATAGGGTTGTGCGATTGGGGAATAGTGCATTTGTGGTGGATGAATCTTGTCCAGAAGAGCTCCGAAAACTGATCGCCGACTGTTTGCATTTCTCTACCGTCAATTTTTGTCCTGATTTCACTCGACCGGATTGCAACGAGATTCGTTCGCGTCTGGAGGAAATGCTGAAAGCCCCTTGGGCTGCAGAAAAGCCAAAGTTTCTCAACCAGGAGAAACAGGGTCAAAATGGAATAGATAGGCCAGAGTTCAGGGTTCGGAATCTGGGTGTGTTGCGGGATGTTGAGGGAAAGGCCTTGACCGTGGCGATATCCGGACGCCAGCACTCCGATGGTTTCTCCTGTATCGATGTCGGTCAAATTTTGAACAAAAAAGGGGAGGGTCGAGATGTGTTTGTGAGGTATGCGATAGATGAAGCTCTCCATGATAGGTTGAGGTCTGAATTGGCACTTTTTCAAAAACTCCCGCTCCATCAGCATTTGGTGGAGTGTTTCGGCTCTTGGTGTGACCCCAGCGAACGGAATGAGGAAACTGTTCCAGTGATCGTGCATGAGAGGCTGACATGCGACCTGGACACCTTCTTGGTTACTACTCGGGGCTCCTCCAAGTTTATCAGAGGATCCCCTAGCTACAATAGAATGCTTTGTGGTATTTGGAAGGGGGTCGCCTCAGGGTTGGGCCACTTGCACACCCATTTCGTGGTTTTCCAAGGATTGTCATTGAAGAGCGTTTTCCTGTCAGTGGATTTCGACCAGGGGGTCGTTCATTCCGTCAAGCTGGGGTCTCTACGCTTTGCTGAACAAATCGCAGGAGAGCCGTTTCTGATCAAGACCGAACCCAATTTTGGCTTCATGGCCCCTGAGGCTGTGGAGAATTTCAAATCACAGGGTGAAGTTGACCTGACATTGAAAATGGACATTTACTCATTAGGAATTTTGATCTGGTACTGCATAAACGAAGAGTCCCAGGATTGCAGCGATTTGAAGGAAGCGATGTCTGGGGAGGGCTATCAAGATGGGTTCGTCCAGTTAGTTAAACAATGCATAGAAACCAATCCAAATGACCGGCCAACTTGTGCAGAAATAGTGGAAAGGATCGATACAATTGAAGCTGCTCTGGATTGGGAGATAATGGATTGGGAGATAGTTGGTCACTGAAATGTATATAAAAGTGGTTGGGAAAAAGGGTGAGTTTCCTGTTATTTTTTCTCTTGTTTTTTCCCCTTTTTGTATTGCTATCATGGGTTTTCCTAGGGTCTCTGGCAAAGGAGTCAGCATTGGCTGGACTTGGGAAAATAGCACTTCCCAATGAGACAATGAGTTGGGATGTATTTTTAGGGTTAGTTGAATTGAGAAATATGGTGATGTATATTGGACAGCAGGAATGTGATCGATTTAGTTTGGGTGGTTTGGTTTTTTTCTGGCCTTTTTCCCTAGGATCATTCCATAGCAGTCCTCTTACAGAAACATGTACATCGCATCTTCTTGGGTTTCTTTTTTTTCCAGGAGCCTTCCCCAAAAAAATTATTGAAGCTCGAAAAGTGCTGCCAAAAGAATCAAGCTTTTCCAGCCTTGCATCCTTCAACCAAGCATTGATTCATTGGGGGGCACCCTGTTTTGCCAACAACGCAGCCCCATAAGCTGCCTCCCCTAGGAACAAAACAATATACGATTCTCAGAAGGGCAAAGTTGTTTGCATTCATAGATTATATACTTCCTCATCCTGGAAGGATCATACAAGGGTTGGAATGTGCTGAACTTATCTGTTCAAATTTCAAGAAAAGCTTTGAACGTGCATGTTTTCAATGATTCAACAATGTTATCCATTGCTACCATTCACTTTCTCGTCACACTGTGCATCTCCACCTACCGTTTTCGGCAGCCTCCACAGGTACTCCCAATTTCTTGCTCCGTATTTCTGTCCATTTGGAGTTGACCGCCCCACCCCCAGCAGTTACAACTCTCTTAAGGCTGCCAGCACCCAAATCTGCCAGCAATTGAAATCCTTTCCGCTCGATATCTGCTATCCCCTCAAACATACCTGCATCCAACGAAAGACTCGTTGAACACCCCTATCCTTGAAGTAGGAAATCAAGACTCTGTTTGAACCGAAATGCAAGCACAGTGAACTTAAAAACCCCAACAATAGCAGTTCTGAACCACCTTGGAGAAACTGGACATCGCTTTCTGGCCGAGGTTCGAGTCGGGGTTGGAGGTTGGGGTCATTCACAGGGAAGCGCTCCCCTGGAGCGGATAATGGGTAATAATTCAGGCCAGTGGGCACCTCTGGCTTGATCAAAGGTGTCAACTCCTCCAATTTCTCGTCCGAAAAGAACTTCCGGAGCACCACTCCACCACTGTTTGATGCACCCCCCACCAGCCACACATCCCCTGGAGCACCACCACACGCATCTCATATTTCAGATGGTGGCCATTTCCCCCCCTTTGATTTTCCCAAAACACCGCTCACCCTACCTAATCTGTGACTGTATATACCATACTCCACAGCATCGACTCTTTTTTTGCTCAGCATCTTGATGGCCAAAGTGGAACCCAAACTGGTCACCGCTTCCCCCTCTTTGGACACCCCTGCTGCTATAAAAGCCGCTATACTGTCTGTAACCCCTCCCGAAACCATGCAAGTCTGAGGCAGTCCGAATCTCTCTTCGGCGCCAGCAGTAACGCACCCAACAGGATCACCTGGAGCTACCAGTCTTGTTGGGAACAGATGGGCATAATCCTAAAACACCTGAAAAGGTGAACTCACTTGCTCACTCACAAAATGGCTCCATTTTCGGATTCTTTTTCAAGAAAAAAAGCAAAACTGACCCTTCTTTATTTGAGAAAGAGCCTCAGCACATTTTATGGACAGCTGAACCACAATCCCCGATCAATGCCGATTTACGAGAAGTGCATATTGAAGAAAAGCTTGATCGGGAATTTTGACTTGGAAGATGACAATCTGGCAAAATGGTTGATTCCTTTGTTGCAACCTGGGATGCCAGCCAATGTGGATACTCCATCTTCTCTGGATCGTAACCCAGCTTCAATGAATTCGTGTAGTCGGAGCAAAACCTGTCACCTAGAAAAAGGCACTAATGCATTCAATGATCATTTACTTCTTTAGGATGTTTGTAAATACGGCAACAACTCCTGTTGCAACTGTAGAGCAATCCATCTTCCACCATGCAACTGAATATCTTACTTCAGCCATTATATTAGATGCGTACTAATGCTTTTTTCCCGGAGGGAATACGTGCTTCTGTACCGTGGAGCAGGGATGCCAGCCAATCCGCTTGATGTAAGATGCCCGGATGCTTCACACCATTTTTCTCACACTCCTGCCACGCACTCAACATATCCCATGCTATAACTTTTGACAGAGTGGAAGTCGAGGCCTGAGCTGGATGACCTGGTGGAGCAATTCCCTGATTCATGGGAGGAAATTATCAGCTTGTAAATTTCACAGATGCTTTCTCTGTTATGTCAAGGTTTTGCTCACAGAACCCAGACCTTAGCTTTCTCCACCGCCTCTGTTGACTGACTTTCATTGTAGAGTTTTGGATCAGCCAAAATTTTGCCAGTGCTTCGGTCGAGCAGCAAGGTGGTTGCTGATGTCCCGTCGAAGGCAACCCCCTTCACATTAGCAACCATCTCATCAGGAATTGTCTGAATGAGTTCTTCGAGGGCTCTGCAAGATGGACAGGAAATCAACACTCCATAACAAAACTCTTTTGTTCGAGAAAACAATCATTTGCTGATGGAGGGGGGGAAAGGGGGGGGGGAAGACGTTGGAGGAACTGGTGTTTGGAATGAGATTGGTTGTGTGCGGTGACAAGAAATGAATAAGTACCTTTCCCATGCAGAATGCCAGGGCGTCTGTTTATCTTTCATGTATTTCGCTTTGCTGACATGGATCTCGGTGCACCCAACTGCGTATGGGGATCAACCAAGGTAGATATCAAACTCAGCCATCCAAATCATGATGCATCGACAGCTCGAGGAAGCACAGCGTTCACCCCGCCCCAAATATCATTTTTTTTTGTTAAATCTCGTCATCGCACCGAGCACCCACGCGATCTCTGCCACTCGCACCGTCGATCACGGAGGCACGAGCGCCAGACGTCCCGAAATCCAACCCTACGTAGCAATCTTTCGACGCAGAAATCGCGCTGGATCCCCGCCCTGCCACACTCCGCCTAATCATCCGTCGCGACTTTCCCACCCCATGTGGCGGCCCAACGCTCGCCAATTGACATTGCAAAAGCATGCCGTCTGCGCAAAATCTGCGACGAACCCCGTCCCCAATCGAACTGCAGACCGCTTGTTCCGACTCTATGTTGATTTACGTTTTACACGGAATGGATGAGAAGTCATGAATTAGGGTTACACAAGGTTAGTCATGTTTCCAACAAAGGGAACGCGGTTGCTGTATGTTCAGTTGTGCGCTTGCTGTTTTCTGAGTGTTATTGGTAGGCTTCCCCCCACTTCGTTCACCCAGTGCTGTCTGAAGCTACGAGCTGCGATGGGCAAAGCAGTTACGGTATTCCTTCTCGTCGCGCTCGTCGCGTGCGCTGCGGCAGCTCCCACATATTACAAAGGTGAAGCCTGACATCCTCAAATGGAGATCGATAAATGGAAACGTCACGTCGTTTGTTTGCCTTCTGACTCCGCTGCCGGTAGCTGACCTTAACTTCATTTTCGTTAATCAATGCAGGCTCGCTTCGTGCCTTCACTGTTCCATCGAACAAGTGCAAAGACAAGGTGAGTTTTTCGATCTCATCACAACCGGTGCTCCAACGTTTGCGAATACAACAAAACCGATATGATCACTATTGTGCTGTTGTCCGTCACTGTGCACACGCACTGTTTGGGAAACGCCATGAGGCCAAGGCCACCTGCAGCTCACCCTCCCCAGTTTCATTTCCAGGGCTCGTTTTCCTTTCGAGGGATTAGACAGCAAGGCTGGCTCCATCTTTATTTTTTTAATAAAGAGATAAATTTGTAAATTTGTAAAAAATGCTATCTACCACATTTGATGAGTCAAGTTTTGCTTGTTTATGCAGGGTGCAGAATGCGATGTCAATTCTGACTGCTGCAGCGGGTACTGCTTTGGGGGCTGCAGGATGACCAACGGCTGGTGGCCATGGGGCCACCACGGCCATCACGGAGAGAAACACCATGAGTCCCATGGCTGCGGTGACATGATTTGCAAGTAGAGATGCAGCAATGATCATGCAATTAACGATCCTGTAGTTAAATTTGGGCAAGGGAAGCGGAATTCAATGGACGGTGTACATACCATCAAGTCCTGTTGGAAGATTAATTGAGCAATGTGGTTTTGGTCGTGGGTTTTGTTTTTCTGTAATTTTTGGATGATTGAGACATCCTTGTAAGACGTACGTTTGTGAGAATTTTGTGAGAATGGGTCGTGTGCGATTGTTGTTTTGGTTCTGCCAGGTAATTGTTTCATAGAATATTGAATGTGAATGGAAACATGGTCAGTCAACTACCTGCACGTCTCTGATAAAGATTTATTCTAACTTGTCCCACCCTTTCCCCCAAACACAGGCCACATGTTCCAACAGGAAATGAGGTCTCATGAATTTGGATTGATGTCCCATTTCTGTTAGATGCACAAGGAACAAATGGTGGTGGCTTTCTCGTCTCCTTTTCTTTTCCAGTGTGTTAGGTTGGTAGATGCATTGTTGGGGTTGATGCATGAATCCGTGTCTTGGGGCAGGTCCCCTAGTGCAGAATATCTACTTTGTGTATCAAACAAGCTTCCATCTCCAGTATTGTGTGCAGGGTCAGCGTCCATTCATATCAGCCAGATTTGCCGAAGATTCTGTAAGACCCAATGAAAGCCAAATTCAACCAGTTGACGAGAGTGGAAAACAAAGCCAAAACTTTCCTGGAGGTTGGGAGTGTTTTCAATTGATTAATCAATGATTGCAACCCACAGCGAAGGCTGGGGGTGTGTTCAGGTGGCGTTGTTCGACTGACATTCTAATGGGTGTTTTAAAGCTTGCATGATGTAGAGTATTTCCATGCCAACAAATACGCTTTTATCTCTTTGGTGAGAAAAGGCAAGGGAAAAATGATGCATTGAATAAGCAAAGCCATGTTGGGAAGCTGAAAAAGAGATACATGTACTCATAATTGCAATCAGGGAAAATGGGGAGTCTCTTCTACTGGAAATCTGGTTTGACCTCAGATCCACCTTTTCAGAAAGACCCTTGTGTGTGGGGGGAAATGAAGAGCCTCGTTCTGCATACTTTTCAGGAAATAGGTGGCCCTCCATCCCACTATGATTAAAAAACGCCAAAGCTTGTCAAACATATTTCAATACAGGTCACTCAGGTAATGTTGCTCCAGAAAATGATAAGGTCTGAGGGAATCGAACCCATCCAATCGCCCATAAAATGCGATAGACCTTTTTTTTTAGGGAAAAAGAGAACGGCATTCGTTTCCTGAAAAAAACCTTGAAAAAAAATCCAGTTCGGTAAGTCCAATCCTGTGACCAGCACGTATCGTGCCAATCACAAGTATGAGTTAAAAAAACTAGGTTTTTTTCCAGTTTTCTGAACTCATCCTGGATTTTTTTTCCAGCTATGCACAGAGCTGGTTAGTTCTGTGCATAGCCCACGATCCCTTTTTCCAAGAAGAGGAGAAAACCTCTCCACTTCTTGAAAAAAAGATCGCGGCGTTGCAAAGATAAGAAAGAAAGCTTGGAGACCACTTGAAAGAAGGAAGAGGTGTGGCTCTGCAAGCAAGAGGGTCCTGTCTTTAAGACCACTTTGATGAAAGAAGGTATGCATGGCTCAATGAGCTTGGGTGTAACGGTTGGTTATCGCAGCACTCGAGCTGGAACTACAAGAGTAGTTGCCATGCTTCCTGCAGCTGAAAAAGGGAAGGTTGCAAGAGTGCAACGTGTAGGAGCAGCGTGCGAGAGTGCGGCGTGTAGGAGTGCAGCGTGCAGCGGTGCAGCGGTGTAGCGTGCAGCGGTGGATGCAGCGTGCAGCAGTGCAGCGGTGCAGCGGTGTAGAGGTGCAGAGGTGCAGAGGTGCAGAGGTGCAGAGGTGCAGAGGTGCAGTAGTGCGACACCCTTGGAGTCACGACTACAACCAAGCTCGATGGAGTTTGATGGATGATGATGTGGCAGCCATCAAAGTCGAGTTGTCAATTGGACGTGTGAGTTCTCGTGGAATAGGGGCACGTTCACAGTTGAGGTGGCAAGGAGATGTGTGAATTCCTAGTGAATAGTGACACGTCGACAGGAACAAGGGTTTGATGCGCTGTGGCGCTAGGGTATAAGAGTGTGGAAGGAAAAGGTCGTTGTATCTTCTTTATAACTTTATTCGTGTAAGGAAGTTCTATCTAACGAGACGCTTGAGGAAGGCACTCGTCCTCCTCTAGGAGGACGAGGGGACCTTGAAAAAAGTAGCCTCGTTTCATTGGTTTCGGAGCTAAGGCGCAATAAGTGTTACTTATTGTGCGACCCTGTATGAGAAGAGGAGGTGTCGCTGATGGCGCGACCACAAGAGAAGAAACGCGAGCACCTTTGGAAGGTACTCGAGGATGGACGACTAAAACGCTGAAGAACAGCAGCGTTGCAAAGGAAAGAGGCCACCCACCACACCTAGCCCTTTGGAAAGCGATCTACAGTGGTGATGGTGGTGGGAGCGAAAGCGTGCTTTGAAGAAGCCTTGAAAAGGTGATCGCCAGCGAGGACGACAAAGAAGACGGCCCAGGGCCAGAAGTGTCGTCGTCAAACCAGGGCCAGCATTCTCATCGTCGAACCAGGACCAGAAGTGTCGTCGTCGAACCAGAAACAGAAGTATCGTCGCCGAACCTGTCTCTGACTACCGGGGTTCGAGTTTCTTGAACGACGAACAGACTTGACCAAGCCTGCAGTGCAGGCCCTGCACTACGTGGAAGTGACGAATGAGCATGGCAGAGCAAGTTCGTGGAAGCCCAACAGTGTGACCTTCCAAGAGAGTCGCAGGTCGTGAGAAAAGACTGCGCAGTGTGACCCAGCAAGAGAGTCGCAGATCGCAGGGCTCCGAGGTAACCTGCGCCTGGGTATCGTTACCCCGTGATACCCATGATACCCATGATACCCCCGTGATACCCAGCCGATACTGACTCCATATCGTCCATATCGTCCATATCGTCTCAATTATTTCCTTGCCTGGTTTGGTATTATTTTCCTGTTGGCGGTGTAGCACTCGACGACGGCTGTCTGAACGGCATGCACTGGAACGTTTAGCTCCCTCGTGATATCTATCGTCGCGGTTTCGGAAGATGTCGTTCGCCCGGAACGCTTCCCTTGGAGACGTCAGTACCACTCCTTTTTCGAAAGTGGTTTGTCCTTCGTTTTGAAGACACATAAATTCTGTTCGTAGGATCGTGTTACCAATTCGAGGAGGGGACTTCAGTGCATCTCGTTGGTCTTGTCGTTGCGTGAGCGTGAGGTTTGTATAAATGCATTTTAAAACACTGGTTCGCTTTTTGAGAGAATAGTTGCAGGACTTCACCACCTTGTTTTTGTTTCTCAGTTTCCCTCATGAGGAAAGGTATAAATCCTTACCAGGTAAATATGACCTCGTTTTAGTTGAAATGCCAGGGGTCCCCTGCATTGATTGATTCCACAGACAATGCGTGCTGACAGAAGTGTTCCAGAAATTTTCCCTTTCATATTTCGTGGAGGGTTCCATGCGAAATGCTGGTGGCAAATTGGATAGAGAGATTCCTGGGAGTGTGAGTGTTTTGGAGACCTCAATGGGTCTTCTACCGCCTAGAACTATTGGGATCGTTCCTTTCAGTGGAATGATAAACAAACATGAAAAACCACAGACGGCTCCAGTGTTTTCTCAAGGGACTTCTTATGCCAGACGGGAAAACGGATTGGGCAGAACTTGTGGCACTAATCCTCTCGAGCATGTCGAATGAGTTTGTACCAGAGTTAGGGGCAGGAATGGAAGTTGGAGTTCACCCTTTTGCAGAGAGTACACAGGGACCCTTGTCAGGAAACTTCATGCTGGTCTATTCCCAGTGAATTAGCATCACCCCTGGGTTCCCCTCGTAAGTCAAACCTCAGAAGATTCAATGGGCTTTCGATATGTTGATCTCTGTTGATCCAAAGGGAGAGGCAGAGGCAGTGGGGGTTAGCCAGGTGAATGCTGCTTCACCTGTGGAATGTTCTGATCAAATAGAGAGGGGTTGTTGACAAGGAGCATGTGGCAGAAAAAAAAAGTAGCTGAAGGAAAGGAGTGAAAAGCAATTATTCCATCATGACATGAGCAGGAATCCAGCACGCATTGTCACCCAGAAACACCTGAGAGGACATACGCATACAAGAGACAAGGAGAAAAGAAGAGAAGCTTTTATACAAAGAAAGAAAATTGAGCAAGCAACCAATGTCATTGTGAAATGTAGCTGACTAAAGCCACAACCCTTGGCAGAAATCCAAGGGTTCTAAGGGAATGTCATGGAAGTTGGGGAGAGCTCACATCGAACAGAAGGAGGAGGGAGTGTGCCAGACATTTCGATTGTGGAATCCAACTTCACCAGAAACCTGGCACTGTATGGGGGTGGGCTCTCCATTTGCTGTGACTTGCCTTCTAAACTGTTGCAATGGACGGGAAAGAGAAAGCAGTTATTGTCAATATCCTTTTAATATCTGTTTTCCTTTCACATCAGATGGTGCAATTTGCCCACACCCATTGAGGATCAGGGCTTTGCCATTGTTGAAAATCGAGTGCAAGGTGCTTTTAATGATTCAACGTTGGAGGTGGGGTGGCTCTGTCTGGAAATGATTCCCTTTGCCAGTCCGATTCAGCCAGAGTAGATCGACTTCCAAGTCCCAGTCTAGTAACTGCAGGTTTGGTTTCCCTCCACTGTTGCCAAGCCTCAGTAAAAATGCCCTCGAAACCAGAAAAAAAGCTGGTGAAAACCAGCTAGGAAGTGTATGTCTCGCTGATTGAGCTTGATTGATACCCTCCACAGACGGGTTTCACTTATCCAAAGCCTACAAATATCCAAGATAAAAGACCAGGAAATCGTAAGGGAAATCTATAATTTCTTCCTGTCATACAACTTAATGTTCCAAGACTGAATATCTTTCACTACTCAACAAGCTGCTTTGAGAGACTACTTTACCCAACAAAAGGAAGGGGCCATGAGCTGAGGTTATATAATCCTTTTTTCTGCTGCAAGAAAAGAACAGAACCTCCCCCTTCCCAGTGTAAAATAAACCAGAGAAGAAAGATTCTCTTCCAAAGAACTTTTTCCTCTGTTCACAGCCTCACCTGGGCCCTCGATCTCGTCAGAACCTTGTCTGGAGAGTATCCACAATATTCACCACGGGCACACCACTGGTTTTCCGAAGTGAAAATGGTATTGGGCACGATCCACGATCGTGTCTGCGTGCGTGCTCTCTCTTCGACGACGTCTTCTCGAGGGGCGAAGAGCACGGTCTTTCAAGGCCTTCCTGCGTATGTCGCTGATATCGCGCATATCGGCGCGTATCGTGGGTATGATTGGGTATCATGGGTATCATGGGTATCACGGGGGTATCATGGGTATCACGGGGGTATCATGATACCAGGCGCAGGTTACCTCGGTGTCCTCCAGATCGTGAGGAACAACTGCGCAGTGTGACCCAGCAAGAGAGTCAGCAGCAACAACTGGAGCCTGCGAAGTTTTTGGGCTGAGGTCGTACCATGACGAGTCGTCAGTGCCGACTCCCCCTTTCTCACAGCAGTCAACTGCAAGTGACTGGCTCGTCTAAGTCGCGTGGGTCGCTAGAGAGCGCCCACCCAGTCGCTGGGATCAGCGCAAGGCTGACAAGCGAAAGATCTAACACCCTGCTAGGGTAACCTAAGATCTAAGGTTTTCCTCTTTGAGGATCCAGAAAAGGCAAACCGGAAAAGCGGCTGTTCAGGCCTGGCTTAAGGACCAAAGAGGTTGTTGGACCCTCTGGAAGCACCTATTGGCTGGTCGCTATCGTGCGCCAGGTCCATGAGGTTTTGCTTGAGTACCAGAGAGGGAGTCGAACCCTCTGGAGCCACCTCACTGGCTGGTCGTTTTGTTGTACCACGTCCAGGAGACTGTACACAACAGGGCGAACCTCCTTGGGAGGTGAGTTCGATATCGTTGGTGTTGAGAGTGCAGACGATTCTGCATGAAAACAAAGCGATTGTGGAGACACAAACGGAATCCCAATGAAGGGGATGCAGCGAATGTTACATGCAGCACATTGCAATTTCATTGCAATTACAGCAGATGCAGATGTTGCGATGGAAGCGCAACGACGGAAGAAAGTGGCAGGCGCAAGCCTCGCCTCGGACGCGAAAAGACGGAGTTACAGAAGGCGTTTGGACACTGACAAGAGTGCAACGCCCTGAGAACACAGGCGCAACATTATCACGAGTGATAAAAGTTGCAGCGCATTGAAACAGCATTTTGCAGGAAGTGCGCAAAATGCAGGACGAATCGACACAGAAAATTCGATCGAATGTTGATCGAACAGTTGCAGCGCGACGCCGCAGTTGCTACTGATAGCCTGACGGTTGATTGCATGGCGATGGAGCAAAAGGATTGTCGAAATAGTTCGATTGAACTAGACAGCTACTCAGAGGCAGCGACAAGTCTTCTATTGTGCTATGTTTCGAAGATCACTGAACTGAGCCACACCACTCGAAGGTGGAATGTGCAGTCGACTGTGTTGATGCTAAGTGAGCGCTTTTGGCAAAGACTTGAGCAGCTTGTGCGTGGAGAAACGAATCTCACGCGCACCATTGATGGAAAGTGACCCAAGTGCAAAAGCGAACTGCATCAGACTGCGTCAGTTGGGAGTGACACAAGCGCAAAGACAAACTGCAGAAGACTATGCAAGTTTGGATTTCGACCTCTGAGGAGAGAAGTGTGACCAGGCGCCAAGCAAAACACGCCGCATCACCTGCAAGTGATGCCGGGCTGATAAGCCAAGCAACAGCAGCGTGAGAGTTTTGATGAGACGATTCTCAGAGAGGGTGAGAAGCGTGACTGCAAGGAATGCAGTCGTCAAGGTGTTACAGTTGGAGGCATTGCCGCAACTGGCACAAATGAGGGCAGCAAAGACAAGAGAGCCCCAACGAATGTTGCAATCAATTCGATTGTTAATGTTGCAGACATACATCGAAGTTGGCATCGACGACAACACAGTGAACGGAACAAGTGCGAATGATAATGAAGTCAATGAGGAGACTGTGGTTGAGGTAGCGCACCGACACACACGAGAGAACCTCTTGAACGAGGATGCTGTTGAAGCACTATATGTGATACCCACTGGGATCAAGCATGCGATCAAGAATTGATGTTACCTCGGGTGCATCTGGGGATACCTCAGCGAATTCATATTGACTGCAGCATCTACTGCAAGCAGATTTCGCAGTTTGAACTGAGTTGTACATGCCGCAGCCATGACGTGTTGTTTGCACGGACACATGACACAATACAGTAAATGTGTATCACGTTGATTGCAGCACACATTGGAGTGTATGATATGGCACATATTGCAACGAATGCCAAGGCAAATATTACAGTTACTGTGACGGAGAAGCTCACATCGAAATGCTGAGTCACTACCATCTACATTTGTACAAGAGGATGCACATCACGTGGAAAAAGATTGTTATTACTCAAGGAGACATGCAACAAATGCTACAGGAGCTGTTGAGTGATAATTCTATGAGTGCTACAAAGCAAAGACGATCTCACCTTGGAGATTGCTGCAATACAAGAGTTGCAGCAAGAGAGAACCCATTTGATGCAAAAGGGACTCATGTTCATCCAGAAGTGGGAGTCGAAGGACATGGCTTGCTGATGATGAACCTCCTCTTTAAGAGTTTGAGAGAGATTGGTGGTATTTTCATCAAACTGAATGAATGCATTTCTCCTTTCGAAATTCGATGCAGAAATGGACAGATTTTTAGAAATCAAGGCAGAGTATTTGTTTCTCTTTTTGCATTTGATTATACCCACAGAAATGGGAAGAAAGAGACACCTTTTCACCACTTGCTGCAAAATTTGGATAGCAAATACAAATTTCTGAATGGTTGATGAACTGAGAAGAAAAGAAGTGATCAGGGGATTAATCTCTTTCATGCATTTATTTCATATGAGAAAAAAAGGAATGATCTGATTAGTGATGGAAATTTCAGGAGGAAAATGATTTTCTTTTGAAGGTTTCGGGTCATATGAAAGGTGTTTCAGGCAGAAATCTCTCTGTGGAATTTTCTGGCTTGATATTGTTGATAGTGGAACTGAAATATTGGAGTCTGATGTGGTGGAGAATGGTCAAGGATTTCTGAAGGCTTGTGTTGAGTGACAGCTCTGGAAAATACAAGGGCTGTGCATTGAAATCCAGTCAAGGACCATGATTTGGTGGATGTTATTAAGGAGGATCAAGTGTGTGCACCAGCCAAGGAGGGCTGAGGCTGACCTAAGAAAGGAAGGTCTCTTCAAGAGAATGAAGGGCACATATTCCCACATCTGGATGGGATAGAGAAGAAAAGTCTATCATGTGGAGAAAGAAGATTGGAGAAACGATTGCGATCCAGCTGTTGTTCATGACAGAATGTTGTGAGACCTCTGGAGATAAAAGAGGATATCAAGCTTGTGAATCAGTTGATTCGAATCAGTTGTATTTGCATCAGTGGTCGAAGGTTGCTTATCCTAAAGGCAACACCTCTGGTGGCAAATAAACTGGAGGTGAAAGGAGTTGCTACAGCAAGGCAAAGAATACCCCAGTTGACAAAGAAAAATGGTCAGAAAAATCGACAGTTCAAGGGACTTGTGAACTGCCGGCTCATTTTGATATGAGATGATGTATGAGGACCAACAGCTTGAGCAAGAGGCCAACTGGATCGCAGCCCAAGAATATATCGATGCCGTTTCTGCCGATGACACAAAGAAATGATTGTATTCACGGTGGTGAGAGCAACCAGTGGCATCAAAGATTTCTGATGGTGAAGCAGCCAAAGGGTTATGGTGTCCACCTCAGAACTTCTGAGTCAGAAGGACAAAAGAAGAAGATGCGAGCTTTGGTGCATTATGATGCAAGCTCAGGTTGCTGAAGTTGTCCTTTCACCCTTGCCGAGACTTAAGGCCCCAACACAGATGTGTGGAAAGAAGAGGGCATATTGTGGATGGTCCAGCCCGGTGATTACTCATGCTTGGTAGGCTGATGTTGTCCACATTGGTGTGGATCATTGCTGCAACCTAGAAATTTCAGGAAAATTGCGAGTGCAAAAGAGTGAAAGCAACAACCGCTGAAGATGGATGGAGTGAGATTTATGTGGGAGGTATCCCAAGACATACTCAGTCCAGAGCTCAGTTTTGAGTTGCTAAGAGATCAACACATGGCATCTTTGGCTGATGTGCAGCCTGGACTGGTCCGGTGTTTGTGCCGCAGCCAGGATTTGCACCTGTTACTATGTGAAGAAGAGATCTTGAATGTGGAAACAAGAGCTGCACGCAAGCTGCAGCAAGGATTTGGACAAGGTGCTGATGCAGCAACCAAGGCAAGAATTTGGACAAGGTGCTGATACGGCAACCAGAGCAAGGATTTGGACAAGGTGCTGATGCAGCAACCAAAGCAAGGATTTGGACAAGGTGCTGATGCAGCAACCTATAGCAAGGATTTGACTAAGGTGCTGATGCAGCAACCGACAACGAGTTGGAAAAGAGGGGCTGATGCCACAGCCCACAACAAAGGAGCATCAAGAGTTGCAGCTAAAAGCATTGGCTATGGAGTTCTATCAGAGAACACCCACTTTTATTTGTGGCAAGAATGCAACTGCATGCCGAGAGAGATGATACTATCGCGGACATGGAGCGACGCGAGAGCAATTAAGCATGAACAGTAAAATACATATGGAGAAACAACCCGACCGCTCAGAGACAAGTGCCTTTGGCCACTCTCAGGACTGGTGGCGGGATTGAAGAAAGAGACGGAGGACAAAGTTTCTATGATAACAAGGAGAGAAGTGCCTTTGGCCACTCTCAGGACTTGTGGTGCAGCCGCGGAGAAAAAAAAGGGGTTGAGCGAGAGATCCCCTTGATGAATGAGAAAGTGCTCAGGCTAGGCCGCCTGTACCAAGTTTCAAGGAGTTGAGACAAGCAAGAACGCACAAAGAACAAGCGAGCCTTGGGCCACTTGTAACGCAATTGAGGGGGCAGAAAGAGCCATAGGCCATTTGTCACCAAGAAAAGGGAAGTGGGGATGGGTTCCCTCCCAATTCTGAACCAATTGCGAAGCTTAGGAAGAGCCATATGGGCCACCTAAGGTCAGTGCACGACTAGAACCTTGAGCCACCTGTAGAAGGTTTGAGGAGAGCCGACTCGACGGAGGGCCCCTCCAGATTTCAAGAATTTTATGATACCTCCAAAAAGCGGTCGAGCGTTTGCCGCCGCCTTTCGGAGAAACACCCATCAGACGTCAATGGCGCTTGGATAATATCCACAAACACTTTAGCGTCAAACGGGTAGCTCCCGTAGGGGTTGAGAAAACTTCCCCCATGACTTAAGTGTAGGAAGATTGCAAAGGGAGTAGAGCTAACTGGAGCTTCTTCTGTAGGCAATATGGTGGTGTGAACTATATTGATAAAATATATGGGATTTATCTTACATCCCGTGAGCTCTCAAGCCTGAACGAGCACACGTACGCCTTATTTATCGCTTTGACTGGCTGCAGCCTGCAGCCCATTAGCAGCAAAGTGAATGGTGGATCACCATTGGTGATGTCAGATTTTCCCAAGCTCAGTGAAGATGTTCAAGAATACAACACTGTGAATGCAACGATTGTGCTACAATCGATACGGAGAATGGAATTGGATTACCTTGGAAGAAGAACATGCAAGGCTTGCATGTTCCTGGAGGTTCAGAGGAATGGCGAGATCCACTGCCACTGAAGTGAAGATTCCTCACTGAAGAATCACAAAAAGCTTCTACTCAATCTCCCTGAGTATATTGCTTCCTTATCTCCGTTGCACAAGACGGCGGTGCAATGCCGTGAGTGTGGTTTGTTTCTGAACATTCCCTTCGATATTGATGATTGTTTATATCGTTGTGATCACTCGTGGCAACATTGATTGCCCCTCACTCAGTTTTGAATCCTATTGTTAGGCAAGGGACTGCCTAAAGCTGGTGGGGAGGGGGCTTTCAGCGGGTTTTTCAACACGAGTTTAGTGCAGCAAGTGTATGGTTTATTTTTGGGACATCAGTCTCGGGGCTGATGTTGTTTTGAGCATCTGATGTTGAGTCTCACTTGGGACCGTGAGGCTTGATGACTGGAAAAAAGAACATATGATTTTGAGTTCCACTTGGAACAGTGGGGCTTGATGAATGGGGAACGAGAGAGTATGGAATGAAAGAAAAGGGAAGGAACAGAGTGAGAGTGAATATTTTGTGGATACCCACAGAAGGCAGCAAAATTTCTGAAGGGAAAAAATGCTATGGAAATTTTCAGGCATTCATTTGGTGCCCCAATGAAGGGAGCACAAGTAAAAAAAGAAAACATGAGAGCAACCCTCTGGATATTTTATTTTATTTTCAGGTGCCTCGTTGGTGGGAGCACATAATTCCAGAGAGGGAAGAATAGTGGACAGAGTTGGTTAATTTTCTGGTAGCCCTTCAGGGCAATGGAACCAACTGGATGTTTCTATTGAAGTGCTGAGAATCGAATCAGTTCGTTGACATGAAACTAATTCAAATGAATGTTTCGGATATCTCGAACTTTGTTGGAGGTTAGAACATATTGTGGAGAACAATATGGTTCTCTGAACATTGCTTCTGATGTTCTTGAAGTATCAAGAGGTTGTCAAAATTTGACAGCAGTGGAACATGTTGTAATAAGCGTGGATTAAGGAGAGTACATCGCAGAAATTCTGGAGTGCGATGGAAGTGCAGAAATTCTGGAGTATTGAAGTGCAAGAATTCTGGATTCTGGAAATGCAAAAATTCTGGAGAATGGAAGTGCAGAAATTCTGGAGAAAGCTTGATGATGGAGACTGCATTGCAGAAATTCTGGAGTGCAATCGAGGTGAAGAAACTTGCAGTTCGGGAAAGCAAACAGCGGGACTCCATAAAAGCTTATGCGCTGTCGAATCAAGAGATCAGAAGCCAAGGAATTAATTAAAGCTGGAATGTGACAAACTGGAGAGTCTCTAGTGGAGACAAATCAGGCTGCAGCATGGTGCAGCAGCAACAATCCATGGGAGTCTCAAGTGATGATAAACGAGGTTGCGTCAGATGCAGCAGCAGCAGCAGCAGCAATCCAAATATTGCAAGAAGAGGAGCTCTGGAAACTCAAGAGCAAAGAGAGGATATTTCAGTGTGCGGAAGAGAGATTTGAAAGAAATAAAATAAAAAAAGAATGCTGATTTTTCAAAAGATTATTCAGTGACTTGGAGGTGAATGAATGGTTCAAAGAAAGAGCATGATTAGTTGTCCTTTCACCTGGTTTGAGAAAAGATATATATGAGCAAAGGAAAACATTGGTGGAATACTTGATGGACAGAAGTATATTTCTGGAGTGATACAAGATGATTTTCTGGATGTTAAAGGATTTTCTTTTCAGCCAGATGTTTTTCATTTTCAGTTTCAGTTTGAAATAGAGAGATGATTTTCTCGATTTTATGGACAAAGCGAAAGAAAATATTATGCCAGTCTCGTACTCTTTTCGCGTTTGGACACTGAAAGATATTCTGATTTGGATTGTGAGATGCCTTATGGATTGTGATACTTTATGCAACGGGTTTTATTTGAGACATGCTCTCCACGGCAGTGTTGGAACTTACTGCCAACCTGGTGGGGAGGAATGTAACGGTTGGTTATCGCAGCACTCGAGCTGGAACTACAAGAGTAGTTGCCATGCTTCCTGCAGCTGAAAAAGGGAAGGTTGCAAGAGTGCAACGTGTAGGAGCAGCGTGCGAGAGTGCGGCGTGTAGGAGTGCAGCGTGCAGCGGTGCAGCGGTGTAGCGTGCAGCGGTGGATGCAGCGTGCAGCAGTGCAGCGGTGCAGCGGTGTAGAGGTGCAGAGGTGCAGAGGTGCAGAGGTGCAGAGGTGCAGTAGTGCGACACCCTTGGAGTCACGACTACAACCAAGCTCGATGGAGTTTGATGGATGATGATGTGGCAGCCATCAAAGTCGAGTTGTCAATTGGACGTGTGAGTTCTCGTGGAATAGGGGCACGTTCACAGTTGAGGTGGCAAGGAGATGTGTGAATTCCTAGTGAATAGTGACACGTCGACAGGAACAAGGGTTTGATGCGCTGTGGCGCTAGGGTATAAGAGTGTGGAAGGAAAAGGTCGTTGTATCTTCTTTATAACTTTATTCGTGTAAGGAAGTTCTATCTAACGAGACGCTTGAGGAAGGCACTCGTCCTCCTCTAGGAGGGCGAGGGGACCTTGAAAAAAGTAGCCTCGTTTCATTGGGGTCTTTTCTTGAAGACCAATGTTTTTCAAAGCTTGGCTCTTTGAGCTGTTAACCTTCCCTTGAAGGTGTCTTTGGCGCCAAAAGGAAGAGGGCCGCCACACCCAAACAAAGCAAGGCCATGAATAAACGATGAAAACCAAAGACCGGTCGTGCAAAACAAATAGTGTTGTGCTGCTTGACTTTCAGTGGCAGTGAAAGTCTTTCTCAAACCAAAACCAGGCAAGAGAGTGTACCAACGCCTTTTATGAGCGTTGCTAGTACACATGGTAGCAATCACCATACTTGGTGATTGGACCCTGCTACCACCGTGTGGGGACAGATGCAAATGTGTCACGACAGGTGACACACGTGGCGACATACATGTACACGTGGCGACACACCGTGACACACGCGTGTGACGTCATAACAAATAGACTGTGCACGGACGGGATGATAGAGGGTCTATCCAAGATGGAGTATTTAAGTACTTGCTTTTGCTCTTGCTTGACACCAGTACAACCTTCGAACAAGACGAACAGCGACACGGAGTCGCGAAACTAAAACCGCGGACGGGGAAGAAATGAGCCGCAAATGTGAACGAGAACGATAAAATTTGGGATAATATAGCCGGAGAGTGATGATGTAATGTGTCATGTTCCGGGTCGGACTGGGTGCAAGAGCAGCCGCCTTCGTCATTTGGTGCTCTGTGCGTTCGCACAACCCCCAGTTCCAGAACCCATCAGGGTTGGATTGTTGTCGCTTTTCTCTCAGAAGATAACACCTACGCACCAGAATCAGATGAAGCATCACGAAGCTTATAAACAAAAAACACGAGCTAAATTGCAGAGTTCAGTGCGGAAGACGTTCAAAAAAGGTTGATGCAAATGTGTTGCACGCTGGAATGAATAGGTACAGTCCACAGAATGGAGAATTCTGGCGATCGAGTTGTTATGGTTCAAACCCAAACGAAAGAGCCTGTACATTGCTTACAACCCGGACTCTCTACAACAAAAAAATTGCCTCCACCCAACACCAACCAAATTAAACATTAAGCATTAAAGAGTACACTGGAACATCAAATCCACATCCATCCCCTTTAGCCCGAAGTCATTCAAGGGCTTCTCCTTGTCTCTATCTTCGGTTCGAAAAACACCCCTAGAAATATATCCTAAACCTTCAAAGTCATATTTTGCTTGTCTAGGAAATCGGACACAGGCGACAAATATAAACTTTCAGAACCCCCAGTTTTTTGTGTGCTTTTTTCTCAGTGTTTTGGTCGAAACACCATCACCTCTTTCCAGTTTTTTTTTCCCAAATCCAAGTTTCAACCAAAACAGAAACCCCATCCTGAGGTGTTATTCACAAAATACTCCCCTGGACATAAATTTAAAAGAAAAAAAAAACGAAAGAAAAAAAAATCCTACCAAGTCGTAAAACTGCACAAAAAAGCCAACTCGCAAAGATTTACTCAACTTCCTTGGGCCAGTTACAATATTTCCCAACAGGCCTTTTTATCCCAAAATGGTTTTTGAGTTTTCAATCTAACTCTAGTAATTTTGCAACTCCCAGTGAAGAAAAAACACTCTGAATACCCATACCCCCTGATATAAACATATGCAATTGATGTATATCTAATCATGTTCAGTAGGCAGATCAACAAAAGTCAGAATGACACCCATAAAATAGCCCTAAAAAAGATGACCAGTAAAAGGTAGCTCCCCCCACATATCCTCCAGCAAAAATATTTGAACCACCGCAAATAAGCCACAATGACATGTTCCCCCCAACTTGATCCGTTCAATATACATTTTTCTATTCAATTTTTTATGCAAGCAAAAAATATACACGGTGTCACCCCCAATCTTTGGCAACTTACCTATTTCCTTCTCAACCCTTCCCCTCCCCCTCCCTTTTTTTCTTTTTTTTTCCCATCCGAAATGTGTGAAATATTCATTTAACGGTAAAAATACAAAGATGAAACGATGAAAAATCTATATGTGTTGGTCACGGAACCCATCAACGCATGTAGCCAAAACAAATCATTCGCACTCCTTCGCAACCCAGCATCTAATTATGCAAAAGCTGGAATCTAGCAGGAAGTTCCACCCTTCACCCATCCACCGACCCGGAGCTGAAACAACACCTCAGCATGTTGCCGAACGCTTTCTTTGGACCATTGAGTGAACCTTGGATCAACCCAGTGTCCCTTTTCAAAGACCTCGAGCTGGTGAAGTGTATATCTTTCAACAGATCCACATAGAAATCCCCAATGGAAGGAATTTCTGATGGCCCATCGCTCAGACTGGGCTCGGATTCCACAGACAGCGTTTGAAACAAATTCGGCTGGAAAATTTTGAGAGAATAAGCCTGGGCGTTGGACAACAACCACACGTTCTTGGAAACTCGACTCAGTCTCGCCCTTTTCCTCGGATTTTTCACGAGCAGGGAAAGAATCAGGTCTGAGCAATCTTGGGTGACTTTTTCGGGAAGCTTCCTGGGATTTCCTTTGGTGATGTTCCAGTAGGTGTTGCTCAATCTGTGTGAATGATTTGGGTCCTGGACAAATTATGTACACCCCCTTATGTTACTGCAGCACGTACATCCATGAAATACAGCTTGTTTCTATTGTTTTGACGAACAGACTAGCCATTTGCCCAAGAAGCTAAAAACTATGGACTTGTAGATCACCTACCTTGTTTGTACACTAACAATTAAAAACATGTAAATGTCAACAGCAAAGGATTTTTCAGGGTTTCTTGCATGCAATTTTCTTATCCACACGTTTTTCTTTCTGCACATCATGGACACCTTTAGCATGATTTTAAATCAGCAATATTCTCAGTGTTTAAAAAAAAGGGCTGTTTTCTTACCTCGAATGGAAACACCCCCGTGACCAGCAAATACAGCATGACTCCCATGGCCCATGCATCTACAGCTCGACTATCTACAGTAGGCTTCCCCTTTCCTCGCCTCATCAAAAATGGATTCAGCGTTTCGGGTGCCATGTAGTCTGGCGTCCCAAACCTTCATCGCAGCACCACTGCTTTTAGACAGCCAATACCTACCCCTTGATCGACAGTTTTTTTGATTCGTTCCAGTGTTTTTCATTTACGATTAGGTTGGAAGCTGAAGGACCCCATGCTGAACACAAAATTATGAAATTGTTATTATTATTATTTGATTTTCTTATTGTTTACCCGAATCTAAGATCTTGGGACTTCAATCCTCGTGTCAATCCAAAATCAACCAGCTTGAGCTGGAGGGTTGAATCGCACACCATGCAGTTCTCCGGCTTCAAATCGCCATGCGCGAAACCATTTTTGTGCATGAAAAGGACTCCTTGAAGAATCTTTCAGAAATTGGAAAAAAAAGTCGGTGAGCGAGTGGACCTACAACTGTTCTTTCAAAATTTTCCATAGCATGGAAAATTGCAGGAACCCAAAAAAACCCCACAAGACATTGCCCGCCAGGGATATGTCTTCCAGTGTGAGTTTGCAGTCTGGCATTAAAAGTCCAATCCATAAAATGCCTTCTGAAGAGAGAAAGGTCGGTCTAAGCACAGCTACAAAAACATTGATGGAGAATATATATATATATATAATAATAATAAATAAAAAAAAATGAAATGGATGGTAGAAATCCACCTGGTGGAAATAGAATGCAGCCATGTCCTCAGGGAGTCCATTCTGATGTTGGTTTAAAATACTTAGCAATTCCTGTCCTTCCACGAGCTCCCACTGAGAGAATTAAAAGAAAAAATTGGTCCAACCGGTGCCTCCAAAATGAACAAGAACATCAATATTCTTCAATACTTTAATCGAGCTATTTGGTCAATTAATCATTGACTTGACCTTGAACCAATCGGAACATGAGCAACCAGTCTTTCAGCTCTCCAGAAAGGCAAAAAAACTGCAAATGCAAGGATTTGAAAAAGAAAAACAGACGGAAGACACAAATCTATGTGTCAACCAGGGGATTTACTCACCACAGAAGCCTTTCGGCTAGATTCAGTAAAAGAATCCAGAAGCTTCACAATGTTTTCGTGCACAAGAGTCTTAGCTATTTTAATCTGCAATCAATCGACACAAAACCTGAAATGGGGCCAATCCTGAGTTTCAACTTTCATTAAAATAACATAATGCGAGGTTAAGAAGCAAATTGATTTGGTCCATTTTTGTTGAAAATCAATCGAAAAGAAAACAGGTTCTGATTTGGTCTGCATCCATGTTGCTCACACTTCAAAATTTTAACATGTTTGGAAAGAATTTTGCCTACCTCCTGTTTGGCTCTATGCGATAATGATCTTCTGCTGATTTTGTTTGATGACATTACCTGACGCCGTCGAAACAAATGCACATTTTAGACATGTACCCACGACTCACTCGCCATTTCGTTTTCCTCACGGCGCAATGCACGTGCACGATCTGTCCAAAATCACGTGGCGTGGCCATCGTTCTTGTTAGAACGAATGGCGGCGCTTCACCGCGATCGCATACCTTGATCGCAACTTTTCTGTTCTTCATGGTGTCTTGCGCCTCATAGACGACCGCCGTCGCGCCCCCTGCGAATGTTTCACTCAATCGGTGGGAGGCGATCAAGACTGACGCACCCCTCCGCGCGCGAATCGCAACATATCTAAGTTCCCCGCAGCGTTTCATTTCAGTACCCACTGTTCAATTCGCGTATAACCACGTATCGACCGTGGTCCAATTTGGTTTGGGGCTGCAAGGTTTGCATGGGAAGAATCGTGAACATCGAAAAGGAATGCCTCTTTAGCCGCGTCAAGTACGCTAGAGATTCACCAAACCGGCCGGTGTGGGTTCTTTTCGCGGAACCGATCGTATGACTAACGTTCATGCCATCGACTGTGGCGCAATACGTCGTATGACTTTGAGGAACCGCGGTTGGTGACGGAGGAACCCACACGTGGTAACTCCTCCGAAGGTGAACCGAGCTGGCGTCGAGCCAGAGAGTCGTTTTCAATGTGGAGGCCAATTTCAATTGTCGGCAGTCATAACAACTTCTGGCAATGTCACAGCAACACAAGTGTAACAGCACAAACAAATTGGTTCCGTCCACCTCCAAAGAACGTGCAAGGAAACGCCTCATACACTTGCCCCAATTCGGAATTTTAAAAAACACAACCCTTATCCCTTGCGACATCCTAACTTGCTCCCCCAAGCGCACAAGCGCTGGCGCATCATACTGTCCCCCTCCGTTGTCATACCTTGTTGCGTTGCCTAGGGCAGGCGGCTGTGCTGGAGCGAGTTTCTGTCAATCTCATGTGTCGATTGCAGATATCATCCGCATTAATCAGATCCACACAGAGGGCATTCACCACCACTACAAAAAGAAGTTCGATTTCACCCCCACCCCAAACAGCTTTTTCAGCACTTTGCTTAGGGGTGTTTTTATCTGAATTTGAACGCTGAAAGCACGATGGGTGGAGGCAACAAAAAGAAGGGCACTCCTGCCAACAAGAGGAGGATCCGAAACAAGCAGCGACAACAGGCGAGGGCTGTTGCCTTACCCAAAGAGAAACGAAATGCGCGTCGACGTGCTTAACTCGCGATTGGGGTTTCCTCAGATGATTCGAGGGGCACACACGCGCGACTTGAAGGACGAAGCTTGCAACGCTATTATGGAGTGCAACAGCTGCGGAGAGAGGTGGGCTGTCCGCCTTCGAAAAGTGTGGAAAAGAGTGAGAAGTGTTTTTTCTGTTTAGACATGCATGGGTGGAATTGGTGACTAATTTTGGTGGATAATTTTTTTGCTTCATCCTCCACCCCCATTGCTTTTGAAGTGATTTGGTAAAAGAGCATTCAAATTTTGAATCCAAGCACTGATGATGAAATTGTTAGCGGCTGCAGGCAAAGGAACAGGATGTTTTGTTACTTTTGCCAATCCGTTCAAAAAGTGGTGATGTGTGCGGAGTGTGGAAGGACAAAATGCATGGGGTCGGATTGCTGTGTTCCTCACCCAAACAAAAACGCCACAGGTAACCGTCTGACTGATCTATCTATATTCTCATGAGAGGTTGAACCTCTGAACCTGAGGTTTCTTTGAGTAGGAAAACTGGGGTTGAAAAGCCCCCCCCCTTTCCCCCTTTGGACTCTGCCTGTTGAGATCTAGGACATCAAATTTTTTGATGGTGGCATTTGTATTTCTATGTTGTCTTGATTTGTTTAACTGATAAGTGTTGTTTGATCTAGCTTGTTGCACGTTGTTATGGCAAGAAAAACTTTTCTTCCTGTCACAGAGGCTTGGATTTGAGCGGAATGAATCACGATGCAGGGACGAGTTTGATAGGCGCCATTTGCGATTTCTGCGAAGCTCCAATATGTCATTCGAGGAAATGCTTGACGACGTGAGAGGAACATCTGTAATTTCTATTTTGTGGTGTCGGTGCTTGTTTTTAAAGGACTATGCTTGTTGTACCTTTTGTTTTCACTGCCATATTCTCCCTGAAATAACATGTGTCCATGGGGCACAGAGATCAAACATTGTCAACTGAAACTGCTCAATTTCCAGGCTTTTTGTTTTTTTTCTGGAAAAAACGAACAAGCCGTTTTGAAGCGGTCAAAACGGCTTGCTCCTAATGATCAAAATGTGGCTCGTTTTAGTGAACATCAATTTTGGATCACTTTGGCCACCCGGAGAATAAAACTTCCGACCCTCACTCGAGGCAATATTTTTTTTTGTCTGTGGTGGAAAATAGCCACGCATGTCGATGCCCACTTCGAGATGCGGATTGTGAGGTTTGCGAGCGAGAGGTTTGGGACCACGGAGGTAGAATGTTTCGATGTGCGACATGCGATTGTTCGATTTGTGAGGATGACCAATTCGAACATCAAGCCAGCTGTCAAATCCTGGAGGCAGAGACGAACCATTGTGTCTCCTGCAATCGACTAGGCACTTGGTCGTGTTTGAGATGCAAGGTAAAACCTTTTTTTTTTAAATTGATCTGCACAGAGTGCAACTTCATTTGTTGGAGTTTCGTCCTTCATTGTGCTGGCCAAGTGGTTGCTTATTTTTGTGTGCAGTTTATATTTGTATGGTGGAGGCTTTTTTTTCTGTGGATGTGTGTGTGGGGTTCTTGCTGATCACTGGAGGTCAATTGGATTGTGTTTGTTTTTTTTGTAGATTTGCTTCTGTGATACCCATGTGAAGAGTAAGGTGGGGGGGACTCTAAAGAAGGGGGAGGTGTACAAGTGCAAGAAATGTGCCTACGAACTTCAAGAATCTAAAATGCTCAGCATGTCCACAAGAAAGCATGAGTTTGGAAGGATGACCAGGGACGAGGCAGAATCTGGCTACTATGGGGCCGACAGAGGCATGGTGTGTAACTTGAATTCACATAGAAAAGCACTATTTGTTCTCTTCTGAAGAAAATGGTAGCTGTTCAACATTAAGTTGAAAGGGTCATAATCAAGGCATATTTGAGTGAACAGGACTGCTACCTCAATCTGCCGTGTGCGATATTCAACAGGGTGAAAATTCTTTAGACTTTTTGCAAGGGGGGTGTGTGGATTTTTTCATTTTTTTTCATCTTGTTGATATTGGTTGCTGATGAATTTGTTGGGTTTTTGCTTTCCAGCCCTCTGGCCCTTCATATGATTCCTACATGGATCAAGGAATGTCGAATCTTTATATCGGTGGAGGCGGCGGTCAAGGGCAGTATGAAGACTACGACGGTGAAGAGAATTCCGACTCTGAAGAATCAGCCGACGAAGATTGACCGTCCCGATTGTTGCTTTGTGGTGTTTGCAATATCTCAAATTTTCATCAATGCTCAAGGATTGGGGACTTTGGGGGAAACGGCTCGATTGAGACATGGGTTAGGTCCACTCCAATGAAAGCGTGAATTTCTTTCTTTTTCTTGGTGGTTTTTGGGGATATTTGCCATCCACACCAACAGAATTGGATGTGGAGGTGACTTGAGGAAATTTTGGTTTTTTTGGTGTAAGCAGAAAGGGGACAATATCCTGCCAACACGTTAGAACTTCCATAGTCATTTTGTTCTCCACCCAGCCAGGATCAGCCGGTTGATCAGCAGAAATAATGAAATCCCTATTCATTTTATCAGGACTCTTCCTGATTCACAACAAAGGAAAATGCTGTAGTCCATACACCTTTTCCCCCTCCCCCAAAACTCCCCCAATTCCCACTCAAAAAAACTCTGCCTACTCTTTGTCCATCCCACAGGGTGTCAATGCCCAAACACTTGACCAACCACACTCCCATTATTAACGGAAAAAAAAACCCTACTAGGGGGGAATTTACAGCACTACTCTTTGTTTTCAGAATGACAGAAAATAACACTACACTTTGAAACTTTCCATTTCATTCAATATCGAACCCACCCCAAATAGGCTGATATTGAGGCTCCCAACACATACAATCCAGTTTCTAAAACGGCAGACTTGAAACCCAAAAAGCAATTATTCTGGGGGGGATAATTTGAAGCGACTTCTGAATGTCATAGCCAGGAATATGCTGATTCGAAAGGCAACCTGCCAATGTCTGCGGATGGCTTGTCCCCTCTCTTGCTTTGCATGGACCTCATCGATTCAACAGCCAGTTTCTTGAAAGGGGCTGACATGTCTTCGGCGAAAACCTGACACAAAAGAAAACCCTCTCCTTACTAATAGAATCTCATATGTACAGAGAGAAAGAAGGATTCGACTCGAGCGGGGTTGACTTTTTGCATTTCTTCCAGGGGTAGGGTAGCCAGTCGCAGTTGCGAAGGGATGATATTTGCTCGATTTAATTGTACATATTGTCATTATTACTAATTGTGATGGACTGCCCTGGCCGCACCTCGACAGACTTATTCATCAAAGCCTTCATGAATATATCTTCTTCACTGGCTAGCTCCGATCCGAACGCTGAATTGAACATTCTTCTGTAGATATCCCTGAGAGCAACAGGAGCACATCACAATGACAAAATCAGTAACACCATAGCCAATGCATAATTTGAGCTATCAATTAGAAAAGGATATTGAGCCATTGTACTTGACAGGTCACCTTGGAGAAACTAAAAAAATGTAGGGGAAAAAATGGCGTTCAGAGAGTCGAAAATTCCAACCACAGATCGATCGTTTGACGCACGACTCACTTGAAGGTGGCATCATCGCCTCTTTCGCTGGTTTCTATCCATTCGCTGAATTCATTTCCCTCGTCCGACTCAGGTTCGCTTGGCACCTGCTCCATTTCTTGATCGACGTCTTCCCCTGACGTCTCTCCAACGGCCGCCACCTTTTCCTTTTTCTTTCTTTTCTTCGATTCTTTCTTGGCTCCAGCCTTTTTCCCCTTCCCCGCGGCATCCGCGTCCTGGCCGTCGTCGTCGATGTTATCGTCGCTCAGCCCGTCGTCTCTCTCGCCTTTGGTTCTCGACTCGATCTTTTTCCTTTTCTTTTCCTTTTTTAGATCTTTCCTCGCGACGCCGCTGCCACCGGCTTCATCCTCGTCTTCAGCCACAACCAAGTCTTTCACTTTTTTCTTTTTTCTACTCTTGGATGGTTTCTCCTGGGCCGCGTCCGTCGCTGGGACGTTTTCCTGCTCCAGCGCACGAGCGACCTCCGCCAGCCCGTGCATATCTTGAAACTTTTCGTGCGTACCCCCCATCGAAACTGCTTATAAACTTGCCCAAACGAAAACGCGGTATTTGAAACTCGACTGGAACAGGGCCACCCGCTACAAGACACCCGATTAACAACGCCTTACGAATGAACAGATGGAAACACCTCTAACGCCACACAGCGTATGCGTTTCGTTCCACAGCGAATGGATGTTGTTGATAACGGAAAATGATTACAAAACAACTGAGTTGCAGATTTTTCGAGCTGGAGCTTAGTTGGCCTAGATTTGGCTTTTCAAAGAGAACCCCACATTAAAAAATCCATAATACAAATTGTCAAGTGAAGTTGATTTTGACGATTATAACTATTCTGTGCCAACTTGACCCGCTTCCATTATGTTGAAAGGTGTGGCCCTAGCCCACCCTGCTAGCCACCATCTTCAAACAATCGATTTCACCATTCTCAGCGCTTCACAAGTTTGACCTCCCAAATCCTTTTCCTTGTTGTGACACCCAAACATTATCTACACTATATATCCAGAGAGAAGCAAAACACTCCGGCAGCCCGAAAGTTTGGGCTAACCTATAATACTTGCATTCTCAAGCATTACTGATCAATTCTCTGTCGCAACAATTCCCCTACAGTCTCTACAACTTTTTTCACACCACACACATGTATGATCATTCAAGTCCACTCCTCCTCCCTATTTTTTTCTTCTTTCCCCAACATGACTCATCCAACAGGGAGCACCTTTCCAACAAGATGTAAGGGTTCAGCCAATGGTATCCCTGTCGCCTCATCGCTTGGGTCTGCTATTCGAGCAGGTAAAAAATTACTGTCCACCGGCTTGAACCCTTCCCCAACAATCAGCGTGATGTGCAGATATTCTTGTTCGATGCCCAATGCCAAGGCATCCGGGATTTCCACCCGCATTGCTGAAACTTGCTGGCTGTAGTCCACATGAGTAACTTTGAATTCGATGGTTCTGTCGACGAACAGGTTGGTCAGCTTGTCCAAGCTCTCTCTGGATCCATTTGAAGAATGCCACAATGTCACATGGAGGTTCATTTTCATGTTCGCTTCGATTCCCTGTGTGGAAAAAAAAAACACGATCAAAGGAAGAAAACATGCATCACATCGAGTTTGACTTGCCCATGATGGGGAAATCCGAACACGATTATCAAACAAGAAAAAAACACAATATATGCACACTCGTTGATACGATATCTACTTGAAACCCATGCGGAGCGGACGGGGCACTATTTTCACGGTGCTGGGACATATGTTGAGTTCGCATGAAACAGAAACACCACATTTTTTGTCCCCGATTGAGAATTCTTACCTCGGGCAATGCTTTGGCAGCTCCTTTTCGAATAGACTCTTCATCAAAATCAGTCAATGCGATGTAAGTTGGCATGTTGGCAGCGCTGGAACTCTCCAGACCGACGCCCTCCACAGCTTGGTCAACGACAGCCACGAGCTTTTGCTTCAGATCAGTGGCAATTTCATCGAAAGGCAACTGGAGTGATTCAAGAGCATCTCGGACACCATCCCCATTCAATAACCTATAATCAAACAGCAATTTTCCTCAGCAATTGGAAAAACCCGACCAGGAAAAAGCACACATACACACATAAAACCGCCAAAAAACCAGGTGGCTTTGAGTTACCTTCGCATCTCTTCCTCCCATGATGGTAAAGCTGTGCTCAGACCCCCCTCTGAATTGTTGCTCTGCTTAGGCACCCTCAGTGCATGAGCCTCCCCCAGCCAGCTGGGTCGATCGGTGCCAAAGTTGCTGAATCCCTGACACAGCTTCAATGCCTTTGCTAGATGTGCAAGAATTGGCTCCAGGCAATCTGGGATGTTCCTTTCGCGAGGGTTTTTGATGACTGGCAATTCGATCACATGATCGAATGTCTTGGCGAGGGTTTTGAGAAGGCCTTCGTTGGAGATGTCGCAGAAACTGGAAGCAAATTGAACCACGATTTCCATGGTGTTCTTGAGACGTGCGTCCAGACCACCGTCGTGATTTTTTCGCAGTAGAACCCTGCAAAGTGAATGGGACTTTCAGGCTTACACCTTGACCAAAAAAGTTGCAGAGAAAAAGAATCACTATATTATTGATTTTCAAGTTTCCTGAAACTCCCCCCCGCCAAAAAAAAAAAAGGAAAAAAAAAGCAAGGAAAAGACCATGCAGGAAAACGCAGCCTTTCTTTTGTTGTATGTTTTTTTGTTAAAAAAAGGTTGATTTTTTGGAAACGGGAAAAAAAACCCACCTCAGCATGCACAACGCCACCATCTCGAGTGGAAGGGCCATCACAAGGTCATCTTCAGCATCCATCAGATCTTTGCAGGACGATGGTTGGGAAATTTCATAAAATGTGGGTAGCACAGCAACGGACCTCACATCAGATTGACGGATGACGTTGGCCACTCTGTTGAAATTCCCGGAGGGAGAATTGACCAAATTCTGAAAAAATTAAAACAAAAAATTGAAAAAACACAGGAGAAAATGAATAAGCCTCATAGGATGGCTGGGCCATGAAAAAAAAAGGCTGAAATCATTCCAACACATATGCCTGTCAGATTTTCTCACATATCTATCTGCATGCAGTTTTTTTTTTTTGAGGGAGGTTCGTTTCCCTAACATTGGCTCAAAAACAATCTTTGGTCATTGTTGATTCCAAGAAAATACGTTCTTCAAATTCAACGAGCTTGTTTCTTTTACGCATTCTCCTTTAGTTGATTGCATTATTTCAATTATTCCATTTTTAAAGAATTTTCTTTTTAAATCTCATGAGAAATCCTCACCTTGTCTGCAAGAACGAGATTAGCTGAACTGCCTCCAGTGAACGTCATCGACTGATCCCCAACCACCGACCAGAAATTTGACTTTTTGTTTTTCATCGTGTCGCTGCGAAACAAATCCCAACCAAACTCTCATATTATTATTCAAGCAAAGCTTAATAAATCAGCCCCCCAATCCTTCTTTCAGAAAAAAAAAGAAAAACTGAAAAACACCAAAAAAAGATATAATTTTTCTTTAAAAGTATCGAAAGGGAAGAACTCCGATATATCAAAGTGAAAGAAAGGCAAATAGCACAGCCTCACAAAACATAGATCAATTTTCAGCCAGAGATTGCACCTCACCTAGATACCACATGCAAACGAACATCGGGCCGATCTTCCAAACTTAATTTCTGAGCTATGGCCGACTTCCCAACCCCTGGAATGCCGACAAACGCACACACCACCCCCGGATCTTGCTTTGGCAGCGGAGCCCCAACACCTATCCTATCTGCTATATCTTGAAAGCATGTGCCCTCCTCGATCTGAATCATTCTTGCTTCCACCAGGGATCCCCCATCCTGATCTTTGATTGCATTGAAACAGCCCTTGTAGCACCCCTTCCATTTCCCCAACTGAGATTTGCGTTGAGGATCCAGAGATCTGGGGTTAACATCATACGCAAATGGTTCATTGGGATTTGACCTCTCGACCCGGGGATGTTCAAGGGGTTGGTAAATGCAGAAGAGATTGGGACCAGCTGCCTTGGTGAATTTCTGATTGAGAGGAATGAGGTTGTCAAACGGGAGGTGGATCAGCGTGCCTTCCTTTACGAGTGATGGTGAGAAGTTCAGATTCTTGGGCACTGCACAAAATCCGGAAGAAAAAAAAAAACATCACTACCCTATTCACGACAATGAGGGAGATAATTAGCCATTTATCGCATTTATCACAGCGTCCCAATGTCTGTCAAAAACTCAACCAGTGCACAGAGAGCCAAAAGGGTCACCCTATCCCCTCATCTGATTCTGCATTTGTTCTCAGATTTACTTTTCGGTGGTGGTCTTTTGGACATGCCTCTCTCTCCCCCTGAACCGCATGCTTTGCTCAAACTATGGAAAGAAAATCAAGCCACCCCCACAGTCTTCCAAATATCTTGAGGCGGGGGGCAGGGGGGGGTGGACAGGATACAAGGCACAATAATCTATTACCAGCTTTTTTTGTCGGTCCAGAAACTTACCTCGAGCAGGTCCGATTCGCAAAGCCGATGTCAGACCTCCAGCGAACTCCCTCGACCCACCAATCAACACAATCACTCCCTGGAAAGCATCAGGCTCCCTCAGACCTCCGCCTCCAGCACACCGTCCTGCCAGAAAATCATCCACAAATCTCTCGGCTGAATCCAGGTAATTGGAGTGATCAACATCATTGGAGTGCGTCCATCTGGCCCAAGCCATCCCAAACGAAAGCAATTTTTCCCTGTGCCTTGGCCCCAGCCCCCAGGTTCTTGCCAGTTGCTCTACGTAAGCAATGTAACTTTTTTCCCCACTTCGCAACGGCCCCAATCCATTTCGGATTCCAAAGGTCATCAAGCAATATCCAACCCCTTGGGGGCCCCACAACATCATTTTCTTCTTGTATCTGAGAGAAACACACCACAAAAATGAAAAAAAAACATTTAAATGCAATTCACCCCCTGCCGCTCATTATGGCAATCTGTAAACGTGTTGGTTGAATTAATCCCAGAGGAAGTAGGGAGAACCATTTCTTGCTGTACGATTGTCATATGTTCAAAAGGGAAAACAAAATGCTGGGGGACTGACTACCTCAGGGTCGTTGCGGTGCTGAGGTTGCCAGCCAGTGCTTGCATGACTCTGTTTTGCACCTCATCCGGAATAGGATCTTGGGCATGCAAACCCCCCACAATCTCGGCACACTCAGTATCGTCCAGAACAGGCAACACCCCACTTCGGGTCCGGCCGCTCAAGGCAGCTCTGGAGTAAACTGGGGGCCCCCCGTTCTCGCCTGACACATGCAATGATTCCATTGGCACGTTCAGAATTGCAGAGATCACCTTTTCTTTGGTCTCCTTAGTGACTGGGGAGAAGTTGCTGTTGGGTAGTGAAGGGTTGCATTTGGAAACTAGCTCATCCAGTGAACTGTGGAAATCCTGGTCGCCTGTTCGGGAACGGAAGAGCCTCGGGGTTGCCACCGATGTGATCGGAATCACAGTTTTGTTTAATTCCCCTTCCAGTTCCTGCATGTGACATCAAATTCGAAGATCTTGAATGCTTTCTTGGGGGGGAGGTTTCTGAACAGTGGATGCTAGTGCTGAAATTTTGAATTTCCAAAACATGGGACATCATGTCAAAACAAAGCCAAGTGCATCCTCACATTCAGATCTCGAATCAGTTCTTTCGAGATTCTCTCCCCTTGGGCAACGACAAATCCTTCGATACGAGATCCTTGCCACTGTTCATGGGGGTAAGTTCCCCTCAAGCGAATGCTGTCCGGGGACGCATCCACCACGGAATCCAGCTGAGACAGAATGTCACTCGTTGGTGCTCCACTCATTGCCAAATCATCCAAAAGAACTCGTGCATGTTGGGCATGTTCCTTCCCAGATATCAGCCATGTGTCGTTCACTGGCAACCTGAGATCAATTTCCCATGCTCAATGACACTTACTGCAAGCTGAACGGTGCCCAAATCTTCCAAAATCAATCAAACACGGAATCGAAGACTGGATCATGAAACCATTCCTCAGATGGTCGCATGTGATCAAAAATAACGTGCCCTCAATCGACCCTACGATTTTCCAGCACTCGATTTTGGTCCTCCGAATTAGAAAATGAGAATGTTTTTTACCTGTGCTTGATGCAGAATCGCATGAACTCCAGCCAGGTCAGAAACTGAACTCGGCCATCTGCATCAGTGAAATTCGCACTGGTGGTGACGAGGTAGTCCCCAGCACAGACCTGACCATGATGCCCCAGACAAGAAGTGCAACATTCGAAACTGAGTGCCAGCCCTCGCTCCTCCAACTCCCTTATCAACTCAGACATTTGATCATCTGCTTCGGCCCTGGAAAAAATTCGCAACTCGTTCACGTGAAACCTGCCATCAACTTATTTGATACAAATGTCAAACAGGCTGTTGGGTGTGAGAGAGATTGAACCGGGCAAACGCGAAAAAAAAAAACAAAAAAAAAACACCACATTTGCGCAGTGAACAATGAGGAGTTTATGTTTAATGATGTGATATAACAGGGGGGGGCTTCGGCTCTGTCTTACCCACAAATTCTCTTGAAATGCTCGTTGAAAACTATCATTCCACATTTGGTGAACTCATTGTTGACAGAGTTTTTCCCACCAAATGCATCGGATGACATCGTGACTAAAGATCCACTGTGCTTGATGGTCACCACCATGAAGTTTTCATTGGATTGACTGACTATTTTGTCAGCCATGTGAACGTCCTCCCCCTCATTCTCGAATTTGGGTAGAAAAGCTTGCTGAACACGAGCTGCCAGTGGCCTTGAAAGATCACGAGTCAGAGTGGCCTGAATTTCCAAACCAAAGTGCAAATATTGAGGGAAAAAAAAGAGAGGAAAAAAGAAAGGGGGCGATGGCAGATGCAAGGTGGCTGCATGACATTATTTTTGGACACTTTTTGTTTGAAAACCAAACCGTGTTTTGGTAATCGAGCCTATTAAAAAATGTGCCACAAAAATAAAATGAAAAATCCAGCAAGCAAACTCATCAATATTAATGTTTATGCAGAAATTAAATCACAAAAACTATCGCCTACATATAACCCATCCACGATTTTCTTTTCAACAAAAAAAAAAATACGCACACATACAAACACAGGGCTGACCTTCAGAAACATCCCTCGAAACAGGGGTAGATCACTAGCTGTCGCATTTTTGAAGTATTTCTTGAATACACCATCGTGTTGGGCGTGTAGGATGATTAGGAAATCTTTCGAATCCTGGCCCTCCTCATTTTCATCACCAAAGTTATACACCTGGAACGAACTTGCTCTTGAATTGCTTTTTACATATACTATTCAAACACACAGTGCAGTGCTCGAAAATGGCACAATTTTTTTTATTTATTTTTTGGATCATCTTCAGTCATGATGTCTAAGACTCATGAATCTTCATTTGAATGAGGATGAATATGAATAATGGAGCGTATTCTAGTCAACCGAAAAGTGAGTAAAATGTTCAGATCCTGGAAAATCATAATTCCACGCACCTTGTAGTTGACCCGCAGATTCAATTGCCGGACGAGCCAAAACAAATTCTGCACATGCACCATCCCCGCCGCCATTTCGATTCAAATCCACTCGCGCGATCCCAACTTCGGCAATTCGCTCCCCGCACCACCACCTCTCAAGATTTCAAAACCAAAAGCCACCGCACGCTCCTTCTTCACGCTATAACCAATACGTTGGAGAAGTAAACCAGCGTTCGATCGCAAGAAAACACCACCCCTCCCTCCGAAATGAAACGTTACTTGTCCAATCGCCATCCGCTTCAGCCCCCCATCGCGACAACTTCCACCCAGCCCCTTGCTCCGCTTCCATTGCCGTACACGTCTCACTCGAGCCGAACCTCACCCCCACACTTTTTTTCCTGTTGTGCTGTTGAAAGCACCCAAAGGAAAAGAGCGTTCGTGTTAGAATGGAGGGAGTCTGGGATCTATTGACGACTTGCTGGTCATCCCTGCACTTGCCCTTCCTCTCCACTCTTCCAGCGCAAGACATATTTTTCAGCAACCGAAAGTTTCGAGTGATACAACAGGTGACCTAAAGGAGGATGGCGTGTCAAAAAATATCGTTCTCTGTGCATGGAGTGATCAACTCACGTAGACATGCAATACAAGATGCACTTTTTCGATGCTGCTTTTGGACCCCATGCAATGAACATTCAGAAAAGCGTCAAAATACTAACACTGGGGTGGAAAAAAAAATGAAGAAATCCACCAGTCATGTGTATGAGGGGGATCTACAAAACCAGAAAGACAAAAAAAAAACTGTGCTTATCACAAATGCAACAGATTTCAGAGCTTTTTCAGTGGTTTTGCTCGTTTTTTGGGGGGGGTGAATTGATGTGTTTTGTTGGGTTTTTTTTGGGGGGGGGCAGCTGGGGGAAGGGGGGTATAGTTTCGTCTACTTGGTCAAGGAGCTTCCGACAGTGGATGCTCTGCATGTCCACTGTCAAAGATATGCACTCAAGAAGGTATGGCAGAAGATCAGACATTGGATAAATTGCTGGCCGTATTACTGATGGATTGCTTTTTGGATTAATTGAAAATGTGGTTCTACAGGATGAAAGATCACTGTTCTTTGTTTTGGAGCCAAAATCTGTCTGCTCGGCGCTCATGTCATTATCCTGATGATTCCATATATGTAGCTTTTTTTATTTGTGTGATTGCTCAGCCAAACAATCGCTGATGTGAGGTGGCTTGTGTGGATTTCCAGATGTTGGTGTCCACGGGGGAGCAGCTCATAAATGCCCAGCAAGAGATCGACGTTCTCCGTCAAAGTAGGCACCCCCACATAATTCCACTTCTAGAAGCCAGCATCGTTCCAGAGGGGTTTGGGGAAGGGGAAATTCACACTGTCTACATGCTTTTCCCGTGGTTCAGGGTGAGGTGCTGTTAAAGAAAGAGGTGATTGATCCATTGACCGATTTGAATTGTTCAAAGGAGGGGCTTCTTTTGGGTCAGCTCCACTGTATATGATTGAACAGCAATAAAGTGTGGCGAGCTAACTAGTATCTGTTGGTAGGGAGGGGGTAGCATTAATTGCATCATTTTCAATTGGCTTCGACCAGGATTAGGGGAAAACTTGATATGTACGTTTATGAATACACTTGGTTGACTGATTGAAACAAAAAACGTAGCAAATGATCTTCCAGGCGGTCAAAACAGGGATATATAGTTTCCATTGCAATACTTTTCCAGGGAGGGTTTTGCTGTGGCCATTCGAAAAAATAAGAGTAATTTCAAGAAACTTTGAAAGCATTGAAATTTGCTTCTTTTGTTCTCATGCTTGTGTATCAGGAAGGCACCGCAGTGGATGTTGTTTCTCGGTTGTGTAATGCGCACAGCCGTCTTTCCCCGTTCAACGTTCTAGATATATTCCGGCAGGTGGGGCCGTTTTTCTTCGCTTTTCATTATTTCTATTTCTTCCCTTTCTTAAAACGGATATCCTGAAAAATGATTTTTGAGTCGAGATTTTTGTTTCTCATTTCCCCCCCTCTTTTCTCCTGTTTGTTTTTCATTGGATTTCTCAAGAAAGAAATATATTTTCTTCAATATATAAGTAGTTCCCGGATTGATACCTCTTTCAATGACGGCCTGACTTCTTTTTTATATTTCTCAGTTTATCGTTAATTTTCCCCAGGTATGTGAAGGAGTTGCTGCTCTGCACAAAACTGGCTACACACACAGGGACATCAAGCCCCATAACATCTTGCTCGAGAAACGAATACAAGGGGAGGAGGGGGAGGGAACGCATGTGTCCAACAGCGCATCGGTGGCCATGCTCTCCACCATTCCAGAAGTCAGCGACGAAGAGCTGGACCCCGACGATTGCCAGAACGCTGTATCCTACAATGCAGTTCTGACGGATTTTGGCAGCGTGGGGCCAGCTGAAGTTAGCATTTCCACCAGGCAACAAGCCCTGATACTCCAAGAGGAAGCTCAAGCTCTGTGTTCAATGCCTTACCGGGCCCCGGAGCTGTATGATGTCCCATCGTCCTGCGTTATCGATGAAAAGATAGATGTGTGGTCGCTGGGGTGCACACTGTGAGTGCTTCTTTTTGTTGTTTTTATGGATTGGGCTGCTGGAACGCCAAATCTTTTTCACCAGGTTTCAACCACTGTTTTTTTTGAGGGGGGGCGTTCTTTGGGTATCAATTATTGTATCGCTCAGTTTCCATTTGTTTTTGTTTAATTTTACAGTTACTTTCTGATGTATGGGGTTTCCCCATTCGAGGGAGTGCTGAACGAAGCTGGTGGGAGTCTTGCCCTGGCTGTGATGAACGGAAGAGTGACCTGGCCGAAACCACCCACAGAACACTACCCTGAAGAGCTGCATTCCCTCGTCGTGTACTGCCTAGACACCAATTTAGAAACCAGGCCAGGTTTGCAGGATTTGATCGATCGAGTTAAAGATGCTTTGAAGGGGGGGCTTCCGGCGTCATGAAATTCATCAAAGCAACCAAATGTGGCTCGGAGTAAATGCTCGAGCTTCTGATGTATACACATTTGGGGCACAGTGAGTTGTTGTATTGTGTGAGTATCGATAGGGAATTCGTCCAATAAGTCAGTTTTGAATGGTGGAATGTGTTTTGTTGCCAATGGGCATTTGGGTTCTGTTTGTTATGTGGGTTTGGGGGTGTTTGCCACCAGAAATAAAGCTCTGGTGTCTGTCAAGTGTTTTTCGCTCAGTGGTCGATGGTGTTTTTTTTTTCTTTTGGAAGTTTGGTGGCCACCGGATGTATTGTGATGATTGAAAAAGACCCTAACATTGAAAGTTATCAAAACTATTCCACCAAAGGAAGGGAATGTTGATAACGTTGTGTCAAGTAGGCGGGTGATTATTATTTTTTGGTTTGATGGTTTATCGTGGTGCAGCTGTTATTTTATTTGGTGAAATTCTACAACGGACAAATGGCAAGAAATGGTAATGGGAAGCATGGTGGTTGGTCATCCGACCCAAACTATTTTTGCTTGTTTGACAGTCCAGAGTTGCACAGGGGTGGAGAAAACCTTGCAAAATGGACACATCATCATTCTAAATCGATTTGATGATTTTCTTCTGATGACTTGTTCACTGCATTTGGTGAATGATGGTTCCGTTCGTTTGTGAATAACACCTCACCAAAAGCCATAGCAATCGAACAACAACCCGAGCATATCATGCACACAAAAGCATTCTTCTCAAATTTTACAGGATCAACCTCGCAATACCAAGGAAAGAATTTCAAGAAATAACAGACGTCCGTCTGCAACAAAAAGAGCACTCCCCCGCCCCTTTCGAGCCAAGATCCTCAGCTCACATTTTTGGAAGCCCCAAATCTTTGGCATTCACGATACTGGGGGAAGCTTTCGGAATATCATCGAAGGGTCCATCCACGAATGCAGAAATGTCGGTGTCTCCCCAAACGGGATAGCCAGACAATCTGGCGGCCACATTGCACCCCGCCAACGTCGCCATTCCACCACGCGTCCACAACGACGCAGATGCGATATGTGGAACGATGACAGCATTCATGCACTCCGCCAGACCCGGTTTCATGAGAGGCTCGTCCTCAAAGACGTCAAGACCGGCGCGAAATTGGGGGTTGGCTTGAAGGTGGCTGACGAGGGCGACCTCGTCGATGACGGGCCCTCGCGCAGCGTTCACCAACACGGCATCCTTCTTCATGAGTGCGAGTCGCTCCTTGTTGATCAAGTGGGTGGTGTTCTCATCCAAGTTGCAGTGGAGACTGACGACCTGAAACACACCTCACTACCACTGTTAATACATCCAAATCTGTGTATATCTTCACAAATTTCCAATCCCTTTCCAATCCTTCTTCACTTGTGCAAGGATAAATGAAAAATTCACAGCCCCTTCCATCTTGCCACAGAGCCACCCAGCCAAGCGAGAAAATTCAGACAAAAATTGGCCACCGTCAAAAGAATCAACTTGATGTTCATCACTTACATCAGCCTCCTTGAGAACATCCTCAGGGGTAGCCAAGCGAGTGCATGTGATTCGGCGCTCCCCGAACGATTCTTGCAGGTCCCCGTAAGCCTTCATGTACTTCTCAAGGTTTTTGTTGGGGTAAGGATCGTAGTACACCAAATCCATCTTGTGCCCCTCCACCATCATTTTGGCATAAGCTGAACCAATTCGACCAGCCCCAATGATACCAACAGTCTTGTGCTGTAGGTGCAGCAAAAAACACACGCAAACGCTTAAAAAATGTCTTTACAGTTCCAGAAAAACATCTACCTAACACACCAAAGGAACACATGCTAGAAATGACTGTTTTCGTATGGCAGACCGGGAGCCATACCTGCAGCAAGCTTCCCACAAACAAATTTGGGAGCCAGCCCTCATACTTCCCGCCCCTCATGAAGTAGTCTGACTCGACCACTCTTCTTGCAGCAGCCAAAGTGAGTGCAGCTGCTAACTCAGCAGTTGTCTCAGTCAAGACGCCTGTGAAAAAAAGAAAAAAAAGAATTTCAAGCATGACCACTGGACTTCCTGGTGCGTTTCTTGCACTGTGTTGTCAGGTGTTGTCTTTGTCTTTATAACCAAGAAAGATTTAATTAATTTAAAAAGGATTTTTTTTTCCTCTGGTACAACTCTCCTCAATTCATTATCGAGGCCTGAGTCAATTACCCATCCCCGAAAAGATTTGAGGAAAACACTAAATTCTTCGTATCAAATTACAGCTAAAGTCTTAGTTATAAAATGTGTTGCATCGAGGGAAAGCCCTGTTAAGAGTTGCATTTACTTTTCATCTTTGAGATTACCTGGAGTGTTCCCAACAGGAATTCCATGCTTTGTGGCTGCTGGGACATCCACATTGTTGTAGCCCACAGCATAATTGCTGTAAGCAGTTCCTCCGGCTGCTTTCAATGCCCCAAACAATTCATCGCCCCAATCCTACAGCATCTACACACCATCGATCACGAATGTCCCCCTCCCACGACCACCGAAAAGAAGCTCCTCCCTCATCAACATATTGGTTCAAATTTCATTGTATTCGTCAAACATGAATGAGCCCATTCACCATGAAAATGAGGGATCCAACAAAACTTCCAGTGGTTTAATGTCTGTGAGCAACCTCCAGCTGTGCACTCATTCAAAAAGATACACCACCACCCCTGACCCAAACTCTCTTCTACTTTAGGCGCTCCCGCTTATCGATTGTGTATAGTCAATCTGTTGTTCACCCCCACCCGCATGTCTCACTTTGATTTCATTATCAAGATCAAAATAATACAACCTAAATTGCATGCTTTTTCTTGCACCGAGGGGGTGCGTATGTACCACACAACTGACTTACCTCAGTGAGTTGACCGATGACCCCATCGCATTTCGAACCGATCAATGTCTTGATGGTCTCCACCGAAAGGATGTCTTTCGACTTGGAACAGACTTCCACTCGGCAGTCTGCTTTGACCAATGCTTTATGCCATCTATCGCCAGGGAGATCTTTGGTGACCACAACTCTTTTCGAACCACCAGGGTTGATGATCTACAACAAAGAGATCAAGAAATTGAGATCTCCTGACCACTGAAAGGTTGCATTGATTGTATGAAAGAGAAAACTTCTTTTCTTTTTTTCCTTTTTTTTTTTTTCTTCAATGAAAAAATCGAGAGTTTTCGCAGTAAAATAGATTAAAAGATTATGGATTTGTGGGTTTGCATGTGAGAATTTTCTGAAAAGGAAAGTTCCTGGCGCTGAATTCCAGGGAGGGCTAAACAGCCTCAGCCGAACTACAGTCGCCCAATAGAAAGTGTTCTCCAGAGCCTGGCGCCGCCAGTAGGTGATCGACACGGGAAAAGAACCAGATCCCCTCAAAAAACCACCAACCGACATTGAAGCTCTGATCTGAAGTAAACTGCTACTACTACCCCTGCAATTACATACCTCCAACTCAGGCAGCTGGGTGGCGAGTCCACGAGCGAGGTCCCCCGACGCACTCATGTTTCTCAACAGATTGCCTGCCGACTTGCCAGCGTGACGAGAAATTGTTCCAAAGACCATAGCGGGACAAAGAATACAGGAGGGAGGTGTGAAGTGGCTGTTTACGAATTCGAAGTGGGTTTCAAAACGGAAAGACTCGTGCGCGAGTCTCAAAGTGCACTCTTGCGAAAGCTGCCCTCTGGTGCTCTTGTGGGTAGGTTTCGGTTTCTGGAATTGGTGTCGGTGGTCATTTGGGTCTGACATGCGACCTCTCTCCTTTAGCTTTGTCGTACATGCTCGACTCATATTGGAAATTGCGAAGGACGAGTGGTCGGTGTCTTCATGCACCGTTGCGTTTTGCGTGGTTTCCGGCAAATCGCGTATTTTTCGTCCAGTAGATACGCGACAACACGGGCTCGTCCTTGCATGGCCTCCGGCGAGGTGATTACCCCTCACCGGTTTCTGTTTTGCGAATATCTGTTGGCGGCGTCCGGCCCACTTCACGTTACTTGCTTGCATCTCTCTGCAGCAATATAAGTTTGGGCCACACGTCATCAGGGAAAGCGAAATCTTCCTTGCAACTGATCTCAGCTTCGCGTTTGTGAACCTAAAGCCGGTGCTTCCAGGTAAAAGCCTGTTTAGAGCGCTTTTGATCTCTGCCAGTTTCATCGCGACTCTTTCGGTTTGGATCCCTTTCCCGTCTTGAACTCCTAGAATCGCTGTATCCGTCGCAGGTCACGTGTTGATCAGTCCGAAAAGGATTGTGCGGCGATTCAAGGATCTGTCTCCTGAAGAAGTTGGGGACGTCTGGAGTTTGGCGCAAAGAGTTGGTGCTGGTCTGGAAAGCCACCTGAAGGTGGATTCGTTGACGCTCGCTATTCAAGACGGCCCGGCGGCAGGCCAAACCGTTCCCCACGTCCATATTCATTGCCTTCCAAGGCGATTCGGCGATTTTGAAAACAACGACGACGTGTACGACGCGATAGACGAGAGTTCGAAAGTCAGCAGGTGTGGTGTGGTGTCCGTCAATTTCTTTCCTTGATGGATATCTCCTTCTGCCTGTTTTTTTTGTTTTAATTTTCAACCATAAGAAAATCTGGAAAAAGAAAGAATTCCTCGTCATGCACACTGGGGTGACCAGTGCAGCATTTTTCCCCAGGTTTAGTTGTCTTGGGGGTGCAGCTGTAGTGTTAAGTTTAGTTTGCACAGTTATTTCAGATGCATGCAAAAAAACATGTTCTCCAGAAAGAAATCCTCTTTCCTCAGGCTGAATGATGAGAAACCATCATCCAGAGGCACTCGATGCCTTTGACTGGTTATGTCATAGTTACTCTGACAGTCAGGGAAACAAGTTCTGGAGGGGGGGTGTTTGATTTATCGATCATAAAAGAACCTCAATTTTTTTTGAAGTGTATATGATTTTTTTTTTGTCGCTGATGTTTCAGGGATCCACAGAAGCTCGACTTGGACAAACCAAGAGTTGTCAGAGGCCCAGAGGAAATGGCCGAGGAGGCAGCTGAATTCAGAAAGCTATTCGAACAGTGAGGAAGTAATCCCCAGAGAATTCAAAGCGGCCAACTCTTTTTCTCTTCGAGACAACGACACATCAATCCCGATGATCGCGTGTGCAGCAATCCACACACCATGTTCTGTTTTTCCTACAAAATGCCGCGTTGGTACCAGAATAACCAGCCAGTTATCGAAGTCCCGTCACCGAGCAAGGTCGGCGAGTGTATTTCGGAGTCGCCGGGCTCCCTCGCGGCCAATGCACGTCAGGGCATCTGCGAGGGACGACTCTGGCGGGTCATCAAAAGTCAAAATCGTCGAATACTTTGTCCTCTTTCGGGTCGCCGCCAACACTGAGCCCGATCGAGTTGAAAAGCTCTTGAGCGATTTGTGGTCTTTGAAATACATGGTGCCTAATGTGTTATGTGCATCCGCCGGACCGACCTGCGCTCTGGAAGGCGTGAGTGCCAACGGTGACTTCGCGAAATACACCCACGCGGTGAAGTATCGTTTTGGCTCACCGAGCGGCGCGACCGAGTTTCAATCGCATCCGAAGTTTTTGGAAACCACTGCGGCCGTCCGGAGTGAGAAGTGTTGCGAAGACGTCGCCGAAATTGTGGCCCAAGTGGAGGTGCCCAACGAAATTCAAAATATTTTTAAGACCGGCGGCACTTGGGAAACCGGCGTCGAGCACGTGATGCTGTTCAGCGACGTTGGTTTTGATGAAACGTTGCCAGTTCTTTCTGAGTTGGCGACCAGTTCAGCGGGCGGGGCTTTGCAGAGTGGCGTGGGATCGGCGGTGGATTTGGTCGTGAAAGGTGGCGATGAGGAGGCAGTTCTGGTGACACACTTTCCATCTGAGGCGGCGGCGATCAATTTCTCGACTTCGCAGGCCGTCAAAACTTTGTTGACGGCTGCCAAGGGTGTTCGCACGGTTTGTTTCGAGATAGCCCCCACGGACTCGAAAACACAGCCCAAGGGAAGCGGTGGATTGTTGTGAATGCTGATGAACACTCTGATCACCGTCGCCTCTCGTGGTTCATGCTGACGCAAATTTCTGTATGTTGTAACGTAGTTTTCTTATGGAGCTGCAAGACCTATGTTGCAAAATTGTTCTGGCATTTTCTTCTGACAATGCAAGACAATGATTAAATTCTTGAATCAATTACTGGTTAGTATCAGGCACAGCCACCTTTTCTTCAAGCTTTCCGTTGATACTCATACAAGAAGCCTTTCTTGGTAAGAAGGCTGTCGAGTTGCATACCACTTCAAACGTAAACATTCATTCTTTCCCTCCCAGTGCTGTCACCAGTCAAATGATCGAATTCTTTTGTTGTTACACTTTGTTCCGTTGAGCATACAAATCCTCCCACGTTCATGGAAGAAAAGAAGAAGAAGCACACTAGATTAAGGCAATGCTTCCCCTCAGAATCACAGAGTGTCTTCATCTTCTGGTTGCAAAGTCATTCTCAAGGAGAAAACTCGCATCTAAACAAAGCGCTTTTGTTTAATCCATCCGTCCTCGCTCCTTGTTATTGGTCTTCGTTTCGTTCCGGCTTTGGGCTTTGGTCTTTGGGCACCTGTGGGTGGGGGAAGGAAGCTCTCGCTCCCTTGTCCCAAGAGACATGTTAATCCTTCGCTTCTATCAGTCTATAGCATGAAAACTGGATGCACCCCCAAATGCTGTTGCACATGTCTATAGAGCCTGAGTTGTACTGGAACTTCTATTCTTCAAGTAATCATCGACATACTTCAGAAAAATAATTTTGTACCCAAAAGCTTCCTGGGTGTTGTTGGAACTTCCCCACCCCCCAAAATGAAACAAAAAAGGAAGAAAGGTGTTGGAAATGGAATTCGCTCAGTTTTGTTGTGGTGGGTTGAGGGCTGTTGTATATACGTGGTATGGAACAAAATGACCATTATTCACTTGAAACACCTTCCTGTTGTAGTTCTCTCAAGTTGTTTTCAAGCTGTCGTTTGCCTCATGGATGATTCGAAATATCCCAGACCCTTTTTCTGAGCTTCATATTGCTTACCCAAGAGCCCTTCCTCAGTTAACTGCATATTGGTCTTTAAAGACCAATCTGTAAATTTACAAATAGTTGGTGCAAAAAACTTAAGTGATTGCATCTTGAACACCTTGAGCCACTTTTGCACCATTATCACCATAAGAAAACAAACGAATTTGAAGAATAATAATCTGCCTGCAGTTTTAAAAGCCACACACATGCAAACCGAGAAATTTGTTCATTTTAATGAACCAACGAAATTCAGTTGTCCATCAAAAATGTTGTGACTGACATCTAGAAAGGAGGGAAAGAAAAGAAAAGAAAAGAAAAGAAAAGGGTTGTGAGGATTTGAGTTAGAAGTCTGCATATGTGATTGGTCTGGGTTTGAGATTGTAACTTTTAGTGGTGTTCGAAGATGTCCTTCCTGAGTTCACTGTATCGAGGTCGCCCAGCAACTCAAATCGACACAAATCCCAACTCCCATTTCTCACAATTGAGCCCAGCTGCAGAACGCAATCTTCCCATTATGTCTGAATTTGCTTCAAGCAAACTTCTGGCGGCTCTGTGAGTGGCCGAGTCTTTTTTATATTCTGAAATAGCATCGTAGTTCAACGAATGCATTTTTAGAGAAACATACAGTGCGCTGAAGGTATAGTTTCGTTGGTCCGACGCCAGAAACATGCTCGGAGCGAAACCATGTGGGATTCCAACACTTGACCTGACTTCCAGTCAACTTTCCTTGTCGTTTTCTGGCCGACTGTACACCCCGTCAATCTGGACGCGGGTGTGCTCGCATTTAGCTGTGGCTCGAAAAGCAAGCAAACGAGAATGAGGGTGTCTACCGGACCCCTCCCGGCTTGTTCATAAACGCACATATCCGTATCACTGAACTTCAGTGAAGGCTTGGCCATGTGGAATCCAGTGACTTTGAGGTTCGCCGACGCGGACGCGGAAAGGCAGTTCATTGTGGAATTTCTGGATTTTCAGATCAAGTTGGACGCTCTGGGATATTGTGCTGGAGCACTCCTGGGGTGTTTTGCAGCAGAGGAAGGTCCGCTTGGGTTGCGGCTGCTTTGGATAGCGATCACACTTTTGATGGCTCCTTGCTGGGGCATGATGGCGGTATTTCGGAAGGAAATCTACATCAAATATCGCACTGGCATGATTCTTGCGCTTCTTGGGACCGCCTCCGTCCATTGTTGCTTGAGGGAGGCATCCCTTCCGCCGCCAGAGTCGGTGCAGGACCTCATCTTCTTCAGATTTGTCAAATCGTCGGGCATGATCGTCTGCTTCGGGTTCTTGGCTTTTCGTTTCCTCTTTCGAAACCAATTGCTGATGAATGTCTACTGGATCGCGCAGTTCAGGATATGGTCCTGGATTTGTTGCGTGCACTGCGACGGCTCGAATGCTGCGTTCAATACCGTGGTGGATTTCTTGGCAAGGCTCGATTCAAGCATCGTTTTGGTTCTGTCGTTGGCTCCGAATCAACCCGTGGCAGCGCCGCATGAGAGTTGCTCGAGGGTGTTACTCTTCAACAAGGCTACGCTGGCGATTTTCATTCCCTCGTATTTCTTGTACAACAGTGAACTCGCTTTCAGGGCGGAGTTTCTGGTGAGGGGGGCTGCGGCAGATGCAAGAGCCAGAATTCTGGATTTCAAAAACACATGCCAAGGATCGAGCCTGTGGGTTTTGATTTGCGTGTCGATTGTGGCATGGGCGATGTTTTGAATCTCATCACAAGGACGCAGGGGGCAATAAATAAAAAAAATAGAGAAAATCTTTTGTCAACATTCAAATCTGCTGGGCCTCTCGCAAGAGGGAAACAGCGGTCATTGGAAACAGTTTTTTTGTTCTAGAAACAATGTAAATCAATGGAAAGGGGTTGAGTGTTTTTTGTTGTTATAGAAAGTATGTAAATGATGGTGCAGTGGAAGGGTTTGAAGGATACATATTTGTGGAACAGGAAAAGCATGGATCGATATTTTGCCAGAAAAGTTTGCAGACTGGTGATGCTTAGAGAGGCTCGTGGAAAGGGGCAGTATCTGTGTAAGAGATCGTTGCCTCTTCTTTAAAGAAATTTCTATCGTCTTTGAATCAACAAAACAACAGCAAAGATGATGAGCAGTAGTTTTATTTTTTTTCTCCTTTTGCTGGCATGCTTTAACACGTCATGTGATTCTATCTTGCTGGGGCTGTGATTATCTGAATGGCAAGAATAGTGTTAGTATCCAACAACAACAACAACTACTCCAATCAAAAATAAATCCTTTAATGTCAACACCCAGATGAACCAAACCCACTCGAATCTCTCAGACTTGCTGATATAGTCGTGCCAGTATCCACTTGTCAAATGGATGGGATCGACAGTGGTTTGAGACTGCCGGTCATGTTCTATGCTGTCCGTTCATTTACGGTATCTGAGTTGACGTGAAGAGACAAAATGATTACACCAAGTGAAGGAAAAAACGGCCTTCTCAACCACAAAAGCACAACAACAAAACCACCCCAAGAGTAACGGTTAATCTGGAGCCAGCATAAAGCCCAAGGTAGCACAAAACAGTTGGGGAGGGCAAAATCCGGGTCCAACGGCAAGATTCGTCACTTGCGACGATTCGCAAATATTGAACGGTTGGCCGAAGAAAATCATGGCGTGGGTGTCTGAAGTTCCACTCGTTTCCAGCAGGTGGCGAGATGGCGCCATGGAATCCATTTACCCTGACATTCTCCAATCGGGAGTTGGAAAAGAGATACACGCAGGAGTCGGTCGCTGCTCGGGTGATGCTGGACTGGGTAGGGTATTGCGGTCTCATTGTTCTAGCGTTTATTCCGCTGGAGGGTGATGGGGTCGTTGCGGAAATCCTGAAGGGAATTCCGAGTCACCTGGTGGCGCCCTACCTGATTTACTTTTGGAGCACACGAAGGGCGGAGTATCTCCCGCAACGGGATTTTTGGTTTCACGTTATACCTTTGCTGGGTTTGATTTACATCATCGGAAAAGATTGGCTGCTTCCCCCCCCCTCCCCCAACCTGAGGGGTATCCTCTCCAGGTTTTCCAAATCCCCTATACTTCCCTCTATTTTCAACATGGGCTCTTTCCCATTGAAATTTAGACAGCAGATGCTCGTGAGTATGTGTTATTTCTTTGGGTTGATATTTTGGTCGAATACCTTTTGCAACTCCCTGTCATGTGGGGTGGCTGAGGAATTTTCACCGTTCATTCAAAATTTTGGTTCCTTCAAAGACAACATGGTGGCTGTTGTGTCGATGAACGGCATTGGGGTGCTTGGACCGAAGCGGGAATGCTTCTCGGTGTTTTTTTTTTTTCAAGTCATGATAGCGATCGTTGTTCCTCTCTTTTTCTTGTACAACAGTGAAGTCTCCTGCAGGGAGGACTTTCTTTCCAGAAGTGCTGCTGAATCTGAGAAAGCTAGCATCCACAATTTTAGCAGGGAGTGTCGGGCATGGAGTGTGTGGGTCCTTTTTTTTATCGTGGTTTTGCTGTCGTTTGTGTCATAGTGGGTTCTTGGGGAGTGTATATATATATATATAGTTTTGCAATAAAACCCGAATAAGGAAAAGACAGCATTTCCTGATTTGTATTCACATAGTATGATTCCAACGTGAGAAATTTTCATTCCACATGGTGAAGAAAAGTATTTATCGCCAGAGAGAAATCAAGGGGCTTTGTGGGGTTGAATTCTGCTTATATGCTGGTGGACATTTGGTCAATTGGATTTTTTCTTTTTCACAGAAATCAACAGGTTATTATTATAAGTGTTGCACACAGTGCTAGTGAGAGAGGGATGTAAGATAGTTGTCAGTCAAGAGATAGTTGTTGCCTCTACGTTCGCTTTCGCAAACACTAGATATTGTGAGGTATTATTGTGCTTTTGGAAGTTTTTGTTTCTTCCTCATGTTGCTCTGTTGTACTGATGTGCATAGAAACACAGAAAAGGGCCAACACTTCTTTCTGGAGCTGAAAAAATTCTCTGCTGCACTCCAGGTTTCATGTTCTATCCTTTATTGAAACCTTCATCTTTTTTTCAATGTTTTTTTTACATGGTCGTATGCTACATATGTACAAAAATTATCCTTCAGGATTCAAAGCTCTAAAAGCACCCCCCCCAAAAAAATAAAAACAAAACCAAAACCAAAACAAAACAGTGCCATTCGAACTTTCTAGACACTGCAAGACGGTCTGTTGATAGGACAACAACTACAACTGCTGCTTGAGCAGCCTAGTGGATCACCTAATTTAAGATATCAATTAATTCAAAACTAATTCAAAACTTGGTCCTATCCTATTCGTCGTTCGTCTTCAAAACTTGGAGGAGAGCATAGCAGTGCCCCACAAGCAGTTCTCCCGGCAACAAATCCGAAACAACATCTTCAACATCGCCTGCGCCGTCAGCATCCACCACAGAGCCGCTGGGCCACACCACACACCGTGGATCGCACAAATATAATGCCAAAGGCACATCTGCGTGCACGCTGTCCTCCCCAGCGGAAAGGAATCGGAAAATAAACTGCGACAGGACTTTCCGAAAAGCGGAGCTTCTCAACTTGGGATTGCTACTTGTACCCCTGCCACCCTCGACGATCGAAAGCACTGCAGTCTGGATGGATTCATCCATACTTTGACGATATTCTGGACGAATCTCATCGCAAGACCCGGCCCCCAACAATTCCTCCACGAGTTCATACCAACTAACTATGTTTTCCATCAGCACACGACCAAACAAGCCGCCACCACCACTAGATGAAAACATTCTTTTTATTCTCTGATCGTCGATCCACGCGTCCACAAACTCGACGATGCTTGATTTCGGCGCGCAGCCTGTCCGCTTCAGCACACACATGATGACTTCCAGGGCTGCGAAAAAATCTACCAAACCATATTCACTTTTGGTGAGCATCTCCTCCCGAAGCGCCGCCACTTGGTCAGGTTCCATCTCCACCTGATCGCATTTCGAAGCGACGTCCGAAATCATCGTCACGTGCCGCAGGAAAGTTTCTCTCAGGAACACAACTTCTTCCATTTCCTCCATATCTATGAAACACGCCCCACCCAGAACGTACTCGACAATCGATGTCTCAATACCATGCATGTCGATCTCCAACTGCAACCCACGACCGTACCCAGTTTCCCACTGAATAAAACCAGATCTGACGATCAACGCTTCCAACTGGTCCAAATTGATGCCCAAGATCCGCTGTTTCCCAACAGTGCAAATCGAACTCTCCTCGATGCTTTGAGAACGATATTTCCGGCTGGCAGACTGGGTGTCGGCAATGATCTGTGAGAAATCGCGCAGGAATGTGTTTTGGACATGCACCAGATGTGTGATCAGCGCAGCCAGAAACAATCCTTGGTTGCGTTTCTCGTACAGACTCATTGCAATGCTCGATTGCCTGGTCATCTCCGGGATGCCCCCTTCCAGATCAGTGCACTCGAACCTGATTCAACGAGAAGAATGATATTCACTCAAACATCTTGTCTCCAGTCGATTTCCCACAGTCTTAACACAAAAACTATGCACAATGCCGTTGAAAGAAATCAATTCAAAAGAAGAGGGTCTTTTGAATTGACCCTCTTCTTATTCTAATCGGTTAAACAATCTCAACAAACCTTGTGGTCACATGCCGACTGGAATTCCATGCAGCCTCAAAGTCTCGATACAGGTCTTCTAAGTCAGGATGCTTCGTGAGGAATTGCCGAACGCTCTCTCTCACAGCTTCCTCCCTCATGATCTTGCGATTGAGTCGAGAGTGAACAGCTCGCGTCCATTGCAAAATTCCCCACAGATGAGAAACCGCCAGCACATGTCCATCCCACGAGGATCCAAGCACATCCAACAAATAGGCTACCATGGGATGCGCACCAGCAATCTCAACGCTCCCATGAAATTGTTGACGGAAGACCTCCATTGAGATTGCCTGCCTTGTTCGGAAAAGCTTTTGAAGTGGCCTGATGGATGCACACACACAGACTCAAATGCTACTCTCAAATAGGTAGGGTCATCACCCAATACATGCCAACACAGAACATCTGCAAAACGACAGGAAATCTTTAACAACAGGAGCAGCAAAACGAGAAACATATCCCACCTTCCATCTTCCAATTCATCAATTCGCGCCTCCAAGCCATGCGCATGGCCCACACCGATTCTTTCGGTGTAGTCCGCTATGGATGTCTGGACATCGTCGCAGATCGGCTTGACCACATCTTGCATGAACCGATCCTCCCACCTATCTCTGTCCTGAGAAGCACCCAGGACTGCCACCCTGAGGGCGCCATTTTCTCTGAGCATCAATCCAAATCTTGACACGAGCGCATTGAGCAGCAAAAACCCTCTCTCCTGCCCAATACCAGGTGGGAGCAACTCTTGAAGTACCACCCAATCCCTGTCACACAACTCCTGCAATGCGGTGGTTGACCCGTTGAAAGTTTTCATCAACGCTCTAACTTCATGTGCGTTGAAGAAAGATCCCCAACGCATCACAGTGTGAATCCAGAGCCTCAGCAAACGGAAACCAAATGGGGTCAGATTGCGAACAGATCCATGGGAGCTTTCATTGGCCATAGGAATGATGTAGCCAGGTCGAGCAGGTTGAGGTGCTGCGTGATCAATTCTCCTGTTCGATCCACCACCGCCAATCATATTTCCGCACTGAAGGCATCTATAGGACTGATTTGGTTGGCCACAGTTCCCAATTGCGAACATAAAGTCACAATGACCACACTGGTATCTTGCCCCCCCTTCCCTGGATTCCATTGCCTGGAAAGCTACCCTTCTCTCATCCTCAGGCATTGCAGGAAGAAAAGCTCTGGCCAGTCTGTCTCCAACCTGCCAAGCGATGCTCAGTGGTGAAACTCCTTCCCCGACAATCACACACAGGATCAAGTTGATCTGAAGAACTATGCTCTGCACATGGTGTGCATCGACTGATTGTGATGCCTCCAATGGGGTTCCAGCAAAATCGTTCGAAGCGAACTTCACTAGCATTGCTCTGTCTGATGCCGGCCACTCCAGCCGTATTCCCACCAACTGTTGAACAAAACTCTTCTCTTCTTTGTCAAGATCCCTCCAGAACCTGGGCAAGTAGAACAGAGCCACCGTCGCTGCAATCATCGCACGACGCTGATCCGGCCTTTGTGCAGCACTTCCGAGAGCTGCCGACAAGGCCTGCGTTTCTGTGGGCTTCTGTATTGCTGTTGCAATGAGGACCTGGGCCTCCTCAAACCCAGGAATGAGATTGAACCCGTGCGATTTCACCTTATCATTTCCTTCCAGTGGATTCCACACAAGGGGTCCCCCCAAAATGTCAGCCTGGCGTAAGTCTGCTGACAGCTCCCGAATCTGCTGTATCCCCAATCCATCCCTCCTAAGAACCTTGAGCAGGTGCTCATGCAAAGCTTGGACACAGTCCGATTGTGAACTCTCAAAAGCCTTGGAAAGGCTTTTGAGGATCACTTTTACAGTATCGCCTTGATGCTGGAAACCTTGCCGAAGGGCTCCCACCTTTTTGCCCCCCACCTCCTTCGACCCATTCCACCATCGCTGGATACCGGACAAAAAGCCTGCCTTCCGAGTCGACGATCCTCCTCTGTCCATCCACCGACCAAAGAGACCAGGAAGGCTCTCCAGATTTGCTCGTAAAAATGCAGTCGCAATAACCACCATGAAAGTTCCATGTGAACCAGGGTCTGCCAATATACGAAGAGCATTGCTCATGTACGTCTCAACCCGGCCCGCATCCCGCGGAGTGTCAAGCATTGCATGCACGAAGCCATCCATGGCGAACACTTGCATACCATCTGCTACGAGTGCCACTGCATGCGAATCAACATGACATTGAGAGACTGCATCCCTCATCACGGCAAGGGATCCTCCTAAGAAATCTCGAGGCCCGTTTCTCATTGCATCCAACAAATGTAGTGCTAAAACAAACTGGCAAGATGGTGAAATCTCTTCTTGGTACTCCACACCCTGAAGATCTGCCCCAATCCCATGCAACATGGAAATCACGACACTCATCGAGCAGGGTGGCACAGGTTCCTGCATGACATAGCCCCATGCGGCTTCGTAGCAATCCAACCGGCCTTGGGTTGATGTTCGACTTTCGAAACAGCTGGAAAGAAACTGTGACATCGCTCTGTTCAAAGAAGCAACCATGATTGGGTTGGGGACAGCATTCAGCAACTCCCCTAAAACTCGATCAAGAGAATGAATGCCACCGGCGCTCCTCAGCACCATCCTACTTTCGAAACCAAGGTGAACTCCCAGCTCTTTGACGATTCTGACACATCCGCACTCCTCATTCTCAGCCCCCGACACAGCCCCCATAAAGTTGACCACGCCGTGGTGATCTGCCAGAATCTCTCTCTCACCATGACTCATGCGATCCTCAAGGGCATGCAACTTACTAAGCACTGAGTCAGACTCTGTGACCCAGCTCCTTGCGTCCTCCATGTTTTCGATTGCCTCCATGTCAGACCTGATCTTGCGCAGCGTCAGTCTCAATATGTTGCTGTTGGTGACTTGATCCCCTTCTGACAACCCATCCAAATGTTGCAGTAAATCTGGGCAAATATGCATGAGCTGAACCAGTGAAGATATTTCCTCCCTCTGGCTCCACCAAACAATGTGTGCCAAAATGCAGTCCATGGTGAAATCCCCCCTTTGCTCCATTGACACTCTCGCTTGATGCAAGGCCCTCATGAACACCGACCGGAACACCTCGACGGATGCAACGAAATGCTCATAGGCCAGGGCGGTAACAAAATCAGAGACATATATCTCAGGGTGAAGACTGAATTGATCCTTCAAGACGGGGTGCAAGGTGGTCTCCAACCTTTCCACAATCTTAATCCCGACATTGGAGGTGGTCCCGTCATGCTTCTCTTGGCGGTACAGCTCCTCCTGACTTTGGATTGCATCGATAATGCCATGAACAAAAGGCACCCCCAGTGGCGGCTGGAGGCCGACTGAAAAGTGCTCAAGCCCTGCAGGGTCTGCAACATTGTCGATCGAGACCAACCTATCATCCAGCAGCAAATCCCTCCAGATTTCCTTTCTCTCCGAGTCCATGTGGAAATAAGACTTCAGATTGCTGCCTTTTTCAAGCACAAAAATGAGTTTTGCCACCAGGTTCTTCACCCGCTCCTCCACAAACAACTCAGCCGCCCGAAGAATGCCACCACTGTTGGCAACCTTGGCTCGACTGCACGCCACCTCTTGCTGCCAAGCTCGTCTGAGATTGACACCCTCCAGAGCTTTTTCAATCCTCAAGCAGAAACAATCCATCAACTTCGAATCCCCTCTCATCAGCGTCACCACCTCTCTAATGTGCCCCACCGAATCCAACCGAGCATCATACTTCTGGCAAAGAAAGCAACGGAACAGCACCTTTCCAATAACCTCCCTCAACGGAAGCGTTTCGGTGGTCAGAATTTCAAGCAGACTGTCATTCAAGAGCCTTTCGGCCGAGACACCCTCTCCATCAGGATCGCAGACAAGGACCTGGTCCCAACCAGAGAGAAAATGGAACTGCCAAGACTTGCTCGCCCGTTGTGAAATCTGACCCCGGTCCATCTGAATCACCACACAGACATGCTTTTCGCCCTTATCCTCCCCGTTCCCTTCGGCCAAGTACTTGGTTCGTTGTTGGTCCACCAAAAACCGCAACAACTGGAATGCTCTGCCATCCTGCCGAGACGACGCCTCAAACATCAGCAGCTCGGGACCCCAGCGGCTTTCAGAAGTGAAAAAGCTCTTGATCACTTCCGAAATGGACCTCTCTGATGTCAAGGTGTGCAGCTGGTACCGCTGAACATCCACCACAGAAGCAAGCGATTCGATGGTTTGAGGCTTCACAGGCAATTCCGTCATAACCACCAGCCGGGACGATTTCCTTTCACCAGTGTTCTGACCGGAGCATGAACTGGAATCCCCCTGGTCCAGCTCCAGCTCTCTGGACAACAAGTCTTTCAGGCTGGTGGGTCTGGACAAGAAGTATTTCGCACACCATTCTCGAACATCACTGATGTCAGCCCTTGCTTTCACGGACCATTTTGCACGTACTACGCCATCGAGGAATGCTACTTTGGACAGCATGGTTTTGCAAGCTTCCAACAACTGATCTTCCGAAGGTCGGGCCTCCCTCGACAGATCCCGGTTGCATCTGAGCACAAGAGATTTCAACGTGATGTCGTTCAATCCTGCAAACATATCCTTCGGTCCGAATGCCTGGCCGGGGTCCCCTGTGGCGGAGTCTGCCTGCGTTGAGATTTCCCCGACCCATTGCTCCAAAATCCTCAAGATGTTTCTCATCAATCTGTTGAAAAGGAAATCCAGGTCCAGATGCTGTTTTTCAAATCGATTCAAAAACGGGGGATCCGCGTTTTCAAGCTCGCTGTGGTCCATGAACACAATGCACCGGAAATCAGGATGCACATGGCACATGGGGTTGCTGTGCGCTCCCAGTGCTATTCTGCAGTATTTTCTTCCGCCCACTTCAGTGTAGTTCTGGTTGAGCATATCGTATAGGGCCCCATAAACCTTATCAAGGTTCTTGAGCACGAGGACTCGGCCTTCACCCAAACAGAGCCTTATCTTGCTCAGCACCCTGTGGAAGCGCAGACACATTCACATGAAAATCAATGAAACTGAGAAGCACCCCAGACTGGGAAACCACATCAAGATGTAGTTCTTAAATGCATGCTTCCCCCCCCCCCCGAAACATATGTTTTTCTGTGCATAAGGTCAGGTTTTGCAACTGGAAGCACATTTTATCGGCCGAGGTGGCTGCCCTGTACCTGTATGTGTAGCTATCGGACTCATCCTCTGGGAAAGTGCTGCCATACATCACAACAGGCGATTTTTCCTTCAGGATGTCGTTTTTCAAAACATCCAAGACGAAATCTCCCTTCGTGATCAGCATGAGATTTCTGGACGTCTTGTCCCGAATGCTGTCTTTGATGAGCTCCTTCACAGACACAGAATCGCAGCGACCGCCTCCAATGTTTTCCATCACATTGTCGATGATTTGTCGAGTGGTCTGCGGGTCCAGCCCACCGAAGCTCCTAGCCAGTGCAACCCCGAATTCACGATCGCTCAGGTCTTCCTCGTTTGAAGTCACCGCCCTTTCGCACAGGGACTTGATGAGCGAGTAGAAATCCCTCAGCCCATGGAAATTCTCCACAGGTTGCTCGGAAATATATCTGTGGTACTCGCTGGCCAAGCTCTTGATCTTGTCAGACGTGGAGAAACTCATTCTCCTGCCAGCCATGATCGAACTCTTGATGGCATCCGCAGTCCTCTCTAGATCTTTCACCGCCGGGTCAGGTCGAGACAGGACAATGGCTCGATTCATTTTTGCTGCATCCAGGGCCCAATTGCTTATTCCCACAACAGCCACATCGGGGCGGTCTTTCGGATAGCCAGGTTCCAGCAAACTGTGGAGAACCTTCAGAGGATTGTGGGGAGAGATCTCAGCCAAGCCAATCTCATCCAACAGCACCACAGGCATTGTCCTTCCATCAGGCTTCAGAAACCTAGCAGCAATACAGCAGTCAGAATCTATGTCAGCCAGCCAATGAGGGTTTGTTTCAGGGGTATAGAGTGCAGTGACCTACACTGGAATTCTATGATGTCGAAAGCACGTGCATGCATTCTCTATTATAGATATTATTCATATATATATATACAAGCAACGCCCTTGTTCTTTTTCTATGCAAATGCCTTTCTTTTTCCCTGCAGATAGAAGCAAATTTCAATGGGTAGATTGAAACGCAACAAATGTTGAGGGAAAACCTAAAGCAGGGATACATTGACTCACTTTTTGGCTTTTTGGAATATCTTCAAGATGCCATCGGAGGTCGACGTTTCGGAGCCTTGAAAGGACACGAATATGATCTGGGGGAATGACCTGAACAGCTCCTCGCTGGAGTCCGGCCCTCTCAGGTTACTGTGAATGAGTTGCAGCGACAGAGACTTACTGCATCCAGGTTTCCCCACCATGAACAAGGGAAGCCGGTTCAAGATGCACACGATTCCAGCAAACACATTCTCCAACAGAGCCCTGTTTTTCGCAATTCCACGAGGGAGGGTCATTCTTGCAATGTAATCCTCTTGTTCAGCTTGCAACACGTGGAGGAAATGTTGTGGGCTGATCCCTATGCGATGCTTTTCAAACGCAGCAGAAATCTAGACCCAAAAGCACAAGATTGTCACGATGCCAGGCCTGCACTGGATTAGGGTATTTCTAACTGAGAAGTCAAGGATTGAGACATGCTGCCTCGATGGCGCAATCGGCCAACCATCTTTCAGAGACAAAAATGTACAAAATCTCATTCAAAACCTACTTGCTCCAGATAAGCTCTTCTCAGATCCGCCTCCCCCAAGCGCATGTAGTAGCAGATGGAGAGTGACAAGAGGATAGATCTTTTCTTGACTTCCTTTTCATATTCTTTTTCTCTGCGAATGCGGCCCCCTCCATACAAAACATAGTCCAGGGCCTCAGTGAGCATCGCAGTGTCGTATCTCTCTGATTTTGGACTGGTCAGCAGCTTTTCTCGAAACCAGCCAAACAAAAGAATCCATCGCTTGAAATCTCGCAGGCTTGTGCTCCATGGTGTTTCCACAGACCGAATAAACTCCTGAAAAACCGTCCATGTCGTGTGAAATCATTGCACAGGGAAGAAAAAAATTCAAGAAAAGACAGCAAGGTGGAACTGGAGTGTTTGGACGTGGGAAGGAGCCATTGTCACTGACCTGAGATAAAAGTAAGACATCCGTGGTTGCTTTCAACAAGCCTGAGGCTTCCAGGCACCTTGCCTCGGAATCTTCGAGCATGCTGGTGAGATACAGCCGCTGAGCTTCTTTGCTCAACTCTCCGTAATCCCAGACATATGCCATCATGGTTTCCGGAAGGGGATGCACACTACATCCCATTCACACGAAAAATCGAGCAAGATCGATACAAATACGACCCACCAGCATTTCCAATATATGTAATGTCTCACTTCCAAGACCAGTGAGTGGCCGACAAATGCTTGTTGAAATTAAGACTGTGGGATATTTCTGTGGGAAGAGGTACCCTTGGCTCGTTTCTTCTCCACAAATGTGTCAACACTTAATTACGGCCTAAAATTCCATTTTTCCCCATCCTGGTTATATTTCTCACCTGTAGACGAGCTCCGTCCTCCTATTTCGCCTCGACAGCTCATATCCTGCCGTAGGAAGAGACCTATCTTTGACCCTGTACGGATTGCAAGCCACCAAAATCGTCACCCCTGGCATCAAATCCCTCCCATCGATTTGCTTGTGACACACCAGGTCGTTTATCATGCCCAGCTCGCTGCAAGTATTGATTTCATCCAGAAACGCCCACACTTCCTCCCCAGTGGCTTCACAATCAGCTTCGACACTGTCAATGAACTTCCTGATTGCTTTCCGGGATGTTCCTGCATGGATGTTGAGTGTCTTGAATTCGACTTGGCTCATCCCAGCAAGATACCTGATCAAGCTGGTCTTTCCACACCCGGTTTCACCCATAATGACGACCGGCACATCCGCCCGGATACGAACGTGGAGCAACACCATCTTGAGGAAATTGTCCGGGGTCAATACGTAGTGACAACCATCGAATGGTACCATTTCGGGTAAACCCATTATTCTCAACAGATGCGTGCAGAGCTCCCAATGGCGGAGTTTAGAGAAATCGGGTAAGTTCCCCTCGTGTTGGCTTAGTATCAATTCCGTCACGTTTTGAGGCACCCTTCGGATGGATCTATACACCGCTGTGATCGAATGCCCATCCCCTTGGTTGAACAAGATCATCAAATGGTTGTTGTCCTCCCAGCTGACCAGCCTTTTCACTCTCTGCGCCATTCGCTCTTCCATAGGGACTTCCAGCAAAGCAGCTTGCTGTTGCTGAGACAAAAACGCGGCCGAGCTGGACTCGATCGTGAAATGCCTGGAAACTTCGAGGAGGGACGTCAGCAAATCCAACCTAACAGCCGGATTCCTCCCAACCCATTGGAGCGTTTCCACCATGAAAAAGCAGCTCAGGGACAAACTTCTCAATTGCCATGCAAACACTCTCAGAAACGCCATGAGGACTGAAAATGATGGGGAAGAGACATGCTGGCAGAAAGCTGTTTGAAGAATGGTGCGACATTGCTCAGCATCCAGCGGTTGAACCCCAACCGCATCCAGGTTCAGATCTGCGTGTGCAAAGGTCGAATTTTCCAAAGCGGCCAGATGGTGACAGACGATTTGCACATCCGAACTGAGGTCTTGGCTGACCTTCAATCGTGACAAATCCCACTCCAGGTGCTCCCTGGAAAAAGGTGGCAATTCTCCAGAACTGCTTCCTCCTCCAGTAACATCAACGACTGGTGCAAGCTGGCAAAAGTGCATCCCGATCCTGAGCTCCTCGCAGAGAGTGTTTGCCAGCTCAATGGAAATCACTGTGTCTTGGTCCACGTCCAGCAACAAACAGCTCTCTTTGGAGGATGTATGGTTCAAAACTATCAGCTCGAACAGGAAATTGTCCAGCCCTGCGATCCAATTCACCCCCGACACATCCAGATGAATGTTGCTGGCCTCCCTACCAGCAAGGTGCCGCTTGGTTTCCTGGACGAGGTCATGATGCAACAGGGGCCCACCGATCGGAACAGTGATGGACTCTCCATTGTACAGCGATTGAATTTCTTTCACTCTGTCCGTTTTGCCCATTCCGGAAGCTTCAGATGTCAGAATGACGACAGTGGGACCCTCCTTTTCAAACTGTTGTGCGAAAAGCTCCCCGACCTCCTCGTCTGACATTGCCTTGACGGGACGAATTGCTCCCTTGAATTGATCAACAAGGTAGCAGTGCTTCGATCCGCTCAGAATGCCAAATTTCCAGTTTTGGTCTTCACATGGCCTGCTCATATTGGCAATATATTCCGCCACTTGGGTTTGAACCTCCACCAGGAGACTATCCACACCGGCCAAGCAAAAAAGCCTGCCATCCCTGCAAGTGCCTTCAGAGCGCTGGCATCTCAACAGGAGGAGCTCAATGTCCTCCCAGTCTGTCGATTCGTTGCAAATCAACAGTTCGCCTGGTTCCGGGAAGAATCCGCTTGCAGCGTACATCGATAAAATCACATTAAAGGCATGGTCTCTGTCACAAATACCGACGAAGACCTCTCCGCTTTCCACACAAGCTGATGCATGAACAAAGTCAGTTGGAATCGGCCTCCTTCTGGGTGGTAGATCCGCCAAATCCTCCAACCATTCCCCAAGTTGAAGAACTTTATCCTCCGGGACCTCCACGGGTGCCTCCACTTCACTGGGCATTTCCTTTCGCATCACTTCTGGAGAGAGTGCTGACAAAATCTCCCTCACATCAGCCCATCCATTCTGTTCGCAAAACACCTTGTTCCATACATAGGTGATTTGCCTCGAGCGGAGGAAATTCAGCACGTAGTATCTCTGCCTGGACAGCCTCAAATGCTCTTTCCAGCCCTCCAAAGATTGCTCCAAATCATCCCTGAGTTGGGACAGCTCCAAAGCCAGTTCATCGACATTTGCATTGGATTCGTAAGTCCACCTCCAGTCGTACATGGTGAAATGGCCGACATCAGCCAATGCCTTCAGCAACGCTACAATTTCTGTCGACAAATCCACCACTTTGATGAACACCTGCATTTCTTTCTGATCATCCATGCCTTCCCCATCATCCGGCAGACCGGGTGCGTCGATCAAAAGCAAGGCCCTACTCCGATAATCCTGCAAATCGGCCATGCTATACTGTATTTTCTGGATACCCCGTGCATTTCTCAATTTCAGCACACGTTGTGTATTTGGGTAACCTGACTTATCGGTGTCGAAAGCAAAACGGCTACTGGTCATGGCATGCTTCACCACCACTTTCGTGAATTCCCCCCTGTCAGACACCCTTTCGTACAGAGACTTGATTGCGAATATGTTTTCGCTGACCAGCTTCAGCTGGGGGGCGATCGGGTTATCAGTCGTGCTGTGCCTGGCCAAGAGTTGTTTCAGGTTTTCCATAAAACCCTCCAGCTCGATGCCTTCCAACATCACCAAACCACTCACGAAACCTTTCACGGCAATGAAACAAGCCACCGTGTCTTCCCGAATGAACGAGTCGGAATCTTCTACAGAATCGCTCAGCATGCGGATGTCCTCATTGCCGATTTCCTTGACAAATTGCACCATGTGTCTGCCCGAGGACAGGTCACATAGCAAACCCAAGTAATCTCTTAAATGCCAGCCATTTGGGCATGTGTTCTCCAAAAGCAATCGAATCTAGAAGGCATAAATCCATACATCAGTTCACAACGCATCAACACACATCCAACAAAAAATTCTAAGAAGGAAGTATCTCCGATTGAAAGGACATTACGACATCTGGAAAACCAAGTGCAGGATTACCTTTCTATAGTCTGACGCAAATTCCGACAGGATGCTTTCCCTGCTGTCCCATTGATGAAGCACAGAAGCGGTGGTAGCATGCATCTCGCCTTCCTTGACCAAGCTCCACACATTCTCTGTTTGCTGCAGAAGAACGGCCAGATTTCGCCCACACACCTCCCTATCCTCCAGAGCTTGTTTCGCCACCTCTAAATCCCTCACATGATCCCTCACATGAGTTGATGGACCCGATTTGCGCAAGTGGGTTTCAGCCAGCCTGAAAATTTGACAAAATGACAAAAAACACAATGAAGATTGAATTGCATAATCTTTGACTATGAAGGCTCCTCTTGGTGATCCCCCTTCTATTCATTTTGAAAAGGCTGCCGCTTGGCTGCATTGGTCGTTTACATTTTCTCAAGTCAAAATAAATAAATAAATAAATCAAAATTTTTGCAGCTCGCAAAATCTGAAAAATCACCTGAACTCCTCCTGAATGGAGCCCCCCCTGTGACAAGCCAAAAGGAGTTTAAAAGCTTGGAACAACAGCACTTCGTCCTTTTCGACCAAAGGCTTCCACAAGTCTTGGTATCTTCCGAAAGCTGGGTCAATGAGGCGGATGCAGTCTGTCATTGTGTGTGGTGGGTCTTCCTGGTTGGCATCGCTATAAGACTGCAACGCTGAAATGAAAACCGCTGATTGACTGAACGGATGCATCTTTCTGGCAATGCCACTGATTTCGCTGAGTTTTTGCCAGCATTCGTTTTCATCACTATGCAGCTGATTCACACAGGTGCTGGGGAGCTCCCTTTCCCTTCGACGCAGCAGGTTTAGGTACTCCTGATCAGCACAAACTCTCTAGTCATCAAAAAGCATGCCCTTTTATCCAGAAATGACATGAAACATAGTTTTCCCAACCATAGAAAAAGAAGGAATATTCAGCACGCACTCAACATGCATGATTAGGCTTCCATCAGTGATTTGAATAAGAAGAATAATTATGGTGTGTCGAATCACCTCAGTAACGTTGTGGGCTCTGAATGGTCTGCAAATTTTCTCCACAAAATCCTGCAAAGTACTCATTTCATTTTGAGTTTCTGCCAGGGCTCGTTCCATTCCGATCAGACTTCCATTGACATTCCTGAGATGCTCTGCATTCACTGCCACAGGGAACTTTTCGAAATTGCCCCTCCTGACAAGACTCGTGCAAAACTTCTTCAGTCCGTCAGACCTGGCGATCACTTCCTTGGCATCTTCGACATTAATGTTGCCCTGCACCACAGCTGTCACGATCCCATCTACCCAAGCGAGCAATCTAGTCACACAATCATGTATGTTTTCTTCAGCCAAAACCTCGACCTGGACCTTCACAACCCGTTCCCAAAACTCTGCTCCATTTTCGGACAATGCCTGTAGTACAGAGATGAGAGTTTGTGCACCCAGGCCTCTCTCCAGTCCATCAAACGGCGACACTTGATCCAATATTATATTCATGAGCTGAAGAAGACTATGAGGAATTTCCTTGGCAAAGGGAGGCACCAGGGCATCAAAACACTCCTTCGCTCTGCTCCAATCCACTCCCCTGGTGGGTCGCCTCAGCCGATTCCTTTGCAAACATCTTTTCGCACTCGAAAAAAATGCATCCACGACGGCAGGGTTTTTCACGGAAGCCATGGAGTGACTGCCTTTCAGCAACGCGACGACATCCTCATTCTCAACCTTGTTCTGACACTTGATCAAGAGTTCGCCTCTTATCTCATCCACGAGGCCCTGACTTTCTTCAACACCTTCCAATGTGTGGAGCAACTCCTCCACAACCACAAACCCAACCCTCAAAGATCTGTCATGACGGGCTTTCATCCGAAACCTCTGTTCAAACCACTGATCACACAGGCCCACCAATGCATCCCTGTCATTCATGGCTTGTGCGCAACTATCAACTACTGCAGAAGGTAGCATATTGAGGAAAAAGGTCTCCACAAAAAAGTCTGGCCAGGGGGCGCCATAGTGCATCACTCTGCCATGTTGCAACCCGTTTGCAAAATCCAGTAGCCCACGCTTGAACACAGATCGATCTTGAACAAAGGATGTGTACATCCCCTGATCTTCCCTCGACCACATCCCGACATTCCCAACATTGTCTAACAAAATCGCCTTGACAGCAGAAACCAAAACATGGGATTCCTGGGCAGATGAACTGGAACTATCCTTTGCAGAACCCCATGCAATGGGGTTAACCTTTTCCACACCCTCCCCCTCCTTTCCAGGCGATTTGCCGTCGACACTGTTCTGTTGAGTTTCCCATTCCGCTCGCATTGTTTTCATCATATCCAGACGGCTGTCATGATGCTTCCTGAACAGCTCTTTCAATCGGGAACAAAGGACACTTTTTGACCGACGAAACACCGAGTGTGATGCCAGCATGAAGATGGACCGCACACCAGGGGCCGCGGATATAATGAATCGAATCAAATCCATGCTTTGAGGGCTCTCCAGCAATTTTTCCACCTGAGAAACTCCAACAAGGCCTTCCACAGCGGAGATGAACTCTTGGTCGGTTCCTGGTGAGGGTACTGTTGTATTTCCTGGAAGGCTCCTGTAGCCCGTCTGAGATTCCCATGCATGTCCGAAAAACCCAATGCTTCGGCAGGCAATTAAGAGGTTAGGAATCTGTTGAATCCACTCGTAAGAAACATGAGATGATAGCTTCACCATGAAAGCAACACACTCACAGCGATTTTCCCAAATGCCGTTCAAAGCCCATGGTGGGATGGATGAGATGTCAGGGTTTTCCTCTCTGACAAAAAATTGGAACCCATTAAAACAGGACAAGAACATGGAGCATGCTGTATTCAGTTGGGTATCATGAGTCAACGTCCTATCATGGTGCGCCAACACAAAGCATCCCACAACAGCCAGAAACACTCTCCTCAGGTCGCTCTTTTCGGTTTCTTGACAATCGCACAGCTCAGGGATTGCATTCCCCAATGACATAAGGAGCACTCTAGCTTCAACCTCAGGTTTCCCTGCCCCATTCAGCCTCCCTTTCCATGCAATCGTATCCACAAGGTTCAAAACATCCTCCAGGGTGTCCACGAGGCTTCCGACAGAATCCACAGCTCCAGTCAAGTACTGCAGGAAAATCGCCATTTGATGCCCTCGAGAGCTGTTCATTCTGAACTCTTTCGTGCCCCCCTTCTTCCCCTTTGGAAATATGAAATTGTGTCGACCTGGCCGGGCACAGTGTGGTTCCCCGGAGTCTACGGTGACCTTTTGCTCATCCAAAAACTTCAGTGGGTTGAGTATCCCTCTTTTTTTAATCATCAGAATGTTGAACTGCAATCCTGGGCACTGCAAGTTTATGGGGGGGGACATCCAATGATTGGGACTCAACCCCTGGTGCATTTTCACTGCATTCTCATGCTCTCCATTCCCAAGGGAGGCCCCCTGTCCTGATATATACAAACCCCCATCGATCTTGTCTGGTACCAGAACATGGAAGATGGTTTCATAGCTCTCATCCTCTGGCGGACTCAGGTGGATGGGTGCACTCCCTTCCGAGATCGGAGGTGGTGTGGATTGTTCGAATGTTTCTGATGTCGACGGGGAATCGAGGAGCAGATGGACAGTCAGGGCGGCGCCGGCATTGTCCCCAGCATCGATCTCTATCTTGACTCGGACGTCTTCCTCTGGTTGTTCCATGTTCCGTCCGACTGAGGTGCACAACTCGTATTAGTAAACCGAGCGAGAATCTGTCACCTTCTTTATGGAAACTGCGGCCGAACCACAGCTTTGCCCCCTACGCCGACAGGCTGTGCTTCACTCGCAAGTCGGTGTCTAATGTCAATAGTTGAGTGCGATCAACTTCAAAAACTACACAGACGAGCGGGTGGTGGAGCTCACAACTCTGCAATAACACATTTCCTCACTAGATCTCTTCGAAAGGGAAAGCAGATCAGGAGAGAGGGTCGGAAACAGCGTACGAAACGAAAGTCGCTTCGTCCTTTTCCCAGGGGCTAACCCGGATAAGAAACAGTACATTGATTGAAAGTTCCGTTAGCGTGGAATAGTGACTCACCAGCGTTGTTCCTTCAGCGTTGCCTACCAACGAAACTACTCAAACTATTCGCGTCACTGAAGAGAGCAGCGACTATGTGTGAGTATACATGGTTCGTTCGTTTGTTTTTGATCGCCCGAAACCGCCGTGTTGCACACGGTAACTGATGGGAGGCGGTCGTGTATACGGCGGCAACGTGGCTAGCATCACGGGCTATTGACGCTATGACGTAAGCCATCACCCACATGGTCATGTCTCATCTATTTGGGGAAAATCATGAAACGCAAGATTTTCTCCACAGAACAAAAAGAACTTCGAGGGTTTGAGGACAAAGAGACGCAGTTTTGTTACTGTGTGTTTTGGAGCTTTTTACGCAAGTCCGCCTTTGTTTCCATAATCAATCAATCCAATGTTCAACCAATGTCTTTGTTTTAGAGGCTGGGCTTTTGTTTCAGAGGCCTTGTCTTCCCACGACTGAATGTACCAACAGTCTAATGAACATTATTACAGACTGCTGTCTTGGAGGGAGGATACAGCTTCAGATTGGGTTGCACGTTTGTCGTCTTGTAACAAAATTCCGTGGACAGCTGTACACATGTACCCATGTGGCGAATGAGAATGGCAATAGGTTTTCAGACGAGAGGAGGGTCTTTGAAAGTGTGTTACTGTATAATTCAACGTTTTGTTCCAAACCTTTTTTAACTTGAATCTCTGAATTTGTTCTCATTTCTTAAAAGATTTGAGTAAAACAATGGGCCACAACAAAACGAAACAGTATTCAATCAACAAATTCGACTCTTTCAGCTACAGAACATCAATAACTCCTTTAAGAATTAAAAAAACGAGAAAAGACAAAAAAGCCGCTCAACCTGATGGGTCCGCAATCCAGAATCTCATAACAATAACTCTCACATACTCACTCGTACCCCTTCACATAACATCAGAAACATGAGGAACTGGGACCACCCAGCCAAGCTACTATCAGTCAGTATGTGTAGATAAACTCATATCTCGTACTTTTTCCAAGAGTACAACTCTTCGACTCATGTCGTTTCCTAGGCAAGTCTGATCCTGGTTTATCAACAAGAGGCAAATTCAGGGCCAGTCTTGGGCCAGCGAAATTGAGGCAAAAATACACTGGTGGCAAGCCTGAAAACAGAACGAGCGATAAAAAATGTTCTGCAAGGAGGGAAAATTTCCATGAACTCGAGGCTAAAATGAAGTTTGAGAGAGATGAGAGAGAGAGCAAAGAGCTTTTTGTTCGGGGCCAGTGGGTTCGAATGTTTGAACAAAAACAAACAAACGTTGCTTCCGAACGAGCGTGAACGTGGGCACCCCGCCCCCAACCATCTATGCACATCGTCAATGGAAGTACTGATCCCGTTAATCACTCATGGCCCGCCACAAGTCAATCTCCAGCAGAAAATGCACAGAGAACTCGCAGTGTTCCCAAGTGTCTACCTGTGCTTGTGTGTCCGCTGCTTCAAAAAATACACTCCGCACGCAGCACCTTAACCTGTTTTTTCCAAAAAAGCCTTCGCTTCGCTTAAGGCTAGGAAGCTTACCGGGCTGCACTTTTGAGCTAACTAGGTCGAAGCATTCGGAAACTGGTTCTGGGGAGATCGAGCACGTACCTGTAACTCGGCGAACTGAACTGAACAGAACTTGACCATTAAAAAGAACGGTACGTCAAAAAAACATTTCTGTTGTGCCGTCAGGCGGCGTGCGCACTTCGCGGTTGGACCTCTCGTGGTTAGTTTTCGTTGTCGCAAATATTTGCCACGTTTGATTTCGGTGTTTCCATTCTTTCTACGGAAAGGGACGTTACAGAGCGGGTTTTTAGCCCTCCAGGATGGTGGTTTTTGTATGCGAGTTCGACTGGGAGTATATTTTAGGTTTTCGAGGATCGAAAGAGTGCCTGCTTTTCAAGAGCATAGGAAATACATACACCAAGGCGCAAAAATGTACGCGACGATATGCGCGAGTCAGATCCCCCACTGCATGAAAACACTCCCTTTTGTTCGCAGTGGGGTGGGTTAATAAACTACACACACCGGAAAACAGAACGAAACCGCAAACTCTTCGCCCGTCTACCCTTGCTATTTTAGTACCCATTGTATTTTCCCTCTGATACTCCCGCCTGCATGGAAAGACAGAAAAAAAGCCCTTGGATGTTCTTCATGAAATTCCAGAGAAAACAATGATGTTTCATTTCATCCCTTGGTTTTCTGTTGTGCATTATCTCCCAGGCTCTTCTGTTGCTTCAGAGAAAACTACAGAAGTTTGGTCTGATTCCCCTACAAGGGGAGAATGCTTGATTGAGTTTGGGTGGATTGTTCCTTTGGTGAAGACAGCTCAGTGTTAGAGACAGGTGAGGCAATGTCTTTCTTCTTTTCAGTTCACTTGCCAAGATTTCAGAATTTTAACAGTTGCAAAGAAAACCATATAATTTTTTTTTGGGGGGGGGAAGAGCATGTTGCCTAATTCCACCCTTTTCGACCAGCAAGAAAATCACAACATGAAAATCCTCATGGTGGAAGTTGTTTTCAAGGAGGGATATTTATGTTTGCTTAATTGCTGTTTTTTGGGGGTGGGAAGGGAGGAAAAGCTGGGGGAAGTTAATTTGGTTTACGTTGGTGGAGTCGAGCGTCAATGACGAACGAGGGATTTGCATGTCCCCATCCTCATAGTGAATTGCAACCTTTCAGCGGGGATCTAGACACAGGCAGTCGCGTCAACTCACAAATCCCAACTTTCCCCCCGCCACCCTTCACTGCGCGCTCCTTCCCCTTTCTATTGTCGCGAGGCGACTTCTTAAATCGTCCTCGAGTTCCCCAACCGCAACTAGGGTCTGAGCGTAAAAATTCTTGTCGGTTGGGCGACGAATTGGAAAAGGGTTGATTGACGTTGGACAAGGTGCCCAGCTCCCTGAAGGCTGGTCGAAAGCAGGCGGGACGGTTTTCTGGGGAACACAAAGTAAAGAGGCAAAATTATTTTGAAGAAAAAAACATAGAGAAATATCGCGAAAAAGAACAGGAGTGGATTGTTGTACGGGAGGGGCGCGAATGCGAAGTTAATGTCGTTTTTTTTGCCTACCCAGTACGTTTGGAGAAAAGCAAATTGCCCGCAAGCGAAATGCAAGGCGCGCCGCAGCAACAACGGCACGGCCGTGGCGGAGGAGGCATGTATTATAAATCCGGCGGGAGGAGGTCCGAGTTCATGGGTGGCGGCTTCAGAGGGAATGGCAACGGTTACCACAGGCCCATGGCGGATAATTACCACAGGGCGCCCGTTCGGGTGTACGATATGCGCAGGTTCGTTGCTCAGACGTCGAAATTGCGACCTGCTGCTTGCTACGATTCGCTGCGTCCCTGTCTGACCCAGGCGCAATGTTTTTCTTTCGGGCGAGGAAACAATTTCGAGTTCAATGGACGTTTTCCTTTTTTGGGAGTGCTGGATGGAGTGCTGTACTGGGAAATTTTGGAGGGAGTGTTTGACATGGTGAATTAATTGGTGGTGTGTTGTTTTTTGCCTGGCAGCTTGTCAGCAGCACTTGAGGCAGCAAAGCCCGGCTGTGGAGAAATCCGAAAAATTCTTACCTCGTCAGCCTTTCGACCTCGTCTCCCTGGTGGGTGTACACAGAAAAAAATCTTTTTATTTCGTATTGTGGCTGCTTATTTCTTCCTCTTTGCCGATATATTTGAAAACATTGCATGTAGAATTTTTGTAAAATTTTCAGGTACGCTTTAGGAGGAGCTTTAATTCACTTTTTCCTTCTTTTTTTTTTGCTGTTGACAGGTCTTACCAAGTTAGTGAGCAGGTTAAGCCGGGAAGGGCATTGGCAGAAGGGCTTGGAGGTTTTCGAGGCGCTGCCCAACATGGGCCTCACCGCCGACACAACAATAACGAATGCAGCTATTTCTGCATGTGACAGAGGTGCTTGCTGTTTCAGTGTCTGCTAGCAGCACTTGCATTACTCAGCCCATTGTTTGGTGCCGTGCATTTTTGTTTTGCTGTGTTGGGTATTCTAACCGTGAATGCCATGCCATGTGTTTGGCTTATTTGTTTTTCACTGGTTGAGTGTCGAATGGGCCGATGTGTTAGGTGGTCAGTGGGAGAGGGCATTGCAAATTTTCCATGAAATGGATCAGCATGGATTATGCCGTGACACCATTACCTATTCTTCAGTAATCAGTGCCTTATCCAAGGGAAGGCAGTGCAATATTGCTATTGAGGTGGGAAGAAAATTCAGGAGGGGTTGCCAAAAACATGGTGTTTTTTCTTTACTTTATGTTATCGCAGTGATTGGATTACATGAGGCAACCTGCTTTGATAGAAGAGGCAGGTGGAAAATCTTAAAAATAGATATTGTGCCGTGTTGGTACAGGAGGTTTCTTTGAAAAGGGATTTGACTGGGTTTTGTGGTTCCAGGTTTTCAACCACATGATGAAAGCAGGAGTGCAGCCAGATGCTGTTACTTGCTGCAGTCTCATCGCAGCTTTGGATAAGGGAGGAATGTGGCAACTTGCTGAACAGGTTGATAGTTGATTCCCCGTCTTTTGCACTGTGGCATCTCAACGCAAATTCAATATGGGCCATGGCCTTACCAAATCAATTGATATTCATTGAAGCTTCGTGTGAATGCATAGAGGAGTGGCAGCCCTGATATTTTTCTTTTCAGCTCTGATTGGAATGCATGTTTTTGTGCTGTTGCAGGTCTTCATCTCAATGTATGCTGATCATCCGAAATTCAGGGTACTGTTATTGATGATGGACGACGACCAGCTTCCATCCGACCTTCAAGGTGCATTCTCAATGCCGATGCCCAAAGACACATCCAATGCTGTCAATTTCCTGAATTCCAACCCTCAGATCACAGCCATGATTGGAATGGACCGCCAATTCAGCACACCTGTCGGTGGATTCGGAAAGCTGGAAACTCTGCATGAGGGTTTCGCTGGCTCCGGCCCTGCTCAAACTCCGCCAACATCTGGAAGGTTGAGCCCGTCCAAGGCCAGGAAAGGGTTCAGCAGGAGTCCACCCCCGATGCCAGCAAGGAGAGCAACCAGCGCACAAGGACCCATGGTGTATGCAGGAATGAAGGGTCTGACTCCAATTCAGCAATATCAGAAAATGCAAGAGTTGCAGAAATTAGAGGCAGCTGCTGGTGGCTTGGGAGAAGGCTCCGCACCAGGGGCAACAGGGTTGCAAGCTGATGTTGGGTCGAGCAATGCTCCTGAAGCGACGGAGAGTGGAGGGGGAAGTGGTTTGCAGAAAATGGATGTAATGAGCGGCATGGTGCTCCCAGGGATTGAGGACTTGCAGGCGGCTGATGGTGTCACTGACGTGTTGTCTCAGCTGTCACTTGGTCAAGGTGAGAGGGGATTGCAATTGTGCAACTGTGGACTGGCATCTTAACATTTGAATGGATCCGGTTACGTACAATGGCTAGCCCACAGCTGTTGGTTTGAAGCTCGTCTTGCTTCTTGGTGATGTGGAGGTTTCGATACAGCAATTAAGGGAAAAAAGTACTGAGGTAGTGTTTTTGACAGATCCAGGAGCCTCAATACCAGAAACGAGTGGGGTGGATGTGGCTGCCGCTGGAGCCGCTCCTAATGACAGTGCAACTCCAGCGTCATCAGCGTCTGCAGGTGAAAACACTTCAGCAACAACGGCTCGAACTGCCAGAACCCCACCCCTTGTCCCCCATGGAGCTGGAGGATCTGGCCTCCTGTCTCCTTCCGGTAAAATCCGATGGTCCTGGCATCTCCCAACACCACCTCCCTCCTTTTGACACCTATAATTAAGCAATTATTGAGCTTTTCGGCCCTTATTAAAAAGAGGGGGCGGAAAGAAGAGTGCTGCATATGGTTGACCTTCAGGAATTTTGGGTGGATGATAATGGATAGTTATTCTGCTGTAAACAGGGAGGATGTCACCAACGGGCAAACTTTCCCCGAGTGGGCGACCACCTGTCAGTCCGTTGTCGACGGCTTTTGCACCCCCAGCGGGCACTCCATCATTGACTTCAGCGTTTGCATCCCCTGCTGGATCACAAGTCTCGGCCTTTGCATCCCCTGCAGCCAGCACCCCAGCAACAGCATTTGCCTCCCCAGCAAGCCAGGTTTCTGCTTTCGCGTCTCCGGCCCCCACACCGCCATCCAGTGCATTTGCCTCCCCTGCTGACTCAGAGAATGCAGAGGCCGCAGATGCTTCTGGTGAAGGCAAGTCTAAGCAAATCAGTCCGTTCACGAACGCCACAGCCATCGGTGACAATATCTTCGGTGCTCCCACCACACCTGGTGCATCCCCACCAACACAAGCTCCACCCCCGCCTGCACCTGTTGCGACTGCACCACCGCCGCCTCCTGTTCAGTCAGCCTTCAAGCAAAGTGAACCAGCCCCAATGCAACCTCAGTTGTCTCAGGTAATGAGTGTACACAAATAAAGGCTGAAAACAAGAAAGAAGTTACTTTTAGGTTAAAGATTTTATCACCTCCAGTATAAAACCATTGATTCCAGAAGACTTCAACAGAGGCTCATAGTGTCAATATTTTCCATTTTTAAAAGCCTATTTTTATCAAAAGTGCAGTTGCAGAATATGCTCCCAGGACATAATGTGTAGAGACAACATTTTCCTGGTAAACAGACCTTTGGCACATCTGCTGTCTACTTATTCATTCCTACCAAAAATGATCTCATAACAAGGTGATGTCGGATATAGCCCTGATGCCAAGGTGACAATCAATTTTCAGGTGAATTTGGACATCCGCCGGGCACTCTCAGGCCTCTCTGGTCTTCCAGACATGCAGCAAGCGATGTCCGGACTCTCGAACATCGACATGCAGCGAGCAATGTCAGGCCTGGATATGCAACGTGCCATGTCTGCCATGGCTGGAATGCCTGACATTCAAAAAGCGATGTCTGGGTTACCTAATGCTGGTCAGGATCAGAAGGCAGATGTGCTCCGCAGCTTGTCTATGAACCTGGACGGTTCTGGGTTGAGTTCTGCCCTTCAATCAGGGAATGTGCAGGGGTTGATGGGAACTCCCACAAGTGCATTCGGATCTGGCAATCCGAACAGGATGATTGGTGGGATTGGACCGGGCCAGTCTCCTTTTGGGCAACCCAACCTGCAACAGTCAGGTTTCCAGACTGCCATGTCAAGGGCTAGCTCATGCCCATCGCCAGGGGTGCTTCTCAGGACAACAAGCATCAGCAACAGGAAAACTGCACCCAACAGGTGCATACAGCAATTCAATACAGAAAGTTCGGTGATTGAACTTGATACAGCAATTGAATATACAGAATTCAGTGATTGAAATCAATATAGCAATTCAAAAAAGAAAATTCAGTGATTTAGAGTGTAACATGCCCTTAAGGGTAAGGGAGAGAATTCTCTCCATCTTAAAACATATTTTCATTTGTCCACGAAGGGTCTGCTGTAACGCTCTGTTGGCGGCTTATGCGAGAGCTAACCCACCCCAGTGGTTGAAAGCATTGAAGCTGTTGGAGCTCATGTGGGAATGTGGTGGTGAAGTCTGCCCTGACATCGTGTCGTACAACACAGTCATGAAGGCTTGTGGCAATGCGCAGCAGCTTGATATCGCATTCCAGGTAAGGAGTGGAACACACTTTTCAACTAAAAGTGAAAATCTGGATAGAGTTGAGGAATTTTCCACGCAAAATGAATTAGACTGACCCTAATTTTCAGAGGATTGACAGTGCCTTATCGAAGGAGATTTTTGCATGAATGCTGCATTTTCTTGGTAATTTGAATAGGTGTACCAAAGCATGAGGATGCGTGGCCTTGAGCCATCAATTGCTACATTCGGAACTTTGATCACTGTGGCAAGCGATGCCCAGAGGTATGACCGGGTGATCGAGGTCTGGGGATGGCTGCAGCATTCCGGTCTGGAGTTGAATATCACCTGTGCCAATGCTTTCCTGTCTGCTTTGGAAAAAGAGGTGAGACCAGCACAATGAAACAAACTGGGAAAAAAAAAATGGAATTCCACATTATCGAACCACCCACGTTTTTGAAACTGGCACATTTGTGAAGTTGGCTCCTAATTTATTGGCATTCTTGGACTACATGTGACTATTTTTGTCTTCTATATAATTAACCTTTTTGCTGGGTCATACACTTAAATAAATATATATTATCGATAGAGGATAATTTTGTTGCGGTATGTGAACCAGAAATATAACTGGAATGAGTTGTGTTTTTTTGGATTAATGCAGGGTCGCTGGAATGAGGCTTTGGAGTTCTTCCACTCAATCCTTTCGGTAGCCTCCAAGGTTCGGCCAAATGCTGTGACGTTCAACATTGTGATGTCAAGCTACCAAAAGCGAGGACAGCCCGAAAAGGTACAACGACAAAACCCCTATTTCCAGTTGAATTGTGATTCCATCCAGAACGATGTAATTTTTTTTCCCAGAAAAGTATGCAACGGCCTCACCTGCTCTCTTGATCTTTCGTGGTGTAGGTGGTGTTCGTGTTTGAGGGCATGTTTTCCGCTGGAGTTGATCCTTCTATTGTGACGTACAATACTTTGATCAGTGCCTATGGGCAAATGGGAGATTGGGTGAAGTCAATGGAGGTCCTGCAACATCTCATCCAAAATGACTCGGGCATCCAGCCAACTCTCGCCACTTTCAACCAGGTGTGACTTGGGGGAAAAAATACACAAGGAACGTGATATGCAAACATGTTATCGTTCTAGGTTCAGTGCCAGGGTTTCCTCTTTGAGAGAGTTTCCACAAGAATTCAACAGGATTACTGAAAAAAACGAAAAATAAAAACAGTGCTTTGCGAATTTTCTTGGGAACGTGGTTCTTTTAGTCCTGACTTTGTATGTATTAAAAATGAAACTCGGTGGCATGGATCCATGGGGGGGGAACCAAGAGAGTAAGGATAAAACTCCTGTTTTTGTTTTCAGGTGCAAGCCGCGTTGAGCGAGGGTGCCCTGCGTGCCACCAACGATGACAGGCACAAGATTGCCGAATGCTCGTGGCGTGTTTTCCAGCACATGGTCACCAGCAGTGGTGTCCAGCCTGACATGGTGACGTACAACACCATCATCACCACTCTGCAACGTGTCGGCAACACCCAGATGGTGCGAAAGCTGATCAATATCATGAACTCTGGAATCGTGGAAGGCCTAAGGAACAATGGGGAAGGGGTTGCTTCGACGTAGGGAGGAAAAAAAAAGCAGACTGGAAAAACAAAGAAAAAAAAACAAAGAAAGAAAGAAAAAGAAAGAAATCCACAAATGTGATCATGGTGATTTGAAAAGTGGGGGTGGATGGAGGTTTATTTTGGTTGCTCGGTTCGGTCAAGCGCCGTTTCGCTCAGAGTTGAAAAAAACGGAGTAGGTGCAGTGTATTGTTTGATCCTCAAGTATTGTGTCAAGCTAAGGTGTTGGGGAATGGACGACTGGTGCAGAGATTCTTATTTTCTGACAAAAAAATATAAGGGTTTTGGGGGCAAAAGGGGGGGGGGGACAAGGACCAAATGGGTTTTAAGAAGAAAAAAAAATCGTGGTTTCCGAAAATGTACTGCAAGAGATGGTGTTTTGAGCGAGTGTGTGGATCTTGGGTCATTCAGAGGCGGCGCTAAGGCATGTATATATATACTCGAAAGAAAAAAAAACAAAACAGATATACATATATATATATATATATTATTCCTGATATGTGGGTTGGTATGGTTGTCCCGCTGACGATCCGGGGTTTTTTTACACGACACGAAAAAAAAATATGTATAAATAAGGCATGAGGATGTTCCCAGCCGAAACCGGGCCATAGTTTCCGCGTGGTGGTTCGGTGGATTTTTTTTTTAAATATAAATAGGATGAAAAAAAAGAAGGGGCAGGATTGTTTAAAAGAGTGATTTTTTCTACACAAGAGGGATAGATAATGAAAGAACGACGGTTTGTGGAATGGTAAAGAAGAAGTGCCTTTGTTGTTTCTTTTTTTTTTTTCGTCCTTTTGGGGTAGCAGTGATTTCTGGATAAGATGATTTGTTTGCAGCGGGTTTTGTTGGGTGAAAGGTTGCGGACATTTTTTTTTCCCCTTTATTAAAAGATTTAAACAACCAAAAAAAAGTCTGAACAACAGAATATGAGTTGGAAGGGAGAGGGGGCTGGATGGGTGCGTTTGCAGCGTACATTTTGGGCTGCGACAAGTCCAGGAATTTGGAAAGTCGAAAAGAATGTGGTGGTTTGGGTTCATTTTTTTTTTTCCTCTTCTTTTTTTTTTAGGATTAGGGTGCCCCTGAACCTGAGGGAAAAATTGCAGAAAAGGAGAGCAAAAAAAAATATGAAAATTCCAACAGAAAACCGACGACAAAAGAAGAGAGATTTGATAAAATATAAGGTGGTCGCGATTCTTTGTTGAACAAAACTGAATTTGGGGAAAAAAAATGTGAGGGAGCAATATTTGCACGGGTTGCTTGCCTTGTTTTCGGCTGTGGGGCTGTAATGCTTTTTTTACTTAACAAAACGGAGAAAGGGGGGGGATGGGATGGGGAAAAAGAGAGACTAAAAGAAAAAAAAATGGAAGTTAACAATATGTCTTCGGAGCTGATTGTTCCTATGGTGTGTGTTTTTTTGGGGGGCCTCTTTCCTCAGCCAAATATCAAAAAAAGAGGGAGGAGGGGAAAAAAAAATGGAACATCAGGTCTGCATAAATTGCATGATTTCTCGTGCCAATGGTTTTGCTTGATTGTATTTGGGGGTTTTATGTGTTTGTTTTTTTTTCTTCGGTCAACGTTGTCGAACAGAGAGTGGGGTATATACACAGAAAGAAAAAGTAGTAGAGCTCTTCCCGTTTTTGCCACTTTTGGGGGGGGGGAAGAAAGAGAGGTAGGGGAGAGAAAAATCGGAAACCTTTATATATTCTTGTTTTTTTTGGCACCCCTTTTTATTCTTGGTTCTTTTTTTTTTCTTTTGGGGGTGTTGGGAGGGGGGGAATTCGGAAAAACTTGGTAATTATTGATCAAGATTGGCCGATCCTTTGGTTCTTCAGTTCGTTTTTGAGGGTTAAAACGTGTTTTTCTTTGTTTTCTTTTTTTCTTTCCCTGGTTGCACTTCCCTGTCTAATCATTCTCAATGGTGTGTTTTTTTTCTCCTCCTCTTTTTTGGTGGTTGTCGGAAGGTGCATTTCTTTTTATGAAATATGTATTTTTTTTTTCCTGTGATGGATGCTCTTGAAACTGAGACTCACAATTCAGCCCTGCCCTGGATGCGTTCGATCAATCGTGTTTGGAAACCCCAACAGCATTTGTTTTAGGTTCTGAGCAATACACTTTTTTTTTCCTATTGCAAAAGGGCTATTGCGGTGTTTTGTGGTCTTAATGATGAAAGTCAACAAATTCAATTTGGATTTTTTTTTTCGGTCTGTTTTGGGTTTCGGAAGTCCAGGGGGGTTCCAAAAATCCAATGCTCTACGTAGGATCAAGAAAAAAAACCAAAAAACAAAAAATTGGAAAATTTTTCTTTCATTGTGAATGGTAAATTCTTGATATGGGGAACGATGCATTGCGTTCTTCTGCAAAAACTTAGGTTCGGCAATGGTTCGTTCCAAGGGGAAAAAGGGAGAGAGAGTGGCTTCGGCAAAAAAGCAAAAAGGAGGGGGGGGGGGGTTTGGAAAAGCTGGTTGACACCAGACCAGGTCTTCGGTATAAACCTTGTCCTCTTTTCAAAAGGAATCAAAGGTTTGGGTTTTGTTGGATTTTAGGTTGGCAAAACTGAAGAGCACATTTCAGACTGGGGTGCAAGCAGCCCACGCAAGAAAAGCTATAAATATATATACAAATTTGTTTCCAATAAATCAAGGGATGAGAGATGCGATGGTGGAACTGTGATCGGGGCGAAAGCAAAGCTGTGCTCGGCAGAGATTTCTTTTTTTTGGAGCGGTAGGGGATGTTACGGACATGGGGGGAAAAGTCTCGAAAGGATCATCAGGTCGTCGGTTGGAGGGGTTTCGAAATATCAGTTTTCTGCTGGGATGTTCAATCGAAATCCACAAGGGTTTTGCCCGCAGAGGGATAATTCGTCCAGTGGCAGTCCAGCGGCGATCTGAATAAACAAAAAAGGAAAAAAAGAAAAAAAGAAAAAAAAATGGGTGCCAAGAAGAGAAAATTGTATTCGCTCCTTTCTGGAAGGAAGAGGGGTTTACACCATCCGACCAGGGAGAGGGAGTAATTCCGTTGATGGGGGAAGGGGGAAAAGAAAAGCTACGTTGTTGCGATTTTGCATGCCTGATCTGCGTGTGTGTGTATATCGAAGGCAGGATGTAGGGACGTTTTTGTTTGGCCGGGTTTGGTATCGTGATATGCCTTTTTTTTGAACTTTTCGGTTAACCCAGCCAGCAGAAAAGTCGAGTCGAGGGGTAAAAAAAGGGAAAAAAGGCTTGAGCGGGGTGGCACTTGACGAATGGATAATTCAACCTGTAGTCGGAATAATTATATGAAGGGACTGGATGATTGATAGGCCATGTGGATTCATTGGATGATGTGTTCTTTGTGATATTTCTGACAAGATGGCGTGTGTATGCGTGTGTCTGAGGGTTAAGGTGCAATTTGAGTTCAATCCATTTTTTTTGGGAGTAGCATCCCAAGTCAGGGACTCAAACGATCAGTATATTACAGAGAAACTCATCCAAGCATCTACATTCTATTCTGCCATTTTCTATCTATGTTTAAAGTTTGTTTTCTAAACCATCTCTGCCAACATCTTCTCGTCGCAAGCAATTGTTTAGAGGCTGGTGATGTCAGGGGTGGACTCGATTCGGATCTCCACTTCCTATCAACAAGCCAACACCAATCAGTACATCATTTGGCAACTTGGTCAAATTTTAATCAAGAATAATAATAATAGACAAGAAGAATCATCAATGGGTGTGGGGACGGCTGTTCCCAACAGGAAATAAAGCTTTTGGCTTCACATACAGAATATTTGAACTGAACAACTCACCTCGTCTTCGTTGAAAGTTATCCGTTTGGGTGTTCTGGCTGATTTGGTGGGTTTCGTTTTCAATGTAACGGGCAGGTGCTGAGTTTGAACGCCTCTTCCGAAGCTTCCTTTCGTGAAGAGGAGAATGAGGAAAAATATAGCGTAGACGAACGCAGACACGTACGCCAGAATGAATGTGGCTGCAAATACCCCCGTTTCCAATTTCGTCCAGCTCTCTGCCAAACACAGCCCAATTATCAGCGACACCGCAACACAGCTTGCAACGAAGAAGGAAAATTAACTCCAGCAAAGCGAGCAGATCCGTGAACATGAAACATATTCTTACCCGTGTCGCTGTTTCCCTCGAAGCGCTCTTTCATTTCCTTTTCGAAACCGTGCAACACAACTCCACAGAGAGAGCACAGGATCGACATGTGGATAGAGGACGACGTAATAAGCCCATACCCAAAACCACCAGCTGATTTCGTAACAGTTTTTCTGCAATTTCAACACAACGCCACTCAAACGCTGAACTGGATCCACTGCACAAGTGAAAAACGAAGCCAATTCCCTTCCCTAAAATGCCTGCGAAGTTAATTTTCTGAAGGGTATATATACATATATGACACTCAAGTCAGATTCCCCACCTTAGAATCACGCAGAAGCTCAGCAGGGAATAGATAAACACGATCGCGCTGCCAAAGAACGCCGCCGCCATGACAGAGAGCATTTCTCGAATCTCGTCGCTCCCTCTGTTCACTCTGTATGTGTTGCTGAAGGTAGCCAGAGAAAGACAACAGTAGGCGCCAGTGACAAACTGCAAAGGAGACACAAGCACGTCAGAGGCGAACAGGATGCCGTAGTTCAATTTGCTTCTCAGGTTGCTTCTGGTGGGTGTTCTTACCGCCATCAGAACCCATGCGAACCAAGTGATTGTTCTCGCCGCCATCAGAAGATCGATCGGTGGAGTGATTTGTTTCAGATAACTAAAGCGAGTCGAAGTGTAAGTGGGTAAGGTATTTTTCTCCCCGTCGATGCCGTCCCTGCCTTATATGCGTCGCTGAAGGTTCGTTTATCGGGATTTCCTAATGAACACAACCTTAAATTGTTGGCGGCGCCCATTATCTCGGATCGTTCGTAAGCGCTCCCTATTTCCCCTCGTCCCAAAGAGAGTCTTTTGTTCAGTGTCCTTTTCCAACGTTGGGCGATTTAAGCTTCCGCTTGATTGTGTTGTGTGTGGAGCACTTCCTTCTGACTTCTGCTGGCAATCGCGAGCTGCGATGAGTGGAATTTTGGGACTGTTTTTTTTGAAGATGCCTGGATCCATGCAGATTACTATGGAGTGGAACGATTTGTTACAACCAGACGGTGGTGGTCGTTGCTAGCCTTTCCCAGAAAAAAAAAAAAAAAAAACAAGTGGGGGGCAGGGGCAAGATCGAAAATGTAGCAAGAATAATGTAATATTACCCTTTATATTCAGCAAAACTCTTCTTTCTGTGGAGCTGGAGTGGTTACTGGAAGACATGTTAGGAGGCATTCCTTGATGAACAAATGTACGCAGAACTAACATGTATACGGCCCTGGCAGTTCTCATAAATTTTGTTGCGCTCCTCGACAAGATATCCTCCAAACCTGTCGCCGAAAAAGCATTGAGTTTGTTCTTCATCTATGAGCTCCAAGCTCCGTTCAAAATTCAGTCCAAAATAGCCTGCAAACTATGAGGCCGGAGAAAAAAAACAAAAAACACCACAGTGAGGGAGAAAAAAACAACAGACAAAAGCATCCAGGATTTCTTGGGATTTACAAGTTGGAATAACAACAAGAGAAAAAAATATAGAAAAAAAAGCCACCCACAGACAACTGCAAGTGAAAACAAAACAAAACAAAAGGGTGAAAAACTGAAAGCAAATATTCGGACAAGAAATCGCCATCCACAAAACTCTGAAATGCATCATGGTGCATCATGCACCATGTGGAAAAAAATATAAAATGAAACAAATAATATAAATTTGTAAATATAGAAGTATTCATACGAATTGAATTGAAATTTGTTTTAGAGATCAAAAGGCCGAGTGTGTAATCATATGTACGAATGAATTTTTAATTTACAATAGACAAACTTGCCTCAGACAGGCCGGAGAAAAACAAGGTGATTTATGTTAGGATAACACTACATTCCGTCCCCAAGGAAGTGGATTGTACCAAAACAATAAAACTAATCACGTGACCATTTGAGAAAAGACCTAGCTCAATAGTACTCACATATCATATACATAACATACATACAAACAGCTATTGCCATATCACCCTCGATCTCCCTAAAAATAGCTTCAACGACACTACAAGCAGCACAGAAACGGAATTCAACTGTCTAGAGACCAATATTCTCTCAAAATTAAAAAAAAAAACTGAAAAATATTATTATGGAAGACACTTTGGTGGGGTGATGCAATGGATGAGTGAACCTCGAAAAGAACAGAAAAAAAATATAAAATAAAATAAAATAAAATAAATCGTCGTTTCGAAAACCAAGATTTTTCAACACCTCAGCACCCCCAGCGAATAGAAGCAAATTCCAAGAAAAATGCAGCCGTTTCTGTCGGTGATTAACCGATCGATCGATTGCTATGGGAGCGAAACACTGCAACACTGCAAGGTGGGAATCTCGAATCACTCAATCAAATATCACCACTATCCAAAGAAGCTCTGCCGACCAATGTGGCAAACGACTCCACCCCCTTCCAACACATCTGACAGGTTTCTGCGCGACTGGGCGCGCGTTGCGAATATCCTTGCTGTTGAAGTTCTCATGCACACGTCGGACTCTGTCTGGTGGCGGTTTGATTATGTTCGTCTATGTACATTCCCACCCCCTTTCGGCGTACGATATGTCCTCCTCCCACTCCTTTCAGCAATTTCTGTGAACGCGTTTTTTCTGGTTTTCTCTGTTTGCAAACTTCCACCTTTTCTTTGGTTGCGTGGGAGTCGCGTGGAAGACTTTAGAGCATGGCTGGTGTGGTGAGTTTTTTTTTCTCCTTCCCTTCGAGCGTCGAAGTCTTTTTTCGTGGTTCTCTTCTCTTTTCTGTTTTCTTTTCCTGTAAGTCATTGCCTCAGCATTTCCTTGTTTGGCTTCGGTGTATTTTGAGATGCTGACGCTGTTTCCTTTCTGCCTTTCGTCTGCGTTGTATTCAGGACGTCGACACCGGCGTGTTGAAAACGGTGGTAAGTCTTTGGCCCTGTAGTAACCGTTAAATTGGTTACCAGGTTGCGCGTTGCGGTTGCGTTGTCGACGCTGTTGATATTCTTTCTGACTCGCGTTTTCCTCTCGTACTATTGTGCGACACGAGTGCCGAGCTGGAGCGAGTTCTTTTTGCAATCTGTTGCTGAGTGTGTGAGGGTGGCTACTGACAGATGGGGAAGAGCAAGGGGACTGGGAGGAAGGGCTTGTCGCTGAAGCTCCGACTGTCTAGCAATGGTGAGGTTTTATGTACCACTCACTTCGTATCACTTTTTTTTTTGGTCGTATTCCCAGCTTCGCAGCACTTGACATACCTCGCTCCCCTCGCTATGTTGATCTTTTTTCCCCACGGCTGCGCCATTGAGCAGTAACACGTGGGTCCAAGGACGCAGCTGGAAACCCTCTTGCCTCGAGTTGTTCGACTGATGCTGGTCGGGTTGGGGTTGGGGTCGCGGGAGATTGCCTTTTGCCTGGAGTTTGTTGCTGACTTTGATGATGGGGTCCTGTGCAGGTTCGGAACAAGCCAAGGGAAAGGAGCCAAAGGCTCCTCCTCCTCCACCACCTCCACCACCATCACTATCGAAGTACAAGGACCACAGTCTTCTCAGAGTTGTCGGTGAGTAATGGAATCCATTGCTCCCTCGATTGTAATATTAGAGAAACGTATATTTCTTTATTGGTGAAATGTTGATTCTGTAAAGATGTTGATGCATCAGAACCCGACTGGGAGAATTGATTTGAATTCATTTGATGCCTGTTTCAGTAAGGATATGGATCCACATGCCAGCCGACCTGGATTTGCATTTTAAAAACCCATCTGTCCTTGCTTTTTTCATCTTGATTTTTAGAATGTGAAGTGCCTGTGAAGGATTTCTTTGGGGTACTCTTTGTTGTATTGATGTGAGTATCGAGTTTTCTGTGATTGGACAATGATTGGAAATTGGACCATGCAGATATGACATTGAAGGGGCAGGGAATGCCGAAGAGTGAGATGGTTACACCTTGGATTCTGGTTGATTTAAAAAAGAGGAAACGCCCAGCGGAGAAAGATGCTTCTGGTGGTGGAGGGTCATCGAAAAAGAAACACAAATCGGGGTCAAAAGGAAAGAAATCCAAGGTGTCCTTCACGGTGAGAAGCACCCCCACCCTTGCCTGTGCATATCATCTGCAATTATTGAGAATGGCAAGCAAAGCGACCTTCTCGATCCATTTCAGGTGAAGTTCAAAACTGGAAAGGACCCTTCCCCTTCCTCGAAAACCGAATCGCTGCCGGTGAAACCAGAGGAGAAGTGCAAAAAAGAAGACAGCTGTGGTGCCTCCGGGTTGCAATCGACACGGCATCCTGCCACAGGGACATCCCCTGTCGACCCTCCAATCTTGCCTCGAGCTGAAATGGTGGATTCTGGGGTTGGAAGCTCGGATTGGAGAGTGTTGAACCAAGAAGTGCAAACGGATTTGAAACAGCGATGTTGCGAACAAGTCACACGAGGGGTCCAATGTGATGGTGAGCAAAAAAATATTCACATACAAAAAGTGCTGTTAGATTTTTGGGGGTGTCAAATCGGAAGCAATAAATCAGAAGCTGATCATGAGCACAGCCCTTCAATATGGGATAAATCGGCATCAACTCCACACACACACACGAAAAAGAAAAAAAAGAGGAAAAAATACCAAGGCAAAAACGTGGAATAAATCGATGAGTATTTCAATTTGTTGGGCTAAATCACCTCGTTGTGGACGGCTTTTGTTTGGGAAAGTTTGCTTAATGTAAATCAAACATTCCTTCATTCTTATCGATTTGTTGCTCAGGTGGTGCTAATCCCAAAACGCCTACTTCGAGTGCTGCTGGTCCTTCGTCCTCTGCACCTTTCACACAACCCTCCCTGGAAGCCTCGCTGTCTCGGATGCACGAATGCTTAGTGGCTTCGGCTCAGGCGACTAATCGGGCGCCGGGTCATTACCGTAAGCTATGGAACGAGGGAAAATCAATAAAGCGAATGGCAGAGAAGAAAAGGGACGAGGGTTCTGGGTTTTCGATGGAGATCGTTTCGTTGTTTTTGCACTCGGCCCTCAAGTTTATGGAGTCGGCAGGATTACAAGAAGCCAGGTGCTTGCTAGAAAGCATCAATAAATCAAAATGAGCAGTTTGAGGGAGCGTTCCAGCCCTCTGGATTTTCTTGCGGGGGTGAAAAGAAAAACAAAAAAAAAGGAAAACAGGAAAAATGCTTTTTTAAAATTTTCTGTAACATATGGATGAGAAACAAGACCATGAAACTGGTTCAAGGTTAACAAGGTTTTTTTGTTTGTTTGAAATCCTTTTTTTTTTCGTTTCTTTGATTGGCACCAGTTCGAATGTGATGCTGGAAACCGGAAAGCTGTTTTTCTCGGTCGCATCCTACTCCCGCAAGATGGTGGCTCATGATTTCGTCAAGCAGTGCATGCGAGTGCTGTCGGAACGACTCGGGGCCTCCGCTTACCTCCGCTACTCCCATCAAGTGGGGAAGGACGAACAAAATGGTGAGTGTCCTCATTTTCTTATTTTATTTTTTCGGTTGGGATCCCCCTGAAATCACAACATGCACCTGCGGCACTTGAAATAAAAAAAAACAAAAAAAAACGCAACAAATCAAATTCAGAAGAACGGAGTAACCTGAGGAGAATGGTCCCTGAGCACCAGGAGAATGACTGCCACTGGTTCACCAATGGACTGTTGATTGGATTTTTGATATGCTTTTTTCCCACTCAGAGCGACAGCTGTCTTGTCAGGTCCCACCGTGATCCATGATGCGCTGAGAATCATAGGCTCCACCACTCAGGCGCTGACTGGCTTGAGGAAACAGGCCAGCAGCATTGGTTCTCGAGCGACATCAGCGGTGGCCCTCATCGAGGCGGTTCTCATGAACAGCGGAATGGGGCCCCTGGAGCAGCACCTTTACCTGGCCAAGAAGGCAATGGATGAACTCGAGAAGGTGCGGATCTAAACCAAGTAGCCCTTCGAAGGTTCGGTGTGGGGAAAAAACGAGCGCTGCTGTGGGGGGTGCTTTGAAGGGCGAACGGTTGGGTCTTGCACTGGAGGGAGTTCACGCTGGGGGGAGGTGTTTGCTGGGTGGGGGGTGGTTCTGAGAGGCCATCGTCTGGGGTAGTTTTGTAATTGTTTGCTTCGGGAGGTGAACAAGCTGTCTCAAGGGGAAAGGGGTCTTTAATTGTGGAGTTGCAGCTGTCACTGCATAGAGTGGGGAGGTGGTTGTATGTTAGATCCCTACGGGATTTCCACCACCCCCGCTCCCCTCTGAAAAAGAAGAAACCATTTTCTTGGGCGCCTTCCTCCCCTGTCAGGTTGGAAGCTGCGGGGTAGCTTATGTTCGATTCAGTCACCAAGGCATTGCAAGATTCGGTAGTAGAGCAAGGAGGGACAGCAATTTTTAGCACACGAAAAAAATGGCAAAAAAAGAATAAATTAATGTTGGTGTTTGGAAGACAGGGGGGGGTCGAGGGTGGGGTATTCAGAAAGAAACATGGATGAAAAAGAAAAATCCCCGGGAAAGAAGGAAAAAAACAAAACAAAAAACACGAAAAACAAACCAGGAAAACCCCAGAGGGGGAAAAGGGGACCGAAAAAAAAATGGGTACATGTCGACACAAAGAAACATAGAAAGTGAATTGCACTACTTGAGTTGTGATGAGCACTGGGACAGTGTGCGTTGGAGTGTCAATCAAAATAGGAAGGCTCAGATGCCTGTCATACATAGGGGATTTTCAAACTCCTCCTCTTCCCCCCCCCCTCCCTTTTCTCCGAAAACAAAAGGTGACTTTTTACATAGATTAATGACAATTCAGTATTCGTTGGGATGTGGTGGATTGGAGAAGGGGAAGCTTGGGGACCGCAAACTTCTTATTCTTGTTTTCCTGGAATTGGGGCATGGCAGTTGTTGTTGCTTCAGAGGGCTTGTAGTTTTCTGTTCACAAACAGAAAAAAATCACCTTGGGGCTTATTGTGTGGGAAATTGAGGCAAAATCTGTATCGACTGAAACTTGAGTCAGCTGATATCAAAACACACGGCAGCGATTTCTTCCTAGGTGGAGTTCTTTCTGAGGTTTATCTTCGGGGGTCAGTGGTTTTGGATTTTGGCGGTTACGTAAGGATGGGCTGCCTAAGAATCTCGGGTGATTAGTCAACTTACAGGCTTGGGTGGTGGAGAGGGGTGTTCTTTGAAGGACAACGTTTTTTTTTGTTCTCTCTTTTTCCAAGGAGATGGTTAGAGACAGGGTGAAAAGGGATACCAATGGATGTCTGCTGATTTTGCACACAAAGACTTACCCCTGCCTTGTCGTGATTCGAAAAAAAACACAAAAAGAACAGCATGCTGATATTTTCCAGCCTCTTCTGCAGCTTTTTTTTTCTGATGGGGAAAGATACAGTTGAATTTTTCAGGGGTTTTGCTTTTGTGTGCTGTGGGGAAGGTAAAAGGTGGGGTGGGGGCAAATTGGAGTGGCAGTTGAGATTCAAGGGGAGAGTTTTGCATCGGGTGGGTTCACCCTTGCTTCGAAAAAGAAGAAAGTAGGGGAGGTTGGGGGAAGAAAAAAATGGACAAAAGCCTTCAGAAAGAAAGGAGTTTTAATTTCAGTGTGGTCCATCGAGGGGGAATAATCTATTTGTAACAGTGCAAAAACATCCATTGTTTTGCTTGGAGAACGCGAGTGTTTCTCTGCATTATCTTTTCTTTTCTGATTTGGGGCGGAACAAGGGCATACCTTGGGTTTTAGGGAAGGGTGGGGTTGGGTAAAGGAAGGTGTTTATTCGAGTTGCTGAATGCCATGGGAGAAGAGTTCTAATTGTGATGTATCTCTAAATTGTAATGTAAAAAAAAAGAAAGCAAAAAAATTGTTGTTTTTAGCCTTATCGAGGTACTGCTGTAACATTGTGAAATCGAGCTAGCTTGATAAAATCGCGAAATTGTATGTAGGATTCGGGGTCGATTCTCATTACTGTTGTGCTGTGTTGGAATTGGGTTGGTGGCTACTGTGTCAGATTTTGTTCTGTGATTTTTTGCCCCACCTTTCTGGTATTAGTATCATCAATTGCAACTGATTGTAGGCATCTTGTGGGGTGACAGGAAACGGCTTTCTGCTTGAAACCTACTGCAAGAAGTCTTGTCATGCTTATTTTTCGTCCATCAGTATTTTTGCAGATAATTCGCTTGGGTCGGTTGCTGTAAGTTTCCAAAAATTGTAACACCATGGTGCAGCAAAATGCCTTCTAAGGAAAGGATCGATTCCAGCCAGTACTGAACGGTGAACGGACTTGCTTAATTGTAGACTTGGAAATGGGGAAAAGTTTGGTTGTGTTTTTTTTCTTCTACTTGCTGGCTGGGATACCAAAGTGGCAATGTTTTCGATTGGACTTAGAGCAGGGTGAGTCATCGCCTGGCTTTCTGGCTTTTCGCGGACAGGAGCTTCAGTGTTTTCTGTGCCCTTTGGTCGTTTCTGTTCGAAGGCGGCGAACCAAGTACTTATTGCGTTCCTGTATCACCTGAAACCGCCAGAGTTTTCTTTTGTGAGACGTAGTCTACCTCGCGGCGACCGCGCCAGTCTACCCCGCAATTTTCCGTTTGGAGGAAAAATCAGTCATTTGTTAGACAAAATTTAGTTTTAGCGAAACAAAGCGCTAAAACTGAATTCTGCGGGAACTCTTAACAAAGTTTACCAAACCAGTTACCACCGCAAACAAAGTCACCAAACTGTCAGTCATATGGGCTTCTGGATGGTTTACTGGTGCTAGATATTCAAATCGCAACTCCGCGCACCGTGCTTCAAATCCCTAAAATAATATTTGAAAGATACCAGCCAACCCAAGGGCGGCGAGCGTGCAAAAGAACTAACGTTTCAAGGTACCTTGCTGAAGCGGGCGACTGCTTGTTGACCTTCAAAATACCTTTCTTAGAAACGAAAGCAGGAATACACCGTCGCTTCTTTGAAACCTCGTCTTTACAGCGACAGCTTGAGGTCTGATATTGGCAGGGTCGCTCAAACCTACAGCTGTTGCAAAAACATATCTACGCACACATATCTTCGCCGGCGCCTGTTCGGTGTTTTGTGTTGGGAACTCCTGAATCAGTTTTCATCGCTGACACAGAGTTTCTTCGCGATGTATACCAGGTGGGTGGTGATCAGGGCACGGCGTTGCTTAGGCTCGACGGTACAATGGCGGGAACGACCAAGGTGGACGAGATCATATCGGCCCTATCACTGGTGAAACACGTGGAGGGTGGGTGTTTCCGGGAGACTTATCGTAGCAAGGGCAACGTCTCGACGGACCGAAAGGGAGGCGAGCGTTCGACGATGACTTCCATTTTTTACTTGCTTACGAAGGACTACCCCATTTGTCTGCCCACTATTAACAAATCGGATCACGTTCACTATTTCCACGATGGCTCCCCCCTCACATATTTTTTCATTGACGAGGAGGGCAAGATGCACACCGCCAAACTTGGACGGGATGTCAGCAAAGGTGAGGTGCCTCAGTTTGTTGTACCTGGTGGATGTGTCAAAGCAGCTCTGCTGGAGTCTGGAGAATATGCACTGTTTGGTGAAGCAGTCGCACCGGGTTTTGATTACCAAGACATGAGGCAGCTGGGGGCAGATGAAGTTCAGGCTTTGTTTCCAGAAATGTGGAAGAAAGTGAGCGAGTATATGAGTGGACCTCATAAAAACAATGGGAGAATTCGACAAAATGGAGAGTAATCTCTCCAATAACTGACAGAACTCTGACAAGTGGAATGTTTGGCATAATTTTTTTTTATTCCTGTTTATGAGTATCGGTTCATTTCTGGTGCCTAATTTAACAGTGTCAGATGCTGGGGATTGACAGAACGAAACATCATGAACCTTTTACCTTTTTTTTTTTTTGACCTTATCTCTACTCTTCTGATCAGTCGTGTATAGAAATATACACTTTTGGTTTCAAATTTGTTCATTGTTTGTAATTGGGAACAAGGAAAAGTGCACTTTTTTTTTCTAATTTTCAGTCCTCACATATCGGGCTGAGGAAAAACCAAGTGTCAAGATGGGGGATGATCATCCTTTAATTCTTGCTGTTAAAAGAAAAATTTGTGTTCCTGTGATCTTCACAACAAGTTGTGAAAATGTTTTGTTCTTTTTCCTTGTGGGACATTGTGAATGGCCTGTTGTTATGATTGTTGATTGTTGTGCTCTTCAATTGATTTTGGCTCTCTTTCTAGCTTTCAGTCTCATTCTACCAAGAAATTGTAGGAATGAGTGAATCCCCTACACCAAAACTTGTAGAAGCATCCAAGAGCAGAGCAAAGAATACTTCCTATTCAAAACAACTGCTCTACTTAGTTTTTTGATTTAAATAAATTAAAAAATTGCAAAAAAAGATGTAGACCTGTTTGACAAAGCTAAAATAATAGTTGAACATGTTACAAACCAAAAATAAAAAATTGATTGTGCAATCGAACTTTGTCAGACCCACAGGAGCACCTCAGAGCGGCAATTTTTTTATCTTTGGGCATCTTCCACTCACAGATAAATTGTACTGTTTCTTCAAGAAATAAAATCGTGGAAATGCACTGAATGTTAGAATTCTCCCAAAGCCTTGGTAAACGGCACATTCAAGAAAGGTCACTAAAAGTGAAAAATCCCCCCCTCCTTCCCAAAAAATAGAGGAACCCCCCCTGATTCTTTTTCCAAAGTAATAATTGCTGTTTTCCAGGGTACTGTATTTGGGGTGAAGTGGGGCGGGGGGGTGTATTGCCAAGCAAAACTTCTTCTCCTTGAGAGGGATACTAAAGCCAATCAATGAAACTAATCGCAACTATCAGTGACCCTGTCGAGCAGCATTGTGACTCGAATGAAACATAACCATTGCTGCGACAGTGAGGACCTCCAAAGAGGTGGCAGTCAGATTGACGGCTCCCATGTTTTGACGGTGAACAGCAGATTGAATTGAATGGCATAAAGTGATTTTTGTACCTCCTTTCCTTCGGGGGAGGGACGGCCATATCAACCAAGAGCTGAAAATTTGAATCTCAAGGTCGGGCAGTGGCAAGCAAAAAAGAAATGTGCATTATCAAAAGAAAGAGTTGTGCGTTGGATGAAAAAAAAACAAGGCATTGTCGCGTTGGATGGAGTCAAAAATTTGGACAGGAATGAGTTGCCATTTTGTTGGGAACATGTTGTGAAGTTTGACGCCAGCCCGCTCGTTTGCTCGACTTAAGCTTGCTTGAGTTCGTTCCCACTCACGGTTCTCTGCCCACTCAGTGTGAAAGGTTCCGTATTGACTTGATCTAAGTGAACAGTCGATACCTCTTGGATCTACGTCGCGCGAAAAGGTGTGGTGAGTCGTGTGTTCTGGGCGTCCTGTGCTTCCCAGTGCTTCCTAGTTCTTCCCAGTGCTTCCGTTGGTTCTACGGTTAGCGTAACGCCCAACGGTCATCTAAATTTGCTTGATGTGGGGAAGAATGGACGATGACGACCTGTTTCTTGTGTGGCCAGAAGACAATGAATCAAAACAGGTGGAGTGGCCTACATGGCCGGCTCCCCCTCCGAAAATCTGCCATGATGCAGATTCCAGACCCTACGGCGGTCTGTCAGGTGCTTGTAGTGAAATTTATTTGTGTCATCTCTTCGGATGAGCTGTCACTGTGCTCTTCCAGACTGTCCTTTCTCAATATTTGTGTTATGAACTGATGGTCCAGTCATGCCAGGCCCAGCAAATCCCAACAACAAATGGCACCCCAGGAGCCATGAAGCTGAAATTCCTGGTGTTTGATGCTGCCGAAGCGAAAGGATTTTTTCAGAGAGTCCTCGGGAAGAGTACAAAAAAAGTACACAATTCCGTGGAGACGATGTGTGTTTCGCTGGGGGAAGATGGTGAGTGCACGAGATTTCAACAACAGGCAAAATCATGGATGAAACAACACAAGTGCTGCTTGATGCTGAACCCAACAAAAAAACAACTCCTCCATGATGTTCCAGGACCACACTTCAACGTGGTACTGGACTCTGACCGGCGCTCGACCAGTGCCAGCCACAGTGGGGAACTCATCATCCCTGCTGGTCAATCTGAAATCCTCATCCACTTGTTTGAGGACGACCGATGTGTCGCAATGGGCAGACTACCCATTGAAGTACCGGTAACAACCCAAAGCCACCCTCAATCCCAAACAAACTAGAAGCAAGACCCAGATGATGAATACAGCAACACCACAGCCAACCAACGCTCAATGACTGGCAACATGAAATTTCTCCATCTCAAGGATTTATGCAGTGTGATTGGCTGTGTCTTCAGGGCCAGGTCAACCCTATCTTCCGACCGTGTCTGCTCGAGGGTGGCAATACCGGTGGTGCCCTGGTCACACCAGTGCCCATCATCTACCACAAAGATGGGTAAGTGACTGATGAGGAGCAAACCTCAACAAGATTTTCTGTCAGCCTTGCGAGGGATTTTTGCACACTCTGTTCCGTCAACTGGCTTCATCCGGCAGAACAATTCCATATCTACCAGTTGAGACATCGGCTTTTCCACTTCCTTTTTGCAGAAATCCAGCGGGGACAGTCATCTTGACCCTGGAGGATGCTCAGCAGCAGGAAGTGCGAGGGCCAGCACCTGCAGCCCTGTCGGTCATTCTGTTGGGTAAGCAAGCAAACCTCTCCCGTCTTAGTTTGTTGAATTCTTGAATTTCCATCTTTTCGATTTTTCCAGTACTCGTTTATTGCTTTCCAAACTGCTATCACGTGTTTTGTTGCAGCCCAACTCATCAATGGCCGAGCTTGGCTGAAGGAGTGCTTCAAGATCGCTGCGAGGAAGAAATTCCAGAGGCTGCAGTGGTCTTGCGGCTTTGAAGGTAGCCAAAATAAGTATCTGACCTGTGCAACATGGACATACAACACTCCATGAAGCTGCCCCACTGCTCTGTCAATCCGTGCAATCTTCTTCCTGGCTTTTTTTTTCTTCATAGGAATGCACCCTCAAACCGGGGGGCAGAACGACGATCCAGAAGAGGCGGCAAAACTGGAGCAGTACAAAAAAGTGGAGACTCTCATCACGGCAGTCAAGAACGATTTGGACAACGATGTGAGGATCCATGAGTCTGCCGTTTCGCCTCCCGGCTTGAACCTTCCAGTCCTCGTAGCAGAGGTCTACTGTGAGGTACTTTCAACAACTGTTTATTCCTTCTTCTTCTTCAAGATTGATTTGCGTTGATCCCCAATGAATGTTGCCAATAAAATTGACTGGGTGTGCAGGAATTGAGCGGCAAACTGCGAGGCCTGCTTTCGCAAATTCCGCCTGAGCACCCAGCAGTGGAAGCGGTGGACATGGTTGTCAGCATTGGACAACTGAAAGAATACCTCACCAGGTGGCTGACTGCTTTCCCCAATATTGTTTTGGCAGCTTTTGGCCTACCTATTTCAAAGGGATGTTTAGCTGCAGTGAATTTTTAGATTTCCTGAATGAGGTTTTTGGTTCTTAGAAACAAGTTGCTTCCGAGCATGAAAGTCGACTCCTACTTGAATGCCACCGAGCATTACGTCAAAAAATGGATCGCATCAGCCGAGGTGAAGTGTTTTCACTTGACCTGGAGCATTAAGACTTTTGCCAAACTCATCAGAGTGAGAAATTCACTCACTTTTTGTTGCTTCCTTTTTGTTGAAAACAGATGCAACTGGTTGCAAGATGCATGTCTTTGGAAGCTGGATCCGCTGGAAATGGAATGTGCCACTGGGGATCGCCAGGTGACACCACTCCAATGCAAGCATCAAAAACGTTGCTCTCGAATCCACCCCCCTCGATCCTGACATTCCGCCGAGTGTTCTGTAGATGGAGGAAAATCAGAAAACGGGTTATCTCCGATGATCGTGGAAATGATCAAGCTGTTGGAGGACCGACTGGGGAAGTTCGAGCGAATCATTGCCTGCTGGCACGGCCTTGGGCCATTCCTGGAGAGAGCCATCTCGTCCGTTGTCCGGGCTTTTCTTGGTGCTGTGTCCAAACAATGCGGAATGGTGTATGTCACTCCACACCACAATGAACCTGGCCAGCACATGAACCTGTTGACGTCCATCGGTGCCACCGGAGTAGCCAGCCATCGCCGGAGCAGCAGCCTCCACAAGGGCCAAAACAGAAACGGGAATTTGTGGCAATACCACACACAAATTGCATCACGATTACATGGTCAGTTACTTTTCCTCCACCTGGATGTCAGACATGCATGCTTGTGTTTCTATGGGTGCCCCACCCTTCTCTAAGAGACATTCATTCAGTTGTTTATGAAGATTGGCTGCTTGTGCAGATGAATCGGATGTCGAAGGAAAAAAAATGAAGTACCTCATGGAGACCCTTGAACAGATGATCGGAAAGCTGCAAGCCGTCCTGGACTCCCCTGTATTTGCCTCGCTCGTGACAGGGCTGTGGGAAAACCTCAGCGAAGACATCTACATATTCATCCAAAATCTTTCGGATGGACGGGACTACAGCGTAAGAATTACATGTAAAACGGATTGTTTTACTGCTTCTCATGAGGACCTCGTTGACATGTTTCGTGTGTTAGGCTGTCAGGAGAATATATGTTGCTCGAACCATGCGAAAGGCAGCCGACATCTGGTTTCAACACATCCTGGGGAGCTTACACGACGTCAACGGGAAGGAGGATTTGGGCCAAATCCACATTCATGCCAGCCTGGCCCTTCTTGCATAAAACTCCTCTGAAAAGAAAAGAGAGAGGGAGAGAGAGGGGAAAAAGTATCTGGGCGTACAGTTTTATAGTGTCAACTTCATCATCAGTCATTGGAACAGAAACAGTATATATATATATATTTTTAAATATGGGTATGGGGTCGAGTGGGCATGGCCAACCTGGATTTTATGTGTTGCTGCCTGGAGGTGGAAAAAGAGGAAAACATGATACAGATATTGATTTCGAGGGGAAGCCAATTTGGGGCTGATGCCTAAGAACCAAAGAACTGTTGGAAGGGACTTGTATTAGAGAGAGGGTGAAAAGGGAAAATTCAAAAAGCGAGAGGGTAAAATTCTGGGAAGAAAAAAAAGTATCGATGGACATCGTTGAAACAAAAAGAAATCCAAAATGCGAGAAGGTATAATTCTGGGAAGAAAAAAAAGTATCGATGAAAATCGTTGGAACAAAAAGAAATTCAAAATGCAAGAGGGTATAATTCTGGGAAGAAATTTTCAAGTTATCGATGGACATCGTTGAAACAAAAAGAAATTCAAAAAGCGAGAGGGTATAATTCTGGGAAGAAATTTTCAAGTTATCGATGGACATCGTTGAAACAAAAAGAAATTCAAAAAGCGAGAGGGTAAATTCTGGGAAGAAAAAAAAGTTATCGATGGACATCGTTGGAACAATAAGAAAGTCAAAATGCGAGAGGGTAAAATTCTGGGAAGAAATTTTCAAGTTATCGATGAAAATCGTTGGAACAAAAAGAAATTCAAAAAACGAGAGGGTATAATTCTGGGAAGAAAAAAAAGTTATCGATGGACATCGTTGGAACAAAAAGAACGTCAAAATGCGAGAGGGTAAAATTCTGGGAAGAAATTTTCAAGTTATCGATGGACATCGTTGAAACAAAAAGAAATTCAAAAAGCGAGAGGGTAAATTCTGGGAAGAAAAAAAAGTTATCGATGGACATCGTTGGAACAATAAGAAAGTCAAAATGCGAGAGGGTAAAATTCTGGGAAGAAAAAAAAAGTTATCGATGGACATCGTTGGAACAAAAAGAAAGTCAAAATGCGAGAGGGTAAAATTCTGGGAAGAAATTTTCAAGTTATCGATGAAAATCGTTGGAACAAAAAGAAATTCAAAAAACGAGAGGGTATAATTCTGGGAAGAAAAAAAAATTATCGATGGACATCGTTGGAACAAAAAGAAATTCAAAATGCGAGAGGGTACAATTCTGGGAAGAAATTTTCAAGTTATCGATGGAAATCATTGGAACAAAAAGAAATTCAAAAAGCCGAGAGGGTAAAAGATTGTGTAATGTAATCAAAAACCTATTCTTGGGAATCTCAAGCGAATCACTCAAGTCCACCCACGTTTTTAGTCTTTGATTTTGTTTTTGAAGGTTTTGAAGGAACTTTTTTCTAAAACAAATAAAGAATAGCAGTGCTATCAGTGGTTTCAGTCTACTTTCTTACGAAATAATGTCCGCTGTCTCACTTCCCTACACTGCCACTATTTCTTCATTCCAGTAAAATACAAAGTATCACAAAAAATTCTACAACACAAAAGGTACAACCCCACCCAAAAAGAAAGGAAAATTATGCAAAGGTTCCCCCACTCCATCCAAAATCTTGCCGAGCAACATCAACAAACTGTGAAAAAAACGAACAAACCAAGATTACAGATTGCAAAAAAGACCAACATAAATAAAAATAAAAATGTGTGTTTTTCGAGAAAGGGCAGCTTAAACCAACAAAGCACACGACTTCACTCTAAGCCCTGATCATTCTTCAAGAGTGGAGGGACCTTTGTTCATTTAAAGATGTACTTTGAAATCCAGAAACAAGAAAAAGCATCCACATTACCTTGATATAGAATCTGTTGGAGGGCACTCCCAGCTTGACCGAAACACACTCAGAAAGAACAGCACTTATCTACGTCACCACCACCACAACATAACCTATATTTTTATTTTTCAACACAAATCTGCTCCCCCCAAAGGAGATAGCATCCACTTGTTCAAATGAAACCCAGCACATGAGTCTCCTTTGTGTAGATCTTCTTGGAGAAATCATCGACTTGCCTTTTTGTTTTCTTCGAGCCCAAGCTTGCCGATGGAGATCAACTCTGCATATGCACAGGGGTCCTCCGTACCTCCGAATGACATGGGCTTCTCCGTGGTCACAGAGATCAGCACATACTAAACACACCAAGACAGAATCAATAAAATCTGCAAAATTTATTTGAGATTTACAGCTGCATGGGGCTGAACCACCACATTTATCAGATTTCTAGCATTTCCATTTGGGCAAATAGCATATTGATTCAATGATCCTTGGTTTTCAACTGAACAAAAGGACTGGATTGATCGCTCAGTACTTCATGTGTGAGTCCGACGTACCTTCTCCGGTTTTCCAAGAGCTTCAGCGACCATTTTTGAAAGAGTGGCCAATAAGTCTGATGAATTGACGCTGCCTGCTGGAACTGGGAAACAAACCCGCACATGCAATCCATGACGCATCAAACCACCCCAGAAATCTTCGCTGCCCTCAGCAGCACACCATGGATGTTATGGACCCACCCCGACGTTGATAGGCGATAGGCTGCTTACCATTGGTCGTCAAGTTGAGAGTCGGCATCCTATCCTACCCGCCGAAGGATCAATCCTGGAGAGGGGGACTGGAGGCGGAAAAACTATTGTGGAGTTTTACACTGCACTGAATGATGTTCTGTGTTGAGGTTTACTGCGTGAGCCAGTGAGACTCAGCTAATTTAGTAATATAGATTCCAAACTCCACAAATTGTGGTGGTGTCCACTCTTTCTGGTTTGAACTTCAAACTTTGAAGTCAGAGATACAATATTTCAAGGAGGCAATCCAGCAACACAACAGGCAGTAACAGTCGATAATTCCAAGAATAAATAAATCGTGCTGCCTGCATGGAATTCACACTCCAACTCAAGGGATCAACATCATCTTTTTTTTTTGAAAAGCAAAGACGCGGTTGCTATGTTTACACCTTCATATGAATTGACATGCAGCCCTGCCCAAATGAATGAAAGCGTGTCCCTGTGCGAACTGCCCCGTGAAAAAACTACCCAAATTCTGCTCACTTAAAACCAGCCCCCCCCTTTCCCTCTCATACATTGATGATGGTTCTATGACAGACACTGTCATGAACACACTACACTGTTCCTTCTCTTCAAAAACTACCCTCCCCCCCTCCCCTAACCATGCCAGAAATACACAAAAGTCAATTCATGTTTCTCTTTTCTTCAAAAAAAGAGAAATTTGCACCCTCTCTTTGTATTTCTTTAACAAAAACGATCTACCCCATGCAGGATCCCATTCAGCCATCGGCCACCCCTCTCTTTTGAACGTGAACCTTGGAGCAGCACTTGTAGTCATTGCTACCTCTTGAACAGCATGCATGCACTGTCCATCTCGATCGGCTGAATGCTAAAATGCATATTCTCTGAAGACAATAAAATTAAACAGCGAAAAAAAAAAACGAAGAAACGAAAAAAACATCGATCCTACCCTCAGCACCCCCACAAAATCTACTGAACTATCTACCTCGCAAAAATCAGCCCCGAATCTTTTTCCCCCAGCTGCTTCCCCCCCAAAACGCACTGCACTCTTTGCATCGATAACTCGACAATACACTATCTTTTTTTCCCTCCCTGCACGGTATTCACCTTCTTTTCACAAGCAACTATGATCACTGCCACACAAATCCATAACCATTCATTCTTCACATGCATGTCATGCATGCATGTTGAAATCTCACATGTACTGCATGCACCTCAAAAACTCTGCATGCCTTGCATGAAATATCTCAACACGGCCTCCACTATCTTGCATCTAGAAATTAAAAAAAAAGATCCCATTCGATCCAAGTAAAGGATTCATTGACGCATCCGTTCAATTTTCCTCGCTTCTTTTCTCCCTCAACTTTCAAATTCATCGCTTAAAAAACGCGTCCCTCAAGCTTTCCATTTTTTGACCGTTCCACTTCACGTCTTTCCAGCCATCGCACGACCTTCGACCAGGGTTTCTTTGCCGAATCACTGCAAGGGCAAAACTGGATATAGAGTGAAAGGAAGTTCCCTTGTAGTCGATGCATCCTGAACCAAACACACAATACACTTCAATAAGCAATAGACCTCCAGGTCAAACATCTTGTCATTTTAAACGCTCGAAATTTCCAGCAGTCCTCCCCCCAATTCTTCTGGTCCATGCCAATGCCCATTAGATCAAACTATACAGTGGAAGGGCTGCATGAGGTTCTCAGCGTCAGTATAATATATTTCTGAAGGAAAAAAAAACACCAGTACATGCGGTCCCTGAACTGAAGGAACAGAAAGCTAATGTGCCTACACCATCACACTAACCGTTGGGCTGCACAGTGACTTCGACATCGGGCTCGTGCCCAACAGTCCATTTGTGGCTGCCGGGTTCAATCAGCTTAGCATTCACCATGTCTGCAAATGTCGTCCTGCCCCCACCACACTCGCTCTTCACAGGACTGGTGTTGACAGCAAGCACATCCTCCGATTCAGCTTCTGTCAGCTCCTCCATACCATCCTGCACGTAGCCACAAATCTAAATGTGGTTTTAGTTTTTTTAGACCTCTAGTATTGGCTTCGGTGCATCATAGATGCAAAAGAAGTCGAAAACCGTTGAATTCCGTGGGCTGACATACGATTTCACAGAAGCCCTAATCCAGGGCATGTCCATTTCCAGTCTACCTGTCGAGGCTTCTTTTGTGAGGACCTGAGTTGCATGCGAGGACCTCCATCGATCGCATACACAATCTCTTGAGACTCCAGGGGACCACCCAAAAGCTTGACTTCCCCGTTGAATGGAATCCCAATGCTAATCTTTTCACCATGCAAGGCACTGTTCACAGCAGCTGAAAGGAAAAAAAAAAGTCAATTAAAACAATCCTACTCTTACTTGGACATGACAAACCAAGCCACAGCACACAGGATACTACGCTTCTTGACATTTACTTTGACCGGGTCCCAAAGGTTCCAGCAAGTTCTCTTGTTTTGGGATGTGGGTCAGTCTCTGAAGGGGGGCAGGAGGTTTTGGCAAGCATCCTTCGGCTGTCAGGTTTGCACACAAATCTTCTTGCTTAACAGCAACGGCTTCGCCTGGCCCCACATGAGGAAAACGATTAACATGATATGCAACATTTAACCCATCCACAACAAGAAAAACTGAATTCGGAACAAAGCTCTTGCCAGCAAAAATTCCTGTGGGAACAGATGCATCCACTTTCCCCAAATCCACTTTAGCACAAATATTTCCTTGCTCACCTCTTTCGACAGGGAGGGTTGGAGTCACTTCATTCAGCTGTGGTGTATCAGTGATTGACACTTTCCTTTCGAGCAGCTCCACTGAGTTTTGAAGAAGGGACGGGTTCAACCCATTTGCTGAGATGGTGCCGCTCATGGAGCCCAACAATCCTACAGGCTGGTCCGATGTCACTTCACCAGCTGCAAAACATCCCAAAATGAGCGCTTCATGTACAAAAAAACTCGCATCAATCGAAGAAGGGCAATTGAAAATTGCCAAGTATAAACTCTCTAACGATTCGCTGTGATGCCACTCGGGCTTTTCTTTTGCATGCTTTACATTTATATGCTCATCTGTGAATTGTGTCCATTGCAGAGTTCCCTTAATTAAGAGAGTTCGACGCACAATGCTCAAAAACTCACCAGGCATTGTGACGGCCTCAGGAACTCTCGGATTGAACCACATGTTTTTGATATGCTTAATGACTTCAGGATCTCGGGGGGGAGCTCGCCTGCAAAACACAGTCACTTTGCTTAAGTACAGTTTCTTGAATTTACCTGGTAATGTACATAGCTCCAGCAGCATTTTCAGTGGTGGTGGAAAATCCTTGACAATATTCGAACACTGCTGCACTGGATTTTGAACCAAACCACTGAGAGTGCTTCCCAGGCTAACAGGGAGTTCCACAGCCAAACCTCCATTGCATGATTGCATCATGCAAAATTGTATGCTAAAAAAAAAGGGAAAACGAACTGGCTTCCTAGACGTAATATATTTGAAGAAAAATATTACTTGAAGAAAAAACGAGAGGCATGCTTACTGTCGATTTTCGCGGATGGCGTCCCTCATATCCTTTTTCAGTGGGGTGTGCTGGAGGTGGTGCTCGCTCACATACATGTAAGCGACACATGTGCTTCCCAAACACTTGGCGAATTTCTCCCATGCTTCAAGACTGATATTGAAATTTTCCCCGACGTTGAGTGCCCAAATCCGACCCAACTGAAGGACTCTTGTTAAATGATCTAATTGGCTGTCACACATACCCTAAAAATAGCACAGCCCACACTCAACACACATACCCTGAACGTATTAAAAAAAGAACAATGTTTTCAAGAATAAGTAACCAAACCAAGGCTTTCAGCATTTGATGCGGTGCATCCGGAGAAGAAAATTGCATACGGAAACGAATGCAAAGCAAACTTCACTTGGTTTCGTGGGGAAGGGGGCATATGAAAGACAAGGGCTCATTGGATCAAGGTGCACTGGCAATAATTGGGGAGAGGAAAAACACTGGTTGCTAGGAAAATTGATGCGAAGATTTGCTCACCAGTTCAAAGTTCTGAATGTAGAGGGCCTCGAGACGCGTGTTGACATGGAGGGCGTCCAAAACTGCGTCAATGACAGCAGGGCCCACGTCAGACCTCAGGTATTGCTTCAACCTGAGCACTCTTCCGTTTGCTTCAAACTCGGTGGAATTTGAGCGGATTTTTTCGCACAACCCTGCAACTGCTTGACTCTGTGGGCACAAGTGAGCAGCACCAATGGTCAGCAATTCTCTAGACGCTTTTCTTTTTATCATTCTCTCGATGCATCTTTTTTATACCAGGATCCTTAATAACTTCTGTGATATTCTAACCAATACTGATCCATAAAATCAAGTCACCTCCAGAGAGTTTCCACCCGGCACCCTTCTCGGCCTTCTTTTTGCCAGGGGCACAACATTGATGTCCAAACCGCCATCCCCCGAATAATTCTCATCCTCGCTCATGGAGCTCTCATCGCTGTCGCGTCGTCTTTTCTTCTTCCTCTTCTTTTTCCCACCCTTTTGTGCTGCCCCGCTTTTGCCTTTCTTTTTCTGAAGATTAATTCGTTTGGCTTTTTTCCCTGCAGTTTCTGGCTCGACTGCGACTTCTTCCTCAGGGTCATCTGTTGCGTCATTTGCAGTGGAAGCCGGAACAACTTTTGCCGATGATGGGGTGAGTGTCATGCCAGAGGAAACTGGGACCAGCCCGGGCATCAATCCAGGAGCACATGCTGGGGGGGATACTCTGCCTGCACAGTTTTCCGACAAAAATCAACATGCTGCGACTTGGAACTTCTTCACTGGTTTCCTATCAGCCCACACACATACTCGAAATTCCATGTTGAGAAGCGGGGGGGGAAGATCAATCAGAAACTAGAACAATTCAAATGCCCCGTTTTGGTTCAACACGTCTTCTCTTGGTTACCTGGCATGAACAGTCTTGGGTTCAAATATGGGTTCCAACCCATTCCCCCCCTGTGTGGATAAAGGCCTGAGAAGGAACCCTGGTGCGGCAGGATCGATAACCCAGGTGCTGAAACTTGAATGCCCTGACTGATGGTCCTCAAAGCGGGAACTGGTTTCGATACAGAGTCAGGATATCCTGCATCAGCATTGATGCTCTTTTTTTCTGGAGCTGGATGAACGCCATCCTGCCCAGCCTCATTCCCATTCGCTGATGTTGGATCAGAGCTCAACCCCCCACTGGGGATTTGCAGGCAACTGGCAACGAATTCATTGCAAGCTTTGTCTTCTTCAGCAGATACCTTAGGAACTTTCCTCCATCGCAGCGATTTTTGTCGGTGCAGCCCGAATGTTATGGGAGGAAAGCCCCCTGGCCAAGCACTGATGGCATCCAAGCCATATGAGGGAGGTCCATAAGGATAAGATACAGTCTTTGGTGAATCCAATGCCTGTAGAGGGGATGACATTGCGCGGACCCCCTTGATTTGGGCAGAAGTTTGTACAGCTTGAGAAAAGCATGGAGGCTTGGGCTTGAGGGAAGCCTGATTTACTGCTTCTCCATCGAGGGGATCCTGCTGCCCGATTTTCCTCAAGTCATCCAAGCTTGACGTACGCGTCAGACCAGGCCCTGACATCATATCCTCCTGGGCGGTCATTAAGTGCAACTGCAGGTGAAAACGATGCGTTTCGCTGGCAGCGAGACGGAATCAAATATCAAGGATTTGGCCGGAATGCAAAGAAACGTGATCGGTTGTACGTACGACAGCAGAATTTACGAAGCTGTGAGGGAACTTGTCGACCACGCCAGCGGCGCGCCAACCAATACGACATGACGGGCTACGCGGCCTCGTTTTCGTAATATGAACTGTGAGAAAACGTGCACGTGTGCCCCTCCGCCTCCAACAGGCGGAAAAAAACGGACACAGAGGGAGCCGTGAACTGTTCAAACACGTGCGTTGCTTCCAACCGCCATTGATGGACCTCAGCGCCATAAATAGCACAGGAACGGCTTGTTCTTGCCTGAGCCTACCAGCTAGTGGGCTGCTAGCAGTGCTCGCCAAACACAGCGCAACACTGGACAACGCCGCTTCTAGTGGTATTGTGCGAGAAGCAGCACAGAAACAGAATAAGAAAGCTCACCCTTTTCCCTTGGCAGCTACAGAGTTTCTGTCTCAACGACAGCAGCTCGGTGGAAGCCGCAGTCACGGAAACGTGATTGATCGAACGACCAAGAATGGCTGCAGACTTTGGCTGCTGAGTTGCAATCCTCCCTGACAACACACACACACCTGGGCACCCAGGATACTCATAACTCACCTTGAAGGGTGAGGCTGAGAAAAACGGAGGGGGGATGTGTACGACACGTAATCGTACACACCTACACAACACTAACAGAAACACAATGTTCAGCTGATGAACGCATCACGAGTGAAGAGGCGGCGCCGTCTGCGGCCGATCACGTAAAGAATTTTTATCATTTGACACAAGAGCCATCTCCAGAACAGCAACTCTCTCTCTCCAACCCATGATGTTGCACTCCAGCGTAGAAATGCAACCCATGGTTTCCTAACTATGTATACATCCAGATCGATCGACCGAAAACATCATCCTCATCACAATGATCCATGATCCATGATTACAAAACGACACAAGTCCCCTTCCAGTTGACAGGGCTACGAACTCAAGGAACTTTTTGTGATTTACAGTGTTTGGGATATCGATTTTTTTGCATGTTGTGACCATTAGACCTGCAAGTGTACAGTTGCACTCATGTTTTCCCAATCCTTGCGTGAAACGAGCTGTGGATCGTTTGAGTCTTTTACACTGTTAGATTGTTCCGAGTTTCCTTCCCGATAAATACCTTCCCCAGTTTCTGTCAAGCGCCGTTTCACATCCATTCCAGTAACCTAACTTCCTCACATCGATCTAACCCTTCCCTCCTTTCGATCGTCTAACTTCCTCACAACAATCTAATCCCGATAATCAGTCATCTAAACAGACCGTGTGGAACATGGGCCCAACCTCGCCTGATTTCCACTGTGAGAGACTCCGAAAGAAAAAGAGATGACGGGTCATCGCTAAAAAAGAAAAGGCTGCAAAAAAATGGGTTGCGTGCAACACTGGGAGGGGACGTTCTGAGAACCCGAAAAAAATCAAAAAAGAAAAAATGTGTATCCCGAGCCCGGATGTCTTACATGTGGGGAGGCCAGTCGAAATCGTCATCCGCATGCCAAGGTTGACGTCCATGGCATTTCTGGAGGTGATCTTGATGGTAGATGCCTCGAGGGCGGCGGCCAGGGCCCGTGCGTGGTGTGAGTTCAGCTGTTCGCCAGAGGGAGCCCGTGAGTTGTTCGACGAGCCGGAGGGGGCCACGCCAGTGGGGCTGTAGCTTGTCTTCTCGCTTGGCGGCTTGGACGGCGTCATAGTGCCATACGAGGTCCCCTGCGTGGAGTTCCTTAGGGACGACTTTGCGTAGGCTGTTGCGGTAAGCGCGTTGCTTGTTTGCTCGTTCCCGGGCAGTCCATTGTGTGGCCGCAGAGCTGGTCCAAAGCTGCTGGGGGGAGGCGCCGGTGGTGCTGTGCGGCGTGGTGTTGATGGCACGGACTGCAGCATCAATATGGTGAGGCCAGTCGTGGGTGCTGTTGTGCAAAAGTTTTTTGATGCGGTCCTCGAGGGTGCGGTGGAAACGTTCCACCAACCCATTGGAGTTGTGTTTGTGTGGGGGAGTGTAAATGAGCTCCACGCCGTTGTCTTTGCTCCAGGTTCGCATGTCGTTCGAACTGTTGTAGCCGGCCCCATCGAGGATGAGGAGCACAGGGTGTCCGTGGTTTCCGGCCCAGCGGTCCAATGCGGCCGTGATTGTGGCGGACGTCACGGTCCTGGAGGCCGTGGCTTGTCCGCGTCGAGTGCAGCTGTCCACGATGCAGGTGATGAACTTTTCGCCTGTGGTAGCGGGCGTGAGGGGCCCGATAACATCCAGATGCAGCACAGTGCCAGGGGAATCTCCGTAGGGCAGTTGGCCCCAGGGACGACGTGGGGTGAGGGGACGAAAAATGGCGCAGGTTGGGCAGGTGGCGACGACTTCAGAAATGACGTTTTTGGGAATAGTGTGACCGTCCTGTTTGGCTTGGAGGTGTGTCTTCTCTACACCCCAGTGCTCCTTGCGATGGGTGTTCCAAGCTTGCTGATGAGGTGTTAGGGTGGTCGTGGTGTTGACGGCTGGTGTTGGTTGTTTTTTGTCCGTTTGGTTCGGCCGACTGAGGAGGTCAGCAGCAACGTTAGTGGACCCCGGCAAAAATTCGAAGGTGGTGTGGGTTTCGTTACCGAGTATCCAGGCCCACAGGCGGCCCACCCTTTTGTCGTTTTTTCCAAGCCCGCCTGTTCGCATTTGTTCGGCGAGTGCTTGGTTGTCAGTGCGTAGGGTGGTCGGTGTGTTTCCTCGATACGCCGACGTTTTTTGGAGGGCCCATTTGACGGCCTTCAATTCGCCAAGGAACGAGGACGTCGGTTCTGTGAGCCGAGTACTGCCATAATCGATCAGGTGGGTTTGGTCCTTGTTGTCGTGGGCGAAGAGGATGTAACCTGCGTGTTCGCCTGACCAGTCTGTTTCGAGTGTGAAGGTGCGAGCTGTGAGGCCTGGTAGGGCTAGATCCGTTTGGTGGTTTACGGCGTAGGAGATGAAAGTGTGGAGAGCTTGCTGGACGTCGTGTTGCCATTGTGCGACATCGGGGGCAGCTGAATAGGCGGCCAGGAGTTTTCTCAGGGTGTCCAGGTGATGTTCGAGCTTGGGTATTGTTTTCCTGCAGTAAGAAAAAATACCAATGATCCTGGCGAGGTCAGTGGTGTCGTTGACAGGGCCGAGTTCATTGAGTTTGTCCGTGAGAAAGGGCTTGTGGGACCACTGGCCGTCGTGGAGGTGGTAACCGAGGAACTCCACTGTATCTGCGAGCCAGGTCACTTTTTGGTAGTTCACTTTTAAGCCGTAGTCCTGGAGAACCGAAAATAGTTCGTTTAGTTTCGTGTGTAGTTCGGCCGCAGTGGGGGCGCCCAGCAAGATATCGTCTGCGTAGATTACGCAGTCCAAATGACCGAGGATGCTGGTGATCCTGTCCGAGAACAGGGTTGGGCTCCAGCACCACCCTTGGGGGAGGCGGTTCCACTTGTATCGCCGCCCCTGCCATGTAAAGGAGAATAGGGGCGACAGCTCAGGTGAGATGGCAAGTCCAAAAAAAGCGTCCTTGAGGTCTATTTTGGCATAGACCTTCCACTCGGCCTTCACTTTCCAGATAGTGCGCCATGGGTCGGAAAAAACCATGCCCAGTTTTTTGAAGTAGCCATTGAGTCGTCGAAAGTCGTTAGTGAAACGATAGGTTCCGTCGTCTTTGGCGATGGGCAGTAATGGGTTGAAAAAGGCTGCTTCAGAGGAAGGTGATAGAGAAAGATACCCACGGTCGACGTAGAGCTCCAGTTGTTTCGTGACTGCGTTTCTGTCGACGACCTTGTCGACAGAATACTCCGTGCGTAACCCTGCGTCGCCTGGTTTGGTCCACTCCATTTCGTCCGGTCTGATTTGGAGAGCTTTCATTTTTTCGTTGATAGGGTGTGTGCTGAGGTCGCCGACGTCTGGAAAACGTGCCATGATGTCGTTAGCAATGTCCTGGCTTGTGAGGTTTGTTTTTTGTGGCAGGGTGACGGCGTGGACTTTGGGGCGGTCCAGGCGGTTGACGACATGGTGCTGTGCGCCGTGGATATTGATGAGGGGGGTGGTGGCTGTGAGTTGGTGGACGCGATCCGTCGAGTTCCAGACGTCGACGCGGAAATGGCCCGCCTTAGTCGTCAATGCGCCGGTGACGAGGCCTGGGCGGTGGAGTGCAGGCGTGATAGTGGCCTGGCCGGCGACGTCCATTCTATATGGTAAGTAGAGTCGAGTCCACTTTTGGGGCTCCAGGATATATGGTTTTCCTGCTTGCAGCTGAATGCAGGTTTTTTTACTGGAGAGGCCAGTTCCCTGGTGTACAGGCCAGAGCTGGGTAAGGTGGACAGTGCCTTGTTGAGGTGCAATGGTGGGGTTAGTAGATGTTACCACATGACATTGGATTGTGGCTCCTGTGGTGGTTTGACAGATTTCGCCAAGGTTGGCATTCACCGAGATGTTGAGCGCCTTGATCCCGTCGATGCCCAGAATTGGAGTGGTCGTCGCATTGGTGACGAGCCATGTGACGAGCTGCGTGTCATCCGATACTCCGATAGCGGTAGGCAGGAGAGCTTCCCCATTGACGACACTAGAGGAGCCGTTGAAGCCTTCAATGCGCTGGGGCGTTTGGAGGGTGGAGCTGTACGGAATCCCATACCGTTTGGCGATGGAGAGAGGGAGCAGGGACGCCTGAGATCCGGTATCGATCAGGCAGGATTTGAGTGGTTGTTTGTGAATAGTGATGGGGGTGTGGAGAAGAGATGGTGGTGTGGAAGCTGCTGCATACTGCGAATTGGTCTTTACAGTGTTAGTAATCTTCTGGTTTTGCTTTTTCTTCCTACAGTTTGCTTCCGAGTGGCCCTTCCACCCACAGTAGCCACACGTTTGATCCCTGTCCGCCTGAAGCGCAGCCACCGTGTCCTGAAGCCCTTTGAGCTGTGCCTGGAATTCCGTCGTCGGGGGCGTTGAAACGACGGTGCACCACATCCAGCGCAAAATCCATTCGCCAGTGGTGGTCGCCAGTGTGACGACCGGCAGCTTCCCCAAAGTCCGAAGCGACCCCTTGATCGTCTTGATGACACTCGAGAGCTTGAGGTAAACGAAAGCGAGGACGTTCACCAATAAGAACGCCAGGAACGCACCAAAAAGCTGCGACATCATATCCAGGCGGGACGAGAACCAATGGCGGGCTCGTTTGGGCATGGCGCCAAAAACGTCGAAAGGATCACTGAAGAAACTCCTCACGGCGGTGGACAGGGAAGCAGTGGCCTGGAAAAAAGCGCTGGTAAAGAGAGTGAGACAGGTATCCCATTTTGCGCATGTCTCTGTTTGTTTGCCTTTTCCTGTAGGTAGTCGGAAAAAAGAGAACCACCCCGCCGTTTTGACGAGAGGGTCCTTTGCGCGGGGGGTGTCCCAGTTGGGTGCCAGCTTGGGTGGAGGTTCGTCGGGTGGTGGTTGATCACCACGTTCGCGAATGTACCAATAAGGTGGGTGTTCGCGTAGTCGTCGCTCATCGCGGAGTTGCTCTGAGAGGGACATAACTTTTGCTCTGAGCTTCACTTTTTCCTTTTCCAACGCTGCCAGTTCTTTATCTTGAGCGGTTGCGAAAATGCCTCCATCCACTGTGTGTATGCAGGTGGTCGAAAAGAAAATGGTGAGCCAAGCGAGCGAGAGAGGTGAGAGGTATACTCTTTTTGTCGTTCTGGTCGCGTTGCGCCCAGAAACGTCTTCGGCTCCGAAACCATGTACAGTTGCACTCATGTTTTCCCAATCCTTGCGTGAAACGAGCTGTGGATCGTTTGAGTCTTTTACACTGTTAGATTGTTCCGAGTTTCCTTCCCGATAAATACCTTCCCCAGTTTCTGTCAAGCGCCGTTTCACATCCATTCCAGTAACCTAACTTCCTCACATCGATCTAACCCTTCCCTCCTTTCGATCGTCTAACTTCCTCACAACAATCTAATCCCGATAATCAGTCATCTAAACAGACCGTGTGGAACACAAGTGAATTGCAGAAACTCAAACGTTCATGTATGCGTGCGACACTTGCGGGGAAGTATATCGATCCCTTCTCTTCCCTTCTTAATTTCTTCCCGATCATTTCTCATTATGCCTCCCAAAATGATCAATTTCAACACTGGTATCGCCCTGTGAACACGAAAACCAGTTCCTGTATACGAATATTGAGATGTAAACATTCATAGAAAAAAGAAAAAAGAAAAAAAAAAGTTGCTGTAAGGATGCTCCCGCCCTGCTCGTAAATATCTGAATCCAACCAGAATGCCATGGAGGTGGAGCACCCACAGTTACTCATTGATGCATGAATGAATATGATGGGGTACGGTATCAACACCATTTCCATCCAACAACATCGCTCGCTTGAATGAAATGAGAAGAGAATGCAAGTTCCTATTTTTGAAGTTTCAGGTCAATGAACTGTGTTTTGAAACATCCAGCTTTATGCTCCAGAATATGAAGAATCATTACTAATGTGTAGTACACAACCCTGTGCAGGAAAAACCCCATCTCAAGCAAAGCATACTCACTGTTTTCCTTTTCAAAACACAGGGAAAGAAACCCTACACAGATTCTCTCTGCATTTTTCCACCAAGCCTAATTTTTTCCCCAACCCATGATACAACAAGCGACGTTCGGAAAGCCAAATCAAATAGATCCGTCGATGTATTCTCACAGACCCCTCGTTCCATACATACAAAACCTATGATTTCCTCAAAGAATTAGTACCAGCAATGGTTTTTGGTGAAGCAATGAGGTTAAGGAACCAGGGCGGACCACTTGTTGCTGAATGAAAAGAGAGTCAATATTGGTTGTGGAGAGACTAGGTATAAAGTTGTGCAACTAGATGACCAACCACCTCATATAGCATAATTTGATAAATAGGAATTGTGACTATCTGCAAGGGTGTGACACCAATTACTCTATCATACTCCTTAATCAAATTGCCCATTGTCGCCATTATCACCGACAACGACAATCCACCGTGAGTGTTTCTGTGAAGTTCTTTTTCCCCCTATTCTGTTTTTTTTTAAATGATGGAAAAACGTCTTCATTGGATGTAATGCCCCACTTTACATTTTTTTTCACTCTTCACAAAATTGTCCCTTGTTCCGTTAATTCTCTTCCCCTCGATCAGCAACCTCGTAACATTTTCCTTTTTTCAAATGCTCAAATCTAACCCCGGCACATTCAAGCAATGAATCCCCCCTTAGCAAGAGTTTGATCAACAGCCCTCATTCAAAGGATACACAGACATATATGCATGTGTGCGTGCAAAAGGAGCTACACACCAAACCAAAAAAAAAAGTTAATTCTCGAATCCATCTCGAAATTATATATAGAAACTTTCGGACGAAAACGACATCCTTTGAAATCCCATCCTTTTCCCTCCCCTCCTTTTGAGCACCTATTCGACTTCGAATTTTTTTTTGATGTAGATCTATATTTTCCCCATATTCAGCTTCAATTTCCATAGCCTTCTTCCAATAAATCTTAGATCCCACTCAGCCTACAGTAGCATTTGTGATAAAATGCTGGATACTTTCAAGATGTTGAAATCCAAATGAAATTCCTCTAGTCACAGCATTCTCAAAATCTCCTCCTGAAACAGGAAAAAGGCAGAAAACATGCCCTCCAAAAAATCACCAAGCCCAAACTGCTTTCAAAAGAATTGAAGGTGGAGATTTCTCAACATTGCCCCCTCCCCCCAAAAAAAACCAAAGAAAAAATGAAAAAAACCACCTTGAAATAAGAAAACCCCTCAAAAAAACGGATGGCTGATACTATATGGAATCAACCTATACCCTCCAAAAAGAAAAAATTTACTGCAAAATCAACTAAAAAGAAAAAGCGCCACAGAAAAATATATGAAAGAGAATTGTATGGATCTAATCGATGAGGTCACCCTTCACCACCTTTTCCCGTTTATTTACTACTTTTTGTTTCCTTTTGTATAGATCTTTTCTCTTTGTTTTTCCCCCCTTTTTTTTTCTTTTTTCTATATTCCACACATATACGCCCAAAAATGCTCCAGGCCCTTCCGGACCAGGCAAAATATCTTCCCAGCAAAACCTCAAAAAATGACATGAACCGTCGATCTTAAACCCTCAGCATTGGGGACTTTGAACGTTAAAGCCCCAGTTCCTTCCTTATATGAGTAAACAATACTCTGAGAACCAATCCAGACATCCTTGGGCTCCATACTCGCATAGCACAGCATTTCCCCAGAGCCGTGCAGCTCGGTGATGAACACAATGCACCCCCCCTTCAAGCTATGCACCCCCAACCCAGACTCTTTCCAGTCGCCTTCCAGTTGCTTGACCTCGATGCCGGTGGGTTTCTCTTCGGCCTCGCACGATTTTACCGCTGCCGATCCGTTCATCATGTTGGACAGCCCCATCGGTCCAAAAAGAACATCCCCCTTTTTCAACACAGGCGAAAACGAAACCATCTCGCTCTTTTGACTCTCCAGGTTGACCGAAAGACACAGGTCCTCATTGCCCACGAACAGCTCTTTCCCTTCGTACATGTAGGCAAGATACTGGCCGGAAAAGTCTTTCAGCTCCCTTGCCATGGGGATGAGGTTCTCGACATCACGGGGGGAAACTCGGGACTCCAGCCGTGGAGGCGATTTGTTGTGAGTGTAGAACTCCCGAATGGTTCGGTCCCAGGAGGAGCCTTGGACATTGAACATTCCCACAATGCCAGAGTACAAGTTGATGTTCCAAACCTGCAACATTACATCCGTATCCTTGATCAGAAGGAACCTCAAAAATTATACATATGCAACATGAGGTATACAGCTGGGGACCATCGAGATAACCCCTAGTTCATATCTGCGACACAGTCAAATTCGACAGAGATGGGAAAAGTCCAGACATCACCGGTTTTCTGGTTTTCAGCCTCAAATGTAGCATATTGCCTAAAGAACAAGAGGAGACCCAATGGAATAATGCTCACCTTCAGCAGTGTTTTTCCATCTTTCAGCACATTTCTGAACAGACAGTCTCTGGTTGGTCTGCCAGGGAGCTGGGCTCTGAGGACGGAGCCGTCAGACAGGACCAGCTCTTTCAGCAAATCAAAATCATGATTCCCGGGCCTGTCGCTGACATACACTGCCCCTCCAGAAATTGCACGGGCCATTCCATGCAGCCTGGCTGCGGGATGGATGCTCTGGAACATATCCCAATCGGGCATCACCAGGGGTCCCAGGAACAGCGAATTGAACGCCGAGTTTGCGATGTGGGGTGTCGTGGAGTTGGGGTCACGAGGGTAGAAATCGTCCGAGGCTCTAGCAATGACCGTGTCCACCATTCTACCAACCACCAATAAAAAAATCAATTGTCACCACAAGGCACCCAATTGATTGGACCCACTTTTACAAATTGTGGCAGATTTTTCAAAACACCCTGATATGAGATGCACATCTCCCTCTCTTAACTCGGTCATTTTTCAAGGATGGAGCGTCGGGTGGATTACCTGTAGATGTTTTCGGTTGAATGGCACATGCAGTTGATCACATGGTTGCCTGGGAAGTGCTTCTTAGTGGATTTCTCCAAGGCATTGTGCATTCGCCGAGCGATCTCGGAGCCACCCCCCAAAACGCTACCGATCAAACCGACACCAGCCTGGCAATCCACTTTCACACCAGTGACACCTGGCCGAAGCAAACATATATATCAGCTCAGATTCAGAAACATATATATCAGCTCATTTCCGACTATTCACTAAGAAAAAGAAGGTGTACAGATGGATAACCCTCACCACAACCTATCCTTCAGCCTTCCAATATATATTTTTGGACCCTTTCCCTCCAGAAAGGGTCCCAGAATATTAATAACAGAATATATATGGGTTTTTTCCCACCCCCTCTTTTCCAGGTGGCTTACCTGCAGACATAAGGTACTCATGCATATCGACGTACAAGTCTTCGACCGAGTCAGTCACACCCATTCCACACAGCACCGCTGGATTCCAAGCCAGAGAAGGCTCAATCTCCAACACTCCACGGGTAGGCTTCGCATAAACGATCCTAGAATTGTATTTGGCCACACCCGGCTCTTCAGGCATGACTCCACTCCAGTAAGCAGGCAAACCGTGCCAACAATATATGTACTGCACTCCGAATTCCTGCTTCAAGTAGGAAATGACGTCCGAAAGGTTTTCTTCTTCGTTATGCCAGGCCAGACTGGATCCAGCGAACGGAGAGGAGAACTTGCCATTGGCTTTCACATCAACCAATCGGCGGCTGAAGTCTCCAGCAGTCGCGTAAAAATGAAGCATCAAATTCCGGAGGGGACCTGGAGAACGAAGGATCTCAGCCTGTCAGCATGTTGAAGCCAACAACCATGGGATATACTGATTAAGTCAGGTTTCAGCAACCCTTTTTTTTGTGGGTGGACCAAATATATGTCATCCACAGAACAGTTGCAAATATTGTGAAGGCCCTTCTGCTGGAGTGATATTCTCAGATGGGGGTGGGGGGTAGGAAAGAGTTTGCCACAGGGGTATGAAGGGTTTTTTGAACTGGAAGATGAAGACCCCGAAAAGTGGGTTTCTACTTTTTTTTTTCATTACCCTTTGCGAGGGCTGTGAAGAGCCTGACCCGAGCTGATCCTGGAGGGGCTTTATCAACCATTCGCTGATACAACAGCACCAAGAAGCCTTCGACAAGACCCCACATCCAACCAGTCATTTGTCTGAAGCATCCCACTGGAGCATCGGGTTTGCCCTACAAAAAAAGGTTGTTTTTTTAAGCAAACTTTAAGAGAGAAGGATAGAAAGGGATGTCAAATATTGATTCCGAGAACAAAATTACATGCACCCATTTCACATACATAACCAATGTCCGATGGGAATGGGTTGCATGCTTCCAAAGGAGGACCTAAAACTTATCCCAAAACTCATTGAAGGACCTACATCTGAAGAGGAGCTCTCAATCTCAAGCTTGTTGGATTCAGCAGGGGTCACCTCCGTCGTCGAAGCGACCAGCTGCGGACTTGTCAGGGGCTCTGCACCCAGTTCTTCTGTGTCCAAAAAAGGAACTGCTTCAGGAGATGTCTCCTTTGTGGGGTTTTCACTCACAGCTTCAGTCTTTGGGACAGGCTTTCGGTGAGAAGGATCATGGTCCGTTTTCTGGAAATCATGAGGTGAAAAAACCCACACAGTTTGCTTATCAAACCCACACACACATGAAAGTCTCCTTCACCATGAGATTATAATGAATTGTCCAAAAAGAGGAGGTTCATTTCATCGGACAATGACTCACCTGCCACCCATCGTCAATGATCAGCCATCGAGGAGGGGTATCCCCATCGCACAAGCTCTTGACTCCAGTGGCAACCCCTTTGGCTGATACAGAGCTGTAGAACGCATCCCAAGTGCACCAGCCAAAAACATCGAGCGATTTCGGCAGCTCTTTTTCCCACCGAGGCTTGGCACCGCCCGAAATCCTTCCGGCCTTGGCCACACCTCGTTCGATCAGAGTGAATGGATCCCAGCCAGCCGCCATGTATAACCCACCTGAGAAGCGTGAAACAGAAGAATCCATCAGGATAGGGACTGAAAAATTGCGATGCCTTCAGAATTCACCTTCTCAATTTAAAGAGCTTGCTATTATTTTAGGAATCACAATGCACTTTCCAAGACAGTAACAAAAAACAAGCAGCAGATTGATGGACCCTGAAAAAAAGATTACCAGGCAAATATCGATATGCAATATTTAGCTTAAACTTACTGTTCCAGGAGCCCCCAACGACATCATCACATCCACTCTCCATTGTTAGGACGACGTCCTGTTGCCCAAGGTGCCGACACCTACAATAAACAATTAACTTGGCTGATTGGTCTCCTTTCTTTGCGAAATGTGATTTCAATACCAATAGAGGAAAATGATAAATGGTCAATGTCAGCTAGCGCATTCAATGGATCATCTGGCAGGGAAAGACGTGGGCTCAGAACTTGCTTGCGTCACAATACATTCAGAAAAATGAGTGAACCAGATCATCATTGCCTCACCATCCATGCAACCGACTGCCAGATGTATGGATGATAGACAAGGCGACCCATTTTTTTTCGTTGTTTTCTTTTTTTCAAGGGAGGGGAGGAAACAAATTCAAAGACACTGGATAATCTTGGGGTGTTTTTTTCCACTCAAAAAATATTTCCAAAAAGCAGAGCAAAACCAAGTAAGGAATGGCCCTCAAAGACTCACTTTGGAGGTCGAAGTGTGGCTCTGAAGGAGTGGGCATCGATGAGGGGGAGCAAAATAGCATATGGACCTCCTTCCTTCAGCTCCAACAGCAAAAACTGTGTTTCGGGGGAAAGCTGGTGCACTTGCGTGCCCCACTCTGGCGTCATCCACCACAGTTTGCACCTTGCGCATGCCAGAAACCGCTCGAAACGCAGCTGAGCATCCACAGAGGTTTCCCTTTCAGCAAGGTGTTCTTCTGGACCTATGAAATGTCTGTGCCCACGTTCGTTTCTTTTCGACGCACGGTGACAGGTTGATTGCGCCCCCGGTCTATTGCTCTATCTTACCCCATCCTACAGAATTCGAAAACCAACCTGTCCCAAATTGATGTCTTCAGTGTGTGTCTTTCCATTTTTCGCTTGAAAGCCCAGAACCAGGTCCCCGTCCGACGACTCGCTTTCGTTCACGAAAGCAGCATCTGTGATGTTGTCCACCAGCGACAAGCCCAACCCAGTGACAATCCTCCCGTCTTTCAGAGAAACTGGAATCATATCGTCAGACGGCTTTCGAGGAGTTATCGACCGCACTTCTCCCTCACGAATTCGCAGGCTTCTGCCACCTGCGAAGGAACACAATTGTCATCACAGGTGGACAGTTTTCTCAGGAACGTCCAGAGCGACACATCCATCCCCAGCTCGAGCTTGGGGGTCAATTGGACCGTACAAGCCTTTTTCTTTCGCTCGTCTATGTCTCGACAAGCAGAGTCTGCGCGAAAGGGCAACAGCAGCGCGCTAAACTACAAGCACTGGGAGTTTCATTGCGCTCGCTTCAGCCCTCGTACGATCAATGCAGATCGTGACGATGCGATGCCATTACCCCCTTGATCCCCAAACAGTTTCTTTCCCTTTTTCTCTGTTGGAAAAATGCCCTGGACCTGAATTCTTGTGGAAGTTGTTCTGACGAGTCGTCAGAATCTACGGATTCATGGAGTGTTTCCTGGATTGTTGAGTGTACATTTCCAGTTTCTGGTTTTTCAATGTCACCATTTCTCACTTTGTGTTGAAACCCACCTGTTTTCTTCTTATAGTCTGTGCGAGCAGCACAGCAACGAAGCTCTGCTCCGAAACCCCTTCCGAATCTACACCCACGTCGAGGCCTTCGCGAACTGTACGGCAACGAAACAGAACAGAGGTCAGCGCACGAACGAAGTCGTGAACGCGAAACGGATGCCCCACACGCTCAAAACTCGTGCGATGAGGCGCAGCGAACGCGCGCGTTCGTTCACTGATGAGAAAGCGAGCCCCACGAGAACACATCTGTTGTTGGAAAATAGGTGCCAGGTGCGCGACACCTCTACAACGCGCGCGTCTTGACGCCGCAAACCATCATCCGCAAAAGTAGGCATAAGAATGTGGCAAATGCTGCGAATATATATATATGCGTTACCTGCGGAAACTTGGAGTGATGGACTTCCTCCCTGAGCTTAATTTCACGAACTTGTGGTGCCTCGCAAACGTTCGGTTGCCAAGAACAATAGCCCCAGTCATATTTTGCGGAGGCCCCGCCGCTGCTCAAGTGGTCCTGGGACGAGCCTTCCGATATCGCGTCCAAAATCGGGATGTTCCCCCGCGCAAGATATCGGAACCAAAATCGAATTGATAAAAAAGAATTGTGGAGGCAGAATCTGGCAACGAAACAAGTGGGTCTGCGGAGAGCATGCCCAGACACAAGGGACGGTGTCGGGGAACGACGTGTTTCCTGGATCATGCTGACGTCATGGAGACTTGGACACGTGGGAGTTAGATCTTTTTTTTTCACAGAATTGCGATCTTCATGGCAGAATGGTGATCCAGCCAGTTGGTTTGCTTGATGGAAAGGACCATCAAAATGATGAAGAAATCTGATGCGGTGAAAATTTTGTAGCTGTGCATCAGGCTGACAAACAGCCGATCGAAACTTATTTTCACCCATCACTGCAATGTTTAAAAGGAGCAATGCAGACCCCAAACAATGAGGCTCCGATGCTCTTGAAAAGTTGATTTTCAGCCTCACAGTGCTCAAAAAAGCAAGTGGGAGGTGCAGGGGATCGATATCATGAACGCTTCTAATGTTCATTCCCAGCAATCCGCACAAAATTCCCAACACTCCCGGAGGCAGCATCAATTCTGAAGAGATCATTCAGGTCCACTCAATATGCTTTGTTTTGGGTCGACAGCAGACAATGGAAATCGTGTCTTTCCCTCAAGCATGGCAAATACCTCTACACACAATGACAGTGTGACTACAAATATGCGTGTTGAAAAAGGAGAAAAACAAAACATAACAGAGGATTGCCTTCAACCATGCCTTTGTCTAATCGAGAACTCATATCATTGCATTCCATCAAATTGTACCAATACCCAATATCGCTCAGAAGAAAAAGCATAAATTACTTTTCACAGTGCTGCTCAGTTGCTGGGAAACCAGAACAGATAACCAATTTTATAGAGAAGCACAAAATCCTACAAACCCATCATGGGAATCCTTGCCAAGAAGCCCCCTAAATCGGTCAGGCTACTGGGGCGGCGATGACGGTGGTTTCTCTGGAAGTTTCTTTGCCTCCTTTTTAGCGGCCCTTAGAAATAACACAAAATCTGGAAGGCTGAAGCCGCAAACTGATCTTGTCTTTGGACAAAACTTCCATTTTACAATTCTTCCCCCCCCCCCCCCAGGGTGTTTCCATCATGTTTAGAGGTCAAAGTTTTTGAAACAGAGCCACATTTGCGGGGAATTCTTATTTAAAGATGATGTTTGTTTCAAAGGTTGAACTCAATAAACAATGCAGCTGGCTTGGGTAGCCCATGATTGAGCGAACAGCAAAATATGACACTGAATTGTCCACTGAATTCATCAGATGCAGAACTTTGATCAAATAAAGAAACTGATGGCAGTAAAGCAAAACCTCTGGAAGACAAGAAATATCAAGCACATATCTCACTCTTTTGCCTCCATAGCACCCTCTTCCCACCACCCTTTCATATGCTGGACGTTTCGCCGCAGTATATGAAGCCCTGGCCGAACGTCGGCCTTCATCATATACACGACACCAGATATTGCAGCTGCAAAAAAGCCACACACAACATATTCTTATCGAGAAATATCATCAGTACTTTCAAACAGGGATTTCGCAAATGCAGGTCTGCGGTATCTTCCCTTCCATCACCTGCGGTCAGCAGGAAATTCGTCCAAGCCATGTTTTTTGCTGCAAATATAGCCCTGGAACGATGCGTTAAATGTAGAGCATTCACTTTCACATGGGTTGCTGAGGATTTACAGAAATCCTCGTCAGACGACAAATTACGAATCCACACTTTCAGAAAACGTGGGTTGGTACAAGCGCGGGACTGCGACGAGGAAAATCGGAAAGGGCAGAACGCCGTATTGTGAGTTTGTCCGATATTCGAGGAGGAGCGGAGGGAAAACGATCAATAACGATATAACGGGGGAAAATGTTGAGCGGGCTGTTTCGCGGATCAGCTTTGGGACGAGGAGTGCAGAAACTCCCTTCCATTTTGGGATCGGAAGGCCCAGCTAGGGTTTTTGCAACCGGCGTCCCCGTCGCTCAAGCAGCAGCAGCCACTGCAACCGGAAACAAGCCGTCTCTGTTGAAAGAGTTCCTCGTCTATCGATGGGATCCCGATACGCCCGACAAACCCGCTTACAAATCGTACAAGGTGGACATAAACAAGTGGGTTCAATCTCTTTTCTGAGGAGTTTTATGCTATGGTGGAGTAAAGGACCGTATTGTCGCTTCTTCTGCCTGCAAATTCGCGACTCACAATTTGCCCAGTCTGACTTGTGCCTTATTGGTGTTCAGCTGTGGGCCTATGATGCTTGACGTTCTGTTGAAGATCAAGGACGAGCAGGATCAGTCGCTAGTCTTGAGGAGATCCTGCAGGTCAGTGGATTCCACAGTCGAAAGAATACTCTGTATCCACTTCATGAATGGATATTGAGCTTTTCTTTCAACCTTTCAGTAACTTATTGCTGGGAGACTCTCTGCTTGAGAAATAAACATAAAGTCCTGCTCAGTAATTTTCCTCTTTCTGACCACATTGTAAACCTTGCTGCCACGAATTGGCTGAATGACGAGTGTTTTTTTCCCACAGGGAGGGCATCTGTGGATCTTGTGCAATGAACATCGACGGGACGAACGCTCTGGCTTGCCTGTGCGAGGTGGATCGCAATCCAAGCAAGGCCACGAAAGTGGCTCCTTTGCCACACATGTTCGTGGTCAAGGACCTCGTGGTGGACATGAGCAACTTCTACTCACAGTACAAATCCATCAAGCCATACCTACAGAAAAAGAGCATGGACAGGTAAACCCCACCTGCCCTGCTTCACCTGGAAAAGGACTGACATATGAATAGGTGCCGAATCTGATCTCTGCCCGGAAAAACTTAGAATAAGAAGTTTCAGATGTTTTGGGTGTTTTTTTTGGGGGGGCGGTTCGACGGGTTGATGGGGACTTTGAACAATTGGTTGAATAAGAACCACCCATAACATCGTTGAGATACTGGAGGCATATATTGTGAAACATTTTTTTCCTGTGGATGCACCCTTGGTATTGGCACGATTTCCATACGTGAATTGCCTGATGTTGTGGATGGATTGCAGTCCGACAGAGCTGGTGTTGTATTCGCTGACTGTCTTTCTGGAGCAGTAAAGATAGGTGTGTTGGTATTTTGCAGTGGTGGCAAAGAATGGGCCCAGACTCAGGAAGAACGCAAGAAACTCGACGGTCTGTACGAATGCATCCTGTGCGCATGCTGCAGTACCAGTTGCCCAAGCTACTGGTGGAATTCTGACAAGTACTTGGGGCCAGCCACCCTTCTGCAAGCATACAGGTTGGGAGAGGAACGACTCACTCGTTGCTGCGAGAATAATGTCCGATTGGCTGTAGTCAGTGGGGAAATGATGGAAAATATGGCTGTATCAACAGAGAAACAATATTGAGCGATAAATGACACTTGCAAGACTGGCTCTGTGTTATTTATGGACTATTCTGTAGAGGAGACCAAGGAAAATACACTGATATTCAATTGATGATTATGCATGTGTGTACAGGTGGGTCGTGGACAGCCGGGATGACTATACCACAGATAGGCTGAAATATCTGGAAGACCCTTTCCGTATGTACCGTTGCAAGACCATCATGAATTGTGCTCAAGTCTGTCCAAAGGTAGGAGTGGGGGGTCATTCCTTCGAACACTGAAATTCACCACTGGCCAAATTAGGATGAGATTGTAACTTGGCACCAGGGTATATTTAATGGACTTGTTTTCGAGCAGTTGCAACATCTCTGACCTCTTGCCACTGCGGTGATGATCCCTGATCGTTTTATTATTCTCTTGTTTTTATTTTCATATATTTTAAAGATGATTTTTTAATGACTATCTTACACAATGCTGTTTTTTGACATATTGCTTTTTTTTTGTTTACTTCAGGGTTTGAATCCTGGAAAGGCTATCGCAAAACTGAAACAAATTGTTCACACCGGGAAGGTTGTGTAAAGTGCAAAAAGTCTGAAGGAAAAAAAAAGCATCAAATATCAGGTAATTATGAACATCAAATTCCCTTCACAATGAATGTCAAGGTATCCGGGACCATCAGGGGGGAAGGGTGTGTTGGGGAAATGAACGGGTGGCTGACTATGTATAAAAAATTTTCGTGGCTTGTGTGGGACATCTGAAATCGATGTTCTGGCTTGAGTAGTGTATTCGAGTCCTAGGATCTGATGAAATATGAGCGGGCATGTGATCGGATCAGTGTTACTTCTAGGTGGGATAATGAACGAATTGTAAAGGTTTAAAAATGGCCAGTTGATTTCTATGCTCCGGTAGAGGATTTGGTTGTGAGAGAGTCGGTGGATTTCTGTGAGGGCACAAAAGAAGGCTCCGCTCGTTACTGTTAACTGAGTATGGCACCACAGCCAGAAGAAATGGGTTGTTTCCTCTCCACTCTTTATTTATTTATTTCTCTCTCTCTCTTTCTTTCTTTAGTTGGAAGATATCTTCCAACTAAAAGATGCAGCAGGGATAAATGGTGCCAGGTTGTGTCCGGTGCTGAAAGGATTCCTCAAGTTATCTACAATATAGACAATCTTGGAATTCTACACACTAAGTGAGGAGGAAAGTGCAGGGTCACATGTGCACTGGCCATTTGTCCCTGAGAACATTCCACATGAATGAACCAAATCTCCTTCAATGAAAGAATGAGAATGAAAAACCCATCTTCATTATCACTTGCAGACAAACGCTTAGAGCACTTCTCTTTGCCCCATGAATCGCAAATTGTTTAATGAGAAGAGATCAGAACACACTTAAAAAAGAAAAACAATTCCGACACATACTATTTCTTCTCCTCTAGAAATCCCCTTTTCCCCAGTACCCCTTCCTAAAAAATTGACCCATGTTCAACGCTGCACGCCCTTCCACCATCCATTTGGAGTATTCTTTCCTTCATATCATTTGACCGGATCAACTGGGATGACCCAGGAGAGCCGCCTGCAAAAAATTTCAAATAAGATCTTTTTTTCCCTTTTTCTACGAAAGTCAAAAGTCCATTGAAGATTTTTCTAGAATTCTCACTTTGGTCAATGGCATCATACCTCTGCCCTCCCCCTTTACACAGTTTGAGCAAATTTCTATGTACAATTAAAATTATTTACACATGCACCCTGTGAAGTCGAAAAAGCGTCTATGTCATACTATGCTCTATGGGTGGACTGACCTGCGTAGGGCTCCAGCGTTAATCGCTGGCATATTAGTTTGAGCTTCGCCTTTGTTCAATAACCTATCCACCTTCGAAAGGCCTTTAACGAGATTATCTTTTGCAACCTTCATGAAATTCTCCAGCGACTTTTCGACAAGAAACAACACCAAAGAAAACTAAAATTCAGGCCCAACATCAGGTTAGCATTCAATTCATAATCAACATGGAAGTCCAATGTGTGCCTTCCATAATCAATGGATCAACAATCAAATGTACCTTTTCTGCAACCGGCACTGAAACAGCAAGAATAGAAAAGCAAGCAAGGAAAAGCCAAGAGAGGAAGTTTAAGTTTAATCTCAAATAATCCTAACCACAAACGGGCCACTGAGCAAGTTGCATGCGCACCATGTTGGCATCTGATTGAGCGACCGTGGACATCAGGTAGAGAGCATTGGTGGAGGGCACATGTTTTCCCCAATCGATAAAGCCACCCATTTCAGACAATGCATTTGTGAAAACCTTAGCTGCCCTGGTCGACAAAAGAACAATTAAGCATAAAACAAGCCGCCACAGAGATGAAAGGTCACTGTTACAGCCCAAACATCATGTCGATGTCGCAAAAATCAATATTTCGCCACGAAAAAATGTTGCGAGTGTAGCTCTTCTACGGAAGAACTGCTGGAAGAGCATCACCTACAAGGACACTTATATTAAATTTACACATTAAACTGGCGGCTGCTCACTTGTACGGCATTCTGTGGGCATCATCGACGATGACCACAGCTTTTTGACAAGGCTTCAGAGCTTGGACGATCCTATGCTGCACTTGCCCATCAAGGTCCTCCCCATCCATAATAGAATGCTGCCAATAAAACCCACACAAAATCAAACAATTCATTGGTCGAATGCGGGAAGGAACACCACAACTCCACCCTGATGACACATCGCTTAGGTGCAGACAGCTGTTTTGCACTATTTAACTCAGGGTTCAGCTAATACTATTACCAGGGGAAAAACTCATTTTGCAAAGCATCCTGCACCTCAGCTTACATCTAATCTTAGCACACATTTGTTTGCAGTGGCAGCAGCCTGCTCCAACAAGTGGCCCTCCAGTTTATTCATCATATTCCTGCAGTTTTGCTCCACCTTGCATGACAGCAACACTCCCGTCCCCTTGAATTTCCACGACAAAAACAAATAAACCATATTTCACAAACCCCTCATGAACACCACCGCTGCCTTCCGAATTCAAAATAACACGGTTTACTTTTGAAACATAGATTTCCACATCGAAAAACAAACCCTGAGGTGATGCTGGACACCTTAAAAACAGGGAGCTACCATTGCCAACAATCAGTGCACACTGAGCACCCAACTCACCCCGCAAACAACAGAGTATTCGAATGCACAGGGGGGTGCTTAGCTCACCACTCGAGGATCCCTAGATTCGGAGTCTTCCACATGCATTAAGGCATCTTCCAATTCATTGCTCCATCTCGAGGGCAGATCGTTTTCCAACGCCCAAGTCCTGAGAAAATCCAACGCCAACACTCGATAATCCACTTGATTTCTCTCAGCCTTAAAAACATTAAAAAAAAGAAAAAAATCAATCAATCAGGGTCGACAAAAAAAGCCACTCTTGGCTTAAAGGAAAACTCATATGCAAAACTTCCAATTTAGCAAGGCGGGGAAAAATCAAGCTTCCAACCACTCAAAAAATAAAAGTAAAAGTAAAAATTACTGTTTTCAACTTTAATTTTCCCCCACCCCTCACATTACATTAAAGACATCAAGAGCGCAACGCACTACGAATTGCTGTCACGCAATTGGTCATCTAGCATGTGGAGCTTGGCACAAGGGTGACATAGAAACTGACAGGCATTGAGATTTTTTTTGTAGGGGGGACAGCTTTCGTAATTTCTTAATTTCTCCTTTCAAAGGAAGCATTACCTTGAATTCTGAAATCGTCTGTTCAAAACTTGATTTCCAATCGAAGTCTGGGTTTCGGATAACAGCCACCACACCAACCAACAACACAGCCCCAGATATCATCCAAAAAAAGCATCCAAAGACCCCCTGACCACCAAAACCCTACATTCAAAAAAATTCGGGATAAAGAATTATAAAACAACCAGGGGTTGGGGGCTTCAGGTTATACATCCACCATCACAGGTAAATTTGCAATCCCAGAATTTTACACTTTTTTTTTCTTGAACTTGCAACATCCCTCTTTGCCCTCCCAAGAAACTCAAAGACAAATTGTTCAGATGTAAACCTTGTCTGCAGTTTGGATTTCCTCTCTTTTTTTCTTTCTCCCCAATTCTGCCGAAAAACTGGCAGGAAACCAGCTTTTCCAGTATTTGGCCTTACTGTATCCGACGGAGGGTCAGGTGGGGGGGTTACATGTGGGTATGCCACTCTTCCCATTGGCAAAGGAGTCCTATGGGCTTCTTGAACCAGACTTGTAGTTTTGTCTTTTGCACCCATAGGCTGGGGTGGGTCACTTTTTGAGCCCAGGTGCCTCTCCCTGAAGTCTTTCTGAACCAAACCAGCCACAGAATGGTCTGAGCAGAGCCGAAACGAAACGAAGCAAGCAGCTTTGAATGCTAGGATCGGATGGAATCGTGTCCATACCACGCTCCTCTCCACGTATTGCTTTCTCGCTTGTGTCTGATGGGCGAAATAACTTGAGGAGGGAGCGTTCCTGGGGCTGGCCCGGTCCGTTGGATATTCGTCCTCATCGTTTTCGGGAAGTCTTTTCACTTGGTGGGGGCTCCCCATGCCTCCTTCTCCTCTTCAATCAGTGGCCCACAAGATTGAAAAGAAAAATCCGATTTTTCTGCCTTGCTCCACAAGAGAGTACTGAAATTTTGTTCCTGTCTTGAGGTCCCAAGTCTGACCTGGCGACACATCCTCAATTTCCGTAAATGCTTTTCTTTGCTATTTAATGAACATCTGCAACTCCAGCAGCCCTTGTTGTGGGTTGCTTCCGGACGTTACCATCCACGATCACGATGGAGAGTTTGAAATGCTCGTTTTGTACGCACCCACTCACCCAGCCAAGGGTGCTCTCTCGGCGGGTCGTTTCAAGGATTCGAGTTGGCCAGGGGCCCGGTTTTGGAGGTCTTGGCGGAGGAATGGGTGGAGGAATGGGGGGTGGGATGGGACAGGGACAAGGCCAAGACTTGGAATGGGTGAGCTCCAAGCTTGCAACACGGCTTTTGGCTTCTTTTTTTTAAGAGAGAAAGAAGTCCTGTGGGTTTTTTGCTGGTAATTGGGTTTTTAGACAGGGCTTCGATTCCTGATGAGACACATTGTTTGAATGCAAAATGGACGTGGGCAATGTATTTGCTCCAGGTCTTTTCAATTATTTGTAGAGGGGTGTTATTTGTTTACAATTGCCTTGGATTGTGGTTGGGTTTCTCTACCCCACTTCATTGTGGCAATCACTGGTTGACTTCCATGATATTGGATTTGTGCTGCTGTATGATTAGGATCCAGATAATGTGTTGGGTCCTGCTGAAAGTGGCCACATCGCCAGACGGGAGATGCAAAGAATGATGAAAAAGGACAGCTCGTTTGGAGAAACTCTGAAATTCGTAAGCAATTTTGCTGCAGTTTATCAAAAAAGCAACGGCAAACATGTTGTTTTGGGTGGACTTCTGTGAGGATGCAATAATTCGATTGAAATCTAATTCTGATTGTTAATATTGCAGGCACAAACTCAGGAGGAGAAAGAACTTATGGTTAGGAGAGAGGTAGGAATTTGAGGACAGTAGTATGTCATGGTTTCAATTTTGATGAGCTGTGTCGAATCGGAGGGGGGGGGGAATCCCTAATGCCTGCACCCAGTTAGGGGGTGTTTGTTCATCGTTTAAAAGGGAAATAAAAGTGTTACTGCACACAATCTAATCTAGAGACCTGGGAACACCAGCGCAGAAATTAGAGGAAGCCCGTCCGCTAAAAATAAAAATACAATGAATGTATACATGTTTTGGGGTTTCCACCTGAACACACTATCCAATATCTTCAAAACCAACTGCTTTCGTTGTGTGCTTTTTCCCCCAATTGGCTCAGGCAAATGTACATTTCAGAAGTTTGACTCTTTTTTAATTCGAATAACAGTCACGAGAAGTGCCAGACGATCCTGCAGCCCTGGTGGAATTTTTTCTCGACACAGAAATGGAGGATATGGAATTTGAAGTTGCCAGATGCAGGTGCCATTGAGCTGAACCTGTCATTGAAGAGTCATGCGTTTTCTCGATGTGGTAGATAGTTATGGTCAAAGATTGTGCTGAATAGTTGTGAATTGAAGCATTGTACGTTGGACTTCTCGTCAGGATTTGAACCCAGATCATTATCATGACAGGCAGTTTCTCTCGTCCTCATTCGTTCAATGATGAATAAATTTCCTTTAGAAGGAAGTCATTGGATTCCAGTCTGGACAATTCAGGTCTCCCAATGCTGGCTGGTTCTATTCACAGCGCAACTCCTTACCAAACTTGTCTATCGCAGGCCCAAGTTAACAGAGGCATTTTTTGAGAAGCTCGACAGCAGCATCGGGGATATCCGATTCGCTGGGATCGACGTGGATGAAGATCGACTTGCTGAGCTGGAGACTCTTCGGGAGTACTTGAAGGTACACCCATGCATTCTTACACATGGCTCCGTCTTTCTTAAAATTCCCCCCCCCCCCTCTCTGCACCACCTTACTATTATTCCCCAAGGTATCAATCAGGTTGGGCCGATCCTTCTCCCAAGTTCAAATCTTAATGAGGATCTGCTTCTCAAGCCAATTCTGTGATAAAGCTATATATGAATCTGGTTGGTCTGAGGGTTTCTGCTGTTTCCAGGCGGCATCAAGTGCAGTGGATGAGGCAGCCCACAAAACCACAGACGCTGTGGAACGATTCAAACGCCTAGTCACTTCGAAAGACAAGAAGGCCACCATCATCGAAATGGTTGCCAACAACGAAATCGACCAAGGTCTGTTGGACCTCTTCACTCAAAACATCAAGATGGCAGAAGCTGCAGAGGAGGAGAAGAAGGCCGAGTTCATGATTAAGCTGAAGAGAGCTTGCGAAAAATACTTCATTCAGACTGAGGAGAACAGGCCAGATATCACCCCTTTGATGAACGCATCAGCCAAAGCAGGTGCCATCGATGCTCAATCACAAACTCTCTACGACCCGTCTGCTCCCAAGGAGGACCCCAACGTTTTGAAGATACTTGATCCCAAGGGCTCGCAAGCAACGGAAGGCGAAGAACCCAAAAAGCTGATCATAGACCCATGAACACTCTTTGCTTTCTTTTCTTTACGGTGGCATTTCAAACAATTATTTCTGATGAATGGTGGCAGGCAGTTTTGTCAATTTGCAGTTGAGGTGACGATTTTGGGCGTTTTTAGGATTATGACAGGAATGGATGTACGTTGTTTCCGTTTGTCGTGGTTTTTACATGGTTCTTTGGATTGGGATGTGTCTGGGCCTTTTTTTTGTGCTGCCAAATGCCCCCCTGTTTAATGTGGGGATTTGATATCGGTTGGCCAGTCTGTTACGGTTTGCGGCACAGTCTGGGGCAGGCTGCTTCCACATATTATTTTCCTGGGTTGGAATTTAATTCAAAGTCCCTTCCATGGATATGCAGGAAGCAAGATTTGCCAGCACAGCAAATTGCACAACATAGTGCATCCAGATTTCCTTTTGTCGGATGACTAGTGTATCTGTCTTGAACCCAAGAACAGCAACTCAACATAGAATGGGGGTTACATCCAAGAAACCCCAACTGAGCAGGCCTTTTCTTAAGATATTTGATCTTTGTTACAATTTCTGGTCCTGTCAGGACAAACTCCAGACCCAGCTGTTTTCCTTTTTGCGCTCGATACCTCGCTATCCTATATCTACTAACCTTTTGATTCTTTTCCTTTTTCCCTCCTTTTCGACCAGTACTCCAAAAAACCCCCTCAAAAAAAGACCCAGAAATTTAAAAAACCACCACGAAGGAGCAAGTACGTGCCTCGTTTCTGTTTTTTCTTTCCTTCTACCCTTTCTAAACCGCCACCAACATCCCGCTCTTTGAAAGACATTTTCACACCTTCAGCCTGACGTGAATTTCGTAACCGCCTTGGTCCCTTCCGACACTGCATGCTTTGCCAACTCCCCTGGCAAGACCAATCGCACAGCCGTCTGAATTTCACGACTGGTGATGGTGGGTTTCTTGTTGTAACGGGACAACTTGGAAGCCTCCGTCGCGATCTTCTCGAACAAGTCGTTGATGAAACTGTTCATAATGAGCATCGCCTTGCTGGAAATCCCGGTCTCTGGGTGGACCTGCTTCAACACTCGGTAGATGTACATTTTGTAGGTCTCGGACTTGAGCTTCTTGCGCTTGCCAGCTCCAGATGGGGCGGTCACTTTCTTGGCGACCTTCTTAGCGGGGGTCTTTTCTCCCTTTGGCGCCATCTTTCCAACTGCGGTCAGGTTCCGTGACTCAACAAACGATCGAACGTGTCGATGGGTGGTAAAGAGAACTTCCTTGCGCCAAGCCTAACCCAGAATGGAGGTGAACAGCCACCCCAGGGTTACGATTTATAGAGAAGAGGTCTTGCTCACTGGCTGCGCAGCAGACCAATCAGAGAGACGGGATACACGTGGCCAGGCGCAGTCTGACAGCAACCTCAAATCAATTCTGGCACCTCTTCGCTTCCGACATCCTTTGATTCAGTCGATTGATGGTTCGATTGGAAACTCCACGTTCACAGATCGGGAAAGCGCCCGAGGCCGCTTTGAGAGGAAATCTCGCACAAGGGTTGAAGAAGCGGGGGCGGAACGTTTGGTGCGAAGCAGTTTCGAGGGACGTTAGGTAGGGCAGGCGCTTCGCTGCAGAAACAGAGACACCAGACAGACTGAGGGGACTGTCTCTCATGACGTCATATCATGACTCACCCCATCGTTTTCTGCCCTTTTAAAAGCCGGCGGAACTGTTTTAGGTGGAGGTCGGCGCCGAACTGGGGAGTTCTTCGAGTTGTCTTTGTTAGGAGGGAGTTTTCCTTTTCAGAAAATGGTTTGGAAACATGTTTATATAGGCTGCGCTCGTCTGGTTGTCGAGGGCACCTCAACATTTTTCCCGTACTCACACGCTAATCTCTGCGTAGTGGCGTCTCGTACGTTGAGGAGAATGAATGGCCAAGCCTGCAGCGACGGGAGATTGTCAACATCCCGTTGCTTTCACAGTCGGCCTATATCTACCCATTGTTTCCTTAGAACTGTTCCAGTCTGGTACTCCCCTGTCCCTGTTTGTTGGATGGATCTTTATCGTGGACTCGGTGATGAGCAAACAAACTTTCGCTCTTCTGAGTATCTTTGGTGTGAGGAAGAACAGTTTGGAGACCTGAACTGAGAGTCCAACTTAGGTTCCTTAAGGGGCCAGCGTCCATCCAACCAGTTGTCTGTAGGAATACTTGAATAAAAGGCCTACCATGCTTTCAGCCTGTGATGCTTTCTTTTGACTCTGATTATCTCTATGGGATATGCTGAGCAAAATTATCACCTTGGAGATCTGAGGCCTGGTCAAGATCTGCTGGCCAACCATCAGAAAACCCCTTGATGGCTGGTTTTCTTGAAAGGCCCTTTTTGCTCTGAGTTGCTCCAAGTTTCTCTTTCCTTTGATTTTGGGATCTCTGTTTGTTTTGGAAGTTATCATGAAAGTGGTTTGTCCATATTGCTGTAATGTTTGGCTTCCAGCCTCGATGCAACACACCTGAAAATAAGTGGTTTGATAAGAGGTCGTGCAAACTTCAGCCCACATCATGAACATTGTGAGATCGATGCGCGAACTTAACGCTTCTAGAGGCCTTTTTGGGGCGCCAATTTCGACAAAAGATTGAGAATATGGCCACCACCTTCAATGGCACAAATGTCAAGCTGCTGTCGGAACACGAAGTTAATTTATCTCTGTTGGTTTCGAGTTCTATGGAATCGCCCACTTTTTTCGTGAGACCCAGAAAACTGCTCTGCCAAATTTTTCCAACAATGGGCAAAAAAAATACACTGCTCCCGAAAAAGGCCAGGGGTAAATTGAGAAGAATGCTTGGAACATGTTTGGAAGGCCACGGTATGTGCTGGGGGAGGAAGGGCACACCTTCAACCATAGGGTTTTCCTACCAATTCACAATACAGGGACATCTTTGAAAGTTAACCACAACCAACAGAGACTCTAGCACCCCACATTTCCTATTGGATAACTCAGTGCCACACATAAAACACCTTTCCTGTGCCAGGGATTATTCAAGCACCACATGCATTTACAGTCAAATTCCGCTCGTACAAGACTATCTTGCCCACACAATACCCCATTATCAATATCAACCACCTCTTTTTGGAGTCTGGGTTTTCTTCCTCAGAACCTACAATGCCAGACCCTTATCTCCACTCCAATCGCTCTTCAGTCGACTTTCCCCCCCAAAAAAAAACAAAAAATACACATATTTCTTTTCGTTCTTGTAGAGTGTATCGATACCCCCCTTCTACTGCTGGACTGTGCACAGCATTCCCTCAAAACATACATTACTTTCGGAACCGCCCAATCGACTCGTCCCCATATTTCTTCTCTTCGATGGGGGAGTCCCATATTACCACCACCCATCCTCCTTTCCCAAATAGCTGAATGCTATGCACACATCATTTCCTAGAAATAAAGCTTCCTGGAAAAAGTGTGCCAGAAATAGATAAAATACGTTATACAGTAGACTTTTACACGATCAGTCCCTTTTTGCCTCTTGCCCCCAATCACCAATCCACATTGAAACGTTAACCCAATTCCCAACTTTTTCTGCGGAATCCTTTGTAGTGCAAAAACCCCAAGAATCGGGACAAGCCCTACGACAAGGACAGTCCGAGAAAGACTCTCATTCACTTGTGTCAGGGCTGCGAAAAAGAGGTTGAATTAAAAACAAAAAACCAAAAAGAAAAAAGAAAAGAAAACGAAAGATTAATAAGAACTTCTATCACCCGCACCGGATCTTGGTCCAACACACAATCACCAGAATGAAACAAAGAAAACTTGGATTCAATCGAGTGCTGGCAAGTTTTTCCCCCACCCACCCCCCCAAAAAAAAACAAAGTAATCAGATAAATCAAGTATAGACCTCCTGTCGCCCTTGTTTCAGATAACCTGCATCGTCTGAAATTTGTAATGAGGAAGCCCACGGATATGTCCAATGGGACCAACGATTCTAATCAGAGGTGGCTTCGATGCCAAACACTCTGTCATACGACCTGAGAAAACAAAAACAACTTGAAAATCACCAGCAGCTCTTTTAAAAGAATGGCAAAATCATAGTAGGAGCGATATTCCAGCACAGTTGCAGGAAAAAATGTCTCTTATTTTTGGAGCAGTGCCCCTGGATCACTCATTCACACAATGGATGGACAACATGAGGCTGCCAGACAGTTCGTAATTCAAGTAATCTGTTGCAGTTCCACATATATATACGGAAACTATAGATATATATGGATAGACAGATCAAAAGCATCACCTGCAGGCATCTGCCAGCCATGTGGCTGTGGGCATCCATTTGAGGAGTACGTCTTGGGGTTTTTCAGATTCGCTCAGCCTGACGATGCCTCGCATCGTGGAAGCAACACCATTAAAGAAATCACCCATCTCCTCTCCTGTTTCAATTAGTGCCCTTAGGCAATCCGTGAAGGAACCCTGTCCGACAAGCAATCAACATTCCTTCTTCATTTTCTTATTAGGCACGTGCATGTACTCTGGTTGCTAAATTCTCTCCTCTCAACTTTTTGATTTTCTTTTTTTTTTTTTTGGGGGGGGGGGGACTGGGAATGTCAACTGGCCTGGAAATATGAATGCATCGTTTTCTTTTCGACCATTCAGCATGACAAATATACTTCTTCATATTGTGAAGCTGACTGACCTCGAGTGCATGCTTGACTTCATGGGGAGGATCCCCACAGTCTCGTAGAACTCCTCCCCCATTAGCAAGCATTGTCTTGAAAGACTTCACAATCTCTTGGAACTGGATGTAGCGTTGCTCCATGCCAGCCCTGTGTGAAAAATGACACACACTCAAAAATCCTCCCCCAAAACTCAACTGTTTCTTTTTTCTGTGTTTCTCTCTTTGCGAACTCTTGTATTGGCGCGGCCACACAAAGACTAGAGGAGATGGTTCAGTCCATTCACTTTCTGAGTGGATGGTCAGCCAGGGATTTTTCCCACCTGCACTCTTGTTCCCTCCACAAGATGTCATCGAAATTATCAATAAAATGATCCTCATCACATTCCACATAGCCTTCACAAAATTCAACCACGTCCTGAATGTCCATCCAACATTCCGGGACCGTGCTCTCGAAAAAATGTTCCCCGTTCAAGCGCAGTTGCTGCTGGAGCTCCCTGTATTCGTCTCGATCAGGAAGCCCGACGAAACGAAGGTATGCTTTCACGGCAGCCCCTCGCGATCGGCCAGCTTTTTCGAGTTGAGCGACCAATTCCGCCATTCGACCTGGAGGATCATCGAATACAAACTGAGCTCAACGCGCTCGACGAAAGGGAAATCAAATGAAGGCGGCAAGATGTGTGCAAGGGTAAAGGGGGGGGGGGGGGAGAGCAACATCGCCGAATGTTCTGCATGTTGATTTTGGATTGGGACATCGACGTCTGGAGCGGCGTTGCGAAGACTGATCCAGTCGACGGATTGCACGGAACGAAGCAGCAAGAGCTCCCGCAAAGTGTATTGACAAATCGAGAAAAAAAAACGAAGGAAGCCGCGGGGTAGGGGACCTGATTTTTGGGGTTCGTACGTTTGTCGCTCGCGGTGGTCCTGATTCGACGCCGCATCTCGTCAGCTATGCTGCGTGGGTTCCTCCCGTTTGCAACACGGGGTGTGAAACGCGCGTTTCGAGTGGGTTGTGAGAACAGCTGGGGCGAAAAGCTGCAGACTTTGGACGAGTTATGAACTGATAGGCGTGGGGTGCCGTAATCATCGAAACGCACTCGAACCAGACGCTCACGTTTGAGGTGACCTTGCCTTGGGCAGAATAGACAAACGGACGACTATGAGACGAGTGCTGTGTTTGTGCAGTACCTGTCCTCGCTCGAGCTGTTGCGTGGAGGGGGTTGGTCTTCGAAGTTATTCTCTGCGATTCGCGCGTGTGGACAAAAGCTTTTGTTTTTTTTCAGCCCACCGAGATCTCCTTCCAGCGTTGCAATTTGAAAGTAATTCGTCGACGTGCGGATGTTCACACACACAGACTCTCGTGAATGAATGATGATTTTTTTTGTTGGTGGGAGGAGATAGAATCTTGGCTGAGTTTCGTTCACAAACACATTCACATGGAGGTATGGCGTACTTTTTCCTGTCCGTCGAGTTTTGAGTGGCCCGCCACCCAGGCAGCCGTCGCGAATCTATTGGACCGTTCTGCTTTGCTGCAGCAGAAAAATCAATCACTTCCAAACCAAAAAAAAATGATCTTTTTCTTTTTCCTCTTCTCTTTCACACGATTCTCAAGAAATTCAACCTTACAAAAAGAGTTCGGACAAAGATTGTGGGGCACTATCCCCCACAATGCAAAAACACCCAAACTTTCTCAAACAAAAGCACTAATTCCAGCAGTACGGTGCTGGATAGCGTTCTTTAAAACTCTTTTTTCTCTCTCTCGAAACACAGACAAACAATCAAACCTTTTTTTTTCAAACACCACAAAATATCATCTCCTCCTAATCAAACATGTGAACATCAATACCCTGCCCGTTCACCACCCTTCTCTTCTGCACCCATATTTCCCCCTTAAAAGCTTGTCACTATAAGCGGTGGAAAAACGCCACCTCAAACATAGACACACACATAAACATACAGAAAATGAAAAGTATATTTTTCTTCTTCGAAAATCCACTCATCAGGATTTTCTCAAAACGAGCAGCACAAACACCACTAAAATAATCCAGCTGTTGATTTTTTTTCTCTCCAAAGTGATGAGGGTGATATAATATATATATATATATTCTTTCCACAAAATATAAAAACAGAGTTCTATTCTTTCATTTCTCAAAAGATCGGCTAAATCGAAAAACCAACCGAACCACATTTCGTTTCTTTTCCCTCAAGAAACTGAAAATATATTTACCCCAACTTGACCCCAGCCCCACTTTTTTTTCTTTTTTTTAATATATTGATTGGGTAGTTCTTTCTGGCAGAATCAATAGCCTCTCTGAAAACCCACCCAAAACACATGTCGACTCTGTCTTTTGTCGTCGTTTTTTTCTTCCATTCCTCGGTTTTAGTTCTTTTTCTTTTCCTTTTTATGCAAATGCAATAACAAAGTTTCGATTCCCAAAAACTTCATGCACAGAAACCCCCAAAAAACCCAAGCAGCAAAAGCAAGATCCCTAGTTCGGGGGGGGGTCTTTTCCCCCTCCTAGCCACAGCCCAAGGACCTCCCATCCAAAACCGAGCCCTTCCCTCTCTGATGAACTGGTGAGATTTTCCTTTCTCTTCGGCTGAAGTCCCCTGCGCATAGGTGCCAATTCCCTTTCGTATTCTTTTTTCTTTTGTTTTTTCTTTTTTTAAGAAGGGAAAAACACACATTTTATTCTCCTTTTGGAGGCATGCAATTTCTTCTTCCCGCAACATCCCTTGACAAGCATTGGAACTGTGCACTAGTGAGTTTTGCACTCGCACCCACCCACCCCAGAAAAAACACAGGGCCGATCCCCTCAAAATCAGCATGTCCAAATAGGCAGTTGGGGAAAACCGAATGTAAGTACATATATATCTGCAATTGCGATGCCAATTATAGTACCCTTGGCCTTGAAAAGAAAGCAGCCAATGTAGAATCTTTATTCCTAAAAGCATAAATCCAATGCATAAATCAAAAGGGTTTTCTTTCTTCATCCCCTCTTTTCAAACACCTTGCACCACTAACAGCACCAGGTTTTTTGTTTCTTTTTTTCCAGCTTTTTTCTTAAAGCAAATACACACCCAACTTACAAAACACACAAAAGAAAGTTTTTGGGAAGCTAGGAAATATTCCAAAATATCCCCCAACTTGACAAAGCATCGCAAGCTTCATTATTTTCATCTCAAGAAGGGTCGAGCTCGGCTGCTTTTTTTCTTTTTCTTTCCATTATCTTTTTCCTTCAAACCCCCGTGTGCAATCGACACACCAACACACACACACAAAAAAACACTGTGTCTTCTTAAAGAAATTATTCTCTGCGCAATGGGCTCAGCCAAGCAATGTAAAAAACCGATTCTGGTCAGTCCTGGGGACAAGCCAGCTTCCAAAGGTTCGAGCAAATCCTCCACGACTCCGACCTTCAACACACACATGGAAATCAAATCCACATGCATAATATTTCATGCATTTCAAAAAATATTCAAATTTAAGCATTGAAGAAAACATAGTTCATAGACAAACACATTTGCACATGGACCTCGGTAGGCAGGTTGCATCAGGAAAAAAAATATCACCTGATCTCACAATAAATCCACCATCGTTTGGAGACGGAGGCAGGGTCGACACCACCTCCAAACACTGGTTTCCGTTCAAAAGATACCCTCGCTTGCATTTCTGACACACGCACGAACAGTTCCTGCACTGGCATCTCTTGCAGTTCAAATCGCACTGCCCTGTTCACACCAACGGCCAAACCACTCGAGCAAAGATCATTCTGTGAAGAAAATGAAATAGGGAAGCACGGCTAGCAGAGCACCGAGGTAATGGACTTGCAAGGAAAGCAATGTCTGGGAGAAGCTCACCACATTGATCTCCCCCCCATGTCATAATTTTCCTCGAGGATTTTTCTTTCCTGGTTTCCTCCATCTCTTTAGCCTTGGAGTCAGCAGCTGATCCTGATAAAACCAAAAATCGAAAGCTATTCACTGATCGATCAAAGCCACGTTCGGGTAGATTTATTCAGAGAGCCATTCTTGTTTATCAGCTGTCCCAACCCTCAACATTGATTTGAACACAAACAACGATCGTCGCGATCGTGGCAAGACAAAGCAAGTGCGGACATGATCAACAGATCGAACCGCACCGTCGGTTGTGGATTCTCTAACCAGGGGAAGCTCCAATTCCTGGAGCTCTCCCTGGAAAGGCAGTTCCATTTCGCCGCCGTTACGCTCGGAACCCGCTACCACGGCGAGCGCCGTCACGAGCATCCAAATTGCAAAAAGAAGCAATCCAGATGACCCGGCCAGCGCTTTCGGTGCCATGTCTGTTTTTTCTCTTCTCGGTCCCGCAAGTCGAAACCTCCACCAAATCTGATCAACGACAAGACTATCGCAACTGGACCAACCTAACCAAGATGGTCCACGTACAGTTCAGGATTCAACAGACGAATCGACAGGGGAACCCACAGCGATTTCCAACACAGAACGGAACAGCCGCCGACTCCTCCTTGGTGCTTAATCGATTTGGCAGGAAGCGGGGTTTTGGAGTTTTCTCTATCCTCGGACATTCTTGGTTGGTGTAGATCGAATTTTTTCCACTGTCAGCAAGCACCACCCTTTTCTCCACAGTGTCTCAATGATCTGTGGGCTATGATTCTGCAGGAGTGATTCCTGCCCTTATCAGATGTTTTGGATTGAAAGGCCCCATCACTTCTGGTTCTTCTTCTTCTTTCCATTAGTTTCAGGGTAGGGACCACTTGAACAAAAACAAGCCCTGCCAAACTGCAGCAGCAGTTGCTACAGCAGAATTTGACATGTGATTCAAACGCATCGATGATGTAATGATGCGACGTCGCATTCGTTGATTCCCGCATTTTTCCCTCCATCTAAGAAGTATAGATAGCTTCCCAACCATCCTTTCGCCCTCTTCCCACTAAGGTTTACCAGACAACTTCGTTTTTCGCGTCTCTTCTTCGAACCTTGCGCTTGCCACGATGACTTCTGGGACTTTCCTTTTCTCTTCTGAATCAGTAAACGAGGGTCACCCTGACAAGCTTTGCGACCAGGTGGGGAAAGCGGAGATCTCGCGACTGGCGACGCTTAGGCGCGACGTTGCTGTTTTTGCTGTAGGGTGGTATCGTTAAGGGGTGGAGGTGTTAGGACTCCCCTCTGGGGGATATTCCACGGATAGACGTCGTCGTTCCTTTATTGATGGGGGGATTGAACTTGTACCACAGGTGTCCGACTCTATCCTCGATGCTTGCCTGGAGCAGGACCCCTCCTCGAAGGTGAGACCAGTTTGAAATAGGAAGCAAAACAAACAGAAAGTGGCTAGCGAAGTTTTTGCTGTTCGAACCGCGTTCCAATCTCAAATCTTATCAAGGAATGTTGTGGATGAAAGTTCTCTGGCGGCTGAGATCCAGTTTCTTCGGCGATGCTCTGTCTTCGACGTGAAAACTGTTCTCTTTCCGACCCTCAGTTAGCTGGGAGGCCTCCCCGGACCAAAACATCCAGCCTAAAATAACTGAAGTTTTGGTGATCGCCAGGTTGCTTGCGAGACTGCAACCAAGACTGGAATGGTGATGGTCTTTGGCGAGATCACCACCAAGGCTAAGGTCGACTACGAGGCCATCGTACGAGCAACCTGCCGCGACATCGGTTTCGTTTCCGAGGACGTTGGTTTGGACGCTGACAATTGCAAAGTGGTCGTTTACATCGAGGAGCAGTCGCCAGATATTGGTCAGGGAGTTCACGGAATGGGTACCAAGACTCTGGAGGAGCTTGGCGCTGGTGACCAGGGTATTATGTTTGGTTACGCAACTGATGAGACCCCCGAGTTGATGCCGTTGACGCACGTCTTGTCGACCCAACTCGGATACCGATTGACGGAGGTCAGGAGGAAGGGTATCTGCCCTTGGGTGAGGCCTGACGGAAAGACGCAGGTCACCGTCGAGTACAAGAAGGAAAATGGGGCCATGATTCCAATCAGGGTGCACACCATCCTCCTTTCCACCCAGCATTCCCCCGATGTCACCAACGAGAAGATTAGGAAAGATTTGATGGAGCATGTCATCAAGCATGTGGTCCCAGAGAAGTACCTAGATGATAACACCATCTTCCATTTGAACCCTTCTGAGAGGTTTGTCCTCGGAGGACCTCACGCGGATGCTGGTTTGACCGGAAGAAAGATCATCATCGACACGTACGGTGGATGGGGTGCCCATGGTGGCGGTGCCTTCTCCGGAAAGGACCCAACCAAGGTAGCTACCTTGACCGCAAAATATACCAACAAAACGAACCCAAAATTAGCACGGAGGTTTCGATAGTGTGTTTTTTTTTTTGGGGGGGGGGAATTGTATTATTTTGATTGGCTGGTGTGTTCGTAGGTGGAGTAATGCACCCTACCAAGAAGGAAAAGAATGCTTATCATATTTGTGTTTTGCACTCAGGTTGACCGATCTGGTGCATACATCGCCCGCCAAGCCGCAAAGTCCGTCGTGGCTGCAGGCTTTGCCAAGAGGTGTTTGATCCAAATTGCCTACGCAATTGGAGTTGCAGAGCCTCTGTCTGTGTTCATTGACACCTACGGAACTAACTCCAAGCCAGATGAAGAAATTTTGGCGTCCATCAAGAAGAACTTTGACTTCAGGCCAGGTATCTTTTTTTAAATTGTTTCTGGCACAATCTGGGTGGGAGGGTTGGTAAACGTGTTTTTTGGAATGCTCCAGAGGCAAGATTTGATGAATTTTTTCGGAATTTTGTTTCGAAGTCGCCTTTCTTTGTGGGGGATATCGGATATCTGGATGTTTATATTTTGCGTTCTGCCCTACTGTTATTTTTTTTGGGGGGGGGGTGGGTATATTCATGGACGTGAAAGCTGAGTTGCCAATGCTAGTGCATTGGTTCTGTGTGTTTCTGGCTGCCTTGTTTCTGTCTTAATTTCCCTTGTCTTATTTTCTGTCTATTAGGTATGATCGGAAAGAACTTGGACTTGTTCAAGCCCCGATACAGGAAATCTGCTGCCTACGGCCACTTCGGACGCTCCGACCCCGACTTCACCTGGGAGCAAGTCAAGGAATTGAAATGAGCAACGTGAAATCAGTATTTTTACGTTTGGGGAATACAAACGTCTTAGTTTGGTAACCTTCTTTGGGATTCTGTCGCACATTAGATATTTGCAGGGTGACTTTACACTATGAGTTTGCGGTAGATGGTCACAGCTGGTTGGATATTCAGTGCCTCCTCTTCTGGGGGTACCTTTACTTACGAATGGTCGATATATGCGAAGTTTGCATTCCAGCTTCATCACAACGTTGCAGGGGGTTTTGGTCTATTTGATATACTGCCTATAGATATGTTTTTGGGAAACAGATGATTCGTGGCATGATTTGATTCAAGGGGGGATATGGTGTATGCCTGCATGTGTCTAATGACTTCCTGTCTGTCTGTTTGGCTGGTGATGCGAGACTGATGGTCTTCTGTACGCTCTGTCTCTTGGTCTTTCCATGGTTGAATTCACAGCAGAATATCCTAACTACAGAAAGCACAATCTTTTAACTACCATTTCCCACATCGGAAGCTGCGATGGAGATACTCAAATCGTCGTTTTTGTTGGATTTCTATACATTTGTGCGACATGACAAGGCGGGCATCCACCATGCCCCTCTTGGGTGTTGGTGATCGGAACAAAGGGAAGTGCTGAGCACTTGATGGCATGCAATGTCCAAAACCGTCTTCATCTTTCCTACCAGAATTCCGAACTGCCAAAAAATTATCAAGCAAAGGTGAGATATTAGAATCGACTTAGTAGTCGATTAGTGTCATGAAGAGGGAACTGGGCTCGATTTGGGACAAATCTTCCGCGGCGCAGTGCGACCACCAGCACGCGCGTCAGTCGTGGGGGATGGCAGGTGGAGCGTGGCTCTGGGGTTCAGCTTTTGGCGACCAACGCCTCAAGTAAGCACCCTTTCTTCGTACAAGTCCGACACACGCATCGCCCCTCCCTCGCGGGCCCTCGCTCTACCCTTCCACCTCCCTTTTTTCCAGCACCAACAAACATCGAAAGGACGTTGCGGGTGAGTCAGCTGTTGAGAGGGCCTCTTTTCTGTATGGGGGCCTTCGTTTTCGAACATGGGGGGTTGGTGCAGTCTGGGATGGCAGTTCCCGCGGATTTCTCCGTGAAGTCCGACACATTTTGGGTTGGGTTGTATCTATAGACTTCCGCCGCCCCGTCTCCCGGGATTTACGCCTGATGGACTCTGCTGCGGAGATCACCGAGTGGCCTCAGCAAAAGGATGGGGACCAGGAATGGACTCCACCTTGCGTGGGCAGCAGTGCACCCCGTGTCAATGTCTTCGCTGATACAAGATCTTGTAAAGGAGAGGTACGTCAGAAGTCGTTTATCGACCCCTCTTTTCCTGCTACTTGCTCTGAGCGAGTCCGCTTCCTGAACGCGCGTTCGACGACCCTGGTAGCGTCGTCACTAAGATACGTCATCGTTCGTACCACCCCCATCGTTATCTTCCTCAAGCCCTTCGACGTGTGGTTTTCGCTGGAGATCTCTCCGTGTTTTTGAACAGAAATTACTGAACCAAACAATAAGAACAAGACTATCGTCGAAGCCCCAGATATTTTGAAGCTTGAGTTTCGTTTCGTCGCCTCTAGGACTTAGTCATCACCGAAAAGTCTGCGCCCAGCGGCTTTTTTTGGCACTTCTTCGCCGTGCTCGACGGTCACCAAGGCGTCGATTGCGCGGAATACGTAAAGGGACGACTGTGGCCTATCCTGACCGAACGACTACCAGAAACTCTTCCTTCGTCTTGGGAGGGGGAAGGTACGGCCACACAATCTTCTGAACGAACAAGGCCTTGGTGTGTTGTTTATTCTGGGAGATAACACTGAGTTTTTGTGGTGGGGATGCTGATTCAGATGCTGCTAAATTCGGGGAGGCAATTAGAGTTGCTATCCTCAAAGCATTTGACGAAGTGGACGAGGGGTGGTATGATGAAAAGAAACTGTCAGGTAAGGGAGTTCAAATTCATATCTTGAAAATAAAAAAAAAACAAAACAGAGCTGGAGCAAGGGCCAAAATTGATAATAACAAAAAATGAATCCCAGAAAGGAATATTTATTGGTGAGGTCTTGTATATATTTCGTAAATCGAAATCTATCTTTCCCCCCAAAAAAAATTAAAAAAAAGAAAACAAATATTGGTATTGATTGTAATAGTTCTAATTATATACTTTTAGAGGACAGGTTTTGGGGTTTTGATAAGGCGACACTCAATGTAAGAGTCAGGCTAGAACACTTTTCCATTAACAGGTTGCACTCGGCTTTTTGGCCTTGTGTAAACAACTGTGAATTCAAAAAAACTAAATATATATACATGTTGAAGAAGCAAACAGAGAAAATAATCGTAGACAATGGAAGTAAGTGGAAGGGAAATATTTAATAGATAATTAAGATCGAATGCTCTGTACAATCTTCCATTTATTTTCTTACATTGCTGGCATGTCTAATGAGTTGATATGCGCTCACTACATGCAAATTTTGACATGCATGCATCCCTTTTCGTGAATCTTTTAATTTTCTGTGCAGGTACAACTGCTACTGTGGCTCTCCTGGCAGACCGGTTTCTTACAGTGGCTAACGTGGGAGACTCCAGCGGAATGCTATACACCGAAAGTCAAAAAATTGAAATGACAAAGAGCCATCGGCTTGCCACAAGTAAAATGGAACAAAAACGACTGAAGTCGGAAAACGTATCGGTTGCTCCTCTTAATGTAAATATGAATGGACCTGCGAAACGAGGCGAGGAGGGATTCGGTCCATTGAGGGTTTGGCCTGGTGGACTCGCTGTTTCCAGATCGATTGGAGATGCTGATGTCACTCCACAGGTTGTGTGCTTCCCTCACATCAAACAGGTGGGCATTCGAGCGAAAAGAAATTAGTAAAAAAAATGGGAGATGAAGAACTACCCCTTGCAACTGATAAGACTACCTCTGGGTTGATAAGAAAAAGAAAGAAAAAATCCTTGGATTAAGAAAGATCCTTGGGTTTCTGTAAAGGATCAACGCAACCAATTTGTAGCAACCCTTTTAGTATGTTGTGGGGAATCTCTGGGAAGAAAACATAGAAGGAGGAATTTGTGACTGCAAGCAATCACAACAGTCGAATTTTTTGCCAGCCTGGTTTTTCCCTATGCAACGGTATGAATCGAGGGGACCGGTGCATGGAAAGGAATAGAGCTGTGTTTATTTTGGTACGTGTGCATTGTCATTGCAGATAGTTGTTCCCGAATCGGGTGCGCGGCTGGTGCTGGCCTCGGATGGCGTTTGGGACAGTCTCCCTTGCTCCAAGATTCATCAAATGTTCTGCATCAAACGCCTTCACAAATTACCCCAATACATAATAAACTCAGTGGCTCGTGTCAATGGGGGTGTCGTGCTGGACGACACCACGCTGCTAGCTGTGGACATCCTTCCGGAATCCTGTAGAGACTTCAAGGAGCTGATTTTGAAAAGGAGCAAAAGGAGATATTTGTCATGCTGCATAATGCCGGTGCTAAACGAGGACGGGGAGGGTCCACCCCAATTGTTTGCGGAGAACGATTCCTTGTATATGGGGTCGATGCCAGTCCGTGGGGGCACAATAACAGTGCGCAATCCCCCTCCTCCGCCAGATTATCTCCAGCTTCCCGAAAGCATGGACTACACCGTGCATGGAGCATCGACAGCCGAAATATTTGATACCTCTGTGCATTCCTCCGGGGACCTGAATGTGGCTTCAGCAGACCTAGAAATACGACGCCTTGTTAAATAATTTCTAGTTGCTTTGCTTTTTTTTTCTTTTTCGTTTTGGTTTGGGAAGGGGGGATGGGAAGAAAAGAATGGGGGGGTCGATAATATCAGTTTATTTTGGATTGAGACCCAAAACCTAACCTGCCAAAGTGCTGCGCAGATTCGAGGAGGCTACTTGAGCTCATTGAGAGGTTTCGTTTTCATTTCAATGAGTGTGTATGACAGACATGCATGCCATCGACATGGTGGTTCTCTTTATTAATTTTGTTGCTCCCCCCTAATTTTGCTGCTTTTTTTTCTTCTGGGGAAAGCTTTTTAGAAAAGAAAAGGAAATGAGGGAGGTCATGGGGGGTAAAAAGGGGGCAAATTAATCGATGTACAAGAGCACTTTTGCGGTTAGCTATGGATTGGGAGGGGTCGTGCCTACCTATCATGGAGAGACATATTTTCTAGAAATTTCGCAGTTGTTTTTCTCCTTTTTTTTTGCATACTCATGATCTATGATGGGGAGTGGCGTCGTGTGTTGGGTGGTTTCCCTTCGCAAACTTTTTTTCTTTTTTTTTAAATCATCATGCAGGATTTGTGCCCATTGCAGTACTACGAGATGAGGTTTTTCTTTCTTTTTACTATGTTCATTTTCACCCTAATTCTTTTTTTTTTTCTTTTTTTTTTGCCTTTTATGCGATTCAACAAGTTTTGGGGATAGGGATGTTCGTCAAAGGAGTGTGAACAAGGATATCGACAGAAACTGGGGAAAATGTGTACGGAATGTGTTTTTTTTTCTTTTTTTTTTTCATCGGGGTCGTCTTTGGTGTTGTGTATACAATGAAAGATAGAGAGAGAGGGTGAGCGATAGTGCTGTGAGGATTCATGCAAAAAACTCCAAAAACAATATGTGCATAGACAAATATGTTGTGGATTTTGTTCTTTTAATTTTAATGTTGGTTCATGGGAGCAAAGGAATCAAGAGACACACATGAACAAGAAGTGTAGGTGGCTTGGGTGGGGGTGGTGTTGATTGGTTGGTTTTGTATCAAGGGGTGTTTAGTGGCTCCCTCAAAACATTTCCTTTTCATTTCAGTGTTTTCCTGGCTTGTGATAATCACAGCTTGATTTTACCCAACACAATCCACCTGACTATGAGCATATATCCAGGCTACAGGTCTTTCTGAAAACTGAGTAAGAAGCAGAGCTGGAGTAAAAACAGAGTTTCCCCTGATCTGTTGCTGCTGATGCATAAGTGGCCACTCAACCCCCCACAGCACTAAATCCTTCAATTCGGGATTGAGAAGGGAGGAAGACATTTTGCAATTAATTCAAGTCAAGTCAACTTCCAACTTTAAATTTCAAAAATCCAACTTCAACTTCTTAACAATTGTTGGTCCAGAAAAAAAGCCCTGAACCCTGAGCACTATGGCTCTCTACCAAGATATCCCTTGGGAAACAATGAAGGAAAAGAAAGGGATGGGATGTCTCTGTAGCTTCACGCTTCCTTCCATGAATGCAGTCATGAATGTAGTGGGGGATCTGCTAGCCAAGCGTCCAATATGCCCATTTGCTCTGAGGATTCCTCAGACGAGTTGGTTTCTAGGAAGTGTATGGACTGTAATATTTCACCACATACACAACGTTGTTGAGATGCGCTCCTATGAGCCGGGAGGATTTTGCAAGGAAGCACAACTGGGTTTTGAAAACATGCAACTGAACTGGGGATAAATCAAATCAAATCAAAACTTAAATCAAGACTTTTTTGTGCTATAGTTTTGGCACTTGGTCTTTTTGGCCAGTGCAAAGTCCAGGGAGGGGGGGGGGTTATGAGTGGGCATGAAATATTGCATAAACAATGTGACCAATCCATACCTTCAAGCCAAGATAAGGATGACCAAGAATGGCTGCATGGGACAAACGATCGCGTTTGTTCTTCTGCCTTCCCACCCCAGAATGTCCCAGGAGGCTCATCAAAGCGTAATTTTGTCCAATTCGCAGACATGCTCGTAGTCCAATCAGGCTTTTTCCATTTGTGTTTGTCTCTACTCAACTGTTTCTGGGCTTCATACTTTTCCACGTTCAAGCTAGCTCCCCATTGACAAGAATTGGCCCTCCCATTTTGGGAAAACCATCTACGATTCCATCCGATTAATTTGCACCACATCCCTTGGACCCAACATCGAAAACACACGGTTATCGATCACAGCCCCCTCTCCCTTTCTCTTCGAAAAACCTGTGCAATTTCGATTCCTTTCTCAACACTTTCACAACAAATCCGTTGTGTAGCCAATCCCTATGGTCAGAGTTCGATGATGAGGTTTTTGAATTTGCAGCTCCAGATATTTTGCTGATATTTTTTTGCTTTTTTCATCCCTCCCCAACTCTGATCCAATTGCTTTGCATCCTCCCCCTCGTTCCCCAGAATTGCTCCAGGCGATTTCACTTCTTTTTTGATCTTCCTCAATGGCCTCAAAATAAACATTTCCCTCAGCCAGCTTCCCCCCAAAGATATCCTTGAACAGGTCGTCGTCCCGGTTCAACATTTCACATTGCACTTGCCCGTTCCCCAGGAGCTTGACAAACTCCGTCCAACCAGCCATTTGGTGTAGTTCATGTGTGTGATGTCCCATCATTGACATACTCGCCGTTGCCCACATTGGCGGAGGTATGCTTGTTTCTTCTCGGATTCGATATGGTGACACTCTGTATAAAAATCTCCAACTGGCATCTGTGGCCTTCCCTTGTTAGTGCCACTTGGAGCTCTTTTTGTCTCGATGCTGCGTTTGGTAATCCCATGTCAATTTACGTAGACCTGTATCCTTGCTTTCCACTTGCGATCAACTTCAGGGTCGTCCATGTTGCTCGCTCCAACGAAAACGCACGAATCATCTTTCTTGATCTTTGGTGCCCATGATTCCGTTCCAGCTGTTGAGCATGGATGATGCAAAAATCCACGGGAAACAGGTGGATCACAGCCGGCAGAGCTTTGCTCCGGCAGGAGCTCCAGCATTCTCCCCTCATTGAATGAGTGCCAGGGATCTCACCTGTTGGCTCCATCGCTTCCCAAGGCTTGGATGAGATTGAACATACCAGAAGGGAACTCTCGACAGCTGTTTTTTTGGCTTCTCGGTAAGCCCAGCTTCACGTCCCTTCCAGTGTCCTCCAATCTCATTTTGGGCTCCAGCGATGGAGCCTGAAGCCAACCTGGCCAAAAGAAGCATTCATTATCAATTGAGATTCAATCTATACACCGAACAAGATCACTCAGAGAATTTCGAGGTCAAAACTGTTCCAACCAATGATTCCATGTCAGGGACCACCAATGGTTCCAGAATGCCACCTCGTTGCTCCAACATGCAACATGACCCCCACAAACACTAGTTTCGACATTCTCACCTCAAAAGGCTTCAACCCACTGCTGCAATCAATCCACGATCACAAAGCAGCCTTCCCCTGAAAGGAAATCCAATCCCCCAGCAAGGCGCAAGCAAAATGTCATGACATCGGAGAGCCCATATGGCCGCCAGGAATCGAGCCTTTTCCAACCACCATGCCTTCAATTTTTTCTCATTGGATTTCTTGTCGCTGACAAGAAATTTCTTGGGGGGCAGACCGCTGGCAGCCGCTGCACCATTGCCAATGCTGTACATGTCGGGAGCTCGACTGCAGCACAATTTTGAATAATTCAATCCCTTTTGCCCCCTTGATTTCTTTTTGGGGGTGACGTGTGGGGCAGACACACCACAGATGAACTTTTGTCCTTTCTTTGATTATCAGAAATCATGCAAAAGAGATGGATTCAAGTGTGTTCATTTTTTTCGGGTTTGAACAATCAACAGAAAAAACATTTGCCCCCAATTCCAGGTGGGCATCAAGAAATTTGAAGCATGAAAATGAAAATAAGGATATACCTGAATGTGCCATCGCTCCAATTATACACACAACCCGACCCCCACCGAATTACCACAATGTGGCTATAAACAGTGGTGAGGGCCGGGCTATATACAGCGCCCCGATTGGGACGCTCTGTGCACATCAAACACTCGATTCAGTACCGTGGGAAAACAAACAAACAAACAAACAAAGGGAAAACGAACAAGGCTTTAATTGAACGTACCAGAAAAGGGATGCAAGCTGCACCATAACATATGGTGCAGCCTGCGGGTCGTAAGGGAACACGACGCCATATTCCGCAAAGAATGCAGAAATGACGTCGTGGTAGGCGTGGAGGGGGAGTGAAGACGCAGCAGCATCTGAAAAAATATCAAAAAAAATCATTCAACACAGAAATTTTAGCCTGACTCCTGTGCTTCACATAAAAATTTTGAATAGAAATAGAGCCCCCCCCCCCCCAATCACTTCAAAAAAAAGCCATTTGGACTGGATTCAGTAAAATCTGGAAATGGTAAGTTGCAAACTTACTGACGAGTCGGAAATGGAAGTCGTTTATCGGCGCTTGTTGGAAGATGCTGTCAGGGGTGATGAGCAGCAACCCATCACCATCGGTTGGTCGGATCCCTGCACCTCCAGCCCGTGTGTGGACGACCAACCCGGTGGAAAAATCCACCAGGAAGGCCGTCACAGGACCTTGGAGGGCGAGGGATCCGACGGGGCGCCCACCAGACATCCAGGTGTCCTGTCGAACAGCTCTTTTTAGTAGATGCAAACAACGATTTGGCATCATATACACTGAAAAGTCACATCGTATGCGTCAAATACTGATTGTCTCCTGTGGCACATTTTTTCTCCTTATCTCCTTTTTTGTTCCATCCCTTTTTCTCACTTCTTTTCTATTTGTTTCAAATCCCCCATTGAATTCATGCAGCCAAATTAATTTGGGAAAAAAATCCAGAGATATTTCCACAGTTTCACACAAGATGTTGTGTGAAATGATGTTAAGATGTTAGAATGAAATGGTTTTAATCGAAAGAATTTTGGTGGTTCCATACACATAAACACGAAGAGCAAAAAAAGATTTCACTCTGTGAATCAATCCCTAAGCAACAAACCAATACGCGAGTAAAAACACTTTTTTTCTCTCTTGGTTAATGTAACCTCTATCTTTCTGAAAAAAGGCAAAAAAAAATGACTTGAAAACTCAAGAAAACACAAAAACATTGAAGAACAAGAATTTATTGGGAGACTTACCAACTGGCACAAGACCTCGTGAAACTGTACAAATAGACTTTGATGCCATGGCACCACGCGTTCGTCGACGACCTCTTCGACTGCTGCTGCTGCTGGGGGGAAATATGGGACAATGGCCCCCGTTCTTGCGTCCAGCGCGTTGCGAGAGGGCTTGGCGGGTTTTCTGTTCTTGGACCGCCAGAACGTCCATCCTCCTGTGACTGCAATGATCGTGGACAGGAGTGTCGTTGCGATGAGCGTCGAAGCCTTCATTTTGTACTCCTTCTTCTTGGCAGGGGAACTCAGGTGGGCGTCTTTGCGGCAGGGAACTCAGGCAGGCAGGCGTCTCAGGAATCGCTTGGGTCAAGATTCGGTCTCGTTGTAAACACCTAGGCAAGACAGCAACTGTAACCAACATAACTGAATCGTAAAACTGGAACGCGAGAGGAGTCGGAACAGAGGCGAACGCAAACAGTCCGTCGATATGGCGCGATGTAACCACGAATCTTCTGCACACGCCGACGATGGGTGTCGGAGGGGACGGGAACGGTATTCCGCATTCTATGTACAGGGCTGCCTGGACTCGAACCAGGCTGGAGCGACCAGCAACCCTTCCTGAAGAAAAGCCGAGTGCAGCTCCTGTCTATTTCCGCAAAAAGATCGAACCATTTGTCGACTCTATACCTCAACGAGCGAACTACCAAAGGGGTCGTCGGGCTCGAAAGAAAACTTCCTCAAAAAGTCCAGAAGCTCTCCACTTGAGTTGCTTGCAGCAACACTCTTGTGGCAGCTGCTTGGTTGAAAACTGGAGATTGTTTTCACTCAAATAAATGAGTCGAATGACTTACAACTACAGTCGAAATTGCTGCAGGACATTGTTGGCAGGGTGATTGGAGAGAAAAAAAACCACAGTTGCACATGCACCACATGACACACACACAGTAACTGCAAAAACTTCTCTCCCAATCTAAAAATGGGTATGTTGCCTCCCACAACAACTGGCTGAGAAATCTGCCAGCTGTTCATTTCCCAATCAATTGGGGATCTCATGCCACAAGGTTTCAACCTTTGCTGAACATTACCAACCCATGGGCATCAGAGGGATGTCATTAATGTACCAGGGACAGAAAGATTTAGAGCCTGACGTTCACAGTCAGAGTGGATCTAAAGACCTCAAGGTCCACAAATCCTTGAAGGATTTAACATGTCACTTCAGAGTTGCTTGCAAATAAATGCACCCTGTGCAAAGAAAGAGAACCCGTTTCCCCCCATCCCTGAAAAAAGATGTAACAACGCAATGGCATCTGCAAAGTACATTCTGGGTTTGTTGAAAAAGCAGAAGCATCCAGAAAGCTGATACCCTTCAGAATCATAAAAAGATTTTAAAAAACACATACGCACTGTCTTCCGATATTATGATAATTCAGCGGGAATGGCAATACACAAGGTGACACACAGACAGGGTTTTCAGATGAAAGACTGCGTCAACACAAGGCACATTTATATCCCCAACTTCCTGACCATCTGACATCCTTAATGCTCACCCGTTCTGTCAACTCCTCCCAACCTCCATTCACTCACAGTCGCATGCAATGACAATTCCTTACATTAGCCCTTGCATCAATCCCTTTATCCTTTTATAGACCTATGGCAGTGGGTAGCTGAGAGGTGATTTTGTCCCTCCCCACCATGATCATCTGGGCACATCCCTCATTTGCTCAAAATGACTCTTTCCTCTTTCGATAAGTATTGGGTGTAAAATCTGTCCCCCCCCCTCAAAAAAAAAAGGAAGAACAAGCTAACAGTCAATATGCACTTGATTGTTGCCCAATAGTTCCTTGGAATATCACTTTTACATTTTTTTGCAAAAGTATGAAGGTGATTCGTTTTTTTCCCCAGTAATCGCACATTAACTCTGTTTAATGTGGTGCAACCCTTCATGCCCAGTCCCCCCCCCTTCTTAATTTCTGTTCCCGCTCGATCTGTGTGGCGTTCCGTTGTATCGAAATGGTGGATGCACCCAGTGACCCAGCGTGCAAGTCGCTGTACATCGGAGACTTGGCGCAATGGATGGACGAAAACTATCTGTACAGCTTATTTTCTCAGAGTCAGGAGGTAACGGCGGTAAAGATTATTCGAAACAAAGGAACGGGTGCTTCGGAGGGGTACGGCTTCGTGGACTTCAGATCACACGAGGCTGCGGAGAAAATCTTGCGTAGCTACAACGGACAGGCGATTCCCAACACCGAGCACGTGTTCAGATTGAATTGGGCGGTGTTTGGCCAGGGGAAGGGAGAGCGCACCCCACCAGAGGGTGATTTCGGTTGGCAAAATCAGTCCCAGGAAGCTCAGAGGACCAATGGTAGGGAGCATAACTCACTTTTTTCCCCCTGTTTCTGTTTCTGTTTCATCCCCTGAGCCAGAGAGTAATTATTAGCAGTGACTTCCGATGTCCATTGATTGAACTGGCAAGATGAACCTTAATCCATGTGTCATTGGAAAAACATCATATAAAGGATACATGAGAATTTGAATGTGAACATGGGGATATGTTTGGAATGAAAATTGTGGCGGTACTCGATAGAATTGCCATGTTTTATGTTTTACCAGTGTGAAAAACTGGAAAACTGGATGTATTATTTTTTTTACCCTCAATGATATCATTACCTCATCCTGCCAGGTGAAGGAAGTAGCGAAAAACACGATGGAGGTGATTTCTTGCAATCCGACTTTTCCCTGAACATGACTTGGAAAGAAATTTGACGAAGGCGGGATTCAACTGCAGGCTCGAATTTTTTCTTCAAGGAAACAAAATGCGTGTTTTTTTCGTTTTATGACAATGTTCTGCTGGTGCGCAGAATACTCCTTGTTTATTGGGGATGTTGCTCCTGAGGTCAATGACTACATGCTCATGGAACATTTCAAACAATATTTCCCCACAGTGAAAAGTGCAAAGGTAATTAAGAAAATTGGTAATCACGTCGGATCCATTTTCTTATGGGGTCCACCATCAAACAACAACGAAACATATAAAATACATCTATAACTCAGGGTTTTTTGTATGGTGTCTGTGTTGCTGTTTCATCCAATCCTCTTCTTCAAGTTGCATTGCTACGAAAAGAAATGAGAAAGGGGGGCGGGGATATACGGATTTACAATGCCTGAATTTTTCAACCTCAATATGGACGATGTGTGTGTGTGTGTTTCTTCTCCTGCAGGTGATCACAGATCCACTGACGGGTAGATCAAAGGGATATGGATTCGTTCGGTTCATGAACGAATCCGAGTGCGATCGAGCCTTGCATCAAATGAATGGGTCTTTCTTATCCTCCAGAAACATTCGAGTGAGCCCAGCCACACCGAGGAGATTTGGAGGCCGAGGGGGAATGGGCTATCAAACAGCGAGCGCCTCTGAGCTGGATCCCAACAACACCACCCTCTTTATAGGCAAGCGCAGTTCTGGACCTTGGTTTCGTAACAGCACTTTCTGGAAATTCTCAAGAAAAGAACAGAAAAAAGTGCATTCATAAGAGAATTAGCCCTGTGAAAAAGAAGCGTTAGATGGCACATTTGTTTTGCCTGCGGGATCTCGTTGTTGAAAGAAAAAAAAGGAAAAAAAAAGGGATCTGGACTGGTCGTGATATCGTGACGATTGAAATTTATTGTTTGGACCAGGGATGTGAGAAGCCACATTTTCAACTGTTAAGGTGAATGCTTTTGTTTTTGTTTTTTTCCTTTTTTTCTTCCCTCGTCGGTTTGCTTTCTATTTACCCAATTTCCACTATGTATCGATATCTAGCATCAGGGGGAACAGTGAATAACGTGGTGGTGTTTTGTTGTCGGCGGGCAATACAGGCGGCCTGAGTGCTAGCGTATTGGAGGATCAGTTGAGAAGTATATTCGGTCGATATGGCGAGATCGTCTACACCAAGATACCCCCAGGAAAAGGCTGTGGGTTTGTTCAGTTTGTTGACCGGGTCTCCGCTGAAACTGCTATGAGGGAAATGAACAACCAGGTGAGCATGACAAATCATGAACTGGATGCTATCTGACAGTGTGAGGGCTGGAGTCGACATCGATTGTGTCCATGTCTTACATACTTTTCTGCTGGAATGATGTTCACAGGTGATTGGAAATTCTGCAGTGCGGATATCCTGGGGGAGGAGTGCAAGACACACAGCCCCAGCTGCTGCTCAGTCTTCTCAAGTGGCATCGTATGGGTATGGGTACGATCCCAATGCCATGGCTGCGGCTGCCGCCCATGCAGGCTATGCTGCAGCAGATCCTTATGCAAGCTACTATGGAACATACGGGGTAAATTCGGCATCTCAAAGAATAAATGTACCTTTTTCCTGAAAAGAATGTAGATGTGTGTAGTAGGTTTTAATCGATGAGCGTTGTGTCATCAGTTGTGAATAAACAATTATTCGGGGGAAGAAATCCCAGGGTTGAGTGCTGATGTAGACGCTAGCCAATGGCTTTAAGATTCTGGAGCATAAGTCTTCACTCATTCAATTCTTCCCCACTGTTCAGTGCGTCTGTCTGGATGGCTGTGATTGTTGCTGTTATGTGTTATAGGCATACCCTGCCGGTGGATATGGAATGGTCCCCCCTTCGAAGACTACTGAAGGAGCCAAGACATCACCTTTGTACGATCCTCGTGTTCCCGACAATATCGAGAAGTTAAATGAGGAGTATGTCCAGCTTCACCAACCCCGATTGCTTGGAGTAACAACAAGGATGTGATTCCAAGTGTGGTGGTTCGAGGGGGGTTAATGGTCTTTTCTTGGAGAGGGGTTAGTAATTCTTGAACAGAAAATAGTTGTCAGAATGGAGGGTCTTTTATTGTGTCAGGATTCTTCTCTTATTTAGGGAATTTGTTTGTGATCATGTATGGCTAGGTCCCTGGGTGGATAGGAGTGAAAGGAGTGTTGGGCGAGATGTTGAACAGAATGAATGAAAAATTGATGTGCTTTTCGCAATCATCTTGCTAATGAGAATGAGGAAGTCGGGTCAACTGCAAGATTCTTCTGCCTGGATTCAAAGGCTTCCCCCAGTGCTGGACTCTTATGTATATCTGTGTCTTCTCTTCATGGGTTGGTAATGTTCAGCAAAGGTTGAAACCTTGTGGCATGGGATCCCCAATTGCTTGGGAAATGTACAGCTGGAGGTGGGCAGATTTCTCAGCCAGATCATTTTGGTTGGTGGGAGGTAACATACCCATTTCTAGATTGGGAGAGAAGTTTTTGCAGTTACTGTGTGTGTGTCATGTGGTGCATGTGCAACTGTGGTTTTTTCTCTCTCCAATCACCCTGCCAACAATGTCCTGCAGCAATTTCGACTGTAGTTGTAAGTCATTCGACTCATTTATTTGAGTGAAAAAAATCTCAAGTTTGTGTGAAAAAATCACTCCCATTTTCCAGTTTTCAATCAAGCAGCTGCCCCAAGAGTATTGCAGGAAGCAACTCCAGTGGAGAGCTTCTGAACCTTTTGAGGAGGTTTTCTTTCGAGCCTGACGACCCCTTTGGTACTTCGCTCGTTGAGGGTATAGAGTCGACAAATGGTTCGTTCTTGTTGCGGAAATAGACAGGAGCTGCATTGGGCGTTACTTCAGGAAGGGTTGCTGGTCGCTCCAGCCTGGTTCGAGTCCAGGCACCCCTGTACATAGAATGCGGAATACCGTTCCCGTCCCCTCCGACACCCATCGCCGGCGTGTGCAGAAGATTCGTGGCTACATCGCGCGATATCGACGCTCATTGGAGTGGCGTCGACGGACTGTTTGCGCTCGCCTCTGTTCCGACACTCCTCGCGTTCCATTTTTACGATTCAGTTATGTTGGTTACAGTTGCTGTCTTGCCTAGGTGTTTACAACGAGACCGAATCTTGACCCAAGCGATTCCTGAGACGCCTGCCTGAGTCCCCCGCCGCAAAGACGCCCACCTGAGTTCCCCTGCCAAGAAGAAGGAGTGAACCATGAAGGCTTCGACGATCATCGCCACGGCATTCCTGTCCACGATCGTTGCAGTCACGGGAGGATGGACTTTCTGGCGCTCCAGGAATAGAAAACCCGCCAAGCCCTCTCACAAGGCGCTGGACGCAAGAACGGGGGCCATCGTCCCGTATTTCCCCCCAGCAGCAGCAGTCGAAGAGGTCGTCGACGAACGGGTGGTGCCGTGGCACCAAAGTTTGTTTGTACAGTTTCACCAGGTCCTGTGCCAGTTGGTAAGTCTCCCATCTTGTTCTTCAACGTTTTTGTGTTTTCTTGAGTTTTCAAGTCATATTTTTTTGCCTCTTTTGAGAAAGATAGAGGTTACATTAAACAAGAAAGAAGAAAAGTATTTTTATTCGCTATTGGTTTGTTGCTCAGGGATTGATTCAAAGGGTGAAATATTTTTTTGCTCTTCGTTTTTATGTTTATGGAACCACCAAAATTCTTTCGATTAAAACCATTTCATTTCAACATCTTGTGTAAAACTGTGGAAATATCTCTGGATTTTTTTCCCAAATTAATTTGGCTGCATGAATTCAATGGGGGATTTGAAAAAAAGTGAGAAAAAGGGATGGAACGAAAAAGGAGATAAGGAGAAAAAATGTGCCACAGGAGAAAATCAGTATTTGACGCATACGATGTGACTTTTCAGTGTATATGATGCCAAATTGTTGTTTACTAAAAAGAGCTGTTGGTATTCCAGGACACTTGGCTGGTTGGTGGACGCCCTGTCGGATGCCTCGCCCTCGAAGGTCCAGTGACGGCCTTCCTGGTGGATTTTTCTACCGGGTTGGTCGTTCACACACGGGCTGGAGGTGCAGGGATCCGACCAACTGATGGTGATGGGTTGCTGCTGATAACCCCCGATGCAATCTTTGACCATGCGTCAATACACGACTTCCATTACCGACTCGTCAGTAAGTTTGCAACTGTTGGTGCTGTTTGTGCATAAAACCATTTCTAGATTTTACTGAAACCAGTCCAAATGGCTTTTTTTTGAAGTGTATAGGGGGGAGGTCTAATTCAAAATTTTTATGTGAAGCACAGGAGTCAGGCTAAACTTTCTGTGTTGAATGATTTTTGATATTTTTTCAGCTGCTGCTGCATCCTCCCTCCCCCTCCACGCCTACCACGACGTCATTTCTGCATTCTTTGCGGAGTATGGCGTCGTGTTCCCTTACGACCCGCAGGCTGCACCATATGTTATGGTGCAGCTCGCATCCCTCTTCTGGTACGTTAAATTAAAGCCTTGTTCGTTTTCCCTTTGTTTGTTTGTTTGTTTGTTTTCCCACGGTACTGAATCGAGTGTTTGATGTGCACAGAGCGTCCCAATCGGGGCGCTGTATATAGCCCGGCCCTCACCACTGTTTATAGCCACATTGTGGTAATTCGGTGGGGGTCGGGTTGTGTGTATAATTGGAGCGATGGCACATTCAGGTATATCCTTATTTTCATTTTCATGCTTCAAATTTCTTGATGCCCACCTGGAATAGGGGGCAAATGTTTTTTCTGTTGATTGTTCGAACCCCCAAAAAATGAACACACTTGGATCAATTTCTTTTCCATGATTTCTGATAATCAAAGAAAGGACAAAAGTTCATCTGTCATGTGTCTGCCCCACACGTCACCCCCAAAAAAGAAATCAAGGGGGCAAAAGAGATTCAATTATTCAAAACTTTGCTGCAGTTTAGCTCCCAACGTGGACAGCATTGTACAGCAGATGGGCTCTCCCATGTCGTTGCGTTTGGCTTGAGCCTCGCTGGGGAATTGGATTACCACTCAGGGGTATGCTGCTTTGTGAACGTGGATTGATTGCAGCAGTGGGTTGAAGCCTTTGAGGTGAGAATTGGCTGCCGGAATGTCGAAACTAGTGTTTGTGGTGGTGTTGGAGCAACAAGGTGGCCAGAGAGTGTGATTATTATGATTGATGCAGGCTTCTGGAACCATTGGAGTTCCCTGAAATGGATTCAGTAGTTGGAACAGTTTTGAAAAACAATGGTGAACTCGAGATTCTCTGAGTGATCTTGTTTGGTGTATTGATTGAATCTCAATTGATAATGAATGCTTCTTTTGGCCAGGTTGGCTTCAGGCTCCATCGCTGGAGCCCAAAATGAGATTGGAGGACACTGGAAGGGACGTGAAGCTGGGCTTACCGAGAAGCCAAAAAAACAGCTGTCGAGAGTTCCCTTCTGGTATGTTCAATCTCATCCAAGCCTTGGGAAGCGATGGAGCCAACAGGTGAGATCCCTGGCACTCATTCAATGAGGGGAGAATGCTGGAGCTCCTGCCGGAGCAAAGCTCTGCCGGCTGTGATCCACCTGTTTCCCGTGGATTTTTGCATCATCCATGCTCAACAGCTGGAACGGAATCATGGGCACCAAAGATCAAGAAAGATGATTCGTGCGTTTTCGTTGGAGCGAGCAACATGGACGACCCTGAAGTTGATCGCAAGTGGAAAGCAAGGATACAGGTCTACGTAAATTGACATGGGATTACCAAACGCAGCATCGAGACAAAAAGAGCTCCAAGTGGCACTAACAAGGGAAGGCCACAGATGCCAGTTGGAGATTTTTATACAGAGTGTCACCATATCGAATCCGAGAAGAAACAAGCATACCTCCGCCAATGTGGGCAACGGCGAGTATGTCAATGATGGGACATCACACACATGAACTACACCAAATGGCTGGTTGGACGGAGTTTGTCAAGCTCCTGGGGAACGGGCAAGTGCAATGTGAAATGTTGAACCGGGACGACGACCTGTTCAAGGATATCTTTGGGGGGAAGCTGGCTGAGGGAAATGTTTATTTTGAGGCCATTGAGGAAGATCGAAAAAGAAGTGAAATCGCCTGGAGCAATTCTGGGGAACGAGGGGGAGGATGCAAAGCAATTGGATCAGAGTTGGGGAGGGATGAAAAAAGCAAAAAAATATCAGCAAAATATCTGGAGCTGCAAATTCAGAAACCTCATCATCAAACTCTGACCATGGGGATTGGCTACACAACGGATTTGTTGTGAAAGTGTTGAGAAAGGAATTGAAATCGCACAGGTTTTACGAAGAGAAAGGGAGAGGGGGCTGTGATCGATAACCGTGTGTTTTCGATGCTGGGTCCAAGGGATGTGGTGCAAATTGATCGGATGGAATCGTAGATGGTTTTCCCCCAAATGGGAGGGCCAATTCTTGTCAATGGGGAGCTAGCTTGAACGTGGAAAAGTATGAAGCCCAGAAACAGTTGAGTAGAGACAAACACAAATGGGAAAAGCCTGATTGGACTACGAGCATGTCTGCGAATTGGACAAAATTACGCTTTGATGAGCCTCCTGGGACATTCTGGGGTGGGAAGGCAGAAGAACAAACGCGATCGTTTGTCCCATGCAGCCATTCTTGGTCATCCTTATCTTGGCTTGAAGGTATGGATTGGTCACATTGTTTATGCAATATTTCATGCCCACTCATAACCCCCCCCCTCCCTGGACTTTGCACTGGCCAAAAAGACCAAGTGCAAAACTATGGCACAAAAGAGTCTTGATTTGAGTTTTGATTTGATTTGATTTGATTTATGCCCAGTTGCATGTTTTCAAAACCCAGTTGTGCCTCCTTGCAAAATCCTCCCGGCCCATAGGAGCGCATCTCAACAACATTGTGTCTGTGGTGAAATAGTACAGTCCATACTCTTCCTAGAAACCAACTCGTCTGAGGAATCCTCACAGGATATGGGCATATTGGACGCTTGGCTAGCAGATCCCCCACTACATTCATGACTCCATTCATGGAAGGAAGCGTGAAGCTACAGAGACATCCCATCCCTTTCTTTTCCTTCATTGTTTTACCCTAATATCTGGAAATTGGGAAGCAAGGGATATCTTGGTAGAGAGCCGTAGTGCTCAGGGTTCAGGGCTTTTTTACTGGACCAACAATTGTTAAGAAGTTGAAGTTGGATTTTTGAAATTTAAAGTTGGAAGTTGACTTGACTTGAATTAATTGCAAAATGTCTTCCTCCCTTCTCAATCCCGAATTGAAGGGTTCAATGCTGTGGGGGGTTGAGTGGCCACTTATGCATCAGCAGCAGCAGATCAGGGGAAACTCTGTTTTTACTCCAGCTCTGCTTCTTACTGAGTTTTCAGAAAGAATTTTTCCGGACTCGTAGCCTGGATATATGCTCGTAGTCAGGTGGATTGTGTTGGATAAAATCAAGCTGTGATTATCACTCAAGCATGCCAGGAAGACTTGGAACGATGAAAAAAAAGGGAAAAAAAAACAAACATTCCATACACATGTTCCCCAGTTTCTGTCGATATCCTTGTTCACACTCCTTTCTTCGACAGTATTCTGGTCTTATCATTGTACCAGACAAAACATGACTTCAACCGAATCACATGCACAATTGGGATGCTCCAAAAAAGAAAAACTCATCTTGCAACACAACTCCTGCAATGATCATCCACATTTAACATTTAATGGGCCACCCATAATCATCCAATTTAAAACTTGCTGGCCTCAGCCAGACACAGATGGTAGGAAGGTCCTGTGTTCTAAGACACGATAGGATTTCTTATTCCCCATATCCTGGCAATGTTGCATGCGGCCTTGACCAACTCAGGGGTCCATCTATCTTGACGCAGCACCAAAGACCTCAAATCCTCCCCCAAAACAAGCTCCCTGGGTAAACGCCAACAAAAACATCAGACAAATCAACCATTTGTAACTTTTGATGGCACCTTTACACAACAAGTACCGATCTTGAATCCATCAGCAACATTCACATCGATTCTATGGTCCTCAACACATTGCACATTTGTCAAAATACACTACACTCTTATGCGTCTCTATGATTTGGAGGAGGGGTTGGAGATGTATTGTTGCTGCGAGAATAAAAAAGAAACTGCATCGGGACTCCAAACAATGAACTCACTTGACATTCTCCACCCCAGTGATGTTATTGTTCGAAAGATCGATGTGCTCCAATCTAGGAATGTTGCACAACGCTCTCGGCACCGACTCCAGGCCGCACGATTTCAACAGCAGAACCCTCAAGTTATGCATGTTGCAAAGGGCATCCGAAATCTCCACAAACGGGTTACCCGACAGGTCCAGCAAGTGCAGACTGACCAGGGAGCTCAGCACTCGAGGTATTCTCTTGAAGCCACAATCAGACAGGTTCAAGCTCTCCAATCTGGTCAACCGCATGACTGGGAGCATCACATTAACAGGCAGTCTTTCATCAAAGTTGTTCCTGGAACCACCACATCCACGACAGGTCTTATTTGCAGCATCAAGCCACTGAATAGAGAAAACTAATCTTTTCATCTTTTCTTTTCTGGCACTGTGTTGACCTCCAGACATCTCCTTCAATCATTCACTCACCTTGACAGATCCAAATCCCTCAAAAATGACATTTCTCCAATTTCCTCCGGAGCTCTTTGTAATCTGTGAGCCACAATCCCCAAATGCTCCAAGCCCACCATTCTGGTAACACCACTGGATAGCCCTAGATTGTGCGAGTACTGGGGCTGACCCTCAATATGCAAACTCCTGAGTGAAGTGAGTTCGTACACGACTTGGGGAGCCTCCGGCCAAAGGGGCTCTTTAACAGTCAGTCTCTCCAGAGATTGCAGCCCCGATAACTCATCCGGCATTATCAAGGCAATGCTCCCCGTTCCGTTCACAGCAAACGAGGTCAGCTTCTGCAGAGTGGTCAAATCTCCAGGGACCAACACCAGATTGATGTCCAGAGTCAAAGATACCAGCTTTCGTAATCCGGAGATGCACTGAACATCTTGCCCGTGGAATGGGTTGTGAGGATCCGGGTCGATGCACGAAACAGACAAGTGCTCGATATTGATCAGACACAACAAGGAGCTCAAATCCATCAGCAAATCCCTGGTGGCATGAATCTCCAGTCTCACCAAACCCACATTGCAGATCCCAAACAACGCCCCCATCCCAACAGGGGTGAAATCGTCGCAATCGAGGCCGATGTTCGAAAGTTTAAGCTCTTTTACTCGAACAAGGGGTCGACTGCACCACTGAAATACTTTGGATTGGTTGACCAAGCGCCCCACCACAGTGAACTCGTCGGTGGGGTCCACTGACACCGCATCCCATAAGTCATTGCTGTTTGCAATCACAGACCATCGCTGGCACACCAACGGAATTGAGTTGTGCCTGCACTGAATCAAGGCCTCTTGATATTGAAGGACCTGTTTGTGTTCGTTGGTTATGTACTATAAATAGCTCTACTTCAAAATCAAGAAAGAAAAAAGCAAGCGACACATTCATGCGAGCGGAATTCATGGTGGTGGCCACTCAGAGTTGAGCAATGACTCAAGGTTCAGAACCTAAATCTCGGTTGCCTCCAAAAAATTAACATGCTTCTCTCCAGAATTTGTTCAGCAAAGGAGACGCCGAAGTGTTAGATTAATTGGCATCCCCCTCCTGACAAAATTTCATCCATGTTTTTGTCTTTTATTCCGAGTCATAACTGGAACAGTGCTGTGTTGTGGAGACTGCAACTATCATTTATACAAAAATTATCCAGGACAAATAGTAAATATGGTCAGTGTAATAGGAATGATTTTGTGAAAATAGGGGAGGCCGGCATGATTTTGTTTCTAGAGCCATGAGGTCGTCAATGGCACCCTCTCGTGCGCTCTTCCGCCAGCCAAACAACTCACTTCGTTTTAAAGTCCACGCAGTCGAATATCTTTAAGAGGAGCTCGTCCGTCATGGAGTTGAGGTCCACCCCGCTCCGACCCTCGTCTTCCGTTTCATGTTTCTTGAGCATTCTCAGAATGGACCAGTTCCAGGTTTCACTAGAAAATCCCCTCTTGCCCCAACACGCATCTCCCTGCCCGAAAATCCACGCTTATGAACAAAAACACATTCGCCTGCCGATTTATGTTTGGAACGCGCGACAATCTCATTGTTGTCTGAGGGGGACAGATTCCACGGATTTTGTTTCGGAAAATGTGTTCATCCCACACCAAACCGAGATGTGTTTCCTGCTTTTGGGGGGGTTGGGTGGCTTGCAGGAAATGCACGAAGGGGCATCTGGAGGATGGGCTGTTCAACTGGCGACACCACAGGGCGAAACGCTGGCAGGGCATGCATATCAGCAACACTTCGACCCCTCAGGCATCAGATCACCCAGGCGATGGCCAGGTTTGCCAGGTTTGGGAATGAATTTTCCCTGTTCTTTCAGAGCCCTTGTGAAGCCTGCTTTGAAATGGTTGTGGGGGAGCATGCCCTCCAAGATTGAACATGGTGAATTGATGGAATTTACATCGCAAATTATAATCTCAAACATAACTGCAGGAGGATGGACCAAACAAGCACCAGTCACATTGTTCTATTTCTTGCAACATGCTTCAATTTCAAACATCGGTGAGCCAGTTACATAATTCCCCTCTGTCAGTCATCAGGATCAGGCCAGGTCTCCAATCTTGAATAGTCCAAAAAATGACACACAGTAAACCACTCCACCAATCAAATGGAAAGAGTATGTCGAGCAGATATCCAGACAAAAAAATCGGTATCCCCAACCAGAGGAGAATGTAAAGTCTCTGCCCCACCCAAAGTAAAAAGTAAATAGAAAAAGCATCCTGAGCCCCCGGTGATGTGGGTGGATGATGATCCCCAGTCAATTGATACCCGCCGAAACTTGAATTATATATCTCGAAACTTTAGCTTTGCTGTTTCCTGAAATAGCTTGGTAGAAGAAGATCCCTTCACCCTCCAGCATGTTCCATTCCCTTCCAGCTTTTTGGCCACAAATTGGCTTCCCCTCTCTGATTCCATTTGATATTTGTGTATAGTACAGACTTCTAACTAATCCCTTCCCTTTCCTTCACCAACGAGCAGCCACACATCCACATGAAAATCCGTGGTTGGTCATGCCCAGGCAAACTTAACCCCACATTCAAAAAAAAAAACGAAAAGAAAATAACTCTTGCACAAAATTGTCTCTATCAATGATGAACTTGAAAATGTAAATGCCACTGTCCGCCCCGATGTTTCAAGCTTTCCCTCTCTTTCTTTTCCAGCTGCACATGATTCAGGTCAAAAGACAGTGTAAGTCATGTTGGCGGCGGAGGAGTTTTCGGCGAGGAGCTTTTCAGTGAGACTGGCATGAATTGGAAGCTCCAGGTCCTTCCCCGTTACGTCATGTTGCATGTATCTCGCCAGAATGTCCCGGAACCAAATGTTGGCAGCTTCCAGCATCGTTTGAGCATTTTGGCGGGATCGCCAGGCACCCTAACAATCGACACACACCCATTGTCAACAAGGTCCCCAACCCATCTTACCATTAAAGTGAAACATACATGCATGTGCATGCATTTACATGCATTCTCACCCTGTAGTCCCGTCCTTCCGAGAGATTTTCAACGAAAATGTAGATGTCTTCACTGAGGTGCTCCCAGAGTCCTCTTACGAGCGACACGAACACACGGGAGTCTAGGATGGCATGCAGGTGCCTGATCGTCTGCTCGAGCGTCTGCATGAGGGAGTCCATCTTCTCATTAACCTCCGGCTCATCTACACAACCAATCAACCAATCGTCACTATTCCATGAATGAATGAATGCAGAGAATGGTGGGTCGTCAGCAACTCCTCAATGAGCACCTGGGTTGCGCGACGAATGCAAGATGTTCGCCACCATATTGGCTGGCTGTGATAGGATGATCTTGGCCAGTCTGCGACAACAATGGACGGTGGCATTTGAGTACTCCGTGCGGAGTTCCTTGACGACTTGAGCAAATTGGGCTCCAACTGTGGGTGGCATGCTGCCATCGCTGAATGCACCTTCCACTTCGACGGCTGCGAGTGACAACCATCAATTTTCCACCAGTTAAAAAATCCCTCCCAATTGATAGTTATCTTTGCAGTGAGGTGGATGGGCTAGTTCGTTTGTAAATGGAAGGGGAGGTTGGACTCACTTGATGCTTTTGAGTAGTCCTCTTTCAATCCACACCACTTGATGAGTGTCTGTTCGTACTCCGCCACTTCTCCAAGTAGCCTTCTCAAAGAGTTGAGCAGCACAGCCTGCACCATCAAGACAATGGATTGATTGCTCTCTTTCTCGAAGTCATACCACCTCACCTTCTTTTTCTTTGTCGCAAAATCCTTTCTTGTTTTGGTGGAGTGTTACTGGCCAAATTCCGGTTTTCCTCTGTACTTCTGTCATTGTTTTCTTTCCTTTTTTTCCAGTTGGAAGTGCAAATATAAATGGTGTTGTACTCAAGGCTTGATTTTGAGACCCTAATGAATAAACACCGGGCCTATGAAGAGGCGAAGTGCATTACCTCATTGGCCGCGAGCTCTGGAAGATCTGTGGTGGTTGCAAAGAGAGGTGCTGTCAGTGAAAATCAACTTGGTAAACCCCATAATATCGGACCAGAAACTTGAAACAAGAGAATGAAACACAAGTTTTTCGAAATGCATGTCTGACATCCAGGTACAGAAAAAAAAGCAGGTGAACGGACTCTCACCATGTCTTCGTGATGCCATTTGTGGCTGCCATTGCCACATCCCGTTCCTGTTCTGACTCTGATGGAGAGGGCTTCTGGGTGGGCTCCGGCGATGACCAGCTGATCCGGCAGAGCCGAAGGGTGTCAAGAGGCCCATGTGCTGGCCATCATAGCCAGGTTCATTGTGATGCTGGGTGACATACACCATTCCGCATTGCTTCGACACAGCGGCAAGGGAAGCTCGGACAACGGACGAGATCGCTTTCTCAAGGAATGGACCAAGGGCATGCCAGTAGACAACGATTCGTTCAAATTTTGCCAGTTGGTCCTCCAACAGCTTGATCATTTCCACAATCATTGGAGATAACCCGTTTTCTGATCTTCCTTCTGCAGAACATTCGGCGGAATGTTGGGATGGAGGGGGGTTGATTCGAGAGCAGATTTGATGCTTGCATTTGGAGTGGTGTTACCTGGTGATCCCCATTGGTACATTTCATTTCCGGATCCAGCTTCCAGCGACATGCATCTTGCAACCAGTTGCATCTGTTTTCAACAAAAGGAAGCAATAAAAAGTGAGAAATTCAACATCCAATAGTTCGCTGATACCTTTGCAGATAGTCTTTGTTCCGCAAGCTCTGATAATTGACGAATTTGACAGCAGTGGATCGCATTATTCTCTATTTATCTATTTATTTATTTATTTATCTATTTATTTAGGTCATTTGATTGCTTTCCAAACATTGAGACGATGGGCTCAGGGTTTTCTAAACCCCCTGGTAAACACTTCACCTCGGCTGATGCAATCCATTCTTTGACATAATTTCCGAAGAGCTCAGTGGCGTCCAAGTAGGAGTCGGCTTCCATGCTCGGAAGCAACTTGTATCTAAGAACCAAAAAAAAACCATCTTGGAAAACGGACATTCTCTCCGGATGAAGCATAGTAAAAATTATGAACATAATTGATCCCGAATCGGTAATTAATTCCTGTGAAGAGATTGTGGAAATAACAACACGTGAAGCAGCAACATAGGTAAGGAAAAATGCTGGCAGAACAATCGATTGATGTTGTGGAAAGTTGGTAGCCACCTGACGAGGTATTCTTGCAGTCGTCCAATGCTGACAACCATATCCACAGCTTCCACTGCTGGGTGCTCAGGTGGAATTTGCGAAAGCAAGCCTCGCAGTTTGCCAGTCAACTCCTGCACACGTCCAGAATCGCAGGCAATATTATCGGCAATGCACAGAATCTTTACCAACAAAAAAATGCTGACTGCATTTTGCAACGCCTCAACAGGAACCAAAAGAGTGCCAATTCAATCTTCAAGAGAGGGGAAAAAAGGTTACCTCACAGTAGACTTCCGCAACGACGACTGGAAGATTTAAGAACGGGGGCAATACGGCGGACTCGTGGATCCTCATATCATAGTCCAGATCATTCCTGAGTGTCATCGCAAGGGCCTCCACTTTTTTGTACTGTTGCAATTTCGCTGCCTCTGCTGGCGCAGCACCTTGTGGTTGATACTGCAAAACACGAACAAAAAAACCAAACCAATGCTAAGTTTGTATCGTGCTTTGTTATTTCCCCTTTTCTTCTGGGTTTTGTTTTATCAAAAATCAATGACTCGTTTTTCCTCCTCCTTTGGTGGTGCAAGAAAAAACAACAAACAAAAAGAAACAAGCTCGAACCTGTGTTTGCATCTGCATGTGCATTTGTGGGTAGCCAGATGCATTGGGGGTGAATTGACCTCCTCGAGAAGATGGCGGTCTTTGAAATTGATCATTGTTTGTATTTTCCCTCCCGGTTGGAGGGCACATTTCTATCACAACAAGAAAAAAAAAAAGTTCAAGTCAGGAAAAAAGATTCCACACTTTTACACAGATCGCAATCTGACAAAAATAGCACTGTAAAACGGGCAGCTTGATGGAGAATTTCCGTCTGATGTTTTGCAAAGATCAGAGGGGTCGATTATAAAAAAACTCCTTTCTAATACCTTCGTCGCAAGAGCATTGCAGCCTCTGGTATTTCTTTTTCGCAGCAACCTTGAAGCGTTCCTTCAGCCAAACCTGGTCATTGGTGAGTTGGCTGTTGTTCAGTCGGGCTGCAACGAAACACATGATAACACATTTTATAAAATCAACGCAAAGCCATCGTAGCCATCGTGTGATGCAAGTAAATGGCACAAACGATATTGCCAAATATTGGATGCACAATCAACCAGGCAGTGGAAATACGAAACTCAAAAATTCAACAAGAAAAGACGAATCTTGCTCACCCAACAGAATGATCGCTGGTTCCAGGGCTGCAGGGGGACAGTCTGGTTGATGCATTGATCCCTCGACGATTCCAGATTCTGCCATTTCTGTCAATGAGTAGTAGTTCTCGAAAATTGTTCCCAACAGTTCCTGCATGCCACACACGTCGTTTTCACGTCAATTTTCCAACCAGTTGTTTCACTGAACTCAAATTCATGCAAAAGGGTGCAACCAGTCATGCATTACCTTGCATTCTTTTGCGATTCGGTTCATTGTCGCCACGTCTTGTTCATGCAACCCCATTTCGTCTGAATCCACACAAAAAAAGGTCCCGATCTCAATTCCTTGCTGAGGGTAACACCAGCTCAAGCTGAAATTTCGTTCCTGTCAACAAACGCTTGAATAAGAAAAAGGCTACCTTTTTCCTGCAGCAGGTTGGTGTACTCTTCCAGAATAAGTTCCAGGCATCTCGCAGTACAGGTGCGGATGTCATGCCTGCAATCAAACACACACACAAAACGAATCAGCAAATGACCAACGAATAGCATGTATGGATTTTCCTTTTCTGCAACCATGTTTGAATCCTGACCTCATAACCCATTTGAGATGGGTGATTAACGTGTAGCCCGGACGGATTTTGTACAACGCCGCAAACTCTTCCAGGAGCCATTTCCAGGGCCCATCCAGTTTCAACTTGGTCGAACAGCACCCTTGCAGTTTCATTGCCGCATCCAAAAGATAGTCGTAAGACTGGGGAACACAATCACAATATCGTCAACCAAATCTAAATTCAAAAATCGAACAAACACATGAGTATAAATCCGCATTACTCAGTCTTTGCTTATGGTTCTGTTGGTGGGGCTGTACCATGTATGGGCTGACTCGAATATTGGCTTTTGCAGCGGTCTCTTTCACCATCAGTTGTGTTGGTGGTGTAATTGGTCGGTGCGGAGCTGGGGTTGGTGGCCCTCTCACTTCTTGTTGAACCGCATCTTCATCATAGTACTCTTCCACAGTCATGAACATCGTCCCGGCTCGATTCCTGCAAACCAAGAAGAAAATAGGGAAACAGTGAAATAGCTCTCAAATGTTGAATATGAAATTGTCCTACCCAACGCAGTTGATGGAAAAAAAGTTTTGGTACTGGGAGAAAATCCCTCAGACAGAAAGCAGCAATGCTCTGGTTTGATCAGCTTTGCTTCTCAATGTTCCATCATGACTTACCCATCTTTGCGGTAAATGACTTCCACTGGGGTGATTGGACCGACATCGCCAGAATAGCGATCTGATCTCCTTCGCTGGTTGGAAGCCCCATAGCCCTTGTTCCTCTTGGGAACATGGAAAAATGGTAAGCATCCCATGTTGTCATCATCAAGTGGATATGGTCGAAAAACGGGGGCCCTGGTGGGGGCAATCCCACTCTGAAGACAAAGCCAATCACAATCGATAAATTCTTCAAATTGGAAAATTTCACAAGGACGTTGTAGTTCATGTCAGTCATTGAGCGTGGGTGCAAAATTTCTTCCCCAGGTTTTATACTTGCACAGTTTTACATTGTTGGACCGATGGGCTGATGATGCTTAGTCATGTGTCTGTCTCTAACATGTGCTGTTGTTGAGTAATGGTTGACACGTCATATTGATCCTTTGGTTTTTGCTTCTATTTTGGGGTTGAGGGTGGGTGGCTTGAGTTGTTACCGGCGGTGGAATGGGGAGCCTCCCAATTGCAACACAAGTGTTGTCCTCAAATAAATGGATGAGAACCTCAGATTGATCGGCAGGGATGATCAATTCCCCACCGTGGCTGGCACTGGTAGAGCGCCGTTTAGAATCGAGAAAGACGTGAAAGTATGGTCCTGGAACATCATGGAGGTGGTGTTTTTTTTTGTTGAGTGGTTCAGCATCAAGCGAGCAGCACTTAAGTTATTTCATCGATGGTTTTGCCTGTTGCTGTTGTAGTGATGGATTTCCCCTGTGCCACTCACCAGATTCCGCATGCGACACACACATGCTTTCGACAGCTTTGGGGTTCCTCTTGATGGACCGCCTGATGGCCTTCTTTACAAACCCTTCCACTTCAGCAGCATCGAATCCCCGGAACTTGACCCTCACCGATAATGGGGCAACATCCATTGGTCGAATTTGCTCTAAAGCTATATCCTGACCCCAAGTTACTGAGCGAGGTTGGGGGGGGTACTGAGGAGTGTACTGGATGGATTGTGGCTCGGCAGGAGGTACATTGATCGGAGCATTCAGCTCATCGTTCCTGCAACACCATAGATACTCAGGTTAGTCATATCAAATGGATGGTACTGGGCACCTACATATTAGAGCTGGTCAAGGAGGCTGATCGATGTGCCAACACTCACCATGTTATTACTGGGGTTGCTGTGTAGTCCTCCCCAAGGCCAGATCCTGCTGCGTCCAGAACAATTTGGTCTACCTCGAGGGCAGATTTCAGCAGCTCGCATCCGTTCGCCATGAAATGCTGCGCCTCTTTGTTCCCTTCTGAGCTTGCCTTCAAGCAAACTTGGAAGCAACCCTACGGAGAACCCGACCAGTCAACACACTTCTGTCCCTCTACAAGTGTACGTCACACACACTCCCAGGTAAAGATTAATTCCAGCACCAGGTCTCAATCCACTCATCTAAATCCATAAGGTGGTGTTACCTCATATGCCAGGAACCTTGTCCAAGCATCCACCCTTGACACTCGTACCGCCCCTTTGGTGGGATTGGGGTTCGGGTGGTGGAGAGCGAACGTTGCTGGCCCCGATCGAGAAGGCCCAGCACGCGACTCTGGTCTTGGTGCCCCTGCCTCCAGCTTGTCCATTGCTGCTGGCCTCAATTGAGGAGACATTGGGGGGGGAATCATTGGACCACGAGGTGGCAGTCCATAGGGGGTGGGTGGCGGGAGGGACCTCTGTCGCAGCAAAGTGGCCCCTGCAAAAAATATTCACATCAAGATATTGTCTCATCTCCGAGAAAGATATTCGCTCTCTGCATGCTGCCAACACAGCACAGGCCATCAACCCCATCCCAAATATTGGCCCATCTTGGACCAGGGTTTTGATACTGATGATGCAAGGAAGCCTCAAATGTATGGCATTGGAGAGCTTGTCAGGATTGGGTATTGACAAAGTCAATGGGCCTCACCCCTGCTTCTGGTGCTCTGAGGTGCTGGTGGGGGGGGTGAAGGTCCCCGTGCCTGGCTCCCTGCTCCATAGGTTCCCGCTGGCTCCCAATCCACCGGCGACCGAGGCACTTCAAACACAGGTGGAGATCTCCTGTAAGGATCCTGTGGATTTTGTACTTTCATTAGTTGCATGTTAGGTGTTCTTCGATTCTTCATGCCAGAAAGCGCGACTCTTGGCAAAAACCAAGAACTTAATGGATTCCAGAAACTCACAATCTGTTTTGGGCCAAACATAACTGGATCATCAATTCATAGCAAACTCAACTACTGAGACAGAGTGCCAGGAACATAGTAGCCGTTGGGCAGTCAAGAAGCCAACAGGACTGGTCAAAGACCAGGTCAATGACGAGGACTTATGAATAATGCCAAATTTCAAACCCAAATTCCGCATATATATATATATCATTGCTAAATAGTTTATCTGTTCAAAAAGCTACAAATTGGGGTTTGAACAAAATTTGATCATCAATTCTGTGAGCAAATTTTGGTTCACAAGATTCAAGCAAGGAACTATTTACAGTGAACTTCCGACAAAAAAAACTCCCAGTGAGGACACAATTCAAGTTTCAGAGGTGCACCCAAGTGCTCATGTTCTATGCCACAGGGGTGCCCACAGGTATTGTGCAAGGATAATATGTAAGAGTACAGTGACAATTGATACAAAGAAATGCGATGAATGGATTTCAGTACATGTACCTGATACACCGCTGCAGGGTTTCTGATCCGCATGGCAGATTTTGGCTGTGGCCGGCCATATTTGCCTGCCGTCCCGTTGTGTTGCTTATGGTATTGGTCCCTGTAATGATCGGGATCCATGTAGGGCGCTTCCGGCGAGCCTTGTGTTGATGTGTTCTGAACCACATCAAAAGAAAAAGATGGAAAGATGGAAAGAAACCTCCATCTTTCAGCATGCATGCATTTTCCCCCCACACTAATAAAATTAGATGCTCATTGCCTAACTCCTTGACGATTATACTGCAGAAGTCGAATCAAGATGCTTGCCAACGGCAAAACGAAGCACACTGCGCGCACGCGGGGCGTGAGCTGAGCACGCTCTGACCACACGACTCTACTCACTGGAGCTGGACGTAACTCGGATCCCAGCTGATGACAACTGTCCACACTAAATAATAGAACCTTTCTTGCGAGAGGCGACTGCGATCACTTATTGAGTTCCGCCTTCCTAGAAGAAGGTTGGACAAAGTGGGAGGGAGCCATAGTTGGGAAACGAACTCAGGCCAGGTTAAGTAACCAAACGAGCGCGATTGGCGCCCAAGTTCACAAAATGTTCTCATGAAAATGTGCACTCATTCTCGTCCCAATATGTTGCTTCGTTCCTATCCCAGTTTTCTGCTGCATGCACCCAGCAATGTGTTTTTTTTGTTTTTTGTTTTTTTGTTTTTTTGTGTTTTTTTTTCTCGCGATGACGTCTTAACACTTCATGAACAGAAATGAAGCAGCCACAATTCTCAGCATCCTGTGCTTGGAGGAAGGAAACAAAAAAAATGGGTGGACCGCGCGTCCTAGCACTCACCCAGTCTTGTCGGAGCGACCGCGACCGAGCGCGATCGTTCGAGATGTCATAAAATTCCACCTGATCGCTCCTGTGCGATCTGTGGGACTTGGGAGTCCCTCTGAAGTTGTTGTAGAAGTCCATGGTCAGCCGCTCCTGAGAGTATCAGCGCAGCTGACCAGGTCTTCTACGTCGATGCTTTGTCGACCAATCCGATCCTCGGTTCCACGGGTGAGCAAGTGTAATATGAAGAGGTTCCTTGTGGCGGCTGTGCGTGCGCGTATCTGTGGCGAGGCGTCACAAGCGTATGGACGTCACTGCCGCGGTGGTCAGGCTGAGAAGCGCACCTCTGATCGCGAGTTGCAATCCAGGTCGCTATCCGAAATTTGGCAAGTCCCTGTTTCGCGGAATTCGTCCGGTCCCCATTGCTCGCTCGCAGGAGGTGTCCCCCTCGTTTCTTTTTCTTTTCTTTCCGCAGAAAACACCTTTCCCCAGGAGAAAGTGAAAAAGATCGCTTTAAAGTTCGGAAAAAGACGTCAGAATTAATCCAAAATTCCACTCGAATTAGCGCCCCCCCAGGGATCATCCGTCCGCCCCCCACGACATCAACCTTCGCGGCTACCATTTGAGCTGTTTCACGTCTCGGCGATACCTCAGCGTTCTTTCCCCGGCACCTCTTCTTCGGCTTCCGTCTTCCCGCTAAGTGATACCGTAACGATGGCGTTCGCTCAGTCGCTAGGAAGCAGTCCCTTGTTGGCCAAGGGTGTCGCACCCAAACGGGCACCAAAGGTGGCCTGTCAGGCAGCTTCCCGCCCAAGGGACACCGCGGAGAAGGCGCTCGGCGTGTTCGTCGGAGGCCTTGTCGGCGTTACTCTGGGCCTCAGCGTACCTGCATTCACCTACACTCCATCCGCTGAAGCCGGCGTCGTAATCACGCAGCAAGAAAAGAAACGGGTGTTCAACAGTGACACCAAGGAAGAAACAAAAGAAGAGAAGAAAGCCACTAAGACCGCCGCCCCCAGTTCTGGCCCCGCTTTCGGTGCTGGTTTCCCCGACGCTGGAACTCTCGCCTTGCCTCTGAGTATCGCTGGCATCGCCGGGGCGACTGTCGCAGCTAGGACACTGGACGATGGTTTCGACACTTTCTTGGGGGCTACTCTGTCAAGAGATTGCAGCGAGTACGTTGGTTACGAAGTGGCGTTGAAGTCCGATCAGGGGGTGGGCAAGACCACCGCTAAGGGCAGGGGCAGGAAGTAAACGAGAGTTTTGCGAGTTCAAAGAGAAGATAATTGTTTGCGGCTGGTAGAAAAAAGCTCGAACTGGGAAGCCCTTCTCTGGTAGAGCCACCCAGGAAGGGCCAGTCGAGACTTTTTTTGTATTGCTTTCGATTTTGATTGTGGGGATTCTTGTTTGCAAGGCCTCCTGGGAAGGAAGAAAAAAAAAAAAAAAAAGGAAATTCGAGGAGGGGTGTGCTTACACTTAATTCGCTAAAGGGATTTGAAAATCTGTCCGTCTTGATTTGTTTTTTTAACAAAATGCCTTTGTGGGGAACCAGCCAGGTTTTTAAATGTTTTTTTGGAATCACTCCTCGAGTATGAAGTGGTCCTGGCCCTGTGGTGGATTGGGCTATTGGAAGGGGGAGGGGGAAATCAATCATGCTGAAATTTTGTTGCTTTGCATCACTCCATGGCTGGGGAAGTGTGGTGGAAGCCAAACTCAACAAATAGGAAAGCCTAGGAAAGAAACAGTTGAAAGAGTAGCTGGCATTGGCCGACATGGGGGAAGAAAGATATAAGCTTCACACAAGAAAGACCTACATATGCTTCAGTTGCCGAAAACATTTGTGTTCCAAGGAGTCGGCATTCCATCACACAAAGTTGAACCTGAAATTAAGTGATCTGCTATGAATGGTGGATGAGGGACCCTGGCTTTCATGGTGGCTGCACCCACACAAATTCCTCTGCGTATGCTGCACTTCCTGTATCTGCCCTATCAGATGTGCAGCTTTCGCTGCAGCTATATACTGCAATGCAACCCCTGGCATATCCACAAAGCAAAACCCTCAGCTCCATTTCCCACCACCGCTTGGTGATTCAAAAAGTCAGTCTTCCACACTCCCACCAGTGGATGTTCTGCAACTCAATGTCTGAAATGGTGAAAAACAGCTTACCAATCTGGAGCCTCGGGGTCAGTAGCATCAGCTCCCAAGTAATGGACGACTTGCGGCAAAACCTGAATAATTTCCAAAAAAATAATGTTTTCGACCAGACAGGCAAAATCAAACAAAGACCACACTGAGATTCGATGGGACAAGAACTTGAAAAACTGCACACCAATTGCACACCACTGCCCGCTGGCCTACTGGAACTTCCAGCATCCTGGAAAGTTTGAATACATAACTATTGGGACCTTATTGGGAGTGGCATCTCTTTGACATTCGACAAGCACCTGGAATTCGAATTGCCTTGCAGCACCACATCTGGGACAATTTGGGATGTCTTCTGGGCTGGGGACCTTAGCATCATTTGGCCATATTGGATCGGCCTCAGCGTCGAAGCGATATCGTATACACTGGGAAGGATCCCTGGCTATTCGACTCTCAAACGCCTGCAGTCACACAAGACAAGCAACCCGGAGATGCGGTCACAAAAATCTGCCAATTCCTGCCCAGTTTCGATTTTTTTTCTACGCTGAAATGAAACGCCATTGTTTGTCTTCTTCAAAACCAATAGGACGCACCGCAAACGCCTTTTGTTCTGGAGTGAGCATCTTTTCCACAAAGTCCAAGTCCCCTTTGCCAATACCATCACTTGTGGGTTTTTTCACAGCCCTGCCCAACCAAACGATGATAGAAAGCTCAAACAACAAGCTTTGATTTGATTGTTCCCTTCACTTTTGAGTTGGAATTTCCCTTGCCTTTGTATGCAAAAGGCAATTTTATTTTAATTTTATTTTAATTTTATTTTAATTTTGTAACCCAAAATTAAATTGGCAACACGCTTTGAGGACATTGTTAGATACGCACGTGTCCAGAGCTTTTTTATGGCTCCCTGCTTCTTGTGATTCTTCCCTTATGCAAATGTCAAATTCAGGGAAAAGTGTCAAGCCTTGTGCAGGGTTGGTCGGCGAAGACAAGGTTTCATTTTCTCTCACTCTCCAGGGATCATTCACCACACAGCCCTCCTGGCAACCTCAACACCAATACTTGTCAATCAAAAAAAAAAAAAATTCAAGTGCATGTCGTGGATTGAAAATGTAGCCTCAAGTGAATGCTTAGTTGGCGCTTCTCCACTTGTCAAACGAACTGTGCATCATGTGTATATAACACACACAAATCTGTGTCACTCAAAAATGGGAAAAAAACAGAAAAATATCGATATCCGGTCCTATATCAAATAGCCGGCGATTGATGAAGATAACAGTTGCAGACATACTTACAGGTATCGGAGGAGGCTTCTTAGACTTGTGGTCTGGGGGATGGAATGAGTAAAAGCTGTTCTCTCTTGGCAGCTGGCATCTGAATGCCCGACAGCCACCAGGCTTGGAAATGGAAGAACCCTGCATGGCAATTTAGATCAAAGTCCCAGATTACACCATGACATCTACACATTCCATTTTTATGAGATGTATGTACAGAGAATGCATATACACATATATAGAGATGTGCACACCCATCTCTGGTTGCATTCCAAAGCCAGCATTGAGGAAACGGCAGAACTTGTGAGCAGAATATGTCAAGATCAAGGTATTTGACATATATGTTTTTTTTTTTTAACTGCTACCTGTGGGGATACGAAAACAAACATCGTCCTGTGGAATGCTGCATCGACATCTGTAACAGGGGCGTAGATTTGCAACAGGAAATTCATGAAACCCTGGCAATCTAAACATCGGAATTGATCTTCATGGGGAAGATCCACAGGATCTAGCCAAGCCTGCAAAAAATAGCGTAAGAAGAGCTTTTCCATTTGCATTTAAACTCTGTCAAGCTTGCAATACTCAACTCAGCAGCTCCAAATCATACATTTGAGACTGTCTGAAGCCAGGTGGCTTCCACATGTACTGATCTTGTATATGCCACTGTTGAAAATCGAGAAGGACCTCACTTGTACGTAATGAAACGGGTGGGTGTAGAAAATCAGGTGGCGGCGGAAACTGACGCACGTGCACCAAAAGCGTCAGACAGACGTCATTCTAGAAAACCGCCCCACAGAATACCTCTTCCTTACCGGCCTACCGCCGACTTTCGACGGAAACTGATGGCGTAGCAAGCTTGCAGGCGGAGCTTTCTCGAGAAACCCGAGCAGCCACTGGGGAACAACAGGTCTTGATTAAGAAACGCGCCAAAACCAACCGAACACAACTTCTAAGAAGCGTTTCACAGAGAGGGCCACTACCTCGTCTCCGTTTTCAGAGTCACTGTACTCTTCGCTGGATGTTGGCATTTGATAGACCACTGCGAGCGAATCGCGTCCTTCGGCGCGAAGATATGTAGAACTGTTTCTTGTACGACGTCCAGTTTCTGGAGTCGTACATTTCTGGCAATAGGTTCAATATTGTATCCTGTCGAGGGGTCGAAATGGTTTTCTCACGGCCCATGTCGAGAAGGAATGGCGCTGACACGCCTATTGACTTCGTTTGGTGTTCCGGAAGTCCAGAGAGCGACTTGTGTCGTCCACCCCGCCGCCTTGGCTAGATTTGACACCACCAGCGCAGTTGCCAGCCCGCAGTTGTCAGATCCTGTTGTGGATGCGACCACGGAGGTTAGCCCTCCCGAAGCGGTTGCACAAACAGCGAACCCCCCAGGGCCGAAAAGGAAAAGGAAGTTTAACAGGAAAAGCAAAGCTGCTGAACCGAAGGATGCCAAATCTGATCAGGTGGCGTCGACGTCGCCAAACGGATCCGGCCAACACAAGAAACCGTCCTGGAAGTATAAGTCCAGAACTCAGGAGAATGTTTTCCATAAAGGCACGTGGTTGAACCTGTCGAGATTGCATTACGAGAATAGTCACCATTGGAAGACACATGAAGCCCACCAGGCTTGGAGAAGAAGCGTGAACGCTCACTTGGAGTTCTCCACACACAACCTATTTCCGACGGCAGCTTGTTTCAGTCACCAGGGCCGTCATTTTCTTACGAGCCTAAAGAAAACGACGCTTAGATTGGCGGAGAAAGAACCCCTCGCTCCAACGGTTGCGAGGGACATTGGTTGGGCAGCTGGGAAGCAATATTGGCTTGATAAGGAGCTTAGTGGCGTCGTCTGCGATGGGCTGATCAAGGATGGAGACATCAAGTCCACAGAGGTGAAGGGAATCAAATTAACATCAAGATTGGCTGTGGATGGATGAGAATAGGGATTGGCTCAAAACCGGGGAAGGGATGAAATAAGTTGGTCCTACCAATGTTGGCACAATTTTTTGATCAAGTTTCATGGAAAAGTGCTGTGAAAGTAGTCGTATCGATGGATGCATCGAACATGAAAACAATCTGGATTTCTCTTTTCAAATTTTTTATTTGGGTGGGGGTTGGGGAGCTAAAAAACGAAACAAAGGCCAAACATCAGGGATTGGCCACTTGAAGTGTAGCAGACATTCTTGAGTAGCCAGGATCTGATCAGAAGATAGAAAGAAAAAAAACTCAACGTTTTGCACCAGGAGAATAGCATGTCCAAGGGTATTGTACGGAGGGTAGCAGCTAAATATCTTGCAAAAACTAGGTTCCTTCAACATTTTCAATCTTGCCATTCTTTTTTTCCCTGGAGAAACAATAGCTTTCACGGTGGTTGGTGTTGATTGGGAACCGTCCTTTTTGGCTGTTCAGGTTCCTCTTCAAGAGATCGTCCCAGTGATTTGGGGAATGGCAAACTCGGGCCAATACCCTGAAAAGCTGTTCGACATGATTATCGGCAAGAAGGCTGAAATCATGGATAAGTTCAATGTTCAAAACTGTACGAACGTGCTTTGGGCCATGGCTGTGTGTGGATATCACCCAGGGAACGATTTCTTGTCGTGGATGTCAGAGTACACAGCCAGTTTGTTCGAGAAAGCCCCGAATTCTGCCATTCCTCAGGCAGTGAGCGATTTCCTTTGGAGTTTGGGGCGATTCAGCTATGAACCGGAGCCTTTGAAAGTGGTGCACAAGGTTTTAGCTTGGGCTTATGACAGACTACCGGCGTTTGAAATTGGAGAAATCACTGGGACGGGTGGGTTAACTGTGTGGAGCTCTGAGGCTGTTAACGCCCTTCTCTGAATGCTTTTGTTTTATATTGAATATATTAACATTGAGATTAATTAATTAATCACTCATCATCAGACATAGAAAAATCAACCATGAAGGAAATATGCATTTAGATGTTGGCAAGCAATGGATTTGTTCCCTTTCACTCACTATAGCATATTGTTTTTCTATGCTCAGTATTTTTTATTGGGGGATGGATAGATTTTACAGTTATTGTTGAACTGAAGTGGATTGCAGTAACTTTTTCACTCTATAATATGTGGGTGGGGGCATTTGAAGCCAAAAAACAATTGCCAATTTGGGTCGGAATCATCTCACCCAACGAATCCCCCACCTCCATAGGCGCAACCAGGATTTCGGGGGAGGGGGGGCCGAAATATTTTTTGGGGGGGCCACTTTTAATTTTTGTGCCGTTCACAGTAGAAAATCTGCTGAACATTATTTATTTTTTTTCTTGCTAGCTTTCTTGGGGGGGCCAGAAAAATTTTTAGGGGGGCCACGCCCCCCCAGGCCCCCCCGTGGTTGCGCCTATGCCCACCTCCCTCCCCCCCTTTTCAAAAAATGAGGAATCATGGTGACATAGTGTAACGTGATGTTTTGATTTCTGTTTTTCCAACAGCACTCGGCTTGGCGATGTGCAAAGTTTTGACTAGTGAGGACATGCGTAAACTGGGTGAATCTTTTCGGGAGCGATCCATAAAAACCGGAATGGCAATGGACAGCTTACATGCAGATCGCATGTTCACCCTTACCCTGTTATTCCCAGCAGAGGAGCGTCTCCGATTCCAACAAATGTGTTTCGGACCCAACCTAGAGAAAGCCACAGAAGCAAGGCAAGAAAGGCAGTCCCAAATCGCCGTTCAAATGAGAGGAAATCATTTCCTGCAGCGGGTGGGACGACATTTGGAGAAGGCTGGAGCTAGCTATAAAATCGGAGTTATCAGCGTGGATAGGAATTTGGCGTTCGAGTTGCTGGTGACAGAAGGCGAAGAGACTTACGCATTGATTCCAGTTTTCCCCATGTCAAAGAATCGGAACGATGGGTCGGTTCTATTGGGCGAGACGATTTTGGCAAGGCAGTTGATCGAACGGCAGGGGTTGAGGTTTGGGGGGGTGTTAGAATGGAGCTCTGGGGTTACTAAAACCGAAGAGCAGCAGAATTCTACACCAGAGTCTTCAGATGACGCTGGGACTGACATTGAGGTCAATGAAGCCAATGCTGAACAAAAAACGGAACAAGGTGCACATGCATAGGGTCTGGATGACGGTTGGCAGTGGATTTTCACGTAGATTTGTTTTTCGGGGGGGGAAGGAATTCGGCATTTTTAGGTGACAAATAGAAGTTTCATGGAGTTGGTTTTTTCCTCCTCAATATGCATAGATGGTTCGGATTGAAAAATATATGGAGCAGTGTGGTAGGTAACCAATTTCGTGCTGAGCTAGAGCAGCACGGCAATCATCGATTACTTCTGGCTACCCAGGATTGTCTTGATGCCAGGAAGTGATTCGCCAAAATCCAACTGGCAAATATCGCACCAAAATGGGAAGAATAATTAGACAAAAATATGAACTGTGGGGCCGAGAGTACTGGATGCTCTGTGATTGGGTACATGTCATGATTCCGTTGCTACTCCTATACAATCACAACTTTTTCCAAAGCTGAAATACTATAGGATCTAACAAGGAGAAAAAAGATGACGAAGACTATCAAATAAGAAAAGATAATCTGAAATGGTTCAATGAAAAACGACACTTCTGGAGCAGGCATCTGGATTTATTGAAAAGTAGAAGTAACCAGATAGGTCTTACCCTTCGGATATATACAATGAATTCGTATATATCACCTCACCTGTTCCTTGAAAACTCTGTGAAGTCTGCTTTGGAATGGGTGGGGAAGAAGCATCAGCATGATGTACCTGACAGAATCAGTCAGATGAACCACCAGAAAGGAAAATCTCGAATGATTGCTTGACAAGCGATAATAGACAGTTACATAATTCCCCTCTGTCACAGCCATTGGGATCACCCCAATCTTCAGTAGTCCGACACAGAGTAAATCACTCCACCAAGCAGATGTCTAGCAAATGGGAACACATCAGTCTTCTCAACCAGATTCTGTTCAAAATGTACAATCAATAACTTCTTCTTTGCTGTCTCCTGAAACAGAAGGGTAGAAACATATTCCTTCAGCATCCATCATTAACTTTTCTGGCCGGAGGCAACAAACCCTGTCATTGTTTAAATTGTTCTGTATAAAAGGACAGGCTTTAACCAATATTTTCCACATTTTTTAACTACTAAGCAACCACACATCCACATGAATAGTTCTGGTTGGCGATTCTGAGTTGGGGCAAGGAGATTCCGTCAGGGAAAGGCTCTCCTGATTTGATTGAGTATCTTGGAATATTAGAAATATTGATTCATTGTTTGTGAACCAAGCAGTCACTCAAGAATATATTGCAATACTGTGGGTGCAGCGGCTTTGACATTAAAAGGAACAAGAGGCTGACTCAACATGGATCGAACAGAAGGTTGTTCCGACATCCCTAGAAATATTTCAATTCTACGCTGTTGCGAACGAAGCGGTTACTGCCAGTAAGACTCTTGGGTCCCTGTTCTTTCCTGTGTGCCAATCGCCTCTCTCTCCTGCCCTCTGTACAATCACAAACCGCAATAACCAGTCCACATCAGCATGAGTTATGCGTATGTAGGGGGTTATAACGCCCACAAGATAACTTGCGTGAAAATTGGAAGTGCCTTGAGAAACGTACAAAGGATCAAGAGTATCAATCAGCCATTCATTATCTTGATCCAGCAAATACAACATTATTTTGAAGCAACTGGATTCATTCAATTGCACTGACAAACATCCTCATTTGGAGGTCCAGCTTCAAATCTCCAAAGGTTTAAAAAACGGCAGGCTCACTTTTTCAGCTATTCTTCAATTGTTCTCTGACTGACTGTGGAATCACACACCAACACACATTGATTTTGCTTTTGATAAGGTCCCTACTACTTCAGGGGGAGAAAATTGAAACAATCATACCAGATGAGGTCAAATGTCATCATGGATCTCACCCTCCAGAAAATAACAAAACATTGCGGGTAGCATGAGGGTTTCAGGCTTACATGAAAACACAACACAGGAACCGAAAACTCATATTTCTCAGATGCACAGGGAAATACAGGGTCCCTCTGAGGGGGATCTCACTTAACCAAAACTTTCGTCACGAATCCACAAAAAAATCAACCCATACACCCTGTTCCTTGCCTACTTAAGAGGGATTTGGAGAACAAAACAGGTGTAGTGCTAGCCTCACGGCCACCCAAATTCCAATGCCTGCCTGGCTACCAACAGCTAGGAACACATTTCCCACGCAAATTCCTTCCTTCAAAAATTTCCCTCCCCATCTGCCGAGTTGCTGGGTGGGTTTTTCCCATGCGAAAAACAACGAGCAGTTAAGAGCTTGGAGAGGATTTCCAGCCAGAAGAGCCTGTTGATTAGACTAAAAACTTTGAGATGGATATTTGGTGCCACAAGCAACAAGCAACTGCACTGGGTGCTTTCCTCCTTGACCCATTCCATACCTGGGGGTTCAAAACGGGGGGTCTGGAGAAACTTCGGGTTTTTGGACAAAACGTTCGGTTCGTTTCTGTACAGATCACCCACACACTTGGTGGTTGGATGTTCAAAAGGCTAAGAATCTAAATACTAGATTTTGTAACTTTGGATTACCACTCAGGGGTAGGCTGCTTTGCGAGATGCGAACATGGGGTTAATTGCAGCAATGGGCAATAGTTTGAAGCCTTTTGAGGTGAGCATTAGCTGCCAGAATGTCGAAACAAGTGTTTTTGGGGGGTCTGACCAGAAGCAGGTCGGGTATCGCTGGTCAACATCTGACTGGGGAGGAGTTCATGAGGATCATTCTGCTGGTTTTTGCTCCAGATTGAAGCCATGCAAACAAGGAAGGACTACACTGAAGCTTGAAACGGCTTCTGGAACCATTGGAGTTCCCTGAAATGGAATCATTGCTTGGAACAGTTTTGAAAAACAATGGTGAACTCGAGATTCTCTGAGTGGTCTTGTTTGGTGTATTGATTGAATCTCAATTGATAATGAATGCTTCTTTTGGCCAGGTTGAGCGAAGCTGGCTTCAGGCTCAATCGGTGGAGCCCGAAATGAGATTGGACGATACTTGAAGGGACGTGAAGCTGGGCTTATCGAGAAGCCAAGAAAACAGCTGTCGAGACTTCCCTTCTTGTATTTTCCATCTCATCCAAGCCTTGGGAAGCGATGGAGCGAACAGGTGCAGATCCAACTAGAACTGATTCAAGCGAGGGAAGGATGTTGGAGCGAAAGTCTGCTGGCTCTGATCTGCCTGTTTCCCACAGATTTTCTCAACATCCATGCTCAACAGCTTTTATGGGCATCAAACATGAAGAAAGATGGTTTCATGTGCTTTAGTTGGAGCGAGCAACATGGACAACCCTGAAACTGATCGCAAGTGGAAGCAAGGCTATAGGTCTGCACAAATTGAGATGGGACTACCAAACGCAGCGTCGAGACGAAAACGGCGTCGAGGGCAACCAACCAGGGAGAGCCACACATGTCAGTTGGAGATTTTTTCCCGAACTGTCACTACATTGAATCCGAGGAGTTCGAGGCTGAATTCATGGAAGTTGATTACACATGTCCGTTTTTATTCACAAATATAAATCCCAGATGCATACAACTGTCTAGCCCCTATCAAAAGAAAATGAATCAACATGAATAGGGCAGCGCTCCAAAAAAGCAAACCCTTGCGATCGATGCAAAGAGAGAGAAAGCTGTTGCCATGCCCGTTCTACCACCACTGAAAACGGGAGATGTTGAATAATTGCTAACGACCGAGAGAAAGAACGAACCAAAAGCTGACAATCAGAAGAAAACCCCCCGAAGGTCTCGGCCGCAAAGCAAACAAAGTCCAAACCCAACTCATGACAACGTGACGACACCTCTGCCTTCCGCTGCAAACAACGACGCAAACCAGCACATGCTTCGCGAATAGCACCAGCCAACGTGAATTCATGGAAGTTGAAAGTTGAAATTCAAAGTTGGAAGTTGATCAACTCATGAGCTGAGTTTATTGCAAACTGTCTTACAAACTGTCTTCCTCCCTTCTCAATCCCGAGTTCTTTGCGGGCTACATTCCCTCTGCCACAATCCTCAAGAATCCACAGGACCCCTACTTGTGTAGTAAGAAACAAATGAAATGGAAACGATCAGCAAGTGTCCAGATGTCCAACAAATGACAGAAACAATGAGAAAAACTTCTTAGCCAGAGGAGAATATAAAGTCTCCTCCCCACTCAAAAGCAAAGCATTATGGGTATCTACCCATGTCATACTTGGGTAAGATGTTGACTCCAATTTGCCATTGATCAGGTCATCCACATTTCCCCAATACTGTGTGAGACAAGACGACCAACAGTGTTCTACAGACGCTCCACACTTTTAAAAGTGGTGTTACTTTTGAAAAGTGGATTAAAACCGATATCATGAATGTATTGAATTTATTGTGTTGATACTTGGAGAGATTAATTCAGGTGAACTAGTAGATTCAGCATGTCCACCGTGCTCGCTGCTTCACACCAAGCCAATTGATATGATGAATAAAATCCAATTTAATGTTTCCATCACTGTGTAACTTTGTGATAAATCAAACTGGTTTATGAAATGCACGTAACAAAGAACAGGCGATCCAGATCTTTCACAACAGATGGACCACAGAACAGTCAAGTGTGTGTGTCTATTATCTTCACCACAAGCCACCTTGCGCAAGAGATTTTTCACCTTCACCATGATCAAGCACCGATTACAAACAATATTATATCACCCAGCCACACCTACTGAATCCAAAGCCCCATTGGCTACAAAAAAAAAATCACCCAATCTCACAATCTCGACATGCAGACAAAAATACTACAGAAAATCATGAGTTCAGGTTTTATTTTCCCAAGGTCTGCTGAAATTATGACTTAATTTTGTTTCCTTCTTTTCCTTTTCACCAAACTGGTTCACGGCAAACCCCTGTTCCAAATGAGTGTGATTTCCCATAAGCAGCTACACAGCACAACATGGATCCCTTATATAGATATAAGCAAAAGAAACAGCAAATGGTCTAAATCAAAAACATAACCCATATTGTGAAAAGCAGCCAACTCACGAGGACAGCAACTGTGGTTCACTCCCCACCTCGGAACACTACATGATCGACTTTTCTTTTCTCTCTCTCTTTTTTTTTTTTTTGCACCTTGGATTCCCCTTCCTTTTGTTATATAAACTTTGGTTTCTTGTGCACGGGAGTTAAAAGTTGAAACTTTTTTGTGTCGTTTGTATTCTTAATTCTTTTTTTTTTCCTTTTTAAAAACCCCCCTCCTTCCTGTGGCACCCTAATCTTCATCAGTACCTTCTTTGCTCTTCTCGAATCCAATGGTAATGGCTGGCTTGTCGGCTTCAGCGTCATCGGCAATTGGGTCTACAGCAAGGGCAGCAGCGGCAGCGTCATCAGCACCCTCCGCACCAGGCTCTTCTCCAGGAGCTCCAGTGTCTGCTTCAAACTTGGGTGGAGGGAATAGAATGCGGCCGATGGAGTGAATGACACCATTACTCGCCATGACATCAGGCAACACCACCTGGGTTGATTCAAGAATCCTTGTCAGATCAGCTTCAACATCCCTCTCCAAACCCACACATATTAACACTACACCAAGACATGACGTTTCAATGAGAATCTGATAAAGAAACCATAAACCGAGACAAGACGTTTCAATGTCAGTCAAAAAAAAGGAAGGGAAACATTACCTCAGCACAGAAGGCTCCAGCGTTGGGGTCGCAAGTGCACCTCTCGCAAGTCCTCTGGCAGAAACCACCTGGCCATTGCGCTCCCAAAGGACTGATCATGAAGGGGTCGTAACACTTGGCAAACTCAACTTGTTGTTCACAGTCGATGCCATCTGGGGTGGGTTTGTCCACACAGGAGTCATGGAGCAAGATCTTGCCCTCTCCCATGGCGCCATCCAAGAACGGAACAATCTCAACAGTCTTTGCAGTGACAATCGCAGTGTTATTTTTGAAGTACTCTGTGCTCCAGCCATCCTTCATGATGTGGTACAACAGAATGTCCTTCAATTCAGGGAGTTCGAGGACGGCTTCCACTGGGATGGGCTCGTTTCCAGGACCAGCAATCTGGGCACGGAATGCATCAAAAGCTTCGTCCGTTGGCGCCAACAACTGCAGAGATCACAACAGACCCTCAGTAACAAGAATTCCCCAGCCATCTCCCAACAGCAAAATGTACGACCATCTGTTTTCCCAATCCTGACAAAAAAGGATAGTCTCGCACAGAAATTATACCCCATGACACTGCAATCACAGGTGTTACTAAGAATATGCTTACAGTGAATGGGCCTCTCTTGGGGACACCTTCCTTTGGAGGAGGAGGAGGAGGTGGGGGTGGGGGAGGTGGTGGAAGGGCAGACCTGTTCACACCAAATCCAAACCAAGCAGGGAACTGGGGGTCGATTGGTGGAGGAGGAGGTGCTTCTGGAAACTCAGGACCGTCATATTTTGGATCATTCTTCGCAGTCAGAGAATCCATCAAGTCCGTAGCCTATCAGCAACCACATCCAGTTGTCAATTCCTGCCAAATGCATAGTGAGAAAGATCATGCAGAAGAAGCCACTGGCAAAGGTTTTTTTTTACCTCCAGCGCTGCCAGGAAGGTATCAAATCCACCAAGGACTTTCAAGGTTTCAATGACATCCAGGTCTTCAGGCAGCACCACATAGGTTTCGTTTTCCATCAATCGAACAGCAGTTGCCTGGGTAGAGGAAGTCCATCCCACCTCTCCAACAGTGGCACCCTCGGAGTCGGAAAGAGTGATCGTATCTCTGCAGGGAGCTCAATTCTCAGTCCAAAAAAGTGCACCACCTTCAAGAAATCAGATATGATGGCGACGTTGCAAGATAGTCTGACAAATCAGCCAACCTGATTCCAATAGTGAAGTCGAAGCCGCAAGGGTTCTCCTCAGACTTCGCAGAGACGGTGAGCTTATGACCGGGTGCGATCGAGGAAAATTCCTCGCACCCCTCTCCCTCGCCGAAATCGTAGATAGTCGATTCCTCCTTTTTGTCTTCAGCGTCGGCGTCCTTCAGAGTCCAGCCCGTCAAATCCTGCGTCTGCCCTCCGACATTCCTCAGGACCACGAGATCGGTGTCGTTCTCTTTGCCAGGGAAAGACACCACTCTCTCGATCACCACGTTTGGCTCGGTCTGACCTTCAATGACTGGAACATCTTGCACCAACAACTCCTCCTACAGACAGCGCGAACAAACGTCACCGTGCCTGTAATCTTTCCCCTGCAGTCTGCGCCGCCGCCGCCGCCGCCGACCGTGACAGATTTAATCTGAAAAAGGAGTTTTCTGGGGACATCAGATCCGGCTCTTACCGCTGGACCCTCGACGGCGCCAAAGAAAGGATTCGCCTGGGCGTGCACCTGGACCGCCAGGAGTAGGAAACAAGCCAGCACGGACATACGACCCATCATTTTATCTTGCAAGAGCTGCAACGCGGCTCCGCTTTCTGAGGGAGGGCAACGATAAACGTAAGGAACATTCTCACACCCTCACAACGAAAGACATATGGCAGCGCTCAATCGAAGGGAAAAACATGATCCGGCACTACTGGATACTCCCAAGCAGCCAATTCCTGCGTATGTCTTTTCGCACCAACCTTCTTTCACTCAGTCTCTTCTGAGGATCGCCACACCGCTTCAATAGCAGTGGAGACAGAAGAACTCGAAGCCACTGGCAGCTCAATGCCGGTGTTTGGGGGACAAACCACACAGCAAACCCAAATGCTGTAAGTGTTCGTAGGCTCAGGCGCAATTGGGAACACTTGTATGCGATTGTGCTCTAAGAGGAGAGATTCCGTTGGACTCGATCCTGTCCCCGCACGACGGGACATGAAAAGACTTGCTAGCGTTTGTCTGTCGTGATGGCTCGGCTGTGGATCCTCCCGTGGCTCACAACAGGACATGACTGTGTTGGGGTGTTGTGAAGCGCCCAGCAAGACATTCCACAGTTGCAAACAACAGTGCATCGTAACGATATGTGATATCGATATCAACAAAAGCGTCCGTGATTATGGATCTGCTCAGTGCTTTTGTTGATATTGATCCACAGGGCTGCAAGGATATACTAGAACGATATGAATCCTTCGTCTCCAGATAGGGCAACGACGAAAGTGTTCTGCAACAGCCTCCAGGAGGCGTGGATAAAGACTCGATCGCGCAGACAAGTCCATTTTCGCACTTCGTGTGGGTGAACAAGGGGGATGGTCTCACAGCGTATAGGCAACTCCAAAGGGGCAGTGGATTACAAGACAACACAATCACTTTAATATCCGTTCATCCCCACAACCGTACCGCTCACCAGTACTGCCACGTTGGTGTTCTGCCCACTTACAGAACTCCCCCCTCGAGAAAGATCACGTCCACGGATCGTTCGTTCTGTAAACAAAAACTTCACCACCTCTCTGGCCATCACTTCATACTTTCAACAAAAAGTTTCACCTTCTAGCGTGCAACCGTTTTTGCTTTTTCATGTCTTGTCTCGTTCCTTGGGTGAAAACCGACACAAGCGTCGACAACGCGATGGGGTTACGTTGGGCTTTGATTCGATGTGGAACTCCATCAGGTGCGTCTGTTCCAAGTCGTCGAAACTCAGTACAAAGCAATCCTTGTTCTCCAAGCACACTTGTCGAATCCCAGCCCCCATTTCCTCACTCAAAGTCGATCCCAGGTGCACATCTTCGACCCATGCATCATTGTCAGCAAAAGCAAATCGACTGGGTGAACTGTACTCATCACTCATTTCATGGATACCTCCTCCAAGACCAATCTGTTCCAATATTGCATCCAACTCTTCGAGCTCACTGCTTCCTGACGACTCTGTGAATACTGACAACTCATCCTCTTCACTCAAAGTAGCTCGGCTCTGGGACTCCTCCATTACCAATCGTCTCCCTCTTTGTTTTACTCGCACCGACCCACCCAGGGTATAAACTCCAGTCACAAAATTTGCTGATGCTTTCGATTGTCGCAACCAATCTTGTCCCAGCAACACATCATACGAACCATTAGCTTCCATCTTCCTTAACGACGTCTCTCCCGATGCGTGCTCCACTGAAATCGTCACTGGCGGTGTCTGACCCAATGGCCGCTCAAACTTCCCGTTTGCCAGCTCTATTTTTGGGTCGCGGTATTCCAGGTTCGTAAGTCGCAGCTCATCCGCACATTTTTTGTCGATCAGGGAGTGTGACGAGCCGGGATCCAAAATCATCCTGCGCACTTGTTTTCCTTCCAGCATGCATCGAGCTTTGATGGGGGCTGAAGCTCGCAGCCCTACAGCCTCCGACTCCGCCATTTCTTGATCTGCTGGGGCCGATCCCTCTGGTACTGTCGCTGGAGCATCGTCTTTCTTTTTCGCCTTTCGTGGGGCAGGGCCAACTGATTCGCGGATCGCTAACACAATCTGGGAATACATCTCCCGTTTAGTATGCCCTTTCAACAGAGATAGTGGAATGTGCCAGTTTTGCTCAATGTGTGCTCGCCATGATTCCTTCAACACGGGTTTCTTGCGCAGCCTAGGTCCACTTGATCCCGCTTCTCCTTTCCTGCGTTTCGTCGACGTTACCCTGGCTACTGGCCGATCCACAGATGCTACCTCGTCCTCTGACTGATCCTCAGACCATTCTCGCTCCTCGTCGTCTGTGGACACCTCCGAACTCGTGTCAAAGCGAACTCTCGCATCACGTGCTGTAGGCGTCGACCGGCGGCTCTGTGCGTGACTCTGGCACTCATTGGCGTAATGTCCCTTCTCTCCACACGCGAAGCATGTAATCCAACGACGGGGACCCAAATCGTTTTTGTTAGGCTCCGTAACAAAGGGGGGAATGGGCCGCTTTGACTCTGCTCTTCCATCCTTTCCCAGGGGATCTCGCACTTCCGAGCGTCGAGGGGGCACTCGATCCGCGCCATCGTACCTCGGCGTCTGTTGGTTAGTACTTAGCGGTCGCTGAGAGTATCGTTCCTCCTGTGACTCCTCAGTCCGTCTGGGGGTATATCTTCGCTGTCGACCCTGTCCTCGTCGTGACTTGTCTGCACCCGAGTCGTTAACGTGGTTCGATCTGTATCTGCGGTTCGAGACATCGGGGATTCGAGTCTCTGCGAGCGCACTTTGTGCTAGTGACAGTTGCCCTACTGCCTTCACCAAATCATTCACAGTTGCATCATGGGCTGGGAAATGATCATAGTCCTGGTCCAATGGTGTGGACTTGCCACTGGCCAGCAGCAATGCTTTTTCCTTCTTTTCCGCGGCTGCACATGCTTCATCAGCTGTGGTAAACCCTTCGAAGTAAACAGCCTCCCTTAAACGCCATCGCAGTCCTCGAACCCATCCGTGCAGGTTCCCTTCTACGGTCTGCACTGCCGAGTACTGGAGAATTCTAACCAGCCTCTCGTAGTATTCTTGCACACTCTCTTGGGACCGTTGTTGTAACCTCGCTAGACCCTCTGCCACCTGAGCTTCCAAATCTGGAGGCTGAAACCTTTTCAAGAACGCGGCTCTAACCTGGGTCCACTCCAACTGCACAGCATCAACGCCCACAGACCTCCGACCATTGGACCCGCCTGTACCACTCTGTACACTCTCGACTTCACTGTCGTCACTGTTTGCAAACAACCCTCGTAACTGGCCGACAGAACCTCGGGAACTCTGGGAACGGTGAGTCGTGGTGTGCTGCAACACGCTTTTCGCCTGGTAGGCATCAAACCATGCCTCTGCCTTTTTGCGTAGAGCGAGACCGAATATAGCCACTTTACGATGGCTGTCGACCACCTGATTAGCAGTAAAAGCGCGCTCCAGGTGTTGGAGCCAACGCTGGGGGGACTCGTCTTCCCCAGAAAAGGGCCTTGGAGTATACTTCATCGGACTACCTCGTCCAATATCCTTTTTTTCACGTCACACCGACTTCAGCGACTCATACACACGGCACACGCTGTGCACCCAATACCAACGACTGCTTTTCCTTTCCGAAGATGAACAACAACAACACAACAAAGTCGTGTCGGAACCACGTCTCACACGCACAGCACGCCTGGCTGCTACGGCCCTCCTTCGACTTATCGACCTTTCGTTACGCTTGTTCCTCGTTGCGTTGTCCTTCCAGCCTTTCGGACCGCTGTTCCCCTTCTTGGCCACCAACTGAACAAGGGGGATGGTCTCACAGCGTATAGGCAACTCCAAAGGGGCAGTGGATTACAAGACAACACAATCACTTTAATATCCGTTCATCCCCACAACCGTACCGCTCACCAGTACTGCCACGTTGGTGTTCTGCCCACTTACAGTGGGTGGTTCGCAATGGCATTCGCGCGTTCACAAAGCTCAATCGCCCAAGTAGATGATGACTGTGCGCTGGCCTCCAACGGTTCAAATCGATGCGGGTTCCCGTCGTGCCTTCAATCGGTGCTGGCTCGTTCCCTTGTCCATAGGCCACGTGAGTCTGCGCCTTGTGCGGATCGCAGCAGTTGTTGTCGCTTTTCTGAAGAAAAGCAGGAGGGAATTGGCGTGAGGTACGACTGGCGGGTTGCCCACGTTTGTCCCGCTTGTGTCAGCACGGCGAGTGCTGGTTCTCCAACTCGTCCTTCTCAGCGAAAAAAACGACTATGTTTCTGAGCGTATGCATAACCTGGAACAACTGCAAGAGTTGCTGCAGTCTAATACCCACCCAGTTGCTGCTTTGTTCTGTCAAGGGCTCTTTCGACGACAGTTTTCGATACGCAGCAACTGGAGTCGCTTAGGCTTCCGTTGTTTCTTTTCCTTGCAAGTTTTACTCGGACGCAATGAACGACCACGAGTGTTCGACGCATTCGGGTGACCTTTGTTAAGTTCGCTGGGAAGCGTGTGTGTTTATTGGCGTTGCGTGGAAATGCAAGAAATCCTTGCGAAATGCTATCCAAATCCTCGATTGCGCATGTGCGATGTCGTGTCGCTTTGATGGTGTGATATTTTTTGAGCGTGATCTTGGAATTGCCTTCAGGGGCTTGCCCAGCACTGAGCTGAAATAGGAGACATCATAAACTTCTTCACCCTGTGCATCAATTGGGAGTGCTAATTTTTGGGCTCTTGCCAGTGAAATCGAGTGGCCGCGATGTACAGGATGAGTAAGTCAAGAAAATGAATGCTCCCCCTGTTCCCCCATTACACCCCTTAATGAACTGCATCTTGAAATTATTCCAAGCTCATTTCAAGAAGATTATTTTCGCCACAACCTATCTATCCTATTGATATATTTTTATTTTTTGAGGGTGGGGGGGAAGAATCTCTTGAAATCCTGAAGCACCATAACAAACCGAGTGAATCCTGTGTGACGATTGATTGGTTGTGAAGAAAACTAGACAATGCAATCCATCCTTATCCTTTTAACACCTCTTTGCATCAGAACCTCAGTAGCATTTTCTGTAAAATCCAAGCAAAATCACTATTTACTTAATCAGTTTCTGTTTACTGTTTTTTTCCCAGAATTGCCTACAATTCCCGAAGGTTGTGAGTTTTGCCCTCCTGGGGACATGAAGTCCAAGGGGGCCAGAGTCACAAAAAAATTGAGGAAATTTTTATCCAGAAAGGCTGACAAGCAAGTAGTTAAAGGTTTGACAAAGGAGGTTCTTGACAAAGCTATTAAAAGGGAACTCAGCTACAAGTCATCGCCCTCCAAAGCTTCTCAAGCACTCAACTGGATCGGGACCAAGATCAACCGAAGGTCAAAAATAGTGCCGATCGTGGCAGGTAAGAGGATCCATTCCAGAATCTACCTCGCGTGCGCTGGCGTTTTTGCTTCCTTGGTTTTTTCCCGGGAATAGAAATATGAAAGGATGATTTGCAGATTGCATGGGATGAATGGAGCAGCATGTGCTTCCACAAGTGAGTGTCTGATATGGAATTGGTGGTTTCAGTTTGGGATGAGAATGACTGGGACCGTGAGGCTGAAGGAAACTTGGACAATTGTTCTTGCGCTGGACCGTTGCTGTGCAACCCGGAGACCTCCACTGGGGACAAGCATCGGCGGAGTACCAAAACAAGAATGGCAGTCAAAGGTAGAGAGGAAATTCCTGCCCCTCCCACCCCCCCCAAAGAATAAATACAGCAGCCACAACCTTGTAGATAGATCGGAATTTTTCTGTTTGTTTCTCGGGGTGCATTTTCTGTTTGAATCACTTGCTCCTGAATGCTGCGAGTTACAACCAGGCTGCTGAATGTCTGACATAGGGGGCTGTCCCGACGAATTTAAGTTTGTTTGTGTGTTTGTCCGTTCTCAAGGTAGAAAAATCAAATATGCGGTGACCAACGGCCCAGTCAGACTGGCTAAGGTGTGTGCAAGAAAAGTGAGGCAGCGATCCTGGGAGGGGGATTTCTTTAGTGATATCCAGAATAAGGACAGGTAAGGAAAAGAATTGCTCAAATGTCGACAACAAGTCCAAAGTACGGATGCAAAATAAAATATACATAGAGAGATCCAAAGTTGCAACTGAAACTGTATCCACCCAAGAAACATCACTGAAATACACAAATCTTTCGCTTTTTTTTTCTTTTTGCTTGGGACGTTTGAAAGAAATGAAATGTTATTGCAACATATATATATATATTCGTTTCAAGACACCGCAACTTGGGTACACTGTGTTGAAAAAGGATGTGTTTGGCAGGTTTTATGAGGTTTTGGGAGCGTAATGTTTCCGGCAGCCTCTGTGCCGAGTGCCCAGGGACAATAGATATGTACATCTTGTCGAAATTCAAAGTGTTCTTGTTTCGTTTCCCCTGTGTTTGTTTTATGTTCGTTGTTGTTTTTTTTTCGATGCTTAAAAAATCGTGACTAATTGTCTGGAGAGAAAAGAGTTGGCCACCCCACAGGAATTCAGTAAGTGAAGGAGAGAGCTGTGGGGTCAACCCTCAGTCAATTTACTGGATTGGGGAGGGTGCGGGGGGGGGTTGTGGTGAGCAGTTTGCCGCGGGGGGAGAGGAGGGGGGGGGCGGTAGGGAGGGAGTTTGGGGTGGCAGCCTCTTTTCTCTATTTCGAGTTACTCTTATTCATCCAGGGAGCTTCAGGGCCCTGTCTTGGGAGAGAAACAAAAAGTGTACCATACGGTTGCGTGATAGAAACGCACGCGTGCACGGTTTTGTTGGGAGACAAAAGTTCCAAGATCAATTCAGTAAAAGAAAGGAAAACAAAAAAAAGGGAAACAGGGGGGTTTGCTCGGTGACGAGTTTTTCACCACAATCATTTGGAAAAAGCAAAAAGGATATATGTGTATATATATTATATATATATGTATAAATTGGAAAAGGAGAACGCAAGGATTTCAATGTCTCCGGGTGGGGTTGCGGGAAGGATCTTTTAAAAAAACACTTGTGAGAGTTTTATTAAAAAAAATGAAAGGTATAATTGGGGGGGGGGGAGGGGTTCCGATTTGTTTCGGTTGGTTGTTTGTTCGATTTTGGGGAGTTTTATGTGTGATTGATTTTTTATTTTGCACACACACACACAAAAAGCATGAGGCTTGAGATCTAATACAGTGTTTAATTTACAAATCCCTGGCTTACGTATATATGACTTGGGGCTACAAACAGGGATGCAAGAGAGTTCGGGGGAAAAAAAAAATTCATCGTGGTGATGGGGAGTATTGGATTAGTTAGGAATGGGGTGAAAGCTTATATTTGGTGAAAAAAGAAGGTACTTGTTTGTGGGGGCAAAAAAAAGTGATTTGCTTCTTCAGAGTTGATTCGGAAGATTTGTCGTTTGAGATGGATTGAAGAGAACCGGCATCGGGGGACTTGGGGTGCATAAGCTGTATTCAGGGGGATCTTCAGCCATCATCGGCTTTTGTTGGTTCCTTGCGGAATGGCTATGTAATAATAATGATGTTCATCTCACAATATGTTGTTTTTGAACATTATTCGCGTCATGGACTTTGTCTGGGTGGTGCTGTGAGCAAATGTTGGTGTTGTTTTTCGCGGAGCTCTAAAACTATGCATTAAAATAGTCCCAGATTGGTGCACCCTCCTCCATCCTCACTCGATTGGTTGTCCGTGGCAAGTGTTTTGTTGTGTAGCATTACTGTGTGCAGATATGGATGTGGGAAGCTCCAGGCCAGTGAGTTGCATTTGAGCCAAAATAGTTTTTTCATTACTGATTACTGATTACCCCTGAATGTTCGATCGGGTTTGTATCAAGTGCATGCCATTGACTGGCCCCAGATATTTCAAAGTGTGCTTTCAGCTGCTGCATGAATCCCTATGATTGTCATAATTCCTGAGACCATCAATCGGTTGTGTCTTCTTGGTGATCGGTCGATGGTGAGGTGGTGGGATCCTGCAGCGCAACCTGTCACCAGGCTTTCAATCCGGCTGGCAGTTGGACTCAGTTAAGGGTCAACCCCAGTCAACCGGTGGATGCCACACCATGGTATATCTAACTATGACATCCACCAAACTCGACACGTGCCTCCAGTTTTTCCATCCCTTGGGCACCGGCCACCAAAGGAGAATCAATGGGTGTGTCATTCAAATGAGATTCCCCCACTTGACCCTGTGATTGGCAGCGCATCTTCATTAAAGCCCTGCTGGATCGGTCAAATCTCATGGGTCAAAGCCCCAGTCAAATATGGGTCAGGATTGGCAGGTCTGCTCATACATGTGAATTGATACCTTGGTGCATGTGATTGTGCAGGGACCCCTTCGGTGCGACACAGGTCGTCCAGGGGTGGATGCTTGGACGCGGTTTCTCACCGATGAGGTAAATTTGCCACCAGGCACTTGTGTTTTGCCCGACCTGGGTGTGGGTGATGTACTGTGCCAGCATGGAGTACAGGAACCGCTCAATTGGCTCTTTGATGTGTGGAATAGTTGCCGTGACCAAGCAATGTGGGGCGCCACACTTTTTATTGAGGAGCCATGGTGAGAGCCTTTTCGTTGCATGTTTCTATGTTGCCAGCTCCTGTAGTTTCGATTTGTTTTGTGCGAATCCTTTTCGAAAAGGAAGGCATTCTCCTGGTGATTCTCACTGAGAGCATTCGTCTTTTGCCAGTGCCAGTGCCAGTGCCAGTGCCAGTGCCAGTGCAGCACTGGGGCTGGCCACTCACAAGGTATAGCTTTTCGGCTTTTCCTGAAAGCGGGGCTTTCGTTTTCCCGGGTACGTCTGGAAACCATGAAAGAATCGTTTCGGTGTTTGATTTCGCTGGGGATTAGCCAAGACATGTACAAAGAAATGGTGTGTCGATCGCCGTTCATCCTGGGCCAAGGTCCGCAAGGGCTGAGGGAGAAAATTGATTTCACCACCGAGGTTATGAAAAGGAAAGTGGATGAAATCGCGCGTTGGTCGCCGTATTTGACTTATTCTTTGGAGAGGAGGATAATGTACAGGGCGGCCATCAAATTGTCGACAGGGGAGGATTTGACCGGACTCAGTCTGAGGAACTTCATGCTCCAATCCCATGTGAAACTCTGCAGAAGATACAAGAAGGACCACATCGATCGGCTCACCGAATGGTGGCAAGGTCTGACCAAACAAGAAAAATGGGAGGCGGTTGAAAAGCAGAAATTCATGGAAGGATAGGTCTGTATAGTGTTTTTATTCCTTTTTTTTGGGGGGGGGGAGGGGTCCAAGGAAAAAATGGAGGGCTGCTTTATTTCCACGAGCTGAAAGAACTGCGGTTTTCGGTTTGTGATTTTGGGAGGTGAAAAATTAGAGGTCTTTTTTAAACCCGCTTGATGGCTGTCCGGAGATATTGTGTTGAAAACATGCTCTGACAGAATGGATTGGGGCGGCATTTTCACCACATCTTCAGGATAATATTTTGAGTTAGAGATGCCTTGTTTTCGAAATTGAACTTCAGTTGAAGAAAAGCCTTTTCATTTTTTTTGGACTTTTTTGAAACATTTTCTCCGAGGTGTTGATGCGCCCATTTTTATGTTTATGGGTTGACTGGATGTTAGTCAGATGCAAGGATAAATTATCTACCGTCTGTAAGAGAACACCTTTTTGTAAGGTCAGTATCTGCTTGTCGAGAAGCAACTGTGTAGAATAACTGCCTTTAAAAGAGGTTGAAAGCCCCGCACAACCCATCCACTGTGCAAATGAGCGATATCGACGAAAGTCTGCTTCTTGAAAGTGGGAATAATTTTTGCCCATTTATGTTTGAACATCAAATCATAGTACCACCACCAAAAAAACTTTTTGCTTTGAAAACCAGTCAATTGTCTTCAGTGGTGCAGGCTGTAATGCTGAACTCGTTACAAAAGCTGCTTGAAGAAGTGGCGGATTGGGAGCAGACGCTCGCCAAGTGGCCTGGACGGCACGACTGGGCTTCGAGTGAGTTGCAACCCCACTCCCTTCTGTTTGTTCACAAAGAAAACAACCAATTTCCCGATCACAACAAAGCTCACCATCGATTGGGAGTTTCACAGTGGAAAATTCACGAAAAAGGAAAAAAAGAAAAATAGGTGGTTGGTTGTGTATTGTTTGTTCCGTTGCTGTGTCTGGAGAAAATGAAATGAAGAAATGAAAAGAAAAAAAAGAACCAGAATTCTGTGTAAGAATTGCTGGAAGATGTTGATGATTGTTTTCCGCAGCCATCCGAGGTAGCCCTCAGCAAGGACAGCATGGTGGGAGTGCAGCTCGGCCAGTTTGGCCAGGTTCCAAAGGAGCCCCTTGCTCGAAACTCCTCAGTAGCAAACATGGCATATACTGTCTACTGACCTCGGATCATGTGCTGAGGAGGAGGCTTTGGGGATTTTCAGGCTGATACGATTGTTTCCAAAAACTCAAGTTTGTACGACAGTTTTTTCTTTTCAAGTATGTGCGTGGGGTTGAGGTTTGCCTGGATGGGTTTACTGGAAAATCCAATGTGGGCTTCTGGTCACGATGGCAAATTCAGATGGTTTCATCAATTGGCGTTCATCCTCTGCCCAACGATGTTTTCTCTTTTTCTTGGAATTAGTTTGGTGCTCAATGAATCTTTTAGTTTTGATCAAGTCTGAGCAATTCCTGTGCATCATTTTTCAAATTGTTCATGAGAAGAGTTTGTGTGATCTGGAAATAACGTGACTTCATATTTGTTTGTCTGTCTATCAGACTGAGAAAAAGCTAATTTGAGATTTTGTTTGCTGGTGGTGTGGTGACGCATCTAATGATGGTCAACCTCAACTGATTGAATGGGTTAGGTGCCAGATTCGGACTGAGTTGAAATAGCCCATCCATTCCCTGTAAACTGTCTTCTGTCTGGAAACATTCCGATCAATCCTAGTTGCTCACTCCCCACAGTGGTTTTGGGGGATTTTCAATCGTGGTCTCCAACTTTGCACAGGGCAGTGCTTCTGAGACAGGGGTGTTAGAAATGCATATTGGATCATAATCCAATGTGTACGTTCGAATTGCGTTTGCTTTGCGAGAAATGTATTGCAGGCAAAAGCCTCAGCAAGCAAAAAACAAGTCAAGAGATGCAAGCTGAGAACGTTGAAAATGTCTGGAAATTTGTGGTTGAAATTTGCATTTGTCGCTCCACGTCTGACGTATACACACACAGATGAATGTGTATTCATATCTCCAGAGCTGCAACACTCACACCCACTCTGAGTACCCAAAGGTATCAACGAAAAAAATCTCAAGCGAGCGTGTGTTTCTGTCTATTGGCCAGTGTTTTTTCTGTCAAACATTTCAAGAGCAGCAGTGACAATGTGTCACATTCTTTCACATTAAATCCCACAATTTTCCTGGAAAGGAACTGCCAGTGATGGAAGTTGTTTGATGGGTCGAGAACCAAGAATAGGTTGGGCCGACAGCATATACCTCTGTCAGGAAATCTTTGTCATTGTGAGCGACAATTGACAATTGTTGCATCTTTAGATGCACCAAACACTCCTCCAAAAACTGCTCTGGCACTTCCCGGGGCTTGTTTTAAAGATCAATCGCCCCCGTTTCGAAGCATAACGCTCACTTCTGCGACAACCTAAAGTTAGAAATCGATGCCTCAAGTTTCCAGGGGTCAGAACTAGCGCGCTCGAAGATAACCGCTTTTGCTTCCCCAGGACCCAGGGATATATCAACAATGGGCCCCTCGTGATCGACGATTGCCACGTTTTGTGCGTTGAAGTTCCACGTTTCTGCCCAATCGAGATCAACCGTGCTATTCTGATAGTAATAGCATGCTCCTCCAGGGTGCATGTAAACGTGCACCGTGACTTCTACGTGCTCTCCCTTGAATTGGCGTTTTGTCACGTTTTCGCTCTCTTTCGCAGCTTTTATTAGTTGTGCTGGCGGCAGCTTAAAGATCGCTGTGGTCCGCATCTCCCATGAGGAATGACTTGGTGTAGTTGGTAGCAACATAACCAGCTCCTCAGACTTTGGAGGAATGGTGATCTAAGTAGAACAGAACCCCACATAACCTCGCTGTTCCAAATAGAAACACTGCATGTTATGTTTCAACAATCTTTTCAGACTAGCAAACAGGAACAGTGGCGAACAAGATGCAGGGCATTTTAAAAACAAATGATATAGGCGTCTTGGGGGAGATAGCTGCTAGCTGTTTGCTAAATGCCCACCTTAACAGTGTTCCCCTTGTGTGGCGCTGCCAGTTCAAACCCGTCCAGCTCGAACTCCAGCTCCTCAATCAACTGGGACTCAGAGTCATTCTTGTAATAGATATAGGTCATCTCCTGAAGCGTATCAACCCCTCTCTGGCATTCGGGCTGCCCAGATTCCCCATAGTCACTAAGCTCACAGTTGGTTCGGGCGTGGCCAAGGTAGAGCTGCTTCAGGTGTTGTTGCACATTCATATCATCTTTCTGACTCAGTTCAACCTCCTCCCCGCTGTAAGAAGTGAAACCGATTTCCCCCGAGTTCTTTCTGTCCCAAAACACCCGCACCCAGATGTAGTACTTTCCTGGCTTTGCGTCGGGAAGCTCGACCCAAACTTCTCTTGCAGCAGTCGTCTTGGCCACACAGTACTCAAACGACGAAGGTTCAGAATCGTGTCCCCGACCAACAACGATGCTAATCGTTGCACTCTTGCGAGTCTGGCCATCCTTATTGAACTGTTCGCAATCTTGATGCACCGAGAAAAAGCATTTTGACGGCTTGTGCAGCTCTGCTGTGAACATGCAGACGTCTCCAGATTCTATTTCGCTTTGCAGCGAACGGTGAAAGAATCCTTCGTAGTACATGCAAATGCTCAAGGTTCCAAAATACGATCTAAAATCGTCAAAAGACATGAAAAATATCCCATCATCCTCATCTTCCATGCCAACTTGATTCTTGAGGTCGTTTGTCCAAAGCGGCGAATGATCCGACCAAGCCCCGTTCCACTCACCAGAACCCCAGGGGTTTCGAAGTTTAACCAACCTGAAAACACACATATTCTCCCTCATTCTGGCCTCTTGTTTTTGGTATTGTTTGTGTTTCCAGCTGTCGGATCTTGGATGTGCATAGGATAGGATACAGAACGTGTTCTGATTCGGAGTACCTGACAGTCCCCCTGGTAGTTTGAACTTTGTAAGCTGCGAGTAGCGCATATGCATGCGATTCGACCAGGCCGACGGCTTCAACGTTGGCTTTGTTTTTGATTCCACCTTCGGGCAAGAGGGCTCATATGCCTTAGCAAATAGGAGCTTGCTTTTGTTGGTGTTGTTGAACCCTGGAGTGTTTCTCATTCGGGCTAATTGCAGAATGTGGATGTGGGTTCTTGAAGGGGACCTTATCTGCGTATTTGGTTTTCGTTTTCATATTGCCCTATTTCTACTCACCTGTGCTCATTATCCAATCCTGTTTCTCCCCAAAAAGAATTCGGTCCCACAGGTTTTGTTCGTCAATTCGCAACTCGTGAACAGGTGCCCCAGTGAAGGTTGCCAAACAGTGTCCCGTGAATCCGCCTTCAACACGCATAAAGCTCCCGTAGAGTTTCGCCCAAGCCTTTTCTATTATGCATACCCATAGTTGATGCCCACTCCCCTTTGAAAACGCTAGACTTCCATTGTGGCAAGGGAATCTATCGTCGACGATTATTTCTCGCCATTGCCCTCTCACACAGAACTGAACCCCATAGCATCCCGCCTGATTCACAGTTTGGCTCAACAATATTCTCAAAACCCTTTCTGGCCACTCTGCCATCGCTGACAACGCTGTAAGCATGTAACATGTCGCGAGCTCTCCTTGCTGAATGTCGTTCGGTTCAATCTTATCTTCAAAGACATCAAAAGTCTCTCCAAAAATCTCTGCTGGTCTCAACCAAGAGTAAGTTTTCAATTTGTCAAATTTTTCGTGACTGGGGAGGTCGCATAGACTGGAGAACTCCGCCTTGAAATCGGGGTCGCAGAAAACCTCCCCAGAGGCTTGGAGCTCGGCAAGCAAGGCGTCATACACGCCTCTTGACTTTTCATCTGATCTTCCAGCAGCCGTATTACTTGCTGTTGCGACTGCATCTGGACGAAGAAAAAACCCAGACGACCCAGTTGATATAAGCTGGAAAAGACTGCCCCAACCATTTTGTTTCGAATGGCTACGTCGCGAAGTTTAGAGACTCTAGAGACCGCGCACTGAAAAAAGCGTCGGTTGAGTACACCGGCGGCGCCGCCAACCTTGTGGCAGTTGATTGCCCCTGTCCTCTCTGCTCACCTTCACCCTGGGCAACTTCGACCTCTTTCGACGAGCAACCCCCCATTCTGTGCTTGAGACGCAGCTCTGAACTCAACCATTTCCATGCAAGAAACTGCTCTATCGATGAGTATGGTGCACGTGAACCCACCGCTTGCAGTTACTGTCAATCTGACTTCCCTCCGCCTTCCAGGACTCTCAACGGTTTGTCATTGCTGACGAAACCACCCCCCTTTGTACTGAAGCGCGCGCGACTGAGGCAATTCCTTTGGAGTGTTTTCAATGTCGTTCTTGAAGCGCTTGCCACTCAGTACCCTTCGCTCCTTTCGCACGCGAGGGGGTGGTTTTCCGGGGGGAAGTTTCTGGGCTGATGGCCAGCAGACGGGCCGAAATGGGATCCTGTTCGGTGAAACTCCGCTTGCCCCTGGACAAAAAAGGAAGTGGGAAAGCTGGGAGCTAACCTGGTCAGTCAATAAGGTTTTCCTCATTTCTCGGTTTACTGATTTTGTCAATGGCTTTGTTTTGGGGATGGTCTGAACCCCCAGCAGCAATTGAAACACTCTTTCCCAAGTTTTAGCCGAGGGCAGTGCTTGGTTTGAGTGACAAACTGGAATGTGTAGTTGTCTCTCTCTCTTGACTGGTTTTGACAAGCTTATATTTTCCTGTCAGAATATTTCATTCATGTTCATGGAGAGTTTTCTCTGTCGAACGATCACACCACCAAAGAGCTAAAGAATGCTATGTCTTTTGAATACTGAAAAAAAATAAGGGTCTTTTTCCCGTTCATTGCACACGAGCCCTTTTTCGTAGGCGTTTGCTTTGTTGGAAATTATGGTAGTATGCTGGGAATAATAGAGTTTGCCTCTCTGCTGTTTTAGGTATCTGACATTTGGAGGATCGGCCCTTTTTCTGTGGATCGGATTGCAAGCTGCTCCAGACAGTCGGCTCGAGACTTGGGCAAGAAAACAGGCAGAAAAGGAGGTTTCCGATGAAATCGGGCCAGAAATGATCAAGAAAGCAGAATGGTCGAAAACTCTGTGAGAGTGAGTAGAACAAGGGCTATGAATTGTATGGCAATCTCTGTTATAGTGTAAAGAAATATGCTCTTCTGTAAATTGATACCAGACGGTGTTGAGAATGAGTTCACCTGTCTGTGAATGAGCCATTGCATTGTTGAAGCCAAAGCGATCACTGAAGAGTTGAGAAAGATATTCACTGTGACCTGGAGAATCAGGAGGTCGTTGCCTTATTCACCAAAAGGTCTATTTCCTTTTTCTCTCCAAGAATTTCCTGGGGTGCTTCCTGGCAGCCAAAAGTTATTTGAAAGAACGAAAGGCTGTTCTCCAATTGTTTGGGGAAGTGGGGGCAGAAAAAAAGAGCAAGACAGGATAGAATTATAAGTACAAAATGAGATTCTGTGGAGGATGAAACAATGCTGATTCCGGTGCAACTTTTACATCCTTACTAAAGAATCCCAATTCCAGCTTCTGTTGCTACAAACTCCAAAGAAGAAAAAAATAATAAAGGGAAATGACTACCAGAATGGCAGCCAACAGCTGTCAACCCCTGAGACACAATAAATCCCCAATGCTTAGACTAACTCGGTCAACTTACGAAGTGACAGAAAAACAAACTCAATTGCGCGATCGAACAGCTCGTCTAGTGTCTGTTCGCCCCCATCTCCTCCAGTTCAGCCAGTACTTGTTCCTCAGTGAATTGGAAGCTTTCGTTGCAGAACTCACAAGTGACCTCCAATTTTCCCTCCGTTTCCATTATATCTTTCACCTCCTTTTCCCCCAACAATGCCAATACTCTGAGCATGTTTTTCTCTAATTCCTCCGGTCCACAGGGTCCGAATTTTGGCAAAATCACTGTGGCGTCCTCGGAATCTCCCAACCCATCCAGAAGCTTCCCAGCAATTTCGCCAGACGAAAGACCGTCATTCAACATGTCTGTCACGGTTGGGATACCCCGCAGGGTTTCCTCCAAGCAGCTGATCGTTTTCTCAGAAGCACTGGGTAACACTTCGATCAAAAAACCTCCAGCTGACCGAACCGATCCATCCGTGTTGACAGCCACCCCCAACGCGAGTGCAGAATTCGTTTGTTCGCTGTTCATCAGATAATATGCCAAATCTTCTGCCACTTCCCCGGAGTGGATGGGAACGATCCCGGTGTAGGGCTGAGGCAAATCTGGTCTACTCCTCACAACTGTGACCACCCCTTTTCCGACGATTCGACCAACGTCCAATTTCCCATCCCCGCGAATCGGGGCATTGGCTGCAGGATTTCCGACCCGGCCTCTGATCATGCCTTTGTCGTCGGCTATGGCTTGCATAACGCCAATTTCCCCATCACCTTGAAAACTTACTTGGGTTTGTTCGTTGTCTTTTCTGAACCAAGAAAATTAACCAAAAGTTGCAATCCATGTTTCTTCATTCCAGCACACCCTCACTGAACAATTCGTTATAGAACTGGCAATGTTGAATTTTTTCAGAAAATGTATGGATGATGAGGTCCTTCACTTTTTTTGATTTTTTAAAGATAAGAAAAAGTGTCAGATTTCTACAGATTTTTGTCTTACTATTGCATTTTTGCTAATTGATATTTTAACTTTTATATTGGAAACTATGGGACGTCGATGGTAAGCTTACTTGAAACACCCCAGCAGCAGCGTCCCAGCAAGCAGCCGTCCAAGAGCAGCTGTCGACGTGGGTGCGGTCTTGTGCCGTCGGGCTGCATCCGAAACTACCCCCGTCGCATCTGCTACCAATACCGCCACTTCGAAATTTGACGAAATCGTTCGGTAAACTTGATCACTGGCGGCACGCACCACCAAACGTCTGCTGGAGGCGGGCGTCGAGCGCCGCACTCGCACGTGTTGAACGTGAATCGGCGAGCCGAGGCATTGCTGACTCGCTCTACCCAACATATTGAAGAGTTCTGCGGTTTGCGTCACACAAGCTACTCAAGAAAACGAGTGTCCCTGAAAATAGGTGTTCAGGGTCTGACTTGAGAGCCGAATCTGTCACAGGCAAGTAAAAACTTCACCCTGTTTACTACATCCCCGAGGCAGTACTTTGGCAGATCGTTTTGGCGACCATCTCGGCCCACCAGTGATCGAACTCGCACAGATTCTTGGTTTCGTTGTCCAGCGAGGTAATTTGTCTTGAGTGTACTGCGAAGAAGGAGGTTAGTAAGCCTGCAATGGGAGGGTGTATTGAAGCAGCGTGAATGTTGGCGTTTGCTGAGCCTCCAGACCATTCGAAGGGGTGGATGGAGCCGACGAGTCGCGCAGCCAGTTGTGAACACAACGGCGGCGACGGGGGAGTTCCTGCCTGGTAAGTGTACCCAAGGAAAAGTTCTTTTTTCCCCGACGAAGAAAAGCAACATATCCGCACGGGTGTGTCTTGCAGCATTCGTCGAACGGACGCTCTTGTCGGTGACGAGCGTTTTTCGACGGTTATTTTGTGCGTTTTCTTTTATAGCCCTGTTTCCGCGAACTTCTGCACTGGAGGCCTCGTCGTCGTCCACCCACAGATCGCTGTGCGACCCCACTCGCTCCCATGCTCAACGATCTATATATAGGAACCCGAATAATCAAGTGGCGACTGTGTAGGCTCCCTCGCAGTGAAACCTCAACGTAGTGCAACTTGTCAGCGCCAGGCACTCCGTTCACGGTTGTGCTTGGGAAACGATCAAGCGTCGACGATCGATCGACCGACTCGGTTTTCATACCAAACCAAAAATATGCTTGCAGATACATTTGAACAATAGTTCAGACAAGGACTGGGAGTAAACGAGGAGGTTGGTAACAAAGTGAGAGTGACTCTGTACTGGAGTCTGTCTTGCGTTGTTGGGAGAGGTGTTATCGCAGCGTCGATCGTATTCTTCGCTTTCGCAGGGTGGGGGTTTCTCGTTTTCTGCTTTCGACCAGCGGTCGCTTGCTTGCCACCCCGCCGCTCGTCAACACAGAATTCACTATTTTTGCTTATAGCTGTTCGAGGGCATTATTATCTATTCCATCTCCTGGGGTTGGGAGGCCGTCTCAACGTGATTATTCTGTTATCCCCTGATCAAGCTTAGCAATCCCGGGAAGTTTTTTTTTCTTATTTTATTTTCACGGGAGCGTGGCCTGGGCTGATCGCCGCAGGTAGGACTAACCAGTCGAGGCTTTTAATGGACGGAGGTCTGAGAATTGCATATTGATATTTCGCGCCCTCCCGAGTCCATCGCGAATATCTTCAGAAATTACTAATCACAGAACTTTGTTGACTGTTACCCCCAGGTGAAAGTGTGGTGTATTAGTTGATTTTGATGTTGATCCAATTCTTTAGTAATTTGCCTAAAGAAATATTTTTTTTTCTTGTTTAGATAGGCTCAAAATCCATAACCCAGACCTATGTCAGACGAAAGGCCTCATCCAGCCGATGGAGGCAATTCAGAGTCAGGGTCTGGGGCGCCTTCATCGATCATATCTCTTTGCGACAGGTGTGGGAAAAAGCTGACAGCTGTTTGATTCCAATTTGAGACAATGGAAATACTGTTTGTCTCACTTTCCCAGCCCGGGGACCAAAATCGCCACAACCTTTGAACTGCTGGGGTGCATGCATCGTCAATATATATGAATTTAAATCAACTTGATCAGTTTTTTACTCTCAATCCAAAAAATGGTGTCCCAATGCAACTCCATACTTCCATAGTTTTACGATCAGGTGGCAAACGTGGATATTGCTTGTAGACTGGTAGGCAGTGCGTGGAGGAAAAGCCCCGAGGAGAAAAGCACAGCAGCTGGGAGTCCGTTGGCAGGCTGGTTTGCTTCTGGGTGGTTTGGATGGGGTGGAGTTCATGCGGGAGATGTCTGCAAGATAGATGAGGTGGGTCCTGGCCCAGGTCCAGCAGGAAGTAGGGGATCACAGGATTCCTTGCCTTTTGTGTCGAGGCTTGAACCGGAGCTAGCCACTGGATCCCAGGAGAGAAGGCAGCACAATTTTGCTTATGGACAGAGCGATGCCGCCTCCTCAGGTACGTGTGATTTGTTTATGTAAGTAACTGTTTTGGCTGTCAAATCTTAAAATAGAAAGATCTGCCTTTGTGGTTTCCATCGCTGTTCAGTGCATATAAGCACCTTTTTTTCGTTTTTTCTCTCTTAATTTTTTTTTTAAGTTGCATTCATATTTTTTGAATTTGTATTTTTTGTTTTTGGTAGCTGGGCATCTCTCTTGATGGTAATTGCCATCGAGTGGAACTCCTTCTGTTGATTGGTGGGGGGAAAGAGCTTGAAATATCAGTCCTTTTTTTTTTCGTAGGGGTTGGCTCCAGTGGGCAGGAATCAGTAGAGTCAGGGCTCCTTCCTGTGCGAAAGACATCTACTGAAATGTCGACGCAGAGGCTCCTTGAAATACAGCACCCATGGACACCTGCAACTTCAAGTTCAGAATTCCCAGCCCCATTACCACCTGGGAACCTCAACCGGATTACCAGCATCCACACTGGGAGTTCAGAATCGGACCTGGATAGCGCAGCTTTCATGAGCTGTTGCTCCTCACTGGCATCATTCAATCCTACTTTGATTGAAAACAGCCGTTTCGAGACGGTTGATCAGAGGTGGGATGCAGGAGGGGTGTCCAGACAGGGCTTCAAGGGACCTCTGCCGAAGAGGATATCTATGTCTAGTTTGGGGGGTGGTTCCAGCCGAGAGGAGGGGGAATTGGTGTCGAAGGAGTCGCTGGGGTCGGGGCTGGAAGAGGAGCTGTTGGAGTCGTTTCGGAGAATGGATGGTCGGAAGGGGTGGGGGCTGGATGCAAGAGCGTTGAGCAGGAATTCAATGGGAAGTGATTGGAGTCCGAGTGATTTGAGGTCACCGACTCCTGCAACGGTCTCTACGACCGAGTTTGGCAGGTAACGAGATATGGCCCATTGGTCTTTTTTTTTCTCCCCTTCATCAACTTCCAAAAAAGTCAGACGTGATTCAAAAAAAGTATCACAAGTGAGAGAAAGGTTGCGACTATTTTCACCGATTATCACCATAGGATGAAAACTTGGTTTTCAAGAAAAACTTGGGGTTTTTTTTGCTGCATTTCTGTTGTGCTTTTCATGCTTAACAGAAAAGTATGATATATTCGATGTTTTAAAAAACTTTTTTTTGGGGGGGTGGCTGCAGTGGGGCAGCGTCTTTAAGGAGTCCTTTTGGGATGGTGAGGATGTTATCCTCCGATTCCCAGAACGCAAGTGTTTCGGATCTCATGTCCAGCTCCGAGGAGGACGAGGGTATGTATTTATAATCCAAGTTCTTCAAACTAAATTTTCAACTTATTGTGCTGCATGAATGGCCAGCAATGCAAAATTATTGCCTTTTTGTGGTGCATTTTAATTTAATTTTTTTTTTTGGTGTGTGTGTGGAAGAGGATCACATCTTTTGGTCCTTGGTATCTTAATTCGCTTCATGAACAGTATTCAAAATTCACAAATCGTGATCTATTCGACTCGCTTCAAAATTCGTTTTCATTCCTTGCCAATCATGCATTTCAGTTTCTTTATTTTCCGACGATGGATTTTTTTTGTGTGTGTGTGTTTTTCCTGAAAGCGGATCGAGTGACGCCAAGTATGTCCTACATGGATTGGATCACTAAAACGATGGGCGATAGTCCCAATCCCCGAAAAAACAAGGAAAAGAACAGCCCAAGTGGGGTCCACTTCCCCATTGATGAAATTGAGGTGCCCCCAGGAATATCCAGAACTCGGAGAACTCTGAGTGATGGTGACAAAATTGAAAAGAATATCGATTTGGGACGTGTGGATGAGTTTCGGTTGAGTCGAACAACTTCGATGAAGGAAAGCCATCGCCGGGAATCTTTGTCCCTGGATTTGGGGCTCCAGTCAGTCAGAGAGCCAGCGGAGTTCAAGGGGGCCAGCAGTGTCGAGTCAATGCCACTGCTAGACCGTGTGGTATGTATTTTTGTTCGGGGGAAAGTACTGAAGAAAAGATTTTTTCATAATTTCGACCATTAGCATCATGTTGATAGATATGGATATTATGATGATACGGTGGTGTGTTTCTAAGTCAGCCTGTAACACATTTCCATGAACGGGGTGCAGTCGGTTGTTTGGCCTTGTGTAAACTACTCTCAATTCAATAATATTGATATGTCTGTATTATTCAGGTGGGCATGACTCTTCAAGGCTTAGGGATGGTCCGAACTGAAACAGAAATCGTTACACCTGGGCGCCCTCAGTTAGTCCGGGGGTCTGTTCCCAGCTCATCGTCAGGGATCTATCGTGATTCAGATGGGCTAGAAAGCCTAGAAGAATATAAGAGTGTGGAGGATCTCAATGAAATCCTCAAAGGAGGGGTGAAAAGCAGAGAGGGGGATGCATCGCCGTCGCCGAAAAGCGCCGTGTCAGACCTGGGGTGGGAACTTAAGCAAGAGTCTGACGCAATATCTGCCGCAATGCTGAGGTTTCTGGCTGACGACGATTCGTCTTCTATTTTGGAAAGGGGGTCGCGAGGTGAGGGAAATCGGACCGGCTGTCCAGCCACAGTACTTCGATAGCGTTCATTCAAGCTTTGATTGAGATAGACCGCCTGGAAAAGTACCCGGTGACAGGCTCTATTGTGAGCACCATATATTCAATCCAAAAAAGCCAACGTAAACTTCAGACAGAAAAACCATGGCTGAGAGGGTGTTTCTTGTGGTTAAGCCATACTAAGTACTTATTATCAATAGCAAGAGTGAATGTGAATGTGGCAGTCATATTTGATTAATGTTGATATTTGGCTAAAGTTTCCAATTTTTTGGTGGTGCGATGAAGATGGTAGGCAAGGTAATGATCAGAGTCTGGTGGTGACAGTGGACCATGCCGTCCTTGAAATTTCTGCCAAACCACCGAGTCCCAGACAAATGGGGGAGTCTGAGGAGGATGCAAACATGGAAACAGCAATCAACAGGGAGGGCCAGGGTCACAGGAAACAACCTTCACTTGCATTTATCACTGAAAAAAGACTCACCCCATTCGTTACATCGCAGCGATCTCTTGCTAATGACCATGGGGTTCCTGCGTCGAAAGGCGCCAGCTCAAGGTGTGGTTGCATCGATACAAATGCACAAGAAAACAGCTGGGGAAATGAGTAAATAATCCTGGTGGAAAATGCAGATGTGGCGTATGAATGAAAAAATTGCGTTTTTCTTGGTCAATATCTCTCCAGTGGGGGTTCAATCCACAATTCCACTGCAATTATGACAGTTGAGCTGCACCTCTGGTCAGAATATGAAAAAGCGTTTGTCTGCGTGGATATGAATTGATGGTAGTTGTGTGCGTGAAAGGGTGCAGCGAACTGCTTCAGAAAACGTTTTCGACAGAATAAAAACTGCTGAGAATGAGTGGCATGAGCGAGGTAGGTCCCCCTATCATGTTGTTTCAAATGATATTATTACACCCCAGATCAGCCCACACCTCTCAAGCTGCCCAATGTCAGGCCAAGTTTTTTTATTGATGGAACATGTCAAATGACACAATACAGGGAGCTATAGATATACTGATCAGTGAATTTTCTATTTTCTGTCAGCAAATCAGTTGGGTGGCCGGGCAAGGAGTGCTCCTGTGGGGGAGCTCGAAGCCCTGATTGACGAGGAAATCAAAGGCTTTGAGTGGCGAGGTATCGCCAGAACATTTTCCTCTTTCAGTGAACCTGCCAGAAGGAGAGTCCATCGGAGTACAAAATACAGGTGGAATTCCCGTCATAGATTTGAGATCCAATCGATTTTAAATATTTCCCCCCCCCTGGAAATACAGTACACCTGGGTACACTATTTCTGATTTTTTTAATTTTTATTTTTTCAGGGGGTTGCTCTATTTTTTTTTCCTTTTCAAAAAGAAAAATCCTCATTTTCTTCTTATTATGATTTTTTTTTTTTAATATTTTCACTTTAAAACACAGTGACCTGATATTCAGGCATTTCGGGGCTGTTACGTGTTCAACATCACCTGTATTTTATGTTGCAGAGTTCTTTCATGGTTGCAGAAAAGAGTGTCCAAGGAGGGGGGCTCTATCGAGCGCCAGCTGGAGGATTGTCATTCCGACACCTGCTCCTGCAAATCCACGGAAAATGGGGTCACTGCTTGTGGGCTCAGACTGTTTCGAGGGGCCCCCCCTCAGCATGCTAGATTGCCTTCAGAAAGCATCAGTTTATCGGATGGCATTGTGGATCGCTGTGTGAGTCCAGTGGTCAGTGAATTCACGTTCAAGGATGCTGAGAATTTGAACATGGAGTTGAGGCACATGCGGGAATTCATGAATGTGGACATGGGGGCATGGACGAGGTAAAATTGTCTCGCTGTTAAAGCCCAGGGTATAGAGAATTAGAATTTGTAAGTGGATTTTATTCAAGAAAATCCAGTTGTGGATCCCGCCTCTGCCCAAGGCTTTTTAAGTCCTCGAGAATCATATCAAGATAGTTTTCAGCGAATGCGGCTGTTTAAAAGGTGATTTTGTCTTTGCAGTAAAATGATTGGGTTTTCTTCCCCTGCTAAGTATTATGCCCACATGACCCGTGAGCTGAGGCCTGAAGGGGTGGACACAGCTTCATTCATCTCACACAAATTGGGAGTGGGGCACAGTTTGGTTCAAGAAATGAGAGAGCTCCTTGAACAAGACACTTTGCCACAGCGGTAAGTGGTTGTAAACTGCTCCAAGGGTTTTCCCAAGGGAATTCGAAGCTTACACTGCACTCCCCTCCTTCAGATCAGTGCTGTATTATCATGGCACACAGAGGGTTTCTTGAATCGAATGAAAGAGTGTCAAAAGACCTTCGCCATAATTTGTGGCAGGAAATTGGGTGAAACTGACAAATCTGACATTGATTAAACAAAGGAATGCTGCAAGCAGCAATAGTTCTTATGGAGGAAAAGGGAATTGAATGGGTGATTTTGATGTTAGGTCCAGACAGCTGTCCGCTGCTGATTCTGAATGGAGTGCTCATGAAAACCATAACGAGTGGGGATCGACTGTTTTGAGTGCCCTGCTGGAATGTGGCATCAATGCTATGTTCTTCAGCAGGTAAGGAGGATGTCGATGCATCTTGGAATAGCTTGTTTTTTCTTTCTTTTTTTTATAATTAGCTTTTTCACATTTGTTGCATATCAAGGTTGAAGCGTATTACTCAAGCAATTTCGACCACGAAAAACTGGAAATTTGAGTTTTCTGGTATTCACCCCCAAGAGAATGCACGTTTTTTGACAGGCACAAAAATACTGATGGCGCATTTCTTAAGTTTGATGAAATAATTCCAAGGCACTGTTTCTTCTGTACATGAGCGTTAATAACCATGAGGGCAGTCGATACAAATGCAATTTTTTTATGCAAGTATATTCTCAGTCCCTCTGCTTTTTGAAACCAGCATGGTGTCCATGTAATGTGAAACCAATTTCTGAAAAACAAGTAACATAGGATTTTTTTTGAATTGATGTATTTCAATTTTCCACAGGAGCCCTGCAAGTTTTGACTCCATATCTGATTACTACAACTACTTGGGTGACATGCTCCGGTCAGAGGGGGTCCAGATTGACTGTGTTGCTCCAGTTTTGGAAAAACGATTGGGGGTGGAGCATCCAATGATGAGTGCCTTGTGCAGTCGGGCATCGGGAAATTTTGGGATCACAGAAGGTATGGCTCAAATTCTATTTCTCTGAAAATCAATTGGAGCTATTTATTCTGCATTTTTTTTTAACGAAGGGATGGAGTGTGATGTGTATGGAGGACATGGGGAGCTGCTTTCTTTACTGATTCGACTATTTTTTTTTTCTTTGAATTTTGCTTGCATACAAATTATGCTCAATGAACAAAGTAGGCTTTCTTTTGAAAATCTTGTTTTGGAAAAACCTAAGAGAACTGGACCGTGATCAGTATGAAATTTCCTTGATTTATTTAAACATTTTATCTTTTTCACTGGGAGGGGGGAGAGGGGGTGAGGTCCCATATTTCATTGCAATACTTTCTGGAGTCTCCATCTATCATATTCAAACACAATTTTTTTTCTTTTGTCTGCGTCACTCAGCTGGAGAGCTGGGCTCTCCAACATCGCCAAATTCTTACAAGTCAGACAGCCGCCAGCCAGTCATGGTGGCCTCGTCCTTATTGATAGAGGGCAGTCCTTTGCAGACGCCGAGAGATGTCCTTGCTGAGTCGCAGAAGCATTCCAGAAAATCATTCAAAAAGTTCAAATTCAAAGGCTTCGGACGGAAAAAGAAGACTCCATGGCCCACTGACAAGAACCTATCTGTTGGAGCCGATGGTAGTAGTAATTTCAAAATCTGCAAAAATGTATATTTCCCTTTTGTATGAAACTAACTGGGGTTGGAACTGGCTGCCAATTGTTTTGCGATTCATTTGTCAAAACTTCACTTTGTCACTTTGTCTGAGTGAATTTTTGGTGGGTGTTTTTTGGTGAGATTCTTTTGGGGCTGAAGAAGCAAGAATCATGGGGCGGCTAATCGCATGGATTTTTGGCTGTTTTGAAAGAGGAACTCAGACTTGATCGTGTGGTCATCGTCGAAGGAGGTCCTAACAAGAGCCTTGACGACCCCCCACGCAACTTCCGCCTGGTCCATGCGTCACCCCCCGCCGAGAAACGCAAGCGAAAATCGCTCAATTCCAAAGCACTGAGTCTGATGCGAGGATTGGGCCAGCGAATCCTGAGAAAGAGGGAGGGCCGATCGAGAAACGTGACGGGTCACATGGCGGGGATCAAAGACGCTTCTCCCTTCGTGGCGGGGCGAAACGGCAGGAGGAAAGCCATCGACGGAAACGATCGGAGCAATCTCACCGTGGTTCGCCCCATGAATTTCAGCTCGATGGACGATTCGGAGTTTCATTCCGCCACGAGGCAGGTGCCGGTTCCTGTCAGGGCGAGCGCGGATGCTAACGAAAGCGTCATAATGAGATTGCAGGAGGCAGTCAGGGAAAACGCGGATGACCCTCCGTGGCGAGGTCCGTCCGTCTCCAGGGGCCCTTCGCCTGACGAACCCATGAGGACGACGCTGGAATTGAGGGAATCCTATGATGCTTGAGGTTTGGTTTTGGTTTGGTTTTTCACAGGCTGCAGCACCCTCCAGGGAATTCATCATCCATTCATGTCATTTTGACTGCTGGGACATCGATTTTTTGAAAGAAAAAAAAATCACAGCATTCATGTCATTTTGACCGCTGGGACATCGATTTCTTTTAAAGAAAAAAAAAATCACAGGTGATTGGTTACTGATCGGTTGAGTTAAGGTTGGTTTGTTTTTGTTTTTTTTTTGGGGGGGGGATCGATGAAATGATTATGATTTATGCAACGTATTCGAGTCCTTTTATTGTGTTTGGCTTTTAAGGGTGTTGTGATGGGGAAAGTGGGGAAAAAAAGCAAAAAAAAACCAAAACAGTTAGGAGACGATATCGAGGAGATTGAGTTAGGGAGATGTTTTGTGCATTAAGTAATTTGTTGGAAGATGTGCATTTGAATTGTTAAGCTGTTTTGAAAAGGGAAAAAAAAAAGATGGAGTTAATATAAATTATGGGTATTTTTGCACGTCTTTGTTATGTTGGTGGTTCGAAAAAGAAAAGAAAAGAAAAACAGTGATTCCAGTGATATATACATACATATACATATATTTGCGAGGGAGATGAATAAGGATTGGTATTTGGATGGGTTTTCTGCCAATTTTTCTCTTTCCTTGCGATTGGATTATGATCCATTTCTTAGAAGGGTTGCCGTGAACGGGGCTATTCCACGACAAACCCGAATAAATCCTGCATGGAATTCAATATAATACCTGGTTGACGAACATATATGCTTGGGCGAATAGCCAAGAAAAAAAAAACAAATCAAAGGAGCTGAAAAGAAAGAAAAAAAAAAGAAAAAAAAAGAGAGAAAATTCAACACGAGGTGGCCTTGCTTGTCAACATAACCTGATATCGATGAAGGGGCTGGGCTGTGTAGGGGTTATTTTGTTGATGAATTTCTGGACGATTGTTTGTTTGTTTTTTCTTCTTTTGTCGGGCAAGCTTTTTTATGGTCCAAAAGAAAGAAAATAAAGTCCGTTTTTCTTTTTTTTTGTTATGTTTAGATTTCATGTGGTGGGGAGATTCACTCTTTTGTCGATAGAAGGAAGAAAGAAAAAAAGGGGGAATTCAATTTTGTCTGAAAAAAACAGCACAAAAAATCATGTGTGTGTGGACATGTATTTTTCTTTTTTTCGGGATCCGGTATTGATGGGCCCCTGCACTCGGAAAAAAAAGGAAAAGAAGGAATCCACAGTTCAGTAGTTTCCTGGGGAAATGAAAAACAAATAACAGGCAGAGTTGCTGTTTTTTTGGTTGCCTTGGTGTCAAGTGGGATGCCGGAAGAAAGAAAGAAGAAAAAGAAAGGATTTTTTACTCCAATCTATTGATGCTTTTGCCATCAGGAAGGTTTGTATAGTTTGTGAATGATGTAGTCGGTGTAAACACCTTCAACAAGAAAAGGACTGCACAATCTGCTCGTCTCAATCGATTGCTTCTCTTGTCCGGGGTATTTTATTTCACTTTTTCCATTTTAATTGGGTTTTATCCAAACTATTTGGAACTTTTTGCAGCTGAGGGGAAAGACTTTCAGCATTTTGCAACTCATTGCTTGCAGTTCTTACTAGGTCATGAATTTGTGGACTTCAGTTTAGCCAAAGATGGCAGTGAAATCACCAATAAACAACTCGCCCAAAGAAGACTTGGGTTTTACAGACCAAACGTCATTCGATGAATATTTTCCAAACACTAAAAGATGCTTCACATCCTGTTCTGTTATTCCCTCTTATAAATGTAATCCTCAAAAAAAATAAAATAAATTCACTGAACTCAGTAGAAAATAATGACCTCCCCATCGAAAAAAAAACAATCGTTGAAGAAATTTACCATACTTATTTGTTCCATCAAAAAAGCAAAAATTGTTGAGAAACTTGCTGTTGAGGAAGACTCAGCATGTGTGGATAAAGTTCATCCATATCCTCAACCGACTAAAATCAAAGACATCTAAAACACTTTTTCTTTTCGAGGACTTTAAGCGATTGCTCATCTTCAGAACAAATCAAAGCAACTAGGCCAGAATGCATGTTGCTGCCACTGCAAACATCAAAACCCACACACAACAGCCCTGGCAATCTTTCATATATTCAAAAATTCTGGCCTTGTCTGCATGCGTTGCATTTCGGGCAAGGAACCTCGCCCGAGACGAAACCTCACTGTTGTACAGGAAGAAGGATGGAAGCAGGAGTCCCAGCCATATTTGGACGACCATCAATACAGACAAGCACCCCTCCCTTGGCTGGAAAATGCCAGCAGCGGTGAGCGATAAAGTGGATGCAAGGTTCAAATTGAGACTGTTGAGGGCCTCTATACTTCCATCGAAAGCACTGTGTTTGCCATGGCAGCTGTCACACAAAAACTTGGTCCAGAAATAAAACCCTCCAAGGAAAGACATGCTGAACAGGATTTGAAATCGAAATCGGGAGGGAAATCCTAGGAAGGAGAACATGACTGGGAAGATTGGCCCTTTCCCAAGCCTTGACAGTATTGGCCGAATCCCAGGTTCTGGGGAGGGCAAACCCGCTTCCCTGAGAATCATGTGAACGACGATACCCCAAACTGCCGTTGCGTTCATGACGACGCGCCACCTGAGATACTTTGCAGGATATCTGGCGCACAGAAAAACCGCGAACGGTGCCAAAACCCAGCAGAGGAGCAGATGAAAGACTTTGAGGTTGCCAGTGTTGCCTTCCATTGGGGCGAGCGAAAAAACGATTCCAGCAGCATGGCCCACACCCTCCAAAGTAATTCGTGCAGCCAGACACTCTAGCGTATACTCTTTCTCCGCCGCAGGATCGACGAACTGCAACGTCAGGGGGTTCCAGAACCGCATCGGGCCTGCAGCGCACAACTCCCACCAGCCACTACGACATTCATCCTCAACCCGCTCTCTGCGCAAACCCAAATGATGGGATGGACGCAACGCATCAATCGTATCATGTCCAGTAACCCCACAGGTTTTATTTCTTTTTCAACTTGTGGTTTGAAGGGGCAGTTTTTCATTCAATCTATCCGATTTGTTTAGTGGAAACTGGAACAGTTAGGTAAATACTGGCTTTGGCATCGGCTGGTGGACACTCTTTTTAGTCATCACGGAAACGCGAGTCTCGGCGACGTCCCTGTTTCTGGCGCTTGGCGGCGTGCGGACTCTAGTGTCTGCGAGGGGGCGTTTTTTCTGGCGTTTGGGTTGATAGGTGGATGAGTCGTGGTTTTGTGGTCGTGAGGGGTGTTTTCTCTGCGGAGGTTGACGTTTCGAATACCTAGGCTGGGGTATATTAGTCGGGATCATTGTTTGTGTTAGTCGAACGGGTTTGTTTAACTGAGTTCGTGTGGAAACTATGTGCGTCCTATCAAAGCACCCATGTCTTGAGTTCGTAGCGTCGACTCGAGTTCGTTTTCGGTTCTCCTCCTCTGCTAAACTCCCTGACCGCAACCTCATTCCTTTCCAACTCCCGACATTCTCATTTACGATGATGATCACCAGCAAACAACTACACAACTACCGCCACCAATCGGGGCCGCGCTCATTCGGCAATTCTGACACTTACCCACGCTCGGGGCTGTAAAGCGAAGAAGAGAAGATGTAGAAGGGTGGTGGCCCGCTCGGCAAATACGAACAAGTCAAGTTACAGCATGCTTCGTTCTCTAACACTCATTCGCCGAACTGTACACTGTGTGGTGATCGCCCATCGTTCACCATGCAGCTCATAACCGATTGTATTTCAACAGAAGACGAACCATGGACAAAATGACTTCGTTGTTGCCAGGCCCCGCCGCTCAATCAACATCAGACGACGATTGTGACGACAATGAGGTTGTTGGCTCAGGATGCTTTTTCTATTTGTTTTTGCTTTGAGTGTGGTGGAGATCCTTGGGAAAACTGATTTTTTCTCGTTTTGCTGGACATCTGGAGTTGGCACTTGCCTTGGTGGATGCGTGTTTGTTTGTTTGTTTGGTGCATCCTCCTACACTTATGTTTGCGATTACAGTTTGCGACCATCATGTGGCATCAATTCATCCTGTTTAATTTTGCAAGGCACTCTCGTTCCACAGCCACTCCAAAGCAGGGTTCACAGAGCTTGAAAGAAAAGGGGGGAAATCGTTTCTGAAGCTGGCAAAACTAGCCAGAGTCTCTCGTTGGGCTAATCTGGTGCATGGAGAGGGTCAGGCCCTGCCAAAGTTTCTCCCCAAAAGCTGCTGCTGTAGAGGTCACTCAACCCGAAAGCATGAAAGCGTTCGTTTCGGGATTGGGGTGGGATGAACACATCTCGCGACAAAGAAAATTCGTTTGATTATTCCTTTCTTCCCCCAAGTGTAGCAGGTCGGACCAGCAATGGGTGTTACGGTTACCAGAACGGTTCTCTTGTGAATGGCTAAAAAGGAAGGACCGAGGTGATTGCTACTCTTGGCATTCCTCGCAAAACCAAGTGAAGGAAGCACAGAGCCAAGAAAGTGAGTCATCGTACTTTGCACTACAAGCGCGTACGGGCGACGGTTTACTCCACGTGCGACGTCTTTCGTCCAGGAACATCAAGAAACCTTTCCTTTGGAGAACGGCCGGGTTGCGTTCGATGGAGGAGGTGATCAGAGCTCGTTTCGATGCGGGTTTGTTGGGAACGGCACACGCAGCGCTCAAGAGAATCGTGAAGCGGTTTGCGTCGTGGAGCGGGCGGTCAGCGGATGCGCAAGCGCTTTTGAAGGACTTGTCAGCGGTCGAAACCAGTTTGAACTTGGGGGCGTTGGGGAAAAGAAAGTGCGAGGCGCGAGCCTTGGAGGTGGAGATCCTCAAGCAGAAATGCGAGTCCGCGCGAAAGGAGCTGTCCGCGAGTGAGGCCGACGTCGAAGAAAGAAACTCGAAGAGAATCAAATTGGAGAAGGTCGAGGTGCTGAGGGAGAAGCTCAACAAGTTGCCTTCCAGAAGTCAACTGGAGGATGAGGCGGAAAAAGCTCAATCAGAAATCGCGGAACTGGAAAAGGAAATAAGGGTGTTGCAAGGGGAGGCCAACGGCAGGAAAAGGAAGTATCGGACGCTGGTGGATTGTCTCGACCGCTTCGTCGATTCCTATGGGCAAGGGAAAAAAGACCAGTCGCGTGTGGAGGCCCCAACCCCGCCCACGAGTCAGAGACTGAACGGGCCAGTTTTGACTTAGCTAATGATGGGGCTGGTGGATTTGCTGGTTGGTGAAAATCGACTGGGAAATGCAAAATTTTGGAAGTGGTTTAGACAGGAGGGGAAAGCAGAAGGGTGAACTTGAAAAAAGTAGAAATAGATTAGTGGAGGGCAGGAACTCCTGTTTAAAAATAGATGAAAGCTTTTGAGAAGTGATACAATGGAAGGTTCTCAAAATCCACCTCAGAAGATAAACCTGAATCCTGCAGGGGAGATATGATGGAACTCGGGTTGGATGCACAAAGTCATAATTCTGAAACAAAAAGCCTCATAATTCTGAAACAAAAAGCATGACCTGGGGAAATGCATCCATCAGCACTCAAACAAAAACAACAAAAGCAGCGAAGCTCAGGAGAACACCCTGTGCCAGATCATATCACTTTTGGGCATGGCACTCATTATCACCGAGAAAAATGGTTCACAATCATGTCCTTTTTACAAAAAAAAAAAAATCACTTTCAACAATATCCCAACGTCTTTCTTACGCTTTCCAACATTCTTGAGTAGGCTCAAAAAAAGTAAAATAAAACGAAAACTAGCCAAAAAAAAAAAAGCCCCTCCCCCTTCCCTCCCAATATTTGCCAATGCAAAGCTGAGGAACCCAAGGGCTCAATTCTACTCTCATGGTTGGAATCAAGTATGTGCAAGAAAGCCCTATATTGCATGAAAAAGCCAATGTACAATGGAGCCACCGCCACTTCTAGAAATCCCTAACTCAGGCCAGGGGATTTCTTTTCTTTTTTTTTTCCTTCTTCCAACACCAGAGCAGTAATGCAATAGCATCAAAAGGGCCAAAAAAGAAAAAAAAGAAATCCGACAAAACACCACGAAACAAAAAGAAGGATTCGTTTGTTGTGTCTTGATGCTTTGTCAATCCTTTTCAAATGCTCTTTCCTTTTTTTTTGAAAAAAAAAAATCCTCAGAGAAAAAAAAAAGGAACAAAAAAAAACCAACCTCCACTGCCCTTGGAATTTAAACCAAGATTTAAGATACCCAGTATCTGCCCTTTTCTTTTTTGTTTTTTTGGGAAATCTGTGAAAACCAATCCCTTTCCCCCCTCGTTTATAAAACGCATGCTCCTTGAACTTGGAACATTTGATGTTGGGGGCATGTCTCTTTTTTTCTTTCACCGCTTCAAGGAAATCCAAACAACTTATTGGTTGATTTGAAAACTAGCCCCACCAAAAAAGAAGAAATTGAAAGCCACTGTGACAGTTCAATCCCTCACAATAGACAATAGAGCATCTACATCTTTTTTTTTCCTTTTCTTCTTTTTTGCCATCTTCAAACCCTGGTTTTTTCCATCTTTGTTGTTTTTCTCCCCCTTTCTATAACCATGGTTTTTTCATATCCTTTTTTACCCTCGTTTTTTTTCATTTTCCTGCTGTTTTTCAAGGCAGGGCCAACCCCCCCCCCCCCCCTGTAAGTAAATCTTTTCGGTCAAAAATGCAGTCAACCCTTTCCCAACACTCTCCATCAGCACTCACCATCGTATCGTCAAATCGCCTTTTGGTGGAGTCCGGTAGTAGTTCCCCCCCCCCCCTTTTGTTTGGTCATTGTCTTTCGTTGTTGAAAATTTCTATGACACTCTCTTCAAACCACTTTTCGCAAAACAAGATTTTTTTTTCCTCACTTTTTTGCAAAACAAGATTCTTTTTCTGCACCTAAGGACAATCCCCCATGTCGTGAAAATAAGCATGCCGATTAAGAAACGAAAAAACCCCCACTAAAAACATGTCAGGATAATTTTTTTTTCCATTGTCATTTACCAAAAAAAGATTCCCTCCCAAAAACAGGACCATTTTTTTTTTGTCTTTTAAAACGCATGTCAGCCGTCCAAACCACCTCTCTAGAATGCGATTCGACGCTGGAACATGTCCTATAACAGTTTTTTCTCTTCTTTTTGTTTTGTTCTTTTGTTGCTTTTCTCCTCCCCCCCCCCTCGCCCCCCCCCCATCTCAATACATACCACTGTACCAAACACTGGAATCAAACCAGCAATTTTCCAGCAATATTGCGTTGTTGTTGTTGTTTTTCTCCCCAGCCCAAAACCCTCAGGGTCGATTTGTCAGCAACCCAAATCATTCTTGAAACTCTCCACACAAGACTGCAACTACCCCCACATGCCATTCAAAGTAATTCATTCCCAGAATTCGCAACTGTCGATCATGTTCTCCTCTCGCTATAAGTTTTGAAAAACGAATGTATAAATACTGATGTATGCGCGTGCGTGCTTTTTTTTTTTTTTTTTTTTTCCTTTTTCTTTTTTTCTTTTTTTTTCCAATACTCTTCTTTCCCAGAAAGGTCCAATCTTATTTCCCAGGAAAGGCCACCAAATAAAGACGATCGATTTTCTCTCCCTCAGTCAGTCACAACGTTTTTTCCATTGGATTTGAAATAAAATAAGAAAAACACCAACATCACTGTCTCTGTTTTTTTTCCCCCTTTCAATCCGTTTCTTTTCTTTTTTCTTTCTCTCTCTCTCTTTCTCTTTTAAATAGCCTTTTTTTCCTTTCCTTTTTTGATGTTCCATTGCCCAAAACAACATCGACTTTCAACAACAACTTTTCTCTTATATTATATATACACGTATACTTTTTGCTAGTTTAAAAAAAAGACTCTCTGTTAAGCCCCATTTGCACTTTTTTTTTTTCAAACATTGATACTCCCATTGATAAACATGGCAACACATTCCTGTCGACTTTCAACGTGGGCATATTATATATATTTTCAAACCATCCTTTCTTTTCTTTTTCTTTCCTGTTTTCTTTTTGTTCACTTCATCTTCCAAAACAAAAAAAGCACTCTGAATAATATCCTAGAGCATCCCCCCCCCCCCCCCCCCGCCCGTTTTCCAACCATCTCAGGTTATTATTTCACACTTTGGGGTCCGTCAAATATATCTCCCACCCGAACAGTGCTTCAATTCTTCTTCCCGGCCTGAAAAAGACTGGCATTTTCCCCCTATCCCAAAATAGAAACAACAAAACCTCACGATTCAACAGACCTTTCCCTCCCAATTACCCTCCATCACTTTCCATCCAAGAACATTCTCAGCTGAAAGGGCTTTATAGAGCAGATGGGATGGAGTCTGTCAACCAACCTATAACAATAGACTTTCCGGCTGTCTAGGTTGGGCAAACACTTCTCCTCGTCGTTTTTTTTCTTTCTCACTTTTCTTTTTTTTCCTTCTATTTCTTAATTTTTTTTTCCTTTGTCGTTCTTTCAACGTCCCTGTAAATATACAGGCAAACTCACCCAAATCGAAAAAGGCTAACATCTCGCCCCCCTTATTTGGATGGGTTCGACCCCCCCTCGCGATTTATGTCGATTTTTTTTTTTTTTTTCGCGAAGGAAAAACTTGCATGCATCACGGAACAGCCATCTCCTTTCTACAGGCGTCACGGATTTTTTTTTTCCACCCCAAATCCCAATCCCCCCCCCTTTTTTTTCGTTTTTGTTTCTTCTTTTCTTTTTCTTTTTTTTTTTGTCACCATGGCATTGCACATATATAACTTAACGAATCAGGCTGACTTTCTATTCGACATGAAAATATATAGACATGAATATATATCCGCCAAAAAAGACTGAAAACCCCCAAAACCATCTATTATCATCAGCATAAGGTTATCACCACTGAAAATCCCCACTCAAACAAACGATGAAAACATCCTCTTTTTTTTTTTTTTTTCGAGATTTTTTTTTTCTTCCTTCTTGAAATTGAGAATAATAATAAAAAAAGGAGGAGAAATAATAAAAGAAAAAAAAAAGGTGAGCATGTCTTAAGAAAGCCATTTCATCTGTTATGATCATGTGTATCGAACCCCGTTACGAGGTCGCCCCCCATTGAAACCTCATTGTGTGTTGATAGCGATTTCGAAAATAAAAATTCGAAATCGATGGTGTGTGTGAAAAAAAAAAACACCCAACATCGAGCGCAAGCCATTTCATCGCCCTGCAAATATCATTGGCGTGGTATTTGCGTGTGGGAAACATAAAAAAAAAAGTCGTGCAAAAAAAAAAAGAAACAAAGATCGCAATCTTCCTTGATTTTTTCACGGGTTCCATGGATGCTCCACCATTTTCGCGGCCAGACTCGTCGACGTGTTGCCCGTCAATTCGTGCGCGATTTTCAGCGCCGCGAAGAACGATTCCCCCACCTGGCCACCCCCCAACGTTCGAATCTTGCACTTGTCGGGCAGCACATCCCTCAAAACGTCGACGCTCTCCTCCTCTTCCTCGTCGTTCACGGTCGGAATGATCACCATGGTCAGCAACTCAACCTTGATCTCGTTCAGCGTCGTCATTGGTACCACCACGGCGCCGGAATTCGTGTTCACCCCCTCCACACGGTCGGGCACGTATTTCGCCTCCCTGTCGACCTTGAACGTCACCACGTCGACTTCGCCCGTGCGAGGTAGCGACACCAGCACCGCGGCCAGGGAAAGGTCGTCAACGTCGTCGAATACTACCACCCCAACTCGGATCCTGTCAGCAGGCTTTTTCTCCCTGAGCGTCAGAGTTTCCCCTTCCGCAGAGTCAACAGAGAAGCTTGCGTCTCTATTTTCGTCGTCGCCTTCCGGATCCGACTCGGGCTTCCAGTCGTAACCCAAACACTTCGAAACCCCCATTGCCACGTCGCGAGACGACGTCATTCGTTCTATTAAATACAGAGTCGCGTCCAGGCCCGCAGAAACTCCCGCCGAGGTGACCACCTTCCCAGACAAAATGTATCGGTGACCGTGCAGGAAAGTAACGGACGCGCTCCTTTCCGACAAGGCGTCGAGACCATAGAAGTGAGTCGTCGCCTTCCCGTCGTCCAGGATCGGCGTGGACGCGACCATGTGCGTGCCTTCACATATGGACAAGATCCAGCTCCCGTTTCTCCACTGTTCCTCAATCCATTTCCCCACCGTGCTGTCTTGTGGAAGGACCGCCGGAACCACCACGATATCGCACCTCTCGGGGGGAGCTTTCGAAGCGTCTCCGATAACGTAGTCTGCCGTGGAAAACACGTTCCCAGTGAGGGGCAGCAGGGCGTCCGTCGTGCCTATGGTCCTCACGCGGACGCCATGCACCACCAACACTTGGTATGGGAGCAACATCCCAGCGACATCCGTTCCCTCGCTTCCCAGCACGATAAGTGCCGAGAGCTCCTCGTTGGAGTCCCCATGCGGCGGTGGCAAAGACACGTTGCCTGGTGGTTTCGCAAGGGGCGCGATGTTTCTCAGCAGGTAAGACATCGCTCTCGCTTTCGTTCGTTTTTTTGAAAAGAAAGCCTCGGAACACCCTACTCTAGCTCCCTTCTCTCTCGTGGTCAATTTTACGACGCAGACTATAGGGGAACCGCCCAACCCAGCAGCACCTGGCACCACCACCACACGACGACTCTCAGCGGCTGGGTGGGTTCGATATCTTGTGCAGCGTCTAGATGAATCATCCCCGTCCAGGCTTAGTCGAAACCCACCCACCATAACCGCCCTCCCAGTCCGCCATGGAGGCGGAAGAGCCCCATCACTCACCACAACTCAGCTGGATACTAATCGTGGGACGGCGTCGTTTTTATTAAGAGGCCACAAATTCCGATCCGGAACCGACACACACCCAAGCGACTTCCGACCAACCCGCGACACGCACCATCCCTTGGCAGCGATCCGGCGGCGAGTCGCCTGTCAAAGTGCCCATCAAACTGAAACACCCGATTCCCGTTCAGTGGAGGACAGTTCGACAAACCGCATCCTGCTCCTCCCTCCAGATAATCTGAGAGCTCCATCTCCACAACTATTCCAATGGTACGCCTCTGCCATGCAACGATCACGAGGAAGTTTCAAGTTCAGACACGCAGAATTTCGATTCCAGCTGAAAATGGCAACAAAACAGCAGGAATTGCATGCGTTTAAGTCTCTGTGAGCGTTTGCGGGTGATAGGAAGCGAGCCAACGTTGGGCCACGCTCGGTTCGGATATCGTCCGCGCTTTCGTTCAGCATCCGCAGCTTAAGATTCACTTGAAACAGCTCTATCAATTGAATCGCCACTGGCGCGATGCCATTGAGGAGAACGTGAACGGCTGGATCGTCAAGATAGACGAGCTTGGTAGAGACGAGCGGGTGGCTGTTGAAGGACCAGAATTGCCGGAGCGCTTCGGAAAGGTAGTCACGGAATCTGATCAAGAAAACTCCCCATGAATCAAGCAATTTGGACAAGATTTTGAGGCCATCCACACCAAGACTCAAGGACCTTTGATTGGATCTCAAAGAGGGGTGGAAAACCTTGGAAGTCAGATCCAGAAAAGAACAAAAACAGGCATCGCCATTTTTTCCCTCATTTATTATTATTGTTGTATTCCATATCCAGTAAATTCTCAGAGGTTCGTCAGTGGCATTGCATTCCTCATTGAAAACCAAGAATATCAAGAGTGCTCTTCTCAGATGACTCAACATTCGCTTCATGCAGCATTAGGGAATTTGATTTATTTCTACAAATGACATGCAGCTCTTAAAATTACATTGCTGACCAGATTTTTGTAAGATCTTTTAATAGGGTTTTGTGGTGTTTGCTGTGGCAGCTTTGGAAGACACTGACTGTGGTCAATGCAAACCTGAACCTGTTGGAGAAGCTCCCCAGTTTGAAGTCTCTCAAAGTCCGAGGCCATGACACCACAAGTTTTGCCAGTCTCAGATTCACAGCAGGGAACCTCACCCACCTCGACTTGAGTGGATGCAGGAAAATAGACGCCATCGGCTTTTGGGCCATCGGCCACCTCACGGAGCTCCAAACCCTTTTACTCACATGCACAAAAGTGTCGAATCTCGATTTGAAGCAATTCTGTTCTGGGCTTCCCAAGCTGGAGGAGCTGGATTTGGGTTGGTGTGAATTAATGGGGGATGATGGGATGGAGCATGTGGGGAGCCTGGCAGAGATCAAATGCTTGAGACTGTTTGGTACGCGAGTCACTGATGCTGGTCTGCACTTTTTGAAGGATTTGAGGAAGATTCAAGAGCTGAATCTGGGGACGTGTGGAGCGGTGACCAACGAAGGCATGGCGAATCTGGCGAATATGAGAGAACTCAGGAAATTGAACCTGGGGGGCACTCGAGTGGATGGGCAGGGCTTGAAATGCCTCGGCCATATTGGAAATCTGGTTGTCTCCGGAGTTCAGCGGATTTAGACAAAAAGAAATAGAACCTCTGGCACCTTGAGCGCAGAGTCGACAGGGGAACAAGGGGAGGGTAGCGGGGGGCAGAAGAAAAATACTTTGCTTCTCATGGGGAATCATCCAACCATTTTTCTCAAACTTTTCCTTTTTCTTATATTTTCAACAATTTCTCCACGTTTTCTCAATTTGTTGAGTCCAATCATCTACTGTCGATTCAATATAAGCAGTAGCTATTTTGTTGGGGGGGGGTCTATTCTCCTTTGCAAATCCTCATCATTTTGCTCTAGTCATGGCCCCCCATTTTTGTAGCTGACTAAAGACAGAGAGATTGCACTAAGGCTGAACTACAGTTTTTGTTTTCACAACGATATCTTGTACAAAGGGAAATCTCTTTCAGATGGAGATAATACAATATCGTATCTCTTGAAAAAAAGTCTGTGTTACTCCTTCATGTGACCTGCAATCTGTCTTGCAACATTTCGTGCGTTCAGAACATTGCTTATGCTTCCGACTGAATCATTGTTTGTGGAGCCTGGTGGACAGAAACACAAGCACCCTCTGTCACAATATTCAGAATCACACAACCATCTCTAGTCATGAACAATTTGAGAAATGAGGAACCCTCCACTGTTCAAGAGGGAACGACACCCACCCGATGCATGCAACAATTTATGATCCAAAAGATAAAATTAGACGATTTTTGCATCTCTCTTGAAATATTCTTTTTGCTTGCTGAGGCTTTCGCCTGCATCATATTTTTAGCAAAGCAACAGCAAATTGATGATGCAACATCCGGGTCACATTTCTAATACTTCTGTCTCACGAATCTCAAATTTGTTTGTCAGTCTGATAGGTAGACTTTCCCTGTCACAATACCCAGATCATACCAGCATCATTATTCCAGCATGAATAGTTCGAAAATGATGGACTGTAATTGCCCAGACTCCTGCTCCAATCAAAACGAAAAGAAGGATCAAACCCAGATGACAAGCAAAAGTGAAAACGATTGCTATTCAGAATGATAATTGGTGTTGTGAAATCGCAACTAAGGCGACATTCGATTCAGAGTGTAGTAAACTGAGAAAGTGCGAATGAAACTAAGTGAGACGAAGTGGGGTTGACTTGTGAATGCGAATGGAATCGTGAGAGGAATAGTAAGGGTGCGAGTAAGAGAGTGTGGAAGTCTTTAAAAGGGGAGTTAGGGGAACTGAGTTTGTAACAGCCAGACTTTCTGAGAAGGTGTTTTCGAGTGTTTGTTGAACTGTGTCCGAGAAGAAAGAACGAAAAGAAAGAGACTTACAACATTGGTATGACCCACTATGATTGAATATTGGCCAGCACCAAAGGTTTGCAAACCTCGCAATGGAGCGCATCTCGATTCATAACTCAGGGCCAATATCATGCATGGTGATGAAAGAAGGCCAGGATTGTCTTGGTTCTTTTTGCAAAGCAACCACAATCTCTTCTTTGCTTCATGAAATGGCCGTGTCTGTCTGGACTCTATGCGACACAAGGAATTGGTGTTTGATGACCACTATGTGGGGTGAGTATACCACATCATCGTAAGGATCTGAGGGCTGCGATTCGATGTTTTCATGCTGTTACAAGATGTTGACCATGTTTCTCAATTTTCAACACCTCACTATTTCTACAACAAAATCCTAATTCTCTGCAAGATCAAATGCTATCTAGAAACATCCCTAAAACCTGACATCCTTTCTGATCAGGTGCCCATTTCTGGTGACCCTCTCTAGGCCGATCTGCGAATACAACCACTGAAGTGCATGAGCACTGATTCCCTCATGCACATGCAAATCCAGCACTCGTAAAGAATTTCTGAGCCAGTAGATCTTCCCAAGGCCACTGTCATTCAGCTTCTCAACCTGATTTCACACACATGATTGCACCATCATGCAGAGAAAATTGGACAGACTAAGGGGCAATGCTGTTTTTTTTTTTCTTTCAGTAACTGAATTCAAAACATCACCGCCCCTAAAAAGCAATATCCGACCAATAAAATGTTCCAGGATGGGATTATTTCCCTGCTGGCGTGCCAACACAATACATTAATATATTGGAAATTGATGGATTTGCCCCAATTTTTTCCACCCTTGTCAGCTATTTCTCCGATACTTTGACAAGAAACGTGACATATATGTTACTTGAAGGGATGCTTCAAATTGGTTTACGCACCCCAAAAACCAGCCTCGACAGATGGTGAAGATGCTGCAGTTTTTGGAGGGATTCTTCTGTAACTCGCCCAGATTTGCTACTGAGCCTGATTTCAGTCAGACCAGGGCAAAAGTGATGCAAATGATCCGATCCAGCATCCGTCCACTGGGTCTCCATCAAACTCAGCGTTCTTAGGTTCGGCAGTAGCATGGGTTGCTTTTTCGCCACCAGTGCCAAACGATTCTTCAAGGTGCTCTGTATTCGATCCACATTGGTGTTGGACAGATTCAAGAATGTGAGGGAGGTGAGGTGTGCGATGTGGGGAAAGACTTGGCTGTCGATTCTGCTGCAAAAGCGGAGGCTCAGGCATTTCAAGGTGGAGCGCAAAGGCTGCAGGTATCGAATTCCATCATTCGATATGTAAGTGCTGTTCAGACGGAGGTCAGTCAAATTCAGCATGTCTGACAGATGCGGCAAGTCACGGTCTTCCAGACATGTACCTTTTTTCAAGGGTAAAAAACAACAAAAAAGAGTTTGAAATTAACAAGCCAAAAAAAAAAATCAGTGAGACTTTTTGATGCATTGGTGTAATTGAAAACTCTGTACATGTAATGCGATGTAATGTAATGTGACGTGTAACATAGGTAACTCCACATTCAGGTAAAAAAAGCCTACCTGATGGGAAGGCTTTGTTTCATTGTTATTGCAACTTTTTTGTCGCTAAATCGATAAAAAGCATGGAAATCATTCAACAAGAAGTGGATTGAAACGAGATCTGCAGCAAGGGTTTTTATGTTCAAAAGAATTTTAGCTTTGGAAATATCATTGGACCAGTTGAGATTCGTAAAAAAAGGACACCTACCCGACACATCCACAAAAGTTAATCCTTTGCCTTGCTTCAGAAAATCAAAGTCAACCAGCGTCGAATCACCGAAATCCACATGTCGGAGTGGAGACCTTGAATCACTTTCACAACAGAAAAAAAGAAGAAATAAAGGAGTGAAACCATCCCCCCCCAGAAAAAAACAACAAACAAACAAAAAAGCAAAGAAAGAAAGAAAGAAAGAAAGAAGTGGACTGACAATGAGAAGTTGGAGGTTGAGCGAGCAACCACCGCCCCAATCAGAGAAACAAATTCGGATGGCCAATGATTGGATACAAATGGAAAATTATGTCAACATGACATCGTGCTGGAGCTTCTTGAAACCAGTCGATGTACAGTAGCCCCCCAGGAGATAAACCATCTCTCCTCCAGATTACCTTAGCAGCCTGTCGAAAAACCTCCACCCATTTTGGTCCTGTGCCTCTGAATAGTTGAATTCCAAAACCTCCAGATTGTTGCTCACTGTGTGGGCACTTTCTTGCGTGTAGCAGTTATTCATTTTCAGCACCTGAAACAGCCAAAGCACTGTAACAGTCAAGGGCTCCTCTCGTTTCAAACGCAAGGCCTTTACAACTTGTTTCAGTTCTTTTTTTTTTCACCTGTAAACAATCCCCCTCAAAAAAAACTCACAAGAGGGACTCTTCTGCATCCTGTTATTAAGCAGTATAACTTTTCTTCTGGGGGAAAAATGCGGGGTGGTGGCACTCCAAAACTCAGTGAAATCGTGTGAAACCCCCCTCCCCTCTCTCGATCTTCCTCAAATAAAACAAAAGGTTTAAACAAGTTGCATGGTACATTACCCTAAGTTTCGGCAAAAAAGGCACAGTCGTTGCTGATGTTCTGCTAAGGTCCAGGATTTCGAGATCTCGCAGCACAGTGAGCATCTCGACTCCATCGCTTGATATGTAGTTTGCAGCAAGGTTCAAATGGGAAATCCTGGTCAAATCTTTTAGAGGAACTATGTCTTTGTCGTACAGTTTCAATTCTTCCAGTTGGAGAGTCCTCAGCCCTGTCAATCGTGCAAGGTTTTCGATCGGTGAAAAGGAGTGACTTGCAAACACGAACGTCCCTGCAAAAAACAATATCACACTTTTTTGGCACAAAATGGAAGGATGGCATGAGAATCTCTTCCACAATACTTGAAAAATAGCTACTATTGGGCCTTGCTTAGATACCCTGGAAAAAGCAAAAAAAACAAAAAGCAGAATAAGTTGAAAAAAAACATATATATATGTATACACCAACACCGACAACTGTTTACTGACTGACTAGGTGATAAAGGACCAGAATCATTCTCATATTCGAGCAAAAATTACACAGCAAACCCATATGACATGGAATTCCCACTGCATTTTTCTCAATGTTTATCACCAGAGAGGTCAAGGTCAGTCAGACGGCTGCACTGTGGTAGAATATTTTGAACGGTGGCACAGCCGACTGCACAGCCCTTCAGTCGGACCACCTCCAATTGATTCACTAAATTTCCTAGGTATATTATGTTTTCGTCCGTAATCCGCCTGCAGCCTCTGATCTCCACCCCAACCACACGACTGTCCAAAACAAAAAACAAAAAAACATCAAAACCCTTGAAACCAGGAAATATCAATTGCTGCAAACACTCCAGCTTCACAGATTTTAACCCCTGCGAACATATGAAAACATTTACAGGTCCTGTAAATGTTTGATATTTTCTGGAAGTGGTTACCCATCCAGGTTTTCCAAATTAGAGAGTGACTAAACCGGGCATTCCAGCAGTGGCTGATTCCAAAACACCCCTGTGAAAAGTAGCCGGAGCTGAGAATTTCAAATTTGGAAGGTTACCTGAATGTACCAATCAATGCTAGCCAATCTTCCACATTGCCCACCGTTGCTGAATCTGCTCTGAAGTGCCGAAGGCAAGTGTCAAATCCCTCCAGGTGATTGCATGCTTTCCTGTCCCCCATTTCCCTGATGCAAAAAAGAACAAAAAAGGCAACACCAAAAAAATCGACTCTTACAAGAGTTGCTTGCCACCATTAAGCACTTATTCTTATCACCTTTTGCAGGTTTTCTGTCGATTTTCCATTTCTGAGAAAGCATGTCTCTTGCTTGTGCATGGCTTTTACCTGCATACTTTCACCACTTCGTTGAACAGAGCGTCAGCCAATGCTCCATCCAGCATCTACAGAGGGAACATGACTCGATCAAACAGTTTCTTGCCCATTTTGAATTCACTCCAGAAACATATCCATTTTATCAAAAAGCAACCATTCCCATAAACATCTCATCCCCCAATTTGTACAAGCACGAATGAAATGGTTGTGGACGTCGATGCTCATTTGGAATGGTGAGGGAGAAAGCCACTGAACTTTTCCTCTGATTGAGTTTGAGGTCATGCAGTGTAGAGATTTTTGGAAGTCATCCCATGTATCATAACTGTTAAAATCATACCAAGATGTTGTGGATAAAAATAGATTAATAGTAGAGCTTATGGCAATTTTATGTTTATTGAGGGAGGGTCAGATTCTGGTTGCCATCTCCAAACCCGCCGCATTTGACGATTGTGGATCGAAATCGGCCTGAACGAGGCTGGCGCACCTCCATTTTGCCGCGCTGGCGCTTGTACAAGCCCGATCTCGCGGCAACCTGCCAGTCGACATCACGGTGCAAAGAAGAAAGAATAAACACATTTTCCGTCGCACGAGAATTTCAGAACGTCCATGGGCGGCCGGGATTTGGTTTGGAAAGGTTTCGTGATGCGCAAAATTCACAACAGTTCGAATTCGCGGGGTCGTGGATCGAGGTTCACTGGCAGGATTCGATCTGGCAAACATCTCACACGCAACGCGCATTGTTTGAGGCTGGGCACCCCTTCGTGCAATGTTCGATTCATTCGACGTCTAATAGCCGACTGGAGGTGGAATGGAAAACCACGGTGTAAGGAACGGATTTCCATATGAGAGAAACTCTTCCTGCCAGTCCGTCATGGAGGATATATTGCCAGAAACGATTGTGCTGCACGTGCGACTCGGGACATGATTTCATGATTTTTGCAGTACTGTCGGTTGCTTGTGCTCCACCACTTCCCTTGACATTCTTATGTTCGATACTCGCTACAGGATGGCCTAGGATTTGTATGCATATTCGACTTCGGTTGCTGACAGGAGGCTGGTGGTACCTCTCCTTGGCCAGGGCAACTGCCCTTGTCAAACTCCCCTTGATTTCACACACTCGGTCTGGTCTCAACCAAGGTGGGGAGGGGGAGTTCGCACAGGGTTGCCCCAACTACCCATCACCAGCCATTGCTAAGGGACCAACTATTCTAATTCAACACCCAACACCAGTTCTATCTAGCGAGTCAAGTTACCCTTGTTGATCAGCCAACACCACCGGGGTCCCCCGAAAAATCTATATATGTGAAGAACTCTTTTTAACTTCAAAATCATCAGCAAACCTAAAACCTTCAAACCAGAACGTCAAAATGACACTTCACCTTTCCAGGTTGCTCCTCTCCAGAGAGATTCTCCATCATTTCATAATTTCTGGCAAGCATTTCCCCACTACAAAAATTCAAGTTTTCAAAAAAAGCAAGTGGTTGACGCTATCTTCTGCATGGATTTTGATTTCAAAGCTAAAAGAAGTGGGTGCCCATAGACTTTTCCCTATGAGCAACTCCGTATTGATGTGCGTTTTCAAGCTGACAGGAAAACCCTGGGACCTTGTTACACATTCTGGCTCAAATCTCCATTACCTCGGGGCATCCCAAAAGAGAACATTCTTTTTCCTTTCCTTTCCTCCATTGATTCCCCCCCCCCTTAGTTGTTCAAAAACTCATGGGCGTCTTCACCAACAGAAACTATATCTTTAAGAATAAAGAAAAAAAGATTGTTCTTTGTTTGTTTTTTTTAGTTTTTTTTCCTCCCGACCACCACAACCAGCAGTTTGGTTACAGCTCCTGGGACCCCCTCCAACTGCCATCCGCCACCATCCGAACAAAACCCCCCACCTTTCCGAAAACGATTTTCACTCTCAAAGAAAATTCAGAATTTCATCAAGTGAGGTCGGTCACCGTCTCCCAACGAGAACACGTTTTTCAGGTAGTCCTTGAAACCCCCGTTCTGGATCTCTGGCAACATGGCGGCGTCCAGCTTCTTTTGGTTTTCGACCTTGGGGGCAGGGAGTTCTTTCTTCTCCTCGTCCGCGGTATCGAAAAATCCCTCTTGACCCTCCTTTTTCTTTTTTTTCAAACTCTTATCCCGAGTGAAATAAGCGTCAGTGAACGGAGACAAGTCCAACTTGGGGAGCGCGATCTTCGTGCTCGTCGCGATTACGTACGACTGTGCGATTCTCTTCGCAGGAACTCCGTTCAAAGAAAAGGGACCGGAAATCAGCAACAAACCAGAAGGCAGTTGCTTCAAGAAAACCGCACGCTTTCCACAGAACCGCCCAGCCACGATGATCACAATAGTGCCAGGTTCCAAACTCTTCCTCAACTTTGCGACACGACCATCTGTCTTGGCCTCGACTTGGGGCTCTTTCTGGACCACTTTCGGGGCCTCTTTGGGTGCCTCTTTCTTGGCCCCTTTCTTTGGCCCGTTCTTCTTCACCATTTCTCAAATATACCCGCTCCGCTGCACTCCGCTTTTCTCCGCTTAATCGATCCGAACACCACCGCCACGAGCAACGCCAAAGTCAAGGAGAGAAGTCTTCATTGCGGCGGTGTTTGAAAATGCAAACTGTCGTGCCGTACAGGAAACGATATATCGTACGCTCGCAAGGAAAGTGAGCCGAAGGTGGAGGGGGATGAAGAGTGTGACCGTTTAAACCAAAAAAAGGTTTATTTTCTGTGCACGCAGCGTGAAAACCGTCATAGATAGGACGGGTGCCCTTTTCCGTGCAAACTGTTTTCAACTTCGATACCTCCAAACCTCGCTCCCCCCACAGAGCTTCTTGCCGCTCCTGTCGACCCAGTAGATCGCGAGGACTGGATCTGGGGCGTTGGGGGTCGGCAGAACTGGCTCCAGGGGGTAGGGGGTGTAGCCGACTTGACGCGTGCGCTGACAAGTACGCGTTATGTATACCTGGATTCATCAGTCCAAAAAGCACTGGATCGACAGGAAAGGGTGCCTCCCACTCCTCCTCTTCCGTGCAGATCTGATGCCCTACAGATGCCCGTCAGATACATGCACAGCGTTTTCATTCATATCAGTTTTTCCCATTAGGCTTGGTTAATAACCCCTGCACGACAATGAAATCCCCGCATGATTCTTGAGGGGTTGTTATCAAATTTCCCCATCCAGCTCATTTTGGGCTGCCACACTATTCGGATTTTGGGGGGATTTTGACAAGGACCGCTTGTTTGATGCAACATATTTCCCATCAGTGTGTGTCAGTTGATTGGATTGGTTTTTTAATCAAGGATCCTTGACTGGGAAGACTCTTAATCAGCCTATATTTTAGCCCCCATAAATTGCAAAGTATGCTTTAGTTGATCGATTACCCTGTCTGATATGAAAGCTCTCACGTTTCCTAAGGAGGTATCTACCCCAGAGAAAGGTGCTGAATGTGGAAACCGACCATGAGAAGCTTTGGCAGGACCGACATGCCGATGCTGTCGAAAAGCTCTTATAGGCAATCCCCAACCATGTAACCAGCCACGTCCCCCTGTACTTAATTATTCAGGTAGCCGCTATCTGGGATTTTTCCCAAGCTTCTAACCATCAAAGCCGTGGACATAATTGTTGCCTTTGGGAGAGTGCAGGAGTTCCTAAGCAGGTCAGTATTTTATTTTTATTTTTTAAAATTTCATCAAAGAATATTAGTGAGAGGGTGGTGTGACTCTGAGGATCGTGGCAGAGGGTGCTTATATGTCTGCTCATCAGGTTCCACAAACAATGGTTTCGGATTCAGTCGGGGGTATTAGCAATGTCTGGAATTTGATTTGGAAGAAGCCGGTATCTACGTCACCAACAGCCAGACGATTTGCAGAGAATTGAACAACCAAGGAAGTGCTGGATCTCCAACCCATTCTGTATGGATCACTCAGTTTCTGACGTTATTGAATCTGAAGTTAGGAAGTGCATGCAACTGGGATGATGTCCCGAACGACGAATTTTTTCCAGGTTGCTGAAAAACAGGATTCTCTTTCTTAGACAGCGTAGGCGATTACCCTGAAGAAAGATGTAAAAAACCCGCTTGGATTTGTGCTTGGATTTCGATCCATCCATGCTTGGCTGCAACACATTTTTTGCGTGATAGTCCCCTCTTGGCTAAAGCCCAAGCCATCAGAGGTGATTATATGATCCACATATCATGCACCCCCCCCCCCCCCCCCAGCTCTATTATGCAAGGGTTTATGTTTTGTAAGAAAGGTATCCTGCAGGCACAGGTTGATGTTTTCCATTTCTTCGTAACATACTCATTGATTCACCCAAGTTTTGGACGTAATTTTTCAAGCGACCACAATTTCGCTTACACAAATATGAAAATGCCTCAGAATGTTACTAGCTTCCCTGAGTCAGAAGCATTCCCTGTGTGAAATTTGGGGTCGATTTCCAGTGAACCAGCAGAAACGAGAATCTGAAATAATGCTTTGCTAATAATAATAATCCTTCATTATCAGGGTTGTCTTCATCCTCTGCTTATTTTCGCATTGTGCGATAAGAGGCTTGGAGCTGTGGAGGTCTACTAAACCTAGTAGGGTGCGCGAGTGGGAGAGAGAAAGGGAGAGGATAGAAATGCCCAGTGGAAGGAAAAGGTGGGCGTTGAGGTTTAGGGTGCCCGAGAAGAAGATTGACGTGGAGGCATGCTTGATTGCCAACTGATATTGTTGCTATCTAATATCGTTGTATTCCCCAGTTTACAGAACAGTTGTGGTATCTGACTCGACGCCCAACTCTTCTTATTTTTGCTTCACGGAAGGTAGACAAGGAACCACCAGATTTACAAAAAAAATACAGTCCCCTTTCTCTCTCTCTCTGTGTATGAAAAACGACATATAAACCTTGCAGTCCCATTCTCCTAGCCAGAAACAAAAGCAAATTTTCCATCTTCTTTCCACCCGATACACCACCTGCCTGCCCCATCGCATGCAAGCATCCCCAAAATCGCGCATCGCTCTCAAAAAAAACCCACTAAATTTGAAGGCTAGAAGATGTTCTTGAAATCCTTCGACAGGAGCTCGGGCAAGTCCCATCGCATGTGGTAAGGGTTGGCAGGATCCCACCAAGACAGTGCCTCCAGTGGTTTGCTGTCGTCACCTTCCGGCGCTCCCACAAGAACAGGGGTCTTTTCCTGCTCTTGCCTCCTCAGTTTTTTCTTGGTGGGCTCTTCTCGATACAGCAATTCCCCATGATCGTCCCATCTGTGAAAAACATCCACGAGACATCACTCTCAATGAGGCAACAATAACATCAACTAAAATCTGAAGCCAGTTGAGCAAGAGGTTGGGACATCATTACAAAACACATTTTTCCAAGAAGAAACAAGCAATTCTCCCCAGTTTTTCTTACGAAACCAAGGAATTTAACGATTGGTAAACCAGTCAGTATCTTGGAGGAGGGGTGGGGGCATACTTTGTACTTTGAGAGGCTGGGATTTTTTCTCACTACCATATTTTTTTCTAGATATTCAACAGGGGTGCCAGACTTACCCGAAGCCAACGATGAATGGATCTGGGAACTTGAGGGAACCGTGTTCGTTGAAAATATCCTCCACCTCCTTTCCGCTGATAGAATCCCTGGCCAGCAGCCTCTCCACCAATTTTTCCAAAACTTCGTAGTTCATAGCTAAACCATAGTAGGCCTTCGCCTCCGCCGACTCAAGCAATTCTCGGCATTCCTTGAATGCCATCCTACACAATTTCAATAAGAACAGGGGTCAGCATTTCGCTCTGTTTCACAATAGATAATTCACAAACTTCAATTTTCTCACTGTTCCTGACCACTTCGATGAATTTTCCACACAGACAATCCACCACAGATGATGATTGTACAAATTCAAATCTACCCCACCATGTGTGTCTGACTTACCTTGCAAGTTCGGTCGAAATCGCAGCTACAGGCTTGCTCTTGTGTTTCTCAGCCAAAAAGTACTCCTCGCTGTCCATCAGCGACACAGGGCCCAATTTCTTGCTGAAACCACATCTATAGATCATTTCCCTGGCGATGATGTTCGCTTGCTCCAAATCGGGGGCTCCTGCAGTACTTATGTAATTATCCCCCAGCAGAAGCCGCTCTGCGCACCGGCCAGCCATGCAAACAGCCAGCTTGGATTCCAGGAAGGATCGGGTCACCACCCGAGACTCCAAGCGCTCTTCTTGTGGGATGAAGAATGTATTGCCAGTAGGGACCCCATTCGGACAAACAGTGACCTAACACCACAAGATGCTTTTTTTTCAGCTCCACGAAACGCCATACCCCCAGGTGCGAAGTCAAGCAACATACCCTTGATATTTTCAACAGGTAAAGATAGGTTTGATGCATGTCAGACATAAGATCACCATAGGATGATGGCAAAATTGTTCCCCCCCAAAAAAAAAATCCATTAACCGACCGTGTTTTTCTTCTGAACTCTTTATCCAATTGGAGCCGAGTAGAACACCACAACCCAATTATACTGCTCCTCACAAACTAGCATCCATCCCAAAAAGCGGCATTTCCTGACTACCCAAGAACATCCCTTCCGACCGGCGACATTTTCCAGCAAATAGAAGTAAAAAAAAAGACTACTGCTTCCGCCTTGCAATCAGGGACCCCACCTTGTGAACTTCATCGTAGTACGGTGTGATGTAACCAACCAATGCTCGGCCAGCTTCGTAGATGGCAATAGCCCTTCGCATCATTGGTGGGATGATATCTTGGTCGTAGTTCTGAGTACCCGAGCTTCTGTTCTGTCTTTCCATTTGAATTCCCTCCAGAGCTTCAAAAACATCCATTTCTGTGATTTCGACACGAGCCTGTGGCAAAACAAAAAATGCATATCAGATCATTGGGTTTTTTTAAATCCATAGGCTGCCAACCCTCCAGTTCTCCAAACAAATATCCTGGAAAGCTATTCTTTGAAACTGGGCTGACGACAGAGGAAAGCCAACACCTACGGTGCCTGGAGAGCATCATGACCCCACCCCACCCCCCTTCAAAAAGAAAACACACACACTCTTTTTGAATTTTCACCACGAACCTGTCTGACTGCTACAATAGCGGACTGGTTCATTAAATTCATCAACTCCGCTCCAGTGAACCCAGCCGTTGCTCTGGAAATTCTGTTATAGTCCACATCCTCTGCCACAAGCTTATCCCTGGCATGGACTTGAAGAATTTCTTCTCGACCCTTCAAGTTGGGGTGGGGCAAGTGAACGATTCGATCAAATCGACCAGGTCGGGTCAGAGCCTGAAGCAGAAATAAAACAAAAAAATTCAAAACATGTGCATCAGAAACCACAGCGAAAGGGCTTCCAGCTTGGGGAAACCTTTTCCCATAACTTGAAGCCACACTTGCCAACTGGAGCACAGTGCCGACACAGAAATCTGTGTAAAGAATACGCAGTTGTCATCCGATCAATTTGCAGTAGTGGCTTCCGAGGGGAAAAAAGAAAAGCAAAAGGGATGCTTCACTTTCGAATTTTGAGCACCTGATCAAGGGCCCCTGGTCGATTGGTTGCAGCAATGACTACGACTCCGGTGTTGTCTTCGAATCCATCCATCTCAGTCAAAAGCTGGTTGATGGTGTGCACCGACTCGTCGTTTCCAGCACTGTACGATCTTTGCTTTCCGATTCCATCAAACTCGTCAATGAACAGAATGCAAGGTGCCTGAAAATTACAGAACAGGATTGGGCGGAGTGAAATCACCTGAAGCTTCTGAGCAGCGAAAAATGGCATTCCCTGGCTTTTGAATTCGAACATGATTAAAAAAAAATAATAACAATAAAATATTAATTCTTGGAAAACCAGGAAGCACAGACTTCTGCCGACTAGGGGGAGGGAAACGAGGGATTGATTTCCATGAAAAAGGTTCGCAATTGGATTTCATTCCCAAATATTATCCAGGTCACACTAGGAAAAACAAGGAAAAACGAAGAATAAAAAAAAGAAAAGAACAGAGTTGGTTGCTTGAATTCTTTTTTGATCGCTCACCGCTTTTCTTGCTTTTTCGAACATATCGCGGACTCTGGATGCCCCGACTCCAACATACATTTCCATGAACTCAGTCCCTGCAGTGGAAAAGAATTTGACCTCGGCTTCCCCAGCGATTGCCTTGGCTAAAAGAGTTTTTCCCGTCCCAGGGGGACCCACCAACAAAATTCCCCCAGGAGACCTGGCACCCAAATCCAGAAACTTCTTGGGGTTCTTCAAAAATTGAACGATTTCCTGCAAAAACAAATAGAAAAAAAAATTGATTCAATGACCCTCAAGGAGAAGACGGAGGTCTCCACACAAGCCGAAAAGAAATTAATACAAAAAAGATGCGCAAATGATGGGGAAATCAGGCTTTGGCAACTACAAGAAGTCCCAAAGATCTAATATTAATGATGGAGTTACGTTTCCCTTTGCCACGAGGCAAAAAGCTATGAAAAAGGGGCAGGCATTGCCTACCTTGATTTCCCCCTTGATTTCATCGACACCGGCGATATCCTTGAAAGATATTCTGATGCTCCTGGCTTCCATCATATCCAAATTGGCACCCCCAAAAATCTGGTCCGACGAACCCTTCTTTTCACCGATCCTGTTTTTCCACAAAGAAACATTCAGTCAACACTCTGCTTTCCGAGGGGGGGAATGCAAGACAATATAGAAACTGCTTGCATTTTGTAACTGGGGGAGTGCCCCCAGTTGAATGTCCTGCCCTGGCGTCATTGAATGAACAGGTCAATGCATGGAGAAAAAAATTACCTGTAGGAGAATTGAACAAGGAAAAAAGCCACACTGATTGGGATGGCCAAGCGGATGAGGGTGAAGACAACATTTCCAAGAGGATGAATTTGGGGATCCTCAATGTACACCTGGTTTGCCACCTACAAAAAAAAAAAAAAAAGGAGAATTAAACTCCAGCAAAATACAAAAACCAAAAAAAGTGTTAAGAATCGTGCCTCCACATGCAACGCACCAAAACACTGCAAATCATCAAATGCATAAATTTTACCCTATTGCCTGGATTTTTTTTTTTCGCAACTGGGGTATTGTTTTCTGAGGAGATGCCCAATCTTATAAAATCTGATTTTGAAGATTTTTGACTTACCAGGTGATCGAAAAGATCAGGATCATAAGGCAACCCCACTTTCACTTGTCGAGCGCCCCCAGGGGCGGACTCCTTGAGATCCACTACCACCGATCGATGGTCGCTCGTGTATTTCACCTGGATAATTACAGTTTCCAGTTTCTCATTACAAAAAACAAAAAAACTGAGCTCACATCATCAACAGGAACGAAATAATTAGACTGGAGGCGTGGCTCATATTGTTCCAATCTGCAAAGAACTATGAATCTAACCAGGAATAAAAATGAACCATCGGTGCGACTTTACGTCCAGGACACAAACCTGATTTCATGTTGGTCAACAGAAATCAGATATCACCACAAAAAATATACAGCATCGGGGCATCTGCCAATGCATCTCTCCCACATACACAAGCTTGATATCAAGGTGATGTGCAACTTTCAAACAACCTTGATTTTTTGAAAATCAGAGTCTTACCCCCCTCCTTCAACTCACCTTTTCGACATGTCCTTCTCGAACAAGGGCCCAAAATTGTGTGTACGTCAAATCTTTCAATTTATCCATTCTCCAGTTGGACATGAGAGCCTTGGCATCGACGGAATCGTTTGCAGGAATCGTGTCTGGATCCGGGACCACTGAGGTGAAGACATCGACCTTTTTGCCCTTTTTCACGATCCCTGTTCACACAGCCCCAAGAGATATTTACTATAAATCCCACTAACGTTGTGTTGATTTTTTTTTCAAGCAGCCAAAAAGATATTCCTATTTTATTATCATTTTTTTTCCAGTGATTTTGAAAGCTTTGGATGGAAGGTCCAAAACCCTCCACAAGCTCTATTTGAATCGATCCTTTTTTTATATGCAACAACGTGACTCCAGCAATCTATCCCCCCCCTTTTTTTTTTAGGGAGGGGAATATATATATATATTTCCTTCAGATATTTCAAAACTACTCCCGAGTGTTTATCAAATGTCGCACTTTTCTCTCTGGCTCTTCGTTCAGCGATTCTCTCTTTTTTCCCCTTTTTCCGTTTCGTCGTGGTGGAGCCCTCGGCCTCGTTCCCTGCCTCCGTCTCATCGTCAGCATCCTCCCCATCAGCTAATCGAATCCCAGTGTCATGCCAACCCCTTTCCCCATCAGCATTGCCACAACGCTGGGTAGACACCCCAGGATCTGAATCCCGATATGCGGTAATTTCAGGTTGATTTGCAGCCGAGGGGTGCCTGAATTCAATCCAATTCGAATTGAGCAGGCAAGCATGCGAAATCAAATATCAGATGGACATGACCCTCCCCCAAAAAATAAGCCAAATCCTGTCACCAATTTTCAGCTAGGCAGGCTCCATCCAGCTTTGTTGTTGTAATTTTTTTTTGTGGTGCTTTTTTGCTCCCTTCGTTTTTTTTAGTTTTGAAAAAGTCAGGGGAATTGGAAGGTTTCTCGACTCACCCTCTCGTCGATGCAACTGCAGGCCTCGCAACGAAAGCGAACGCAACTGCGAAGAGCAGGGACATTTTGCCCAATGCGCCATCCCACGAACCTGCTTCCGTTGATTGAGAACCTGCGCCATCAGGAAATCTACCCGAGCAGCAGGCCACAGACTCACTGGACTTCTCCCGTTTGGAGTCGCCAGTTTTAAATCCCGCTGCATTGATCCCCAAGGAAGTTCTGAAGATTCCTGAGCTGCAGCATGGTTGAGAGGCAGACGGCTGGGAACTTTGCGCGCGGAGTCTGGACAGAGGCCTCAGGCTCCGATGGGGGAGAGGGATTAAGCAGGTGGGCAGCGCGTGGTGGTGCGCGACGGGAAACGAGAGCATAGCGAAGAAGTGCGAAAGTCAACTGTACACGCAAGAATCAGCTCCTCAAAAATTGGCGACCATTCGACCGTCACTTCTCTGCTGCGCAGTTTCCCCGAACGCAAAACGAGGGATCGATCTCGATAGCCAGCAACTCGACGTGTTGGATTTTTCGACGTTTTATGCTAATTCCTCCAAAATTGAAATCAGTGACGTCAGGATTGAATCGATTGCCTTGTGCGTGCAGTTGTGTTTTTTTTCCCCCTGTTGGACCGGGTAGAACACAAGTACTGAAAGACAGACATAAGAGCGTCACATCAACAAATCCACACAACGGACACTCATTTCTAATGAAAGTACTACCACACGATTTGACTCTGAGAGCGATGTCAAATGTGTTGAATCGACTGGTCAGTGCGGGTGAGAGGCCCCATGGCAGTAGGGGTTTTACGTTAGAAGTACGAGGTATGAGTCAGTGGAGGAAGTGTGAGAGTTGAGTGAGTCGGGAAGGAAAGTCTGTGAACGGGAGTTCGGGGTTGTCTTTTTGTTGTAAGACTTTTTTTGCGGAAGGCTCGTTCTTCCAGTAACAACATGGTTTCGGAGCGAACAGGGTGGATCCTGGCCTTTGGGGGCTTGGCTCTACTAGCCGGTATGTCGCTGCTGTTACAGCGACCACCGACGATATCAGATCAAAATGCGGCGCCGGCAACACCAGCCGGAAGGGCGCCAGCAACGTATCCCCCATCACCTCCTCCATTCTCTACGCCTCACACGCCCAGAACGTCTCCACACGAGCTCTGGCAGAGGCTGATGTGGTCGATCAGACATCGACACTCACATCGTGCCCTACCCTCCCCTTCACCGAACCCCGCTGCTGCGTGGGACACTCTGGAGCTTGTGCAGCTTGCAGACAGGATGCACAAGCTCTGGGGTGTCCTGCGGGGATCCAACGCCAACCTGGTCGGAGCTGGGATCGCCTCCTCGCTTCTGCTGGGGTACCTCCTGAAGTTCCTCGACAAGGGTTCTGCATGGTTACGGCGGCGTAGAACAGAGACGGCGATGAGAAGGGAAGTTTTGGAGCTCGGGAGCGCGGCGCCTGCGGCTTCGGTTTCGACGGAGGGATCAGCCACGTTGGACAGACTTCGGCGGCTGCAACAAACGGAGGGGGAGACGGAGTTGGAATTTTTGCAGCGTTATTTCTTGATGTTTTTAAACACTGGACAAGCGGCGGAGGTGGAAGAGGAGGAAAAAGCGGTCAGGTTACTCGTAGCCCGGTTACCGGGAAGAGTGTTGAGCCGCGTCGTGGTGGAAACAGAGTTCGAAAAACTGACCTTCAGCGGACTTCGGGAGCTGTTGGATCGAATGAAGAGGAGGACGGAGTACAGGGAAGCAGTGCTCGCGGAAGTGAAGAAGGATGAGGAGGGAAAGACAGAAGGGAAAGTGGAGGCTAAAGCAGAACCTAATGCGGGAACGAAAGTTCTGGTGGCGGACCGGCCACCTACTCGGACAGGCGAGACCCCTCTCTGCCAGTTTTGCGGACGGAAAGGGCACTGGGAAGCGCAGTGCCGGACGAAGAGGAGAGCGCAGGTGGCGAGCGTGGACGACGATGCTTTCGGCGAGCTGCTGGAGGCAATACAAAACGAGCAGTCGTCGTCGGCGTGCCATTCGGTCGCAGCAGGGACACCCGCTGGAGATACAGTGCGCAAGCAGCTTCGTGTGAAACTCAGGTTGGAAGGAGAACAGAGAGGAAGTAATCAACTCTTCGAAGCGTTGGTCGACAGTGGAAGTGGATGCTCCATCATGCCGTGGAAGGTTTGTCAAAGACACGGATGGGGAGTCGCTCCTCCGAAAGGAGTGTTAACGCTGACCGGGTTCAACGGAAGCAAGGAGAACGTGCGAGGGACGGTGACGCTCGACGTCAAAATAGGACCGTGGGAGGGAAAAGAAGTGTTTCTGGTTTCGGAAAACACATCCCAGATTATCCTGGGCGTCCCTCTACTCGCGCATCTTTCCCTTACTGTCGACTGCGCTCGCAACTGCCTCTGGGGCAAGAATGGAACATCCATCCCTTGTCACGCAGTCATGAAGGTAGGGGAGAAGTCGGGAGAGTCAGAACGGAGTGTTGTTCGAGTGCTGCAAGACCCTCACACGAAAAAGGGACGCAGGATTCGTTTAGTGGGGAAGGATGGGGAGTTTCGTTTACCCCTGGGCTCGTCGTTGGTTCTGGGACCCTACACGATTAAAACGGTTGTTCTCCCTTTTCGAATTACTGGGCCTGGCCTGTTTTCGTTAATGGCCATAGGACAACCCCAAAACCTCCTTCACTCTGTGACGACGAACTCCGACGGAAGAGTTCGACTCACGCTGTATAACGCCCAGCTGGAGGCAAGGATGCTTACTGCAAAACTGTGTTTGGTTAGCTTCAGGGTGGCTGAGGGAACGCCGGTGGTGATAGAGGAAGGAGGAGCAGAGGAGGGATGTGTCGAACAAGAGGAGGATGGTTTACTGCCCCATGGTTTGGATCTCAGAGAGAAGGAGGAAGTGGAACCTGAGGAGGAGGGGTGTTTTGGGATTGAAAAGAAGGGAGATGGAGGATGTCTAAAAGTTTCTTTCCCACCACAGGAAGTGGAATCTGAGGAGGGGGGATGTTCTGGAATAGAATCACAGGGAGATGGAGGATGTAAAAAGGTTTCTTTTCCACCAACGAATGACTGTGAGTCACAAACAGGCCAGCTTGCATCTGCAGAACAGCAGTTGAGCCCAGAGGGGGAAAGTAGAGTACTATCGACTGATGTCCAAAACAGGGATAGACCGACCATCAGTTCTGACTCTGGACAACAGCATCTCAGCTCAGGGGATGGGTGTGAGTTACAGAGTTTAACAACACATAACAGTGAGGCTGTAGCTACTGAGAATCCAACAAACTGTGCAACACTGAGGAAGAGCCAGAGCACAGCCTCTCTCACAGAACTGGATGTGCGTTCAGCTATGCACTATACACTCAGGGACAGGATTGAGGGGAAGGACTCTGAGAATGAGGGGAGAACACAGACATCAAACACAGACTTTGAATGTCAGCCCAATAGCTCTGATGCTACCGGCCGGTTCATCAGATCAGATAGGGAAAGAGGAGGAAAGAATTTTGACTTACAGACCAGCAGTTCAGGGGCTGTACACCACTTACCCAAGCCAGATACTCAGGGAGGAGTACAGCAGTCGAAATTCCACACACAGGCGGGGAATGTGGCTACTGAGAGTCCTGCAAACAGTGCTACACTGGGGACAAGCCAGGGTACATTCTCCACCCCCCAGCAGGATCAATGGAGGGACTTACAAAGGGGGGGAGAGGGACATACATGTGGGGAACATCAAGGCACCCAGAGTGCCCTCACACCTCACAGCCTGACTGCACACAGCACTCTGCTGCAAGATAGCAAAGCTGTAGCTCCTGAGAGTCCAACAGACAGGGAATCACTGGGACAGATCCAGAGTACAGTTCAAAGTTCACAAAGGGCAAAAGGGGACTGCTCACCCAGGGGGGGGATAGTAGGGGCAGTGGAAAAACAAAATGTAGGGGCAGTGGAGAAACAAAATGAGGGACAGACTGTAACTACTGAGAGTCCCACTAACAGTGACATACTGGGGAAAAACCAGAGTTCAGTCTCTCTCCTTCAAGAGGAAAAATTACTCTGCTCACCCAGGGGGGGGGTAGGGGAGACAGTGGAACAGGAGCACCTTGATCTCTGGAAGTACTGGGAAGCCCTCAGGGGAAAACCGCCAGGCAGAAGCTTCAGCGAACACACAACATCCCCTTACTCTCAACTGTCGACGATTTGGGAGGAGGTGGCTGACGACCTTCTTGACAACACCACAGCAGTAGGGACAGGGGAAAAACTTTGGACCGGACACACGGCTATGGTTCAAACCACTCAGGAACAACCTGCCTGCACGCCGGAAACGCAGTCAGAGACGGAGGATACAGGCTCAGTGGAATACTGGCGACGCGAATTTCCGAACGTGATTCGTGACGACCTTAGCAGAGACGCAAAGGCGACTGCTACTCCTCTTCGGGTTTGCCACAGGGAGGTGAAATGGCGCGTTCCCTTCCACAGGATTCCGCTGCACAACACGGGGATACGGTACTACGCCACTGACGTCGCGCCTAAGGAGATTCGGAAACTTCTTACCTCGTTGCAGGGACAGGGCGTCATCCGTCCTCTGGGCGTCGGCGAGCGGGCTCTGTTCTCCCCCGTACTTTTCCTAAGGAAGCCGAATGGAAAGGTCCGTAAGACGGTGGATTTTCGTCTGCTGAACTCGTACTCCGACGCCTGGAAGACGTCCCTGCTCCATGTCCGGGATGTGCTGAAGTCGATCCCACCGGAGTGGGACTACTTCACCGTCCTGGATCTGGAGCAGGGCTTCTTCCAGGTGGACGTTTGCGATTCGCTCCAGCCCCTCTTCGCGTTTGAAACCGGAGAGGGGGACTACACTTACCTCCGCCTTCCACAGGGATGGAATTGTTCGCCAGGGTTGTTCCACTCCCGCATCAGGAGCTCTATCCACGGATACCCCGGTCGTAACTTCGTCGACGACCTCATAATCGGCGGAGAAGGCGTCGAAGGCCATGACAGGAACCTGCGACGTGTTCTGACCAGGCTCGACGAAATGGGATTACGGATAAACAGGGCAAAGGCGGTCGTCAGACAAAAGGAGGTTACCTACTTGGGGTACACGGTCACGAAGGGGAGCTACGGCCTTCGACGCTACGTCGACGACCAAGTGCGTCAGTTGCCAGAAATGCGCGACGTCAGGGACGTCCGTCAATTCGTCGGCATGCTTAATGTCTGCAGGGGAGTTTGCCCGAATTTCCATAACATCATTCAACCTCTGCTGGAGCTTCCCAAGGGATCGAATCCGAAACTCATGCAACAGTTGGTGGCAGAAGCATGGAAATCCATACTGACTAATAATGTCAAGTTGGGTAATTCAGATTCTGGAGAGTATAATCTGTTTACAGACTGGTCATCCTCTGGGTGGGGGTATGTTCTGTTCAGAGGTACCCCCTCAGAGGGGTGTATCGTCAGCCTCAACAGTCGAAAGTGTGGGGATAAGGGAGGAGAAAAAGTCAGCTCCTATTTGGGGGAGCTTCAAGCTCTAATATGGGCATTGAAATCGGTTTCACAGGTGGTGGCTGGGGGTCAGCTAACCCTGCACACTGATTCGAACTCAGCAGTGCAAAGGATTACGAAGTTAGCACCGAAAGAAGTCGTGGAGGACATCAGAGTGGTGCGTCTCTTGGCTTGGTTGGCAGAGAACTACCCCTCCCCTGGAAGGTTGAGGGTTCAATTCCTGCCAGGGACATCTAACCCTTGGGCTGATCTCCTGTCTAGATGGTACAGCAGGCCAACACAAACACAAGGGCAGGTGTGTGCACTTGAACCACAAGAGATGCAAATCAGTAAAAACACAAGCATGGAATCAGGAGGATCCAACAGATCAACAGAACAGGTGCTGGAGCAGGCTGAGGCAATGGACTCTAAAGAGAGTGATTCAGGAAGGTCTGGCATGTCAGGAAACACAGAGTTGGGACATGCATATACAGGAGGCTCAAGGGGAGAGGAGTTGGGCAAGATAGCGGACAGGAAAGAGCTGAGCAGAGATCAGCTGGAACGGTTGCACAAGGAGGGACACTGGAGCCCACAAAAATTGCTATGGCTGTGTGCACAACATGGATGGAAGGCTAATAGAGGAGATCTGGAGGAAATTCAGAGGTACTGCCAGACCTGCCAGAGGGTAGCACCTAAGAAGGAAAAAGAACTTCTTAGGGGAGCTGGGCATCTAACCCACCCTGGTCAAACAGTGGGCATGGACATCATCGGTCCACTACCCTCTGGTAGGTCTGGCCACAATCATATAGTAGTGGTGGTGGACCACCTCTCTCGTGATTCGATGGTTTGGAAGACAAAGGAGGTGAAGGGGAAACAGGTCAGAGAGTGTTTAGGTGAGTGGATAGCGACTCATGGATCTCCAGACAACCTATTATGTGATGGAGCTGCCTACTTCCATTCGAAGGACATGAGAGCATGGTACAAAGACAACCACATTCAGGTTTGGCGGACACCCCCTTATCACCACAGAGCGAATGGAGTGGTGGAGAGGAGGAACAGAGCTCTGATTTCTAAAATCAGAGTACTGTTGTTGGATCATGGAGGGTGTTGGGATGATTGGCTGCAGAAGGCCAACTGGATGGTCTGCAACATGGTGAATAGAACCACTGGATGGCCACCATGCAAAGTGTGGACACTATCAAGCAAGGAGTGGAACAGAATTCAACAGAGATTGAAGGAGAGCAGAGAAAAGGTGAATGCACAGAAAAAATTGTCTGACTGGAATCATTTTCTGGGAGAGGAGGTCCTTTTATATGATTCAGCAAGGGCTGAAAAAAAGGATCAGAAATTCAGTGCAAATTGGAAGGGACCATATAAAATAGTGGAACTGATCTCCCCCAGTCGAGTCAGGATTGAGGAAATCAATGGCAAACTCAGGAGGGGTAGGAAACCCTTCCTAGAAGTGCACAAATCACAGATCAGGCACTTCTTCTGAGTAGAATGGTGGTGATGAGAGAATAGGTAGGACCAGAAGACATAGTAAACGGAGGAGAGAAGGTTTCTTTTCCATCCGGTGAGGGATGTTTTTTTTTTATGATGAAACACAGTGTAGGAGAAGGCTACACTGGTGTGGAAGTGAGGATATTAGTTTATTCTACCACGAGTAGAACTTTTTCGGAGGTTTGAGGCAGTGAAGCGTGTTGGACCGGGTAGAACACAAGTACTGAAAGACAGACATAAGAGCGTCACATCAACAAATCCACACAACGGACACTCATTTCTAATGAAAGTACTACCACACGATTTGACTCTGAGAGCGATGTCAAATGTGTTGAATCGACTGGTCAGTGCGGGTGAGAGGCCCCATGGCAGTAGGGGTTTTACGTTAGAAGTACGAGGTATGAGTCAGTGGAGGAAGTGTGAGAGTTGAGTGAGTCGGGAAGGAAAGTCTGTGAACGGGAGTTCGGGGTTGTCTTTTTGTTGTAAGACTTTTTTTGCGGAAGGCTCGTTCTTCCAGTAACAACACCCCTCAAGTTTGGAATTTGGATCTTTTTCTGAATTATTGAACTGCAATCTTACAGTGCGACAAAGGACTGCTGTATAGATCAAAATCTCAACCAAACCAAGGTTCAAATATCGGCTGTAATCAGCCATTCTCGAAAATCTCTAGATGAGTGTATTGATGAAGGGCACATCAATGATTTGTGCCACAAGAAGATGAGTGAACAACACATTTCTTCTCTACTTCCCGTTCTGTTTTTGTCCACCCACCATTACAGCCCTTATGATCGTGGCTCACACAAATTTGAAATGTTGTGTCAGACTAAATTGAATGAGATTATTTATAGTACAGATCGGATCTTGCAGCAAGGATTTTGGCTTCTTCTTGGTTGTACCTAGGTCTTTCTGTAAGCTTCGATATGCTGTTTGTTGTATGGCCGAAGTAACAGAACAGTTTAGGCCTCGAGATACTGTACAATCTCTTTGGAAAAACCTCTGGCGTTGTGATGGATGGTAAGACTTGTCCACAAGACACCCTGTTCATTGAATGATATCCAGCTGCATGAGCTCTTCTTTTCAATTCCCAAAACATATGTGTTCTCTTACAACCCATCGATCAAACAACTCCTACGCCACACAAAACTAAGTCTTATCAGAACTGCACCACTCTGTTCTCCGACCGCGACGACACCGGAGCGACAAACGGTTTCACGGGCGGAACGTTTTCATCGTTTTCATCCGCTTGCACCCTGCGTTCTGCGACCCGGTCGGCGGCAGTCAATCCTTTTGATCCAGAAAGAACAGGAGCTCCGTTGTTGGCTTCGAACGTTGCATCCTGTCGCAGAAATCCAGGATCCAGTTGCAAAGACTGAGTGATCCCCTGCGAAGCCTCCACGTTATCGGCTGGTTCTCTTAACCTTGCTGAGTATTGTTCTCTCTCGATGTTCTTTTGCATACTGCGGACGATTTTGCGCTCTCTTTCCATAGAGCTGATCCGTTTCTGAGCAGTGTCCAGCTCTCGCGTGGCGAAGGCCTTTTCGTTGAGTGCAGTACTGAGCTCCTCCCTGAGGGAGGTCGCTTCCCTCTCGCCATCAGCGACTGCTTTTTTCAATCCAGTGATTTGCGTCCTCAGTTCAAGAAGCAAATTTTGGAACGTGGCGTTCCTCTCTGCCTCAGACGCCCCGTTCTGGAGTTCATCGTTTTGGTGCTTGAGTTGGCGGCTCAATTCCTCCAGTTCCTCCATTTTAAGCTGCTTTTGCTCATTTTCCGATCGCAGATGTGCGTGGACTTCGACGACAGCGTCAAGGCGATCTTGGTAGCCCTTTTGTTCTGCAGTCAGATCCTGGTGGACACAAAAGCCGCTCAGTTATTTCGACCTGTCGAAATTCGACCACTTGCACAGCACGCACAGTTCGCACCTCAATCGTCTTCGCCAGAGCGGCGTTCCGTTGTTTCTGCCTTCTAATCTCTGTGTGAAGCGCCAATGGTCCAGCCTCGAGTGCATCACTCTCGTTTCGCCTCTTCAGCAGATGCAGCTGCAGGCAGTTTGGAAATCATTCGGCACAGTTTTGCTGAAGGAAATCCCATTTTCCAGATCGCTTGAATGTTTAAATCTCTGGCGAGGGAGCTATGTTTTGGTGGATGTCGAAATAGAAATACTTCAAGAACTTGCCTTGGACATGCTTTGGCGAAGCCTCGACCCCTCGAGCTTGCTGCTTTCCTCAATAGGGACACCATCATTGGTTTGTTTTGGAACCGCCTGTTCATTTTCAAGGTGGATAGTTCTGCCACGGGAATTCTTCCTCTGGCCTTCGCTCGAATCAGAATCCCTTTCCTCTTTCCCACCTCCGGTATCGTCTCTGGTCGATTTCTCAGCAGAATTTACCAACAAGCCCTGGATAAAAAATCATATCAGAGGGGAAACGGCAGCCTGAGCAAGTGGATTTAGAGCGGTTAGGGGTAGAGCGAGCAGTGACACCAAATGATATATGTACCTGCCTTTCAGCCAACACTGTGCTGGTTCTTTCCACAGGGATGAGCGCTGGCGGATTCCATCTTCTGGAATTCGGAGCAAGTTGTTCATTCTCATTTTCGTCGCCTTCTTGAATGCACTGCACAACAGTAAGCAGATCATTCAATCATCCCTGCCCCATGCCTGTTCGCCACGACGACTTCCGAGATTTTCCCTCTACGAATATCGTTTGGTCTCTTGTGGGAGTGATGGGATTTCGGTTCGCTTCTGTTTGCTTGAATGCATTGTAGCGGCGAAGCATTGCTTTCCGATGTTTCCAAGCAAAGCGACTTTCCCCTGGGCTTCCCTTCTGTTTCTGTTTCCGCGCGGAAAGACGTCATTGGGGGGCATGGTGGTGGGATGCCTACATTTTGCTCTTGGTATGGTCTGTACGCAGGGCAAACGTAGTACGTCTTTTCCTTCTCTTCCCCGCCGCGCCGAGCGAACCTTGAGAACCAGTCCGACACTGATTTGTTCATCGGACGTCAACGAAACGGAGTTCGACGCGTGTGCACCTCTTCGATGCGTGATGAAACGAAATACCCGCTTGAGAAGAAGCCGGCAGTGATATGTTCAGGGCGCTCGGAGGAAAGAAACGTTGAGAGCTGAACCAAGGCTTGTGTTGAAGTAACTGGGGCTACGAACCTTAATGAGCAGAGAATTTCGCAAAATTTGATAGGTTTTTTTGGGCCGATTTGATTTGCTTTGATCCACGTCGGATGTTTTCATTCTAGAATTTGTGTGAGGTAAATGGGTGCTCAGGGGACTGGTGCCATGGTGGGCCTTCCAAAGACATACCAATCCACCCACTCCGAGAACACCACTCCAGAGAAGCGCAGTGTGCCGGTTTTCAGTCGACTGCGAGTTTATTTGCCTTCGTTCGGGGTGCTGCGCTCGGGTTCTCTGCGCAAGGAAATTAAGGTTTTCTCTTTGATGGTGTAAAGCTGTTGGATTCTCCGCAAGAATGAACGTAAGGATAAAGAAAATGCGAAGCCGTTTTAACCGCGTGTTCGTTTCGTTTCTCTTGTTGTTGTCGCGGCTTCGTTGGCGGTTGGCGGTCGTAGAAAGTCCTGCTGTCGTCTAGGACGGGCGAGGAAAAACGAATTCGTTTTTTTCCGTTATGAGGGTGGAGGGTGGGGAGTTTTGATTCGGTTCGGAGTGTGCGGGGCTCTTTCTCCATCGCAGAAAGCTCGAGAAAGCAAACCTGCCAGAAAAAGCGAGTTGCCGGTCTCGAACGCACGTGGCACAGTAAAAACGTACGTTTATGCAAATAAAAACACGTACGTCTTTTTGAGTATCTGGCAGTCGCGACGCTTTGTCGGTTCGCAAAGAGTCGATAGAAAGCTCCTTTCCTTGGTTTTGTTGAACAGAAAACTCCGTTGGGGCCCTTGGCAGCAGGCAAAAAGATCCTGAAAAAACGCCGTGAAGAACGGGATAGGAAGATGAACGTGACAAGGGCGCCTGAGGACCCCTCGATCGCCTTCTCGCCGCGTCACTTCAGCAGGCCACAAGGGAAAGCCTTCTCAACGCGAGAATCGACCGCGGAGAAACGGAAGGTTCTCCAAGACGCCGAAAGGCAATGGCTTTCTCAACGCGATGGGGCCAGGTGGGCGTGTTTTCGAACCAGTTTCTGTAGTTTGACTGTATTTCGATGAGCGTGGGTGACGAGCGAGTGACGACTCGATAGCTCAAAGACGTCGCGATAAGACGTCTTTGTGACGACTTTGATAGCTGGTTTCTTGCGAGCAGGACTCGTTGAATTAGTCCACTCATGAGCAGTGCTCTAGTTAGAAGGGCCAGGTTATCAAGTCGAAGTGACATGGACTCCACTCAACCCTCTATTGTGTTGTATTGTTCCAGATTCAAGGTCAAGAACCAAGAGAGCAAGGACTTTGCATTCAAGACTCCAGCCAGACGGCTGAACTTGGCGGCATTTCCTTCAACTGCTCAGCCATCGGGCTCTCAAACACCCCGAGTGACTTCGTCCAGAGTCACACCAAGGAGCAGGCCGGCTTCAGCCAGGGACGCCGCCAGCTCCGCAAGAGCAACCGAATTGAGACAGAAGCTGGCTGGCCCCTCTGGTGAGAATATCCTCAATCAGCAATCTGGCGTTCATATTCTGTTATTGTTGGTCTGGTCACTCACTGCAGTTTGACATCAGCTCTGTTTGACTGTAAATAGCATGAATACTTTTTTAAAACCAGGTACATCGCATGGACCAAGATCAGGGAGCTTGAGTGAAAGATTGGGATGCTCGATCCGGCCATCCCCTGCCCTTCCGGCTGGTGTTTTTGCCACACCGTACGCACCGCGGAAGTTGTCTGAAGCAGACAAGGCGAAAGCTGCAGCAGAGACCCACCTGTGGTACTTGAAGAGATCGATGAGGTCCATGAGATACTTCGAGTTACAGTGGGAGTTCGTGTGCGCAGAAATGGAAGCTTCAATTGCGAATCATAAGGAGAAGGTATGGCAGTTTCAGTGATCGACAACATAGGCCCGGTCTATCTGAAACTATGATGTGGGCTGCAACAAATAACTGTTACTTCTTCATGAAACAGATCGCTGGCCATGTCAATGTATATCGACTTTTCTCTGGGGGCTCCTATCTTTCTTTCCATAAGGTTGACCCTGAAACTTCGATTCTAAACGGTTCAGGCACCTCTTGTCCAATCAATGTTTAGTCATGCATATTGGCTTTAACTCTTTGTGTTTGAGGTATGTTTTCTTCTCCTGTGAAAATGGATTGAGGGTTTTGTACATGTACATGAAATAGGCACAGATCCAGCTTGCAGAGGGCGTCATGGCCACCTGCAGATTGCAAATGGAATTACACAAGCTGAAGGAAATTGAGGCAGCTTGCGAAGCCCAAGCACGATCTGCAAGAGCCGGCCAGGAAGTGGGTGCAGTGATGCAAGACTTGCATGAAAACAGGGTACGTCGACACAGCTCGCAGCACAAAGGTGGTTTTTTTTCTGACATCACTGCTGAAATTGTGGGGGGGGTTCGCAGTCAAGATTACAGATGCCCTTGTCAAAAATTTTGGTGCCTGGGGCTCACCAGACACCAAAAAACAAGAATGCCTCCATGTTTTGCTTCACTTGATTTCCAAAATGGTTCTGGACTTTAAGTACCCTGTCCAATGTGCTAGCAGGTGGCCTTGGTCTAAAATGTGTTTCATCGATCATAAAGCCCTCACCTTCCACTGGGAAAAGTGGGCACAGGATGCCTGGCTTATTCAGCTGTCCTTTGTTTTTGCTTAGACGGCATTCGTTCAACGGATAAACCGCCTGAAGAGGTCATTGATGGGGGCTCTCGAAGAAGTACCATTGGAGGATGGAATAACGATCGGACATCGCCAAAGCCCAGAAAGCATCAAGAAACTTGTGAAATACATGCAACGTGCCTTGGATATCCTAACTGCGATGGATGCTATAATTTCCAAGGATGGATTTGCACCCAAATCTCCAACCAAGGCCGCCCATGGTCCACCAATGCAAGCTTTTGGTAGCCCCATCATCACTGCGCAGAATGCTGCGAAATCACGAGTGGAGTCCAGCTTGCAGGAGGTGGCTGAAGCGCCCATGAGGCCTGGGGTGCAAAGGGCGGTTGAAGCTGGGGTGGATGCGAAGCAAACTATGAAGCTGGTTCGAACACAGCGGCGGTGTGTGAAAAACATTCATTCCATTGTGGGGGAGAATATCAAGAAACAGCAGACGCTGACCTCGCTGAGAATGCAAACTGCTCAGATGTCGGAGCTTGTAGAAGCCAGGGCAAAGAGGGAGGTGCTCAATTTTTCAAACAAAAAAGAACCTTAGATTTTCAATGGGTATGGGAGCAAAAAAGTTAACCGCTTTTATGGATGAGCGAGAAGAGAAAAAGGATGTCTAAGGGTATCGGGTTTGGGCTGGGTTTGATTCGGTGTGGTAGAATGAGGGACCAAGTGTATATTGGAACTGGATTGCTGCTTAGACGAGAAAAGGAGGGAGAAATGGTGGGCTTGGGAGGGGGGGGGGGGGGGATATATATAGATTAGGTAAATGCCGTCCGCATGTTTCCTTATGAGTTGATAAGCATTCTCTGTTTCTGGGAAGCAGGGAAAATGTGTGGGATGGAGGCGAGCGATTTTAAGAGATGTTTCTCTTGTCAACTAGGGAATTCATGTTTTGTTGAAGCAGTGGGGCCCTGCCTTTTTTGAATGAGGTTCAATTTCTACCAATCACTTGCATCGTTCAGCACACCACGATGCTTGTAGGGACTGTTTTCTGAATGCCTGAATCCCAATGCCAGTGCATCTTCTTCGCAGTGGGTCTACTACCTCAGAAAGAAACCCTACAATCTGATCGCCGTGTTGCCTGTGGCTCCCCTTCTCATGAAGTCAGGATTTCTTGACTCCCCATCAGGGCATCATTTCCTGCACTCCTGCTAAGATGATCGCTTTGGGGGCAGTTTGCAGGCCACGGATTCACTTATCACGCCGCGACTCATCCTTGAAAGCGAGTGTCCATACAAATGAAAGCGCAAGCAGGGACTCGAGCCGCCGAATCGACCTCATCCGCTCTAAACTATGTCTCCCTCTTGGTTTGGCAGTTGCATGTACTCTGGTGGGTGCCCAACACGCGGATTGCGCGGAAGTGATCATACAAGGCACACCCAAGGTGGTGGATGGGGACACTCTCCAAATCAACGACGATAGGATCAGACTGTTTGGGGTGGATGCCCCTGAATTGCGTCAAGAATGCTCCAGGGGGGGGAAGCCTTATGCATGTGGAGAGATCTCCAGGGATGCCTTGAGAAACAAAATCGGGAATTCGAAGGTGAAATGTGTGGAGAAGAACAAGGACATCTATGGCAGGAGCGTTTCGATCTGCTTCATAGATGGCACCAACTTCGATTTGAACAAGTGGATGGTGGATAATGGGCAGGCGGTTGCCTACAGGAAATACTCCAAATCGTATGATCAAGACGAGGTGGATGCGCAAAAAGGAAAGAAAGGAATCTGGTCTGGAGAATTTGAGGAGCCCGAAACATGGAGAAGGGAAAATGGGCGAGGGAAAGCAAGTCAATCCGTTAGGAGCATACCTGCTGAGGAGAACAAAGTTGTGTGTGCATCTGGGGCTCCTATAAAGGGCAACATCAGCTCGAGTGGAGAGAAAATTTACCACATACCAGGCGGACGATACTACGAACAAGTTAAGATCGATTCTTCGTCGGGGGAGCGCTTCTTTTGTTCTGAAAATGATGCTGTCAAGGCAGGATGGAGGAAATCCAAGTCTTGAAGTGCGCAAGTGGGTTTTAATTGGATTTCTTGGGAAATTCTTATTTGATTCTGTTTAAGTTTTGGGAAGGAGCGGACATGCATGGAAAGCAGGAACAGAGATGCCTGAGTAGAGCTGCTTGGGTGTGGAGAGTACTGCTTCTTGTAATTTTGTTTGTTGATCATGTATCAAATTGAGGTTGAAGATCTCACGTAACAAACCAAAAAACTGTGCAGCTGAGTTGCAAGGAACCACTGGTCTGACTTCAGTGGAGTGAGTTGCCAGTGAACACTACAATATTAAGCACGCTTCAATCCTCCTGTCGGCTCAACTCTACTCCTGGATGGACCATGAGTGGCACGTTGGAATGTCAGGAGTATTCTGCAGCTTTTTCCTGGAAGTTCAAGGAGACAGCTGACTTTTTACTTGTATACGGCAATCTTAATTGTGGAATCTTTCATAATTAATTGTCTCAAAAGCGTGCAAAGGAACTGTGCAAAGGACTTGGGACAAGAAATTCGCACAGGGTGACCATAACATCATGCAATCAAAGCTGGGCTGCAATTGCTGCAATTGCTGCAATTGATGGTTGCAAAGGAAGCTTTCTTCCACCTTGTAGTAAAAACTGGTGATTTGGAGCATTTTTTTGGGAGGGGCGGTTTCTGAGCAGGTGACATTGTTCAGAAACCATAGGAGGAAAGAAAGGTTGCACGAAAAGGAATTTTTCTTATTCATCCATGCAAAATGTTCCAGTCAACAGGATCAGGTAGCAGAAAGCATTCCATGGCGAAAGCATAAATTTTCATGAAAATGTGGTGGTTTTTTCATTCGTCCCTACAAAATTATCAAAAGAAAAAAAAAAACCATTGGAAAAAACCATCCCCCCCCCCTTCCCTCCTCTAGACATATCATTCTCAATGAACTGAAAAACAAACCTTGAAATCATCATCATTTCAAATAAGATACGCCTGAATCCCCCACAAATCCGACGAGCCCTGTCACTCTCTGCCCCCCAAAATATGTATATTCTATCACTCCTGCATTTTTTTTTAATTTTTCTTCACAATATATTAAAAAAATACCCAATCTCCTTCTAGCTAGTTTGCTGGTCGGCTTGCTAGTCGGCTTGCTGGTCTGCTTGCTGGTCGACTTGCTGGTCGACTTGCTGGTCGGCTTGCTGGTCGGCTTGCTGGTCGTAACCCCCTTTCATCATTTTATAGAAAGGGACGATATCATGTTCGAAAGTGTCCAGCATCCACGTTACATTTGTGTGGAAGGAAATTCCGATGGCATTGTGTGTCGACAGAGCGATTTTCTTGGAAATGCCAAACCAAGGATTCTTGGTTTCGTGCTGGTGGAATTGAGAAAAGAGTGACGTGTGTTTGTAGCCACCGATGTCTGTCAATTTGATATCTAAATCGTACAGGCATGCTGATATGGCCCAATCGCTGTGATAATAACACCACTCTCCACCTGGGTGCATCAAAAAGAAAAAAACTAAGTCAATCATCACCCTGGCTAAGGATTTTCAAGACAGTTGTTAGTCGAATTTACCACTTCTCTATTTGTACCGATGGACATAGGTGCACCAATGTTCATGCCAAAATTTCTTTGACTAATCCAACAGCTTCGAAAGCACCTCTCCCGATTTCGAACAAATTGTGTTTTATTTTCAATTTCGTTTTTGTTTTTAATTTAATTTACATCTCTAAGTGTGTCATATCCAGCATCCCAAACCTTGGACTTTCTCGTAGCAGCTGTCTATTTGTGTCGTGGTGGTGGGTTTCGCCCATGTGCCATTCAGCCATTTAAAAACTGGATTGGGAACCACCGGAGGTCCCAGCAATCTTCTCAACGCTGCTCGGCTGATCAAATGTCCAGGACCTCCACCTAATTCACCAACACCCAAAACAACACTTCTCATTCCATCGTTTTTGGAGGCGGGGAAAGGTTTGTAAGATCCCCCCATGTCTGTCGATCGCTATCAATCAGTGTCAAAACCAACCGAAACATCATTTGCTGAGAATATTTGACATTCATGTTGCGTTGCGCACCCCCAAATGCTCCCCAGTCATCGCCAAGATACCACTCCTCCTCAGAGTCCAGCGAATTGATCAACAAAATCTCAGTGATGGGATTGATCCATGTGTCGTCATCGATCATGTGCAACCATTTCGGCAGATTTTCCAGCCCAATCTCATGCAAAGTTTTCTACAAAAAGACAACATTCATGTCACATCATCAAGGACACAGATGATCTCTGTTGAATTGATGCATATTTGCGTCAGTCTCAAGCACACAAAGAGTGGATAGGTGACTAACCCCCCTTTTCTTCCCTCAATGCAAGGAACCCCCCCCCCCCCCTTGATGTCTGTTCTGGAAGGTGTTCTGGTTAATGTAGGGATTTAAGTTCGAATGGGGCAAGATCGCTGAGGTTCATTGGGGGGCGTCAAAAATCCTCCTTGATGCAGTGCGACATATAGTTGACGACTTTCGACATCTACCTGCAGAGCACGTGTGTTTTTCTTGTTCGCGCACCACCAGCCATACCCTTTGTCCCAAAACACGTCGCAGCCTCTTCGAAACTTCGGACAATGGCAGTTGACGTCGAAGTGGGGCTCGTCGCACAAAATGCAGTGCTCCCAGTCAGTCTCGGTGACGACCCTCAGATCCAGTATCTTCCCAAAAGTATTTCTCTGCGCTATGGTTCGGTGATACGTGTTGTTGCTCGTCATCGACACGAGGACGAGCTCCGACGCAGGGATTTTCGGCAGAAAAGCGTCGTATTTCTTAAAATCCCAGACTCGACTCGGGATTTTTGTGGACATCTCTGGAGCATCGTACACGGTTGGGGACAGGATGGTGGCGTTCACCACGCATTGTTCTTGGCTGCTTCTGGCCAGCACTCTGAAGAACTTGGGCTGAGATGCTGCAGCGCCCGAGTTGCGTCCAGAAGGGAAGAAAACCAATATGAATAGCACCAGACAGATCGCGCATAGCCCCAGCACGCGGGGACTGAATCGCTGTCGTGTTCGTGTGCGCATGGTCGACGACCTACAGCCTCGCAGCCCCTTGCAATGTGCAATGCCAGAGTTTGAAGTCCCACAGATTCCTGGCTGCCAAATGCAGTCATTCCTGTCTGTCATACTGTTCTTTAACTGGAACAATCAAAAGATCCAGCCCAGCTTTGCTTCATGTCCAAGTCTACCAATTTCGACCACAGTTTTGCCAGCAGCTTCAGTTCTCCCCAGCTTTTGAGCTCACAAACACTTCGTTCGCCAAAATATTACGTAAGACAAACAACAGCCATCCGCTTTCACACACTTTAGGTCCCTCTTTCCTGGCCGTCTGACTCATATCCATTTAGCCCATTGTCTCGCATTATCACAGTTCCACACTAGGATAGCAAAAGCTGATTTTTTGGTTGGTTTGAATGGACTGGGTACTGGGCCAGCAGGATTGAAACCCAGTCTGAGCCAGACCAAAGTCCAGCCCCTCAGAAGCTTTATAGTGTACTTCCAGTTTCTGCCTGGTGGCAAAGTCCCACAGAAACTCCAATGGCTGTCAACACCACAAATTCGTCCAAAAATGCAATGAAATGCCAAGCAAAAAATATTTGCTTTCATGTAGTTCAAACTTCACACCTACCATAAAAAAAGAGGCAATTGTTCGATTCTAACCTCCAAGGCTTGTAACGTGATTTGTCACCATGGATTACTCGGCAAACTGATGGCAAAAGGAGTTCCGATGGAATTGGTCTGGTGGGTTGCAATCTTTGTGGCTGAAAGGAAGATGGTTGTCAATTTTGAGAAAGGGCCAAACTACTTGCCTGGATTTGTGGGCTGTAGCAATGTCAGTATTAAAACTATTGCTGTAAGATTTAAGTTGAATCTTCTGGTCTTTGGCCTTGAAGATCTGCCAAAGACCAGAGCTCATGGTGTACCGACCACCACTCAAACAATGCATTTCCAACGATTAAAAATTCAGGGCACACCAAGCTTTGTGCCCTTCGATGCTGGCAATTTTTCTTTTGCTTATTTTACGAGTGGCCATTTTTCTAATCCCACATGAGACCGGGCGCTTTCCCAACTGTTGTGAAAAGGATAAATGGACTGAGATGGAGGAGGGGAATGAACGTTATTAAGGGGCAGTGGGGAATAGTACGAACAATTTGGGACATGGGATATATCTCGCGACAGTGAGCTCGAAACGGCACGGCGGTTATGACTGTAAGCCGTGCCGTTTCAGCTGCAGTTTCAGTTGGCGTTTTTGGCGGGGACGACGAAAGGTCGCGCGCCAGAAACTCCTGGTGCTTAAAAAGACAGAACACAACCCATGTAAACGAACACATTTACAGCGAGTCGCTAGTGAACAAAGCTTGTACTCGAGAGGTGTTCCAACCGTTAAGAGTGAAACGGCGTCGAGTGGACGTTCGTAACGGAAAAACAATCACACAGAGTGTCGACTGACGAGAGACGTCAGTGAAGTGCGAGATAAGATGAGCGGAGTTAAGAGAGTAACACAACATGGTTTCGGAGCCGGAAAGATAGGGAGAGTGGTAGGCCTTCTGTTATGTTGGTAGACGCGCAGAATGTGTTTACGCAAGGATATGTCGACGAAGTGAGGGAACTGCAAGGTTTGCGCGAGGAGATCGACCGCCTGAGAGAATGGCGGGGTGAGGAGCGCGTGGCCTGGACGTCCGAGGTAGCAGAAGCGCGGGAGTCAGGAGTGAAAACTGGCGGTTCGCACTTTGTGAGCGATGCTGCCGAAGCGAAAGCGAAGGAACGCGGAAAGAAAGGGGACAGCGTTCTTGTTGGGATAGAAGAAGACGAGCCAGCGAAGAGCTCGAGTGCGTGGGCGTGGCTTTTCGGAGAAAAGCGTCAGAAGGTTGTGGTAGTGAATGGGTGCGTTTCTGTCACGTGCTGCTCGCGCATGATTATGGAATTTGCGCAGTCAGTTATGACATTGGCGTTGGAGCACCTGAGTGCGTTTTTTGGGGATCCGTTGAGATATATTAAGGAGGGGTATGATTTGATAATACCTGAATTAAGGGACAATCTGGAAATTTTATCTAAGGTGCTGGGGTGGATTTTTTTGATGATGGCCTTGAATATAGTGGCCTATTTCTATCTGTACCTTGCTAACTTAAAAAAGGTGGCAGCTGAGTGTGCTGGGTGGGGTTTGAAGCTGCCACTGATGTTGGTGGTTTCCAAAATTATTACTAAACTGTGGGGGTTGATGATTAAGACACTCAGGGTGCCAAAAATAGGGAATGGCAGTGTTGACAAGACCGCTGAGGAGATTCGCAATCTGAAAGTTGAGCTACAGGCTCAAAGTAAAATGTTCAAGGAGATGATGGAAAGTAATGGGGGCAGTCGGACTGAGCGACAGTACCGTGCGACATGCGGGAACTGTGGAAGTAAAACACACCGAACATCGGAGTGTACTGAACCTCGGAGATGCCTGTGGTGTGGTAGTAAGGATCACGGGATCCAGCGCTGCCCAAAAAAAGCACAAGGAGTGCCTAAGTCTTTTTTTCCAAAAGTACACTTTGCAGGAAACGCAGATCGAACCGGGGACCCCTCTGAGGCAAGAATGGAGAGTGATACCACGCTGATGTATATGCCTATCATGCTTGGTGGGAGAGCGGTTAAGTCGTGTTTAATAGACACTGGGGCGGAGGTTAACATACTGTCTTCGGCTGAGTGCGTAAGGCACGGGATTCCTTACGAGTCAGTTTCGGGGGAGCACATCATCGGAGTGAGTGGGGAGCAGAGCCCCATCCTAGGGCGCACTGTCCTGGAAGCAGTGGTGGGCCCCGCTGAGCCCACCCCCCTGGAGTTTTTCGTGGTAAAAAATGTGACAAACACACTACTTGGATTGCCTGGGCTTCGAGCTTGCAAGCTGACTGTGGATTGCGAACGTGGCGAGTTGAAGTGCGACGCTACTGGAAGGCGTGTTAAAGTAATGGTCACTCAGAAGCAAAAAAACTGAGTGGCCCCCCTTTCGATAGGAAGGGGGGATCAGTGGAGCTGATCGTTAATTGGGAGCCTGAAAAAGGGAATGGGTTCTCGCAAAAAGAGGACTGCGTGCAGGTGCTGAGTGGAAAGGCACGTTTTATTCCACCCCACACTTGGACTAAGCTTTACCTTCCGTTTTCGATAACTGTACTGGGTACTGTGACCCTCGCCAGTGCGATCCACCGAGCCTGCGTTGTTTCTGGGGTGTCGTCGACACCTGGGGGGCAGATGCGTGTGGATGTTTATAACGCATCGGATGAGGTGTTAACTTTTACACCAACCACACCCGTGATCAACATTTTCGGAGTAAGGGAGTTGCGAGTAACCGGAGGAAAGGAAACTGTGAGAAGAGTGAATCAGTGTTCAGTAGAAATCACTGGAACATCATTGAGGAAGGAAATCTGTGAGACCTTCCCAATTGTTTTCGATCACGCAAAACATGAAATTACTGAGAAAATGGCTGAGATGGCAGTACGAAGAAACGAGGTGCCTTTCCCCGAACCGCCTGAGCTGGGGGTTCGTACTCAGTACTGCTTATCGAGTGCGGCTGGGAGGAGTACGGTTCAGACTGTCCTGGAGGAATACGAACAAAAAGGATATCTGAGATCAGCATCGAAGTCAGAGTCAGTCTACCTATCACCACTACTACCAGTACTGAAGCCCAACGGAAAAGTCAGACTCACCAACGATTACAGGAAGTTGAACGGATATTTCCGAACTGGTGGGACACCCGTCACATCTCACTCTGATTCATGGACCAAATTATGGGAGATCGATCCTCAGTGGCGTTACTTTGCGAAAGTGGATCTTAAAGATGCTTTTTTTAGTATCCCCCTGTCCGAGGAAATACAGAGATACTTCGGTTTCACATTCGGAGAGCGCACTTTCGTGTGGAAAAGACTTCCCCAGGGGTTTCTGTGGGCATCAACACTATTTTCGGAGAGAGCTGCTGAGGTGGTGGCTGGCCTGGCGGTACAGTTCGCCGATGACTTACTAGTAGGAGCCAGGTCACTTCAAGAACTAAGGGAAAAGCTACTGCTATTATTTAAGCGGCTGTGATATAAAGATGCTTTACTACAGTTCAGGAAGAGGGAGACTAAGTCTTTCTTCGAGTCCAAGTTGTTTTACAAGAAGGTCTGGTCCGAATAAGTATTCAGTCCAACCTGACAGCCTGTAACCTGAGGCTGTGTACAATCCCAGTTGTATGGTCCAGAGCGTCTCAACCTCTCTGGCCATACGACACTTGTCCGACTATAATGCATGAGGCACTCAGCGGTACGCGGTCTGGACAGATGGCACCATCTGTTCCAGGACGCGGAACTCTGAGTGGTACTGCGAATCTAAGCCGTGGATTTGATAGGACCCGCGGCCATGTCAATGGCCAGGACTTGTCCGTCCTGAGTCTGAGTCATCAGAGAGTCAGTCGCATCGATGCGATTCTACAGAACCGCACCGAGTGCTCCTGGGTCTGACTGGGGACCTGTTCGGCCTGAGCTGAACCAGGTTCATATCAGGCTGGCTATTTTTGGAATGAAAGCAAACGAAGCGAAGATTGAGTGGCTGACTCAAAATGTGACCTTCTGTAAGGGACACGGGGTATAGACAACTCAACAGACTTACAATAGAAGAACAACACGGTCTAAGGCGAGAAGCCTTAAGACTCGTCAACCGTTGACCCGGGTTCGAATCCCGTCAACGGTCACAACCGTAACTGGCTGTAACTTCCGCTCACGTGACCCCGGACTACACCGTCCGGATACAGTCACCCACATCACACCGTTCCATCACATTATCACACATTAGTCATCGGTCAGACGGCTACATAACCGACCTAACCGATATGACAACCGTAGCTCACTGGTTCGCACCAGCGACCGTTACTAGACTCGATACTGAGAGGTCCCGGGATCAACTCTTGTGGATCCTGGACTGCTGCTACCTTTGGATGGAATCTGTAACGATGCAGAACTGGACCAGTACTACTGGCAGTTCTACCCTAAGAAGGGTCCAACACTCATAGCAAGACAGCAGAGCAGAATGCTGCTGCTGCTGCTGCTATGACTAATACTACCACTGCTACTCCATGAATGGATATTCACAGGAGATGCAGCAAGGGATGTGAACGAGTGCTGCAGGCGCCGTCACATCAGGAAGATGATATATGAGGTCTATGACCGACTGCTGCAAGAGGAACGAAGTGCAGCAGCAGACCGACATAGTGGAGTCATCGACGCTGCAAGGGAAAGCACGACTGCTGCAAGAGAGAAGTCGTGATAGTACTACTACAATAGTATTACTTCCCCGTGCGTAACGATGAGAGAGGTGTAGCAACACCGTGACAGACAAGCACAACAGTCTATGACTGACATCGGGAGTGCTGCGGAGATCGCAGCAGCGTCGCGCTGCAGGAGATGCAGCACGTGAGAGGGATGCAGCATTGGCGGCAGAGATCACGTGATATGTCGACAAGCTGGCATCGAGAGTGGGAACTTCGTGTGAGGCGTCAGCCGTCACTGCAGCAAGAGTTAACGAAGGCGCAACAAAGGCGCGACTAACCTTCTAGAGACTCGAAGAAGGGTTGAAAAGAGACGACACGCTGTCGAAGTTCCTAGTCGACTAGGCGGAGAGTACAGTCAGGAATAGAGGATGCAAGGAAATAAGAAGGGCTTTGTGGTTGTTTGTATGTCTTGGTTTAAGTGTAAAAAGAGTCTTTCTGCAGCAAAGTCGTTCGAAAAAAGATAGTCGTTTCATTGGTTTCGGAGCTAGGGATCGAACGGGCTTTGGAAGTTTATGTTGGAAAGACGAAGGACAGTGATCGGACATTGGGAGCTCGGAAACTTTCGTGCCGAAGTCTCCCAACCAAGGACATATATCCCAGGGGTCACCCCTGTACCCTCGGACGTCGACTCGGAAGATCTACCCGACTGGGGTCACGAAGAAAACGAGGAGCCGACAGAAGTCGAACCTGCAGCAGAGTTTGCAGCAGCACCTGCAGCAGTACAGAGAGGATACCCTATCGGCGGGACATACCCCCCTCGGGATACAGGTTATCCACCCGCACACGGTAACGAACCAGTTCTGAGACCGCGTAACCCCTTGTTGCCAGTCGCGTTGCAGAGTCAAAGTCTACCGGAAAGCGTACAACGCTTGTTGCGACAAAGGGAGAACCGACGACTGTGGGAGCAAGAACCCGGCGTCGAGGCTACCAGAACTATTGGACAGCCGTGGGATTGTCTCTACGTGATCATCAACCAGTGGGGTGACGAAGTTCCAGACATCGACCGAGAAGTGTTGGAAAGAGTTCAGTTCCACAACCACTACGTATTGGTTCCTAGGGAAGCGCAACGAAGCAGTCTACCGACGTACATTCCGTGCGCAAACCCCGCCTGCAGCGTCCTTCACGACCTGCAGCAAGGACCATCAAGCGACGCCTACGCTCCTTACCACGGCCATTTCCACCTTCGAGTGGAACAGCAGTTCGCACGCTACGAACCGTGCGTAAGTTGGAGGTGCGCGCGCTATCAAAGGTTACTGGAATTGGAACGTGTCAATGGCGGACCAGCAGCAGCAGCAGCAGCAGCACCCAATGCAGCACGCGCAACATGACGGAAACGCACATGGCGCACAGGATGTGGCAAATGATGTGCAGCAGATGGGCAACATGATCATGCAGCTGCAGCAGGAAATCGCCAATTTGCGTCAGACTCAACAGGATGTGCTGCATGCTAATGCACAGATGCAGCAACAGCCAGCGCCGCAAGCCGCACTCGGAAGAGCAAGGGCGAAACCGCCAGAACTCTGGAATGGTAGTCCCGATGACATCCCATTGAGTGAGTGGTTGGTACAACTACAGACCTACTTTGAAGTGACTAATACGCACGACGGACACCAGCAAGTGCTGGTTGCTGCAGGCCACCTTCGTGGTGCAGCAAGCACTTATTGGAGAATGCGTTATGAAGCAAATCAAAGTCAGGAACAAGATCTCCCAGAGGATGTGTACCAACTGGTAGAGGACCTTAAAGACCAGTTTGGCAAAGTACATGCGAATCGTGATTTCCGAAGAGAATGGGGTCGTCTGCGACAAGGATCAAAGTCTGTTGTCGAGTATACTCATCAGTTCAGGCGACTGATGCTGCAGATCGAGGATTCCAACCCCGGGGAACAGATGTTCCGCTATCTCGACGGACTACACGAACGACTGCGAACGAAGGTCGAATTAGAAGCCCCAAACACACTGGAAGAAGCGATCACGATCGCAGCCACGTGGGAAGGTCCCCTCGAAAGGAGAAGAGAAGGAGGAGAACCGAACAGGGCAAGACCAGCAGATCGCAGGAGAAACAGGAGGAGAGACGACCAGCGAGGAAGGTGGCGCGGAGGACAGAATGCCCGACCTGCCGCCAACCCACGCTATGGACGTCAACGGAGAGACGATCGGATGGAGGTGGACAATTTGCAGCATCAAAGACCCGGCGCTGCAGCACATCAGAGAACGGCCAACGGGAAGGCTAAGGGCAAGCGACAGGCTCGCGATACCATCGTTTGCTACAGGTGTGGCAAACCGGGCCATATTCAGGCTCAATGCAGAGTAAAAGCATGAGGCTGGGGACAGAGGGTGTCCCTAGCCGTAGTAAGGAAGTACAGGCGAAGGAGGAGAAAGGGGTGTATCCCCCCATTTTTGATTCAGCAATTTATCCATGGATAGGCGAAAAAGAAGATCAAGAAAAGCAAGTAGAGCCTTGGGCCACTTGCAGCAGCAGCACATACTATCAGGTAGAGCCAAGGGCCACCTGTAATCATTTGGGACTTTTGGGACAGGAAGAGCTTTATGCCACCTATAGACAAAAGAAGGGGAGTGAATGTGGGGAACCTCCCAGTTTTGAACCAGTTGAGCAAGTACAGGTAGAGCCTTGGGCCACCTGGGACAAGTGTGATGAAGGAGAGCGACAGGCCCCTTCTAGATATGTGAAAAGCAGGATTGTGAGGGTATCCCCCCCTGCTGTTGGTGATTGTAATGAAAAGTTCAAGCATTACCAACCCGACTGTGAAACAGTTGCAGCAAAGCAGCTGATGTTAACATCCAGAGGTGCAGCAAATCCCCAGCACCATTTGGGCACTCTCAATGTCGCCGGAACATCTGAGGAGTTGCTCACAACAATAGCTGAAGTTGATGGGAAAACAGCTACTGTGTTAATCGACTCGGGAGCCTCAGAGCTTTTTGTATCAAGACAATGGGTTGCCGAGAATCAAATCCCTACAAGAACTTCTCAACAATCAAGGGAAGTGCTGCTTGCAGATGGAGTCACTAAGGAACAGAGTTGCACTGAAATAGTTGCACAAGTGACAATGGGGCAGTTCCAATCTCAGGAGGTACTACATGAAGTAACCCTGGGAAATTATGACATAATACTTGGAATGCCTTGGTTATGCAAGCATAACCCTCAAATCGATTGGCAGAAGAAGACAGTCCAGATACTGTTAAATGGACGACGTCTCAAATTGCGAATGAGAAGAGCTCGGTCTCGGAAGGAAGACCTGCAGCAGAACAATGTTGAGGTCATCTCTGCTATTCAGTTGGCTGCTGAAGTAAAGAAAGGAGAACCAGCATTTCTGATTCACATAAAACAAGTGGAGGAACATGCAGCAGACCAAGAAAATCGAGAAATTAAAACTGCAGAGGATAGAGCAGAGTCTCAGAGACTAGAACAGCAGATGCGAACAGAATTCGCAGACTTATTTCGGGAAGAGCTACCGAATGAACTACCACCTGACAGGGGAGTCAGACATCGAATTGAGTTGGTGGAAGGAGCCACCCCTCAGAAGAAAGGACTCTACAGGCTCAGCATTGCAGAACAACAAGAGTTGAAGAAACAGTTGGCTGCATTGCTGCAGCAAGGATTTATTCAACCCAGTAAATCACCATGGGGCGCGCCCGTGATCTTCGTTCCAAAGAAAAATGGGAAGATGCGCCTATGTGTTGATTATCGGGCTCTGAATAAATTAACGATCAAGAATAGGTACCCAATCCCAAGGATTGAAGACCTGCTTGATCAGGTACAAGGATGCAGAGTTTTCAGCAAGATTGATTTATGTTCAGGCTACCATCAAGTACGCCTAGAACCAGAGGATTGCGAGAAAACTGCATTCCGTACCCGTTATGGACTGTATGAATATGTGGTGTTGCCATTTGGATTGACCAATGCACCAGCCACTTTCATGAACACCATGCATCATGTATTGCACGAATACTTGGATGTATTTTGTGTGGTCTACCTGGATGACATACTAATCTACAGCAAGAGTTGGAGAGAGCATCGAGGACATGTGAGGAAGATACTCCAACTGCTGAGAACTCAGAAATTATATGTTTCGGAAAAGAAGTGTTACTTGGGACGCAACACAGTGGAATTTCTGGGACACGAGATATCCGCAGCAGGAATTTCGGTGCTGCAGGATAAGATTCAGGTCATCAAGGACTGGCCACAGCCAACGACCTTGAAGGAACTTCGTTCCTTTCTGGGCCTGGCAAACTACTATCGCAGATTCATCAAAGGGTTCTCAACGATTGCGCAACCGCTCACAGAGTTGTTGAAGAAAACGACTGAATGGAAGTGGACTGCTGCAGCAACTGCAGCAATGACCCGGTTGAAGGCAACACTAGTTGCAGCACCGGTACTTCTCATTCCTGACCCTGACAAGAAGTTTGAGCTTACCACGGATGCATCAGATTATGCAGTAGGTGCAGTGCTCACTCAGGATCAGGGCAGTGGACAACAACCTGTGGCGTTTGACAGCCGCAAGCTCAACCCAGCAGAGATGAACTACGCGACTCATGAGAAAGAATTATTGGCCATCGTTCACGCCCTACGGGTCTGGCGTCATTACTTGGACGCCCAGGAGTTCGTGATCTATACAGATCACGCGCCTCTGCGATATTTACAAACGCAGCCACACCTGTCTAAACGACAAGCCAGATGGATGGAACTCCTCCAGGAGTTCAAATATGAGATCAAATATCGTCCCGGCAAAGACAATGTGGTTGCAGATGCTTTGAGCCGTGCATCTCATCAAGCCACCCGAGAAGAAGAACTCTTCGTGATCACCAGTGCCTCTCGCACGGATTTCGGGGAAAGGGTGACACAGGCGTATGATCAGGATGCACTGTGCAAACCATTAATTGCAAATCCTCACCGACCCTCTAACATCCGATGGGATGGTACTCGGTTGTGGAAAAAGATGAACGAGCAGTGGAAATGGTGGATCCCGACGGCATTGCATGCAGAGGTGCTGCATGATGCCCACGATGGAGCACTGGCAGGCCACTTTGGCCGTCGCCGCACTCAAGCCCGGATCCAACAACATTACTACTGGCCAACTCTACCAACAACGGTCCAAAAATATGTTGCCAGCTGCGTCAAATGCCAACGCAATAAGGCACCGACACAACGCCCAATGGGCTTGCTGCAACCATTGCCTATTCCCGATGAGCGATGGCAAGATGTTGCTTTGGACTTTATGGGGCCGTTACCCCCCACTGCTGCAGGCTATGATTATCTCCTGGTGGTGGTTGATCGCTACAGCAAAATGCTGCATTTGATCCCGACCAATCAGACAGTTACAGCGGTGCAGGTTGCTCGCTTGTTTTTCGACCATATTGTTCGATTACATGGACTCCCTCGCACCATTGTCTCGGATCGTGACCCCCGGTTCACCAGCCTGTTCTGGCGTGCGTTATGGAACTTGACTGGCACTCGGTTGGCCATGTCCAGTTCCTATCACCCAGAAACAGATGGCCAAACTGAACGCTCCAATCGTACTATTCAAACTGTTCTTCGCAGTTACGTGCGACCAGCTGGTACGGATTGGGATTTGCATCTCGCAGCCGCCGAGTTTGCCTACAACACGGGTGTACATGATTCTACGGGGTTTTCCCCCTTCTATCTTGTCTATGGTCGGCTCCCCACCACCCCCTTGACGCCAGCAAACCCCTCGCTGGTGCCTGCCGCAGACGACTGGTGGGCTACTTGGACTCAGAACATTGATCGGGCCACAGCCGCCATTTCTAAAGCCCAAGATCGACAGCGGAGGTCCGCTAACCGTTCTAGGCGGGGAGGGAAGTTCGCCGTAGGCGATAAAGTTTTTCTGTCTACCAAAGACTTACCCCTCTCTCCTACATTGAATCGGAAGTTAACGGCACAATACTGTGGTCCGTTTACAGTTACTGCATGCATATCAGATGTCACAGTACGCCTGGAATTGCCAGCATCGTTTGGACGACTGTACAATGCTTTCCATATCTCCAAACTCAAAGCTGCAACACTCTCGGCTCCAGACGAATTCCCTGGACGCCAGCAAGAGGTTCAACCAGAACCAGAGTTGGTTCAGGGCGAGTTGGAATATGAGGTTGAAGAAATATTGAGCAAACGCCAACACAGAGGCAAAACTCAATACTTAGTCCGATGGAAAGGCTACGATGTAGCAGATGACACCTGGGAGCCAAAGCAGAACTTGAGAAATGCTGCAGCAAAAGTAGCAGCATTTGAGCAACACCGTTAAAAAGATGATAAAACGGTTGCAGCAACATGTGCTGCAGGTTGACAATGACGTGAACAGTCGACGAGCAAATAAGGAAACACAACAGCGACGGCTGCTAAGGGTTATACAAGCCTTAGATAAGCCATTTGAAGCGTCACCAACTATTTTGGGTGGTGTAGCATGATGGGATTGACAGCAACTGCTATAGCGAAGTTGCAGCAAAGTACTCGCGCCCACCAGACTTCACCACGACCTACTGCACGCTTCGCCAAACCACAGACACCATGACTCGCACGAACCAAGGACAAGGAAGAGGACGAGGAAGGGGCAGAGGACGCGAAGGGCAGGTTCCCCCCAATCATACTCTCGTAACCAACCGACTCCTGCAAAGAGCAGCAAGAGACCGGCAGAGGATTATTGACCTCACGCGAGCACACAATAGGCTCCTAGGGCGGCTTCGACAAAGCGAGAACAACAGAACGTTCGAAAGACATCAATTGGGGAGACTGCTTCGGGATAGCAGGGAAAACTGGGCCTACGAACGATCTCGACGTATGGCTGGTGAAGCAGCAATGTCGCGAGCTCAAGGTGTGATGGCGAATTTGGGCGAGGAACTGCGCAAAGCAAGGCAAGAACTGCAGCAGGAAAAGCAAGAAAATCTGGGTCTACAAAATGCAATGAACATGATGGCCGGGGAACCGCACACCGTCCTCCTCCACGACGTCAGTGTACAAACGGAACCAATGCAGCTGTCGGAAATCGCCCCAAGGGATTTTGAACCAATGCGGTTGGCAGAAATCGCCCCAAGGGATTCTGAACCAATGCTAACGGAAATCGACCTGGAGGAAATAGCGATAGCTATTGGAAGTTCCGCACGAGACGATGGCGTAGAGACGTCGCCAACCCCAGCACCGATCGAACCAGCAGGCGAGCCGCCGAATGAGCAGGACGTCAATGACGAGATCGACGATGGATTGGGCAACAACGAGAAGGAGGAGAGCGAAGAGGAGGAGAGCGATGAGAATATGGACGACCCGACCACGGAGACACAAGGGGAAGAAGAAAATGCACCAGTACCAGCACCAGTCCAGGGAGGGGTCCAACCGCAGGCAATCGCGTTGCTGCAAGGTTTGCGCGATGTGCTGCCGCACGAGGCTAAAACATGCAGCATTTGCTTCAGAAGCAAATGCACACCCATTACCATGATGGGATGTGGTGATCACCGCCTCTGCGCCCACCCCGACTGCTGGCGAAAAGCTTGGGTAGCCGATCGAGTTCGCGTGTCCAGCAGCGGGGGTGGGCGCAGTCGCAGAGTCTCGGTACAGGTGGATGTCTCCGAGTCAATGGGATGTCCCGGCATCAAGGGTTTTGGGCATTGCACACTGTGTGGCCTCACGACGATAGCCCATTCGCTCGGAGGCATCCGGCCTAACAGACTTTTGGGGAATGTGATCGTAAAAACCACAGTTCAAAGGAAAGAAGAAATTTTGGGAGTTGGAGTGCAGGGGGCTAAAAATTCTGACAATGGACCTTGGCAAGTGTTGGAATATGTGATCACAGGTTGAGAATGTTTCTCCCTGAGGATTACAAGAACATGAACATTTTTGGTATGGGATCACAGGTTGAGAATGTTTCTCCCTGAGGATTACAAGAACATGAACATTTTTGGTATGGGATCACAGGTTGAGAATGTTTCTCCCTGGGGAATATAAGAACATGAACATTTTTGATATGGCACCAGAGGTTGAGAAGGTTTCTCCCTTGGTATTGTAAGAAAATGAATATTTTGGCAAAAAAGGTTCATAGAAATTCAGCTGCAACCTGCAGCTTGCAACACCTGACAGAATGTCAAAGCTACATTGATAAAGGTTCAACAAACTGACTAGGGACAGTCAGGAACCTGGTGGGGAGGAATGTAACGATGCAGAACTGGACCAGTACTACTGGCAGTTCTACCCTAAGAAGGGTCCAACACTCATAGCAAGACAGCAGAGCAGAATGCTGCTGCTGCTGCTGCTATGACTAATACTACCACTGCTACTCCATGAATGGATATTCACAGGAGATGCAGCAAGGGATGTGAACGAGTGCTGCAGGCGCCGTCACATCAGGAAGATGATATATGAGGTCTATGACCGACTGCTGCAAGAGGAACGAAGTGCAGCAGCAGACCGACATAGTGGAGTCATCGACGCTGCAAGGGAAAGCACGACTGCTGCAAGAGAGAAGTCGTGATAGTACTACTACAATAGTATTACTTCCCCGTGCGTAACGATGAGAGAGGTGTAGCAACACCGTGACAGACAAGCACAACAGTCTATGACTGACATCGGGAGTGCTGCGGAGATCGCAGCAGCGTCGCGCTGCAGGAGATGCAGCACGTGAGAGGGATGCAGCATTGGCGGCAGAGATCACGTGATATGTCGACAAGCTGGCATCGAGAGTGGGAACTTCGTGTGAGGCGTCAGCCGTCACTGCAGCAAGAGTTAACGAAGGCGCAACAAAGGCGCGACTAACCTTCTAGAGACTCGAAGAAGGGTTGAAAAGAGACGACACGCTGTCGAAGTTCCTAGTCGACTAGGCGGAGAGTACAGTCAGGAATAGAGGATGCAAGGAAATAAGAAGGGCTTTGTGGTTGTTTGTATGTCTTGGTTTAAGTGTAAAAAGAGTCTTTCTGCAGCAAAGTCGTTCGAAAAAAGATAGTCGTTTCAGAATCCTTGTAGCTTGATTGGGACTTTGTTAGGCTTGCAGATGGTGATCACATGACTCCTCCAGTCAATGTGTGGATTGTGGTCAACCAGCCAAGCTTTTCCCAATATGATCTTATGTTTCAGGTTTGGCACCATCCAGAAGGTTCTCTTTATCACCCATGGACCCAATCTGAGTCTGATCAAGGCTTTCTCCTTAAGCAGGATTCTGGATCCATCAGCTAACTCCACTGACAGATGTTCATCCTTGATGATTTTCAATGCATTGTCTTGGGCTGTAGTGACATCTATAAAATCACCAGTAGCTCCACTGTCAATAAGACATTTGACTGTCTGTTGTTTCAATTTTCCAGGCACATATAGCAGGGTGGATCCCAGGTCTCCTTGACCCACTGATCCCAATTTCCCTGTCACCATTTTCTCCTCTGTATCCTGGTTTGGTGTTGGACAATGTGTCTCAGTTGATGATGAGAATCTGACTTGCTTGTGAATCCCTTGACCCCCTTGTGATTCCCCTTTTGCATGTATGGATTTCCATACTCCTGAGGCTGTGAGGACCTCTCTGGGCTTAGAGATGGATTCCTTGATTGTCTGTAGCTGTTTCTGCATCACCACTGATCCTTTTGGAGGGGAGGACTGTAGACTGTCCTTTGTTATCCCTTCCATCTCAGGGGTTTTCTGTATGGATTGTCCCAACACTGTGGGGATGGATCCCTTAGCTTTGTTGCTGACCGGATCCCCTTTGCCAGCCCTCGAATCTGAGGTACTGGATCTGGCAAGCTTCCCTCCCCCAAACCTTCCCAAATAAGATGAAGATGTCTTACATCTGGATCCTGCCTTTTCCTGAGCACCATTCTCAGGAGATCCTTTAGATGTTCCCCCTTCAACCTTATCAACCACTAGCACCTTCCCATCACTGACATTCCTCTGATTTCCTTGTAATCCTTCCTTGTCTTGAGAACCATTCTGACGACTTTCCGACGACATTCCCGACATCACATTTGCATGTCCAGGTTTCTTTGACGCCCCTCCTGGCCTGGTCCAGGGAGGCCTTACTCGTTTCCCGACGACTTGTTCTGGCCACCCTTGTTCTTCGATCGACATTCTCTCGCAAAATGCCCGAACTTCCCGCAGTTATGACATTTCCCTTTCTTGGGCGCCGACTTGTTCCACTTTTCTCCAGACACTGCGCCGATCTCCATTTTATCGTCATACTGTCGGTTTTGCTTTGGGTACCAGGGAGTCTGGTCGTTTCCTGCTCGGCCTGCAGCCCGATCTGCTTGCAGTGCCAACTTGTAAGGATTCGGCAGAATCAAAGGAGATTCAGGCAGACCTGCAGGCTTGCAGACTGGCAGTGATTGGGCTGACAGGTTAGAGCTGCAGGTTGACTGCTATGATTCAGCAGAAGCAGGAATGGTTCAAGTCCTTTAGACCTGCAGACTAATAGGCTGGCAGTCAGCAGATTGACAGACTGACGAAGTGGCAGAGTAGTCGGGCTGGCAGGTTTGCTGACGACAGACAGGTGCTGACAGCGCTGCAGAACGTGGGCTGCAGAGCTGGTAGGCACAAAGTTCTAGAAGGTCTTAGGTGGCAGACTCAGGACCGCAGTACCGTGCAAGGTGTCTGAGGCTGCATGTCATGAAAGAGGACTGAAAGGGACTTGGTAGTTTGATGGTCTGCAACACTGATGCAGACTGATGTTATGGCTTAGGATCAGTTTGGATCAGGGTTGGAAGAAACGGTATAAGTTGTTGGGGCTTGGACATTCTTGTAACCTTAGTTTGGAACCTGATCTCGCCCTTGAACCTTGCTAGGTTCAAGTGTCTCTCCCATGGTCGTTCAATAGAACGGCAGTTTCAGACTGGCAGACCGGCAGGGTCGCAGTCTTCTATGGACTTGAGTGGAAAAAGCGATCTGCAGGGGCAGAGTCGTTATATTGGTTTCGGAGCAGGCTTGTGACAAGATCACAAACGAGTCTGGCAGGCTGCAGAGGCAGCAGTATGCGCGGCAGGCGCGCAGTGAGAAGGCGCAGAGGCGCAGAACACTAGCAGGCACACAGCACAGTGCAAAGCAGAGGTTTGCAAGGCAGACAAACGCCAGTGCTTTGCAGATTTGCAGTTATCTATTGGAGTGTTCGAGTGTGCTGTGTGAAGGAAAGTCGCTGAATCAGCGTCAGGAGTAGAATGGGCGCAGTGTGTGTAAGAACGGTGCGGCAGACACAGATCGCGCAGATGATGTGTAGAGCGCAGGGCAATACATTGGAGTATGCAAGCGCAGCATACACACAGGCGCGCAGCATTGTCAAGCGTAGCACGACTATGCAGCGTCGCAGGAGACGTTGGGTGGCGCAGCAGTCGGAGGATTGCGTCGCAGATGTAGAACTGCGCAGCAGATCCAGGATTGCGCCGCAGATGCAGAGCTGTACCGCAGATGTGGAATTGCGCTGTACACGCAGGCGTAAAGTGCGCAGGTTTTGCTGGAGGTGCGCAACGAATGTTGGCGCAGCAGCCAGCAGCCACAGGAATGCGCTGCACAGGCGAAATGGCGCAGCGAAGTTGGCACTGCATAAGTGGATGATGTGACGCGCAGCAGCCACAGGAAAGCGCTGCACATGCGAAATCGCACTGCAGACGACAGAGTTACGCTGCGTGCAGCGGATTGCAATGTCGATGGGACATTTCGCGCAGATGCAGGCTGGGCAGCCGATGCATGACGCAGAACTGCGCAGTGTTTATGGAACTGTGCAGCTCTTGACAGAAGTTCGCAGCTGATGCAGGGATCGCGCAGCTGATGCAGGGATCGCGTAGCTGACGCAGGAACGCGCAGCTCTGTGCAAGGTCAGCACAAGGTGCAGGATCTGATGGACTTGCACAGAACGTGGCAGGATGTGTGCAAGAGTGAGAATTGCGCAGCACACATTAAGTTGCTGCGACCAGGAAGAGTTGCAGTGTACGCAGTGAGTGCGACTGGTGCAGGCATCGCTTAACTGACTCAGGTTGAGCGCAGGTTGAGCGTAAGTTGAGCGCAGACGCGAGATGCAAGAGTGTTACGTCCTTGCAGGGTTACATTTGAGTGATCTGATCATTTCGTTGGTTGATTGAAGTGACTTTAGAAGTAGTGAGCTTCAGATTGATTTCAGGATCAGGTGATCTATGATCTTCTGATTGCAGTACACATTCTGGAAAAGATGTTTGATCACTTTATAAAGGATTTCAGAGTTGCAGTCAAATTTTCAGGCTGAAGTGAGGGAGATGTTTTGAAAGGCTTTGAATTGATCACAAGTTAGTGGGGAAAATTCTGGAAAGAGTCTTTGAGACCAGGCAGATTTTTCAGGGAAGATTTGATATTCTTTCAAAAGTCTGGTGGTGATATTTGACAGCTTTATTGGTCAGAAGTTAGGATTTCTCTGATCAGGAGTTCCTCCTTGTTTGCTTGGATTTGTGCATTTGTTAGTGGAGATTTATCCTTGGCTCAGTGGATTTGAGCAGTAGTGGTGACTTATCATTTCAGAGTGTTGAAGGTTGCAGTGGAAAAATTCTTGGTTTCAGTGGCAGGTCAGGTCAGCTCTGATGTGATTGTGCATACATATTTTGGATGTTTGTACATCAGGGTCACTTGCCACATTAAGGCTGATTGTGATTGTGGGAACATTTACAGGTGTTTCAGTGATTGCACAATAGCTTGAGGGAATTTTTCAGAGTCGTTTCTGAACTTGAAATAAGAAGAACTGCAGATCAGAACTTGTTTAGAGTTGCTTGCAGAAAGCTAAGGCATCTTTCAGTTCTTCTATTGATCGGTGGAGGTATAGTGTTTGTGTTTCTGTTGAAGGGTTGTCTAGTCTTTTTCTTGATGAACCCTATGGTATTTTGCTCTGATTTCTGAATAGACCAGTGGCAGGTTATTCTCAGAAGAATGTCAATGACATGAAGTTTTCGTTCTATAATAGACTAGTGGCAGATTATTTTCTGTTGTTTGGTGGGACAAGTGACAGAATATCAGTCTTTTTATAGATCAGTGGCAGATCATTTTCTGTTGTTGGCAGGGCAGATATTAGGTGTGTTGGCAAGGTATTTTACTGTGGCAGCCTTGCTCGGCAGGTCAGAAAAGATGTAGATTTTTGAAGGGACCAATAGGCCCATGGAACTCTTCTTTAGTAGGCTGAGTGATAGTGGTGAATTGAAGAAATGTTTGGTACAGCAGTAGCTGGTCTTTTCTTCTATTATGGGTGTTCTGAAATAGGACATCTTCTATTTTCCGCTAGCAGAAAGTTTTCAGTCGGATACATTGATATGAGGGCAGGTTATTTTGTTAAAGGATGCCCCTTATTGAGCAGAAAACAGTTGCTAGTGATTAGAGAATTTTCTGGAAGGGAACAATACTCAATTGTGGTAGTATTGTTAGAGACTGAATTTTCAAAGGTAGTCTAGGGAATTCTGGAAATTAAGCTGTTTGAAAATACTGATTGTCTTTCAAAGAGAAAAGAAATCAGATGGGGAGGATGAAGTGATAAAGCAGCCACATCCTACCCATTGATTAAGAGGGTATTTTCATTGGTTGATGGCAGCATTTTCTCAGTACTTAGGTTTTTATTTCAACAAGACTTTGGTGGTAGCGGAGTTGGTTGAAGAAGCTTGGTCTTAGAGAAAAGAAATTTCTGGTTACACCCTTGGTTATTTGTCTTTGAGGTGTTGGAAAATAGGTTTTCAGGATATATCTCATTCTGGAAGTTTATTCAGGTTTCCAGAAAATTTCAGGTCAGTTATTGAACTAGCAGTGGTACTCTTGAGGCACAGAAAAAGGGCAGCAGTCTAAAGGGCAGATGGCTGAACAAAAGAGAAGTTTTCTTTGCTTGTTTGGTATAGTTCTGTTCTTCCTTTTTCATTTGGATGCAGAGTGGTTGCTGATTTTCAAAGGGAGTATATTTCTGATAGTTATTTTGGTAGAGTTTCTATCCTGTTGGCGATAGAAAGTATATTAGTGATATGCTGGAGTCACCTGAAGTTTTCATGCATTCTTTACACAAAGAAACTGTGGCAGATTTTTGTGTTTGGACTGCCATAATATACTTAGTGGTTTGTTGTGACAAAAGAAAGAGGTGCACTCAGTATTTTGCTGATTTATTAGGGTAAAATAGGAGGAAAAGAAAGGAAGTTAAATGTGGCAGGTTTTATATTCTTTTTGCAGCCACATTGTAGTCAGGTGCTTTTTACGAGAAGAGTACAAGTTAAAAAAAAAAAAAAGAGAGTTTAAGGTGATAGCACCAGGTGGTGCTTATGGGTTGTGAAGTGAGAAAAGGAGAGCAAGACTTGCAGATATCTCTTGCAGATGAAAAGCCATGTGTAGCTACATCTGAGGAGATGGTGCATGAGTGGAGTGCCATGGGAAGCATACACTCATGTAGGACAACTGAGCGGGGAAGCTAAGATCAGCATCCCTCAAGAAAGTTGCTCAGCCCCAAGTTTTCGCGGGGATGGAAGTCCAGGGAGGACTTGCAGGAGTGAGAAAAGAGGCGAAGGAGGACAGAAGTGGAGTGTGAGAAGGCCGGCGTAGCCACTCACACAGGGTGTTACCTCAGGGGAGGGTAGCCTATGGGCGCGGAGTCCATTCCGAAGTTGGAGTGCCGGTGCAGCCGCAACTACGGAGAAGTGTGTAAGTCTGGTGGATGGAATTTCTGCAGGTGGTGGTCCGGGCAAGGACACTGGTGCAGGGAATTCTGGAGACCTTGAGGAGAAGGTGAGCAGTGTTGCAGGAGGTACCCACTAGGCGACGCGTGGGACCTGCAGACTGTGAGTTGGTAGATGCTGGGCGGGGAGTCGCAGCATCTGCAGATTTTCAAGGAAAAGTTCTGAGGTGCAGTGCGGGGAGTACTGACTTGCAGAATTTTTGGAGGAGGATTCTGAGCTTGAGGGGGTTGTTGGGCCGAGTGTAGCCACGACTGCTCAGCTCTCGGAGGCAGGGTGTGTGTGGTCATGTGGGGCCACACCTGACCTGCATGATGTGTTCTGCAGGCACATCAGATTTGTTTTTGTGAGCGAGGAGTTATGGGCTGGGTAGACCTAATGAAGTCTACTTTAAAGGACATAGTCCAAACTTCGAAGTGAAGTGTACATGCCAGGCAGGCCGTGTGCGGCGTGCGGCTGAAATGAGAATACATGCCAGGCAGATTGTGTACGGCGTGCGATTGATGCTTTGAGAAGGAACTGAATTTTGATTGTCGGTGATTTCATGACGTGGAGAAAAATCGTTTATACGACAGGCGTGGATGTAGAATCAGAATAGCTACATCTCGTCTATAAACTAGAAGCTAGCTGGGATTCTGAAGTTGGCTGGAGAAATTTTCAGTGGATGCAGTAACATGTGAACTGCATCTGATATCACCTTTTCAGATTGATGAAGGAAGGTAGTTGAGTCGAAGGAAAATACAATGATCTTTTCTAGGAGTTGCAGAGTATGCAAGACCTCAGCTCTAAAGGAAAGAGGATCAGAGTATTGGTTTAGAAAAATATCTGATGCATTATGAGATTTATCTTTGTGGTGTTAGTATTTGGTGCCACCTGAGTATGGCTGATAAAAAGGGCAGATACAACCACCTACATAAGAGCTTTCATTTCAGTTTTGAATATGGAAATTGGTTTGGCAAATCAGTGGCAGAATGACAACATTTAAAAGGCTGGAAAATGAGAGATTTGGGCTCTATTTCAGACTGCAGATGGAGTTGCAGTTTTGTACTCGAAAGGAGGACTCTGATCTCTATTTTACAGGTCCATAGACTGGTTGTTGGGCTGAAACATTTCTGAGGGACATTCAGGGTTCCCTAGAAAACTTATGATTGTGCCAAAGGGCATCAGAGATAGCAATTTTCAGTGACAGAGTTTGGTATTGTTGCAGTCACTTTTGGACTTAATTGGTAGTGACTAAAATCTGGAAAATGCTTTATTTTGATTCGATACATTAGATCTGGTTTGAGTTGCAGATTTTCAGGAGATCAAGAAAGAAAATCAGGAGTGAAGTGTATATGTCTGATTTCTTTGAGAAGTATATATATACGTGGACCAGCGGTAGTTCAAATATTATTGTGAGAAATATAAAGCTCAGAAGGAAAAGCAAAAGGATTTTCAGTTTCTGAAGATCTATCTCTGATTTGGTGTTTGAATCAATGGAAATCAGCAGAGTTAAAGAAAAGAAAAGAATAGTTCTCTCAGATTTTCAGGCAGGATTCAGATTTTCAGGTGGATTTCTTTTTGAGTTTGTTTGCAGTGGTTAGACATGAAGTATCATGAGTTGGCAGCTCTTTTATTTCATGACGATGTACTAGTAAACACAATGGGCTAGTGTTTGAACTTGATGCATGGATAGCATGGTGTCAAAGATCAGGAGCTGAAGGTTATGACATTCGATGGTCAGGTTCAGCTCTACATATGAAGAAACACAAGGGACTGTGAAAATTTTTGCAGGCAGATCTGGCAATGTTATGGGCAGTTGGTAAATTGCAGGTGCAGAACCTGTTAGCTGCAGGGATACTTTGCAGGGCTGCAAAATTTTCTGTGTTTTCTTTATTTTCTATTTCTTTTCGGGTCAATGGAACAGAAATAGCCTTGATCTTTGGTAGCATGGTTGGTGAATATTTATGTGAGGACAAAATATTTCAGAAGGGTTGAGAACTGAACATTTGGTTACAATCTGGGGCAGCAGATTTTTCTGACTTTGGCAGAGCACATTCAGGCCTTCAGTTTTTTCAAGCTTGTTTTCTGAAGTAGTTTGTTCAGTTGTTTGGGGTTATTTTGGCTGCTCCGAACAGCTCAACTTTCTGTAGCTGGGACAGTGATATGGTTTTGCATGGTTGCATGGTTTTGCTTGAGGACAAGCTCCATTTCAGATGGGGAGGAGGCCTCGGTTGAACCGATGCGTTTCGTTTTTGTTTTTCCAAAATTGCATTTATTTCAGTAGGTGTTGCAAAAAGACAGATGTTTTCATCAAGGTTTCTAAGGAAAGGAAGAGGTTGTTAGTAGTACTCTTTCAGAGCTGATGGGAATTGATGGATAGTGTTTGCAATATCTTGGTGGTCAGTAAATATGTGTTTTCAGTTCTACTATTCTTGCAGAGTGGATTAGGCAACTAGGCATAGTTCACTACTTTGGGACGATGCAGAATTAAAACATTTGCAGTCTAGCAAGGGTGTTTCTGGTGGACTGAAATATTCTGGTACGTGACACATATTTTGCTGTGGATTTAGTTGGTTTGGAATTTACAGAAGTTTGCAGGACCATTGATTGAGTCAGTTGGATTGGTGCTCACTTGAGGTTACTGAATTTCAGAGGGTACATTGGTATGGATTCTTTCAGCACTCAGTTGTAGGATATTTATTTGAGCAGCAGAGTTCAAAAGAAAAAGGAAATGTCACTGAGTGAAGTCTTGTTGGTTGAAAGAAAGGGTTGATTTCATTAAGTCAGGATAGGCCAAGTGGAGTTTCTGGGTTTTCATATACTCTGGTTTGTATAGATTCATATATGGGAAAACCGGAGAAGGCATGGAAGAACTCGGGAACAATTAATGCAATCAATCTGTAGGTACTCTGAACATTCATGACTCAGGAGAGAGGAAGCAGGAACAGAAGGGAGCATGCTTCAGGGAAAAATTGAGGAGCAAGCTCACTTCTTCATTGAAGAACATCTGGAGACTTGTTGTTGCAAGATCCTATCGCTCGCTTTTCATTGCTATGCGGAAGGCTAACTTGGTGGAGACATGTGGCAGCTCAGTATGCAGCTGATAGTGAAGCTTGTGGGTGACGCAATAGTGGTCGGCTGTGTTGATTGGATTCGTGATAACTTGCTGGCTAACGCAAGTATACTTGTGGGGTTTGTTGATTTAGACAACTCTCTAGCTAGCGCGGTTGTGAACGCTACTAGAGCACTTGGGTTGGGAAGTGATTGCGTCAGGCAAACACTTAACACACACACACACACAAACACACACACAAGCGGGAACACACCAATCCCACGAATCCCGAGTTCTTACAAAATAAAGTGAATAAGAATGTCAAAACAACGAGTGGGCCTCTTAAGTACCCCTAAGTGTAGTACGCTGACGCATGCCCCAAACTCTGGGTCTAATCTGTCTTACTCGTGAACCCACATGCGTCAGCCACCCTCGGCTCTATCCCAAACTACCTCGTATAGCGCTAAAAGACTAACATACGCCCCCCCGCAAAAAGTGGGCGCCCACGCACACCAAAACACAAAGAAAAACAAAAACACAAAAACACAAACACAAAACTCACCCACTCCCATACCCACACCCAACTGTCTTGGACCTGTCTCTTGCTCTGACGTCTCTGACAGCTGCTGCACGCACACACTTGGTCGACGATAACTCCGTTTCCCTCCTCCTTAACGCTGTTCCGGCGCTTGCGCTTGCTGAATAGCACGCTGCTCCTGCGCATGCGCTTGCTGCACTGCACGATACCGGACACAGGGATCAAATGCGGCAGCCACCCTCTTGGACTTTAGGAATGGCAGATCCCTTGTGATGCCGGACACCTTGAGCTGCCGCTTTACACACATGTTGCAGTGTGGCAACTTCTCGTGCTCAGCCGGGAACGGAGGGATTTCTTCGAACGTCGAGCGTGTCAGCTTCAACATATGGGCAGGTAGAGAGAATGGGGAGACGGTGGCGATGGACTTGTTGTCCACTTCCGCGACTTTTTGGACCGCCGTGACGATGCGCCCCAGCATCGAGTATGCCAACCAATGAGCATCACACACGAGGTGATACCCACAAGGAAGGACGGAATACTTCTTCTGCGTCAGCCGCTGAGCACTTGCTTGCATTGGGCTTCTCCCGCACCAAATGCACATGGGCAACTCGTGAAAGTGCCGGTTGCCGCGGTAATTTTGCAAGGCTCGGTCCCTGGGGTTAGTATATTGGACCTTCGGCCATTTCTCTGACGCAGTGATGGGGTTGCAAGCCTCCTCGATATCCTCCCGTGACAGGTTCACTTCGCTGGGTGCAGCATCCACTTTGTCTTGAGCAGCCGCCTTTAGTCTTCTGAGCTTAACCTTTTCTCGGAAAGCCCGAAGTGCTGCTTCTGTTGGAGCTAACTCCAACGGTGGATGGACCGCACGCTGAACCTCTGTCACCTGGCTTGGCCCTTCATCATTCCGTATTTCCCCGTCCTCCAGTTCAGAACTAGGACCTTCGAGCCTAGGAGGTGGACTGCCGAAGTCAATTTCTTCGTGAAAATCCAAGTCCAAAAGCTCCTCCTCTCTCATGTCGAATAAGTCCTCCCCCGGTGCTATTGCAGTAGCCTCATCTCCGGGAGTCTGAACTGTTGGCGCTGGTTGTGAGGGTGCTGGAGTCTTTAATGCGGCAGCCTTTAACTTGAGTAACAAGTTGGCTCTTGCTGCATCTCCAGGCATACGATCCCTCGGTGGCTCACCACCTTCATCGTCACCGTCCTCTCGCCTTCTCTTTCCGTGTGGATCTTCATCCCTACACGGCGAGCTTGGGCGTTTGTTTTTCCCTTTCCCCTTGCCCTTGCTTGAGCCTCCCGCATCATCGTCCTTGGACGGTTCCAGATCAAGTGTTGCGTTTGACAACAGAATTTGGACTTGGCGATCCAGTTCTTCGCGTACCCGTGGTGCTGGTACCGCCGGGTTCAAACGCAGCATCTTGTCCGTTGTTTCGCTCTGCACTTGAAGTTTTTCAGAGCCGTCTCTGAGGGACTCTCCCAGCAAATCGATCTGCAGCTCTTGTTCTGCCAATTCCTTCTTAAGGTTGTTGGCTGCTGCACTCCACGCGGTTGCTACAGCTCGCTGCAGCGTTTCCTCTACCGCGGTAAATCGATCCACCATTCCCCCGAGAGCTTGCTTACGGAGGTCATTCTCACGATGGTTAGCCATCATGTGAGATTGGAACCTTTGCTTTTTCAGCTTCATGGCTTCCAATTTTTCTTCCAAGACCTTGGTCTTGTCCTCCGCTTCTTTCTTTTCCGCCTCCGCCTTATCCTTGGCTTTCTCCGCTGCCTCCTTCGCAGCCTCAGCTGCTTTCGTCCGGTCACTCAACTCTGAGAGCTGCCGGGTTAAGGCCTCATTGTTCTGCAGCACTTCTTCTGCGGTCGACGTAAAGTGCTGCAGCTCCTCTTCTTTTTTAGCTACCTCCGCTTCCAATCTCGCAATAATTGCGGCGGGTGTATCGGCAGCCATTATGTTTGTCGGAAAGAAAGATATAAACAACGGTTTGTGCGTCTTTAGACTCTTTTTCACTCAGGAGCTCGCTCCGTTTACACAAACACTAGGGCAAAATGGTTCGAGGGCTGCGCTTATAAGGCTGGGTGACTCGTACACTTGCCTCGTTGGGTTATTGGGGTGAGACACCAACGTTTCGTTCGGTTGGAGTCTCGTCAAGACCACCTCAACACGTCACTTGATAGGGGTTTTCTCGGAACAACCACACTATCTCGAATGTGACATCGTTTGCCCGGTTTCTAAAGTACTACTGAAGCTACACTTACTGCGCCAGCCAAATAACTTAGGCACCTAACGCATTAAAGTTAAAGAGTTGGTTTGGAAGTCGACAGAGTTTTTCTAAGGTATCCTTTTTCGCGCCCCCTTGCTATAAGGAGTTCCACCTTAGCCATCAAACACTCTGCTTCCCTATTCTCTTCCGTTCTGCAACTCTTTTCTTTCTTTCTCTTTAAATGCGCGAAGTATATCTGGTGCGTTAACCAGATTAGCTTCAGGTTCCCAAGTAGCGTCAAGTAGATCGTATCCTTTCCACAGCACTAGGTATTCACGATTGCGTTTACCTCTAGCCCTTAGGATATTTTCGACCTCATACTCTACTTCGCTACCAATCAACTCTCCTTCTGGAGGTTGTATTTGCCTGCTGTTATCACTCGAGGCGTGATAACGCTTGAACTTAGAAACATGAAACACTGGGTGAATGAGCCATGTTTCCGGAAGTTGAACTCTGTAAGCCACCTTTGATATTTTCTCTACAATTTCAAAGGGACCCACAAATCGACGGCGCAGTTTGGGACTCACTTTATTCAAAGCAGCCAACGGAATAAAACGGCTTTTTATCAGGACTTTATCTCCTTTCTCAAAAGCAATATCTTTCCTCTTCTTGTTTGCACTCACACACATTCTGTGTTGTGCTCTAGAGTAATATGCTTTTGCGGTATCTAAGTCCTGTGCCATCCGTGCTACCATAGTCTTAACTGCTTCCACTTGAAATTGCGTTGCCGTCCCACCAATATTTGGTGTTTCTGGATGGTACCCATACATCAAGTATGCAGGTGCGAACCCCGTACTCGCATTCACTGCATTGTTTGCTGCAAACTCTGCTGTAGGTAAATACTCAACCCACTTATGGGGATACCTCTCAGCATATGGCCTTAGAAAATTTTCCAGAGTACGTATGGTAACCTCACTCTGCCCATCCGTCTGAGGGTGGTAAGCTGTACTCATACGAATCTCTGTACCCAGAGCTTTAAAAAGCGTCTGCCAGAACTTGCTGGTAAAGCGAGGGTCTCTATCAGACACAATCACTTTAGGTAGGCCATGGTTGCGGTAAACATGTTCGATAAAAAGTTGGGCGTATCCTGCAGCGGTAATCTCTTTAGTACATGGGGCGAAATGCACAAACTTGGTAAGTCTATCGACAAAGACAGCTACAGCAGTAAACCCATTGGATGCTGGTAGATCTGTCACCAAGTCAGTGGTAATCTGCTCCCACTTCCGCTCAGGTATTGGCAGGGGTTGAAGTAAGCCCATAGGCTTCTGTGTGTCAGCCTTTATTTGTTGGCACACAGGGCATTCGCGCACAAATGCCTTCAACTCATTCATCCACCCCTTCCACCAATATCGCCGCGCGAGGATTTCTCCTGTTCGCGCTGGTCCTGTATGGCCTGCTGAAGGTGTCTCATGGCACTCCTTCATAATCTTATTGCGCTGGCCTTTAGGAACCACCACTTTCTCGACTAATCCTCTCTTTGGGACCGTCCAAAGTATTCCCTCTCTGAGGAAATATCCCTCAACTTCCTCGCCACTCTCAAGCTTCCGCAATATCTTCACCAAGGAGTTATCAGCTTGGAGGGCTTGTTTCCACTCGTCTTGGCTTGCTTGATGCACTTGCCAAGTGGAAATGTTCATCGCAGTTTCCACGGGCTTAGGAACACTGCGGGAGAGAGCATCTGCTAACACATTAGCCTTGCCTTTGATATAGGAGATCTTGGGGTTGATCGAAGTCAGGTACCCCGCCTCAAGCCATCTTGCTTGGGTTCTAGAAAGGTTCCTCTGCGACAGAATATGCGTCAGAGGTTGGTGGTCAGTGAACACTGTTACTCCACCCGCACAACCTTCTAGATAATGTCTCCACTGCACCATCGCATAACATATTGCACACAACTCTTTGTCGTATGGTGCATAGTTAAGCTCGGCAGGCTTGAATCTACGTGAGAGGTAAGCTATTGGCTGTAGCCCCTCTCCGTGATCCTGTGTTAACACGGCACCGATGGCCTCATTCGACGCATCAGTGATCACAGTGTAAGGCAGTGACGCATCTGGAAAAATAAGGACGGGAGCTTGACTTAAACGCTTTTTCAATTCATTGAATGCGCCACGCTCAACCTGTCCCCATCTCCAGGGATGGTCTTTTTTCACTAAGTCATGGAGTGGTCCAGCAACATGTGCAAACTGGGGAATGAATTTCCTGTAGTATGAAACCATTCCAAGGAAACTACGTACATCGCTAACACTCTGTAGTTCCTTCCACTCCTTCACTGCCTTCACTTTTTGTTCCTGTGGTTCTAACCCACTTCCGCTAATGCGGTAGCCAAGATAGTCTACTGTTGCGACAGCCAGCTCACTTTTACTTGCCTTAGCAAAAAGCTGATATTCTGCTAGTCGCGACAGGACTTTCTCTAAGTGTTCGACATGCTGTTCCATGTTTTCAGAGAAGATGAGTATGTCATCAATAAAGACAACAACAAAATCATCTAAAAACTCTGTGAGTAGGTCTTGCACTAGAGTTTGGAATTGCGCTGGGCAATTGGTTAGCCCAAAAGGCGCTACCAAAAACTCAAAGTGACCGTATCTCGTGCGGAACGCTGTTTTATCTGTATCAGATGGCCTTACTGGAAATTGCCAATAGCCTGATCGCAGATCTAACTTTGAGAACACTTTGGCTTTGAACACTCTATCCATCAATTCTTCTGGCAGGGGTAAAGGATATCGATTTTTCACCGTCACCTTATTGATCCACCTGTAATCCACACACATCCTTAAGCCTCCATCCTTTTTTGGTACAAATAGGATTGGCGCGCCCCAAGGGGACTCGGATGGTTTGATTTTCTTCTGTTCCAGAAGGTAGTCCACTTGTGCTTTCACTTCATCCAGCTCTGCTGGTGAAAGCTTGTATATTGGACGATGGATAGGTGTTGGATCCTCCAGGTCTATCTTAAATTCATGACCTTTTCTCTTCGGAGGGATCCCTGGGGGTAAATCACGAGGGAACACACCACGGTGTGTTTCTACCACCTTTTTAATTTCGGCAGGGGTGTCTGAACGAATAAGTTTACCAATCTCATCCTCAGTGTTGAATGGCTGTGTTCGCTCTATTGCGTCAGGCAATTCATGTTGGCCTAAAGCTTTCTCTTCAGACTCTTGCACTACAACCATGAATGCTGTCTCTGTTTTGAGATGACGCATCATTCGTTTAGCTGAACACTCAGTCACTGGCACTTCTTGCAGTATCGACTGTACTTTTCGTTCAGGTTCAATACTCTCTTGGGTTGGATGACGCAACGGGAGATGAAACACTTGGCTGTTTTTGCAAACTGAAATCTCATTTTGCTGAAAGTCTATGCGGGGGTTTTCTTTCTGCAACCAAGGCATGCCCAATATTAGGTCATAACCAAGGTCTGGGAACAGATCCGCTTTCATTTTGCACTTCAGCCCTCCTATCCTTACTCGGAGGTTGTTACAGCTGCCAGCCAGTTCTTTAATATCTCCGTTTGCCAACATTGCTCTCTTGGAGCTTGGTGTAATCGACAACCCGAGATCACGCGCTACCTTATCATTGATATAGTTTGCGGTACTTCCACAATCAATGAATGCATAAAGGTCCGTGGTCTTGATCCGTGCTTTTACTTCGTACCCTCTCACAGGCACTTCTTGAATTTTTAACAGAGGGCATGTGTCACCCTTGGTTGACGAAGTTGATCGAACTTCTGACACATTAACTCGCTCTGTGGTAGACCGCTGGGTTGTTTCTGACCCACTATCGTCTACGTCTGCAGGCAGGGACTCCTGTAGACTACTCTGCGACTCCAATGAGCCCACAGATTCACTAACAGAGGGAAGAGATGCAGATGACGCATGAGGCGCGTCCATCTCATCCGGTGTGCTTTCCTTCTGTTCATTTTTCCAATCGCAGTTGTCATGTGCCGATTGGGTAGATGTGGAGAGTGTCTCTGTTCTCTCTTCACGCGGTGTACTAGTCCGCTCCTCAGGTTTTCCGCTGTGAGTACTTTTAACCTTTTTCGAGGCATCTACTTTTGATCTATGCTTCCTACGCCGCCTACGAACTCTGTTTCGCTTACGACGTTTGCGTCGGCCAGGCTCAGACGAAGCAGTTTCCTGCCTGGCGGTCAGTTTAACATTTTTTTTACATCGGGGAGGTTTTTCACCTCCTCCAATCTAGGACATTGCCTCACAGGGTGACCCTTCTTTCCACAAAGATAACAATTATATCCCCCTCCCCCCTGGGGGTTTTGTCTTCCCTGATTGGCTTGTCCTCTTCCACGGTTACCACCACCGCGTCCACGTCCACCACCACCACGTCCTCCTCCTCGTCCTTGTTGCTGTTGCTGCTGCTGTTGCACTCCTGCGGCAGCTTGTGGTGGTGCTTGGGCTGGTGGTGTAGGGTTCTGCTGCTGCTGACCCTGATTCTGGCCTTTCTTCTTTCTTCCACCACGCCAGACTCCTTTCTTTTTCTGATTGGTCTGCCCTCCTTGGCCTTGTGTTCCAACTCCAAGGGCTTCCAATCGTTCGGCGGATATGATGGCGGCCTCGACATCTCGAGGTACCGTTGCTGCGACTAACTTCTGAACTTCACTTTTAAGTCCATCCACGAAGAGCAAATACTGGTGATCCTCTTCGAGGTCTGGAATCCTCAAGACTAACCGCTGAAACTCTTTGACGAACTGTTTCACGGTTCCAGTCTGCTTGAGTTTATGGAGGTCACGCCACGCTTCATCTCGATCACTAGAGAATTCGAAAGCTGTAGCTAAGCCATCCATGAAGTCCATCCAGTCACGGAAGGGTGGTCTTTCACCTCGGTGAATTTTCAACTCTTGCATCGTTAACCAATCCGAGGCAGCCCCATAAAGGTTCGTGGCCATAATCGATTGCCACTGTGCTTCATGCACTCCGCAGGTTCTCAAGTACCGCGTCATGAGCACTTGCCATTTACGGGCTTTTGGTTCTCCACTTCCGTTAAATGCGCGAGGCATTTGCAACTTGACGGTGCTAGGCAACCACTGTCCTTGCCTAGGAGGTCCTGGGCCTGCTGGTCCAGCGCCACCTCCACCTCCACCTCCACCAGGAGGTCCACCGGGAGGTCCACCGCCTCCACCATCTCCACCGCCGCCACCACCTCCTCCGCCATCAGGCGCACCTGGTATGCGGGAAGGTGGGCGGTTTCGTCTGTCGCGGTAATCATCACCGCCATCATCATCTGGGTCGTCATCACCAGGGTCTCCAAAGGTACCTCGCATGCGAGGAACTCGACTGGGTCCACCAGTAGACTCATATGAACCAAGTGCAGCAAAGGGATTATTTTCTACCCTTGCTCCCAAAGCACTTAACCCAAGTCCCAATCTTCCAGTACGTGTGGGGATCTGCATGGGTTCTTTTCCTTTCTCTTCTCTGACCTGTGCCTTAGCACGCTCAAGGTCAATTTGATATAACACTTCTGCTGAGGAGAGAACTCTTGGGTTAGTTCGTGTGGGTCTACGTGATCCATCGGCAGAGTTGGGTTCTGAGATGCGTACTCCAGGCTGAGCTCTTGTACTTGGAGGTATCAACTGAGGGAATGTGAAATCAGCGTCTGGTGCGCTATCCACTGCAGTGCATGGTGGTGCTTCTGCAGCAACAATTTCACCCTCCTCGACCTGTACTGCTGGAGGAGCCGGTATTGTTGAGGTTCCTGCCCCAACCATTCCTACCGCGAAGCTCTGGTCTAGTGGCGGCCATGATGCAGCCAACTGCTTTACTGATTTCTTCGGCAGCGGCATCCCAAAGGCTGAGTCCTCAGGCTCAGGGGAAGTTGATTCTTCACGCTCTGGTGATACTGCTCGAGCATCACTTCCACTTTGGGCACTCTGGCTTCCGCCACTCACATCCTCCATGCTTCGTTCCAGGCCAGATAATCTTAAGGCAACTACATCAGCTGCATCTTGCTGCTGATCCCAGGTTTTGGATGCCTTTTTCTCCAAGGCAATCAAATCTTTTTGAATTGCTACTCTGGAGCTCTGCAAACGCTTCACCTCAGCACCTTGTTTGTGCAAGGACTCCCGAAACAATTCTAGAGTCCGTTCGACTTTTTCGTTGGAATCCGCAACAGTTCCTAATAAGCCTTCAATTCTCCGCCCTTGAACAAGGGATAACTCGGAGAGTTGTTTTAACTGAAGTGCTGATGCTTCAGTTGCTTCTTTTAGGTCAGCAAAACGAGAGTCCGCTAGAATGTCTGCGGCATCCATTCTCCTCGTTATTGCATCCACAGAAGCTTTGATCTCGGCTCTTTCTTTCCTATGGTCGATATCTTGGCGTAATAGCCTCTGCTCGTATCGACTATGTTGAGCCGCTACTGAATCCAGCTTCTGCTGTTGCGACACCACCGCATGCTGTGTGGCCTCAACCTGTTGCGCATGCTGGTGCTGTGTTTCCAGCGCCTGCCCGATCACCTCTGATGCGCCAGCCAGTTGGTTCGACACAGAGGCCTCAGTATGGGCTAGCCTCTGCCCCAGTGTCTGGTCAACTTGCTGCAGGTGACCCCTTAGCCCGTGGGCTAAATCGTCCACACGGTCATGGACCGCATCCACATCCTCTCTTAAGGCTTCCGCATCAGCTCCCATGTCTATGTCGACAGCTGCTTGCTGGACATTGTGGATGTTCTGGACGTTTATTTGTTGGTACACAACATTGGGTGCGTCAGGCAATTCCTCATCGAACTCAGGTTCAATCCCTGGCTCTTCAACTTGAGGCTCGCGCACTGCCAATGCGTGTTCACGGTCAGCCATGGTCTCTCAGCCACTATTTGGGAGTACTCAACAACCACGGTTGGAGTTTCTCTCTACCAAACAAACAAACAAAAACGTTTGTTGCGCCACGTTCACAAGTTTCGATCTCAAGAACTTAAAGTTCTTGCCTCGCTCCGAAACCAATTGATAGTGAAGCTTGTGGGTGACGCAATAGTGGTCGGCTGTGTTGATTGGATTCGTGATAACTTGCTGGCTAACGCAAGTATACTTGTGGGGTTTGTTGATTTAGACAACTCTCTAGCTAGCGCGGTTGTGAACGCTACTAGAGCACTTGGGTTGGGAAGTGATTGCGTCAGGCAAACACTTAACACACACACACACACAAACACACACACAAGCGGGAACACACCAATCCCACGAATCCCGAGTTCTTACAAAATAAAGTGAATAAGAATGTCAAAACAACGAGTGGGCCTCTTAAGTACCCCTAAGTGTAGTACGCTGACGCATGCCCCAAACTCTGGGTCTAATCTGTCTTACTCGTGAACCCACATGCGTCAGCCACCCTCGGCTCTATCCCAAACTACCTCGTATAGCGCTAAAAGACTAACAGCAGCAAGGAGCTTCAACTCTGAGGAGCTGCTGGAGTGACTGGTGATCTCTTGGTTTTCAAAAGGTTGGAAACTTCTTTTGGGAGACAGAACTTCAGTCATTCAACCTTCTTCTTTACTCCAAGACAGTTTGCATATTGTGAAAGTGGTATTTTGCTGAGTTGCAAATTTTGGCAGCAACAGTTTGTAGAGTTCTGGATTGTGGCAGCACCAGTTTGCTGGGTTGCAGACTGTGGCAGTAGTTGCAGAGAATTTGCAGATTGTGGTAGTGGCAGTTTGCAGGTTTTCAATATGCAAATGTTGCTTTTGAAATTATGGGGCAACATGAAGTTTCAGAAGTTTGGGTAGTTGCAAAATATTTGAGCAGAATAGCAACATTCTTATCTTAAAGAAGGCAGAAAAGTGAATTGCTGAGACTCTGAAAGCTGCAGCAGATTTTTGCTATTTTTCTGTTGGATTTTCTTATGGTCAAAATAAAAATCTGTTGAGTTAACAGGCTGCAGAAAGGAATTGAATTTTGTTCAGTAGCACAGTACAATTCCGAAAGAGAAGTTCATTCGGGTTTCTTGTTTGTGTTATTGGGATTTTTCTGAGCAGTTTTCTAGGCAATTCAAAGGTACACATCAGAATGTTGAGAAAGAGGCTATATTTTATTTTGCAATTTTTGTCGAAAAGATATTTTCAGTGGTCAGTCCTTCCAAAAGGTGTTTGGCAGTTGGCAAGATGGGATAGCAACTTTTCAAACTGAACTTTGAGTGTTTCTTTGGGTGTTTGAAATCCAAGGGACAAGGTTGTTATCGTTCTCTTAGGGCAGTAAGGGACTACTGCCAACTAGATGGGGAGGAATGTAAGGATTCGGCAGAATCAAAGGAGATTCAGGCAGACCTGCAGGCTTGCAGACTGGCAGTGATTGGGCTGACAGGTTAGAGCTGCAGGTTGACTGCTATGATTCAGCAGAAGCAGGAATGGTTCAGGTCCTTTAGACCTGCAGACTAATAGGCTGGCAGTCAGCAGATTGACAGACTGACGAAGTGGCAGAGTAGTCGGGCTGGCAGGTTTGCTGACGACAGACAGGTGCTGACAGCGCTGCAGAACGTGGGCTGCAGAGCTGGTAGGCACAAAGTTCTAGAAGGTCTTAGGTGGCAGACTCAGGACCGCAGTACCGTGCAAGGTGTCTGAGGCTGCATGTCATGAAAGAGGACTGAAAGGGACTTGGTAGTTTGATGGTCTGCAACACTGATGCAGACTGATGTTATGGCTTAGGATCAGTTTGGATCAGGGTTGGAAGAAACGGTATAAGTTGTTGGGGCTTGGACATTCTTGTAACCTTAGTTTGGAACCTGATCTCGCCCTTGAACCTTGCTAGGTTCAAGTGTCTCTCCCATGGTCGTTCAATAGAACGGCAGTTTCAGACTGGCAGACCGGCAGGGTCGCAGTCTTCTATGGACTTGAGTGGAAAAAGCGATCTGCAGGGGCAGAGTCGTTACACAACTGGACGGCTTCATCAAATGTGTGGGGACGGTTTAGGAAAACATGGGATTTTATCTTCGCCTGTAGAGAGTGCGTGAATAGATGCACCTTGTCTTCGGTGCTCATGGTAGGAGTCTTCAGCAAGAGTTTGGCAAACAAAGCGATATGCTCCCTTAGCGTTCCTTTCTTGTGTGATAACCGGAACAGTTGGTCTCTGGCTGTTTCTGCTTTGTCAAAGGGGTCGAAATATTCGATAATCTCCTGCCCCAGAGTCTCCCAGCTCGCCAACACGTCCGGGTTGGACGCTTTCTTAACAGTAAACCATTCCTGCGCTGCTCCTCTCAACACCGTCGACGCCAGTAACGCCCTCTTGTTCAGGGGACATCCAGACGCCACAAAATAAGTTTCCATACTCTCCACCCAGTCAGATGCTCCTTCTCCCGTTTTCCCAAAGAACTGGGGAGGATTCCCCAGCCCGATAGGCGCAAAGTTCCACACATCAAGTATAGATGGCCCTGCGGAGCCTCCACTCGTCGCACCACTCGTCGCTCTCGCTTGCCGGAGCTTTTGCTCCAGTTCTTGTTTTGCTGCCAACAACGATGCTTGGAAGTCGCTCCTTTGGTTCGCCATTTGTTCTTGCAGGTCCAATAGCTTTTTGTGCATACTTGACCCGGCTTCCAAGTTGATGCCCACAGCCGACTGCGCCGTCGACTGCTGTTCGGTTAATTCCGTCATAGTAGCCACCATGGTGGAGATCTTTGCATCCGTATCCGTCCGAAACTCCATCGCTTGTGTTTCCCGTAGGGTCTGGCTGTAAGGATTCTACAGTTCAGGGGAACTGTCAGATCCTCAGTTCAGGGAACTGGCAGACCTGCAGTTCAGGGGAACTGACAGGCCTGCAGTTCTAGGGAACCAGCAATGCTGCAGCCGGTTTGCTGCAGCAGGGCGGAACCCTTAGATCTGTGAATGGGGGCTGACAGCTCAGCAGACGCTTTTCTGCAGGGCTGGCAGCTCAGAAGGTTTCAGACAGGGGACCTGACACTGAGGCAGACTGTCAGGTCATGTTGATGGATAGGACCTTGAACGATCAGTTTGGATCAGAGGTGCAGCCTAGGGTATTTGGGCAGCACCTCAGGGTATTCTTGTAACTCGATTTTGGGGTTGAACACTCTCTCTCTCCCGCTCTCTCGTGTCAGAACTTGTTGCAGCCTTCTAGGCTGTTGTTTCAGGCTGGCAGACTGCTTCAGAGTCGCAGTCTACAGCGCAGTCTTTACACTGGCTCAACGTTAGTTCGTCCAGCTTCTGCATTAGTTTCTGGTGGTTCGCTTGGCCGTCGAGGGTCACTTTCGACAATTTCTGTTCCAGTTTCGTGCCCGCCTGTCGAACTTTCAGCATGTCTGCTCGGACGTCACCCGCCGATTTCTCCAGCAGTTCCAGTTTCCCAGTCGTCTCGACATGTCTGGTTTCGCTCGTGGTTCCAAGCTCAGCAACTTTCTCCTTTACAGCTTTGACTTTGTCCTGTAGCCCGGCTCCCGCTTCATCGAGCTTGCCGACCGCTTTCGACAGTTTCTGTAAGGACTCTCCATGCTTATTCGCCAGTTTTTCGACTGCCAAGCCTGCTTTGTGAACCTTTGCGAACTCGTCGCCATGCTTATTCACCAGTTTCTCCACGTTCTGTCCTGCTTTGTGGATATTCGCGATTTCTGTCTTTATCTCCAACCCTTCGAGTTCCCCGATTCGGTCTTCCAGGGCTTTGCACCCCGTCTTTAGTGCCGCCACCGACTCCACCAAGTTGTTAAAGTCTTCCGCCGACATTCTGGTTCTCCCCCCCGGTCTCTCACGATGAACCCACTCTTTACAGGCCGCCCGATCGTTTGGGTGTAGCCTTGTACACTTCGCTCCGAAACCACTTGTAAGGGACACGGGGTATAGACAACTCAACAGACTTACAATACAAGAACAACACGGTCTAAAGCGAGAAGCCTTAAGACTCGTCAACCGTTGACCCGGGTTCGAATCCCGTCAACGGTCACAACCGTAACTGGCTGTAACTTCCGCTCACGTGACCCCGGACTACACCGTCCGGATACAGTCACCCACATCACACCGTTCCATCACATTATCACACATTAGTCATCGGTCAGACGGCTACATAACCGACCTAACCGATATGACAACCGTAGCTCACTGGTTCGCACCAGCGACCGTTACTAGACTCGATACTGAGAGGTCCCGGGATCAAATCCCACCTCTCGCACTTTAGAACTGTCACACCTTCCTTGGATACGAGATCACGCCTGGCGGCTGGTCACTAAAAAAATACCTCGATGAAAGGGAAAGTGATATCGGAGAGATCTCCTCGTCAAAGGATTTACAAAGAATTATCGGGATCTTATCATACTGCCGAAGAGCAATACCTGACATGGAACGTAGGGTGTCACCTCTGCGTGCCCATGTCGCACAGAATAAGATCAAGCGTTATACTAAAGAAGAGTGGAAGAAAGCGGAAGTTGATGCGAAGTTGATCTTCCGTGAGGCGTTACGCGACCAGTTGCGGTTGGCGGTGCCTGGGACGCAGGTCAACCGTTTCGTGTTAGAGACAGACTGGTCCAGTGGTTTCGCAGGGTACCTGCTTTTCGCGCAGGTGTCAGGGGTGGACGGACGAAAAGAGGTGCTCGTAGACGTCGGCAGCTGCGTGCTGCGAGAGAAGACGTCATCCTTCCTGTAGCAGTTCTTTAGGTGTGGGCAGAGATAGGACTTTCCGGTTACGGTACCGTAAACCGTACCGTAACCCCACTCCGGTCACTTACGGTTACGGTAGTTACGGTCCGGACCGGAGTGGTTTTCGTGCTCGGAACCGGACCACCGTACCACTCCGTACTGCTCCGGTACCGGACCGTACCGACCGTAACCACCGTACCAACCGTAAACCGTAAATAGTAACCCCCACAGGGTCCCGAGAACCCAAAGGAACCCAGGTGGATTCGAACCCACGACCTTACAAACTACAGCCTAACGCTTTAGCACTGAACCACACTACTTCACGGTGATTTAGGGGCTACCGTAGCTATACCGTACCTATTCCGTACCGTAAAAACAACATATTACTCCGGTTACGGTACGGAGTTACGGCCGTAATACGGAACCGTAACTCGACCGTAACCGGACCGGACCGTAGCCGGACCAGAATTTTGGCCCAAGTCCTATCTCTGGGTGTGGGATTAGTGGTGGTAGTGGCTGAGATTCGAACTCAGGTCACCTGGGCCAGAATAGATGTAATCTACTCTGAGCCGGGTGTCCTGAGTTCGCTTCTTATTTTAACTTGGGGGAGAGGGCGCCTATATACCGGATTAGGTAATAGGTGTCGCTCTCGGGAGATTCGGGAGTAATGGGAGGGGATTGAATTGACTCACGATGTGACCCGCGGGGTGACTAGTGTGACGTGAGTGTGAGGTTAGTGATATAAAGATGCTTTACTACAGTTCAGGAAGAGGGAGACTAAGTCTTTCTTCGAGTCCAAGTTGTTTTACAAGAAGGTCTGGTCCGAATAAGTATTCAGTCCAACCTGACAGCCTGTAACCTGAGGCTGTGTACAATCCCAGTTGTATGGTCCAGAGCGTCTCAACCTCTCTGGCCATACGACACTTGTCCGACTATAATGCATGAGGCACTCAGCGGTACGCGGTCTGGACAGATGGCACCATCTGTTCCAGGACGCGGAACTCTGAGTGGTACTGCGAATCTAAGCCGTGGATTTGATAGGACCCGCGGCCATGTCAATGGCCAGGACTTGTCCGTCCTGAGTCTGAGTCATCAGAGAGTCAGTCGCATCGATGCGATTCTACAGAACCGCACCGAGTGCTCCTGGGTCTGACTGGGGACCTGTTCGGCCTGAGCTGAACCAGGTTCATATCAACCACTCCCCCCCCCGCCGAGCCTTCGACCCGAAGGCCTGGGACTCAACGAAAGGAACCATAGCAAAGGTCACACTCATACATACAATCAAACAAAAACCTTTAAACCAAAATAGTTTGTGCAAAAATGTTTCCCAAATAACCCCTTGGTATTCTGCCCTTGTATTCCACCAAACTGAAAACTGAAAACTCAGGTCCAGAGTTAATATCCACACAAAAAAGAACCAACATTCACAGACCCTGTCCATGAAAATGTTCCCCAACTGAACCCAACATCAGTGAATCTGAATGTTTGAAAAGAAAACAACCAGTGGGCCTGAATACCCAAAATACCAAACAAAAATAACAGAACACTCCTCATGTCTTGCAAGTGTATAGCAAATGATCAGAAAAAACAAACCACACCCATATTCCGTCCCTGGAAAAATGCCTCTCAGTTAGGCCTGAAACTCACAGAAAAAGATAAAACAAAAACAATAACCCACACCCCTTTTTTTTTTCTTCTTCTTCCCCTTTTTCTCCCCTTGGCACTCTGAGCTGCTCCTCGCTACCTCTTGCTCGACCTGGTCCTGGGTGGAAGGGGCACTGACCGCTGCGCCGTGTGCCGCTTTGGCCTGGGTGTGTCGTCCGGCTCGTCCTGGGTTCCCGCTGCGTCCGATCTCGACTCCGTCGTTGGCTTCGCCCTTTTCCTCGGCTCCAACCCGACCGCTCTCCTGTAAGCTCCTTCCCATTCCTGAAGATCCGTCTTGAGCTTTCCTGACCAAGCGCGATTCGCTTTCTTGGCGCACACGGGACACGAGGGGAATCTGGCTGCCGGGGTCGCTGGGTCTGGAACTCTCTCCACTTCTCCTTGGGCTGGGGACTTGTTCGTCAGGATCACCTCCACGCTAGGCAGCACCCCCTGGCTATACCATTCCATCGCTCGCTGCGCCAGCTTCATCCCGGTGTAGTGGGTCTGGCAAGTGAAATGCGCTGGGCAGAGGGGGTGGTCGCCACTGCGAAGGGGCCGTCGGGTTCCACATCCCATACACTGCGGATGGAGGGTAGTCGACTCTGGAGCTGGCAGCGGCTTGGGTTGTCCTGGCTCGGTTTTGATATCCTCAGCGCGCAACGGGATGGGGTCGTCATCCGAGGATGGTGTGTCTTTTTCCTGGTCGTCTTCGGTAGGTTCGCTGTCACTGATCGACGAAGGCGTTGAAAGGTTCGGAAGGTCCGCCGCTTTGGGTCGTCCCTCCAAGACGTCCATAATCCGTTGGTGGGATTTCTGTAACTCGTCGATTTTTCTCCCCATCGCGCGAACTTCTTCCACCATCTCCTCCGACACGCCTGCCCGTTCCGCTTTCACACGAGTCAACTCCTGTTCGAGTTTTTCCACTTTCTCCTCCGCCATCTGCACACGATGGTCGCGCAACTCAATTTCCTTTTGGGCCTGAGCAAGCCAGTTTGGAAGTCCAACACCCGACATCTTTTCCGTTTCCTTTCTGAGTATAAACTGGTAGTCTGTAGGCTCTGTGCTCTGTTTGCTGTTCACTCCTGGGCTCTGTGTGCTGTAACTTTGCTGTTCCCTGTTGCTGCTTATGTTGCTGTTACCCTCAGGCCTGACTGGAGATCTCAGGCCGCATCAGCAGGCAGACATCCTCAGACGATGCAGTCATGGCTGGAAGTCACCTCCGTCACCTCAGCTTCTCATTGTACTGCGTTACGTTGTCCCATACCAACCAGTACGTGAGTGCTGCGTAACATCAACCTTCTCTCCGACTTCCCCTTCGCCATGTCTGGGTACATCACTTCCGAGAGTCTTTCTTACTGCGGGCGTCCTTAATTTCAAATTCCGCCAGCATATCCGCACAATGCGTCAGATTCTCCAGTGGTTCCCATGTGGCCTCATGAGCCGGGTAACCTTTCCATAACACCAAGTATCGCTTTCGTCCTGCAGTCCCTTTGGTCCTGAGAATTGCCTCGACCTCAAATTCTTCTTGTCCTGACAACTCATCCACCAAAGCTGGTCCTGGAGGATCCTCCCTTACGAACTCATCAGATCGGTGATACTCCTTCAACTTTGATACGTGAAATACCGAATGCAATCTCCACGACTCAGGCAATCCGATCTTGTAGGCCACTGGTGATATTATAGCCTGAATGCGGAAAGGCCCAATGAATCGACGCCTGACCTTAGACGGTATATGTTTGGTCACCGCCAAAGGTAAATGTGCGCTCCTGAGGCACACTTCCTGGCCGATCTGAAACTCCACGTGCCGCCTCTTCTTGTTGGCTACTTGGCACATGCGTTCCTGAGCGGTCGCATAGTGTTTCTTGGCGTCCTCCAGGTCGTCATTCATTCGTGAGACCATTGCGTCCGCGGCCTCAACAGTCGTGTTCACACGGTCCATGTTCAGGCCCCTTGGGTTCTGTCCGAACATGAGGTAGTAAGGCGAGTACTTTGTCGTGGCGTTTATGGAATTGTTGGCTGCAAACTCGGCCGTGCTCAAATAGCTGCTCCATCGCTCCGGCCTAGCCTCAATGTAAGGCCGAAGGAAGTTCTCCAATGTCCGGATGGTAACCTCGCTCTGCCCATCCGATTGAGGATGATGGGCTGTTGACATCCTGAGGTCCGTCCCGAGAAGCCTGAATAGCTCCTTGTAGAACTTGCTGGTGAACCGAGGGTCCCTGTCTGAAACGATGACTGAGGGAATCCCTGAGGTCGGAAACACCTTCTCCAAAAACAGCTCGGCGTACTCCTTCGCCGAAATCTCCTTTGTACATGGCACGAATTTGCACATTTTCGTGAGCCTGTCCACCCAGACAGATACGGCCGTAAACCCGTTGGATTTCGGTAAATCTGTAACGAGGTCGGTCGTAATCTGCTCCCACTTAGAAGTCGGAATGGGAAGCGGATTCAGCAATCCTTTTTGCTTCGCATTCTCCGTCTTCATAACTTGGCATGTGGGACAAGTGCGGACATAGTGGTCGACAGCTCGCCTCCAGCCGCGCCACCAGTATCGACGACTCACAATTTCGGCCGTCCTGGCCACTCCAGGATGTCCTGACATAGGCACATCGTGGTGATCGTGTAGAACCACCTGGCGTTTATTTGCGGGCACCACAACCTTGGGTGCCTGGTCCTGATTCGTAGAGTCCTTGTAGTAGAGTAGGCCATCTTGGTTCAACGAATAGCCTGGAATAGTTTCTCCTTTCTCCAGCTTCGACAAGATGGGTCTGAGGGTAGCATCCGCTCTGAGGCCCACTTTCCATTCTTCTGCCTCCCCGGGCGAGATTTTGGCCTCCAAAACTGCAGTTGCATGGCTCCGTCGGGAAAGTGCATCAGCAACCACATTGCTGCGTCCTGGGATGTAGACGATCTTCGGCTTGATGGACTGGAAATATCCGGCCTTCAACCATCGTGTCTGCGTCCTGGACAATACGCGCTGCTGCAGGAAATGGGTTGCAGGCTGGTGGTCCGTAAGGACAGTGACTCCAGCATGGGCGCCCTCCAAATAGTGTCTCCATTGTGCTAAGGCATAGGAGATACCCAGCAGCTCACGCTCATAGGCTGAGTAGTTCCGTTCGGCCGAATTGAGCGAGCGACTGAGGAAAGCCACAGGCTGCAGTCCATCCGAGCCGTCCTGCATCAGTGTTGCTCCCAGCGCGATGTTCGAAGCGTCCGTAACCACAGTGTAAGGTTTCTCCGGGTCTGGAATCAGAAGTACTGGGGCTGTAGTGAGCTTGGTCTTGAGTTCCTCAAATGCGGCTTGCTGGGCCTGACCCCACTGCCAGGCCACATCCTTCTTCACCAACATTTGAATGGGGGCAGCAATCCTGGAATACTCCCGTATAAACCGTCGGTAGTACGAGACCATTCCCAGGAAGCTCCGCACTTCAGCCACGTTCTTCAAAGGCTCCCAGTCCCTGACCGCCGAAACCTTGCTCCGATGTGGTGAGATTCCATCCGCCGTGATCCAGTGTCCCACAAAATCCAGCTCGGATACCGCAAATGAACATTTTGAGGCCTTAGCATAAAGGTTATGCTTGGCCAGCCTATCCAGGACCAGCTTGAGGTGCTCCTCGTGCTCCTCCATCGTCTTCGAGTACACGACCAGATCGTCCAGAAATACCACCATAAAGCGATCGTGGAAATCCCTGAACAGATCGTTGATCATCGCCATGAACTGTGGTGGCGCATTGGTCAGCCCGAATGGGACGACCTTGTACTCATAATGACCGTAGCGGGTCCTGAAGGCTGTCTTGGCCTGGTCCTCCTCCCGAATGGGCATTTGCCAGTATCCCGACCTGAGATCCAAGCGGCTGAAAACCCGTGCTCCCTGAAGCCTGTCGATGAGTTCCTCCGGTAGTGGTAGCGGATAACGATTCTTGATCGTCTTCTGATTGAGCCAACGATAGTCAATGCAGAATCGCAGGCCACCGTCCTTCTTGGCCGCAAACAAAATCGGTGCTCCCCAAGGGCTTCTTGAGGGGCGTATGATCTCCCGATCCAACATGTACTCCGTTTGCTTGCGGACCTCAGCCAGCTCCGCTGGCGACAGCTTGTACATTGGCCTGAATATTGGCTTCGTCCCCGGCTCCAGATTGATCTCGAATTCGTGTCCATTCCGAATTGGTGGTGTTCCTTTTGGCAAGTCAGCCGCGAACACCCGGCGATAATTCTCCAACAGTCGTGTGATCCCAGCCGAGAGTTCCGGCCTGACCACTTTCTCCACTTCGTCCTTAGCATGTGCGTCTTCCTCGTCCTCAATTTCGTTTACGACGACCATAACAGCCTCGTGGGTGCGGTTACGCACTCCGCGAAATACGTCCGAAGCAGACGTCATATCAGTGTTTTGAATCCCCAAAATATCCCCAGAACGACCTTCTCTCGATAAGTTTAAAGGTAACAAAATGTCCGTCCGGCCCTTCCGGACTTGAATCGTTCTGTTCTGAAAATCCATAACCGGGTTCTCTTGAACTAACCACGGTAAGCCTAAAATCATCTGATATGCCATGCCTGGAAAAACGTCAAAACCACTGGAAAACTTGGCTTGACCACAACTAAACTGAAGTTTTGTCACTCGACCTAAGGTCTTTTGGGTCGATCCGTCAGCCATCACCAATCTTTTCGGTTGCCCAACCGTACTCAACGAAAATTGCTTCATAACATCTGCTGAAATATAGTTGTCCCAACTCCCACTGTCAACATAAGCTATCAAAAGTTCTCCCCCAATTTTTACTTCAAGCTCAAACCCTGTAAATTTCGAATCAGTGTGCCTAGGCCCAGTCCGGCCTAAAAAATCAAAAGAAAAATTACTCCTTTCCTTGTTTTGAACTGTTCCCCCACCCAACCTGGGTGTTTCGCCTTCCCTTGGCGAATTCGATGAAAAAGATTCCCCATCACCATCCCCTGGTGATCCCAACTGTCTTGGGGCTTCATCTTGTTGTCGACCGACCCTCGGTCGACTGGCTTTATCCTGGGGCGTGATATCAGGTCGCCCTTGCCGATCCTGAGTTGGATTTACTCGCGGCTCAAAGCCATCAGCATCTTCCTGCAAGTCCGGACCATCCGAATCTTGCTCCTCTTGACCGTTCTTCGTTTCCTTCCTTTTCGTCCTTCCTCCCTCCTTTCCACCGCGTATATGTTTATCCGTAGCCCGCGGTGGCGTGCTGCGGACCTTTAGTTTCCCGCATTTCTTGTCTCAGCGTATTTCGGGCAGTTCTTCACGATATGCCCTCGCTTGTGACAAAGAAAACATTCCACGTTTGGGTTTGTCGTCGCATGTCCAGTTCCATTGGTCCTATTGCCAAAACGTCCTCCCCGACCACCTCCTCGGCCTCGTCCTCCTTTCCAGCCTCCTCGGCCTCGGCCACCTCCAATGGCCGCTGAACGACTTGGTTCCTCCTTGCCGCCAATAGCATTTGTGCGGCTCTTTTTGAACCATCGTCTCGGTCCTGGGCGCTGTCCTGACTGCGGATGCAGCTGCTTGACACCGTCCAGTCGTTCGGCCATGGAAATTGCCTCGTCCAGGTCGCCCTGAACGAATCCGGCCACGCTGGTCCTGATAGGGTCGCGTAGACCGGCGACGAATGCAGAAAACATTTCTGCCTCCGTCATGTCTGGTATCCTGAAACAGACGTCGTTGAAACGGCGCACGTAATCGGATACGGAGGTCTGTTGCCGGAGCGTTCTCAGCATGGTACGTGCTTTCTCCGCTGTGGTGGTCGGTTCGAATTTCTGCCTGGCCTCATCTGCCCAGGCTCTCCAGTCCGCGAATGGGGCGCGCGCTCCTTCTCCAATCCGCAGCTCCTGCAGATTGAGCCAACGGGATGCGGCGCCGGCCGTATTTGCCGTCATCACTTGCAACCAGTAGGCTTCCGCTACACCCTGGGCACGTAGCCAACGCGCCATTTGCATCACCCATTCCGTGAGGGAAAGTTCAGGCCCTCCGGAATAGGCTTTTGGGATCTGTAGCTTGAGCTGTCGGAGCACTCGTGCGCCATCATTCCCTGGAACTGGTACTCCTGGGGGTCCTCCTGGCCCACCAGGCCCTCCTGGTCCTCCGGGTCCTCCAGGTCCTCCAGGTGGTCCTCCAGGTGGTCCTCCAGGTGGTCCTCCAGGCCCTCCTGGTCCTCCCGGTCCATTGGGTGGTCCTCGTCCTGGTCCTCCACCGTCATCATCATCGCCTCCATCACCGCCTCCTCCTCCGGGGTTCCCACTCGATCGTAATGGTTGTCCTGGTGGGGCGGCATTCTGTCGGCCCGCTGGGTCTTGTTGCCCCACAGAGGCATAGGAACCCATTCCCGAGAAGGGATCTCGGTGCCCTCGTGATGCCCCTCGGCTCCCGCCAAAACCGATGCGCTGGTTCAGCGGTGGCCATGGGTTGCGGTGACTTCCGGAAATGGCGATGGGTGGTGCGAGCAACGGTACAGGAACGTGAGGCTGCCCGTGGAGCTGGAATGGGGGAACCAAGGGTACTGGGGGTTGGCTCAACGGTGCAATGGGTGGCACTGAGGGCCCTTCGTCCTGGGCCTGGTTCGTGGCATCCGGTGCCGCGGTCGTGGTAGGGTTGGCAACTGTTTGTGTACCGACCATGCCCACTGCGGCGGCTGGAGGTGCCACGGGTATCTTCTCCGTGAAGCGTGCGATGAGATCTTCCACGCGGGGCTGGTCCATCTTCAACTCCTTGGCCACGCGTCCTAGGTTGGCGACCTCGGCACGATTGTCGGTGATCTCGAGCTTGAGGGCCTCGGCTCGTGCTCCAATATGTCGTACGTCGCGCTCTGTGCGTTGTGCTACGCGGTCCTGAGCGAGTTGGAGCCTGTGTTCCAGTTCGGCGTTTAACCGTGCAAACTCGGCTCTCTGACTCTCGAGCCTGGAGTCGAACTCGTGGGTCTGGGCCACTGTCGCGTTGCGCAAACGCTCTTCCGACTCGGCCCGTGCGTGTGCGAGCTCCATTCGCATTTGGTCCAGGGCGGCACGAAGCCCTTCCACTGTATTTGCGGCCCACTGGCCCGCGTCCTGCTCGAGTTGAGCCACTCGGATGTCGTTGGCCTCGGCGTGGAGCATCTCGTTGTGTACGTTCTCGTGGTGCACCACGTTGTTCTGGACATATATGTTTCCTCCTCCTTCGGGCGGGTCTCCTTCGGCAGTTCCCAGGCTCATGTGATCCGAATACTCTGGTGGTTCGCTCTCCGCGTCCTGGTACGCGATCATTTGATGGTGCTGGTTCATGCTGAGGATCCCACACTCTCGGTCTCGGAAACGTCTGAGGGTGGTGGTGGCGGTGGGTCCTCCCTTGGCACTTGGGGCGGTAAACCGTCTGGTCCTGGCGGTCCGTCCGATCGATGTGAAACGTAGGGCGGCTCTCCGTAGTAGAACGACAAGAGGTCAATGCAGGCCGTCCTGAGAAACTCCGACTTGGCGTTTGGGATGTAGTGCCAGCGCTGATGAAGTCCTGGTCTGCCAGTTTCGTCTTCGGCCTCACGGTCCTCTTGAGAGAGTGTCTGGCCCTGGTGGGACATGCGCGGTCTGAAATCTTGCGGTCCGGCAAGGAAATACGGAAAGGAATAGTAACGAAGTCGGCTCCGAAACCAGTTGATATAAAGATGCTTTACTACAGTTCAGGAAGAGGGAGACTAAGTCTTTCTTCGAGTCCAAGTTGTTTTACAAGAAGGTCTGGTCCGAATAAGTATTCAGTCCAACCTGACAGCCTGTAACCTGAGGCTGTGTACAATCCCAGTTGTATGGTCCAGAGCGTCTCAACCTCTCTGGCCATACGACACTTGTCCGACTATAATGCATGAGGCACTCAGCGGTACGCGGTCTGGACAGATGGCACCATCTGTTCCAGGACGCGGAACTCTGAGTGGTACTGCGAATCTAAGCCGTGGATTTGATAGGACCCGCGGCCATGTCAATGGCCAGGACTTGTCCGTCCTGAGTCTGAGTCATCAGAGAGTCAGTCGCATCGATGCGATTCTACAGAACCGCACCGAGTGCTCCTGGGTCTGACTGGGGACCTGTTCGGCCTGAGCTGAACCAGGTTCATATCAGTTAGAGTGGAGTCGAGGGAGGGGTACAGGAGGTGTAGAATGGGGCAGTAGTTAGTGGGATTTGAACCAGGGACATCCGCGGCTGGAGTCCTAGGCACTACGTCAGGGCCGCGGATTAGGCTTGCTTGGGGTTTAAGGAGTCGGCGGCGGTTGTCTTGTTGTTGGTGTTCGTGTAAGGTTTCGTTTTGTTTCGTGTGTCGAAGTGTTTTCCCCTTGTGACTGTTACACTTCCTCGGTGAGTTTCGCGCAGTAGTCTGGGCCTGCAAGCGCACCAAACGCTATCGAGGCGACGTGGAGATGACCATCCGCACGGATAACTTGGCTCTGTGTGAGAAGCTAAAGGTCGGCGGGCTGGGTGCGACGGACGTCAGGGAGATGCGATTGTGGGGATGGATGATGGCTAATGAGAGCAATTTCGCGACAGAATTTGTGCCAGGATCGGAGAATGTCGGGGCAGACCTTTTATCGCGACCAGTACGTGCGAATGTGCTGCATAAGGAGAACCTTCTGTCGGAGGAAGAGTGGAGTTTAATTCATGAAGGGCATCCCTCAGTGAGGGGTACAATGATGCGAGCAAATGCTTACGGATTGCACGTCAGAAAGAGTGAGATTGAAAGTCGTGTAGCCAAGTGCAGATCCTGCCAAGCTTTCGCCCCCATGCATTCAAGGTCGCCACTGAAATCGGTTTTGGATGCAGCGTTTCCTGGCGAGTTCGTATCAGTCGATTTTATTGGAGCTCTACCAAAATCAGGGAGCTTTCAATTTGTTTTTGTTATAAGTGACAGTTTGAGCAGGCTGATGCAAGCTACAGCAGTGACTGCTGCTACATCTGCCCATGCTATCAGGGAGCTGAAGTTGTGGATTTCTCAACATGGGAGTTTTCGAGGTATTATGTGTGACAATGCGACAGCATTCACTAGTCGCACTTTTCGCGAATGGACTCGCTCCCTAGATGTCAAGCTGATATATGCACCCGCATACCATCACTGGTGCAATGGTGCTGTGGAACGAGCAAACCGAAAGCTAATCGAGAGGATGAGGCGTTTATTAATAGAAGAAGGACACTGGAGGTGGCCTACAGTGGTGAAGCGAGCTCAGTCAGCATGCAACTCGATGATATGCTCCGTCACCGGCTTTACGCCTCACGAGATATGGTTTAAAACTCGTCGTGAGTGGGAGGCAGCCCGAGGTGAAATGGCCAACCGTCGTGAGCAGGCGAATAGAAAAATGAAGGGACAGCCGAGCCTGTGGAAAGTGGGAGACCAAGTGTGGGTATTCGACATCGTGACGAACCCCTGTCTGCGAGGGAAATTTCAGCCGCTCTGGGAAGGGCCTGGAGTAATAGCTGAGGAGATCTCACAGAGTTTGTGGGGAGTCAATATGCCAAATGGTACGAGAGTAGTGATACATTCTGATTTCATGAAAAAGTATTGGTAGGAGAGTTTTCGTTCTTATATCTTCAGTACATCTGCCTTTTCGGTTTTCGGAGTATGATACGCAGTAGAAATAGAGGCGTGGTTGGGCACATGTTGTGAAAAGGATAAATGGACTGAGATGGAGGAGGGGAATGAACGTTATTAAGGGGCAGTGGGGAATAGTACGAACAATTTGGGACATGGGATATATCTCGCGACAGTGAGCTCGAAACGGCACGGCGGTTATGACTGTAAGCCGTGCCGTTTCAGCTGCAGTTTCAGTTGGCGTTTTTGGCGGGGACGACGAAAGGTCGCGCGCCAGAAACTCCTGGTGCTTAAAAAGACAGAACACAACCCATGTAAACGAACACATTTACAGCGAGTCGCTAGTGAACAAAGCTTGTACTCGAGAGGTGTTCCAACCGTTAAGAGTGAAACGGCGTCGAGTGGACGTTCGTAACGGAAAAACAATCACACAGAGTGTCGACTGACGAGAGACGTCAGTGAAGTGCGAGATAAGATGAGCGGAGTTAAGAGAGTAACACAACACCAACGCAAAAATTGAAATGGATTTTTAATAGTTGTTGCTTGAATCAACCACATCGGCAACGGTCACGTACGGTATGACAGCTTTCCCCTACTCCTGCTCCACCGAAAGAAACAAAAAGATGTGCCGAGCACCATTCCCACAGATGACGAACAAAAGAAAGAAAGATTTTAAAACCCACCCCAGCTACTGTAGTTCCTATAGGTGCATCCATCTAGTTCGAATCGTGGTTGGTGCGTGTGTGAGATCGGGAGATCAGCATTTGCTGGTGGCCTCTGTGATGATGCCTTTGAAAAAAGACGAGAAGGACAACAGATTTCTCCCTCACGCCGCCGCCGCCACATGACCAGGTGGTGGAAAGCATGCATGGATAACGAGGGTTTGCGTGGTGGTGACATCTTTCCAGAGGTCGTATCAGAGACACCCCAAAGCTCAATCGGACTATCCCACACATCTCATTCTCTAACCCCTGGACCGAGTTCCCTCGGCCCCCCTCGCTGCTGGTGCTCGGCGAGCCCACATAGTGTCGATATGGCAACGTCGGAGCATCGCTATCCCAGCGACCACAGTGGGCGACTGAGTTTGATGAATCCACCAGGGGCACCTCACAGCCGCCAGGGCACCGCACACTCTCTCACAGATTCCAGAGGGGTCGCGTCGTACCCAACTCGGAAAAGCCTGATCACGGGGAGATGTGAAGTGCCTATCCCCTGGAGCGTGAAAACAGTGGACTGGAAATTTGTCATATCTTCGATCCATTGGGGAACGGTGGCGCTGACCTTGTTTCCCATTCTGCTGTTGGTGGTGCTGAAAACAACCCCTGTGCAGCCCACCCAGAGAAGCTACCCAGCCAATGACCCCACCTTGAGATTCGATTTCGTTGAGGTCACCATTCCCAAAAGCATACAGTTTTTGGTGCCAATGGTCTTATTCTGGATGATGCTGTCCATTGGGGAGTTCTGGTTGTACAAGCCTCTTCACCAAGTGATGGATAATGCGATTTCGGCGTTTCTGTTCTACCTGACAGACTGGGGGTCGGCCGTATCGCTGGCAGCCCTTCTGTGCAAGCTGTTTACCATCATGATGGGCCGGCCCTCCCCGGATTTTTTTGCAAAATGCAAGGAAAGCTATTTGCAGGAATGTATTCGAGAGGGGGACGACTCCAGGGAGTCTTTTTTCCCTCTTGCACCCACGATGGCGATGGTCACTGCGATGTACAATGCCAGTTACGTGATTTCCTTAGTCTACCACAGGTATCACCCCGTTGTACTCAATTTTCAACATTAATTGTGCAATTTCCAAATGCACAAGACAAGAGCATGACTCTATTACGACTTTTCTTTCGTTTCCTCTTTCAAGTTAAGGAATTCAACCCTTGAAGCAGAAAATCGAAAATGGATCAGATGGTTATTTCCCAGTGGGCGACGCATAGACCATTAGCGTGACAATCTGAAAAGTGTGCACCATTACTTGCATCCCCAATTTAGTGGTGTCTTTTTTTATTTTATTTCTTGATTAAAGGGTCTACTCCAACATGCAAGTAATCCGGACCAGCAGCGACGTATCCAGCAAGAACGATATTTCATCGGCAGCCACCCTTTGCCAGCCTGTCGATGGAGGAAACTTGATCGATCGAATTATTGAAGAGCTGGGACATGCGACTCTCATGTACTTGATCATATTACAGGTTGGTGTTTCTGGCCCCAGCAAGCAATAAAACATGTTATCTCTGTGCAATGGGCTGACCTGAATCAGCTACTGCTCGTTGAACTATACCGTGTAGTGCATATTGCTCTAAATTCTTGATGTAGTTTATGTGTCAATAAATTTCATAAAAATTCTGTCAGATCTATCTATCGAATTTCATGTGCTGGAAGGTCCAGTGGTGTCAAATTTATCCCCCTCAATATCCAAAACATTGATATGACGGGAAAATAGAATGCACTGATGGAACCATTGCATCAGTCTGCCATTCGTACGGAGCATTGAATGCCTATCTGATTGAGAAATAGCCATAGATCACTGAGGTAAGGTCCGTCCGATTCTCGTTTTGATCAAATGAGTGGAATTCCGACATCTTGTTTGTTTGCTTTTTTTTTTCCCTTCAGATTGCGTTTGCATGGATTATCGGAATTCTCACTGTGACGGATCGGAAGAGCTTCGTTTCTGATGTCAACACCGCAATGATAATTGGAGGGTCGATAGGGTACGTTTTCAGCGAACGGGCAAATGCATTTTTGGTGAGAATGCCTAGGAAGAGGGACAAGACTCCGTCTGTACAAAGAAATGCCACAGCAGCGTCAGATTCAACATCTCAGACGATCAGGGAATGAGGGATTTTTGATGGCAGGCATTGAGTTGTGATTCATCAAGCTGGTGTAACATTACTGATAAAAGTAGCATCGATTGTTTGATGTGCAACTCAAAATTGGATCAACCAAGGATTGGGTGAGTGTATTTTCCAGCACGCTTTTTTTTTCCTTCTTTTTGTTTCATGGAAAGAAGAAAACAGTAGTTCCTTATGCATTGCTTTAGTGGGTTATGGGGATAACTTCACCTCGGAGATGCAATGGGACATCAGTCGAGTGGTCTCTCGATTGACCACATGAGGATAATTGTCGTGTGATCATTTATGGGAGGGTTCCTTTCATCCGCCATGTCATTTTGCCTATCCGAGTGATGATCGAATCCAGCGTGATGAAAGAGCTCAGGAACTGTGATGAATTGCAGGTTCTGGGAAATAAACACGTGTGAGTTTTTATGGTGAAATCGAGAAACTTTTGTACTCTTTTTTCAGGCCCCTTTGCTCGCTTTTCGACAATTCGAAAAGTTAATTGATCGGGAATCAATGTACATGCAATTGTTCTTTGCATGCAGTGTAGTGAGGGCACATTTAACAAAGCAAATCTGGCTAAGTTGGTGAAATTGATGACATGATTTGAGAACTACTGGTTTCTTGGACTCTGCTGACAATATGACCTTTCCAAAATGTTCAGTTGTCTTTTCATTTCTCCTCCTTCCAGAAAGTCCTATGTTTGGCCTGTGAACAATTTGCTCGATATCGTGCAACCTTTAATTCAGTAATGCAAATCTAGGGCCACACATGATGATGTCCCTGGATATTGAACAAATGGCTGTCGACACAAAATCAGCACAGGATTTTCCATGAGCTGTCACTGTGTGGGCCACGCTCACAACTGTTCCTTAAATAAAACTAGCCTCTACACCAAAAAATCCCAACCAGGAAAGACAGATACAGTCAGTCAGTCACCCACCCATATCCCGAGGTACATAAGAAAATCACTCATGGTCCAACAACACTTTTTGGTCAAATTTGTCCTTCGTAGAAAGACAAAATCAAGTGGGCTTGGTAGAAACCATCATATTTTGTGCCTCCTCGATAGACTTTTGAAGCTTGGCCGGATCCTTCATAACTTCCTGGAAAAATCGCACCGCCCAATCCAATAAAATCCCATACAACAGAAACACTTCCGAAAGAAGAAGAGAGAATTATCACAAGACAGAAACAACACCACCCACCTCAGCTGCACAATGATGAGACCCCATAATAATGTCTAAGCATTGGTGAATAACAATCAAAGGATCACTCTTCCTCTTCCCCAGCTCTCACCCCCCCCCCCCCCCCCCCCTCCCAAAAAAAAGTAAGGAACCTAAACCTAACCTAAATAAACCTAAATTCAATGTTCGTACCTGTTTATTTCACAATGGCACCCAAACACCAAGCTTTATTCTCATTAAATCACAACACCAACACTGACCCCTATGCCTTGAATCCACTGTGATTATTTAATCGGCAATTATCCCCCCCCAGCATAATGTACAAAACACCAGAGCCCCCTCATTTCCGATTAGAACACTGAAAAATGAAAGATATGTGATTTCCAGGGTCGACTGGACCTAAGAAGCTGTGCATAATACTCTCAATCAATTCAACCGCCGATCACTTCTCAGCACCATTTTGGGGGGCTTTCGAAGCAAACAGATTCTTCATCCATCGAGTCGCACCCTTCACAGAGTCACTTTTTGGAACAAAAAACCTCCCTATCTTTACCTTTAGTCTGGATGGCTCTGGAACATCCATGCCCGTGTTGACGGCCTTTCTTTCACTGATTCGATCCACCCAATCCTATGAAAAAAACACTGTTCAATGTCTACAGGTGCCAGCATGAACAGGCCCCGAGTTGCTCAACCCAAAACTCCCCACATTTGGCCTCGTAAGTTTCTGTTCTTCTGCGTTTCAAATTGTTTCAACCCCCCACCCCCCCCCAAAAAAAAAATAAAAATAAAACAGTGAAAGCAAAATTAAAAACTATATAATTATCATTAATAAAAAAATATATACGATAAAATACACATTTCCCCGTCTTTTCCCATCAACAGCACAAACATACATAGAGATGAGTTTCAACGTACCTTCAGCTTTGGAAATTCCTCCAAGGTCACTCCAGCCCAAAAATGTATAACCACCCAAGAGTAATTGGCAATGTCAGCGATCGTGTATTTTCCGGCAGCCAACCAAGGCCCTTTTTCCAATTGGGACTCCAGCACTCCATACAGCCTTTTCGTTTCGTTCACGTATCTGTTTTTCCCATACTCCACAGAAACAGGTGCATAACGAACAAAATGATGGGCTTGACCTTGCATTGGACCTAAGCCACCCTGATTGATTGGCAACCAATCAAAACAATTCATGTAAAAAAAATCAGCAAGCTTTCCTTTCATTTTCATAACATGAAGTCCAGATACGATATTGAACAGGGAAACTTGCTTTCAATCCGAGGAAACTTGAACAGAATGCATCTCTGCAAACGAAAATCACCCCCCCAAAAAAAGATTTAAATATTCCAAAACCTCGCATTCCAGTTTTATTTCCTCTGAAAAAGAAGGAAGAAGGAAGAAATAAAAGATGCTTTTTCATCTTCACAGTTTTTCAAGCACATGTATTTTCTTCTAACCCATTCTTTTATTGAATTGAAAAAGTTAATGAGAAAAAAGGTGCAGGGATGTACCATCTGGAACATGAGCCAAGAAATGACTTGGTGTCTTTCTTTCAAGTCTTTCGGCAGCAGCTTCCCCTCTGGATCGAATCGATCGCACAAATACAGCATGATCGCCCCGCTTTCGAAAACCTCAAAGTCATCATTGGAATGATCCACTGACAAAAATGCAACACACAACAAGGTTCGCAGCTTGCAGGAAAAGAAATATATTTTGTTATATTATGTATAAGAATTACATATATTATTCTCTTACAATATAATAATAAAATTCTCTTACAATATAATAATAAAATTCTCTTACAATATACTAATAAAATTATCTTACGATATAATAATAAAATTATCTTTTTTCTTACAAACTGTAACTTGCTCTGGCAATGAACCAAAAATAGAATTGATTATCAGCCAGGAAGTCATGTGGATCTCAAATGGAAAGTGAAACACACTAACAGCATCTTTAAAAGAACAACAAACACAGGGTTACAAAAGGAAGACGTCTTTTCTATTGACGTCTCAGCAGGATTTTCGACAGTCGTCATACCCAGAGCAGGGATTCGTCCGTTTGGGTTGATCTTCAGAAACCAGTCTTCTTTTTGTTCGTTTTTCCCCAGTGTGATCTTGCGTACGTTGTACTGGACACCCAGCTCTTCCAACGTCACCGAAGCTTTCCACCCGTTGGGCGTCGACGCAGTGTAAAGCGTTACGGGCTTGTCGTCGGCCATCGAATCAAAACACACTTCAGCGAAAGCGAAACACACAGGTCAGGGATAAAGAAGCTTTTGTTTGGTGGTCTGCTGCTGCTTTGGTGGTTAGCTCAAATCCTCTCGTCACCTCACGTTGGCCGACGACGTCCCACCTTGTCGGGCTGAGCGCTGCGACTCAATTCGACCCATCAAGCGCCGAATCGTGTGTCGAAACGGCATGCATTTCGTAAAACTCGACTCTCATCGATCGCACTCCATCCTCCATCCGTGCTCGAGCAATGCATATTTTCGTTTAGGTTGCGAGATGCCCACGGGTTGATCGTTTCTTGAGACTCAAACGACTCGCGCAATGTCGACCGCCGCCACTTCGTGCTCGGAATTGCTCGAGCGACATCGCGAAATTTGGAATGACGCAACGGAACACCCCTTCCTCGCTGGTTGCAAGGACGGGAGCGTGAAGGCGAACCAGTTCGATACCTGGCTGGTGCAGGACTACTTATTCGTGCTTCAGTTTACGAAGTTTGTGGAAGGCTTGGCGAGTCTTGCTCCCAAAGATCATGCGGAGGCGATTTCAGGGGGCGTAGCGGCCCTCCACGATGAATTATCGTGGTTTCAAGCAAAAGGTGGAGAGAACGCTTTTCCAAAAATCATTCAAAATCGAAACCCGTGGCATGAACGGCAGCAATTTATTACCCAAGGAACCAAATCCACTTTAACAAAATAATTCAAAAAAACACAATGTGTTCGATACTGTGGAATTACTTCTTGTCAGTGGGTTTCTTTGTGTGCTTTTTGCTGTCTGGGCTTGAAGTTCAAAATATGTGCAAGGATATGAGAAAAACAACTTCTTGAAACAAGCAGCAGTGTGAGTCGCCATAACGTGCCGAAGTTTCTGACACTCTCAATTAATTTTTTTTGTTTTTTATCTGAAAGGGATGAACATCACCCTTTTTCCTTGCTCTTCCAATAGTTTATCTCAGAATATCTCTAGATTGATCGAATGATCATCCCAGAAAAAATGGTGGACAATCTGCACCATCAATGTAGTGTCGATTTGGGCGCCGATCTTGACACCTTGAAATTGTGCATAATATCCTCAGAGGCAGCAAAAACCCCTTTCAAAAGATTTTCCCACTGGTATAGCTTATCAGGGGTTTTCCTACGATCCATGTGTGCTCATTTTAGCACACTGTCCTGATTGATGAGAATATGTACGTACCTTGTGGATATCATAGCTTCAGAAAGACGGCTGAGCTTGGATGCATCCCCTCTGGAAACCACATTGCAGTACCAGAAATTCCTAGCGGATCTCAGTGCCCAGCCATATCCAGTCCAGGCCGTGGGCTTTTGGGCGATAGAGCTGGTGTACAATCAAGCTTGGGGTTTCCAAGCATCCAAAGAGTATGAGGAGTTTGCGGAGCGCTGGGGAAATGCCGATTTCGGCAAGTATGTGAAATTATTGGAGGCCCAGGCTGACAGTGCATTGAAGAAGGCATCCCAGGAAGAGAAGATTGAAGCTGATCGGGTGTTTGTTGATATAGCCAAATTGGAGGTTAAATTTTGGAACATGGCCTTTGAGACGAAGCAATGAGTTGTACTGACTGGGGACTTATTTTGTTTTGGCATGTGCTGATGGATGTGCACTGGTGCATAGTTATTACTGTACATGACTGCTTTCAAGTATTGACGTTGGAAGGGGTAATGGCTGCCTGAAGGGTGGGAAAACAAGTCATTTTTTGAGCCAATTTTGCCGCGGGAAAAATATCTTTTATGGATATTGAAGGGCACCAAGAGAATCCTGCCCTTTTTTTGTCGCCATGCATGATATTTTCCTTAAGTTATGAATTGAGACGGGCTCCATTGGGAAGTTTTCAAACCCTCTGATGCTCAGGAAATTCAGCAAGTGGGCCATATCAATCATAATTGTCTGAATAGCAAAACCAACAATCAACCTTGAACTCCAATGGGGAGAAACAAAAAGAAGTAAAACTTGCAAGAGGCACACTTTTAATTATGAAAAAAAGCACAAAGAAAGAGAGTAGCACCACCAACCCCTACAACACAGATACCACAACAACAACAATCCTTTTATGATTCGCTGGCAAGTGCGGAATGAGTAAGCTGGACACAACACAACAGCAATGAATAAATGCATAATCCCACAAATGATAATGAATGAGGCTCTTCACTTTTCACGATTGGGCTGCTGCATTTCCAGGGAAGCATATCGTTTGAACACTGCAGAGATACAAGATGGTATTCCTTACCAGTATTTTTTGTGCCCTTTCTGCTGCCTGGGCTTGGTGTAAAAATATTTCTAGGAGATTGAAAGCTAGCGAGTTGCCCCCAAAAAGATTTTTGCTGGCAATTGAGGAAATTGTCTTCTTTTTGGCCTGGGATTTTAGGGGGGGGGGGGGGGGGGAGGGGGTCAAACGAAAAAAGGGAAAAAAATGGAGAGGATGGTGAAATTGCGTGCACCATTGATGTGTGGAAGTCCACATTTGGGTAGAAATGAAACCAGTATCAACTTCACCAAATGTGTGGGGATGGCAATTCATGGATCGGTTACTGGTAATTACAATATCACTTGGGCACACAACAATCCCCATCCTGACACCAATAACTCATACCTCATAACTCATAAATCTTGTATTATGGAACCGAAGCCTCTGTTGCTTTTACCTCCGTGCCCTTCACTTCACTTCTACATCCATCCAAAGCCAGTGAGGTTAATAATGAGACTGGGTTTCGTCCATTCTCACTCCAATTAGGAAGAGACGTGTGTCTGACGCACACTCACTGGTGTGGAAAGCTCGCCCCCCACACCAGTTTCTTTGTTTCTTGGCTCGTAGCGAGAATCCACCCTCACCACTTCATCAACACAGCAGAATGCAGTGTCGAATCTCATCAAGCCCCCTCACCACCAGTTTGGCTGCCTCTTTCCGGCCAAGGAAAAGCGCCTGTCAAAAGCAGGTGAGGGACGCAACTTTCGTTCTGAAAGTTCGCTTGCACCTTCGAATCCATCAGCAGAAAAAGAAGCTCAGTGGAGTTTGTGTGAGGCTGAAAAAGGATGGAACTTAATTCGGGAAGGATGCTTTTCAATGTTTTTAGGTTCTATGGCGGTTTGTACAGAAGTGACTGCCATTAGAAATGTTTTGTTGCAAATCAAGATCGGTATGCTGTGAAGATTTTCCAAACACACTGTGGAACACACAGTCTTCCAAACACACACACACACTCCATCCAGAATTTTCTTCAAAAAAAGTCTAAACACCAAAATCTATGTTGCAAATCCAATGAGACGCCGCAAAGCACCAGAGGAAAACACAGGATTTTTGAGAAAATGCATAAAACCGAGCAATGTCGTTCACCACCTCCACTCCCTCGCATACTCAAATTTTGATTAAATTGCATTCTCCCAGCCTAGAAAGTGAGAGGGGTTATTCTGGTTGTTGAAAAGGTGTGCAGGGCCTCTGTGGAGCCACGCAGTGATGAGATCGGCCATCTTTCGCGACGGGACTTGATGACAGTAGCAAGTGTTGGTGTGCCTCTCCTGAGCCTTCCTGGCGAAGCCTTGGCTGCTCAAGCTGCACCTGTCGGTGACTACATGCCTTCTGCAGGGGTGGATGATTTCGTTCTGTTTGTCCCAGATAAACAGAAAACTCCAGTAAGTGAGACTGGATCAGGTCTTCTCCATCTTCAATTTTCTGAATTTGTTGCATTGAGGCGAAAAGCCTCATTTAGTCCATCCATGGTTGAACAATATATCATGGGATCCACGACTTTGAGAGGAGCTCATTGGTTTGAAAAAATATATAAATTCCCCTACATCATGACCTAATCCTGTGCATGGTACAGCACTTGAAAAAAAAAATGCAAAACAGAGGACTTGAATAAAAAAACCTGAAAGAGGTTCCTGCAATATAAAATGGATGCAAAGGACGCAATGAATGCTGGATTTACTGGATTTGTGCAGGCCATTCGGGCAGGGACGGTTGACCCAAACAACCCCTACCGATTTGCGCTGCCACCAACCTGGAGGGAGGGCAAGGTTGCGAACATTTTGAGCGGAAACTACTGCCAGGTGAGAAAAAAAACTTGGGCATGATTGAGGTTGAGGCTATATTGAGGTTTTCTCTCACATGTATATACATAGAGGGTCATCCTATAACACATTTCCATGAAAGGGCTGCAATCAGTCTGTCGGCCATGCGTGAAATAGTTTCAATTCAATAGAGGGGGTTTTCTCTTCTATGTATGTCAGAACCGAATATATGGATGGAAATTGAAGGGGGGTTTGATGGTTGAGTTGACCTTCCACGTTGAATTTTTCGTGGGGATTTTTTTTTCCTTTAAATCTTATACCTTTTGCTGGGTTTTTGTTTTCTCAACACAGCCACGATGCGATGAGCCTTGGACTGAGGTTATTTTCGAGAATGCGGAGGAGGGACGAGCAGCTCTGCTGGCCTCCCCACTGTTCAAACTGACCCCTAGAAAGGTCAATAACATTTCTGATATCGGAACCCCAGAAGGGATCATTTTTTCCATTGGACCTTACATTACAGGTGCGATGATTGCAGTTGGTTTCCTTCATCAATATATATTTTTTAATTATTTCGCTTTGATTGATGAGGTGGTTGCATTTTTTCTTCTTTTTTTTTGAGGGGGGGAAGCTCGGCTTGCTTTCATTGTGCCATACAATAATTATAATCATTTCAGTTTGTTTTAGTATTTTTTAAGACGAGGGGAGAAACGAAAAACATTGAAATGGGAGGTATTCTTAGTTTTCCCCAGAGTGGCAAAATTGGTTGACCAAAGCTTTCTGTAGCTGAATTTGGAGTCCTGATGGAGTGCAATGTACTGCTTCATTGTGAATTCAACTTGTTGAATTCCAATTAGGTACATTTTTGGACGAGGAAGATGTAACTTCCGCGACAGAAACGACGCAAGATGATGGAGAAGTGGTGAGTTTCATGCATTATCGTTTCAAATTTTTTTCAACCCTGTGTGGTTTTGGAGTGGGTATGTACAGTTTCTGCCGACAAATTTGTTAGTTCATCAGATCGAGAGAGCAAGTTGAAGGAAATTTTGACCCCCCAAAAAAAGCCTTCTCATCTTTTTTTCCCCTCCCTTTTAAAAAATAGTGGAACGAATGACACAGAAAACATCCTTTTGCGAAAATTTGAGTTTCTGTATTTGCTAATAACATTTTATTCCATGGTTGTTCAGTACTACTACTATGAAGTCAATTCTCCTTTTGCTAAGTTTGGGCAGCACATTGTCACTTCTGCCACTGTGAAGGTAAGTCCAGCATTTTTTCCAAACTAAAATTTTGGGCAACTAAAAATTCTTTCAAATAATATTATTTTGCTGTGCTATATTTTTTATAGAATTGGAAAGAAAGGAGCGGGGTGTGTGCTATATAAAGTGCGAAAGAACTGTTAATTAATGAATAATTTGCATCCAGAAAAATGTTAACCAGGTAAGTAAAATTTTGTGGGGAGGATCCTGGTGCACAAATTTTTGAAGGGAAAATATTTCCAAAATTAGATCATCCCTTAAATGGTAGGGGATGATGTGGCCATTTTTTTTAATGCCACTGTACTTGGCAATATCATTTCTTAAAACCCTTGTGAAGAGCCCAAAGCATCCACATCATAATTTATGTTCGTGGTTAATCTGAAATGCCTCTGGGACAGTAAGGAATTTGATTCTCGGGATTGCATCTTCATAATTGGATCCTATAATTTTGTTATTTTTTTCATCCCAGGGTGAGGTGGCCCTCCTTTTCGTTGTGAGTGCCTCTGAGAAACAGTGGGCAAAATCTCAAAGCAAGATTAAAAAGATGGTCAAGACTTTCCGAGCTTGATTTTTTTTTCCCAGCATTGTGTGGGCAGTGTTCAATTTTGACGATCATGTGAAAGCAAGGGATTTTTTCGGGATGGCAAGGAAAAAACTGCAAAAAAGGAAAAGCAATGTCTGCAGAAATCTTTGTGCAGTTTGAAACTTGGTTGTAGATGTTTTCCTTGCATTGCAAATCTAGATCGACATGAATCCTCCCGATTGGTTAGGGAAATGGGGGAAAAAAGATGCAACTTCCAACACCTGTGCAGACGCCCATTGTACACTACGAATATTAATGTTGAGTTTGGCTCTTCTCAGGAAAAAAAAAGACGGTTTGATTCTGGATGTTTCAGTTTCGCCATCAAAATCTCTCAAACAAGAACTCGAATTTCGTCCCCCGTTTCTCGGTGTGCTCCCGACAGTGCTTCCCTAACTGTTTACCAAGCAACGGCTGTCCACAGAAAAACACCCCCACCAATGTGCGTGGGTGCTTCGATTTGATACCCTTGAAAACGGATGCCCAGTTGGGCCGCCCAAATTTGGTCAGAGAGGTGGCAGGACCTCCAGTGATGATGTCGACTCCACTCTCATCATGATACACCTTCTGCACGACCTTCAAAACCACGCAAACACAACCAAAATATCTGAGCAAGCGTCTCAATGGCTCATATTTGTTCTGTGTGTGGTGGATTCTGGGTTCTTGGTTGCATGAATGATATGAATGATGTGCGACAGTGAACTATGGTGGAGGGAGTGAAAACGAATCAAAACCAAAACAGAGGCAAAACAGGGATGGTTGAATCCTTGGTTTGATTTTCTCAGTTCCTAGAACAGAAGCTTCATTCAAATGTGCGCCAGTAAAACCTGGAGAAGCTTGCTTCTGACGTCCTCCGCTTTTTGCACTCCTGTTACGTGAATGTTGATGTCCAGGATGCCAGAGTGATCGTCATTTTTCAAGGCCTGGAGCTCCTTGTTGAACCACATGGCGCTTTGAGGATCGCGCACGACCCAATAAAAGTAGATCTTCCTTATCTTGAAGGAATCGTTCAGGGTCACCTGAAATCGTAGAGAAAAACCAGGACGTCAACAAAATGATGTGGTGTAAATGGTATGGCGGCGAACGGGGAAAGAAACTAACACGACCCGAAATCACCTTTCCACAGTGCATACATCGGTGCTCCTCGAACTGGTTCAACATGTTCCTCAGCATCGATGCGAACGGGGTAATGCCGATCCCAGCTCCCACCAGGAGGAGCACTCTATATTGCTCATAATCTTGGGCGGGCGCCCCATACGGGCCATCCACATACACTTTCATTTTGTCGGGAACTATTGTGAGAAACGAAGTCCCGGATGAGGCTGCGAAACTGCAATTTGATTCGGGCCTCGAAGAGTTGTCCGACATTTCGACGTTGTTGTCGTTCAGCAAAGCTTTAGTCGGCGTGCATCTGCTGCCAGTTCTTTCCGCCATGTTCTGGTGAATCGCGTGAGAATCGGCCCGTTGTACTTCAAGACTGCTGAACATATCGTTTATCGCGCTGGACCAATCCCCCAGTGCGGCTACATGAACGCCGATGAAATCGTCTCGGGGTGCCGAGGTCATAGTGTAGGGATGCCACTCAAATTGGGACAGCTGTGGGCAGTTGAGGAAAACGTACATCCCAGATTTGTAGCGAAAGCGTTTTGGCTTGGAAATATACATGGCCATGACGTTCCCGGGCAGAGATTCAGTGAACAACACTTTCGTTTGCCACGTTCTTTGACGATATAATCTTAGGAACCTCTCAATGATGTACACCAAAATTGGAACACCTGACAACACAGAGTGAATTTTCTACATTTGAGGGATTCCAGGAACGCATTTTGTGCAACTGAACAGAGAAGTGAAGAGCTGTTGCAGCGATGGTAGGGCTTTGCTCACCTCCCCATACCCAGAAATCGCTGACTCCCCATTCATTCGCCTCATCCGGGATTCCAGGTGATGGATGGAGCAAGAGCAGGATGTAGAAAAAAGCAAAAAGATGATGCGTATACCAGAAATAGTTGAAGTTGTTGAGCACCTAACAATATTGCAATGGCACTGTTGGTCGATGTCCAATTTCTTGAGTTTAGCAAACGGGGACTGGGAAAAAGAATCGTTTGAGTTCACCTTTCCTAGCTTGGTGTGCACTATCCACTTTGATCGCCTGGGATAATCCAAAGCGAAAGCGTACGCAATGATCATTATGAGGTATATCCCCACCCCAGTGATTCCGATTTGAGACGTCAGAAGTGCCCAGTAAGATGGTTGCGAAGGTCCATCGGGAAACGCCAGATCGTATAAATCCCCCCTCGACTTGTCTCCCCAATACCTGATGTCCACCACATGGCAGAGCGTGTGAACTGTTGCAAAAAAAAATCCCAAGCGTCCCACCATCTTGTGATACGATATGGCATCGTCGAATGGAATGACGTTCCCCAGGCACGTGTTTCTGCAGCATCAAACACAAGCGAATTCGCTGGAATTCCACCTCCACAAGTTCACTGGGTGAGGTGTTTTCTTGCAAAGGCTGCCCACCTGGCCCAGGTTACAGCATTCCTCGAGACTGGGAAGAGGATAAGGGAGAAAGTCACTTTCATTGCCTGGCCGCAACCTTTCGCGACTGGAAGAGACCAGGTCATGAATCTCTGCTTTGGGGTGTTGGCCCACATGTTGAACCTCCAGTAGAAACACGCAACGCAGAAAGCGAGCGTTAAGCCCACTACTGCGATTCGCTGATGGTTGTTGATGAAATAAGAGTAAGCCTTCCCAGCCTTACGCCCCAAATACGAGGAGCTGGGGTCTGTCAACCTAAAAAAGTTCGAACAGGATCGTTGTCGATCCCTCTTGACTGTGCGCGAGGGGATCATTCCAGGTTTTGAAGCCCTGAAACTCTTGGCAACTTGAGGCTTCGCCATAATACAAGCCTGATAGTCACAAGAAATATCCCTTCAAAGCAGGGACTGGCCGAACTCTCAAGTGAAGTGAATACAAAATTCTCGCACGCTGGATGGAACAAAAAAGGCCATTCTTTTGTCTGTGACTGAATTTTCACTAGGCGATCATTTTTCTCTTGAACAAGGGTCGAGCTTCTTCTTGGTATTTGAAAGCCAGAATGACTGGCGTGGAGCAGGGTTTTTGCAGGTCACTTGCCTCAAAGTCTTTGAAGGACATTCTCCCCGTCGCAGGATTTGCTGCTTCTCGAAGAGTTGAGGCAACCACTGTCTCAAGCATCTCAGGATCCATCTTCAGGTTGTTCTCCTCCAAACATGCCTACCACACTTGCACACACAAAATCATTTTTCGCGATTTTCCTCATTCTGGATATCTCCGTTTGTCTTCAGATGTTGATCATTTTACACCAAAGCTGAAAGTCCCTTGTAGCTCATCCATGTTGATCATATGAATTGTTTTTACCTGCAGAGACATTCTCAAATCCTCCGCGCAAATATCGCCAGATCCATCAATATCGTAAATATCAAATGCAAATCGCAGCTTGTCCCCAATTTGCCCACACTCGCTCTTCACCATCGCTTCGACGAGAGATTCGTGTGTAATCTATTGAAAACAAGGTCCCATGGAGAGCCCATAGAAGTGGTTAAGATTTGATGAAATCCTGTGTGACTTGTTTTACGCTTGCTGGTATCAGCATCTCAAAGCACTACCTGCATGCCGTTCTTGGAGAGGACATGAAAAATCCTTTTTGGTAAGACGCTTGTCTTGCAGTCGAGCGTCTCCGCAAATCTATCGAATGACACGTCTATGCTGCTTCTATTCAAACTGCCAAATGCCGACAGCCTCCGCGAAATTCTCCTCTTCAATCCGCCGCCTACTTTCTCCCGATAACTATTCTGCAGAAAAGGTGGATGTCAAACAGGAGAAAAACATGACCATGGACGCATTCGTTCAATATGTGTCAAGCGAATTCATCTCGAAAACGAGGATTGAAAAAGCAGACCTAACATTTGGGATAGTTTCTTGTACTTCTCACCCAACCCTCCCCTAAATATTCATTGGGCTCTTACCACTTCCTCTATCGTGAGTCTCGTATTTGCTTGTATGCTGAGTTCACCACCCAGCTGAACATCCACTTCACTTTCCAGGGACGACTCTCCCTTGTCTCCTAATCGCTGAGGAACAAATTCTGTTCTCTTACCAGACATTACAGAAGGGGGCGTTAAGGTGAGCTCATCTTCTTGGTCATGTTCGTGTGAACATGATGATTTAGGATCTGTTGCCACAACAATGCCGCTTGAACCTCGAGCCCTGCCTCTATTATCAGTAGATGGAGCCCCACTTCCCTCTTGGACATCTTGGTTTTCTGCCAGACCTCTCAGTCCACCGATTGCTGTCTCACTCTCTGAAGAAATCAAATCAAGAAATGTATTACTTCGTCGCAGAAAAGAGAGAGTTTTGTGGGGGGTTTTAGCAGGTCAGTCTGGCGTCACACCTGTTGTCGTTGCGTCACTTAGCCAAAATTGTTGATCGTCAAGAAGGTATGGAGATGGGAGTGGAATTTGTGGCATGTTGTACATTGAAACTGGACCATCCGCCTGCCAATGCCCACTTCTTGTTAACAGAAAATCAACTGCACTCTAAGCACACCTCTTCGACTCAGGAAATAGTTTAAGTGCTTGACTCAAAAACAAGACTCGCCTCAGAGTCCAGCTTCGTTCTGATAGGCGGAATAATCGGTTCATGATTTCCTTCTTCATCTGCACACAACAGCAGGAATCGATCAGAGCGAAGAATCTTTCCCTCAGCTCTTGCATGAGACGCTGAGCTCAGCGTATGCTCAAGCATACCTTCAGACACCCTTGCAAAGCTCGATTGTGGCTGGGATTGGGCTTGTTGCAGGTTCCGGGCTTGCTTCTTTGAATACTTGAAAGATTTCGTGGCGATGAACTCGTTTGTCTGTGATATTCTCCTCAGAGGTATCGCAGAAGTGAAGCCGTCTGCTTCGTCTTGCTCCGAATCCTTGTTCTTATCATCCATTGTTACCTAAAATTTGCAGTAAAGTCGGTTTTTCTGCATGTAATTGACCTTGCTACGATTTCCACAGGTTGAGGGAGCATAGCTTCACTGATCGCGCGTTCTGTCACCTACTTGATCAATTTGTTATCCGCCACATTCTGAGGGACAGCGCCGTACTGAAACATACACAAGATCAATGGTTCAAAGCACTCGAATTGGGTCAGGGCATTTAGTTCCAAGCAAATTATGAATGCACGGTAATTCAATACCGTTCGTCCAGAATTTGAAAGATAGTCGTCTTTCTCTTGTGAAACTAAGAAACCGCCTTTTTGGATTCTCCGAGAAAACCGACACAAACAATACCTGCCAGTCCAGGCAGGGCAATGATCTAACTGTCCTGGAGTACGGCACCACGAATTCCCCTTAAGACTCGTATCAACGCTATTCAGTTGCATACATTGCTGATCGCCCACAGCAAAGGATGCGATCGGTCGGAAGGTGTAAAGTCGAGTCAAACTGTCGTTGTTTAGAAAAATATTCTTCATCTCCCCCACGCATTTTACTTTTTTCATGCACATTTTGGAGTTGGAGGATTGGGGGGGAGTGTAGTTTGCAGTTTGTTTGATCGCGCTGTGGATAAAATGGTGGGGGAAGGGTCGGAAATGCGGCTGGGAGTCAACCGTGGAAGTTTTAGCTGTCGTTTTGCTACGAGTGAGGTTTAGGTACTTGGTTCTCACGCTCCAGGAACGGAAAGGACAGTAGCAATCCACCGACTTGCTATGCTAGCTGATGAATCAGTTTCAATGGCAATATCCAGGGCGTCTGTGGCGCACGTGCAAATTTACCCGAGCCACGGCAGAGCAGAACCAATGTCAAATGTGGAGATAGAACCCAAATCTATTTAGACATTGGTCTTATATATAAGACACAGTTGTTAACATTGTCGAGCATAGCATTTTCCAACAACGACGCGATCTCAAAAACACATCAATATCCAAATAGTCCATTTGTTATGTTGGAGGTATCGGGATCCAACAAATCACAAATGTTAAGGGAAGACAAAGCTAAATAGTGTAGAAGAACCTCAAACTTAAAACACATGTTTTAGAGCCTCATAGGATCTCACATACATGTGGGTACTTACCCAAAGTTAAAAACATATATGTTTTCAACATTTTGGTTTGCACCACAAAAGAACAAAATATTCGAGGCCATGAGATGCATTGGGGGCCAATCCCCACCTCTCAAGGGCTCCAAGAAAAAAAAATCCGAGACCATCTAATGCAATTATTTCTTCTCAGTGCCGATCCAAATTCGGTGCATTTTTGACAGGTTTAACCACCAGAATCGTTTGTCCAATATTTTAGACGAAATCCCGTACAATAGTACTCATAACTTCCAGATTGGGGTCTTGATGGGGCCACACCAGGTGCTGGTGATGGATTCTTGATGGGGTGATTATTCATGCCATATTTAGGATCCTACATATCCTCTTAAGAAACTCCATAAAGTTCTAGGTATAATGGATTTCTAAGAATAAACCACCCGATGCTTTTATAAAAACAAAGATTAGTCACGTCTTCTTCCAATGTCAAAAGAAAAAAAGGGCTCAACTTGTATCGAAGCATCGTGAAAAGAAGAAAGTGTGAGAGACTTCCAGCAAGTGACTGTTAGAGTTACCATACGGATTTTTTTTTTCTTTCTCTGTACTGCAGTGCTGCTTTTGTGGACAAGGCTGAAATCTTTTGTCAAATTGTAACGTTGAAATTATAAGTCCTGTTCTTGCTTGCCTGTATTTGGGGAACTTTATGACTGTGCGGCATCTCTCATCATCAAGATGAAAAAATAATAATATTTCCTTTATTTCCTTTTAAATTCAAGAAGAATAACCTGTAGGACGTGGGTATGCAAGGTTGCTAAAAATGAAAGCTAGAGACAGTGATCGGGCTCGTTTTTTTACCCTGCCCTTCACGCATTCATCCCTCCATCTGGTTGGAGATTGTGCACAGAAACGTTTTCTCTTGTAGGAAATGTCCCAATCGCATATATCTTTTTTTATGGGCTAGCAAAATTTCATGAGACAATAACAAGTGTGCCATAAAAAAACCCGATATTGTCAGGACAAAAAAAAGTTGGAATTTCAATTCAGCAACAGCAAGCAAAAATTAAAGGGCATGCGATGGAATGATTCAACACACTGTGTTCATGACATGACGACATGCTACTCGTTAACAAGCATCTCAAAAAGGGTCGGTCCACTTGATAACCTTCATGAAAAGGAATCTTTCCAGGTGGATTTTCTTAGCACCTGAACTGGCACTTATCCTTTCTGATATGGGGGGGGATGAGCCAATTGTATAACCTATCAAGTGGAATGATCCTTTTTTGTGCCAAGAAGAAAAAAACAAAACAGAAAAAACAACGCCCCTCATCGTTGGTACGGATGGGAAGACATTGTTGGGTTTGATGACATGCACAGACTGGAAGGAGAAACCGAAAGAGTGCAGTAAACTGTACAGTACTGCACGTACTGTCGGCTGTACCGGTAGTCTGAAACGTGGGGTGAATCAAACGTACAGATTCTGAACTACCAGAACGATGATGTAAGCAGTTGCAAACCCATAAAAGCCCAGCGCTCGTCTTCTTCCTCGGCTCAAAACCCCTCTCGGAAACTCCTGGCTACCGAGCGAAATATCGTTTAGACGTTCTTGCAGAGATGATGAAGTGTGCCACTGCTATTGTTCTCTTGGCCTGCGTCGGCCTTGCTTCTGCCACTTTCGGTAACACCCGAAGTTTTTCCACATCACGGATATTATTAAAAGCGCTGTTCGTTCGAGTTGTTTGGAACTGTCACGTAAAAAGACTTGTACACCGTCCTGCAGCCGTCGCTGCAGGCATGCCTGCACATTGATGGCTCTGTGGGATTGCTGAACGACCATCCGCCATCTTTTCAGCATAACGTGTTGGTTTTGAACGCGAAAGAAGTCGCAGCAACGCGTTCGTTTCAGTTGCAGATAACTTGCAAGTGCCTTGGTTATGCCAGACATTCAGCAATCAATATCGTGAATGGTATTTCAAGCCTTTGACTCCCACTTTCTGTGCCCAACACAGGTGGTCGCAGGAGCCAGCCTCGTAAGTGAAAAACCCTCTTTTTTTCCCGTTTTGCTCACGGTTTGAACTACTTGAGGTTATATCGAGCTTCGTTGCTGTTTTGTAGTCTGTGGAAAGCCCGACTCGCGATGCTGTAAAACCGGCAAGCAGTGCTTCTACAAGCAGTATACTTGCGCAAAGAATGGAGGCGAATACAAGTGAGTATTTGTGCTGTCGATTTGCCGGCAAGTGTTGCACCGCGTTCTCAAGTTGCTCATATGTGCTTTAAATCCATCCCCACAGGTGCTTGAAGTGCGGCGGGAAAACAGGACTGTGCTGTGGCAACAAAGACTGTGATGACGGGTCGTCATGCTTGAACGGAGAGTGAGTTGCCTGCAGAGGGTTGTGTACTGTTGCCATTCCCCACCAATTTTTTTTTTAAACTTATCTTACAAGTGTGAACTGATATTTCCACAGGTGTATTTCTTCCAGTGCAAATTCTTCATCTCCAGCCACCCCAGCCCCAGGAACTCCATCTGCTCCTTCCCCTACCCCCGGATCTCCAGCCACTCCAGCTCCAGGAACTCCATCTGCCCCTTCCCCTACCCCTGGATCTCCAGCCACTCCAGCCCCTGGAACTCCATCTACTCCTTCCCCTACCCCTGGATCTTCTCCATCCCCAGCCCCTGGAACTCCATCTGCTCCTTCCCCTACCCCCGGATCTCCAGCCACCCCAGCCCCAGGAACTCCATCTGCTCCTTCCCCTACCCCCGGATCTCCAGCCACTCCAGCTCCAGGAACTCCATCTGCCCCTTCCCCTACCCCCGGATCTCCAGCCACTCCAGCCCCTGGAACTCCATCTGCCCCTTCCCCTACCCCTGGATCTCCAGCCACTCCAGCCCCTGGAACTCCATCTACTCCTTCCCCTACCCCTGGATCTTCTCCATCCCCAGCCCCTGGAACTCCATCTGCTCCTTCCCCTACCCCCGGATCTCCAGCCACCCCAGCCCCAGGAACTCCATCTGCTCCTTCCCCTACCCCCGGATCTCCAGCCACTCCAGCTCCAGGAACTCCATCTGCCCCTTCCCCTACCCCTGGATCTCCAGCCACTCCAGCCCCTGGAACTCCATCTGCTCCTTCCCCTACCCCCGGATCTCCAGCCACTCCAGCCCCAGGAACTCCATCTGCCCCTGCCCCTACCCCTGGAACTCCAGCCACTCCAGCCCCAGGAACTCCATCTGCCCCTTCCCCTACCCCCGGATCTCCAGCCACCCCAGCCCCAGGAACTCCATCTGCTCCTTCCCCTACCCCCGGATCTCCAGCCACTCCAGCCCCAGGAACTCCATCTGCCCCTTCCCCTACCCCAGGAACTCCATCTACTCCTTCCCCTACCCCTGGATCTTCTCCATCCCCAGCTCCTGGAACTCCATCTACTCCTTCCCCTACCCCTGGATCTTCTCCATCCCCAGCTCCTGGTACTCCATCTGCTCCTTCCCCTACCCCTGGATCTTCTCCATCCCCAGCTCCTGGTACTCCATCTGCTCCTTCCCCTACCCCTGGATCTTCTCCATCCCCAGCTCCTGGTACTCCATCTGCTCCTTCCCCTACCCCTGGATCTTCTCCATCCCCAGCCCCCGGATCTCCAGCCACTCCAGCCCCTGGAACTCCATCTGCCCCTTCCCCTAACCCCGGATCTCCAGCCACTCCAGCCCCTGGAACTCCATCTGCCCCTTCCCCTACCCCCGGATCTCCAGCCACTCCAGCCCCTGGAACTCCATCTACTCCTTCCCCTACCCCTGGATCTTCTTCATCCCCAGCCCCTGGAACTCCATCTGCTCCTTCCCCTACCCCCGGATCTCCAGCCACTCCAGCTCCAGGAACTCCATCTGCCCCTTCCCCTACCCCCGGATCTCCAGCCACCCCAGCCCCTGGAACTCCATCTACTCCCACAAGTGGATCTCCTGCCACTGGTAGTACTGGACTGACCAACCTTCCTACAGTTCCTGTTCCCAGACTCCCAAGAGGATTTAACTTCGATGACCTCCCAAGGGTTGTAAAGGCTGTTGGAACTGCCGATTCGGCAGCAGTTGGAAACACCAACGGTGGGGATGTTACAATTGACAGTATCACCACCTCCTTTGGAACCAAACAGCCTGGATTGGCTGCTGGTGGATCCACAATTGATCTTGGAGTCAGCGGTTCTGGTCCTACCTCAGGATCTTCTGGTGTAATTACTGGGGCTGTTGTGGACTTGACCAATGGTGAGTTATCAGATAATCCATCGGTGAAACTAAAGATAAGGCTTAAATTTGTCGCCATCGTCATGAGTTCAAAAATGTCTGAAATGGTTTGATGTGCAAGATTTATCCATACCTGCATTGTTGTGAGCGCTATTTATGTTGGATGCAGGAAGACAAAATTTTGCAAATGGAAGGGGAGAGACTCGATTCACTGGGGATGGTTCTGGCCCTGTACGGGGTTCATCGACCCTTCGCAGCAACTCTCAGGCAGCTGGCAACTTTGCAGCAAACATTGGAACTGGGACCAACAGGGTATTCAGTAGCAATGGACGAGCAGGAGCTCTCCTGTCATTGGGCTCTGAGTCTGTTGACCCTTAAGCTCCTGGTACAAGACGTTTTCAACGATGAATAAATGTGATTAAACCGAAATAACTATTCTCCAGTTTTGATCCCAGTGAATAAACTGCTACAAATTGCACACCAATAATGTGTTACATGGAATGGGGCAAACTAATAAAGGATTGTTTGCGCGAGAAATGGGAGACCTTTTATCAACAATGTTGGAATGGAGAATTAAATGAATGTGAACCTTGAAAAACAATTTTTTTTTTATTTCGGTTGGGGTAGCCAGTTTTCCCTGAAATTGTTATTTGGGAGAATAATGGATTTGGCAAAACGTGGTCAAAAGTTTTCGAGGTTGGAGGTTGTATTTTTTTTACCTTTTTAATGGTTATGGAAAAGAATCAGACTATCGATGGTGTGTGCGAGACTACTTGCTGGGATCACTTGAAAGGTGCACCTCTCACCACGTGGTGAAACCTGGCTCTATGGATCTCATTCTAGAAGAAATCTCATGGTATTTATTCAGTTTGAAAATTCATCACAGATGGCAATAGACATGTTTTGCTTGAAAAATTACAAGGTGTCAATTCAACGCCCATTGATTTCCGTTGTCACTTTCTTCCACAATTGTGGCTTGCAAGCCAAAACCAAAAGACATACTGGAATAAGATCACTGTGGGTGAACCTTGACTGGAATAAGATCACGAACTAATCAGTCGACACCCTGTGATCACAGTGGCTTCATAGGTTCACAGTTCATTTTAATGATCGTAGTGTGGATGGTCTTTTGTGTTCACATCAAATGAGGCAGATAGGGCCCAATGATGCACGCGCAAGGCTTAAACAGGAAGTGAGCTGGCGCTGCATGTGTCGCTCAAGACCCTGAATGTCCCTGAACTCAATCTTCACCCAACCCTCGACACCATCACAGTTCCCCAACGCCTCTCACCAAAAGGGCGGCACTCACATGTGCACACAATCCCCCTCTTTCGATTACGAAATGAGCGGCTGGTGAGGCGACCCTATTACAAATACTAAATCAGGAATAGGATTTTTCGTTCGGGGTTGGGGCAAGGGAACGTTTCGTATCGAAACCGGTCGTGGATCCGGTCTGCTTACAGCAGTGAAGGTGGTCGGGGTTTTCTGTGGGCTATATTTCCCAGTCACGAAAAGCGGTACAGAGCGCTCCTGGTGGAGAAGAAAAGAGGTACTTCAGTGGAGCCCAACACAACAACGCCTTTTGAGTATTGCTGGGGGATGGGGGCTGTGCACGCTTCATATTGATGACGTGAGGCGTCTGGGGCTGATTTTTTTTTTGTTCTGTCTTCTCTTTCCTGTTCGTTAGGTAGCGCTGTTCTCCCGTTTGTACGGAGTGGGTGTACTGGAAGGTTTCCAAGAAAGAAAGTGAAAAAGGTTACCATGGAAGGTGAGCTGGAACACGATGCTCGAGGGTTTGCGCTGGCGGCTGATTTGTTCGTTATCAATCGCTTCTAGTTGTTTTGCGCTGAATATCTGTGCAAGTCAAATCAATAGATGGATGGATTGTACCGAACCTTGATAAAAGCCTGGAAAAACTATGCATTTGCGATTGGTTTCATGCAATCAGAGTGATGAGTTCGTCCTGTATAGGGTCGAATTGTATGCTGACCCACATCTCCTTGGTGCATTCGCTCAAGAAATGCCTATGCATCCAATCAAAGTATCTCATGCTTCAACCCTTGGATGTGAGATTTTGAAAACTGATTTTCTTTCTTGTTGTGGTGGGTATTAGCTTTCGTTGCTAGAAATTCCTCCCTGCTGTATGCGGCCCCAATAAAAAGTAAGTATCGTCAGCCACACATGCGGAAGCTTCAGAACAACATCAAGAGCATGCTTGTGAGGAGGCGGTCCCTTGAGAGGAAACCTCTCTTGGAAATCGACGAACCCAGAGACCCTGACTTTGCCAAGAAGCCCACCACCACTGGTCGCAGTCTGCGAAGGTGATAACTTCCTTCGCTGTGAATTTTAGCATAGAAATCCCATTGTCAGCTTGTGATCAGACAGGGTTTTGGATGAATAGAAGCGAATGGCTGCTCAGGACATGGAATTTTGCCTGGTGCATCCACAGTGACCATCGCTTCTAGGAAAATAATTGCATCGAAAATCATGTTGTTGTTTTTTTCTTCCAAATAGTATTGAGGTTGATTTTTTTTGGCTCCCCACAGAGTCCTACTTCCAGCTGATGCTGAGATTGTCTTTTTTTTTTTTGCTCTACAGGTTGGTTACCTCGATAAAAACTCGTTTCAATGCTGCATCAACGAAGCCGAGTGCCGAGGAGCTGATTTTGTTTTCAGAGCTGTCTGAAGTTTCTGATCAATCCAATGATGGAAAGCTCAGAGCTGAGTACGACATCCAGGTGAGCAGATCCCAGGCCAGTGTCGTGAAAATACAGCTTTGTCTTTGCAGTCGATGAATTCTACTAAGAAACAGCATCGTTGGCATATTTGATTGAGGAAAAAAAATAATAATAATAATAAAATGAATATAAAACTGGCTGATTCCCAGCTAATCGCTCTCACTTGGGCTTTAAATCTGGGTTAACGAAGCGATGTACAATCCTGGGTGTAAGTGTTTCGCCTGAGGAGCAATAATTATGGCTTGTTATGAGAGGAATTCCCCCTTTTGTTTTGCTGGCATTGTTGGTTAGTGATGTTTTCATGGTGCTGAAATTAATCCAGGTGTCAGAGTGTGTGGATTCTGCATTCGGCGAAGATTTTGATGATTTCACCCCACTGCTCGGGGACGAAAACGTTGGAGGCAAAGCAAAAGGGTTGAAGAAGCGCGCTTCGAAAGTCAAAGCTGCCCTTTCGAGGAAGCTGTCCAGAGGTCTGGAGCGTGTTTGAGAATCCTCTTTGCATTGAAAAAAAAATGAAGTTACATGCTCACAAAAAAATTTGAATGGCAGCGTTTAGGATATCGTATGATTCTAGTGATCAAGCATTGTGGAAGCTCTTTTTTTTTTTTTTTTGGTTAAAAAAAAAACAAACAAAAAAGAACACCAGATCTTTTAAGTTTTTGGATGTGTTGGGAAAGTTATTTTTCGTGAGCGGAGTGAGAAAAAAAAGAAAAAAGAAATTCCAAAAGCTAGATTTGGTTAGTTATGAGTTGGGTTTGCCTTTTTATTACTGAAATAGTACTAAAAGGGCTTTATTGGATTTTGTTTCATTCGGAAAAAAAAATGGTGTTGATAATTCTCTCTAGAAGAGCGAAAAAAGAAAATCGATACAAGAACTTGGAAAAAGGTTTTTGATTTGCATAAAAGCAAGCCTAGTCCTCGAGGGAAAAAAACAGGTGTGAGAATTGCATTGGGGCCGTGACTTGAGTGAGGGTTCTTTTTCTTACGATATTGAATGAATGGTTGGAAGAGAATGGGGTGGTTGTGTAGGGAGATTGATTTTTTTTCTCTTAGTCGTGCTCGTTTCTTTTGTGTTTTTTTGGGGTGTTTTCTCTGTTATTTGATTTCAAACTTATTTAGGGGTGGCGAGAGAGAGAAAGGAATGCCAATGAAATTTGTTTCGCAGAGGGTTTGCTCGTTTGGTTTTTCTTTCTTTCTGTTTTTATTAAGAAGGGTTGATAATCGAACGCAATTATATGGGTGTAAGGGTTTGCTTTCTTTATCTGTGTCGAGTCTGACACTTCTTTTTCCCTGCTTGTGTGGCAATTATGAATCCATCCAGACAAACATACGCTTATGTTGCTTTTCATGGGGTTCTGGGGGGGAAAATTCCGATCTACGTTTCAAGCACCGTACTGAGGGTTTTTCTCTTTTTCTTTTTTTCCCCTTCTTCTTTTGGGTTTAGGAGGGAAGATGAAGTATGCTTTTGCATGTTGCCCCCTGACTCTGAGAAAGCGAAATGGATATGATGGAAAAACTCGATACGATCAACAGAACACGGGGAGTTCGTGGTAAGATATCAACGTCTACTCAAGCTGCACTCTGATCAATTCTTCACTGAGCCCATCAACCAGACCTGCTGCTTGACATTCTACTCCTGGCTGCTGATATCAAATTCCAGTCGCTGTGCACCAGATTTAAATGCCAGGTGGTGGCTCACTCTTAGTCATACCCTCTTAGAGGATATGTGTTTCACCCAGAAAAGTTGTTAGTTGCAAAATTGAAACCTTCCCAAGGTAACTGGGCTAGGTTGATAGATTTTGACCTGGAGCTAATTTTCCATTTTTTGTTGTTTTTTACCAGGGATTCTGGGCGGAGCCTGTAGCATGTCGATCATGCGATGAGAAGTTTTTTTTATTTTGAGTGTTTTTTTTTTCTTTTCTACTTCATACATGAATGAGCTTTTGCGAATAAGTGGTGACCACCCCACACGTCTTTTATGATTATGATTGAATGCCCACCTGATAATGAGGGCTTTTTCGTTGTACAATGTGTTGAAAAAAGCGAAACAGAACTGAGACATTTCATTTTATATCTGGAGCAAGGCGACCCATGACGGGTTGGCTCTGCTGGGCAATAGCCCATTTCAAAGGAAATAAACTCACAATCTTGTGGATTTGCTGATGGCCGTTTTGACATTGGTATCAATTGATTTGCTTTTTTCGAGGTTTGGGTTGTGAGTGGGGTGCACCCAAAGTGCTCAGGGGGAAAAGAGTATATCGGAAAAAGATTGACGTTTTCTTAGCAATAAAAAAAAGCCTTGATGAGCCTATATATGGTAGCAGAATGGTAGTTTCTTATTGCAGAAAAAAAAGCAGCATTTGTCGAACATCCGAGCAATTGAATAAGTTTTGTAGGTGCTTCATTAGGTTATCTTTGTTTTTTCTTTCGGTGCTTGTTCTTTTATTTTATGCTCGTCAGGGTCCTGCTGTTGCACTGTGTGGATATTCATCCGATGGTTTCTTTTCACGGGGCGATGCAGTGGTTTTTTAAGTGGAAAATCCGAAGATTGTAATCCTTGCAATTTGCGTTGGAACGGTTGGTTGGATGTTTGGGCATTAATCTGTCCACCGATCGATAAGGCTCATGTTTTTCTCAACTTATATGTTGGTTGGTGCACTCTTGGCTACCCTTGGCACTCTTGGCTAATTTCTTTACTGCCTGAAAGCAAAGCATCTTCACAGGATTTCCCTTCTCAAACAAGAGTCCCTTTGAAAAAGACTGTCAGAAGAGTTTACCGTAAATGGGGTAATGTTTGCGCGCATGAACTTTCGCGTGTCTTATTTTTGCGACACTAATTTTTGCGATTCAATCAGGTCGCAAAGGGCCCAGGGTTTAGGAACCCAATTTTTGCGACACTAATTTTTGCGATTTTTCCTACTCGCAAAAATTAGTCCAACGCAGAAATTACCCCATTTACGGTAATTCGTTTCCTTCGATACGCAGCGGCTCACCACTGGTGCTCTCTTCTTTTGGACCAAAGAACACTGCCCAGCCAAAAATACCCCCACATGCCACAGTGGACAAATGATGCTAGTCGTGATGCATGGAATGATAGGGGTGGAGGAGACAAGTCAATGTTATATTCCAAATCTTAAAAATTGAATCATTCTCATCTATTCATGTTCCATGAGGTGTCGGAGAGGGTCAACAGGGATACTTCCCAGGACAGAACGAAGAAGGTAGATTACATTGGATTATCCCGGCTAAATACACCCTAGCCCAACGGTTAACTGTAACCCCCAATGACGCAACTGAACACCGTTGACAACTGTGTCACCACAGAGGCCATGAAAATGCCAACGAAAACGGCAAAAAATCAAACAAAAACAATCGATCTGAAAACATCACCATCTTCACCTTGACAACTGTTTTTAAGAAACATGACATGTTTGGTCAGATTCCTGAAGTACTATGTTTCATTTCCGCCCTCCTCAATTTGAGGTTTTATGTTGCTGGGATGCGATGTTGGCCAGTCCATCATCGAATGCTCCATGAGAGAGTCATCAACATTCCACTCGTCAGGTCCTCCCAATCGATGGTGACCTTTGCTGTAGTGGGGCAAACAAATTGACTGGAGGAGGGCGTGGGGTTGGCACTCTCTCGAGGATCTCGAGTGGCCCTCTTGCCACCCACGCTATTTGATCAACGTTCCTCCATTTCTGTTTCTGGGGGGCTCTTTCTTGGGTTCCAATCCTCCAGGTGAACTTCTACAGCTGCTGGTCGAATCACCAAGCAAAGGAATCCCATATCATTGCTGTCAAACCTGAAGGGCTGAATGAATGAATTGCCCCGACTCATGCTCCACCGATCAAAACAAAAAGATGCATCCATCATCCACCCCAGATGACACAGAAAGAATTCAACCAGACCTCGATATATATTGAATTTCTCAGTAATCCGGCTCAGCTTGATCGGAACAGTGTCAGAACAGTGTGGATGAACTTCTTCTGGAGCTGAGTTGTCTCCAATCCACAGCCCTGCAGGACAGGGAATCCACAACTTGGCCCCCCCCCGTTGATCCCAGGACCATACATGAAAAGAAAAAAATGTTATACAAACTTTGTTCTTGGACACAATCCGATCCTTCTGAAAATGCCCCAACCCTCCTCCTCCTCAGCACATGACTCGAGGTCAGAAGACAGTGTAATAGTCATGCTTGCTGCTGAGGAGTTTCTCGGCCCGGCCAGCGTGAGTGGGGAGCTTCAAATCCTTGGCTGTGACGCCATGCTGCTGGCACGTGGCCAGGACGTCACGGAACCAAGTGTTCACCACCTCCAACATTGTGACAGAATTTTGGCGGGAGCGCCAGGCACCCTGACAGAAAACACATACACATCGTCAACCAGGTTCACCCGCCCATCCATCGCAGTGAAGCAATCCGCACACGCAATTCTCACCCTGCCGCCCCCTCGTTGCGAAAGGTTGTCCACGAACTTGAATAGGTCTTGAGCCACGTGGTCCCAAAGGCCTCGCACCACGGAAACGAAGACGCGCGAGTTCAGGAAGGGGCGCAGGTTTTGGATGGCCTGCTCCAGCGTGTGCATCAGGGAGCCCATCTTTTCATGGACGTCTGGCTCCTCTGCACAAGCAGCCAATTGTCAGTAGGAATCCCACAAACACCGAAAGATGGGAGGGTATTTTGCTTACACAACAATGGAAATTCCTTTGGAAAGCGAAAGATTTACCTGGCACCCCTGACCAATGCAAAATGTCAGCCACCAAATTGGCAGGATGCGACAGGATGATGCCAGCCAGTCTGTCGCAGATGTGGATGGTGGTCTCACAGAAATCCGTTCTAAGCTCTTTCACGGCTTGGCCAAAGTGGGCACCCACCATGGGTGGCATGCTGGCATCCCCCATGGCTACCTCAAATTCCAGGCCTGCAAGAGACAAGCATCAGCATTTCAATCGATGGCCATCTTTATTGTAATGGGAACTCTGGCTGGTTCCTTTGTGAAAGACGCAGAGTTGACACTCACATGAGGCCCCTACGTCATTCCCTGCACACCACTCGGTGAGCGTCTGCTCCCACTCCGCCACTTGTTCAAGCAGCGTTTGCAACGAGTTTAGCATCATAGCCTGCACCATTGAACACAGTCGACTGGTTGCTCTTCTCAAAGGGAAATGTGTTTTATGGTGGTTGCGTTCTGAGCCAATTTTCAGACACAAATGGGTGGACAAAAGAAATGGGCCAAGAAAAGCCGAAATGCCTCACCTCCTGCGCAGCCAGCCCTGGTCCACCTGTGAAAAGAGGGGTGAGGTAAAAACTAGCAGGAGAAGGCTTCCTTTTTGATTGCACAAAAATGAAAGAAAGAGAAACAAACAGCTGGCAATAGGAAGATGGAATGAACAAACCCTCACCATGGCTTCTTGATCCAAAGTTTGGTGCCCCGCATTGTTTCGACACGGCTGCAACTGCAGCTCGGAGAACAGACGAGATGGCTCTCTCCAGAAACGGTCCCATCGCAGGCCAGTAGATGACGATGTGCTTGAACTTGGCCATTTGGTCACGCAAAACCTTGATCATTTCTGCGATGATGGGTGACAGGGCGTATGGGTTTTCTGACCGTCCCTCTGCAAAACAGCCAATTCCGTTTCCGATTGAGGGGGCTGATTTGGGATATAACCAGATGAATCCTGCTACTGGAGTGGTGTCACCTGGCAGTTCCCAGCAGCAAAGCTCATTTTTTGAGCCGGCTTGCAGCGCTTGGCACCGAGCAACCATTTGCATCTGTTTTGGACAAAAGAAATCGACCCAAAGATATGAGAAATCCAACATTTTTGAAGTTCAGGTTTTGTTCTTCCAGCTTTTGATCATTCAGTGATTCGGAGAGATAAGCAGGGCGCCCCATGGACGCTCACCTCGGCCGCTGTGATCCAGTCTAGGACACATGGTCCAAATAGCTGGATTGCATCCAAGTACGCGTCAGCCTCCAAACTGGGCAGCAAATTGTGCCTGTACAAAAACAGAAAGAGCCCAAAAGCTCAATCAAGGAATCACCATGCAGCTGCAGCTGAACGATGTCAGGGAAAACTACCCACCTGACGAGGTATTCCTGCAGTCGACCAACGCTCACCACCATGTCCACAGCTTCCACTGCTGGATGCTCGGGTGGAATTTGGGAGAGCAGGCCTCGCAGTTTTGCAGTGAATCCCTGCACACATCCAGAGCCACAGGTGCTCCTGAGGGCAGGGCCAAACAAAATCCAGAGAGTGCCAATTTCATGTTTAAAAAGCAAAGGTCACCTCGCAGTACACCCCCGCAACGACAGCTGGAAGATTCACGCAGGGAGGCAAAATATTTGACAGGTGGATTGTCATATCGCATTCCAGATTGTTCCTGAGAGTCTTCGCTAGGGCCTCCACTTCTTTGTACTCTCGCAATTTTCCTGCCTCCTCTCCTGGTCCAGGTCGATACTGCAAAAAGGAAAAACATTTGAACGGCTTCCTACACAAACAGATCCTTTCCAAGGCTGGAGCAAAAAAAAGAAGCACAATCAAACCTGTGATGGCGTGTGCATCTGCGAGTAGCCATTGGGGGCGTAACCACCTCCTCGAGAAGATCCTTGAGATCCCTGGCCTTGTTCGGCAATCTCCATCCCAGTTGGACGCCATGATTCTGCCAAAACATGGGGGGCCAGAAAGAAAATGATTCACAAGAACGATGAGAAATTCGATCGCTGCCAGAAATTTTCTTACCTTCCTCGCAAGCGCTGTGGAGTATCTGGTATTTCTTTCTTGCAGCGATTTCGAAGCGATCTTTCAACCACTTTTGGTCAGAAGCCTGGCCATTGTTCAACCGTGCTGCAAGGAAGTAAGATGACAGCATAGAAATGCATGCATAGGCCCAACAAGAATTCGATCGGGAACGAGAGCAAAACACTTACCCAACAGAAGAAAGGCCAGTTGCAGGACTGGGGGTGGGCCATCCGGTTGGAGCAGTGTCCCCTCCACCATTCCAGATTGTCTCGTTTTTGTGAGGGAAAAATAGTTTTCGAACACCCTCCCCAGCAACTCCTGGACGTCCACAACTTGAATTGTTCGGTCTTTTTCTGTACATTCATTTTGAATTGGCATACAAATGGATCGGGGACAAATTCATGGAACTTCTGGTGGAGGTTACCTTGCATTCTCTCCCAATTTGCCTTAGCTCGGTCATTTCGTGTTCGCACAATCCCCTTTCATCTGCACCCACAAAGGTCATCATCTCAAGCAAACAAATCACTGCCAGGCTCACTCATTTGCACAGAGAAATAAGTACCTCTTTGCTGGATCAGGGTTGTGTACTCTTGCAAGACAAGCTCCAGGCAGTCCACCGTGCAAGTTCGTACATCAGGTCTGCAAACACAGCCACACAGAACAATCAGCCAACGAATCTGCTGCCACAGTCAAGCAGCACATCAAAGGAAATTCACTGCTCACCTCAGCACCCATTTTAGATGGGCCAGCAGTGTATACCCTGAGCGGATCTTGTACAATTGGGCAAACTCCTCTAGGAGCCATTTCCAAGGCCCCTCCAATACAAGCTTCGAGGAACCACAGCTTCCCACCTTCATGGCGGTGTTTAAGAGGCACTCGTACAACTGGGAAACACAACGCTGATTCAAACCATCAGCAACATACAATAACAACAGCTCCTCTTCGCTTCTGTTGGTGTCCCGTACCATGTAGGGGCTCACTCGGACATTGGGCGTAGGGGTGGTCACCTCGACAGGGGTTACCGGCCGGTGGGGAGCTGTGGGGACAGGGTTTTGGTCGTGAAAGTCTTCAACAGAGATGAATGTTGTTCCCATTCTTTTGCTGCAAGCGTCACATTTAATTTTCAGCAAATAACGTCTCCAATGTTGGATGAGAAAATGTACCACTCACACAAGGCCCGTAGGGTAAAAGCAGAGGCTTTGTCAATGTCCAGTCAGCGACTTACCCATCCCTGAGGTGGAAGAGTTCCACTGGTACCGAATCACTCCTGGTAGAGTTTCGTTGCCATCTCTTTTTGCTCTTTCCCCAGCCTTTCCTCTTGCGAAATGGAAAGCAAAAGGTACGCTTGCCATCCTGTAGATGTGGTTCAGTGGGGTTGAAGCCACCCTGAAAACGAGGCCAAGGTCGATCCTTCAGATCAGGAATCTTCACAAGAAAGGACGTATCGGGTGGAATATCGGCAGAGCAATGTCCATGGATGAAGGAGGTATCACACTGGGGGTTTACCGGTGGTGATGCAGGGAGCCGCCCCGTTGCAACACAGATGTTGTCCTCGAACAACTGGACCACCACCCGGGATAGACTGCCATGGGTGATAAATTCCCCATCGTGACTGACATGGGAAGGGCGGCGATTGGAATTCAGGGCCACTTGAAAGTACGCCCCTGGAGTATCGTGGAGGAATCGTTTTTTGTCGATTGGTTCAGCATCAGGCAAGCAACAATGGCTTAAAGTGTTGCTGTTGCGGGAGAAGTAAACCAAGGTTTTGCACTCACCAGATGCCTCATGAGAGACGCATATGCTCTCAGTGGCTTCTGGGTTCCTCTTGGTTGGCCTCCTGGTGATCCTCCTCAAAAAACATGTCCCTTTTGCAGGGTCGAAACCCTGGAACTTGACGCGCAGTCGTGGTGGTGCATCATCCATTGGCCACCCTGGACCTGTTGCCTCGCTCTGAGGTCCTGAATGGGGCTGTGGGGGGCACTGAGGGGGGCAATTGACAGTCCATGGCTCGTCAGCTGTAGGATTGGCGGGCGTGTCATTCCTGAAAACAGAAGAGATACTCGGCCACCTGTAGATGAGAGCTGGTCATTCAGGCTGGAAATCGTGTGTCCACATACTCACCATGCGATGACTTGGGAGCTTTTGTGATCTTTTCCCCCGGGGACGGCTTCGTTTGCCTTCAGCATGATACCATCCACGTCCAGGGCAGACTTCAACGTTCGGCATCCGTCTGCAATGAACTTTTTTGCCTCCTCCTTGCCCTGCATGCTGGCCTGCATGCAGAGTTGGACGCAGCCCTGCGTAGCACCCAACCAGTCTTTGGACACCAAAGAGCCAATCCAGCGATTCATGTACATCAATCGCCCCACTCCCAGTTCGGGCAAAACACAAGCGGCCACAATATACCCCTTTTCAGCTGCATCTTTACCTCGTAAGCCAGGAACCTTGTCCAAGCATCCTCTCTGGGCAAGCGGACTGCCCCTTGCGTTGGTGTGGGATTCTGGTGGCGGTGCGCAAGGTTTCCTGAACCCCATCGCGAAGGTCCAGGTCGAGGGGGAGGGACTGTTGGACCCTGGGGGGGAAGCCTGCAGGGAGTGGGTGGTGGCAAGCTCCTCTGCCCGAGTAAGACGGGTCCTGCATGCAGCACATGCACCAAGGTATCAATACACTCAAGGTGATGGTTTGACATCAAAAATCGTGTCCATCACCCCTGACCCAGTGTTGACCCATATTTGACTGTTGACCCACATTTGACTAGGGTTTCAACCCAGTGACCTGGTCTGATCCAACAATGCTTCGATGAGGTGCAGGGGCCTCTACCCCAATCCCACCAACGGGTGCATGCACAAGGTCTTTCCATCATCACTGTGTTCTTACCATATTGTGATGAGCAGCCGAGGGCCCCACATCTGCTACTTGTGGGCGGAGTTCGTTCCACCGGCATTGGCATTTCCACAGATGCTCCTTTGATCATCCAGTAGAAGAAAAAGATGCAGGTGTGGGGTCTGGTGGAGGCCAAAGGCCTAATATGCCCTCATGGGGCTGACCCAACCTAACTAGAGCTAACTTCCAACTGTATTGGGGCTCCATGGCAGTTCACAACCGCACCATCGATTGCTCCCAACAGAAGTCACAACCAACAGATGGTCTTAGGACAACCAGTGGAATCAGTACAAACTGTGAATCGATTCTTGATTGTGCTGGAAGAGATTGCTGGAAGAAAATTGGACCAACTAGTGAGCAGCAAATTGTACAAAATTGCAAGAGAGTAGTGATTTGCAAAAGTATTTTCGTGCAGATTTGTTGAGCGCAAGAAGCGCAGTGAAAAATGAATCACGGCACTTTCAAATTTCTGGGGGCTGGAATGGCATAGACCAGTCGATCGCATCCACTTGATTTTCATTCAATCCAGCTTTCAGTGTTGGGCTTTGATCATCACAAGAGGATGCATTGAATTAAGTGCTGGTTCTCACAATGTTACAGTCTCATGGCTGTGCATGTCTACAAAGCCACCTTATTTATTCACATCAGTTGCTGCTGTGAACAAATGAGATGTTCCAGAGCCCAAGAGGACATTGTTGCCAATGACAACTAATGGCAGTTGAATGAGATGAATGGAAGGCCATGCAAAACGAACCACAGAAAGCGCACGCAGCCGCATGCAACCACTTGCGTCAAGCTGAACGCTGCGCGCTCCTCTCCAGTGGTCCCCCCACGCCTCTGGTCCAGTTGTTGCTCCACAAGAGAACCTTTCTCGCGCAGGCTTACGCGAGAACTGGGGAGATCAACTCCCCTTGGTCGGAAAGAGCAGTGAGCAACGAAGCTGCGTTGGGGTAGCGAGGTTTCGAGTGTCATGCATGCAAACTTCACACATCACAGTTATCACTGAAAAAGGATCCTCGTCCCTCTCTGTCACTCCGAGTTATCGACCCAATACACTGCACCAACCAACGGGATGTTTCCCTGGAAAAACGGACGGGCCAGAAACTTTGGACGCCAACTCCGACGTCGCGGCATGCACGGAAATGCAGCAGCCCCAATCATGAAAAGTGAAAAACCTGGTCCATCATCATTCGTGGGATTATAATTCATTGCTGTTGTGTCCACCTACATATTACTCATTAAACTCACTGTAGAATCACAGAGGGGCTGTTTGCTTTTCTGAATCAAGTTACAACATTCCCCCCCCCCTCCCCAATGGAGTTTTAGGTCAGTTGTTGGTTTGTGGAGGCGTATCATCTGCAATATTTGGGATGGTTTTTCAATCTAGCGACGGATATGTTGGATAAAGCGATGAAAGAAAAATGCTTTGTCAAGTCAATGCAGTTGGGGTGGATGAGAGAGTTTTTAGCTGATGTATTGTGTGCATGTAAAGGAAGGAAATAGTGATTTCAGCGCATGAACATTCCAAATCATCTGACACTCACAATTTCTTAACCAAATGGACAAATCCTTGCTGATGTATGCTATCCACATTTTGGTGCTTGTCTAAAGAATCCTGAGGGATGTGGTGCCTATCTGATGCCTGAGAATCAATGTGGTGGAGTTTGTTTCACGTATTCTCGCATCCAGCGATTGATTTTTCAAACCACCTCCACGCAAATCCGGATGCTAGCCGGGAAGCCAATCAAAACGTTCTTTGTAAATGGAACTAAAGAAGTTTATAAATGTCAAAACATGTCAATCAGTTGCCTTGATATGATAATAATTATTCATGACATGACCTCGGGCTGTTGGCAACACGCATTGAGCACAGGAGGCTCACTATGAATTGAAGCATTTTGACATTCGCCCCAGCAACCAAAGAGAGGAAGAGGACCATCACCAGGTCTCAACATCATTTTTTGGACTAGATATAGGGAAGCCCCCTTGATCCAGACGAGATATCTAATTTTGTTAGGAACAAGGAAAACTGGTGCCTGTGGATGGCCAGTATCCATGTTTTCTTCAAGCACCACAATGAGGTAGCTTTATGTGTTTCGAGGGGATTACTAAACAAAATTTTCTTTTCGCTTGACCGGGGAGAGGAGGGGGGGGGATTGGCATCAAGAAAATACAATCGTTACTTTTTCGGAAATTGAGCTCTCTTTTCTGTGCTGTTGGGGATGTGGATGGAAGGCAAGATTAAATTTATCTTCACTACAGCACATCAGCAACAAATGAAAAGACCCAAGGTGGTCTGTCCTGGACTTCCAGGACTCGCTCAGGAACAATCCGATTTTTTTTCTTTCTTTTTTTCCCTTTCGTCTCACTACCAGAAAAAAAATATCTGGAGCTTCACACACAGAATAAAATAATAACACTCGTTCAGAAATATATCCCCTGCAACGATTTAAAAAACATGATTGGACGAACATTATTGGATGAACACATTGCTCATCACTGGATCTTGTGGCGTGGCCGCTGGATTTTTGTCCATTCCGAAAATGTGCAAGGCAAAATGAATGAAAACGAAAATAATGGGGTTCCAGACCACCAAGTACCGCACAGCATCCAACATCTTTATCCTGGTGAGCACAGCCAATCCCAACAAAATGCATCAATCAGTGCCAAACGAAATGTCAGCTGGGAAGAGGAAAGCGACGATCGCTAATTCAATACAAATGCACAATAAAATAGCAACAAAGGCAGGAGGATTTATATACATAGAGTGAATGAACTATATATAGATTGAGTTCCTCGATATGCAGAACAAATCTTCACAGAGTGGAAAAGCAAATGCTATGATTCCCAAAAAACAATGTTTTTCCAATCATTTTCCCCATGGCTTTTTTTGTCAGAAATTTACAGATACAGAAAATCGACAAATGAAAATTCGACTAAGGGATCAAAGACCGGGATTCAGGGAAAGCTTCATTTCTCCAGGTGTTTTTTCACATTATAGCTTCGGTTTGCAAACAGGTGGAATTCTTACCAAGATAAGTTGGACGTTTCCCAAGGTCGGTCTGAGTACAAGGCCTTCAAATCAACCTTTTCCATGCAAGTTGGACACACATCTTTTTTCCCCACAATGGTCCAACCACGTATACAGGTTTCGTGGAAAAGATGCTTGCAATCCAATTGAACTGATTTTTCAACCCCAGCCTATGAATCAAAAAGGGAAAATAAATAAAAAAAACAGGACGAATCAAGCTATTGTTGCGGCAAAAAAGGAACTGGGTTTTCTTTTGCAAAATACTTGGATACTTGGGTACAGACAGTAGCAACCAAATTCAAATCCAGAGGGTTTGTCTGTCAAACGTTTCAATTGTCACAGGGAAAAAGAAGGCAAGCCAATCGAAGATTGGTTTTTCTCATGACTGACATTTTTCTTCTTGCACAGTGATTGACACTATTATTATTTTCATTTTTTAGCCCTCCCTGTCAATAAAGTACCTTCATAAACTTCATAAAAAAAATCAATTCTAGAAATCCATCAGCATTTTTTGTTGAAAAATTTGAATTTATTAAGGATTAATTAAAAGAAAAAAAGTAAATTATTTTTTTCTAGTTATTTTTTACCCATTTTTGAAATTAAAAATAATATAAATTCCTGAAGAGAACAAAAAAACTCACCTCTCCCTCAAATTTATCGCTGAGTTCCTTGTTGCAAATGCCGCATTTGTTGATTTGGACACTCAGTCTTCTTCCACCTCCCATGATCCGAGATTGCTGATTATAAAAAAAAAATGAAACAAAAAGTGAGAAGCCGGACCTACCAATCATATTCAGTATCTTGAAATACCGCAATGCAAACTTGACTTGTGGAAAAAATAAACTAATTGTTATTGAGGAAAAAAAAAGAGATATAAACAATAAAACGTAAACAAATATAGGCCCATGTCACTCTTTTACACAGTGGATGGCACCATGGGTTGAAACAACACATTCAACAAAAAGAAGAAGAAAAAAAAGTTTCAATTTTCCCACCATCCAGTCCGATGCAACTTCGGCGCAATCTCGCCCCAGAATTCCATAGTATAGACCATACCACAGCAGATCGATGGAAATCGTGGGGGGCAGTATTGCTCTTATCAAGGGCCCCATTCCAAACACTTCGAGAAAGAACAGAGCATAACCACTGATTCCGATGGCCACACTCAGCTTGTAAACACCCAGAAACCACCAATACACCTGGAAGAAAGAGGTCCTTTATTATAGACAGGCATGTGCAACTGATGAATAATGCTAATGGGGCATTCTCCAAAGCGGCATGGGTGTCTGGTAAACTGTTTTGTTCTACCGTACGTTTGAAACTTCCAAGAAAAAATTCCAGCAACATGATGGTTTGGTTATGTTTCAACACTGTTGTTTCTTGGCAGAGGTAACTGTGCTTTGTTTCGCCCCTTTTGCTATCCAATTATTTAAAGTCACTTCTGAGAATGTGGGGTGGGAGGTTTACCAGTCCTGGAGTTGTAGACGATAGAGTCTTTGACAGGCATTTTGACAGGATGAATGACGTTGTTGCTGAGTAAACTATCCACACCTGAGGACAAAAAAAACCCCACTCAGCCACCCGGATTTCTTTGCCAGTTAAACCTTAACGTGCTCATGCTAGTAGTTTCAAAAATCAAAAAAGGGTTTCATCAGCAACATTATGGTTAAAAGGGGACTATGCTATATATTTGAACAAAGAAAAAACAATCCATCAATTCAGGCAAAATGCACATATCACATGTGTGATTACTAAATCTATATATTTATTTATCCACAAAAGACTGACTTTGACTGCTTCGATGTCCAAAGAACAAGCAAAACACAATTTGTACAAAACAACACAGATCTTACCACCAAGAATCGCCAGAATTTCAACTCAAATGAATAGAAGGCAGGGATCAGCCACAGCCCAATCAGAGTTACCTGAACAAGCACACACAAACACAAAAAAAAGCTGAAAAAATACTGTGGAGGGGGGAAGTGAATGGGTGGATATCGCAACCACTTCCTGACCTGCATTATTACCAGCATTATTACATCTGGATAGAAATAATCCTGGGAATCCACCCCTTCCCCCCGGGAAAAAACAAAACAACAAGTTAAAAAAAGGGAAGTGACAAGATGCAATTCTCACCAACTCATACGATCGTCGATGTCTTGCTTTCCAAAAAACCAGCAGCATTTGAGCGAGCAGCATGACCGCCTAAGCATTACAACACCGGCCGAATAAAAAAACACAGCAGAGTGAAATATTGTTAATGTGGATTTCACAACCCCCTTTACAAACATTAAGAGCATTTTCTCTTCACAGTTCCAAGCGTAAATGACACCTTTTATTGATGCTTGGGCATAGTTGGTTGAGACATGGGGGATGGAAGGCCATCACCTTTAATGCCACGGGATTCTCTAATAAACTGAACGTGGTGGTAAAATTTTCTGACTGAAGTTTGTCATTATTTCAACCCAAAGTGAAGATATCAAAAAGGTCTGCATCAGAAAGGGCAATCAAACAAGTTTCTGCGAGTTGTTTTTTTAATCTTTTTTATCATTAAACAAAAAATATGATTATTATTCTTGGTAGTTACTCAATTCAAGTTTCATAAACTCCACTCCACACTGAAAACTAACAAGTGATCTAACTGATCTTGGGTCACTCAATGATGACTAATTTTTACGCAGGTGGGGCACCGAATTCAACCCTGTACCAGAATCGCGTAGAACGTCGCCACTATACGGCGAGCTTCAGATTCTGACATGTGATTTTCATGTGGCTCCACAACGATCAGGTTAACTTGAACAGGGTCGTGCAAACCATCACCACCCCCGCTCGCGCCCCCTGTGTCGAGCACAAGCGCCTCCGAGAGGCCTCCGCCAATCGCCTCCACTGAATTAGAGCCCACATCTGTCGATACGTTGTCGGTGCCGACCGAAATAGAATTCGCTGCCATTGCAACACGCTGCTGCGCCGAATCGAGCGTTTTCTTTCTTCTGTTTTGCCCTCGTTGCATGTCTGCCATGGGTTTGGCGTCGTCATCGTTACACCACCTTCCTGCGAGATTCCCCTTGGCGCACCGATCGACGACCCCCTCGTCCTGACGGCCAAGGGAAATAATTGCGACTGACGTTAGAGATCATTTTCTCTGAATTTCTCTGTTGGGCTTATGAGTACATAGCATTGTGTTGGCAGATTGAAGGACCTGGGTTGTATGTTTGCTTTCTCTGTGAGATATCAGTGTCTGGATGTTGATTGCCCTGTTCGGATTTTTCAGGTTGATTGAGTGTGAGACTGGGGTCCATCGTCAGTCATAAAGGAATCGATACAGTTTGGGGGTGTAAACCAGTTTGGGGACTGTGCATATTCTGGAATCCAAATCTCCATGACAGTCATACGTTTCTGTTTAAAGCCATCCACAGTCTGGATCCCAACACCCTAGTTCTTCCCTAATCAAATACAAATTTCAATTGGAAACACACATACAAAATTCAAAGTCATACAAAAAAATGTCAATCTGTGAAGCCCCCCCAAAGAGTCATCTGTCCACCAGGTTGTGCCTGCAGAGCACACATTCGCAACAATATTAGTGTGCCGAGTGTCAGAAAAAAATAATATGTTTCTTTCCTGGAGATAACATGGATAATTTTCTTTTTTCTGGGCTGGGAATATCAAGGTTTTGCTTGTCATGTCATCTCACCAGGCCGAAGCCACTCTTGCCTTCAGTTTTGGAACCCTGCAGCTTGCATGAGCAATCCACAGACCATTCCCTGTTGGAAGAAAAACCACCGCTCAGCAAATGACTTCATCATTAAAAAAAAATCCCTCTTTGAAAAATGGGAAATACAGCAAGTAATGCAGCAAGTGGCATTCTTGAGGAGGGGGGAATCTCTTACCTAGGATGGTGGCCCAGGCCATGGTCTTGTGGGCTGAGCTCAAGGACATGAGCACAAACCCTAGACAGAAAAGCCCCAATTGAAATTGCCATCTCGGAGCCCCACAAATCCTTACTGCTGCTCCGGAGCGGGGATTTCTGACCAAAACGGAGCCTCATGTCACTCTCAGCCGAATTCACTCAAGAAAAACAATGAAAACGACAACTAAGTTTAGCCAAAAACAGAAGGAAATTGCCGGGGTGGTTGAAAAAAATATTCCTCAGCAGCTTGGCGGCTATGACAATACTCACCTGCTTGTGTGGTGGACCACCCCAAACTTTGTGGCCAGCTCAGGACTGATCGACTTAATCACAGCAGTCAAATGCTCACTGGTGCAGCCACAAGAAAAGAAAGACAAAACCATGTCACTTCTACAGAAAACAAAATAACAGAAAAGGCCATTGATTCAATGCTTTCAGATATAATTTCTGACTAAGACTAACATTCCTGCGGTTGTGATTAATTTTGGGATATTCAAGATGTTCACATTTGCCCACAGAGTAAATTTGTTTGAAATGTGTTGGAAAGCTGATTGCAACAAATTAATTCATTAACTCTAATTCACCTTAAAAACCCGGCCAGGGAATCATTGAAGGTCAAGAACGCCAACAAGCAGCTCAGAATTCCAATCAAAGCCAGGGGATTGCCCAGAAACAATGCGCCAAAAACAGCAACCAAAACAAGAAGGTAATTCGATCGATAGTAATACACGTTGCATTTCACACGCGATTGCCACTCCTTCTGATTCTTGACCGGCCCGAAACGACCAAAAAAATCATTCGGAGATCGAGGCTTTTCCTTCCAGTCGACCTAATGCAAAACAGAGCCAACCCACAGTTGGTTTCAGTGGATTTGATTCCAAGCCAACATGAAACCTCATCAGCCCACCAGACCTGTCGTAAATGCTCCACCAGTTCTGCGATGGTTACTTTTGTCCAATCCATGCTAATACTTTCGACACAAACGTTCAACAAAAACAAGAAAAGAGTAGGATCAAAGGAAGGTGTGGGCCTTTCTAATGCTGCTGTGCGATGATCTGACTGTTGCTCGGAAACTATCAGGAAGCTGTAGGAATGCCATAATACAGCTGTCCCAGACACAGGTTCTGCATAGACATGACTTGATCCAGTAAAGGTTCAACTGTGTGTTCGCTCAAGATCAATGCTTTATTTTTCTCTTGAAAAGTATTGCACCGAGGTTGAGCAGCCCATCCACTGCGCAGATGAGTGATATGGGCCGCAGTAATGTTTGTGTTGATAATTGTTCGGGATGCCTGGGGTAACCCAACAGTCTTAAATGCTTGGAGATATTTTGCACCCAAGGTCAGTAGACAGACCCCCACATCAGCCACATTCATTAACAGCAGGCGACACCTGGTTTTTTTTCCCTTCTTCTTTTCATGCTCTCTTCTCACCCCCCGTTCGTTCTTTTTTAATATCAATCATCGTCAAAAATTCGTGTGTTGTGGATCTTTCTTCCAGTTGGGTGCTGAACCACCCCTTGGCTCTCGAAAGAAAAAGTCTATTCATCAAGTGGCAAATAAATCTCAATCTGACATACCTACCCTTGATTCACCCCTTCCCCCCCCCCAAAAAAAAAAAGAAACAAACAAAAACAAAGACGAAAAAAGAACAAACACAGTAGAAACATAACCATCTCTTGCACACCCGGTTAATAAAAGTGAGGCCCCCCCTTCCCCCCACCCCCCGTTTTCCGAAAAAATGCGTTGTATATCCTTTTTTTGTCTCTCTCTCTTATAATTCTTGCTTAGGCTTACATGAACGTCTCTCGATTTTCTTCTCGGATGACGGCCTTGGTTATAAGGTCCGCTCAAAACTGGAACCCTCACTTTAACGCAAACCAAACTCCAAAACCAAATCCACACATCGATCTTCACAGACGGCAGTGTATTTGTGCCGTCAATTTTTTTTATATATAATTTTTTTTTCCCACCGACTTTTTCTTTTGTTTTTTTTTCTCCCCCAAAACCCCATTCTTCTTCTTCTCAAAAAAAAATCAGAAAGAAAGGAAAAAAAAAGAAAAACCTTGGCGACTCTTTTTTCTATTTTCTTCCCCATTTCCTCTAAACTGACCGAATTAAAAAAAAAAAAACGCCTCAACAGTGGGCCAAGGTAATTTTCACAGCAATGCACCATCCTGTTTTCTCTCACCTGAAATGATGTCTGTTTTGTTTCTCACCCTTTTTGCTTTGACTTCCCCCCTTTTTCTTTTTTTTTTTCTCCTTTCAAATTGTATTAACTCAAACGATTTTTTTCCCTTGGTCTTTCTTTTTTTTTTCCTGGAAATATCTCAAAACCTATTCCAATGAACAGAGTTCAAAATATTCTATCAGAGGCCCACCCGACCTGAAGCCTTAGTATCAGCATTTTTTTTCTTCATTGCACCAAACGTCACAACGATAAAAAAATGTTTTTTAAGAAAAGAAAAAAAAACACAAAACAAAACAAAATCAAAGGCCCATATATTTCTCTTCCCCGCCCCCCCCCTTCTCCCCCCTAAAATCAAACAATGGACTCCCCATACACCCACCAAAAGCTAATCATCCTAGAATATTTTTCTTTTCTTTTCTTTTTTGTGTGTTTCTTTTTGTTTTTTTCTCTCTCTCTTCTTCTTCTTCTTCTCCCCATTCCATCCAAACTGAAAATCCAAGACCTCATCGCATATTGTCCAATACAAATACAATCATACAAAGAAAAGGGCCCAACAGATCGAGCTCTCCACGCACAGCCCATCCCCAACCCTCCCCCTTTCTCATGAAACACAAGCAACGCCACATCTAGCTCAGATGGGCCGTCGCGAAAACAAAAACACCTACATAGGTCAATAGCATCCTATTGTCTATACCCTACTTGAAACTCAAATTCCACCAACCACGACACCGCACATCATCCCAATCGAAGCCTCCATCCTCCCCAAGCGTTAATTTCTGTCGAACGACCATTTTTGCTGCTCAACAGGATACTTATCCCTTCAATGAGGGCATACCATGCCAGATCAATCACCGAATGTAACGTCTGACCACTCCTTGGAGCTCTTCAGTCCCAATGACCCCTCCAGCACCGATGGGGTCATGAAAGCCGACCAGTTTGTGGTCAGAATCCATCAGCACCCCTTTCATTATCCCATCGTCAGTGAAGCTGCTCCGATACGGTTTCCAGCGGGCTTCATACGATTGGCCCTCTTCCATCAGTACCCCACTTGTCACCATCATTACTCGACCCTTGTGGTTTTCCACATTCAAAATTGCAGCACTCCCTAAGGATCACCAGATGAGCAATTCACAACTTTTCCATCACCTCTGGGGGGAAAAAAAACCATGAGGGAAAAAAAACATGGGGGAAAAAGGAAAACCATGACGGAAAAAAAAAAAACATGGGGGAAAAAAACGTGAGGAAAAACAACAAAAACTCACCATGAATGTTGTCTCCAGAATTGAACTCCACAGGTTTCATACGCTTGAAGTCCATCCCATCCACTTGCAGGACAGCAATATCGTTCAATTCGTCGTACCCGACCATTCTAGCGATTCTCTTTTCCCCGCTGCTAAAAGAAACTTTCACTTGGGCTGCATCCTACTCCGACAAACATCCCCGACAAAAAAAAATTTCAAAAAAAAATTATCTCCCACATTCAACTGCACTTAATTTCCTAACGGAGGCCAACCACACAGTTAATCTGCTTCTGGATACAGAGAAACATTCTTTCAAAAAAAAAAAACCCCGAAAAATGGGGCACCTCCGAAATGCACACAGATTAATTTAAAAAGAAAATCTTCTGTGCCAGTTTTCAAAAATCCATTACTCAAAATGCCATTTCTGCACCAACTGCTCTTTTGAAAAACTACGTTCTACCTATCCAACAAAAAAGCAGCAAAACGACAGTATGCATCAGGGCATAATTGATCATGAAAGATAAAACAGGTGCTACCTTGACAGCTCGGTATGGGGCCACGATATGACCCTTGTCATCCCACACCACCCCTGTTTGAGATCCAGTGGCGTACATCCGTGGAAGTCGGGTTTCCCTGCTGTAGCCCACGCCGAACCTCTCAACGCTCACCACAGAAGGATGCGCTTTTTGCAGCACAGTTTCCGCCACGATGGTCGGCTATATTAAGAAAAAAGAAAAGAAAAAGAAAGTCAGCAGCCAAAAAATCCATGATGGCTAGGCTGAAAGCCATGCAATCACGGTGGTGGTGGTGGTTGGGAGGAAAGAGTGTTGCAAATGTAACCCACCATTTTTCCCCAAAATTCTTATTGCTCAAAACACCGCCAGAGCAAAAATAGTGTTTTTCCTCTCGAAAAAAAAACAAATACAAATACACCAAATAAATACATGGTTTGATGTGTTTACCAAAACAAAGGGGTAAACTCAGGAAACATGTGAAACCTACCTGCCAATCTGAAATCATTGCAGTTTCGCTAATTTCCGTTTTGGGCAGGGCGTGGGAGTGGTCTGACATGCGATTGTCAGACGAAAACGCCCCAGTCAGCATTGTGCCCACCAGGATCACAGGAAGCAGCCAGCGAAAAAGAAAAGACAATATCTGTCCAAACCAAACCTCAACTATCAGTGGCAAAGTCAAAAAAATGCCCATTGTTTTGCAAGAAACCCTGACTGCTGGCCACAATCGACCATCCTTTCCACAAAAAGTCAGAACTTTGACGAGATAACACAGTTTCAAAAGAAAGTATTCCACATATTGCTCCTGTGCTTGCGATTCTCCTCTCATTTACACATCCAGAATTCTTCCCCTGGCTGATGCAATGCCTCGGTTCTGAATGGCCAACAGATGTTGCTATTTCACCTGTCTGATTTTCTCCTTCTTCTTTTGGGGGTCCGAGTGCCGAACGTCCACAACGGCTCCATTGTGATTGGGTTTCTTGCCGGATTCCTGCGTGCCCGTGTGCGGTGGAATCACCACAGGATTTACGCAAGCATTCAATCTTGAAAGGCCACATCTTTGTGGCAGGGCAAGTCCTTGAGATTGAAGAAATGAATGACCTGATAAGGCACAGAGATAAACCAATAGAAAATCCACCAGTGGAAGAATCCACAAACTAATCGTTGGGCAGTTGCTGGCCACCAGCTTTCTTTTTCTTCTTTTTCTTTGGGGTGGGTGGGGGTGAGGCAGTTAGTTTCAGGACTTGGAAGCATTCTTGAACAGATTTAGTCCATAAATTAGGTATGCACGGTGAAACATACCCCCAAGCAAATTGTAGACTTGGAGATTTTGTGATGACTTCGGTGTGATTTCAGTCAGACAAAGTGTGATGCTCTCCCATTGGAATTCTAATAGGAAAATGATCACATGACAGAAAAACAAAACCAGGGGTCCACCACCAAAGTCCCTGTACAGACTCAGTGCAGCTCAACGGTGTCGCACATATCGACCGAAAGATGAAAATACGAAACGTGCATTCGGAAAACTAGCAACCCCCTCTGCGAGAGAACTCGGTCAGTTGGAACACAGATTGAACCCGCGATCACCACGACGGGTTTGTGACGAGTTCAGCATGGTAAAAACAGAAAACGCTCGTCGCGCTCGACCCACCAGCTTTTCTCTTGTACAAGCAAGAAGGAATTTCTGGTTTGGGATCTCTGACGTTTTTCTTCAGGACTCTTCCTGAGCCGTGCAGGCGACCAGGCAACATCGAGCAACAGTGGTAGTTGTCCGCCAGAGAGGGGTTGAGCACCCCCCTCTGATCGATACGTGAAAACGCAACGGGGCCCAGCTTACTCATCCTCCTTCTGGGTACCCTGAAACTCTGGCATAGCGAACGGATGTTTCTGCAATTGTGGGTTTTGGAACCAAAGAATCACTTTTTTCGGAATCACGTGACCACTGCCACGTAGGGAATAAACGTCACAACAGCAACAAGAAAACGATGTACCCCCATATCTGCAAATCCCATATCCGACAGTCCCATGTTCGAAAGTCCCGCGAACGCTAAAGTCCGACATACACGCATCAATGTTCTGACTCTGCCTTCGTCCATTCCGCCTCAGCAACCCACCAGAATCGGAACAGCATTCCATGTCTGGCCATGCCCCAAACTTTTCTCTTTCGCTCGTCTGCGGTCCGCAACCGTTTCCGCTTCGCAAAAGGAGCGCGCGCCACCGTCGCCGACGCCACTGCGCGTCTCTACCTCTCCAACTCGCTGTCGCTGAGGTGGTCGTGTCGCGTCCATGTCGAATGCTGCCGAAACCCTCTGCGACCTAGGGTAAGCTCCATCTCTTTTTCGTTTTCGCTCTCTTCGCTCGTGCCCCGTGTAGAAATCACTTTCCCTGTCGCCGTTCCTTGCTCGTGTGTGTTTCTGTGTGCTGTGTGGTGTACAGGATTGCGTGCTCCTGTCAGGTTGTACGGCGTATTCCTGGGTTGACACTCCCTCTCCTCCATGCACTCTCCCTGTTGGGGAACAATGGTTTGTTTGTTCCTTTTCTTCCACTCGATTTGGTTGTCCCCTGCTCTTCTCTCTCTTGCTATTTGGTCTGCCTTTTCTTCTTTTGTTTGGTTTCCTTGACTGTCTTGGTGTCCTGTTTCCTCTCCTTGCTCATGTGTGCATCTGTTTGCTTGGTGGTGTGCAGGGAATGTGGAATGAGTCGCCTCCAGGAGCTAATCTGACCTTCAATGAATCCAGAGCTCGATTGATGTCATCCCATATATAGTGATGTGTATATCCACCAACAATTTTAAACGAGAAAGAAGCGCTGCATTTGAAAAGAATTCCTGGGCTGGGGGGGGATCGAAGAATGTGGTATAAAAGCGAATCCAAACCAGATGAGTGAAAGGATCCATCAGAGCCCGACAAGCTTCTTGGAAGCACACCCAGAAGCAATCCCAGAATAGAAAGCGCGCTCCTGGAGACCGCATCTCGCTGATACGGAAGAGAAGACCAGGAACCCCCAAATTAGGTACTGCTGGTTGAATATCCTCTTCGAAAAATTCATTTTCCCTTGTAGTAAAGCTCTCTTGCTGAGTCCAGTTCGTCGTACACAATCCCCAACCAAGAACAGCAGAAACCCTGCCATCAGTCCGTGTAGTTTTGTCCTTAGTGTCCCCCCGACAGTCCCTTCCAGGAAGGAGACCCAACTGGTGGTAGTGGAAACCCTTAGCCTGTGGGTGTTCAGTGGAGCCTGTAGAGACTCGCTGCTTGGATGTGCCTGTTTGATTAATGTGTTCCCTTTTCTGCTCTCTCTCTTGTGAATTTGAATGTCTTCTCCAGTGCTGTTGTCCCGAATCCCTTGTATCCCTGTTTGCCGTTGCGTGTATGTCTGGTGTGGTACCCAGCGTTGAATTTGTATGTGTCCTTGTGTGTCCCCCAGATGTCGATGAAAAGGGTAATGATCTTGTTTCGTGCTTCAGGTGATGTACAGGTGGCCATGCCCCATCAGCAACGTGCCCGAAAGAGGTTGCCGCCCAAGAACTCCTGCGGAGCAGACCACCGCGAGGGGCCGTGCCCCATCAGCAGCATATCAGGTCGTCGCGCGAGAACGGATGCGCGTGACACACAGTAGTAAATCTTCTTTCATACAGGTTGGGTTCTTGTTTCCTCCCATTCTTGTATACTTGTTCATCAAATTTTTGCAGACCATTTTGCAGTCTATTTTGTCAGGGGGGGACACTTGCTTGATTTCATGTGATGTTTTTATTGTTTTCTTTTGGGACTCATTTTTCCCTTCCCTTTCGTACTTATTTTTTCAACCAGCAAGGTTTGTTTAGCCCCCACACACACACAAACAGGAGTGCAATGGGGGCGAAGCATTTGGCCGATCGAAAATATGGCAAAAATACGGGACAGGGGGCAGTAAACCGAAACCATCGCAGCAAGGCACCTAACCGCGCTGTCCTCAAGTGAAAGTAGAAGTGATTGGAGCAGTGGGCGTTCATTTTTGAGGGGTGGAGGGGAAGTGACGTAGTGTGTGTTGTGGGGCAGGAATGGGAGGCGCTCAGGCCCAACAGCTTCAGGGTGCTAATTTGTTGTTGAGCATGCTGAGGAGAGCAACACGTCCTGCTCAGCAGGCCAATCCCTTGGTAGCGATGGCCGCTGCGCAACAGCAACAACAGCAGCAACAGCAACAGGAATTGCCAATTGCAATTACACCAATTGCAGCAGCAGTTGCAAGTAAGTGCATTCGGAACACTACCCCCAGAATTGTATCATGCTACCAAAAGAATAAAGCAACAAACAAAATAATGTGCCAACCCTGTCAACTGAATACGTTTTTTTTTCCTTTTGCCAAGGGGGGAATAAATAGTAATAAAATACTTCTCTCAATTTGTGTCTAGGCCCAGAGAAAAATGGTATACGACCATCCTGCAGTTGTTTTAACGCTGCAGGGAGTACCTGTCAATAGTTCACAGTTCACTGACTGGTTCAGTGTGCCACAGTTTGGTGGTGGTCGAAGTGAAATACAGTGGCGTTAGATAACTAAAAACAAAATAATTTTTTTGGGGGGTTTTTTCCCCTTCTTAAAAAAACAACTGTTGCAGCGCGTCCCAATCGTCACAACAACCCTTAATCATTCGTTAACTCTTTTCCCCCAAGACTCCCTGACCATATCTAAAGCGAGTTGTCCTCTCAACGCGCTAAGATTATCGGTAGTGCATGGTACGAGTGGTTTCCCGGAAGCGAGTCTGTCTCCAAACCAGCACACGAATACGCCACAGCTCCAAGCGTCGTCTTGGATACGAGCTTCGTCAAGTGACCTGAAAACCCATTCTTTCTCCTTGTTCAACAGAGGGCAAAAGTCCAACATCGCGTCGATTACGTTGTCCATGAATTCTCTGTCTGTATGTCGTGCACTGTCGATGAAGAACCCAAGTGCCTCTTTGGGTTTCAGTGCGAACAGGATCCTATAAAGAAATGTGAAAAAATCAATAGTATTACAAGTGGAAGGATACTATAAAAAATATAGTATTCTAATACACTAGAATATTAGAATATTAATATAGTATTTTGTATATTGTATTAATAAAAATAAATAAATAATAATAATAATTAATAATTAATTAATAATAACAATAATTAATAAAAAAACATATCTTTTCAGCATTTTTACCAGTGCTTATTCTTTTGGTTCAGGGGAATGAGAAGAAGGGATTTGCTGGATATGGAGTGGTGATCCATCCAAGAAGAAGCTCGGTCGACACCATCGTCCATAACAAGCTTCGAGAGGGCGCAGCTCATTGCGGTAATGTCGGGCCCAGCTCTTGCAGCCCTATCCAGCTACGAAAAAAATCCACGAAAAACCCTTTTTCTAAAAGATAACTAAAAACAGAATAATTTTGGGGTTTTTTTTTCCCTTTTTTTCTTTAAAAAAAAAAAACTGGTTGGTTCAAAGTGACACAGTTTGGTGGTGGTCGAAGTGAAATACAGTGGCGTTAGATAACTAAAAACAGAATAATTTTGGGTTTTTTTTTCCCCTTTTTTCTTTTAAAAAAAAAAAACTGGTTGGTTCAAAGTGACACAGTTTGGTGGTGGTCGAAGTGAAATACAGTGGCGTTAGATAACTAAAATCAGAATAATTTTGGGGTTTTTTTTTCCCTTTTTTTCTTTTAAAAAAAAAACTGGTTGGTTCAAAGTGACACAGTTTGGTGGTGGTCGAAGTGAAATACAGTGGCGTTAGATAACTAAAAACAGAATAATTTTGGGGTTTTTTTTTCCCTTTTTTTCTTTAAAAAAAAAAAACTGGTTGGTTCAAAGTGACACAGTTTGGTGGTGGTCGAAGTGAAATACAGTGGCGTTAGATAACTAAAAACAGAATAATTTTGGGGGGTTTTTTCCCCCTTTTTTCTTTAAAAAAAAAAAACTGGCTGGTTCAGTATCAAAGTGAATAATCTGAATATATATTTCCATGAATGAATATTCGGGATCTGGAATCGTTGGCTGTTGAACTCCAACGAGTCATTCGGTGTGGGTTTCATTGCAGTGACATGGCCATCAGGGCTATCAAGATATTCTGGAAACATGCAGTGTGGCCATTCCCTATGCTGCCTCCGAGGCAGGTCCAACTGTTGGTCAGGCAAGGAGACGCCGAGCAAAACCATGAGGTTCCATGACCCCTGGAAAAAAACTGAAGACGTGCACTGCTCGGAAAAAGTAAGGGTTGTTTGGGGGGCTATAGAGCACAGTACAACTCAGCCACAGAAAACGTATTAAAAAAAATCCCTAGAGGCGAAAACACCGTTAATCTCCCCCCTAACATTGTCTTTACTGAAGGGGGAGTTTAGAAGGGAGGGATGAACGTGCTTGCTGCCAATGCCGAGGCTTTGTCTCGTTCAAATTAATTTGGATTAATTTGGCAGAATGCTGTTTAGCAGAAAATTGCAGCCCGGGGGGAAATACGGTTGAAAGGAAAATATAGACACCTGCATTTATGGGGGAGTGTTAGGCCATGTAGGTTTGGATACAACCTACATGGCCTAACACTCCCCCATAAATACAGGTGTCCACATTTTCTTACACATAGTACATTTCTTACCCCATAGTCGATCACGGTATCGTTGAGCCATCCCCCCCCCCTCGTCGTTTTTAGACTTCTGACGGTCAACAATTCTTTCGTGGGCAAAAAGCCATAAACTTCGGCGTCATCGGCTACGGTAAAGGCGCGTAAAATTTCAGTTCCCAAATTTTGGGGGGTGAAATGGTCGGGGGCTTCGATCCACTTCGTCGAAGGTGGAAGGAAATTTTCCAAATCAATCTCCGTAACCTGTATTTCTCGTGCCAAGGAACAAAAAAAATATTAAAAATAAAAATAACTTTTGCATACAATATTTAAATCATGTGGATACAAAAATTCTCGGTTGTTTCTTCGACCCTTGTACGGACCTTCGTTCCCAAACCCAAACCGGTTGTGTGGGCTTCTCCCGAACCCGAACCCGATGCTGGGGCTGCTCCCCAACCCGAATCTGTTGCCGAGGCTGCCAAAAAACCCGAACCCGATGCTGGGGCTGCTCCCCAACCCGAATCTGTTGCCGAGGCTGCCAAAAAACCCGAACCCGATGGTGGGGCTGCTCCCCAACCCGAATCTGCTGCCGAGGCTGCCAAAAAACCCGAACCCGATGGTGGGGCTGCTCCCCAACCCGAATCTGCTGCCGAGGCTGCCAAAAAACCCGAACCCGATGGTGGGGCTGCTCCCCAACCCGAATCTGTTGTCGAGGCTGCCAAAAAACCCAATCCCGATGTTGGGGCTGCTCCCGAACCCAAACCAGTTGCAGGGGCTGCCAAAAAACCCGAACCCGATGTTGGGGCTGCCAAAAAACCCGAACCCGATGCTGGGGCTGCTCCCCAACCCGAATCTGTTGCCGAGGCTGCCAAAAAACCCGAACCCGATGCTGGGGCTGCTCCCCAACCCGAATCTGTTGCCGAGGCTGCCAAAAAACCCGAACCCGATGGTGGGGCTGCTCCCCAACCCGAATCTATTGTCGAGGCTGCCAAAAAACCCAATCCCGATGCTGGGGCTGCTCCCGAACCCAAACCAGTTGCAGGGGCTGCCAAAAAACCCGAACCCGATGTTGGGGCTGCCAAAAATCCCAAACCTGCTGCTGGGGCTGCCCCCAAACCCAAACCCGATGTTGGGGCTGCCAAAAAACCCAAACCCGTTGTTGGGGCTGCCCCCAAACCCAAACCCGATGCTGGGGCTGTCAAAAAACTCGAACCCGCTGTTGGGGCTGCCAAAAAACCCAAACCTGATGCTGGGGCTGCCCCCGAACCCGAACCCGCTGGTGGGGCTGTTGATAAGGGAGGATCAGGAACCGTAGCTGGTGCTGGTCGAGTTTTTCCCCCCCGAAACTGCTCGGAGCCACCCTTATCAAACCCGGGTACATTATAGGCGACACCTCTCAAGAACTTTTCAAGAGTGATGTCGCCTTTAAGGAATTGCTCGTGTAGTCGAATAAGACGTTCGTCTACACGAGCGTAGGATTTTTTTTTCCTTTTAGGAGCTGCCCCGGCCTCCAGTTGTGCTATCAAAGCACCGGCGTCACTTTCCTCCTTCTGAAGTTCATCGAGGAGCTCCCATATGTTAGGGTGTGTTTTCCCTAGTAACCCGTTTAATTTTCGATGATACCCTTCTGCGAAATTTATCGTTCGGTGGTCGAAGCGATTATGAACATTCCAAATGCCTACCCCTCCCCGGTGATTCAGCCAATTAACTCGGAAATACTCCAATAATTGGGTAATTGGGGTCACCGAACTGTTTGAGCGTTGTGAAGCTTCCTGGACAAGAATAGCAAATCCTTCGTTCACCCGGGGGGGGGGCAAGAATGCGAGAGCCATCAGTTTCTTAACAAACACCCGGAAGACTTCATCGCGATTGTATTGGGTCTTGAGACCTAAATCACAAACTCGCCGCCATATACACTGCGTGAAGTGAAAGTAACAACCGTGTATCGGAACATTCCACACCCCCCGGGCCGCCTCAATAGCGGCGTGCTCAAAATCGAGGACCATCTCCGTGGGCTGGAGATGGCGGAGGGTTTCAAACAATTTTCTGTAACTCTCCTCATCCTTGTTTGTAAGGAGAGCAAACATGCCGGGCACGGCGTTTCTGCCGTGCACCGAATGTATAATGTATATCTGTTGGAAAAAACGAGGCGCCGCTCGAAATGTGCCATCGAGAAACCAAATTTCCTGATCCATGCGCGCCAAGCTTGAGGGAGTAGCGAATATAATTATCCTTTTCTCCCCTTCCATAATATCAGCATGCAGAAAATTTTCACCGGACAAAGACTTTGCCCATTTCCCTTTCCAAAACAAAATTAAATAAATTTTACAGAAAAATTCTTTTGAAAAATACAAGCCTCGTATAAATTTCCAGCCCCCAAACCTGATTTCTAATGAAACAAAATTGAATTCGCAGAAAAATTTTAATGATTTTTTTACTTTTATATGAGAATATATAACTTTTTCTCTTATTTTGTACAAGAGGTTTTTATTTACCCTCGTAAATAATTTTTGCTTTTTTTATTTCTAAAAAAAAAAATCCGTACTTACTCGAGTAAATAAAAAAAAATAACTAATGCCTCACCTTCAATTTTCAGAGCACCAAGGGACGAGGGGATACCCGGAAGTACGGCACGACGGGCGCGATACATCCTCTTTGAGAGGGTGCGAAAATTAGGTAGGGCGTTGACAACACCTAATGCGGCAGATTCGATGCGTGCTTCCCTATATATTTTAGGGACTGAAAAAAAAATCGTTTTAATTGACCCTTGAAATTTTCGGAAAAGAAAAAAGGCAATATGGTCATCTTTGGGTTCGAATCCCAAATGCCTTAAAAAGAAATTTTCTTGTGGATCTTAGCGTATTTGTTTCCAAAAAATAAAAAAGGAAAAAATATATATATATATTTTTTAGTTCCCTGAAATATGAGATATCCACAGAAAATTTCACATGATTTTTTACTGAATCTGAGCATCTTTTTTTTTCAGAGTGCAATAGTCACACAAAAAAAAAAAATACAAGAAATTCATTTTAAAAAAAGGCAATATGGCAATCTTTGGGTTCGAATCCCAAATGCCTTAAAAAGAAATTTTCTGTGGATCTTAGCGTATTTTTTTCCAAAAAATAAAAAAGGAAAAAAAATATATATATATTTTAGTTCCCTGAAATATGAGGTATCCACAGAAAATTTCACATAATTTTTTACTGAATCTGAGCATCTTTTTTTTTCAGAGTGCAATAGTCACACAAAAAAATAAATATAAGAAATTCATTTTAAAAAAAGGCAATATGGCAATCTTTGGGTTCGAATCCCAAATGCCTTAAAAAGAAATTTTCTGTGGATCTTAGCGTATTTTTTTCCAAAAAATAAAAAAGGAAAAAATATATATATATATTTTTTAGTTCCCTGAAATATGAGGTATCCACAGAAAATTTCACATAATTTTTAACTGAATCTGAGCATCGTTTTTTTCAGAGTGCAATAGTCACACACAAAAATAAATATAAGAAATTTATTTTAAAAAAAGGCAATATGGCAATCTTTGGGTTCGAATCCCAAATGCCTCGAAAAATACACTTTTTTTTTGATATTTTTAACAATCACATACCTGGAGTGGTCTCAACAGCCGCTCGCTTTTTTATAGCCCCTTCTAGTCGTAAGACCTGAACCCTGGAAACGTCACCCGGGTGGTGATGGTCTTTTTCGTTTGTTTGGACCACTAAAGGCGTTTTCGATTTGATGCTGCATCTAGCTTCGCACTCCGTTTCGACGCAAGTGAAATAATGGGGGAGTTCTGGTTTTTTTCCGTTCGTCCGACGGAACCAATATCCATTCTCAATGTCGAAGAGAAGTTCCCCTCCTTTTTTCCCTTTTCCTAACTCCCACCGACTCATCGCTTCAACGCAAGGAACGAATCGAACCTTCCCACTCTTAAGAGTGCAGCCACAGTTGCGTCCAATATGTACATGATCGAAGTTTCCGACTGTAAGAATTCCACAGGATCGACGTTTCTGACTGGAACAACTCCACAGGCTCGAAGTTTCTGGAAGATGTACGTCCACTCGCATTGCCTGGGATTCGAACTGTCGCGCACTCACAACTGTTCGACGCCGTCACTGATCGCCCAGGAGACGACTGCCCCCCCCCCCCTCCCTCGACGACGCGCATCGATAATGCTTGGGAGGCGGGAGGTGGAGGTCCTGGTATACAGGTTTTGGCGAGGCGAGGGGATGTCTGCAGGGGTAGACCTTCGCGCACGACGCACGCTCGGACTGCTCGGGTCTGTTATGATGCTTCCATCTCACGCGTTGCTTCGGTCGTGCGCCGAAGACAGAAACTGCAGGGCACGGAAACTTGTGTCTGTCGGACTCTTGCGCACACGTCTGTGTGTGCTGGGGGGATATATGTCGGACTTTAGCGTTCGCGGGAGATGCGGACATGGGACTGTCGGATATGGGATTTGCGAACATGGGACTGTCGGACACGGGGTATAATCAAGAAAACGAGGCTGACAGAAACATCCGACGGCGGCACCCGCCAACACACGCAAAAGCACGAGAATTGGAGGGTGTGGGCTCATTCTACCCCCATTCCAACCTCATTATTTTAACGCCGTACGTGTACGGGAAAGCAAACAGCAAAAAGACGACTTTGGGCGCCTGGGTGTTTATCGTCTAGCGATTCACCTTCCGACGCTCTCTTTCTCAATCCAGACAAGTCGCCAGAATGGGGCTCCTCGAACTCGGATACCGGGTATGACGAATCGACGGTTGAATGTGTGTGTGTTGGTCGCTCACTCCCTTGCCAGAATCAGAAACATTGGCGCAGGTTCGATTCCCAGGGTTATTAACAGAACCTTTGCCTTGTGTCTGCCTCTTCAGACCTTGATGAGGCGAAACAGTGTGTACGTCGCCTTCATCTGTGGTGGTGCCATCGCTGGCGAATACGTGAGTGCTAGGGACATCCACTTGGATAACTGAAGGGAAACGAACTGCTTTTTTTGGGGGAAAACTTGAGCTTATTTTCAAACCTCTGTGCTGCTTTTTGCAGCAGATGATTGATTCATTGAAATCTGTAATAAATAGAGTTCTGTGGCCATTTTTTTTTTGGGCTTTGAATATAATGCAGTGACACTGAAGCCTCCATAGCTCCACCAAAATCCACCCGCCTCCTTCCTTTCCTTACTGCTAATAATGATTTCCTTGTTTTATATTTTTGGAGGTGGGAAGGGGGGGGGGGGGGGGTAAATTGTTTCAGGACTCGAAGCATTTTTGAACGAATTTAATCCATAAATTAGATACTGTGTCCAGCAGACACAAAAAACGGAACTCCTGTTGTTGTATGTTGAAAATATGATCGAATATGGACCTAGATTCAAGTTTCCTTTTTGATGAAAAGCTGCTGAATTTGCTAATTGATAGTATGGTTGAGATGGTTTTTTGTTTTCTTTGCTTAGGCGTTTGATTATACTTTCGACAATCTGTGGAAATGGAACAACAAAGGGGTAAGCCAGTCTTCACAGAACAACGCTTTTTTTCTTTCTTTGTTTTTCCACCCAGCCCTCCACAGGTCTTTTTCAATTCTTGAACAAGAAACACTCCAGAGTACTGTTCAATGTATTGAGTTTTAAGGGGAAGCATCAAATGCACCCAGAACAGGGTTAATGGGGGTTGGCATTTCCAATATGAAATGTCGGTTGTTGTAACGTTGAGCGTGTATTTGGTGTGGTGAACAGAAACTCTACGAGGACCTGCTTGGGTCAGTCATTGGGGGTGTCAAGGAGGAAGACTGAGATGGTCTCCATTCTTTACAACGGCTTCCTCCAAAGTTCCATTTCGATTCGGGTTGGGGCACCTTTTCGGTGTTTTCTGTTGGAACTGGGGTTGCTTCCACTATGATGAGAGACATGTAAGCAACGAATTCGCTCCAGGCAGAATTGAATCAACAATATTGTTGGAGTTGCATGAAGCTGGTCCTGAGTAACATTGCCAGTTTTTCCGTTTCGGAAATACACACTCACACAGCTGGGGGGGCGATTGCCCTCCCAACATCATTCCGTTGCACAGCAGACAGGCTCCATGAGAATTTGATAACCCAGATTAAAGAAACGCTGAACATCTTAGCTGAGGTCCAAGGATTCGTGTTCATTTTCAAATTGACCAGATAGACGCTATCGAGAAAAACTCAAAATTAGAATGAAAAAAAAGGGCGGCTGTTGAAGGACACCGAAACCAAGGGGTTGTTTTCAACACCACTTCCATGGTTCCTTGTGGAAAATAGCCACTTTCTTTTTTGAGATAAGGGTAGAATGGCATCCCTACTCCTTGGATGGAAGGAACCTCAACAAAAAAATTTTACACCAACACCTTTCCTCCAACAGCCCAAATTTATTTAAGGAAAATCATAAGTGTTGATGTAGCTTTCCAATAGCACAAATAACAGACATAAGGCATTTTTCCCCAAAAAAAACACATCAAACATACACTCACAGCTTTTGGTCCACACAACAATACACTAGGGAACTTGCTGATTTCAAGGTACAATGTAAATACAAGCCACCACGGCCAAATATCTAGATTAGTAGCAAATGCACGAACCATGCCCCTTTCGACATCTTTTGCTAATTTCTATTAGTTTTTTCTTGTGTTCTGTTTTTTTTTCTCCTCCCTCCTGATCCTCAGACAACCACATATTCTGGATCCACCAACTTTCAAGTGGATTTTTCCCTTTTTTTTTGTGATGAAAATTTCTAGATATTAAACGTTGGTTGTCCATGCTTTTTGATGAAAATTCGGAAAATATGACTTACTCTCCTTTTCCCATGGAAAAACATGACGGATGACTTCCTCAAGGGCTGAAAAAAACCCAGAAAAAAGACCTACTAATACAAAATTCCCAAATCCCACACAAGTCACTGTTTCCCCCCCCCCTCCTTTCCCCGTATCGTTTTTCAATATACACACAGATCACTAATATCACACTGAGCATCAAATGTCCAGCACCATCCTCCTCCAAAACCGCGCAAAAAAAAATCAAATAAAACAATATTAACTCTTGGCAGTTTCTTTGTTTCTACTCCCTTGGCGATAACTTTCCCAATTTGAACCCCTCGACTTTCACTTTGAATTCCCTCAGTTGCTCCCTGGCTCTTTCCACCGACATTGAAGGCGAAGTTCCAGGACTGGTCAACGGAGGAGCATCTTGCATCAAGCGTAAAAACGAAACCACCGCCGCATCCGATTGCGAGGACGACCCCTCTGCAAACAGAAAACCCAAGAAATCCCACATGTCAGTCATGGTGACATGATACACCCCATGCACAGCCCCAGCCCACCTTGTGAAATCACGAAAACGTACTTCACATTTCGCTGTCTGTGTGAATACTTACTACTAACATCGTCAGAAAACAGTGAACTGATAAAAAGGAATCGATCCCTTGAAGGTGTTCTTCTCTGCTACGCAGCTGATATCCAAAAACCTCAGATACACCATATCGAACAGTCCTTTTTCTGTCAATGGTGCAAACTGTCCCTGCACAGGGGTGTTCTACAGAATTTGGTCAAAATGACCCCCTGTGGATGAAAACCCACCTGTGGTGCTTGCCCCCCCACCCGCATTAATCCCACTTCCCCCTTCACCAGACCCCTCAGCCCCTGACGGACCTTCACCATCCAAAGCGAAAGGCAGCAAATCAGACTCCGACGAATCCACGCAGCTGTGGAACACATCTGATTGCTGCAGAATGGAACCTGATTTTCCATCGCTGCCTCCCGATTGCAGCAGCCGTGAAGAAGGGGAAAGCCTGACAAGATTCTCGGGGGGTCCGCTCAGGGGAATGCAGAAACCAGCCACCGGCTGGCTGCATTGTGATAGCCAGGGCTCGGACGGGTCGGAAAACCTGGGGTTGTTCATGTCGAAGGACCTGTATGGCAGTCGACATCATTTATAGTCTGGAGCCTGCAAATTTCCTTCCATGAAGGCTGCCAGCTTGTCCAGGTGGACTTGGTGAACGACCAACATGCAGATTGGGGGGGGGGGAGCGTTACACACTGCAGGCGTTAATAGAACGATGAAACGCACCTGGAAGACCAAGACGGACGTCTGATCACCGCTAGCGCAGAGATGTCTCTCCCTGATATCGGCGGCGACAAATTGGAAGCGCCCGATCCAAAACCAGCCTGGTCGCCACTGCTGGACGGCCCTGAGGGAGTGAAAGCGAATGGCAGCTGTGGGCTGCAAGACTGCGGAAACGCAGAAGAAAAGCTGCTGTCGCTGCAAGACACCGCCAATTGCATCGGTGGAGTGTCCTTCGGGATCCTCGGCGATCTGGGGATCCCGTTAAACGGTGGGACGTTCGCCGGCGCAGAAGCGACGCAGGAGCTCTCCAGAATTTGAAACCCCTCGTCGACACCCACAACGGTCGCCGCAGAGAGATCTGGAAACGAACCTCCTCTGTGGGCTCGGTGGCTGTAGATCGGAGCAAACAATGCCAGAAACTCAGCCTACCACGTGAAAAAAAGCCTGCGCTCGATTGAAAAATACGCCCTACCTTTGCCAGACGAAATAGATCCTCTCCGGCTACCGTATTATGTTTGTGTTCTGCTACTTACCCAGGGATTGTGACGGGGGCACTCACTTTCCGTCCCTGGTCATCCACGATCGACGTCTCGACGCCCTCCCTGACGACCTTCGGGCATTGTGGAGTGTATCTGTAATTTGTGCTGCATTCTCTGCCTCCGAATGATCTCGATTTGGTGGGAGATCCGGCCGAAGGACGCTTATTCTCTCTGGGCACTGGTGCAGAGGTGGTTCTGATGGGGTTTCGCCCTGGAATGTGCCTTTGTCCATTCAATGTGGTGGGTTTAGGGGAGGCTGCGATTTGTGAAGATGTTGCTGAGTATGGGGTTGGGAGGGGAAGAAGGTTGGGCACATCCTTCGAGCTCCAGCTATTGCGGTGCAGCATCGGAGGCTGGGCACCACCGTGGGTTCCTGCAATCGAACACCCAGATCATCATGCATCAATGGATGGCTTGCTGCTTTTTTTTAATTATTTTGGGTGATTCTCTAACAATCGGACACTCGTTCAGGGTAAAGGTAATGTTACAAACGTTTCACCAAACCAAGCCTCCAGAGATCAATTCAATCGTTTTTTTGGAATCATCCATCAGTCAGGACCGAGGTTGTCAACTCTTGAAAACCTCGTTTCGTCAAAATACCAATCCGGGAACCCCCCCTTGGAGCTATTACTAAAAGAAGAAAACAAATCAAACCAACACCACATCACTGCACTCCACAGAAAGAAAAAAAAACAATTGAATTTGAGAGGAGGGGTTTTCAGAACAGTACTTTTTCTCTTTTTTTTCACCCCCAGTCGCTACTGTAGAAAAATGCCACACAATCAGCATCAAATTAGCTGACCTGATGGAGATAAGCCAGCGGAAGCCACCACAGGGGCTTTATGCACTGATGCTGACAGCGACTGGAGCTGCCTCGGGGTATTTATGTAATCAGAAATTATCCTCGGAAGAGCTTGAGTCTGTGTAGTCTCTTCCAAAACTCCGATCGTCGACGATGGCCGATAGTGCACTTGAACGCTCAAAGACCCCGATGGAGTTGCCAAGTCAGAGAAACTGAAATGGTTGAATTGGACCCCAGAGTCTTCGATGGGCAGGCTGGGGATTTCGCCGCTGGAAAGTCGATAGATCAAATCATATGTCCGCGATTCTGCATTCTGTAATGGAGTGCAAAACCTCTTGTTAGATAACATTCACCTCAACCTGCATATCACTACAGAGCGGGCTGGTGTGAAGCTTCCGGCCCACTTGAAGAAAAAAAAGTTGGAAGAGAGGCAGGGATCCTAAAGCCAGAGGGCAGCAGTGCTTGTGTTGAAATTGGTTTCCTGGGTGTAGGTCTAAAATGGCAGCAATCAAATCTGTCCTAATGCTACATATTGTGTTACATATTGTGTCCCTCTCTGGACACGTTTAACCATTCTGAATCACATACCTGACCAGCTCTGTACAGTCTGTAGGCTGGCAAAATGCGAAGGTAACTGTACAAAGACCTCGTCAATATGACCTACCCACAACAAGAAACAATGAAATTCATGCACATGTTAGAAGCATCAACCAAATGCCTTTTTTCGACCAATCCATGAGGATGATGCCTGAAGGCACTGTCATGTAAGCAACTATCGTTTTGACATTCAAAGAAATGTCAATTCATAAAGTCCTGAGAATGGATCAATGTCTTCTGATGGATTGCTGCTTGCATACATTCCCTCACCATTTTTTTATACACAGAGTGTTTGTCCATTCGGACTTCATCCAATCCATCCAGACATGCGGAACCCGCCAGAGAGCTGGCTGGTGCAGAAGCATCGTATGCAAGCAACCACCTTTCTAGCAGCACGTCATCTGTGCATCAAAGAACATACACACAACATATGCATATAGGTTTTGGAAGTCGATTGAAAAGATAAGGGCCGGCCACTGTAAGCAGCACCAACACCGGCAGAGAAAAACGGTAGCATGCTCTCATCCATCATTTCTGGGAGGTCCATCCAGAGGTTTTCAACAAGATTTTACAATTTTGATTTCCGGAGAGCATCTCAAATTCATCAGTACCTGGCTCGACAGCGCTGTCCTTTTCCGAAGATGCCGTGCAGTTGTTGGATCGAAGGAAGATCTGAAATAATGCAACCCCACTAACAAATTTCAGCAGTGTGTTCCTCAAAACCCTAGAAATATCTCACAGGAACTTCAAAATTTATTCTGAAGAATCAATATTTTATCAACATCAACAGTCAGCTTCACAGTAGCTTGTACAGTGGAGCTCATATCCACAACAACAAAGCTCAAGCTCCAAGTCGAATCCCAAAAAAGGCAGAGTATGGTATCTATAGATATATCCTTTTCGAGAACCGCCAGGAAGCTTCGTTTGCCACCGACAGGTGGAAATTAGCTTGCAACAGCAGTCCAAGGAAGTGACTGTTGAAAACCCCACCTCCACAGCTAACGGTTGTCGAGGGTCGCTTCTCCATTGGGCCAATTCCTTCACCGCTGGTTCGACTTCTTCCACCGCCAAGCTGAACTGAAAAACGACAACCCTCGTCACTCGAGATATGACCCCGACCCTCCCAAGCCCTAAGCATTGCCTCCCTCCGGAAACTGCGGTGGAATTTCAACACTAGGGTTTCCGAGCCAGAAACTCTTCACACAAAACTGGTCGGAGCGCATTCCTCCAGCTTCGCGCCCGCGTGCTGTTCACAGCCAGGGGCTAAGCAAACATGAAGAGTACCCACCCACTTTTTGGCTCGTTCATCGGGGGGAATTCGATTCAAGCTGAATATTCTCGAGCTCAGCACGACGTTGGCACACTTCACCAGACAGTGCCCAGCATAAACGCTAATCACCTCCGCGTCCCTTTCGTTCATTCCGACTGAGGGGACTACCCCCCCGAGGGAGCCACCCTCCACACACAAACAAGAAAATAAAACTGGCAGTGGCCCCAAAGGCCCAAGAAAATATACAAAGTATGACAGACGGGGCCTTCAGGGAAACCAAAAACAAGTGCTCGAGAGGAGCAGGCCAAGGAAAAATATTTAAAAAAACAAAAACGTTCTTTGTTTGGGTAACGGGGGAGCGGCTACGACAACCCTTTTGAGTGCGAGGTGTCCCAAGCGCTGGGGATGCGCTCCGGAAGCGATGCTGGATCGATTTATAAACGACACTGAATTGGTCCTGTTCGTTTGTCTGTGTGGATCACGATGAGATCGGACGTTCAGGTTGATCAGATTGTCAACGAGGTCATGGCACATCTTATGTTATTTGCAACCTGGATTTCCTCCAGCAGACATTGTTTTGGTTGATTGGTTGGGGCTTTGTGGTACTCAGGTCAAATCCAATTGACACAGAGTAGGAGGAAATGTGAGAGTGGACAGACATTATATCTCAATATGGTTTGGGGTAAACCATGTTGAGATTCCAGGATAAGATGCTCTTAAATAATATGATTTTCCGCTTACAGGACCAAGACTTTATCATAAAACAAAAATTAATTGTAACTTTTGTCAAAATTGTGCCCTTGAAAGAAAGATTTGAGAAGACTGCAACCACCATAATGTAAACTCCTCAAAACACAGCAGCAAGCCAAGCTCATTATAAAGACAGGACCAAGGTTCTTTTCAACAGGAACAGTCTCACACACAAGCAGTGTTTAATAAAGCAATGGAACAAATTCTCTTACACCCAGCGAATGGAATGCAGACAAAGCCTTTTCCACAACAGAAGCGCCATTGATCCGGCAAAGTATAAGTCATTCCCCTTCTCTCTCTATAATCATAATCCCAACAAGAAATATAAAGCTCTTCTCTCAAACATCTCTCAAAAACATCTCTCATAAAAGTCCATTCTGATGAGGACAGAACCCAAAGGTGGACATTTACCAGCCACCTCCGCTGGCCCTGCCACCACCGCCGCCGCCCCTACCACCACCAAAGCTGTTCTCGCCAACAGACCTCTGGTCTGGATCCTGGTAGTCAGTGGCGGAGGCTGGCCTGTGGACAAGGAACCCAGCCACCTGCACCTGCCTCACGGAATCAAATCCAACGATACGGAGGTAAGCATTAGGGAAGGTCCTGATGCAGTTGTAAATCTCCACCTGGACCTGGGAGGGGTCGGTGCAGCCGAACATGGGCAACTTCCACATCGTCCAGTACTTGTTGTCGTTGTAGTTCTGAAAAAACACCAAAGAAAAATTGAAACCATCACTTTTGGCCATAACATGCCCAAAAGGACTTGCATTGTTTTTTTTGATTCATTCACATGGCTTTTTCGAATAGCCCAACGAAAAGTGCAGTTTTCGCAGTCGGGAAATTGGGAACTCACCGAGGTGACTGGTCCGAAACGGACGCACTCTTTGCTGGAAATGTAAGCGTGTTCGCTGTCCGCGAACTCGAGGCAAGGGGTCCAGCCGTTCCTGGTGATATAATGGACCTGGAGGGCGATCTCGTCCTCGGTCAGAGGAGGCAAGTAGGACAAAGTCTCGAAGAACCTGCATAAATCATACAAGAAATTGAAAACGGAACGCTCCGAAACAAGAATCCTTCCAGTGCGCCATCAGGCCCCACCACAGCAGGAACTTTTATGCAGCCGCCACGTCCAATCAAAACAAACCAGAGTGGAGCTTGCGAAAAAACACCCTGGACGAAAGAATAAGCTCACTTGTTGTTGTTGGGGGTCCAAGTCAACATCTGCCTGGCCTCGGCTCCGTTCGAAACGGAACGCACTTGAGCGCGGGGTGGGACGGCAGCCACGACCCTTGGGGCCTTCGTGGTTGTGGCGGCTGGCGCCACAATCTTCGATGCAGTCATGCTCAAGGCCATTTTGGATGTGAGCCTAGGAACAAGGTGGGGTGTAAAGGAAGGGCGTACAAGGCGAAAGTCCAAAGTAGACTGAGCGATTGAATGAATGGTGCGCCGACTTATATGGAACTGCAGGCGGATCTTTGGACGGGGGCTTTCTAACCCGTGCCGATGGGACCTTCAGTGTTGCGGACGGCTGCCACCTGCTGGTCGCCGTCAGTGTTGTACAACAACAAGACGCGAAAACCCCGCTTCTTATCAACCTGATCACCCTTTCGTTGGGTGATGGAGCTCGCAATTAGCTGACAGGATTCTCCTCCAGCATTTTCCATGCAAGGAAACAAGTGCCGTCTCCAATTTAAGGACGAGGTGTTCAAAAGAAATTTTCTTGATACGTCCACAAGCACAAGCACGAGCCATCTGAATAAGAGCTTGAAAAATACACAGCAATCCCCAAAAGATGTAAAACCATGCGCGAAAATTTCGTTGGTTGAACGCTACAGTAAAAGCAACAAGCTTTGGAAAGCGTGTTTTGGATATTCTTAGCATTTCCTTTAGTTCTCTTTTTGAAAACCCCCCTGGTTACTTTGACCCTTTTTTGGTTTTGTTTCCCATCCTGGCCTGCATATACCTGTGGCTTTCTTTTGTGTTTAATTTTGGAACGTTGAATTCCAGGGAAAGGGCTGCATACACAAGCACGCAACACGTGTGCAGCGGTTGAACCTTATATGCCTGCCACAATCAAATTTATGAACTTAAGAAGATTTGCATGAATTTGAGTTGAGACATGAAAGGAAAAACTTCTTTCCTTCCTTTGAAAGGGGGCCTGAAGAAATATTCGGGTTGAAACCTTGCCTAACTTGGTATTAAGCCTCAATCAAGCAAGCATCAAGAATGAAGAGTGTGTAAGAGTGTGTTGGACCTCGCCCAAGGGGGTCCCCAAATTGCCCCTGGAATCACGAGCTGTAAAAACTTGCCCTCCTCTCCCTGGACGGGAGCGAACAGACGCTAGTACATTCTGTGGGACTGACTCCTTGGATGAAAGTTTTACGGGTTGACTTTGGTGCCGTTTTTTGCTTTGGGCTCTGTCTGATCGAAGGGGCAACTCGTGATGGGTTCTCGACGAGCGAAGCGGTCGATTGCGGTGCAATGGAGATTGCAATATGCGGAAAACCGTCGAACTGCGAGAGTTCCGCTGGAACTGCGGTGTCATCCCACCCGTCGCTCGCGTCGCAGCCGAACTTCGCGCGCCGATTGCAACAAGCTGACGAGATCGGGTCGGAATCGGGCGCGGTTGGCAGACAATATTTTGCCATTCGTCCAATCTAAGCGAATATTTCACCCCGTTCAGATTTTCTTTGGGCGGTGGTGCAGCTTTTGTTTCGAATTCGGAAACTGTATCAGGGTTCAGCGCAGTAGCTAAAGTGACGGAGAAATTTGGGGTGGACCACCGAGTACCTACGACGAGGAGCAGCAGCCTTTTCAGGCGACAGTGCAGACAGCGGCCATCGCACGCATGGGTTCCGAACCGCAGAACATCCGAGGCAGCTATGTTCGACCGAAACTCGAGCCGCAGCCGACAGCGTTCTTCGACATACTGGTAGCGAAACCTCGCAGTTTACTCTCTCGAGTTGCCATTCGCATAGCGTTTTCTGTTCACGTTCGACTGGTGTGGAAAACTGCTGGTGCTGTTCGGAGCGAACAGGCTTGGGACGTCTATGGTTTCTTGACGTAACATTGCTGCTTTCGTTCAAGACGGCGGAAGCTCTTTTTTTGTGTCGCTCCTGCCCGAAACAAGAACGATGCGTATCGTCTTAACAGAACCTCAACGGGTGGTGTGGTTTCCAGGCGGAAAACGATATCCAAGTTCGAGCAGCAAAAATCGAAAGCGTCAGCGGCAAAGACTACAGCCCCACTGCAAGTGCGGTCGAAAGCTTTTTCCCCCAGTCTGTCTTTTTTTACCCGAAAACCTCCTTGAACATCTCAAGACTCTGTTTTTTTGTTTCAGGCAGGAAGTCCTGCACAATAACAGTTTCTAATTTTCAACCCCAGAGCAAGCAATTTTCGTTTTGCTTAGTTTAATTTGAAGGAAGATGACAGAGTTTTACCTGCTTGTTGAATATCGATTTTCAAAAAAAGAATGACTGAACTCATCCCAAACCCTGTTTGAAAAATCGAAAAATGCTGCGGGGGCCATGAACTCAGTTCCTGCCTAATATATCGCAGGTGGAATGAAACTTACGGAGCTTCTGGAGCGCCTGGCTGGGGACCAATACATCGAAAAAGATCATATCAGACTTTTGAGAAAACTTGGGGAAGGCGGGTTCGCTGTGGTTGAAAAGGCTGAACTGGATCATGGAGACGGGAGGGACCCAGAAATTGTGGCGATTAAAACACTCAAACCTGGACTTATTGAAGATGACCAAGATCTGCAGGAATTGATTCAAGAAGCCAACGTCCTCAGAAAGCTGAAGCAAAGGTCGGTGGTCGGCAATGAAAATATTTTGGTCCAAAACCAGGAATCATGAAATTACTGCGATTAGCAATTATTTGTTCCATCCACAATGCAGTATTTTGTGGAGAAAATCTATAAATCGGTTGCCAGCACTTTGAGTCCATATTTTTTCAACGTCAAGAAAAAAGCAGGATAATATCAGCTGTGAAAAAAAAGTCAAGATTTCGAAATGATGATGCGATTTCATGTAGGGGGCGAAACCATTCACTCTGCACCTTTATGGACTTTTTTTAGATTGGCTTGCAACAATCAAAGGCCGTTTTTTTCATCTTCAGTTTTTGAGGTTCTCTGGGGCTTCAGGTACATCGTCGAGTTCCGAGGGATTGGGTGTTTAAAAAAGGGATCCGTGAGTGAAATGCGAAGTTCGGTGTTTTTCGCCGAGGAGTACATGGCGGGGGGCTCGTTGAAAGGGGCATTAGTCAGACAAATGAAGGCCAAAGCAAGCCAACAAATCTACAGGGCAGAGGATGCCTGGAGGTGGTGCCTTCAAGTTGCTCAAGCTTTAGATTACCTCCATCATTGCAAGCCGGCAGTCGTACATAGGGACTTAAAACCAGAAAATGTGTTGCTGACTTGCTCAAGCATGGACAAAGCTGAGGTAGGTCTGCAAAACCTGATCCAATGAACCTATTCCACTTGTAGGGCTGCCTACATCATGATGTGACAAGGAATTTGGTTTGCTTTCGATGCCTCCAGGCCCACATTGCTGATTTCGGGCTCCACAAGCGAATTAACCGAGTGCGGAAAGCTCGAAATGCTTCGTATCGTAGTCTGAACACTTTGCAACCTGAGGTGGAGACCGACAAGGGGGCCTCCGGTTTATTTCACGATGTTTCTGGAACCAGAGAGGCCTCCTCTTCCGAACTGGTCAAGAGTGAAAGCTGTGAGAATAGTCCCCCTGGCGGTGCTGCTGCTGGTGGTGGTGGTGGTGTGAAAACCGGCGGGAAGAAGAAAAAAGTCGTGACCTGGAAGGATCTAGAGACGTCTGATGATGCCGAGGAAGTCGAGGAGACCGACACGGTCCCTGGGATTAATGTCGCTCCCTTAGCAATCTCCAATGTACATTCGTCTTCAGGTGGGAGTTGGCACCCAACCAGGCTCAATCGCTCTTCGTCATTACAGTCTGTCCCGGAGGAGGGCCCCGCGCCGGTAGAGAACTTAGAAATCAGAGCCTTCCCTAGATTTGGTTCTCAGGATTTGCATTCCTCCTCTTTCTCCCCTGTTACGGTAGTTACTGCGCTGGACCCTCCTGGGGAGAAGCAATTCGAATTAGACGTGGGGGGAGGCGGGGGTTCGGGCTCCGAAGATGGCTCTGATGGGAACGACAGCTCCACAGAATCGCTGTATTGTGCGGAGCCCCATCAAACCCCGAATTTACTCCAAATGGTCGGTTTAGTGTTAGAACAGGAGTTGCAGGGTGATGGGACCGACCCAGGCGAGGCTAGCCCGTCCATATCGGGCTCAGACTTGCTTTCCACCTCCTCCTTGTGCTCTCCATTTGAACACAAGGTTCATGGGGGTGTGGTTGGGGCTTTGCTAAAGCGAGGGGGCTCCATGGACGAATTTGCTGGACCCGACGAACGCAGTGGAGACCATGCTTCCACCTGCGGAACCTCTCAACAAGAAGAGGAATTCATGACTAATGGAGAGGAATTCATGACTAATAAGGAGAGTGGTCTCGGTGGTTTAGGTGATGGTGGTGGTGGTGATGACGGCACGAATATGCCGGAGTCGCCTTTCCTGAGGGGGTCCAAATTCCAGGGGGACACTTCCTTGTCGCCTGAGGTGGACAAGCAGCCCCTTGTCAATTATGGGGTGGAGAGAAGTGACGAACTGACCGAATATCCTTCCAATGCTAGTGCAGGGGGCACCAGTTCGTCGGAAATACACTCCGCCTCAGGAAATCATGGAGGATCAGGGGGGCGAGCAACTGAGGGCAAGCCGGTGAGAAATGGATGCTCAATTTTCACTTATATTGAGAAATATTCCTGGGACTGTGATTTTTTCCCTTTTTTTGTTTTGGGAGTGTCTTGAGAGATGGGGTGTGGGGTGGTTCAGTTGAAGAAGGGTGGACTATCACGAGCGGTGGATTCCTTCAAGGTGGCCAACACTCGGAAAGGGAAAGATAGCACTTGTGGGTATCCGCTCGAGGGCCAGCAGCGAGGAAGCTCCAACGCTCTCGATAGGCTGGAAGAGGATGAGGAAAAACTCGACAAGGTGAGAAAAATGACACACATTCGAAATGGTGTTTGTGCTTGGAGTTACTCGCTTTCCAACCGTTTTTCTCTCATTTTCACCTTTTTTTTCTCACCTTTCTCCAACAATTTGCCCAGAAGAGTATTTTCCTGACCAATGAATGGTAAAACATATTGGTGTTCTATCGACAAATCTAGCTTAATTGAAAAGTTGTTTGTTTGTGCAAGTTTGTCGTATGTGGAAAATATACACATATATGTATATATATATATATATATATGTATTGTATGTCTGGTGGGCTCCAGCGTAAGGTCAAAAGCGTTTTTGGACTTGGTTGATGGGTTTCCAAATCTGGTGTGCTAGGTTGTCAGCTTGGCCCCTGATGCTTACTCTTCTGTTCTCTATTCGCTTGGACTGTCTGGCACTGGCGATTTGTCAGGCATGGTTGGCAGTCTGATGTATATGGCTCCCGAAGTTGTCAAGGGGGCAAAATACTCGGAAAAGGTAATTGTTCACACTATAGCATGGTTTCTGGGAGCTGAATGTGTTTGATAAATGTGTGTATTGAGTCTTGTTTTATTTTCGGAAAGTCCCAAGTTCAGTTTTGGATAACAATAGTTCAGTTGGAAAGAATTTATAAAGATATGAAAGAGAAAGTACAGCGGTACTGAACATCCCTCCAGAGTGTTTTTCTGTGCGATGATAAGTAGCCAGCTTTTGACTTTTTGCAACGGACAAGGAAATCTTTGCAAACGAACTTGTTTGTTAGGCTTGTGCCATTGAATTTTTCACTCCGCTGTTTTCTCCCCTGTTTTTTCTGTTCCAACTGGCAGTTTCCTCCGCTTTTCGATTTGCTCTAGTTTGAAATCTGTGGGGGTTTTCCTTTTTTTCCCAGATCGACGTCTTTTCTTTCGGTCTCATCATGTATGAGCTATTCATCGGAAGGCTCACGATCGTTAAAGTTTTGGCAGCGGCATTCACCCCCAAGCAAATGGAACTCGAACTACAAAGGCACGCTCGTCGAGTGGCCAAGGGCCACAGAGAGCCGATTCCCAAAGAGTGGCCTCAAGCGCTGGCAGAACTAATCCAGGACTGCTGGCACGAGAACCCCGATCGCCGGCCTCGCATGTCAGACGTGATAATTCGCTTGAAAGAGCTAGAGACGATCGGAGTCATTGATGAGATGGAGGACCTATTTCTCAGTCAACTGAAATCGCGGGGAGGCGGCCACTGGCGTTGTTGTACAATTGCTTGAGTGTGAGAGAATTGGGTGCTGGGAAAAGACAGCCATCGAACGAGTTTCGATTGGCAGTGGTTTTCTTTGCATTTTTTTTTTTTTTTATAAATCTGTGTGGAAAATGCCGGCGAAGTTCGGCTAAACATCAGGTGCAATGATGCTTTCCCACCCCGGGAGGGGGAGGGTGGGGGGGGGGATTCCGGGGTTAGCTCCCAATTTCTTTAACGGGTTTTCACGACTTGAGAGTCTAGAAGGGAGTGTTTTTTAGTTCGCTAAAAATATTATGAGAGTTTGTACATGTAGCAACAAGAAGGGGTATATCTGGTGAGGTTTTTTTTTTCTTTTCTTTCCGAGTTTCTTAGGAAGACAAAATGAATGGGATTTCTTGAGCGGAGCGGCAATTCAAGAATAAAGGTTTGAAACAAAAATGGCAGTTTTGTATTGTGGTTGGTTTTCACATGGAGTGAGTGAAGGAAATACCCCCCTTTTTTTTTTTCGGTCAGAATTGTAGTGTGCAGGAGAATCGGGGAACTCTGTGATCAGCAGTGTAACTACGCTGGAGGCTCCGTCGATTGCGTTCGCTACGGAATTGAGCCTACTTTCAGAATTTTTCTCACTCGATTGCTCAGAAATTGTTGAAACTCTTTTTTTTATTTTTTTGTGTAATTCGGGTGGTTTGGGGGAAGGGGGGTTTTCTCGACATTGTTTTAATAACACTGTTGATTCTCTTTGATTGGCCAGTCATGAAAAATCAAAAATTGAAGAATGCTGAATGTGTAGTTTGGTCGTGCTGTTCTGACAAGTTTGTTTCTGCTTTTATTCTTTTAAAAGTAAAATAATACAAAGTAAAAAATACACATTTGCCCAACAGGATTAAATACCACTTCAACCCGTCTGGTGGCATTCCCTCCACACAGCCCCCCTACCATTAGGTCAAGAGTAAGGACAAAGTAACAAGGGGTGTTTTGCAAGATAGGGTAGATATCGACCACTGGTGAAGCCATACCTTTACAATAAGACGTTCAATACAATCAAATTCCACCTCAAAGTCCTCCACTTCCTCTCCAATCACCCCACGATTACATAATCACATGCGCAGACTATCCATGGGTTTTCTACACGACTGATATTGATATCGTGTGATTATTTTTCCATACATTTCCATGCATACCGCAACGTCGCAGGGCCCAGCTGTTTACGGGACAAAAAAGTGGCTGCTTGGTGCTCGGAGCAACAACCAGGTGCGACAGAGAGGAACGGGTGCCCACTTTTCAATGAACCCGTTGACGCGAAGTTTGCATTCCTGTCAGTCCAAAGCTGCGATGCATTCACCGATGATGATGATGTTACCAACTTTCTGTGTTCAGGACACAGCCAGAGAGGCCCCTGCCAGTTGAAGGACATATTTGTATTTGGGGGGCAAATATGGTCTGTGGATAGGGAACCCTGCATTCTGTCAGGTACATGCATGATGGCATTCCATTCATATAATTTCACTGCAATTAGTTGTCATTGACAACATTGAACCCTTAGGCTCGGGAATTTCTGATTTGTTCTCAGTTGTACCTATTGGAGTGCCCCGCCTGTGCAGACATCCAAAGTTGTGAGTAGCTCATGATGTGAACGGCATGTGGCACTCTGAGGACCACCACTTTTTGATGCAAAATAGTGCCACTCTTTAATGATAATTAACCCTGAAAGTTGAGATCAAGTTTTTATCAAGTGCATCCCATCGACTGGTCTCTGTCATGGTTCAGGAGGTAGCAGATCTCCGCTGGAGTCACCAAACCCCAGGAGGACCAGTGCATGGGGTCCTTTCTGTTTTCCAAGGAAAGGCTACGGAAAGCACCAAAGCAGGTGGCATCGCTACTCTGGCGGCAGGGGTTCGGTATCTCCAGTGGAGATCCGCTACCTCAGGGATGCTGGAGGTGGTGAATACTTGGTTCGGTGACGTCCTGGCCACGTGCCAGCAGCGTGACGTACCGGCCAAGGACTTGAAGCTCCCCGTTCACGCTGGCTGGGCCGAGAAACTCCTCGCTCACAACTCCTCAGCAGCAAGCATGGCTTACACTGTCTTCTGACCTCGGGTCATGTGCTGAGGAGGAGGAGGGTTGGGTCATTTTCGGAAGGATCACATTGTGTCCAAGAACAAAGTTTGTATAACATTTTTTTCTTTTCATGTATGGGCCTGGGATCAACAGGGGGGGGCCAAGTTGTGGATTCCCTGTCCTGCAGGACTGTGGACTGGAGAACTGAGCTCCAGAAGAAGTTCATTCACACTGTTCTGACACTGTTGTGATCAAGCTCAGCCGGATTACTGAGAAATTTTGTCGAGGTCTGGTTGAATTCTTTCTTTGTCATCTGGGGTGGATGATGGATGCATATTTTTGTTTCGATCAGTGGAGGATGAGTCGGGGCCAATTCGTCCATTAGCCCATCAGGTTTGACAGCAATGATATGGGATTCCTTTGCTTGGTGATTCGACCAGCGGCTGTTAGAAATTCTTCTGACGGCATTGGAACCCAAGACACAGCCCCCCAGAAACAGGAAGGGAGCAACCTTGATTGAATAGTGTGGGTGGCAAGGGGGCTACTCGAGGCCCTCGATTGACTTCAAACCCCCCACACCTTCCTCCAGCCCAACTACAGCAAAGGTCACCATCGATTGGGAGGACGTGGTTTCTGAATGGTTGTTTTTTCCCCCCATTTCCATTGGCACTTTTTCCCCCAACTTTCGATGATTCAAGTTTTAACATTTGGAACATAACATTGACTTATCTCCTCCACCCGTATCGTTCCATGCATCACGACTAGCACCATCATCATTTGTCCACTGTGGCATGTGGGGAGCTTTTTGCTGGGCAGTGTTCTTTGGTCCAAAAGAAGAGAGCACCAGTGGTGTTGAAGAAGACACTATTAAACCCTTCTGACAGTTTCTCAATCTGATTGTGAGGGGAAATCCTGTGAAGATGCTTTGCTTTACTGCATTGAAGGTAGCCAAAAGTGCGCCAATCAACACATAAGTTGAGAAAAGCATGCGAGCCTTTTCGCTCAGTAGTGTAAATATATATCAATGCCCAAATATCAACACAAAATGCAGGATTACAATCTTATTATTTTCCACTTCAAAAACCACTACATCACTCTCCCCCAGTGAAAATACAAAGAAATAGAACTATTTTTTAAAAAAGCTCTTTTTCATAAGATGGGTTTGAAACCACACTGCGACACACAGCGACAGATAGAAAAGACTGGATGTTTTGAGATGAAGGAGGGACGTTGGGACCATTAATGTTTTGAAGATGGCAATTGTGTGAGTATTTAGCGTTCGCATTCACTGTCCTGGGCTCTGGTGGGGAGTTCCATTTCACGGTGCGATCAGGAATGGCTCAGCGCGGGGAGGTACGTTCTGTTCTACGTCCTGGACTTGTCAGGTTTCCTCTGGAATCTCGAACGCTGCTCGAGATAATTACGCGTATTTACTTCACAGGCCAGACGCTTCTTCTGGGTGCTTTTTTTAGCTTGCTTTGAATTCGGGGATGGAGGTCTCCTTACCTCAGATTTATTTCCTCACAGCAACATCAGAAAATGAAATAATGCACCCACCAAAAAAAACAGGAAAAAAAGAAAGATCCATGTGGCCAATGGCCAGGATTCCTTCTGTCGCAAAACATACTATAGAATATATTGGTATTGAAACAATGGGTTTAGGGGTGACTCTGACGGAGGTTTTGAGTTCTGTTTTTTTTTTTTTTTCTTCTTGGTTTAAATAATAGGTACATATTTTTGGTGTGAATTTGTGATTGTAGAGGAAATGGACTTTTGGACAATCGCCTCCAAGACAACCACAGAGGGATCCACAAGTGTCGTACCCAAGCCATTACTCACAAACACCGAACAGGCCTCGGTATGCCTCAACATTACCATACAACAAAAATGCCAACAAAGATGCGGATGCCTTGATGAGCTGTCAGACATCAAGACATATGAGCTTTCTTTTCTCAAAATTCGATACAGCATTGCCGAGTCATCAAAAAGTTTGACACATAGCAGGATTGGACAACACATGGTTCTTTCGATGCCCTAGATGTTATAACAGCTGTCCACTTGTGGAGGTTTTGGACTGAGGAAGATTATTACTAGCACCTTGAATAAGAGGTCATAATGTTCTGCAGGCCTTCGGATAAATCGGTGTTTGAGAAGGATTTGAAAGATGAGCGGCCCTTGTGGGTTTTGAGTGTGTATGGGGAGCCTTCGAAAGCGAGACTGTTTGGGCATGACACCAGCTTTGAAGAGGTCAGACTTCATGAGATGAGTTTGAAGGCGGCGGGGTGCCCTGTCGAACAGGTTGGTTGCAGCACGCAGTGGATTCTTAAAAAAGATCTGAATGCAGATGATATTGTGTACCTCGTGGTTGAAAATCTCTGCGATAAAAGTGTTGAAAAATCGACCCGCTTGCTCGTCCTTTTAATACCAACACCGATCGCCATTTTTGAACGATTCAGATCTCGAGATAGCTTTGGTGCTCACTCAGTGTCGAAGCAGTCATAATTTCATTTTCCCTATTGATATGTTCATGCCTTAGTAAAAACTCAGTCCTATTTTCATGAAGGATTTCCGTATATAGCTGTTGGTGTCTTTCCCAAATGCCCAATTGTGAGTTTTTTTGCCCCAAAATTTGTCTTGTTAAGGAGCTTCCTTTCTTTTTGTGGCTAATGCACAGATAGCTGCAGAAACAGATGGGTATCGACACCAAGCGATGAGGGTCATTGAGGGGTTTTTGGACCATGTGAGTGCACGATATTCTCCAAAAGCTGAAACATAAAGATGGGAGAAACAAGTAGCCTTATCCTGTCGAACAACGGTGGATATGTTCAAAAAGAACCCCCTCTGAATTAAACACCCCTCCGATTTCATGAGAGAGAGAAAAGGGATGCCCCCTGCGATGTTTGTGACCCTTCTGTATGTTCGAGGTCTGCCTCAGATGCTGCTTGTTTTACTGATTTTCTTTCGGGTGTACGATCGTGAAGAGGAGAAGGATCGAAGGAGGGCCCCAACAGACTATGTCTCCTCGGGGTAAATGGAGTTTCGGAGCGACGCCAGGTGGAAGGAGTCCGGCCCGTGGTCACCATTTTCCGCAAGGAAATCAAACAAATCAGTACTATAACTCGCAGAGAGGAGGAGGGATTCCTTATGGATCTCCTGGGAGAAGCACCCACCACCCACCACCTCCTCCTAGACAAGGTATGGATTACGTAAAACAAAATATAACACTTGGAAGAGGAGAGAATTGGGGCAATTGTTTGCAATGATGATAACACCCAGTCATTCGAGGAGAATTTGATGCATAAACCTCGTCCTCCCACACCCAATTTTGGTCAAGTACGTTCAGCTATGTCTGTCTTTTCATTTCATTGCCCAGTGGTAAAGGTGGTTTTCCCGTTTTAGATTTTCAGCGGGTGCCTTACGCATCCCCTCGAGGTTCGACCCAACAAGCCCAAAGCCGACCTCCTCAATTCAAGAGTGCATTGTTTGGTGCAAGTCCTAGTGCTGCCGAAGCCTTTTCAAACTCGCAAAAGCCGTCCGGTAAGAATAATTGTTTGTTCTCCAGTGGTCAGTGACGAAAACCCTGGCAGTGTTCATTGCCGAATTTTGAATTGAAGAAACAGATTTATCCACATGTTGAATTGTTTGTGGAAGGGTTTGTGGAAGGGAAAAGGTAGAATATGAGGCAATGCATTCTCAGGAAAAAGGATTGGTGGCTGCATCGTAGCAATAGATTGAACAACACTATTCCCCATCGGCAAGGACGCAAGTGATAGAAAATTAGCTGTATGTGTGGTGGTACTTTTGCCCAGGTGCAGGTGTTGGCAACTCTGGTGTGGGGATTTCTATTCAAGCATCCACAGAAAACAAGCAAGATTCGGGGAATGTCCAAAATGCAGGCGATGGAGCGATGCAAACCGGAGAAGAAGGGAATCCCTGGCTGGCTGTAGAGTTCAAAGACAAGGCGAGTTTTTGCACTGCTCGTCTGAAAATTGCCCCCCAAAAGCTGAAGAGAATCAAACTGGACAGGTGGAAGATATTTGTGGGAGGGGGATTCATTGTTGAGGTGAAAGTAATGAAAACTTTTTGCTGTGGTGTTGATTGTGCAGATCCCGGAGGAGCCCCCTCCAGAAGAATACATCAAGGCAGTTTAGAGGATGGTTGTTTATATGATAGAAACACAGTTGGCAGAGTGGAATCAACAAGAGGATCAAATAGAAGCGATTCAGATCGGGAAAACAAAGGTTCAGATTGTAGCTTTGGATTGTAAAGTATAGCCGTGAGTTAATGGCTTTTTCTCTGGCCCCCACACCAACAGTTCTGAGAAGTGAATTCACCTCACATTGATCCTCCAGCATGTGCAAACTCAATACCCCTCCCACCTGATGCATTTCTTCTGCCATTTGGTGGACCAGAAAAAATTGACTGAAAACTACAGGCCACTCGAATTCCTACCAATTCCATATCAAAATTCATCCCCCAAAACAATCACAAAACTGTGCCAATTCCTTGGCATCCTTTCACTTTTTCTTTCCTAGCGAACAAGGTCAGGATGGATTTGATAGAGTCTGATCTCGATTTGGCTTGGCGTTTTCCTCCATCTTCTTTAGAGAAGTTTCAATCCTCTGCGTGATTTCCTGCCAGGCTTCATGGGGGTTTCCTTTTTGGTTGCACTTGCAGGTGAGGTCTGACAAGTCAATAGGTTCCCCGATGACCACCTCCACTTGATTTCCAGCCCTAGGAAATCTTGCCTTGTTTGGCATCACTGCTCCCATGCCGGAATGAAAGAACGGAAGCACTATTGCAGCACTAAACAAAATAATAATTAAACAAAAAATCAAGGGAAACAAGTCACTTCCTCCACTTTTTTGGGTTTTTGGCTCAATTTCATGTTGAAAAAAGTGGTGGTCCAAACTCACGCACTGCGATTTCTCAAAAAGCTTCGCACTCGTTGCAAATGTTGTGCATCCAGTTTCAGGATTTATTTTCAATTTCCAAGCTACTTTACTCCCAATGAAGGTTGGGATTTTTCTTTCTTTTTCTCATTTTATTAAACCCCTCGACAAAGAAAATTTGTTCTCACCTGCCATCCTCCTTCAGCGAATCGCACACCATTTTGCCAACACCCCATTTCATTGGCAAGACTTTGCCAGTGAAAGAAACCCGACCTTCAGGAAACACGTGGGCCCAATCCCCCCGTTTCACCATCTCAGCCACTTGATGCAAAGATGGCTGGTCCAGGCCGCCACCCCGTTCCACAGGAAGTGTTTTTCCTGTGATGAAGAACTGTCTAACCAGCAAACCCTCTGATCAGATAAGCAAGGAAAGAACTCTGCACATTCTCAACATTTTCAAATCACCCAGTGAATCGAGCTGAAGCCACGTCGATGGATTCTGAAAAAAGGACCAGTGTTCCAGTTTAACAATTTCAACACCTCCAAGTTCACCCAACATCATCACCAATAAGCATACACAGACAAAACCCACATTCCACTGACGAAGAATCGTACATCCATGGCAGGTATGCTGCACAGTGTTACTATATCCAGATGGAGATGTTCACACTAAATGCATTATAAGTGTGTTCAATTCACGCACCGTAGGAACTCGTTTCTGAAACAGATATCAGCAGCGCAAAAAGTCCAACGGATCCCACCATATTTGCCCTCTTGAAGGAAGTAGCTCCAAGGCACCAGGTTAGAGACAACCCCTGGATCATCAAATGTGCTGTTCAATGGCAAAATATCGATCCGTCAATCAATCAATCCACCCTTCACTCCCCCCCAAAAAAAATTATATATATATATATATATATATATGTATATATATAAAAATAGATGCAGCAGGCTAGATGTACATGGATGATTACACCCTCTATTTTTCAAATTTTCAGGAACTGGGATCATCTCTTGATCTAATTTGGAATAGAGCACATCACTGCATTCTTCCTGAGGCAACAGAAAATCACCAATTCCACAAAGCACTAGCAATATGGACTTGGGCAGCGCCACAGAAATGCAGTGTCTCTCGATTGTCGTTCTCACCTTGTGTGGTTGCACACTGTTATCAGCCCCACCCCCTCGGGCCTACGCATCGCCAACTCGTGCATCCTCGCTTCGTTCACGAACGTCGTCGAGTTCATTACGTGCAGCACCGCTTTGCTGAACAGCGAAACCAACCCCAAAGTAATAGTCCTTCCAGTTTTTCCCCAAGGAATCGCAGTGTAGTCAGGAATATCAGGGTCCACCACACTATCCATCAAGTCGCTTTCTGTTCGGGAAAGACGAGGAGGCTGGAGCAACGTTGCAGAGCGAGACGACGTTCTTTCGTTGGAGGGCGAGCCTCTTGTCACTCTTTTGAGAAGGATCGGAGAGTGTAAAATTTGTCTGTACGCAATGTAGATTCTGGCATGTTCTGAAATTGTTCCGTGGATATTTTGGTCGTGGCGGCCCTGGGCTCCACTGGGGCTGGAGAGATTCGATAGCAGCTGTCTCGTGTGAGGAACGAGCAGATTTCGCTATCGGAGTGGAGGAACCTCACCAAGAGTCACCAAAGATAGGCCTGGACGTCGCATTCGCGTTGGATACACGACGCATACAACTGACCAAATGCATACGGACGCATCTGCTCGAACGTTACGCGAATTCAGAGCAACCCTGTGCCGCGGAATTTGAGCGCAAGAATGGATTCCGAAACGCTTTCGAGAAAGAAACGAGACAGCAGCAAGCAAGAGACAACACCAAAGACCGATCAAGAAGGGAACTTCTGTTTCGGTAGTTACGTCTCTGATCCGACGACCACCAGAATCAAGAAAGCGTCGAGCAGAAGCTCAAAGGTACTGTGAGCTCTTTGTTCCTTTGGCGGTTGCCTCGAGGGGATACGACGGCAGCGAAACTTTTCACGTCTGTTGACTTTGTTGATCTCGTCTGTGTTTGTGTTGTTTTGTTTTCCCTAGCGTTATGAGAACGAAGCGTTCTGAGACTCCTATTTACTGGCCGTGGCCCGGGGTCGCTCGATCTGAAGTTCTTGCAGTTGTGTGCAGGAGAAAAACCTTGACCCTCTGCGACCCATACGCTCAGACTCGCCGGAGCAAACCCGGCCCAGAAAGAAGAGGATTGGCCAAAGCACTTCGACTCTAGCACAGCCCCCCCAAAGGTCCACGAGAGAAGGGTTTCGACGTGGGGGGCCAGAACGAACGGTGTCGGAGCCTCTTCCGAACGCAACTCTATCCAGAAGCTCCGAACTGGTGAGCAGTGTAGAAGATTTCGAAGCGTGGAAGCGGGCGTGCGATGCTGTTGAAAAGTATCGCGAAGATGGCGATGGACTTGGTCAAATTCAGGAGACCTACGGGAACTATCTGTGCAAGGCGATATCTTGGGATGGGCCCTTGTGGCCTAATTTGAGTGAATCGAAGCAGGTGCTGGACAGCGCCTCCACCGACGCTCCCTACATCACAGGAAGTGATTCCGTTTTGGCCAGTGGATCAGGAGATGCTGCAGCCAGCCAAAGCAGTTTGCAAGAGGAAGTGCCGCAGCAGGCTGGCGGCCAAGTCTCTGCGTTGGTGAGGAGGTTTAGTTCGCTCGATGTTGGGGAAGAAGGGGAGGTCTACGAGGGGGATGGCGAAAGCGGGAACGCTGGGGGTGATGCCACGACCTCAGAGAAAAACGAAAGATTGCATGGTTGCGATGCTGATGTGTGGATGGTCACGAACGTCGTTCAAGGGCGTGATGCTGGAATGGCAACCCAGCCCAGTGCGGATTGGGTGGTTACTGACGTCTATCAACCATGTGATGCTGCGGTGATGACGGAACCTCAACCAACAGTCCAAACTGCAGACGTTGGGGTCATGACTCCAAACGTTAGGTCGATCACTGTTTCACGAGCGGTGAGCGATTCTGAACTGGTAAATCCTCAGGAAAGAGCTGTTATAAGACGTCACGCCGCCGAAAGGGGCCTTCCACCGGCTCGTGCGGCGGCTGGCCGTCAGCGGCGTAGGGGGTTTCCTTGGCAGTTGGTGACTTGCCTCCTGACCGCTGTTGGGACGGTGCTCGCAATGGATGCGGGGGTGGATTTGATTTCTGCCCCTCCTTGTGGAAAGCGTGCTGTGTTCCGAAGACACCTCTGAAACAAAAGTCGACCCTCCCCAAAGGAAAAACTTAGGCTCAGAATTGGCTTCATGTCAGTCAAGCCTGGCTCATTCCAAGGAGCTTTGTTTCATCGTTGAAAGCATTTTCAATGACAGTGAATCTGGGGAGCGATGGTACAAATCAAGCAAAAAAAAAGGACACAGATAGCTAGCGGCACGAAAAGAGTTCTAAACAAGAATTTGTGTAATGTACACCAAGGGTAGTAGACTATCTCCAGCTCGCAACTATTTCCATTAAATCCACCAAACGATGTCCGTGCATCGATCTTGACCTTGTCGATGATTCCCCTCCTGACTAATTCCCACCATCTTAGCTTGAAATGAAAGAAAGACGTTATAACAGTGGTCTAGGATGAAACTGAACTAAAGAGAAAAAAAACACAAGCGCTTAGCTAACAGGGCTCCATCATTGGGGATGGATGGCATCCAGAAGCTGCATTCACACACCAAAGAAAACAACTTCATGCAAGTGCTTTTTCAATATCTTGAAGAAAACTCATTTGTACCAAAGAAATCCCATTCTCGCTGGTGCATTGGTTACCTTGTCAGTAAAAATCTTGAAATCTGGGTTGAGCAAAGCAGCATCCAGAGCCTACAAAGGTGCAAAAAATAGTAAAAAGCCCTTCAAGCATCCGTCAAGGTTTGCCACTTTGTCATACCCCTAAATCCACTCACATATTTTTTCTTCTCTCATTCCATTTCTTTCATTTCTTGGGGGGGGGAGGGGGATGTTGGAAGGAATTTATAAGGCGATTGTTGCAGAAACGCTCCCAATTTATTGAGAAAAACCATTTTCAGAATTCCCCCCCTTTTAGTTCGTCTGCTGTGAACTAAGCCGATCCCTGGATTCGATTGAATCATTGGATCATTCTTTTTTTTAATCGAAATTGCATATTCCCACCTTCTCCCTGTCTTGAGCACTGTCTATTTTCCTCAAATCTCTCTCAAGTCTTTCATCTGCCACCATGTTCCTCAACGCTTCATTGGAAACTGAAAAAGAAATCAACAAAACCAATGGCACATGTCAGGTTCAGGATTTAGAAACAACTGAACAGGTATTCTATTGGCTCATGGACGAGTGAGCAGAATTTGCCACACTCAAAACGACTGCAAACTGAAGGATTAAACAAAGAATATTGTGAGAACGCCCCCTCTGTTCCTCCCCATTTGTCGATGCCAGATAACGTGGCAACGTGCTTAGTGCACCCATCTGGTCGAACAGCATTTTCCCACTTCTTATATATAAATTCTTTTTATTCTTTTTATTTTTTGATCCCCATGTGCAACATTGTTTAGAAAACAGTGAACTTATACTTATTGTTGAATCAAGTAGTTTGAGGGATGTTTGATATCATAAAAAGGCACATCTCAATGTCTGACATAGATTGTGTCAGATATTTCATCAGGGGAGTGTTAAAAAAGTGAGTTGATGATCCTGTGCTCCACAGTAAGATATCAAATTTCTGGAATACCTGGAAGAAACCCCTTCAGAAAATGAACAGCTTTTCTTTCTATCTTTTTTTGTGGTGGGGGTTGGGAAGTGATTGGATATCCCACCTAGCAGCTCAAACTGTGCCTGCTTCACTCTCCAACCCTCCTCATCGGCCTCCTCCTCTAGACTCGCTCCCTCCCTTGGAGGATGGGGGTTGGAAAAGGCAATTGAGCCTCTTCTTTCAGTCACTCTTACCACCACCTCACAAACTCCACCTTCGGAGTTTCGCCTCAAAGTCCGAACCCGACACTCTGCCGCCGCCAAATCTTTAAACCCGTCAAGTTTTGTAGAACTTACGGATCCCAACACTACGTTTTCGGAATTGCAGAATTCTGCGGAGTCGTCCCCAAACGTGATGGTGAGTTGCATTCCAGACTTGAGCGTGCACACCTCTTTAGACTCCGGGTTTACATTCTCCAAACAGAACTCCGCTTTTCGATGAACAAACGGTAAGCTCATAGCGTTCGAGAAAAGAAAAAACCCGGAGCGACAGAGTCAGTTGCTGGCAAGACGAATTCGATGGCTGGGTGAAATCTGGTGTTCACCCCAGCCCGACGCAATTCAAACGTATCCAAATTTTCCAGATCAAAATGCGTTCGATTTGAGAATGCTCGACTGTCTATTCTCAGTGTTCCATCATTACAACTGCACTTGACCTCCAAATCGAGGTTGTGTGAACATAAACTTCTTCTATCAACCAATGATACAAAAAGACCAAAAAAAAACCCAACTCTTTGTAAGCTGCAATCACTTGTTTGAACTATTTTCAGTTCCACACACTAATCTATAGACTGTGATTTCCCAAACAATGTACAGAAAAACTCTTCCTGCTTGTTTATGACTCTTCGGCTGAAGCGATGGCGTCTTCAGCCACCTCTTGTGCAACATCTGAGAGGAATCCACCAAACAAAAACTTCAGCGATCGTGACTAATCTATTTCGTTAACGGAAACCTTGAAACTAGCCACAGTTCACCAGCAAACCCCCAACAGTAAAGCTTGTTATGATGATTTAAGAGGAAACACTGTACCTTCAGTGATGTTCTTTTCCTCCACTGCATCGACTGTGGCATTAGGGATCGTGTCAGCCTCCTCAACCACCTCTGGCGGCGCCTCCAGACGCTCCTTCTCCTTGTTGCTCCTGTCCAGCGTTTTCTTCAAGCCTGCTTCCTCCACAGGCTGATCATTGGTCGAAGGTGAGCTCTTGCTGGTGTTGGAGATATGACCTGGCGGCGGTCTGCCAGGCATTGTACTCCTTGATCTTGCGCTTTTTTTTGATCGAGGTCCTCTTTGTCCAGGGGTGCTTTGGCTTCTCAGCGACAGGTCTGATACAGGTCCAATTTCCTTTTTGAATTTCGCTAAGGCATCCTCTTCTATGATATCCCTCGGCCTTAGATTTCGAAAACGTCCCAAACGTTCGCAGTATTGGCGTCGTTTCTCTGTTTCGTCCGTCTTGAAAGTCTAGGAAGTGAAAGCAATATGGTGCTGGAGGTCAGTTGATGTATAGACATACCCATCGCAACAGTCGAGGTAGCCTTGACACCATTTCAAGCCCTACCATCAGAAAATCATCCTCAAAACGTTCATAAAGGAGCTTCTCTTGCCTCTCTTTCAGCCTCCTGAATTGCTCATTCCCCATTTCTCTTTCCTTTGAAAACTTTTCGTGCTTCTCCTGCCACCGCCTGGAGCGTTCCAGAATAGCTTGCCGCCGCGCCGTGGCCGCCTCATCTCCCCCGACCTTCTTTTTTTGCGCTTGTTTCTCTTTTTTCAGCGCTTGAACCTTAGCCTGACACTCTTGAAATGTCCTCCGGTCGTCCTCCCACTGTCGCCGCTTGAGGGCCTCTTCTTTGGTTGGGCGCGACACAACAGGTGGTGCTTTCGCCTGCACCATATTCCGGTTGTACTTGTTCCATGGTTGCTCGTGCCTGGCGCGGCGAACCCTCGTCCTCTGATACGAACTGGCTAAGGACCCCGCCGGTTTTTTGACGTCTTCAGATACAACTCTACTAGTCGTCTCGACCTCCGTTCTGACAACCAAGTCCCCCTCCATATATGTGTCCCCTCTACCCCAGGTAAGGCATCAAGCCAGAGCTGCGAGTCCCTGTTGGGTTTTTTAGATATCCCCGAATTCACTATCACCACCACAACCCCTGTTCTCTTATATTCGGGGACGACTGGTTTTCCTGAAATCCAAGTGAGAAGGCCGCCGCCTTAGTGCTCGCTATACAGCATAAATCTTATCGAAAAAAGTATGTTGTCCAAGGTTCGGACATCGATTCTGTAAACCTTGGTTATTTCAGGAGCTGCGCTCAGGTCCACACTCAGTCGACACTGCACGTTGTCAGAAAGCCAGACGCACTAACCTGCACTAACCTGCGACCGGTCACAGATTGATGACGACCTGCACTGACGTTAGGGGAAGAAACAAGGTTTGAACAAATTGAGCAAAACTGGACAAGGCCACCAGGCCAAGTTTTGTTGAACTGGACACGATTAACGCCCTAACAGTATAAATCGGACTGTCCAAGATACCAAAGCACAACCCCCGATTTAAGCCCCACCCACTAACCAGCTCGTATTTTCTTTCGATAGAAAAATGGTAAAGCACAGAACAAGCACAGCCACACTCAGCAATTGTCCGACAACAACAGTTTGCCGCAAACAGTTGCTGTTGCACAACGTGAGGTCGATGCGGTGGAGGGCCCACTTTGAACCCGCCAGGTTAATTTGTAAATTGAAGTCTCCCATTTCCCACACAAGAATTGGCTTCTTAAACAGCATATTTGTTTTTGGTGAACAAGATCCTCACTGCCAGAGTGCCAGCACCCTCCTTTTTATTTACTTTTGCACGTTTTGAACTCCAACGCGCGCTGCATGTGAAAACAGTGTCCAATTTCACACCGCAATCCAAAAAGATACTAAAGTTGCAATTTGTGGGCTTCCGTTGAACTCTACCCAAGCACATGTGAGGTGTTGCAGCCCAACAGTGAAGCTGAGAAAAGACGGGGGAGAGCAATGTAAAGTTATCCATAACACATTCTATCTCCGCAAGGAAACACCCAAACCAACCCACTGGGGCACAACAGGTCTCAGACCTTGTTGTAAGGCTTGCAACAACGCTTGCACACCTGCCCCAATCATTCCATTTCCTTACTGTTCTGTCTCACTGATCTCTTGAGGAGGCCTGAAGTTGAACACTCCCAAATTCTTGTGCAATCAGGGCTGTGTGTAAGGTCTGAACGACGCTCAGAAATATATCCAACAGATATTATGGTGTTGAGTGATAGAGTTTTTGGTTAAGTAAAATTGTCGTGAGGATGGTGATGAGAATCGGATGATGTGTGTGATGTACCCAGACAATCACCTAGCCGCAAGATATTCCGCCAACACAGAAGCATGGGTCTTTTTTGTAGTGTTGCTGGTATTTAAAAAGACTGAGGGAAAATCTTTTTCTCAAACACCAATCTTCCCACACCACTGCATTGTGTTGAACCGACAAAAGCTCCTTACATCAACAGTACAAGAACCAAATATATGATGTCTCCTCCGTTTTCCATTTACCATGTCCACCAAATACCCTTTGGACCCCGCCTGAAACCAAACAACAGCACGATGCGAAGTATACCAACATCTAGCACACACACACACACATACACACGCACACACACACATACACACACCAAACCCCACATCAGCACCCCCAGGTGGAAACCAACAGCATGTTTTTCAACACAAGGAGGCAAGCAGGGCAAGAACCATGCGACTGAAAATGCACATGTCCTTGTAAATCTCAACATTGAGCCTAGGCATTCACAGACCTTCCACATTGCACCAACCACAAAAAAAAGTTGTTTCATTCCATAGATAAAACGACGATTTTGACAAAAAGGATATCACCGAACACAATCAAAGAGGTGCTGGGTAGTCATGTTGGCCTCTGCAAGCATCATACCTTGACAAGACTTAGGATGAAAGCAAACCTTCCTTGAGAATATCGTAAGGAATAGGAGCGATCGTCTCCATTTCACTCAAGGCATTCTGCAGGGTGAATCCATCCTTGGGGCCAACAGGCTGCCTCTTCGGCCTAACATATGGAACTGAACAAACCAGAAACTCACGATTAGGCGAAACAAATACAAACACACTGCCCGGGACTATCACCCATCGATGCCATGTCACTTGAAACCCACATTCAAAAACCCATGTCTCTTTTTCTTTTTTTTTTTTCCCCCCCGGGGGGGGGGAGGAGGACGGCATACCCTGCCCCAACACTCCCTTTTCCATAAGCAGAGATACTGAACCTCTTTTCCTTCAGGTAATGAAAAATCCTGCACAATGCATGCACCCGGATTTGCATTTGCAATTGGATTCGGATTCAGATTGTTTATTTATTTATGAGGAACACCTGCTAAAATATGAGTGAAAAGTAGAAGAGCGTAAAAGTGACAGAACCGATACAGGGAAGACTAGTTGACAGTACCTCCTTTCTTAATAGCCTCCTTCTTCAGCTTATCGTGCTCATCAACCCTGGCCAAGAAATCCTCTCGGCACCTGGACTTCCTGATGTGCTCAACTCGCACATGAAGCCTCTTCCTGAAGATACGATGGCGGACCTAACCCAACAAAAAAAATTGGACCTAAAAATAAATTCAACAGTGTCGCCAGGTCAGACACCTGGTGGCAAGTGTTTCTTCGACATGCTTCAATGTCCTTGCATGTTGTTACAGATTGATTTTTCTACATGGAATATAGAAAATCTGTGATTTTTGCTTCCATCAACAACAATTCAAATCGACATGTTGGGACAGAAAACAACCTCTTTCTATTTCAGTTCCATAGAAAAATTCCATCAAAATAAAAATAGGAGTGCAAGAAAACAATTCCTATCCAATTGGTACTGGTTTTCTATCTTCACCAAACCATAAGTTGCTATGCTTACATAACGGTCCGATATTTTTCCTCATTGGAAATCTTGGTATGGGAACAGAGAAAAGGCATAAGAAAGAACTAAACTACGGTCCTAACAACCCCTTTCCTTATCTTAGAAGTCCCGATTGTTCAGAGATATTTCCCCAATCTAATATATATTATTTGCACACAGATGGTGTCTTTGTTAAACTTACCCTCTTGTTGACCTCAACACCGACTGCCCTCTTGGTAACGTTCCAGACTCTACCAATCTTTCCATGGTAAATCTTGAAAGGCATTCCCTACAGCACAAGAACCCCCCCCACAACAAATAATCAATAAAACACAAACCAAAGCCCTCAAGGATCCACTCCCTTTGAAGCTTCTTCACTTCGAGCAACCATCAACGCAATCAAGACGAAGGCACAGAGCCTGGGAACAACAGAATCTCATAAACCGGGCGTGTTTCGCGAGGGATTCCCACCTGCTGGATGGCTGGGTCGCAAATGATGTCCACATACTCTCCCAACTTGAAAGTTCTCAAGTAGGTTCCAACCGTGGGCATGCCATGTTTCCTGTGCTTCTTAGAGAATAAATCTCTGGTCTTGTTCCTGTACCCCGCTCCGGCTGGCATCTTGTCCTCTCTTTCCCGTCGTAAAAACGAAAATTCTCCTCAGTACGGAGCCCCGCCTTCCTTCGCCGTTAGCCAACCCGCAAATCCGGACCCCTCGAAAAATTTGCTGTTGTCCAAGTGGCGAGCCAAAAGGTCTTAGAATACGATACAAACCCATGCAGGCGGCGAATTTCGGACCCAGATCATTTCGATCAATAATTGATCATTTAGTCGCTTTGTTTTCGACCGCACTGTGTTGCTTGTGGTCCTCCAGGAGAAAAAACTGTGCCTGGTGGTTTCTCGTTAACGTGACTTCCGGTTTGAAAGGGAGATCAGGCGGGGGATCTCCTCTATGACCGTCTCAACCCCGAGACCGGATGGGATTGCGGGGGTGCGGTGGAAAATCCCTTTCGTTGTGTTGAACATTTCGTGCTTGGCGTTGTTCGCCTACTCCTGGAAATTAGTGAGCGATGCCGGTCACGACCTGGTTTACATCTATTTCCAACCGCTCGTTCCCGTCTTGTTGATGCTGTGGCTATGGGGCGTCAACGTGGGGTACTTCGAGACGTCAGGGATAAAGTACGACGCTCTGTTTGGAAACGAGGAGCGTCGATTTTTGTTGAGAGGGGACCAGATTTTCGAACTGGCTGCGGCGGCAACGACTCTGACGAGCGGCAGCGCTGCGGCCTTCGTGATGGCTTTGACGGTTCAGGTCAGGAGCCTAATTTCTCTACGGTCGTCAAAGTAAGGCAGCTCTCGCTCCCGCTGAACCTGACGCAAGAAACACACATGAATGTTGAATTTCCTTGCTCCTTAAAATACTTTTTTGAATGGAAAATTATTTTTCATGCATACCTCCAAGAAATATCTGTATTTTGCATCATCCAAGTGAATACATCCCAGCTCGCTCCTCCAGACAGTCAGTCCTCCCACCAACCAGGATGACTAATCACCCGCATCAACATTTTACTGAGCACTTCTGTCAACTTGTTTGCAGAATACAAAATTAGCCTCCTTGATTCCTGTTGGCCTTTATGGCTGCTTGGTGCTGTCGGCCCTTTGCCCGTTCAACGCCCTTCACAAAAGCACAAGGCTTCATTTCTCAAGTACCTTCCGGAGGGTGGTCCTGCCTGTCCAGTCTGTCACATTCTCCGACTTCATTCTGGCTGACATCCTGACATCCCTGGCCAAAGCTTTTGCCGACATCCACCGGGCATCCTGCTTAATGACCACCGGCGATACCCTGGCAGGGTACATCAATGGAACAGTTCGAGATCCGGAAAAGATATGCTCAAGAGCCTCCTGGCATGTCAATTTGGTGTTGGCGCTGCCTTATTTGTTCCGACTCTGCCAGTGTGTTATCGTTTCTCAGGTCACTGGGGACCGAAATCAACTCAGAAATGCACTGAAGTATTCTACAGCGATCCCTGTCATTGGCCTATCCATGGTGAAATACCATGTCAGCATGGAATCTTGGACGGGATTCTGGTGGAAGCTATGGATCTTGGCATCCGTGGTTAACACACTGTACTCATACTATTGGGATATCGAAATGGATTGGGATGTGCCCTGGTTTTCACAATGTGGGAAAGCCACGGGAGGATTTCTCAAGTCCCCCACCTTGAAGACGGATGCTATGTACACCGCTTCCTTCTACAAATGGGCGATCGGGTCGAATTTTTTCATGCGGATTGCGTGGATATATAAGCTGTCGTCGCATCTGAGGTATAACAAGAATGTGAATTTTCTGGTGGCGGTGATAGAAGTGTGCAGGAGGTTTCAATGGGTTTTCATAAGGGTGGAGTGTGGGCTGAACAAATTGCAGGATAGTCAAAAGGGGCACACCATCAGGGGGGAAAAAGTGTACCATGTGATCGAGCAGCATGGGAGCAATATTTGAATTCTTTGATTGGGATATTTTACTGGCATGATGTGGGAGTGATTTCATAATGTAAGAAATGGAGATTATCTAGAGTGCTAAGTGTCGAGATTTGAGTAAAAGGCATTTGGGAGAAAAAAAGGGGGGTGGGTGGGGTACCAGAGTGAATCGCTGAAACGCCAAACTGTGAGAATATCAGTGCAAAACTAGAATGTCAATCCTAGTTTCTGGTCAAGCATTGAAAGCTGTATGGCTGTGGAGTGTGTGTGATATGAGGTTCCACGGATACATGTGGACTTATGGACAGTGTGGCTAATCCGACTGCTGGCACAGAAAATCAACACAACTCATTCGGTAGATGGCAGTTTTTTTGTAGCTGCCAACACGCACATGACAGCCTCTGAGCAAGTATTTACTCCTCAAAGTAGAATCCTTGTTGCAAGGAATGAGGATGTTGCGTCCAGCAAAAAAACACACGGTCAGCGACTGTGCAATACCATATTACATTCCATAAGCATGTTCCAAAAAACCATTCCTCTCAATTTCGATTGTGACCTCAACTGCTGCCACTCCAGTCCCTCCCAGCAGTGTTGCGAAACCAGTAACACTCAGTCGTCTCTTGCCGATCCAAGATTGACGATTGCAATACTGCCCATTCATTTGACACTACAGAAGTTCTACAGAAAACAATTTGCCTTAAGCTATTAACCTGTCAATTTGATGCCAGACCTGTGCACTCGTTCGCCTTACCATCCTACCCTACCCCCCCTCCAAAAAAATGTTGAGAATCCAGCCTCAATTGATGTTTTTCCCTGCCTGCCCTACTAAAGCCCATCGTGCAACGAAAGTAAATCTAGTAACTAATATATTTCGAGTAGCTGAAAAAAAAAAGAAACAAAGACAAAAAAATATGTGCCTCAAGGTGAAACTCGACACTGACTATTGGCGGGAGGGCTGCACTTGATGCCCCTGCCCGCCAGAACAAATTTCTGTTCTTGATTTTGTGATCTAAAAAAAAAAGCTTATATACAGTCCATCCCGAAGTTTTTCTTTCTTTTTTTAAATGGTGATTTTTCAACCCTCCGATTCTAAAACATAACAGCTGCTCCATTGTACCTAAAGCTGGACCCAGAGGCGCATGCTTCATTCTTTTTTTTTGGGGTCCTCTTTTTCTTTCTATCTATGATGCATATGTTTGCTTGTGTAAAAAAGGTTGCGACATTTTTTTGTTCTTTTTTCCAAAATTTATGAAATTTTCTACATATGAGTTTTCAGCGTAGCATTCACATCCGGAGCAGGTGGATTGTCCCCCCGCCACAACGAGGTTGGTCGATGGGAGCCGTTTTTCGTGTGATATAGCCCGCAGGCATTACACAACGCACGGCCAGTGGCACGATCCTTCCTCCAAAATGGTGTAGTTGCCGTCCCACAGTTCATGCAGACCTTCGCACACAGATTCCCAAATTCAGTCGATGCAACGATCTCACCATCAAAACAAAAACAAAACTTTCAGCCACGGCATGATCGCACAGATTCCTCTCGAGCGGCTTTCCAGAAACATATTCACCAAACTGTAGCGGGCACAAAACAGAAAACACATAAACATCCCCCTTCCCTCCCCCCACGAGCAAAACTGTCGCTCATTTGAAATACCCACCCTGTCCAGTTCACGGGCCCTCCTGCCTTTCTTCAAGTTCTGCTCCAGCACAACCCCGCCCATGTATTCCCTGTCTCTGCGTTTCCTCTTTGCAAAATTAGGTAAAGCCGAATGGTGTGGAGGCGGCGGCTGGACGCCCACCGGCCAATTCCCAAAACCTGTGATCACTGGCATCCCTGCAAGAGGAGGGATGTTCGCCAACGCTTGTAGGGATTGTGCCCCACCTGGCATTGATGCCAGCCCGAAACCACTGTACAATCCCGACAAGTAAGCACTCCACATCTCGGCCTGAAAACAAATTCCACCGACCATTAGTTTCTGAGCATTTCCTCACAAAACTCTGAAACCCATACTGGCAATCGGGTATACATATAATGAATTGAAAGTATTTTACAGCCAAAAGGCCAAGTGCAGCGCGTTCACGGAAATATGTTTTGGCTGATACATACATATTAAAAATATTTTTTTTACTCAAAACAGAAAATCCAGGTTTTTCGGATCATGTCGACAGTGACCTGTCGAAAAACTTGACAGTCTCTTGGAAATTTAAAAATGTGAAAAGTCACTTTTCAGCTAGGGGGGAAATGGATGCTCATCCCACACAGGGGGGTAAGGGGGTGCAGCTCTCACGGCGTGTTGCTGGTAGCCTGCGACACCTTCGTAGGAAGACATGGGGGGGTTGTGCGAAGCTGAAACAGGAATCTGACCACGCAGTTGCTCAGACAAATGGATGGGAGGGTGCCCTGGCTGGGAATGATCCTCCACCTCGTCCCCTTCCAATCCTCTGCTGTTCACTGGTCGCAGCTCCCCGTGCTCAGCCACATAAACTTCGACCACCTCTCCTTCGTCCAATGACTGGGAGTCTTGATGCAAATTTACAGCTGTGTACAAGGAAGATAATCATCAGCAACAGGGGTGGGGCACCTTGATTCTCTTTTTTATATTAGTGCATCCACCCAGCCTAGAAGAATACTCTTAACAAAAAAAGAGGGGGGGGGGGTGGAAAAGGAAAATTATTTTGGTACTGGGTGGAAAAGTGATTCTCAGGTGAAAATTCTGGACAGCCCATTCATGTATTGCTGAGCAAAAAGCTCTCAATAGAAAACGTTGCTAGCCAATGCTTACACAATCACTGATGCTTTCCTACAGTCAATGGAGCTTTTCTCTGAAAGACTGGTTTGAAACGAGTGAAAAACGATTTGCTAACATGATGACAAGTTGCATCACTGCCTTTGATGGATTTCTCTCCTCTATGACAGACCCAGACGCGTGACAGTCATCCTCTACACGGCGACCGCTCACCGGAAAGTACAGGCTCGCTCCCGCTATTCGACGATTTCTTGTGAAGGTCTCCGTCACGACAAAACTCCCCCTCGTTCACGGACGCGCCGTGGTTTCGACTAGGCGATGCTCCCTCCCCATGTCTCTCGAAGTCCGTGGCCCGACATTCTTCGCCCCCTTCTTCCTTAAATACCGAGTGGGGGTGGAAGGGCGGCTCCCCAGCTGCCTTGACGCCATCGCATTGAGTAAGGAAGGCCACAGTGTCGTCGTACTCGGTCAGTTTCTGAAGGTCTTCTGACGTCATTATTTCGTTATCCGCGCCCTGAACAGAGGCCCCAGCGCTCTCATCTCCAGACACCAGCGCCACCGACTGGCGTTGGCCGTCCCCACCCCCTAGCCTCTGCTCTTCCAGCACCAAGTCAATCTCCTCCAAGCTATTCGTTTCTGGGTTGAAAACCGTCACTGGAATGGTTTGGCGACCATCGCCACCCTCCAGCACGATATAAGGAACTCTCCCAGTTTTCGACATCTCACTTTTTTGCCTCCTTCCACCGAAACCTCTCTTCCACCTCAGCTACCGAACGCTCTCGGAAAAGAGAAACAGTGGCGATGGCTGCTTCGCTCAGATACGGCCTCCCTACTGCTATGAGAACGTCCGAATGGAAACTGCTCTGTCAGACCTGTTCACAACACAGGAAACGGGCCTCAGTTCAGCCGAGAGCTCTGCCTGTCGCCAGGACACGGTGACAGGTTTACTCACGCATTACGCTGGCTCCATGAACGCAACGACCATGCGCTGCGAGACGAGCTGTGTTGCCACAGCGGGAGAAGTCTAGAGAGGTGACAATCACAGTCACTGTACTCCCACGACAGTTATAGAAACCACCACTACTGAAATAAAATTGAGAAGGCCATTTCGCGCAGCAGCAATGCTCGCAACCGGACCAGCTCGCCAGAAACAGGCAAAAGGAAAGCGAGTGTGAAGTGTCGTTCACACCGCCCGGCAGCTGACTCTTATTCTTCACCGGACAGAACCTGCCAGCGAGCAGAAGATAAAAACAGTGCAGCCCAAAATAGCTACCTATCGATCTGGAGACGCAACAGAATCTCGGGCCCAACGTGACCTCGCAGCAATCCGCTGTAAAAAAAAAACAACACACAAGAATGTCTTCCGTGGTCTGGAACTCTTACGTCTCCATAGTAGCGGCACACCCCCGCTGCCCGAGCGATCTCATACAACGACTAAAACAGATGAGGAGATTGACTTCCAATAAAGAATGCGAAATCAGATAGGTTGACGCATGCACATCAGCCGCCAGATCTCCACCACAGGTTGGAGGAGATCGACCCAACGCCACAGCGAGTGTTGCAGACACCACCTTTTTACTTCTCCCTTCCAATCTTCAGGTAAGTGTCTATCGACCCAAGGTCCCCATTAGTGGCCGACGAAATCCTTGCAGCACGGAGGCTAAAAAATCGGCGGGCAGGAAATCAAACACGAGCGACACGTGGCGCGAGTGCGGCCCAAGGTTGAAAGAACGAGTGGAAATACTGCACGGCGTCGACGATTGTGCATAGATCTGTTGAGATCGTAGGGTCCCCAAAACCATGTGCTAACTATTACAGCACAATTGGGGACGACCGCTCCTGGATGCAGAGGTCGTGGAGGCGACCGCCCACGAACATCTAAACGAACCATTGTTTAAAATCGGCACGAAAACAAACAAACAAACAACATTTACACGAAAACACCAACCCCACAACCTCGGAATGCACCGATCATCAGAAATCCACCCAACGTTTTTCCCACTCTCTGAAGGGAGAAAAAAACACAGGGAGGGTGGGTAATAAGGCACTCCTGCCAACAGCGCTGCCTTACCACTCCAATAGATGTGGATGCATGCATTAACTTTGTAAAACGACTTTATGATTGGGTTTTGAAGCAAAGTACGCTTTGCTCCCTTTCCCGAGTTCAGAACGCTGTGAACATTGGCGTTGTTGGTGACATGGAAACGAGCATAACGAATCCAGAGCCTCTTTTTTCCCTTGCACTCCTCATTGTTAGTAAAAGTATCAAAAAAACAAAAGAACCCTACCCTGCTATTTATGTACATGCATCTGGTGTCAGGATGGCGTTCCCCATAGGGCTTGCGAAAAGAAAACGAGCTCCGTAGAGCAATAAATTCCACGTCTATCACCGCTGCACCACCGCGTCGCAATTGTCTATGCAGAGCTGCTGCAGAGTAGAGGGCGTGTGTAGCAGCGTCCTCAAAGCAAGGTTCGGGTTCACCCCTCATTTCGTGCCTTTTCTCTCAGACGGACCGCGTTGTGTTTCGCCAACCGATCATCGATGTGGGCCTATGTGTGACCACAAGGGGCCTCGTTATTGAACCACTCGCGTTTTCTTCCAACACGTTCAGGGTTTCGTTTGCTGATGGATTTGCAGACAAGATTCAGCCGTCGGCCGCCACGTGCGTCGCGGAAGAATCGTCATGATGTCCATGTTTGCCCGATCTGTTCACGCCTTCGTCAAAGAGCCCGTTTTTCGTCGTGAGTCAAGAGCACCAAGAAGCCTTCCTGTGATGTGACTGGGGAGGCCAATGTCTAGAAGTCACACCCCTTGTGTGTTCCCATAAGAAAAGATCACCATTGTGTTTCAAATGCATACCTCGGAGAATTCGTTAAGCTGAGCACGTCAGATGCCTCACGATTGAAAAATCCAAAAGTGTGATGAAGAGAAGCCTTTGAACCAAACCTAAATCCACCAATGTGATCTCCTTTTTTTTTGGAACATCCCAATCTTTCCAGCGGTCAGAGAAAACTCAAAATCGTGTGAGTAATGACGATTTTGTTATTTTTCCCTTCACACAGGGTTCCCGTGCTATTCGACTAAATTTGCAGATGGATTTTCTGGAAATGTGGATGGGGCGACCCCAGGGGGGGGCGGCTGTCACGCATCGGAAGAAAATTATGTGGATGAGACGTTTTTGGAGAGTGTGTGGATCCGGGATTTTGCTCTCGTCAAAGAGCAGCGTGTTGGGTTTACTCCAGGCCTCAATGTTATCACTGGGGAAAGCGGAGCTGGGAAATCTGTACTGGCAAGTTCTTGAACCATCCGTTGATCCTTGATTTTTTTCCCAGATATCGATCAACCGCAAAAAGGGTTGTGAATTTTTGTTGGCACCAGACAAATCATGCATTTTGTATGTTGGAAAAGCGCTCCTTTCTTTGTTCAGAAAAAAACAGTATTGATTTTTAAAGACAGAGAGAGAGAGGAAAATGAAAGCAATGGCTCTTTCAGGTTCAAGCTTTTGGTCAAGTTTTGGGGGGGTCGACGATGGACAACTGTATTCGATCGCCTTCCGAAATGGCTGTGATCGAGGCCAATTTTCGCCTGTCTAAAGGCATGTCTGTCGCTGCCACCCAGAAGCTTCTCGATCTCGGCTTCCCTAGTCGCGCTCTGAAAGACAATAGAGAAAATATGGAAGGATTACTGATCAGGCGAGAGGTACTCCTGATGATTCAAATGCAACACTGATGCTGGATGATTCAATTGCTAAAGATGAAAGGGGCATTTAAATAGATATAAATAAATAAATGCTTTTTTTCTTGATGGAAAAGGCAGAGTATCGATGACTGATTTGACTCTCATGAACAAATAGACAGGCAACTTACGTTAGTATTTTTGTGCTCTCCATTTTTTTTTTCCGACATTGCACAGATAACTCAGACTCCAAACGGTTTGAGGAGCCGTTGCTTCGTGAATGGGGCTGCCACTTCGCTGCGAGTTTTGCGAGATATTGGGGGTTTCCTGGTGGATGTGAACGGCCAAAATTCATCACAATTACTCAGGGAATCCAGCATGCAGCTCACCCTGCTGGACCGCATTGCAGGAACTGTGGACAGAGCATCCAGTTTTGAAAAAAAACTCCTGAAAATGAAGGCTCTTGAACAGCAGGTGTTTTGATATGGATAGTAGTGGTATTTTTTGCACATCTTTTTTCCGTGGATGTTTTCTCATAAGAACTGACTAATGATCTTGTCTTCGTATTTCCCGTCACTAGCGGTGTCAATATCGCTTCAGCGAAAAGAGCAAAACAAAACAAGTATTGATATGTTTGGGATGGCTTTTTTATCCTGCACTTCACCAACGATTCGGAGATTCTTGAAAAACTTGAAGAAAAATTTGTCTTTTTTTTGCAACGTTCCAGATGGATGATATTTTGGCTCTGGGTGATGAGGAAGAGAGGGACAGGCTGCAAGAGCTATGCGACAGAATGGGTTGGTGGTTCTGTTTTTGTTTCCAACATTATTTTTTTAACAAATAGTTCATTTTTAATCTTCCTTTTGTGAAAATCGATGTGGAGCCCTCTGTGATTATATCTTCTTTTGTTCACCTGATAGGAAGTGTGCAAGTCAAAGAGAATTTTTTAATCTTTATTTTTCTGTTCAAATCGTGTCTTCTTCTCATGAGTCTTGCTACGAAAAACAAAAGGGAGAAAATCGAAGAAAGATATAAGAGTTGTTTAACAATATTTTTGACGTTTTGTTTTGTTTCCTTTTTTTTATTTTTAAAGCCACAATGAAGTTAATGGAAGGGGAGGAGGTGGATTTGAGAAAAAGCATCAGAAAAATGGAGTCTCGACGAAACCTCGTTGGACAGTGTGGACTTGTTGGAACATCGCTTGGAGGTGTGCAATTCAGCTCCGATAGGAAAGTAAAAGGCAACTGATCAACCAACTGGTTTGAAACAAATCTGTCAAAAAACAAGATGCCATTTGGGGGCTTCCTGTGTTTAAGGGAACTGCCACCACCTCGAGAAGCTAAAAGGAACAGTTTTCGGAAGGGGGACTATTTCTTTGTACAGGTTAGAAAACCTGCGTGTCGTTTTTAAATGGTTGGGTTTCTCGCCAGTGAATTTGCCAGCTTGAAGTCCAAACAGGAATCAGCTAAAACACTAGCTATTTTTCTGGGGTGTTTAAGGTGATGGGACAGGTGGGGGGATTGCCAGCGCCATTCAAGATGTCACATCGCAAGTGCGGTCAATTGCAGCAAAAGAGGAGCAAAATCACGGTAATAGCATCCAACCTATGTGTGTGTGTTAGTAGTTTAAGTTTTATTTTTCTCAACTTGTCTATGTTTCAGGTTTTTACAACTAATTAAAATTTTACCTTTTCTGCGTGTTACAATAACGAATTGCTTGACTAGCAAAAATGGAAAATTAGCTCCAGGTCATTTTCTATTAATAACCTATTTTCCTTGGGAAGGTTTAAATTTTGAAGATGCTGAGCTCCAAAACAAAATGTCTGCAGGGTTTCTTTTCAAAAGGATTTTGTGCATCAAATTAAAATTAGTTTTTCTTGTTTTTTCTTATTTCAAGGGGGGGTGGGGTGCTCATTGGTAGATTCACTGATATTATGAAATGTCCCATCAATCATTCATCTCACTTTGTTACAATTGCAACCGCTCCTTGGAAATTGTGTGCGTTTTTTTGGAAGAGGGTGCCATTTATCTATCTATCCATGTTTTTTTTTTTGTTTTTCTTCAGGGGATGGTGAAAGTGAGGATGAGCTGAAGGGGGATACAATGATGGAGGGCGCCCTGGATGCACTGGCGATTGCTGCTGATAAAATCTACGATGCGCAAGATTTGGTCAGCAATTGAATATGTACTCAGAATCTAAGTGGAAGTCACCAGCTACCAACTTTTTTTTGTCCAGTGCAACTCATTGAGTTCTTGTGCTAATATTTGCTGTGTTTTTATTTCTTTCATTTTTTTTGCTCGTCAGTGATGCCCATGTATGTTCAAAATCACTGATCGCCATCTAGGTTTTCAATTTAAATTTTCCAGTTGCACACTGTATCTATTGGTTTTAAATTTACCTTGGGGTGGGTTTGTGTAAAGGTGATGACTTATGCCGAGACGTTTCAATTCGATGAATTCGAATATGATGAAATGGGGGAGAGACTACGGAAGGTACATTCCCCCCTGACAAACAAAAGCAAAAAAGATTCATAGCAATAAATATAGGTTTCAGAAATTTTGATATATGTTTAAATGTGCATTATATCAGGGTCAGCTTACCCTTTTTCCAAACTGACCGCTGGTTCAAATTCAAGGAAGCCAATTTCTCAGCAACTGCGATCTAATTCTGTAACTTTCCGCCCTGGAGGGAATTTGCTCTCTTTTTTTTTCGTTTGTATGGTTGTGCAGCAAACCTTTCATCCAGCGAACTATTTTTGACATGTGTAAACAATGGGCATAATTTTTTTCTGTAAAGAAGGGGTTCTTTTGCCACATAACAAATGAAAAACAGGGTCAACTAGTTTGTGGGGCCATTTCTTGACTAGATGCTATTTGATTTTTTGGAAGATTGAGGTGATCCTTCGAGACTTTGATTGTTCAACATCTGAGGAGATTCTGAAATTGGCCAAGGAAGCTGAAGAGAAGCTGGAACGATGGTATCAAATGGAAGGTGAGACATTGAAAATTGAGCATTGAACTACAGAGAATGATAAATTTGCAAAACATTTACATCCAGGTTGAAATCCTCAAAAAGGTGGTGTTCTACTGGTGATAAAATCCAGTCTGTGTTTTGCAGATAAGCAAGGGGACTGGGCAGAAGAATTGGCTTGTGTGAAGGAAGACGTAACTCAGGATGGCTGTGAATTGAGCAAGATGCGAAGGGCAGCTGCCGGGAAGCTGCGGACTGCTGTGGAGTTTTGCTTGGAACAACTGGCAATGGGATCCAGTCGATTCGATGTTCGCATTTCCTGGGACAAGGCATATCCAGTAGGGCTAGGGCATCCTGTTGTTTTTTGGTGATGTTTGCGGTGGTGTGGGCGGCAATCTGAGCCTGGACACAAAACTGCCATTCGCGGTTGATTCTCAAGATTGTGGTTTTCAGGAAAAATCGGGATTGGTTATACCGGATGACTTGGCCTGGGAGGTTGGAGAGCGGGGTCAATGCTCGTATAGGCCTGGTCGGAAGGGGTTTGATAATGTTGAATTCTTGCTGGCAGCTGGTCCCCAGGAGCCCCTGCGGCCTTTGGGGGCGGTAGCATCGGGTGGTGAGAGCTCTCGATTGATGCTAGCTTTGAAATCTGCACCGGTTGCTATGGCCGAAGAAGGTAACAGCTGGGATTGGAGTCTGGTTGACAGTTGTTTTGGAAGGCAGTTGCTCAATCCGTTGCTTGTCTTGATGAGGATTTTTTTGTTTCTCGTTATGGAGATGAAAAGCAACCAGAGGGGGGGGTGAGTGACAGCGGAAGCAAGGACGGTTTTGTCGAGATTGAGGGTAGGGATGGCGAACAAGTATTGCTCAGCTTGCACAGCTCTGAACGAGGCTTGTTCGATTCCAATGATCGGATCGGTAATGCAGGCACAGAGTCATTCACAGCTGTTTTCCTCACTCGTTCCGAAATATTCATGTTTCTTTGCTCGAAATTCTTATCAGTGTTTCGCAGGAAGGCCTAGCAGATATGTCATGTGGTTTTGAATCTGGCTTGATCATTGAAGCTAGTTGAGGAGTCCATTCTTATTCACTCATTATTCTTGGGCTGTAGAATCGGTGACAAGCCGTGGGGCTCCAGTCATGGTTTTGGATGAGCTGGATTCTGGGGTCGGAGGCCGCCTCGGTCAGACAGTGGGAAAGATGCTGAAAGCCCTGTCAACCTCAAATGCAACGACCACCGGACAAGTAGTGTGTGTTTCCCACTTACCGCAGGTGGGCCGACCAAACATAGAAAACCAACTTTTCCCCATCTTGATTAACTTCGGCAAATTTTATTGGCAAAACTCGCTTTCCTCAATGTGGTTGCATAGGGTAGTTCATTTTTTTTGTAATTTTTTTTGCAGGTGGCTGCCTTTGCGGGCCATCACATCAAAGTGCAAAAATCTGAAAGAAGCGATGGTCGCTTGGTGACGGAGTTTGTAATTTTAACAGAACCCACCGATCGTGCAGAAGAAGTTGCTGATATGCTTGGTAAGACTGAAAGCTCACAGCAAATAAGTGGTAACAACCCAACACTTAAACAATGATAAACCAAGTCTGACTGCCATCCACATTGTCCCTTTTTTCGACAAACTGATACTGTGCTCTGCAATGATCCCCATATATACATTCTATTACAAAGCAATTCCAGAATCTCTGCAGTCGCCTTGGCGGGTTATGTGATGGAGTTTTTCTGTTGCTCTTTTTTTTTCTAGGGGTAGGACACATGGCAGCCGTGAAGCTGCTGTGTGATGCACAAGGTTGGCCTGTGGAAAAAATCGAAAGTGGAATGGATAAATTGGGCGACTCCATATCGATGCACAGCACTGGGTAGACACTGTCTCGTCGAAGCATTATTTGCTTTTTTTTTGCGGGGTGCATAATTCATCTCTAATGAATGCTATTGTAGTATATGAATGGCTCTTACGGATATTGTTTCCGTGTTTTCTTTTTTTTGGTATTTTCTTTTGATCCAGGATTTGGTAGTGAGCTCTGCAGATAGGGGGGTTGGTTTGTCAACTGATAACATGCTGCTTAAGTTTCTGAAGGATGGGTTTCATCAGAACACCCTCAGTGTATTCATCGACATTTCCAGGTTAATCCATTGGATGACCGTCTCTCTCTCTCGCTTTGTGTATCGATGAAAAGTGCACCTGGGCATGGAGCAGAAATGCAGCACAACCCGATATATAACCTGATATATGGCTGGGTTCCAAATGCATGGGCTATTTCAGCAATACGAATGAACCACCATCAATTATTTCCTTCCGGTCGATTCGCTTTTTCGACATGGTTTCACATTCGCTCGAGATTGATGGCGGAGGGGACATTCTCCGTTTCATCCGTAAACAAAAAAAAAACATGTTTGTTTTCTTGTTTTTTTCCCCGTCCATCGAGCACCTGAAAACTCATCGTACCATGCAGCACTTCTCTCTATCTTAAGGAATCTATTTACCGTCATCATGCAATTTAAATGAACATGGCTCTTGATTGACAAACAAGGAATTGAGTGCCCCATCCACCCCCAAGTGTTGGGGAAGCCAAGGCAACAAACATCTCTACACACCTAATATATATATATGTCGACATAACCACTACCACATTCGTCTTTTTCAGTTGGTCAAATTCCACCTCCTCCCTTTTTTCATCTACATCTACCAAGCACCTCACTAACACTAGCACCACATCTCTACCTGTTTCCCATTGAGCCAATTTCAAAGCAACTAAACTAGCCAACGGAACCTATTCCACCTCCATATCGTCTTGACCCCCTGATGCCTCCTTAGATTTTTTCTCCTTGTAGGCCACCATTTCCTCTTTGTATCTGATTTTGTCTTTTTTGGCCAATTCTTCATATTTCGACTTGTCCTCAGCAGGCATCTGTTTCCATTGCTCCCCGAGATGCTTTTGAATTTGGCCAAACGAAAAATCTGAATTGGCCTCCTTCACCTGCAAAAACCGCCAATTGTGAATTCAAAGAGATGTTTCACACGCTGTTCTGTTGAATCAAGCCACCCTCCCGGCGGAAGGGAAAAAATCGAAGATGAAGGAAATACTACTGGAGTGGGGAAATTTTCAAAGCACGGTCACCTAAAGCCTAATTCCAATATCTATTCACAAAAAATGCTCGCCCCCATTTAAAGGAAACTGGGAATGCCCTTGATCATTCATGCAGATGGATATAACTGTGGGGATATTCACACTTGCACAGGATGTATGTTGAAAACACCTTCCAAGGAATTTTTGTAGATGAAAAAAGACGAGCTTCACACCTTGGGTCGATTTTCCACAGAATAGTACAGAAACGCGGACATTGCATTTTTCGGGGCATCTTTTGGCTTCTTTTTCTTCGTCTTTTTCCCGGACGTCGGTGCACCCTCCTCTGCCGCCTTTTTCACCTTCTTGGGGGCCGGCGTGGATGGCTTTGAACCCTCAGGATTTGATCTTTTCGTTTTTTTCTCCGCCGACTTCTTGGATGAAACTTCTTTTTTCTTTGGTGGTGCAGAAGCAGCCTTTTCCCCCTCTTCATCGCTGATAAATATTAAAAAAACAACGTTCAGCACCCAGAAAAATCAATGAAGAATGGGGTGTTTTCAACCCTCCCCCCCTCCCCTCTCTCTCTCACAACTGTACCCAACCCTCCCCAAAAAAAGAAAAAATATGACACAAAAACAATAATACTCTCAAGGTCAGCATGACCAATTTCCACAGTGGCTAAGGTGCATGAGAATTTCAATTTTGCGCCGTGAGCTTTCTTCCTTGAAAATACAACAATTCTTTTTTCATGTACATATATCTATATTATTTACCTGCCACCATCCCCCTCGGCCTCTACTTCGCCTTCGCTGACCATTTCCGCCCCACTGGATGAGTCATTCCCACTGGAAGGCTCACCCCCATCGTCATCTTCAGCATCAACATCGTAGTCTGAGTCTGACTCGTCACTCTTGTCCATGTTGGCTGCAGCAATGCCAGGGTCCACCCCATCATCGATGTCCAATACAGCAACCTAGGCGTTCACAACCCATCAAACACGATCCTAGCAACAATGCAGAACAATGCTTCGACCCAACATCATGATGTCTTAGGGCGAAGCTGTTTTTTTTCACAGGTCCTCCCCATTTTGTTACAGATTTTCTTGCAGATCTCTTCGGGTTGACCATATTTGATCAAGTGGTGTCCATGGAAACCCGCTGACTAAAACCTTACCACACCGAACTAGAGGATCAGGTCAGAGAAGGAATCTTACCTGGCCACCAGGTCCATTTTGCGCCGATCTCAAATTATCCACTCGAATGTGTTTCGCGGTGATGAACTCAAAGAGTTTTGGCCATTCCGTTCGCTGAATGCCCCTGAACTGCTGCTCGATGGTGTTCTTTGTTCGAATCTGCAAGTCGAAAGTTTTTGCGCTTCCGCTGACCACCCCCATCCCCTGTCTCAGAAACTCAACGCAGTCGATGTCCTCGTGGTAAATCAAGATGGGGGGTTTCTGGATGAAGAAGAAAGCTCGCTCCAATGGATACAAGTAGCCTTCGTATGCCTTGTACGAACAGCGAATGCAATGATCCCCGGCGTGGCTTTTGAAGTTTGCTGCTTTCGTGACCTGTGTGTGTGAAATAGACAATGCATCAGCAGATGTAAAAAAATCCCCTTTTGTTAGAAATAGAACACTCACTGCAAAACTTTTTTTTATTCAATTTCGTTTTTGGTTGTCTTTTTTTGCGAGGGGGGGGGGGGGAAACTGCTTTTCTGGAGCGATATGCAGCAAATATCGCACCTTGGCTCCGGAAAGCCCCTTCAGACACTTGGCAAAAACCTCGTGAGCCAAGCCCTTCATTTCTGGAGCAAGATAACCCCCATTCTTCTCGTTCTTGGCTGCCAGCAATTCTTCAGAGATGTCCATTGTTAAAGAAAAATCCTCCTCAGATGGAAACTGACACAGGATGTGACTGTACGAAGTTTGGCCCTTTCTGATCGGATGGTCTAATGAGATGACCACCAGCATTTGAGGGGGATTCGGCCGAGGCAAAATGAAGAGTCTTGAAATGGAGCTGAATGCCACACAACCAACAAAATTTCCCTCTCAATACTTGGCCATCAAAGAAAAAACTGAAACAAAGGTATACTTCACAGCAGTGTTACAAAATTCTTGATATGACTAATCAGATATTGCTGCCAGTGACATGATTGTCGGATTCTTGGGCTATGAATGCTTTCTTTTTTGCCCCATAAATGATTCTGAAACCTCTTCCAGGTTGATTTTTTCTGAAATTGCTTTCCAAATTTATTGCCAGCTGTAACCCCCCCCCAAAAAAAATAACACACCTGTACTTGATCTTGTACTCCTGTGTCTGACCCAGAAGTTTCAAAATGTTAAGGTGCATTTGAACTTCGAATCTGCCTCTCGGCACCAGCAGCGCCACCTCATCGAAGCTAGCCACGGCATCCGCAGAGCTGCCCACATCGGCGTCCGTGTGTCGCAAAATCATGTCCAAAAATCGCTTGGCTGGGACCTCTCCCCCTTCAGCCGCTTCCGACGCGAACTCCTCGTTCTCCTCAGGGATGTGAAACGAAATGCCCACCAGAGCGTCTTGCCGAACGTTGCCAGTGGTGTCGTCCGTTTGGAACTCGAGCATCACTTCGTCTTTCGATTGGTTGGCGGACGTCACCTCCGGAAGCGGGACGTCGAATAAGGCGTCATCACCCACGTTGAAGGTCACTGTTTTGCCATCGATATCCAGCCCGCCCCAGTTTCTTCCCGTCAAAGACATTTTTCGTTCATCCAGAGCCTGCGACCGAAACCACTTTCCAGCAATTACGAAAGCTCAACCGAAGGCATCTCCCCTTCGCTTCTGGAAATCAATTCTTTTGTTTCTAGGAGAGAGGGGCTTTTCCTCAGCACTGCTCCTCGTCGAAAAATACTTTTACGCCTCTCTTTGGAAAAAAAAAAAATTAAAAGCGAATCCTCGAATGACGACCTTCAAACCACGAGTATAAAAACCACTCCAATTCCAAATCTGATATTTGCAGCACTGGGCATCCCACACGTAGCAAACGTTTCTTCACGTTAAAGACCCCACCTGGCCCAAAGCAGACGTCGACGCTCGTATCGTGTCCAAATCCGCATCTCTGAAACCCAGAAAATTGATTCGCTCGCCGTTGTTCTGTCTCACACCCAACTGACATCCTTTGGTTATTCGCGTCCAGACGAAACCAGCCACGTCGTCCTTCTTGATCTCCAGCGACTTTTTCCCGCCGATCGAGTTCCGCCAGCTCACTCCTTTCTCCGAAAACCGCAGGTACCCCGACGACTCGAAGCTGGGACCCCCAATCCGAATGTTATGAAACTGACTGTCCGCCATCGCGTCCAAACCGGCGAGACACGCGCCTCCAAAGTGCACCCGCGATCTGAAGGAAGCGTGGGGAATAACATTCTTGAGCTTCCTCCCCACCTGACTGATGCCCACACCAAACATTTGTCACCCTGTACGACGCTCGATTTTATAACCTAATCGTCCGAAACCAACGAGAAGTCGAGAAAGCGATGGAAAAAGAAGGAACTCGTCCATCGAAAAGGTCGAGCGACGTTTGGCAAGAATCGACGACGCTTGGGACACGCTCATTTTCGAATTGAAAGGGAGGCATGGCCGGGCCAGCTGCATCGATTTTTGAACAGTTGGGTGCTGAACTGAAAGTCAGAGGCAAGGAACTCGTCGCTGAAATCAAGGTGTATGTTCAACAGATATGTCAATCTTCCGCAAGAATGTATTCACAAATAATTTCAACTTAATTTTTGCATGGCCAAAAATATAGGTTCAGAAAATAAAACCTGCTAGTTCATCAACCTCAGTGGCGGACATCAAAATGTTATGTGAAAGCTTTTGGGTGGTGGTGTATACAGACTGTATGTGGGGATGTAGGGGGTCATTTTATTTGACATAGAGGGTGACTGTTGGACATTGGACTTGAGAGAAGGTAATGGAAAGCTCACCAATGCGAAGCCAGAGTCGAAGGCAGATTTAGAGTTGAAATCCAAAGCAAGTGATTTCGTTCAGCTGGTGATGGGCAAGATCGGTCCGCAACAGGTGATGGAATAACTCGTGACTGTCAGTCAGTGAATCTTCAGAAAACTCCGGTTTTACATCCTTTTTCCTTTTACCCAAGTTGTCTGTCAGTAGTACTTTTCCAGAGCTTCCGTTCAAGCTTTGGTATTCTGTGTCATTTTGGAAGAGTTAGGCCGGGAAGCTGTGGCTGATTCGTATGTGACATACTCTTCCCATTTTGTTTCATCAATTTGGTGTCGGGTTGAGGAGTGTCGCTTGTGTAAATGCTGAGAATCACTAGTCTCAGTTTTGATCCTGAAAATCACGGTGCCACGATTTGTGTGGAATCGGGTGGATGGGGTTTGACCTTCCTCCTTCTTTTGGGAGGGGTGGGGGAGATCCAGCCACTGTGGATAAAACAACTTCTTTCTTTGTTTAGAGGAGCATGGCTCCACTGCATTCACAATTGTCGACACTACCAATCAGTGTCAGTGTTCATTCGATGTTCAGGCGTTCATCTTGGGCAAGCTTCGTATCAAGGGCAGCATGGCGATGGCCTTGAAGCTTCAGCCAATCCTTTCGGCTGCAAAGCCAAAGGCCAAGCTCTGACCAACTCCTCCATCAATTGGAGCTGACTATCTCCATCCGTGGTTTTGTATTGGAGTGCTTGTAAAACAGAAACAAATTCCCTTCATGCTTTTGCATCAAGGGCTTTTCACATCCTTCGACACCATTGGAGAAGGCTGATTAAAATCATCCACATGAAATGAGAGTTCTGGTGGTGTGCATTGTTTTTTACAACAGTAGAATCATTGTCAATCCCATGATTAGAATCGTTCACCAGCTCGATGGCGGTGTTCCGCTTCGTACGTTGAGTTGGGAAAATCGCGTGCAAAAAACGTCATCTGCATTGGGGAGGGCGTTTGCAAGGAATGCTCCCGGAAAACAATTTCAGAGCTTCCTTCGCCAACACCAACGGTCGCGCCTCGCCAGGGCTGAACCCCAGCGTCGCGTGTTCCCTCAAGCTTTTCCCCATCACCGCTGCTTGCATGATGGACAAGTTTTCCGAGTCGGGGGAAATCACCACGACCGTCGCGCCGTAGTACTGGGCTTCCGTGACCGACAAGAGCTGGCGCGCGCGAATGTATACGTCCTCCGCGCTTTCGTTCGGGGTGCCAGTATCCGTTGGGGGAGGTCTTTGCAAGTAGTCCAAGGCGTCGACCTCGTGAATCTTAGCGAAGGCTTCGCTAGGCGGAAGGCCGTCAAAAATGCCCAGTCCCCTCATGTCCAAGAAACTATACTCCGGGACAATCTTTTCGCGACCAACTCCAAATAAGTATGCCAGAATCTCTGCGGTTTGGTACGAGTTTTGAGTCGTCGATGGCCAAAACCAGGACGCGCCAGCACCCACACCCAAGTCGCGCAGCACTGGGTATGCTTGTCGAGTGACTTGTCGCTTTCCCTCTTCGCTCAGCCCGTTCGACATCGACGTCTTGTTCACGGGGTTGCTGTCGACGTAGCCATCCCGCTCCGCCTCCGTTTCCCCAGCTCGCACGAGGAAATAAGTGTTGTTCAGCTCGTTCGTCGGTAGGAGGACCAATGAAGCCTCGGCGGGTTGTGCATTAAGGAGGAGATCCGCCGCCACGCACCCTGCTACCAGCCCTGCTGGAGCACTCCGCAAAACCTCCGACCTGGAGCAATGGGAGCGACAAACGGTTTCTTTGGACGACGGGTGGCGAGGAGTCTGGCGGGGGGACTGGAAGGAGTGCTGCAACGGTGTCGGGCGTTTGCTCACCAGGGCGGGGTGCCCACTAGCAGCCATCGTAGCTCAGGCGTCGAAAATCGAGCGGACCGAGTGGTGCGGGAAATCGAAACGAATTCCTCTCTTTGGTCATTCGTGTCAAGTAAAATCTTGAGTGCACAATTGTCCAAAAACAGCGTGCTCTCCAGTAATCCTCGGCCAACCCAACCGCGACTTTGGCAGCGGGGTTTCTGCGTTGGGAACTCGAATCAAAAATGCAGACACCGCACCCAGACCCACTTTCCAAGGGATGCAAGCACTAGGCATATGATATATCCATCCAACACAGTCCATAAACAACACAGCTTTGCTAAGATCGGATGGGCCCCCCTTTGCTCACACAATCCAACGCCGCCTCTCGAGACCTCGACCGGATAAAATAGCACACGGACCCCTCTGAACACCGCGATCACCTCCACCTCTAGAGACCACGGCAGAGTCTGTTTGTGCTCGCCAGAGGCAGGGGAATAGGAGACCGAATACTTTCTGATCTTTCTCACGACTACTCGCCCTCGTAGTTCAGTCCACCAATATGCCAGGAGCTGTGGAAATGCGCCTCATCGTCCGAGTAAGTTAGCAACGTGACCTCGTGCCAAAGGATCCCGTATTCTACTCAGACGATGTTGGGTGTTTGATTCAAGCACTGAAAAAAGGAATGGTTTGGGTGCAGTATTTCGGCCAGATGGGAGCAGCATCTGCGCGCGCATTGCCGACAAACTTGGCGGCGCCAGCGTCGATTACCACAATTGGCAATCAACTCAGGCGCACCGTAAGTACGAAAGCTGCGCTTCCTCCAGTTGACTCGCAAAGCAGCGGCACAACAAACAAAGCAACGAGGTGAGAAATGTGTTATTTGCATATGGTGTTACGCTGGGTGATTGACGATTCGCTCGTTCTTCTTATCATTAAAGGTGCTTGTTTATAATTCTGCAGGCAAGAGGAAGAATTCGTCACGCCTGCCGAGCTCAGAAAATTTGGTCAAGCTTGATTGAAATAGAGGGATGATGCAATCGTTTTCGCTTGTAAACATCTTGTGCTAGTTGTTCGTTGTAGTACTCAGAAGGGGTTGTAACTTTCAGAAAAGGAACGGAAAAGGACTGTTTTCAATTAGTTGCAACGAAGAAAATGCAGAATCAATCGTCTTGGTTCGTTGATGGTATCAGTTCTCACTCATGCTGGAGAATCCTTTTTGAAAATCTAAAGAGCATAATGCAGCAAGAGTCCTAATAAAAACCAATGAAAAGAAAAAGAGCCCTTCTCTGAGCTACAAAGTCAATAGATATGTAAAAGTACAATTTGGTAGAATCCTGTCCAATGCAAATTAAAGTTGCACAGGACAAAAAAAGCAAAGCAGCGCCATGGTTACCATCGCTGTCACAACAATTAACTGAAATAGAATCAAACCTCCTGATGAGCTGCAGAATACATTCATGTGGAATGTATGTGTTTAAAGATCAGACGTATGGATACTTGCTCGTTGTGAAAAGGTGGCGATCGATTGCTTATAAGGGTGGAGATTATAACCTTTCAGCACCAAGAAAATAGAAATACGACAAAAGAGGGGGTGCACAACAAATGCCCCAGAATCATCCCAGATCTTCGATAAAAGAGAAAGCTATCCCAAGGCCACACTATTTCCAAAGACTTTCTTTTTTACTTCCCCTTCCTATGCCCCGAAATAACCCCACTAAAAGACTTCATGGTGTTTCCAGATAACAATTTCCTCAGTATCATATGCCACCACAGCGACATCGTCAAAATCTTTCCCACAGAATGCAACACCGGTCATCATGTTGTGGGGCCAGCACGTTGAGAAAACTGGAGCAATCTGAAGCAAAAAACACAGAAGGGAGAAAAACTCATTTCTTGAGGTTATATTGTTCATTGATCAGTGAGCATAATGCTCAGCCTAGGGTAAGGGTTTAAATATAAATAAACAGAGTTTCTGTGTTTGGGGATTTCTTTTGGTTTCTGTTCATTTTTTGGGAGTTTTTCAATTTTCCAGTGATTCTTTGTTCAAGCTGGATTGTGTTTTCTATCCCTGCGGACCCAGAGGGAAAAAGATAAATTGATGGATTGGTGCTTGGCTCACCTCTTCAAGGGAGTCGAAGGGAATGCTCCAAACACAGCAAGTGCAATCTTGCGAAACAGTGGCTACCAAGTCTTTGTGGGGGTGCATGTCCAGAGCCGTCAAAAACCTCCCATGTGAACAGATCTCAGCCAGTTTCTCCCCATTCACCTTGACAGCAATGGCAAATTGATGAAGAATGTCTTTCATTTTCATTTTTTTTTCATTTTTTTTTCTGGGGGGGGAGGCAAAAAGTAATACGATTGATCCATCTCGTGTTATCAGAGAATTCTGAACATCAATCCATGTTCTGACAAAAAAGCTTTTTTTGGAGTAAAACAGTTTCTCACCAGTGAATAGATTTCAATCATCCCATTTAGTCGTCCAAGGACCAAATTGGACCCCCTCCCACCTGTTCACACAACTTCTCATTTTTTCCCAGACAGAATCAGCATGGAAAATTTCCTTGAAATTGCTATCAAGGCAAATAAAAAATATTGTCCCTCGATGGAAACTAAAAGTGCTTACATTTTGAACAAAGTTGAAATGCAAGGACCCACCCATTGAAACACAGGGAGTGTTGCTGGAGATTGTGTGTTTGATGTCAAATCGCCCACAAGGGTTGCATTCCCAAACTATGATTTTCCCGGACTCCTCCCCACTGAACAAATAATCGGCCCCAGTGTGCTGCCTGTCACATCGGCACTGAAAAGACTGTGAGCAATTTTTTCTCATGGGTCCATCATGCAGGAAATACATATTTACCTTTTGCATTCAAAGCCAATCCTGGCTTCAAGTCAGTTTGCGTCACTTGGTTGAATCGGGCTAATTTTTTGTTAAGTGATTTTTTTTCATATTACTAACGTAAACAGTACAATAAATAATCCATTTCATTCAATCTCAAATGTCGACCTGTCACCGGGGACTTTTTAAGCAAACTTTTCAGGAGAATTCTTTCAAGTGAAAAGACATTCACTGTTCATGTTTTACCAGCGAAAAAAATCCCAGTGACAAGGTTGAGAACCTGCTGTCTTTGAAGGTCGACCCCAGACTCGATATCGCCGTCTCATGTCCCTCCAATTCCAGAAAATGCTCAAAAGTGGGGCCAGTCTCAATATTGAAAACATGTATCAACCCACAGCTTGTTCCCACACAGAGCAGCAGCAAGTCATCCCCCCCTCTGGTAATGCACATTCCCCGAGCGAATTTGTCATAGATTGCATCTGGTGGAGGTGAATTCTTGCTGGGAAGTATCCAATGATAAATCAACCGATTTCCAGATTCGTTCCAGACCTATGCATCAACATGATATCCCAAGTCAAAGAAAACGGAACATGCAACTTGGTCAAATTGAATTCCCTGGAACTCTTCAGAGCGAATCATGGATATTTCGATGTCTTACTTGGAGGCCCATGCCACTAGCAATCCCGAGAATCACTTCACCATTGATGTTGAAATAAGCAACCGAGTGCACTTCCTCTGATGCGCTTGAGCTAACCTGCAACAAAGGGATGAATATCCAGCATCAGTGTGTCGTTTTGTCCCTGCTAATTTTAACAAGATCCTGGAATCTGCATCGGGAATAAGAAACCTACCTTGGAAACTGTGGGTGTTTCTTTGTTGTTGATTGTAGCAGTCTCCACACATGCCACCTGAATCAGCATTCATGATTGCATTCTGTGAGAGGTCACATTTATCCTCCGTCATTCTGCCCCGAGCAAAATTCCTGATTACGCCTCCAACCGCTTCGCTGGGTTTCACAAGAGGATTCCAAAGAGACGCAGCATAACTTTATCATCAAACAAACCACATCCAAACACCTATATTTCCTGTAGCCCCCCACACGCGCGTATGGATGGTTAAGACTTAGAACAGGGAGGGTTTCGCTTTTCTCTTGTAGTTTCATAGGGATCGCGCGTTTTTTTTGACCCGATCGATATCAGAAATCATAGTCTAGCATCCTCAAGAAATATGAGCATCCCGCCCAAAGACGTCACAATCGAATGCACCTCTTTATGACGTCCATATGCTAGAAACTCCCCGCTGGAGGCCAAGTTATTGAACAATAGCGAGGGTGAAGCATCCAGGGGTCCCTGCGAATGGCGACCCGATCAATTTCATGCAACTGAAAACCGTCGACAGACAGAGATAGCCTGCACATGTGTCGCGCTCACGATTTCATATGCATCCTTGGAGTAGGGCATGATTGGGTCGGAAGCGTCGGAGAGATAGGAATGACAGCACGCTAAATAGATGGGTTGGCGTGTACATTAAAGACGTCGAGCTCTCTCTGTGGTGGAACGTCAATCAGATGGTCTTGGTCGCTTTTCAACAAGGTGCAATCTGAGGGTTGTCGACCAATTCGACTCCCACAGTGTTGCATGCAGAGGAGTAGCTCATATAATGGGGGGCCTTTTGGTCGATGTGGCAGAAATGGGGCGCATCAACACCAGTCTTTGCAAGGGAGGCTGAAACGAACTGTGCCGAGAGCAATTCTTTGTTTCGGGGATTATAGAATACGCATAGAATCTTCGCGACATTTGCACAAGAGGGAAAGAAGGACAGTCGCTTGCAGTGTCGGCTCGACTTGAAATCGCAAGCAGTTGGCGAGAACGAAACACACAAAACACTTCGCACAAATGCAAGATCAGCACGAAAAGTTCCAGAAACGCCCACCCAAGACAAATCCAATTTCGAATCCTCTCGGTACGGCATGTGACGTGGTACCCAAGTTGTTTTCTGGCGTGTGACGATGTATTCACAGTTCTTCCAGCCACCGACTTCGCGTTCGCGTTGGGTTAAACGTTCCTGCCTAAGAAACCCCTAGTCTGAAAAAAGAAAGGGCATCGTCACCATGATGCAGAAGATGCCTGTGACCGTGATCAAGGGCTCTGCCAAACGCGAGACGGGCCGGCGAGCTCAGACGACGAACGTCATGGCAGCCAAGGTGAGTGGATCTAAGTCCTGGATAGGTCTCGAAGCGCCTGAATCGCGCGATTCGGTCGGATCCAGACAATAGTGGATTCGACAGCGAAAACGTCTCCACCATCTGATGGGGACGACTCCAGTTCACGTTTTCAGCCACCCATTTCATCAAATCAACGCTAGAGAACAACGGATGTCTACGCCGTATGGGTTTCCCAGGAGCTTTGGTTAATAGCCGAAAAGGTTGATAGAGTCCCAGACAATTGACAATAAGAAAATGCCTTCCGACGTATGTACAGCTCGATCAAATAGTCGTCTTCCCTCCAAAACTCGTCAGACGAGCATAGAAAACTGAGGGAAGAAAGTCTCCCTGACTTCACTTTTCCAACAGTGGAGCAGTGCAATAGGCAAACAGATCAAATCACTCCTGCAGGATTTTGTTTTACTGTTAATTAATTAAGTTGAGATGTTGGTAGGCTGTGGCAGACATCATTCGAACAACATTGGGTCCACAAGCAATGCTGAAAATGCTTCTCGATGCTTCTGGAGGTGTGTGAACATTCAATCAAATGCAGTGATCAGATTGATTAAATGCTTCCAGACTCTCTTTATCTGCACAATCAATCGAGCAAAATGTTACTCTGCATGTTTCTGTTCCTTGAAGCTGCCTGTCTCTTGCTTCCTGTGGTGTATATGTAAAAAAAAAATTCCACCCAGTAATTAATTGACCAGTGCTTCGTTAAAATTAAATTGCTGACGTTTTGGATATTGTAGGCATCGTGTTAACGAATGATGGACATGCCGTTTTGAGAGAAATTGATGTTGGTCATCCAGCAGCCAAGGTGACAATTTCAATTCGAAAGCGAAACAAAGATCAGTTGTACTTTGGGGAAGCATGGCACCATGGGTGCCCATTGAAAACCTCACTGTCAATGCGGATGCACATGCCGTCACTGAAAAAAAAAAAAAGAGTGTTCTTATTTACAAGAACTATTGAGAAATGCACTCTGAGTGTGGTGATGGAGAAACATAATGGTTATTCTGGGGGGGGGGGACTCCAGATCAGGTGTTATGTTGTTGCAACTGTTCTTGCTTCTGGGATTTGACGTTGTTTTTTTTTTAAATAAAAACTGTGGCTGAAAATTGGATGGGTGACTGATGTTGCAACAGCACATGATTGAATTGAGCAGAACCCAGGATGAGGAAGTCGGTGATGGAACAACATCCGTCATTGTATTGGGTGAGGCTTCTCTCCTCTTTCTCGAAAGGCAGAAATTTTTCGACTGTTGAATTATAATGTGCGCACGCACACGATATGGAGGGACTTTTTGGTAATCTTCTGTGTGTTTTTGTTTTTGTTGGTGCCGATTTCAGCTGGTGAATTGCTCCATTTGGCGGAGCCTTTCTTAGAGAGGAAGCTTCACCCCACTGTCGTCATCAGAGGTTACACCAAAGCACTGGAGGATGCGCTGAAAATAGTGGAGGAAGTTGCATTTCCTATCGATTTGAAAGACACCCAGCAAGTTCTCAACGTCGTTCAAAGCTGCTTGCAAACAAAATTCACCAACCGATTTGGCAGTCTGATGGCGGTAAGAATTTGCTCATTGTGGAGTTTTTCACAAAAATCTTGGAGGTTTTTTTCCCCCCATTACTTGTTGCCATGGATAGTTGAGAAAACGGCATCTGCAGAGTAGATATGTTTTGAATCTATTTTTATTTTTAACACCAGTGAGTGGATTTTTTACAACCAGGAATTGGCTATTGAAGCCGTGAGGTCTGTAGAAGTCGACTTGGGTGGTGGCATGACCGAAATCGATGTGAAAAAATATGCCAAAATTGAAAAGATTTCCGGAGGGGCCATCGAGGATTCGAGAGTGTTACAAGGGGTTATGTTCAACAAGGATGTGGTTATGCCTGGCCGCATGAGAAGGAGAATACAAAACCCTCGAATTCTGTTGTTGGATTGCCCCCTCGAGTACAAGAAAATGGAAAATCAAGCTAATGTGGAGCTGATGAAAGAGGAGGATTGGTGAGGAGCGATTCTCAACAGTCGATTGTCGAAATGCTGTAGAAAAGCCAACTGCTGAGTCCTGGCTCTTTTTTTTGGGGGGGCGGGGGAGGGAAATCCTGCAATGGTTTGATATGAATGGGGGGTGAAATCCAAGAGTAAGGAATTCTTGATGGCCAATTTCTTTGTTTCAATTCCTTTGTAGGGGTGCTCTTTTGAAACAGGAAGAGATCTACATCGAGAAACTCTGCGCATTCATTGCCGAATTGAAACCTGATTTGGTGATCACTGAAAAGGGCCTCAGTGATTTGGCATCTCACTTTTTGACCAAGGCTGGAATTGCTGGCATTCGACGTATCAGAAAAACTGACAACAACAGGTGCGAGTTTTTCGAACCTGCTCCATCGTCACCTGTCCCTTAATGAGTTACTTTCTCGCTGTACTTGATGCATTCATTGGTGTTTTTTCATTCTATTGGCAGTTATCTGAGTGGAGCGACATATTCTAACGGGAAATTGAGTGGATTTTCATGTCAGACATCAAATGTCATCAGCATTCACTAACACATGAGCTGCAATGGAGCAGGACGTGTCTTTCTTATGGTTTGAGGGATAGTTTTCAGCTGAAATTAAATTTGGGTTCATGTTGATTGGCATGTAACAGGATTGCTAGGGCTTGTGGGGCTACTATTGTGCACAGACCTGAAGAGGCTCAGGAAAGCGACATTGGAACTCATGCCGGTCTTTTCGAGGTCAAGAAAATTGGGGATGAATTTTATGCTTTCGTTGTGGACTGCAAGGACCCCAAGGCTTGCACAATTTTGCTCAGGTAACAAATAAAATACAGAAAGGTTGAGAACAGTGGTTCCTCTTCAAAGCATCAAATTCAAATCAATGGTTGGAAGCAGAACTAATGTAATGTCATAAATTGTGTTTCTCTTCGACTTTCAGGCAACCTCCACCAGCTGCTCAAACCAGCACACTTTGTAATTTGTCTAAATCATTGCCTTGTCAAAAATAACCTGCTCCGGCTTTTTGGTGTGTGTGTGTGTGTGTGTAATGAACAGAGGACCGTCGAAAGACATCTTAAATGAGGTGGAAAGAAATCTGCACGATGCCATGGGGGTTGCTAGAAATATTGCAATGGACAAGAGGCTAGTACCTGGTGGTGGCACTGTCGAAATGGCTGTTTCAAGGTGTGCTATTCTTGCCCTTTTTGCGAACAGATGCCTGTCTTCCATAAACTTAGTTGAATTAATGATGCTCCATGGGTGTCATTCGAACATGGAGACGGGGATCGTGGTTTTTAAAATTAGAGCGGTGGGCCCCGATACAAAAAAATTTGTGCTAAAAGGCATTCATAGGAGGATTGTGAAATTCTGCAGCTGGCACAATGATGGGATGTACTCTAAATTTTTTGGCTGATGACTAAATTAGTGATGTGACCCCTATGCGAAAATGTGAAATAGAATAAGGGACTTCGATAAGCACTGAATGTGTGCAGGTCAATAGCATGTCAGATGACAGAATAATTGATTGATGTAAACGAAACCTTAGCAATCCTGTCTCCAGAATTGTGACTTATTTGTGGCTTGCAATGTAAAGGGGTCTGATGGAGAAGGCACAAAACATGAAGGACATTGAGCAATGGCCGTACAAGGCTGTGGCCATCGCGCTGGAAGTTATTCCCAGGACTCTTGCACAGAATTGCGGTGCCAACGTCATCAGGACTTTGACCAAATTGAGAGCCAAGCATGCTGAGGACCCGAAGTGCCAGTTTGGTGTGGATGGAGTCACCGGCGAAATTGTCGACATGAAGGAAAAGGGAATCTGGGAGCCTTATGAGGTCAAGGTATGTTTGTTCGACATCCTTTGGAATATCCTCGAGCCCTATTGTCTTTCCAAAGCGTATATTTCCACATTGCCAAACAGACAAGAAATCACCGTTTCTTCTGAAAACCTTGGTTTGTCAGTTGCCGATTAGGATTCAACATCAACATTTTTCGGGTCGACTGTGTCTGTAGGTTCAAACCTTGAAGACTGCGGTTGAGGCCGCTGCCATGTTGTTGAGAATAGATGATATTGTCAGTGGCCTTGGAAAGAAGGACAAGCAAGGAGGCGGTGGAGCCCCAGCACCTCAAGTGGACGATGGAGATAACGTGCGAAAACTGCGGTTTTGTAGCTCATTTATTTCACATCCAACATTTTTGAACCTGAATCACTGTAAATGCCACCTTATCTCAAGCTGTTCATGCACCAGCGAAGTTGCAGGGGTTTGCAAATGCAATGTTTCGCGAACATTGTTTTGTTTGCCTTCAGCTGAGGGGGCTTGTTCCCTTGACAAATCTGATGCTTTTTTGTTGTTCAGGTGGATTCCGAGCAAATGCTTGCTGAGTGAGCAAGGGAGTCGGCATGAAAGTGGAATATGTGATATTAGATAGGGGCAGGATGACATTGGGGAAAGGATTTGCATGGGGATCTATATGTTTAAAAACAAAACAGCAGGAAAGACAATCAAGTTATGGAAAAGGACTCGATGCTGTGTATTATGTTCATTCGCCATGAAAATGGAAATCATATTTTTTGTCCAGACCATCTTGGTTTACATCACGATTGGTGTGCAATGAATGTGCGAATTTTTCTTTCTTTGCATCATGAGGAAACTGTTGATTTTGCTCTCGCCACCTCTGCAACAAAAAAGGTGGCTGTAATGCACACAACTACTGAAACATCAGGAAGGCTTGTTGAGAGAAAAAAGAGAGTGATCTCGCTGTGAATTCCCTGACTGGTGCTCAATAAAACTACAGCAGTCATTGTTATGCATGTATGTACAAGTATACATACTTCTATATTTATTCTAGAGTTACCTAATGGATGTTTCATGGGTGCACACCACCACCTTTTTTCCTGCTGGGCTTTTGATTCAGCATGTCAAAAGCATACAAGCTTGGTGCACCGACGTGCGCTAATGTGCATCCTCGTTGCTTGGGTCACCAAGCAAAGCTTGGTCCACATCGCTGTTTGTGACACCCATCGGTAATGTGTGACAACTCCGGCTCCACCGATCGAAACGAAAAGATGCACCAAGCAATGAAAGAATTCAAAAGCAACCCCAGCCACCAATAATATACGTATTCGACCAGACCTCATACCGAGTTCCTCAGTAATCCTGCTGAACTGAAAAGAGTCAGAACAGTGTGAATGACCTCCTTCTGGACTCCAACTGTCCAGACACGGAATCCACAACTTGGCTCCCCCTCTAACCCGCCAAGCCTCACTGTACGTACAGATGAGTATCTAGAGTATCCAGCAGTTTGCCTCCCAGACAACATAAAGAAGCCACAACCAAGTGATGATCTGACAGCTATTGGAGCTGGGAAAAATTGAGGGAAAAAATGGATGCCCACAGTCTCAACAGAGAAATGATTGAAAACTAAACTGCATAGAATTGGAAAATAGAAGTGATCGGCGAAAGTTGTTCTGTGAAAATGTAATTGATGTTTGTTTGTTTGTTTGTTCTGTGAAAAATTTGCAATTTGTTTTTACTGCACTCAAAACTCGGTTCACAGTGCTTTCAAATTTCTTGGTGCTGGAGTGGCATAGACTTGTAATAGTAAATGGCATACACCTGACATTCGATCCAACTTTCAGGGTTATTCATCATTAAAGGATTGCATGAAATAAGTGGTGGTGCTCACAATGCTGCAGCCCATGAGCTACTCAAGGGTCTGAATATCAGCAGAGGCATAATATTCCAATAGTTGCAAATGATGCGAACAAATGAGCCTAACGGGTCATGACAACCATTGGCAGTTAGTTGTCGTGAGATGGATGGAATGCCAGCCAAACGAACCACAGAGTGCGTAGGCAGCCGTAAGTGGACTCCCCGTCTGTGGTTTTTAAAATTTATTCTCCAAGCATGAAAATTGAAAGACATCATCCAAGATGAATGACCATTTGTTGCTGTTGTGTCCACTTAATCTTTGTTTCAGATTACTCATCCAACAAAAATAGAATCATAAGGCCTACTTGTGACATGGTGACATTGTGTGGGCATTGAATGTGAATTTCGTTTCTGTCATTCAATGGCATGGTGGTTCTAATTCTACCTTACCGTGCAAGGTTTGGTGGAGATCACAGAAATGGAGCAGCATGCAAAAAATAAATAACTAGCATCAAGACGATATCACGATCAGAAAACATATTTGAAGAATATTAGAGAATCAGTCCTCACAACAAAGACACAACGAATCACACATTGACATCATCAATCTTTACAGAGTCTCAATTTTCTTTTCAAGTCTATAAAAAAAAGACCAAATGTAAAAACACTGTCACCACAATCGTTGATCTTCTCATAAGGTATCATCAGTACCCATCATTAAGATCTCATTTTGATCAACGCCACGTTCTTTTAAGAATAAATGCAATAATCAGAAAGAATCCCATGAGCCCCAAATTCAAGCTTCAACTCCAAACCGGAAATGATATAAAAAAAAGAGATAACGAAAAGATAAGATCCTTGGAGCTCTAAATGTTCAATCGTAGTCTACCCAAATTTGTTCATCCATTCATACTTCTTTTTCCTTTTTTGTTGTTTTTACGTGGCAAGATTGATGGGTACCTGTACCACACTACCCCCACCCTAACATAAAATATCTCCTCGAAGAAACCCCTACTAGCCCAAATCCATAAAATAAACCCAAGAATCAAACGCAACCCTGCTGCATCCAAGCAGCAAGGTGGTTAACATTAAGAATGAAAAAGATTCCAATTCTCCTCCCAAAGAACCATACCACATCGTTCCACAATGCATGTATGATCCCCTGTGGAGTTTCGCTTCCACTCCCCACCTGTGTGAAAATCCAACACAAATTCTCACCCCTCCCTTGTCAGACTTCGACGAGAGAGGGGAATAACCCCACAGATTTACTGTGGTGGAGGGTGAATTTAGTTGCTGGTGAGCTCCACAACTGGGGTCTTGACGGATTGCTTCTTGTCGGTGGACTCTTTCTTTCCACCATCCAGAAGCTCCTCGATGGTAGCCTCCCATTTCTTGGCAGGCTTGGCCCAGGACAAATCTTGAGCGATGCAGTTCGAACGCATCTTCTCAAATGCAGGAGTTCCAAAGGTATTGGCAGCCCTGGAAGGGAGAGGGGAAAAAACACACACCAGACATCAGCCTCACATTTCACGAGTTTCAAGACAAATGAACACCTTATTCCAAGCACCCACACACCTGGTCACCGTCTCAGCAATGGCTTCGACATTAGCTGGGAGAATATCCTCGAGATCCATTTCGCAGATGTGGAATCCAGTCTCGCCTTCCTTGACGGTATCAACAAGTCCACCAACGTTGGAAACGATGGGGATGGTACCGTACTGCATGGCGTGGAGCTGGATCAATCCGCAAGGCTCAAATCGAGAAGGCACCAGCATGAAGTCGGCACCTGCGCATCATCATCCCAGTTCATTCCAATGCAGCCACAATCACCTCACAAAATTGAGTTTCGAAAAAATAAGATGGGACATACCCACTGGTTTACAACAGGAATTTTTTGATACAGAAATCCTTCAGTGCATACCTGCAGTGATGAGATGGGCAAGCCTTGGGGAGAACTTGATGATTCCCTTGAAGTTGTTGGTGCCGTCCATGGCCTTCAGGGCGGTCTCGAATTTCTTCTTACCGGTTCCAAGAATGACAACCTGCATTGAAATGCGGATACATCATGTCAGATTGCTCTCCCACCCATCAACTCAGCAGGCATGCTGATTCCATATAGAGACAGAGCAAGGGTTACCTGCACTTTGCCACTGGCAACGATCTTAGGGAGGGCCTTCATCATGATATCCACTCCCTTCTGCTCCTCAAGTCTACCGATGAAACCAACGATAGGGACAGTGGGGTCCACATCCAAACCAGCTTCAGCCTGCAGCAAAATCTCACACTCAAAAAACTGCTTGTCGACCACTCATACTCTGCCCCACGAGTAATTCCAGCTGAAAAATGTGGAAAATATCATTGATCCTTCCCCCATGCTGTGAACAACAAATTTCATAAGGAGATTTTCACGAGAAACTGTGTGCATGGTTCTACCTGGAGGGTTTCCTTAGCGACAGCCTTTCCAACATCCATGGTCTCAGCATCATACTTGACGTCAAGGTACTTGTCCACGGTTGGGCTCCATTCGGTCACATCCATACCGTTGACAATTCCCTCAGCACCTCCATGCTTTCTAAAACACCATCCACAAACACACAGTATAAGCGAGCGAATGAAGCCTGGTACTCACCTAGATTAATTAATCTATATATATCCATACAAAAAAATGGCACCAATCTTCCAGCTCTTAAGAAATCTCCTACCCGAAAAGAGTAATCGTTCGGAGCATATAATGGTCAAAAGAGCTTACCTGATGACACCATCAAGCTCGACACCCTTGTCCGCTCCAGACATGATTTCCTGAGCATAGTTAGGACTGACAGTCAGAATCTTGTCAGCAGCGGTAAGGGCGGCTCGCATCCAGTTGATCTTCATGGTTGGCTTCATAGCATCCCGCTTGGGAAGATTGGACTCATCCACTGGAAGGTCTTCATCAAACACCACAGGGTATCCATCCTGGAAGGCAAATCGCCCCCTGGAGATTTCTGGCAAGCTCAGATGATCGAAATCCTCTGGCCAGAATCGACCCTGTCAACAAGAACAGAGGTAAAACTCAGCAACTTCAACTCAAGCAGTGCTGGAGTGTGAAGCAAAGGAACAGGGGAACAGGGGTGTGCATGTGGATGTGTGAGTGGCCGAGGTGTCACCTGGAAAGCAATGTTGTGGAGGCAGAAGATGCACTTGGCTGAGGTGAACTCGCCCTGCTTTTGGTAGTAATCCTGTTGAAATTGGAACAAATAGCCACATCAGTCAGTGGATTCAACCAGAAAAACGTTTAGTAATGTAGAGTCCTGTGAGTGTGTCGAATACAAAAAAAAAACTACCGTGGTTTTCTGTTCTAACAGAATGCAGGAACCAAATGTCCAGATCATGAACAGAAGTGGATTATCAACATAAAGGGGTTCAGGGAAAGTTATGGAGGGAACAGCTAGTGGGGGAGTGTTCGCACCTTCAAGAGGACAGGGATGAGACCGGAGTGCCAGTCGTTGGCGATGAAGGTGCAGTTCTCGCCAGGTCCGAATGGCAGCACTCGAGTTGCCTCGATGGCAGCCTCACAAAAGAGACGGAACCTCTTCTGGTTATCCCTGAAGTCAGCTCCACTCTTCTTGCCGTAAAGCTTGGATCCAGTCTTTCCCCAGACCTGCATGCAACATGATAATTAGTCTAATGGCACTGCATGAGGTTGCATGAAGGAAAACCCCATTCGAGGGTTCATCAGAATGGTTGTGGAAAAAGCTGAATGATGGATTGGTTACTCAGGATCAAATTAAGAATATTCAGTAAAGATGCTGTGAAGATTCTGTCCAGAAAACAGCAATCGAAATCTGATGCATAAAGCGCATCTGTCGGATGGAAATTCATTCTGTAAAGTGCACGGCAACTCGCCTTGGCCAAAAACCATGGGTGGTCCACGAAGACGCGGTCGACACCCTTCTTCTTGGCGTGGAAGAAACGCACTTGCTCGCCGCACACCTCCACAGTGATCGAGGTGTCCCAACCGTCGGAGTACTGATCGTATCTAAGAGCGGAACCAAAACAACACGAACCAGATCACTTTCACGGAAAAGAAGTCGTGTCAACCGTCTCTGAAACACGAAAAAGGCGCAGTTGTAAGATTTCAAGTACGACTGCGCGCGCAATCTCGCCAGCAGAAACTCTGGCTTGGCGGCAAAAACAAAGATTCGTTTTTTTTTCTGCCAACGGGACGGGAAAAAATAGTACGAAGCGTACACGCACTCGCGCAAAACAGTTCAAACGTCAACCTTGGAGCGATCGTCATCACTTTGTGGCCCTTTTTCGCGAGCTCGATTGGCAGTCCCCCGATGACGTCACCGAGTCCTCCCGTTTTCGACCAGGGAGTGACCTCCGCAGACACGAACACGAGGTTCAAGCCCGAGGTTGAGGTCAAAGCGCCGCCAGTCACAGCTCCAGCACTGCTGCGGATCGCGCTGGTGAGTCTCGCGCGGAACGCCTGTTCAGCGGTGCGTGGTGCGGACGAAGCGCCGGGGACGCCTTCGTTGGATTTCATCCCTCTGAAGCTGGGGATCGATACGACGGGCTTCCCGAGCTTGGAGGCGGTGCCCTGAGGGCCCGCGCTCATCCGGTGGGAACGCATAGAGTGCATATCAGGGAAAGAAAGAGCGGTGTTCAAAGCGAAAGCGGAGATTGGGCGCTGGACGTAGCGGAGGAGATTCCCAAGGTGTGTGTCGGGATTGGAACGTTTGTCGTTTTGGGGTGGCTTTAGCACCGTTTGAAAGTCCACGGCTTGACACTCTGGCGCCTTGTCGCTTGGATGTGGACAAATCTATCACGTGCCGCTACCGAATCTTTTCTTTATTTCAACCAACGAAGGGATTCCTTCGCGGAGGAGAAAAAGACGAAACTTTTCCACAAAAGAGAGAAAATATTCTCCTTTTCGAATCTTGCCCTTTGCACTGGGACCTGGAATCAGTGGTTTCCACCTGTTTTTTGACACACCATAGTGTGCATGCATGAGCAAAGCATGTCAATGTGGCGGTCACATTTCCTTCCTTGGATTGGAGGGTTGATCATAATTTACCAACGGCAACGGCGACGCTTGACGTCCTACGCACGAAACGGCGCAAAGATACAACCGTCTCGGAGCGTCATCACATCTCGCGACGTCTTTAGCGGACGTTTCGAGTTGCTGGCATTGGAATTGTGGGTTCGTCGAAGAGAAAGAAAGCAATACTTAGAAATCTGCATTGCATCGAGCCGAGGTGTCGAGAGCGTTTCGCGCAGTGACCAAGATGCCTCCGAAACTTGGAGGTCTGAAAATACAAGTCGACTGTGGGGAACAACTGAACGTAAGTCTGTTTCATTTTTTTTTCCTGCAAAAATCAAATTTTGCGTGAGTGACGTCCATGAGTTCCAGATGTGGATCAAAATAACAACGATGTCTTTTATTTATTGACAATTTTCTTTTCTTTTTTTTTCATTGACACTTCAGGCATCGTTTGGTGTGGAGGACACAGGAACCATCAATGTTTTGACGAAATCGATGCAAAAAGTTTCAATCAATCATGAAGGCCTGAAAAAAGATGATCAACACTACAAGGTGGTTTCAGATTTCAGAAGAAAGAAACCCTTCCTGAAAAGATGAGGAAAACGGCAAATTCTACAGGACATGAGAATTTCGTGTGGAGCTGTGCGCATGATTTGAAACGTATAATTTTTCATTATATAGTCAATATAAACTATTAATAACTGCTTTCAATAACTATATGCTTCGAAGATGAAAAATTTCCATCCAGCCCTACTACTCTGTGTTGCAGTTCGAATCCGTCCCGAGACGTTTTTTTAAACAAAGTGATTTGCATTATGTTTTCAGTTTAGCGAGGCAGATGTTAGAATATTGAAGAGGCTAGGAGATGGTGCAAGCAGCGTGGTAAGACAGCCCTTGTCAGAACAAATTTCTACTGGACATTATCATGTATCGACCGTTTTCTCTTTTGTTTTTTTTTTTTCAACATGCATTCAGATGAAAAGTGGGCTTTGGGCCTTCAGTGATTGAAACAGTTTGTTGGTGGATTTTTCTTTTCTAGGTGCACAAGGGATTCATTGCAAAGAAAAACGAATTCGTAGCGATCAAGCGCATGAACGTGTTTGATAGAGTAAGTGGATTTGCACACAAGAAATAACATGTCAAAAACTGCACTCCAGCAATTTTGTTAATTTTCGAGAATAAAGTAATGATTTTTTTTCTCTCTTAAACACAACATGTTCATGGCGATTCTCGATAAATATGAAGCACTGATTTCGGTGTTTTTTTTTTAAGCTGAAACGACCGAGAAAAAAAGGGCAAATTCAAAAAATAATACAGCATAATTAATACAGAATAAATTCTTCTTCAAAATAAGAAGAATTGAAAAAAGATAATATTATTGTTAGGAAACTCGGCACCAACTGATGAACGATTTGAAAGCTCTGTGCGATGCACCGGCAACTCCAGAATTGGTCAAATTTCATGGAGCCTATCACGATTCAGATGCCGGCCAGGTATCTAATGAAAGGTTTTTCTGCTGTGCAAAATACAGAGCAACAAAAACAAAGTAATCAAAAGGACTGGGCAACATCGCTGCACTCTCCTGTTTAAGAAAAAGGTTCCAACCATATGTTAAGCAAAATCACAAATCCCTGTGAATTTAGCTTTTTAGCATCCTTCTTGATGCTAAAAAAATCTAAATTCAAAATAGTGGTGTCCCTAAGTGATGTTAAATATTCATCAGTCTTTCATTCAAACTGGTCTGTTCAACTGAGATGATTGACAGGTTTTTGAATTCGATTCTCTGATTAGCTCTCACAGCAACTAAAAGTGTAGGAAAATGTGAGAAAAAATGTGAGAAAGTGTGAGTGGTTCTGAGCTAAGTCTCTTGCTCGTCAGATTTCGATAGTGTTGGATTACATGGATGGCGGATCGCTTGGGGACATTTTGGAAAAGGTAAAAATATGCATTTATTAAAAATATGTCAATATATATTATTGATATTGGAGGATGTTGAATGAAAACAATGTTTTTCTGCATTGTGATGAGGAGCCCACCTGGCCAAATATAATTCACAATAATAATTCGTAATTCAAAATAATACTAAGGATGTGCTGATGCACGCTAGTGTTGTTTTTTGAATTGTTAGTGATGGTTTCGGGACTTGAAAAGGTGACTAACTGATTACATAATTGAACATATGGATGTATGAGTCAGGTCGGTTGCATTCCTGAAAAGGAATTAAGTCACATAACTCGTCAAGTGTTGAAGGGCCTGGTACATCTGCACCGGGACAGACACATGGTGAGAAAAACAAACACAAAAATCGATGAAAATTCTTGGATTGTGAAGAAGCTTTCATATTTGTTGTTGATTTTTACTTGCGGAAATCTCCTGGTCGCTGTTTAGTGCAAAGCGGTTCTCAAGTGCAATTGGTGGAAAGATTTTGAGTTTTGGAAGGAAAAAAAAAAGTTGTTTGGATGTTTGCATCCTTTAGGGACGCTGCTCTTCTCTCCACTTTCCCTTCGATTTTTTTTCTCTCTTTTTTCTTTTGTTGTTGGTTTCTTTGATATATATATATGTTTGTGTTTTTCTATATTTTTTCTCCCATTCACATGTCACATGATTTTGAAATTAGATTTTTTAGCATCAAGAAGCATGTTAAATCAACTAAAGTCACAGTGATGTGTGATTTTGCTTGTGCAATTTTTTTTTGATAGGTTCATCGGGATATCAAACCAGCAAACATTCTGTTGTCCTTAGATGGCAGCACAAAAATTTCAGATTTTGGCATCAGCGCTTTCATAGACAACACTCTCGCTGTGGTAAGATCAGAGTCGAAAAAAAAAATTAAATTAAATTAATTTTCTATGCTACAACATTTCTTTCCTTCACCTCGAACAGTCAATGCAGGAGATTTCCACAAAGCTGAAATCATTTCATGTGTCAAAACAAGCCCACCCCCGTCTGTCATGCAAGCAATATCATTGAAAAAAGAACACATTCACCAAGAAGATTGGAAATCTTTTCGAAAGACAAATCCTGTTTATATTGAGTTTTTTTGCGAACTCTTTCTGTGTTTTTTGTGATGGGTGCAAGCAAGATTTACTTTTTTTTCATGTTTTTTTCATAGTGCCGAACTTTTCTTGGAACAGTGACTTACATGTCGCCGGAGCGAATTCAAAACGAACATTACAGTTTCCCTGCAGATATCTGGTAAACACAACAGATTCAAGGACAAAAAAAGAGCAAAAACAAAAAGCAAACTCATCGCAACAGCTGAAATTCCTGAAAGTGTGGATGTCTGAATATATTTCACAAAAGAAATTCCAATGCTGGTGATGCAATTTCCTTCATACTAATTTTCATTTTTCAATGGTGAATCTGAAAGGAAACTAAAGGTTACTCATTGGTGAAGTAGATTTTGCCGCACCCAAGTTATTAAAGAAAAACGTTAACACAAATCATGGACTTCCCTCATCTTTCACTGAAAAAACTTTCCAGTGTATCAATACTTCACCAAAAAAAATACATATATCAAGACAATATCCAGCAAAAGATCCTTCCAATTTTTAACACTCCTATGTTTTCCATACCGAAAAAAATGTGAAAGAAAAGAAAAAGCCTCCCCCCTCCCTCCCAGGTTTCCAGCTTAGATAGATTACATTTTGAAAAGCAAAAGAAGTCACTTTGTTTTTTTGCGAAAGCGTAGGAGCCTGGGTTTGGCACTGATTGAATGTGCAACTGGAAGATATCCTTATGCAGCATCCGAAGGGCCACTTCAACTCATGATACAAGTATGGTAAAAAATAAAACAAAACACTGCGAATTTTTCCAAATATCTCGCAAAGGGAATTCATTGTCTTGGTCGACTTGAACGGCAACATATATATTCAAATGAGCATTAATTTTTGTCACATCAGGTATTGGAGGAGCCTGTTCCCCTGCCTTCCGAAGATGCTTATTCTCCAGAATTGTGCGATTTTGTCGGTCGCTGCATGAAAAAAGATCCATTGGAGAGACCCACTGCCGAGGAGCTACTGAAACACCCTTTCATTCAAAAAGTAAATGTTTTTTCCACACAGAAAAAAAAAATTCTGCCCCCCCCAAAAAAGCATGGGCAGCTTCACCCCATCCTTGAAGTAGTACCTGAAAACGCTTTCTGGAAAGCGAATGAAAAACAACACGAACAGTGAATCTAATTGCCAGAAAGAAGGTTTTTAGATTTTCTGTTTCCTTCGTTGGAAAGTGTGTTTCAAAATATTGTCTGAATTTCGTATTGCTGGATTCTAAAAGCAATCTTCATGCAACCATACCAAAGAATTCCACTCAGGCAGAATTGTGGGAGTCCAACTCACAAATAAGATAATATGTCATGTATATTATCTATTCTATAATATTGTAGGTTTTGTTTTGTCAATCCATTTTTGAAAACATCGCCAGCCCTCATGCTTGTGTGTATTTGCTTTGTAGCACAGGCATGAACCTGTGGGGCTTCAAGGTTTTTTCAAAAGCGCGACAAATTCACAAGACAAGTAATCCAAATCACAATTCAAGTTATTTTCCAATGCTTGTTTATCCACTGTGTGTTCTGACTGCCAAAAATTTTCATTGTTTCAACAAAATGCCTCAGTGATCACCACAACTGTACCCCCCCCCCCCATAAAAACACAAAAACATTGTGGCATTGTCCTGTTTGTTTTGTTCCCCTGATATTTTTTATTAGTATTTCCCATTTTGTGTATTTCTTTCAGGCTGGAGGATATTTCCATTGTGTTTGCGACTAACTATTACACCATGTTGAATCGAGGAGAAAGAGGTTTGAAGGATTTGGCTGCTCTATATTCAGAACAGTCGGTAAGTACAAAAATCATTGCTGTGTATTTATCAGGGGTTGTTTGTTTTGTTTTTTCCATGTTGAAAAAAATATAAACTATTATTGACAATTTTAAAATGATGAAAGGAGTCGTACTGTGGTGGAAGTTGGAAACGAGGGTTTGTAGTATTGCCGAAAGCTGAAGCTATTTTTTCTTTCCCTTTTCTGTTTTTTTTCGGGGCAGGGGGCAAGGGGTGAGAATGAAAAGGTTTTTCTGCTAGAATTTATCCCTTTTTCTAATTTTCTCCAAGTAGAAACACTACTGACCTTTGGACATTGGATGCAACATTTCTTAGGTGCTGGTGTATGAAGGGGAATCAGCGAAAGGCCGGAAGTGCATTGTAGAGAAACTCAACCAGGCCTTGATGATGTCAAAAGCTTTCGGTGGAATTGAGCATGAATTTGAGAACGTTGATTGTCAACCCCTTGGAAATGTGAGTTGCACACCTAGTCTGACTTTTTTGCATACATGGATCATCCCTTTGATGCATTTCTTGCCATCTATGTATATTTGCAAAGAAAAGATGGGCTCGTTGCATATCTTTTTTGAGTTTTGAAATAATTTTCGACAGTTTTTCATTTTTCCTTGAACGTTTGTTGGATTGGACCTGGTGGTGTAATGAAGGTGGCGACATAAATGTTTGATTCAGTTGATCTGATTCGGTTTTCATTTTTTCGATTGTTTTAAAAGGTGAAGGGTTCTGCCCTAATTTCTGTGGAAGGCTGGTTGGTTCCACTGAAGGCGAGTGGCTCTCCGATTTCGGGCAAGGAAAAGTTTTACGAAATGTTTGTCCTGAATAAAAGCTCGAAAGGAGAGTATTTCGTGGCCAACCAGATGTTCAGGTTGCTAAAGTAATAAGGCTGAAAGGAAGGGAAATCTCGAATTTGCCTTTTGTGAACCATGGGGATGGTCGAAATTTAGTCAGTGAAGTCCAATATTTGTCAGAAATTTGATCGTCAGTGCCAGGGATGCATATGATTTGGATATTTCGATTTGGTGGGAGTGTTGGTTGGCTGCTAGAGAGTGTGTAAAAATGGGAAAGTGGCATCGAATGTTTTTTTGAAATTCAGATTGTTCGCTGCCTCGAGTGAAATCCGCATTCCCTCTCCAGACCTGTGACCTGTGTATTTTTGATACTATGGAAAATTGAAACAGACAATTAGATTTTTTACTCTAGTAATTGATGTGCCCATAATCAGTAGTGGAGTAAAAGGACAAAGACAAAGCAAACACCCAGCAAATATCAGGATTATTCAATGTTTAGGATGAACGATAAAGACTGGCCTGGAATGGAAAGAAGGAGATCCATTAATTTCACAAAACAGCACAGAAACAGGCAAAAAGCACAATCCAAATCGAAACCATCGGGCTATTTCTTACAATGGCTGAGTGCAAAACGGAACCCGCATCCCATCACGTTGAGGATTTTCAAAATTGTACTTCAAAATATTCCAGGAAGTTCACCCCCCCTTGCGCAGCTTTTTTTTTCTTTTCCAAACTTCATTCGTATCAATCTTCATTCCTCTTTTTTTTATCATCGGGTTTTTTTCTTTTTCTTCTTTTTTTTTTCTTCTTCTTTTCTTTCCCCCCCCCTGAAAGGCATGCTTAGGATGCACGCGTCTTTTCTCCCGAAAAAAGAAAACCCACAAAAAAAATCAGAATAAAAACAATGTAAAAATGATGAGGCCCCCATGCATCCCAACGAATCAAAACTGATTTCAACATGTCTGTTTGTGTGATCAATTGCGCAAGCACTGGCAAAAAAAATACCTTCCCCCGTTCAGAAAATGTAAATATGAATCGTCAGGTCTCGCCGGTGCTTTGCAATTTCGCATGTATGTTTTTGAAATGGAAAATCTCAGTTCCACCAAAGAGGAAGGTAGCCTGAGAAGCAAAACCCCCTAACAGAAGAGGATTTCAGGGAAAAACCCCCACCCAAATACACTAGAACAGCTGTGAATCCCAATCTTTGCATTGTGAGTATTTGCCCCCCACCCCCTATCCCCCCTCATCTTGACTTCCCCTCAACATATATCTATATATATATTTTTTTCTCTAGGGAAAAATGGCATAAAAAAATTCCAGGAGTGTTCAAACAGAAAAGAAAAAGAAAGCTAACTTCAAAAGTTTGTCAAAAGCATTAAGATTTCTTCCACAAACTCAGCAGAATGAAACCCAAACAAGTCAAGACCATCAGATCCCCAGAATTTTAATCATATCTTTTTGTCTGAGTTGAGGGATAGTCCAAATTCAGTCAAAAAACATGCCAAAACTATTAAATCCCCCACCTTATTCGTTTTTTTCATTTTTTTCCCCTCTTTTGGAGGCAACACATCAATAGAGTGTGCAAGCAAGGCTCCCTCCAACTACCTTTCACGATTCACCGAACCACCCCACAAAAAAAGCAAGATATATCTAAAACCACATACAGATATATGTGTAACTCAAAAGATATACCTGTTGCACTTTCTCCTTTTCCTCCCGAACCCCCGGCTCTGCCCCCACAAAATTTACTAAACGTGATTCAACATCCGTTCCGGTTCAAATTCTTTTTTTTTGCTCCCCCCCCCCCCCCCGCCTCCTTTCCCAACACCCCTGGCAACTTGCGATTTCCATTTTCATCTCAAAGTGAGCTGGATTTCGCTAGAAGCAGTGACATGAGTAACGTGGGTTCCCCTCTGGGCCTTGCATTCATCAGTGAAGCGAACGGAAGGCTTGGCCTGCCCTGCTGCGATCTCCTCCCAAGTGTACTCGCTGTAGTAGTAGTCCTCCTCCGTTATTCCAGGTTTCGGCCCTCGAAACATGCTGCCCCACATGGGAAAGTAAATGAACATTACCAGCAGACCGACCGCGATGATCAAAAAACCCATCTGGTGGATTCCCTTGTGGATGTCTTGGCTGCAACAATCAACAAAAAAAAGAAAATAATCATTTGAACTGGCCGGAAATATGGGAACCTGACAAAGCAGCGAAGGAATTTCAGCCGAGTTGCGGCTTTCTGGCTTCCTTTTGTTGTGCACCCCCACCCACCTGTCATTCCTGAAGTAGATCGACATCGTGACGAGGGAGCCCACAGAGCCACCCACACTCACAAGTCCAGAAACCACCCCCAAGGCTCTCTTCGAAACAAAGGGGACGATGGCATAGGTGGCCCCCTCAGCCGCCTGCACAGCTATGCTGAAAATAATCATCATCAAAACTGTGACGGCCAAACTATCGTGAACCAACCCCAGCACGATGCAGAGCAATCCTTCCAGCGTTTCCAGCATCCAAAGGGTCCAGAGCCTGCCCCGAAACCCGAAAGACTGGCTGCTTCGATCAGAGAGAACCCCACCCAGGCTACGTGCGAAGATGTTCACTAAGCCAAATGTGGCTCCCAGAGCTCCGGCGGTGTTCAAGGACAAATTAAAGTGGTCGAACATATACCTGAAAATGGCAGAAAATGAATTGGCGTACATCTACCCACCTACAGAGATTGATTATTGGTCATTGAGTTAAGCTGGAGGGTTTGGGGGAATCTCCAGAAAACACAAGCTGCTTAAACCGAGGAACTGTTGTGGCATTAACAGTTATGTTTGAGCGTAAGCCTACCCAACGATGATATTCTCCATGGTCAATTCAACCCCAAAACAGCAGCCGTATGCAACGAACAGCAACCAAGTTCGATAGTTCTTCATTGCAACCACAACAGTCTTTGCACTCTGAGGCCTGTTCAGCTCGCCGACCCTGTGAGTTTCCAAGAAAAAGTACTTTCACACTCTCAACAGCCACAGATGTTCACAACTTGTAGGATTTGAGTCCTAAACAGCTCATAAATAATGCTGTCACTGTTCTTGAAAGGGGTGGATACAGAGTTCAGGTGGGCGGCTTCTTTCTTACACCAACTTCATCTTACCCATCCACTGCGCAGATGAGTGGTTTGGGCTAGATGCTCAACATTTCTTGAAGTTCTAAATTTGTTTCTCTTGGAAACTGTTAAAGTGTGGCGGTGAGGGCGGGGGTGGGTGCATCTCATCCCAAAAAACAATGCATTCAAAACCTCATAATCAACAATAAACATTGCCTGCCTTTGGAGATCGCAGAAGTTTCCATCAGGAAGGTCTTGACCAGCGACCAGAACCAGGACTCCCACCACGATGTGCATGACACCAGGCAGTATGAACGCCAGCCGCCACGCAACGAAATCTGGTTGGAATTGGCTGATCCCCGTGAATATGACCGGCATCAGAAATTGGGTCACCCCTCCGCCTAAATTTCCCCATCCCGATCCAGTCGCATTCGCCACCCCAACGATGTTCACATTAAACATGACAGAGCTCCAGAATTGGCAAGCAACGAACGCCCCCAGAGAGAAACCCACCACCAAACGGCATGCAATGAACCCTGTGCGTCCTGTTGTCAGACCAGTGAGAAACACTGCTGGAGCCGTTCCCAGCATCACAGTTGCATGTCCCATCCTGGGGCCAAAATTATCACACAGCACACCCATTCCGATTCGAGAAATGATCGTTCCCACTATAGCAGCGATTCCGGCCTGCCCCAAGTCTTGCCCGTTCAAATCGAGGTCCTCCCTAATTATGGGTATCAGCGCTGCTGGAGCGAACGTCGAAACGAAGGATGTGAAAAATGAAATCCAGGAGATGTGAAATGCAACCATGTGGGCTCCCTTGAATCTCCATGGTTGAAACACAGTGGCCTTATGTTCACTGTCGACAGGAAGGAGAAAAGGGCTCCCATCCAGCCCTGCACAAAACAAAAGGATCGCTCACATCACATTCAAGGGTGAATTCAAGATCTGATGTTCTTTCCATTCACAATGGACTGAGAATTTATCAAGTGCAGGAGGACCAATCCACTCCTTGGTTGACTAATCAAGATCTGTCGCTAGTGCACAATTCGGGTGGCCTGTTCGGGACATGGCTCCCTAGGGTTTCCGTGATGAAATGCACTCGAAAACTCATTCCGGAGTGATGTCGGGTGGTTTCGCGGCTACAGCAGTGAAACTCCGACACCACCATCGAGACCACGGGGGAGGATACACAAACGTGCGGTCGATCCGATACGGATATATATCGACAACATGCGAACCATGTGGCCGCCACAACGAACCTTTGATCGTACCCAGCCTGGGTATCACGGTTCGGCCCATTCCGAAAAAGTCGACGAGACCAGGAAATCTCTCTGGTTTTGATGAATTGCTGGCTGGCCCTTCCAACGGTGATGGGTCGTGTGTGAATTCAACCCTTCTGATGCCTTACCTCTTGGTACAACAAAAAATACAATTGGGACCCGTCCATTCTCAAAAAGGTCAGTCGTAGCGATGTCACTTCGATCCTGCACTCCCAGCCCGTTGCGGCTGCTGGATCAACTTCCACCCCGCGGTACGCGCACAGAATCTGAGACTGCCAAACGTCGATCGCTCCTCCACATTGTCCATTGCACCCCAGGAAAGAAAGGTCGATGAGAATTTCAAGCAAACGAGTTGTCTTCAGCGTAACACGCTGGTTTCCTTGCGGTGTGAAGATTTAAGCATTGCATTTTGCTTGTGTTGCTGGAGAGACCTTTGGAGAGTTTTTGCCTGATTTTCGACGATTGGTGCATTCCTTTTCTCATTTGTTGGCAGTTATTCAAAGTCTTTCATTGCAACAGCTTTCTCTACATAGAGACAAGTCCGTATCGGCAAACAATGATTGTCATTCAAAAGGAAACAACGAGATCACCCCCTCTCACAAGAAATCGAATGAATAATTGCGGGCATATGTAATCATCCTCTGTTGCACAAGATAGACCAATGCAATGTTGTTGGTTCAAACAAACAAACATCATTTACAATTTATTTTTAATGTTGTTGGTTCACCTTGCAATTTCAAAAAGCGTAAAAAATCCGATGGCGACCCCAAAATAAACATTTGAAAAAGCAGTGTTGTGGGCGGCGTCTTTTTCAGTGAAAAGTGCCATTCTTACAAAAGTCTCAACAGCCTAAATAGGCAAATAGCCCATAAAAGCTCCATACAAAATTTCATAGATCTTAAACATTATCTATCCCAGCCAGGTCTACAACAATAGCAACAACGAAACAACGTTAACGGAGGAATAAATGAATGGGAAACCAAATCCGAAAAGTACCCTCTAATCGATGAAAACACCGGACAAAAAAAGAGATGATGGGGCCTATCCTCTACAACACCCCACTAACAACAACAACAAGGACAAGAATGACCCTCCGTTGGCCACTGTGCTAAAACTGAAACGAAATTCCAGGTTCACAGTTTCAAGAGCCCTTCCAAAAAGAACAAAATTCCACGAAGTCCTGCGAGACTGACTTTGGTGTCGTACACGTACTGGTGTGATTTTTTTTTTGTTGTTTTGTTCTGGTGGTATCCTGCCTGAAGCCTTCCTCCTTGGTTGCCCCAGCAATGCCAGCCACCATGATGATTCGCGCACCGTGCGCCCACAGGGTGTGTGAAGTCTTTCTTCGCGTTTGCTTTACAACTCTTTCTTTTCGCCGCTGTATGGGAGTGGTGTTGCCGCCCAGAGGGTTTTGCCCATCTCATACTTTGCTCGTTAGCGTTGGCCACGTTCTCCTCCGTGTTAATCGTTTCTTTGTGGAACGTCAGATACCCGCCTCACAATCGTTTTTGGGTGGTAACCGGTTGGTCGTTGCGCGCCGACCCGTCCGAGTTGCGAAGCTCTGCGTCTCCCCCGTGGTTGCTGCCGCAACCGCGGACGCCCCTGGCGTCTCCGAAGAGCGCTTCAGGCTAAACAACTTGTCGCCACAAGAGGGCTCCCGAAGGCCTCGCAAGAGGAAGGGAAGAGGTCATGCCGCTGGACAGGCGAGTATCATTAATCCCTTATTTCGTCTGGCAACCCTTTTTCCTGGTTTTTTCCAGGAAGGGTTAGTCAGTCTCTTTTCCCGACTGAAAACAATAAAAATTTTGATGATATTTTTTCGTGTGGATAGTTCATGAGATGATAAATGTACCACGACACTTGAAAACAAAACTTTATGTCTGTTTTTACAACTTCTGATTTGAGCTAGATTGAAAAGCAAAGCCGACAAAGAATGCCTCTTCATTATTGTTGACCCAAATCCCAGAAATGTGATCTAGGTGTCCAGGGGGAAAGATGTCGCAATTGGTTGTGTGGTGGTGTTATTAGGGAGCCAGTTGCGGTTTTGGAATGAGAGGTCAAAAGTCCCGATCTGGACCTGGAATTCGAACTGGGTTCGAAGGAGGGCAGACCCCTCTTTACAGGAGATTGCCAAAGCTCAAGGGAATTGCTGGGGGTAAGCAGTCACCTTATTCCCATGCTTGCACTCTGCCCCTCCTTCCCCCCCCAAAAAAGAAAAAAATTAGAATTAAAATCAAATTCGTGAAAAAAGTAGGGGAAAATAAAGAAATCCCAATGCTGACGGGTAAAATTCACCCGTGATTTTTTTGTTTGCAGGTATGGCAAAGGGAAGGGATAAATTTGTGGCCGTCAATCTATCTGATTTGAACGAGAAATTCAACGATGGTGACATCGTGAGTCTGGAAGCTCTCAAGGAGAGGCGAGTTTTGAAAACCCATGGAAAGGAACGAAAGCTCCCTCTCAAGGTGAGCGCATCACACCAATGAGGGGCAAGTTAATGGCAGAATTGAGAGGCAACAGAGCATATTCTGTATAATTTGACCATGCGTCCCAGTTTGCATATTTGTGGCCCCCAAAATTTCTTAAATTTTTTGGAGCCATTCGATTTGAACTGATACTAGTTTTCAAGAATGTACTCATGATAATTGCAAGTCAACATACCAAAAAAGGGCATATTTTTTTGTAGATTAATCACAGAATTCTAGCAACAACAAAAAAAATGTATTGATGCCTTGAACGGTGATAACTTATTGCAAGTGACCTTCACCACAATGGACATTTGTAGTTCTGGCATACCGAAAAGTTCCACTGTCGTTTTTTTTTTTCCTTCCCTAAACGGCTGAAAAAGGTTGCAATGTGCTGAAAGAAATATTGAATTTCTGGTAGATATATGTTGGGGGACGATAGATATTATCAGCATTTTTAGCTCTGTTTTGATGGGTCGATCTACAGATGGGGAATTAGATTTTAATGGCAAGGCACTTATTTGTACAGGTCCTGGGAGACGGCGAGCTCGAGAAGAAAATCACCATCAAGGCTGCTCAGTTCTCAAAGAGTGCATTGGAAAAGATCGAAAGCGCCGGCTCCACTGTCGAGGTCATTCCCCTCAAGAAGAAATGGACCAGACAATGGTATGAAGAGCAGGTCCGCGCCGGCAAAATCAAACCAAAGTCCAAGTTCTGGCGAACTCGATTTGCTTACGAAGAGGCCAAAGCAAAATCATCTTGAAGAAAAAGTGTTGAGCCAGAGTGAATTTTTCTATTTTGGTAGAGAGGATCATCGCCAAGTGACAAGGTGCCATTTTGGTGATTTGCAGTTTTGATTTTGGGGATGGGTGGGAGGGCATTCTTTCAGAAATATTTCGTAATTTTGTGGTGGAGCGATGTGGATGTTGGAATTGGCTTCCGGGGAGCTCTCCGGACTCTTCCTGGTTCCTGTTAATGTGGCAGGCTCATGAACAGATAAAACCCACTGATAATCACAGCCATTTGTAGCAACAACCACGGTGAGGAAGTCGATCCGAGCCACAATACATAACTCCAAATGTTTCCACTTTGAAAGTTCCAGCAGTGATCCCAGTTAAACTATCCTTGCTGCATTGGTGGTGTGTTTAGCCAGGTTTTTTCAGTTCTCTACTCATCGCTGGTTGATTGGAAGTCCATTGCATGGAAAGTCAAATTTCTCTCATGACTCAGACTTTCCTGGCCAATCAAATTGAAAGAAACTACATAACACTGCAGTATTTGTGAAGTTCTTACAAAAGAAGGCCGAGATACTGTTCTTGGGATTCCAACAACAGAGAATTCTATCAACACGTGATGATTCAAAATCATCGGAAAGTTCTTTTGCCTCCAAAAACAAATACACATCACATGGTGGTGCATGTCAATAAGCCAACTTCCGTGAAAGAATAAAGAATGCATTCATTACACAAATAAATTTTACACACACCAATTTCAAAGGACCAGGCAAACCCCCCTGTCCCCGCTATTTGAATTCATTCTTAATCACCCAGACCCCCCCCTTCTGTTTCCTGTGCAAAGTGGCAACCTGTTTGAGAATGGACCGAAACAATGCCATATTTTCCGGCGAAACCTCCTTTTGGAAATGCGATATCACTTCTGATGAGGAAGCTTCCCCACCCCTTCTACACAGAAAGGTGACGACTTGTCTCATCCATCGATCTGCCAGCACACTCTTTGAGGGTGAACCTGCTGGGGTGCTCCTGGAGGGACCCCCTGAATCTCGCCCAGCTGAAATAGCCCCGTTCTTTCTGGATCGCATCTGAGACAAGATGCTAGAGGATGTGGGAGCACCAGATCGCTTGAAAATTCCAGTTCCACTTTGGCCCCCGCCGCCTGCGAAGCCCAAAGAAAAGTACTCCATTTCTATATAAATTAGAAAAAGAGTATACAGGCATTCACATAAAATTGCAGTGATGTGCAATAGCCCTCCCTCAACCCAATCTCCAATCTGCTTGTCTTACTGACAATACAACATGTGTTGGTGCATTCATTTTCTTGGTTGACCAGTAATCAACATTTGATTTTAACTCCACATTGAAACTGAAGAGATCAATCAATCCCTGGAAGAGACCTGCTTTCTTTTTTTTGGAAAAAAAACAGATCACTGCCTACCTAGCTGAGTTCCACCGAATTTTGGATTAAGGGCACCTCCAAAGCGGCACCCAGCACCCGGGGCCCCAGACTCCCCAGATCGACCCGTCCACGTGGGGACCTCCACTGAATTCATTTCGCACAGCTGCCTGGAGTCTCGCAATCTCTCCATGGCTTCCCTAGCGATTTTGCTGGCCTCGATGTTTACTGCGATCACTTCCGGGTCGTTGGCAGATTCAATCTTGGAGTGATCGATGGCTCCTTTCACACCCTTGTCGAAAAGAGCCCGCAAAATTCCAGCATCGCTGCCTTCACCGGACTCTGAGGATTTGTTGGGGGATTTGGCGTCAGTAGAACCTAGTTTTCACATGACAGAGGGAAATATCATATGCAGAGAAGCGTTGGCGAAAAAAACATAACGTTGTGAACACAGCAATATTGATCTGATTTTCCAACAGATGGCACCAAGGTTGAAACCCTCAAGTACAGCTTACCCGTGAAAATGAGCAAAGTGACGATTCACACCACAATAATTGATTTCCCAAATGTCCCCCACCTGGGCTATTCGAGGCACCCTCTACACTCGAAGGGCCAGCTTGAGACAATTTTTTCTCAGTGCTGGTGGAATTACCCCCTTTTCCAGCACCAGGATCAGCCAAGGATTGGGCACTGTCAGGCAGAATTTCCCCATCCACCGATTGAAAGATCTTTGCAGTTTCGGTCTCCGGTTTTTCATCGCCCAACTGGAATAGGTCCCTCATATCCTGACAGAAAAAACCCACCAACAACCTATGCATTCATATTGTACAAAAAGAAGCAAAAGCATAAGGTTATAGTTTCAGACCATCTTGCTGCGAAGCTATCCCCCCTCACTCACCTTGGACGTGAAAAACCGCTTCTGTTTCGGATCCCGCAACACTTTGTTCGTCAGAAACTGCTTATACACTTGCCGATGGTAGATTTTCTCCTCGATGGTGCCAGAAGTAATGAGTCTGTAAATAGTGACATCCCGGGTTTGGCCGATCCTCCAGGATCTTTCCCTCGCTTGAATGTCAGTCGAAGGGTTCCAGTCGGGGTCATACAGTAAGACGCGGTTTGCACCTGTTAAATTCACCCCTAGACCACCCACCTGCAATGTACGAACAGAGAAACTTATCGATCAAAGTTCTGCTTCCTGCCCCTCCAAGAAAAATATCTTGAAGCTTTCCTTGGGTGACGCATATTTGGGCCCTTTTAATGCTTTAGAAAGAATACAGCCGCCACTGGTGGAAATTTGCATATGCTGGAATTTCTTCTAAATACTATGGCATTTGCAAGTGGGGCAATTCACCAACAGCCTCATCGATTGTTTGGATGTCAGTTTTCTTTTCCTTGGAGGGGGGTGGGTGGGTGGGTTTCCCCTTACCTTGGTCGTCAATAAAAATAAGAATATGTCTGGGTTTTCGTTGAAATCGTCCATCATGGTGCCTCTTATTCCAATGCTGGTGGAGCCATCCATTCTGTGGTAAACATAGCCTTCCTTCTGAGCAAATTTTTCAAAAATATCCAGCATCTGTTGAGTTTGACTGAAGAGCAACACCTTGTGCCCCTGCTTAAACAAACACCAGATGCACCCATCCTCAAAATATAATCCCGGCTAGAAGAGGAAAAGAAAATAATGCAGCTTCAAGAAAAATCGAAAAATACCCTTTTTTTTCTTTTCCCCTTTCGAAAAAGGGAAAAAAAACGTTTCAACTGTGAAATACGTGGTCAAAATAGCATGCTCAACACAGATAGGCAGACAACAGGCTTCTTGGTAAACCCATCTTTTTATAAATCCACCTCTTCTTTCCAGTGTTTGAGCACTTTCGCCATGATGGCCATTTTTCCGCTTCTCTCCGGATCCCCGTAGTCTTCCGAGATTTCTGATTTTGCCAAGTCCAGCAAATCGGGGTGATTGCATATTTTCCTCATGACGTCGATTCCCGCCAGTGCATGCCTCTTTTTGTTGATTATTTCGATCACATCTTTGGAATGAATGTAAGCTCTGTACAGTTCCCTTTGCTCTTTCGTCAGTGAACAAAACAAAATCTGGAAAAAACAACACCGAAAAATAGGGAATGAAAATACATATTTGATTACCAATGGTATGTCGAACCTGTTATTCTGAAACATCTACCCTTAGACATGCAGAGTCCAATGAGCGTCTGTTGCGAGGTTTTTATATTACTAATAAGAGGTGAACTGGTCCTTTGAGGCTTAATAAAACACATCAGAACATACCCCCAAAAAAGCTATAGCAGAAAAAACAGAACCAAGTCCCACGGACATGTTGAGCAATCGAGTATATTTCCTGTTCGTAGCTACTTTTTTATTCGGACCAGGGATTTGGGTTTCTGATCCTTTTGGTGTTACAGGGAAGTGTTCAAATGCGGAGTCTCACTTGCTCTGTCTTTTCTGGCAACTGCAATTTGACGTCTGCCTTCCTTCTGTGAAGTATGTATGGGGAAATGAGGTCCCTCAAAACCACTGCACATTTGTAGGCGGTGGAAACTTGCAGCTGGGACGCGTTCGTGTATCCACCTGTTAAAAAAAATAGAACCACATTAAAAAACAAACAAACAACAAACATATTCTGAAATGTGAAATGTGAAATGTGAAATGTGCGCACCACACATGCATGAAGATTTTTATAAAACCCTCATGGTGCTTGATGTCAGACCTCACCGATTTGTATGGGCAACGAGAATTGTGTTTGGAAGACAGGCAGGGTGCCGAGTTTTCCAGGAAAAACGAAGTCAAAAAGGGACCAGAGCTCCATCAGTCGATTTTGGATTGGCGACCCTGTCATGATCAGCCTATGCACTGTTCGCACCTATAAAAACCACAGATGCCAAAATTTTACCACCAGGGGAAAAAGCAATCTTTACAGAAGGAAAACCAAAAAAGAATGTTTTGGAACGGCATCAATTAAGGAAGAAATTTGACGAAGAAGAATCAAAGGGGACTTTTTCCATCTCAAACCCACCTGTTTGCATGCCAGAGTGATTTCTGCATCAGGATTTCGTATTTTATGGCCCTCGTCCAGAACGACGTAGCCCCAATCCACAGATAGGAACTCTCTCTGGTAAATTCGCATGTGCTCATACGTGGTCAACAAAACCCCATTGGAACTGTTTGCAATTTTATCGATCAACTGCACTCTCGTCCGCTTCGGACCTGAGGGGGGGGGGGGGAAGTAAAAACCCTTTTAAAAACAAACTGCAAGCAATCGTTCGTAGGTGTTATTTTTGTACTGCTCTACATCCAGTTTTCACGGTTTTAGAAAAAAACCTCTGTGTTGCTTCATAAATATTGATGATTTCGGTACCACATCAGATTGATCAACTTTGAAATTGTGGCTGTTTTGCTTTTATTTTTTGCTGAATCAAGTGGTGGGACCAGGCTGACCTGCTCCTCTCTTTGCACTCGCATGAAGAATGACTACTCTGAAGTAAGGGTACCACGTCCTCAATTCTTGCAGCCATTGCCTCAGCACCGTAGCTGGCACCATTATCAGAGTTGGTCGAAACAATCCACTTGCATGGAGCCCACCCAAAAACGAACACACCTGATCAACACGACGCACAGACTCTCTCCTTTCACGTGTTTTTTTTTTACAGGGACAACAAATATAAGGCCAGAATACCAATCCAATCCAGCAATTGTGAAATGATGACTCATCCCTGTGAATCTGTAGGTGGTGATTTGGGACCCGGCCAAAAGAGGAGGCAGCACGGGAAAAAATACAAATGATCAACCTCTGAACGAAATTAAAAAAACAACGTTGACTTGGATGAGTACAGATACTCAGATATCCCTAGAGGCACTGTTCACCTGCACAGTTTTGCCCAACCCCATTTCATCACCAATGATTCCACCAGCTTTCTGAGTGTGGAGTTCCCACATCCATTTAACGCCCGTTTTCTGATAATCCAACAGTCGTGAGTAAATGTCGTTTGGAATTCGATATCCGCCATCGAACTCCACATAATCAACACCTAAAATCCACACAAACTCTCATTTGCATCGCATGGCCCCTCAAGAATCAACAGGTTTGCAGCTGAACAAACCATAAAAGATCCACCTTTCACTTCCACTAGAGAAGTCGAATTTGGGAAGGTAGCGTGTAGGGCTTGCTAAACAGGTTTTTGACACCAACAAAATGAACCATTGAGTTGGTAATGTGGAAACTGGGATGTATATGGCCCCTATTTGTGCAACATAGCTCAATATTTTTATAGCTGCTGCTGGAGCACCTCGGCGGTCTTTGTAGGGGGGTTTAAGCTGAGCTATTCTTTCCTCGTACGTATCGTCCACACCATCATCCATTCTGGATGTTACATTGGGTTTTGATTCAGCCTGTGGCTCCTCCATCTCTCCATCCTCCTCCATCGAATCTGAGTCGACTTCGTCGGTTGGCTCATATTCGCTGCAAACGACACCAAAATTGAATGAGAAAATTCCATTCTAGTGCATCATTTTGCTTACTCAAACACTGAGATAGCACTGCTCAAGTGTTTTTTTTTAAGAATGCCAAGCAACGCTGAATCCTGATTGCAATCACAGACGGTCAGGGAACCAGCCAATTTTCGGCATAAGTCAGCAAAGCTTGAACTAGTCCCCCCTGCCCCCCCCAAAAAAAAGAAAAAGAAAAACTGCAATCGGCTCACCTCTCACTTCCACCTGCAAGTTTTTTCTTAACAATAGCCTTTCCATTCTTTTTCAGCCTCAATGTGGTGGGTACCCTCTCTGAGATTTTTTGCCGTGTTCGCCGCTGGCCGGGCTTCTCTCGCCGTCGCTTTCGTTTCACACAGGACGCATTTCGATGCCAGAACGTTGGGTCGATCTTTTGGATGGCAGCCTCCTGAAAAAACAGATACAAGAGAGAAAAAAAGGCTCAAAACGACATGGAAGTGGCATTCATAGAAATTTTGGTACAATATTTTTAGACAATATTTTTATTTACGCGGGGTAGGCTTGGGAGAAGGAAAATTCAGAAAAGCACCAAAAAAAGGTTATGGGTTTTTTCTCATGGTTTTTTTGTGGTGGCATGACAAAATTTGGTTGAGAAAAAATTGAAGCAAGAATGCAGGAAAACGTTTTGGGGAGATTCTTACCCTCTCTGGAAGCTCCTTCATATCCACCAATTTGGTTTGGGGTCGACTTTCTTTCCAATTTTTTAGACTCTCAGAATATTTCCTCCGAACGTCTTCAGCAGAAGGCCATTCCTTTTCTTCATCACTGTTTTTTTTTTTTTTTCGTTCACACAACGAAGCTTCCCAGTCAAAACATCCACAGTTTCATTCAAAACCAAATATTCACAAAACCCCATGACATACGATAATGGCGAGGTTGTGAAAAAAATTGTTCTCAAATACAAACACAAATTTAACCAAGATCTGAATCAAGAATTTATTTTCGAGGTTTCACAAGGAGTCAGAACGCCTTCAAATGTAGACTGCTATTTATTCCTATGGATTCATATTTCACCATTTGGCGATTTGCCATAAGATTCACACCTAGAGTAGTCATCACCACTGTCGTCTTCCTCTGAACCCTCCTCGGAGCCACTCTCCTCTTCTTCACAATCGGCACTCTTGATTTTTCGCTCAAACCCATGGATGCTGGCGAAAGGAGTGAGGATGCCCTACATTTACAAAGAGAAAAAAAATTAAAACACACACACTAGTCAAACTATGGAGCAATTTTGAGGTCAGTCACAAAGCGTCATAAACAAAAAGCAATCCTCACCATGCGGATCAATTTATCCTTCTCCGTCTCCACCAACCCAGTGGCAGTCTTTTCCTGAGCAATGCAAAAAGAAAATAAGCTCTACCGATCGAATGTCTAAGAAAGGAAAAGTGAAGGAAAAGCATGAATGGAAAATAACTTGTCAGACCAGTGCGAAGTCATCTCACTCACCACCGGCATCCCCGAAGCTCCTTCGCAAGCATTGCCATTTCGTTCAGCCTCCTACACAGTGTGAGCGGACTAATTCACTCACAGTCAGTGGAATTTACGACTGCATGTGCTTAACACCTTCTCAATGAATTTTTGGCTGGCATAACCTTGCAATCCTAGCCCGATGTTGAAAATAGAGCAAAAAGTTTTTCACCTGGAGCTTTCTACGACGCAACTCCAATGCCGTTAGCCTCTCTTTCAGTGTGGCCCCTTGGAGCTCCCTATTTTGACAACCAAGATATCGATTTGTCAGAGGAATCCTCACCACCAATCTTCCGCTTGAGAGCTTCCTTTAGACCTTTCCTGTTTTTTTGGATCAAATTTTGACATTGTGATAGGAAGCAGTGCTTGATTTGGCCAGGGAAAGAACTCACCTGGAAGTGGAGGTGCCAGCGGAAATCTCTGAAGCCTGGCCACACCAACACTTTAGCATCAAATGAATCGACATACTCAAACTGGGATGCACATGCACATGCACATGCATGCATAGTCAATACTATTCTCGCATTCATTGCACCTGAAATCCAAGGCTTTCCACTCCATCTTGGTCAGAGATGGCAGCACAGATCACTTGGATCTCTTTCTCCACCACTTCCAGGGCACTCTGCCCAGCCTCCTCCTCCTCCTCCTGCTCCTCACCTGAAGCCATTCCCAAGATACTCAGACGTCCGTTGACTGCCGTCTAGACAGTTCTCACCACGTTTCGAAACAGTACGAGTGTTGGCGATGGGGAGCACACGTAGACTCTATGGCTTTGAAAAGGTGTTGAAGAACAGAGGCACGCAAACGGAAAAGAATCGGGGTATCCGTTCTAACCGTCGCTGGTGTCGACTTCGGCGTTCTCTTCCGTCAGTTTCTGCTGCGCCTGTACAAAGAAACGCAAACGTCAGCGCAAGCGAGATGGCTGGAAAGCCTGCGACTACGGCCTTTCACTGGGTCAAATGACGACTTTGTCGACAAAACCGTCATATGGTCTGCCGACTTTCCTGGAACCCAGTGAAACGACTAGAAGATGCCCTCGTTGGGGAGCGCTACACGTGCAATAAGTTCGACCTCATCTGTTACTCAAGGAACAGCAGCTGCGAGATGAATCCCAGCGACTGGAGTTGAAGGGAACATGTTCGGTAGCAAGAGGATGCCAGACAAGAAACTACAGCGGCGACTTCCGTGGCGCTGGATTCCAAAAGTTTGCTCACCTCTTCAATGATTTGCGCGTCCAAGTGCTCGGCCACTTGGGCAGTGACGCCGAGCTGCTCCAGGAGGTCGCGACCATCACGTCCAGCGTCACGGCTCCCTCCGTTATCCATTTCTGGCTGTTTTATGGACAACCGGTCAGCCCTCTTCTCCACGGACGCCGTCCAGATTGTGAAACTCGTCCCCAAAGAGCGACCACTTGACTGCGAAGGTGGAAAGAATCTGGAATGTTGAAACTGAAGGGTGGTGTACCAACGCGAAATCTGCTTGGACGAGGTAATGAATGACTCAGCGTACTGGACGATCAGAGACCTTTTTTGGGGGGAGGGCCTGTTTCTGGTTCAAGGATTTCAGCACAGACGGAGAGATTTTTTCTTCCTCGTTGGGTTGAGAATTCTGGTTTGCCATTGGTAAAACCGTATTCCAAATATGTTGGAAGAAATGTGCATGTTCTGACACAAGCAAGCACACCTGCCCCAGATAGAAGCAACTGAAAAAGCGGTTGTCTTTGACACAAGCAATTCAGTCCTTTTTCTCCCTGTTGAAACTCAAAGCTTCTGAAACAATCTTATGCAGGCACTCGGACAGAGTAATCCATCGAATTGAGATATTCTGCTTGGTGTGCAAAAGCCTCCATCCATTTGGCATGCTGGAGGGCAAAAAGAGATGCCAATCATATCTACAACACATGTCCCAAACATCTGTTGTCCCGGGCCCAAGTTTCGCATTGCCAGTTCTTGTTACGGCCGTCGGGTCTTTGGTGTAACAGTTCTGGATGAATGAGGGCATGCATGCTAAAACAGAGATCTTGGTTCGTATCTTTTTTATAGTCGAGGAGGTGGTAGATCCCATATGGAAGGGTAAAGAGAGAAACGACACGTGGATCTTGCCCCTGATCCACTCAATTAGTCAAAATTGTTGTGAGGTTGATGGCATCAGGTACATCAGTCCACAAGGGGGATCCACAAAGTTGTGTCAAATATCCTGTGTGCGAAAGAAAAGAAGAAAACTAAAGTAAAGTTTTCTCAACCCCTGTGTAAAAATTCAACCCCCTACCAAAAATACTCTCTGGTGAGGGAGAATTTCGATGGTGTTTCACGAGCAGCAAGAAAAATGTTTTCCTTTCTTTTGTGGATCCGTTTGAGTTGATCTCGAATTCTGGGATTCTGGAGGGTGATGCAACTTCGGCTCACGGCTTGTGACGTTCTGCCTTTCTCTGCTCCTCCACACTTGTCTGGGGCGACCTACCGTGCTACACGTTCGCAAGAAGGAGCAACACCATGGCGTTCAAGAAAGCGGCGCTTTTCGCCGCCGCGCAGTGTGCGCGATCCTTTAAAACCGCCTACTCGCCCGTAGCTAGAGCCAGCGTTGGCAGTTTGGAGAATGGGGCTCCCATCGCCGGAGTCTGGGGATCGCTTCCCAACTGGACCAGAGGTTTCGCCGCTGAACCCGCCCCTGTGCCAACTGAAGGAACTGGCAGAGTGCAACAGGCACGGAAACTCACCCCCTCTCCTCAAACAACAAAACGCTTGAAACTTCATTCCACACCGCGCTGTAACTCGTCAGCAAGGGTTTCGAAAGAACACGCGAGCGCAGGCTTGATCCTGAGCGCCGTTTGTTGTCGATTGCGCTAAGTCTCGTTGAAAGAAACCCTTCCTGGAGTCGTTTCGGGATTTTCAGGTGACCATCATGTTGTCTTCTGCAACGTTGCCCATTGGTGTGAGACCTGGGTAAAGTACTATTAGAACAAGCTTGAAGGAGTTTCGACTGCGCGGATTTGTGTCGGGGGTCGTCGCTGGTTCGTACATCATCGACGGTTCCTTTTCGCAGGTTTCACGTTGTCCTCATCCGCCTTTGGTTGTCTAGCTTCGCCTGTTGTCGAGTCGCTGCTCGACCCGCACGCTAGCGAACTCGTGCACCCCAGAAACTGGCTGATCTTGTTTCACGCGATTCTGTTTTCATTTTTCTTATTCCTCGGTGGGGTGCAGGTTATTGGAGCCGTCGTCGATGTGCAGTTCGATGGTGATTTGCCACCGATCCTTACGGGTCTCGAAGTGGAAGGGACCAACTACCGTTTGGTGCTGGAAGTTGCACAGCATTTGGGTGAAAACTCCGTGAGAACCATTGCTATGGACTCCACCGAAGGTTTGGTCCGTGGCCAGTCGGTCGTGAACACCAACTCCCCCATTATGGTAAACACCTGGCTCCAGCTTTGGCACCCTATCCTTCACTACTGGCTTGGCCTCTTGTTCCCAGCACTGGCTTTCCAAACATGCCTTGTTGTTGGAAGACCTCTTTGACTCATCCACTTTTTTGCGCTGACACTTTCCTCAACTAGTTCTGTGGTTGCGTGGGTGTCAGGTTCCTGTTGGCCGCGAAACTTTGGGAAGAATCATGAATGTGGTTGGAGACCCCGTGGACGAAGCAGGGCCACTTGGTGGGTTAAAATAATAATGTATATATATGCATGTACACCCCGTTCTTGAAAATTGATTTTTATTTTCAAAAGCTCAGTGATTGCACATAGCGTGTCCAGCTTCTCCATATCGGGTACCAGTGTGGGGAAGGGGGGTAGCAATGAGCCAGTTCAGTTTTTGAAATATTTTGTGGTAACAGAATCCAAGCACATGTTGCCCATTCATAGAGATGCCCCCACCTTTGCCGAGCAGTCCACTGAGCTTGAGATCCTTGTGACTGGAATCAAGGTGAATAAGCTCAGAACACCGGTGTATCTCTGTTCATCCAATCAAAAGAAAGGGCCGGTTGAAAAAATTATGAAAATTGTTTCAAATGGTGCTGTGGGCATGATTCCACGCTCGCTTCGTTTCTGAGGATTACCATCTTGGGTTTGATTTTATTCAGGTCGTCGATCTTTTGGCCCCATACCAGAGGGGAGGAAAGATTGGTTTGTTTGGAGGTGCTGGAGTCGGAAAGACTGTGCTTATCATGGAACTTATCAACAATATTGCTAAGGCTCATGGTGAGGAAAGCTCTCCAGAAATGTTAGCAATCTGTGAACACCGGTACAGATAATGGTGCTGAGGGGAGATTGGATTGTGCTTCTAGGTGGTTTCTCTGTGTTTGCTGGAGTCGGGGAACGAACCCGCGAAGGAAATGATCTTTACCACGAGATGATTGAATCCGTAAGTAGTCAGCTATTCTGAGTTGCAGAGTTTTTCGCAATCTCCCCAAACGTCCCTATCAAATCAAAATCAAATAAAACTTGCGCGAGAAAAAACAGAGATCTCAGTGCTACATCCTTCAGGGGATGGCACCAAAATTGTAAAAAAAAATACACTGCATATATGGTGACCTAAAAGATTGGATTTGGAGGAGTGTATGAGTCACCTTTGGAAGTTTTGGCGGAGAGGGTATGTTTGGAAAGCTCCGGTTGATGGTATTCCGTACACCTTGGCTTGTGTGTGGTTTGAAGAGTATTTTCCCAAAAGACTGGTTTGCACCTGTGGAAAGAGGGCTTGTGTATGTGTGCTTGTAGGGTGTCATCAAATTGGGTGACAAAAGGGAGGACTCCAAGTGCACCTTGGTGTACGGGCAAATGAATGAGCCCCCAGGTGCTCGTGCCCGTGTTGCCCTTACCGGTAAGTGCCCCATCTTTCCCCCTATAAAAAAAAAGCACATTTTCTCCCTGTACTGTGGCTGCAGAGTTCCAACTTTCCCCTTGGACACCACGCCAGTTAGAATCAAGATCCTGGGAATGGCTCATTATGATCAAATTCTCTGTGAATGTGCCAGTTTTGTTTTTAGATTATACGAGAAACTGTGGGTTTTTGCTGTGGTTGTGTGCGAATCAACCTCCTCGACATATTTGCACATGTATAGAAGAAGATGAGTTGAGAAAGAACAACTCATGGTGATCATGGGGGGTAGAATCAAGGGTGGTTCAAGGGTTTGAGATTAGCTTGTGTTAAAAGTTTGTGTGTTAAATTTTGACATCTAGGATTGACGGTGGCTGAGCATTTCAGAGATGCTGAGGGTCAGGATGTGTTGTTGTTCGTCGATAACATCTTCAGATTCACCCAGGTATGTGAAAACCAAGAAATATTATCGGGCCACGACTGTATCTTTCGCCTGCCAAATTCAATGAAATTTCGGCTCGTTTCTATTTTTTTTCCAAGTTGCTTTGTGTGTGATTAGGCGAATTCTGAGGTGTCTGCTCTTTTGGGTCGAATTCCGTCTGCTGTGGGTTACCAACCCACTCTGGCTACCGATTTGGGTAATCTGCAAGAGAGAATTACCACCACCAAGGATGGATCCATCACATCCGTCCAGGTAACCCACCAACCTGCTACAACAAACCCACTGTTCAACGATAATGCCTTTTTTTCCACCATTCCCCTGTGAATATTCTACACTGTTTTTTTCTGTAGAAGGTGGAAAGAATCATTGTAGCAAGTATCATGAATCATACTTTTGAAAAAGGTATGTTGAAGCAAAGAATGTATGGAGTTTTTTAAAGTGTGGATGTTGTGCAGGCTGTGTACGTGCCAGCTGATGATTTGACTGATCCAGCCCCTGCTACGACTTTTGCCCATTTGGATGCCACCACTGTGCTTTCCAGACAAATTTCTGAGTTGGGAATCTACCCTGCTGTGGATCCTTTGGATTCCATGTCTCGATTGATGGACCCCCGTGTTATCAGCCAAGAGCATTATGATGTTGCTCGTGGTGTGCAGAAGGTTCTCCAGGTAAATGATAACTTGACTTGAGCTTGGCTGAGTTCATGCAGGAAACAAGGGGTGATAGACTGGGCAGTAATTGTTTAAGTTCGACTACGAGTCAGTCCTGCGACCAGGAGTGGAACTCTTTGCCTAATTTGGGGTGAAATTGAAAATGGGAAGCTCGAACTACCATTAGATCTGTTAATTCTTGGGGTCATTTTTTGATTGACAATGAACTTCTGTAAGAAATGGGGGTTAGAATCACGCGGGTGTCGTTTGACAAGATCCTTTGGTTGTGTGTGTTTGTTCACAGGACTACAAGAACTTGCAAGATATCATTGCCATTCTGGGTATGGATGAATTGTCTGAAGAAGACAAGCAAACCGTGGCCCGTGCACGGAAGATCCAGAGATTCCTGTCCCAGCCCTTCGCTGTCGCTGAAGTTTTCACAGGTAAGCTCTCATCGCCTTGTTTGTACTGAAATATTGAATGAAGTGTTTCTCTTTTTGTCGAGTGCCAAGACGTACTCGGTGGAAAAGAATGATATTTAATATCCCAGATCCTGAAGATGGAAAATTAGGAAAAACAGAATGGTAGTGAAAGTGATAGCAATCATGGCAATGCAATGCATCAATTTTCCTCTTTTCTGTGAATTTTTCTTTCACTGGATCCCACCAAATGGTGCCATATCTGTGTTTCCATATTCAAATTGAGACTATTGGATTTTCCAACAAAATCAACAAAAAGAGGAAATTATGTTCTTTTTACCTGATTCGCTGCAATATCTGTTGGGTGGTTTCTCAAGGTTTTCTGAGATTTTGTGTGTTTTGTGGTTGCAGGTAAGCCCGGTCGATATGTAGACTTGAAGGAAACCATTGATGGATTCAAGGGAGTCTTGGAAGGAAAATACGACCATCTGCCAGAAATGGCTTTCTACATGGTGGGAGACATCAATGAGGTCCAGTCGAAGGCTGAGCAATTGGCCAAGGATATTGCCAAGGAATAACTCCACCCACTTTCGCAAGAGGAAAAAAAAAGAGGTTTAAACAAGAAGATTAGCAATTCTGTTTTCTCCAAACCACACAAAACGGAAATATAAAGCCTGAGAAAAAGCGGGGTCCGGAGCACAAATGGAGGAAAATCGGTCGGTGGGGATTATGAGCATTTTCGGGAGGGGGGGGTTCAATGTTGATGCTTGAACCCATCTTTTTTGGCTTTTCTTGTGATTGTGGATTTGGAGGAGCTTGCCCCCCAAAAAGAAAGAAAAAACAAGAGGGCTCTTCTGAATTTCTTGCAGAAAAAAAAAGGAAAGAGGTTGTGGTGATTGAATGCGGATTTGTCCTGATTTGGCGGGTTCAGTAAATGTTCGATGAAAAAGTAGCTGGGTAAAAGTTTTCCCCCACGTTTGATGCAAACGAGAAGAAAAGAAGCATGAACTGCACAATTCCTTTTTTTTGTCTTGATTGGTCAAACCACGACAGCAAAAACTGGAGAGAAGAAAAAACCTTGCTCAACCGAAGTTAACAATTTTGTTTCCTGATGTCTTGGAAATATGGACACGATGGAGGTTTGGAGAATATGTGATCTCTTGGATGTAAGACATACAGACCATCAATTTGGCTTCAACAAACATCATTACCACACTGGCCTGAGGGTTTTGAGAAGCCTGACACTACACAGCAGCATCCATCACATAATTCCCCAAGGGATGGAATTGTCACTGTGTTCTTTGAAACAACTTTTCGACGGCTTTTTACTTTTCCTTGGAAAACTGTCAAAACAGCAACCAAGTGCTTATGGATAGAGGAGTATCCCCAGTCAAAGGATAGCCTCTGAAATTTACCCTCCCCAACAGAACCCCACAGTGGTCCTGTGATTTAAACTGGATAGAGCAGCACAGTTGTTGGATGTCGATCGGAATTTTCCCCAAGAACCCAATGCTCCATGGGTTAATTGCAGAGACGTTATGTCACCACCAGTGTATTTTTTTTCCATTTCACTGGCCCCAAAGTGGCCCTAAATTTGGCCGTTTCATCCAGTTGTGGCCCTTTTGTGGCCCCAATTTGTCCGAAAAAAATAGAATGTGGCCCCAACTTCAAAAACAAAAATTACAAGGCTTGGTGTTTATAAGCATTTACTTAATGTTGTTGATTTTGATTTTTGTGGAAACTCGATTGATTTTTTGGATGTGGCCCAGGCCTTACAAACTTCGGGGGAATGTGGCCCTTTTGTGGCCCCAAATTCGTCTTCTATTAAAACGTTTTGGCCCTTTTGTGGCCCCAAAATTTGCCATTCTGATTTTTTGGGGGGCCAAAATGGGCCAAAAGGGCCACAATGGGCCACAAAAATATACATTGGTCACCACCAGGTTTCACCGAAAAGTAACAAAAGCAATTCAGAATTGTAGTTGATATGGAAATAGGGGACAAACTTTTCCATCCATTCTCATGGCCAGGGTTGAGCGTTTTGTTCCGCAAGAGGTGATCCTAAAATGCAAGTTCCCTTGGATTTGCTTTGCTCCCAAAGAATGCAAACTTTTATTTGTCAGTCTCTGCATCAAAGTGGGCGAGCACATTACGTGGATTGAATGGATTATGCCAATTTGGATATCCGCACCGCTTTGTTTCAGGTTATCAACATCGATTTTGATATTTTTTCGTTTTATTTCTTTTAAAAAGAAACATGTGGAAAGAACGGAAGCAAGTAAACAAACGCTGATGGTCGATTGGGTGGTAAACATGTGCACTTGGGTTGTTACTTCAAGTTGTTTTCTGGCACACTGGGGGTTGATGACCTCTATCTGCGTTGTATTTTAATTATTTGTGCGTTGCCTTGGGGGTGTAGAGGGGGAAGGGATAAAAAGGAACGGCAAAAGGAACGGCTCTGCCTTTTGGTTCCTCAGTGATAGTTTATGACTCTTCGAGTCGCAGCCAATATCAGAGTCAGAGAGCTGGCTCAGTCACTGATTGAGGGTGGCTGTCGTGCGCGAATGGGAGGGGATTAATCCAATGTTGGGAGTGGCGCCAAACAATGTGAGGTGGTTTTCGTGGATGGCAAGAAATCAGAAGCGAAAAAACACATCCCCAGCACTGTTGGAATCAGAATAACAGGATCGACACTCCAGCCTTGCCGATTTCATATTCATGGTCACACCTCCACCCGTTTCCGATTTCATATTGACGGCCCCACCTCCATCCATTGCATGGTTTTCCAGAAAGTGTGCTTGATTGACCACAGGCCTGGGAGACCACCCAACCACCGACTTCTATCAGCGCATCACGGCGACCACATGGTGTGCCATCATATTGTGTTTAATAGGTCCCCCCCCACACCCCATTGCTGAAAATTCTGTTATGGTTTAACGAGCGATACAAAAGCTTGCGATTTTAAGAGTGTTCCACACAGACTGATTACAGTCTGACTAATCGGAATAGATTGTTGTGAGGAAGTTAGACGATCGAGAGGAGGGAAGAGTTAGATCGATGTGAGGAAGTTAAGTTACTGGAATGGATGTGAAACGACGCTTGACAGAAACTGGGGAAGGTATTTATCGGGAAGGAAACCCGGAACAATCTAACAGTGTAAGAAAGACTCAAACGATCCACAGCTCGTTTCACGCAAGGATTGGGAAAACATGGGTTTCACTGTACATGGTTTCGGAGCCGAAGACGTTTCTGGACGCTACGCTACCAGAACGAACAAAAGAGTAATTTTCTCACCTCTCTCGCTCGCTTGGCTCATCATTTTCTTTTCGACCACCTGCATACACACGGTGGACGGAGGTCTCTTCGCGACAGCTCAAGACAAGGCGTTGGCAGCGTTGGAAAAAGAAAAAATGAAGCTCAGAGCAAAAGTAATGTCACTCTCGGAGCAGCTCAGAGATGAGCGCCGACTACGAGAACACCCTTACCATTGGTATATCCGCGAACGCGGTGATCAACCACCCCCTGACGACCCTACACCTCCACCCAAACTGGAACACAAGTGGGAGACCACCCGCGAAAAAGACCCACTCGTCAAAACGGCGGGGTGGTTCTCTTTTTTTCGACTATCTACAGGAAAAGGCAAACAACAAGAAATATGCGCAAAATGGGACACCTGTCTCACTCTTTTCACCAGCGCTTTCTTCCAGGCCATCAACTCCCTGTCTACCGCCGTGAAGACCTTTTTCCACGACCCCTTTGACGTTTTTGGCGCCATGCCCCACCGAACCCGCCAATGGTTCTCGTCACGCCTGGATACGATGTCGCAACTCTTTGGAGCATTCCTGGCGTTCCTCCTGGTAAACGTCCTGGCTTTCGTTTACCTCAAGCTCTCCAGTGTGATCAAAACAATCAAAGGGACTCTACTTACGATGGGGAAGCTGCCGGTCGTCACGCTCGCGACTACTACTGGCACATGGCTCCTGCGCACGACGTGGAAAAGTGTCGCTTCACCGACCCACACGATCGAACTGCAGGCGCAACTCAAAGGACTTCAGGAGACGGTGGCTGAGCTCAAGGCGGACAAGGAACAACAATGTGGCTACTGTGGGTGGAGGGGACACACGGAAAAAAACTGTAGGAAAAAGAAGCAGACGACAAAGATTACTAACAATGTAACCAGCCATTCGAAGTGCGCAGCAGTTTCGACATCCCCATCCCTTCTACACACCTCCATCACCATTCAAAATTGTCACCTAAAATCCTGCCTGATCGATACCGGATCTCAGGCGTGCCTCCTTCCCCTCTCCATCGCCAAACGGTACGGGATTCCGTATAGTACCACACTCGACACTCCCAAGCAACTGGAAGTGAAACGACTATCTTTTTTTCGAACGACTTTGCTGCAGAAAGACTCTTTTTACACTTAAACCAAGACATACAAACAACCACAAAGCCCTTCTTATTTCCTTGCATCCTCTATTCCTGACTGTACTCTCCGCCTAGTCGACTAGGAACTTCGACAGCGTGTCGTCTCTTTTCAACCCTTCTTCGAGTCTCTAGAAGGTTAGTCGCGCCTTTGTTGCGCCTTCGTTAACTCTTGCTGCAGTGACGGCTGACGCCTCACACGAAGTTCCCACTCTCGATGCCAGCTTGTCGACATATCACGTGATCTCTGCCGCCAATGCTGCATCCCTCTCACGTGCTGCATCTCCTGCAGCGCGACGCTGCTGCGATCTCCGCAGCACTCCCTATGTCAGTCATAGACTGTTGTGCTTGTCTGCCACGGTGTTGCTACACCTCTCTCATCGTTACGCACGGGGAAGTAATACTATTGTAGTAGTCCTATCACGACTTCTCTCTTGCAGCAGTCGTGCTTTCCCTTGCAGCGTCGATGACTCCTCTATGTCGGTCTGCTGCTGCACTTCGTTCCTCTTGTAGCAGTCGGTCCTAGACCTCATATATCATCTTCCTGATGTGACGGCGCCTGCAGCACTCGTTCACATCCCTTGCTGCATCTCCTGTGAATATCCATTCATGGAGTAGCAGCAGTAGTATTAGTCATAGCAGCAGCAGCAGCAGCATTCTGCTCTGCTGTCTTGCTATGAGTGTTGGACCCTTTTTAGGGTAGAACTGCCAGTAGTACTGGTCCAGTTCTGCATCGTTACATTCCTCCCCACCAGGTTCCTGACTGTCCCTAGTCAGTTTGTTGAACCTTTATCAACCTTTATCAATGTAGCTTTGACATTCTGTCAGGTGTTGCAAGCTGCAGGTTGCAGCTGAATTCCATGAACCTTTTTTTGCCAAAATATTCATTTTCTTACAATACCAAGGGAGAAACCTTCTCAACCTATGGTGCCATATCAAAATGTTCATGTTCTTATAATCCTCAGGGAGAAACATTCTCAACCTGTGATCCCACACCAAAAAATGTTCATGTTCTTGTAATCCTCAGGGAGAAACATTCTCAACCTGTGATCCCACACCAAAAAATGTTCATGTTCTTGTAATCCTCAGGGAGAAACATTCTCAACCTGTGATCACATATTCCAACACTTGCCAAGGTCCATTGTCAGAATTTTTAGCCCCCTGCACTCCAACTCCCAAAATTTCTTCTTTCCTTTGAACCGTGGTTTTTACGATCACATTCCCCAAAAGTCTGTTAGGTCGGATGCCTCCTAGTGAATGGGCTGTCGTCGTGAGATCACAAAGTGTGCAATGCCCAAAACCCTTGATGCCGGGCCATCCCATTGACTCGGAGACATCCACCTGTACCGATACTCTGCGACTGCGCCCACCCCCGCTGCTGGACACGCGAACTCGATCGGCTACCCAAGCTTTTCGCCAGCAGTCGGGGTGGGCGCAGAGGCGGTGATCACCACATCCCATCATGGTAATGGGTGTGCATTTGCTTCTGAAGCAAATGCTGCATGTTTTAGGCTCGTGTGGCAGCACATCGCGCAATCCTTGCAGCAACGCGATTGCTTGCGGTTGGACCCCTCCCTGGACTGGTGCTGGTACTGGTACATTTTCTTCTTCTCCTTGTGTCTCCGTGGTCGGGTCGTCCATATTCTCATCGCTCTCCTCCTCTTCGCTCTCTTCCTCGTTGTTGCCCAATCCATCGTCGATCTCGTCATTGACGTCCTGCTCATTCGGCGGCTCGCCTGCTGGTTCGATCGGTGGTGGCGACGTCCCTACTCCAACGTCTCGTGCGGAACTTCCAACAGCTATCGCTATTTCCTCCAGGTCGATTTCCGTTAGCATTGGTTCAGACTCCCTTGGGGCGATTTCCGGCAACTGCATTGGTTCAGAATCCCTTGGGGCGATTTCCGACAACTGCATTGGTTCAGTCTGTACACTGACGTCGTGGATGAGGACGGTGCGCGGTTCCCCGGCCATCATGTTCATCGCATTTCGTAGACCCAGATTTTCTTGCTTTTCCTGCTGCAGTTCCTCGTCCAAATTCGCCATCACACCTTGAGCTCGCGACATTGCTGCTTCACCAACCATACGTCGAGATCGTTCGTAGGCCCAGTTTTCCCTGCTATCCTGAAGCAGTCTCCCCAATTGATTTCTTTCGAACGCTCTGTTGATCTCGCTTTGTCGGAGCCGCACTAGGAGCCTATTGTGTGCTCGCGTGAGGTCAATAATCCTCTGCCGGTCTCTTGCTGCTCTTTGCTGGAGTCGGTTGATTACGAGAGTATGATTGGGGGGAACCTGCCCTTCGCGTCCTCTGGCCCTTCCTCGTCCTCTTCCTTGTCCTTGGTTTGTGCGAGTCATGGTGTCTGTGGTTTGGCGAAGCGTGCAGTAGGTCGTGGTGAAGTCTGGTGGGCGCGAGTACTTTACTGCAACTTCGCTATAGCAGTTGCTGTCAATCCCATCATGCTGCACCACCCAAAATAGTTGGTGACGCTTCAAATGGCTTATCTAAGGCTTGTATAACCCTTAGCAGCCGTCGCCGTTGTGTTTCCTTATTTGATCGTCGACTGTTCACGTCATTGTCGACCTGCAGCACATGTTGCTGCAACCGTTTTATCATCTTTTTAACGGTGTTGCTCAAATGCTGCTACTTTTGCTGCAGCATTTCTCAAGTTCTGCTTTGGCTCCCAGGTGTCATCTGCTACATCGTAGCCTTTCCATCGGACTAAGTATTGAGTTTTGCCTCTGTGTTGGCGTTTGCTCAATATTTCTTCAACCTCATATTCCAACTCGCCCTGAACCAACTCTGGTTCTGGTTGAACCTCTTGCTGGCGTCCAGGGAATTCGTCTGGAGCCGAGAGTGTTGCAGCTTTGAGTTTGGAGATATGGAAAGCATTGTGCAGTCGTCCAAACGATGCTGGCAATTCCAGGCGTACTGTGACATCTGATATGCATGCAGTAACCGTAAACGGACCACAGTATTGTGCCGTTAACTTCCGATTCAATGTAGGAGAGAGGGGTAAGTCTTTGGTAGACAGAAAAACTTTATCGCCTACGGCGAACTTCCCTCCCCGCCTAGAACGGTTAGCGGACCTCCGCTGTCGATCTTGGGCTTTAGAAATGGCGGCTGTGGCCCGATCAATGTTCTGAGTCCAAGTAGCCCACCAATCGTGATACACGATACGGGACGTTGGTGGACCGGCCCGCCCCCTTTGCGGGTTGTGCCGCTTTATCCCGTATCATCTCGTCCCCCCTCGGGCCAGTGGTCGCCCTCGACCACCTTCTCCTCGTGCCCGTTACTCCGTTCTCCTTGACCCTCTCTGCGATTACCGGGTTACCGTTCTCTCGCGGGTCTATTCGGGGGTTCTCCAGGATCTTTCTTGTGATCCTTTGATCCTTTGTTCTTATCCCTTTGATCCGTCTAGTCTCTTGAGCTTATGGTCTTTTGCCTTGCTCTGCGGCGGCGATCACTGTGATGATCTCAGCCCCCTCCCCTCCTTCGCAGTGATCCTCATGCTCTTTCACCTCTCGTTACTACCACTCTCGGGTCAGAGGCGCCAACTCACTCTCAACTTCCATGGCCTCGCTAGGACTCGAACTCGTGACCTTCGGATCGCAAGTTCGGCTCCGAAACCAAATGATACACGATACGGGACGTTGGTGGACCGGCCCGCCCCCTTTGCGGGTTGTGCCGCTTTATCCCGTATCAAATCGTCTGCGGCAGGCACCAGCGAGGGGTCAGCTGGTGTTAATGGGGTGGTGGGGAGCCGACCATAGACAAGATAGAAGGGGGAAAACCCCGTAGAATCATGTACACCCGTGTTGTAGGCAAACTCGGCGGCTGCGAGATGCAAATCCCAATCCGTACCAGCTGGTCGCACGTAACTGCGAAGAATAGTTTGAATAGTACGATTGGAGCGTTCAGTTTGGCCATCTGTTTCTGGGTGATAGGAACTGGACATGGCCAACCGAGTGCCAGTCAAGTTCCATAACGCACGCCAGAACAGGCTGGTGAACCGGGGGTCACGATCCGAGACAATGGTGCGAGGGAGTCCATGTAATCGAACAATATGGTCGAAAAACAAGCGAGCAACCTGCACCGCTGTAACTGTCTGATTGGTCGGGATCAAATGCAGCATTTTGCTGTAGCGATCAACCACCACCAGGAGATAATCATAGCCTGCCGCAGTGGGGGGTAACGGCCCCATAAAGTCCAAGGCAACATCTTGCCATCGCTCATCGGGAATAGGCAATGGTTGCAGCAAGCCCATTGGGCGTTGTGTCGGTGCCTTATTGCGTTGGCATTTGACACAGCTGGCAACATATTTTTGGACCGTTGTTGGTAGCGTTGGCCAGTAGTAATGTTGTTGGATCCGGGCTTGAGTGCGGCGACGGCCAAAGTGGCCTGCCAGTGCTCCATCGTGGGCATCATGCAGCACCTCTGCATGCAATGCCGTCGGGATCCACCATTTCCACTGCTCGTTCATCTTTTTCCACAACCGAGTACCATCCCATCGGATGTTAGAGGGTCGGTGAGGATTTGCAATTAATGGTTTGCACAGTGCATCCTGATCATACGCCTGTGTCACCCTTTTCCCGAAATCTGTGCAAGAGGCACTGGTGATCACGAAGAGTTCTTCTTCTCGGGTGGCTTGATGAGATGCACGGCTCAAAGCATCTGCAACCACATTGTCTTTGCCGGGACGATATTTGATCTCATATTTGAACTCCTGGAGGAGTTCCATCCATCTGGCTTGTCGTTTAGACAGGTGTGGCTGCGTTTGTAAATATCGCAGAGGCGCGTGATCTGTATAGATCACGAACTCCTGGGCGTCCAAGTAATGACGCCAGACCCGTAGGGCGTGAACGATGGCCAATAATTCTTTCTCATGAGTCGCGTAGTTCATCTCTGCTGGGTTGAGCTTGCGGCTGTCAAACGCCACAGGTTGTTGTCCACTGCCCTGATCCTGAGTGAGCACTGCACCTACTGCATAATCTGATGCATCTGTGGTAAGCTCAAACTTCTTGTCAGGGTCAGGAATGAGAAGTACCGGTGCTGCAACTAGTGTTGCCTTCAACCGGGTCATTGCTGCGGTTGCTGCAGCAGTCCACTTCCATTCAGTCGTTTTCTTCAACAACTCTGTGAGCGGTTGCGCAATCGTTGAGAACCCTTTGATGAATCTGCGATAGTAGTTTGCCAGGCCCAGAAAGGAACGAAGTTCCTTCAAGGTCGTTGGCTGTGGCCAGTCCTTGATGACCTGAATCTTATCCTGCAGCACCGAAATTCCTGCTGCGGATATCTCGTGTCCCAGAAATTCCACTGTGTTGCGTCCCAAGTAACACTTCTTTTCCGAAACATATAATTTCTGAGTTCTCAGCAGTTGGAGTATCTTCCTCACATGTCCTCGATGCTCTCTCCAACTCTTGCTGTAGATTAGTATGTCATCCAGGTAGACCACACAAAATACATCCAAGTATTCGTGCAATACATGATGCATGGTGTTCATGAAAGTGGCTGGTGCATTGGTCAATCCAAATGGCAACACCACATATTCATACAGTCCATAACGGGTGCGGAATGCAGTTTTCTCGCAATCCTCTGGTTCTAGGCGTACTTGATGGTAGCCTGAACATAAATCAATCTTGCTGAAAACTCTGCATCCTTGTACCTGATCAAGCAGGTCTTCAATCCTTGGGATTGGGTACCTATTCTTGATCGTTAATTTATTCAGAGCCCGATAATCAACACATAGGCGCATCTTCCCATTTTTCTTTGGAACGAAGATCACGGGTGCGCCCCATGGTGATTTACTGGGTTGAATAAATCCTTGCTGCAGCAATGCAGCCAACTGTTTCTTCAACTCTTGTTGTTCTGCAATGCTGAGCCTGTAGAGTCCTTTCTTCTGAGGGGTGGCTCCTTCCACCAACTCAATTCGATGTCTGACTCCCCTGTCAGGTGGTAGTTCATTCGGTAGCTCTTCCCGAAATAAGTCTGCGAATTCTGTTCGCATCTGCTGTTCTAGTCTCTGAGACTCTGCTCTATCCTCTGCAGTTTTAATTTCTCGATTTTCTTGGTCTGCTGCATGTTCCTCCACTTGTTTTATGTGAATCAGAAATGCTGGTTCTCCTTTCTTTACTTCAGCAGCCAACTGAATAGCAGAGATGACCTCAACATTGTTCTGCTGCAGGTCTTCCTTCTGAGACCGAGCTCTTCTCATTCTCAATTTGAGACGTCGTCCATTTAACAGTATCTGGACTGTCTTCTTCTGCCAATCAATTTGAGGGTTATGCTTGCATAACCAAGGCATTCCAAGTATTATGTCATAATTTCCCAGGGTTACTTCATGTAGTACCTCCTGAGATTGGAACTGCCCCATTGTCACTTGTGCAACTATTTCAGTGCAACTCTGTTCCTTAGTGACTCCATCTGCAAGCAGCACTTCCCTTGATTGTTGAGAAGTTCTTGTAGGGATTTGATTCTCGGCAACCCATTGTCTTGATACAAAAAGCTCTGAGGCTCCCGAGTCGATTAACACAGTAGCTGTTTTCCCATCAACTTCAGCTATTGTTGTGAGCAACTCCTCAGATGTTCCGGCGACATTGAGAGTGCCCAAATGGTGCTGGGGATTTGCTGCACCTCTGGATGTTAACATCAGCTGCTTTGCTGCAACTGTTTCAAAGTCGGGTTGGTAATGCTTGAACTTTTCATTACAATCACCAACAGCAGGGGGGGATACCCTCACAATCCTGCTTTTCACATATCTAGAAGGGGCCTGTCGCTCTCCTTCATCACACTTGTCCCAGGTGGCCCAAGGCTCTACCTGTACTTGCTCAACTGGTTCAAAACTGGGAGGTTCCCCACATTCACTCCCCTTCTTTTGTCTATAGGTGGCATAAAGCTCTTCCTGTCCCAAAAGTCCCAAACGATTACAGGTGGCCCTTGGCTCTACCTGATAGTATGTGCTGCTGCTGCAAGTGGCCCAAGGCTCTACTTGCTTTTCTTGATCTTCTTTTTCGCCTATCCATGGATAAATTGCTGAATCAAAAATGGGGGGATACACCCCTTTCTCCTCCTTCGCCTGTACTTCCTTACTACGGCTAGGGACACCCTCTGTCCCCAGCCTCATGCTTTTACTCTGCATTGAGCCTGAATATGGCCCGGTTTGCCACACCTGTAGCAAACGATGGTATCGCGAGCCTGTCGCTTGCCCTTAGCCTTCCCATTGGCCGTTCTCTGATTTGCTGCAGCGCCGGGTCTTTGATGCTGCAAATTGTCCACCTCCATCCGATCGTCTCTCCGTTGACGTCCATAGCGTGGGTTGGCGGCAGGTCGGGCATTCTGTCCTCCGCGCCACCTTCCTCGCTGGTCGTCTCTCCTCCTGTTCCTCCTGCGATCTGCTGGTCTTGCCCTGTTCGGTTCTCCTCCTTCTCTTCTCCTTTCGAGAGGACCTTCCCACGTGGCTGCGATCGTGATCGCTTCTTCCAGTGTGTTTGGGGCTTCTAATTCGACCTTCGTTCGCAGTCGTTCGTGTAGTCCGTCGAGATAGCGGAACATCTGTTCCCCGGGGTTGGAATCCTCGATCTGCAGCATCAGTCGCCTAAACTGATGAGTATACTCGACAACAGACTTTGATCCTTGTCGCAGACGACCCCATTCTCTTCGGAAATCACGATTCGCATGTACTTTGCCAAACTGGTCTTTAAGGTCCTCTACCAGTTGGTACACATCCTCTGGGAGATCTTGTTCCTGACTTTGATTCGCTTCATAACGCATTCTCCAATAAGTGCTTGCTGCACCACGAAGGTGGCCTGCAGCAACCAGCACTTGCTGGTGTCCGTCGTGCGTATTAGTCACTTCAAAGTAGGTCTGTAGTTGTACCAACCACTCACTCAATGGGATGTCATCGGGACTACCATTCCAGAGTTCTGGCGGTTTCGCCCTTGCTCTTCCGAGTGCGGCTTGCGGCGCTGGCTGTTGCTGCATCTGTGCATTAGCATGCAGCACATCCTGTTGAGTCTGACGCAAATTGGCGATTTCCTGCTGCAGCTGCATGATCATGTTGCCCATCTGCTGCACATCATTTGCCACATCCTGTGCGCCATGTGCGTTTCCGTCATGTTGCGCGTGCTGCATTGGGTGCTGCTGCTGCTGCTGCTGCTGCTGATCCGCCATTGACACGTTCCAATTCCAGTAACCTTTGATAGCGCGCGCACCTCCAACTTACGCACGGTTCGTAGCGCGCGAACTGCTGTTCCACTCGAAGGTGAAAATGGCCGTGGTAAGGGGCGTAGGCGTCGCTTGATGGTCCTTGCTGCAGGTCGTAAAGGACGCTGCAGGCGGGGTTTGCGCACGGAATATACGTCGGTAGACTGCTTCGTTGCGCTTCCCTAGGAACCAATATGTAGTGGTTGTGGAACTGAACTCTTTCCAACACTTCTCGGTCGATGTCTGGAACTTCGTCACCCCACTGGTTGATGATCTCGTAGAGACAATCCCACGGCTGTCCAATAGTTCTGGTAGCCTCGACGCCGGGTTCTTGTTCCCACAGTCGTCTGTTCTCTCTTTGTCGCAACAAGCGTTGTACGCTGTCCGGTAGACTTTGCCTCTGCAACGCGACTGGCAACAAGGGGTTACGCGGTCTCAGAACTGGTTCGTTACCGTGTGCGGGTGGATAACCTGTATCCCGAGGGGGGTATGTCCCGCCGATAGGGTACCCTCTCTGTACTGCTGCCGGTGCTGCTGCAAACTCTGCTGCAGGTTTGACTTCTGCCGGCTCCTCGTTTTCTTCGTGACCCCAGTCGGGTAGATCTTCCGTGTCGACGTCCGAGGGTACAGGGGTGACCCCTGGGATATATGTCCTTGGTTGGGAGACTTCGGCACGAAAGTTTCCGAGCTCCCACTGTCCGATCACTGTCCTTCGTCTTTCCAACATAAACTTCCAAAGCCCGTTCGATCCCTTGCTCCGAAACCAATGAAACGACTATCTTTTTTTCGAACGACTTTGCTGCAGAAAGACTCTTTTTACACTTAAACCAAGACATACAAACAACCACAAAGCCCTTCTTATTTCCTTGCATCCTCTATTCCTGACTGTACTCTCCGCCTAGTCGACTAGGAACTTCGACAGCGTGTCGTCTCTTTTCAACCCTTCTTCGAGTCTCTAGAAGGTTAGTCGCGCCTTTGTTGCGCCTTCGTTAACTCTTGCTGCAGTGACGGCTGACGCCTCACACGAAGTTCCCACTCTCGATGCCAGCTTGTCGACATATCACGTGATCTCTGCCGCCAATGCTGCATCCCTCTCACGTGCTGCATCTCCTGCAGCGCGACGCTGCTGCGATCTCCGCAGCACTCCCTATGTCAGTCATAGACTGTTGTGCTTGTCTGCCACGGTGTTGCTACACCTCTCTCATCGTTACGCACGGGGAAGTAATACTATTGTAGTAGTCCTATCACGACTTCTCTCTTGCAGCAGTCGTGCTTTCCCTTGCAGCGTCGATGACTCCTCTATGTCGGTCTGCTGCTGCACTTCGTTCCTCTTGTAGCAGTCGGTCCTAGACCTCATATATCATCTTCCTGATGTGACGGCGCCTGCAGCACTCGTTCACATCCCTTGCTGCATCTCCTGTGAATATCCATTCATGGAGTAGCAGCAGTAGTATTAGTCATAGCAGCAGCAGCAGCAGCATTCTGCTCTGCTGTCTTGCTATGAGTGTTGGACCCTTTTTAGGGTAGAACTGCCAGTAGTACTGGTCCAGTTCTGCATCGTTACAGGAAGGTTTCAACGGTTCTTCGAGCCTCGTCAATGGGGAAGCCCTTTTACCTACAGCAGTCGGAGTTTCGGATGACACCAACCTCGTCACCTGGCTTGTCACCAATGCAACAACCACACCAATACTTGGTATTGATGGGATTAAGGCACTAAACATTTCAGTCAATGCCAACCGTGGGGAAATCTGCCAAACCACTTCAGGAGCTACCATCAAATGTCATGTGGTGACTGCTAAACACCCCACACTTGCACCTGAACAAGGCACTGTCACTCTTACTCAACTGTGGCCTTTACATCAAGGGACAGGCTTTTCCAGTAAAAAAACTTGCATTCAGCTCCAAGCAGGCAAGCCCCATATCCTGGAGCCCAAACAATGGACTCGTCTCTACTTACCATATCGAATGGACGTCGCCGGCCAGGCCACCATCACGCCAGCGTTACACCGCCCAGGACTCGTCACAGGTGCATTGACGACTAAGGCCGGCCACTTTCGCGTCGACGTCTGGAACTCGACGGACCGCGTCCACCAGCTCACAGCCACCACCCCACTCATCAACATCCATGGCGTCAAACACCACGTCGTCAACCGCCTCGACCGCCCAAAGGTCCACGCGGTCACACTTCCAGACAACCAACCCCTCACCGCCGACTCCATCGCAGCCGACATCATGGGCCGTTTTCCTGCCGTCGGCGACCTAAGCACACACCCTATCAACGACAAGATGAGAACGCTTCAAATACGACCCGACGAAATGGAATGGACAAAACCAGGAGATGCGGGACTCCGAACGGAATACTCTGTCGACAAAGTCGTCGACAGAAACGCCGTCACTAAACAATTGGAGCTCTATGTCGAGCGTGGGTACCTTGCACATTCACCTTCGTCCGAGTCTGCCTTTTTCAACCCATTACTTCCCATCGCCAAGGACGACGGCACGTACCGTTTCACTAACGACTTTCGACGTCTCAATGGCTATTTCAAAAAGCTGGGCATGGTGTTCTCGGATCCCTGGCGCACCATCTGGAAAGTAAAGGCGGACTGGCGTGTTTATGCAAAGATAGACCTCAAAGACGCTTTTTTTGGACTAGCGGTGTCCCCTGAGCTATCACCCCTGTTCTCTTTTACCTGGCAAGGGCGACGATACAAATGGAATCGCCTCCCCCAAGGATGGTGCTGGAGCCCAACTCTATTCTCGGACAGGATCACAAGCATACTCGGGCACTTGGACTGCGTGATATACGCCGACGACCAGACCTGGGCGCCGACCCGTTGGACCGGACCGGACCGGACCGGCAGTCACTTTCTGGACCGGAAATAACCTTTATTAGACAGGTGTCTGACCGGTCTAGACAGGTCAGACACCGGTCTAATAAAGGTTATTTCCGGTCCAGTAAAGGTATACCTTTACTAGACCGGATTGAGCCTGTCCAGACCGGCTGGCCTCATTTCCGCTCATGAATTCGTTCCTGTCCTGACCGGTAGGACCTGTCTGGACAGGTGATTTCCTGTCTAATAAAGGCATAGAAGCCGCTAATCGGTAGCCTGGACAGGTTCGACCGGTCGGACAGGTCTGGACCGGAACCACCTCCTGTCTAAGCCTGTCCTAGCCTTTACTAGACAGAAACTCAGCCTGTCCAGACAGGCAAGTCTGTTTAGACCGGCTGAACACCGGTCAAGACCGGCTGAACACCGGTCAAGACCGCACAGACTCACTCATCTGGACAGGCACCAGCCTGTCCAGACCGGTGTTTCACCTGTCTAGTAAAGGTTTAATCCGGTCCACAAAGAACCGTTTTCCTGTCCAGAACAGGTCAAATCCGGTCAAGTAAAGGTGGAATCCGGTCAAGTAAAGGATCCACCTGCAGTTGCAAGCGAAGTCATAAACAATAATCTTACAACATAAATACCCAACCCAAAACAAATATTATCACCCCACCTGCACAAATGTGTTTGCAACTGGCTGCCTAATCCCCACACACAACATGAACACCTTCCTTTCCCCTTTCCCCTTGTTTTTTCGTAACCCCCCCTTCTTGTTTTTTTCTAATCCACCCTCTCCCCTTGTTTTTTTTTAAATCCACCCTACCCCCTTGTTTTTTTTCTAATCCACCCTACCCCCTTGTTTTTTTCTAATCCCCCCTTTCCCCTTCCCTTGTTTTTTTTCTAATCCCCCCTTTCCCCTTCCCTTGTTTTTTTTCTAATCCCCCCTTTCCCCTTCCCTTGTTTTTTTTTTTATCCCCCCTTTCCCCTTCCCTTGTTTTTTTTCTAATCCCCCCTTTCCCCTTCCCTTGTTTTTTTTTTTATCCCCCCTCTCCCCTTCCCTTGTTTTTTTTTTTATCCCCCCTCTCCCCTTCCCTTGTTTTTTTTTTTATCCCCCCTCTCCCCTTCCCTTGTTTTTTTTTTATCCCCTCCCCCCTTCCCCCCTTCCCCCTCCTATTTGTTCATACTAAGAAAAGACATATACCTAACATTTTGGGGCGTAAGGGATGCCCTTCTGGCTCTAACTAAAGCTCCTACCCTTGAGAAAGACCTCTCGCTGTGCGCACTAGACGCTTGCACCGCCAAAAAGTCAGGGGCGATGCTTTTCAGCAGAGGGTAGGACGACCCATCCGTTGCCCAAAAGGACAAAGGACAGGCCATCCTTCTCCCTTCCCAAATCTGATCAAACCTATCTAATTCTGCTTTGCACATGCTCCTAAGACTACCTAACCTATTTCCGCTTCTGCCCCCCAACCCCCTCCTACCCCTTGCCCCGCTCCCACTCCCACTCCCACTGCCCCCCCCCTGTTCTGTTTCATCACCCCCTGGTGGAGCCGTCAGCAACAATCCCCCAGCTGGGGCATCAGTCTCCGTCCGCACCTCTGCTGGTTCGTCTTCAAATTGCAGGAAATCTGCACGTGGGTCACTCTGTCGAGGTTGGGCTGGGGGTGCCGCCTGCTCACGCTCCTGAACTGCCTCGGCCTTCTGGGCCATTAAGGCCACAATTTCATCTCGAACCTGGCAGAATAACAACATCCATCATGGGAATGCTTGATAACATCCCTGCTGGGGATGACCGCTCTGATCTGATTTATGTGGATAAGGGAGTTAAGGATCTTTTCTGTTTTCGGATGCTGATTTCGGTTACATGGATCACCCCCTTCCTTCTTTGTGATTTCATGGTTTTCAATCAGTTGGATGATGTATGAAACATAAAAAAAAGACTATTTCAGTTGTAAAGAAAAACCGAGTGAAGCGCCAGAAAATGGAGGGAGATATGAATAAAAACAAACAGGCACGCAAAACAAGAAACACGGAAAGCAACCAACACACAAAAGATTGCTCACCTCGCTCCACAATGCCTCTGGGGTGGACCAATCCCTCGTGACGTTCTGCCACCTGTCATCCCGCCCCCACTTGAAGGCCTCCTGCAAGGACTTAAAGTCCGTCCGTGTTCCTACAACACCACAGAAGTGGATGTCAGTGGATGTCAGTGGATTCTAGTGGATTCTAGTGGAGTTCAAAACAAACAACCAAAGACAATGAACAGAAACTTACTTGTGTCCAAGTACCCCAGCACCAGCCCTGCAAACACCCAGTTGGGGTCGTCCATCCTCGTGTAGACGCATTGGGCCACCACCCTCATCATGTCCTTCTCCAACTGGGGTGCATCTCGTGCCTTGCTGCCTTCTCGCAGGTGTGCCGCCAGCCGCATCATGGTTCGGAATGCCATGCCTCCTGTTGTGTGCTTTGCTGCCTCGAGCGTGTCAGAGACCACCTTGGCGGGCGCAAACACCTTTTCGCACACCCTTAATGCATCCCTAAATCACACAACACAACAACAAACACAGTTGATGAATAATAAACAACATGTTAATTCAATTTTGTTTTCTACCCTCCACAGGTACGCTTGTATTGGTTGAAGAAAATAGTTTACTTGGGATTTACATCAAAACGAGTTCATGTGAAGGCCTACCAGTCCGCCCTTTCCAGCGCTCCTTCCGGCAGTTGGGTGTGGTGGGCATCCAGCCATGCACGCACCGGTTTTTCCAGCTTCAGCAGCCTACACACAAGGCACAACAATGTTAAACACAAACACAAAGGAAAAAAAAACCAACAACAAAAGAAATGACCAACAACATGACATACCTCTCCACCATCGCGTAGGTGCTATTCCACCTCGTGGCCTGGGGCACTTTGAGCTTCAGGATGGCTTTGGGGGGGTTTGTATTTCCCTCCACAAGCTCCACCTCCACCTCGTCTTCCGAATCTGTGGGCACCTCCTGGCCTCGACCCTCCAGGTCCTCCCTTTGCAGGGTGTCGAGCTGGAACCTGGCTGTGGTAGATCTACACAAAAAACAAAGAAACAAACGTCATATCTGACCTTTAACAGACAGGCAATAGACCTGTCTGGATAGGTCCTTCTCCTGTCCAGACCGGCTCATCACCTGTCAAGGACAGGAAGTTTTGCCTGTCTGGACAGGTAATAAACCGGTCTGGACAGGAGAAGGACCTGTCCAGACAGGTCTGTCCTTTCCAGACAGGCAAAACTTCCTGTCCAGACAGGCAAAACGTCCTGTCCTTGACAAGTGATGAGCCGGTCTGGACAGGAATCAACCTGTTCTAGACAGACATTAACCTTTTCTGGACAGGACAAAGACCTGTCCAGACAGGTCCTCCACAATGCACACTAACAACTTAGAAAAAAAATAAAAATTCCCTTATAGTATTGTTCACTTCCATAACTTTTTTCATTTCATGTCCTTACCTTGAAAAATACTCCACCAGCCTCGTAGCTTTTTTCAGGCTGTCCTGAATTCCAATGGGAGCGGTGCTGAGGGCAGACGTCATGCTATTGTGGAGCATGTGGCAGCAGCATCGCATCCAGTCCCAGTTGAGACTGTTTCGGCTGCAATTTGTTACACACATACTCTTAAGTGTTTTTATTTTTCCTTTTGTTTTTCCTTGGGGAGGTGGACATGTTTCCAGGCATCACATTGCATGCTATTTCAACTTGTGGTTGTTTCTTACATTTAATTTCAAACAAGCACCGTATTTTTGTTTTGGTTGGTTCACTTACTTGTCAAATGCGGCTGCTATATTAGCTCCCGCATCGGTGGTGATGGTGGGCCTGTACCCCTCCAACTGGATGCTCGGGAGAACCTGGTCTTCCACCAGCTGCTGGATTGCAGCGGAGGTGGCCCTTTCCACATCCAGGTGGAACACCCCGAGCATCCAGTCCTTCATCTGCCAGGGGTTGGTGGAGACATCCACGGCGTGGGCGGTGACAGTCAAGTACTTGTCACCCGCCCTGCAAAAACACAACACCAAAACACAACAAATCAAATCAAAACACATGACAACAAATCAAAACACAACACAGCAAATCGAATCAAACACATGACAACAAATCAAAACACATCACAACAAATCAAAACACAACAGCATGGTTAACAATTCAGATTACCAATTATCAAAGACACAATGCTCACCGTGATGTCCACAGATCCCCGGTGAAGGCCGGTTGCTGCTGCAAATCTCGGTGGCCTTTGATTTCTTGGGCTACCCGGGCCAGGCGTTCGTGGAACAGCCCCTCCATCTTCCGCCCCACCGACCGTCTGGAAATCCGGGCTGCCCGGCCGTTCAAGGCGCGGGCAAAACCCAGAAATCCTTCTGACTCCCCCAATGAGAGGGGAAGCCCTTCCTCCGCCACCCACCTGAAGCACACATGCACATGAACATTCAACACCAAAAACAAACACAAAAAAAAAAACGAAGACAAAGACAAAGACAAAAACAAACAAACAAACAAACAAACACACTTACTCCGCCAGCTTCTTGCATGCTACCTTCCATGCATGCTCCGTCGGTTTCCAGGCCCTCCCCACCGTGTGGACCACCACCCCCGACGTGCTGTCGGTGTTGCCCCGTGGCCTGGAACACACATAATACCTGTTTCAGTTTCTGTGGGACACCATGCATCAGATTCACATGCACATTCAACAGTGTTTTGGGTTTCTTTTTCAGCACATTCAACAGTGTTTTGGGTCCCTTTTTCAGCACATTCAACAGTGTTTTGGGTTTCTTTTTCAGCACATTCAACAGTGTTTTGGGTTTCTTTTTCAGCACATTCAACAGTGTTTTGGGTCCCTTTTTCTTACCATCCCGCTTCCTCCCTCTTCCGCATATCTTCCTCCGTCCTCAGTTGGTGGCCCTTGGCGTGGTTCTTCGCAGTCGTGAGGGAACTGCGGTGGTAACTCACGGGGAGGTCACACAGCCTGCAAACAAGCTTCTGTGTGACCTCCCCACCCTCCGTAAAATCACTGATTTTATGGAGGGTGCCATCGGGCTTGAGGAAGAGGCGCTTGACCCAGGCGTTTGCCGAGGGTCTCCTCTTCCTGCTTTCCCCCTGGACACAAGAAAACAGAGAATAGTAAGCATTAAGAAGGCATTATATGTGAACAGTTACTTGCCTGTCCGGACAGGTATATGACCTGTCCAGACAGGCAGACGACCTGTCTAGAACAGGTTAATACCTGTCTAGAACAGGTAGATACCTGTCTGGACAGGCAACACATCCTGTCTAGAACCGGTTATTTACCCGGTCTGGACAGGACATACCTGCCTGGACAGGCGCTTTACCTGCCTAGGAAAGGCTGTTACCTGTCTGGATAGGCATAAACTCCTGTCCAGAACCGGTTGTTTTTCCGGTCTGGACAGGTCAGACCAAGACCAGGGCAAAGATTTTTGGGAAAGGAAAGCAATTTTCAGTTTTTAAATCATCCACTTCCATGCAGTGGTTGGATCATGTTTGCAACCCATCCCGACCTTTAACTTATCATTTCCATGTTTTCCTTTTATCTCACCTGTGATGTCTGTGATGGTTCTGAACCTGAAGGGCCCTTTCCTGCAGAACCTTGACGCGGCTTCGCCATGGGTGGTGGCAGTGTCCCCAGCCTGAATGGGGGCGGGCTGTCATCAAGGAAATCCAGTTCCCCTTCATAAAACCCTTCTAATGGCTGCAGTCGTCCTGCCCGGGGCACCTTCATCCTCTGCATGGCCTCGTCCTCCTCCCCCTCCCTCTCATCAGCGACATCCCTCAACCTCTTTCGAAGGTTCCCTGATGAACCTCCAAATATGTCCACCTGGTAACAAAATAAATAAAATAAATTCCAGATGTGAAGTTGCAAGGATAAAAAATAAATACTATAAATTGCAGATGTGAAGTTGCAAGGATAAAAAACAAAAAAACATAAATTCCAGAGGTGCAATTGCAAGGATAAAAAACAAATACTATAAATTCCAGATGTGAAATTGAAAGGATAAAAAACAAAAACCATAAATTCCAGAGGTGCAATTGCAAGGAAAAAAAACAAAAACCATAAATTCCAGATGTGAAATTGAAAGGATAAAAAACATATCTTCAAATTGATTTTCTGGAAATTTCATTATTTCATTACATTTTTTTTTTCACCAACAAAAAATTGCAACACCCTTACATCCATGTCCGCCATGTCCACCGTGTCCACCGTGGGTGCTTCCATGGGCGGTGGAGGCGGCGGCAAACTCGCTGCTTTCGCTGCCGGTGCCTTTTCTCCTCCCGCTTTTGACGCTGGTCCCTTTTTTCCTTCCGCTTTCGACGCCGGTCCCTTTTTTCCCTTTCCCTTCGCGGTGTCCACTTTCCCCCCCTCCGTCCCACCTCCCTTTTTCCCACCGGCCGTCCTCTTGTTGCGGAGCGTCATTTTTGGCGACATCTTTCGTTGGCTTTCCTGGTGCGTACGTGCGTGCGTGCGTGCTTGTTTGCTCTTGCTGTAGGCGGAATGATGCTAGGTTTTCCGCGCATGCAGGGTTCCCTTTTATACTGCAGTGACGTTCACACTTTCACACATCGCGCGAGGTTGTTCCTGTTTCGACAGGCGCTTGACCTGTCCAAGACAGGTAAACTTCTGTCTGAAACCGCCGATTTGCACTGTCTGGACCGGTGTTTAACCGGTCTTCGACAGGTTGTGGGCCGGTCTTTGAAAGGTTGTGGGCCTGTCCAAGACCGGTTGTTGTCCTGTCTAAGTCCGGTGAATTTGGCGGTTTGCCTGTCCAAAGCCGGAAATGCCTGTCGAAACCCGTTCCACATTTTCGACAGGCATTTCGGACCGGTGGACCGGACAGGACAGGCCAGGACCGGTCAAAGCCTGTCCGGTCTTGCAAGGACCGGCGTTTTTTCGCTGGACCGGACAGGACCGGACAGGTTGGCCGGTCCTTAGACAGGTTGGACCGGACCGGACCGGTTTTTCGCTGCCGGTCCGGTCGGGCCCAGGTCTGCCGACGACATTTTGCTCGGCGCCCCGAATGCGGCGGAACTCCACAAAAAGCTCCACGACGTGTTTTCGGTCCTCCAAGAATACGGCCTAAAAGTCAACTACCAAAAAGTGACCTGGCTCGCACAGGAAGTCGAGTTCCTCGGTTACCACCTCCACGACGGCCAGTGGTCCCACAAACCCTTCCTCAAGGAAAAACTGGCAGAACTCGGCCCTATCAATGACACCACTGACCTCGCCAGGATCATTGGTATTTTCTCTTACTGCAGGAAAACAATACCCAAGCTGGAACATCACCTCAACACCCTCAGACAGCTCCTGGCCGCATACACAGATGCCCCCGATATTGCACAATGGAAAACCGACGTCCAGAAGGAACTCCAAACCCTGATCGCCTACGCAGTCGACCACCAAACAGACCTCGCCCTCCCAGGACTCACCGCTCGTCACTTCACACTCGAAACCGACTGGTCTGGAAACCACGCAGGGTACATCCTGTTCGCGACCGACTCCCAAGACCAGCGCCACCTCATCGACTACGGCAGCACTCGGCTACTGGAACCCACGTCGTCTTTTCTCGGCGAGCTCAAAGCCGTCAAATGGGCCCTCCAAAAAACAGCTGCCTATCGAGGACACACACCCACAACACTCAAAACAGATAACCAAGCCCTTGCTGAACAAATGCAGAAAGGCGGCCTTGGAAAAAATGACAAACGGGTGGGCCGACTGTGGGCCTGGATCCTCGGTAACGAAACCCACACAACCTTTGAATTTTTACCTGGGTCCACTAACGTCGCTGCTGATCTCCTTAGTCGGCCCACAGCCAAACACACCACCACCGTCAACACAACCACCACCCCTGCCACACCCCACCAACAAGCCTGGCATATCCATCGCAAGGAGCACTGGGGAGTTCACAACACACACCTCCAAGCCCGCCAGGCCGGGCACAATATTCCCAAAAAAATCATTACCGAAGTCGTCGACACCTGTCCCACCTGCGCCATTTTTCGTCCCCTGACCCAACGCCGTCCATGGGGAAAACTGCCCTACGGTGATTCGCCTGGCACTGTCCTTCATTTGGATGTTATAGGCCCCCTCACGCCGGCCCCCACTGGAGAAAAATTCATCACCTGCGTCGTCGACAGTTGCACTCGGCGCAGCCAAGCTACGGCCTCCTCCACAGTGACGTCGGACACTATCGTGACAGCTTTGGATCTCTGGGGCAGCACACACGGCTACCCTGTGCTCCTCATCCTTGATGGGGCCGGCTACAACAGCTCTCACACCCTACGCACCTGGAGCACGCACCAAGGTGTCGAACTGATCTATACACCACCCCACAAACACAATTCAAATGGTTTGGTTGAGCGTTTTCATCGCACCCTCGAAGACAGGGTCAGAAAATCCATGCACAACAGCCCTAAACCCTGGCCTCAACACCTCGAAGCCGCCGTGCACGCCATTAATACAACGCCGAACACCACCACCGGCGTCTCCCCCCTACAGCTTTGGACCAGCTCGGCGGCCACCCAATGGACCGCAAGAGAGAAAGCGGACAAACAGCGGGCCTATCGCAACAGTTTGCGAAAAACCGTCCCCCAAGAACTTCACCCAGGCGACCTGGTCTGGCATTATGACGCCGTCCAAGCAGCAAAGAGAGAAGACAAGCTTCAGCCCCACTGGCGGGGCCCCCTCCGATTGGTCACACAACTCACGGGCTCCCTGTGGAGCACCGCCGAACTCACGCCACGAACGGGCCCAGGCCGCCGCCCTCGCGGCATCTACCACCAGGATCATCTGCAACGATGTCATGGACGTCAACCTTGGCATGCGGCTGACGATTTCGACTGGCCCCCCAACACGTAGGCCTACTATCTCATTTTTTTTCTTTTTTCGGGTTCTCGGACAGTCCCCTCCAAGGGTTGCACGCAACCAGATTTTCTACAGCCTTTTCTTTTTTTAGTGATGACTCGTCATCCCTGTTTTTCTTTCGGAGTCTCTCACAGTGGAAATCAGGCGAGGTTGGGCCCATGTTCCACACAGACTGATTACAGTCTGACTAATCGGAATAGATTGTTGTGAGGAAGTTAGACGATCGAGAGGAGGGAAGAGTTAGATCGATGTGAGGAAGTTAAGTTACTGGAATGGATGTGAAACGACGCTTGACAGAAACTGGGGAAGGTATTTATCGGGAAGGAAACCCGGAACAATCTAACAGTGTAAGAAAGACTCAAACGATCCACAGCTCGTTTCACGCAAGGATTGGGAAAACATGGGTTTCACTGTACAAGAGCACAATGAAGTGCATATTTTTGGCAGTTTGCTCAAGGGTCTCCATTTTTTTTTTTCGACATCTGATTCATCTACACAAGAACCTAATTGGTAAAATCTCACCAGCAAATCATAATTGAAAACATATTTTGCTTGCGCAATCATTCTCTTTGTGTAGGAGTGTTTAATTCTAAAGAAAATCCTGATATTTGGAAAATGTTGGGTTGCGCCAGGAGGATGCCAGCCAGTATGCAGCTGAGACATAAATATTCAGTCAGTGTGCAGCTGGGATATGCATTCCCAACACAATTCAAATCTTATCTTAACGAATGGGCACAATAAATGGAAAAAAGAATGTGTAATTGTTCTATGAATGACAACAGAATTTCATCATAAAGTGTTCACACCCGCAGCAACAATGCCTGTAGAAGGGAATGATACAGCTACACAAAATATACCAGTCTACACGAGTCTACATTTTGTAGACTGGTGGACCACATGAAGGCTGACAATGAGTGGTCAATTTCCATGAATTTCTTTTCGACTGTCACTGATGCTTTGACAACTCCTGTCACACCATTAAAACTCAACACAGCAGAAACTGGAAAAGACATGAAGACACCATGCTCTGATATTTCTATTCCGCACGTTACAAACAAAGAACTTCACAAGATATTGTTACTCCCTCAGAAGCAACTCCTTCCATAAGTGAATTCGTGAGAACATAAAAAAAAATAAACTCCAGAGTACCCACTCCTCTCAGTCTCCCCAATCAATTCATCTTCTCATATGGCCATTCTGAAAAGTAAGAAAAAAAATTCAATAGACCAGAAAAAAAATTCAATAGACCAGGTCTATTTCTTCAAGATAAAGATTTTCTTTTTCCAACGAGGGCAATCCTGGCACAAAAATTACCAGCCACCCCTCCTTCCACCACCACCACCGCCCATGCTGGTCTCGCCAACAGACCTCTGGTCGGGATCTTGGTAGTCAGTGGCATTTGCTGGCCTGTGGACAAGGAACCCAGCCACCTGCACCTGCCTCACGGAATCAAATCCCACAATACGGAGGTAAGCATCAGGGAAGGTCCTGACACAGTTGTAGATCTCCTGCTGGACCTGGGAGGGGTCGGTGCAGCCAAACATGGGCAACTTCCACATAGTCCAGTATTTGTTGTCGTTGTAGTTCTGTGGAACATCAAAACAGAGCATCAACTCACGCCGCCCAGGCTTGGGAAAGTCTCAGTAATCGGAGAGCGAAGGAGAATCTCAAGAACGTACCGAGGTGATTGGGCCGAAACGAACGCACTCTTTGCTGGAAATGTAAGCGTGTTCGCTGTCCGCGAACTCGAGGCAAGGGGTCCAGCCATTCCTGGTGATGTAGTGGACCTGGTGGGCGATCTCGTCCTCGGTCAGAGGGGGCAAATAGGACAAAGTCTCGAAGAACCTGTACAAAGCAGACAACGCAGCTCGACCCAAGTATTCCCCACTCCGCGCACAGGACTTCTAAAGAGGATAAATAGATCTAGTCAAACAAGCTGTTCAAAATACCCACGATCGCTCCAAACGCTGGGAGTGAGTGGCCGCCGCCAAATCTAGAAACAAAACTTGTAGCATTTAACGAGCGCGCTCCCACGATACGATCTGGACTCACTTGTTGTTGTGGGGAGTCCAGGTCAACATTTGCCTCGCGGCAACTCCATTGACAACTGGAGCTCGGGGCTGGACGCCGGGGGTGTTACCAGAGGTGACCCTCGGGGCCTTGGGTGCGACGGGAACAACAACCTTAGACGCGGTCAGGTTCAAAGCCATTTTGCCGCAAAAGAATAGGCGGAGAACGAGAGAGAGCGAGTTTGTGTGAAAATCGGTGGAAACAAAACGGAAGTCAGCGAACGCTGTGCGATTGCAGACGAAGCGTGGTGGGTATAAAAGGGAGCGACACTGGCTGAGATTGAGGGGAAAGGCAGACGTGGTCGTGACGCACGCCATGATTGAAGTTACCGAAAGCGACTTGGAGGGAGAGAAACATTCTCTTCTTGGCAGGGCGGTGGTCGATATGACTTTGGAGCGGACGCATCAGTCTGACGAACCACTATGTACCCCACGTGCCCCAAGGCGGCGGCGTGTGGGGCTGCCCCCCAAACATGGATTGCAGCTCTCTGAAGCCGAATGATTCACCGTGGAGGTGGGGGGATTGATCGACAGAACTTCTTTGAAATGCACTGATGGCTCTTAAATTCTGTCTGCACATTTTTTTGGTGTTATTTTGATGGTCTTGTTGTGAATCGCTTTTTTTCTTTTCTTTGCTTGATGCTGCTGGAAACGCCGCCATAGCTGCAGAAACAAAAAAGGGAAATAGCGTTTGGAATATGATTCAAGTGATAGACTTAAAATTTTGTTTCAGTTATTGTGGGCTTCGCTGCAACAGGCAATGCAACAGCTCGGCAGGGTGATGAGGAAACGAACGGTTTACTGTGCTGCAGTACTGCAGTGCTTTGTTCACTCATGGATAAAGTTGTTTTTTTCCACATCGAATTTTACGCAATCAACCTGAGAAAACGCACAGCGAGTTTACAAAACCCTTTTTTCAGGTTTTTTGTATTGATTGTATGAATCTGCAATGAATGCCTTCCCCCCTTTATTTCAGTGCCTCATTTGTCTCTGGGTTTCATGTATTTCTTTTTCTCTAATTTTCTGTTTTGCTGCATGAAATTCTGAGATTGAGATCTGCATAAAAATTTGAAGTTCACACTCTGCAGGACAAAAAGAGTGTTCAACCCATGAAACCCGTGAAATACAAACATAGGATGTGGGCTGCATCTATGAGGAAATTACTAATATAGAATGATGTGACCACCAGCCTTGTCTTGGCAGCCATGAGATGAATCGTGAAGGAGTGGCATTGGAGAGTCGGGTTTGATTTTAAAGTGAATCTTTGAGTGATGTGGGAAGTACGAAAAAAAGGTTCAGAAACCGCATGCGATTTAACATCAGCAAGAGAGGCGAGAGGAAAGGAATTTTGTTACAAACCTCAATGCAGAAAACCCACCCTTCATCGATAACTGCATCAGGTTCTTGTAATTCCGGTCCAACTTCTCTCCAAACACCCACAAACACCTCCGCCAAAAGAAGTCTGTAATCTGTCTCCACCCATCTTTCAGAAACCGACGAGCACTCATTTTTGTACAGGGGTCCACAGCGAAAGGTTCTCAACGTTCTGGGCCGCTGGAGTCACGACATTCATTGGAAGTGACAAGATAATCCATTGAGTTGCTGAATGTGCTTCGTTTTGGTGTTCCTTCAAGGAATTAGTATTTTTTGGAGTGTAATCATGTATGCTCCTTTCACTGTGCATGTGTTTTTCAATGAGAATGATGCATTTTTTCGCTCTCATGCCTCTGTCTTTAATTGCAGCTCCTTTCGCAGCTGTTTTGCTTTAAAGGTTTGATCACCTCCAAACTTAGCACCATCTTTGAATCCTGGCAGACTGGACTTGCATATAGAACCTGTCGATAAGACGGCCCCTTTCAGAATGTCTGAATGTTGAGCAGCAGCTGAATCTACATTCCAAAAACTTCAAATGCCTGCTTGTTCCGACACTTTTTGAAAGAACTGGGGTACTTTTTGAGAACATGATGCATGCCTTCAACACACACCCCTGTGTTTTCCCTGTTCTTTTTTTTTGGAAGGAGTTCCTGGCCGCTACAGTGCAGTGGCCATGGACTTTAGGTACTGTTTCGGACAGTCTCAAAAGAGAATAAAGGTTACACAGAAACGCAATTAGAAGAATATCTCAGCTATGTCTCCCCTCCCCTCCCCCCCCTCTATCCTTTCAACACCATTCGCCAACGAGACCAAGGGGAGTCGAACCCCTCGAAAGGCTCCGAGCGTCCCTTGTCTATATTTAATCCCACCTCCAGGGAAAACGATGAACTCTTCTGGGTTGCAAACGTTCCAGTCCTTGTCTTGGGGGAACGTTCGAGCGGTTCGTCAATCTCTTCCAACATTTCGGCCATGGTGGGAAGGATCTCGTAATCCGCACTGGCAGATTTCGAGAACGTACGGGAAGACACCACCCTCAAACCTCCTCGGATTTAGGATTTGCGGACAGGGAATGCATTGGATATGGTCCCAATTTCGCCGCACACCGTTCGGTCGATTCTGATGAATCTAGACGCAAGAACACTCTCAGCTAACGGACAAAATTCTCCCGCGACAAGGGTGTCGACTGATTTACCCGCACCACAAATTTCCTTTAGACAATTTGCAACCACAATCCCCACACCACTGGTTGAGGCTCGCTGCTTCCTCTGCCGTTCGCTCTGTCTTCATCCAATCCAGACTGACTCGCCAGAACCAAGACTTCGCGGACGGTCAGCACCTGCCACAGCCAGACCACCGCCACCCCTAATAAAGTGCACGCACCCCTCCATACTGCGTTCTGAAAACGGTGGGCCCCTCCCTAGCCAAGCACAGCGCCAGTTGACGAAGTTTGAGAAAAACATGTGCAGGATGCGCGTGATAGTCCTTCTACTGCTCGCCTGTTGGCTGCAAGGCAGCGACGTAATTGGTACGTGTTGGGGGGTGACAGGGGGGGTTCAGTACAGCGTGATACTGTTGCACTAAAAAGCTAGCTTGGGCGTGTCGTCGCTGTGTTGGGCTCGTTTTCGCCTTGAGACCTCGGATAATAGTGAGAAAGATCCCACGAACAGCGTAGATGCTCGTCACCAGGGGAAGACGGGGGGGTCGCACCATTTGCCTCTCCCTCGCGTCGAACTACGCCCGCTTGCTCTCAGGGCGCGACCGTCAGGTCGACTGTCGCGCGTGTAACAGAGAAAAATCTACACGAGAGGGATAACTGACCTCGTAGCAAGGCCTGGCGCGATTGCGCGCGTTCGAAACAGACCGCCCCGTAGCGCTGGGAGATGAGTCGCATGGAACTTGTGGAGGTCATGTTTGACACGTTTCTCTTGTACGACCAAGCTAACAAACGCAACCGGAGTCTTCTCCCGAGAAAGAGTCCCTCCCCTACCACAGTTCATCTTGTCATCCAGGAGTAACATACTCAGAATTGAAGCAGCATTGGATCGATTTAAATTTATGCTACTACTGTTACCCTGGTCGATATCAAAACATAACTTTTTAACCATTGGTTTGTCCTTCCCACCAGTTTCTGCTCAACCACCACCCCCACCTGCAACTCCAGCTCCTCCACCACCACCAGCCACCCCGGCTCCTCCTCCACCACCAGCCACCCCGGCTCCTCCACCACCACCCGCCACCCCAGCTCCTCCACCACCACCAGCCACCCCAGCTCCTCCTCCACCACCAGCTACTCCAGCGCCTCCTCCTCCTCCCGCCACTCCAGCCCCTCCTCCACCTCCTGCCACCCCGGCTCCTCCACCACCACCAGCTACTCCAGCCCCTCCTCCACCACCCGCCACCCCAGCCCCTCCTCCACCCCCCGCCACTCCGGCTCCTCCTCCACCACCAGCCACTCCAGCTCCTCCTCCTCCTCCTGCCACCCCAGCTCCTCCACCACCTCCCGCCACTCCGGCTCCTCCACCACCACCAGCCACGCCAGCTCCTCCACCACCACCAGCAACGCCGGCTCCTCCACCACCCCCCGCCACTCCAGCCCCTCCTCCACCACCTGCCACGCCAGCTCCTCCACCACCACCGGCTACTCCAGCCCCTCCTCCACCCCCCGCCACTCCGGCTCCTCCTCCACCACCAGCCACTCCAGCTCCTCCTCCTCCTCCTGCCACCCCAGCTCCTCCACCACCTCCCGCCACTCCGGCTCCTCCACCACCACCAGCCACGCCGGCTCCTCCACCACCACCAGCAACGCCGGCTCCTCCACCACCCCCCGCCACTCCGGCTCCTCCTCCACCACCAGCCACTCCGGCCCCTCCTCCACCACCAGCCACTCCAGCCCCTCCTCCACCACCTGCCACGCCAGCTCCTCCACCACCACCGGCTACTCCAGCCCCTCCTCCACCCCCCGCCACTCCGGCTCCTCCTCCACCACCAGCCACTCCAGCTCCTCCTCCTCCTCCTGCCACCCCAGCTCCTCCACCACCTCCCGCCACTCCGGCTCCTCCACCACCACCAGCCACGCCGGCTCCTCCACCACCGCCGGCTACTCCAGCCCCTCCTCCACCCCCCGCCACTCCAGCTCCTCCTCCTCCTCCTGCCACCCCAGCTCCTCCACCACCCCCCGCCACTCCGGCTCCTCCTCCACCACCAGCCACCCCGGCTCCTCCTCCACCACCAGCTACTCCAGCCCCTCCTCCTCCTCCTGCCACCCCAGCTCCTCCACCACCCCCCGCCACTCCGGCTCCTCCTCCACCACCAGCCACCCCGGCTCCTCCTCCACCACCAGCCACCCCAGCTCCCCCACCACCACCAGCCACGCCAGCTCCTCCACCACCACCAGCTACTCCAGCCCCTCCTCCACCTCCCGCCACTCCGGCTCCTCCACCACCACCAGCCACGCCAGCTCCTCCACCACCACCAGCTACTCCAGCCCCTCCTCCACCTCCCGCCACTCCGGCTCCTCCACCACCACCATCCACGCCAGCTCCTCCACCACCACCAGCTACTCCAGCCCCTCCTCCTCCTCCAGCCACCCCAGCTCCTCCTCCTCCCCCCGCCACTCCGGCTCCTCCTCCACCACCAGCCACCCCGGCTCCTCCACCACCACCAGCCACGCCAGCTCCTCCTCCACCTCCCGCCACTCCGGCTCCTCCTCCACCCCCCGCCACTCCAGCTCCTCCACCACCACCAGCTACTCCAGCCCCTCCTCCACCCCCCGCCACTCCAGCTCCTCCACCACCATCAGCTACTCCAGCGCCTCCCCCTCCTCCTGCCACGCCAGCTCCTCCACCACCACCGGCTACTCCAGCCCCTCCTCCACCCCCCGCTACTCCGGCTCCTCCTCCACCTCCCGCCACTCCAGCGCCTCCTCCTCCTCCTGCCACCCCAGCTCCTCCACCACCACCAGCTACTCCAGCCCCTCCTCCTCCTCCGGCCACCCCAGCTCCTCCTCCTCCACCAGCCACTCCAGCACCACCTCCTCCGGCAACTTCCCCTCCCCCACCAGCCACTCCAGCTCCACCTCCTCCTGCAACTCCCGCTCCCCCACCAGCCACTCCAGCTCCACCCCCACCTGTAACTCCAGCTCCTCCACCAGCCACTCCAGCACCACCTCCTCCGGCAACTCCCGCTCCCCCACCAGCCACTCCAGCTCCACCCCCACCTGCAACTCCCGCTCCTCCACCAGCCACTCCAGCACCACCTCCTCCGGCAACTCCCGCTCCCCCACCAGCCACTCCAGCCCCACCTCCTCCGGCAACTCCCGCTCCTCCACCAGCCACTCCAGCCCCACCCCCACCTGCAACTCCAGCTCCTCCACCAGCCACTCCAGCACCACCCCCACCTGCAACTCCAGCTCCTCCACCAGCCACTCCAGCCCCACCTCCTCCGGCAACTCCCGCTCCCCCACCAGCCACTCCAGCCCCACCTCCTCCGGCAACTCCCGCTCCTCCACCAGCCACTCCAGCCCCACCCCCACCTGCAACTCCAGCTCCTCCACCAGCCACTCCAGCACCACCCCCACCTGCAACTCCAGCTCCTCCACCAGCCACTCCAGCACCACCTCCTCCGGCAACTTCCCCTCCCCCACCAGCCACTCCAGCTCCACCTCCTCCTGCAACTCCCGCTCCTCCATCAGCCACTCCATCCCCTCCACCGCCATCAGCCACTCCATCCCCTCCACCGCCATCAGCCACTCCAGCCCCTCCACCGCCACTTGTTTTTTCTGATGACGTCGAAGAACAACGTTCCGATCTTGATTCTTTTTTCAGTGGAGCCACCACGACTCTAACTAGTGAAGATCGACAAGATCTTATTGATAGTCTTGGAAATGGGAACGGAAATGGGAACGGAAATGGGAACGGCAATGGGAACGGCAATGGGAACGGCAATGGGAACGGCAATGGGAACGGCAATGGGAATGGAAATAGGAACGGCAATGGGAACGGAAACGGGGATGATAACACTAGTGTTTCCGATCTTATCGGCGATGGGAATGGCGATGGAGATCGTAGTGAAGATTTGAAAAATTTCATCGATGGTGTCCGTGATGAATGATGATTTTCTTCTCTCAGAACAGAGGTATGGATGTACATATTACATGAATATCAAGAGTAATATCAAAATATGCCTATGATCCACTGCATTGGATGTGTGAGTGGGGAGATAGAGAGCAAAAGTTGCATTTGGAATAAACTCCCTTGCGTGACTGAAATATTTGAGGTCCAGGATACTTGTCTTGTGTTAAAAAGTGTGATTCTGCTGTAGTTTAACATTGTTCCTTGCCGCTTGCAGGAACACTTTTCACTCTAAGAGGAAGATGCACAGTTGCACGATGATAGTATGGGAGGGGACCAGTCCATGTTGTGGACTCATGATAAAATTGTATCTTGCCATGTTTGCTGCGCGTGATTGTGGAAAACCATCATTTTTTAAGTTTTTTCCTGTGCAACTTACTTTTCTTATATCGATGGCCTATGTCGTGCCAAGAGTAGATGTTATGCTGGAAACGCTGCCAGCAACAAATATTCTGAATGAGAAACTGTGAGAATGGCTCAGGTTTTAGGTCAGAAGAAATGGGATTTGGGTGTTGTGATTTCTTCGATCTATCTTCTTTAATTAAATTTTTGGGCTAGGAGGAATGGGATTTGGGTAGGCATGTTTTTTTATTTTTATTTCATGGGTGTTTGAAACAATATTTTAATGTGATCAAATGTGGGTAAAGTAAAAAAATGTGGAAAAATCATGTTCTCTAAACATGGATAGTATGAAGTTAGCACAGCAGGAATCATTGCCTGACTCAGGGAATAATAGATGATTATCTATCGTCACGACGATATCTGCATGCAGTGAGCTGATAAGAATTTCCCGCATAAAACCACAAAAGACATTACCAAGCCATTCAAAAATACTGTCTGATTTGTTCTGTGCAACACTTCATAGACGTGAATAGATCAAATCACTCTTCAGATGCTTCCATTTCTTCAATTGCTAGTGACAGCTGAATGTGTTTCTTTTTAACCATGCGAAGGTCGATACTAAGACCAGATTCTTTTTCAAAGAAAGACGTCTTTCTTCTATCCACATAAAAGCCGGTTCTGGCCACTAACTTTTCCCCAATCTAAGGTTGTATGATTCAGTCTTTAACTCCGATTGGAAATTTAGGAAAATATCCAGGTCCAATAACAAGATTTCTCTTGCAAGTCTGATAATGCATCTTCTCAAGGTGGTTGGAGGATGTGCGCTGGTGGATGGGTTACGAGCAATTGTTCAAAACAATGGGACGTTTTCACACTGCCATTATTGTCTCCTGAAAACCAACGTATTTTTCCTTGGCTCCATCGTTGTTGCCTGCGGGTTCACTCTCACCAAACATACTTGCAAGCACCAACAAATTTACACAAGGTCCCAAGTCAGTAGTATAAATTATTTCATTGCTATACCTGGCTGTGAAGTCTTTCTTTAAAGATGTACAGAAACCGAAACCATCCAGGGGGTTGGAAAGCTAACACAGGGCCCCTTCGATACCACAGAATTCCCCAATGAACTGGGGAGTGATGGACATTCGCTGGGCGATGTGGTCGCCGTACAATATCCCGCTGGCAGAGAAAATAGAGTCATACCAGTTGGCACGAGATCTACGATATGTCGTGAGGCCAGCGTCCAGGACCAGCGCGCGTTTCCTTTCCTGTGGGCTATCAAAACCACCCTGGTGACTTATCGAGCCTGACGCCGGTTTTTTTCACGGAGGTAAATAAGCGCTCACACCGTCGCAGTGCATGAAGACAATGGGATTGGAGCGTGACTTGCTTGTGTGTCGTTTCGACAGGTTCAAGCAAGATGGTCGTCACGGGCAAGACGTTGAGTCTATCCACAACAGCAGGACAGGCGTGGTCCCACTACCGCTCGTCGCTCAAGAGAGCACCGTTGCTGACTAAGAGCATCACATCTTTTGTTGGCTTCGGAGTGGGGGACATCATTGCGCAGGTGGCCTGTGGCGGGGGCAAAAAGAAGTTCGACTTGAAACGGACAGCGCATCTGGCCATATTTGGAGGTGCTCTTGCTGGCCCCATTGCACACTATTGGTTTTGTGCACTCGATCAGGTATAGTGCATGCCTCAAGGATTGCTTTTTCTTCTTCTCACTTTGGGTTATCCCCAAGTGACTCCAGGTTTAAAAGTGATCGTTTTTGTGGGCACACCAAAACAGTGTCGAATATAAAAAACATCAAGAGAGTCAGGAGGCAGCATTGGGATGCTGAGTGAACTGCTCAGCTCATTCAACGTGGAATAATAAGGGCAGCATAATGTCCCTGAAAAATGATTGTCGCTCCCTCTGGTGAAAGCCACTGAGGGCAGTTGTGTTTTAATTTTTTTTTAGAGAATCATGGCTCACAATCCAAAGCATCCTGTTGCCATCATCACCAAGGCCACTCTTGATCAGATCATCATGGCACCACTGGGCAACTGTATTTTCTACACGGCTATGTGCACGATGAGAGGTGTACCTGGGCAATCAATGGCTGAAATCGAGGAGAAGCTCGTCCCCACTGTTCTGTCCTCGTACAAATTGTGGCCAGCTGCCCACCTCATCAATTTCGCACTGATTCCTTCGCACATGAGGGTTTTGTACATTAACATCGTTTCGGTGAGTTGGGGCTAGCTGTGTGAAGGGGTCGAAACTGGACCATTGTTTCTTATTGAATTTGATCCTGTCGTATGCTTTCAGTGGCAGGAATAAATGTACATGCCTTTCAGTGAATTCTTAGAATTTTTGCACAGCTCTGAAATATAAATCATGGTGGTGGTGGATCACATGCATGTGTCAAAGTTGGAATTTGGGGAATTCGTAACTTTCAGAAATGTGAATTATTGTGGGAGTAAGAATAGATTTATGAGTTTTATTTATTTGTGCAAAAGTTATACATTTAGATGGTTGATTGAAAAAGTGTGTCAAGCCATCTTGGTTAGTTGCTCAAACAAGTGCTATTTTCCTTTTTTTTTCAGATTTTTTGGGCAGGCATGCTCTCCACGATTTCGAATCGAAAACCCGCACAAGAGAATGTCAAAGAAATGGCGACATGCACAATCTAAGATAACATGCGTGCAAAAATATATTTCCAACCAATTAAACGATTCTTTTTTTCTTTTTATAAGAGGTCAAGACGAAAGTGGGAGATGAGTCCCCGATGAGGAGATAATTTTTTTACCATTTACGTGTACATAGTCAAATATTTTGCATATAGCTTTTCATTGTTTTCTCGGCTGTTCGCTCTGATTCATGGTCACGTTGCCAGGCAGCCGCATGCGCGGTTGAGTGAATCGAATTTTTATTCTTATTTTTTCTTCTGTTTACATTCATTGGGCTATTCTAAGCACAAAAAAAATATGAACCACTGGATGTTGTGGATTATCTGTTCGATGTGTCTGTTCTCAAAAAAATATGTAGAAAAATGAATTCTGGATTGGGTCAGAGGGAGGGGGAGGGATTTGGTGTAGAGAGGCTTAGTGCTGAGTATGTAATTTAGCGAATGGATGCATAGAGGGGATGTAGAAAACAAAAAAAAAGGGGGGGGGGGGGTTCTCTGGCCGGCATTCTTTCACTCTTGTTGAGATTTTTCTTTTGCTAGTCATGTAGAACACCGCCTGAAAAAAAAAAAGGTTGCACACTCACTTTTTACAGAGTCGTTGATGGGCTTAGTCCAATTTTTTACTAGCAGGGTTGCTCAGACACAAGATTGATTGGTTGATTTTTTTTCCTTTCACAACATGCATCAGCATGCTGGTATTTATGGATTGACTGTGGGTCGGCTCCATACGATCTATGGGGGGGGGTGTATAATTGGGTTTCATGGATGGCACCAAGGCATGTCCTAGATGAAATGTTGTAATGAATTTTAACTGATGCTGTTTTTCTTTTCTATTTGATCCTTTCGAGTCTTTTTGCTTGCTTGTGAAACATGATGTGAGAAGGGTGTGGTTTTCTTGTCTGCGTCTTCTGATCGGGATTCATCAACCATTTGTTTTGCACAATACAACACAGATGCACTGAAAAAAATCCAACTTCTGGGAAAATACGTTCTTCATCAAAGAGATTGATTCAATGGGTATAGTGGTGGTAAGCAGGTGCAGCTTCTTGGGTTTGTTTCTAACAGACATTTGAGAATAATCCAACATTTGATCATGCTGGTGCTGCTGGCTCCTGTGCAGTTTCTGGCTCTGTGGAGGATGGGCGCAGGATTTTAATAATGGGCTCAATGATTGGGCCAAAGAAGATTCGTACACCTCGTCCCCAGCAGCTTCTGGTGATATGCGCCCCTTTTTACTTTTTTGCTGCACGTCCACCTGCTCCTGTTTTTATCGTGAGAGGATAACTAAGGTGGGTGGACTTGGAGGGGCAGCATCAGATCCGCGAAGACTTTCAACGCTGGGAAAGCGCTACACTCCCTCCGTTTCCAAGCTGCGCAGAGTATTCGGTCGATCAGTTATTTCTGGCGATTCGGCTGGGCTGAAGGGTGTTTCGACTCGAGATCGCCCTGGAGTCTGACTCACGGGGGCTGCGGCTGAGATATTCCAGCGAGGAGGAGTTCTTGAGTACTTCTCGACTCGTGTTTTGGGCGACAAGTGGTTGCCCTGTGGAGTGTTCCTTTCGAACGCCGTGACGGAGCGTCATGGCTCAGCAACAGCAAGGCAATCAGCCGCTTCCGAACAAGGAAGCCAATTTGCTTCGGCAAATTGTCAAGTTTTACGAAAGCAAACAGTATAAAAAGGGGCTGAAATCTGCCGACCAGATTTTGAAGAAGTTTCCGAACCATGGAGAAACGTTGGCGATGAAGGGGCTCACGCTCAATTGTTTGGAGAAGAAAGAGGAAGCGTATGAATACGTCAGAAAAGGGCTTCAGTCAGACGTGAAAAGTCACGTGTGCTGGCACGTCTATGGGTGAGCAAGCAAAAAGCTGTTTGTAGATATTCTGCTAGAAAGTAGACAAATAAATTGATTTTATTTATTTATGTGTGTGTGTGTGTGTTTCTCTCCCATCGGAATTCAAGGCTCTGTGGTGGATGAAAAAAAAACACTCTTTCCTGATTGCATGAGTTTCTTTCTGTAGCCAGGCAGGCTAATTATGGTTTTATATATCTCAGTATCTGTTTTGAAAATATAGTCCGGGGAGGGTAGGTGAACGATGTAGAGTTTGATTGCCACTTTCATCAATTTTCCAGATGTTTGGCTCAGAGGCTGGCCGTGAAAATGGGCACACCTGCCGTCTGGTTTTTCTCTCATTAAACTGAATGCAGTACTTTAGATTTGAAATCCTCATGCAGCTAGATGAGTGAGGAGGGCAGCTTTGCTTGCTGACTTCTTGAAAGATTGTGAGGGAGATTTTGTTTGGATCAGGCTTTTGTATCGATCTGATCGTTTGTACAAGAAGGCCATTACATGCTACTTGAATGCATTGAAGCATGACAAAGATAACATTCAGATCCTCAGAGATTTGGCCCTTTTGCAGGTGAGCTTTTCAACACAAATATATCTTAATTCTGGCAGTGTGTTCACTATTTTTGTTCTGATCATGACGAATTTGAGAAACCTCAGAGCTAAAAAAAAAGATGCCAGATTTTTTTGACGAGGAGTCTTGGCCGATTTTGACCTCCAGCAACAATCCCAGATTTAATTTATAACAAGGTTGTTGTGTTATGCTTTTGTTTTTGCGAAATTGAATTCTGGAAAAGCATTCCTGCATTTGTTTTTTTCCCTTTTGCTTTCTTGAGGCACGAAAATATGCAATTGTTTTGGGAGAAGATCTGATTCTAACGGTAAGATTTTCTGCATGAACTTTCAGATTCAAATGAGGGATTTGAACGGGTTTCTGGACACTCGGCATCGATTGTTACAACTGAGGCCAGGGAATCGTAACAATTGGATCGCTTTTGCCATCGGTCACTTTCTGAATAAAAATTATGAGGTCGCAGTGCAGGTGGGAAATTTTCTGAATGGAAAGGAGACATCAAGGATCGGGAAGTTTTCCCTTCAAATTTTTATCTTTTCGGCCATTTCGTTTATCTTTGCACCGCAAAACTCTTAACCTTCCCATCTGTTTTAGTTAACGATTGCATTTGTGTTTGAAATACAAATTTATTGGATTTTGGCCACGAAATCCGAACACAATTTCCAGTTTAAGGTCTATCCTCCCCCCCTTCCCCCCACCCCCCCCCGAAAAAATAAAAATAAAAATAATAATGTTATTGTTAAAAATAAAGTAAAATAAAATAAAATACCCTGATCTGTGCGACAACCAAAAACAAGGAAATTTCTGTGCAAGGAAATTCCCTGAATTTATTTTTTTTTCAAATATGTTCGAGCCATTCTGTTTCTTTCCCAGGTGCTCAGCGCCTATGAAGGTACTCTGGAAGAAGTTTCCAAGGAGGAAGCCTATGAACACAGCGAAATTCTTTTGTTCAAGGCCACGATTTTGGAAGATTCCGGAAAAATCAAGGAATCAATAGAATTATTGGACAGATCCAAGGTGGGCTGACTAATCTGCCCTCCAGAAACAGGAAACCAAAAAAAGAGCGATAAATGAAAATCCCGTGTAGGTTCCTTGAACTGTGAAGAGTACCAGATATTGGGCGATAATTGGTTGTCCCCTCATTAATTTTTTGTTTCTTTTTTATTGCTGACTCCACTTGATATGTTGATGTATATAGATACTTCGGAAGATGATATTTGACTGCACAGGTTGAAGGCTTATCAATTGGCTTTCACGCACTTCATTTCTTTACCTCTGTTTCTCATATCCAAGTTCTAGTTTTATTTTCTTTTTGTTGAGTTAATTAAGCGTTTCGTTGCAGGGTATGATCAAGGATAAGCTGGGGTGGATGGAAATGAGGGCCAGATTACTAATGAAGTCAGATTCGGCAGATGTGGCCAGGAAAATCTACAGGTACTGATTTCTAGACTGAAAATATAGCCAGTGCAACAAATGTCCAGTGCATGGATCAGCAAAATCGACCCCCAAGATTGACGCGTTTCCTTCTTTTCCCTTCCGGTCATGATTTCAGATCTTGCTGAAGAACGATTTAGTTCCAATAATACCAGTCTCACTTATAAATTTATGGATGTTCAGGCAATTGCTGAAGCTTTTTCCAGACAATTATAACTTCCATCAAGGGCTTTTGAAATCGCTACAAATTGAGGAACTATCCCCAGGAAAATGGCGGCCCGAGGATCAAGAGAAGCTGGATGATGTCTACAAGACTCTAATCGAGGAGAACCCCATGAGTCTGTCATGCAAGCGAATACCTCTGGACTACAAAGTAAGGAAAGGAATCAAGACAGTGACCTGTCGATTTCTTTTTTCGGATCAATTAAATGGAAGTGAAAGTCTCTTGCGTCCTTTCAACTGTTCAAATGAGTGGCAATGGTGGAAAAGAAACGTTTTCCTATGGTTGTGAAGTCTTGACTGAAATTTCCTCCTCTTATTTTGGCTTGGTGTAAGAGTGCTCGGAGTGAGAATATATTCATTGGTTTGCATTTTTTCTTCCTTGGTTCGAAAATAAGGAAAACCCTTCAATCATAATTCTATTCACAGAATAAATGGGGCTTGGAGCATGGCTTGCCTGAGGGGGAAAGTGTACAGCATATTCTGACAAATTAAAGCAACTAAAATGTACTTTTTTTCCAAATATCAGGAGGGCCAACCATTTCTGGATGCATTGGAAGACTACGTTGCTAGATTTATCAACAAAGGAATACCCTCTCTATTCTCGGATTTGAAGCCCCTGTATAGGTACACCACATCAAGCTGAATGGCTTCTTTTTATAAAGAAAAACACCACATGCAAGGAAAGCCGTATCCTTTCGAATCCTTTTTCTCCAAAGAGTTGGATCTTTTTCCATCGATCATCTTTCCACACCAGAAAAAACAATATTCCAGTGGCAATGCCAAGCAGGGGGAGGTCCCTTGACAGTGTTATTTTTATTTTCCAGGTATCCAGACAAATCGAAGTCTCTGGGTGAGTTCTTCGAATCTTATCGAAAGAGGTTATTGGAAGAGTCGAGCTCCCAAGGAGAAAAGCACCCATCCAGCAGTCGAAACCCTCAAGCCGTCGTTTGGGTCCTGTACTACTTGGCACAACACTATGACTACACCGGGCAGCCAGAATCGGCTCTGGAAAGAATTTCGGAAGCTTTGAAACACACACCCACCGTTTCCGAGCTTCATTTGGTCCACAGCAAAATCCTTAAACATGTCGGAGATTTCCCTGGTAATGAAGACTTTCACCAGAATATGTTCAGTGTTTATTCAAACGACTTTTTAGGTTTCTCCATCATGAACAAACCCAGGCTAACATTTCCGAAAGAAAAGGAAATCCAATCCATCCGGACTCTGAGGATCCCCTTCAAAACATTGCAAGCAAAAAATTGAGCCAAAAGGGAGTATCAACCAGCAATTTTTTTTCCCCACCACTTTCTCTGGAAGAGCAAGTAGGGCATCTGCTATGGGTGTCACCAGCAAAAAAAAAATAGATATATTTTTTAAGAAATTGGAATTTTGTAGGTGCGGCAGAGGCAGCCGATGAAGCTCGAAAGTTGGACTTGGCTGATCGGTACTTGAATTGCGTGGCTGTGAAAGCGGCCCTCAGGGCTGGCCGAATTGAAGAGGCCGAAAAAATGGCGGCCCTGTTCACCAAAGACGAAAATCAAATTTACAATCTCATAGAGATGCAATGTATGTGGTACGAAATCGCAACAGGAAATGCCCACCTCCGGAATAAGGACTACGGAAAGGTAATTTTTGAAAATATTTTGTGTTTCGAGCCTGAACCCCTTGAGTGGATGTTTGCCAATTTTGTTTTATTCATTGATACCATCAAGAGTGGAAGCCCCATGCATCGAGAAAGTCAGTCATAATGAGAACGAAATATTTTTGTGGAAAAGCCCTCGGGGGAAATTCAAAAAACACCGCTCAAAACTGTATGTGTGTGTGTGCAGGCTTTGAAGAAATTCTTGGGGGTGAGCAAGCATTTTGAGGATTTCGTGGAAGATCAGTTTGATTTCCATGGCTACTGTGTGAGAAAAATGACTCTGAGATCCTACATGGATTTGCTGAAAATGGAGGATGAGCTGTATGGAGAAATCTCATATTCAAAGGTATGCAATTAGACTCAACATCTGGAGGGGGTGGATGAAAAATGTGTTTATTCAAAAGAGAAGCAAGAAAAAGAGATTGGCCGTGTGAGACGAAAAAAAAACTTTCTTCAGAAGTATGCTTTTTGCAATGCAAAAGCTGTTTTTCAAATAGAAGAGTAAGCTTGATCGCATGAGATTCTTCCCAGAGTTTTTAGAACGTTTCTGTTTTTTTTTCTGTTTTCGCTTCAACATCATGCAGGCAGCTTGGGGGGCCATTCGATGTTACCTCGACTTGGCGGATAACCCTTCGTTGGGGAAACCAGCACCTGGAGAACAAGTGGACTCTACGGAAGGGATGACCCCTGCTGAGCTCAAAGCTCACAATTTGAAACAGAAGAAAAAAGAAAGGGAGGCCAAGAGAAAGGCCGACGAAAAGGCGCGAAAAGAAAAAGCAGCCAAGGGGAAAAAGGGACCAAACAGGTATCAGCCAGTTCATGTCTTCTTTGGCGAAAAAAGTAGTTTTCCTTTTTTTTTCCTTTCTTTTCGGGGGTGGCTGTTCTTCTTGAGAAACATACCCATCCTTCACACGCCTCTCTGGACGCCAAGTTCCATCGGCTGAAGCGTTGAACGATTTGGTTGATGTGCATGAGGTGGGCGGCAAGCTCAAAATAGATCTTGTTGCTTATTACCAATTGACCTCACTGTGAGGGTTGTTTTTTAATTGATAGTTTTCGACAGAGCCTCGCTGTTGTGGGGTGAGAAAGTGATTTGAGGTTTCTCTTTGTCTTTGTGCCAGCCCTGGGAAAGTCGACCCAGACCCAGATGGTGAAAAATTGGCTGCTGTGGAAGACCCTCAAGCGGAGGCCACAAAATTGGTAACTATGTTGCGACAGCATGCCGGTGGAAGAATACAAACTCAAGAACTGGCCTTCGAGGTGTACCTCCGAAAGAAGCGGATGCTGTTGGCTCTGTCAGCCGTAAAAAGAGGTTTACAGCTGGAAGGCAGAGAATCATCTAAAGTTCACAACATGATAATCAGATTTTGCAAGCAAGGTGTGGGGTGGGGTGGGGTGGGGTGAATCAATGAACAAAAAACAGAAAATGGATATTTCTTGCGATTTTTTCCCCTTTTTTTCTTGAATTTGAGTTGCAAGGATGGTTTCCTCTTGATGTAGAATAATAGCGACTCAAACGCATGAACAGGCTCAACAGTAGGGGGTTCCCAAATACAATACTCAACAAATGAGTATTGTGTATTGGCTTTTCTGTTTTTTTTTTTCCTTCTTGGTTTCGTTTTGGGGGTGGGCCTCTGAGGGAGGTTATGTCATCCTCAGTCGCGGATTCTGCACGGGAAGCTGCTGGAGGTTCGGAGGCTACCTCCAAATCTGTGGCGGCCGAAGAGGTCATTCAAGAAGGGGTCCAAGACTTGTTGCAGGGGGCCTCCTTGGAGCAATACAACAAGGCCTATCTCGAACAGAATGGAAACAAAAGCCTCCTTGCCAGAGCAACGGCTGCAGAAATGCAAGCCTTGTTGAATCCCAAGCAAAAGCCAGAGAGTGTTAAATTGATCATGGAAGGGGGTGGACCTGTCGGTGGTGGCATCAGGTAAAAAAGCTTAGGGACAGACTTTGTTTTCAGCTTATATATCATAACAAATCCAGGATACGAATATTAAGTCCAACTTCAAATAAACCAATCAATAAGAATTGTATCAGCATGTTGTGCTCATAACTCGATTGGGGGCATTTTCACACAAGCCATCGACATGCTAATAACCCTGATGGTTTGTTTTGATTGTTTTCTAACAGCAAGGAGTTGTTGACCCAAGAGGGCTGCCGGTCCGTTCATGAGCTTTTACTCGGTCCGTTGGGGGACGAGAAAGCAGCCGAAGAATGGAAAAAGAGATGCTCCCAAGTTTTCCAATGGTCGTCATATTTTGGAGGTCCAAAACAAACACAAATCACCACCAATGGGGTATTAGAAAGCATGGAGGAGCTCCAGATTCCGGACCATCCTCAGCAGTAAAACTGCCAAGAGGAAAAAAGGAAAAAAAAGAGAGAGAGAAAAGAAAGATCACACATCCCCCCCCCTTTAACCACAGTAACAGAATTTTAAGGAAAAATAGGCCAAAATTCCTTGGGAAAAACATGAAAATTTTACGTTCATATTGACATGGGTTCAATGGCGGGGACAGGTGCAGGGGGGAAGCTGGAGAGTCTCAGATTTCGACCTGTTAAGAACCGGAAAAAAAAAGAGCTTAGTTAAAAGGGGAACAAAACAACAAAAAAGAGTGAGTGTGAAAGAGAGAGAGAGGTCGGGTCGTCGGCAAAAAACACAGAAGCCCTGTTGCATTTTTTTGCTCCAGGCTTTTGTTTTGCGGCTCTTTCTTTCTTTATTAATGACAGGGTTGAGAGGAGTGGATTGATGGGATATATGAAGAAAAAGAAAATGGGGATTTGGGTTTTTTCACAGCAGGTTTTCGACGCTTGGTTTTTGACCAGTTTGTTTGGTTTTGGCGGTTGGCTAGACACGGCTTTTTTTTGTACCGAGAGTTAATTGTTTCTTTTTTTTTTGTTCCCTTGTTCCCAAAATTTGGCGTTCACTTTTTTATTCCAAAACCTCTTCCTTTTTTTAAACGTCATTGGGAGAAGACAAGTGAGTATTGGTGCTCACTTTCAATCAGTCGTTTTTGGACTTATTTCAATCATGCAACATCCGTTGAATGATGAGTTTTATCGGTAGCCTCATGGGTTTCTGGTGGAGTCGCTGTGTTGGTTCCAGCGACAACTCTCAGAATCGTGTGATACAAAATCAACAGCAATGGATGTCCTCTTTGGACACACCTCCAAATGGTGTTAAGCAGTTTCGATACAGCAGTTATTGCATCATTCCAAGCCCCCAACTCACTCACTTTGGGTGAAAAGAGAAATATGCTCCTGAAGGGAATTTTTCCATTTGAATTCTCAAACCACAAAAGAAGCATGTTGACAAAAACTTGCCTCTTTCTTTGGCCCTTTTCCCTTTTCTTCTTTGCTGAGATTTTTTTCGTAAGGGATGATTCCCTCATTCAGAATCTGGTATGTGTGCACCCATCAAAAAACAAGCTTTTTCACAACCTCGTTCAGCTCGTAGAGCGATTGAAATGGCATTGGTGTACAATTGGAGTCTGGATGTACGGCTATAAAAGGATTCCAACCACACCTGTGACTGACCGGGATTACGTTCGAGAGCAGCACCCGATTCCAGCAGCTCGTTGGCGATTGAAGGCTCAGAATGCCAGACGAGAAGTAGGTCATGTCCGCCGTGCAATGTTCCTGCGTGCTAATGCTTCAGAATCGACTTCGGGACGAGTAACAGTTTGCACGAAAACGCTGTGTTCTCAACGCTTTGTTTTGGGCTCCACTTCTGCACAGGGTGCTGTGCAAGTACTACGCGAGCGGCTGCTGTAAGTATGGCAACGAATGCCGATTTACTCACGACTTCGGTGCCACGCAGTCCATGGTTCGTACTAAAAAGCTTCAATTTGGAGACTTCGCTTGGTGGGGAGCAAGTTGGAAAAAGAAAAATAATCAGTTTTTATTTTTTCTTATTGTCAATCATTTTTTTTTATCTGTCTGGAAACGATTCCAGAAATTTCACGCAAACAGAATCATTGTTGAAAAGATAATTTTTCAGGCAACATGTCGAGTTTGCAAAATTAACCGAGATGAAATCAATCAGTTGGAAATTGACCCTTCCCTAAACACAAGTTTACAAGGGTAACATGCAAGTCAATAGCTTTCTGTCAGATTTTTTTCCCAATCAGTTCTTTGGATGTGTGTTTTTTCAATGGATGTCATGCTTTGACCTTGTAAAAATTGTAGTTCAAATGGCTCTGGAATTTGTGGGGTGAATGTAGGTTTGCAAGTTTTACTTGCAAGGTGGATGCTCTTATGGGGACAAGTGTCGTTACGACCACGTGAAGCCAGACTGGAAAAGAAATCATGCCCCTCCTGCCACAGCCTCCAACAAAAAGTATGATTTTCGGCCCTGATTCTTTTCTTTTCCCCTCAGCTACACCCTTAATAGTATTTAGTGTAGCCTACACTATTTCCGTAAACGGCAGAAATTTCAGAAAACAGAGAATAGTGTGGGCCACACTATTGTCGAAATCTACACTTCTTGTTAACTTTTTGGTTTTCCATGAATTAGTGTAGCCTGCACTACTACTGGGGTAACACTAATAATAGACCCACACTAAATATGACTGAGGGTGTAGCTGGTGTCAATCAGCTTGAGAGGTTCATCAAGTCATAGCTCTGGGGTCCTTGTGTTGAGTTATTTCCATTTTTTTCTCGCTGTTCTAACGAGTGTGTTTCATTTTCCCCTTGTGTGTGATTTTCATTGCACAGATTCGCCCCTGCACCCCCTCCACCCTTGACGAATTTGTCTCGACCAGCACAAGGTCAAGAAGCACCGGCCAATATCGACAATTATGTGGACCATATCAAACCTCAAGATTCTAGTTCATTACCCAAGAACCCTTGGGGAAACAACCCTTGGGGTTCTGCTGGGGTTTCTGAAACTGCTGGCTTGAGGGAACATCAACAAGATGAGAAGGTATCACTACGTTGCTGATCTTTTGAGGCAAAATCAAATCTCTGGAAGCCCCATCACTTTTCATGATTTTTTGAACCATTAAACTGTCATCGTTTTTTCGTCGATATCTGCATGACCCACAAAAGGGGAGAAAACCGCTGCAAAAGTGTCTGTACATACTTTGCCATGTTTGAAGAATTTCTCCTTTTCAGCGAAAAATTCTATTTTAGAAAGGCAACAGAGAAGTGGATACAAAGTCGATGTAAAATATTCTTAGAGCCCCTCATCAAGCTGCACCCTTTTTTTTTGTTCGATTTGTTTCATTTTCAAGGTTGGTTGGAACTGAGCCCTGTTAAGAGTTCTTGTTTAGAAGAAAAAATATCTGAAATGTCAAAAGAAACGTATCTGTTGCCATTAACCATTGCTCAATCAGGGCAAGAAAGAGGGACCTTTCCACACGAAATGTGGTTCGAAACAATATTGGAGGCTTCTTTGAATTCGATGTTCATTTCGTTCATAAATCTAGGTGGAGGACGCATTTGACTATTTCTTGATCGATGATAACCCAGACGATGAATTTGATTTGTGGAGGAGACCTGATCAAACTGACCAGGAGCAAGCTGCCAGCAGTGGGGAAGAAATTATGTGTTGGACGTTCTGCAATTCAGGCTTTTGTCCTGATGGGGAAGATTGCTCTTTTGCACATGGAGATTTCTGCAAGGTGTTTTCCTTTTTGATTTGCAGTTCTTCAACTTTTCACTTTTTATGACAGAAATGTAAGAAGTTATTTTCTTTTTTCTGCAAGTATATTGTTAAAACAGCACTGCTGTGGCATCAGGGTTGATCTGCAATTACCGTATTTTCAACAAAGAAGATCATTAATTTTCGAAGTGCAATGATGGGATAAAAACTCTTGTTTGGTCCGCAGACATGCGAAAAATACTGCCTGGACAAGAAGAATCTAGGTTACCGAGTTCAACACATTCATCAATGTCGAGAAATGCATGCGAGACTGGTGGATTACACGCGGAGCGCCGAGCTGGAGTGTGCAATTTGCTTGGAGAAGGTGTTTTCAAAGCCCAGTCTGTCGGATCGCAGATTTGGACTGATGGCTTGCGATCATGTCTTTTGCTTGTCTTGCATAAGGAACTGGAGATCCAACACTGATGGGACCGTCGACATAGCTTCGGTAGGTTTTTGGCTGATGGTGATTTTTTTTGTGGGAAAACGTTTGCCTGGAACTTGGATGGTGATTTGGATTCATCTCCTGATTTTGGTTTAAGAAATTCCAATCTGTGCGTGTGTGTTTTTTTGCCCAGGCTTTGCGAACCTGTCCGATTTGCAGGGTTGCAACGCATTTCGTCACACCAAGTGCCATCTTTCCGGACAACGAATCTAAGAAAGCCGCCATCGTGGAGGGCTACGTGCAAAAAATGGGCGAGATCGATTGTCGAGCCTTTAATTTTGGCGAGGGTCAATGCCCATTTGCAAACTCGTGCTTCTACAGACATGTGTACAGAGACGGCTCCAAAGCGGTGGGTTGCGCAGCAAACAAGAAAAAAAGGATCACCGAAGGAGTGGAGCCATCTCTAATTATGTTTGTTATCAGATGTTTTTGAAAGGGCCGAGTCTTTCGCACGTTTACGTGGAGAAGGTTTCGTTCCAGCAACACAGCATCAGCACTTGGTCGATCCTATTGCTCAATGTGGATGTTACATTGATATATTGTTCAAGTTCTGTTGAGAAATACACGAGTGTATATACATTTGGTGAGGCTGGTGTGCACTACAGGAAATCATATTGAGAACGGCGGCAAATTCCGATGGGGAGGTCAAAGTTGTCCGTGGCAGAATCCAGTTGGGCGATTTGCTGGAAACAGCCCAGGCAAGACGGGTGATGAATCGTAGGAGGAGGAGATGATTGTCTGGCATCTGCCTTTTAAGCATTGGCCGCTCTTTTCTATCATACCATACTATTCACAGATTTGGTGAATGACTGAATACTTGGGTCTTCAGAGTTGGACGAGTGGATGATCCACCTGAGCATCCCTTGGAATTGGATAGTCAAGTTGGACATTTCTGAACTGGTGCCCATTTCCGCATGAGTTTCAGGGGGAGAATAGTCAGGAACTAGGAAACTGTTAAGGGCTGTGTTGTCTCCTGCCATGGTTGATGTATTCCATGTGTTAAGATGAAAAAGAATGGATTGTAAGTTTCGAGTTCAAAGGAATATGGTTAACAGCACATCAAGATTTTGAAAGAAACCTGGGCCAGCATTAGGTGAACCCATTCAAACAAGGTCACTTCGCGCACACAATGTCGCCACAAGACAAATTGCCAGCTTCCTTTGATCCGTGTACTTCAGGGAGAGACGACCCTCCACCAGTAGTAAAGGATCTCAGTTGGAGTGGCGGCGGACTCATCTCATCCCACCCATTGTTCGTTCTGCTTCTTCTATCTCTGCCTTGGGGGACCTTGGGAGAGCGCAATGCCTTTCGATCTCATTGTAAGCGTGGTCTAGACGGTCCATCTTCCGCCCCAAAGACGCTGTGCGTAACCAATCTGAACTATGCGATTTGTGATTCCTAGAGCGGGAAGTTTATTCCAGAGAAATCGAACATCTGGAGAGACTGCGTCGATGGCTTCATTGATTGGGTTCGAGAACATATTGAGGAGGTGGGCTTTTTCACAATGCGTCCCGCGACAATGCGGAGGTTGCTGGTGGTCTGAGTGGAATTTTATTTTGGTAGGGTGCTCCATTGAATGAATCGGACCACTGTGGCGATCCCCCGCTCCTCCTGGCGGCAGGAAATGGTGAGAATGAATCCTGCTTTCACAAAGCGAATACCCATTTTCCATTGCTTTCTGACGCTTTCTTTACCATCCCGATGCTTAGTTGTTAACTGAGTCTGGGTGGTTGCACGCAGGACACACCACAGTTTGCAAGCTGCTTCTCGAAGAGGGGGCAGACATCGAACAAAGAAATGTGGTACGCAACAGAGCTCGGAAAAAACTGCTTCAATGCTAGATGACGGGTGGCAAGAACAATGAAAACATCTCGTGTGGAGTGACCTTCTTGCTGCAATACAGATGAAGGAGAGCCCCCTGATACGTTGCGCCCACAACGGACACCTCAACACCGTCACGTTTTTGGTAGAATCTGGTGCGGATGTCAACGCTGTGGACATGGTGAGTCCGTTTTCTACATTCTATTCTGCAAAACAACAAAGGAACGGCGTTCCACCACAAATCAATATGCTCTCCGTCTATGCTCATGGTTTTTTCGCCGTTTTGGCTGCAGGGCGACAACACGGCTCTGCATTGGGCTTCGATGCGAGGGCACGTGGAAATAGTGAAATACTTGCTGGAAAAAGGAGCAGACAAAACGGTTTCAAACAAACAGAGTAAAATACCAATTGATCTGTGTCAGCCATTTTGGAGTCCAGCGTACAAGTACACCAGAGCCTTGCTTACCAATTAAAGAATTTTTAATTCGACACGATTGTTTTGGAGAAGCGTGGAAAGTTTGGTTCTTGGGGAAGGAATGTATGTTGTAATTCGAACTCTTTTCTTTTAAATTGACGAGAAACTGGCGGCATCTTCGCACGTAAAATGCTGTGCTTATCCACCCGTCTCATCGCCGTCAGGAAAGCAGCTGTATCTTAAGCAGCCGTCACACTGCCAACACATAGGCCAACTAGCAAGATTTGTCCCCCACATAGAAGACAAAGCCTTTCACAAATCACCAAACTTTGCGCAATCGATACAGACCTGAAGCAGGGTAGACGCAACCATGAAGAGCAGCGGCGCAATTCTACTCATCCTTTTGGGCTTGGAGATGATTTATGGTTAGTCAGACGACTCTGTCGATCGCTCCCTCCCCCCCCTTCAAGCTCCTTTGTGGAATATATATCTGAATATCGATATCTGTGTTTAGCGACACCCATTATCGGAGTCACGGAGGTGGAAAGGCCGAAAGTGGACCTCGCCGCCAAAAAGGCAGAGAAGGAAGTCGTGGACACGTTTTCTTTCAACGGAATCAAAATTGAAAAACTCAAGAAACGCGATTGCGCTCTGCAATCTTGCGGGGAGGTGAGCAGAATGAGGCGGCGTTGGCATGTTTCCCTGGAACACGGCGCTCCTGCTTTGCATGTCGTTGATCCATTCTCTTTCCACAGATCACGGAGGAATGCGGGTGGTGCGCGCTCTCCGCTGTCGACTCTTCTGAGGGATTCGGCTTGAAATACGAGAAAGTGGACGAAACTCTGGAGGTTCCTTGCCCTGACGCAGAGCCCACCCCCAGGGGACTCGTGAAGCTCTGCGAACGCACCCGTGCGACGATCACAGTGTCTGATGACTGTCCAGGCAAGCGAAAAATTGGTCTTGTTCGAAGTGTGTCACACGTATGGTGGTGGTCGACTCAAAAATTAGCCACCAATGCTTGTGCATGGCTGAGTTATGAGGGCCTTTTCCCTTGCAGGTCAGTACACGTTCTACAATGAGGATTGCCCCAACGATGGCTTGGAGCCCTTTAAGCCTAAAACGATACCAGGGACTCCGGAAAATGCCCCATTTTTCTTTCCCCCTGCCGACGTCATTGCTAATCTGGGATAACACCACGGGATTGGTTGCCTTTTCCTTTTTGCAGCTGGCATGTACAATCACATTCACACGGCATTTTGTTCAGCCAGTGGTTCTTTTGCGTGTAATTATGCTGTAGTTGTTTCACTTTTTTCTTTCTTTTGAAAAACTCATCAGGGGGAACCCCAAAAACTCAGCAAAAAAAAACACCCCCAACCACCCACAAAAGCAACAATGTGTGATGCTGCACAATGTGCCCCAGTTTCATTACAAGCCCTTTTACACCTCATCCCAATCGACGACGAGTGTCCTTTCTCTCTGACATCACTGATTTTTTTTTCAACCCATTTCTTCTCTATCTAGCCTTATGCCATTATCCTTCACTGCACACTTTCCTCTCTTAAGTACAAAAAAACACAATCAAGAACAAAAATGCCATCCCCTCCCTTCACCCACAGATCCCTCGACTGACCACCATTCCGCTCCTCTTCTTTTGCAGCTAACCCTGCCAAATATATATATTTTGCAGTCTCACTATTTCGAACCCCCCAAAAAGTTTGCTCTGATTTGTAGTATCAAAATTCAGGCAAACACCATAAGAGCCGAGAGTTGGCTCAGCCATCAAGATCTCACAACTGCTTGGATGTCGTGATTCTATTTGCTGTATCTCCCTCTGGCGGCAAAAAATGGTCAATGTTTTGGACCGTGACCCTCACGCTTCGCTCCCAATTACTGGAAAGATTCGACCTTCACATCATGCCACATTTCAAAAAAAAACTATGGAACATTGTTCTTTTGGCGACACTGCTGACTCAGCTGAATTGGGGACATTACATTGGGAGGTCAAGTTTGGACTTGTTAAATGTGACTTTGAAACAAAATCTGCCCTCCACGAACCCCCAAAACAGTAGGAGATAACGAGCCCCCCAAAACTGCGTCTGCAACATTGGGTTTGGAGCGAATTAACCAAAAGCCACTGCAGTCTTCAAAAAATAAATAAACTCTTGGGGTTCCAGACCTTTAGACCTTCATGTCTACGACTACTGTCCAACAAAAATCTTCCCAATGGTGTTGAGATTTCCATTTCATTGAAAAGAAATAAAAAATGTGTTTTCAATAAAAATTGGAAGGAATATCTTAATTAACAATACTAGTCGCATAGACTGCATGTATCATTGAAAAAATTGATTGATTTCTCCAACACTCAAAATCCGCAGACACCGGGAAACAGACATCAAATTCAGTTTCAAAGGATACAGTGCTCCACAGTCCTTTAATTGACAATTTTGGAAGGGAATTTGCCGAAGATCTCAATCATTACAGAGACATCATTACAATTCTCAGAAGCCCCCCAAAATCAATCCGGACAATACATCCAAAATTTCCTTCGTTTTTTTCCCTGATTACACTTTCTTCTACTCACCGAATCCTTGTGGTCCCACTGGAGTCCAACCATCAAACTTTCATCCCCACTTTGTTGGCATTCTTGGTCTTGAACGCCTCCATTGCTTTTTGGTATCTGTCTTTTCTAGCAGCTTTTTCCAAGGGTGGGAGAGTTTTCCACAGTTGCGCAACTTTTCTAGACACGTCGGTGAACGCCAAACCGGGGTACTTTTGCTTCACGCTAGGGAATGTCTCCTTGGCAAAAACGGCGTATGCGTTTGGCGGGCTCTTGGGTTTCTTGACGGCCTTGGTCGCCGCCACATGCTTCTCGGCCTCCTTCAAATATTTCGCCCTCCGATCATCAGGCAACTCCTTCCATAGATCCGCTATCTTTTTCGAGATTTCAGCGAACTCTTTTCCCGGAGACGCCTCCTTTATGCCAGGATATTCGTGCTTAACGAAAATGGCGTAAGCAGACAGCGGTCGTCTCGTCATTGCTTTTTTCTTTTCCTTGACTTCCTTCAAAGCAGGGGCGGGTTTAGGAGCTTTGACAACGAGCTTCGAGCTCGGGGTTTCCTTCTTCAGCTTGGAGGCAGGCGACTTTTTCGCAGTGCTCTTCGAAGCAGCGACTCGCGTAGCGAATCCAACATTTCCAAGCTCATTAAAAACGGAGCCCTCAAAGCCAGCGAGAGCTCGACTCAGCGAGAACGCAGCTCTCCTCAACATAGTCGCCCCTCCCTTGCGCACTTCAAACTTTCACGCTTCGATTCAGCGGGGTGTCGTATCGGCGCCGCTCGTGCAGGAAGCGCTTATTTTTTCTTCCAGTGAACCTCTCTTCCGTTCAGCGGCAGACTCGAACGTCTTGCAAAACGACGCTCCGCCATCGAAGGAACCCGGCTGTTGACAGACCAAACTGATGCTTCGTCAGCATGTCCGTTGACGTTTTTCTGTCCAGTTGTTGGCATCGATTCTGCGACCACGTGGGTTGCGAGTCACACGCAATGCCAAGATGCAATCGCAGGTGTGGGCCCCACAGGCCATTGGGGTGTGCCAAAGAGAGAGTGCGCATTCCAACGCGCGTTGCCAGAAATTTACTTTAAAGTGCCAATGCTACAGTGGAGATAAAAACACCAGATACACGATCGACACATCATAGCTCCCGTAGCTGTGGGCGGCTAATACAAACGGACCGATTTATCCGTGCCATGTGTGTGAAAAGAGCGCAGCAAAGGCCCACCCTCCAAGTGGGGGTTGAAAACGAGGATCACCCTGCTTCCCGGATTTAGCAAGGTCTTTTCTTCAAGCTTCTGCACTTTCTTTCGCCCGGCAAACAAACGCCTGCTGCCGACCACTAGAGTGGCGCCAGCGTACTGTTCATGCTGAAAGCTGCTTGCTGAAGCCTGTTTCGAGTGTTTGTCCGCCAATGTCGACATTACAGAACTTTGTGGCTGCGGACGCACGGATCTGTTGTCGGCTGGAATCGGAGCCCGATGTAATTTGATTTAGCTGGGTGTTAATTTCGTTGGGATTCAGCGATTAGAGCGTGCTTTGTTTCGTAGTTCGTGAATCCACCAAAAACCACACTCCATGCTGCAACATGGACAATTCTGCTCCTTCCTACGATGACAAAGCTCGCCGAATCAAGTCTTTGCTTTCGAGCTATTACGGCGCGGACGAGCAAGCGGACGAATCCTACCATGAGAGCCAACAGTCGGCCAGTGCAGGCCCCGACGACGCCTCGTCCGTGGCGTCCGGTTTCACCCCACGTTTCGCCAGCATCGACTCGCATGCATTCAATGCGGATCTATTCGTGTCGAACATGCTTCGCACAGCCAGGATAGACGTCCTGCTAAAGCGTCACTCCGAAATGTCCAAAGAGATCAAGGTGCTGGACAGCGACATGCAAATGCTGGTGTACGAGAATTACAACAAGTTCATTTCGGCCACGGACACGATTCGAACCATGAAAAGCAACGTGGATGGAATGGGCTCCAACATGGATGCTCTCAGAAGCATTATTGGTGTGTGAAAATAGAATTGCAATTTCCGTGCTCATCCTTGTTAATGGGAATTGATCCAATGCATGGTTCAAGTCGACCAGAAAAAAACTATGCATGATTTGGTTGCTCAGAAGAATATGGACCTCTCGAAAGAAAAAGGGAGTGGCTGTGCAATGATCAGGAGGATTGAACTTTGCAAAGTGCTGTCGTTTTCTTTCATAGCAATCGGTGACTTGGCTTGACATTTTTCTATTGATTTTGTTCCTAGATCGAGTGGCTGACACCAGCAATGCTGTGAATTCGAAGTTGCAAAAGCACAGAGATCATATCGAGGAATTGAACAGAGTCAGGCTTCTGCTCCAAAAGCTTCAGGTGTTCACCTTTGCATGCGGTCCGAATTTTCTCAAAATTCAACTCTTCCTCTTTTTGTTGGAGCAAAGTCTGCTGATCAATTTGACAATAGCTCTTATGGTCATCAGCATTGCTCTGGTTGTGAAATCAATTGAATCCTGAAAAATCCCATATTTTTTTCGTGTGTTGTGAATGTCAGTCAGTCATCGACCTTCCCAAAAGAATGAGGGCAGCCAGAGCGGAAAAAGCTTTCTCTATCGCTGTCGATAGCTACATTGAGGCGGAGCCTTTGTTTAAGAAATACGGCCATCAAGGGGCTCTCAGGGCTGTGGCCGCCGAATGTGCACTGGAACTGAGCGAAATAGTCAAGGAATTGGAAGAGCTGTTGACCGACCCAGATGCTGAATCGGAGGAGTGTGTGCGGCTACTGAGATTGCTTTCAGGAAATGAAGACGATTTGCAGGTGACTTTTTTTTTGGGAAGAAGGGAATAAATGTATATATCTCTTATATGTATATTTATGATTGAATGTATGTGCTGAATTTATGTTCGTAGTAGATATGGATTATCAACATTTCTACCGCCACAGAAAAAGAAAAAAAATGCAGGAATGAAGAGGCGGAAAAAAAAAGCACCTGAAGAAATGCCAGCTGCATAAAAATGAACTCAATCTGAGTTTGGAGCTGATGAATCATTGTTGTTCTGTGTGTATTGTTGTTATACAGGAAAGATTCTTGGTTGGCCGGAGGAAGAGAGTGGAGCAAGACTTGGTCCAGGCTGCTGTCTTGGTCAAATCCATGGCTGCACGCGCCATCGATGCTCCCATTGACTCAGGTAAATACAACTATCTCATTGATGAAGTCAACAGCTGGTTTTCGTACAGTCGGGTAAATGATTGGTTTCATAAGGGTAATTGTACAAAACCTATATCTGCAGAATTTATATTTATGATACTGACATGGTTCATACAAGGTCAAACCTACGTGGCTTTCTTGTGGTCAAGGTCTTTCTTTTGGTTTAAAAAAAATTTGCTTCTTTTCATTATTCTACTGCTGAAGGCCAGGCCAGTTTTTTCCATCATTTCATCTGTTTTGACAACTCTTCTCGGAAATGGTGTCGAAAAGTACATTGCTTTTTTTCTTGCTACTTTTTTTTGGTTTAGGTGATTTTGAAGTGTGGCTTCTTTTACAGATATCCCTGTGGATTGGTGCGAGTCGGGCGAAGAAGTTCCTGACCTCCGGCATTTTATTAAATCCTTGGATGAGCGAGTTTTGAATTCTTTGTCGGAAACGGCCCTGGCATTCAACACAGCTTTTTCACAAGCATCCGGTTCGGCCCCCCTGAACCGAAAACACCTTTCAGATATGGCTGAGATCGTGATGGAAGGCTACATCGAACAAATGGGGAGAGCATTGGCTTCCGAGGCTGCTGCTGGTGAGAATCTTTGTTTTGCTTGTTTTCTATTGCATGGATTGAGGCTATAGGAACCCACGGAGAATTTTAGGAAAATCCATAAACAAACACAAAGGCAAAGACGCTTTGTAGCAGTTGTTTCAAGTGGAGGAGATAATGCTTTTTTTTATATTTTTTTCTGTGTGTGAAAAATGAACTTCCCGATTACATTCAGTGGATTTTGAAAGAAATTCTTGCTGGATTTCGAATTGATGAAGGTGCTATTGAGGCTGCCCAGCCTTCAGTGGAAGACGATGAGGCCATTCTGGAAGGAGGGGCCGTTCGATTTCCGTCTGACTGGGGAGCGGAGAGCCTTGCTAGGGCGAGTCCAAATAACTGCTCCTCAAATACTCATCGTTGTGAAATTCTCTTTTCAACTTCATTAAAGCTGAAATCATCTACTCCTTGTGCTGTATTGTGCATCTCTGAAACCACCCTCATAATTATCCTTCTTTCGATTATCGGCTTCTTTCACACAATAATCCTGCCTCGGAGGTGTAAGCAAAGCACCCCTCTCTTACCTCCACTTGAATCTTGAGTATGCACGGCCATTCTCCCAATCCCTTTTTTTTTACCCAAGCTAAAATTCTTGCGAGAAGGTGTTGCTGAGAATTGACAGCGTATTGCCACAGGGCCTCATGCACATATATGCAGATCTGAGTCTGCTGGAATCCAGGCTGCCTGAATTGGAGCCCACAAGCAAGGCTTCAGCGTTGATACAATCCACGGTGGGGCACCATGTTTCCTCGTGCTTTTTGGCTTTGACCCATCGTGTGATGGGGGCGGTGCTCAGCCTCAAAGAGAAAATGGAGCATCTTTCTCAAGAGCCTGATGAATCCGTAGGTAATTCGTGGGTTTCCAATCAATTCCAGTGGAGCACGCCGAAACGGCAAAAAATATAGCTCAAGTGTTTATCTGTAACCCCGAAAGTCATTTGGGCCGTCTAGGCAAGATGGAAATTTCTCTATGTCCAAGCCAAACGAAAAAATGTCGGGTAGAAAAATTGTGTCGAACTGTATTCAAGTTCGAGAATTCCTCCAAACTATTGTTTTGGTTTCTTTTTCTCCATTTTTCAGCCTCATCCACTTTCCTTCAACGAGGGTTCTCCCACATTTGCGATTTGCTGCAAAAAGGCATAGCCTCCCTACTGCAGGGCCTCAAAGTTTACGAGTCAAACCCCAAGCTGCTGGAACCCTGGTACGCGGATTTCATCGACATGATTCAAGGGCAAATCCAGTCTGCCTTCTTGTCACTTCTCTCCAGCTTCTTGGCCATGGGCGGGGTGGTCGAAGCCCCACCTTCATCGCCAAGGGAAGCTGCAGGCAAGCTGACCGCAGGGCTCAAGCCTGAATGGAATCAATCTGGATCGTTCGGTCTAGCAGCGATGGAACTGCCGGCTGAACTTGGAGGAGGTACACTGGGGAGCTTGGCTGGCAAACAGGATTCCCAGGTAAATGCACCGACTGGAAGAATATTGAACATGTATTGGGGGATCTTTTATGGTGTTTGATGTCTGCATGCACCCGATATTTTGCTGTAGTCCATGTAACTGTTTGCACATTGGCTCTATGATAATTCCATTTTATCTGCATAAACAGCCCTTTGACACATCCAACGTAGCAGACACTGAAACAATGATATTTTTGACGAGTGGACATCACCAATCAGGACTCCAATCCACCAGAGCCACCTACAGCCAGCAATTCTTCTCAAATGGGTCTATTTTTGCTCCTGGCTCGACTGTGTTCGTTTCTGGAGGGCAACGTGGTGTCCAACTCGGTGGAAACCTTGGCAACGATCTTCCCTGGAGGGGGTGGGGTCAAGGATCGACCAGCATTTAACCCCAGCCACGTCATTCGAAAACTGGGGGCTGGTGCCACCGAGCTTTTGAGATTGTATGTCGAAATGCACGGCCGACAATTGACTCTGATGATAAGGAGGTGGGGCATTTGATCGGTGTAGCCAAGAAAGTAGAGAAAAAAAAAGCCTGATCGATTCGATTTGCCTCCACCACACGGTAAAGCCATATTCTAAGAAGAACAGAAGTTTATCAACCTGGAGCTAACCAGAACAGGATCGCTGTGGGACGGTGAATCGTGGATGTGCAGATTTATTTCTCATCTGGTGGTTTTCTCATGTATGTTTTGTTTTTGTTTCACAGGAGTGTCGCAGCAGCAAGTTGGCTGAACCACAAAGAGCCTAGGGGGCCCCGTCCAGTGTGCGACTTAATGCTGGCAAGACTGAAGCTCGCAGAGGGGGAGATAGTCCAGCTAATTGATGATGGGGGCCATCGCTCTGGTGAGCCAATGTCTGTATATTTGGGATATCGTGTTCAATGCTGGCTTACAGCAGAGTCGCGCATGCAATGGTGAGGAGCTTGGTTATACGATTGATTTCAGGTAAAAGGCACACTCGGGGGAAGGCCTCGTCCAGGACCGCCAGCATGGCCAGCATTGACAACTGGGAGGGCGAGGGCTCCAGTCTGGAGCGAAACGTAGCAAAGCTTTTCAGAGAAAAGATTCAGCTGTGCAGGCAAGCTCGATTCACTCAATCCAGCATTCTGGCGGCCATCATGGGGGTTGGTCTCAAATCCCTGGTGGAGTGCATTCGTTTGGAAACGCTGGGCAGGGCCGGGCTGCAGCAGTTGCAATTGGATGTTTCTTATTTGAGGCCTTTGGTTAGACGATATGCCAGGGGCCCTGAGGGAGCCACGATTGATGCACTGATGGACGAAGTGATCTCAGCTGCTGTGGAACGAAGCGTTGACCCCACCCTTTTGGAGACTGCTCTCATCGAAAGAATCCTGGGGTCAAATCAACCTTGAGAAATCGTGGTTGATGATGGTGGATGTGCAGGGTTTCTGGTTGATTAAAACAATTCCTGGGGGCCTTCCTGTGTGTAGTTAAGATTTGAACGAAGGGGAGTTAGGGAGGGGGGCTTGTAACGACGCTGGTGGATGCGTGCTGTAAACTGTGAAATGTTTGGCAATAAATGTGGCTGGGTTTTCTGCACTCTTTTTCAAACTTCCTGCTCTGTGATAGATCCCCCTGTTTTTCCTTATGATATTACGAAAATAAAATCCAACATGAATTCTGGTTTGGCTGAATTCATCAATCGGCAGCTGAGTCCCGTGCTTCTCATGTTTTTCATCCACAGGGCCCAGGCCTTCCATCCAAGATTCTGTATATATATATATATGCCTGGATTGAATACTGTCAATTCAAGCAGAAACGTTTGTGCATCAAAAGTCACTCTGATGGCATGTGATGCATCAGACACAGTAGTTTGTTTTTTGGATCTATCGGAAGTTGCACCAAAGAAAGTTCCTAATTGTTGGTTGTGGAAAAGGTCGCCTGAGGTCATTGCCTGAAGGCTATCATATATTTATTATTTTTAAATTCAGATGTAGTGAGTGGATTTCCATTTTAACAGTGGGCTTTTTAAGCCTTAATGTTCCTCTACACAATAAACCAAAGCAAGCCATGTGATTGATCAGGTGAAACCAGAAAAAGAAACGAAATGTGTGTATGGACATTACACAACAAAAGTTCAATATGTTCAATTCGCTAACACAACACTTCCCCAAACCCCGGACGTTTGAACCTCCGAAAACGCCAACCATTTCTTGAGAACACCACTGAATTTCCCGAAGCAAAATATATAAGAAAAGCATGACTTTCAACTGTGCCTTTTCCTTTTCCAGACTTTGTGTGATTCTGCTGGAGAAGCACCCTCAACCTCTCCCTCTACTTCATTTGATTCTTGCATCATATTTCTAAAAAACAGCACCCTGTTGGTGGCCATGTGTGCAAGACAACCCTAACCTTAAGACAATCCAACAAACACCACCCGAACATTTCCCTTCCAACATGAATTCAGACTTTCAAGGTGTAACCTTTTCTTAAAAATGAAACCTCTGACGGTAGTATTATTCCTGCTCAACCTCCTCTATCTGAAAGTATCTCGAATAAACGCAAAAACCCCATGCAGCCATGATCACCACAGAACTTAACACATGCATGGGTTGCCACTTTGCAGATACTTTCTCCCCCCGCCCTCCAACTGCGGAACCCCCATCCCCCACAATCAAATCCTCACTTTCTACGGAGCTTTCGGCTACTTCTACCTCTGATGGAACGAACTTGTGACGCCTGTGTCTAAACATAGAAGGGGAGGGGTCGCCAGCAGGGTAATCATCATCCCTCGGCTGCCGGGAAAACAGGCTCTTGAAGGCCCTGTATACTCTTGTGCCATACCCACTGGAGGACACTTCACCAGGAGCTTCTTGCTTGGGGGCGGGTTCAGCGTCGTCGTCACTGGGAGGGTTGTTTAACATCTGACAGAAAAAAAGGGTAAAGAAATGACATGTCATTCGCTTATCCATTGATCGCTCAAGTTTCAATTGTCACTGCTTAGTCATTCTTACATTCTCTCTGTAAGCGCCAGATCACCTGGCTGGATCGACATCGCTGGAAAAAGACACATGCACATCCCGGCAACAGATTCATGGGAATTCGTTTTTTCCCACTTGAAAAAGAAGAAACACTCACTCTGAAGCCATGGACAGGGAACAACACATGTCTCTCCTCGCTGCCACTCCCACGTCTCAGCCCAGCCCCGACAATATCTTTCACATCCTCCTCTGCTTCTTCCCTGGCGGAACTCTCTTCATGTGGACTCAACCTTGCCCTCCTAAACGACATCGGAGTGAAAGGCAGCGGAGTGTAGAACACTTCTTTCACTTTTCCCATCCAACCCCTCCCCCCACTCCTCTCAGGCATGATCGGAGTTCCACCGGAGATTCGATCCAAGTCATTATCGTCCAAAACCTCCTCATCTGTCTCAAAACCCTTGTCAGCAACTTCCATATCTTCCAATCCTTCCCCTTTTTTGTCTTCGATGCCTGCCACCCCTTCCCCCACCTTTGCAGGCCTTAACTTTTTGGACACCCAGCTCGAGAATTTCCCCACCACGCTCCCAGACGGTGACTCCGCCGATCTGAGAGCTTCATCGATGGGGGGAAGGGGTGGCGGTAAAGGCAGCATCCCACTACCACCCGATTTTTCGTTACTCTCGAAAACCTCTGCCTCTGGAGCTGGCTGGACTTTGTCGCCTTGGCTGTGCTCTTCTCTTACAGGTGACCTGGCAGGAGCGGGTTCGTCAGCGTCCGATCTTGCCGAAAATGATGGTTCCATGGAGGGAGACTTTGTCTTGGATTTGCGCTTGGGGGTGGAATGAATCGTGGGGCGCAGGAGCTCTGCTTTCTCTCTATCGACAATCCACTCCACCACCTGAATTTTACAAAATGAACAACCCAGCATTAGAGTAGCAGATGCGGTGGGTGAAGTCGTTTAATGAATCCTTGAGTTCGCTTTGTTAGAAATCAATTCAGCAAATTTCCTTTTTCCTTTATTTTTTCTTTTTTTCAAAAGAAAAAACAAAATGCCCTGAAAAAATCTACAGTAGGCATCAAGTAGTTGAAGTTGGTTGGCATGATCTGGGTGGGGTATTTTTCTACCAGTTTTTTTTTGTGTTATAGAATGAAATACTTGCTTGATTACAAAATTGATTAAGATGCAACTCCACCGATAAAACTTCTGAGTCTTTTCTTTCGAAAAATTGTGTTTCAAATTAAAGACACTTGATCATGTTGAACAAGTAATCAAAAGATTTTGCAGGCACATCAGATCGTTTCTTTTCTACTTGGATATACTTTTTATCTTTTTTCTTTCGTAGCATTCACTGACAAGGGCAATTAAACAATTATCTTAAATTGGCATATTTATTTCCTATTTTCCTCCTAAGATATCTGGATAATTACTCACGTCAGCCATTTTAAACCAGTATTTCTCTTCATCGTCGTCGAACTCGACGTAGACGCTTTTTCTTTTGGTTGAACTGCCAGCTTGCACAACCCCCGTCACTGTCCCCAGCCATGTCTTGTCCGGCTCATAAAATATTTTCCCAGGGACCTCCACACGCAAACCTTTCCATTGAGCCATCCTGCAACGTGCCACGAAACAAACTCAAATTTCCCTTCCAGACAACAAATCAAAAGAGATTAACTTGCCAAACACAGCGCTATGAGAATTCCAACGCCGGGAATAGAAGATACCAGCTTTCGAACAACATTGTTTTAACCCATCTCGCTCGATTCGCCAGCGGACCTGGTTGCCGATCAATCCCGACGAAAACGTTGAACTGATTGAGCCGAGACTGGCAGGATCTCGTGATAAGACGGCGACGTGCGACATATCGTGGATTCTTGTTTGCTAGTTCAGCGAAGATGTGTTACCTTGTTTGACGAGAGTTTCTGGCGCTGCAAGTAAACCGATCCCAGTCGCGGTCTCACAACGTCGTCCAGAAACGAAAACTGTGTTTCTCTTCCCAGTACGTTTTTGCCCAACCAAACACCAATTCATGTCGTACGTTTTGACAAGTTCGCTGGAATCAGACGATTTGATGTGATTGTATGATAACGCGAAGTTTTTTTCCACTCCAGTTCTTCCGCGACGGCCATCATGCATATGCATGGAAAAACCACTGGCCGCGATCGCAAACCAAGACACCAGCTTGTACTGTTGTACAGTTGCCAAGGCCGAAACTGCTGAAACTGTGTAGAGAAAGCATGATTACCATAAAATTCCTGATGCGATGAAGTGTGGAATGTGTACTCAGTGGATCAGCTTGGCCAAACAGATTGTTACTGCAGAACACCACGGAAGAAGCCCTGAAGCGCGTTCGACCGCACGACATTGGAGGACGTATCTTTGCCCTAGATGTTGCTGTGGACGCACTTGTCGTAAAACAACTGGAGGACCAGGTTGGAATTCGCTTTGAGTCAGAGTAATAACGCGCTCCACACTCGTAGGTGGGGTTACTGGGCGATTTCTCTGGAGACGTAACCTGTCAGGCGCGCAGGTGTGCAGAGTTAGAAAAAGTATCTTCCGCGACAGAATTCGACTGTCGACGTCAGTAGTTGTGAGGTGAGTACTCAGCTACAGTCCTTCGTGGTGCTTTCCTCTTCAAGTGCTGGTCAGTACCCTGCTCGTCAGTTTCGTAAAGCAGCTTTCGTTGTTCGCAAGGTGATAGTCGACTATAATGGGAAAAGCTATCTTCGCGTATTCCGTGGCTGTGTGCGTTTGCCTGCAGTCCGTCGTCGGAACTCCTCGACAAGATTCGCTACCCCGTTCCGACAGGAATTTAGACGCGAGGTGGGCTTTGTGTGTCGAACTATTATCTCATATCTGACAAACGATATTATCCTTGCTGGAAACCAAAAGGGCGGAAACTAGGGCAGAAACAGTCATTAAGTTTCCTTGTTTCTGCGAAGGAAGCTTTTGGCGGTTGGAGCCGGTGAAACGGCCCACACGAGCACTACTGTCGGCCTGAAGCTCTATTGCTCAATTCCTTCAGGTCAAAATGTAGTTCTATCACCCGTGAGTATCACAGCAGGTCTGTCCATGCTGTACCTGGGTGCCAAAGGAACCACTGCCCAGGAGTTGGAGCGCACTGTTGGGTGAGATAAAAGGACAGGACCTTCAACCTGTCACCTCCATAGCTTTGGCACCCCTAACCTGTCCAAATCCCAGCAAAGTTAGCCAAGCTTCACTGACTAGTCATCTGCCCCCATCAAATACTTCATCATACATGTCTATATCAACATGCTCTCACTTGTATTGAATATATTTCACTGCAGGTTTCCAGGTCAACCCCTGGACGAGAGCTTGCATATGTCGATCGGACAGCTCTCCTCCCCTCATTCAAGTAAAGACTTCACGTTTAAGTCAGCAAATAATCTGTTCGTCAACCCACAGCAGCCAATTGTATCGTACTACTCGAGCATAGCCCAACAGGCATACGACGTGACCCCCACAGTTATGGATTTTTCAAGCAATCCTGAAGGCAACAGGATTGAAATCAACCAGTGGGTGGCGAGTCAGACAGGGGGGAAAATCACAGACCTTTTGCCGGCAGGGTCAATTTCTGAGGTGCGATATATTACATCCAGCCGATTGTTGCGGGAAACGCTCAATGATTCGGTAATGCTGATCTTGCAAAATTGGACTCAGTGGAAGAACGGTTTCCTCTTCAGGCAACACAGCTGGTTCTGGTGAATGCTGTTTTCTTCTCTGCCAAGTGGGCAACTGAATTTCCAAAGACCAGAACAAGAATGCAAGAATTTACAAAGAGCGATGGGCAAGAGATTCAAGTCAACATGATGTCCAGGGAGGGAACCTTCAATTACGGAATGGACAAATCTCTGAAAGCTCAGGTGTGCAGTTGGCAATTCTACCAAGGCATTGTTTGAACAAGAGGAAATCGGAATTGAATTGCAGTGGTCCAAATCATTGCGTTAATCCACCATTCTACGATACTCTCCATGCTGATGTGATCGTTTCAATTTTGAAGAAATATATTCCTGTATGCATGGTCCATCGTTTTCATTTTTCTCCCCCGTCGCTATATCTGCCTTCAGCAATAATAATTAAAGTATTAAATTGTGTTCCCAAATACCACAATCCAATTTTGAAATGAAAAATGGAGCCCGATTCCTCTGGACTTGTGTGTTGAGGTCATAATTGTTGTGAATGTGCCGACACCCAGTTGTGGTGTGATTTTCTTATTTTCTTATTTTCAATTTTTTTTGAAGGTGTTGGAGCTTCCATATAGAGAGAGGCAGTACTCGATGTTCCTGGTTCTGCCAGTTCGTGATAAGAGTTTGCAGGAAATCGAGCAACAATTCTGTTCAATGGGCGTGAGCGTTGCCCAGTACATCGCCGACAGAAAAAACAAGGTATCGAGCCTGTGCAGTCAATTTTTGGCTTTCCGCTCGAAAGAGTTGTGAATACAAAATCATGCAAAATCATACCTTTTTTTAAAAAGACTTTTGAAAAATTTGCAAAGCTTCTGCCAGTGTCTACCTTCAAACAGGCCAACGAGAAACAAAAAAAAAATATCTTGCACAAAAAATGAGCGTTCATGGAAGTTTGTCGAACTTCTTTTACAAGAGGGGGGGGGGGCTAAATCGTTAATACCAACTAGCTATTTTCTTCAATTTTTTGCGGAAGAAATTGGACCCATATTTGAATGGTTTTTTTTTACAGTAAAGACTACCATGACTGCTTGAGAGTCTTGCACAAATACTACCCTCATATTTGGGGGCCTTAGCGAAGGAAAATGACTGACCATAAAACCACCAGTGTCAGAATAATGTTGTTTCATTTCCTCAAGAAACTGCTTTGTTGCTTTGCAGATGTCCAGAGAATTATTGGATGTGCAGCTGCCACGGTTCAACCTTCAAGAAGAATTATCTCTTCATGATTTGTTGCCCCAGCTTGGGGTTACCACTCTCTTCAAACAGAACTTGGCGGACCTTTCTGGAATCGATGGGACAAGGAATTTGTATGTCGCCCAGGCACAGCACAAGGCCCTCATACAGGTTAGATTTCCTGGCTTCTTTCTTTCTGTTCTTTTGAGAGGGGGGTGGGGTTGTCAGTCTAGCTGTGTGTAGATTGCATCCCCTGGTAACCACCTCCGTTATACAAATTCAACAAGAGGAAATTCATCATGCTTGAGGGGGGCTGGAAAAAGGGGATCCGTGTCGACTTCAGGAAGGAAATCTCGGAATTTTTTACCAATGGGTTCCACGATATGTCCAGGGGTGAAGCTGTTATGCGCTTGGGCAATGGGAATGATTATTTTTTCCTAATTCTTGTGTTTTTTAATTCTCGAAACGTGTCTGCTTTTTAGGTTGACGAATCAGGAACTCGTGCTGCAGCAGCCACCGCTTCTGGAGTGGTCCTGAGATCTCGGACTCCGGAATTCGTTGCAAATCGTCCATTCATGTTCATAATTTTTGATAACATAAACAAGGCCGTATTGTTCCTAGGAAGGGTGAACGATCCCATAGCATAGATTTGGGATCCTCCATCTTGAAAGAGGATATATTTTTTGGCTTGTTGTTTTTTTCTTTCGCACTTCTTCCTCTGGAGGAAAACTCATTGGAAAAGTGTCATGAAAAAAAAAAATGGAGAGAAAAAATTGTGAGTGTGAGTGGGGGTGTGTGGGTGCTGGTCGGCCTTGATCTGCCTGAGGGAGGCTTAGTCAACAAGCCAAGCATCTGGGCGTGATGAATTCTTATGTGTATATTGCCAGAGGTTGCGGGAACGGTGGGAAAAATACGACAGCTTTCTATGTGTGTTTTTTTTTGGTTTTTTTCTTTCCTGTGTCAATTTTCGATAGCTTGGAAACAAAAAGAGAAGGAGAAAAAGAAAAACGAGCAAGGAAGAAAAAAAGAAAAAGAACGTGGAGCTCTCAAAAAAAAAAGGAAATCTCCCAGAAAAGGAACGACTTATTTTGACCTCTGACACCTTTTTTAGAGAAAGCGTGATTCAAGTAGGAAACAGCGGGAGTGGAAAAAAAAAGAAGAAGAAAGAAAAAAAAACATAAAAAAACTCTGAAAAAAAATTACAAAAACAAAATGTGTTTTAAGGGATTGTGCCACAGAGACAGTCAAGTTGATGCAATTGGGCTTGGTTGATCTTTTTTTGTCGTTTTTTTTTTTTTGGATTTAGTAGTTTCGGTGGCTATGTATCTGGATAAAGAAAAGGAAAAGGGGAAGGGAAAAGAAAAAAAAACAACGGGCAAAGAAAGATATTAAAAGAAACAAGAGAAAAAAAAATAGAATTTTATGTTGTAGAATGGGTTGCTGTACTCTTGTGGCAAAGAAAAAAACAACTTCGGTGCCAAAGATTGGCAAGCAAATTTGTGTTATATTTGTTGTACGGCATATCTGCAGGATAAATAAGTTGGTGTGCTTTACTGTTGGCGTTGTGGAAGACCATTTTGTAATGGGGAAATTGAAGTTAATAGTCGACGAATGTTTATAAGAACAAAAGCCCACTCCCTCCCGCCCATCCAGACAGTATTTGTATCAGCAAAAGTACAAGACAATATCAGGCATTTTCATTGGGAAACAGGATGTTCACCGAAAACTAATAATGTCTTCCCAATCAGTTTGCTTTTGATTAGTTTATCCATGCATCCATGCATGAAACCACAACTGACAGCAATGGCACTTTTGTTGGAATCCCGTGAGTTACCTGAAGTTTATTACGTAATTTTACTGAGAATGGAAGTATAAAGTGGTGTTCGTCGTTGTATCTCGGCCTTCTTTTGTAAGAACTTCGCAAATATTACCCTGTGCCTTGAAAACCAACGCTGGACCTGTTTGTTTTCTTCTTCTGACTTTTCTCCTGTGGGAAAACTGCAAAATACCACCCCAGGTGCAACCTGAAAATCAACCTGAAGGCATTAGAGAAAGATGGGCAGAATTGTGGAATCTTCTGGTGGCCGAAAAGAGAATTTGGGCCGCCTGGGAGAAGGAAGGAAAAAGCCCAATGAGGAAAGGAAAATGAGACAACAATTCATAACATCACATTTTCGAGGCGATTACGGCTTTCAACGTGCATTGCAAGGGCAAGTACAACGTCAACTGCGCAATGACGTTCGAGAGCTTCAAACCAAAACGTCGCGGGTGTTTGGAACGCGGCACTGGTACCGGCCCTCCCGCACCAGCAGGCGGCGGCGCGTTTGCAGGAGGTAACGAGTGCACAACCCTTCGCCAGGTCCCCGTTTTCCACAAGTAGAGTTTTTCATCATCACTCCAGCGCGCGCGCGCATCCCAAAGCAAAGCCAACCCTTTTTCAGCTCGTCTTTCAAGAACATATCAACTCCTCAACCTCTCTTTCGTGTGACTAAGTAGTGGTTGGGCTGGTGGGAAGTACTGTAGTAACCGATAGACGACCTTGGTAAGGGTGGGGTATTCTACCAATCTACTCCACAGCTTCGTTTGAGCGTTTGCGCTTGATCTGTCTGCCCAGCAGAGTAGGAACGTTGAAGGGAACCCGAGTGGATCAAGCAACCAACCCAAAGACACCTCAAACAGCTAGCTTGGCTTTCCTTTTTTCCAAGAACCCTTCCCAAGACTGCTGCCCAAAGGGTACTTTCTGCCCTTTTTTGCTACAGTTTTATTTGGGCTCATATTCGTTACCCTTAAAACTTACCTCAGGGGGATTGCCAACCGCCCACCGCCTGCGGCCATCGGTGAATTGCACCCTGCCCCTTTGCTCCCTTTGTGGTTTTGGCTGTGCGAGTGGATAAGATCGGGAAGAAAAAGCTGTCATCTCTTGGTGGTGGGCTACCCGCCTTGCCACCAAAATTGATGGATAAGGGTCTGACATGGTTGAAGAACTACATCTCCAAACAAAAGCATGCGACATCGAATAACCGGAGCGATTCCGATGTTTCAAGCATGCTTTTCGATCTTTTCCACGATTCCTGTGTGCCCCAATGGCAAGAGGTGCTGGGAACTGGGACGGTGGGGGGCGTTTGTAAGGGCTACTACAAGGATATGGGTGGAGGGATCCATGATGTTGCCATAAAGTGCTGCAGCTTTTTGTCGGGGGAGGAGGCCATCGAAGTGGTGGAGCTGGAAATGCAAGCGTACCAAAGGTTCAGGAATGTCCAGCATCCAAACATCGTTCGCTGTTTGGGGGGCAACCTGGGGGAGGGAAGAACTTTTCCGGAGGGGGCCATAATGATGCAGGTAGCTGGGGAAAGATCATTTTGAAAACCCCATCAAAGTCAGCAATTGATACCGGAATTCACAGTTTTTTCTCACTTGAATTTTTTTCCAGAGGAAGGCTGCAAAGTTTTCTGATTAGGGTTTGATTAGTAATTTTTGCCGATTTTTCTAATTTATCAGTCACTTGGACCGATACTCATTAGATACAGAGAATAACCCCAAAGCCCAATACTCAAATTCCTGAACTTTTCCTCTTGATATGCATGGGAAGTGCGTCAGCTTTCATTCTCGGTGTGTGCAGCTTTCATTTCTGGAGATGCAACCCAGCCATTCATTTCTTTTCCATTCGATCGTTGTTAATTGTAGGTTCATATCGATGGATTGCAATATTTCAAACTGGAGGAGCTCATGGCGATGAACTTGTCGCAATTGATCCACGAGGACAAAGATTTTTCGAAAGACTGTACCTACCAAAACCTAGTTCACATTTTTTGGGGCATCGCCTTGGGGCTGGAGTTTTTACACGATCATGACATCGTCCACCACGATCTCAAGTCTAGCAATGTGTTGGTAGATTCCCGGGGGAAGCAGGTCAAGCTGTCAGATTTCGGCTCCTCAAAAATAAGAATGCAAAGGTGCTGGACGGTCCAGTCGAAAGGCACCCCCGGGTACGTCGCTCCGGAAACTTGTCTGAAAACTTCGCCGGGGCAGGAGGCTTCTGCGATGCAAAGCGCAGACATCTATTCGTTGGGGGTGATCATGTGGGAATGCGTAACGAGGTGCTCGCCATGGCAGATCGATAGGACCTTGACCGACGTGGATGGGGAATGGGAATTTGCTGCGATCGCCGATACGTATTTCTACACAAACGTTCTGTGTCCTATCGAACTCAGAAATTTGATCGCATCGTGCCTTCAGTTTTCAATGACTGGGTGCAAGGTATGCCCTCGTGAAGCCAGTCATCAAAAATCTATTTTCCGGAAAAAGTTTCTCTTAGGCGATCCCTGTCCCCACACCTTGTGGAGATCTAGTCTGACTCGAAACGCATGGTGGGATTGCTGTCTTCATTCTGGGTGGTGCCTTTTTTTCGCAGGCCAACGTGAGCCGGCCATCTGCACACGAGGTTCGAAAGCAGCTGGAGAGAATGCTGGATGCTCCCTGGGCTGGTACCCGGCCGATCTGGTCGAATCACTTGCCCGGAACTCGAGTGGGTTTGACTCCCACCGCTTTGGTGGCAGCATTGCTCAATTCCAACCTGGATTTAGACCTCGACGCACAAGTCAACCCATCTGCAACGCTGGGAATGAGTTCCTTTTCGAGGGTAGCAGCTGGAGAATACGAAGCAAAATCTGGTGAACTGCATGATGTGCTGGTGATCTACTACTCGTCATCTGGATTGGACAGACAAGCCAAGGAGTTGCTGCTGTTTGGATCGCTCCCTGAGCATGACAATATCGTGAAGTGCTTCGGAGGTCGTTTGGGTGTGGAGGAAGGCGAGCCTGGGGATGCTTTCGTGATCGTCCAGCGTCTGACATGCGATTTGGACTCTTTTCTGTGGCGACGGAAAGGATCGCTGCATTTTCAGCCGGGCCGGGCCGACTACCACATCCTCCTCGCCGAAATTTGGTTGGGGATTGCCTCTGGACTGGAGCATTTGCACAAGAATGGCATCGTTTACCAGAATTTGAATCCTAGGAATGTCTTCCTGGACTTCAATACAAGAGGGGGCCTTTCGACGGTCAAACTGGGTTCCTTGCAACATGCAGAAAGAGTCGTGAACAATGTTTTTCACCTGAACCCTGTGCCGAACCTTGGATTCATGGCTCCTGAAACCATCCACAGCATGCATTCCCGGAACGTTGCCCTTTCAATGGCGATGGATGTGTACAGTTTGGGAATGCTGATGTGGCATTGCGTGGAGGAGGATGCCGATCAAATCAACGATCCCAGCAGAGGTTTTCTGCAGCCTAGATTGGGGGCTTTGCCCATTCTGCTGTTAGGTCTTGTGTCGGATTGCACGAAACCTAGACCGGAAGATAGACCGACATGTGCTGACGTGGTGGATCGACTGAACGATTTCCTGGCGTCGAATTACAGACTCCTTCCAGGGAACTCATTTCGACTTCAAAACCCCACAGAATGATTGTATTTGTGTACTTTGGGGGGTGGAAAGAGGGGTGTGGCAATGGGGGTGCTGGGTTGGGTTTTTGTTTTCGGGTGGTTCGTTTTGTTTTTTTTCTTCTTAAAAAAAAAAAAAAAGGCGTGGTGCTGGGCTTGTATCTCGGGCATCAATAAGCTATCTTTGCTGGAACATTGGAACGTTGTACTGAACCCACTTCTTCGAGGGAAAATGTTGAGCGGAGTGATTCGTGTTTGTTGAGGGAAATAGAAGGGGTGGAGTTGTCTATTGGACACAGCTGAAACACCCCCTTCTCCCCCCCATCCACTCTATGTGTTTTTTTATTGGGGTGGGGTGGGTGGGGGGTATTTTCGAGTTGTTTTAGGGAGGAAACACAATGAAAACACGGTCAAATAAATAGTCCGAAAAACTGAAAGAAAAGAGAAAAAAAAAAACTAGACAAGATGTTGTATTTGCCCTCGGCGTTTTTTCCCCTCCTTTCTTGTAATGTTGTCGCTCGTTCATTTTACTGCAAGGGATAAAAGGGGCTTAGTGAGGGATTTGGGGGAGGGCAGGGGAACATTGTACTGGAGTTGGAATGCTTTATAAACAACCATACACAGCGAGACATTTTTTTTTTCTGCTTTTTTTCTTGACGAAGTTTTGAAAAAAAAGAGAAGGGAAAAAATGTGTTGGATAAATGCGGTAGGGGAGGAATGATTCGACACACAGTGGGAAAATAGTGGCATGAAAAAGACGGATGGAGGTGGTGATCGTGGTTCAAAGAACCAGTGTATAACAACGGAAGATTTTGAGAAAATCTGGCTTAGGTCGTTTTGTTCATTATTTCCCATTTGTCAAGGCAGGGGACAATAGTCCCTCTCAGTAGGAAGAACTGATTGAAGCAAAAGGGAACAAATCTATGAGAAATTCGGTGGGTGCATGGGTTAATTGTTGGTTTTAAAGGATGATTCCTACCACTCCCCTTTTTTTTTCTCTTTGGTGTACTCTTTGAGCGTAGTAATCTCTGGGTTAGCCAAGTTTTTGGTAGGTTTTTTTTTCTCAGCCGTGTGTCCTAGGGTGGAAGTTGAGGGGAATCCCATCATCATGTTTGTTTTTTTTTCTTGTTGTTTTTCCCTTGTGATTCCAAGCTACTTTTTATTATTATGTTTGATGATTAATGGGGTGGCATTTTTGACCTGGCGGTTTTTTCTACCCCTTTTCCGAGATGGGCTTTCTGTTGAATTTGGTTGGGGGAGAACGGGAGGAGGGGGGGTGGGGGTGGAAAAGATTGCCTGTGATTGAGTGCCCTAATTGTCAAAAACGTAATAGTGTTTTTGGGTGGTTTTTTTACTGCTTCGGTGTGTTTGTTAGTTGGACAAGGATTAGGAGTATGATTAGGTAATCCTTCCAACTTCTGAATGATTTTTTTGTTTTTAATTTGAAAGAGAAAGCTTTACTTTTCTTTTGTTGTTTTATAGTGACTTTTTTTTGTCGATTTTTACCAAACTCGGTTTGAGAGATTGAAAAAAAAAAGAAAAAAAAGAAACAAATGCAAGAACACAAAAAATGCGAAAAGGTTTCAAAAAAGAAAAAGATGTTGGGAGAGAATTGTCTTTGGTTTTTTCTTTGGTGCTTTTTTTTTTCTCCTCAAAAAAGGATTTCATTTCCTTTTTGTTTTTCCTTCGTTTTCGTTTTAGGGGGCTGATAAGCACCTGAACTAGCAGCATTTGATCATAGTTTTAGTAGCATTGCTTTGTGGATTGAGTGGTTGGTGTATCAATGGTGCTGGGGGGAAGAGTCCAAAAAAAAAATGGAAGCGAGGGGGTGGTTTTTGTTATGTCTGGGTGGCTTGGTTATTTGATCATTTGAAACAAGCTGGACAACACGTTAAAATTCTCGAAGGTCAGTCACTTGTTTCAGGGTTTTTTTTATCTAATGAGAAAAGGGGATGGCAGAGAGAAACGAAGGTATAATACAACGATTGTGCATATAAATTTCTGTTTCTCCCTTTCCACAGTCGTTTTTCTGGGGAACGTTTTCTTGTGCATGTTTTATTTTATTTTTATTTTTAAATACCATTTTCTGTGCTTGGGAGGGGGTGAAAAACAAAAAAATACCTGTCTACATGAGGAAACTTGAAATTTACTTTGGGAAAAATTTGTCTTGTGGAATGCTTCAGTCCAGACAAGCGTTTCGAACATGAACCACAATTTCCAAATTCGTTTCTACAGAGCAAGCTGCAATCTTACAAGCCAATGCTACTTCTTTCTTTTCTCAGTCCGTCTGATGATCAGCACTCACACTTTTTCAACAAACCTCATGAACAGTGTATATTTTTGTGGCCCATTGTGGCCCTTTTGGCCCATTTTGGCCCCAAAAAAAATCAGAATGGCAAATTTTGGGGCCGCAAAAGGGCCAAAACGTTTTAATAGAAGACGAATTTGGGGCCACAAAAGGGCCACATTCCCCCGAAGTTTGTAAGGCCTGGGCCACATCCAAGAAATCAATCGAGTTCCCACAAAAATCAAAATCAACAACATTAAGTAAATGCTTATAAACACCAAGCCTTGTAATTTTTGTTTTTGAAGTTGGGGCCACATTCTATTTTTTTCGGACAAATTGGGGCCACAAAAGGGCCACAACTGGATGAAACGGCCAAATTTAGGGCCACTTTGGGGCCAGTGAAATTGAAAAAAAATACACTGCTCATGAACACGAGAAAACACAAATCTCACTCTTTTTTGTATTATTTCCAACCTCACATTTTTCATTACATTTCAGCAGTAACATAGAAACGCACAAACTTCAACAAAACTATTATTCAAGAATAATAATACTTTGGCAAGGTCAGCATGCGAATAAATGTCCAGAAACCATCGACTTTCAAAGCAATCAATGTCCAGAAACCACCGACTTTCAAAACAATCGATGGTGGTGGTAGATAATATTGCAGTTATATTTTTTTCTGTGTACTATTTTCCCAATTTTTCAATGTTCCAGAAATCGAAGTGGTCATTACAAATTCTTCATAGCGCTTAATCAGCAGGCAAAACTGCCCACCAGTCTGACCACCTCAGATCAAAACAAATTTATGCTTCTTGAATGACACATCACCGTGTGCATCCACTGATGAATAGTGTGTTTTTTTTTCTTTTCCTTCTCTTTCTTTTCTTTTCCAAATTTTTTTTTCTTTTATTATTTCCTGAAGAAAACTCCATTCACATTGTATTAACCCTCACACCCCCACTCTTTTTTTTTCCTCTGCCCAAAAAAAACTCCACCAAGCTTACGATTATTTTGTTGATCCACACTCTCCCCTTGAAGCTCAACGTTTCTCCAGGATAATATAGTTTTTTTTTAAGAATAATAAAAAAAACACGGAATACATAATTATTTTAATCACACAGCCCTCCCTCAATGCTCTTTTTTTTTTTAACCAAAAAAAACACACCAATCCAACCAACAGAGCCTGACACATAAGCTCCGCTGTCCATTCCCCCCTTTTTTTTCCAAACAAGTATCTGTTTTTTTTTCACTAGTAGTGTCGCTAAAACCCCCACACCGCCAAGAAGAAGAAGAAAAAACAAAACCAAACAAAACACGTTAGAAAAACACCCAATCTCTTTCATTTCCTTGTAAAAACGCAAAAGAAAACGACAATAACCAAGTTCAACAACGCTGATATGACCCCATAAACCCAAGATTATGCTTGATCGACCATCAAACACTTTCCATATATTAATGCCAGCTAAGGGAAAAACACAAACATCATCCATCCACCCACAGCTTCACCACCCCCCAAAAACCCAGCCAGATCTACCTCCCCCTTGTTTTTTTCAAATCTACTTAAGCACGAAAAGACTCGCAAGAAAAAGGATATTTATGCCGGAACTAAACACAACAAAGAGATCAATCCAAATAGAAAGGGAAGTGAAAGAACGGTCATGTCCAGTCTAGCCATCATCCCCGCCATCATCGTCGCCGCCGCCGCCGCCGCCAGTCACGACTTCCTGTCCGCCAGCGGCGTCTGAGGTCGGGGTGTCAGGACACCACCAGAACACCCCACATACGTCTGCAGCCCAGCAATGAGCGCACACCACACTGTCGGCTGGACTACATCCATCGCACTGGAGACGCCGACCATTTACAAGGTCGCTGGCCGGAACTTGGGTCTGCGCCACCAAACACCCATGCATTAAAATCAGAGCAAGTGAATTGCACAACCTGATTTTTGCGACAGCATCGGGATGCCAAATACTTACCACCAGAGGGTCGGCGTTTCGTATGGTCGTCATCAGATCTTCCTCCTTGTAGAGCGTTGTTAAGACGTCCTCCAGTTTAGGCACGTCCACACAGCAAAACTCATCTGCGCACAGAAAAAAAAAGTGTTTTGCTTCGTTTGCAGCATTATGTACCCAGATGCATGTCAAAATCAAAAGGAGAAAAACAAAACAAAGGAAATGAGCATCTGGGGCAAAAAGATAGAAGACCTCCCTCTGCTGTCAATCCTGGCAGTCGAACAATCAGGATTGAAGTTCTTCCAAATCGAGGCTGAAAACTTGCGCAAACAAACACCGAGTGGTGCTACTAAAAAACCCCTGACAAACCTAATTGTTTGTTACACCAACATTTCGTCTGTCATCAGAAAATTCCAAAAGGCTCACTTTCGATCATGATGGCTCTGGTATTGATGGCTGCTAATTTCTCCGCAGCAGGCTCAGGATTATCTTTGGACCGGAGCATGACTTCAGCAAAAGCTTTCATACTGATGACATCAGGATCTTTCACTCGATCGGCACTCTTTTTCAGAACTTTGGCTCGGTCCTCGGGGGGAAACTGGAAAGCAGCTGCTATGGCATCGATGTCGTCGATTGCAAGGATGGCAGATGCAAGGCCATTTACATTGCCACTGGCCAAGCTCTGCTTTGCAAAGGTGATGCCTGGAGGGAGCGAAAGGATAAAAAAGCTCATGTAAAGGTTTCATAGTTTGGAATATATGGGCATTCAAGGTTACTGAAGACAAAACAAAACCATAGGCATCTGCATCATCCTGTTTTGTTGTAGAAATTATTACTCCAGAAGCTTTTTGGAGTTTTAGAGCTCCACAACTCGACAAAACACTGGAAAGTAGTCCTGGAACATCAACTCACTGTCGACGCAAGACTCTTCTGGTACATCTTTGCATTCCTTTTTGACCACCTCGTTGCACTCCTCCTTTTGCACAGTTTTGCATTCTTCCTTGGTGATGTCCTGGCATTGCTCCTCATTCACCGTCTCACACTTTTCAACATCCACATCCTTGCACTCATCCTTCTCCACATCATTGCACACATCCTTCGACACCTACACAGCCAAAAAACAGAAACAAAACAGCCTTGATTGGCTTTACTTCCAACAAAGGTAGCAGCTCCCAGGATCTAAACTATGATTCCACCCCACCTTTTCACACACAGGCGGCTGTTTTTCGCAGACCTCCTCGTCGACATCCTCACACTTTTTCTCAATTCTGTCGACACACTTTTCCACCTGTTTATCCTCACATTTTTCCTCATCTTTTTCCCCACACTCCTCCACCTGCTTGTCCTCACACTTTTCAACCTGATCCATCCAGCATTTATCCTCGAACACAGTTTTGCACTCCTTTTCCATGACTGTGTCACACTTTTCTTGTGTTCCATCACACTCCTCAACAGTGTCACACTTTTTGACATTGACCCATTCACACTGCTTTTCCCTGATGGTTTCACAGACATCGACTGGAGTTTCCTCACACTCTTCCTTGTATTCCAGCTTGCAAATGGTCTCCTTTCGATCCGAGCAAACAACATCCCCTCCACCAGAATGGGCATAATCACACTCCTATCCAAACACAATCCATTCAATATCAAACATATTCACCTCACCTCCACTTCACCACCACTGCTGCAAAAGAACAACTGCTGCAAAAGAACAAACACCGTATTCTACCCACCCACCCCACCCCCAACAAAGAAACCTCTTTAAAAAAACACGAACTTGGAACTTCTATTTGCCAATCCCCCCCCCCTCCTCACTCACTGTAATGGATTCTTCATGGCACAGTTTGTGTGGAACTTCTTGGCAACACTTTTTGGTCACACTTTTGCAGACCTCCCTTGGCACCACTCTGCAGCTCTCCGTCGGCACGTCGTAACACCTTTCCTTTTTCACTTTTCTGCACTCCTGCCAGCATTTTTCCTTGGGCACGTCCTGGCATTTTTGTTTTTCTTGCTTTTCACACTTCTCTTCAGGGACTGTTTTGCAGTCTTTTTTGGTGACCGTTTTACAGTCGGGAACTTTCACAGTTTTGCAGTCTGGGACAGTTTCGAATTTGCAATCAGGGACGGTCACATCTTCACATTTTTCTCGGGTTTCAGTTCGGCATTCCTGCAGGAGAAAAGAAAAAAAAACCTTTTTTTTTCAAGTAGAAAACATCAAGCAGCAGCCAAGGGGCCAACGACTCCTTGGGAACACATGTGATTTTAAACAAAGAAATCAGAAACCTATCCAGCTATTGTCGCCCATCCTCTGTCCATTTTCTTATCAATCTAAATTGTCAATTCTTACAAACGTTTGTGTGTAATAAAAGGACTCCCTCTGAAAAAAAAACCAACTAGGCTGCACCCCACAATTCCTGTGCTCTCCACATTTCACCATCCCAACAAACAGACGAAAACTGTGGAAAATAATGTAAACAAGAAAACGTGCTCTCACAGTTTTGGGCTCTTGGCATTTCTCCTCTTGGACTTTTTTGCAGTCCGGGACAGTGATTTTTTTGCACTGGTTTTCAGAGACAGTTTTGCATTTTTTTGTGGGAACTTGTTTGCACTCGCGGTGGGGCACCGTCTCGCAGCGTTCCTCAGGGACCTCTACACACTCCTGTTTTTTCACGTCCTCACACACATTCACAAATTTCGTAGTACAACGAAAATTGTCTGCAAAACAAAACACGAGCATCTTTTTTTGAAACAAATAGATTCAACAAATGAATGATATCGACGCGACAGCAGATTCCTGTTCAATAAAACCGAAAGGAAGGTATTCCATGGTGAGTCCAGCCATTTTTGAAACGGATCCACTTGAGTATATTCTTGTTTGAAACCTGCTCACTAAAAAAAGTATCTAAGTTTATCGATATCTGGCAATTGTTGGAGGACATTGCTTCTAGGTCAATAAATAGACCACACAGAGCCCTTGAAATCAGCAAACTTCGCGTTAGAAAAGCTGTGCACTGGGCGATCAAACAGCCGTGGGTATTGATGCCAACGGGGGGGTTAATCACCAACCAATTCAGGGATCAAACAACCAGGAAGGATGAGGGCAGATATTCAGGCAAGTAAGGAGAGAGATAGAGTCCCAGTTCAATTGCAAAACGATCCAAGTCCACAGTGGCAAATAAAAGCAACTAGATTACGTATGGCTTAATCAGCAACGATCACGAATTCTCAGCGCTGGCGGCGGCGATCTGAGATTACAAACTTGCCGAACAAGACTACGATTGCGGAGAAGGATTGGGCTCACCTTGAAGAAGGTGACGGCCTAGCCATCCTGATATGGACACAAAAAAAGGAAAAAACTCAGCGAAAACGATCAAGTCCGGAAACAAATCACGCAAACGATACGATCTGGCCGTGAATCAGGTACAGAATAAAAATCGCTGAGTTGTACAGCCGAGCTCCCTGGCAAACCCTCACCGTTGCCCAGAAAAGGCCAAGTGGCTGCGCTGGAACCAGCGGCGATCGTTAGAGCCAGTAGGACGACTAAAGCCTTCATTTGAAAGGGGAGTTTTTCGAAAGAATTTCTGCCTCCTTGGTCGCAGGTGGGGGGCCTGTTTTTCAGGAAGGACGGGGAAGATCCGTGCGACCCCACCTACGAACTGCAGGTGGCCATGATGCTACAAATATAGACGAGACAGTATTGCCCTCGTTCAACAGCTGTCGCATCGAAAATTCCGAGGTTGACGACGACAACCCATATGAAGGGAAACCATCGGACACGAAAGCGAACACGAAGTTTGATTGATGCATCATGATATTTTAGGAAGGAGTAGGGTGCTGGAAATCGTAGAATTGGTGAGAGAGTGGACGAATCCACTGGTAGTGGCTGGTGGATTTTGAGAACCACTTGCTATCCCTTCCAAACACAAAGAAAGGAAAGAAATTGGCTGCCGGTTCATTTCATTCTTTGATGCTGCCAGACAGAGGGATTGGACTTCAAAACTTTTGACATGCAATGATTGGAGACCTCTTCTCCTCCTGAAGAGAATGTGCCAACAGCCACTGTGCTTGGACACTAAATCAACCCTAAAACCTCCATTCCTAAACTCCGCAACATCAACCGCACACATTTCCATCACAGGCCTTCCAAGGAGAGAGGGCCAGGTACACGAGAGCCATTGTAAAACACATCCATCACAATTTCAGCCCAGATGCTCCGTCCTGGCCGCGGTGCTAGCATGAGGTGTTGCTGCGTTCCTTTGAAGACCCCTCATTTGGTCGCTCGACATGGAAGAGTCGACCACAATGTGCTCTGTCCATCCTTCTCCCTCCTTTCGGTCAAGGGGAGCAGTTGCTGACATGACGCGGCGGCGGTAGCTGAAACTCTTTGCGTTCTTGGGGCTGGTTTTATCGATTTCCATGCTCGGATTAAACCTTCGTTCGGTTTTCCTTGATTCAGTTTTGTCTTGTAGTTGTACTCGGCAAGTGTCCTCGCGCTTCAAGCTCTGAGCTTTTTCCCCCCTAACGAAGTCTACATTTGAACGAGATGTTGGAGCGTTATTGGCTGTCCTTTGGTCGTCACCAACAGTTAAGATGTCTGTAGCGAGCGTTTCTCCCCCAGGAAATGTGGGTATGAACTCTGTCGCAACTTCTTCTGGGGCAAGAGCCATCTTTGCAGCCGAGATTTTCCATTGTCGCAAGGCTTCCTGGCAGGATGCGAACAAACATCACGAAATGCTCACTCCTCCATGACGACCAGCAAACGCGAGCTCTGCTCCGAACACCTTACCACAAAATCGTCTTCATGCGATAGACTGAGAGCGTGGGGAGGCGTCCACAATATATCACCATCCCTGCCATGGCTGCTTGTGAAAGAAGAGCCACTGTCAGGTTTTTCCCTGATTCGTCCACTCTTCCGCTTTCGTAGAGCACTGGCCGCATTGCCTGCCATCAAGGGTACTCTACCGTGTGTCAAATCGCTGACGCACGACATAGCCCCATCAGCAACTGAAGGACTCGACTCCAGCGAGCCCACACTCCATGATGGTCGGGTTGAAAATTGGTCTGAAACGTGGCATTTTCGCCAGTACAACCCTGGGGATGTCAATCTTGAAGCCGTCCCTGGACGAGACATTGGGGACCCTGGAGTTGGAGACCTTCTGGCTATGGAGGTCCCTGGTTCAACAGATATCCTCTTATTTCTGGTTTTAGTGGCGAATCTATGATCTATGGAAACAGGCGCACCCTCCGCACTGGGATATACTGCTGATATGAAACAAAAACAATCAAAAACACAAACATCTTCTGTTGAAAGCAAACCAAGCAATGCAACAGGAATTAGAGCATTTGGAAGGAGGAGAAGTATTTGTTTCTCCTACCTGGCCGGCTCTGGTCAAGTGGGTGGTGGTCTCTGCTGCACTGAACAGAAACCCAGCTTGATGTTGCGGGCCGGATTCGTGGCACAATTGCATCCTCACAGCTACCAGACGTAGGTCTATCATGAGACCACCCACCCTTCTCAGTTTCTAAAAAATCATTCGAGTCCAATCCTATTCGTGCATGCCTCAAACCTGCACTGACCATTGTGATTTCCTGGTCTGTGCCCCTTTCTCCCACCTGGAGCATAACCATTATCAGTTGTCACATCCAAGGTATTATTAATCGAGCAGAGCGGTGCACGAATTCAGAAGCAACACGTGACGATTTCAATGCTAACCTTGCATGCCAGCTCTCCTTGATTCCCTAGACTGCTGACGGGCTGGTCATCCAAAAACTCCACTCCAGAAACTATCTCCAGGACCTGTGGCACAAACCCATTAACTATGACTTGCAGCAAAACCTAGGAGAACTCTCATACTTTTGTCCCAAAGCTCACTGGGCAACACTGACCATTCGTGGATAATCTCCAGACTGACTGATGGGGTTTCCTGCCAAGCTGAGTGTATCCAACTTTGGACACATTGCTAGAGACTCGACTGCTAGCATTTCAGAAATGCAGTTTCCTTCCAAATCCACAATCTCAAGCTCATCCAACCCTGGAGAAAAATATCATAGACTTATCCAATGAGCCTCAAAAAAGTTTTTCAGCGTTTGCCAGCATTGCTGAAATTCAAACAAAAATCCTGCACCTTCCAGAGGCATCAGGTCATCGATCTCATTGAAAGATGCATAGAGCTCCCTGAGCAGTGTCATTGCCCCGATTCCCTCCAGCCCCTTCAATTTGCAGCGGGAAACCCACAGAACCTATGTAACCATGCCATCAAGATTGACTCAGTGTGAGTCTAATGCTGAAAACAACCAGCAAATGAGCCTTTCTGTTTTCATTCCCTGCCTGTAGATGAGACAGTCTTGTGCCCAAATCCCGAATGGTATCGATGGTGCTGTTGTTCAGCTTCAATTCGATCAGGTTCGGCATCATCTTCCATAACAAAGGGCAACTCAGTGACGACTTCGATATTCGCCCCTCACGCTTTTTCTCAGAGTCGAGCTATACAGCGTGTGTTTCCTGCGACTATCCGTGAGCTTTTTCCATTTTTCACTGGTATGGGGGAGGTGTCAGTCCTCACCTCCCCAATATGACTGATGCTTGTACCTGTCGTGTCCACCAGCAGCTCGATAGACTCCGCGTCGTCGAGTTCCTGAACGTTTAGGAAGTCTTCTTGTGTCAACCGTACAAAAAAGACGCCCGCGTTCGGTTATGACGACTTGAAACACCCATCCCTGCTTGTGTTCTTACCGTAACACCGGCCAGCTGCTTCATCATCTCCCCCTCCTCCTCTCTGACACGCACAAGCCACGCCATATCGTTTTCTCCCTCATCTTGATCAGCTCGTTCCTCACCATCGTCCGTAGGTCGGAGAGTCGACATCGCACCACACAACGTTTTTCCAAAACTATCCCTCCCCTCAACTTCTCCAGATTCTACACTCGCCTTCTGTCATGCTCATTGAAAAGACGTCATTTATGTTAATCGGACAATTACATCCCAGCTCGCCACCAGTTTTTTGGTTGTCTTTCTTTCGAAGCCCACCGTCGCCATGAGAACAAGAGCTGGGAAGCGTTTGGAACAAATCAAAAATCTATTCAAACGTGACGCCTGGAAAATCTTACGTGGGGATAAAGTGGTAATCACGGTTGGGAAAGACAAGGGTCAGACAGGAGTTGTGAGCAGAGTGCTCAGAAACGTCAAGCGACCTCGAGTAGTCGTGGAAGGGAGAAATCTGGTGAGTCTGCTGGACTTGGAAAATAGTCACCACATTGGCTGGTGTTCAGGTAGTCTGAACACTTCAAATATGGCAAATCCATGACCGGAATCAGTGGATTTTTTAGCATGCGTGCATTCCATAATAAATGTAGATATTTTTTGGGGTTAATTATTTTTTAAATGCTACCATTTCAAGGAGATGTGTTTGAATTGGAAACAGGAATTGAAAGGAAAAATATTCCTCCTGTCGTAGTGGTGGGAAGAAAAGGCAAATGATAAAGCCCCCTTAAAGTGCTAGGCGCAGGTTCATGTAGATTTTGTTCGATTGATATTATGGCTCGTAAAAAGTGGCGTGCTTGTCCTGAAGGTCCAAAAACATATCAAAAGGCAGGGCAATCAGAGAGGCCAGGTTGTGTCTGTGGAGGTAAGGCTAAATTGAGAAGAACGGATGGAAATTTGTTCAAAGAAAAGATATTGTCAAAGTTTGAATTCCATTCTCGCACTGGTGGATGTGGCAGATCACCGTAGCATCATTGTCAGACGGTGCCTTTCTCAACCGATAAAAGGTTTTGGACAGATTTGATAGTCATTGTTGAACTGTAGCAGGACCAGCCCAACGAAGCGCAGTTTTGGAAAATAGTTGTATGGATGCATTCTCACAGATGTAGGGAGTTATGATTCTCGATTGGGGTGGTTGTAGTCTCCGATTCACTATTCGAATGTCCAGCTGATTGACCCTGTCAACCAGTCCCCAGTTCGGTGCCAATGGCGGTACTTGGAGGATGGTACCAAAGTACGGATCAGTGTAGGGAGAAAAGCCTCGGGGTCTGTGATTCCTAGGCCGGACATCCTGTTGAAGCGGCAAACTCCGATCTCTTCATCAGGTGAGCAGGTCGACAGCTACACCCTTTCAGTGTGGGTCTAATAACAGTGTTACCCCAGCACTAGTGCAGGCTACACTAATTCATGGAAAACCAAAACGTTGACAAGAAGTGTAGATTTCGGAGATAGTGTGGCCCACACTTTTTTCTGTTTTTTGACATTTCAGCTGGTTACGGAAATAGTGTTGGCTGGATTAACTATGCTTAAGGGTGTAGTTCCGTGAATGACGGCTGCTGGATGATTCCTTTGTTCGTGGATGTATGTGTCTACAGTGATATTTCTCTTCGCAGCCCATATTTGGTGTTTGGTTTTCTGACTGATGTTCAATTGATCTGTTGCAGTTGGTGTGAGAGACACCCCAATGTCGGAAGCCAGAAAAGTGACCTACACGCCTTCATCATCCTTTTCCACCTGGACGGGGTTCGCAGCCAGTGGCGTTTACTGAACTGGAAAAGAAACTTTTGATTTACTCGTTGCTTTGGTTCTGAATGTGAATGCGGGATGGTGTGTGATGTGAGGGAGGTAGCTCACGGTAGCTTGCTTTGTAGATTTCATAGTAATTTTTCCTCGAAACAGGAAGACCCGTTTCTGCAGTGAAACAAAGCCCACTGGAACCCTTAATCTGTCGGTCCGTTGTTTCCTGTGTTAAGACAGTCCAAACATCCAAGCAATCATCTTTCACTCTGCTTTCTTCATCGAATAATTCTACATTACACCCTAGGATCATTTTCCTTGGTACTTGTCCCACCTTTCCAGGATTCTCAATCTGCTCCTCCTTCACCACCGGTTCGCTCCGAGTACCTTGCTCCATGTTCGGTCCGGGTGGTGGCATTCCATCCTCATTGCCAAGAACTTCGGGATATCCTATCGACAGATACCACAAAAAAAATAAAATAAAAATAGATGTCGACAAAGCTCGGCCTGGGTTAATTTTGAAAATTTTTCTTTTCCCTCAAATTTTTTCCTCACGCTCAGATTCTAATTTCATATAATTTTTTTTTCTTTTGGGCTTTTTTTCTTTTGGTTGGATTATTCTATAATGCCGGTGTTCTTTCTTTAAAACTCTTACAACAGTGGCCTCCAAAAAGGCGAATAACGAACAATGTGTGTAGCTTTATCCTTGCCCCGGTCGTACAATCACGACACCAACTTTGTGGGTACAACACCGGGAGTTTGGCAAACAATCTTAAAAACATTGGGAGATCGCTGCAGCACAGATACCAAACTTGGATCAAGAACCACCAAACAGGGTGGATCAAGAGGGGTGTCACTCTCGAGGTGCACCTCTTGCCTTATCTAAAATTTTTTCCAGACCGATGAATGAACAACTGCTTCTTGCTTTCCCTACTGGTCGGAAAATGCTGAAAACACACATACTTGGAACTCCTCTAGTAGTCTGAAAAATCGATTTATTACCTGGTTTCAACTGAAAATCGAATTTTTGCCTCGATGGCTGGATGCATTGATTGGGACACTGATGGCTTTATTTAGACTTCCTGGTCCAAAAATTGACCAACACTTCTAACATTTTCAACGTACTTCCAACAGCAAGGGAGAGTCATCGACAGCATCATGAAATGGACAAAAACCACTGAAAAATGTGTAAACATATCCAAGAGCCCCCCAAAAGCATTTAGCCTGGCACAATCCTCGTCCCACCCCCCTTTTTTTTTCTTGTCCCCTCTCTCTTTCAAAAGCAACCATTCCGCACAACAAAATTGTGAACCTCCCACACTCAAATTCCGCTAACCATCGTATACTTTCCACCTCCACTTTTTGTTTTTATCGCTCCGAAAAACCCTGGCCCCCCCCTTGGAAAAATCCCCCACCCAAAACAGTGTAATAAAATTATGCCAAAGGGAAAGAAACTGAGATTAGTCATGAGGGTTGTAAAAAGCTCCGGTCCCACAAAATTTTCCTTTCTTTCTGTTTTTATATATACTTCTCTCCTTTTTTTGGTTTTTTTTCAAAGCCTTTTTTTTTTGAGAAGGTGGGGGAAATCCCCAAAGAAGACCGACAAAATCACCACCGAAAATCCCCTGAACCCTGAAAAAAAAAGAAAGAAAAAGAGAAAAAAAAGGCGAAAAAAAGAAAGAAAGACCTCGATTTTTCACTCATCATCAAAAAAATCGTCCTCATCGCTGGAATCTTCTAGGCCAACAGTTCCTTCGATACGCTGTCTGCTTTGATCTTTCAACTTTCCAGCCTTTTGCCGGGCTTCAGCACGCTCCTGTCGGTCACGTTCCTGGAAGAATTCGAATTCACAAAAAATTTAGCCACAGAAAAGATTCCCACCTCTATTTCTAGATTTCTCTGAACCTGGCAACATTCGCTGCATATCCTCGTGGGTGTGGGGGGGGTCTTTTTTTTTCCAGACGCCCTCGACCATCTTCCCAAAAACATAGGCATGACTAAAATAGGTCATCATAATCCTTGCAGCTAAGACGTCGACCCAAAGAACTGCACATTGGCCACAATTTCTTATTTCACTTCACATATATCCCCCAGTCTGACTCAGAGAATGCCACTTTTACTGATCCACGGAGCGGTGGGTCTCATCGCACAAGCTTACCCTTCGTTCTTTCAATTTTTGCTGCTCGTATTCAACCGTGGCTGGATCAAACGGGCCATACTGGTCGCCCTTGGTTCCATCCTCTTCAATAATACGATCGATAACAAATACCTTGATCAACACCTGAAAAAACCACAAAAGCATCATAAGCATCTGGAGACTACGACTCGAAATCATTCACACCAAATTCCAGATCAATTGAACAACAATCAATCAAGCGAGCCAAGACATAGTTTCGTAAAAAGCTATAGATAGAATCAAACAGCTATTTCCACCCTCCCATCACAATACGGATTCCCAGATCATTCCACTACACCCCAAATATACAAACTCAAAACAAAAAGGAAGCAACAAGAAAACAAAACCACCTGCTGCACATAAATCGAGACTGACCTGAGCGGCAATCGCCAAAGGGATGAGGACGAATTTCTGGAGCAGGTTTTTTTGCTTTTCCACCGCCCCTGGTTCGTATCGCAAACCAGCCGTTGGATTTCCAAGAGCCACCTCCACGGCGTTTTCGAAAAACGCCGGCACCCAGGAATGACCATCCACCACCTTCTCACCGGCATCGTTCAACCGACAGCGAACCGAATTTTCGAAGAGAGCGAACGGCAAGGCGCAATCCTTGGCACCCACTTTTCTCATTGCTGCTCTGATGTCTTCCACCCTTCGGTTCACCACATCGGCTATTCGACAAACAAACAAAAAAAAAGATCTCAAAAAACAAAAGAAACGGAAAAAGAAAACACGATCCACTCCTTCACAAAACATTAGAAATAATCCAAAAAAAAAGACGATTTTTCTATCGCCAATGTCGTACAGCTAGTCTGACTTTTCTAATGAAAGTCTTACCATAGGTGAGACCAGGTGGTGGGGCGCGAACATCGGATCTCGTCAATCCGATGATCATTCGCTTCCAAACGTCAGGACCAAATGTTCGATTTAAACCTTCCAAAACCTTCACAGAAACACAGAAACATTACTAACCAATTATTTCCAGCTTTTTGGGTTCCAAACAGATCCACACCACTCTGGAAAAAAGCCAAAGGCAGCAAGGCTCCAGTGGCAAGTTTTTTCTCGTTTACAGTATGCATCATGGTAACAGGGGTTCAACACTTGAAGGTCTAGGAATGAAATCTGTTTTTCCAAATGGGCAACTCACCACCTGGAAAAATAAGGGTCCACTTTTCTTTCAGAACAAAAATCCAAAAACATGCTTGAAACATGCAAAATTTGTTGTTTCGAGGATCGTGTGCCCACCTGGAGGTCTAATTCATCGGACATCATGTCTATTCGATCAACATACACAACCACATCGACGGGGTTGTTTCTCGTTTGGAACGCCACTCTTCGAAGGTTCTACGCAGTCAATACAATTGGCCTCAGTATTCAGCAGTTAGTCATGTCTAAGAGGACCCCTCCCCCCCCCCCCCCAAGTCCATAAAATGATCTATTCCATTCAATTTTCATGGATTTGCAACTTGTTTCTCACCACTTCGCTGACACCATCTTGTTCGACAAGGCCTGGTGTGTCGATGACGGTGAAAGTCACCCCTCCAGATTTTTTCCGGACCACCACCGGTTGGGCATTGGTGTAAGTGACCATGTGGAAAGGAACCACCTGAGTGACTTGAGCAGCAAACAGGGAGTTTGTGGTGTGACTCTTCCCAACACCAGGTCGACCTGATAACAAGCGGAAAAAAAAAGCATCTTTAGCACCTCTCCCCCCCTTTATTTTCGCAAGGCGACTGGCAAGAAACCCACCAGCATCAGTGTGAATACCCTTTTACTTTCTTTTTGGTGGTTTTGGTGGGTGTTGATGGATGCCTGTGGGGTTATATTTCCAGAACATAAAGGAGCAAAGACATAGGGTACATGTCTTGTGGAGTGAGGTTGGTTTGTGTTGGAACGAAAAAACAACACCAAAAATCAATAGACGCAGCGGAGCTGTGAGTCCCATTGTTTACACCAAAAGATTTTGCTCCCTCTGATGGTGCCTAAAGAGAGAATCGATTTTTTCTTTACTTCCGTGTTTACAGAGCAACATCGAATTTCTCGGATGAGCCCTAAGGATACAGAAGAGAACCGGTGGCCGACAATTCCCATCAACCCAATTGTATTTTCGACCTCCCTGCAACTCCATTGAATTTCCGACCAGACCCTAACGAAGTGCATTCCCTTTTTTTTCTGACGGCGGTTGATAATGCCAGCTGTTTTTCCCCCACAATAGCTGTACCATTGATCAACAAGTTTTGGATGGGCAATGCCAGTAGTCACTGCTTGATTCCCCAAACACTCACATTCCTGAATTTCCGTTGCTGAATTTCAACTTACCGACCATCAAAACGGAAAGACGGGACCTTCCCCTGGAGGAGAGGTCTTTGAAGGCATCGACAATTCTGCTGGAGGTGGCCTCAGGGTGCTTTTTCAGAGACGTCCAGTCAGGTACCATGCGGTCCTCTGAAACACAAGCAATCGAGAAGAAAGAGCTCCCTAAGTCTTCTCAGAATAGCTTCTCAAGTTTTCTCAATATAGTTTCACACTTTCCTTAAGGCCCCAAAGAAATGCTGCTTGGGTACCTGGGCCTGTTGAAACCATGCGAGGCCTCTGAGGAAACCTAGTTTTTTTTTTCTGAAGAACGGGTTTGATGCCCCCACGAGCCAACAAAACGACGAGCGGTTAAAAAACCCTTTCGCGAAGATCGGCGAGCAGCTGCCAAGACTCGAAAGGTATGACACTGTTGCTTTTCACGGACGACTTCTGCCTAAAACTTAGTTGACGTTGAAAGGGCCTGTCCCACCGTTTTCCGCCAGCGTACGTATTTCTTGTATTTGTTTATTTATTTATTGTGGGGGTGTTGAATCAACCGCTCACGTTCTGCGGCGGGAGGAAGTGCGTCGCCGGGCTGGTCCTCTTCGTCCCCCTCCTCGTAATCGTCGTCTTCCTCTTCGTATCCCTCGTCATTCAAACCCTCGTCGTCGGCCATCTCTGCCTCCAAACCACCCTGGACGGCTTGGCTGATTTCCCCAGTCTCGGTCATATCTCGAATCCTTTTTCGGCGAGGAAAAACAAGGTAACCCACGAATGGACTTGGGCGTTCGCGGAACGGTGAAACTTAACGAATGGTCAAGTGCGAAAAGGAGCCACCGGTGCGCCTTTTGCTTTTTGAGTTTCTTAATCGGGGAAAAAGCGGGGGCAAAGGAGGAAGGACGACGAGGGGATGTTGCTGGAAGGGCAGATGGCGGTGTGAGAAGGGAGATGATGGGCGAATGTTGATTTTCTGAACTTGGATTTCGAAACTCGAAAAAGAGCCGAAGCCGTACGGTCTTCGAGCGGCGCCTCAGTCGAATTTCTGATCGCCCGCACCCGCGTGTGGAGCGTTCAACGGCGACACTGCGATGCGTTTCGGGGGGGAAGGGAAGGCTGGGCGGGGGGCCCTCCAATCGCTTGACGACTCTCGACTGTGTAGTACGAGGTAGTCGTCGCGACGCCTCATTTTTTTACCGATGGTACGCCACGAATTCCGTCCTTCGAAATGTGGCGTGGAGGGTATCTCGCCAGATTGAACGCGAAGCCCGCCACGACTTCTTCCTTCATCACCACCAACGTACCCTCGCGACGGATAAATTTTCGCAACCCCAGCCGTCAGTCGTACTCTGCTAGCGAAAAACGGACGAGGAGTCGAGATGGCCTCTGTTGGGCGTCGGTCCCTGACGCCGACTTCGAGGTCGATATTCCCGACATCGGAGGGGATATCCAGTTCTTCCAACAAGAGCTTGGTGCAGAGATTGACGACCAAGGCGTGGCGGTGTCGTTTGGGAACCAAGACAATGTCGAGGAAGCGTTGCGGAGTGGTCTCGTGGTCTTCGACCAATCGCACTGGGGTCGCTTCAAAATCGGAGGAGACGGTTGCTTGAACTTTCTGCACGGACAATCCACGAACGACTTCAAGGCGTTGCGACCGGGGCAAGGCTGCGACACTGTCTTTGCTACAGCGAGCGCCGGCACCATCGAGTTGGCGGCGTGTTACGTCACTGAAGGTGGCGTATTAGTCATGGTTTCGCCAGGGATGGTGGAGCCCTTGTTGGAAAGACTCGACAAGTACGTCTTTCCAGGAGACAACGTGAATTTGATGGACATTTCTGACAAATGCATGGCGATTGGGGTGTTTGGGCCTAAATCAGATGAAATCATGGAAGAGATGCAAGTCACTGGATTGAACAACTCTGATTATGGTGATCACAGATTGGTTGAATTCCAATCCAGCCCCACAATTGTTGTGAAAGGGACCAGTGTGGGGCCTGATGGCTACACGTTCATCGTGGATGAATCGGTGGCTGGGGACCTGTACTCAGCTCTTGTGCAGCAAGGTGGTGTTCCGATCGGTTCGGAAGATTGGGAAAGAATTAGAGTGTTGCTGGGGAGACCAGCACCTGGGAAGGAATTGAGTGAGGCTTATAACCCATTTGAGGCAGGGCTGTATCATGCAGTTTCGTTGGACAAAGGCTGCTATGTCGGCCAGGAAATTTTGGCCAAAGTGTACCGCAACAATGGGGTTAGACAGCAGCTGTGGGGGATCAATGTGAAATCAGCCGTCAGTGTGGGCGATGCGATAACGTCCACAGAAGGAAAAAAGCTGGGGAAAGTCACAAGCATTACACAGAGAGTTTCTGGGGAGGATTTTGCACTGGGGTATCTGAGATGCAAGGGAAAAGATGGACAGATGGACATGAATGGGCTGGTTGTGGATGTTTCTGGAGTTGAAGGGGTGGTGGTTGGTATTCGATACGCTCAAAGGGACTTCGTCGATGGAATTGGGGCTCCTGCAGGGGATGCTCCGGGGAATTCGGAGGTAGCGGATGTGGAAGAGTCTGACGAGCAGGAGGCAGAGAAAGCAGAGCGATTGAAAGCGATGGAGGAAAGAGTGAAGGCTTTCATGGCTCAACAGCAAAAAGACCAGCAAAAAGACTGATCGTGTCATGACGGGTCAGGAAGCATTGGTATTCTTTGGGGGAGAAGTGGCATTTTTGGTTTTTTTGGGGGGGAGGGGATCAAGCTCTTTGATGGTCACAGTTTTGTTTTCCCTAATATGGGGTAGTCATTGTAATTCACAAGCTATTGTCTGAAATCGTGGTCATTCCTTGGAGCTACTGCTCGGTGAATTGTTTGCTTTTGTCCCCCCGTTTAGTTCTGTGAAATCAGGGACTGTCAAATTAAGGCTCGTAGCAAAGGCACTTCAACTTGTTCGGTATGGATGTGTGTATTCTGCTCAGCATCCATTGTGAAAGAAATTATGGCTGTGAATAGACCACAGCTAAATCCTTCGACTACCAGTAAAAGAGGATAGCTGGATCAAATCCTGGAAATTTCTAGCCATCATCCACAAAAACAAGTCTCTTAATCTTACATCCCCTGGAAGGCCAGGGTGCGAGAAACTCATTACAATCAACATGAGATTCATGAAGTCCCCACACACCCATCCTATCAGCTGGAACCTCCCTTAGAAATTGCAGACAAGAATCCCACTCTATAAATCCTTGAAGCGTACAAATAATCCCCCTGGTTGCTGGCAATTTGACAAAACGAATGCGAGCAAAGAATCCGAAAATAACAAAAAATACACCATCAACTTCACTAGCTGTCGATTCCCCTCCCCACAATAACAAATAAAAATGTAGATCTCACAGGTCCAAAAAGAATAACAGAGCCTGAATATAAATACCATCGATCCGGTAGTTTTGCTCACAGAGTTTGAAAGCGATGAAAAAAAGCTTCTCCTTTCTTTTTTCTCCAGCTTTCAAGAAAAGCCTTTTCCAATGTTGCTTTCGCAAAGTACAATTGAGAAATTCCACATCAGGGGAATTTACTTTTTTTTTTGCTTTTTTTTCCCTCCCTGTATGCACCTCGCAACGCTTCAATAATCGAAAGAACAAAAGAATGGTAAAACTGGATTTGCATGCGAACTGCTCACATGTCAGCATTGGTTCCGTTCTTGTAGTAAGAAACGTCCGGTTGGCCACCCTCGTTCCAGCATCGAGGCTCCACCCCAGTCATCCTCAGCACCAAATTCTCGCATGCATAGAAAAAATTGGTATCATCCAAAAGCTTGTTCCAGCTTCCACTCACGATACAGTAGTTGGTCGCAAACGGGGACCTGTGATGTCTACAATGGTCCGCTGTCGAAACCAACACACCAGCATTCTGCAAGACGCGGACCCATTCCGGCAAGGCGTTCTTCTTGCAATGCGCCCATGAGTGAAACTGCTGGGCCAGGATCGCCAAAGATGTGGAAACCGCCATGAAAATCTCCACCGAAAACGAAGGGTGAGCCAGCAACACGGCGGATGTTATGGGCAGAGCCGGTTTGCAAATGGTATGGACATTGTTGCAGAATTCACGATAAGTGATTGTCCATGGGTGTTCATGGTGCCCCTGGAACCCTTCGATTTGTTTGCCCACCAGAGGGGTTGCAGGAGAACCGTAATTATCCACCGACCAATGATAAATTCCAGAGAGGAGATCAATTGTGAGATAACCTCCAAACGCTGCCAATGCACCCTCCAACGCAGCCACTGGACTGTCGATTTCCAGAATTCCCCGTCCCAAAAGAGCGAACAGCAAAGAACCCGTGACGCCCACCCACAGCTTATGCTCCAAAGTGGATTTCAACTCGACGCTTCCCAATTGCTCTTCGATCCAGCGCGGTGGGCCCTTAACAACGTTGCTGCTCGGACTCGTACCGGCGGATTCGGGAGCGGTAGGCGGGGATTCCACAGTAGCATCCTCTCGAACTTCACCACTGACGGCGCGCATTGGCTTAGACAAGCAAACCCTCGATGGAAGCCCTGACACACTCGCGGGATTTTTCCCAAACAACCCTCGTGGAGCGCTCCGTGACGACGGAGCGCCGCAAGCATTCGCCAAGCCAGTCGTTTGGAGTTTCATCATATTGAACTGTCGGATTTAAACCCCGCGCGCTGAGCTCGTTCTTCTTCCAGTTGCAGCCCACCGGTTCGTTTTCGAGGTGGTTACGAAAATGGCTGATTGGAGAGAAGAAAAAAAACTCACCGAATATGCCTGTTGTGTTGATTGCGTGGCGTGCGTCATTCGCTGGAACAGAGGTCGATCGGATCTTTGGAGGCTTTTCTTCACCACTGCTTTTTTTCAAATCGAAGTTTCAACAGGAAAGAGAGTATTGAAAAAACTTGGTAAAAAAACATTCGCCCGAACCCCTATTGTGAAAGAAGTGGGTCTCTCTCTCCGTTGAATTCTGAGGTTTCAGGATTTGCAGCGAAGTTTCTTCTTTTCGTTTCAACGTTGACATTCAACAATCGGTTGAAATTCGGAATGCCAGAAATGACGAGGCTTGCCAGAATCCTTCTGAAAACAAAACGAACGCCCGTTTCGCAGAAGACTGTTGCGCGCGTGTCGAAGCACCTCCGATGGACGCCGAAATCCTGTCCGAGTTCGAACGGAGTTCTTTCAGTTTCGGTGGGGAAGAGACGCTGTCGAAGTGCGCGAGGCTCGCGGACGTTTACGGACTGAACGCAGTCGAGCTGTCAGAAAATTTCGAGGTGTTCGCTATCCAGAGGTTCGTCGTTCGAATCCCAATCCTGCTGCTTTATTTTGCTTGCATTCTCCACCCATTGGTGCCAGTTTTCGTGCCGTGGGCTTCGTTTTTTTCGTGCAGGGGATTGTGTCGAGTCGTCAAATCGCTCGATGCTGCTCCTTCGTTGAATAGAAAAGAATTTCCGACCGTGGGTTTCTTGTTGACAGGGACTTGAAAACCAATGTCATAAGCGAGACCTTGCTGGGGCACTTCTCTGCCTACTTGCAGAAAGTTAACGGCAAAGAGAACGAGAAGAACGAGGTAATTCCACACTGGAGGGACCATGGTCAGTCGACTAACGTGGAACAGTAAGTCGAAAACTATATCTCAAGAAGTTCAGAAAAGTCAGAAAGATCCAAAATGGGAAGAAAAAAAAAACATGGATGTTTTTGGAGTGCAAATAAAAAATTCCTTCCTGATTCTCAAAAAAGTTTGCCCCCCCCCCCCCCTCCCAGCAAGCCCACCGTGGATATTCTTCACTGTGTATCGAAAGCTGATGCTTACTCAGATTGCTTCAAGGAAAAATGGAGTGTAGGTCCTTTGCCTAACTCCAACTCTGTGTTGGCTAGATTTGATTTCTCGTTTTTGGATGAGGGGACTTTTTCCGCTCCAAAGCAGAGAAGTTTGGAGCAAGCTTCCACCAGCAATGCCAATTCCAGTCTTACATCACCTGGGGAGACCTTCCTTCACAGAGAACAGGTATGGCTTCCCTTAATAACTCACCTTCCAACCTTCGCTTTTCTATTTTTAATTTGTGTCTCTAATTGATGTTGACTCTTTTGCCCTTGGTGCTATTGAATGGAACTTTTTTTTTTTTTTCAGAGAGGCCAGGTGGTCTTCGTATTGAATGAGCAGATTCCGGAAGAAAGTGCTTTCGTTATGGTAAGGCCCCACATTGTCTTTCGAGTGCTCTGGAAAGAACAATCAAAAGCTAATCAATAAAATAAAAGTTCCCTTTGTTTGTTTGGTTTTTGTTTTTTCCAACTCAAGGGAGTTCCACAACTAGATTGCTTTTCCCTTCAGTGAAAATGAATATAATATGAAAATTACATGTGGGTAATTTCTTGACCGGCTCTGATTGTTGTTGCATAACTATGCTTTTAGGATTCGGACGACAATCAATTGGAGATAAAACATGTGGGGAAATCCTTGTCATGCGAACAGAAATTCATGTCAAATACAATTGAGGACAAGGTGGGGGAATTGTGCTCTGTTTTTCTACCTCCATGAAGTCGTTCGTTTCTCTAAAAGCAAACAAACAAATGAAATGTCAAAATATCATGGGTGGCCTGGTCAACAGTACTTCCCTCCCAGAATCACATATATAAAAATAGTTTCACCAATGAAGTTGAGTTTATTGGGGTTCGAATAGGTGAGAGCTATCGAATCTCGAATTGTGGACTTTGTCGATCGACTGAAAAAAGAGACGGGAATTGAAGCCACAGAACCGGTGTCGATTCAAACCCAGGTCAGACAAAGTTCGTACAAGTTTGTGTCGCAATCGTTTCTCGGTGCTTGCTTTGCCTTGGCTAGAACCTATTTTAAAATCGAACTCTTGTTAACCAGGATCCTGTGTGGGTAGCCGGTCGCATTTGTTGCGATGCAGAGGGGCGACTGAATCAAGAGTCCATTCTGCTGGAAGGGAGCTTGCAGTACTCAGGGGGATCCAGAGTCAAGCTGGACGTTTCCCGGATGGCAGACTTTAGCCTGTTTCCTGGTCAGGTGGTGGTGGTGAATGGATTGAACCCCACTGGTGGCAAGCTGATGGCATTGGGGATAATTGGACATCTTCCCAGACCATTTCGGACGGTGGAGCAGGGTGAGTCAGCTGTATTCATTGTTTCGTTGAACGGCCAAGTTCTTTTCGAACCCAGGCCAACTCAAATATTTGCTACATGGCATTTCCAAAGATAGACCTTTAACTTCTCAGTTTATAAAGTATTAGCAATAATTCTTTTAATAGTAAACACCCGATTTGGGTATTAGCCAGAGAATCAGCACTCTCCACCCCTTTTTCTTCCCGCATTTTGGAAAATGCCCCAGAGTTAGGAGGTCGTGTTGGAGTGGTAAAATATTGCCGTCGAATGCACAGGTACTTTGAGAAAGGTTAAGATTCTGGCAGCCGGTGGTCCCTTCACCACAACAGAGGATTTCAGTTACTCACCTTTGAAGGAGTTTGTGGAGGCGTGCAAACGGGAATCTCCAGATGTGGTTTTATTAGTGGGGCCGTTCGTGGATGCTGAACATCCAAAAATAGCTTCCCTCGATGTGACGTTCGATAAACTTTACAAAGATCAGGTAGGCCTGAAATTTGGACAGAATCTACCCTGGTGTTTCTTTCGTTTTTTTTGGGGGGGCATACATCAAATCTTGGCCTCGGCACTCCCCCCCCCAAAAAAAAAAACACACATAAAGATAGAAATGGAGAATTCAATATATCAAAGCATTCAGGTTTTTGCTCAAATGAATGGACTTTTTGCTTTTTTTTTGCATTATCAGATTCGCCCCCTTCTTGAGGAGCTGCAAGCCAGCTGTCCGACTGTGATGGTCATCCCATCAACTCGAGATGCACATTGCTTTCCGGTTTTTCCCCAGCCACCGTTTTTATCAGTACCCGATGGAGTTTCCAGTATCCCCAACCCTTGCTCGTTTGTCGTTGGCGGCTGCTTATTTGGGACCTCATCCCAGGATGTGGTTAAACACATGAGCATGGGCGTTTCAGAAAAGCTTGTCAATCCAGGGAATTCCGACAGGATTTCTCGTCTCTGGCAACATGTGCTTGGACAAGGAAGGTAGGCAATTATTTTCATAGTGTTGTTTACAGGGGAATCGATCTACTCGATGCCAGGCTTTCTTTTCAATTGAAGTAATTGCATTGAAGCTGGGGGAATAGTTATGGGTTTTCTGTATTGGAGAGGGGAAAAAAACCCTCCAATTTGCATGACACGACATGATTTGCTCGAAAACGCTTCTTGTGTGTGTGGAGACACTTTCCCTGTGTCGGAGTCGTGTGGTTGAATGGAGGTTTTCCCTGTCGTTGCAGCTTTTACCCTTTGTACCCACCACCTTTGGGGACCTGCCTGGATACATCCCATTCCCATTGTCTGGATTTTGCGAACACCCCAGACGTAGTGTTCATCCCATCCGATCTGGCGCCAAGCGCAAAAATCGTCAGCTTGCCCACTCCAAAGACTGGTGTGGATGGTGCATTGTCGATCCGACTCTCAGAACGCACAGCGATCTGCGTGAATCCCGGAAGGTTGGCCAAAGGCCAAGGCGGTGGAACGTACGCTTCCGTTGTGATAGTGGGTTCGACAGGGGATATTCGTGAACGATGTAAAATCAAGATCACCAGAATATAGCAGAACGGCTGGAGGATACAGGCACGGAGTCTCTTTTTTAGTGTGTAATGAATAGTTTCAGGTGTCGTCTGGCGGCGATGGGCACTCCATCCCCAGGCAAGTCGAATTATGTGTGGGGATTTGAAACACGGATTCAAATGGAGAAGGGCGGAAAACAAACTCGGGACTCATTTTGTTTGGAAGCAGTGGCTCGTGGAGAGAATCGTGCCACAGTCAAAACTGATCATTACAAAGTACTGGCTTTTATCAACCCCCATGGCAGAAAAACACACGTGAAGTGTAGAAAAAAAACCTTAGATTTTTCATCGAAAGGAAAAGCCTCCCTACAGCCAGGAGGAGTCGTTGAATGACCCAGCCCGAATTGATTGGTCACAAGATTCTTTCTTAAATGTGGCAATCCAAACGAAGGCGTCCACCACACTGCACAAAGGCATACTGCTTACACGCCCCTCCAACAACTCCACCTGCAACTATTCCACTTCCCCACCCTCCAGCAGAGCCCTCAATCTTCGATTCTCTGCTCGAAGTTGCTCCATTTCCAATTCTTCCAGGTCCACCCTGGGAAGATAGAAACTCAATCAACTCCAAATTTCATGACACGTGTTTTTTTTCTGTAATGGTGAAACGCTTCAGACTTGGCAGCTCGAACTGCTGAATGGTTATCTTTTGCTGTGAGTTGTAACTGTAAGACAATAATTGGGTTGTTTGTTGCTTCGTTTGTTTCTCATTTCGGATCGTTGCGTGAAGGTGTTGGATTTTTTTTTCCTTCTATCAGAAATCTGTTGAGGTCTTTTTGCACTTTATATTTGTGGGTTTTCTGGACCCTTGAGTGGTGAGTTTTGGCTCCAATTGAACATGCAGAAAAATGAATTTTGGAAGTGTGAGAAGGAACGGTTAGTATGTCAGAAGAATTCCACAGAAACATGAGATTTTCTTGAGCCTGCAGTGAAGGAAATACAACGAGAAGCAAGTCGTTCGCTACTGCACCCTATTGTTGGAGATTCCCACTCGTCAGGTGTCGTGTCGTCTTCAACGCAATCTCTTGCAATATCGGGCTGTTCCTGCTGATTTTCGCAGCGGTGGAAATCATTTCACAGTGTCTTTTTCCCTTTCAAGGAAACGTGAAAGCATTCAGAGAGTTGTTGGGGAGAGTTGATTTACCTCTGATAGAGTTCTTTGCGAGAATGATCGAACTCTGTCCAGGCTTTTCAAAGACCTTTTTGCACCCTCGCCGGAACCTGGCTGCCATTTGCTGATCAGGTTTTCTGAGTGCCCGGGCGTCTTGAGCTTCTCGATATCTTTCGATTGGGCGACCTGCGATTCGCAACACCTTACCCTTTGGTTTTATGAATAAAACTGACTTTTCGAGCCTTCCCTTCAACAATAGAAGTTAGTAGTTTGAAACGAACGTCAGAACAAGTAATCCCCGGCGACGCCGGGGATTTCCCAAGAGGACCTAGGTGCTCGCAAAAATTGCATTTCCGCGACCGACGCCCCGGTCGCGAATCGCACTGCACATTGAATCGCAGCCTTGCAAACCACGAAGAACAACGATACGGGCTAACAATTTCTGGAATACGGTAGTAAGGGTGTATTGTGACGATGGAGTCCTCTGTCCACATCCTGATTACCTGCCGTTTGAGGAGTTCCATTGCCGGTGCAGCGCGGAGCTTCCACTTCATCAGGTTGGTAGTCCTAATGTGCGAATGCTTCAGTCTCTGCTCGCTTCGCTTCAGATCTGCCGTCCTCGCTTCTAGGTCATCCTGGGTGGCCTATCGACAAAAAGGGGCGCTTACCACAGGGCGTCCTCCCGTAACTGATATTCACTCCACAGAAAGTGCTCCAGAAGACTTACTTGGAGCTGCCTGTGCACTTTGTTAAAGGAAGTGTCGATGTATTCTTGCGTTTCCCATTTCTCCCTCTCCAATTCAGACACCTGTGAAGCAATCAAACTTTTCATCAGCGAAGGTATAAGCCAGTAGTTTTAGCTATGCTAAATTAGCACAGATTCATCTAGATGATTCTGCAGATCTGCATTCGCAACCACAGTTGCCACAAAGATACACCCTGAGGTGTGCGGACCTTGTCGTTCGCCTCTTTCACCAGCTTTTGGCAGTGACTCTGGAAAGCTTTAGCTCTGAGCTTGAACCAGGCTTGAATCTTGCTGATGGCCATGTCCTTGTCCAGGACCTCCGACCTCAGTTCGTCCATTTCCCTTTCCAAAGATATGAACTTTTGCAGCTCAGAACGTTGATAGTCTTCGCCAAACGCCTTTTGCAACGTCTCCCTTCGCACTGCGATTAGACTTTCCAGGGCGCCCTTTTGGAACGTCTTCTTCGAGAGCCTCAGATTTGTTCTGCACAATAACAAAAATCGAAACTCTCCCGTTTCAAACAACTTTTTTGTTAGTCGCCTCAATGCTACACTGAAAAAAGAACCCTGGAAAACTGGAATCAACGAACCTGCTTGTAGCCAGCTCCCTCTCCAGCTCTAAGATTTTCGAGGCAAAGTGATTGTGGGCCTCGGCCTGAGCGAGCTCCATAGATGTTTCGGCATCTTTTATTGCCCTCAACGATGTTCTTTGAGCCTTATTCCGTTGATTCAACAACAGCAAAGCTTTGTCTAAAACCTGCATCAAGACTGTATGAATTGTAATGTATCTCACACCGCAATGAACTCCAATTTATGTTCTGGAATTGTTTCAATTTTCTCACCTGAGTGTCGACACTCATCATCAGCTTAACACCCAGTTGCTCTTTCGCCTTCTCGGAATCAGCAACGCCATTCTCTAATCTTCTCATAGACTGATTAACGAGCCGCCAGTCTTGTTCAGTAGTTCTGGAAGCTCTTTCGATTGCGGATCGACTCTCTACTGAGGAGAGTTGAACGGCGTTAACCACCCAATTCTTTACTTGCTCAGCTTTCACCTGCAAGGTGGTTAAACAGACCTGATCCACTTGATGCTCAACAATATCGAAAGTGTTCGTGCTTTTTTTGTGTTGTCGATACTTGACGTTGTTGGGATGTTTTTCATGCTCTGTTTGCCATCATCAGGATCCCAACTACCTGTATGTCACCGTCAGTCATCTCCTCGCCCGCCCTCTTTCTTACGTCCAGGTTTTTGAGGTGTCTCAACAGTTTCCTCACAAGATCTCGTGAAAAACTGCTCCTTCCAGTCGGTTCCTGAACACTCATCAATGTAAGATGCCACATTCCAGAACGTCACAGAATGTTTGTTACAAAAAAAAAGAATCAACTCACGAAATCGTTGTCGTCGTCACATTCCGACGTTGTAAGGAATCCAGTAAGGTGGGCAACTTGTCCAGTCATTCTTCGTCTGGCGTTCTGCAGATTCTGTGTGTCCAGCATTTGCTTTATAACGATGATGGAGGCTTCGATTTGTCGAGACTCAAGGGAACCCGATGCTGGGGAGTCCTCTGTCCAGAACCCCCCATCTACACAGGAATGGTCGTCATTCTTAGATGGTGTCTTGCATGTCGACTGGACGATACCGTTGGCCTATACATGTCAGCAGAACTGTCATTGCTAAGGATCGTTGGTTGGCAGTATCTTTGTCTCCGCACATGGTCCACTCAAAATACATAAGCATGGATTCAAGACTTACTTCGACTTCAACTTCAGACTTGTACCAGTCCTCCATCCACTGACGAACGTCTTGCGGCGGAATCAGGCTCTCGCTCAGCTTCACTGGATCCGTTTTCCTCTGAAAATGAACATCCAGGGGAGGCCACCAGGGATAACGTTCTGGATGCTTGCTCTGAACAGCGAGAAGGGGGCATTTAGTCACCATCTCTTTCAAGTGATTTTATCTCGCACCCTTGTTTGTGAAACGGATAGCGTGTTTAACGCTTTCGTGAAATACAACAGCTCGCATCTATGTATGTCTCCGGACGCAGTGTGTTTGATTTCTTGCTTACAAGCATACCAGCAAAGATCTCCAGAGTAGTGCGTCTCTTAGGCGATCATGGATCCATATAGAGGAAGCGATGCTCTCCTCGAGCTCCAACGCTCGAAGTGGGTGACCCACGCGATTCACTCGGCAGTCGTGCAATATCCTGTCCGTCAGGATGGATATGCTCAACAGCTCGTTGTGAATGGACAGGCGCTCACTATCTTTGAGTTGAAGAATGTTCATCCAAAGAGGTCCCCAGTCAGCTCCCGTTGAAGCAGCATAGAAGATCTCGGCTAAAAGGTTTCCTGATAGGAAAAAAGCACATACTTCAAAAAATGGCTGCTCCAACGGAGAACGATTTTGTGTTCCCATGGCAGGCATTTGAGCTGTGCACTCCTCCAAGCTTGTTTTTAAATGGCATTAGTCTCACCTTTAAGGAACCACGTGTGGCTTCTACCGTCGTCGTTCAAGAGGGACTTGTCCTGAGAGCGTGCTATGGCAGCAAGCTCTTTTACCATGTCCACCCTTCGAAGGCGACCTAATAGTCGAAGAACTTCTTTTCCCTGTGGAGTGGATGTATTGGAGACCAGAGATCGATCTGGAAAAAAACAAGAGGGGTGTCACGAACGCAATGAAGCACATATCTTAGGCTTCCACCATCTGATTTTGTCTTAATTGGAAAGTGCGTTTCAAGCCACAAAAATCTCAGAACACAGTGACAACGCAATTCCGCGATGCGAAAAGCTATCGAGCTCTGTGCATTCTGAAAAGAAAAGTTCAAAGTGGTTACAGAAGTCGGTCTGTTTATTCTCAAAAAATACTGCCTGGAAGGGAGGAAGAATGTTAAACTTTGTACTTTTGGATTCAGAAGGATATATTGTTATTGCCCACCACCTTTCTGCACAGTGAGATGCTCCATCGCGCTTCTGAGGCTGCAGAGCTCCTTCTCCATCAACGCACCAGGGAAACGTGGAGCAAGTCCTGCAACATGTCTCTTGTGTACACTCTTGAATAGCTGGATACCTTGGTATCGATCTCCCACGTAACATGGATGTGCCATATCAGGATCGTCAGGGGAGAAGTCTCTTTCTACGGCACTTACATTGTCAATATCTCCACCTGATGCTAAGTGTCCACCAGGAGCCCTCAAGCTGGCCTGTTCCCCAACAGCATGATCATTGATAACATGAGTGACCAAAGAGCCACGGGAAACAAAAGTCAAGCATTACTGATCAAAGACTCCCTTTTACCAAGCATCTGTCCTTCTTTTAATTGGTGATCGACAATAGTCGTTTCGACTGTGAAACTGTTCAGATCATTCAGAAATATAAGGCTTGTGTTCAAGTCTTCGACATTTTTCCCCATCTCCTACCTTCAGTACCCAGGATCTCGTGTATGTTGACAATGAGTCGATAATGGCACAGGAAAGTCTCAAGCACTCCATGGAACTGGCTGACATCCCATTGCAATCAATTCTTACAATTCCTAATGCGGATGGAATATCCCACAAGGTCTCCAAACTCAGCTGCTTGGTGTCCTTCACAAATCCAAAACCTACAGATTCCATTGTCGTGGGCGCATACGCTCTTTCTTCGAGGTCCAGAAAAACCTCCTTCTCCTTGCGCTCGTAGTCGATAGGCTGTTTGTGAGTAGCAATCAACTTCAGATATATATCACAGCACCTTCCAACTTGTACGTATGCTCATCGTAAATGGTAGACTAAATCCCACCTGCCAAATAGGTCCATATTCTTCCACGAGCGTCTTCAATTTTTTTGCACCATCCTCACCACCGAAAAAAGGTCCTGAATGTTTTGTAGTATTGCTTGGTTGAAGCAACAGTCCCCAATCATTGCCCACCCCACCAGAGCCCCCAAGTATGGATAGAGCTATGTCGCGAGTTGAGTTCACGAGGCTAACTTTCAGTTGCAGTGTGGCAAGCAAAGCCAACCTATCCGCGACGCTACTTTCAAACACCTATTCGGACACCCGCCAAATCAAAACGAGTTTATTGTGCCTCGACTTTTCTCCTCAATAGTGGTGCGTTTGTGTTTATTTACCTCCAGCTTTATGACGTCCAGTTGCTCCTCAGGCATGTGCAATGCGGATTTGTCCTTTGCGAAGTCTTTGAGGCGTGCAACAAATTTATGGCGACAAGTTTCTCTCTCTCGCAGAATTATCGTACTGAGACTCGCATACAACCCTCTGCACGCACCCACAAGATTTCGACGGTGTGCATTCAGTTCCTTCACCGCTTTTTCCGTCAGTCCCACCTTCGTATCCTGTGGATTTTTGCTACTCTTCGCCGCAGGAAGAGCACAAGGCTGTGGTGGTGGCGGGCCTCCGATGGGAAGATGGCTGGCTCCTGCTCGAAAGAAATAATTCGCTGTTCGTTTGCCATATCTTCAATATTTGTCGATAGCCTCAGGAGATCGAAAAATAATGTACAAATATCAAAACACCTCCCTGTTCGCCTTGCTCTACCTGTTGATAATCCTTCGTATACGGCCATCCTCCAGAGAGACAGTTGCCTCTTTACCTCCATCTTCCGGACTGCATTGTCCAAAATAATCTGCATGGTACACAGGGTGCTGAGTGAATATCCAAAAGAAGAACAGGGCATGTTTCAAGAAACAATAATTACAGGCAAAACCCCACCTGGTTGTACTTGATCACCACCTCCATCGACACTACTTTAAGTGACTGAGCTTTGGATGCACTTTTCAGCGTCCTGAATTCAAGTTTGTCGCGATGCAGGAAATTCTTTACGCTTGTGGCTGAGTGGGTGTCGATGATCTCTGCAGGAGAGGTGCTAAATTCCGACAAGGCCAAAGGAGGTGATCTCCAGACTCCTCCGAGGAGCCATGCACGGCCAACACCACGAAGCGACCCTGGGGCAAAGGTTAACCGTTTATTCAAATTGCCATCTGTGTTTTCTTGAATCGATTGTGGTACCTTTGATCGCACGAGTCCTGACCTTTGTGCCATGTGCGCTCTTGTGCGGCGGATCTAGCCATCGCCCCTGGGTTCCTGGCAATTTGGGGTCCACTTTCCCCTGGCGGTGAAATATCTGCTGGTTCGCATTCCTTTTCAAACTGTTGTATATTCTCCTCCCTTCAACGACATCAGGACAAATACTGCTCGGCTAGACTTGCTTTATCCCAGATAGGACACAGAACGACAGCTGATTAGCACACACAAACGTCCAGGTGTTCATGAATTCCCACCTGAGTGAATTTCCTTCGCCGTCAATCGAGTCCCAGTCGATACCTTTGATATCTGCCGCAGCTACTTTGTACCCAAGCGCGCAACATTGAACGCTATAAATCATCCATAACACTTCGGACTCGTAGAGTTTCCGAAGGAGGTTTTCCTTGACAAGAACTGCCTTCAAGCACAGGAAAGCTTAACGGTCAAGGACTCATTAACCTCACTGGTGGAGCGCGATCATACATAATTCTAACCTCGAAAGCCTCTTTCGGCGTCGCTCCTGATTCCTTCATTAGTGCCCCGACAATGTGAGCGTTGTCACCCACAATAGACAATGAGAGTATGTCGCCCCGTCCATCGCTCTCTTCAACCAAAGACAAGAACTTTGATGTTTAGACATGGCATAGATTCATGCTAGCAAAACAACACCCCCATTCGCATCCACTGATTTGAGATATTCCCAACTTTCCTTCACATGGAGTGTTTTCAGGTCGAGACTAGTCCCCTCGCAGGATACTCACCTTGACTATCGTCATCTTTTGTCCTGGACTTTGATCGTTTTGAGTCTTTTGGGATTTTGGGCAGGGGTGCATCAGCTCGAAACTCCTCCTCTTTCTCTAATACTCCCAGCTCAATTGCAGCACATTGAAGCACCAGGCGGCGGCACTCATGCTTGTCAACAGAATTTTGTACCTACTCCCCAAAAGGCAACGATCAACACATAAATCCTACAATCCTATCCTGTGTAGAAGGTTGAACTGTAAAATTCTCACCTGATGAATGCTCGTAAATTGCCCAACCACTTGTCGAACGAGTCTTGGAAACTGACATATCGAGCTCCCGATACAGGGGAAAAAAGCCGGATCATCTGCCACAGAATGCCTGCGCATGGTAAACAATGGCACAAAGCCTAGCGAAGCAGACACTCCTGGCGACGTTGCGAAGGTCTCTGCAGCCTGATTTGATTTGGCCGTCAGAGTTGATGAACAGTTTGACAATATTTCTCTTTCCTGACTTGCAACCAGCTCTGCAACTCTAGCAACCACGTCTGCTTCCAATTCCAATGCAATTGTGGCGTTGATAAAACGACCGCAAAAGTAATCATCTTCTGGATCGATCACTGGACGTCTGCGAACACACCAACAAGCCCTTCAGAAAACAGGCGCTGGGAAAACACATAAAAAAACACATTCAATTATCTCGCGTTTGGATACCACCTGAAAGCAAGGTCGATCATCTCTCGTCTCAGCGCCACCCGAGCACCCAGAGGGGAGTCATAAATGGATGCTTTATCATTCTTTAGACTCTGTATATCATGCAGACCCTTGTCCGCTGCATGCCGATACGCACCAAGGTAAGCCTGGAGCGCATTGTGGCGAGCTCGACAGAAAGTTGCTTCCATCTCCCACAGATCGCAAAGAATTCCGAGTCTGGCGAGCACAAAAGTTTCACCACCGTATTTCCTACCTCTTAGGGCTAAGTGACCATTGTGTGAAACCTGAACCAAATTCCGCTATAGCATCTTTCATACCTGTCAAGCTTCTCTACTGCATCGTTTTTGCCATCAAGCTCCAGAGAGTGGCATTTCTTTTCGAAAAAGTAAGTTGCAGTTGATAGGAGCTCTTCCTCAACTTCACGAAATTTTTGCAAGGCGTGCTCATGAAAACTCCACCTGACATTTTGAACACCACCACATGAAAGGCTCAAAAGGAGCAGCCCCACCACGCTTTTACTACTTTCTTGACATCACAATAGTGCACTGTTGGATTCTGCGCAAGTGATAGTTTCAGCATGAACGCTTGAGATCTCAAAATTTATTCAGAAGCAACAAAATACAAGGGATACATGAAACACACCGCCGTTTGCAATCAATCACTGCCACGCCAGCTTCTTTGTGAGGAATCCATTCATCTCTCTCTGATGGCGCCCCATCGTTGAAAGAGAATTCCGCATCCTTCTCATCTTGCTCAGGAGTGGTCGTTTGGACAACTGGTTTCGTGTAGCGCTGGTTCTTGGGTACGAAACCATCGATGCTATCATTTTCTTCTTTTTCGTCTTCAAGAAGCCCAAGCATCAGAGACACTATCGCGTTCAGATAGTGAAGAGTCTGTTCCACATTGACAAAAATTCATGATTGTGATTTTCGCTTGTGTTTCAGCATACTTTGAATGTTCAATAGCGTGGGCTCTAGACGAGATAGTGGGAAATAGATGCATACATCATGATCGGATTGCATACCTGGAGACGATGCCTTCTTGTTCTCAGATATCGCAAAACATAGAGACTCTCCAAGCTCTTGTACTTCAGGGGCTGTTCATCGACTGTGTGTTGTGCAAGTGATAACGCTGCTTCCTCTCCTTTCTCATCTGCACAAAAAATATATATATTCGTGGCGTGTCCCACAAGATGCTACCTCTGCTCGACGAAATCATACCTTTTTCAGACCATTTGGAAAGGTGTTGAGCCGCCTTTTCTGCCATTCGTGCTAAAACATCCTTTGGATCGTCGCAGTTCAGGTACGAGTTTTCAGCACGCAGAATGTCATCTACTCGCGGGGCCAAGTCACGGACGATTGCAGCATGACAAGCGGAAATATCACCCTCCACACTTGGTTGAATCGCAGCCACCTCTGCGGCCTTTTTATTGGTCAGAAAAAGCTGCTCCGTGCGCATGCTGGAATCATCCTCTTCTGAGGAGGAGGTAGAGGCATCCTCTTCGACATCAATGCTTTCATCTTCACGAAATTTACTTTTGTCGAGTCCGTTTAATTCACCGACTCTCTTTGTAACCTTGGCGATCAGCCTTGATGACCGAGCTATGTTTGGCGATAGAGAATCCTGCTGTCGGATCACCTGCGAGTGCAAGCAATCGTGTGTGCTTATTCGTATTCCGTTCTCCCGTTTGAATGCAGGCCACAACACTCCAAGTTTAATTTTTGAGCTCGAGGGTGGGTGGGACAGAGATTGTCAACTTTTTTGAATAGGCCCCCAAGCTTCCGTGCCCATCTTAAAGTATGGGGAACAATGGCAGGGGTGTTTTATGGTGTCGGTGAAAACAGTTTAAAAGGTAGAGAAATTTAAGCAAGTTGCTCAAACTTCCACAGCACACTGAAGTGAAGAGACGGACGTTTGGGAGGAGCTTTCTTGTTCTGTATGCCAGCTCGTGATGAGCATCCTTGCTGTCAAGATCACAATCAGAGGCCAACGACAGCTCTGAATCGAAGTCATTGCACAACTCTTGAATGAGCTCCTTGCACTGACGGCTTGTGGAAATCACAGTTGGGGGCGTCGCTAATCCCAGCTCTTCCATTGACTTTTCTCTATCGCTTCTGGAAGCCGCCACCTGCCAAAAAGAAGGAATATCTATCTCTTGGGCTCGTGAGAAGGTACGTTCTGAAATGAAGCAAGGTGCCGCCGTACCTTTTCGTAGGTAAGATATCTATGGTGATGGCTGTAAGGAAGCCAATAGAGCCTATCGAAAAATCTCTGGGAGACTCGAGAAGGTGGAAACCGAAAGTTTGCCCAATTCATCAGAGCATACCAATCATCCGGGACAATGATCTCCGTTTCAGTCAACCGAGAAAGGCGTCCACATGCTTCGGACTCTTCAGTGGAAAGTTTCTGTATGAAAGAAGATAAGCAGTAAACAAACAAATAAAGGATCAAAGTCGAGAAAGCTCCACCATGGGCTCACCTGAAGGCATTTTATTGCGACCTCTCTTTCAGGTTCCTCCGCTCTTGCAATTGAACTGGCCTCCTTTGTCTGTGATGATGATTGTGAGGAGCTATCGAATGCTTCCGTCAATCTGATTGTTGAGCTTCGTGAAAGGTACCTCAGGAGACGTCGCCTTTCCAGGGTGATCCCAGCAACCCGCACGAGAAAATGCCTCTTCAGGATGGTCAGATCTGAAACCCCTGCAATGCAGTTTTTGCAGTAAGTACTGAAGCTTCAAATAAAATCGCCACTTGCACCCTATCACAAATGTCATTCTTTGTGTGGAATTGAGCATCCTGATAGTCGGCCACTGACCCTTCTGGATGCCTCCTGTTCTCTCCACGTCTTCCTTCATTCTTTCTGCTGGATCCTGTGGTTGAGGGATCTCTGGGAGAACGCACAATTCACGCTGCACGGCTTTGCGCTCCAATTCAATACGCTTGACAGTGGGGATGTCTAGCAAAGCTTTCGGGAGGACATCTTCCTCCGTCGTTGTATCTTGAAGCTTGGTAATCGCTTCGGATTGCACATTTCGTCGCTGGGCAAGAATTCGAATAAGGCTGGAGACATGGCTATCTGCCTCTGGACAGGGGACGAAATCTGACAGTCTTTGTTTTGCAAAACAAGCACCAATCATCAGCCAAGAACACTGTGGACGACATGGAAACTGAAGCAAAATCAGAAATAACCTGATCTTGGACAAAGTGCTGCGTTCTACATTTCCAGGTTTCGACATCATTGTGTAGAATTACTTTCGGGGGAAAGAGATCGGGGGCGAGATAGATTCAATGCTTTTCTTTTGATTGATTGAGTAGTTCGTGGATTTACAAGCGGTGTGGTGTTCATTGTTTCTGTGCAACTGATCAGTTCGTGAAGTCAAAGACAGTTGGGAGTATTGTGCGTTCAATTCGCAACTTTTCTTCGAGTGGATAGCTTTTTTAATGCCGAAAGCCTTTCAGGAGCAAGGTATTTTTTTGGACCAATCGGAAGAGAAGCTCACAAACGCACTTTGTTGATCAAGAGCATTTTACGTCGCCGCCGTTGTTAAGGAAGAGCGAGGCATTTATGTACAGGTAGCATGGTTAACTTTTGGGGGCAACTTTTTTGTTTTGTGCAGAACCGTGTGCTGAATTCGAGTTCACGGCCACGGCCTCCATCATCATGCCTTCTCGAGAAAGCCTTTTGGTCTATACCAAATGTATTGTTTGTTTGTTTTGATGTTGAAGATGTTGCTCCACATAAAACAAAATCTGCCCTGTGTATTCCAGCCCCTCTAACGGAAGCGTATTCCAGGCTGACTCAAAAATTCGAGTGTCACAGTGTCACAGTGTCACATGCGTTGATACATCCCTCTTGCTCGCACCAATATATATCGCACACAGATTGTGCAAACGGAAACTAAGTGCAGACACAAGTCGAAAATACTTCCATAGTAATTCGTTAAAGAGAATCTTGGGGGGGGGGATTCAGGCCCCCCAGCACCCCCTGGTTGTGCCTGTGACTGCCTGTCGTCTGTGTGTATGTCAATGAAAAATACTTTCTTCTTTTGAGGGTCGATAGATGTGGGTTTTTTTTCTACTCGGATGTTTTGAATCGTGTATCATGGAAAGGAGCGAATTCGCCATTATTCTTCATTCTTTCTACGGCATTGCCTTTCTAACGAGCTGTTAATACAAATCCGCAAAGCTTTTTGGGAGACTGGTTTCAAGAAGACCATCTAGTTGATGCAAGTCCTCGCAATCTTGTGTTGGACAGGTCTCAATCTTTTGACCAGAGCCGAGTGCCAGCCTGCTCAACTTTTTCTTGGCAACACTTCTCCTCGATCCTAAAGACTTTTATTGACGGATATCAATAAAACAAACCACCACGACTTCAGTTCCAAAGGCGTTTCGTAACCCTGCCACTAGTGCAGTTCGCCCGGGCCGTGGAAATAGTGCTGATCGGTATTTCTTTTTGCGTCATAACTTCGCAGAATTCGGGGGTCTATCAGTGCTCGTAGATTGTGCTCTGTCAGGACATCGATGGACTTTTGATCCCATTCGATAAAGCCATGAGCGGCCAATACAACTAAAAGCGAATCAAGCTACTCGCTGAGTTTAGAGTCGAAGGGGTCAATGGACAAGCAGGGGAGAAAACCGCACGCATACAAATTTCAAACCGCAGACAAGGTGAGCTGGTGCGAATATGAACAGAACACAGAACGGATCTTGCACTAAGCTTATACCAATCAGCAAGACAAACAGTGAAACCGGCGGTTGGTGAGCTCTGAGGGAAATGGCGGCTCGAAAAGCAGTCTGCGGCATTATGACGACGACAAATACGCTCAGCAAGTGAACCCGCGGGCTGCTGATAAAGCCTCATGTCGCGTTGCTTTCTTTTTACCCACTTTTCGAGGGCAACTTGCCCACACTGTCCCACATGGTCGGTTGACTGGTCAATTTAACTGTATAAGAGAATGTTCATGCATCCTTAAGGACAAGCTTGTCAGTATTTTTCATCTTGATTTTGTTTGGTAAATCATACCGTTCAGCCAATGCTCCATCTTTTGCGGCCATGATGATAACTAAGACAAAACAGCAAGGAAGCGCTTTCTGAGCAAGTCTGATATGAACTTCGAATCCCTCTAGAGGGATACCTAGATGTGATCGCAATATAAGATGTTCTTTGCTTTTTTCTTGAATATGGCCCGGGTAATTATCAGGGACGAATCTCGAGTCCCTCCTTCAATTTTACTGAAAGGAAGGACTCCAAAAAATGGGCAGGCGGGCGCACAACACTTAGGTTTCATTTACATCCACCAGCACCACAAAGCTCATTTGTCTTTCCTCAACAAGTAAAAGTCCATTGTACGTCGGTCATGTTCATCTCAGCCTTCACTCATCCGAGTGTACAAACAGTTGTATCGGTTGCAACCAATAAAAAAGCAAAGCTTGTTTTCATTTGCATTCCTCCCGTCAGGCACCACTCCAAAAGTCATGGGTAGCCATGAACAGCAAAAGACTTTCAGTCCAGAATGACTTTTCAATCATAAATGTTGGCTCGGTTTAATTTAAACATGCTCCTCGCGGGGAAGTTGATATCATTTGATGCACAGTTTTTTCATCAAGCACCAAAGTCACCATGTCGGGGTCAAAAGACATGGGTTGTGGGAGACGCTGATAGTTTCCTGTTTCAGCGTTGAATGCTACACGTTGCAGAGCATGGTGTTCAGGCACAGTGAAAATGTAGTCGGGGGGTAGCCCAGGCATTGACTGGTCGCATGCAACAAAGTATCAGTGTCCGATAGAGAAAACCCAAGCAAAAAACAAAGAAATTGAATTTGTTTATTCAAAAGCGAATCATGTCATGTAAAGGAGACATTTTTTTCCTAGTTGCAGCACACAAAGGTTGAAAGACTGGTAGGTAGCATTTAGTTGGTAACTAACAGTAAATGATGATGCCAGAAGTAACACACCTGAACGACTTGCAATTTGCCAATCAAGCAACAGAAAGGCCCAGGGCTGAAAAGCCAAGGAGGCGTCCCCAAAGGAGTGAGCGCTAGATACACCATTTCGTTGCCCGTTGTTGGCGTAGTGGAAGCCACTGCTTGCTGCTTGCATGAAACATAAATAGATACATTATTTTGCAGCTCAGCACATTCACCAGAACACGAAAATGGGAATGCCACTGTGAAACTCACACAGTTGGCATTTTCCAGGTCAGTGAAGAGTCCGTAGAAATAAGAATGCTACATTGTGGTGAAGAATTAGTTATGTTTATTCAGTGAAGATAGAAATCCCACAAAACACACTTGAGTTTCCATAAAAATACTCTCACAAATAAAATGAATGTTGCAATTCAATTTTGGCTGTCTTTCTTTCCAATACCTGGCTTGATTGGACTGAGGTAGATAGAGGGTTCATTGCTTGCATAACGAGCCCATGCGATTCTGCGGTATGAACTCTATCGATATCGCCTTTACTTCCAAAACTTTCCTCCATCATTTTGGACATCATTTTCACAGCTATGCTCTCTCTGAGGTTTCTTTTTTTCTTCTTTGACGAACCTGCAATAAAAATGGCCAACATTGATCGCAAGCTAAACTCTCCTTGCCGGTCTGTATCCTTACAGTAAATACACACTAGGAAGGAGGCACGCAAGTCAAAACTAGAAAAAAAGCCGAATGTAGTCGTTTACTGCGTTGGCTGGCAACAAGTCTAAGTTCCTTCCATTTAATTTTGACCCAGTGGTGCAGGTAATTCACTTCTTTGTGTTTCTTGTGAGCTTTAATAGTAACGGTGAGCACTAATGGTCCATCATCTTATAATATATTCACGTAGTCTTTTTGCTCACCTTTACTCTTTTTCTTTTTGCTGCCTTTGGAAAATACCAGCTTGCCCCAGCACACAAATATCTTGACACACCAACCCCTTCGAATGGCCGTCAAACATAGACTCCCTGCACCAGTTCAGTCCAGTTCAAGCATATCAGTGTCTATCAATCGACAAAAAAAATAGCTTCTGACAGGATGGAAGGCAAACATGACAAAAGACTCCAAGAAACACTACACTTGGATTTTCTAGCGTAAGGAATTGCAGCCATTTATTCACCAAACATAAATAACACCTCATATACATTTTAGCGTATCAAAGAAGTAGACCTGAGAAGGCTTATGTTTCATTATTTCATTCACCTGTTGCTAATACTAGAAGGATCAATCCAAAGAGCAGCAAGAGCCTCGACCAACATCGTTTTACAAGAAAGCATGGAACATCTAATATGTTGGGGCAGTAATCGGTGCAGTCAAGGTCTTTGGGGGCATCTCCGACACCGTTGCCGTCCTTGGAATCGGGCTGCAAAGTTTTCTGGTTGTAGGCAGTTTGATTTACATAAAAATTCACCTCTTTTGTGTCTGTCAATTCTCCCTGGGACCAAAAAGTGACGAGGAAAGTTCAATCAATCAACCAATTAAAAAATAAGCATGTCTAATCATGTCTGTAAACAAAAAGTAATTGGTTCAATCAATCAATACACAGGTGCCAACTAAGATGTGGACGTAATTTTCTTTTGCTTGATTTTTTTTAAGATGGCCATGCATGGGCAACTGAAAGGGACAAATAGCTCACCAACGAATCTCTGAGACCAACCCAGCAAAACAGATCGTCTTGTTGAGCATCACTTGACATTCTCACAAGGAAAGATGGGAGTTGCTCAGACTGGCCTGCCTGCAAGGCCACCTTCTGAGCCCCCATGTCAATCACACCAACGCTGCAATTGGACACCTGATCCAGAATATCAAAAATGTTCATTGCGCTATTATCACTTGATTTTCTACTGGTCCTACATTGAAATCAGCTCTTGCTACACAGCCGTTTTTTTAGAAAAGTGCGTTTTCCCTTTCCTTTTCTTGCAGAAATACTCATGAAGGACGAATGCATTTCTTTCTGGGAGCTCACAGTCTTACTGTTGCGGTATAATCCGCTTGAATGTAGCCTGTGTTTTTCACTTCGACGGTGAGATAGCCAACATCGGTCAAGGCTTCAAACCCCCCACAAGTCACATTGGCAAATTTGCAAACTTGAGCAGACAAGATTTCGCCAGGACTGGCATTTATGACAAATCTCAAGCTGTCTGCTTGGACTGACAAGGTGACGATTGAGTTTCTGATCTGAGTTATAGGAAACTGTAGGATTAAGGCTCCCGACCCAGCCGTGGATGGCGCCTGCAAGAACAGAATCGAAGTTACGAAACTAGCCCTGATAACAGTTGCTCAATGTCTAGTTTGGAACTTGCATTCACGCACCAAAAAACCCCAGCACTACTAGATACCTTTCCGATTGCCGGTTGCCCTGTGTAACGTCCAAGCAGATGGAGGGGGGTGAGTCCATCTCTGGTGCGATTCAAATCCTTCTCGTAACGATCCAATAGCTGATTGCTTAGGCATGATCCCACTGGTTTCTGGCACGCACCGGATTGGTACCGAAATGCAGTGAAGGATGTCCCAACTCTGTCGCACTCCCTTCCTTTAAGTTTTGAAGACACGGAAAAGAACTTACTACCAAGGGGGGATTTTTTTTTCGATGTACCCCACCTCGTTTTCTTCAACCACTGATTTTTGAAAGGTTTCTATCTTGCTTTTCAGCGTGTATGGACATGCAGATGGGATTTTCTTTCCTTGCTTTCGTTGCACATTTTTGAAACGAATTCGAAGAAGAGGGGAAGGGGGAAAGATCGATCGATTGATTGATTGAAAGGGGAATGCTGGTCCAGGAGTTTTGGCTCTTACCATCCAACGAGATCTCTGTCTTATCAATCAGCATCCATTGATCTTGATTTGTAGCTAGCGCTGTGGCGGGGTCCGACCCAGAATGAAACGGTATCATCAGCATCTTATTGCTGCAAAAAACACACAGAAAACCGGTTGTAAAACCCCCAAGCAAAAACTTCAAGCCAGGCAATACAGGCAGTAGCAAACAGGAGGGTCAAACTTGATTCCTAAGGATCGCTTTCTTCCAATATCTGAAGATTTTTCCACCAAACTTTTTAAAACTTTGGCAAAGTGCCACAATGTTTCACCTCATTGAAGGGATTTCATTGTAGCCAGCAAGGTCCCCCAGTAATTCAGCTTCGACTGTCCTGTTTTCGCTCAATTTGTGGGGCTCAGCTGGACTCAGTATCAGCTGCTCTGAATCCACTTCACTGGTAACATTGCGTGGGGCTCCAGAATCGACGTTGTTTTGCATCTTGACTTTGATTTCAAAATCTGTTTGTGCACTGGACATCTCAAAGCCCTTTTCAAATCCACAAGACTGAATGAGCGAAGGATTGGTGTACATCATTCGCAATTTTAGAATTGCTATGAATGCTTTTGGCGTGGAAAACACCTTAGTTCAGATGTTCACGTTTCAATTTGAGGCACTTTCGGATGCCTGACTTTTGAGTGTTTCAATCGAACCTTTGCCTCTTCTGGCAGTGAAAAAAACAAGTAGTTATTCCCCAGTGATTCTATGACAATAATTCGATCGACAATATCACACTCCAATGGTAGTCAGTAGCACAGAAAGCAAAAGAGTGCAGTACTATTCGAAGACGTACCTCAAACCATAGGGGATCCAGGTACAAACAGTGAGCTGACGATGGGTTCGATTGGAAAGGATTCCAAGCATTATTAAAAAAGTCGCAATTCAAATTCGCACGCCTAGAAAACATAACAACGCCCGTCAGTTACCAGTCACTCACATCCCAAGGTCTTTATTGATATTAAATATTGCAGTATCAGCTTTTTTACAAAACTTCAAGCTGATAACAGAAGCCTGTTCTCTCCAGAAGTGAAACATGTTATGTGAAATTCAAATTCTAAACTGCTCAGTGTGTATATTCTTACGTTTTTTCTTTGAGAGTGCCAAATGTGTCGGTCAAAACTTGACCAGAAGAGCATTCACAACAAAAACCTTGGCTGTCCAAAACTTTTTGCCCCCCTGCATATGACCAGCCACATGTTGGGCTATTCTCATACTCTCCATCCTACGCAAAAACAGGGGGACAAGTCTCAAGCGCGGTTCTGATTCAAAAATATGTCAGAACCAACAGTGCCTGTTTCTAGTACAAGAGCTGTGATATAATTTTCACACTATTAATAAGAAATTCCAGAATTATCATTGATTGGAAATCTGCATGGTTTTCCTTAGCTTCCATTGCTTTGGTTGAGGAACTAGGTTCAACCGCCTTTGTTTCGGTTTAAGAACTACAAAATCAAACAGAATAGAAAAAATGAAAGAAAGAGAATGTTGTAAAGCGCGTATCCTAGCAAGTACTTTCTGTTATACAGTCCCTGATTTTTGAATAGCCGAATCGAAACCCCTTGTCGATATTTTTCACATTCAAAGGCACGGATCAAATGGTGCATACAAATGAATCACTTGTATTCCTGTTTCACCTTGCACTGCGCCAGATTGGAATGAACAACTTCCTTGGGTCGCCCATTGAATGACTGAATGTAAGTCAATGGATAGGTAGCAAAGACCGGGGATTTTTCCAAATTCACACTAAGTTTCTGGTCAAGGTCTCTGCATTCGCATGCTTGGTCTGATGCATAATCACAAGGGCAAGGACACACAGAGCTGCAAAAAAAATACAATTTAGGTTTTAAAATCCGAAAAACTGTGGCGACTAAAACCCGACTCAACGGGTAAGCTTTGAATATGACAATCTGTCTTTATGAAGTCGCAATATGTGTGAAAGCCAGACTTGAGGCGGCTTGTACCTTCCAACACAAGTGAGATCGAATTCAAGGCGCTCTGTATCCAGTGTCCTGCCCCCCTCTATGGCAAGGGTGACAACCATTTTTTCGGTGCATTGTAGAGATGCTTGATCCACCTTCAGCCCGATAGCACACCATGAGCTGCAATTGCCTGCCAGTGAAGAAGCCCTTTCACGGATAGCCAACACGGCCGCAAGGGATAAGAGTTGTTTTCATGATTCGTCCTTAAATCTCTGGAGTTCTATCCCCCCTCAAAAACTACTTTTTCAGAAACTGCCTACTCCATGTTTTGTCCATCGTCAAAGGATGCAATGCTTTTTTTATATCTGGTTTTAAGTAAACTGAAATATATGATCAAATTTGTTTTATTGAATAATAATTGTGCCACATAGGTGATCTTTTAGAATGTTGATGTTACAGTCGGGTGCTAGCAGCCCAGTTTCCAGCCAGTTTCGTTTTCTTTTGATAGGGGCTAGACCTTCTTTTGCATCTAGGATTTATATTTGTGAATAAAAACGGACATGTGTAATTAGTTTCCAGCCAGTATGGCCGATTTGTTTAAACGGGTAACTAAATATCTAAACCCAAACAGGGCCGCGCTGTGATTTTGCAGCAAAAAAGGAAAAGGAAAACCATGCATGTGGAGGAGAAATTGTCCACATGTTTAAAACCAGATTTTGAGCTGAGCTCTGGTCGGTGGTCTGAATGGTGAGGTAAAGTTCTCAACCCACCGATCCATCATTGACACATCGCTCGAGCTTGCTGCTGGCTATAACCGTTCCTTCTACTAAACTTTTCCAGGAGGAAAACAGCACAATAAAAGCCAGGACACTCATCAGGGTCAGTTAGGCGTGGCGGCGGATAATCTCGATGTGCATGGGGTATGTGGGGCAACGTTGAATTCGAGTCAACTTTGTCAACGTCTGTTTTTTCTTTATTTTTTGTTGTTGAGATTGGCTTTCCTCCTTGATAATGCAATGCAAGCAATGATTGCAATGCAATATTGTGTGTTCCTTTATTAAAAGGAAACGAATGTGTGTATTCATAGGCCAGTTTCAATTAAACAAAGGGTTGTTAGAGTTGGGGCGGGGATGATCTTTCTCCCGAATTGTGAAAAAGAACTGTGAGAAGCTAGATTATTAAGGACCAATTGATTTGTTTCTTGATTTCTGTCTTTCTGAGCATAATCTCAGCAAGTTTTTAGTCTTGCTAGACCGATTGGTACAGTTTGTGGTTGCCTCTCTTCCTGGGAAAAATTATCAGCTGCTCGATCATCGATTGAAAGAAAAGCTGACAATTGAAAATCAATCAGCATGTATTCCTTTCTAGGGTGTACTCGCATCATTGCTTGTTCTAGCTTAGTTTTGTCCGCCCAGTTACTGACACATTGCTGGACTGCCGGTTTTTCACCAATAACACTAAGCCTGGGAAGGATTGGTGGGTCCAATCAGTTACAGAACCAAGCCAACAAACCAAGAAGCCAAATAAAGCCTGTTGGTAAGTATTTACGAAACCGAGCAAACCAAATCGACACCGGTTACTGAATTAGGTCAATCAATCACTTTGTGACGAAACCAATCAATCAATCCGGGTCGCCAGGTATGACGGAACACAACACAGCATGCATACACCAATCAATCAATCAATCAATTACAGCAAAAAGAGACCATCACCCCCTCAGCATGCTTACACCACCATCATTTGTCGTTCAACCAACACAGTCCACCGATCGATGTTCACTGCGAGGCTCCCCCTTCGGAAGTGATGGAAGTACTGAAACGGACAGATCGAAAATACAAGGGGTGAGTCAGGGCACTCCCCCCCCACAAAAAAGTGACGCGCCTGGTTTCATCACTGATCCCCTCCGCTCGGCTTGGTGGTCCTGTGGTTTGGGCTGCGATCCCTGTAGTTCCAACACATTTGAAAGGGGGGCTACGTTAACACAGGAAAGAAAAAAAACGCAAACCCCCGAACGCATTCAATCGTTTTCTTTACTCATCTGTCGACCTCCAGGCGTCCCCACGATTTCGCTGCTTTTCTGTGATATCTCCCGCTCGCGCCAAGGAACGTTTGATAGGGCCTTATTTTTGCTGCCCACTTGAAGGTCGAACTTTCCGGACGTGAAATATGCAGGTAACGGTTCCCTTGGCTGCTTGACTTTCTTGTTGTACCACTTACAGCGTTGGACCTATAGCTTTTGGCGGGAACGTGCGCTTGTCTGTTGGTCGAGTGGGTTGGATTGGCCGTTTGCCAGGATGCGGGCGAGTTTTAGAACTCAGATTTGAACGTTCGTTCCACCTCTATTCCGATATGGAGCTTGAAGTTTATTCACAAACGACGGACCCAAATTTGCCTCTTGCAGATATTCGCTGTTGGGGTGGAGAGTGGTCGGCTCGCTATTTTAGTATCTAGAAAGGAGTGTATAGGTGGAAATACTAACGAACGCGCTGGTTGTATGCGCGTCGAAGGGGGGTTGTGGCGCGACAGGTTGGCTTTGTTTGGACACCACAATTCACGTTTCGTTTCGTTTTTCACGTTTCGTCTTGTTGTCTGAGATCGTTTTTGAGGCTAGGGAAAAGGGGTGGATTCGAAAATCTCCACCCCACGAAGCGTCTCGAGATGCTTGCTTCTGTCTTGTTTTTTGGGGAGGAGTCCAGGCTTTTTATCGGGGACCATACTATGTAACACACTGGAAGAATATAGCGACCCTTTTGTTGTGAAGGGGTGGACGCTGGGTGTCGGAACTGTCGTACCTATGAACTGAGGACGAGTTTTCTTAACTTTTTTGTTCTGGACCTTTGGGTTAACTGTCCTGTTTTAATACTGACCACTGGCAGAAGGCCTGTGAGTCAGTAGTGTTTTGTCTGATTTTTAAATTGAAGAAAAATACTTCTGTGGGTCTTACTGGAAATCTGAAGTTCCAGCACAAAGGATCAAACTTTTCCAAATCTCACTGGAGTAAATATATTTTCTTTTTCGATGAAAAACTCTCCCTTTGTTATGACATTTTTGCCTCTTTTTTTTTTTGGTTTTTCCAGCCTCAAGTGAGCTGTTTTGAGGGGGGTGTCTCATTGGCACCCGATGGCACTGTGCCGAAGCATTTTCGTAGCAACTTGCCGGAGGTGTCCACCTCGAACCAAGGTCATTCTTTAAATCAAGGGCCCCTAGCTTATAGAGCGCCCTTCGGGCTGCCGAGGTCTCCCAAAATGGAAACAGAAAACCGGCGCTTGCTGCAACACAGGGATTTGATTTCTTCTTCTTCTCCGGCCAAGCTGGATTTATCCAAATTTCCTCCCAAGAAATTGAAGGGTGCAATTAAACACGCGGGAAGCGGAGTCAAAATCCCTAAAAAGGCCGAGCTGGGGCTGAGGAATAACAACAAGGGAGGGAAAGTGCGGACGCCTCAAATTGTGAAGGCGCCCCCTCCCTCAAACAGCGGTTCTGGGAAGATGTGTGGGTCCATGGCATTCGCCCAACGGGCGAGAGGCTGCGATCGAAGCACCGATACCTGGACTGTGGGTGATGTCATGATGACCCCCAAGGCTTCAACACACAATGGTAAATCCTCAACTGAACTGGTTTCGAAATTTTCGAAATTTTTTATCCCACGATTCAATGAATATTGGACAATTGCGTTCTCGTGACTTTATTTCATGGTTCAATGCTTGATTGAACGATAGGAGGTGTAACAAACGACATGGGAATTTTGGAGGAGCGATGCGAATAGTCGCAACAGGGTTGCAGAGGGTTTCTATTCGTAGAAGGAAAAAAGAAAGTACAGTCTGACATGGAATGTGGTGTGTGTTAATTTTATCTTGTCAGGTTTTGGGGTGGTTCGAACAAAAAAGAAAGTACAGTCTGACATGGGATGTGTCTCTTTTCAGGTGGGGGACGTTTCGGAAGATTAACATCAATCGAACGGGAAGCCACTGTGTCGGTGGATTTTAGCAGACCTATTTCTACCAGAGCGTGGGAATGTGATGACTCAACTGATGACTCTCTCAGTTTTGAGGAGGTCGACGAAATGGCATCCCCAAATGGAGGGGGCTTGGTTTCCGAGCACCTCATGGTGTTTCGACCGCCGAATCCCTCTCTGGATGGTGGGGAATCGTCTGACAACGAAATGGAGGCTGGGAGGGATGCCGATTGTCGACCCCCGAAAATGTCATTGGGTGATTTTATGTCGGATTCAATGGATGAGATTTATGATTCACATTACATGCGTGACAGCGAAGTGAATGACTCCGAATTCAAACAGGAAGGTTCTGTGGAGAGCGAAAACAAGACGGCCTCCACGGGTCCAATAATGGTTTCGCAGCAAAGCACCGATTTGAGGAGAATCGGTGCTGTTCAAGACAAACTGGAGTACAGGTATTATTTTTGTACTTATTTTCCTTTTCTCCTCCACTCTGTGACTACTTTTTTCAAATGGAAAAAAGCAACGAAAAGGAAAACAAGCAAAATTTGATTTTAATGCGTTGAATTGTATTTTCTCTATCAAGCAGCGCTTGGAGTGGAACAGGTAAAATATCTTCGTCTTCTCGATGCAATTCTGAATGGTGCGTTTGGTGGTGGTGTTGTTTTAGATACTCTGGGGGAAGCTTTGATCGAGGAAGAGACGCTCGGTACTCAGGCTCCACTATGTGCGATGTCATTCCGGAAAACAGAGTTCAGCACCAGCATGTGGGTGTATTTCGTACAGTCGATACGTTAAAAACACAAATAGCGAATTGATTGATGAAACCAAGATCTGCTTCATCCTGAAATTACCAACAGCTTTGCCTCAATAAAATACTTTAAATTAGATCTATAAAATCTATCCAGAATATGCTATTTTTTTTCAATCTCCTTTTATTTTTATTCTCATAAAATGGATTTGTTCTGATATTATTTTTTCTTGAAGGTACCAATGGGGAAGACTCACAGCGCATGTGCAGGGAAGAACTCAATAAAATCTATGCACATGTGGCAAACGAATCGAGAAAGAGGATTCGGTCCCCATTCAACCAGCTTCGATGTCCCTCCGAATCAAGATTTTTGCACTGGTATAGATAGATCAATCTTTCACGCAAATTTTATGCTGGACATCTCTTTTCTTTTTTTTTGGTTTCTTTTTACTCAAGTGGCACCTGCTGCACCAAACCCAGCCCGTTGGACTCACTTTCCTTGGAAGAAATCTTAGCATAATTATTGATTTAGCATATAATTATTGGTTCATTATTGAGAGTGGGGAGGGGATGCAACAGTTTCTCGAGAATCAAATCACCTGTAGAATCTTCCCTGGCAAGTTCGTTTGGTGTTGTGGGCTGTGCAGGATCGAAATCTTCCTCCTTTGCTGGATCGAATTCCTCTTTCTCAAATGAAAGCCGCTCCTCAAACGGGTACCGAAGTGCATCCTCATCCACACGCTACCGCAGCGCCAGCTCCGTGTTCGAAGAGTTCCTCTCCCAGGCAGACAGCATGGACATGGCCAGCAAGGATGCGGATTTCGAAATCGTTTACAGAGAATCGACGGACTCCACCACGGCAAAGTCCCGAAGGAACAGCTTCGGTTTGGCTAGGAAGGTGTTGGGTGTGACTGTGGGGGTTACAACCAGTGCAATCATGCTGGTTTCGGGAGCTGTAGTTGCTGGTGTGTTTCGGGGCAATGGTGAGAGTGGTGAATTTGGAGGGGATGAGGAAACTGCGGAAAAGAATAGCCCGAAGTGGGTTTCAACGGAGAAAGTGGAGATGGAAGGTTACCCTGAGGATGATGGCCTGGATTTGGCTTGAAAGGGAGAAGAAAAAAAGAACGAAAAAGTTGAAAAAGGAGAGGAAAAGATATGTGGAGAGAGAAAAACTGATTGATTATTGTTGAAAACAGATGGGTTTTTTTATATTCAGTTTCTTCTTTTTTTTTTTTTCTTCGTCCTTGGCAATTTCGTCAAGAATAGTAAAAACAGATGTTTTCTTTTGTGCGCAATATGTGTATTTCGACTGTTTGTGTTTGATTAATCCTTGTAGCGAGCAAAAATACAGAAAAAAGAACAAGAAGTGTGGGGGGGAAATGGAGAATTCAAAAAAAAAAAAAAGAAAAGAGGTGTTGGGGGAGGGGTTTGGTGGTGAAACACTCGCATGAGAAAAGTGAAAGGGCATTTAATGGATGTCGGGTTTGTATCAAGGGTTTCCTTTCGAAAGAAAAAAAAAAGAAAAGCAAAAAGAGAAGATTATAGGGTAACCATTCAGACACATGTTTGAAAGAAAAAAAAAACGGGGGTATGTATAAAAAGAAAAGAAGAAAAAAGCAGTGGAAAAAGAAAAAGAAAAGAAAACAGGAGCAGAAAATGTAGGGGATCGTTTGATTTTAGACAGAGTTTATATATTCTGGAGTGGGTTTTTTTTTCCTTGATAGATACAATTTCAAATCGAAAATTTGAAAAAAAAAAGAACGTTAAAGAAAAAGTATCTGGGTAAATACATGAGAGAGGATCCGAGGGGATTCTGTTTTGCCAGTATGTTTTTCAGGGAGGGGGGTTTCGATTTGGGGGTGGGGGGGGGGAAAAATGACAAAATTGGAAAGAAAAAAGAAAAAAATGTTTGCAAAAAAGAAAAAAGAAAGTTAGAAGCTTCTCTCTCTGTATGTCGGCAATAACTGATTTTAGATTGGATCTGAAGTGCATGCACATTGAAAATGTGCAAGTTTGGAAAAGGAAAAAAAAAAGAAAGATTCTTTTATTGAGGGGGGAAAAAAAAGGAAAAAAGTTTTAAACGCCCTACTCTGGCTGTCGTTTGTTTGTTTTTTTTTGGGTTGGGAGAAAAGATTCTGTCAGGGTGGGGTAGTCGCAGGTGAAAGCTTTAGTAGTGTTTCTCGCTTTTTTTTGTTTTTGTTCGTTTGTTTTTATTGATGTTCTATTTTTTTTCCTTCCTGGTTCGGTGTTTTTTTTTTGTTTATTTTGATTTTTCGGTTCGACTTCTCGTAGATGTGTTGTTTTTTATCCTTTTTTTTTTTTTGGTGGGGGGGTCATTTTGACAAAACAGCGAGGCAACTGACTACGCGACTTGACTCACATTTCACTTTTTGGGGAAGGGGGGTTTTTAACGGTATTCGAAAAAAAATCTTTTATTTCTCTTTTTTTTTCCACAGACTGATAGTTTGGAAAAAGAACATTTATTTTTGCAACAAAGGGAAAAAAAAATGGGGGGGAGAGAAAGAAGAGGAAAAAGAAATCGTTGGTGGTGGGCTGGAAGAATCAATGCGTTTGGAAAAAGAAAGGGGGGCAAAAAAAAAAGGATTGAAATAGAAGTAGATGTTCCCATCTATAGATATGATAAATACCAACACCCCGAAAAAGAAGTGATAGAAAAAAACTCTTTCTTTCACCTGTCTTTTTTTTTACGGAAATGTGTTGGTACAGGAGGCAGGAATTGTTTTTGAATTATTTGAGCTCGAAAATTCCCAAAAAAAATCTGAGAATGAGGTTGATAAATTTAAAATCAAATTTGCTGTGAGAGGTCGAGGAAAAAAAAATAGAAGTCGAAAACCTGAAAGAAGAAAAGACATGATCTGATATGTTGATGGGTGAATCTTCTTTATCTTTTTTTTTTTTCAGAATTGCGAATCTCCTTGCCCACATGTTGAATAGGGAAAAAGTGAAAATCAAGGAGCACAAAGAAATAAGTGATGGTTGCCAGCTGCCGAGTGGGCTTCTCTGTATACATACAGTTTCAATTTCAGTTTCTTGCACAGGCATACGTAGCATCAGATTAAAAGGAAAAGAAAAAAACAAAAAAAAAGGAAAAAGAACAGTGGGGGTCTTTTTTTTATCTTTTTTTTTTTTTTTTTATCTTGCGATAAAAAAAAACTGGTTAAAACTAAAAGAAAAGAAAAAGATAACATGCGTTCATAATTTTCAATCCAAAAAATTCCTTTTTTCTTTTTTTTTTCAGCAGTTTTTTCTTCTGGATGTCTGTGATTCTGGTTGTGTTTTCACCAAAAAAACACTGAAAAAAAATCTGAGATCTGAGTTGGTAATTACAACTGAAAATTACATTTCCAAATCTAAAAGAGATGCACATACAACACAGGACGATAAAATGAAAATATATACATGTGTGTATTTTACATGGTCAAACTTAAATAGTGTGTCTGTATGTTTTTCAGTTGATTGTCAGTATTTTGGTCAGTACAGGTTCTCAGTTTTGGATTTTGCTGCCAGATGTCAGTCACATTTTTTTTCCCAAAAAAGAGAAAAAAAAGGAAAAGGAAGTTCTATAGTGGTAGTTATCCATGAGGGTGGGGTTTTGTTTTTTTTGTGTATTTTCTATGCAGTCGAATCGTGAGGGGTTGTTGCAAGGGAATGGAAATTTGATATTTTTTTTTCTTTTTCTAATTTTCTTGTTGGGGGAAGGCTTGTACACTTTTTTTTTCCCATGTTCGCATTTACCACACAACGAATGACAAAAGACAAATATTTCGGGAAAAAAAGAAGGAAGAGGAAAAAAAAAGGAAAAAAGCTGTGTCTTTTAACAGAAAAAAAGAAAGTATGTCCATTACGTGGTGTCGAAAACAAAACAAAACACCGCAATGGAAGCAGTGATTGATTATTGTTTTTTTGCGAGTTTCACTAATTGAAACTCGTTTATTTTGAATATGTCAGAACTGAAAGCAGGGGCAAATTGTGGGTTAAGGTTTTATTAAAACAGAAAGGGGGAATCAGGGGGAAGGGGATTTGGGGGAGTGAAAAAAAGGGTGAAAAGAAAAGCAAAAGTTCCTTCTGCTGAACAAAACCTTTTTTTTTCACCCTTTTTACATGTCTGGAGCCATTTTTTTGGGGGGGGGGGTTGATGTGGCTCTTTTGGATATTCAACTTGTTTTGATTGATTTCGCACTGTATATATGCCGGTTGAAAAACATCAAAAAAGAAGCATGAAGACAAAAGAAAAGTTCTGTTTTCATGTTGAAATTCAAAAGGATGGATATTGTTGTGTCATGACCTTATTTTCTTTAAAAAGAAGATAGTGTTTGAAAATTGAAACATGGTTGCACCAAGAACTGCAATTGTAGCTGGATACAGATGTTCATAACCCATTATGAATTGAATATGCATGCAGTGTTCTTTTAGTCAGACTTGTCTCCCCTTTCTGCCTATTGATTCTTTTTATCTTTGCAAGAATAATTGCGGTGTTCGTGTTAATTCTGATTCTGACTATAGACATAGAGTGGTTAGAGAAACCGGCAGTTCGGTATGGCCGAGATAATGAACATCCTTTAACAAGACCTGAGAAGTTGACCGGTCTGAATCACCCAAGAGTGCACGAACAGCACAGAGACAACGCATGTACTAATTATAATGCAGCTAACTTGCTGACCAAGCTGGAGCTTGGATCTTGCGATTTTGATGAAACGAGCAAGGATCTTGTTACCAAGGTCATGTTAAGACAAAAATTATTTTATGCTTTTCAAAAAAAGAAATTTTGTTTGGAGCAATATTTGAGAGAGGTATTTGCAATGTGATAGTGGTGAATGAATCAAGGGCTGTGGGAACAACTCGCCACATGTGACCTCGAAGAGTCAACATTGATAGATATGCCAATAATCATCTACATTCAGTTCCCAACACATCATTCTTTCTTCCCCCCCCACCCCCTCCTGTCTCCCTTCAGACTCACCCAAAATATTTGGCCGACAAAATCAATGTTCAATTGATCGTCACACATCAATGAGAATCAAAATCTAGTACACATAGTACATCCTCAAAAATAACAATAGAAATCAATCGATCGATCCATTCTTCACTCGCCGGAAAAACCAAACGGCACAATAAATACACAACCTGCTCCAGACCCAGGTCTGACTCATCATTCTGGATGAACAAAACACCCTACCAATCTTTTGGTGGAAATTCAAGTAATCCAATCCAGGCGTTTACCGTACCATCAAGACAATCAACCTCAAAAATCCTTCCGCTCCCCCCATTGAGAGGAGTTAACACTCCTCAAGCTATTTTCGCAACTTCCTTCTCTTTCACTCCGCTTTCCTTGGGCCTGTATCCCCAGAGCCGCTGGCTCTTGATTTGATTGGCAACGTGGCGAGGCACGAGCTGTTCCCATTCATCGGTTCCCCTTCGGATGCTTTCAACGACCCGAGTGGAAACATCCCCAAAAGTCAACAGCGACTGATCGTAGCCAGCGATGGGAACCACCGCTCCCTTTTGATAGATGTAGTCGAACAGTGTTTGGACGGCTGGAGAAAAATCACAACCAGAAATTCTTTTCAACAATCAAATCATGAAACAATACACTCAGCCATTAAGAGTCAGTCAGTCAGTCAGTCTGTCTTGGCAGGGCTCTTGATTGTCGTCCTATTTTTTCATGTTCTTGCACTTGTTCAACAGTTTCTCTTCTCCTTTTCTTTTTCAAACAATCGCCCCCCTGGCTACTCAGAAAGGCACTTACATGGATCAACCTTGATATCCCTTGCCGTGATCAATTTTCCAGTGGCAGGGTCCAATGTGGGGTAGACGTACAGCTTCAGGTCGAATTTCAGCAGTCGGCCAAAATTCTCCAAAATTCCACCAGGCAAGTCTTTGTAGTATTGATCGTTGAAGAGGGATTTGATGGCTGGGACACCCATGGCAATGACAATGGCCTCGGTGGTGTAGCGGCGAAGGTAGGCAGCCAGACTGAAATAACGCTGGAAACTGGAAAGCATCACGATATAACCCATGCGGCTCATCGCCTCCATCCTTTGCAGAAATGCAGCCTCATCCACACCTGGAAAAAATAACAACAATCAGCGCACTCGCATAAAAAAAAGTGGAAGAAACACTACGCATTTGTTTAGGTGTCGAAAGAGCACGGTTTGACCCATTGTTCGAGTGCAGCTATGTCAGACATCCAGTCTTCTCACTTTTATCAAAACAGCCTTGTAGGTCGCCTCCCTCCCCCTCTCCAGAAGAAGGCAAAAAAGAAGATAAAAATGGCAGCAATCTAAAGCAACCTACCTAATTCGGTGGTCCAGTCGAGGAGATCACCACTCTCCATCATATCCCTGGTGGTCATTTCAAGAAACACTTCGGTGTCATCTCGGAAAACACAGCTGTCGTAACCTCCGTTGCCGTTGCCCTCAATGCCGTTCTCCATCAAATCTTCATCCAACGTACTGCAGAAAAACTGGGATGCTGCTCCCATCAACATGTCATTGTGCAATCGAGTCAAAGGCCTGCCACCAAACAAGAAAACAAAAAAAACACTGACGAAACGAAATGAAACAAACAGTCATCAAAGTGTGTCTGGATGATTGAACAGTACTACCCCAACCTCTGACAATTATTTTCTGTGGAAAAAAAAAATAAAAAAAATTTCCAGGTCCAACTGTTGTTCTCCTTCATTTGATTCTGCAGGGATATGTTGTCAACCAGACATTCCCAAAAAATACATAATTTTTCTCTTGTAAATAATACATATTTGGTGAAATAGCTGAGAAAAAATTGCATTACATCTGCTCATAAATTCAGTATCATGACACTCCATTTTCATTGTCGAGAAAAAACATTCTGCCGAGTTCCAACAAAAAAAAGCACCATTTGACAGAACAGAATTCCAGCAAACGACAGGAGGACAGGAAAATTTTATTCAACGAATCCCAACTGCACCTGAATCGACCACGGAGAAGCAAAGCATTCTTTTTGTACAGCACTTCTTGTGGAATCATGGGTTCTCCGCTGGGGTTGAAAATGGCGGCATCCGTCAAACCATTTTGCACAAGCCTCAACATGATCAAACGCCTATCCACATGCTCATAGTCGGGGCCAGAGAATTCAACCACATCGATTTCTATTTTGCTGCGGTCCAGGTCATCCAGGAGTCCCTGGGGAAAAAAAGAAAGGGTCGAAATGTGATGCAACTCCATCCCACCATAAATTAAAAAAAAAAATCTAAAATCGGACTATTAGATCACCTAAAAAGAATTCACTGACAAAAAATATATAGATCTCCTCGGGAGAGACACAAATCTGGCATGAAAATCGAAACTCAAGATCAATGCCAATACACGCAGCTACCTCAAAAGTTTGACAATAATAATAACTCACATTCAAAAACGCATTGGTGTCAGAACTGTGAGCGAGGGCCCCATGAATCAAATTGACCCCAAGAATTCCAATGGACTCTTGTTGAGCTTGAGCTGTGTTTTCCAACAAGCGGCAGTGAACGATGATCGTGCATGGATCCTTGCTGCAAAAAAAAAAGAAGAAAAATCAAGAAGGGTATAAAAAGAAAGTTAAATAAAGAAACGAAAACAAAAAACACCACTTTTCCAACATCACAAAACAAAGCACAATCCGATCTGCATGAAGCTGGAGAAATCCAGGCAGTAGAAAATAGCATAGCTTTTTCCTTGGAAAAAACCTTGTATATGTGAACACACCAAAAGCAAAATATGCTGATGATGGGAAAAGGTTGGATCCACCCCACTGTTCTCAACCAAAACGGATAATCGGCATTGTTCTTCCAGGCCCAATAGGTTTTCCATCATTCAGCGAAGCTTTCAATGTCCTAAATTTTGAACTTCTTCTTACCCTGGTGCAGTTTGGAACTTAATTCCCAACCATCCATGGCACTCGTTGTCTCTTCCGAAAGCTTTGGCCACCACAGTGTCAGCAAACGCGAAAAATTGACTGGTGTCTCCACGTGCTTTTTTCAAAGTCAAAGAGCACTGAAGGTATTCGTAATCCAACATGGATTCAACACGCTCCCTCGTCACATATCTGCCATCATTTCCAAACAGAAGATTCTCTCAAAAACTAAAAAATCTCGTTTTTTCTTTTCTTTTCTTCTCTTTCTTGAATAGCCGAGAAGCTGGAACCACCCCCTCAGCGGAATTGGTGCAAACAAATGTGTTCAATTTTCCCAGAAAAAATGTTTTCCATTCTTCAGGCCCCCTGTTGCTACTCCACTTCATTTGATTCCACAAATACATTTCACATCCATTAATCTGTTTACCTTGCGCAAGCACCATACATACTATCAGAGATAGTCATATCATATGCTGACACAGATTTTGCCACCTAAAACAAAGAAACAGCTGCTGTTGTATGGAATTGTTCAAGAAAATCTTGATTTTTTGGAGCATAACACTTTCTGAAACAAAACAAGCACCCAATCGGATTTTTTGAATACCAACATAGACTCTGTTCAAGCTGTATCTGCACATTTCTGAAACTGCTTCTGTTTCCAGTGAAACAAAAAATGACTTTTTTTTCTGCAACTGAACCTCAGGGAATTGGTTGTCGAGCTTTCGGGGTCCAAAAAACAAGTTGAAAAAAAAACAAAATATTCTGCTATTTGATGCTGACCGTTCCAGCAGCAGCGCCAACACGGAAAAACCATCTAGCTACTTCCTGGCCAGCTCCAATTTCTGCCAGAGTACCATACCAATCTGGACGCAGGTTCACGTCCAATGCCTGAAAGTAAGAAAATGAAAGCAATGTTAAAAGTCAATGTTTTGATAATAAACGATCAGAGGTCATGCAGCACCGGCCGTAAAGGTTGGTGCTGCTTCCCCAATTCATGATTCTGCATTTGTATTGGTACTGAGCCTTCAAACACCTATCATTCCATGTTCTGGTCTATTTTATGCAGATGCAGGTGCAGATGCAACATGCAACAGCACAAATCAGTTATTATTAGGGGGGGGGGGTAACTGGCCAAATGTAGATCATAATAATCATTGCATGCACAGCCAAAAAATGCAATGTTGAAAACAGTCCAAGAAACAGACAGAGAATGCCAACCATCACATGTCAAGGTCCCCACCTTTTGTGCGGTTTTCTTGTACCGTCGCTCCTTGTATCCGTCCTTCGCTGAAGCCTAACACGCACTCTTTCCGTCAGTCATCCAGACACTGCTATTGAGGAAAAGAAAACAGGCAGAGAGCACTTCAAGAACTCATTTCCACAGGTCCGATCAAAGAGCGTACCACGATGCTCGGCTTGAAGGAGGGCTGCCTTCGGCTAAAGGCACACACGCCGACCCCATTGCTTGGCACGAGGGGCTGTTGAATGAGTTTCCCTCTGGAACTCGAATTCACATACTTAATCGACGACGCAGAAACTCCAACGCGAGGGGTTCTGGAAACGTCTACCCGGCTGGTAGCGCGAGAGGTATTCGCCCTCGAAACAATCATCTATCGATCAGAGGTGGTGGAAAACGTGGGTGGGTAAACCTTGCAACAAAGGCCACTTTCGCAGCGTCCCACTTTCGCAGTGGTCTGCTGGGCGTTACCTAAGAAGAATGAGCGACAGTGTGACTGGGCAAAAACATTGGAAATTAACACGCAAGAATGTCAAAAATAGATAGAGGTGTGGGGTCACGTGATGGCATTGGCCTTCGCCACAGAAACCACTGGAAACTTTGAGACGAGGCACAGACGAGTTGCAAGCACTACCTGCTCTTTTTGTTTCCTGGGTCGACGAATCTTGCGACAGATTGCAGCGGACTGTCCTTCGTCCGAGCCTGTTCTTTGGTAGCACTTTCGCTCTGAAGCCAAGATGCCGATGGACGTCGAGATTGAGGATGTCACGGACGTGATAGAGCCCAGCGACTTCTACCCACAAATGCACGACTTGCTGGACAGGCACAAAGGGGACGCCAAGGCGATGATTGTGTCTGTGATGGATTTCGTCAACAAAAAGACGGAATTCTTCAAGGAGGGAGACCCTCGACACAAGGTGATTTTCGCGATGCGTGACGCTGGCGTGAAGGCCACGAAAGCTGCTGCGAAACCAAAGCCTGCTCCAACTCCAAAGGTAAGACTGCGTGCGTTGCGCTCGTTTGAAAGCGCTACTTCTGGATACTCCCATCGAAGGACCAGCTGAAGCGAGCTGCAGCTTCAATAGTGGAGTGTGTAGCGTTGTCATGGATATTTTTGTTTGTGAGTTACAATAGGATATTCAAATCTGTTGATGCTATGTTTGCAAAACAACCATGTCTGGTTATGCATCATTAAGAATTAACTTCAGAATTTTTGAATATCCTCTCTCACAGTTTGGCGGTGGAGTGGAGGTACAGTTTTAAATTCCTTTTTGGTTTTCAGCTTGTAATGCCCAGCCGTGAGTCTGAAAACTCTGCTGGCATTTAGAAAGCGATTACACGGCGGGATCTAGCAGTTTCCAGCCGCTGGAAACACCGCTGGAAACAATAAGAAACAACTGGGACTGAATCTCGGCAAGAGGAAACAAAGCTGCATGTAGAACTGGATGATCTGCAGGGGTTCTGTAATCAGCCGTGACCCTCTTTTGTTTTGTTTCTTTTTCACGGCAGCCTGTTCCAGCTGCTGCTCCTGCTGCAGCACCTGCGCAGTCATCGGCTCAGCCCTCTCGAGCGGAAGCTTCTGGGGCTGGACCTTCGGAGGCACAAAGCTCAGACCCCCCACCCAATGAGGAATCTGAGGAGGAAAAAGACGACGAGGACAAGGGATTGAGTGAGCGTTTCTCCTTCAATGTTTCGTTCATTAGGAAGCAAGCAGTTGATTTACTCACTTTTCTGGCCGCAGAACCCCAACAGGAAATCGCTTCACGCTTGAGTTGCTGATCGACTGGAACAGATACTGCGCATTAGCCAAATCATTTGCTTTTCATTTTGTTTCTAGCACCCACCTAAATTCTAGTAGGGAGGTGCTGTTGCAGTGGGGTTTTTTCAACACAATGCCGTGGGAAAGAAATTAGGATCTTGTGTTGCACTTGCAACAATTTGTTGCAACAAAGGTGAGGTGGGACTTGTGATTGTGAACCAACGAAGCTGAGCTTAACTTCTGTTCTGGTGGCAGAACCAACGGTGGGCAATGGAGCGATTTATGATCATTACTCCTGGAGTCAAACCTTGGGAGAGGTCACAGTGAATGTGAGCGTGCCACAAGGCATTCGAGCTAAAGATTTGGATGTGGACATTAAGAAAGAACATCTCAAAATCGCTGTGAAAGGGCAACCTCCAATCATCGATGTAAGTGTGTGTGGGGCACTTGATTTCTTGGTGGAATCATGTATAAATTTTCACTTCCAAGTTTTTTTTGAATGTGTGGAATTTGTTGTGGAGTATGTGGCCTTCAGTAATTATGCTTTGCCGATTAGTAGTTCCTTTCGCGTTTTGTTTGAAAGACTGGAGATGCGGTAAATGAATTTGTGCAAAGATCTTTGAATTATGTGGAGGCTCTTTTTTCATATCTTAATACATGTTTGTATTCTTTTTGGTTTTAACAGGGGGATCTCACGGAAACAGTCAAGGTGGAAGACTGCCTTTGGAATATGGGTGAGTTTTGAAATTCGAGTTCTAATAATGGAATAAAGCAAATGATCTGTATGAGCTCAGGAAAAAACTGCTGTTGGAAAAAAAAGCAAAGAAATGCAGAAAAACAAATAGCGATCTTACACTGACAGAAGATCCTATTTTGATTGCAGTGGATGGAAAGATCGAACTCACTCTTCAGAAGTTTTCTGGAATGTCGTGGTGGAAGACTGTGATCAAGGGGGATCCTGAAATCAACACCCAGAAGGTGGAGCCGGAGAATAGCAAGTTGTCAGATTTGGATGGAGAAACCAGGCAGACGGTGGAGAAAATGATGGTGAGCTGTTGATTTTTTCCACAGTTTTGCTTGCACGAGGGTTTTCGCAGTTTGTCGACAGTGCGGTAAAGAAAAGAAAAGAGAAAAAGAAAAAAGAAATTGATGGTGAACTGTTGAGCTGTTGTTTTTGTTTTCTTGATGGCCATCTCTTTTTTGTTTGTCGCCATGAAACGTCATTCTTATCATGCATACAATGGAAATTTGTTTTTCAAAAAGCCTCCAGTTGTGTCAACCTGTGGAATTTATTGGAAGCTGATCTTTTTATTCATTTTTGTGTTTGCCAGTATGACCAGCGTCAAAAGCAAATGGGCTTGCCCACGAGTGAAGAGCAGAAAAAACAAGATATGTTGAAAAACTTTATGGCCCAGCATCCAGAGATGGACTTTTCCAAAGCTAAAATGATGTAGTTAGTCAGAAACACTTCTTTCGTGTTTTCGATTGGAAGGGAGAGTATCCATTCGAAAAAGAGAATGTTTATCAGGCAAGATTTTCTTCTGTGAAATTTGAGGGGGTCCGATTGTTTGGCTGTTTTATGTGGTAGTGTGTTTGCGTTTCTTCGAGCAAACGATTGATTGATATTTGTGTAGGGATGGTCTTTCTTTTCCTGAGAGTGGTAGGTTGGTTAGATTTTCTGGGAGCAATGCAGGGGGATATATATGTTCTGTTTTCTGGAACCTCATCATTTATGTAACTCATCAATCTGTGAGTGATGTGTCTGGTGGGTGCACCAGACTGGAGGATTGAATTCTGTGTTCAAGCCCCATCGTCTTTTTTTTTTTTCGAGGTTGGAGTAGATGGGAAGTTATGACTTTGATGGGACATGAATGGCAGTTGATCAACTGAGGAAGCTAACAAGAGTGCATCCACAGGCAATTTATCATGAACAGTTGCTTCTGAAAGTCAGGATGATAGAAGGGACATGAGTAGAGATGAGGCCATGCCATTTAAGACTGACAGGTCCCAATAAACCCCCGTGCCCTCCTCAATGGTGATTGATTGTGAGCCCGCCAATTCAACCATGGATTTGCATGGGAGGAGTCACATCTCCACAAAGATAGTGCAATCACCCAAAGAAAACAATGTCTGCTGTCAGCTGGGTTGGACTTCCGTCTGTATCAGATGCAGTAAGCTAATTCTGTTGAGGAAATGCACACTTGGTTTGTTTCATGAACTCCCTACAATGCTCTAACCATTGAACAACATTCCTCCAGACCATGAGGACAGTGAACTGTCTGCAGCTAAAACGATTAATTATTCCCAATCCCTGAAACCAACAAAAAACCACAAAAACCTTCATGCTATGACCGACTGCTCCCTGTACCGGAAGTCCGGCCCATTCCTTTAAAAGATAGTGTGGACAGCCAACTAGAGCCTGACGTCAGGTCCCCAAATTGCTGAGCCAGTGCTGAAACCTCAGCAGCCTTATCCCCAATCATTGTTCCCAACGAACCAAGAGAGCCAGTACCCAATTTCTCCTGCAAGGTGGCAAAAGTCGACGATGCTGAAGCCGACTGCTCAGCATTAGCACCAGAGACCCTCTGAGATCCGAGATTCGAAAACGAGAAATTCCCAGAAGGGTCGATCATGCTGGAGCTGCTGACCATAGCTTCCAGTGTGGCCTGGGTGGTGGCCGAGCCAGGCCCCTTTCGTTGTGAAGAGGTCGGAGCCCGGATTGGTAGATACTGAAACCGTGGCACCACAGGGATCAAGTTCATCATGTTGGTTTCTGCTGTGGACGGAAGCTTGATTGAAACTCCAGCATGCATTGGGTTGAGCTGGGTCAGAGCCCCAAACAGGACCGACGTCCGTTGGTAGAATCGCTCCTCAATTTTCCAAAGGTGCGGCTCATATGTGGCCCAATCGATTGGATCGAGTCTGTCTGACAAGGCTGATTCCAATCCAGCGAAGAGCTTTTTCCGCCCCGCCAAAGCAGCAGTGTTCACTCCAGCATCTTTAGTGAATTGCCTGACACTTCCACTTGATCGTCTGGAGAGATCAGTTCTCGAGGATGGGCGTGCTGAGGGCTTCCCAGACAATGACGACACCGGCTGTGCTCCTGATAATGCATCCCTCAGAAATCGAACATCCAACAACAGCTGCAACACTCCCACCTCGTTTAAGCACTCTGATAAGGCTCCTCCTGGGCCCAACAACCCTTCCAATGCACCACACATCAAACCACCAAGCTCCCATTCAAACAGCTGCAAGACCTCAGTACTGACACTGTGGTCGCCCACTCTGCGGAGCTCCCTGCATGCTCCCAGCAAAGCCATCATCATGGTTCCGGAGGGGCAAGACGGCAGAGAGAAATGCATCTGATCGTTCGAGCCCTCCACATCGCCACCATCAGAAATAACCACCCGCTCCCAAGAACCTGGCGGTTCCACCAACCCAAACACATAATCCTCTTCCACTGCTCTACTCAAAATATTCGCAAGCCCTTTGGCTGCCCAGGTTGCCCAGATCTGAAATCCTTTCAACCCCACTGTCCGGAATCGGGATTGCAGGGCTTGGATGTTTTCGGATGTAGCTTCTGTTCTTGATCGTGCTGATCGGGGAGTGAAGAGTGCCGTTGACGGTGTTCTCGCTGTTCGGACTGGCGAACCATCCTCGCCCGATCCTCGGCTTCGCCAATTCTCAGGAGGTCCGACAAATATAGGCAAGGTCTGGCTAGTCCCAGCCACTTCCAAGCACAATGTCCCAACAAAAAGGGCAGATTCAACTGCTGAAGGTTGATCCTCCGCAGTCGATAGTGAATCCAACCGAGAGCCTAGACCATCAGCGAGTGCCGAGGCTGCAGTCTCACATACGGCTTTGATTTGCGGCTCCAGGTCCGTCCTCCTGGCAGATTTCTCCACAGCTCGAAACCTGTGAGAGCCTGATCTAGATGGAGGAAATGCTGGCACTGGGCCACCATCATTTGCGTTTGTATGTTTGGACTCCTCACACCAGTCCAGCAATTTGACGACACCATCCAGGGTGTCAGCCAATCGGTCATCCAGCATCTTCGCGATTAGTCTGGCTCGAGATTTTGCATCCAGCCGGGTGGAGCTGTCTGATCGTTTCGACCTGCTATTCACCAAGCTTCTCCTGGGGGATGCCAACAGAGCCTCAGGGTTTGACAATTTCCCGGCCAAATCCAAATCAACGATATCACACCACTGGGTCATTCCAGCTGCGCCAAGAGGCTCTGGAACACTCTCATTAATCTCGGCTAGGTTGGAAGTCAGCTCAGTTTGTAGATCCCGTTCCAGCTTATGGAAAGCACTTTCAACCAATTCCAGAGCCCTCCTCCTAAAGGGCTTCTCAAACACGTCGTCCCACACATCCACCTTCAGGTTCATACTGGACTCCACAATTTCCGCCCAAGTCATATCATCCCCTTGTGCATCAGATTCTCCCTCCGGCTCATTTTCAGGCCTAGCTCTCCAATCGGACACCAAACCTTTAACGGTGCCCTCCACCAAGGAGAGCTCATGAAGCGAGTTACAAGATCCCAACACCATCGTCCCTGAATCCAGCATCTTTCCTGCGACACTGGTCAACCAAGCTCTACATTGCTCTGCCCCAGCATCCGGGGTAATAGGCGAGAGGCTCCCCTTCAGTCTGCTCAACTGATGGTTCCATTCTACCTCTTCGAAAATCCCTTCTGAGCCACCCCAGTCCCCCAATGAACCAAACAGCAGCCCGCTGTATCCCACATCATCCTCGGAAATCACTTGCTCAAGCCTGGAGCTGGAAGTAACCCCAGTGCCGTCATCAAGAGGGCTCCTTTTGGGGATCAAAAACAAATCGCCTACTTGAACAATAACATCTTGGATTGTGGTGGTCAAATCTGGCAAAAAAATTTGGGTCTGGCTACCCCTCAGGTGCTGGAGAATGCAAGTCTCCCGGCTGTCAAAGAATGTTTTGAGAACTTGAGTTGAATCGAATGAGGACAGGGATGCCAGAGCTGCCAAACAAAGCGCAGCCTTGGTTGGAGGGAGGGGGTTTGCTTCGCACAAATGCTGTAGGATCTGCCACACAGAACAAAACGACCACAATACATGAGGCGTACAGGTTTGACTTAACCTTTCAAGAAGAAATTAAAAAAAGGAAAGCAAGTCAGACCCACATGAAGCATTGGTAAAACGCATTGTCCTTTAGCCCTAGCTATTGATGTTCAACGAAGTTTTTCCCAACGGATGAAAAAGAAAAACAAAAAGAATCAAATGTGCCATGTTTAATCAGTTGGTTCTGTCACAGGAAAACGATCAAACTTTTCTTGTTTGTCCCTATTGCATATTGCTGAAGGGGCAATAAGTTACCCCTTTGAATTGTGTTACAAAGCATGGCAATTTTATATTCTTTTTCTTAATTTGTATTAAATTTGAAGTTGCCTCACTCTGACCTGATCTGTCACTTGAGGCTTCAATTTTTCAACATTGGGCCACAAGTGCTGCAAAAGAGGGAATTTCATCAGGAGCGCCTTGGAGCATTGTTTTTGGAGCGTGTCGTGCACGAGCTTGGCTCGAAGCCACCTCCTCGACGCCTCCAAAAAATCTCCCGAGTCCAAGGAACTCCAGATCAGCTCTGGAGTGTCCACGAGATATTTCACCCTACTGCCGACAGCATGAAGTTCATCCAAAGGAGATTTTCCTGGGACCAGCGAGTCTAGAGATTTGCCCCCAGAAACGGCCAGGCCCGATACTCCGATTACACCAGCGGTGAAGCCTCGCTGAATCTGCACGACGTTTTTCACAATCGTTTGGCACCGACTCGACATGCTCACGAAGGCATCAGCGCTCTTAATCACATCGTTGTAAGACTCCCCGACCAACTCCCGTAGCTTGTGTTTTTTCTCGTCGATCTGTTTCAGGGTGGCCTTTTCGATCTCGCGGATCTCCGCAACCCCCCGACGTTCAAACAGAGCTTCAGCTCTCTCGAGAGCGATTCGGTGCGCCGCTGTAGGAGCTTTTATCTGGGAGCTGTCCATCGGAAGACGATTTTTTTTCTGTCGACGCACCAGCGCTCCAGAAAAAGCTGGGCGTCAAGTGTTGATCCAGAATATGACTAACAGAATTTTGTTTATCAGAAAAGTTACGAATCGTTTCCACAGGATCACTGAGAAAATCCGTACGGAGTTGCGATCAGAAGGGCAATTTTGGCTGCTGTCAGTTGATTGGCGCTCATTGGGAAAATTCATGGAAACTCAGGATGCTTTCCTGTGTCTTTTGCTGTGGAGTCTTTTGGATACTTTGAAGTCTTCCATCCACCAAGGATTTGAGGAGGTTTGGCCATTGGTGGGGTTTTTGTTGTTTTCGATCTTGAATTGACAATGGACATGTTTTCAGTTGGATGGGGGAGCCTGGGTGGTTAGCTGTGTATTGTTCTTGGGGAATACTCAGGGCTCTTTCTTTTCAACAGCTGCTTGATGATGAGAATTGCAAAATTATGTAAATGGCCATCAGGTTTTGATTTGAGATTCCTGTTTCTGGTCGCTCATTAGAAATCGGTCCCAAATTTCATACAAGGAATGCTTCTGACCCAGGGATGCGAGTTATGTTCCAAAGCCTTTTCATGTATCCACTATGATCCATTCAAATCAGACCCACAAAGACAAGGAAACAGTATTCAACTGGCTAGGTCATGCCTGCATGGTACATTCATTGACAACCTTTATTACAATATGTACTTCAAATCGTTACCCTTTGAATATTATAGTTGGTTGGCTGTGCATGGCGTCTCTATTATTTACATATTTATTACTTATATTTATATCTCTGATGCAACAGGTTTCGGCCAAAAGGACACTATCGTGTGAATATGTCGATGTCGATGGATCCATCCTCCCGTGCCAGCCTGACTTGCCCTTCGAAGCGAGAACCAGAATCCTTCATGTTGTTGTTTTGATGTGCGACGTGAAGCAGAGCAAACAGCAGTCTCTGCGTTGCAACCAGAAAATTCATTGACAGGTACATATTCAGGGGGAGGTCCCTCCAAGTTTGATTCTCTTTCCAGAAAGAGGGACACATTTTCCACCCTCATCAATCACCACTCCAACCAAGAAAAATGATCAATACACATCAACCCCCTGACCGCAAACCATGCAAAAAAGAAGGGTTTCCTTTCCTTCAAAGAATAATCGATTTGGGAAGATGTCCACCTGAGGGTTCAAGGGCACTGTAGATTTCCCTCCATGCATGGACCCCCTCAATGTGGCAAGAAGCCGACTGAAGCATGAAGGACCACTGTGGTGATCATCAAGGAGAGCTGTGGTAACCTCGGATATCAAGGGCCCCAAATCCATGCGAGATTTTGCGTCTTCCTTCAGAGCCTCCTGCAAATTAAACCGCTCTGTGCTTAGAAAGAGAACCCCATTAATTTCCCTCCCTTCCCCGATTGGGCCATTCCTGAGAACGAATCAGGTTCTAGTCGTACTGAAAAGTAGCAGCATGTAGATGGCTGTCGCCCTTCAGAATTGTAAAACGGTTTCCTTCAGTTGTCTCGTGCGCATTGAGACTTTTACAATTGGGTTTCTAAGCAGAAACTTCTTTTTTTTTCTCCTCCCCACCTTGATCATCTGGTCACAGAGCTCATCCCTCATTCGCTTGGGTCTCACAGCGGGATGACCGATCATCTGATCATTCGATGGACTGCTCGGTTTTCCTTCCAGTATGCTCTGGGATTCAGTCCTCAACAAATCAAAGCTTGATTGTTGTTCTGACAAGTCAACCGAACAGAGGTCTGTACTGGTCATCCCCATCCCCACAGCTTTCCCTTTCATAGAACAATGGATGCTTGTTGAGGGGGGCTCCTCACTTTGAGCGTTTTCCTGTATACCGGCCTGTTCCACAGTTGGTGAACCGCTTTGAACAACGGCTTCTCCTCTTTCAATTTGCCAAGGCTCAGGTGCACATTTTGCACAATTTCCCGAATCAGGGACAATTCCAATAGCCTTCCCAGTCATTCCTGCATCAGCTTGGTCTGAGCTCAAGGCAATCCCAGATGCTTTTATGCTTTTTGGTTGAACAACATCAGTGGTGAGGGAATCCTGTTGTTTGGAAGCGCCCATTCCAGTTTCTCCTACACCACATCCATTATCATTCGACCTCTCCATATTATCATCGTTCTCTCCCGTTTTCCCCACACCACATCTATTATCCTTTGACCTCTCCATGATTTCATCGTTTTCTCCATCACCTTCACTAGAGAATGCATCACACATCAGGATTTCGCAGTCTCCAATGTCAGACTGGGTCCCACTCCCACCAGCTCTGATTTCATGGTGTTTGATCTCAACAGATTCACCATGGTGTGCCTCATGGATGGATGGAGCCTCTTGCTGTTCGGTTTCCTCATTCTTTTCCAGGATTTCTGATATTCTCTTGTGTGGCTGCCCATCACTGGAATCATAAACTTGATATTCGGAGTGCTCTTGTTCAACATCCATCACCACGTTGCAATCTGAGACTTCGACAGACGATACACTATGGCATTCCCAATCTTTACCACAATCAGTTGCACCCCCATCAAGGATGGTCTCATGCAATCCAAGCACTGGCTCAGAATCTAATTGGACCCCTTTTCCTGCCGGTAGCATGGGCTCCTCCACTTGTGTGTGTTCAAAAAGAACGTGACATGGAGGGAGTAGAAAATCATCATCGGATTCCACCCCCTTCCCTATCGTTGAACAATTAACGTGCGATTGGATGGCACTGGGCGTGTGTGTTTCAGATGGGGTCCCCATGCCAGGCTCATCTTGGTCAACCACCATATCATCCTTTTCCCTCCCCTTGATGTGATCACTTTTTAACACAGCTCCAGGGACATTTTGCTTCTTGGCTTCCTCCATAAGAGTGAACGCTGATCGCAATCTGCTCTCAAATCCCTTTCTTGATGAACCCACATTTGCATCCACAGGGGCTTGGTAAGTTGACCTCCCCTTTGGAAAACTATGCACAGAACGATTTCGCTGGGGTGAAGGAGTGTCTTGTGATAGCATCACGTCAAAATCGTAATGATCGACTGGGAGGGTGGTTTGAAGTGGCTCATCATGATCCAAGTTCATATGATTTGAGATGGCTCCATCTAGATCTGATGTATCCATGTTCTGGTTTAGTGGAGGCCCCTCATCATCATCCCAAAAATCCTCGTCGGAGTCTGAAACCACCTCCTGGTCTACAATCAACACAAAGCATTTTTCAAATGATTTCTGCATAAAGGATCTCTGCATTCATTCATTCAATATTCTTACCTTGAGCGTCGGCCTTGGCGGATTCATCGACATCTGCTCTTCCCTCATCAAAAGCAACAACGTCCAAATCCCAGAGCAAACCTTTTTTAAAATCTGCACAATCAGATCCAACGTTATTGGCATCCTGTTGGTGAGCCGAGAAAGAGCAAACCCCAGACCCCAAGCCAGTTGATATGTTTGCCCTGGTTTCAACTTGTGGCTTCGGAGGGGGGATGCACAAGGCTTCCGGCCCATATACTGGTCGATACTTCAATTTCATCCTCGGATTCCTGGCAAAAAATCAAACTCAATCTAAGAGGGATGGATGAGGGGGGGGGTTGCAGATCCTAGTGGGGGGGATTCCTTCTCTTTTTTGTGTTTACCTGAACAAAACATCCGGCGTCATAGCCCGTAAATTCTCCTCTGAGAAATCTGGCTTGATAAATACATTAGGTTGGTCATTCGTCGCTTTCTCCAGAAACTCATCCTCGGAAGAAATCCCATCACTTTGATCTTTTTGCTCTCGATGGCATGGTACCAGATCCAGGCTACCAAATCCATTACGACCCTCATCTTTTGACTTCTCGAGGGTTTTTTGACATGCAGATTTTTGTGCTGGAGAAGACTTTTTCTTGATTGAGGTCACTCCGGATTCTTTGTGATTTGAAATGGATTCCCTTTCGAAATATTCCCCTTGAGAGAGAATTGGACTATCTTTGCTGAGAGAGCGGTCGTCATCCTCTTCCATCATAACTTCACAGCTGCACAACAATATGCATTACCTTTTTTGAGCAAGTGAACAAATTTCATGTAAGCCCCCCCTCTTTTTGAAAAAACATTCGGTTCAGAATTATCTTTTATCAACTTCCAAACACTGAGAAATCGCTTTGGGGGCACTGAGTTTTGATAAGCTCCAAATTTTTTCTTTAATTGAGAAAAGAACCAGGAACCTCAATGCAATACAATGCTCCACAGTTGTACCACCAGAATCGTGTTACCTAGGAACCTCTATTAAATCCACAGGATGCTCCTTCACTTCCATCACTTTGTTGTGGCTTTTTCTGGAAACACTGGCATGTCGCTCCTCCGACCTGTTCGATTTCAACATTTGCTGCCCATCGTTGATCTCCATTTGGTCAAGAGTCTCGTAGTTCGACCCCGATTTCTGGCTGTTCTCCTGGCCAAATCCTTTTTGGGGCAATGGGGCATCCTCTGGTTCCAGAACATCGTCCTCATTATCCAGATATTTGCTTTCACCCCTCAACTCGGTTTTCACAAGATCTGGCAAATGGCTTCCAAGATCATTCCCTTCAGAAAGTTCACCCTCCTAAAAACAGACTATGCTTTCGACAGATAATCATAACTTGAACGAGTGGGATGGAGAGACACACTTGATTGGGTGAAGCGAACACGTAAAACTACATAAAAGCTGCATTTTTAGCATTTTTTTATCGATGTTGGGCCTGTACATGTGCAAAGAAAGTTAAAATATTTGTGGCAGAAGGAGAAACAGGATCGCACCCTAGCACTATGAGAAATTGTTCAGAATTTTCATGCAGAATGCGTTTCAAGGTGTGAAAAAAGAGAAGCGCCTTCCCATGGTGTTTTCTCAGAGCACCAAAATCATATCTCCTGACATTCATGAATTTGCAGCGAAAACCCGAACTATTGAAGTCTAATGGAAACATTTCTGATCCACATCATCAGGGTTGATTCTTTCCCTTTTTGGAAATCTTCAATCACGATCAAAAATTTTCACACAGTGCATACGAAAAAACACACCAACCTGTGGAAGACATTTCAGATTGGTCCCATCTTTGCTTCCTTCAGAAACGGGTTCTTGTGGACAGATACTGGCCCAGTCAAAATGCCTCCACAGGTAGGGAAACCTTGCAATCTCTTCCTTTGAAATCACAGGTCCTTCGATGGGCTCGGGTTCCCATTTCTGAGCCACGGATTGAATCAATGGTCTCATGTCAAAATCATCCCCACCCCCAGATTCAGATATCTCTTCACACAGCTCGTCTTCGTAGTTTTCCGGAAAGGAGCTGGAAGAAAAATCAACAACATTATTTTTTTCTTTCTTTTTTAAGTTTTATTGTTGGATCTTTGTTTTGTTCCTTCCACATTCGAAAAAAATATACACTTTTCTTTAAAAATTGAAAATTAGGGAGCTGGATCCAGAAATCACATGTCCACATGGCCCCTTGTTCATCACATGCCTTTTTAATAATTGTTCAAAATCTTGCAGCTGGCATTCAGTTTTCGGATCGAAACACAGCTGGTCATCGCTCAGTCTGTTTGGGTTATTCCCAGGCTCAGGTATCTAGATGCAAGCAAGACAATCGTTCTCAACAGCTCTCTTCTTATTTTTGAAAGTCTTTTTTATTTATCAACGATTTGAAAAATAATAGCTTCTTTTGTGGCATTTCGAGGGTTTGGGAGGGAACACTGGCTTCGATTCCAAGAATCTAAGAAAATAGTAAATTGAAATGTCCAGAGACAGAAGACTTCATAGCCTATACACCCCCCCCAAAAAAACAAACGGAAAGGACTACCTCAAGGTCGATCATTGAGTCCTTGAATTTCAAGTACTCTTGATAACCAAGCTTTGCAGCTTCCAGAGCCATCTCCTCCTGAGCGTTCGCATTAGCATCGTTCAGATCCGCGACGGGAGGCTTTTTTTGAATTTTCTTTCCCTTGTTGGCTTTTCTGGGCGTCGCCTCTCCTTTATCCATGACTTGTTTCGCCGCATCCGCCGTTTGCTTTACCAAATTCTGTTTCATCGTTCGAATCAACTGCAAGAAAACCCAGAAAGATCAACATCAGATACCCTCCCCAGCCTGGACGACCGCTGAACGCACTGCGCACCCATTCGACCAAATTCGACAGCTCTTTTCACGGAAGCATGTGAGTGATCCGATCTGTATCCTACCTCCACCCGCACATGCACGTTCGCCGCCGCCGATTCGACATGCTCTCGATCCTCCACCGCGTCCTTCTCGCGTTTGCCTGGCAAAGACTACACTCACAACTACCTTCACCACACAGAATCAACCCGTATCGTGGGTTCTCCAGGAAAAAGCGCAACGTTCACCTCTTGAAACGAAGACAGGCACAGCTTGATGTACTTGTCGTCAAATGGATTTCGCTTGTGACGTTTTCTCTCCACATCGTCGATCGTGGAGGCCAGGAGAGCATATGCATGGCCACGACTTCCCTGCTTGACTGCTTTGAATTTCACCGCCAGCACCCGGCCAGAATCCCGCTCCCCTCCGCGTCGTTTTCCCGTTCGGGTGACCATAATGCCGTGATCCAAATCCGCTGAAAGAACTGTCGAAAATTTTCCCTTCAACTTAGAGAGACAGAGAGACCACAAACACGCTCTCTCATTCAAGTACTTGGGAACAAACCCTCACGCTCTTTGCATGACAGACCCAGACACTCTCGAGAGTTTCTTGGCGTGGGTTTTAGATCAGGGATCTTCTGAACGCATCTTCTTGCAGTTTAAGCATCAGTAATGAAAATACAGCTCCTTACAAAAAAAGCAAGTCTTCTTAGAAAGGAATTTCTGAGAAACGAATTCAATTCAGGCTACTAATGATTTCGCAGCATATACGACTTTTTGTGTGTTGCTCCACTCTGCCCCCCATCCCGAAGCTCCTGACGCTTTGTTGAGCTCAACAAATATTTTGAGAGTGAGATGGAGGGGGGGGGACGAGCTAGAGTACACCACATGCTGTTTCTTTTTCCTAAAACATATCATGACTCTATGGATGGCCTGAAGATCGTATCGATTCTACACATATGGAATTGAGCGATTGAGATCGGACTTCCAAGAACGCATGGTTGCCAGGAGACCTCGTTCTGTGGAGTAAAGTTTTGACATTGCAGTAAATAACAGGACAATACGTTCGCAGACAAGTCGCTCCGCCAACGCAGAACAAATAAGGCATCTTTACAACAACAACAGTTCCTCTAAGTGTCGTTCCCTCTTTGTAGTTTCCTGGTGACCATTATGCGCGGAGTCGGAGAAGGGGCGGCGGACGGTTCAGTTTCGAGAGAGAGAGACACGCAGAGTCGCGTCGACACGAACACGCACAATCGTAGGGGCTGTAGTTTCCTGGTGACCATTATGCGCGGAGTCGGAGAAGGGGCGGCGGACGGTTCAGTTTCGAGAGAGAGAGACACGCAGAGTCGCGTCGACACGAACACGCACAATCGTAGGGGCTTCCAACAGCCAACCAAACTCAAACACGAACTTTGATCAAAACAGAAACCGTTACAAACAACAGCGAACTCAGTCCCCCTAATATACCCCAGCCTGGGTATCCGAAACGCCACCCTGCAGCACCCCTCACGAACACAAACCCACGACTCACTCGCCTGTCACCCCAGACGCCAGAAAAACGCCCCCTCGCAAACGCTAACGTCCACACGCCCCCAGGCGCCAGAAACGGAGACGTCGCCCGACCTGCCAAAAACTCGCGCTGTCGCTGATGACTAAGAAGTGTGTCCACCAAACGATGCAGAAACCAGAATCTACTCAACTGTCCCAGCTAAACACTAAACAATCAAACAGATTCGACTGAGAAATGCCCCTCCAAACCACATGTGCCCACCTGCTACCCACTGTGCAAAAAAGACCTCCAAGAATAAATAAAAAAAATCAGAAGAATAGTTTGAGGAAATCAGAGTGGATTATGATCCTCCGACCATCTTCCAGATTCACCCCATACCGAGTGTCACTAATGATTTCCGCGATGCGGCCAGGGCCAACCCACAGCGGACGAAGCTTTCCGCGCATCATCGATGATCGTGTGAGATCATAAACCCAAACCTGCTGCCCCAGGCGATAGTGCACTCGAGTGCTCTTGCGATGCCGATTCCAGTGCGCCCGGCGTTTTTCCATCCGATAACGAGCAGCTGCCCAGGCCTCTTCCCCAGCCTCCCAGGCATCGCGTGGGGTCATGCGTGTGACGTCACACATCATGGTGTTGCATGCGTCCTGCACGTCCGAGACGATCTCCCACCAGCGTGGGTGACCAGTGTCCACCAGCATGCGCCTGAGTCGCTCAAGAATTTTCCTGTTCATCCTCTCCACAGCGCCATTTGCGCGGTGAACGTGGGGTGGTGTATAGATCATTGTCACACTTCGCCCCCGAGCCCAGTCATTCAGTTTGCGGCCAGCGAACGAACTGGCGTTGTCGCACATGATGCGCCGCATCACTCCTCGGTCCACACTCCATTTGTCTAGAGCTTGTAGTGCGTTTGCAGTGTTTGCTGCAGTGGAAAGATGCAACTGTGAGTAGCGAGTGAGGTTGTCCACAATGACGAAAATGTGAGAGTAGGGACCATTCTTTGAGAATGGGCCGAGGTAGTCGACAGAGATAAGATCGTTTGGGCGGAGGGGATCCTCCACATGTCGGAGTGGGAAACTCTGCTTCAGTGGGGCGAATTGTTGGCACGGTCGACATTCCTTGATACGGCTCTGAGCGAAAGATGTCGACAGTGGGATTTGCAATAATTTCGCCCTCTCCAAACACCCACTCAAACCTGGATGCCCGTGGTGGATAAGTTTCCACTCCTGATCAGTACAATTTTGGGGCGTCACCACCATTGCACATGCCGCGACGATTGGTCGCGACAACAAGTCAGCGCCGCGATTCACATCGCCTGCAATAAATTCCACTTTTAACAAAGGCTCATTAGAAAGCAGCCACGACCACAGGCGAGCCTCCCTTATGTCGTTAGTGGTTATATCCTGGCTCTCCAGCTTAGATGCAAGTGCATGGTTGTCCGTCTTGACGACCAAGGGCAAACTCCCACGGAATGATTTAGTGCGGGCGCAAGCCCACTTGAGTGCTCGAAATTCACCAAGGTAGGATGAAAAATGCCCCTCGAGAACACAACTGCCTATATCGACCAGAAGTCGTTTTAGAACTCCATTTCGCTTCACACACGCATATAAAAGGTAACCTGCGTAGCCTGGGGACCAGTCGGTCTCAATCTCGAAATGGGTGGCATCCGTTCCAGTCAAACACAGGTCGAGCTGCGCATCCAGCGCGCTGCCTAACACCTCCTGCACATCCTTTTCGACCTGGTTCCAATCCACGCTGGGGGCGTCCGCTGATTTGCACGACTTGATGTGCGCTCGCAACTTCCTGAGTACTCGCTCCAAATTAGGAATCGATCGACGGCAGCATGACAAAATGCCCACAATTCTTTCTAACGACTTAAGACTGCGCACTGGGCCAAGCTCTGCGCTCTTCTGCATAAGATAGGGTTTCAGTGACCACGAGCCACTGCGTAATTCGAAACCCAGGAAAGTAATGCGATCAGTCACCCACACTGCCTTCGAAAAGTTTACCTTTAAACCATAGTCACTCAAACGACCAAACAGCACCTCCAGGTTGTTTGCAAGCTCTTTTTTCGTAGCACCCCCCACCAACAAGTCGTCAGCGTATTGAATCACCTCTAGGCCAGAGACAACTTCGCCTATTCGTTCGTTGAATAACGTGGCCGACCACAACCACCCCTGTGGGAGGCGCTGCCAGGCGTATCTCTTTTGATCCCAGGTGAAAGCAAAGAGGTGTTGGAGGTCCGACGACACAGGAATCGAAAAATAAGCGTCAGCAAGATCGATTTTAGCAAAATAACGCCACCTGGCGCGCACCTCCCACAGACGTCGCCATGAGTCCGCCTGTATCGTCTTCGGTTTTGAGGGATGCCTGAAATAGGCATTGAGGGACCTGAAGTCATTCGTCAGGCGAAAACCTCCTGACGCCTTTGGCACAGGCAAAAGCGGACTGAGATACGCCTGGTCAGACACCGACAACGCGCGCAGGTAACCCAGCTTCAGGAACGCCTGGATCTGCGTGGCCACACCATGCCTGTCTGCCACCGACTCTGCGCCATATTCAGTGCGCGTGCCCCATTCAGTGGGAGTCACGTGGGGCACCTCCTCCTTGCGAACTGTGAATCGCTCCATTGACGGGGTGATCGGGTGTGACGACAAATCGCCAACGTCTGGATATTTCTCCAGTATGCCACACTTGATTGTGTCTGAGTCGAGCTCGTCCAAGTCGTCGAAAACCCCAGTCACAGCGACCTTTGATGCGAGTGCTTTTGCAGGCTGCGTTTGATCAGGCAGTTCCACAGGGGCGGCGCTCCATAGATTCAAAGCAGGAGTGCGAGGTGTGAGGTGCACCACAGTGCCGGTGGTATTCAGCACATCCAATCTGAGTTGGCCACTCATCGTGGTGGATATCCCTGAGATCAGCCCTGGCCTGTGCAGGGCGCTCGAAATGGTGATCCCTCCAACAACCGTAACCGAGAAGGGGAGATATATCTTTTTCCACGCATGAGGGGGAAGGAAGTGTGACTTGCCACAGAGGACCTGTATTTGGCGCGCGCCGACCTGCTTGAACCCCTTGCCTGTAGTATCCCATAAACGCCTGAGTGATGTACGCCCCCCATCCTTGGGGGGCACCACTAGTTTTTTTGGTTAGTGATCAGCGTGCAGCGAACGCAGTCGCCTGTTACCTCGCTGCGCAGTTCTCCCCTGACGCAATCCACAATGAGCCCACACAACTTCAAACCAGGCAGGCCAAGCAATGGAGTAGTCACCTCAGGAGTGATTAGAAACTCGATGTCGCAATTCGTTGACGGCCCCACTTGCGTGGTGAGCGTCGTGCGCCCCACCACCTCCCCAGGCGCGCCATTAAAACCGTAGAGGGTGGTGTCAGTGTAGGGCTCGTACTTGATTCCATGGCGAACACATTCCGCCACAGGCAAAAGGTTGACTTGGGCTCCTGTGTCCACGAGGCAGTGCTTGATCCGCTTGCCCGCCACTGTGAGGGGAGTGTGTAAAAGAGTGACACCCCCAGACTTAGACGTCGAATTGATTTGGGGCCAGGTTTTGGGCTGGCCGGATACCTTGCGCGGGCAGCTCGCGATCCGATGTCCCTCTTCGCCACACCAAAGACATCTCTTTTTGTCTGTGCATTCCAGCGACCGATGGCCAGGTTTCCCACAATTGCCACAGGGGAGAGGGCGATCATTAACGCCACCAACATCATTCTTCCCCATCTGTTTTTTCATGTCTTCAATCTGTTTCGCCAAACGCTGCAGCTCGCGTTTGCTCGAGACATCCACACTCACTGGCAGTGTCGCCAGCGTGACCGACCACAGCAAACGAAACACTCCCTTGAAACATGTGAAGATGGGGAGTTGCCAGGCAGCCCAAAACCCACGCCGCGCCAGTTCCACAATGCTTGCCAGCCTCAGATATGCAAACGCCAAAAGATTAGCCAGGACGAAAATCAGAGCATAACCGACCCAACGAGAGAGCCTACTCAAAGGGGAACCGAACAAACTCCCCGAGGCAGCGACGACCTCACGAACAGCGGAAAACGGATCCTCCACAAAAAGCTTCACAAACTCCAAACCCAGGAGGCACGACTGTTTCACAATATCCCATGACATGCGAAAACAACAAACAACAGTGCTGCAACCAACTGGCTCCTGTTTCTTTTTCTGTCCGATACCCAAAAAACCCAACCACGACGTGGGTTCTTTTTCTTTCCCAGGGGGGTTGAGATCGTCACTGCGTGGTTCTTGCAGTCGATCGTAAACCTGTGAGTAGTCCTTATCCCTCCGCCGACGCTCACGCTCCTTCCTATTCCGTTCCTTGGCACCAGCCTCGTACTGGTTGTCCACTATCTCACTAGATAGGTCCATCACGAGTTCCCTGAGCTTGGTGCGCTCCTTCATGAGCTTGGTGCGCTCCTCCAGTAACTGCTCCCTCGTGGGGCTCTGACTGAAGAAGGGATTCGAGGTGGCCGAAGGGGGTAGGAACGTGAAGGCCAGGACTATGATGGCTCCGAAACCATGTAGTTTCCTGGTGACCATTATGCGCGGAGTCGGAGAAGGGGCGGCGGACGGTTCAGTTTCGAGAGAGAGAGACACGCAGAGTCGCGTCGACACGAACACGCACAATCGTAGGGGCTTCCAACAGCCAACCAAACTCAAACACGAACTTTGATCAAAACAGAAACCGTTACAAACAACAGCGAACTCAGTCCCCCTAATATACCCCAGCCTGGGTATCCGAAACGCCACCCTGCAGCACCCCTCACGAACACAAACCCACGACTCACTCGCCTGTCACCCCAGACGCCAGAAAAACGCCCCCTCGCAAACGCTAACGTCCACACGCCCCCAGGCGCCAGAAACGGAGACGTCGCCCGACCTGCCAAAAACTCGCGCTGTCGCTGATGACTAAGAAGTGTGTCCACCAAACGATGCAGAAACCAGAATCTACTCAACTGTCCCAGCTAAACACTAAACAATCAAACAGATTCGACTGAGAAATGCCCCTCCAAACCACACTCTTTCCCCCTCGAATTCCCAGCCACAATTCCTCAACACATATACACCACAAGTTACTCCCGTCATCACAACTCGGCTATTCAGCCGCAAACACCCTCGCGTCCCAATCAGTCTCATTTCCTCTATTCAAACTTCCTCATCTATTCCCGACTCTCTCTTTTTCACCACAGTTCTGATCAATCATCTGTAGTTTCGCCTCCATGTTGTCGAGGCGGCATATCCCCCGTCAATCTGTGCCAGGACCTTGACAGGGTCCAAAGTGATTGGAAACTATGAGATTCAACGGCCCAACTGGTTTTGTGAAGTTGTAGAGCGTAGAGGTCTATGTAAAGGATGGGGGAATGGATTATTTTACAGTCCATTCGTTTCATTCATTCATTCCCCAGCAAAAAGCCAGAATAGCAGAGTACCAGGCAAGAGTCAGATCCACCACCTCTGCTGCCAGTTGAGCACAGACTATTCAATGAAGCTGACAGTTACCATCAATCACCATCAAAGCTTCAAAATCTGACAATATCAGGACAGAGAGGAGAAAATGACAGCCACTGTTTATTAAACTGTCTTCAAAAATAGCACAACCTCAAGAACGACGTCCATATTCACTGAGTATCCCCAACACTCTCACAAAGCCATTCGTTCCCAGGTAAGCATCAAGAGGCTGCACCCTGTCTTGTTAAACATACGAAAATAACCATGTGCTGACCATTCCATTCAAACCACAACTTTTCCCCACCACCCCAAAACTACACGAATCTCGACCATTCCCTTGAAAACACACCCAGTATCTTCAATTGGTTGATTGCAAATGCACATGATGTAGACCAACACATTAGAAAAAAAAACAGATTGTTGGAATCATTAAACTATTAACAGAAGATCGACCATGGCCCCCCAAACATCCCCCCCCCCCCCAATGTATGAGCCCTTTCCCAAATCGATTGGGTGCTGTCCATCACCATTGCTGGTTGTGTTTGGAACGAGATCTCCACAACGTAGCAATAATCCTTTATTTTTGGGAAACTCTCTGCTGCAAACATATCCTTCTTCCCAAATGCACTGAATGCTGACGCATGGCACATGGCTTAACTAGAGGGGGGGGGGGAAACAAAAACTTTCGGAAGATCAACATTGCCAGAATTTGTTTTGTGAGCTAGTCATCATCATCACCACCAGCACCACCAGCGACATCCTGACCTCCAGCAGCGTCGCTGACAGGGGTACCCTCACACCACCAGAAAGAACCGCAAACATCTGCAGCCCAGCAATGAGCACACACCACACTGTCCGCTGGACTACATCCATCGCACCGGAGACGCCGAGCACCGCTGGATGGCACTTGAGTCTGAAAAATCATAGTGTACGTCACTCATTTCCAACCCCACCGGATTCTTTGAGATTGTACAGACAAGCGTTGAGGAAATTTGCCTTCTGGGCATGTGAAACTGTCCAGAAGGGCTTAGATTTTCACATGCCAAATTTCCACATTTCCACATACACCTTGAAGTATAATAATCAAATCTGGGCATATGAACGAGGCATAGCACTGTCAGGACCTTCACCTGTCAGGAGAGATAATTCCCCTTAATGTTTCCAACTAGATTCGCAGGAGATGTTTAGGTACAAGGAAATATCCCTTGATATCTATTGCTGTTTCTCTTTCGAGATAAGGGTTCAGTATCTGTGGATTACAATGGATTACCTGCAGTGGGTTTCCTGTCCTTATGGTCTTCATCAGATCTCGCTGTGAGAAAATTGTAGCCAGCACACTCTCCAATTTGGGAATGTCTACGCAGCAAAATTCCTCTGCGGGGATAAAATAGCCAGAAATGGGCATTCATAAAACTCACCATGTAAAACATCTACCATAATATGAAAAGCGGTTGGATATAGGTTCGTTTTGTTATGGGTTGAACCCCATACAACTCCTTTGCACAGTGAAGTGAGTGAATGTGTGCATGTCTTTTAGGGAGATTTTCTGATGCTTCTTAAACTCTGCTCAGACCTTCTTTCACCGCAAAAAAGTACCTCCCAAAAAAGGAACCAAAAAAAAAAGGAGAGAGACAGAAAAAAAATCCCCACAGCAAAACATAAGATCCCACCCAATTCGGTTGCAAAAAAAAATCTATCCTGCGACCTTGAAATAATCGTCAACTAGGAGACAGTAAAGAACTTGTGCAATACATACTATGTATGACTAGTAGTCCCTTCTCCAAACATCTTAATTCATAATTCTTTTTCAAATGTGTTGCCTGGAGACTGAAAGGCCCATGCAGTCCGCCGATATATAGAGGTGGATGGAATGTAGGTCTTAGGTGATGCACTCACTCTCGATCATGATTGCCCTCGTGGTAATTTTGGAAATTTTCTGGGCAGCTTGCTGTGAGCGGAGCATGACTTCAGCAAAAGCTTTCATGCTGACGACATCAGGATCTTTCACTCGATCGGCGCTCTTTTTCAGAACTTTGGCTCGGTCCTCGGGGGGAAACTGGAAAGCAGCTGCTATGGCATCGATGTCGTCAATCTCCAGGATAGCTGTCGCCAGAGCATTCACATCAGCATTGGCCAGGCTGTCACGCAAGAACGTCACACCTGCAAAGAAATGACGATATGTCAATCGAGGGCTACGAAAAGGAGTCTGGACGAAAAGAGTCGGTTATCGGTTCATGTACCGGATCATGTACACCTGTCACTCATTTCATTTCATTTCATTTTTTTTGGAGGTCACACCCTAACTTCACTACATGATTGTGATGGTCACAATTAATTTCACATTACGAATCCCCAAGGAAAATCTGGGGGAGCTTAGGTGTCGTTTCACAGTGTCAAAAAAAAAAATATAAAAATGAGGTGAAGCGATGTGAAACACTTCCAGGACTCACTGTCAACACATGACTCTTCCGGCACATCTTTGCATTCTTTTTTGACCACTCCTTTGCACTCCTCTTTTTGGACAGTTTTGCATTCTTCCTTGGTGATGTCCTGGCATCGCTCCTCTTTCACAGTTTCACACTTTTCAACATCCACTTCCTTACACTCCTCCTTCTCCACATCTTTGCACACATTTTTTGACACCTACAAGGTCAATAAGCAAGGCTAAGATAAAAGGATATATGTATTTTCTACTGTTTTACTTCCCACAAAAGCGTCAGGGGAAAAATTCCAGCATTCCAGCCCACCTTTTTACACACAGGCGGTTGTTCTTCGCAGATCTCCTCGTCGACATCCTTGCACTTTTTCTCAATTTTGTCGACACATTTTTCCACCTGTTTATCCTCACATTTTTCCTCATCTTTTTCCCCACACTCCTCCACCTGCTTGTCCTCACACTTTTCAACCTGCTCCACCCAGCACCTGTCCTCCAACACAGTTTTGCACTTCTCTTCCATCACAGTCTCACACTTTTCTTCTTTGACTGTCTCACACTTTTTCTCCTCAACGGTCTCACACTGTTTGATATTGACGGTTTCACATTGTTCTTCTTCCACAGTTTCGCATACATTCACATACTCGTCGTTGCATTTTGTAATTTGCTTCGTAGCACACACCACCTCCTTTTTGTGTCCACAGAAAACGTAGCTTCCTCCGGAATGAGTAAAATCGCATCCCTGTGGGAAAAACAAATAGTGAACCAGGCCTGTTTCCTAACTGAAGAGTTAACTTTACTTATATTCTCAAACTCACGCCCCCCCCACAATATTCCATGAAACTTGCTTGAATCTTTAAACGCCACGCGCTCACACGTCAGGCAATTATATCTCGTTGTCATTTTTTTCAACGTATTCCATCATTTCTGTTCTTTCCAGCAAGATCAAGAACTGCGGCGGTGGGATGCAATCAACTGGACCCTCTGCACCACGTCCCATTTTGTGGAATATGACAGCATCTCAGCTGTTTTTATTCAAGTAAGTCAGTTTCAACCTCTCACCGGTTTGACTTCCTTATGGCACACCTTCTGCTGGACGTTTTTGCAATGAGTCTGAGGCGCTTTTTTGCAAACCTCCTTCGTTACTTTCTTACACTGTTCAGTGGGAATATCAACACACTTTTCCTTTGGCACTTTCTTGCAAATCTCCTTGGGAACCTTCCGGCATTTTTCCTTGGGTACATCCTGGCACTTCTGTTCTTCTTCCTTCTTGCACTTCTCTTCAGGGACCGTTTTGCAGTCTTTTTTTGTGACCGTTTTACAGTCGGGAACTTTCACCGTTTTGCAGTCTGGGACAGTTTCGAATTTGCAATCAGGGACGGTCACATCTTCACATTCTTCTCGGATTTCAGTTCGGCATTCCTGCAGGAGAAAAATGCAAACAAAAAATATCGAAAACTTCCTTTCATTCTAGCCCTCAGCATTAGCCCCAACCAGTGCTCAACATCCTTCATTTTCTTACTGTCTTGGGTTCTTGGCATTGGTCCTCTTCGACTTTCTTGCAGTCGGGGACGGTTTTTTTCTTGCACTGCTTTTCAGACACAGTCTTGCACTTTTTTTTGGGCACTTGTTTGCATTTGCGATCCGGCACTGTTTCACATTCCTCTTTTGGGACCTCCACACACTCCTGCCTGTTCACATCCTCGCACTTGTTCACGAATTTCGTAGTACATCGAAAATTGTCTGCAAAACGAATGCCAAATACCAATTTGCTTTCCTTCTGAATATCAAATCAGCAAGGCACCAGCACATGAGGGTCATTCTCGACTGTTGTATACTTCTAGAGGAAGAACTTTTCACAACTGGTGGTGTGGTGGCGCAAAAATTGCACAGGATATCATGCACATGGCGGGTCTTGGCAGGGGGACAGACTTTCAGTTCTCCTATATTTCATATTTGTTGAATCGAATGTCATTGATTGATTTGAGCTCACCTTGAAGAAGATGACGGCCAAGCCACCCTGAGTGGAACAAAACCAACCTAAACTTTTTGCTTCCACATTCAGAATCCAGTATACCTGTTATGATGTCCACCAGCTGTGCAAATGACCAATACGGTCCTGATCATCTGATAAATTCATGTTTTCTTAAAAGTGCAGATACGAAGCATTTCAAGCAACTACGATGCTCGAGATAAACCAGCACGAAAGGATGATGCGGTGCGATGATGCGGCGCCAGGACTATGCACTGGTTGCAGAAAACATTCTTGCTGCATTCGCAATAATTTTTTCCGATACCTTGGTTGAAAGATGGTCGGCTGATTGCGAATGTCCCATCCACGACGGCTAGAGCCACCAGGGAGAACAGAAGAAAGAGGCGGCTCCCCATTGTGGGGTGCTGGTCCAAATAATATTGCGATCCAGATCCAATGCTTTCAAAACTGAAACTGTGTCGGCGCTCATGCAAAAGAATTCATCACTTTGGCTGTTTTTCTGGAGCACGATGGAGGCGGTGGGGAAAAGGGTATTCGTTGAGAGACGAAATTGACGTTTCGCTTGTTTCGAGGGTCCAGTCCCCTCTTCCAATGTCGACACAGTGGTGGTCAAAAAGGATGAATGGCCGTTGTACAAGGAGGCGAAACAAAGCAAGCAACAGCATGGAGTTATCCCTAACCATTCTCAGAAGAGTCTTAGAGAGAGAAACTCCTAACCAATTCAGAACATCGCCTTGGAACGGGGGTGTGCCCAAAATTCACAGTGTCTGCCGCCGTTTTGTAAGAACTAGTTTTCTTCTATTCCCCAATTGGAACCCTTGCAAGGGTTCAGCAAAACAAAAAAAAAGCTTCATTATTGTGCAGGATAGGCATCAAGAAGCACACTGAGATGAAACTGACAATTTCGAGACATTCATTGTTCCATTTCCAGCAAAAGTTTCGAAAATACATATCAAAAGCTGAACCAGCTTTCAACTTTCATTCCAGGCACAATGGAACCAACGATCAATAAAGACGTATTATTTCTTAAAACGACTGGTTTTCACTGGCCCTTGCCATAACAATACCCCAGAAAGAAAATGGCACAAATACCCATAAAAATGACAGTTCTTGATCGATTCCCATTACCCACCCATAACATATTGACAATATTCCAAACCACCTGGCCGCCCCCGAAATCCGAAAAAAAAATCCAAAATTATTGGGAAAAAAAGGGATGGAGAGTGCCCAATACAATTCTCATCCCTCAAATTCAAACAAAGAACAGTCTCATCAACCACCGCCCAACCAGGGTGGGTCCTAAGCTCCAATCAAATATACCCAATGCACCAGTGGCCACGATAAAAAAAAGGATATATCCAATTAAAAAAAAATGCTGTAAGATCACAGCAGTTAAAAATTGTGAGGAAAAGAAACAGGCTAATATTTCCCCTTCTTTCAAGTAGCCCAAAGTCGATAATGAAAAACTGTTCACGCGTCTCATCACGGTGCTAATGCTAGAGTCATACAGTTCGTTTGTTCCGAGAGAAAAAACGAACTGGAAATTTCCATCAAGGATTGAATGGAAAATCGAATTCTTTGTTGCTGTAGAATTATTTTCAAAATATCGATCCCTTTAAAGCATTATTTGCTACTTACTCGATTTTTGTCGCGGAGCCATCACGCCTCTAGTAGTCAAAGTAGTTCAGGTCACCAGTTCGATCGACCTCATTTTTTTTACAAGATTAGGAAAATTCGGTGGGTAGCCCGCAGTTTTTCCATTCAATGATAGAGAAAACGAAACACAAAGCGAGATGCTTTTTTCAGCATAATTATTTGGCAACCTCTGTGACAATAGGTGTCTTTTTTTCTCCCTTTCTTCTGCGGAACAGTAAGAAAAGAAAATCACTCCTTGCCCAAGAAAATCACTCCTTGCCCTTCTCGCTTCCTTTTTTGTATCCCAACTCTTTTTTGCCCTGTTCTTTTTTCTTGGTTTCTGTTTTCTGCTTATCTTTTCCATCGGAGCTTGGGCACCACCAAAGCTTGCTACACACATTGGATGGCCAGCAATGCGCACAAATTACGGTGTTGATGGGTGTGCAAGATACACACTGAAGTTTTCGCCTTCCTCCAAGGCGCTCTGGCAAAAGATCCTTCAAAAATGAAATGAATTCCAATGCATCACGTAAAGTTCGAACCCCAAACTTGATTAGACCGTTACAAACTTTGAGATTGAACTTGTAGCAATGGTATGCTATATGGATAGCTACCTCTATCGAATTTTCCAAGGAAAAATAAATTGTAGAATGTGCTCCGACAGCTTTTTTTCCATTGTCCGCATACAACAGCAAAAGTTTTGGTGGCGACTATGCAGTCAAAGATACCTTTGTTGGATTCGCTTCAATGATCTTCTCCATGGCATCCAAATCACTGAAAACTTCTGTCAGACTGGACTTGACATCATTGAGGTCCAGGAAGAAAGTAACCAACCAAACTGTGAAGAAGGGAACGCCACAATCAGTTATTGGTACCCCTCAAATTTGAAACACCACCACAATATGCAGGCCCGCATGACCCCGACCCAACTTACTGCTTTGTTCCGTAAACAAATTCAAATTATTCAAAATCTCTGGGTTTTTTATCTGACCGAGATTGTTCTTCCCCTGCCACACCGGCTATCTTTTCGAATGATCATTTTGTGGAAGGATATACACACTTTCTCGAAGAATAGCATCAACAGTGACTTCGGCCAGTCTGTTGGCAATCACTTGCGTGTCGGCGGCATCCAACATGGCTGTTGCAAAAGCTTTTCCGACGACAACATCCGGATCACCGGTTCTCTCCGGAGTGACCACCAAAACAGTCTCTCTTTGTTCAGGTGGGAAAGATAGGGCCTGGGCAATTTCCTTTGGCTCATTCTTTACCCGAATGAAATCTGCTGCAAACTTGACATTCACGCTTTGAATGGCCCCTTCGAACTGCTTGACCTCTACAAGAAGAAATCACAGGCATGCATCATTAAAATACTTATTTTTTGCAGATCTCTCACTTGAACTGTAGGTAGACCTAATAAAACTTCAGCCCTGATGTAATGCCCTTCAAAAAAGTATTACCCATTCTGGAATTCAGTATGTGTTTTTCTAGCTGGAGATTGACCTCCTCTCCAGGGACGGGTGTCTAAAATGGGATCCTTTTTCAGTGTCAGACCACCATCAATGGGTGGATAGGCGAACACAAAGACTACCAGGAGCAGGAAGCAAAAAAGCGACAGTTGAGAAAAACAAACCTCCAACACATGTCTCTTTCAGTTCCACTCTACATCTGTTGATGGTCACAGTGTGGCATCGATCTTCGTCAATAGTGGGACACTCTTCTGTTGCTTTAGACTTACAGTTGTCTTTTCTCAAACTCTCACACCTGGGACATAGTCATATAGAAACATGAACCAGTTTAGCTATTCCCATAGGTGCACTGGAAAGGGGGCCAATCTTATTGTTATTGAATTTTGTCTCTTCGTCCTTTAAACAAAACGAACAATTTGTCCTTTTTTTTTCTGGGAGGAGGGGAGGAGGGAAAGATGAAAATAAAAACTGGCTTTGTCAGAGGAATAATGGGAGTTTCAACTTTTTCCGAAGCATGCATTCCAACAGGAGCCCACCTGTTCACAACAATCTCTCTACATTCCTTCTCTTTGATGGGCTCGCAACCATCTTCTTCCGAAATGTCGCAATCTTCGGTGACCTCCTCACCATCGCACGTGTCCGTTCTCACCTCCCTGCAGTCCTCGCAATCTTTAGCAGCAGGTATCATTCTGCAGACCTTGTCTCCATCCTCCCAACACTCATCATCCTCCCGATCGTTCTCGTAGAGTCTCGAAAACCTTGACCTCCTGCCCTCGTCAATCTCTTCACCACTAGCATCGAGAGAGGTTTGTCCCTCTCTCAACCCTCGATCCCTGTCAACCCCCCCATTCTGACCGTCTTGACCATCTTGGCTTTGTCCTGGGAGTGGCACCTCAGAATCTTCATTGATTCGGTCCCCATTCTCGCGAAATGGAAATCGGCCAAAACCATCTCCATCACCACTGGAGCCATCCCCAGCGAATGGAAATGGAGGGGCAACACCATCCTCATCATCATTGCCACCAAAAACCCCAATTGGGCTGACATCACTGCTTTCCTCACCCCGACGAAACCTTCGAAACCCTCCGAATCCATCGCCACCATCTCCTTTGCCACATCAATACCAGCAAATTCACACAACATTTTCTTGTGATTATCGAAGTACACAGTAGCCCCAACACATGAAATTTTAATATGTCAATACTAGCTCCTGACAGGTGATTGTTGTCTTTCCAGTTTATCATTTCCTACGTCATGATTTTTCCTTTGATGGTAACCTACCTCCATCTCCCCCCCCCCCACCAAATCCTCCAGCACCGCCAAAAGGCCCTCCGCCACCTCCACCATCCCCGCCTCCACTATCCGTATCATCATCATCATTACCACCACCACCACCACCACCGCCACCGCCACCGCCACCACCGCCACCGAATCGTCCAAAACCACCTCCTCCTCCTCCACCACCACCTCCTGTTCCATCATCATCATCATCACTACCACCACCTCCACCTCCACCACCGCCTCCTCCTCCTCCTCCACCACCACCACCACCTCCTGTCCCGTCATCATCATCATCACTACCACCACCACCTACACCGCCGCCGCCGAATCCTCCTCCTCCACCACCTCCACCGCCGCCGCCGCCGAATCCTCCTCCTCCACCACCTCTGCCTCCGCCGCCTCCTCCTCCTCCGCCGCCTCCTCCTCCTCCGCCGCCGCCTCCTCCTCCGCCACCACCACCACCACCTCCTCCACCTCCACCGTCATCATCGTCATCGTTGTCGTTGTCACCTCGTCTACTACCAAACGATTTTCTTCTCTTTGGCAATGTTCTCCTTCCCTTCAATCCCCTTCTTACCTACTCTCACGCCAAATGCCCAGTCTCAATTAATTATAACTCTATAGTGTCTAAGATTTCTGTGCCTTAACCAGCTGAAGTGAATAAACTCACTAATTCCAATTGGGATACGATCAACCTAATATGACTTGGAAATGACAGAAACAAAAGGAATCCATAATCATCTCATACAAAAGCAGATGAGGTGGCAAAAACCACTTCAGAAAATATTAAATCATATGAAAACCTCAAAATATTAAAACAAAACAAGAATATCCAAGATGTGTGTCCGAATCTACATAGATTATATAATGTATATATTGCATCCAACATCATGCGGGAAAAAAAATGATTTTTCATTGGAGTCGCACAGTCAGTCATACGTAGACAATTCCTTTTTCGTCCCCACACACAATGGTAAAACAACAGAGGTCCGAAGCGTGTAAGAAATCAAATGCTCAACCTCAGGTTCAACAACATTGCCTTGCCTTTCCACATTTTGACGCTGCAGCATCTTCACAAGTTTGCACACGTGGACATCCAGTCCTGGGAATTTTTTCACATTCGGTCACGGATACCGCTTTACAACCCTGTCCATCCACCAAAATGTCAATTGACACGTTGCAACATACTCTCTCCTTGTTATTTTCCTACATAATCACGGCAAGAATCCCAGGAAAAAGCACGGCACATCCACATGTGATCTCATGAATGCCAAAACAACTCACAGAGTTAGGACTTCTTGTCTTGCACTCTTTTCTCTTCGTCCTTTTGCATCTTTGGCGCTCAACTTTTCTGCAGCCTCGTTTTGCCACATCAGAACATTTGTTTTTATCCGTCGGGCCACAGTCTTCGTCGGACACCTCATAGCACTCCTTAAGAGGATATTTATTGCACCGCTCTTCGTTCACCTCTTTGCAAACCCTCGTAGGCACTTTTGAGCACTTCAAGTCCGATTTTTTATCTACCAAGCCAATCAATCATCAACAAACACACATTGGTACCTTTATCCTTCCTGTGTTAACTGGTGCCATGAAATGACCTAGGGCAGGTGTCTGCTGTGTTTTTTGAAGAGGAGCGCTGCAATTCTCAAATATCAGCACAGTTGTTCGACTACGTAGGGATTTCTGAAAAGAAATATAACAAAGTCCTCAAGCCCCATGCTTCTGGATCTAGCCCCTGCTGGTGGGTTTCTTATTAATTAACCCATTCTTAGACCCTGGTGGCAGCTTCCTGAATAATTCTCGCCACCAAGTTGATATGTATTTGTGACTGCATAAAAACACTGGAAATCTCTGCAAGTACCTCTATCCTGAAGTAGATCGCGCAGCTGATTTGATCCGCTCAAGTCCAAAAGGGCTGCACAACGATCAAAAGGCACATCAGCTAAAAAGACCACTCTCTAAAACTTCCGATCGTGCTTCCATTACAATAGTGCCCACGGCGACCACAGAGCGCCGTCAAATTCGGCACCCTCACCATTACCATTATGCTCGAAGATCTGCCTAGCGATCGTGCGAGGGGCGCCGCCAATCACCAGAACGATCGAAAACAAGGCCACGAGGTTCATGGTGTCCTCCCTCCCGCGAACCCGCGACAAGCCGGAGGCCTGAGAGGGACAAATAGCCCAGCGTACGGCATCGAGACGTCAACACTGGGACTTGCCGATCGCCGACAGCGGACAGGAGGGCGACAATCCATCGCATGATGCAACGATCGCCGACCCCTTTTCCTTGCTTGCGGACAGGGGGTGACTCAAAGTAGTTGGTTCATCCCTCTGCGCTTTTTTTCGTGTCAGTTGATAATGATCAAGGAATTCCAGTGACAATTTCATACTTTTGGAACGCTGCTCAACCCAGCAGCGCATCGATTGCAGTGCCTTTGTTCGAGAACAGAAAAGAAACATTCCATCTTACATGTTGTCTTCCATGCAAGATCCCATTTAAAAAACCCACGTTTGGCTGCCCAGCCCAGCAACCACCATTGATCACCTAAAGACTACCACCCCTGCACACGTCCCCATCTAAAGAACTATGTCTGGATCCTAGACTATGTTTCCTTTCCAAATTCTATTGAAGCCTATCTTTAGAACGATAACAGTGTGGTAGCAGCGTGCCAAGCATGGATGTGCAAGCAAACCAGACCTATCAAATTTGAAAGCGACGACAAGCCATGGTACATCCCAAATTTCTTGGATAGCTTCCTGGGAACACAACAAACACTCCACCACTCAACGGCATTTCAAAACTGTGGAAACAGCACTCAATTTTCATCTTAGACAACAAATACCTCAGGAATGCCCATCCAGGTTATTAGAGTGTATTAATGGAAGGTACCATGCACAGATTGAACACCTATTTCAAAGAAACATCAACTTCCAAATACAAACCATTCCTGGCAGGCCTTCTGAATGTTGGAATTTAAAGAAAAATAAGGTCCAATTCTAAACGATGTTGCAAAGAGATCCTGCAGATGAGGTTTCAATGTTGCCATATCGGTGCGCAGCAGTAGAGTAAAATAGATATGAAAAACTTTGAAGTTTGATTCTTGCGCTTACTTGTATTTTGGCATTTCTTTCACGTCCTTCCCATCTGTTTTTTCTTCACGCTCGAACTTGTGCCTTTCAAACATAACGGCCGATGTCCAAGGTTCTACAACAACCAAGAATATCTCAAAAAAAAGGAAAGCTCAAGGAGAAGAGAGACAGACTTCAACAACAATTCTAGTTTCTGCAAAGAAAATAAAAACATCATCCAACCTCAAGAAAAATAGTTGCTGTGGTTGTGTTTGTTTTCAACTAATTCTGATTCAGGTGATCGATGGGTACTGGTCTTACGTGTGGAATCAAAACCCACCCAACAAAACTAGAGAGGGCTAGAATATGAGAGAAAGAAGCATTCGAAAATGTTTCATATAATTTTGAGGATGGGGCAGCTCACCGAAAAAAAGCAAATTCAGTAGCCATGAAAGGACAGCTCCAATGAGAATATAGAATTGGAAATCTTCCTTCGATCCACTGCCCGTCCGAAGAAGGGTGTATGTGACAAGAGTTGAAGAGCTTGCCAACACGAGAATCTGTTTTGCCAAGGGAACCAATTAATTAGAAAAGGTGCATTAGTTTTTCAATTTCTTGCCGTGTTGGTTTTGTTAACCTTTCCTTCTCCATCCATTGCCTCTGAATGAAAGTTCACTTTGATAGGGCAAAGAGCTCCACACTGAAAAAGTTACTTCCAAAACTTAGAGCCCTTGTTTTGGGGGTAGACAGTCAAGTGCATACAACGTTTTTGGGGGGGCACATAAACATTGCTCCAGGAAGCTATCGGTTTGTCTCAAATAAACATTGCTATGTTTCACTACACCCTCTTTTATACAAATTCTTGTAGAACAAAAATGTCTTATGCATTTAAATAGCCCCAGAACAAGCTTGTCCAGTTCCTTTTGGGTCCCATACCTGAAAATACAAAGGGAACAGCTTCGATTGCAAGAGCCCAAAAGATTGTCTCGGAAGGGTCTTGAATGCAACCAATCCAAACACGAAGCTGTGCCAGTCCGCGACACCGATGGAAAGACCCAGGCTGAAGAGATAAGCAAATTTCGTGGCCTTCGTCTTGATATCGGATGGGAAAGACAGTTCCACAGTTTTCCCTGACAACGCAATCCCAAAGGCCACCAGCGATACCAAAGTTGCGAGTCGCTGGAAAAGCCCCATTTTGAAACAGAAAACACCAAACCACCCCTCCCGCGAAAAACGAATGACGTCTTTTTTCCAGACACAGTACCACAAGCGTCACGCCATCGTGTACGGCGTCATTGTAGTACAGTCTCTTTCACCATTTGTTGTTTGGGGGAGTTCTGGAGTTGAGGGAAGCTCCACAATGTTCACTCAGGGGAGGTCTCGGCTTCAGGCAGTATCGCTGGAATGGGGCGTCCAGAAGCGGCGTACCGTATCAAGCGCTTTGCCGAGATCTCGGCACGAGAGCGGCAAGAAGCAGTTTTCTCGACCGTTTTCCCCTCGATGGACCCCGAAAGTGAGAAAACCAGCTCTGAACGGCGTCTTTCCAGATCGTCAAGGGCGTTCTCTCTCCCCGTTGGCGAAACGACAAATTATCAGATCAAAAAATACCCCCATCTTTTTCGCTGTGCTAATTCCCACTCATAGACTCCCGTGACTAAAGTTCTCAGCGAGTCCGATATCTTTCAGGAAACAAAGCAGTCACGTAGACTTGGACGTTTTCTTGCCCGACTCCAAGCAGCTATCCTGTTTGCAGAAAACGATTTTATGGAAAGTTTGTTGGGAATATAAAGGAAAGCAATTGTCCAGTGGTTGGTGACATCACCCCATTGAAATTTCCATTGTTTCATTGCAGCTTTTGGGAGCTAACCAGAAGTCCGCTGAGAGCGGCAAAAGGGAGTGGGGCATTCCAGCTTTGTTGGAAGAACGAATGGAGAAACAGTGGGACACACAAGTCAAGAAAGGTGGAATAATTTGTCCCATTGTTTGAGCTGAATGAAAACAGCAGCTTGATCTTCCTGGAAGAAATGAAAGAAAACTTGGGCCTGGCCCAAATTCACAAAATCTAGAATGACACTTGAAAGCTTGGAAGCACAAGGCAAAAGTTTCATTTTGGGGGAAGCAGGAATGAACCAGGGAACTGAATGCTTTTATGTCTCTGTTTTTGTGGCAAATAGGGCTCCCAAGCCCACTGGGACCATCCCCACAAGGCAATGGAGTTAATTTTGCACTGTATTCCCGACATGCTTCTCTGGTGGAACTCGTTCTGTACGATGACTCCGGAAATTTCATGGAAGAAATATATCTGGATCCAGACGTTCACAGAACAGGTTTGTGATTTTAAAAAATTGGACACAGCACCAAGAGTGCCCAGAAACTGCAAGCCCGCATTAGAGATTTGATTGGTGATTCAATTAAGCTTGTTTGCAAATATGGTTTTATGACAAATGACTCCAAGGCATGATTTTTTCACTGCAGATGATGTGTGGCATGTATTTGTGGATGGGCTCCCGAAAAGCGGCGTCTGCTATGGTTTCAAAGTTCACGGGGCTGGGGGTTGGGAAACTGGCAATCGATGGGACCCAACTGCTGTGTTGCTGGACCCTTACGCTCCTCATGCCTGGGGTAGAAAGAGATTTGGTGTTCGAGACGAATTCGAGAATTTCAAGCCCAAGGTAGGTAGCTAGTCAGTTGGGATGTATTTCACAGAACCCCCTTTCTTCGGCAACTGCCTCTGCAACTGGTGCGTAGTACCAGCAGCCCCCTTAACGTAAAGTCCTTGTGTTTGTGTGTTTTTTCTTTAGTTTGGTAGCCGTTTCCTGGGAACGTATGATTTCGAATCAGAGCAGTATGACTGGGGGGCGAATTACAAGAGGCCTAACATCCCCTTCAAGGATTTGGTTATTTATGAGTTGCCTGTTCGGACTTTCACTGCCGACGTCTCCAGTGAGGTTCCAGAAGGGGAGCGAGGAACATTCAAGGGACTGATGAGAAAGGTAATTTTTTTTCATAAACTTCTCTTAACAGACGAAATGCATGGGTTTTGGCTGGGGCTAATTGCCATGCAGGAGAGGTCTGATCCTGAACAATTCCTGACAAACATTGTTCAAAGTAAAAGGAATTGAGAAATTTGCGGAGTGCCTAAGGAGACGTGCCTGACTCACTCCTTTTCACATCTGTTGACTTCTTGTGCTCCCATCAAGTCACAGGCTACATGCTTTGCAACTCTGTTTGTTTTGATCATCATCCGAGATTCTGGGTCTTCACGGCCTGTATAGCAAGAGTGTATGATTTGATGGATTATATTCATGCATGTGTTTCTATAGATCCCTCACTTGGTCGAATTGGGTGTCAACTGTGTGGAGCTCCTACCAGTGTTCGAATATGACGAACTCGAATTTCAAAGGCAGAAAAATTCCAGGGAACATATGGTTAACATCTGGGGGTACTCTCACATCAGCTTTATGTCCCCAATGGGTCGATTTGGATCCAATGGGGGGGGACCTATACAAGCAGCCAAAGAGTTCAAGGATATGGTGGGCGCGTAGGTAGACAGTGGGTTCCACGATTGGAAAGTAAAGAGATCTGTACAGAACTCGAGCTCTGCTTTCATTCTATAACCAAAGGATGTACTGTCAAACATTGATAATCACATGGAGATGGTGCATGGATTGAGGAGTTTCTTCTTCCTTTCTGTTTCTCGTTCAGACTGCATGCAGCTGGAATTGAAGTGATACTGGACGTCGTGTACAACCACACTGCGGAGTCTGACGACAAGGACCCTTACCTAGTTTCTTTCAGGCAAGTTTTCACCCCAAACTCATTTAAACACCTGTCGCACAATTTCGAAACGGTACAAATGTTGTATGGAGGGCAATTGTTAAGAACAAGGAAAGAAATAGTGAACAATGGGCTCGATTTGACCTCTTTTATTATTTTGTTGGGTGGGGGGTACATATATATACATATAGATGTGTGTATATGGCCCAGTGGCAAGCAGTGTTGACTTGGTTTTCATTGTTTCCTTTCAATGACCTTCAGGGGGATTGACAACAGAGTCTACTACATGGTTGACACAACCAAATACGTTCAGCTGATCAATTACAGTGGCTGTGGAAATACGGTCAACTCCAATCACCCAGTTGTCGCTCAACTCATCGTGGATTCACTCAAGCACTGGGTAGAGGAATATCACGTGGATGGGTTTCGCTTTGACTTGGCATCGTGCCTTTGTCGAGGTAACCTGTTCGAAATAATAAGACATAACAAACTCGACAGTGAATGACCATCACCTTCGAACGCACCTACATCTGTCTCGACATTGCTGAGGGTTGGGTTATAATGACACTTTTTGTTTGTTTATTAACAGATGGATCCGGGAAACCTATTCCTGCTCCACCCCTCATTCGTCAGATCTCAAAGGATCCAGTCTTAAAGAATGTGAAGTTGATCGCTGAGCCCTGGGACTTGGGAATGTATCAGGTATTTTTGTACTTATGGTGCCAATGATTGTGATGTGGTTAAAAATTGAAAACGACGTCTCTCAAATAATGGACCGCCTACACCAAATCTTTACAAGTGTGGCATGGCACATTGCAGTTTCCAATTCCGTCAAGATCCATTTGACATACTGCTGTGCGCTCATGATTGTGATCGGTGATACAATGGCAAGGTTTTTATTTTCCGATATTGGTAGTTTCGTAGGCTGCACGATGCCTGCATGGTGATTTTGAAGTTTACTGTGTTTTGATCGTGACCATCAGGTGGGATCCTTCCCAAATTGGGATATATGGGCTGAATGGAATGGAAAGTACAGAGATGACGTCCGGAAATTTGTCATTGGGGAGCCAGGTAAGGAACGACCTGTGCCTATTCCAAAATCGCTTTCATTGGGGCGGCTTTCTCCTGTGAAATCACTGTGGATTGATTTTTTTTTTGCAGGGATGAAAAATGACCTGGCCACTCGAATTGCGGGCTCGGCTGATTTGTATCAAACCAATGCCAGGAAGCCTTACCACTCCATAAATTTTGTTGTCGCCCATGATGGATTCACCTTGAGCGACCTGGTGTCCTACAATTCTAAACACAACGAGCCCAACGGAGAAAGAAACCAGTGAGGTCTTTCGTTTGAAATCATTGTGATATTCTTGCGTATTTCCTCCTTGTGGAATGCACCTCGTTCCACATCAATTAAATTTTTTTTTCGGTTGTTTTTTTCTGTGCAGAGATGGAACGAATGACAATTTTTCTTGGAACTGTGGGGAAGAGGGCGAAACTTCTGATGAAGGAGTATTTTGGCTCCGGCAAAAACAAATGAGAAATATGATGGTCATTCTGATGATGTCGCAAGGGACCCCTATGATATTGGCCGGTATGGGTGCTGGATTTCACCGCCTTCGTTTCTTCTATGGTTGACTTGATCATTATTTTCATTTGGCAATTCATCCCCACTATTTTTGTTACTGTTTTCTTACTGTTCCTCATGCCAAGCTTCATTGGTTTTCAATTGATTTTTTTTTTATTCTGTGGAAAAATCCAGGTGATGAATTTGGGCAATCTCGATATGGGAACAACAATTGGTATGGCCACGATTCGGTGATGACTCATGTCTTATGGCCAGAGCCCAACGAGAATATTCGACAAAACTTGTTCCGTTTCTTCGCTGGCTTGATTGACTTTCGAAAAAATCATCCTTTGCTGGGAAGAGGAGAGTTTCTGAAGTAAGTTGCAGGGTTGGATATAATTCCATCAGTTTTTGATGCCACAGGAACACTCAGGAACACTCAGGAAATTTCATTTGATTCTATGCCAGGATCAAGCAGGATCCAACAAACATTCTACTTTGTTTCCATATCTCCCTGTTCTAACTAAACAGTTTGCTTCTTTTCACCGAATGCAGACCATGTCTTGATTTTCTTTGTGTGTGAAACAATCGCTTGCAGCCCTGGCGATGTGAGTTGGCACGAGTCCAACTGGGAGGACGATGAAAGCCGGTTCCTAGCTTTCTCTTTGCATGATCGAGGTGTTGGTGGGGGCGACATCTACTGTGCCATGAACGCTCATGGTTTTTCGATCAATTGCCCCTTGCCACCCCCTCCGCGAGGACACAAGTGGTGCCGAGTCATCGACACCAATTTGGCCTCTCCTAAAGATTACACCCCTGGGGGTAACAATGGGGTGGACTCTGTGTACGACATTCAATCTCACTCTTGCATCGTCCTTTTGGCGAAACCAGTTTGAGCAGGGGAGGAGTAGGATTGGTTGCGTGTGATTGCGGCTGTGTGAAGCTGTCAGTGGTTAATTCTTTTCTTTCTGTAGCAAAGGAATGGAAGTTGTGTAACGAATATGATGATCTCTGGTGTATGCTCTGTGTGTAACCATCTGAAAAGACATTATCTTCCAACGTTCAGTACATCAGTTGACTGATTAGAGCTTTTCATTGTGGATGATTGTCAAGATCTCAAAACATGCAAACATCAGAAGGAAAGGAAAACAGACCGGCGATCGCCTGATCGATTTGTTCTGAAAACTTGGGATGAGGGAGTGCACGTGCGACTAGCTGACGGGATATGTCCATCGGTCAGTCACAATCCATTCGAGCACAGCTCAGCATACGTTCTGACAATATTCTCCCAACATGTTGATGACTTCTCCGAAAAAACTACGCTCAACACCAAAAGAGTGTCTTGAGCTGTGGCAATCCCTCGGTCGCCTCTGGACGGTTGGATAGTGTTTTTTGCGAAGAAAACTTACGAACGGTTCAGTGCCCTTGGCTTCGAGTCGTGTGTCTTTGGAGAAAGGCCCGTCGTGTGGGGAGGACGGAATGGTGCGACACACAAATGGGGAGAGAAAGCCAGTTGGCTTTGTCAAAACACGGTACGTGTCCGTGTAACTGGGTTTCCTGGGTTTCCTGGGTTTTACCTGCAGTGTCTTTGGGCTTGCGGAAGTGTCGACTTTCCTGGGCTGATTGAAAATTACCCAGCAGGATTAAGTTGAGGCTGTCCGTCTTCCAGATAATATTATCCCCATTCTTGACTGGAATTATGTGTAACTGTTGTGGCCTATGGTGCTGTGAAATTGGGTGGATGATTCAAAAGAAATATCAAAAATGATTTTTTTTTTCTTTGGTGGGATGACATAGAAGTTCGTGAATTAGGGAAAAACAGCTTTCACCATAACACCAAAAATTGGTTTTCTTCATTTGTCTTGATAACGATTTTTTGGTAGAACTCAACATTGCTCTTTTGTCTATATCTGATTTTTTTTTTTTTGGGGGGGGGGGTTTATGGTTGATTCTTATGGATTGTCCCTGACGTTTGCTAGCACTAATATTGTTTGCCATATTGACAGGTCTTTTGTTTCACTTCGAGAGCTTCGATTTTTGTTTCACATGGTATCATTTCTGTTCTTTATGAGGGTGTGGATTTTTCACACTTCCAGGTACTGTAAAACGTCTGTTCTTTCTTCAAAAGTATGTGTATGTGTATGTATCTTTTTTCCTCTTGTTTTTGGCAGTATTGTCTGTTTTATTTCTGTTGCAACCACCATTTTGTGAAGCAGTCTGGGAATATTTGAGCAGATTTTCGAAGTAAATATGTCATGTATTTCCTGACATGGCAGCACACATCGATCCAAACACAAGCAAAAAAAGGAACAAAGCAACAAAGTGGTTAGGAATAATTATGACAAAAAAGACAATTGTGCGTATTTTTATTTTACTTTTTGTCTCACACTACATGGGAAAAGGCATTCAATACATATCGTGCACTGGGTCCTTTTTATATGCTTTGAGACTTCCAATTGATTTTGCAATATTTTGGACATACAGGGGAGCAACATCTCTCAAAGGACATGGGGAGTTTGGTTGGTTTTTCAGATATCTTACTTTCTGGTCTTTCTCCTTGCAAACCTGGCATTTGTTTTTGTCGACACTGGTCGACCTGAGCAAGAAGGTAAGCATTTTTTTTTTGTATTGAAGCAGATAGCCCACAGTACTCACTTGCACTGTGGAAAGTATTAAAAAACTGTTTCGTTGTTGGGTTCCAAGTCACCCCTACCGTTGCAAAAGCATCCACTCCAAGAACCATTCTACCGTGAATCAGGGTATCACTCAGCTGGAATGTATATGCCAGATGTCTGACTTTCACCTCTTCCCAACTGTTTTTGTGGTCGATCGTCAGGCAACGAAATACAGGTTGAAAAAAGGTGCTGATGATTTGGGATGCATGGCTTTCGCAACGGCCAATACTGTCACGTTGATGTATTACGCCTTGCTGGTGCTCACCGGAAACATCGACGAAGGCGACAGAATCGTCTGGTTAAGCACGGCAGTCCACCTGCTCAATTCCATCGTGGCATGGATAGACATATTCACCAGCTACCCCCGTAGATTCAGCCCACGATCAAAAGTGTGGACTGGGGTGTTTGCATTGATCTACTGTGGATGGATCAATTACATTCGTTATCACACCGGCTTTTTTCCGTACCCCTTCTTGAATGCTTTGCCGCATCCACATGGGATCCTTGGGGTGGCTGTGGTTGGATGTGTGGTGCTGCTGTGCTTTTCACAATTGGGGGCATTTGTCAGCAACTGGGGTAGAAAAGTGATGGACAAATGGGAGGAAGAGGATCCTGCATGGTCGCTTGAAGAAAATGTGGTTGCTGCAAAAGCTGCCAGGCAAGCGGAGCGACCCAAAGAGCTGTACGAAGAGCTGAAAGTGGAATGATGGCTGTTTCGTCGATGTGATGTGAGAATTAGTCATCAATCTGGGTTCTCCTTAGCTGTATGAGAAAGGATAGTTTCCTTAGAAGAGAAATCGAGTCAAGATTGACTGGTGCATTTTTGAAATTCTGGTATCCGCATTTCAAAGAAGCACGATATTTGCAGTTTGCGAAAGAAGGTCGATGGCAAGAAAAGACTTTCTTGGGAATTAGCTGTTGCGTTTCAGAAATAATGGCATTTCATTTCAAATTAAGATATTTGGCTTCTGAGGATTTTCGAAGAACATGGGGGTGCATGAACACAGGCAATACTTCGAAAGAGGCCTGCAGCATGGCTGTTGTGAAACAAGCAAGCTCCTGGGCTCTGGGAAAATTCCGAACAAATAGGCTGTGCTGGTGTCATTTGATAGATCCTGTCAGTGAAACAACCTTTGAAAATAACAATGGAAAAGAATCTCCTAGGGGTCACGGGTTTGGCGGTTTTATTTTTATTTTCTTTATTCATTTTTTCGTTTGTTTCTTTTCGAAAGTGTAATGTTGTACATCAAGTCCGATCGAGCTAGGGGAATGCTACCCTTCATGTTGAATCTTAAGTAATTATGCTAGGGGGAAAAACATGCAAAAGTCCAGCGATTGTAGTTGGGGTTTGCAAGGTTCTTGTTATGAAAAAGGTGGAGAAAACGCCTGAATGTATTTTGAGATTGTCGCAAATCCTGGTTTGTAAAGGGTTCACAGCTGGTTGAGTCTGAAAGATTGTGAATTTAATGTTTTCTTGTCGAATATCTTTGGTGGTTTGTTTCCTAACCAAACTGCTTGTGTCAGGAAATGGCTGGATGCACACAAACAAGCGAAAAAAAAGGAAAAAACTAAACAATGTAGCGTCCCTGTGGGATTGCAGACTCAGAGCATCCCCACCGCGGAACTCATCCTCATCTCAACTCGCCCACGTGCGAGCGACTCGCGACTATCAGGAGCGCAATACGATCCGCGCGTTTCCTGTACGATAATCTGTTGATTTGTCAGCTTCACAGCGTGGTCATGCTCGATGATAAAAGGAGAGGACCACTGAGGTTCAGTGTGATAGGGGGTTGGTGTTTCGGGTGTGGAGATCAACTTGAGGTTTTTGCCCTTATTTGTTGTTCCCTTTGTGCGTGTTTCCATAGAACATGGGTTTCGAAGGGACGGTCTGCGGAACACAGGTCCAGCACGTTGCTGGCGACTCGGACCAGGTGCACGTTGTTCCTTTGTTCCTGTCTCAATATGACTCGTATCGTTTGCTGAGTCCTGACTCAGGAAACAAACACAGTGTATCGCCTGGATCGTTGATCTAACGGTGAAGTCGCGGGGGAAAATATGTGTATCCTGAGGCCTTTTGGAGACCTTCTGGGTGTTTGTGTTTGTGGGAGATGATAAAGTCTATCGAACCCGCCAGCGCTGTGTTTTGTGGCGTTCTATTCTCGAAACGCCGTTGTGGGTTGTTTGCGGTGGTTGCTTTCCTGACTGCCATAGACAGGGCTCTCGCTCGTTCAGTCGTGCGCAGTATAATAGCCGAGCTACCACTGTTGTTCTCGTCGGTTGGGGGGTGAAGGGTTCGATGGTGGCCGTCTTGGCCGTCTCTCAGTTTTCGGGGGCTGCCCGTGGTACTGCCCTATGACTGTTACGAAGAGTCGGCTTCAATAAACGTTGGAGAGATACATGTCGCGTCGCGTCATTCTCTGGAATCTAACGCCATCCGTGACGAGGAGCGCGATGTGTGTAGTGTGTCGCGCTTCACAAAGAATCAGAGGTCTTTTGTCGCGTATAACCAGTACAAATTCTGAAACCATGACGATCATGGAGGGTGGAGGATGGATCTTGAATAGCAAGGGTGGCATATTGAACACTTGATGGGATGGGGCGACAAGAGATATGCATATCTATTGATATCAACAATGCAGTGAAACTGATTCCCTGGTTCCCTGATCAGCCCATTTAGGTAGAAAACACCCACAAAACCTAGATTAAATAAACAGTGGTTGGCTAGTGATGCAGATGTCCATTCCGAAATGACAATCGTTGTGGAATCAATGAGCTGTGAGTTGATGTTCTGAAAAGATTTGATTTTTGTGGTGTGATCAGACCACTGCTGGTGATCAGAATGGTAGCATTCCTTTGAGCACCCGAGTGCACTCCAAGACTGACGTCAAAGAGAAAGCCTTGTATGATTCTTACGACAACATGCTTGGAAAGCTGGCATTCAAAACGGGACAGAAGTCCAAGCCAAAGAAGGTGCGGTGGCACAAACGCAATTCATATTCTTTCTTTCTCTCTTTCTCTCTTTCTCTTTCACTGTAATTTGAGGTAGTTTTATATCCTTTGATCGGCGATATGTTTTTTGTTGCTTTTGAAGAGATGGTTGTGAGAATTCAATGCTGTGCCTATCCACTTTGTGCAAATTTTGCCTATTAAATTTGTCAAACCGAAACAGGAGGTATATGCAGTCTGCCAGTATGTCAATAAGGATTGCATCCCAGCAATATATCTATCTACAGATTTGCTGACCAGTTTCAACATACAAATCTACATTCCTATGTTTCTCGTGGGCATGTTCCCTGGGGAAAAAAGCTTCTGTTGATTTTCAGGTTGCTAGCCATCCTTCTCCAATGAAGCTTCTGTCCCTCTTTTGTGCTGCTTTGGTCTGTGGCTTCGCAGTGGAGTTCGGTATTGATCAGGTAGGAAAGGCTCAACTCTCTAACTCTCTTTTTTTTCTCCACCAAATAAGACTTCTACTATTTTTTTTTTCAATCTTTCATGGAATAGTGTTGGATAGTCGCAATCGTTGCCACTACAACTCAAGTTTCCTTAGCTGCTGCTTCCTTTCTCTGTACTATGAATTTAATTGTGGGGTGTGAACAGAGGAATTGAAATTAGCTCCCCCAAGTGATAAGGGTTTTTTTTATTGCATTTTTTTTTGATACGGAACTTTTACACTTTTCCTGGGTTTGAACTGTTGTATTGGTGCTGAAACAGGTCAAAACGAACAATACTTGCTCAACAATTGCTGTGGAGAGAACTGAGTTTGCAGAGAAGCTGGAATCCGTTTCGGGGGAGATGAATGACAGGATGATGACCATGACTGCTCTCTTGGCCAAGGAAACCCACGAGAGCAGCAGGCTCAGGGAAGAGCTGGAACACACCAAGAGAATGCTCAAGTATTTCCAGGGCAACTCTGAAGTGAGTATTTGAAATCCTCCAGAATTGGAACAGCTGTGGATATTCACTTTAGCAGCATTTTTTTCTTCATTTGTTTCCTCAGATGTTGATGTGTTGGTATTACCCTACTTTTTTTATGTTTTATGAGCTGATTTCTTTCCTTGATTTCCGTAGACACCCCATCACTTGGAGAAGACTACTGAGGTGAGTGCCGCTTCATTAGAACATATTTTGTTGATATTCTTTCTCGTTTAATGGCTAGCAGTGTGCAGTGATGTGCTAGTTTCAAACACTGAATCAAAGTGCATTCTTTCTTTCTTTGTGAACTGCTAGAAATTTCCGAATAGACCATCACAGGGTATGGCTGATAAGCAAACACCAAGCTCAGGATTATTCTAAAGCATTGCCTGGATTTAAAAGGAACAAATAAATTTTACATTAGTGGATTTGCTCCGACTGTTCGAGTGTGGCTGCAACTGGGGGAAAAAGTTCGAAGAAAAACTTTCATGTGTGACATGTGATATTTTGGCTGGCAGGATCTCAAAGTGAAGGTGGAAGAACCCACCCCCTCCCATCGCCACTGGGTTCAGGGAGCATTGGACGATGGCCTTTTCAAGGTCTGGCAAGTCCGCTACCTGTTTTCTGAGGGCATTCGATTCGTTCGAATGAGTTTGCCACAAGAGTACCAAATAACACAGAGGCTGCACGATTGGGAAGATTTCGTCGCCGGTCCGATTGAATAAATTGATCACATTTTGCAAGAGAGAAATCAACAAAAGAAAAGAAAATGAATAGAATTTGTCAATTGTAGAGAAAAGTAGGGAAAGAAAACAAAACAGAAAATCGTTCAGCACATGACATTTTTGGTGATTTCGTCCGAAGTGTTTCTATTGCTTGGAATGCCGGACGAGGTTTGGAAAAGTCAGTCATTCGTGCGTGAACCGAACAAATCAATAAGACGAGAATTAAGAAAGCGTGTGAAATCTGCGATCTTAGAGAATGAAAGGGGTTGATGGCGGTACGTAGCGGTACTGTACCGCTGTACCTGCACATGCACACGCTCTTTTGCGGGCTGTGATTCCATTATTGGGCTGGGTTTTTTTTCGTTTCATTTCTTTTATGTGTTTTTATCGTTTTTTTTTTTCATTGGAGTCTTCCATTCGCCCTCTTCTTGCGGCAAGTTTATATGCACACGAATGTCAAAATTGAATCGCTGGAATAACGAAGCTCCACCAACACTGGAGTGGCGGCGACTTTTTATGTATGAGGATTGCAGGCAAAAATTGAGAAAAAAGACGCACAAGTCTCAAAACTCTCGAGGCAGTGGGAAAAAAAAGGTGGTATTTCAAATGGCCTAATGTTTTGTTTTTTTCTTTTTACATTGCCAAGCTATTGACTGGATCGTATCCATTTCTTATGCCTAGAATTTCAAGAAGGTGTACTAACACCCTTGAATCAGACATAGAAGCACTTTTTTTGTTGGCCGATATGACTATTGAAAGGAAAGGGTTTTGTTATGCGGATGATAGAGGTCTTTCTGAATGGATGGAAGCCTTGCTAGCTATTTTTGGTATGGTTGAAACAAGGTGGCATAGTCGTGGTCCTGGTGCTTGGGTTGATCTGGATATCGCCAGGCAATGGGGTGTTCATTTCTGAAATGAGATTGGGTTGTGACTGAAAGAGGGAAAATACATGCTACCTGTCAAGGAATGCAGATTTTTCATTGAAAAACTGCGCAAATCTATTTCTTTCAGTGGTGTGGGGTTTTCTGTTGGAACGTGAGTGGAGTGTGTATTTATGCGTGTGTGTTTTTTCGTGGTTTTTGCTTAGTTGCTTGAAAGAAAGAAAAATTGCTTTGAAGAAGTATATGAGTGGGGATAAAAGTTGATACTTTTTGTTGGTGGTGGTATCAGCCCAGATTGTTGCTGCAGATTTTTGGGGCCTGATGTATAAATGCTTTTTGGACAGATGGAGAATCGTGGTTTTTGATTGCTTGTGAGGAATGTTTTTGGAGGAAGATGCAATGTTTTGAATTGGGATGTGACAGTTGTAAGGAGTGTCCATGATTCGTGGTTATTGATTTCACAATTCTGGATGTTCCCTGTCAGAAATTTTGAGAATGATTTGACGAGGAGGGCCAAACTCCAGCACGAATTTAGATATATCCCTCTTGATTAGAAACAAAACCATAAACAAGACACCTCACCAACAATGCATCGGAACCCAATTATATGTCAAATTGATTTGATTGCTTGCTTTATTGTGCAAACAAACACATGTATCATCTGATTACATGTGCCGATCGAATAAAGGATCTATCCTTATCTTTGGTGTGACAGAGTAGCATTTGCTCTTGTGGCACTTCAGCTGTTCACTCCCTGAAGAAAACTATTCCCAAATTGTGAATCAGGGGTTCAAATTCTCAAATCGTTCTTTACAGGAAGACTTTCACACAAGAGAGTCCCTTCAAAGCAATCGCGCATAACATCCATTCACACGAACAGTGGGCAGCAGTGAGACCATTCCCCGAGCAATTTACAGTTTTCATTGGAACTTTGTTAGCAGCCATTCCAACCCAAGAGCCAATGATGCACCCCCCTGCGTCGAAATCAATACCTGGCACTGGGTTCTTGGTCGATGGGTTCAAGTTCGCAAACCCCTCCGTGAGAGGTTATTTTCTTTCGCACGCTCATTCAGGTTCGCCAAAATCAGAGATTCCAAATGTGGGATTTTGTTCAAGCATATAGATTTGCACTGCATTCCATAAATAAAAACAGCAAAAGTAGGAAACTGTGATGAATGGTGCTCCTGAGGATTTTAGTTTCCCACTGTTTTAAGGTGAAAAAATGTCGGGAGATCAGAATTTGATGCTCTTGCCATGTCATGTTCTCTTGGGTTATCTGCACTGAAAAACGTTCATTCTGTTCCATTCTCTGAATTAATGGAGGTGTGTAAAACTGGGTTGTCTCTTGTTTGTTTCCCGTGCTAGATATATGATCATTTTGTTTTTCTATTTTTTTCTTAGATCATTACACTGGCTTGACGGAGTCTTGGGAACAAGGACCGATTTACTGCAGCAATGTTACCGCTCGCTTGATCGCCCACATGCTTGGTGTGGACAAGAAATACTTGCATGTTCTGCCGATGAACCAACCTCAGAATGTGGATGGTAGGGCCACCACTGCGAATGCTACTGATTTGCTGAACATAGAAAGCACCGACAGCTGTATGAAAGTTAGTGCTTGCTTTGCAACAAGAAATCCAAAATTTCATCAACAGTTGGGGAATCGGAATCTGTTGGATTTAAAAAGGACTGAAAGATGCGTTGCCACTCCAGTGATATAGTAATATAGTAGGGGAACAACAGATTTTGATTAACACCCCACCCGTTCAAATTGGTAAATTAAATAATTAATTGTTTTTCAAGTTTACATACTTTTTCGATTGTTTTCGTTTTCCTACAATTAGCATTGACATCTTTTTTTTTTTTTTTCAATTACATAGGAGTGGAGGTTATTCTGGTGGATGCAAACCATTGCCCTGGGGCAGTTCAATTCTTGTTTCTCTTGCCCAATGGTCGGAAATTTGTGCATTGTGGAGACATGCGCTTTTGTCCAGAGATGCTGGACAATCCTTTTGTACAAAGATTCAGAGGGGCCGATGCCATTTTCTTGGACACCACCTATTGCAATCCAAAGCATACCTTCCCTATCCAAGTACGCTCCAAGACGTTCTACAGGGGGCACCACTCACTTGATTCAATTTCTGCCTTGGTGTTGAGCCATGCATCCCTAAAAGAGATTAACACTACTTGTGTGTATATCTATGCTGTTCGGCAGGATGAGTCGATCAGGTATGTTGCTGACACCATATACCGGTACATGAAGGAGCAGCGTGAAGGAGGGCCAGCATATATGTTCATGATTTCAACATATGGGATCGGAAAAGAGCGGATTCTGCTTGAGGTACACCTCTGTTTCCAAAATGATGTGGTTGTAAGAGAACCCTTTATTTTTTTGAAGGGGGAAAAGCGCATTACCTTTAAGTCTAAGGCAGCCCGTCCAATGTGAGAATCTGATTCAGACCAGTCCAATTTTTTTATCCTCTGCTGGTGAGATTTTTCCAACTAAGGATGATGCTTATGAAACCCCATAGCCTTGGTGTGGTGTTAGGTGAGTGGCCGATGTGACACCCGAATCTGCGTAGCAGAGAGGAAGTTGGGTGTCATGGGCTGTTTGGATTGGGAGCGCCCACTTGAGAGCATTTTCACTACCGATATGAAGGTTTCGAACGTTCATGTTGTTAAGTGGGGGGTCCTTGGAGAAACCTGGCCCTACTTCAGACCAAACTTTGTCAACATGGAATCAGCCAGAGTGGAAAACGGAGTTGATAAGGTGAGAAATAGGAAAAGAGAAAAGAGAAAAGAGCTGGATGCCCTCCATTCGAGTGGAGATACTGTTACCTGCAATGTTAAACTCCTGTAAACTTGCCAGGTAGATTTTTTTGGATTTTTTTTACAGACTGCAAGAGGTGGTCATTGAGAGCTGAAAATTGAATTTCTTGTTTAAGGTGATTGGGTTTGTGCCGACTGGGTGGGTTCACGCCACCAAAGATACTGGTGAATTTCCTATTTGTAAAAAGGGGGAATGTGAGGTCCATTTGGTGCCCTACAGCGAGCATTCCAGTTACAGCGAACTCAGAGAGTTTGTCAAGCATATGAAGCCTGAGAAGGTGACCCCTCTACATTTGGTGTGTTGTATGCTATTTATTTTCATATCAAAGGATGGAAATTAGAAAGTACACTTTCTGGCAGTATCAACATTCTCTGTGTGTATGCTAGATATATGGATTGCTAATTTTCAAGCTGTGATATGGGTGGTGGTCAGATTATTCCGACAGTGGGTGTGAACGGAGACGATGTGGAAAAAAAAGAAGCCTCAATTCTCAAGCATTTCCGGAACCTCGTCAACGAAACTGCTTCGAAGGCTAAATTCATCGAAAACATGCAACGAGGCTCCGGTCAACTGAAGGCTTCCGATGAGAAAAACTGTGGTGAACCACCCTCAACTGAAGTGCGTGAAGAAGCACATGGAAAGGATGATAGTAGCGGTCCCAAACCAAACACGCCGGAAGAAAACAAGGAAATGGGCAAAGATGTTGGGAATAGAATCGATGATATGGCGATTGATTTGACCCTGAATGATGATTTAAGGATTGATATTGACATGCGGGGGGTGAGCCCTGCTGGCTGCGGAGAGGAATTGGAAACTGGGCTCGTGGACCCAGAGTTTGAAACACCTCGTCGGAAAGTGTCCGAATCGAATTTTGATGGTGATGATTTGACGTTTCCCCAGTGTGGAGGAAGCAATTTCTCACCAAAATGGAACCTTGCAGCGAAGGGCGACCTTCAGCTAGAGAGCAGTGTCAATCTAGGCAATCAGGCGTCAGTGGAAAGCGGGAAAGCGGACTTAGTGTGGAATGGAAGGAGTTCAAGGGATCCTGTTCATGAAGCGGAGGCTGTTAGTACTTTGAATTCATGCGATACATTGGCAAATGCTATAGAAATGGAGGTGGAAAAGCGGACTTGTGTGAATTTGGAGGAAAGTAATGCACCTGAAATGGAATTGATGGAACATGGGATGGGTGAGGTGGAGAGTGGATCAAAATCAATCCAACAAGGGGTGGAAATCAAACCTGAGGAAAAAGATGTTGAAGAGAAAGAGGTCCTTGTAATTGATGGAAGTGGAGAGCTTGGTGAGCAGAACGAGGCCCTTTCTCAGGTTTTAGCCATTCTTTCCGGAATGGTTTCCAAAGCTAAAGCGGAGTCCCTTTTGAGGCAAGCAGGAGGGAAGGCGGATGTCGCAATCAATGCATTTTACGAAAACATGGAGATTGGAACACCTAGGAATGTAAAGAAATTGACACAATCCACACTTTCACCAATGACAGGGTCTAAGAGACCATTAGCCAGGAAGCCCAATCGAAAAACTCCGAGAAAAAGACCCAGGAGACTTGCGGGTCAGCGCTCCATTCGTTCATATTTTGCACCACAGGATATTTCGTCGAACAGTCAGGACAGCAGGGGGCTCTCCCTCGGAGGTGGCTGTTCATCAAAGGGTGTCACTACATTGGGCGAAGGCTTGGAAGCTGTGGGGGCATCGGGAGCTCCAGAAGAAATGACGATGGCTTCGAAAAGTGCGGGTGATGATATTCGCCCATCCGCAAGGAATCCATATGCATGTGAGGAGCCAAATGTTTCACTCTCACAGGCAGACCTTGACGATATAGTCAACAGCTTGGAATTTTCTGGAGAGGAAACACAAGGGAAGAAAATGGCTGATGACATTATGGATGGTGATATGGTCCTCCCTGTTCCTGAAGCTATTCAACCCAGCACACATGAGATTCCTAGATCAACAAACGAAGCTGAGGTCACTACAAAAGAGTTGGCCAAAAACCGTGAAATTGGCCCTCCAAGTGATGTCAAGAATACCAATGGAGAGGGGGTTAAGGAGACAGTTTTAAGCCCTGTTCCGAGTTATGATCCGGTGGGTTTTGAGGTTCGACGATTACGTGGCTCGGCTCCAGGTGAAGAATCTGGGCTGTATCAGGTTTCACCTGCTTGTTTCCTGAATTTTTTTCTGATGAGTGTGTGGTAGGTTTTTCAGATTCGATTGAAAAGTAGATAAACAACTCGTGAGACCTTTCTGGCATATTCCTGCGCGTATTCTCTTGGTTTTTTTGTTTTTCAAGATTTCCCATCTGAGAGCCCCACGTGAAATATCTATGCTGACAATTGAGTGATCTGATTCTCCCCCATGGAAACGCTGTTGTGTGGTTTTATTTTGTTTTTGAATGCGTCACTTCTAGGGCTGTAACCCCCACACAGTCTTGAGGTGCTGTTTTGATTTCTTTTTTTTTGGTGGGGTTGGGGGGAGGAAAGTGGGGTTTCAAGACACATGAGAATCAGTCACTTTTCTCCAGCTAGTGGTATGATTTGTATTGCTTTTATCATCTCAACTATTTGGAGCAACCTGAGTTTCAAGAAAAAATTGCTGCTGTTGTTCCAGGTTTCAAACGCATGCTGGGGAAAAGGTGAGCCACCCCCTTATTTACACTTAGCCAGGGCACTTCAGGAGGTAGCCTCGACCACGAAGAGACTCAAGATCACGGATGGGCTGACCAACATGTTTCGTTCGGTCCTGGCACTCTCGCCAGAGCATCTACTGGAAACAGTATACTTGACTTGTGGGAAAATTGCCCCTGACCATGTGGGTGGTGAGCTCAATGTTGGTGGTAATATAGTGTCTGTGGCCATCACCGAAGCGACAGGCTGCAGCCGAGGACGATTGAGAGAATTGTATTCTGAAATTGGGGATCTCGGCGATGTGGCCCAGGTGGGAAGTAAAAAATGCCTGAATCTCGAATAACTCCATACGCACAGCCAAGGGCACAAAGGCAGTCTGGCCTTGAAAGCCGATGATTTCAGCCATGATAAGATTTTTCTTGTTAAATAAATTTTGCAGGCATGCAAGCAATCCCAGAGGTTGCTTGTGACACCAGCACCCCTCACCATACCAGGAGTTTTCCACTCACTGCGACAGGTTTCTTTGGAGCAAGGCACTGGATCCACAGAAAGGCGAAAAAAGATTATCACTGCTATGCTGAGGGCATGTCGGGACTGCGAAATTAGATACTTGGTCAGGACGCTCATCCAGAATCTGAGAATTGGAGCGAGTTGGCTCACTGTGGTGGGGGCCTTGGGGCGAGCCATTATGGTTCACAATGATGGACAAAATGTTTCCAAGGAGAGGCTTGACAAAGCGGCCGCTGAGGTCTGCGAATTGTATCATTTATGCCCAAGCTTTGATGCTCTTGTTCCTGCGCTGCTGGAAGGGGGAATCGAACTGGCAAAGCAAAGGTGTGCCAGTTGAACAAAAAAAGAAAGAAATAGTGGTGTGTGCAGTCCCACTGGTGGTTCTTTTACGAGTGGGATAACGACCAGCTGCTTTCAAAGCAATAAGTTAAGTTCTTATTGATAGTAAGGTCACACTGCTTGGCGAAGTTCAGAATGAGTTTCTTGCGTGAATTCTTTTTTGCTTCAGCCTTTATGGAGGGTTTCAAAAATAGAAATTGTTGTTTTGCTCGTGTAGATGCACTTTGGTCCCTGGTGTGCCGGTCAAGCCAATGCTGGCCAAAATCTCAGCGGGAATCGCGGATGCTCTGACAAATGTCAAGGAAGCCTCATTTCTCGCTGAGTTCAAATATGATGGAGTTCGAGCTCAAATACACATTGACAAGGGGGGACAAGTGCACATATTTTCAAGGAGATGTGAGACAAAAACCGAGGCTTACCCTGATGTTGTTTCAGCCATCAAAGATTGTGTGGCATCAAACGTCGGTAGTATAATCTTGGATGCTGAGCTAGTGGCTGTGGACCGAGCGAAAGGAAATCGATTGAAGGCCTTTCAAGAGCTGTCTCATCGTAGCAGGAACGCGGTTGAAGAGAGCGATGTGACAATATCCGTTTGTGCATTTGTGTTTGATATTCTTTACCTGAATGGAGAGGTCTTGTTGAAGCAATCGCTGCGGAAACGGAGAGCTGCCATGGAGGGTGCACTGTCCAATCTCAAAGAGGGATTCGTTTCGATAGCCACTTCTATGGAAATGCAATTGCCGGCTCCAGCAGAGACTGGTTCCAATGATGGGGGAGGAGAGAATGAGGCCGGACAGCCGAATTCATCTGGGAGCAAGTCAGAACTTGAACACATAGAGTCTGAAGTGCGCGAGTTTCTGGTGAGTGCTTTGTCGATTGGAGCCGAGGGGTTGATGTTAAAATTGCTGGATGGGACTTCAGCGGGGTATGAGTCAAGCAAGAGGTCGGATCACTGGTTGAAGATCAAGAGCGACTATTGTGAGGGCTTACACGACTCCCTGGATGTTGTTCCAATTGGAGCCTGGCGTGGCCAAGGTCGAAAAGTGAAATGGTACAGTCCCTTCTTGCTGGCCATTTGGGATCCTGAGACTGAGGAGTTTCAGAGCATATGCCGCTGTATGTCTGGTTTTTCGGATGCCTTCTATGAGGAAGCAACCGCTCGGCTTTCTGAGAAAGCCATCCCTGGACCAAAATCTTACTACAGGTATTGATTCAATGTGCATCAGCCACTCGCTGATTGCTTGTCTATTTTCCACCTACTCTGAAATTTGGGAATAGTTCTTGAATCATATCCTATATATGATATATAGGGGGCCAGGGCCCCCTCCACAAAAGAGGTGGTTGGTGTGTTTCCTATACATCGTTCTGTTTGATTGACTGATCGATCAAAGCATGTATTTGCCACTGAAATGCTGGAATATGCGTCCAATGCAGGACTCAGGAACAGCCAAGCACTTGGTTTGAACCCAGTGAAGTATGGGAAATCAAAGGTGCCGACTTGACTATATCTCCTGTTCATCAAGCCGCTCTTGGCAGAGTCCACAAAAGCAAAGGATGTGGCCTGAGATTTCCCAGATTTATCAAGGTCAGGGAGGACAAGGGTCCTATGGACGCCTCTACGCCTGATGCGATCGAGATGATGTTTTTGAAGCAATCCAGACGGGTGGATTCCAAAGGGGAAAACAGAGAGGAGAAAGACTTGAGCGACGAAAACGAATGATCGATACTTGAAGGGCGTCTTGAAAAATAGGGCTGTCTGTTGGTAGATAGAGTGGCAGGAGGGTCGAACGAAGATATGTCTGTGTACACATGCGGAAGGGGCATTGAACAACTTGCGAGTTATTTATACATACGTACTACCAACGGTATCACTATCGACTTCGACAATGAATGCTATCAGTTCGGGCAAACCGATACTAACCCTCTGGGTGTATCGTATCCCATCCCGCCATTTTGCCCCCCGTTCGGGGCTTTGGGACACACAAACAGGTCGCCCTTCTGGCGCCGCCACTTTCCCCACCAAAACCCTCGCCAGGCCCTACTGGCGCCCAAGTGAGGGAAGACCGTACCGTAACCGTATTCCCCGAGGGAGAGCAAGAATATACAAGCGCCTCCATCGTCGCCTTGTGTGTCGGAGACGACGATGGCCGACGTCAGTTTGGGAACCCCGGTGGCCTCACAAACGGAGGAAACAGTTTCGACTCAGGAGCCGCCACAAGTGGTGTTTACCACGCAGCACAACCTTAACCATCGAGGCACGACCTCTGCGACTGACGAGCTTGTGGTCGTAATGCCCACCAGAGTTCGGGTCGACAGTCGCGTCGTTCTAGCCCACTGCACCACAAGCTGGCTTTCGAACTGTTCTCTGTGCATATTGATTTTAGCAAAGGTGGGCAACGCAGCCACAACGACGGAAAGCACAGAAAGTATTTTGTTTTTTTGGGGGTGGACTTTGCTTACAAACAAAGAAATCGATTTGATCGGAAAGGCCATCAAATTGGTGAGCCGGACAGGATCCTGTGTGTCGGGCGAGCGTTGACTCCTCCAGTGGTCAGAGCCGCCAGTCAAAACTTCTTGAACACGGCTAGGGGCAGGCGCCATCGCAAAGGAGTGATTTTTATGGAAGCGGAGGCAAACAATTCAGCGTTTTGTTTTTGTTTCTGCAGTTGGATGGATGGACAGACGTGTCATGGTGGCTTGTTTTTTTTCCGTGCTGGATCCACCACTTCTTGCAGATTCCTTTGCAATGCGCTCAACTCTATTTCAGAGTACGGGAAATATGTGCAAGATCTGTCAGTCACAGAGAGAAACCCAGTATCCAGGAGTCGGCTTTTATATCTGCTGGCGGCCTAGAAATAGGGGTCTAAAGCGCTACCATGAGAATGCTTTGATGGATTGATGCTTTGACAAGATGTCGTCACGGTTCAATTTCTTTCTACCATGCATATGAATCAACACTACAATGAAAACAAGAGTTGATTTCCAATAATTGCAAGCTTTTGTTCTTAGGAATACTTTATAAAAAAACAGCTGGGGCCACCGCCGCCTCAAGAATCCAGTCCAGGGCTGCAGCTTCAGTACGATATACTGAAATCATCACGAATGCGGACATTCATTATCGATTCCGCAAATCAGGGGTTGGAGGGTCTAGGTCTTGTAGCAGCAAAGGTGAGACAAACCCTTTTCGGTTGTGTGTGAAAGTGTTCATCAAATAACATATTCCAGCTGTTGATGTGCACTTCCTTCAAAATACTAAAACTTGGGAAGTGACACAAACAATGTTTGTGCATGGGCGCTTATCACCTGTTTACGTTCCGTTGAGGAAGAGGTTTAACTTTATGATGGATCCTTTGCAAACGACTAGAAAAACCTGTCAAGCTCGATTTTCCACTCTGTATTGCAGTTGCTATTTGTCTTGGCGCTGGAGAAGAAATGGACGAGTGGAGGACCTTGGGGATCTTTCAGGATGGTTTTCTCGCCTGTATGGTAACCAGCATATCACGGGGCAGAGCTCTGGGAGGGTTCGTTAGTTGAGCTGTTGTTCTGACATTACAGAGACAGAAAACGAGATACCTGAAACGGGGGCAACTAACAAATACTTCGAACAGACAACAAAGCAACTCTGCTGGCGTTTTTTTTTTTGCAGGATTGCATGGGTCGTGATTACTTGCCTGTCGTGTTTGAAAAACCGCCATGAAAGGATCTTAGGAGGTGCAAGAGACCTCACGTTCTTGTTCCTCCTCTTCGTGGCCTTCAAACTGGACAACCAAAGCAGCTACTCGTGGCGGCTGGTTTTCTTGATTCCCTGGATGTGGTTCAGTGCGATGTTTCTATTGACTTGCATGGTGGGGACCTCTTTTCGATCCGTTGATTGTCCGCCCCTGAAAGATAACAACCCCGAAGCGGCCAATTTTCTTGTTTTTGTAGGTTTTCGTGTTGCTCCTTTTCGCGCGCGCTTGGACTCGGCTCTCAGAGCTTGTTCTACCGCTGGGATTCTTTTGTCTTCTCCTCAGTTGTGTTCCCCAGTTCATCAGTTACATAGCTCTGGTGGACAAACTCGACGGAGATTCTGAAGTCAGCAACAGGGCTATTCTGATCCCCAACGCAGCAAGCTGGCTCATGATGTGGTTGAGCAGTATAGTGGTCTGTCGAGGGTTGTACCAAAAGGAAGAGTTGAGAGCATCGCTTCAAGCTGCAGGGGCTGTGTGGACTGCAAGCGAGCAGATTGCCAGACAAATGCATCAAACAATGGAGGCAGCTCAAAAAAGGATTGATGATCTGACAGGTGCAGAAAACAAATTGGTTCAATTTGCAGCACAAACCTTGTTTTCTTTTGGCAACGAGTTTCCTTACTGGTTCTCGCCTGGCTGTACAGAGGGGGAAATCGCCAATTTGGTACAGGAGATGATGCAGGGAAAGACAAAGCCAAGCCACCTTGTGAGAATTGGTGGGGCTCTGTTCAAACGAATGTCAGCGGGCCTGGCTCAAGGTTCCGAACCACCAGAGAGCGAAAAGGAAACTACAAAAGATGCTTGCAATCTTTTGTCCGATGTTGGGCAAGGTAGTGAGCTCAGAATATCTTTGCTTGAGATTCACACCATACTTTTTCCCAGGATACTTACGTTCCTATGTTGCTGTGCTAGAGGAAGATATGATCGGTACAAACATAGAGATGTTTTCCCTTCCTCGTGAGGTCTCCACCCCTCCTGGGACTTGTGGTGCGGATACATCCAACTCCAAAAATGATGGTGAACGTGTTGATAGCACTTTGAAACTCCACTCAGATGTGGTGCTGGATGTGGAGCCTGAGGAGGCTACAGTGCTTCTCCGGGCGGTATCCTCAACAAGCGACGACAAATATTGCATCATTTGCTACGACGGTGTAGCCAGTTGCGTGTTTCTGGAGTGTGGGCATGGGGGATTTTGCCGGAAGTGCGCCAACAAGCTTTTCGTTCGGCCTCCCAACGAGTGCCCAACGTGCAGGCAGAAGATAGACCAGGTAAAGCCCCTTTGAGTCAAAAGACAGGGTGCTGTCGTGCTCCTCCATTGCTCAACTGCTGAAAGCTTTTGTATTCATTGCCAAGGTTGTGGAGCTCACTGTGTCAGGCGAAATTGGGGAGGTGCTCAGCGTGAAGCAGTAGAGAGGGGGACTGGCATTGCAGGGGACCGTTTTTGATTTCAACATGTGGATCTTCTGGCAGGGTAAAGGGCTGAAATTTCTTTGAATACTTGTTTCGCTGCAAGGGCGATCGTTCCGTTCATTTTTGTGCTTTCTGAGTTTTAATACAATGTTAATGTAATTCTATTTCTTGTTGCCACAACAACAATTTTGGCAGAATTCCAAAAGTCAATCAATCTGCTGCACCACAGCAACAGTTCAAAACAGAGCGGATGCAACATGATGCCGAATTAAAAGAGGAAACAAGAAAAAATATCACATCAATCCAACATCAGAACAGACAAGAAACGACAACCAGCTCTTTTTCGTCTCTTAAAAAAGTCACTCTACCAACTAGAAGAAAAAAAAATGAGCTTCAGCCCACAAAGGAATCCGATAGAATTTCGGCCACCCTTCTTTTTTCTACATTTCCATATTCGTCCCCCATCCCATCCTTTTTTTTTTTTGGAACGCGACTAACGGTTTTCTTCTTTTTTTCCCAACCCTCATTGCCGGTTCAGTTTCTTATCTGCAAAACAAACAAACGATTCCGATTTTTTATCGAACAATTCACCATTTCCTAATCCCTCCACTTGCCTCTAACTGTTAATAGAGTTCCTCAGCCCACTATCACACGCTAACCTTTTTTTCTCCCCATAGCCCCCCCCCACAACCCCCCCGCCTCGTGGTGACAATCAACCAAACCCCTCCCAGAAAAGCATGCAGAATGCAGCCTGAACACGTGTATTCATTCAGTTCCACAAACTCACCATCTGGAAACTCCACAAAACACCTTCAGATCGACAAACCAAAAAAAATAAAATAAAAAACACCACCAATCCATTGACGCGTCAATCACTGCCCTGATTTTTCAGAGCTGACATCCTCAGAAACACTGTTGCCTCCACCCATTTCCATTTGTTTCAGTAATCTGAACAAACTGGCAGCCTCCCTGATTCTTGAATGGGCAATGCAGAATGCTTGCACCTCATGCACCAAATCTTGCATGTTGATGATATCTTTTTTAATCAGGCTTTGCAGGAATACGCACACCAGTCTGACCAGGCGGGATTGCATGTAACGATCTTCGACATTGTTACAAGAATCGATGCAGTTTGAAATGTAGCAATGGACGAATTCCACCGGCAAGTTCACAGCGGATGCCAATCTATTCACCACCTCCATCGAATGCAGACTCATATTCATTCGAACAAGCACCTACGAATTGACAACCAGCCAACAATTACACACAGGAGTGCCTAAGAGGATCAACAAACTGCAAGATCATAATTGCCATTGACGTTGTAACTCCAACTGATGCACCTCATCAGTTTTCCATACATTTTCAACCAATTCAAAAAATCCTGCACAAATTGCTGTCACGACTTTTTGAGTGCACTGCTCCATTCTTGCTGAACGACCCAAAAAGCAATTTTAAAACAAAATAGAAAGACTCATTTTAACGTCTATTCGGTTGGACTTTTATCATTTTACAAAATTGTTACCTGAAGATAATCATTGATCAGGCTTGAATTGGTGAGCCTCAGTAAAATCTCATAGGCTATTGCTGGAGTATTTTCCACGAGCTTCGGCAGCGAATCCGGAGTGAGGCCACAGGAATATGCAAGTTTCGGTTCAAGCACCAGTTCTTGAAGCACCTGTATACAGAACAAGAAAGCAATTCTAAATCGAGACAGAAATAAAATTCCTGACACAAAAACCTTGCACATATAAATAGTTGGAACCTATTTGTTTTCTATTTGCAATATCTCTTGCAAAAAGCAACTGTAACATGGCTAGTGAGACATTTGGGTTCATGACAAAAAAAACCAAAAAAAACTGGGGTTGCTCTCAATTACAAAGAAATTTGCGAGGTTTGCGTTACTTGTTTAAAGGACTTATCATTGTTTCAACTGTTTATTGGGCTCTTCCCATTTGTTATGGTGGAAAAACAGCTGATCGATAACAGCTGTAGCATGTTTCCAGAGCCCCCCGAATTGTGTCAAAATATTTTGCATCTTAGTTCCTCGAAAACTCAGATTAGGAAGGATTTCTTTTCTTTTTGGGGCAATATCACCACCTGTTTTTGTTGACCAGGCATCAATGGGCCCTCCAAGGCTTTCTCTATCAAGCTATGCACAAGCACTTCGTTGGAATTATCGGACCCAAGTCCACAATCCCAAACCAGCTCCCTTGAGGGAAAAGGATTCAGCCAAAACACGTCCGACTCTAGAGAAGGGAAAATTGGAGGTACCGGTCTGACGAAGGCGGGTTGGAATCCACCCACTCCCAACTTGCTCGGAACCAAAACTCCCAAATCCGTCACTGGCGGGTCCAGCGAAGCCCCGTCGTTTCCAGTATCCAGGACCGCCCGATTGATCGCAGCTTTGGCGAAACATCCCACACCATCGTCGGCTTTCGAGGACGCCCGCGTTCTCTCCAGAAGTTCGCGCAGACCAGTGTCCCGTCTTTTCCGTCTGACGTCGGGCAAAGCTTTCACTTGGGCGACGAACCCCTCCCTCGAAACGCGCCTGCCCAGCCCCGTGCGACCCTCCACCAACCACTGGTAAACCAGTTCCCGCTCCGCGTCACTCCCAGAATTCGCGTCCGTCACGATTTCCAAAAGCAGTTGTTGAAAAGGGTTGCCCCCCGAAGTCTTTCCCCTGTAAGAGTGCAGAAGGCAAAAAGCTCCGAATAAGCGGTCCGTCGGGCGCAGACCACCCACGTTATCCCTCAATAGCAACCCGAGCGCACAACAGCCACGAAAACGGTCCGTTTCTGAAGGGAACTGCTTTTGAAAGGCGTCTCCAACCACCTCCAGAAGCCGTCCCTCGTCACCCCTGAGCACAGATAGAAGCGCACTGGACTCCTTCCGGCTCAGAACGTGCATAGCTTTCGATCCCCGGCCCGTACTACCGAATCATCCACTCTTTCCCTTCTCACTCTCGACCAATCCGTGAAACCGATGGTCCACAATCCTTCTCGACAACCTCCACCAAAAAAAAACACACTACGCCTCGCCGCTCGTGTCGCTCAAAATAGAAAGCGAATTTGGGAGCAGACGTCCAGCGCAAACAAGGTCTCGGTCACGAAACTCCTCGGGTCCCGGGCGCGCGCGTGGGTGTGCTCTGCGCAAGTTCCGTAAAAGCGACTCGGTCGTCAAAACTCGTACGTTGCGGGGTCCTCCTTAGCTGCGCCCTCTGCGTTCGAAAAAGACAGAATCTCGGAGGTGAAACTACTTAGAGAGTCGCAGAGGGCAGCGAAGCCTTCCTATTTCGCTTCAACGGTTTGGCAATTTTCTGAAGATGGAAACGTGCATTTTGGTCTATTTTCGTTACGGGTCTGACAGGAAAACCGCCGCCAACTCACTCGCGTTTGCCACGAATTTCCTCCAAAACACCTACCTACTTGGTACTTGGGTAGTGGAGAGAAAGGGATTGTTTTCTCAACACAACTTGTCTCTTGTTTGGAACTTGTTTGTTTTTTGCTTCAAGCTAAAAGGGATCACATTCTTTTCCTCAAAAGATAAGATTCCAAAAAGATAGCATCCATGCTAATTTCAGAAATGGAAAGACTCAAAAATGGGCTCACAGTGTGAAAAAGAATCAGGGGTAAAACCCCACCTGGCTGTATATTGATGGATGAATGAGGTACCTCAGGTTTACCTCAATTCGGGTCAATTTGTTCGACAGACTTTTTATGAAAGCTCTTCCCGTATTGGAGTTCTCAACAAATGTTACAGCTTCTGTTTCGGAAAAACGTCAGTACAATTGGCAGAACCAAAAGCAAAACAAGTACATCAAACACCCACCCATCAACGAGTCAATAAGGACTTGAAATAAGACAAAAATGAATCCGGATAGGAAACTCCCACCGAGCAATTCTCATGAAAAATCCATAAACCCAGAAAACTATCCACCACAAACAGCTTCTGAAGACAAACTATTTTAACAGGCATCACAGTCATCTTTCTGTTCCAGAGTGAGCGTGTTGGTCATGTACTTTGAGCTGGAGGACTTAGCACCGGTGACAGTGAACACTGCTGATTCTGCAACGAAAGAGATTCAAAAAATGATTAACCAGAAGGTATTGGTATCGAAAACAATCATTGTTAAACAGCCACCCTAAACTTCACAATTCATGGTGCTGGACAGTCAATAAATACAGGTTCAAAAGAGGCGACAACAGATAGGTAAGGACCAATGTTGATTATGCTGGCCGTGAGGGGAGAAAACACTTAAGAATTTTTTTTTTTCAAATCTGCGTGGCATCATACCACTGTCATCAGAATCCTCTGAACAGGGAACCTTCCACTGGGTGCTGTACGAGCTTGCAGTCGCTCCAGAGTCGTCTGTCAGGAAGTTCACCAGATTCGGGCTGCGTAACAAGGAGAACATACAGAATTCACCAGCAAGCCTAAATTTTCTTTCTTCAAAGAGATATTCAACTCTGTGTTGTTTCTCTCCAAAGGAAAGTTGCAGTGGCCATCACCTGTTGGTTTAATATCAACTGCCAACAGAAGTGAAGTGTTTCTTGATGATGATTTCACATTTTTCTTGAGGGCAATGCAAGCTGAAAATGAGAAATGATGCTCACCAATCGGAATCTGGTTCCTCCCCAAGTTCACCAGCACTGACGGTCAGCTTGCTCTTGAAGCGCGAATCAAATGCGACCTGGATGGCGTGCAGAGGATATCATCATCAGAAGACTTGCGTGGACAATCTAGTGCTTTTCTTGCATGTGGGGTGAATTCTACGGTCGACCTCGCGCCGATCCACGACTCTTACCGTGACAGTGTAGGTCCCTCCAGGGCAGAATTTGGACATGGCTTCCCCATCACCGTTCTCCACCGTAAACTCAAGGCCCCTGGAAAAATGAACGGAGAAGTAAATTTCAAGATACTAAAAACCGAACGAATGTGGTGCGCGTGGCACACTCCTGTGTGCCCTACACACGGTTGACCCAGAAAATATCTCCATATGTATCCATCCAACAGCTAGAAACGTTGGTTCTTACGGTTCCTCGACAGGGGCGCCGTGTCCTTTGAAACCTTGGTCCGGGTGGGCATCGCAAGGAGCGTCGCTGTCGACACGGGTGGGGAAAAAGGTAGGGAATGCCACCGCATAACCGAGTACTGCCGCCACCAGAAGAGCTTGCAACATCACAGAGCGAGCCATTGGGAGATCTTCCTTTGCGAAGTATCGGCGGGACAAGGGCGAAAGATGGCGAGAACGAACCTGGTGAAGAGAGTGCAGGATTTGTGGATAATATGAGTTCCTGTGGTCGGAGTAATAGGTGACTGCTCGTAATGGGATCGTGATCTGTTCAGAGTCTGCCCCGGACTACATCTGTCACACAACCCAGTCGCCGCAAAAGAAAGAGATGCCTCACGAGACAGATGATCACACAGCCTCGCCACCGACCAATTTTCAGCTTGCACGCTTCTGGCTCCCCACTTTCCTATCTCACACGTCTGAGAAAAGCCGTGCTTGGTGGAAGTTCAAAACCCACGCACTTCTGATCAAAGAATATCAAAGAGGCGCCACCGTGGCCATGAGATCCCACTCCATTCAATCTGTAAGCTGGAGTTGAATTGAACTCCAAAGTTGCAAGTTTGAAAGTTGCAGATGTAGGGGATCTGGACAAAGACTCGTCACTTCAGCTTAAGAAATTCCCTAGTTGAATCGACACATGATATTCACACCATCAGTACACTCTCTTTAGGTTTTGGACTTTCTCTTTTAAAGATTCACCAAAAATTTTCAAGCTTCATACTGTGCATGGTAAACTCGTATTAGCTGTTGTTATATTGGGGAAAACGAGAAGGTTACAAAAGACAAACAGACAACCAAGTGTTCACCCTATATCCTAAAACTGGTGGACAGATCTGTACTACAAACCCAGATCTGTACCAAAAAGCCTCACTTCGATTGGGTCATAATAACACTGTTCAATCACACATATATGTACATATATCTCTTTCCATTTCGACCTGTCTCTCTGTGTTATTCTTGATTTAGTTGAACTTGTAGTCAGTTTATGTCTGGCTTTTATGCGCACAAAACTGGCATGCTTTAATAAGGAACCCTTTTTGTTGTAAGTCATCAACTGCTAAAGCGCACTTCAACAATTTACCTAATCACGAATTACACATGCCAGACTACAAAACTCAGATTGGACTGGAGAGAAAAAAACCATTTCTTCTTTTTCATACAAACGTCAAACATCACAGGTCAATCTGTCAAAATCAAATCCCTGAAGAATCCCCAAAAGAAAAAAGAGAATTCTCCCAAATAGAATACATTCACCCCCTTGGGAAAAACAGTATCCCTAAAATATGAAAAAAATAATGCGCCTGGCTTGCATCTGAATAATGGACAAGCAACAAAAGGGATCAGGTAGCAGCGGCTTGCTTTTCTTTCAGCTTTCTGGCCACCCATTTGTTTTTTTGGAAAATTTGAGAAAATCCACCATATTCATTCCTCAATCTTCGCTCCTTTTGGCCGTTGGCGTCAATGAGCTCCACAGCAACAGCAGCTTCTCCATCCTCAATATTGTCACTGTCGCAGCCAGATACAATGCCGCCATTTTCGTCCACCAACTGGATCTGGAAATCAGCACACACACACATTCTCTCACACAAGGAGTTTGGGCTAGGCATTCGAGAATCGGACTTCTAAAGAACATCCCAGTGTCCAATGGAAGGTTGCTCATTTGAAGAGTGGAGGGACGATGGCAGTGTTCCATACATCAGCTTTCATACCACCCACAAACTGAGAATCTCATCAACTTGAGGTTCCGAAATAAACTATAGTTATCAGAGGGCAATGGTCGTGTCGAATTCATTACTACTTTTTTTTTTTCTTTTTTAGGGGGGGGGGGGGGGGTTCTCTGTCAGGAAAAAGGGTTGGGCCAAAATAATATAAGACTCCCTGTTTTGGTGGTTTGGTTGAAGGGAGAAATTTTCTACTTTCCAACCACTGACCCTGGTTGAATGTGTTCCCAACTCTTGTTTTGAAAATATAAGACATTGTGGTCCAATTGCACCACAGTCCAGGAATGTAGCCCAGGTTCCTTTTTCTGTCGAACGGGTAAAAAAAGGGGGAAGTGTCATTTAACAAACCTTCCGATCGTCCACACACAAGCTGACCACTCCAAGCGGTGAACGGGTTGCAGGATCGTATTCGATCATCATATTTTGCTGAACTGACATAAGGCTCTTCAGGCCTGGTAATCACAATGGGAAACAGCCAGCACTCACATTCAATTTTTCTTTCAATTTTTCAATTTTTTTTTTCTTCCAACTGATAATCACTGGGGACTATTTTGAGGCAATGCCTACTGCGACAAATCCATTTGGATGAGGCCTGGGAATACAGAAGAGTGAGCCTTAAAAGTAGGTGTATGCCCAAATAAAGAGAAACATGAAAAAATACTAGAAATGGCTTTTAACATTTTTCAGTAATTCTTAATTTGGGAATCCATCCTGTTTCGAACAGTCGAATGTGTTTCAAGCCACACCGATTCATTTTCAACATGCTACATTATTATGTTGAAAATCAGGTGTTTGCATGCCTCACTGATATCCAGTCCCCAGGTGGCGGATCAAGCAATATGTCCATTTTACGTTGTACGATGCTCATTTTTTCGTCACCCCAGCGAGGCTATTTGACTGATTTTTCCCACCTGCAGGGAACCACTGTGAATGCTCACCCTCCAGGTCGCAATCATCAACAGCACAAAGGAAACCTGGAGCACAAAATGGAGATTCAGAATCTGCTGTCAGACTCATCTATTGCTCAACAGGCCAACTAAAAATTCATCCAAAGGCCATGATTAAATTCTGCACACTTCCTTAGGCAACAGCACAAATGACATGATTTGTACCAGACACAAATGAGAATACCATATTCAGGGTTGCACAGCAATTCTTCTCGAGGTGGCAGGGGTAGTGGTTTTGGGGGGTCCACACTGCTGTAATTGTGAGCCAAATCCAAGCGCAATTCTCCTGTGCTGTGATCTAAAGTGTGCACCTCATAGCCATCTGAATTTCCTTTAAGAATTCGTGAATGTCGGAACCCATCTCTGGATGAATCATCACCGATTACACCCACTTGGACAAAAGCACACCTAAAATGGCATTAGCAACACCTGCTTTAAACAACAAGCAGTAAAAACTGCTATTAGAGATACCACGTGCCTCACATGGCCAATTTTCCAAAACCAAAGAACCATTTTCTGATGACTGAACAAAGTGTTTTTGGATCACTATATTAAGAATAGATTATTTACACAAAAGATGTCCGGCTGTATCAATTCTGAAAGATGGGGCCCAGAGGCACGCCCTAACACAATGCCTCTACTGAAAAACCGCATCCACCAGGAAAAAAAGCAAATGACGGAAAATTTACTGACGCAGCTCACCCCCCAACCACGGAGATGGAATCCTCATAGTTGTGGCTGAGATGGAAATGTCCTGAAAACCACAGCTTCACTTGTGGATTTTCAGACACCAAGTCAATGAACTTGGAGGGCTCCTCGGAATGGTTCAACCAGGCACATCTATTCTTCACGTGAATTTCCTGCAACACTTTGAGACCCGATCCCATGGGAGGAGCATGTGTGAATACAAAGACATTGCGGTCGGAGTACTTGGCCAGCATATTTTTGAACCAGGTCACCTACAAAAATGTCACATGTTCACATTGACCAGGGAGTGTACATGGTATTTTGTTTTGTTGAGAGAAAACCCTTGGTTCGGCCAAAAGGTCGCATGGAAGTCGAATTTGGGAGTCGATGTCGATCGTTTGGCCAGTATTCGACACTATTGAGCAAATATTATCACCCCGATTCTGACAGAAACGAAGAAAACGTAGTTTTGGAAAGAAACAAGATAGCGGGGTCGGACAACGCACCTGTTCCGGGTCCACAAAGACTTCATGGCAGGAGTACTTGGCGGAACGAAAGCGCACAGTAGATAAGCCGATGCAAACCGTCGCCCCGTGCTCCACGACCCAATAGTGTCTTTGTCCGAAAGTAGCTTTCCATGCGTTTAAATTCTCCTGGTCTGTATCGAACTCAGCACCCTCCAGGTCGTGGTTGCCCAGAACCAACGCCCGCGGAACTCCAAAGCTATCGACGAAATCTAAAGCCCTGTCGAAGCACTCTTGGGAGCCCGGTCTCGCGCTGTAACCGCCGAGATCGCCCACTTGAAACAAGCGACTCGTTTTGGGCAAGCCATTCTTTTGGGAAAAAACGTCCAGAACCTGACTTTGGGCTTCCTGGAAGATTGGCATGTTGTTTGGGTCGAGGTGCAAGTCGCCCAGAACAGCAAACACATAGTCGTCGGGGGTGCCATCGCTCACGCCTCCATCTTCCCAGCCCGCAACGGGAGACTCGGCGTGCACGACAAACGAATCCCTAACTCCGTTGCTCGAAAAGTTCCTATTCGAACGTCGAGCGCGCAACGGTGGTCGTGAAGAACACAGGGTTGCGTTCGCAGACAATAGACCGCGACTGTTTTTCGATCGAACACATCCTGAGGCTTTGTTAACGCTGGACCAACGGCTGAGAAACACGCCAACGGGGGCGCCACAGGAACAGGAGCTCATGTTCCTGCCGAATGGAAAAACTTGACACTGGATACAAGGGACGTCATTTTGGGCTCCAGTCGGACGTCGCAGTAAAAATTACCAGAATTTTGCACACCAATGGAATGACTTATCAGAAAGCCCAAAAAGTTCTTGGGCGTAAAATCGTCCGTCGTGAGTGGGATGGGGAGGCATCTGTTTTGCAGGGGTTGGGTGTGGTGGGAGGTTTTTGAGTGGTGACCTAATCTTGGCATCTAGAAGTGCATCACTGATGTTCAACCGACGTGCTACAAAAAGCGGTCGCTGCACCACCGAATCGCTGACGAAGGGAAACACACCTCCATCTGTCCGTATTGTCCGAACGCGCGTTGTATCCAAGCATCGTCCCTTGAAGCTACCGACGGTCGACGAGCTTGCAGACGTTTCTTCCCTTCTGAAAACGAAGACTCCTCGAGCAGGAACGGCTAAAACAGAAAAAGAGCACGATGGCGTTCAAGAGTTCCTTCGTTGCCAACACCCCGCTCGCCTCGCCGAGCCGGCCCGCAAGCACGCCTCGAGTCAAAGCGTCGCGAATTTCCGCGGTGCTCGCTCGACCGGAGACCATGCCCTCCGGAAAAGACGACGGCGATTCGATGTATAACGGAAGTCTTGGGTCAACGATTTTGACACCAGGGCATTCCGTTGAAGAGTATGCCTTGCAGAAGAGTATCGTCAGGCACCGCCAGTCCCCGAAGGGACAGGCTTTTTCTACGAAACGATGGGAAGGGGCGGCTATGGAGGAGGCTTACGAGCGGTGTGCGTTCGTTACCGGCGAGTATGCGAAGACTTTCTACCTCGGCACTCAACTCATGGTTCCCGAAAAGGCAAAAGCTACGTGGGCGATTTACGTGTGGTGCCGAAGAACCGACGAGCTCGTGGATGGACCCAACGCGAACAGAATCACGCCACAAGCCCTAGACCGGTGGGAAGAGAGGCTGGAGGCCCTCTTCGACGGTCGCCCCGTGGATATTTTGGACGCCGCTCTGACAGACACCATCTCCAGATACCCCGTGGACATCCAGCCCTTCAGAGACATGATTGGTGGTATGAGGATGGATCTCGAGAAGGACACCTACGAAACTTTTGATGAGCTCTACGAATACTGCTATCGAGTTGCGGGGACCGTTGCTCTGATGACGACGCCAGTGATGGGAGTCGACCCCAAGTACAAAGGTTCCATCGAGCCCGTCTACCGCGCGGCGCTGGCCCTCGGGACAGCCAACCAATTGACCAACATCTTGAGAGACGTTGGGGAGGACGCGTCCGAGCGAGGCAGAATCTACGTTCCACTCGAGGATCTCGACAGGTTTGGAATATCTGAGAAGGAGGTTTTGCGTGGGTCCCTGTTCGCGCCAACCACCGGAAAGATCGACGACCGCTGGAGAAACTTTATGAAATTCCAAATTGAGCGAGCGCGCCAGTGTTTCGCGGACGCGGAAGCTGGTGTGAACGCTCTTGACGAAGACGCTCGCTGGCCGGTGTGGTCCGCCCTGATGCTCTACAGGCAAATTCTCGACTCCATCGAAGCCAATGACTACAACAACTTCACGAAAAGGGCTTATGTCCAGCGATGGAAAAAACTCCTCACTCTGCCTGCTGCCTTTGGGGCAGCCAGGCTGGCGAAATCTGTTTGAAGGAGTTCCTGCTTTCCCAGAGATAACCCAGACTCAGGTTGGGGAAAATGGGACAAAAAGGAGTGGGAGAAAAAGAGAATACTGTGGTGGGCTCTCCTGGAGGTGGTTTGGATTCGAAAGAGATACGTCATTTGAAATATTTCCATATTCGTTAGCAGGATGAAACAGGGCTCATTTTGTCAACAGTGAGAAAAAGAAAAGAAAAAGAAATATGGTTGATGAGATCTACCTCAGAGCTGTTCTGTTTGATCTAAATCTAGAAACGGAATGAAGAGATCACATCCATGGTCTTCGATGTCCTTGTTGTTTTAGTTCCCTTTTTTTATTTTGGCTTTTTTTTTGTTGGCAGTATAATGGGAATTATCTTTTGCCTGTGGAGAAGATGATTAAGATTACATTGTGTTGGAAGGTGGATTTTTTATTTTGGCATGGCAATGCAATTTCATTTTAGGTTGACATCAAAAGAAGAAGAAAGTGGGAGGGATAGTTGGAGAAGAGTGCAACAAAGTATTATATGAAATTCTTCAAGATTGGAAAAGGAAAGGAAAAACCCTCCAGACCGGCCAACACTGATATATTTTCAATACATACCACCAGTCCTTGTGCATCACCTATTTGACTGAGAAGAATGAAGCAAGGGAAAAGTGTGTACGTTGGATCTGGAATGTGTTGGGTTTTTTTGCTCTTAAAACTGAAAAAAAAAAAAAAAAAGAATGATAGCACCACAATCAAACTTGCCTTACCTGGCTGTTGATTTGAAGTGTTAATGAGTCTGGGATTGTTTTTATCAGTGTCCATATGGGGGACCACATGTGTTAATTCGAAAAAGGTTTTTTTTATCAGGATAATCCTGGGCTCTATGCTGATTGAGCGGCAGGTTATTAGGTAGGGTTGATTGAACATGTGATTTTTGCTTATCGATTCTTTGGTGCTCGAAATACGTGCGCTAGCACTGATTGATATTTGGATGGGGTGCAAGGATTTGGTCTATTGATACAACAAGCCTTGTCACAGGAGGTTGCATTGTCTGGATGGTATTCTTTGTGCAAATATGATCTGGAATGTTTTTTAAACATTACGGATTGTGTATATGCATGTGGGGAGTGTGGGTGATGATTGATGTTTCTAGAAGGTCCATGATCTGGTGGCTGGGTCCCCCCACTTCATTTTTTGAAGGAGCAGTCCTCAAAATTCAAACTTGGTTCTCAATGTGGAGAGGGAGAGAAACAAGGGGACCGGGAGAAATGTTTCACATTGTTTCATTTTTTTTGTGTTTTTCCTTTGTTTAAAAAAAATCTGGGAAGTGTATGATGATGGAGAGGAAAGTTTAAGGCCAGGTTCGTATTGGAGGGGTTGTCTCTTTGCGGGGAGATGAGGCCAGCGCCTTGGGCTGTTTTGAGATTTATCTGGCCGTGCCTTTGTTTTCGTAGGCCTGGCTTGGTGGGTTCTGGTGTATTTCAATTAGGATTTCGAGTTGTGAGGTCGGTGTTCTTTTGTCCAGGCAGCAAAGAAAGAGGATATTTGGACTCGCCACGGTTTGTTTTGGGCATCATTTCGGTTCAGTTGTAATATGTATACAGTCACATGTTGCAGATGATGATATTCTCATTTGCCAAGATCCTTTTTTGGTCTGTGGATTCACTGGGCTTGCCTGTTTGGATTAGGCCTGGTGAGGTTGGATTCATGTTGACCATCTGAAACCTTGATCATATCCAGTGTTCAAAATCTGTGGTGGTCACCCTCTGTGACCTCTGTGAGGTCTGAGATCTCCTTGAATTTTCTACAGATCCATCTAAATGTGTTTTCACTAATTGGGTGGATCGTAACAGGTTTGGTTCTCACGAGTCGCTCTGTGGCATGATGGTTTGCAAACACCCAGCCCAGTTTCCAACAAGTAAATATTTTATGCCTGTAAGAGGTTGGGGTTGGTAAATGAGGATGGAGACCAGAGTTTGTTAGGGAGTCGTTAAATTGACTGGGGATACCGGTTTCTTGAGGCTTGTTGGCATATTCATTGTAGCAGTGTGTCCTCCCCTCGCAGGTCCCCTGAAACTCCCAGTGTGTCCTACCCAGTTCTCTTAGATTCTACACTTACACTGGTTTCCCATTTTCGGGCTTTGGGGTAGATACTTCTTAATCAGGGAAGGTATTTGCCCTTCTTGTGGTTTTTCACAGAATCGAAGACGACTCTTGTTTCATTCTTGTTTGCCATTTTTTTATGATTTGCAATTGAATTCGCTGGGTCTTGTTTGTTGTTGAGCTTTTGCTCAAAGTCACGTGCTTGTGTTGTGCAACCCCCAGGTCTGGATACCTCAGGAACCCATGTTGTGTGGCTGCGTGCAGATGAAAACTATGCACCTTATTTCGTGGGGTGACAATACCATTTTGCATTTTCCTTGGATTGAAGTTAATGAGATGAATTTGTTCTGATTCTTTTGTTCACACCCACACAAAAATACTTCATGGAAACGCTTCCAGCTACAACTTGAAATACACCATAATTTCACGGTGATGGCATATCGATTGGGGAAAACTGTCGATTCATCTATCCAGAAGAGTCATGATTTTTCTCAGAAAGCACTGGTTCTCACCGAAAGTTCAGAGAGTCCTCAAAGTCAAGCCGTCTGTCATGACGGGTCGACCGAGTGTGTCCCAAATAAATTGAGATGTTGGAAGAAGCGGAGGTGGGGGAGTTGGTGGCGGAGACTTGAGAGGAGGCCTAACTAGAGGTTGGAACAGGTCTGCGCCCATGCCCAGCGCCGCCCTAGAAACTTGCCTCTTCGTGATGGATAGTCGATCCTCTTCTTGAGATTCCAACAACCTCCTGGAGAGGGTTCCCAGGGCGTCGACGAGCTTGGAATCCTCTAAACTCGATGCTCTATGAGCTTCATTGCGGCTTCTTACGATGTGAGTTGTGAGAGTGGAGATCAAAAGGGCGACGGGGTGGTTAGCATCGCGGGGGTAGCACCACGATTTTGTCGTTGAGCCTACACGAAGTAGAAGGGAGGGGAGCCCGGGCGATTCAAGGAGCAGGTTGGCAATCGAAGCCTCCTTCGCCAGCTCGTGCAAAGAGTAGCATGCTGCCGCTCGAACTGGTTCTGGAAAGGGTGGTAGGAATTCCTTCGGAGGACCCGCGTCAGGATCGACGGCCTGTTGAATCAAAATTTGATCATTGTTCTGAACGATACAGCACAGGCTTGAAACGATTCCGCCGCACTTAGGGTTCCACGCACTTGTTCTTTTCCTTTCGCTTTCCCTTTTTTTCCTTTGGCTGGAGCTGCAGGTTCTTCCTCTTCTTCAGGGGGCTCAGGCTCAGGCAGCCCCTTACTTTCCATGAAGAACATAACAAACAAATGCCAAGGAAGGCTTGGAGCGTTTTCTGCGCTGTGACCCCAGATTTTGTCTTGTTTCAGGAGCACCTCGAACACACGAAGACACAGCGCTTGCAAATTCGATGAAAGCGTTCTTCGGCTCGGTAGTCTGTACTTTTTCACCTCGGGCCCTTTCTGTTCCTGAAGCATCCATCTAGATTGGCTCGACAACTTGATTCTCAAACCACACCGCGCGTCATTCCTATTTTCTTGACTTGTGGTGATACGATTTTCCCACCTCTGGAGTGATGGGGAGGTCCTCCCTGCTCCGGTGTGATTGAAGCGCCGCAAAGACCGTGTTTGAAGGAGTGTTTGGATCCTCCGACCCAGCTTCCCCTAACCCAGCCCCTGAGTATCTGGCAACGATTTCAGGGTGGGGCTCAGGGAGAATTGCTGTGATCACATCCAGAATACCGCACGCAACGGCCTGCACCCACCACGGTCCAGTGATCAACACAAAACAAGCAATGTATTCCAAAGAGACCAATGCTACGAAACGCTCGCACACCTGTTCCGCAGCTTGTTTGTTTTTTCTCGTCATCTCCAAAACCAGTTCCATCCCTTCTTCCTGGAGGATCGCTTCCTCCTCTGTGGGTATCCCGCCTTGGTCATCAGATTCATGACCAGCAACCATCTCCATCGCCCTTTCCAACATATTTTCTTGCATGAGTTCCACTTGCCTGGCTCCAGAGTCGGCAGAGAGCCGTTTTAAGACTTTAAAAACAGTCCTTGTGAATTCTGGGGGCGGCGGCTCGTCCTCAGGATTTCCAGGGGCGTCCAAGAAGGTTAGCAATGTCTTGATAATACCCATATCACACAGGCATTTGCGGATATCACCGTTCCTTGTTAGGGAATACACGAGTCGCAATGTGCACACCTGAACAGCAACTGCTCATTTCTTGCTGCAAAGGAGTGCGGTGAAAACCAAATATGCCAAACGAAACTTGAACAACACTCCTGGTGGACTGCAGTATTCTCTTGGTGGACCTTTGTGGCCAAAAAGTTGATCTTATTTTCGCTTTTGGTTCCACAGAAGGGCAAATCAAGACTGTGGCTTCCCAAAGCCACAGGGTCACATTAGCAATGATACCAATCTTGGGTCACATTGAGGCAGCAAAAATTGAAACACAAATCCTTCGTACCCTGACATTGTGCGATGGGTGTTCCAACAGAGTCCAAAAAGATTGGAAGTCGTGCTCATATATGGCTCTGCCGATATCTTCCCTAAATGACACGAAGGTTGCAAGCCCTTTCAAGAGTGGTATGAGCTCCTCCTCCTTCAAACCCTGGCACATTGATGTGGGAATAATGAAAGCCATCAGAGAGAGCATTGGCCGGTTCAATCCATGCCCCCCAATATCAGCCCTAGGCAAAAAAAGACTGCTTGCACAGCTCGAGAGGTACCCTGCACTTGATGGTTTGTAGATTCTGCAGAAATTCACACCGGCTGGGCTTCCTCTGTTGGCTGAGGGTCTTTCTCTTTCCCTTTCCCTTTCTTCTTTGGTGGAGTTTGCTCCACATCCACCACTGGTGGTGGAGGCCTGTTCATGAAGTCACGAATTTCACCATGGTGTTTTTGAAGAAGCCCCCACAATTCCTGAACCGATAACGAGTTTGTTTAATGAAACCAGCATCATCAGCAAGACATTCTCTTGGTCTGAAAATCTCGTTACTATTTCCAGTTTCCAACCTTGTCCAAAATGAACTATGGATAGGATAGTAAGAGCATCATGAAAGGTATCGATGTGCCTATGCTGCGAAATCTTGAATGCTCAAATGTGGTCAATCGAATCCTGATCAGAGCTGGCAAAATGTAACACTGGGTTTGGTGCAATTGCAAGATGCTTAGGCTTCAGTTTGTTCATAAATAATAGTCGCCAACGAGAAACTTTGGCCGTTGAAGATAGTAAATTCTGACCAGAAATCACCTGGGCCATTTGTTTCACCCCAATTTGTTTTGCTACATGTCCTCTCCAAGCTGCCACCTTTGCAATTACTCTCAGAAGGAGTGGCCTCTCTTCCATGCATCCCGCTTTGAGTAAATTGATCAACTGGAATCCGAGTTTCAGCGTGCAAAAATTTTCCTGCATCGGATAATTGGTGCAACAAGATGATTAAAAGTAAAAAAATTATCTGCAGTCCACTCTTAGAATCCTGATGGGTACACGCTCAAGAGAAACCACCACTTTGAAAACCTCCCACATCATTGAACAGTAACGATGTACATGCAGATAATATACATAGTTATGTGATGTAACAAAAAATTGCGAAGAAACACGAATTTTGAGGGTAAAAATGATCCTCCGGTGAATGGGGAACGAGTGCCCCAGGATTATATTACTCTGCAGCATTTGCAATTGTAGTCAGGCTGAGTCAAACTCAAACTCAGGTTTATGTTGGGCCACCTACATCGAAGTTGGAAGTGGGCAGCTTGCAGATTTCTTCCAGCCCCAGCCGCCGTTCCACAACATCTTGGGATGCCAACCTTGTGACAATCCCCTGAACATCACACTCAGCTTGTGGTAGGGGATTTGATAACCCTCTGGACTCTTGTTTCTTGGGTGGCATTCTGGAAGTGCAACGCCTGTTGTTGTTGCAACGCTTTCAGAGTGGGAGGATGCTTGACCAGGACCACACGTGCTCCCACCTTGGAGAGACGATAGTCACTGTTTCAGAGACATGACTACTCCACCACGAGTTGACTGAGACCTGGTTTTGTGTCAGATAATTGCTGTGAATTGCATTTCTTTTTGCGCATATATTTCCTGCTTCTCCCTCGATACCCCAGTTTCAGAAAGTGATTGAACCTCGCGCTTGGGCCACGAGGCGTGCAGTAGGTTTTCTTATCTTAGCCGGCGATACCACCTCAGTTTTTTTTCGACCGCGAATAGTTTGGCCGTTTTGGAGCTGCTTGCGAGAAACCTCAGCGTCAAAAATTTGGCGACAACCTGTTATGCATTTCGACTGCGCAACGAGGCCAGGCGCATTCGACACACTTCTCGGAAACGATTTCGTGCTGTCTTGTAAGAACGAAGCGACCACTTCATGCTCGGGGAGCCTCTCTAACAGCGGTATATTCAGTGACGGGATTGAGAGTGGTTGTTGGGGGTATCAGGATATCAGTTCTGAAACATCATGGCGACCATCAACATCGGAGCGGAGAATGGCTCGGATCCATTCCATCGCTACAAGATGCCCAAGCCCGTTGCCAAAGTGAGTGCGCGCTAGGTTTGGCCTGAGTTCCAGAGCGCCGGAATGCTCGTTTATTTGGGTTCTGGTTTGTGCGGTTTGTGGACACGAGGGTTCAGTGGTGGGAGGTCAGAGGGCTCACTGCTTTTCTGGAGTTGTTTTGATGTAGATTGAGGGCCGCGGTAACGGTATCAAGACCAACGTTGTGAACAACGTCGACATTGCCAAGGCCCTTGAGCGGCCCGCATCTTGTAAGTCAAAGTACCATCGTGCTGAGGTTTGCCGCTCCGTCTAGGAGCGGAATGAAACCAGATCGGCCATAGCTGGCGACTGTTTTCCACTTTGCTGTTTGAAACCCTTTTGTTGACTTCTTGCTTTTCTGGGGTTTGTATCCTCCAAGTGTGGTTGGATGTTGGTTGGAGAGTCGTCTTCAAATTTGGCTTGGTAACTTGTTCCAGGTGATACTCCGTGCTTGGATGTTTTGGCTGGCTATTTCTGAAGTGTTTTTTTTTGTTTTTCCCTCGTTCAGACATCATCAAGTACTTTGGGTTTGAGCTGGGAGCATTGACCACATATGATTCCAAGATTGGAACCTCTATCGTGAATGGTGCCCATGATGCCAACACATTGATGAGGCTCACAGAGTCGTTCATTAAAAAATACGTCCAGTGCTACAGTTGTGGAAATCCTGAGACAGTTATCAAAATCAAGAAGGAAACCATTCGACTGAAATGCAAGGCCTGTGGGTCAGAGTCAAATGTTGACATGAAACACAAGATGAACAATTACATCTTGAAAAACCCACCTGAGATTAAGCTGAGCAAAGCCGAGAAAAAGTGAGTCGAAACTTTGCAAACTGTCCTAAGAGTATTGGGGTGAAAAGGAGATTGCTTGGTCTGCCTGGGAGCATTTGTTCTGAAAAAATTACGACACTATCAAATAATATCTTATTTTGGAGGAACAAGGACACCATCATGGTGTGGCCGATGAGAAAGATGGGCAGAGGTTGATTGTCCAGATTGATATCTTGTGTGGACACCTTATTTCTCAGTTCTCTTTGTGTGTGGTTCAAATTTGGTAACTCCAATTTTTGGTTGTTGATTCAGGCTTAAAAAGCAAGAGAAAGAAAGACTTGGGGCACTGGAGAAGGAGGGGAGGTCATCATCAAAGAAGGATAAGAAAGAGGAGAAGGAAAAGAAAAAGAAAGACAAGAAAAAGAAGAAGGGTGAGGAATCTGGAGATGGAGGGAACAAGGAAAATGATGAGAAAGAGGGTGAATCACCAAAGGAGTCCCCACCTCCAACACCAGAGGTATAGATATATGTTGGCTCGTGCATGTTTGCTGAGCAAATGCAGGTGCTGATTTGTGAAACATTTTCTGGTTGATTAGTTAGAGGAAGCTGTTGTTCTGTACATCATCAAATTCTTCAAATTCAACTGAAATGAAAAAAAAGTGTAGCCGGCTTTGTCTTTCTCTCGATATCTTGGCAATACCTGTTCTAAGTCATCTGTGTGGGTTGTGCAGGAAGCTCCTCAATCTGAGAATGATGACGATGGTGGTGATGATGATGATGTCACCTGGTCCACTGATGTGTCTGCAGCTGCAATCAAGCGCCGAGCAGAGGTGAAGCATTCCTCTCCAGACAACTTTTGCCCCTTTCATAAATCGACAAATGCACCTGACTACCAACTAAATTCTAAAATATAAATCAGACTTGCTTCGTCTGGAGGCTTTCCACATTTTTAAGACCCTCCATAGCAAACACTCCTGTTCAATAGCACTGTCGTTGACATTGTGCTAGGTGTTGGAAGTGACGCTGAATGTCTGGTTTCATTACTGAATGGTGGCAGCTGTTTGCTTTCAGTGGGAATGATGATCCATGTGTCGCCCCAGTCTGACACTTGACTGATGAATGACTTTTTATCTGACCAAAAAATTGTTTTTAGTGGGAATGATGATCTATGTGTCGCCCCAGTCTGACACTTGACTGATGAATGACCTTTTATCTGACCAAAAAATTGCTTTCAGTGGGAATGATGATCTATGTGTCGCCCCAGTCTGACACTTGACTGATGAATGACCTAGTATCTGACCAGAGAACTGCCAAAATACTTATGTTTGCTGTAGTATAATCTAACTGGCCTTCTATTGGGCCTTCTACTGGGTCATCGTGAAACGGGATTCTATATTGCATATTTCTTGAATGACGAAAAAAAGAGAGTGTTTCGCATGGGAATTTATTTAGATCTTGTCTGAACCTCTGCATTGCTGCAATCGATTACATGACGGATCTGTCTTCCTTGAACGGTTTTGTAATTCTTTTGAGAGGGAATGTTTTTACTACGAGCAGGAACAATTGAGTGGTGCAGTCTCAGCCATGGTCACCCAAGGAAATATTGAGTCTGAACGCAAGGAGAGAAAGAAGAGAATTAAAAAGGCATTGAGCAGCCTGGGTCTGGATGACTCAGTAGTGGATGCTATCTATGATGTCAACAAATTACTCCGCTCTCCTGATGTCAAGGAGATTGAGGCAGCTTTGAAGCAAGCAGCACCGAAAGCTGCTGTGAGAATGCAAATTCTCTATGTTGCGCTTTTGTGGGAAGTCGAAGGGAAGCTTTCTGAAGTGGTAAGACATGAGAATACCTGCTGCAGGTCCCCCATAAAAGCGATCATATCTTTCCAGATTGGCCATCAGAGCGCAACCAGCCAATAACAGATCTTTTGTGTTGGCAACAGATAAAGGAAAATGCTTCTGTGCTTGAAGCTTTTGCCAAGGATGCAAAAGAACTCGTAGCCCAGTTGATTGCTGTGGAGTATGCATTGGGGATAGCATTGCCTGATCGGTGTAAAGAAGCTTCTTCGGTACTGAATGCCTTGTACGAGGCTGATATTATAGATGCAGAGTACATCATAGGCTGGTATGAGCGTCCTTCTGTGGGAGAGCAAGCTTTGGGGATCCCATTGGCTACAGCAACGCTTGTGAGGCAACATGCTGAGAAACTGGTTGAATTTCTCCAAGAAGAAAGTGAGGATGAGGACGAGGATGATGATGATGATGATGAGGAGGAGGAATAGATTGTCTTGTCCATTGAATGTTCCGGTTCAAAAACCTGGATGCACATGAATTATTAGACACTGGTGAATGGAAAAGCTCTTTGACTGTGGTCAAGGGACATGATGATATGTTTCTGTGTGAAATGTTGTGCCAATGGAGGTGGACTTGGAAGTATACTTCTGGCTGTTCCTACATTCTCTTTCTTGTAACAGCAACTCTTGGATAACTGGACTTGGCTCTCTTGAGGATAGTTTGCCACTGAATTTGCCAAGGATTATTGAAGTACAGCGACCCCAATTCATTGACACAAAGAAAGATGCACTGAATTTGGGGAGAGTTGCTATTTCTTGAATAGCAACAGTCAACAGTAAAATCAGTTGATGATTACCGTACGCACACACTTCAATGTGCCAGCGATTTCAGTGTAACAATGTTTGATGTGCCAAGCTTGTTGTAACGCGTAACATGTGTGCCAATGTGCCAGGCGCCCACAAAACAATCAAGATAACAAAATCACACCCACAATCCACAATAACCACCCAACACCAGATTTAGTCTTTTTGGACTAGAAGGGCACTCTGCTCCTCCGGTATTTTGTCCTTCTCTTGGAAATCCCCAACAAGAAAATATAATTGGAATTTCCTTGTACACCCATTAGATGACGAACATGAGGCGTATCCACAACTATCCCCTAAACTATCTGTTTTGGAAGTATGTGTATGTTAATGTTTATTTTTAGACACTTCTGGACTGGGCTGGGTTCAGATATGCTAGGGTTATTTGGACTTAAGAGTTATTGATTCAAAGACAATTCTGATCTAGGCTGGGATTACTTCTGGTTTGGGGACAATACACTGTTCTGATGATGGTTTCGTCAGACTTGCGACATGTAAGCCTCTTAGGCGTAAGTGTTTTGGTTGGAGTGTTTAGCCTACAATAGATGTTTTTGTTTTCATTGAGTTTTAGATGTAATTCAGAGAATGAAATATATTAAATATGTTAAGGCTTGACAGTGGGATAGTTTAGTCATATATCATAGATATCACAGTGTTGGGCTGGAGATTCCGATGGACTGGGGAGAGACAGTCAGTTTTGGGGAATGTGGTACATTAAGACATGAATGCGACTGTTTAGTCATAGCTTGGGGAAAGAGGAATCGGGAAGGATAAGGTGGTGTCTGTGAGAGGAAAAACTGACTCTTGTAAAAAGTTTGGTAGCAACTTTGTGTCTCGAGGGTCTTACATGGTTTCGGAGCCAAGTCGCCACTGGGCGACCGCTCTTTTTGTGCTATGCACACTTTTATCTTTCGAACCAGCGAAAGCAATATGGCCGTTCGGATCTGGGACAACGTCGGCGGCCACCGAAACAAAGGAACTTTTGGAGGCGTACCGTGAACTCGCAAGAACGAACCTCCAGTATCGGCAAAACGAAAAGGTCTGGCAGCAAGAGAAGATGACCTGGGAACGTGAGAGGCGGCGTCTTAAAAACGCGCTGTGGGCAGCCCAGGGTGGAAACGGAGATCTTGTGTCAGAGGAGGTCGGCGGAGACACGAGTGTAACTACAGAGGGTGGAAATACTGCGACAACGACTCCCAGTGACTTCTCTGACACAAGGGATGAAGTTGAGAAGGCCGATCTGGAAGTGGGAGGCAACGGCGCCCAGGAACACGACTCGAACGACCCCAGCGAAACCCCGACGGCGTCTGGACAGACCCAGGAGGTGTCCAGCGTCGGCGGGGGTGACTTTGGTGGAGGGATGGCGACGAGGACTTTGCTTGCGTTCGTGGCCGGAGTAGCGTGGACGTGCTTTAGTCGGTGGACAGGTCGGCGTAAACGAAGTGGAACTCGGAGTAGGGGTGCGGGGGTTCGAACCCAGTTGCCGGCTTTTGAGAAGTATGCTTCGACGTTAAAGTCGTGGAATAGTCGGATTCAAGAGCGGGTCATGAGGGACCTCGAGACTACGGTCGAAGACATCTCCGCCCGCATTAGGTTGTTGTGGTCGATGTTCGATCAGGGAGTGAATTCGGGATTGCCACAAATGAACCTTCATCCACATTGGAGCCATAAGAGGTTGGATGGATCTCAAATTTGGACAGCTAGTGGTGGTGTTCAAGAGTGACACATCCTCCAAATTTTAGGTCCATCCAAGCTCGGCATGGTGAATGAGCCTTGATGTGTGCCCCTTAGTTTGATTGGCACAAATGAACCTTCATCCACATTGGAGCCATAAGAGGTTGGATGGATCTCAAAGTTGGACAGCTAGCATACTAGGGATCCGATGCCGACATGTCGGTCATCGATCAAACCGATCTCCGATCAAGATCGGTCCCTGCAGTTTCCGATCAAGCCGATCACCGATAAGATCGGTCCGATCAGACCGATCGCCGATCAAAATCGGACCGATCACAAAAAAACGGTCCGACTTTTCCGATCAAAATCGGCCGATCACCCAGTTCTGCCTCGGAAACCAGATCGGATCGGGATCGGGATCGGCGGTTTCCGATCAGATCGGAAATTGACCGATCTGATCGGCGCGTCGCCGATCATGATCGGCGACGCATTATCACTCGACAACGATCAAATCGCTGGTCCGGCTACCGATTCCCCTGATCGGCACCACATCAAAGCCCGTGGCGTCGGATTATCCGTGTTTCCGTGAACATGAGAGGCAACAGGAGAAAGACGAAACCGCGAGCGCAACCGCGAGCGCTGCACCGTATCTTACCTCCCGTCGAGCTGTCCGGGGATGACTTGCGAGGCGAACCGAACGCAGTTCAGCCGACGCCACACCGCTGGAGCTCTGATTCTGTGAACCCAAAGGGGGTTGCACGCGGAGGGGGAAGAGGATCTGGAACTGGAACGGAAACAGGAGGAGCAGGAACACGATCTGGAACAGAAACCGGTGAGTGTGGCAAATTTGCTGTGCAGTGAACTCATCAGATGTGATTGTCTTGGTGGGGCACTCTTGGGGTGTTGGTGTTTCCTTGCATCTGCCTCCAGGTAGGGACATGTCACCTGTGGGCTTTGATATGCTTCAGAAGATATGGCCTTGGGCCTCATGCTGGTTGTCTTGTAGTGGATCTCACATTCCAAACATCAGCTCGGACGCAGGCACAGAACCAGAAACGGACCGGAATCCACACTTGGGTGGACTCCATGTATGTACAGAACAGTGCAGGAGAAATGGAGCGATTTGTGGATGAATGGAACAGGAAAGTAGTGACCTGTAGGATATGCAGGAGTCAGTTGGTCTACAGCAAGGGAGGCCGCACCTCGTTGTTGACCCATGCTAAGAGGCATGGTCTCACCACCCCGGAGCAGATGCAGATCGCTGTCCACAACGGATTTGTGGGACATCATCAGGAGCAGGGGGGGGAACGGATCGTTTCGTTCGGAAACCAGAGAACGTTGCCTTTCGTGTCTAGATGGGGCTGCCTGACCAAAGAGTACAAAAACTTCCGGGATCATGTCATGAAATTCGTGGTCAGCACCGGTGCAGCTTTCAGGTGTGTGGAGGACAAACATTTCAGAGCCATGTGCTCCTCCCTTAATGCATCTGCACCTTGTCTGAGTGCAAAGACCATCTCCACCAACGTTGGGCTTTCAGCGAAACGGCTCAGCAAAAGGATCCGAGAAGAGGACCTCGGAAAATTCAGACCCTGCTTCGTTGCAGATGGCTGGTCGCAGGAACCGAAGCACTGGTTTGCCATGGGAGCTGTTTATATCCACCGGGACGCTGAACAGGATCTGTTTGAACTGAAGCGGATCAGCTTGGGAACCTGGGACCTGAAGGGAAATTGTGATGCTGAGGACATCAAAAAAAAAATGGCAGAAATTCGGGATCGGTACAACCTGGGCGATTACCGGGCAAGCATTGTCACAGATCATGAATCAAGAATGGGTGCGGCCTGTGAACGCAAAGGTGAATACGACTGGCACGGATGCTGCACTCACCGGATCAATCTCGGAGTCAGAAAAGCCCTGAACCAGGCACCTGAGCCGTTGGAATTCCTGATCAAGAAGGTCCGTCAGATCTGTGTCCGTGTCATGGGATCTGCCAACCTGTGGGAAAGTTTCAAGACAATCCAAGAAGCGCGCATATACAAGGAAGATTATGACCGGGACCGGGCTGCAGCGGATGCGGATATGCAGAGCCAGGCCAGCCGGAACCAGGTTGGCAGTCAGAACCAGAGTCAGAATCGAAGTCAGGCTGGCACCTCCGACCAGAATCAGGATCAGAACCAGGCTGAGGAGGAGGGGCCCTTCCCCATGTACTCCTCTGATGAGGAGGAATGTCCTGATGATGACTGGTTGATGGAGGAAACAGAAGACTGCCCTGGACCAGTCAGGAGATCGCAGCGGATCCTGAGATTGACCCTGCCCGTTGAAACCAGGTGGAACTCTGTGTGGTACATGCTGCATCGGTTCCTGATCCTGAAGGAGGATATGCGTAAAATGCTGCAGACCATGTCTGAAGAGGATCGGTTGACAGAATTGGAATGGATACAACTCCGGCACCTGCATTCGATCTTACAGCCATACAAGGAAGCTACCAAGCGCATGGAGGCTGAAAAAACGGTCACCTGTTCGCTGGTTCTGATGGTCATGGCCCGGGTCAGTGACATCATCGACAAAATGGATTTACCCTGTCAGGACTTGGATCAGTTCAGAAAGCAGCTCAGAAGCAATATGGATGAGGAATTCGATGATCCAAACTGGCTCCTGGCCGTCGGATGCATGCAACAACTGGATCCGTCACGTTTGCGATTGGATGATCCTGTTATCACTCGGTATCTGTGGGGATCGGACCAGTTCCATGAATTCAAATCTCGGTGGTCTCGGTGCGATCTGTGGGTGAATGATGTGCTAGAGGAGTGCAACAAGCTCATAATGTGCATCAAAGAGAGACCGGATCAGGAGGCAGGAGCAGATGCATGCGGCACCTTCAGAGGACCAGAAAAAAGCCCGGTGCATTCCACGTATGACTGGCTCACAGTTGTCCATCCATCAGGGGATCCAACCGATTCAGGAACAGATGAGTGGGAACGGTACTGTGCAGTGAGGGCAACCCCCCTCACATCTGTACTGACTTCAGGTCTGGAGTGGTGGCGGTTAAATCAGGCTCTGTACCCAGCTGTAGCAGTTCTGGCAGCCGAGTATTTGTGCATACCAGCGTCCAGTGCATCTGTGGAACGGATGTTCAGTATTAACGGGCATCAGTTGAATAAGCGCAGGAGGCGGATTCAGGTTTCCAAGGTGCGGGATCTGACACTGATACGGGACAATCTGGATATGATTTAGTGTGGTTCCCTTCTTTTTTTCTGCAACCTGGATCTGAATCTGTTTCTGATGCAAATTGGATCTGTTCCAGATTCCATGGTTTGGCAGGGGTTTTTGTGGAGGGGTCAGTCTTGGTTTTTCCGTTTTTTAACAGGCAGTTTTTTAACATGCAACCTGGATCTGTTCCAGATTCCATGGTTTGGCAGGGGTTTTTGTGGAGGGGTCAGTCTTGGTTTTTCCGTTTTTTAACAGGCAGTTTTTCAACATGCAACCTGGATCTGTTCCAGTTTTCCGTAGTCTCCCTCGGGGTGAACATCATCCACAAACGGTTTTACATTTCACTGAGTCCGGAAACCGTTCATCATCATCCACTGAGTCACTGATCCACTGAGTCCTGATCCTGATCCCAATACTGCTTCCTGAAAACTCGATATCCTCCACCAGAGCAGTGTACCATTTCGTTCTTTCATCCACATCCACTCAGTCATCACAAATCATCACATTCCTACCCAGCAAAGCTGATCCTGATCCTGCTCCTCTACAAAATCGATTTCTCCCACCAGTGCACCATTCCATTGTCAAACTCTGGACAATCATCACATTCCTACCCTTCAAACCCACCCCCATGGTGCTGCTGATCCTGGTCCTGCTCCTGCTCCTCTACAACATCGATTTCTTCCACCAGTGCATCATTCCATTCTCTAACGCTGAACACTGTGCCCGAGTTCCCTGAATGACGCCTGAAACCGTCCAACCCCCCTCTTCCGGTTCTCCTGTAAACTTTAGTGTCTGATATGACAATGCCATGGATATATAATGCTTCCTTTATTCTGTGGAGAATCCACGAGTTTTCCAGGGCCACGTTTTGGAGGAACTGTACCAGGTGGACCATCGACCGGAAGCTGATGGGGAATTGGATTTTGTAATCTCCGTTGAAGGTGTACCTGGTCCTGAGCTCCATGTCCTCCAACCGCAGCTGAACCCGCTCCTCATCCGATAATTGGATCTGGTCCTGTTGTACTGGGCACCTTCTGGGCACGGCTCTACCGCGCTGATCCGTTTGACAGGAGAAGCCATCAAAATCTCTCGGGAACGGGGTTTCTACTGGGTACCTCTGGGGCTGCCTCTGGGGCTCACTCTGGTCCTGCCTGTGTGCGTGCATCTGGGCCCGCATCTGTTCAAAGTTAGGTTGGGGACCCCTGCCACCACTTCTGAGAGGTTCGTTTCCGAATCCTGATCCAGGCCTTGATCCTGACCCAAGTCCTGACCCCGATCCAAACCCTGATCCAAACCCCGATCCATATCCTGAATCTGGGTACTCTCCATCTTCATATTCCGCACAGGATCCACGCCCTGGTTGAGGTCGGAACTCCCCAATCAGCTCCACTTCGCTGTCATCGTCTCCCCAGTGTTCCACAGGCTCCACCTTGATGAATGAGCCAGGTCCTGATGGGGCCGGTTCATACGATGCTGCTGGTGGTGCCATTCCTGACCCTGATCCAACCGGTGGTGCTGCTGCTGGCGCTGAGGATCCTGATCCAGATGGCATGGGTGGTGCTGCTGGTGGTGCTGCTGGTGCTGGTGCTGGTGCTGGTGCTGGTGCTGGTGCTGGTGCTGGTGGTAATGGAATCGAGAAGTCTGCAGCAATCTGATCCGAGATTACTATCATATTCTGGACCTCAACTTCTAGCTGAGCCAGGTTCTGTTCCAGGCAATATCCTGTGAGCACTCCTGCTCCATACACAACAACTTGTTACCCTAACAGGAAAAAAACAATAAAACAACCGCAGCATCAGATATTCAACTGATTTAACTCACCTGTTTTAACCGATATCACCCGATGCGTATCCGAAGCCAGGTTCTGGTAACCCTCTCTCACGATTCCGGGTGGGCCTTGCTCCAGGTACACCAGCAAACGGTCCACGAGTCTGGGCAGGTACGGGTCGTTGTCCATCGCAGCTTGCAGATAACCGGATCCGAGAGTACTGCAAACCTTCAGGAACGGAACCTACACAACCAAGCAAACAAGAAATCTGTTTCCGGACAGACACCAACAGCAGCACCAACAGAAACCGCGACAACGATACTTACCCGTTCCAATCCGAAAAACCGACGCAGGGACCGGACGCAGCCATAGATTCTCTGCCGCGCGTCGGCAGGTTCTTTTCCCACCGCGGGAGGAATCGCGCCACCGAGGCTGTTAAGCTCCCGGGCGTACCGAATAGCAGGGAACGCGTCGACCATTTCAGAAACCGAGAGAAAAAAAACAGGACCTGGGGTAAAGGGACCGAAACCGGGACAAAAACAGGGACCGAAACAGGGACCGCAATATGCAAACAGAGACAAGTCCAAGCATAACACGAGAAAAGAAGGTGGCCCAAACGCCTCGAGGCTCGACATATATTGGAGGCAGTTTTGCGCTGGACGTCACATCTGAGTCATCGGTGTGTCAGTGAACACGGGTAGTCGGATCGCAAGTCGGCATCAGACCCACACAACCGATTTTGAATGATGTGACCGACATTGCGCCTTTCACACCGATCATGATCGGCACACCCCGATCACTGCACCGATCAAAGAAAACACGCCGACTTTGATCGGCCGACTATTCCGATCACAGCTCCACGCCTTGATCGGATCGGGATCGTGATCGGCCGACGCCGTTCTTTGATCGGATCGGTCGCCGATCCCGATTAATCGGTCCGATCATAACACCGATCACCGATGATCGACGCCGATCATGATCGGTTTTGAAAAAAAAAAAAAAAACCGACTTTTTTTGTATCACTCCAAAACACACGTTCGTGAAAACCAGAGTCCGATCCGACCCCGTTTAGACCTGTTTACAGCAGGCCGATTATTACCTATCATATCCCTAGTATGACAGCTAGTGGTGGTGTTCAAGAGTGACACATCCTTCAAATTTTAGGTCCATCCAAGCTCAGCATGGTGAATGAGCCTTGATGTGTGCCCCTTAGCTCGATTGCCACAAATGAACCTTCATCCACATTGGAGCCATAAGGGGTTGGATGGATCTCAAATTTGGACAGCTAGTGGTGGTGTTCAAGAGTGACACATCCTCCAAATTTTAGGTCCATCCAAGCTCGGCATGGTGAATGAGCCTTGATGTGTGCCCCTTAGCTCGATTGGCACAAATGAACCTTCATCCACATTGGAGCCATAAGAGGTTGGATGGATCTGAAATTTAGACAGCTAGTGGTGGTGTTCAAGAGTGACACATCCTCCAAATTTAAGGTCCATCCAAGCTCAGCATGGTGAATGAGCCTTGATGTGTGCCCCTTAGCTCGATTGCCACAAACGAACCTTCATCCACATTGGAGCCATAAGAGGTTGGATGGATCTCAAATTTGGACAGCTAGTGGTGGTGTTCAAGAGTGACACATCCTCCAAATTTTAGGTCCATCCAAGCTCAGCATGGTGAATGAGCCTTGATGTGTGCCCCTTAGCTCGATTGCCACAAATGAACCTTCATCCACATTGGAGCCATAAGAGGTTGGATGGATCTCAAATTTGGACAGCTAGTGGTGGTGTTCAAGAGTGACACATCCTCCAAATTTTAGGTCCATCCAAGCTCAGCATGGTGAATGAGCCTTGATGTGTGCCCCTTAGCTCGATTGCCACAAATGATCCTTCATCCACATTGGAGCCATAAGAGGTTGGATGGATCTCAAATTTGGACAGCTTGTGTTGGTGTTCAAGAGTGACACATCCTCCAAATTTTAGGTCCATCCAAGCTCAGCATGGTGAATGAGCCTTGATGTGTGCCCCTTAGCTCGATTGCCACAAATGAACCTTCATCCACATTGGAGCCATAAGAGGTTGGATGGATCGCAAATTTAGACAGCTAGTGGTGGTGTTCAAGAGTGACACATCCTCCAAATTTTAGGTCCATCCAAGCTCGGCATGGTGAATGAGCCTTGATGTGTGCCCCTTAGCTCGATTGCCACAAATGAACCTTCATCCACATTGGAGCCATAAGAGGTTGGATGGATCTCAAATTTGGACAGCTAGTGGTGGTGTTCAAGAGTGACACATCCTCCAAATTTTAGGTCCATCCAAGCTCGGCATGGTGAATGAGCCTTGATGTGTGCCCCTTAGCTCGATTGGCACAAATGAACCTTCATCCACATTGGAGCCATAAGAGGTTGGATGGATCTCAAATTTGGACAGCTAGTGGTGGTGTTCAAGAGTGACACATCCTCCAAATTTTAGGTCCATCCAAGCTCAGCATGGTGAATGAGCCTTGATGTGTGCCCCTTAGCTCGATTGCCACAAACGAACCTTCATCCACATTGGAGCCATAAGAGGTTGGATGGATCTCAAATTTGGACAGCTAGTGGTGGTGTTCAAGAGTGACACATCCTCCAAATTTTAGGTCCATCCAAGCTCAGCATGGTGAATGAGCCTTGATGTGTGCCCCTTATGTCACGGGAAAGGTTACTCCATGGGAAAAAGTTTAAAAAACGTTCGAATACAAAGGAATATATACTCAGGCGTGCTGTGAACAGGGAGCTATGAAGAACCTGGAGAACCAGAAGTTCCCAGTGAACTTCCCTGTTCTAGAACATTCCAAACCTTCTAAACCTTCTGATAGCTTCCCTTAGTTTCCATGACCAAACCTTACGTCCCATTACCTAATGAAGCTACCCTGAAGCTACCCTATGTCTTACACGCCTGTTCCAAACGTCTCAAAGGATCTTATATCGTAACACCTTAGCTCGATTGCCACAAGTGAACCTTCATCCACATTGGAGCCATAAGGGGTTGGATGGATCTCAAATTTGGACAGCTAGTGGTGGTGTTCAAGAGTGACACATCCTCCAAATTTTAGGTCCATCCAAGCTCAGCATGGTGAATGAGCCTTGATGTGTGCCCCTTAGCTCGATTGCCACAAATGAACCTTCATCCACATTGGAGCCATAAGAGGTTGGATGGATCTCAAATTTGGACAGCTAGTGGTGGTGTTCAAGAGTGACACATCCTCCAAATTTTAGGTCCATCCAAGTTCTTATGACCCCCATCTGGTTGAATGATCTGTTTGTGCACATCTAGCTTAAATGACAAATTGGCTCTGATTCTCCATTCTGAGCATGGATGACTCCCAAATTTGGAGGGTGTGTCACTTTTGGTAACATCCACCTCCTGTCCAAATTTGAGATTCATCCAAGTTCTTATGACCCCAATCTGGTTGAATGATCTGTTTGTGGACATCTAGCTTACAGAAATCAGCATGTGACAAATTGGCTCTGATTCTCCATTCTGAGCATGGATGACTCCCAAATTTGGAGGATGTGTCACTTTTGGTAACATCCACCTCCTGTCCAAATTTCACTGCCATCCAATCTCTCATGGCCCCAATCTGGCTGAATGATCTGTTGTGCACATCTAGCTTACAGAAATCAGCATGTGACAAATTGGCTGTAATTCTCCATGCTGAGCTTGGATGTCTCCCAAATTTGGAGGATGTGTCACTTTTGGTAACATCCACCTCCTGTCCAAATTTGAGATTCATCCAAGTTCTTATGACCCCCATCTGGTTGAATGATCTGTTTGTGCACATCTAGCTTACAGAATGCATCAAATGACAAATTGGCTCTGATTCTCTATTCTGAGCATGGATGACTCCCAAATTTGGAGGGTGTGTCACTTTTGGTAACATCCACCTCCTGTTCAAATTTCACTTTCATTCAATCCCTCATGGCCCCCATCTGGTTGAATGATCTGTTTGTGCACATCTAGCTTACAGAATGCATCAAATGAGAAATTGGCTCTGATTCTCCATTCTGAGCATGGATGACTCCCAAATTTGGAGGATGTGTCACTTTTGGTAACATCCACCTCCTGTCCAAATTTGAGATCCATCCAATCCCTCATGGCCTCAATCTGGTTGAATGAAGTGGTTTTCCAGGCCTGATCATGCCTAAATGATCATGTAATTGGATGAAATTTTGCACAACAAAAGAAATACATATTATACACTTGCTCACAAAATATTAGATCAATCGGATCAATTTCAGATCAAAAACGAATGACTTTTCGAGCTGAAGAGGTCCTAGGGGTCTAGGGAGAGTCGTTTCGTTTCTGGACAGTTAACACTGTAGATTTCTATCATTACGTAATCCAATGACCCTGAAACTTTGCAGGCACAATGTCTTGAGTGACATAACATGGCATGCAAAGTTTTGGATTCATTCAAACTCATTTAGATGAGATCGTACAGGATTTTCAGAATATTAATCGGGGAATAATCGGGGGAGCAGCCCAGGAAAAGGGGCATAACTCAGCCCATACTTCATCTTTTTGAGTGCAGTTTTTTTTTGTGGATTGCTTACACCACTGTGCATCTTTCACCATGTTTGCACTGAAATCCAAAAAGTCCCAGAAGAGATAAGCTTAACAATGTGCAACAGAAACAGTGTTTCCCCCACTGATCCAGCTTAAACATTTTTGGATCACCATGAAATTGTCCATGGCACATGTCACACATATCAATAAGAGCCTCACGAAATTTGGGATCAATCGGATCTAATACAGATCCGGATATAACGTTGTTTCGCTCGGAGTGGGGCGTACGACTGATGAGAGACATTACGTGATCGAATGATTTCGAAACTTCGCAGACATGTTGTTGTGAGTAATACCAAATTCCATGGAAAAGTATAGGATCATCTAAAGTCATTCACATTAGATCGTACAGGCGTGTCTGATTATACTCGGGGAGTCGGACACTGAGGTCCCCATTTTTGGGTCTTACGTAATCGGATGAACTCGAAAGTTTGCAGCAAAGTTGTCTGATGTAACAACACATGCTATGCAAAATTTAGAGTCGATCCAAAGTTGTTTAGGTGGAATCAGATGGGATTTCCTGGATGTCAATCGGGGATTCCAACACTAAGATCCCCCACTTTTTAGCATTATGTAATCTGATGAATTTGCAAGTTTGCAGGAAGGTTGTCTGCACTTTTTCCACATGCCATGCAAAATTTAGGGTTGATCCAAAGTTTTTCAGGTGGGATCAGATGAGATTCTCTGGATGTTAACCGGGGGACCAGCCCGGGAAAAAGGGCCATAAGTCAGCCCAAACTTGTTGTTTTCAACTGAAGTTCTTTTGTGTGGATAGATAACAACAATGTTAACCTTTCAGCAAAGTTTCAAAAAAAAACAAAAAGTAGTGTATGAGCTATACCCAGAAATCTACTACAGATTTCGGTTTATCTCAACAGATCATGTCTAAATGATCTCAGATTTCGATAAAATTTTGTATGGTAGTAGAAACACAAGTAAAAGACATGCCTTTAAAATATTAGATCAATCGGATCACTTTATGATCAAAAACGAATGATCTCTCGAGCTGAAGGGGTCCTAGGGGTCTAGAGAGAGACGTCTGATCTAACGAGAATGAATCCCTTCAGTTCTGTGTATTACGTAATCAGATGAACCTCAAACTTTGCAGGCATGTTGTCTGGTGCCATGGACAAACATCTGCAAAATTTGAGGTTGATCAAAGTTCATTTAGACATGATCGTACGGGATTTACTGGATGTTGATCTAAGTTTTAAAGGGATGTTCTGTGGTGTGATAACACCCTGAGCCCATGTCATACTCGATGATTCGACGATTCTATTTCGAGTGGGGCGACGATTCTGGCTGGGGGCTGGTCGATGAAGTGCAGGAGGTGCCCGAGCTCCTTCGCTAAACGTTTGGATAGTCGTTGACGCGCACGTCGCACCAAGTCGCGTGGAAAACGGTGAAGAAACGAGGGAGATCCGCCCATTTCTGTAGATCCCACAGAAATGGGCGGAACTCCCTCGTTTCTTCACCGTTTTCCGCGCGACAGGGCTCGTCGAACGCGGAAAACAATTTCCCACCCCCCAGCGCCGAGTTCCACGCGTTTTGATAACCTGGCGCGGCGCTGGGAGGGATTAGAAAACTGGGATTTCCATGCCTCGGAGGGAAAACCCATGAGCTTCTTTTTCCCTTTATTGTTTTTGCGTTAATCTTTTCGCGGAGGTGCGAAAGGCTTCTGAGAAGCGTTCGACAGAGTATGGGGGGTGTTTGTGAACGAGAGAGTCATTTAGAAGAGTTTCACTCCCGAGCCCATTTACAAACATTTTCTGTCGGGGAACTTCTTTTCGTGTTCTGGTTTTATGTTTTGTTAGAGTATTGTTTCGGGTGTAGGGTGGGTTTCCGCGCAGAACGAGCCCAGTCGCGGTTGAAACGATCGAGAAACGAGGGAGATACGCGAATCCCTGTGGAATTTACAGGGATTCGCGGAACTCCCTCGTTTCTAGGTCGTTTCTCGCGCGACTGGGCTCTTTGGGTTCGTCTCCCCCCCCTCTTTTCGTTTTTTGCTTGAGGGGTTGCCTTTGGTATGTTGGCTGTGGGTAGAAGGAGGTGGGGGGGCTGTGGGCTTGGAGTTGATTAAAAACAGGAAGTTTACACTTCACAGTATGGATTGATGATAGGGGTACAGGACCCCGAGACACAAGCACACACACACACACACACACAGAGAGAGAGAGAGAGTCACTGGGAAGATTAATTTTTACAGGAGGGCCCCCTGCCCTATAAACCCTGTCGTACTCCCAATTGTACTACAACATCACCCTAAACCCGAGTTCTACTATCAATTTGTCCCCCCCCCCACGAGAGGGTGTCCACACCCGTCACAACCCTGGAAAGAAAGAAAGAAAAGGTCGAACTAGAAGAAAAAGAAACCCCAAACAAACCTATAACAAAAACCCCAACGAAACGTCAAACTAAACCCCAAACAAACCTATGAAAAATCCCAAACCAAACCCAGGAACAACCCTACAGAAAAACCCCGTTCTGTCTTGAGGCTTGGTCTCTGGCTTGGACGGTAGCTTGGTCTCCGGCTTGGTCTGCTGTTCGTTGTCACCCCAGAAGCCATCTCAGCCGCCGGCTGGTTGTTCAGCTGGTTCGTCAGCTGGTTCATCGACTGGCTCTTCCACCAAGTCGATCGGAGGCTCGTCCTCATCCAAATCCAAAGGAGGGAAATCCTCATCCAAAGGTGGAGGAAGAGGTCCCAAAGACGAGGGCTCCGAGGATGGACTCCTGCTGGATACGGAAGGACTTTTTCCTTCGTCCTGTTTTGGGTCTTGTTCTCCTTTTGTTTCTGGTTCGGGTGTTCTCTCTTTTTCCTGCTTCTCATACTCCTCCGCCCACTTTTTCACCAACGGACCCAAGCGCTTCAGGGCAAGGCCTTTCGGAAAGCCCATGTCCCTTCTCAAGCACTGATAGCACTCGGTGAGAGTCTGGGTCGTGGGTGGAGCCTGAAGGAGTGGCTGGAAGTCTGGCTCCCGCATGTCCAAACGTAGTGATACCAGCTGCTGACGTCTAGGGACGTCAGACGTCAAAGGCGTCATGCATCTGACGTCTGTGAAGCGTCAGATGCATCCCCGGTGAATGACAGCATCCTCCCAAGGAGGTACTACTGAACTACAGCGAGGAAACCACCGCAAGAGCACAGAGGCAAGACAATGGTTCGATCAATCAGATTGGGACTTGCGAGACTGAGGTCCTGGGTTCGAGTCTGAGTGGGAACGTGCTTCGGTTTGGGCCTGTGTGTGAGTGTGTGAGTGAGTCAGGAGTAGAACTGGCGGCTGTGAGTCAGGGTAGTGGGAGTGTTACGGGTGGTTAGTCACCCTCGGGAAAGTCGAACTGGGAGTTGAAATGATGGGACGCTTGATGTAACCTTGCTTTTCAGTGATCTGTTTGTGTGACCCCGAGTCTGTGACCCGTGCGATTTTGTGTGACCGTTCCGCCGCCGCCTCACTCTTTCCCGAGATAGGAGACGTCGCTCGCGGACGTCAGTCCTCCCGAGCGATAACATTTTTGGTTTCGGAGCCCGAAGGAACCGACTGGACTGGAGCTCTCCGCTGGTTTGACCAGCAGGTTTGTTCGAGGCGCTTAACGCCAGTCGTAAGGTCGTGGGAAAACGGAAAAAAGGCAAACGCAGTGAACGGGAAAAAAGGAAAACGTGTGGTAGCAACGTTGGAAAAGAATCACACCCATAAAAAGAGAGAAAAGAGGGTGCCAACGTTCAGTCGTGTGACAGGACGTTTGGGAAAAAGGTTACCCTGTAACCTGCGTCGCTGTCAGCGAACTGTAGTACTCAGGTTCGAAGGGTTAGAGTCGGACGTGAAGGGGTATAGTAGTATTACGTATAGTAACTCTCACGGCAAGGGCACGTGGGTTATCCGTTCACAGTTCGGCAAGAACAGGTCGTGGCGCGAAAGTCAACGGTCTACAGTTGACAGTAACCGTTGCCTGGAAAGTCAACTGAAAGTCAAGCGACCAGAATGGCTCTGGTTCCGGTCGTTACGGAAAGCGACATGGTCGCGATAAGCGACGAAGTTATGGAAGGGTCAGAAGTGCAACCAATGGTGCACCAGCAAATTCAGAATATACAGATAAATGGTTCTGATCACACTGAAATGCAGAGACAGATTGAGGTCTGGGGTGGAACAGTAACCAACCATCTCCAGCAATCATTAACCTCCATGCAGAATCAGGTTCAACAAGTCCAGGTTGAACTCTATACACACAGAGAGCAAGCAGAGCTACATCAGTCAACTCTAAAGGAAGAGTTGCAGTCAGCCTTAGTGCACAGTTTGGAAGAACAGAGTCGAAAACTACAGCAGACTCAAGAGCTACATGCAAAGGACTTTTATCAAAGCCTCACTGCAAATACAAACACTCAACTGAAGGACCTTGGTGAACAGTTGAGAAGTACAGGAAAAGATCATGCTGCGGGCATGGCTCATTGGAAAAATAAGAACCAAACAGAGCTGGAACTATTCCAGAAGAAGCAGTTAGCTCTTCAGGAGCAACTGATGTTGGTTCAAAAGAAACAACAGGAAGATATTAATGCCCAATTATATGAAGTGTCTCAGCACATGCAAAGAATGCAAAAACAGCTGATGGAAGAGAGGGAGAGTATGACAAACACAATGACTAGCATACTGCAAGGAGAATTGGACTCCTATCCTGCAGTCATTCAGAAAATGGTAGCTACAGCAGTGGATGAAACCACCACAGCTATTGAGGACAAGTATAACAATGCTGAAGGACAGAAAGCAGATCTAGAAGAGACTAGATGGGCTTTAACTGATCCAGAATATCAGAAAGCAGTTGATGGCTGGATGAAAGATGGAATCCTGAGAACACCTATTCCTCCACAAGTAATGCAAGTGCATATGATGCAAGCAACACAAACAGTACAGAATACAGAGGAAGGAGAAACTGAGGGACAAACTCAGGATATCCCAACATCTGGTCAGCCACCAGTACAGCAAGTTATGCCTGCCACAAGTACTGGAGCAGTCCCTCCAGGACCCTCTTCTTTAGGTCTAATAGACCTCACTTCAGGACAACAACTGTCCATGGGTTTACCACCCCCTATACTGCAACCATCAGCAGTAACTATAGCACCTCCAGCTACCTTTACTGTAGGTACTACCCCAGCACCATCAGGAATGGGAATTCGACCACCAAATCCCTTTGAACAGTTAACAAGTCAAAGAGCACCCAGTGGTGGTGCACCTGGAGGAAATCCAGGGGATCCAAATGGATCAAATGGACCAAATGGCCCAGACAGACCAGGCATGCCTAGAGCATCTGGTTCTGGACATCCAGGGCCAGGGAATGGTGGTGATGGTGGTGGAGGTGATGGAGGAGGTCCCCCAGGAGGAGGACCACCTGATAGAGATCCTAGTGGTACATCAGGAGGTTCAGGACAAGGTCCTGATAGACCTTATAGTAAACAGATTAAGCTCACTCCCCCAGAGAAATTCACGGGAGATGAAAGGATGTCTGCAACAGAATGGATACTAGGAATGAAGAGATGGTTGCAGAATCAACACATCTTAGAGAGAGACTGGTTATCCTGTTTTCAGTCACATCTCCAGGGAGATGCACTTAGCTGGTTAAACCTGATGGATATACAGATCATGAATCAGGAGAAAGCAGAGTATGCTAGCTGGCAAGAGTTCACTCAAGAACTAAGGAATGTTTTTGAGCCAGTCTCCCTAATAGAGACTGCCAGAAAACAGTTAAGAACTCTAAGGCAGACTGGAACTGCCTTAGGCTACATCAGGCTCTTCAGAAAGCTGATGTTTAGACTCCCCAACCTACCTCAAGAAGAAAGATATGCAGCCTTTGTGGATGGGCTCTCAGATCGAAATATGCAAGCACAGGTTATGACCCTGTGTGATGGGGATCTGGATAAGGCCATCCTCACAGTCCAAAGACTCTCTGCAACTATAGGCAGTAGAGGTGGCACTACTAGTAGCTTTAGAGGCAGAGGTAGAGGGAGGGGAAGATTTGGACAAAGAAATACACAAATGTCAGCAGTGATAGCTGCTGCAACATCACAACTGCCTCCTGCAGCAAATTCAGTTAAGGCTGTGCAGCAGAGAGGTCAGATGGGATCTAGGCCCTCAAGGGGAGGATCCTTTAAGTGTTTTCTATGTGGAAGCACAGAGCATGGGGTGAGACAGTGTCCCAAACTGTCCCAAGCTCAGAAAGCCCTGAAGAAGGGAAACTAAAAGAGGAGGCTAGTGTTGGGTCAGCTAAGCCTCCAGATGATATTGAAATGAAAGAACCCACTACAAAAACACCAGCCTCACTAAATGATGGTGTTCAAGAGACACCTGTAGTTGCAGCCCCTATTGCAACAGAACAGGAAGCATACACACTGGATGGGGTCACTCCAGGAGTGTTAATTCAAAAGAAAAAGCAGTCTCAAAAGAGAGTGGATAAACAAACAGAGGCCACTGTGAGTTTACCCACTAGAGTGGAAAGAAATGTTGAGGGAAAGGAACCAGTTCAGACTGCAGTAGCTCAGGCTACAGCAGCATATAGAGGATATGAACTGGCAGGATTTATTGGTGCAAAGAAAGCTACAGCATACATTGATACAGGATCCACTGCTAATTATATTAGCATGGATGCAGTCAAGGAACTGGGACTGCAATACAAACCACAAGAAACTCCTGTTAAGTTTCTAGATGGTACAGAAAGGAAATCAGTGGGGAGATGTTATGGCATCCCATTTGTCTGTGGAAAGATCCAGCTCTCATTTGATGCTGATGTCTTTCCAGACAGCAATCACCCAATTCTGCTGGGACTGCCCTGGCTGATACACTACAATCCCAAAGTAGATTTTAAGTCAGGAATAATCACAGTCAACAAGGGCAGAAAGAGTGTAAAATTACCACTCTCAGTGATGCCTGAATATCAGCTCAAACCCACTGGAGCTACAGAACTTTCCTTTTGTTCTAGTGGCAGAATCAAAAGACAGATAGAAAAAGGGGAAATCAAACACATCATCATGGTGGTGATTAGGCCAGAGGATGAATCAAAGACTGGAGTAGAAACAATCCCAGAACAAAGGGAAGGGGATGATCTACAGAAAATCCTGCAGGAGGATATGGATCCCAGGATTAAAGAAGTACTGACTCAGTACAGAAAAGTATTTGCAAAAGATTTGCCTAAGGGTGTACCTCCTACCAGGCTGGGTCATGAATTCAGGATTGATCTGGAGGAGGGTACAGAACCCATGTATAGACCCCTATACAAACTGTCTCCTCTTGAGTTAGATGAGGTTAAAAGACAGTTAGATTACCTGTTGGAGATGGATTTCATAGAACCATCACAGTCACCCTTTGGGGCACCAATCCTGTTTGTCCCTAAGAAAGATGGAGGGCTCAGGATGTGCCTGGATTACAGATGGCTCAATAAGAAAACCATCAAAAATAGATACCCTCTGCCCTTACCAGAGGAGATGATTGACAGGGTACATGGGGCTAGATATTTCACTAAGATTGACCTGAGATCAGGCTACTGGCAGATGCCTCTAAGGGAAGAGGATAGGCCTAAGACTGCCTTCAGAAGTAGATTTGGACACTATCAGTTCAAAGTGCTTTCTTTTGGACTTACTAATGCTCCAGCACAATATATGAACATGGTTAATGACATCTTCAAGGATATGCTGGATATCTTTGTGCTGATCTTCATTGATGATCTCTTAATCTATTCTAAGAGCATCTCTGAGCATGTAGAGCATTTAGCAGCAGTCTTAGCCAGGCTACAGAAGTATAGTCTGTTTGCCAAGGCCACCAAAAGTGAAATCTGTGTGAAGGAAACAGATTTCTGTGGATTTTGGTTGAGTGAGAAAGGGATCTCAGCAATGGATGTGAAAGTTAAGGCAATCAGGGATTGGAAGCCCTTAAAAACAGTTACTGATGTTAGGAGTTTTCTGGGGATGGTTTCCTTCTATAGGAGATTCATCCCAGACTTTGCAAAGATAGCAGGCCCTCTGCATGACTTAACTAAGAAGGATGTCATGTGGGAGTGGGGCTCTGCTCAGGAACAAGCTTTTCAATCACTTAAAACTGCATTGATGGGGAAACCAGTGCTGATCCATCCTAATCCAGTGAAAGATTACACTGTGATTAGTGATGCATCTGGGGAAGCAACTGGAGGAGTCCTTTGTCAGGATCATGGCTCTGGATTACAGCCCATAGCCTTCTGCAGTAGGAGATTATCAAAGTCAGAACAGAATTACTCAGTATATGAAAGGGAACTCCTGGGAATAGCCTACTGCTTGATGCAGTGGAGGCACTATTTAGAGGGCTGCCCAGGAGAAGTCACAGTCTTTACAGACCACCAGCCTTTAACAAATTTCATGGATCAAAAGATGATGTCCAGGCCTCAAGCCAGATGGCTGAGAGCAGGACATTTCCTCAGCATCAAACCAAAAATTCAGTACATCCAAGGGAAACTGAATCTGGTTGCTGATGCACTATCAAGAAGTCTTCCAGCAGAGCAGGAACTCAAAGTAGTGAGTTCATTACAGCCTAGCACAGAAGAGATTACACTCTGGGAACAAGCAACACTGGCAGATGTTGAAATCAAAGACATCTATAATCAAATACTGGATGGAGAGAGAATTCCAGGATATGGAATCAATGAATCAGGGTTATTGATTTATCAAACTCAGGATGGACTCATGAAGTTATGGGTACCTCAGGAACTGAGGATGAAAGTCCTTACAGAAGGACATGATAATCAAATCTCTGGACATCTGGGAATAGAGAGAACTCTGGAGCTGATGTCCAGGAAATACTACTGGAATAATATGAAAAAGGATGTCCAGGAATATGTCAGGACATGTGAGGTTTGCCAGCAAATGAAACCTGAGTTAAGAGCTCAGAAGGGATTGCTGCAACCTATTCCAGTGGCTGATAAGAAATGGGATCAGATCACTACTGATCTAGTGACTGATTTACCCTCTGTTGAGGGATTTGATTCAATTGCAGTGTTTGTTGATAGATTGACTAAGATGGTAAAGTTTATCCCCTGCAGCAAAACAATAGATGCACCAGGGTATGCAAGGATATTCTTTGATCACATCTTCAGGAATCATGGGATTCCCAGTGTGATAATCAGTGATAGAGACACTAGATTTGCTAGTAAATTTTGGCAGGAATTAATGAGATGTGTGGGGACTAAAGTAAGGATGTCCACAGCCTTCCATCCTCAAACAGATGGACAAAGTGAAGTCAGCATCAGAACATTAGAGAACTTTTTAAGACCCTATGTAGAAGAGCATCCAGAGACATGGATGCAGGGATTAGGGATGGCTGAATTTGCAGCCAACAATGCTGTCCACACATCTACAGGATACAGCCCCTTCTACTTGATGTATGGGGTGCATCCTCAGCTGCCAGGAGATCTACTGGCTGGAAAAGCTCAAGCTGAAGCAGAATCAGTACAAGAGATGATATCTCATATGCAGGAAGTCATCAAAGATGCCAAGGACAGATATAAAACAGCCCAAGAGAAGATGAGGCAGCAAGCAAATAAAAGGAGAAGGGATATACAGTTTCAAGTGGGAGAAAAGGTGTTGCTCTCCACAAAGACATTGAATTTATCAGTCTTGAAACATATTCCAGTGAAAATCAGAAGAAGATATATAGGGCCTTTTGTTATTGCTGCTGCAGTGGGCCCTGTGGCATATAGATTGGTGTTACCAGATGGATGGAAATTACATCCTGTATTTCATGTATCAAAGTTGAGAAAACTTCAGGAAAGCTCTAAGTTTCCTAGGGAGGTAATGGCACCTCCAGCAGAATTAGATTCTGAGGGAGAAGAGGAATTTGAAGTTGAGGCTGTAGTAAGACATAAGTTTTCAGGAAGAAAAAGGAGATTTTTAGTAGTCTGGAAGGGGTATCCACTTAGTGAAGCAACTTGGGAACCCCAAGACAATTTATTGAATGCATCAGAGATCCTGGCTGATTATAAGAGGAGAGCTGGGATCAGGTAGAAGTTAGATGCACTTTTGATTCTGTGGCTGAAGGATCAGGAATCCCAGTGACTAGGGGATGGGTTGCATAAGGGCAGTGAAGTGTTTTCTGAACTTCTGTGGGTTAAGGATTTTATGGGGATCTAATTATCCTTTCAGAAGTGCAGGGAGCTTGGGATTTGCAGCACCCTAGTTCAGAGTTACTTTTACAGAATCAGAAGGATGCATTTGATGGATACTTGGTGAGGGCACCAACTGCCCCCAGGGGGGAGGCAATTGATACCAGCTGCTGACGTCTAGGGACGTCAGACGTCAAAGGCGTCATGCATCTGACGTCTGTGAAGCGTCAGATGCATCCCCGGTGAATGACAGCATCCTCCCAAGGAGGTACTACTGAACTACAGCGAGGAAACCACCGCAAGAGCACAGAGGCAAGACAATGGTTCGATCAATCAGATTGGGACTTGCGAGACTGAGGTCCTGGGTTCGAGTCTGAGTGGGAACGTGCTTCGGTTTGGGCCTGTGTGTGAGTGTGTGAGTGAGTCAGGAGTAGAACTGGCGGCTGTGAGTCAGGGTAGTGGGAGTGTTACGGGTGGTTAGTCACCCTCGGGAAAGTCGAACTGGGAGTTGAAATGATGGGACGCTTGATGTAACCTTGCTTTTCAGTGATCTGTTTGTGTGACCCCGAGTCTGTGACCCGTGCGATTTTGTGTGACCGTTCCGCCGCCGCCTCACTCTTTCCCGAGATAGGAGACGTCGCTCGCGGACGTCAGTCCTCCCGAGCGATAACACGTAGGTCCTTCAGCTGAACCTGTGGCGGGTCGATTCGCTGTTCCTGCCACACCCCGTATAAGCGCACGAGGATTATCATGAGGTTCCAGTGGGTCCGGCACACCGTGTGGTTCGTGCATGTGGTGATCACGTAGCTATCCGCCAGCGCCGGCGGCGAATAGCACCACAAACAGATCGGTGGCTTTTCCCCACGCCTGTTGTAGTAAATCCGCCTGCAGACCGCTATTGTGGGCTGCTGGCTGTGAACTGCAAGCCTGAAACGGCTTGGAGGGAAAGGATAGACGACTTGGAAGCGAGACAAAGGGAGTTCAATCCCAAAGTAAGGTTACAAGAACGTTCAAACCCCAAGAACTTATAGAATACCCTAGCAGCCTTGATCCTAACTGATCATAGGCTGTAACATCAGTCTGCATCAGTGCTGCAAGGCATCAGACCTTGCAGTCCTTTCAATCAGAGCCCAGCTCAGCCCCACGGCCATTCCTGTGGTGCTGAGCGACCTTCTAGAACATTCTAGCTGCCAGCTCAGTAGTCCACGTACTACTTCACTGCCAGCACACCCTGACTGACTGTACGCTGCCTCAGGGCAGCCAGCCTCCTACTTAAAGTACTGCAGGACTGTCAGCAAGCCTGCTGACGTACTGCAGGGCTGTCAGAAACCCTGATTCGCTACATTCCTCCCCATCTGAACTGCAGTAGCCCCTTACTGCACTTTGACTGAAATAAATCAACCTTTTAGGGAAATTCCATAGCTCAATAAAGATCTGAAAACTCATCATCAAATCAAACCCTACTCCCTTGTAGGTCTAATAAAACATCAACAACCAAAGAACCCTGCTGCAAACTTGAACTGTTTTCTGCAGCTTCTCACTTCCTTGGCATGCAAAACATAACTAAGAAACAGTGTTATTCTCAAGGTCTCAACCCTTGCAAATATATAAAACCCATAATCAGTAGGAAACAAGTCAAATGACTGATCAGCAGTTTTCCAAAATAAACACTGCTTATCAGCCCACAAAATCCTAGCAATCAGTAAAAATGTCCCATATCAGAATATACTATTAAGCTGTAGCAATAAACCACATTCTGTTGCAGCTATCAAAAATGTATCTAGTTGGCAGGTTTATTAAGAATCTCCGAAAAATACTCTGCCTGTCCCATAAGCACTTAAGAAAAGGGACAAAATGATATTACTCCCTCAGAAAATTCTTCTTTTCCAAATTCCACCAAGTCAAGAAACATAACAAGTTTCATTCAATCAGCCTAATATGTTCTGCCTCAACTGGCAGCTCCCACTGCAAATCACATTTCAATAAAAACCAAACATTCCTTCAAATGACCTGCAGCAAACTGCACTAGTCACCTGCACCCTGTGAGATCACCTCATCTAGACTCCTCTTCTTTGCTGACCCAGATTTCTTAGAAGGTATAACCTCCCACTCAACAATCCGGTGTGGTGCTGCATCACGGTTTGTCTGATTTCTTCCTGCAGTGCTCTTAGGCAACTCCAATCCTGCAATCCGAAGTGTTGTCATGACTCTTGCTGGAGGGACTGTCAAGCCTGGATGTCTCCTTACCATCCTGCACAATCCACATTCTCCAAACTGAGCAGGTCCTGGACTTGCTACCTTCAGAGAAATTGGACAGTTCGCCTGCATCCTTCCCTCGGCATCGAGCTGAATAGTGGTATCATAGGCATACCACATCCTCATCCAACAAACAGATCTGCAGCAGACCCTGTGCTGACCACAAGGGAATGTGTGCACTGGCCTGTTGCAGGTCTTGAAACACAGAGTGCATCCCATGCTTGACTCTGTCAGCCCTTCCACAGGGTTTAGCTGCACTTCTGGCAGTAGCAGTGTCTGATTTGGAAGTATTCTGTCAACAGAATTGCTGTACCACCCTGCTTCTTCTTCCTTAACATCAGCCACCTTTTCCTTTCCTGCAACTGACTTTCCTTCACACTCCATTACTCTTCCTGAGATCTCATCCGCATCTGCATCTCTGAGCTGAGTCCCTTGCACCACTTCTGGTATATTCGCTGCCCACTCGCGCCAACGATAATTTTCAGCACGGGCGACTTGCAACTCAGTTCTTGCTTTCCGAAGCTGTGCGGACAGATTTGCTGCTGATGCTGCCCTGGAGCTCAACAACTTGAAAGCTTGTTCCACCTGATCCTCGGTCTCTTGAGCGTGGTCTACCATTCCTGCTCACGCGAACGATAAAGAGAAAATAACACTCTCCCTTTTCTTCTTCAGTTTTTACTGTGCTTTCCGACTAGGACGTCGCCTCATTGCGGTCCCTTCACTCCTTTGCTGATAGTCACGTAGTATATCTCGAGCATTCTGCAAATGTTCTGCAGGTTCCCATGTGTCCTCAGATTGATCATATCCCTGCCATCGAACAAGGTACTGCTTCCTGCCTCTGACAGTTCTGTCTGCCAGAATTCTGTCCACCTGATATTCCTCTTGACCATCCACAAGCTCAGGTTCAGGTTGCCACCTGGGTGCCTCCCTTGCTGGAAAGCTGCCCACCTGATCTTCAAATGCAGGTTTGAGCTTGGACACATGAAACACATCATGTATCCTCCAATGACCTGGCAGTCTCAACCTGACTGCAACTTCAGAGAGCTTCTCAGTGACTTCAAATGGTCCACAGTACTTTGCTGACAACTTTCTGCTCAACACTGCAGGTAAGGGTAAGTCTTTTGTGGCCAGAAAAACTTTTTCGCCTGGCTCAAAGCCCCCTCCCCGCCTGGTTTCGTCCGCCACCTGGCGTTGACGTGCCTGAGCAGCAGCAATATTGTGTCTGCATTTTTCCAGATCAGATTGCCAAGTAGTCCACCAATCATCCACTGCAGGGCAGGCTGACACAGCCACAGCACTTGCAGGAGTCCTTGGGTTCTGCCCATTCATCAAATAGAAGGGGGAGAATCCAGTAGTAGCATTGACACTGGAGTTGTAAGCAAACTCAGCAGCTGCCAAGTGCTGATCCCAATCTGTTCCTGCAGGTTCAACATAACTGCGCAGAATTTCCTGCACTGTTCTGTTAGCCCTTTCAGTCTGACCATCTGTCTCAGGATGATAACTGCTTGACATTGCCAATCTTGTTCCAGCCTTCTTCCAAAGAGACCTCCAAAAATTGCTAGTGAAACGAGTATCCCGATCAGAAACAATTTCTTGAGGTAACCCAAAGAAACGAACCACATTCTGGAAAAATAAATCTGCTACCCCTGCAGCAGTAACTGTCTGCTTAGTAGGAATAAGTCTGATCATTTTTGTGAACCTATCCACAACCACCAACAAATAATCTGACCCAGTTCGAGTTCTAGGTAAAGGCCCTACAAAGTCAAGTGAAACACTGGTCCACCTGCCATCAGGAATAGGCAGGGGCTGCAGCTTACCCAAAGGCCTCTGATTAGAAGCCTTGTTCCTCTGACATGAAATGCAATTCCGGACATACTTGTGGACTGACTCGGAGATGTGGGGCCAGAAATAATGCAACTGCACCCTGACAAGGGTCTTCCTTCTGCCCAAATGTCCTGCCAATGGGGACTCATGGCAGTCATGCAGTATCTTCTCTCTGAGCCCATCTGCTTCAGGAATCCACCATTTCCAAGCATTCCCAATTCTTCTCCAGAGCCTTTGGCCATCCCATTTCACATGTCCAGGTCTGTGCCTTGCATTGATCAACTGCAAGCACAGTGCATCCTTCGAATAAGTTGTCTGCACCTGTTGCAGGAATCCTTCTGCAACTTCCAGCCTAGCCTGAGCATTCATTTCAGACTTTGTTTCCTCCACTTGATGTGTGGCCCTGCTCAGAGCATCTGCCACCACATTGTCTCTGCCTGGTCTGTACTTGATCTCGAACTTGAAAGATTGCAGAGTCTCCATCCATCTTGCTTGCCTCTGCGACAGGTGAGGCTGAGTATGCAAAAACTTGAGGGGTGCATGATCGGTGTGCACCACAAACTCTTGTGCATCCAAATAGTGTCTCCAGACCTTCAAAGCATGCACAACTGCTAGCAGCTCCTTTTCATGAGTAGCATAGTTGAGTTCTGCAGGTTGCAGCTTCCTGCTTTCAAATGCAACTGGCTGCTGACCCTGTCCCTTGTCCTGAGTTAGGACTGCTCCTATCGCATAGTCCGAAGCATCGGTGGTGACTTCAAACTTCAGACTTGGGTCAGGCACCAATAGTACTGGTGCAGACATCAATGCCTCCTTGATATCCTGCATGGCTGCAGCTTCTGTCTCAGTCCATTTCCACTCTGCATCCTTTTTGAGTAATGCAGTCAAAGGCTTGGCTCTGGCAGAGAAGTCCTTCATGAACCTCCTGTAGTAGTTTGCCAATCCCAGAAAGGACCTGAGATCCTTCACTGATGTCAAGGGTGGCCAATCTCTGATAACCTGCACCTTGCTCTGCAACACCTGTACTCCTGCAGCACTTAACTCATGCCCCAGAAACTCAACTTGATCTCTGCAGATCTCACACTTTGAAGCTGATGCATACAACTTCTGTTCCCTCAACCTCTGCATCACTTTCCGCAAATGAACTTTGTGTTCTACCCAATCTTTGCTAAAAATCAAAATATCATCCAAGTAAACGATGCAAAAGACGTCCAGAAAATCATGCAGCACATGATTCATTGTGTTCATAAAAGTGGCAGGAGCATTCGTCAGCCCAAAAGGAAGAACAACATACTCATAAAGGCCATACCTGGTGCGGAAGGCCGTTTTCTCACAATCTGCAGGATCCAACCGCACCTGATGGTAGCCTGAGCAGAGGTCAATCTTGCTGAAGCAGCGTGCTCCCTGAATCTGATCCAGCAACTCCTCTATCCTTGGGATAGGATACCTATTTTTTACCGTTAGTTTGTTAAGTGCCCGAAAATCCACACACATCCTAAGTTTCCCATTTTTCTTAGGAACAAACAAAACCGGCGAACCCCATGGAGACTTGCTAGGTCTGATAAATCCCTGCTTCAACAACTCTGCTAACTGCTTTTTCAGTTCTTCTCTTTCTGCAAAACTGGCCCTATAAAGCCCCTTTTTTACTGGTTCTGCACCTTCTACCAACTCAATCTTATGATTCACACCCCTGTCAGGAGGTAACTCCTGCGGCAGTTCCTCTTTAAACAAATCCTGAAACTCCTTTCTGATCTGTTTTTCTAACTCAGCTGCCTCCTTTCCTTCCTCTGACAAGGTTTCTGCAACACTGCCTTTTTTTGCATCAGTACTTTCCACATTATTAATCAAATGTTCCTCCTGAACTTCCCGAAGATTTACCAAATACATCGGCATACCCTTGCGGGCTGCCCGAGCAAACTCTTTGGCGGACATCATATCCAAATCTTCAGTACTGCAATCCTCTACTCTACCAGTCTGCATTCTGAGTTTGACTACTCCCTGAGGTGTCTGCAAAACCAATTTCTTCTTCTGCCAATCTATCATAGGGTTGTGTTTACTCAGCCAAGACATACCTAACACCAGATCATACCTGCCTAGTGTCACTGCATACATCTTTTCCTCTGAAACAAACCTCCCCATCTTGACACTGGCCTGCAGTTCTTTTTCTACCTTCTCTGAAGTCTTGCCATCTGCTAACTGCACTTCAGTAACCACCTCAGAAGCCTTTGCCTGAATGTCATTCTCTAGCAACCAGTCTTTCGAAACAAAATTATCGGTTGCACCACTATCTACCAAAATTCTTGCAAAACAACCTGCCACAGCCCCTGTGGTCTTCAACAATCCTTGAGTCCCCCCTTGGACTCCTCTCAACTTCAAAACTGGGGGTTCACTTGAACAAACATTCTTGAGGGAATCTGCACTAAGTTTCCCCTGCTCAAGCTCCTCTCTCACTGAAAAACCTGATGTGTCTGTCCTCAGATCAACATCAGTACCTTTACACTCAATAATACTGTGCAGCTCAGGTTCAGGTGGGGCCCCACCTAATCCTGCACTGCCTGACATCACCTGCAGGCTGGGTGTGGCTTCACTTGGCTCATCACCTCCTGCCTCAGAGACCAGAGTGGTTATGGCTTCACACAGCCCACAACCCTCCTTCGTTGTCCCTGTATCCTTCACCAAACATTCTGCAAATGTGGCTACACAAGGCCCTCCACCTGCAAAATTCAATACTGACACTGCAGGATCCCCTTCAGGTATGGCTACACATGGCTCGGTACCTGCAAGGTTCTCCATCATTTTCTTCTTCTTCTTCTCCTTGGCTGAGGCTACACATGGCTCTCCAACCTTGGAGTTCTGATTTGAAATTCCTGCTACCCCCCAATTGGTAGCCTCTCTGTGTGGTGGGCTGCACCGGCCTTCCCACACTCCACTTCTATCCTCCTCTGCCAGGATTTCCCGGCCAGCAGCCTCTCCAGACTCTGGCCTCCTTAGTTTTCCTGACAGTCTGCAGCAAAATGTCCTTTCTTGCCGCAGTTGTAACAATCAACATTCGCTGCAGAGTGACCTGCATCCATTCTGCTCCTTCTGGCAGAGATACTCTCTCCAGATCTTCTGTTCTGCCTCTGTCTGCGAGGACTACCACTGCGTCCTCTGCTTTTACTGCGACTGTCGCTTCGGTTTCTACCAACATCAAAACCCACGCGGTTACGCTGGAGGCCATCAACCTCCATGCGGTCCCCTAATTGTGGTGTATATTGGTGTGGTGTATACCTATCACGATCTGCGTCAGTTCTGCCACGACTAGCACTGCGACCTCGACTCTGCGATCTTCCTCTGCTGTAGGATCGGCCTCTGCTGTAAGATCGGCCTCTGCTCTTTGATCTGTCTCTGCGTGATCCTTCACGCCTGCCTCTGGGACTGTGACCTCTGCGTCCCTCTCTGCGGTACGCCTCAAGTGGACCTTCCCAAGTGGCGGCGAGTGCTATCGCACGCTCCAGATCTGCAGGATCTTCCATTTCAACCTTAGTTCGCAGACGGTCATTCAGGCCCTCTACAAAACGAAACAGCTGCTCTCCAGCGTTGCTGTCATTGATCTGCAGCATAAGTCTTCTGAACTGATGCACATACTCAGCAACGGTAGATCGTCCCTGCCTCAGACGAGACCATTCCCGCCTGAAGTCTTTGTTCTCATTCGTTTTACCAAACTGCTGTCTGAGTGCTGTCACCAAAGCTGGAACGTCCTGTGGCAGATTCAGCTGTCCTGCCATCGCAGCTTCATACCGACCTCTCCACCAAGTGCCTGCTGCTCCTCTCAAGCATCCTGCAGCCACTAATACCTGCTGTTCCCTGTCCCTGGTTGCAGTAACATCAAAGTATGTCTGCAACTGGACTTGCCACTCATTGAGGGGAACATCATGTGGATCACCATACCACATGTCAGGGCCTTTCGCCCTAGCTCTGCCCAGAGCTGCGGGAGGTTGCTGCTGTGCCATCCTGTTGTGCACTGCGTTCCGAACTGCGTCGTCCATCTGCACGTTCACGTTGGCTGCTACGTGTCTCAGGTGCTGGACCTCTTCCTGCATGTCCAAGATCATCTGCCTCAATCCCTGCACGTCGAAGGGATCTGGGGCTGGCATTCCTATCTGCGGTTGCTCGTCCTGTCCGGCCATATCTGCGCTGCTCTCTGCGTTCTCTTTCCTGCTGTCCTCTCAAGCGATTCCTGTATATATTGCAGTTGGGATCAGTACACTCTGTGTATCTGAAATACCCTGGACCCTGTTCTGCTCTGCGGTGACCGTGAGGGGGTGCTCTCTGAGCGCCTGGTTCCAAAACTGCCAAAGGGTGTCTGACAGGTCCAAGTATATGTACAGGCTGAGCAAAACGAAGAGGAGAAGGTAAACGAACCACTGTATCAGGAAAACGCAGTGTGTGTGGCAGCACCCTTTCTGGGTGGTTCTCTGCTGAGTCCTCTGAATGAATACTCGTCTCAGAGTCAGAAACCACTTCAATAACTCTGTCACTACCACCAAAAGGTCTGCCGAAACTCATACAACCAAAACTCGACCAAGCAACAGCTGCGCCTGTAACTTTTCAAGTCTGCTTCCCTGAACAGCGCAAAAACTGCGTCTGTGTGCTGCGCCTGTGCGCTGCTTCTATGTGCTGCTCACAGCACTCTCCAGTTCTATCTCTCCCAAGGCTGTGGGGCCTTCCAAGGTCCTCCAGCGACCCTGCACAGTCTTGCTGCGCCCCTGCTCCGAAACCAATGTAGTAAATCCGCCTGCAGACCGCTATTGTGGGCTGCTGGCTGTGAACTGCAAGCCTGAAACGGCTTGGAGGGAAAGGATAGACGACTTGGAAGCGAGACAAAGGGAGTTCAATCCCAAAGTAAGGTTACAAGAACGTTCAAACCCCAAGAACTTATAGAATACCCTAGCAGCCTTGATCCTAACTGATCATAGGCTGTAACATCAGTCTGCATCAGTGCTGCAAGGCATCAGACCTTGCAGTCCTTTCAATCAGAGCCCAGCTCAGCCCCACGGCCATTCCTGTGGTGCTGAGCAACCTTCTAGAACATTCTAGCTGCCAGCTCAGTAGTCCACGTACTACTTCACTGCCAGCACACCCTGACTGACTGTACGCTGCCTCAGGGCAGCCAGCCTCCTACTTAAAGTACTGCAGGACTGTCAGCAAGCCTGCTGACGTACTGCAGGGCTGTCAGAAACCCTGATTCGCTACACCTGTCCTTGAACCTCTTGGACATGTCGGTGAGCGCCTCCTCTTCCTCTCTCTCCTTCCTTTTCTTGGGCGCCGACTTTTCGTCGGTCTTTCCCCCGGTCTGTCCCCCGGTCAGGTCGCGGATTCTCCTGGGTTGTGGCTCCGAGATCATGTCGTCTGCAACGTCGGGAACTTCGAAGTGCCCCGGTGCACGATTTCTGATTCTCTCGAGCGTTTTGTCCACCTGCGTATAGTCATACCCGGCTAGCCGGTGGTTAACCGGAACGTTTCCTTTGCCGTAGTAGACAGGCTCCTCTCCGTCTCTGATCGCAGCAGCAGCTCCAGCACCCTGCTCGATGATGTCGTCCATCGTCGCCCGACAAAGGTTTTCCACATAGTCCCCAAGGCGTGCGGGAACGCTGTGGAGCAACCGGCTCATCAACCCGGACTGTGCCTCAGACGAGTACACAGCCGTTTGCCAGGCCGACCTTTCGTCTGTGGACGTCAGGTGCGGCTGCTGTTTCGTCAACTGCGATTGCAGCTTTTTCTGCGTCTGGTTCGCAGTGTCGAGTTCCTTTTGAAGCTGCCTCAGCTCCTGTTCGGCTGTTCCTCTCGCTTGTTGAGCGATTTTCAGATCGTGTTCAAGTTGGGTTACTTGATTGCAGAGTCTTTGAGCTGCACCCTCGAACTTTTTCAGGTGCTTCTCTGCTTGATCCGCCCGCGCGCGTTGTGCGTCGCGTTCTGCCCGGAGTTCCAACACATCGTCTTGTAACCGTTGACACCTAGCTTGGAGAGTAGCTGGGTCGGCGTCACGGTCGAGTGTTTTTCCTGTTTTGGAACTAGGTTTTTCCGGCAGTTTTTCCGGCAACTCTGTCGGTGGGCGGATCACGATCTTGGAGGTTCCTTTCAACAACGAAGTCTCGAAGTTCCGAAGTTTTGAAAGGACCGAAGGAGGTGGGAGAGTTTTCATGAGTTTCGCCTTAGGTGGGGTGATAAGTGGTTTGGGTTCCCCTCTGGGTGGACAAGCGTCGGCGAGAGTTCCACTCTGCCCTTTTCCGCCTTTCTCGCCGCCACTGCCTTTTGTTTTTCCGCTGCCACCCAATTGTTTTCCACTCGACTCCTTTCCCTGAACCGCTTTTTCACCACTGCGCCACATGATCGGGCTGTGCTTTGGCATTCTCTTTTTCTGGCTGCGCTTAGTTCTCCGACTAGTCTCCGACTTTTCTGTATGCGCGCCGAGAATAACCAGGACAAAATGATCGCAAGTCCGCTTTAAGATACGCTAGGCGTATTAGCTAACGTACCTCGGTAACGTGACACTCTATGGAGGTCACCGTCACCACACGGGTTCGTGCCTATTTGATTTTACCCTAACTTGCTTATGTCAACTCAGTTCCACCTGCGGCGCAATCACGTGACCTCCAGGTCGGACATTAACCCATCACTTGATCCAATGTCCCCATCACCTGTTGTCAGTCGCTATGAGCGTGTGAGTTGTGCGTTAGGTAAACCTCCCCGGAAAGAAAACTGACCCCTAGCCCGTCCTGCGAACCGTCCACAGTTCTGTCACGGGAAAAGATAGCAACCCGTTCGCCGGAAAAGATGGAAACTTTCCTTAGGAAAAGATGGAACCTTTCCCCAGGCTTTTCCGGGAGTTCTGCTTGGTGCTCTTTTCCTAAGTCTTTTTGGTATCCCATCTGGATAGCGTTCCAAATCGACTTTCTCGGCTTACTATTTTTCCCCCAGCTGGAAGGATAGTATTAAGTCGAGCGTGAACAGAGTGGTAATGATCCCTGGTTAGGTTCGAGTTCTGCGTTGGGCCCTAGTCTTTTTCTTAGACTGGGTCACTTGTTTATTCTCCGGTTTGTTGGCTAAGTACTCCTTAAGCAAGTCCTGGGCATTGGCCAGGTGGCTTTCTGGCTCCCAGGTGGATTCCATCAAATCGTAGCCCTTCCAAAGGATCAGGTGCCCCGATCTCTGAGGATGCGCTCGACCTCGAATTCGATGGTTCCATCTACTAGCTCCCCCTCTGGAGCGTCTATCTCTCGCTGATCGTCATCAAGCCGAGAGTAAGCCTTCAATTTCGACACATGGAAAGTTGGGTGGATTTTCCAGTGGTCGGGAAGGTCAAGACGGTAGGCGACAGCCCCAATTCGGCTAGCCACCCGGAAAGGTCCAACAAATCGCCGGCGGATTTTCGGTGGGATTTTCTGAAGTGAAGCAAGGGGAATATACTTGCTTTGTACCAGCACTTCATCGCCAACCTGAAAATCCACTTTCCTTCGACGTTTGTTTGCGGAGGTGCACATGCGGTTCTGTGCCTCTGCGTATTTCGCTTTAGCGTTTCGCATTTGGTCGTCCATTCGACGTACCATCTCAGCCGCCATTTCCGATTCATCGCCCGTCCGAACTCCTTTCCTGGCAACAACTATCTGCCCCATGTTCTGGCCATACAGAAGATGGGCTGGCGCGTAGCCTGTGGAGACATTCCGTGAATTATTTGCGGCAAATTCCGCGGTTGGCAAATAATCCACCCAACGGTCTGGGTACCGTTCCACATACGGACGCAGGAAATCCTCCAGCACCCGGATGGTGACTTCCGACTGCCCATCCGTTTGAGGATGGTATGCAGTGCTCATCCGGAGCTGGGTACCTAAAAGTTTGAAAAGGGAGGTCCAGAACAAACTTGTGAACCTTGGATCCCGATCCGAAACTATGATTTTAGGCAGCCCGTAGTGTTTGTATATGTTCTCCACGAACAGCTTTGCGTATTCTGGCGCCGTGATAGTTTTGTTACAGGGTACGAACCTCGCATACTTCGTCAATCGGTCTACAAAGACAGCGATTGCTGTGAAGCCATGGGAAGACGGTAGGTCGGTAACCAAGTCCGTCGTGATCTGTTCCCATTTCTGGTCTGGGATAGGCAACGGCTGCAAAAGACCTTTCTGTCTTTGCAAGTCCGATTTGTTTAGTTGACAAGTTGGGCACGTTTTCACGTATGCCTTTACGGCTAACCCAACGCCTTTCCACCAGTAACTGCGGGTAAGTACTTCGGTCATGCGGTCTGCTCCAACATGACCTGCACTGGGAACGTCGTGATGCTCTTCCAGAATCCGTTTCTGGAAAGAAGCAGGGACCACAAGCAAACTAGGACCTGGGTCTGTTTTGGTATAATACAAGAACCCGTCGTCCAGCTTGTATTGCGGAGAAACCCCTCGTTCCATCCTTTCAAAGATAGGCTTGAGTTGTTCATCACTTCTCAAAGCCTCTTTCCATGCCTCCTTCTCTGCCACTTCCCAAGTGGAGAGGTTATTGAGCTGGTCTGGCGGACCAGGAAGGCTCCGGGATAACGCATCAGCCAAAACATTGGCTTTCCCCTGGATATAGACGATTTTTGGACCTATGGATTGAAAAAACCCTGAGGTTAACCACCGGGTTTGGGTCCGCGACAACGTGCTCTGGTTCATGAAGTGGGTGATCGGTTTGTGGTCCGTCAACACCTTCACACCCCCATCGCATCCCTCAAGGTAGTGTCGCCACTGGGCTAAAGCATATGCTATTGCCCCCAGCTCCCGCTCATATGCGGAGTATCGCGTTTCAGCTGGTTTTAATCGTCTGGAAAGGTATGCAATTGGTTGCAAACCTTTCCCATGATCCTGGGTAAGAACCGCTCCATATGCAGTTCCAGATGCATCCGTTATTACGGTGTACTCCTTAGCCGGGTCAGGAAGGAGTAAGATCGGTGCGCGGCTAATCCGATCCTTAAGTTCGTTGTAGGCATTGCGTTGGTTCAGCCCCCATTCCCAGACAGTATCCTTCTTGGTTAGATCTGTCAAGGGACTCGCAATCCTAGCGAACTCAGGAATGAACTTACGATAGTAAGACACCATTCCCAGGAAACTTCGCACATCAGTGACCGAAGTTAACTCCTTCCATTGTTGAATAGCCTTAACCTTATCCTGCATTGGTTGAAGGCCTTTTTCCGACAAATGATACCCCAGGTAGTCCGTCTCTGCTACCCCTACTTCGCACTTACTGGCTTTTGCGTACAACTTATGTTTCCGCAACCGTTCAAAGACCAGTTTTAGGTGCTCGACGTGCTCTTCCACCGAGTTGGAAAAGACCAGGATGTCGTCGATAAACACCACTACAAACTCGTCAAGGAACTCCCCCAGCAAATCCTGAACCATGGTCTGGAACTGGGCTGGGCAGTTGGTCATTCCGAACGGACACACGAGAAACTCGAAATGTCCGTATCTCGTCCGGAATGCCGTCTTGGGAGTATCCTTGGGTCGAACGGGAAACTGCCAGTAGCCTGAGCGGAGGTCGATCTTCGTATAGATCTTCGCTCTGGCGAGACGGTCCATTAACTCCTCAGGAAGAGGGAGTGGATACCTATTCTTTACCGTGAATTTGTTTATCCAACGGTAATCCACACACATTCTCAACCCTCCGTCTTTCTTGGGAACAAAGAGTATGGGTGCGCCCCAGGGACTCTCGGAGGGTCGGATCTTCCTTTGCTCGAGGAGGTAATCCACCTGTGTCCTAACTTCGTCCAGCTCGGCTGGAGAGAGTTTGTACAAGGGACGGTGGATTGGGGTCATTTGTTCGTCCTCCAGGTCCACCTTAAATTCGTGGCCTTTTCTGACTGGAGGAACGCCGGGTGGTAAGTCTTTCGGGAACACATCCTTGAAACTTGTGAGGACAGCCTTGATCCTTGGGTCGAGACCCGAATGCATTACCTTTTCCACATCCGGCTGGAGATAAGCCGGTGTGGTTCCAGTAGCGTTCAAACGCTCTTCTGGAATTCCCGGATATGGGTACTGCATGAGATGTGCCATATCTTCCGGGGTGGTTGGTCGCACAACCACAAGGTATGCCTGATCAATTTCTGGACTGTTCTTCACGAGCGAGAATAACTTCTTCGCTGAGACTGTATCAATAGCCGGTGCTAGGTGCTGTAAGTAGTCTGATGGTCGTTCCTTCATAGGAACAGTTGTCCATCCAGCACCCACTGGAACTTTGAGCGTGCCTGTTGCAAAGTCCAGTTTGGGATTGGTCTGCATCAACCAAGGAAGCCCTAGTATCATGTCATATGAAAGGTTTGGGAAGACGTCTGCGGAAAGGGTTGTGGTATAAGTACCCATCCTGAGCTGCAAGTCTTCACACCGTCGATCAAGTGAACACAGGGTTCCGTCCGCCAAAGTGACTCCCTTTTTGCACTCGGTTGTTTCGAGTTTCAGTCTCGTGACTAGTTTCTTGGTAATGTAGTTCTCCGTTGCACCACAATCAACATAGGCGGAGATCGGTACTCCTCCTAATCTGGCTCGGATCTCATATCCCATAAATTTCAAATGCTTAGGACCTCCTAGTGGTAACATACGCTCAGAAGGTGAATGCTGACCTTCATCCACTTTTTGTCCTCTACCTGTTCCCTGAACAGGGGCTGCTGACTCGTCAGTTGGTGGTGAGCGAGTGGCAGGCTTATTTGATTCCCTTACGGGTTCCCTTCCCTCCGGACTTCGTTTCGTTCCTTGAGGCGGGAACGATACCGAATTCTCAGTTCCTTCAGGACTACCAAGGTCTCCATGAACAGAGTCGACAGCAGACCTGGGCCCGACCGGACCGGCAGCGAAAAACCGGTCCGGTCCGGTCCAACCTGTCTAAGGACCGGCCAACCTGTCCGGTCCTGTCCGGTCCAGCGAAAAAACGCCGGTCCTTGCAAGACCGGACAGGCTTTGACCGGTCCTGGCCTGTCCCTGTCCGGTCCACCGGTCCGAAATGCCTGTCGAAAATGTGGAACGGGTTTCGACAGGCATTTCCGGCTTTGGACAGGCAAACCGCCAAATTCACCGGACTTAGACAGGACAACAACCGGTCTTGGACAGGCCCACAACCTTTCAAAGACCGGCCCACAACCTGTCGAAGACCGGTTAAACACCGGTCCAGACAGTGCAAATCGGCGGTTTCAGACAGAAGTTTACCTGTCTTGGACAGGTCAAGCGCCTGTCGAAACAGGAACAACCTCGCGCGATGTGTGAAAGTGTGAACGTCACTGCAGTATAAAAGAGAACCCTGCATGCGCGGAAAACCTAGCATCATTCCGCCTACAGCAAGAGCAAACAAGCACGCACGCACGCACGTACGCACCAGGAAAGCCAACGAAAGATGTCGCCAAAAATGACGCTCCGCAACAAGAAGACGGCCGGTGGGAAAAAGGGAGGTGGGACGGAGGGGGGAAAAGTGGACACCGCGAAGGGAAAGGGAAAAAAGGGACCGGCGTCGAAAGCGGAAGGAAAAAAGGGACCAGCGTCAAAAGCGGGAGGAGAAAAGGCACCGGCGGCGGAAGCAGCGAGTTTGCCGCCGCCTCCACCGCCCATGGAAGCACCCACGGTGGACACGGTGGACATGGCGGACATGGATGTAAGGGTGTTGCAATTTTTTGTTGGTGAAAAAAAAAATGTAATGAAATAATGAAATTTCCAGAAAATCAATTTGAAGATATGTTTTGTATCCTTTCAATTTCACACCTGGAATTTATGGTTTTTGTTTTTTTTCCTTGCAATTGCACCTCTGGAATCTATGGTTTTTGTTTTTTATCCTTTCAATTTCACATCTGGAATTTATGTTTTTTTTTTTTTTTTCCTTGCAATTGGACCTCTGGAATTTATGGTTTTTGTTTTTTATCCTTTCAATTTCACATCTGGAATTTATAGTATTTGTTTTTTATCCTTGCAATTGCACCTCTGGAATTTATGTTTTTTTGTTTTTTATCCTTGCAACTTCACATCTGCAATTTATAATATTTATTTTGTTACCAGGTGGACATATTTGGAGGTTCATCAGGGAACCTTCGAAAGAGGTTGAGGGATGTCGCTGATGAGAGGGAGGGGGAGGAGGACGAGGCCATGCAGAGGATGAAGGCGCCCCGGGCAACAGGACGACTGCAGCCATTAGAAGGGTTTTACGAAGGGGAACTGGATTTCCTTGATGACAGCCCGCCCCCATTCAGGCTGGGGACACTGCCACCACCCGTGGCGAAGCCGCGTCAAGGTTCTGCAGGAAAGGGCCCTTCAGGTTCAGAACCATCACAGACATCACAGGTGAGATAAAAGGAAAACATGGAAATGATAAGTTAAAGGTCGGGATGGGTTGCAAACATGATCCAACCACTGCATGGAAGTGGATGATTTAAAAACTGAAAATTGCTTTCCTTTCCCAAAAATCTTTGCCCTGGTCTTGGTCTGACCTGTCCAGACCGGAAAAACAACCGGTTCTGGACAGGAGTTGATGCCTGTCCAGACAGGCAACAGCCTTTCCTAGGCAGGTAAAGCGCCTGTCCAGGCAGGTATGTCCTGTCCAGACCGGGTAAATAACCGGTTCTAGACAGGATGTGTTGCCTGTCCAGACAGGTATCTACCTGTTCTAGACAGGTATCAACCTGTTCTAGACAGGTTGTCTGCCTGTCTGGACAGGTCATATACCTGTCCGGACAGGCAAGTAACTGTTCACATGTAATGTCTTCTTGATGCTAACTATTCTCTGTTTTCTTGTGTCCAGGGGGAAAGCAGGAAGAGGAGACCCTCGGCAAACGCCTGGGTCAAGCGCCTCTTCCTCAAGCCCGATGGCACCCTCCATAAAATCAGTGATTTTACGGAGGGTGGGGAGGTCACACAGAAGCTTGTTTGCAGGCTGTGTGACCTCCCCGTGAGTTACCACCGCAGTTCCCTCACGACTGCGAAGAACCACGCCAAGGGCCACCAACTGAGGACGGAGGAAGATATGCGGAAGAGGGAGGAAGCGGGATGGTAAGAAAAAGGGACCCAAAACACTGTTGAATGTGCTGAAAAAGAAACCCAAAACACTGTTGAATGTGCTGAAAAAGAAACCCAAAACACTGTTGAATGTGCTGAAAAAGGGACCCAAAACACTGTTGAATGTGCTGAAAAAGGGACCCAAAACACTGTTGAATGTGCTGAAAAAGAAACCCAAAACACTGTTGAATGTGCTGAAAAAGAAACCCAAAACACTGTTGAATGTGCTGAAAAAGGGACCCAAAACACTGTTGAATGTGCTGAAAAAGGGACCCAAAACACTGTTGAATGTGCTGAAAAAGAAACCCAAAACACTGTTGAATGTGCATGTGAATCTGATGCATGGTGTCCAACAGAAACTGAAACAGGTATTATGTGTGTTGCAAGCCACGGGGCAACACCGACAGCACGTCGGGGGTGGTGGTCCACACGGTGGGGAGGGCCTGGAAACCGACGGAGCATGCATGGAAGGTAGCATGCAAGAAGCTGGCGGAGTAAGTGTGTTTGTTTGTTTGTTTGTTTGTTTGTTTGTTTGTTTGTTTGTTTGTTTGTTTTTGTCTTTGTCTTTGTCTTTGTCTTCGTTTTTGTTTTTGTGTTTGTTTTTGGTTTTGAATGTTCATGTGCATGTGTGCTTCAGGTGGGTGGCGGAGGAAGGGCTTCCCCTCTCATTGGGGGAGTCAGAAGGATTTCTGGGTTTTGCCCGCGCCCTGAACGGCCGGGCAGCCCGGATTTCCAGACGGTCGGTGGGGCGGAAGATGGAGGGGCTGTTCCACGAACGCCTGGCCCGGGTAGCCCAAGAAATCAAAGGCCACCGAGATTTGCAGCAGCAACCGGCCTTCACCGGGGATCTGTGGACATCACGGTGAGCATTGTGTCTTTGATAATTGGTAATCTGAATTGTTAACCATGCTGTTGTGTTTTGATTTGTTGTGATGTGTTTTGATTTGTTGTCATGTGTTTGATTCGATTTGCTGTGTTGTGTTTTGATTTGTTGTCATGTGTTTTGATTTGATTTGTTGTGTTTTGGTGTTGTGTTTTTGCAGGGCGGGTGACAAGTACTTGACTGTCACCGCCCACGCCGTGGATGTCTCCACCAACCCCTGGCAGATGAAGGACTGGATGCTCGGGGTGTTCCACCTGGATGTGGAAAGGGCCACCTCCGCTGCAATCCAGCAGCTGGTGGAAGACCAGGTTCTCCCGAGCATCCAGTTGGAGGGGTACAGGCCCACCATCACCACCGATGCGGGAGCTAATATAGCAGCCGCATTTGACAAGTAAGTGAACCAACCAAAAGAAAAATACGGTGCTTGTTTGAAATTAAATGTAAGAAACAACCACAAGTTGAAATAGCATGCAATGTGATGCCTGGAAACATGTCCACCTCCCCAAGGAAAAACAAAAGGAAAAATAAAAACACTTAAGAGTATGTGTGTAACAAATTGCAGCCGAAACAGTCTCAACTGGGACTGGATGCGATGCTGCTGCCACATGCTCCACAATAGCATGACGTCTGCCCTCACCACCGCTCCCATTGGAATTCAGGACAGCCTGAAAAAAGCTACGAGGCTGGTGGAGTATTTTTCAAGGTAAGGACATGAAATGAAAAAAGTTATGGAAGTGAACAATACTATAAGGGAATTTTTTTTTTTTTTCTAAGTTGTTAGTGTGCATTGTGGAGGACCTGTCTGGACAGGTCTTTGTCCTGTCCAGAAAAGGTTAATGTCTGTCTAGAACAGGTTGATTCCTGTCCAGACCGGTTCATCACCTGTCAAGGACAGGACGTTTTGCCTGTCTGGACAGGAAGTTTTGCCTGTCTGGACAGGACAGACCTGTCTGGACCGGTTTATCACCTGTCCAGACAGGAAAAACTTCCTGTCCTTGACAGGTGATGAACCGGTCTGGACAGGAGAAGGACCTGTCCAGACAGGTCTATTGCCTGTCTGTTAAAGGTCAGATATGACGTTTGTTTCTTTGTTTTTTGTGTAGATCTACCACAGCCAGGTTCCAGCTCGACACCCTGCAAAGGGAGGACCTGGAGGGTCGAGGCCAGGAGGTGCCCACAGATTCGGAAGACGAGGTGGAGGTGGTGATAAGGGGGTCTAGGACCCCGAGACACAAGCACACACACACACACACAGAGAGAGAGAGAGAGAGTCACTGGGAAGATTAATTTTTACAGGAGGGCCCCTGGCCCTATAAACCCTGTCGTACATCCCATTGTACTACACAATAACCCTAAACCCGAGTTACTACTATCAATTTGTCCCCCCCCCCACGAGAGGGTGTCCACACCCGTCACAACCCTGGAAAGAAAGAAAGAAAAAGGTCGAACTAGAAGAAAAAGAAACCCCAAACAAACCCACAACAAAAACCCCAACTAAACGTCAAACTAAACCCCAAACAAACCGATGAAAAATCCCAAACCAAACCCATGATCAACCCCATAGCAAAACCCTGTTCTGTCTTGAGGCTTGGTCTCTGGCTTGGACGGTAGCTTGGTCTCCGGCTTGGTCTGCTGTTCGTTGTCACTCCAGAACCCATCTCAGCCGCCAGCTGGTTGTTCAGCTGGTTCGTCGACTGGCTCCGCCACCAAGTCGATCGGAGGCTCGTCCTCATCCACATCCAAAGGAGGGAAATCCTCATCCAAAGGTGGAGGAAGAGGTCCCAAAGACGAGGGCTCCGAGGATGGACTCCTGCTGGACACGGAAGGACTTTTTCCTTCGTCCTGTTCTGGGTCCTGTTCTCCTTTTGTTTCTGGTTCGGGTGTTCTCTCTTTTTCCTGCTTCTCATACTCCTCCGCCCACTTTTTCACCAACGGACCCAAGCGCTTCAGGGCAAGGCCTTTCGGAAAGCCCATGTCCCTTCGCAAGCACTGATAGCACTCGGTGAGAGTCTGGGTCGTGGGTGGAGCCTGAAGGAGTGGCTGGAAGTCTGGCTCCCGCATGTCCAAATGTAGGTCCTTCAGCTGAACCTGTGGCGGGTCGATTCGCTGTTCCTGCCACACCCCGTATAAGCGCACGAGGATAATCATGAGGTTCCAGTGGGTTCGGCACACCGTGTGGCTCGTGCATGTGGTGATCACGTAGCTATCCGCCAGCGCCGGCGGCGAATAGCACCACAAGCAGATCGGTGGCTTTTCCCCACGCCTGTCCTTGAACCTCTTGGACATGTCGGCGAGCGCCTCCTCTTCCTCTCTCTCCTTCCTTTTCTTGGGCGCCGACTTTTCGTCGGTCTTTCCCCCGGTCTGTCCCCCGGTCAGGTCGCGGATTCTCCTGGGTTGTGGCTCTGAGATCATATCGTCTGCAACGTCGGGAACGTCAAAGTGCCCCGGTGCACGATTTCTGATTCTCTCGAGCGTTTTGTCCACCTGCGTATAGTCATACCCGGCTAGCCGGTGGTTAACCGGAACGTTTCCTTTGCCGTAGTAGACAGGCTCCTCTCCGTCTCTGATCGCAGCAGCAGCTCCAGCACCCTGCTCGATGATGTCGTCCATCGTCGCCCGACAAAGGTTTTCCACATAGTCCCCAAGGCGTGCGGGAACGCTGTGGAGCAACCGGCTCATCAACCCGGACTGTGCCTCAGACGAGTACACAGCCGTTTGCCAGGCCGACCTTTCGTCTGTGGACGTCAGGTGCGGCTGCTGTTTCGTCAGCTGCGCTTGCAGCTTTTTCTGCGTCTGGTTCGCAGAATCGAGCTCCTTTTGAAGCTGTTTCAGCTCCTGTTCGGCGGTTCCTCTCGCCTGCCGGGCGATTTCCAGATCGTGTTCAAGTTGGGTTACTTGATTGCAGAGTCTTTGAGCTACACCCTCAAACTTTTTCAGGTGCTTCTCTGCCTGATCCGCCCGCGCGCGTTGTGCGTCGCGTTCTGCACGGAGTTCCAACACATCGTCCTGTAACCGTTGACACCTAGCTTGGAGAGTAGCTGGGTCGGCGTCCCGGTCGAGTGTTTTTCCTGTTCTGTAACTAGGTTTTTCCGGCAGTTTTTCCGGCAACTCTGTCGGTGGGCGAATTACGATCTTGGAGGTTCCTTTGAGCAACGATGTTTCGAAGTTCCGAAGTTTCGAAAGCACCGAAGGAGCTGGGAGAGTTTTCATGATTTTCGCCTTAGGTGGTGTGATAAGTGGTTTGGGTTCCCCTCTGGGTGGGCAAGCGTCGGCGAGAGTTCCACTTTTTCCTTTTCCGCCTTTCTCGCCGCCACTGCCTTTCGTTTTCCCGCTGCCACCCAGTTGTTTTCCACTCGACTCCTTTCCCTCAACCGCCTTATCACCACTGCGCCACATGATCGGGCTGTGCTTTGGCATTCTCTTTTTGTGTTGGCTGCGCTTTGTTCTCCGACTAGTCTCCGACTTTTCTGTATGCGCGCCGAGAATAACCAGGACAAAATGATCGCAAGTCCGCTTTAAGATACGCTAGGCGTATTAGCTAACGTACCTCGGTAACGTGACACTCTATGGAGGTCGCCGTCACCACACGGGTTTGTGCCTATTTGATTTTACCCTAACTTGCTTATGTCAACTCAGTTCCACCTGCGGCGCAATCACGTGACCTCCAGGTCGGACATTAACCCATCACTTGATCCAATGTCCCCATCACCTGTTGTCAGTCGCTATGAGCGTGTGAGTTGTGCGTTAGGTAAACCTCCCCGGAAAGAAAACTGACCCCTAGCCCGTCCTGCGAACCGTTCACAGTTCTGTCACGGGAAAAGATAGCAACCCGTTCGCCGGAAAAGATGGAAACTTTCCCTAGGCTTTTCCGGGAGTTCTACTTGGTGCTCTTTTCCTAAGTCTTTTTGGTATCCCATCTGGATAGCATTCCAAATCGACTTTCTCGGCTTAATATTTTTCCCCCAGCTGGAAGGATAGTATTAAGTCGAGCGTGAACAGAGTGGTAATGATCCCTGTTTAGGTTCGAGTTCTGCGTTGGGCCCTAGTCTTTTTCTTAGACTGGGTCACTTGTTTATTCTCCGGTTTGTTGGCTAAGTACTCCTTAAGCAAGTCCTGGGCATTGGCCAGGTGGCTTTCTGGCTCCCAGGTGGATTCCATCAAATCGTAGCCCTTCCAAAGGATCAGGTGCCCCGATCTCTGAGGATGCGCTCGACCTCGAATTCGATGGTTCCATCTACTAGCTCCCCCTCTGGAGCGTCTATCTCTCGCTGATCGTCATCAAGCCGAGAGTAAGCCTTCAATTTCGACACATGGAAAGTTGGGTGGATTTTCCAGTGGTCGGGAAGGTCAAGACGGTAGGCGACAGCCCCAATTCGGCTAGCCACCCGGAAAGGTCCAACAAATCGCCGGCGGATTTTCGGTGGGATTTTCTGAAGTGAAGCAAGGGGAATATACTTGCTTTGTACCAGCACTTCATCGCCAACCTGAAAATCCACTTTCCTTCGACGTTTGTTTGCGGAGGTGCACATGCGGTTCTGTGCCTCTGCGTATTTCGCTTTAGCGTTTCGCATTTGGTCGTCCATTCGACGTACCATCTCAGCCGCCATTTCCGATTCATCGCCCGTCCGAACTCCTTTCCTGGCAACAACTATCTGCCCCATGTTCTGGCCATACAGAAGATGGGCTGGCGCGTAGCCTGTGGAGACATTCCGTGAATTATTTGCGGCAAATTCCGCGGTTGGCAAATAATCCACCCAACGGTCTGGGTACCGTTCCACATACGGACGCAGGAAATCCTCCAGCACCCGGATGGTGACTTCCGACTGCCCATCCGTTTGAGGATGGTATGCAGTGCTCATCCGGAGCTGGGTACCTAAAAGTTTGAAAAGGGAGGTCCAGAACAAACTTGTGAACCTTGGATCCCGATCCGAAACTATGATTTTAGGCAGCCCGTAGTGTTTGTATATGTTCTCCACGAACAGCTTTGCGTATTCTGGCGCCGTGATAGTTTTGTTACAGGGTACGAACCTCGCATACTTCGTCAATCGGTCTACAAAGACAGCGATTGCTGTGAAGCCATGGGAAGACGGTAGGTCGGTAACCAAGTCCGTCGTGATCTGTTCCCATTTCTGGTCTGGGATAGGCAACGGCTGCAAAAGACCTTTCTGTCTTTGCAAGTCCGATTTGTTTAGTTGACAAGTTGGGCACGTTTTCACGTATGCCTTTACGGCTAACCCAACGCCTTTCCACCAGTAACTGCGGGTAAGTACTTCGGTCATGCGGTCTGCTCCAACATGACCTGCACTGGGAACGTCGTGATGCTCTTCCAGAATCCGTTTCTGGAAAGAAGCAGGGACCACAAGCAAACTAGGACCTGGGTCTGTTTTGGTATAATACAAGAACCCGTCGTCCAGCTTGTATTGCGGAGAAACCCCTCGTTCCATCCTTTCAAAGATAGGCTTGAGTTGTTCATCACTTCTCAAAGCCTCTTTCCATGCCTCCTTCTCTGCCACTTCCCAAGTGGAGAGGTTATTGAGCTGGTCTGGCGGACCAGGAAGGCTCCGGGATAACGCATTAGCCAAGACATTGGCTTTCCCCTGGATATAGACGATTTTTGGACCTATGGATTGGAAAAACCCTGAGTTTAACCACCGGGTTTGGGTCCGCGACAACGTGCTCTGGTTCATGAAGTGGGTGATCGGTTTGTGGTCCGTCAACACCTTCACACCCCCATCGCATCCCTCAAGGTAGTGTCGCCACTGGGCTAAAGCATATGCTATTGCCCCCAGCTCCCGCTCATATGCGGAGTATCGCGTTTCAGCTGGTTTTAATCGTCTGGAAAGGTATGCAATTGGTTGCAAACCTTTCCCATGATCCTGGGTAAGAACCGCTCCATATGCAGTTCCAGATGCATCCGTTATTACGGTGTACTCCTTAGCCGGATCAGGAAGGAGTAAGATCGGTGCGCGGCTAATCCGATCCTTAAGTTCGTTGTAGGCATTGCGTTGGTTCAGCCCCCATTCCCAGACAGTATCCTTCTTGGTTAGATCTGTCAAGGGACTCGCAATCCTAGCGAACTCAGGAATGAACTTACGATAGTAAGACACCATTCCCAGGAAACTTCGCACATCAGTGACCGAAGTTAACTCCTTCCATTGTTGAATAGCCTTAACCTTATCCTGCATCGGTTGAAGGCCTTTTTCCGACAAATGATACCCCAGGTAGTCCGTCTCTGCTACCCCTACTTCGCACTTACTGGCTTTTGCGTATAACTTATGTTTCCGCAACCGTTCAAAGACCAGTTTTAGGTGCTCGACGTGCTCTTCCACCGAGTTGGAAAAGACCAGGATGTCGTCGATAAACACCACTACAAATTCGTCAAGGAACTCCCCCAGCAAATCCTGAACCATGGTCTGGAACTGGGCTGGGCAGTTGGTCATTCCGAACGGACACACGAGAAATTCGAAATGTCCGTATCTCGTCCGGAATGCCGTCTTGGGAGTATCCTTGGGTCGAACGGGAAACTGCCAGTAGCCTGAGCGGAGGTCGATCTTCGTATAGATCTTCGCTCTGGCGAGACGGTCCATTAACTCCTCAGGAAGAGGGAGTGGATACCTATTCTTTACCGTGAACTTGTTTATCCAACGGTAATCCACACACATTCGCAACCCTCCGTCTTTCTTGGGAACAAAGAGTATGGGTGCGCCCCAGGGACTCTCGGAGGGTCGGATCTTCCTTTGTTCGAGGAGGTAATCCACTTGCGTCCTAACTTCGTCCAGCTCGGCTGGAGAGAGTTTGTACAAGGGACGGTGGATTGGGGTCATTTGTTCGTCCTCCAGGTCCACCTTAAATTCGTGGCCTTTTCTGACTGGAGGAACGCCGGGTGGTAAGTCTTTCGGGAACACATCCTTGAAACTTGTGAGGACAGCCTTGATCCTTGGGTCAAGACCCGAATGCATTACCTTTTCCACATCCGGCTGGAGATAAGCTGGTGTGGTTCCAGTAGCGTTCAAACGCTCTTCTGGAATTCCCGGATATGGATACTGCATGAGATGTGCCATATCTTCCGGGGTGGTTGGTCGCACAACCACAAGGTATGCCTGATCAACTTCTGGACTGTTCTTCACGAGCGAGAATAACTTTTTCGCTGAGACTGTATCAATAGCCGGTGCTAGGTGCTGTAAGTAATCTGATGGTCGTTCCTTCATAGGAACAGTTGTCCAGCCAGCACCCACTGGAACTTTGAGCGTGCCTGTTGCAAAGTCCAGTTTGGGATTGGTCTGCATCAACCAAGGAAGCCCTAGTATCATGTCATATGAAAGGTTTGGGAAGACGTCTGCGGAAAGGGTTGTGGTATAAGTACCCATCCTGAGCTGCAAGTCTTCGCATCGCCGATCAAGTGAACATAGGGTTCCGTCCGCCAAAGTGACTCCCTTTTTGCACTCGGTTGTTTCGAGTTTCAGTCTCGTAACTAGTTTCTTGGTAATGTAGTTCTCCGTTGCACCACAATCAACATAGGCGGAGATCGGTACTCCTCCTAATCTGGCTCGGATCTCATATCCCATAAATTTCAAATGGTTAGGACCTCCTAGTGGTAACATACGCTCAGAAGGTGAATACTGACCTTCATCCACTTTTTGTCCTCTACCTGTTCCCTGAACAGGGGCTGCTGACTCGTCAGTTGGTGGTGAACGAGTGGCAGGCTTATTTGATTCCCTTGCGGGTTCCCTTCCTTCCAGACTTCGTTTCGTTCCTGGAGGCGGGAACGATACCGAATTCTCAGTTCCTTCAGGACTACCAAGGTCTCCATGAACAGAGTCGACAGGTTCCGAACTTGATTCTGAACTTGTCCTAGTAAGCGTGCTGCACTTACTGGATCGAGTTTCCAACTTAGCACTCATAATCGATCCCTCTGCACCTTGGGTAGCATTCTTTTCTATTTCCCCTTGTGCTCTTTTATTCACTTCTGCATTTCGAGCTAACCTTTCTTTTCTAAGAAGTTTCTGGCGCTGCTTATATCTGTGACGGCGTGCCCTTCTGCGTTTCGCCGAACGAGTCTGGGCTCTGTTCATCCGGCTTTTTCGTTTAACCATTTCTTGAACTTTTCGCCCTCTGGACACTTACTTTGAATATGTCCAGTTTTTCCACACATATAGCATTTAGGATTTACGCCTCCACCTCCACGTCCTTGATTCCTGCCACCACCTCGTCCGCGACCTCGGCCACCACCCCTTCCCCGACCTCGACCTTGGCCAATGTTTTGTGCCTGGTCTGGCTGAGGTTGCTGTTGGCCACCCATCTGGTTTGCCTTATCAGTCTGGGGTTGGTTTTGCTTTTTATTTTGGCCTCGGCCTTTACCTCCGCGCCACCGTCCGCGGCCACGAAAGTTTCCTCCTCCGGATGAGGCAATAGCATCAAGACGAGCCGCCGTCTGGATCGCCAACTCAATGCCGTGCGGCACTTGAGCCACAGTTTGTTGTTTGATATGGAACTTTAACCCGTCCACGAAGAAGAAGTATTGTTCTTCATCTGTCATGTTGGGAATCCTCAGCACTTGTTCTCGGAAAGCAACAATGTACTGGTGCACTGACCCAGTCTGTTTCAGGTTCCGTAAGGAGCGCCTGGCTACATCAGACATTCTGGTGGGTTCAAATGCTTGGACCAGTTCCTCAACAAACTCAATCCAATTTGTGATTGGATGTCTTTTTCCTTCCCTTGTACGCAGATCCTGGACGTTTCGCCACTGAGCAGCAGCTCCGGTCAGGTTACTGCGGAAGAGCCTGAACCATACGCTCTCATCGATGTCCAAAGTCTGGCAGTAGACCGTCATTTCTAGTTGCCAATCTCTGATCCATCGCTGGCCATCACCTGAGAAGGCTTTTGGGAAAGGAATACGAACGGATGACGGAATCCGTCCGTGGCGATCTTGCGGAGCAGCAAAGCCTTGGTTAGGGTCTGGAGGACCCCCACCTCCACCTCCGCCACCTCCACCTCCACCTGGGTGGTACGGCCATCCACCACCCCCACCTCCACCTGGTCCGGAAAGGAAAGATCCCCCTCCACTTCCAGGTGGTCCTCCTCCGCCTCCGCCTCCACCCCCAGGTCCACCTCCGGGTCCCCCTCCACCACCACCAGATTGATTTCCACCCTGTGGCTGGCTTGATGGAGTTGAGGGATAAGAACCCCACCCGTAATACGGGTTGCTCGCGGAAGGTGCTCCGTATTGGTTTACGGATTGTCCCAAACTTGGTTGGGTGCCTGGTTGGTTTCCTGGTTGCATACCAGGTTGGGTGTTAAGAGCCGGGATTGGATAGAAGACAGACAGCGGAACTGTCGTCAGTGGTTGTGTTAACATGGATGTCGTTGGTGGTAACACACTCGTTACAGGGACACTAAGTATGGGTCTGGCTGTGCCAAGTTGACCCGCTTGGCCGAATGGTGCGCCCATTGCCATAGTTTGTGGCGGCGCAAGACTCCATGCTGTCCGTGTTCTTGGGGATGTAAATAAACCCCAGGAAGATGGAGAACCTCCACCCACGGAGTCTGCGACAGTTGTCGATGGGCTGCGACCACCCAATCCTCCTAATGTGGTTAGACCAGTAAAAGTACTCAGATCCGGAACAGGTGGTACCGGAAATGGGATACTGGTAAGAGGAGTGGATGACACAAAAGGAACGCTTGTGGCTGCAGCTGTCGTGGCCGGCAAAGTGACCGTGCCAGTTCCTGCTCCCATCATACCCACTACAACTGGGTCCTGAGCCGGGACTCGAACTTTCTCCCGTTTTTTCCACGCACTCAGTGTTTCTTTGAACTTAGAATCAACATACTTGGATAGATTACTTTCCAAAGTCTGCTGTTTCTCTGTCGCGTCTGATAGAAATTTCTCCATCAGTTGCATCGACCTGTGTCCTCCTGCAGTGTCATCAGAACTCACACTGCCTCGTTCCGCTCTTCTTTGTTTGCGTTGTTCTTCGGCTTGGTGTAAGTCCCGCAACACTTTTAGGCTCTGGCTTACCAAGCCTGAGAGTGTGTCTAGCTGGCCTTGGTGGTCGACTTGCTCGCACCGAGACTCATCAGTAGTCCGAGCTAGGTTATCCAGCGTTGTCTGCTGTAGGCGCATACCTTCAGCAACTTTTGTCAGAGAGGCTTGCAGAGACAGAATTTGTTTCTCCCTGAGCGCATTGGTCTGATCAACAGCTTCAGCTTGGGTACGGGCTGATTCCTGCTGTTAGTCTTTTAGCGCTATACGAGGTAGTTTGGGATAGAGCCGAGGGTGGCTGACGCATGTGGGTTCACGAGTAAGACAGATTAGACCCAGAGTTTGGGGCATGCGTCAGCGTACTACACTTAGGGGTACTTAAGAGGCCCACTCGTTGTTTTGACATCTTCTTTACTTTGTAAGAACTCGGGATTCGTGGGATTGGTGTGTTCCCGCTTGTGTGTGTGTTTGTGTGTGTGTGTGTGTTAAGTGTTTGCCTGACGCAATCACTTCCCAACCTAAGTGCTCTAGTAGCGTTCACAACCGCGCTAGCTAGAGAGTTGTCTAAACCAACAAACCCCACAAGTATACTTGCGTTAGCCAGCAAGTTATCACGAATCCAACCAACACAGCCGACCACTATTGCGTCACCCACAAGCTTCACTATCACCTGCAGTCGATCGAGTCGCTCTTGCAGAATAGCCTCGTTATCATATTTACCCAACAGATTTCTGTCGATCCGCTCTGTGGACTTTATATTCTGTTCCAGCAATTTGTGCTGGTGGTCTAACAATTTCTGTTGTCTTTCTATAGACTCAGTATTTTGTTTGACCAGCTTCTGGGCCTCCTTCCTGACATAGAGCACGAACTGCTCATATTCCTCTTTCAGGTCGCCTTTTAAGGTCGACTCTGCACGCTGAACCTGCTCGTGAACTTGTCCTTCCAGGTTTTGTGCGACCTCTTGCACATTCGAGGAGACAGCGGCATACACATGCTCAGCTGTGTCCCTAAGTTGTCCCTCGTCCACACCATGAACGTGCACCTCCTGCTGGTGGACGTTTATGTGCTGATGTTCATGGTGAAGGATGTTGGTGACTTCTATTGTCGGGACGTCCTCCATATCCTCATCATACTCCTCGTCCCCGGACTCTTCCGACTCTTGTTCAGAGTCTAAGTCTTCGTCCGGTTCCTCAACCTGGTCGGGTACATGTCTGTCCCACTGCAAATCATGTATTTGCTGCGCTGGTGGGTGCACCACATCTGGATAAACCACGGGAATTAGTTGGTTATCCACCACCTCTTCCTCCTCAGGAGGTGGAATAGGTGGTAGCTGTGGCGGCGTCTGGCCGGACATGTTTTTGTTTGAATTTCCTGGAATTTTGACGTAATAGGAGTGTGTCCGGAAAGTTTCCAAACTTTCTGGTGACTTGGATGCGAACTTGTTTCAGTGCTAGTTGCAATCCGAGTCGCTATCCTTTCTTGAACCTTACTAGGTCAGAAATAGATAGGAGTTTTTACACTTGACAACGTCGGGTGTTACTTTCCCGTTCGCGTTCTGTCAGCCGACTAGGTTAGTACCTTGGCCGGTGATTCAGTCTACGACTAACTGTAGAACCAGTCGTGACTCAGGCGGTGCGGTAACCGATTGCGCGCTGGAAAGAGTGACAATGAGTCACCTGCCAGAACGACTGTTTTTCGTGTTACTGGCAGAAGCGTCAGTCGACGGAAGTTGGTCGTTCCGGACGACGTTCTTTCCTACGCCGGTTCGCACTTTCGGTTGTTCGCCTGCGCGTTTCGGGTTTACGCCGATCGTTGCTCTCCTTGCACTGTTGTAGTGCTTTCGCCTTGTTTTCCTTTAGATCTACAGATCTGTAGGTTTCCAGAAATTCGTTCACTGGACTCCGATTCTTTTGCGACTTCGCCTGACGTTTTCGAACGACGACGCGAGCACGTCGTTCGAAGGATAGCTCTCCTCGCGACCCCTGGAACACAGAGTTCCAGATCTGTGGGATTTAGTAATCCCTAAGGTCAGATCTTTGGGGGGGGTTCGCGAGTTCTCCTGTGGGGTGCGCCTGGCCTCGCCTGCTCCGAAACCAAATGATAAGGGGGTCTAGGACCCCGAGACACAAGCACACACACACACACACACAGAGAGAGAGAGAGAGTCACTGGGAAGATTAATTTTTACAGGAGGGCCCCTGGCCCTATAAACCCTGTCGTACATCCCATTGTACTACACAATAACCCTAAACCCGAGTTACTACTATCAGGTGGAGCTTGTGGAGGGAAATACAAACCCCCCCAAAGCCATCCTGAAGCTCAAAGTGCCCCAGGCCACGAGGTGGAATAGCACCTACGCGATGGTGGAGAGGTATGTCATGTTGTTGGTCATTTCTTTTGTTGTTGTTTTTTTTTTCCTTTGTGTTTGTGTTTAACATTGTTGTGCCTTGTGTGTAGGCTGCTGAAGCTGGAAAAACCGGTGCGTGCATGGCTGGATGCCCACCACACCCAACTGCCGGAAGGAGCGCTGGAAAGGGCGGACTGGTAGGCCTTCACATGAACTCGTTTTGATGTAAATCCCAAGTAAACTATTTTCTTTAACCAATACAAGCGTACCTGTGGAGGGTAGAAAACAAAATTGAATTAACATGTTGTTTATTATTCATCAACTGTGTTTGTTGTTGTGTTGTGTGATTTAGGGATGCATTAAGGGTGTGCGAAAAGGTGTTTGCGCCCGCCAAGGTGGTCTCTGACACGCTCGAGGCAGCAAAGCACACAACAGGAGGCATGGCGTTCCGAACCATGATGCGGCTGGCGGCACACCTGCGAGAAGGCAGCAAGGCACGAGATGCACCCCAGTTGGAGAAGGACATGATGAGGGTGGTGGCCCAATGCGTCTACACGAGGATGGACGACCCCAACTGGGTGTTTGCAGGGCTGGTGCTGGGGTACTTGGACACAAGTAAGTTTCTGTTCATTGTCTTTGGTTGTTTGTTTTGAACTCCACTAGAATCCACTGACATCCACTGACATCCACTTCTGTGGTGTTGTAGGAACACGGACGGACTTTAAGTCCTTGCAGGAGGCCTTCAAGTGGGGGCGGGATGACAGGTGGCAGAACGTCACGAGGGACTGGTCCACCCCAGAGGCATTGTGGAGCGAGGTGAGCAATCTTTTGTGTGTTGGTTGCTTTCCGTGTTTCTTGTTTTGCGTGCCTGTTTGTTTTTATTCATATCTCCCTCCATTTTCTGGCGCTTCACTCGGTTTTTCTTTACAACTGAAATAGTCTTTTTTTTATGTTTCATACATCATCCAACCGATTGAAAACCATGAAATCACAAAGAAGGAAGGGGGTGATCCATGTAACCGAAATCAGCATCCGAAAACAGAAAAGATCCTTAACTCCCTTATCCATATAAATCAGATCAGAGCGGTCATCCCCAGCAGGGATGTTATCAAGCATTCCCATGATGGATGTTGTTATTCTGCCAGGTTCGAGATGAAATTGTGGCCTTAATGGCCCAGAAGGCCGAGGCAGTTCAGGAGCGTGAGCAGGCGGCACCCCCAGCCCAACCTCGACAGAGTGACCCACGTGCAGATTTCCTGCAATTTGAAGACGAACAAGCAGAGGTGCGGACGGAGACTGATGCCCCAGCTGGGGGATTGTTGCTGACGGCTCCACCAGGGGGTGATGAAACAGAACAGGGGGGGGGCAGTGGGAGTGGGAGTGGGAGCGGGGCAAGGGGTAGGAGGGGGTTGGGGGGCAGAAGCGGAAATAGGTTAGGTAGTCTTAGGAGCATGTGCAGAGCAGAATTAGATAGGTTCGATCAGATTTGGGAAGGGAGAAGGACGGCCTGTCCTTTGTCCTTTTGGGCAACGGATGGGTCGTCCTACCCTCTGCTGAAAAGCATCGCCCCTGACTTTTTGGCGGTGCAAGCGTCTAGTGCGCACAGCGAGAGGTCTTTCTCAAGGGTAGGAGCTTTAGTTAGAGCCAGAAGGGCATCCCTTACGCCCCAAAATGTTAGGTATATGTCTTTTCTTAGTATGAACAAATAGGAGGGGGAAGGGGGGAAGGGGGGAGGGGATCAAAAAAAAACAAGGGAAGGGGAGAGGGGGGATTAAAAAAAAAAACAAGGGAAGGGGAGAGGGGGGATTAAAAAAAAAAACAAGGGAAGGGGAGAGGGGGGATTAAAAAAAAAAACAAGGGAAGGGGAAAGGGGGGATAAAAAAAAAAACAAGGGAAGGGGAGAGGGGGGATTAAAAAAAACAACAAGGGGGTAGGGTGGATTAGAAAAAAAACAGGGGGGTAGGGTGGATTTAAAAAAAAACAAGGGGAGAGGGTGGATTAGAAAAAAACAAGAAGGGGGGGTTACGAAAAAATTAGGGGAAAGGGGAAAGGAAGGTGTTCATGTTGTGTGTGGGGATTAGGCAGCCAGTTGCAAACACATTTGTGCAGGTGGGGTGATAATATTTGTTTTGGGTTGGGTATTTATGTTGTAAGATTATTGTTTATGACTTCGCTTGCAACTGATAGTGATTTGAGACGAAATGACTGGTCTGGGAGCGTTGAGGTGACTTGTATCATTAGTGTGACTCGTGATAGCCCTAGAGTACTATTTAAGGGACACGTAGTTAGACACTGGTTGGGTTGTTGTTTGGTTGGATTCGCTGTTGTAGGGGAACGCTCCCAGGGGGAGTATGTAGAAAATTTATTTCCACCACACACCCCACTATCAATTGGTTTCGGAGCTGGGGTCGATCGACGTCGCTCCTCAAGAGGTCGTGGTGGTCGGAAACGAAACGGGAACGAAAAGGAAAAAGAAAAAATTGGATAGAAAGATCGATTTTGAAAAGATCTGGACGAAAAGATCTGTCGACAGGGAGGAGGTTGTTTTTCCAGGGGTATTCCTGAAGTAGGCGAGGCGAAACCAAGGCGAGAGGGTTCCCAACGGGTTACCAACGTCGCGGAAAGAAGAGGACCGAAAATTTTCGACGTGAAAAGTTGGGCGATAGAGATCCCAGGTCGATGAAAAGATCGACAGGTCGAAAAACCCTCGATCTCGAAACGAAAAGAGTCGACAAGGGGAGGAAAAGAGACAGAAAGAGAAAAGAGGACCTCTGTCTGTTTTCTTGAGGAGAGTAGACCTGGAAATTTAAGCCCCTGGAGCTAGATTTCACAGGAACCTCCAGAAAGGCTTGTTAAGGGTTCTTAAAAGCCCAAAACTAAGCCTTACCTTCACCTAAGTCTGAGGACTTGCTAGGCGAAAAAGCCTAAGCTTTGTCGACCAAATTCGCCTAAGTCGCCAAGAACTGCGCCAACTGTAGAAAACTATAGAAAACTGCGCCAGGAACTGTCGACATGACTCATTTGGTCACTCCAGAAAGTGTGACCCACAGAAAAACGCGCTGCAAGTCGAAAAATCTAACTGCCAGAGCGCGCGGCACGTTAACTTTAGCGTGAAAACGACCAAGGCAATGGCTGCCGCAATTGTGAAAAGGTCGGCGTGAAAACGACTAAGGGAACGGCTGGCGCAATTGTGAAAAGTTCGTCCACAGAAATGTGGTAAAAGCCGAACTGCGCCAACCTGTTGTTTTAAAGGTTGTCTCCACAGAAATGTGGAAAAAGAACTGCGCCACCAAATTTCAAAGGGTTCCACAGAAATGTGGTTGAAGAGAATTGCACCACCCTATGGTTGTAGCAGCAAAGGTCGTCTTCACAGCAATTTGTGACAGGCGAAACTCGTAGAGCGCCTAAGGCAGAGAGGTATATATAAATGCGTTACTCTCATTTGTGTCTCGCGCAACAGAGAGAAAACGCGTCAGGACATTCAGGGAAACGTGGAAAAAGTGTTCAAGTCGATAAACTTGCTTGGGATAACGCAAGCGCCAGGAAGCGAGAAGGTATAGGAGGTGTTCCTGGTGACGATAAGCCAGATGGTGAGGGAGGTGATGACCACCGCGAGAGGCGAACCCGTCCTTAGTTACACCCCCGCATTCCAGGTGCGCCTGATGGCGGAGGTGATGGTGGCGGTGGCGAATATCATCCCAAGAGGCTGGGAGAGCGTTGTGTTCAAGTGTTCTCAAGTAGGATAATAGAGAACATGTGTGGCTGACGCGAAAACCAAGAGAACGTATGTGGTTGACGCGAAAAAGGATGGAGGCTGGCGAAACAAGGAAAATGCGCCAAGCTAGCCACCAAGGGTAAAAGATAAATGAACGCAGCAACTGACGACAGTATCGTGCCTGCAAAAAGCTGAAGTGCATCAGCAGGATATGAGAATAGCGAAGCTGACGCTGTTATCAACTGGAAAAACTTAGATTTTGCATATTAGGCCTAAAGGGAAAAGGAAAGTTCGTAAAAGGGGGTAAAGTTGCGATATAAAGGTTGAACTTTTAACCTAAGTTCGAGTCTGATGAGGCCATGAAAGTTGAGAGTGAGATGGCGCCTCTGACCCAAGAGGTTGTAACGAGAGGTGAAAGGGTGCGAACCATGACTAGAGGTGGGCGAGGTCAGAAGGTCACTAGATCATGGAGGCGACCAGAGGAGGGTGAGGGCAGAAGTTCACTGGATCGCCAGGAAAAACCGCACCGCCGCAGAACAAGGCAAAGACCATAAGCTCAAGAGACTAGACGGATCAAAAGGATAAGAACAAAGGATTCTTTCTTCATAGGATTACAAGAAAGATCCTGGAGAACCCCCAAATAGACCCGCGAGAGAACGGTAACCCGGTAATCGCAGAGGGGTCAAGGCGAATGGAGTAATGGAGTAAGGTGGTGAAGCTTTTAAGGGTGATGGTTTTGGCTTTGAAGGCAATTCTAAGGTTTTTCGTTTCTTCTTCTGTGGATCAAGTCCAAAGGTGGACCTAAAAGTGGATCAACCGTATGAGAAGAAGTCAAGCATGTTGGACGCGACAGACCTTTGGTCTGTAAAGACAAACTGCGCCATTCTGCTAGAATTCGCGAAGTTAGTCAGAGACCCAACATTAAGAGTGAAGCATGTTTGCTTTTTGCGCCAACCAGAGAGTGTTGCAGTAAGCTCAGGTTGATGAAAGAAACAGAGCGACCCCAGGTGGTTAGTTGTGTGAGACAATCACCACCAAGCGTTAAGTTGTCATCTCTAGGAAACTATGGGATGTACACTTCGTTGGTGAGAAGAAAAAGACGAGGCTATGGGAGTCGAACCCATATTAGGGCCAACGCCTCGATCTAACTTCCAGCAAAAGAGATCATGACGAAGCAATTGTGAGCTTCGTATTTACTGGGTGATGCGTGTGTTGCTGCCCAATGAGCCACTGTGTTGTGTGCGACGTTGCTGGAAGAAGCGACCGCCTGGTGGGAGTATTGTTGATGAAATGTTGGCAAAAGGAGATGGAGATGGAGTTACGTGATTGAAAACTTCGAGGGGAAAAATTGAATTCTCCCTATGCAAGCGTGGAAGGCTATTATGGCTGAGCCTCAATTGGAGTCAAGTGTGGAGGCAGTTGTGAAGCGCCCCACCTAGAGAAATATTTATACGCTGCAAAAGAGCTGGGAGTATAAAGAGGAAGTTTCCAAGAGGATCTGAACGACCACAACCTTGCGTTCTAAACAAAAGTGACGAACAGCAAGAAGAGAAGTGGTAAACACGAGTCGCTATATTATGCGAAATGCACTCGCGTTTATATGGAGCACCTAAGTAGGAGCACGCCTCTAATAAGGGGAAGCGACTAACGCTGTGGTGTTACTACGTTCAGTAGCAGAAGGAAAACGGGGAAGTGTAAGTGAGTAGAAGCGAGACGCTCCTCCAACACTCCCGAAGATTCCTCTGCATGGACAGTGCGTTAACTACAGAGATAGCACTAAAACGTTCAACATGAGAAGTTAAAGAACGTTCACTTGGAAACTCCGTCGTGAAGGTATGAGTCGAAGTTTGGGAGAGTATGGAAGATGGAAAAGTAAGAAAAGTGGGAAGGAAAGCTAAAGAAGACGTGTAGCAAATGTGCTAAGTGAAAAGCACCCGTGGAGTTATCCATCGTGGGGATAACAATATATTTTGGAGAAGGGCCGGAAGTTTTTCTACCTTGTGAGAGCAAGAAGATCCAACGATTGAGAGAATATGGAGTGTAATTTTAACCAAGTGTGGATGGCGAAATTACAACGAGGGAAAGACAATGTGTTAAAGAGAGAAAGCGGTGGGAGCTTAAAGCGCCACGTTGACGCGCGCAAAACGATGTGTTGTTGAGAACTTTAACCATCGATTGCTCTATTGTTCTTTCCACCCTAGAACTTTGTTCTACGGGGATACCATGCTTGTGTTAAGCACAAGGAGATGTGCACCCAGTGCGCTGGTTGATGCACTTCCACGAGAGAGTCGTCGTTGCAAGGGAAAACTTCAAACTTATATAAATTTCGATCTATAAGAGAGAGAGGATGCGTGAAGCAAGAAGTCTATACCACGTGAGATGCGTGAAGAAGGATCTATACCACGTGAGATGCGTGAAGCAAGAAGGATCTCCAAGAGAAAACTGCGTGGAGTTGTTGCCTTATATTGTGCGGTAACAAAGAGTATAAAAGAACCTTGAAGTCCATGCGAGGGAATTTGTGTTAACTATCACAAAACCTTGTGCAAAGGCTGAGGGATACCTCCTAAGGGAGAAGATGTTTATTCGCCACCTGAGCAATGAGAGCGCTAGGTGACGCACTATGTGGATGATAGCCTTGTGCATAACGGGGTTTAGAGGATGACAATGGTTGACAACCCCATGAGAATGAGATGCAAGTGAAAAACCGCAAAAGGTTGCAAAAAGGTTTGCTGATGGTGGTGGAGCGAAGAGGAAGGAGTTTATCTCCTAAAATTCATAACACCCTTGAGCATCATGGTTTGAGATTTGGGATATCCACCAAGGGACTTGGTGAGAGGCGTTTGTAAACGCGATGCCCTGTTTAGGGACCCCCAATGATGCGTCATCCATGTGTTAATGGTTGATTCCAGGCTGGTCGAGCCGTGGTTGCTCCCAGTGTCTGACAAGTGTGTGGGGAGGCTGATGGGAAAACAGAAGCCACACCTTCATCATTGGCCTGTAGTGTCAGGACTAACTCCGTGGATGAACTCGACCATATTTCGCTTCAGAGTGTCCGCATTTGCGAGATCTTCGCCACATCATCCATGTGGATATGTTGTGATGTGTGGTGCATCTTTTTCTCAAGGTTTTATGGAGGTTGACGCATTTTTATGCGATAAGGCTGGAGATATGTGCAACCTTGCAATATTTGCGCATAGCGACTTGCTGTGTTTGTGTGGAGGCTACCCCCTCTATGTTTTTCTACCCTTTTGGGACGTGGACGAGGGCGTTCCACTGGCCCCAGGGGGGACAGGAGTGCTCACGAGCGACGAATGAGGTTACCGACGAAGGAGGTCACGAAGTAGTCGTGAGTGAGGTAAATCGAACAAACGAACGAAGTGAGTCTCTTCAACAACGGAGTGCGCAGTGAGATTTACTGGCCGCCAGGCCACACTCAAAATTTTGAATCAAACCCGGTGTATACATTGGATGCACTGAAAATGCGACATGGAGGACGAGTTGAGGGTGGTACTCTCTAGCACAAGTTGCTAAAGTATGTGATGGAGTTGTTTCAAAGAAGTTGTTTTCGAACGTGATAAAAGAGAATACCCACGAGAGGGACAGCCACAAGTGGCTGAGACGTGATCGATGAATGTGGAGAAAAGGAATTGGAGTGTTGTGGGATGGTTGAGACACCTTGCTGTCTCCCATGACGGTAAAACCACTATTACAGGGCGTGTGATAGTTGGTGATCTCGAAGTCCTGAGAAACCGTGGCGAAAATATAGGAGACTCCATAGAATCACACATTAGTCGAGATAAGAATCCTTGCAGGGAACTCGAGGAGCTGAAATTCACTACCTCATTAGAGTATGAGTTAAAGGATTCGTCAGCTTCAAGACGGCCTTGGTGATGGTCGCCTAGTGTGAAGTCCACCTTAGTTTCGGTAGTACTAAGGGGGAGGAGACGTGATTCTACCCTAAGTGTTCAAAGAGAGGAACACAGGAGCGAAAAGAGACGTAGCAGCTGGAACCCTGTGCGCCAGCTACCGCGTACGCGCGTGTGAAGACTTCCTAAGGGAAATGTGGCTACGTTAATATGATGGCGAAACAGTTTACTTAATCCAATACTCGAAGTGGATGGTGCTCTGTGTATCATTTTATTAAGAAGAGAGCGCAACACTTGGAGTTCGTTTGTTATCGACGAGTGTGAAGACAATTCCAGCGACACATGTCAACGCGACTAAGGTGTTAAGGTGATGCATGGCGTGGGATATGTCTATCTGAGGGTGAAGCATATGGACCGACCGAAATACAAGTCTGTCGTTCTGAAAAGGAGAAGGCAAATATTAGCCTCGCGACAGAGGTTCCATGAAGGATAAAGCGAGAGTAACTTCGTGGAAGAGATTGAGCAGTAGCTTGATCAATTGACGTCGAGGATCTGTGTGTGCTATCACATGAAGAGCTTAGCTCTGGAGGAGATGAAGTTCACAAGAGTTTAATGGACTCTGGCGCAAGTATTTGACAATCCGCCAAGTGCTACGAGTAGTGACTGAACCAGAGCAGCAATCGGAGAAAGATAAACGAGCAGCGGAGAAAACTCTTGAACGACAAGAGGTGTGATATCTTCAACGACAACAAGTGCGTTTAACCAACGTGTTGGTTGGAGAAAGAGAGAGACTATCGAGTACCACAACCAGATTGAGAAACACCACTCTGTTTAAGGTTGATGGTAAAAGGAACTGCATTGGATTACACTTGAGAGTTGAAGAAACACAAGTGGAGAAAGAAGAAGCAATAGCAACAGTGGACGTCGACTATAAAGGAACCGTGGTGAGCATCTCGGAAGATTTGCAGTAGGAGGAAGAGAAGACGAGCAGAATACGCGATAAATCCTTGTACAGCGGTTGTAAGTCGCCAAAGAGCGCAGTAAAGACTATTCCCATCAAGGTAATAAGTCGGAATGCCGTGCATGGTTTATAGCCGATCCATCAAAGGCAAGAGGAGTCGCAGATATTACTTCTGTTGGCGAAGAACACGAGAATGCCTAACGCATCCTTGTTTATCTTTGTGAGAAAATACTTGAAGAATGAGGAGATTATCCACACTACCTTCGGGACTTGCATGATGTATGGGTGCAAACACATGTGAGTGTGGGATACGTTCTAAGTCTTCAACGTGGAGCTTGCATATGGTGACTGCCTACAATGGGTAGTGCAGAAAGGAGTTGCATCTTCAAACGTCAGTGAACTGGAAGGAGGAGAAGCGTTAGCTGGATAGGCAACCGGTAACGCAAGGATCAACAAGTGGAAGAATTTATCGAGGAAATAAGAAGAGAAGCACGAGGAAGAACAAGCAAGAGATGAATGGCGGTCAGAGGCATAGGTTCCCTAAAGTGGAATACAAACTCAATAGGTCTTTTTGGGGATGGCAATGGTGGAAGATCCTAGTGTGGGATCACGTGTTGGTACCATTGACCCAAAGCCAGCCTATGTAACTCGTCTTCATATGCTACTCTGACTTAGCTGATTTGATTGAGGATTCGATAATGTTGGAGGTGGAGCACTTGGTTGATCACAACAGTAACAAAGAATACAAGCGGATGTATTCTGACTTGCCTCCCGACGTGGTAGCCTACCCTCAGGTCAAGGTCAATAGACTATGAGAGGATGGTGCGTTTATATCAAACAAGAGAAAGAGAACCCAAAGCGGAAGAGGAAGAGCAAGAGTCAAGGACTACTAAGGAGAGCGAGAGAGCGAAACCTGAGACAGAGAGGTCTAAGGTAGAGAGAAGTGCGGCAAAGAGCGACTACAGGACGGAGAAATGGCTGGAGGTGCTAAAAGGGAGAGCACCGAGTGAGTTCGCTGAAAAGCTGGAGCTCCACCTGTCAATGTGCGGCCCACATGAGTTGGTGTGCATGTGTATTGGCCACGCACAAGGGTGAAAGTGCGTTATGCTGAGGCCATGGGACAACTGGTAAAAGCATAGCCTTGGCAGTGGATGGAACGTTAAGCAAGGCTACGTTTCCCAAGCTATTTGTTCTAAGGAGCTCAGAGTTGTTGCCAAATGACGCTCACAGCTAAAGGTTGTAAAGGAAGTGTGCTAACCTCGAGTGTTCAAGACTTTGCCGCAGGAGAGCTGACCAAGACACGAGCAAGAGATGTCCAAGATGTCCAAGACAGTGGTGGTTCGTGGGTCAGAAGAAAAAGGTTGAGTTAAAAAGGTTAAGTTGAGTTGAGTAATGCGTTTGAGAATCTTTGCATGGTATGGGACATGCATTGTACCTAGAGGATTAAGTGTGTTAGCTTATGGGTTATGAAGTATTTGTTTGATCGCGGCAGAGAGAAAGAATGTTAGTGTCGCGGACGCCACTTATTATGGGGCGGGGCAAGTTGATAGTGATTTGAGACGAAATGACTGGTCTGGGAGCGTTGAGGTGACTTGTATCATTAGTGTGACTCGTGATAGCCCTAGAGTACTATTTAAGGGACACGTAGTTAGACACTGGTTGGGTTGTTGTTTGGTTGGATTCGCTGTTGTAGGGGAACGCTCCCAGGGGGAGTATGTAGAAAATTTATTTCCACCACACACCCCACTATCAGCAACTGCAGGTGGATCCTTTACTTGACCGGATTCCACCTTTACTTGACCGGATTTGACCTGTTCTGGACAGGAAAACGGTTCTTTGTGGACCGGATTTAACCTTTATTGGACAGGTGAAACACCGGTCTGGACAGGCTGGTGCCTGTCCAGATGAGTGAGTCTGTGCGGTCTTGACCGGTGTTCAGCCGGTCTAAACAGACTTGCCTGTCTAGACAGACTGAGTTCCTGTCTAGTAAAGGCTAGGACAGGCTTAGACAGGAGGTGGTTCCGGTCCAGACCTGTCCGACCGGTCGAACCTGTCCAGGTTACCGATTAGCGGCTTCTATGCCTTTATTAGACAGGAAATCACCTGTCCAGACAGGTCCTACCGGTCAGGACAGGAACGAATTCACGAGCGGAAATGAGGCCAGCCGGTCTGGACAGGCTCAATCCGGTCTAGTAAAGGTATACCTTTACTGGACCGGAAATGACCTTTATTAGACAGGTGTCGGACCTGTCTAGACCGGTCAGACACCTGTCTAATAAAGGTCATTTCCGGTCCAGAAAGTGACTGCCGGTCCGGTCCGGTCCGGTCCAACGGGTCGGCGCCCAGGTCTGGTCGACAGGTTCCGAACTTGATTCTGAACTTGTCCTAGTAAGCGTGCTGCACTTACTGGATCGAGTTTCCAACTTAGCACTCATAATCGATCCCTCTGCACCTTGGGTAGCATTCTTTTCTATTTCCCCTTGTGCTCTTTTATTCACTTCTGCATTTCGAGCTAACCTTTCTTTTCTAAGAAGTTTCTGGCGCTGCTTATATCTGTGACGGCGTGCCCTTCTGCGTTTCGCCGAACGAGTCTGGGCTCTGTTCATCCGGCTTTTTCGTTTAACCATTTCTTGAACTTTTCGCCCTCTGGACACTTACTTTGAATATGTCCAGTTTTTCCACACATATAGCATTTGGGATTTGCGCCTCCACCTCCACGTCCTTGATTCCTGCCACCACCTCGTCCGCGACCTCGGCCACCACCCCTTCCCCGACCTCGACCTTGGCCAATGTTTTGTGCCTGGTCTGGCTGAGGTTGCTGTTGGCCACCCATCTGGTTTGCCTTATCAGTCTGGGGTTGGTTTTGCTTTTTATTTTGGCCTCGGCCTTTACCTCCGCGCCACCGTCCGCGGCCACGAAAGTTTCCTCCTCCGGATGAGGCAATAGCATCAAGACGAGCTGCCGTCTGGATCGCCAACTCAATGCCGTGCGGCACTTGAGCCACAGTTTGTTGTTTGATATGGAACTTTAACCCGTCCACGAAGAAGAAGTATTGTTCTTCATCTGTCATGTTGGGAATCCTCAGCACCTGTTCTCGGAAAGCAACAATGTACTGGTGCACTGACCCAGTCTGTTTCAGGTTCCGTAAGGAGCGCCTGGCTACATCAGACATTCTGGTGGGTTCAAATGCTTGGACCAGTTCCTCAACAAACTCAATCCAATTTGTGATTGGATGTCTTTTTCCTTCCCTTGTACGCAGATCCTGAACGTTTCGCCACTGAGCAGCAGCTCCGGTCAGGTTACTGCGGAAGAGCCTGAACCATACGCTCTCATCGATGTCCAAAGTCTGGCAGTAGACCGTCATTTCTAGTTGCCAATCTCTGATCCATCGCTGACCATCACCTGAGAAGGCCTTGGGGAAAGGAATACGAACGGATGACGGAATCCGTCCGTGGCGATCTTGCGGAGCAGCAAAGCCTTGGTTAGGGTCTGGAGGACCCCCACCTCCACCTCCGCCACCTCCACCTCCACCTGAGTGGTACGGCCATCCACCACCCCCACCTCCACCTGGTCCGGAAAGGAAAGATCCCCCTCCACTTCAGGGTGGTCCTCCTCCGCCTCCGCCTCCACCCCCAGGCCCACCTCCGGGTCCCCCTCCACCACCACCAGATCGATTTCCACCCTGTGGCTGGCTTGATGGAGTTGAGGGATAAGAACCCCACCCGTAATACGGGTTACTCGCGGAAGGTGCTCCGTATTGATTTACGGATTGTCCCAAACTTGGTTGGGTACCTGGTTGGTTCCCTGGTTGGGTACCAGGTTGGGTGTTCAGAGCCGGGATTGGATAGAAGACAGACAGCGGAACTGTCGTCAGTGGTTGTGTTAACATGGATGTCGTTGGTGGTAATACACTCGTTACAGGGGCACTAAGTATGGGTCTGGCCGTGCCAAGTTGACCCACTTGGCCGAATGGTGCGCCCATTGCCATCGTTTGTGGCGGCGCAAGACTCCATGCCGTCCGTGTTCTTGGGGATGTAAATAATCCCCAGGAAGATGGAGAACCTCCACCCACGGAGTCTGCGACAGTTGTCGATGGGCTGCGACCACCCAATCCTCCTAACGTGGTTAGACCAGTAAAAGTACTCAGATCCGGAACAGGTGGTACCGGAAATGGAATACTGGTAAGAGGAGTGGATGACACAAAAGGAACGCTTGTGGCTGCAGCTGTCGTGGCCGGCAAAGTGACCGTGCCAGTTCCTGCTCCTATCATACCCACTACAACTGGGTCCTGAGCCGGGACTCGAACTTTCTCCCGTTTTTTCCACGCACTCAGTGTTTCCTTGAACTTAGAATCAACATACTTGGATAGGTTACTTTCCAAAGTCTGCTGTTTCTCTGTCGCGTCTGATAGAAATTTCTCCATCAGTTGCATCGACCTGTGTCCTCCTGCAGTGTCATCAGAACTCACACTGCCTCGTTCAGCTCTTCTTTGTTTGCGTTGCTCCTCGGCTTCGTGTAAGTCCCGCAACACTTTTAGGCTCTGGCTTACCAGGCCTGAGAGTGTATCTAGCTGGCCTTGATGGTCGACTTGCTCGCACCGAGACTCATCAGTAGCCCTCGCAAGGTTATCCAGCGTTGTCTGCTGTAGGCGCATACCTTCAGCAACTTTTGTCAGAGAGGCTTGCAGAGACAGAATTTGTTTCTCCCTGAGCGCATTGGTCTGATCAACAGCTTCAGCTTGGGTACGGGCTGATTCCTGCAGCCGATCGAGTCGCTCTTGCAGAATAGCCTCGTTATCATACTTACCCAACAAATTTCTGTCGATCCGCTCTGTGGACTTTATATTCTGTTCCAGCAATTTGTGCTGGTGGTCTAACAATTTCTGTTGTCTTTCTATAGACTCAGTATTGTGTTTGACCAGCTTCTGGGCCTCCTTCCTGACATAGAGCACGAACTGCTCATATTCCTCTTTCAGGTCGCCTTTTAAGGTCGACTCTGCACGCTGAACCTGCTCGTGAACTTGTCCTTCCAGGTTTTGTGCGACCTCTTGCACATTCGAGGAGACAGCGGCATACACATGCTCAGCTGTGTCCCTAAGTTGTCCCTCGTCCACACCATGAACGTGCACCTCCTGCTGGTGGACGTTTATGTGCTGATGTTCATGGTGGAGGATGTTGGTGACTTCTATTGTCGGGACGTCCTCCATATCCTCATCATACTCCTCGTCCCCGGACTCTTCCGACTCTTGTTCGTCGTCTAAGTCTTCGTCCGGTTCCTCAACCTGGTCGGGTACATGTCTGTCCCACTGCAAATCATGTATTTGCTGCGCTGGTGGGTGCACCACATCTGGATAGACCACGGGAATTAGTTGGTTACCCTCCACCACTTCCTCCTCAGGAGGTGGAATAGGTGGTAGTTGTGGCGGCGTCTGGCCGGACATGTTGTTTGAGTGAAATCCGCCGGGAATTGTGTTAGCGAACAGGAAAGTTCTCGGTTTTTCCGTAGAACTGTTTCCGACTTTTCCGCGGGAAAAGATGGAAACTTTCTGGTGTCAGACAGTGTTTGGGTGTGGGCTACTATCCGTCGTGAGATTTTCCAGCGATATTTAGTAATTCCGACTGGAATCAGACGGTGCGGTACTTGTCCTCCGGAAAGAGTGACTGTTAGTAATCGGACGGGGCGGTGGACGGTCTGGTTTCTGTCAGGTCGTCAGAACCAGAGTCGTCTCGCTCTCGTTTCCGAACTTTCCGGGGTAAAGTCGCACGTTCGTGTTTCGAACGTCTGCTCACGCGGTCGCCTGCCCGAACGACTGTTTTTCCTGCGCTTTTCCGACGTTTTTCTCTCGACTTCTACAGATCCATAGATCTGAGAGTCAGTTCACTAGTGGACTCCGATTGTTTCGCGACTTCGCCTGGACGTTGTAAGCGACAACGCGAGAGTATCGCTCACTCTCGAAAGGTATCTTCGCCCTCTCACGCCCCTTGGAACTAACGAGTTCCAGATCTGTGGGATTTAGTAATCCCTAGGGTCAGATCTTTGGGGGGGTTGCGCGAGTTCGCCTGTGGAGTGCGCCTGGCCTCGACCAGCTCCGAAACCAAATGATAGGGGTACAGGACCCCGAGACACAAGCACACACACACACACACACACAGAGAGAGAGAGAGAGAGTCACTGGGAAGATTAATTTTTACAGGAGGGCCCCCTGCCCTATAAACCCTGTCGTACTCCCAATTGTACTACAACATCACCCTAAACCCGAGTTCTACTATCAATTGATTTAATTCCGAATGTGATTTTCGATTGTACGAGTCGTACAATTTCACTTTGGGGTTAAGGGTTTGGCTGTGATCGATTTTCGAGACGAGATTGGGGCGGGGGGGTTGTGCGTGTCGGAAGCAGGCGGAGTCGGAGGAGTTGGAGGAGCGGAGCGGAGTGGACAGCGAGAAGGGAGTTGAGGAGTTACGGAACAAGTGCGAGAAAGCGCATGCAGGCTCGGTGAAATACGACGAGCAGAGACGACATGGTGGTCAGGGTCCCGAAAGATCCTTTTTGAGGGTTGTCTGGAGAGCGTGTACGCCCCTGGGTGGAAGGGTTCGTGGTCGTCGTGGTTTTCCCCCCAAAACAGGGTCGTTCGCGAAACGAACGAGGGCAGGGATTGGACCTTCTCAAGTCCTGTTGGTGTGGTCGGACAAATCTCTTTCCGAACACGTGCGGCCACGCCCCAAGAGGTTGGCATGGTCCATCCGTCTCCCGAAGGTTCAACGCTGCTCCAGCGAAAGGAGCGCAAGCTTGAACAGGTATGTCTTAAACTGGAAAGAACTGGAACTGGAAACTGGGTCCCCTTATCCTTCTCTTTGAGGTCCTTGCCTCTGGATGTGAACCCCTGTCCTTCAGGTGTGTGTGCAAGCCCCCTCTCCTGCCTGATTATCAGGGCAGGACCAAATGGTGGATTCCACCAACTTCTTTCTTAGAAATGGGGGTTGTTCAGGTTAACACAGAGTAGCCTGTTTAAAAAGGAGTGAGTTTTGTTTTCTGTTTCACACAGGGGAGGGGGAATCCCAGCCTGCAATGGAAGAAAAACACATTTATAAATAGTTGAAAGAAAAGAGTTACAATCAGTTACTATGGGGCGGCGGTCCATAGGCAGTTCGACTCTGCCACGCCCCGCACCGTCGTCCTCTAGGCTTCTGTATTTAGTATTTTAATAGGGTCCCACTAGAAAAGTTTACAAAAACAAAAAGATATACAAAGGGACCCTATCTAAGTACCTTTGTGGCCGAGGAAGCGAAGGAGGAAAGGGAAAGGGGGGTGGAAGGAGAGGGGAAGGAGGAAAGGTGGAAGGAAAGGTGGAAGGATAGCGAAGTAGGAAAGGGGGGTGGAAAGGGGGGAGGATAGCGAAGGAGGAAAGGAGACGGAAAGGGGGGAGGTAAAAAACTTGATATATGTGTGTGTGTGTGTGTGTTTGTGGGGGTGTTGGGGGGCTGTGGGTGTGTTCGATAACGTTTTGTGTGGAGTGTGTGTGTGTATAAAGGAGGATCAATCGCAGTTGCTCCGGCTGGAGCAAAATGGTGCAGCACAAAACAGGGGACGGACAGCGTTGCAATCGGCAGTCAGGGATGGGTATGGTTGCTGTGGTTTTCATGGTTTTCTGAATGTGTGTGAGTGTATGTGTCAATCCTTGCTGTGATTATGAACAGGAGTTCGACCCAGGCAAGTCGTCTGTGATCAACGGAGTTGTCGGGGATGGCTAAAGGGGTCAGGCACCCAGAACGGAGCAGGCACGTTGGCAGGAGCAAAGCAGCAGTCCAGAAGTCCATTCATGGTAGAACTCTGTGGATTTTTTTGTGGTACTGTGTGCCGTGTGCGTGTTGTGGTTTTGTTTTGTTTGCCGAATACCTTGTGCGAGTGCCGGACACTCGCACAACATGAAAAAGCCAAACTGGCCAAAGATTGTGAGATTGTTTAGCTTAAAAAGAAAAAAACTGTATAACAACGAAATAAGGGCATTGGAATGATGTTGGACGGCCCGTTTGCGTGTGTGTGTGTGTGTGTGTTAAAGAAAGAAAGAAAGAAAGAAAGAAAGAAAGAAAGAAAGAAAGAAAGAAAGAAAGAAAGAAAGAAAGAAAGAAAGAAAGAAAGAAAGAAAGAAAGAAAGAAAGAAAGAAAGAAAGAAAGAAAGAAAGAAAGAAAGAAAGAGGGGGAAAATAAAAGGGATGGTGGAGGGGGAGGAAGGGGGAGGAAAAGGAGAGGGGGGGGAAAAAAAAGGGATGGTGGAGGGGGAGGAAGGGGGAGGAAAAGGAGAGGGGGGGGAAAAAAAAGGGATGGTGGAGGGGGAGGATGGGGGAGGAAAAGGAGAGGGGGGAAAAAGAGAAGGAAAGGGGGAGGGGGAGGATGGGGGAGGAAAAGGAGAGGGGAAAAAAAAGAAGGTGGAGGGGGAGGAAGGGGGAGGTATAGGAGAGGGGGAAAAAAGAGAAGGAAAGGGGGAGGGGGAGGAAGGGGGAAATAAATAAATCAATCCATCAATCAATCAACCAACCAAGCAAGCAAAGAAAGACGGTTACTGGGCTTGGGGGTTCGAATCCTCCCAACCGTTTCTCCACTACCAACAATCCTCTAATCCAATCCAATCCTTTAGCGAAGTCCAATTCAATCAACCCAACTCCTCCACGTTACACAAGTCACGCCGTCCATCGGCCACTCAACCAACCCATCCCAATTCTCACTCAAAGCTAACCTGTGCTGTACTCAGTACTCCCACCACACACCAACTGAATCACACTCCCATCCACCTCTTTGGTGGCTCACACTCTCACCTCCATTCTAAATCAACCCACGAAATCCCATCAGATCTCATTTAGATGATTTCTGATGATCCTAAAATTTTGCAAGCATGCTTCTATGTCTGAAGGCAACATGCTTGCAAAATTTGAAGTCCATCCGATTACGTAAGACCCAAATAAAGGGGAAAATCCTTGTTTTTTAGCGGTATTCTAAATATAGCTCGACTATGACTCAACAATTTCATGTGAAATTTTGATGGAAGATGCATATTGATGTTATCTTCCCACCAAAAAAAACTGGGGTCAAAAATATGGGGTATGGGCTGAGATATGGCCTTTTTTCTGGGGTAGCCCCTATTTGATTTATAGTGAAAAATATCTAAGTCCTTGAGGGGGGGGGAAATCACAGAAATCTGTCCACTTCAGCCCCCTATATCTTATCACCCAAACCATGGATGACTGTGAAACTTTGAAGGGATGAAGTATATACTAACATCTCAATTGTGACCAAAGGACAGAAAAAAATATGTATTACGTGATATGTTATGACCTCTCGAAAACAGGAAAATCCACGAATGAAAAATTCCCATAACTCATCACATACTTTTTCGATGGGTCTAAAATTTGGACAGGAGTTGGAAAGTGTTGTGTTTCAAACATGTGAAAAATTTGAAATCCAACTGACAACATTTAGGTCATTGCAGTTTAGCATAATGGAATTTAATTCTATTTTAAAGAGGACTTTCCTCACTAAATCCTTCATAACTTTTCGGTGAATGCATGGAATGATCCGAAATTTGAACAGGAGTTGGAACTTGTTGTTTTCCAGACACATGCAAAATTTGGAATCCATCTGAGCTCATTTAGGTCATTGCAGTTTAGCATAATGGAATTTAGTTCTATTTTTATAGAGGACTTCCCTCTCTAAATCCTTCATAACTTTTCAATGAATCCATGAATGGACTTGAAACTTTGACAGCATGTGTCAAATGTTGCTGATCACACACATGCAAAGTTTCAGACCCATCCGAGCACATCCAAACCTGGTTTGGGTGGAATGTGTGAGACGATGTGGTGAAAATGATGAAAATCGTTCTAAGGATCGCTCAGCCCGTTTGAATGGAGCTCACTAAATCATCAATAACTCATCAGTTACAGGGTGTAATATCCCAAACTTTTGACACAGTGTAGCCAGGAAATATATCCAACTTGTGTGAAAATTTGAAGCTCATCAAAGAATGTTTAGGTACTCTCGGAGACCGTTTAGTGAAGGCCTATTTTTAGGGGGTGTAGGAGGTGGAAGCAAAGGTACTACTGTGACTTCGGTGGCTTGTGTAGGGGCCATAACTGAATGAAATAACTTCAAATTTTGACAGACTGTTGATTTTGGTGTTTTAAACAGTCGGTCAAAATTTTGAGTGAAACCAAGCATGACTATCATGATTCTCGGGATCCTGATCAAATCTGACTGATCAGCCAGATCCGAAAAATCCTAAATCATGGAATTTGTTCCCAATATTTCTACAGCATGTTTTTATATGTGTTGTTAACATTTCCTCCAAGTTTCAAGTCAATTGGACCTGTTATCGGGCCTCTGTGGGGAATTTCAGTTGGGTGGCTCCAAAGGGATTTTCTAGATTTCTAGGCACCTGGCAGAATCCTCCATGGAGGCCTGATAAGTGGTCTGATGCCTCTGAAACTTTGAGGGCATGTTTTTGAGGTGTTGTCCGAGTGGCATGCAAAAGTTTGGAGAAGAAGGAAAAAGTATGACGTGATTATTGGGATCCTGATCAGAGCTGACTGATCAGACGGATCAGATGGATCTTAAATGAAAGAATTTTTCTCCAAACTTTTGCATGCCACTTGAAAAACACCTCAAAAACATTCCCTCGAAGTTTCAAGGCATTTGGATAATTTCTGAGGCTTTTATGAGGTTGTGAAGTTTGGTGGGTTTTTTGGTGGAGTAAGAGATAGTCTAGGGAGGAGGGGCATTCACAGAATCCTCCATGGAGGCCTGATCAGGGATCTGTTGCCCCTCAAATTTTGAGGGCATGTGGATGGGACCTCCATGCAGCTGCATGAAAAATTCTGGAGAAAAAAGCTGCCTTTGTGAAGGAGATATGGCGGATCCCGTGGATCAGGAAGAAAGGGGGTTCGAGGATTCAGGCGACCCCCTCGGGCTAACTTTTCGCACAGACCACCGTGGAGGCGCCACGACCCACCGATGTGAAGGATTTCGTCCCAGGATGTCGGCGCGCGAGGTTTTGTGGGTGAGTAGTTCGTTTCGCGAGTTTTATTCTGCGCCGAACCGGGTTCGACGTCCGAGGGTCGTCATCCCTCTAATCGTTTATATTTTTACGAAAGAAGAAGAACAGGGAGCCCCCACTACGACTCTGCCTCGCTTCGCCGTCCTGTCGGGCTTCGTCGCGTCGAAAAAGACGGCCTGTGCGAGAAGTCGTTCCTCCTGGGGATCCCAGGTCTATTTCTGGGGAGATCTTTTCGCCGAGTCCATCTTTTTCGACGCGACGAAGCCCTACAGGACGGCGAAGCGAAGCAGAGTCGGATTATGGGCTGGGGGAAAGACTTCAAGGAGCGACGACGCCCGTGGAAAACGCGCCACGCTTCGTTCCCCCCTCGATTTCGAGAGATTCTGGATCGAAATCAGGGTGTAGAACTCGAAATCGCAGCGGAGTTGGCCGTTTTTGTGTGTTTTTACGAGTGTTTTTTCCGGTTTTCGTGGAGGAGAGGCGGCGCGAGGAAGAGAACTCGCGCCCGAGTGGACATACAAGCTTTGGTTGGCCTGGACGTGGTACAGAGAGGAGAGTTTCGACTTGGGCTCGGTGTTTCTGTGTGTGTGCAAAGTGCTATTACATCGAAAGTCCCCCCCCGAACCCCCCAACCCCCCAAACACAAACCCAAACAGCACCCAAGCAACACCCCTGAAAAACACCCCGAACTAGCACCCAAAAAACACCCAACAAACACCCAACAAACACAAAAACCAACACCCAACAAACACAAAAACAAACACCGAAAAAACACGAAAACAAAACACCCCCAACACCCCTTCTAGGGATGGAGACGATCTTGGGTGAGCTCCAAGAGGATCCGGGTGCGAATCCCTTCCACTTGGTCGGGGGTGTGATCGAAGGGCCTCCCGAGGACCAAGGCACGTGCCGTGGACAAAAGGAAGACGCCACAATCGTCCTCGTTGGCTTGCCTAACACAACACCAAAAACACTAGATCATGAGTCGGGAATAGACAAAGGGGGGAAGGAAGAGTCGGAGGGAAATCTCGTGGTACTCACTTCGGGCACTCCCCCACTTCGTAGACGAATTGGACGTCCCCGCCGAGCACCGAGGACATGAAAGCCGAGAGCACGGAGAACAAGGTGATAGTAGTAACTCGGGTTTAGGGGTATTGTGTAGTACAATGGGATGTACGACAGGGTTTATAGGGCAGGGGGCCCTCCTGTAAAAATTAATCTTCCCAGTGACTCTCTCTCTCTCTCTCTCTGTGTGTGTGTGTGTGTGCTTGTGTCTCGGGGTCCTAGACCCCCTTATCATTTGGTTTCGGAGCAAGGCGAGGCCAGGCGCACCCCACAGGAGAACTCGCGAACCCCCCCCCAAAGATCTGACCTTAGGGATTACTAAATCCCACAGATCTGGAACTCTGTGTTCCAGGGGTCGCGAGGAGAGCTATCCTTCGAACGACGTGCTCGCGTCGTCGTTCGAAAACGTCAGGCGAAGTCGCAAAAGAATCGGAGTCCAGTGAACGAATTTCTGGAAACCTACAGATCTGTAGATCTAAAGGAAAACAAGGCGAAAGCACTACAACAGTGCAAGGAGAGCAACGATCGGCGTAAACCCGAAACGCGCAGGCGAACAACTGAAAGTGCGAACCGGCGTAGGAAAGAACGTCGTCCGGAACGACCAACTTCCGTCGACTGACGCTTCTGCCAGTAACACGAAAAAACAGTCGTTCTGGCAGGTGACTCATTGTCACTCTTTCCAGCGCGCAATCGGTTACCGCACCGCCTGAGTCACGACTGGTTCTACAGTTAGTCGTAGACTGAATCACCGGCCAAGGTACTAACCTAGTCGGCTGACAGAACGCGAACGGGAAAGTAACACCCGACGTTGTCAAGTGTAAAACTCCTATCTATTTCTGACCTAGTAAGGTTCAAGAAAAGATAGCGACTAGGATTGCAACCAGAACTGAAACAAGTTCGCATCCAAGTCACCAGAAAGTTTGGAAACTTTCCGGACACACTCCTATTACGTCAAAATTCCAGGAAATTCAAACAAAAACATGTCCGGCCAGACGCCGCCACAGCTACCACCTATTCCACCTCCTGAGGAGGAAGAGGTGGTGGATAACCAACTAATTCCCGTGGTTTATCCAGATGTGGTGCACCCACCAGCGCAGCAAATACATGATTTGCAGTGGGACAGACATGTACCCGACCAGGTTGAGGAACCGGACGAAGACTTAGACTCTGAACAAGAGTCAGAAGAGTCCGGGGACGAGGAGTATGATGAGGATATGGAGGACGTCCCGACAATAGAGGTCACCAACATCCTTCACCATGAACACCAGCACATAAACGTCCACCAGCAAGAGGTGCACGTTCATGGTGTGGACGAGGGACAACTTAGGGACACAGCTGAGCATGTGTATGCTGCTGTCTCCTCGAATGTGCACGAGGTCGCACAAAACCTGGAAGGACAAGTTCACGAGCAGGTTCAGCGTGCAGAGTCGACCTTAAAAGGCGACCTGAAAGAGGAATATGAGCAGTTCGTGCTCTATGTCAGGAAGGAGGCCCAGAAGCTGGTCAATCAAAATACTGAGTCTATAGAAAGACAACAGAAATTGTTAGACCACCAGCACAAATTGCTGGAACAGAATATAAGGTCCACAGAGCGGATCGACAGGAATCTGTTGGGTAAATACGATAACGAGGCTATTCTGCAAGAGCGACTCGATCGACTGCAGGAATCAGCCCGTACCCAAGCTGAAGCTGTTGATCAGACCAATGCGCTCAGGGAGAAACAAATTCTGTCTCTGCAAGCCTCTCTGACAAAAGTTGCTGAAGGTATGCGCCTACAGCAGACAACGCTGGATAACCTAGCTCGGACTACTGATGAGTCTCGGTGCGAGCAAGTCGACCACCAAGGCCAGCTAGACACACTCTCAGGCTTGGTAAGCCAGAGCCTAAAAGTGTTGCGGGACTTACACCAAGCCGAAGAACAACGCAAACAAAGAAGAGCGGAACGAGGCAGTGTGAGTTCTGATGACACTGCAGGAGGACACAGGTCGATGCAACTGATGGAGAAATTTCTATCAGACGCGACAGAGAAACAGCAGACTTTGGAAAGTAATCTCTCCAAGTATGTTGATTCGAAGTTCAAAGAAACACTGAGTGCGTGGAAAAAACGGGAGAAAGTTCGAGTCCCGGCTCAGGACCCAGTTGTAGTGGGTATGATGGGAGCAGGAACTGGCACGGTCACTTTGCCGGCCACGACAGCTGCAGCCACAAGCGTTCCTTTTGTGTCATCCACTCCTCTTACCAGTATCCCATTTCCGGTACCACCTGTTCCGGATCTGAGTACTTTTACTGGTCTAACCACGTTAGGAGGATTGGGTGGTCGCAGCCCATCGACAACTGTCGCAGACTCCGTGGGTGGAGGTTCTCCATCTTCCTGGGGTTTATTTACATCCCCAAGAACACGGACGGCATGGAGTCTTGCGCCGCCACAAACGATGGCAATGGGCGCACCATTCGGCCAAGCGGGTCAACTTGGCACAGCCAGACCCATACTTAGTGCCCCTGTAACGAGTGTGTTACCACCAACGACATCCATGTTAACACAACCACTGACGACAGTTCCGCTGTCTGTCTTCTATCCAATCCCGGCTCTTAACACCCAACCTGGTATGCAACCAGGAAACCAACCAGGCACCCAACCAAGTTTGGGACAATCCGTAAACCAATACGGAGCACCTTCCGCGAGTAACCCGTATTACGGGTGGGGTTCTTATCCCTCAACTCCATCAAGCCAGCCACAGGGTGGAAATCGATCTGGTGGTGGTGGAGGGGGACCCGGAGGTGGACCTGGGGGTGGAGGCGGAGGCGGAGGAGGACCACCTGGAAGTGGAGGGGGATCTTTCCTTTCCGGACCAGGTGGAGGTGGGGGTGGTGGATGGCCGTACCACCCAGGTGGAGGTGGAGGTGGCGGAGGTGGAGGTGGGGGTCCTCCAGACCCTAACCAAGGCTTTGCTGCTCCGCAAGATCGCCACGGACGGATTCCGTCATCCGTTCGTATTCCTTTCCCAAAGGCCTTCTCAGGTGATGGTCAGCGATGGATCAGAGATTGGCAACTAGAAATGACGGTCTATTGCCAGACTTTGGACATCGATGAGAGCGTATGGTTCAGGCTCTTCCGCAGTAACCTGACTGGAGCTGCTGCTCAGTGGCGAAACGTCCAGGATCTGCGTACAAGGGAAGGAAAAAGACATCCAATCACAAATTGGATTGAGTTTGTTGAGGAACTGGTCCAAGCATTTGAACCCACCAGAATGTCTGATGTAGCCAGGCGCTCCTTACGGAACCTGAAACAGACTGGGTCAGTGCATCAGTACATTGTTGCTTTCCGAGAACAAGTGCTGAGGATTCCCAACATGACAGATGAAGAACAATACTTCTTCTTCGTGGACGGATTAAAGTTCCATATTAAACAACAAACTGTGGCTCAAGTGCCGCACGGCATTGAGTTGGCGATCCAGACGGCGGCTCGTCTTGATGCTATTGCCTCATCCGGAGGAGGAAACTTTCGTGGCCGCGGACGGTGGCGCGGAGGTAAAGGCCGAGGCCAAAATAAAAAGCAAAACCAACCCCAGACTGATAAGGCAAACCAGATGGGTGGCCAACAGCAACCTCAGCCAGACCAGGCACAAAACATTGGCCAAGGTCGAGGTCGGGGAAGGGGTGGTGGCCGAGGTCGCGGACGAGGTGGTGGCAGGAATCAAGGACGTGGAGGTGGAGGCGTAAATCCTAAATGCTATATGTGTGGAAAAACTGGACATATTCAAAGTAAGTGTCCAGAGGGCGAAAAGTTCAAGAAATGGTTAAACGAAAAAGCCGGATGAACAGAGCCCAGACTCGTTCGGCGAAACGCAGAAGGGCACGCCGTCACAGATATAAGCAGCGCCAGAAACTTCTTAGAAAAGAAAGGTTAGCTCGAAATGCAGAAGTGAATAAAAGAGCACAAGGGGAAATAGAAAAGAATGCTACCCAAGGTGCAGAGGGATCGATTATGAGTGCTAAGTTGGAAACGCGATCCAGTAAGTGCAGCACGCTTACTAGGACAAGTTCAGAATCAAGTTCGGAACCTGTCGACTCTGTTCATGGAGACCTTGGTAGTCCTGAAGGAACTGAGAATTCGGTATCGTTCCCACCTCAAGGAACGAAACGAAGTCCGGAAGGAAGGGAACCCGCAAGGGAATCAAATAAGCCTGCCACTCGTTCACCACCAACTGACGAGTCAGCAGCCCCTGTTCAGGGAACAGGTAGAGGACAAAAAGTGGATGAAGGTCAGTATTCACCTTCTGAGCGTATGTTACCACTAGGAGGTCCTAACCATTTGAAATTTATGGGATATGAGATCCGAGCCAGATTAGGAGGAGTACCGATCTCCGCCTATGTTGATTGTGGTGCAACGGAGAACTACATTACCAAGAAACTAGTCACGAGACTGAAACTCGAAACAACCGAGTGCAAAAAGGGAGTCACTTTGGCGGACGGAACCCTATGTTCACTTGATCGGCGATGCGAAGACTTGCAGCTCAGGATGGGTACTTATACCACAACCCTTTCCGCAGACGTCTTCCCAAACCTTTCATATGACATGATACTAGGGCTTCCTTGGTTGATGCAGACCAATCCCAAACTGGACTTTGCAACAGGCACGCTCAAAGTTCCAGTGGGTGCTGGATGGACAACTGTTCCTATGAAGGAACGACCATCAGATTACTTACAGCACCTAGCACCGGCTATTGATACAGTCTCAGCGAAGAAGTTATTCTCGCTCGTGAAGAACAGTCCAGAAGTTGATCAGGCATACCTTGTGGTTGTGCGACCAACCACCCCAGACGATATGGCACACCTCATGCAGTACCCATATCCGGGAATTCCAGAAGAGCGTTTGAACGCTACTGAAACCACACCAGCTTATCTCCAGCCGGATGTGGAAAAGGTAATGCATTCGGGTCTCGACCCAAGGATCAAGGCTGTCCTCACAAGTTTCAAGGATGTGTTCCCGAAAGACTTACCACCCGGCGTTCCTCCAGTCAGAAAAGGCCACGAATTTAAGGTGGACCTGGAGGACGAACAAATGACCCCAATCCACCGTCCCTTGTACAAACTCTCTCCAGCCGAGCTGGACGAAGTTAGGACACAGGTGGATTACCTCCTCGACCAAAGGAAGATCCGACCCTCCGAGAGTCCCTGGGGCGCACCCATACTCTTTGTTCCCAAGAAAGACGGAGGGTTGAGAATGTGTGTGGATTACCGTTGGATAAACAAATTCACGGTAAAGAATAGGTATCCACTCCCTCTTCCTGAGGAGTTAATGGACCGTCTCGCCAGAGCGAAGATCTATACGAAGATCGACCTCCGCTCAGGCTACTGGCAGTTCCCCGTTCGACCCAAGGATACTCCCAAGACGGCATTCCGGACGAGATACGGACATTTCGAATTTCTCGTGTGTCCGTTCGGAATGACCAACTGCCCAGCCCAGTTCCAGACCATGGTTCAGGATTTGCTGGGGGAGTTCCTTGACGAGTTTGTAGTGGTGTTTATCGACGACATCCTGGTCTTTTCCAACTCGGTGGAAGAGCACGTCGAGCACCTAAAACTGGTCTTTGAACGGTTGCGGAAACATAAGTTGTACGCAAAAGCCAGTAAGTGCGAAGTAGGGGTAGCAGAGACGGACTACCTGGGGTATCATTTGTCGGAAAAAGGCCTTCAACCGATGCAGGATAAGGTTAAGGCTATTCAACAATGGAAGGAGTTAACTTCGGTCACTGATGTGCGAAGTTTCCTGGGAATGGTATCTTACTATCGTAAGTTCATTCCTGAGTTCGCTAGGATTGCGAGTCCCTTGACAGATCTAACCAAGAAGGATACTGTCTGGGAATGGGGGCTGAACCAACGCAATGCCTATAACGAACTTAAGGATCGGATTAGCCGCGCACCGATCTTACTCCTTCCTGATCCGGCTAAGGAGTACACCGTAATAACGGATGCATCTGGAACTGCATATGGAGCGGTTCTTACCCAGGATCATGGGAAAGGTTTGCAACCAATTGCATACCTTTCCAGACGATTAAAACCAGCTGAAACGCGATACTCCGCATATGAGCGGGAGCTGGGGGCAATAGCATATGCTTTAGCCCAGTGGCGACACTACCTTGAGGGATGCGATGGGGGTGTGAAGGTGTTGACGGACCACAAACCGATCACCCACTTCATGAACCAGAGCACGTTGTCGCGGACCCAAACCCGGTGGTTAAACTCAGGGTTTTTCCAATCCATAGGTCCAAAAATCGTCTATATCCAGGGGAAAGCCAATGTCTTGGCTGATGCGTTATCCCGGAGCCTTCCTGGTCCGCCAGACCAGCTCAATAACCTCTCCACTTGGGAAGTGGCAGAGAAGGAGGCATGGAAAGAGGCTTTGAGAAGTGATGAACAACTCAAGCCTATCTTTGAAAGGATGGAACGAGGGGTTTCTCCGCAATACAAGCTGGACGACGGGTTCTTGTATTATACCAAGACAGACCCAGGTCCTAGTTTGCTTGTGGTCCCTGCTTCTTTCCAGAAACGGATTCTGGAAGAGCATCACGACGTTCCCAGTGCCGGTCATGTTGGAGCAGACCGCATGACCGAAGTACTTACCCGCAGTTACTGGTGGAAAGGCGTTGGGTTAGCCGTAAAGGCATACGTGAAAACGTGCCCAACTTGTCAACTAAACAAATCGGACTTGCAAAGACAGAAAGGTCTTTTGCAGCCGTTGCCTATCCCAGACCAGAAATGGGAACAGATCACGACGGACTTGGTTACCGACCTACCGTCTTCCCATGGCTTCACAGCAATCGCTGTCTTTGTAGACCGATTGACGAAGTATGCGAGGTTCGTACCCTGTAACAAAACTATCACGGCGCCAGAATACGCAAAGCTGTTCGTGGAGAACATATACAAACACTACGGGCTGCCTAAAATCATAGTTTCGGATCGGGATCCAAGGTTCACAAGTTTGTTCTGGACCTCCCTTTTCAAACTTTTAGGTACTCAGCTCCGGATGAGCACTGCATACCATCCTCAAACGGATGGGCAGTCGGAAGTCACCATCCGGGTGCTGGAAGATTTCCTGCGTCCGTATGTGGAACGGTACCCAGACCGTTGGGTGGATTATTTGCCGACCGCGGAATTTGCCGCAAATAATTCACGGAATGTCTCCACAGGCTATGCGCCAGCCCATCTTCTGTATGGCCAGAACATGGGGCAGATAGTTGTTGCCAGGAAGGGAGTTCGGACGGGCGATGAATCGGAAATGGCGGCTGAGATGGTACGTCGAATGGACGACCAAATGCGAAACGCTAAGGCGAAATACGCAGAGGCACAGAACCGCATGTGCACCTCAGCAAACAAACGTCGAAGGAAAGTGGAGTTTCAGGTTGGCGATGAAGTGCTGGTACAAAGCAAGTATATTCCCCTTGCTTCACTTCAGAAAATCCCACCGAAAATCCGCCGACGATTTGTTGGACCTTTCCGGGTGGCTAGCCGAATTGGGGCTGTCGCCTACCGTCTTGACCTTCCCGACCACTGGAAAATCCACCCAACTTTCCATGTGTCGAAACTGAAGGCTTACTCTCGGCTTGATGACGATCAGCGAGAGATAGACGCTCCAGAGGGGGAGCTAGTGGATGGAACCATCGAATTCGAGGTCGAGCGCATCCTCAGAGATCGGGGCACTACTCGCAAGGAGTACCTGATCCTTTGGAAGGGCTACGATTTGATGGAATCCACCTGGGAGCCAGAAAGCCACCTGGCCAATGCCCAGGACTTGCTTAAGGAGTACTTAGCCAACAAACCGGAGAATAAACAAGTGACCCAGTCTAAGAAAAAGACTAGGGCCCAACGCAGAACTCGAACCTAAACAGGGATCATTACCACTCTGTTCACGCTCGACTTAATACTATCCTTCCAGCTGGGGGAAAAATATTAAGCCGAGAAAGTCGATTTGGAATGCTATCCAGATGGGATACCAAAAAGACTTAGGAAAAGAGCACCAAGTAGAACTCCCGGAAAAGCCGAGGGAAAGTTTCCATCTTTTCCTAGGGAAAGTTTCCATCTTTTCCGGCGAACGGGTTGCTATCTTTTCCCGTGACAGAACTGTAGACGGTTCGCAGGACGGGCTAGGGGTCAGTTTTCTTTCCGGGGAGGTTTACCTAACGCACAACTCACACGCTCATAGCGACTGACAACAGGTGATGGGGACATTGGATCAAGTGATGGGTTAATGTCCGACCTGGAGGTCACGTGATTGCGCCGCAGGTGGAACTGAGTTGACATAAGCAAGTTAGGGTAAAATCAAATAGGCACGAACCCGTGTGGTGACGGCGACCTCCATAGAGTGTCACGTTACCGAGGTACGTTAGCTAATACGCCTAGCGTATCTTAAAGCGGACTTGCGATCATTTTGTCCTGGTTATTCTCGGCGCGCATACAGAAAAGTCGGAGACTAGACGGAGAACAAAGCGCAGCCAACAAAAGAGAATGCCAAAGCACAGCCCGATCATGTGGCGCAGTGGTGATAAGGCGGTGGGAAAGGAGTCGAGTGGAAAACAACTGGGTGGCAGCGGAAAAACGAAAGGCAGTGGCGGCGAGAAAGGCGGAAAAGGAAAAAGTGGAACTCTCGCCGACGCTTGCCCACCCAGAGGGGAACCCAAACCACTTATCACACCACCTCCTAAGGCGAAACTCATGAAAACTCTCCCAGCTCCTTCGGTGCTTTCGAAACTTCGGAACTTCGAAACATCGCTGCTCAAAGGAACCTCCAAGATCGTAATTCGCCCACCGACAGAACTGCCGGAAAAACCTAGTTCCAGAACAGGAAAAACACTCGACCGGGACGCCGACCCAGCTACTCTCCAAGCTAGGTGTCAACGGTTACAAGACGATGTGTTGGAACTCCGTGCAGAACGCGACGCACAACGCGCGCGGGCGGATCAGGCAGAGAAGCACTTGAAAAAGTTCGAGGGTGCAGCTCACCGCCTCTGCAATCAAGTTAACCAACTTGAACACGATCTAAAAATCGCTCAACAAGCGAGGGGAACAGCCGAACAGGAGCTGAGGCAGCTTCAAAAGGAACTCGACACTGCGAACCAGACGCAGAAAAAGCTGCAGTCGCAGTTGACGAAACAGCAGCCGCACCTGACGTCCACAGACGAAAGGTCGGCCTGGCAAACGGCTGTGTACTCATCTGAGGCACAGTCCGGGTTAATGAGCCGGTTGCTACACAGTGTTCCCGCACGTCTTGGGGACTACGTGGAAAACCTTTGTCGGGCGACGATGGACGACATCATCGAACAGGGTGCTGGAGCTGCTGCTGCGATCAGAGACGGAGAGGAGCCTGTCTACTACGGCAAAGGGAACGTTCCGGTTAACCACCGGCTAGCCGGGTATGACTATACGCAGGTGGACAGAACGCTGGAGAGAATCAGAAGTCGTGCACCGGGGCACTTTGAAATTCCCGACGTCGCCGACGATATGATCTCAGAGCCACAACCAAGGAGAATCCGCGATCTGACCGGGGGACAGACCGGTGGAAAGACCGACGAAAAGTCGGCGCCCAAGAAAAGGAAGGAGAGAGAGGAAGAGGAGGCGCTCGCCGACATGTCCAAGAGGTTCAAGGACAGGCGTGGGGAAAAGCCACCGATCTGCTTGTGGTGCTATTCGCCGCCGGCGCTGGCGGATAGCTACGTGATCACCACATGCACGAGCCACACGGTGTGCCGAACCCACTGGAACCTCATGATTATCCTCGTGCGCTTATACGGGGTGTGGCAGGAACAGCGAATCGACCCGCCACAGGTTCAGCTGAAGGACCTACATTTGGACATGCGGGAGCCAGACTTCCAGCCACTCCTTCAGGCTCCACCCACGACCCAGACTCTCACTGAGTGCTATCAGTGCTTGAGAAGGGACATGGGCTTTCCGAAAGGCCTTGCCCTGAAGCGCTTGGGTCCGTTGGTGAAAAAGTGGGCGGAGGAGTATGAGAAGCAGGAAAAAGAGAGAACACCCGAACCAGAAACAAAAGGAGAACAGGACCCAGAACAGGACGAAGGAAAAAGTCCTTCCGTGTCCAGCAGGAGTCCATCCTCGGAGCCCTCGTCTTTGGGACCTCTTCCTCCACCTTTGGATGAGGACTTCCCTCCTTTGGATTTGGATGTGGACGAGCCTCCGATCGACTTGGTGGCAGAACCAGTCGATGAACCAGCTGAGGACCCAGCTGAGGCACCAGCCATGGGTGCTGACTGAGATGGCTTCTGGAGTGACAACGAAAAGCAGACCAAGCCGGAGACCAAGCTACCGTCCAAGCCAGAGACCAAGCCTCAAGACAGAACGGGGTTTTTCTGTGGGGTTGAGCATGGGTTTGGTTTGGGATTTTTCATGGGTTTGTTTGGGGTTTGTTTGTCGTTTAGTTGGGTTTTTTGTTGTGGGTTTGTTTGGGGTTTCTTTTTCTTCTAGTTCGACCTTTTTCTTTCTTTCTTTCCAGGGTTGTGACGGGTGTGGACACCCTCTCGTGGGGGGGGGGACAAATTGATAGTAGTAACTCGGGTTTAGGGGTATTGTGTAGTACAATGGGATGTACGACAGGGTTTATAGGGCAGGGGGCCCTCCTGTAAAAATTAATCTTCCCAGTGACTCTCTCTCTCTCTCTCTCTGTGTGTGTGTGTGTGTGCTTGTGTCTCGGGGTCCTAGACCCCCTTATCACAAGGGATCGCCGATGGAGCGGGCGGGAGCCTATGGGGAGAGGGAAAAAGAGGTGAGACACTTCCAAACGGATTCCAAACGTATGCTCCTTTGCGAGGCGTGATCCAAACCACTCACCGACAAAGAATCGTAGCACGTGATCTTCCCTTCGAGGCAATCCACAACCCACAAGGTCCAATGGTTCTCTTCGTGGATGGGGAAGAAAGCGAAGCGCTTGGTGCCGACGTCCCTCCCCACGAGGCGGGCGTTGATCGTGTCCCCCACGATGAGGTACGAGCTCGTGAACGCGATCTCCTTCGAAGAGGGTGCAAACCTCCTCAAGAGCGAAAGATAGGCGTTCACCACCGCATCGTTCAACCATCGACCCTCCCCCAAGCAATCCAACTCGCCGCGCTCCACTTGCACCCCGGCGGGGAGAGAGAGTGGGACGGGGACGGGGAGCCCCCCGGCCGCCGGAAAGGACATGGGCAAGGACATGGGCATCGGCATCGGCATCGGCATCGGCATCGGCGAGAGAAGGGAAGGTCGGAGGAGAGAGACGGAGGGAGCGAGCACCGGGCGGGGAGGCGGCGGGCCGGGAACGAAGGAGTGGGGAGCTAGAGAAAGAAAAGAACACGAGGTTCGAGACGAGGGGGAAGAAGAGAAAAGAAGGAAGGGCTTTTAGAGATTTTAGCTCACCTTGGGTCACGGCCCCGAGAGGGGGGGCCGGCACGGCACCGAGAGAGGGGGCCACCACGACGCCGAGGGTCGGCCTCGCCGCGGTCCCCTTGACCCGATGAGTGTAATAGGTGGCCATCGAAACACGGCCGTGTCGATCCATTCGTCCGGCACCCGTTCCCTTCTCCACTCCCAAAGCCACCCTCTCCTCATCCACATCGGCCAAAGCCTCGGCCAAGGTGCGTCCGGCGGCCATCTTGGCCTCGATGTGGCCGACGATTTGCCTTCGGCGTGCGATCGTCTTCGCCATCGCCTTGGAAGGGGGTCCCACGAGGTGAGCATCCTTCGCCGCCGTGGCATCTCTCAAACTCATCCCGAGGAGCCCCCTCGTGCTCGTGGGCACGCCTTCGTGCCACTCGTTCCAAATGTCCTCCGCCGACAAGGTCAAGACTATCGATGCACAAGGGAAGGTCAGGGTCCACATTTTCGGGAAAACACGAAAACACGAGCAAACACGAGAGAGCACCCACCTCCCAACTCTCGAAGGCTCTCGATCGGGTAGTCGGGCACGAGGCTCGATCCCCTCGGGGCCTCGGGTGCCGGGGCGACTCCCGAGGCCTCTCGGCTCGGTCCCGGAACGGGCTCTCCGAGCAAGGCTCTCGTGAGCCTCTCCAACGCCGTCCTCATGAGGCCCATCTCGCTTCGGAACTCGTCCCGGACGCCCTCCACCGTGGATTGCAACACCGAATACCGGTTTGCGATGAGCTCGAGGTTGATCGGCAACGGAGCGTTGTTGTCCACCTCCTTGGCCACGCTCGCTTGCGCCTCCCTCCAAATCTCGAAGCCTTCCCAATTGTCCTTCACCGCGGCTATGTCGAAGATCGGGTGGTCGGGGGCCTCCGCGTAAACGTCCGGGAGGTCTTGCCAAAAGACCTTTCGGAGGTGCCGGAGCGCGGCGGCCACGTTCCGGGACGCGGTGTCGCACTCGTCTCCCCTCGTCTCCGCTTTCTACGAAATCACGAGGACGAAGGTGAGGAGAGGAAGGAAGGAGCAAGGAAAGAAACGAGAGGAGGAAGCGGTGGATGATCTCACCCTCGCGATCTCGGCGTTGAACGCCTCGTCGTCCAACAAAGGCCACACCGACCGTGCCATCTTCCGCACCCGAGGATCCTCGTGCTCGCACGGATCGAGGACGGCCCGAGGGAGGTAGTAGGAAGCGGCGGACGCAAAGCCGGCGTGGGAGGCCAAGGAGTCGGGCATGAAGGTCTTCCCATACACCGTGCCCGACATGTTGGATGCGTTGTTCCAAAAGCCGAGTTGCCTCACCGAGTCCGAATCCACCGAAAGAATCCTTCGAGCGACGAGAGAAACACAAAGTTAGATAGGAAACCAGCCGACGAGGGAAACGCTCGAAACGACAAGGGGAAACCCGCCGCACCTCGCCCATATCGCTCCGTAATGCCGGTCCGAATGGAGGACGTGCATCACGGAGGTGCCGGTGGCGATCATCATCCTGAGCTTGTCCCTGTACATCGACTGGGCGGTGACGGCGGTTTGGGGGTTCGTGGTGGAGGCGAAGATCTTGGTGCCATACCAGTCGGCCTTCGGAGCATCGAGGGCCCAAAAGGGCTCGTTCCCGATCTCCGTGCGGCCGACCATGTAGAGGGCCAACCCCTGTTGCCCACACTGGAGGGTGAGGCGCTCCCTCGGCAGCACGCACCAGTCCTCCGCTCCGACATCCTACGTAACACGAGCTCGGTGAGAAGAAAGAGAGAGAGAGACACGAGAGAGGGAAGGGAAAGAAACGAAAGAGCGAATCGGGAGAGGAAAAGGGAAGCTCGAACTCACCTGCCGAGACTTGTGCCTCCTCTGGATGATGTAGAGCGCGTGCAGAGGTTGGGGTCCCATTCTCGGGAGGTCGCGGTCGTAGTTCAAAAGCCAAAGATCCGCGACCTCCCAAGACTGCGAGTCCCCGAAACGGGACAAGCTCGACGCGTTGACGAGCGAGCTCGCCCTGTTCCGGAGACTCGTCAACACGGAGGCCACCGTGTTCCTCGTCTCCCGATGGAGGTAATAGTTGCCTTGGCGGGACTTCAGCTTCATGTCGAAGACGCCCGCCACGAAGGGGACGTGCCTTTGACGATCGAGGAACGTTTGCTCCCGCAAGAACGAGTCCCCGTCCCTCTTCGCCTTCTTGAGATCCTTCACGCCCTCGTTCTCGGCGAGGGAAGGGCTGGGTTCCTTTTGGATCAAACCATCTTGCACCTAGCCGAAGAAACGAAAAACGACCGCTCATATATTCCCCGTCCATATATTCGTTTTCGATACCGAACGAGGGGAAACACACAAACTCACCTTTTGGAGAAGGGTGAGAGCCGCAAACCATCGAGTGGTGTCGGCGTAGGTCAAACCTTTCCCCGCCTCTCGATCCACCCACACCTCGTCGCAAACTTCCAACCGCACGTCCACCCCCTCCTCGTCGCCCCTCCTCCGTCTTCCCACCTTCTTCGCCACCCCCGACACGATCTCGAAGAAGGCCGGGAGGGTGCCGTCCCGCCGCACGACCCGTCGCTCGAGGTCCGCCATGAAGAGGAGAGCCTTCTCGGGGTCCACCGGAAGGAAGTCGTCCACCGAATTCGCCCTCGCCGCCGCCCAAACCTACGGAGGCAAAACAAGGTTCGATACGTGGAAGAAAAGAAGGGAAACAAGAGAGGGAGACGAACGAGAGAACCGAACCCACCAAGAAAGTATTTATGCGCGAGTAATAGTCACGCATGTTTCTTTGTCTTAGGAGGAAGATCTCGATCTTGGTCCGCAATCGAGTGCGGCGGGTGGCGGAGCCGTCGAAGAGGACCCCCGGGACCCCGAACATCGACAAGAACACCGCGGCGAGCTCGTCCGCTCGCTCCTCTTCCTTCTTGTCGAAGGCGTCCGCATATTCCCTAAGCGTGGCGAGGAACTTAGGCCCCACGAGGGTTCGGGGCCGGTCACCCACGGGCTCCTCTTCGGTGGAGGAGTCGAGGCAATCCTCGGTGGAGACATGGAGCTCCACGTCGTCCTCCTCGAAAGCCTCTCCCCCGTCCGAGGAGCCCTCGTCCACGGACTCCTCGGGGGCTCCCCCACCCTCGATATCCATCTGTAAGTGATGGATATCGTCCTCGATCCCCTCCACCCTCTCCCCCTCGTCCATCTCCGTGTCCGACTCCACGGCCTCCGCTTGAAGACGGCGGGACTCTTTTACCTCGCGCACTACGAGAAGCACAAAAGAGCTCGGTCATAGATAGCAAGGAAATCGAGGGAAAGGAGGGATAGGAACGAAGGAAAAACGCTCTCTCGATACCGAGGAAAAGGAGGATACAAACGAAGGAAAACACTTCTCACGTTGTTGCCGGTCCCGGTGCCGTTTCGCTTGCACCGGCTTCGGCTTCGTCGTCTTTCTTCGAAGCCTCTTCATCGTTTGTCCCCACTCTACAAAAAAAACATCGATATAAGATATAGGAAAACGAGGAGGAGAACGAAGAGACGGCAAAGGGAGGAAGAGTACTCACCTCTAATCTTGATCGTAGGGGTGTCGGATACCTCCTCCACCGGCTCCGAAGGCCCCGCCGCATCGGTGGGATCGTCCGATCGAAGCCCTGCCTCCGTGGGATCGCTCGATCGTGGGGGAACCTCGCCCACTCCTCCCTCCTCACCCTCCTCGGGCTCCTCTCCCTCCTCGGGGGGGGCGAGGGCCTCGAATCCACCCTCCTCCCAAATGCTTTTGATCCACGGGGCCGCCACGGCGTACAACCATTCGGGGTTTCTCGGCCAAAAGATTCGAGCCACTCCTTCCCAAGTAAAAGGCACGAGCCCCCCGTCGGCACCCCCCCACTTCATTTTGTGGACGGAGACAAAAAAAGGCCTAAACGTAATGTTGAGCCTTTTTTTGTCTCCGTCCACGGAAAACTGTTTTTGGGTCCTCTCCCTTCCCTTGATTTTCAGCGATTCGTCGGGGACGGCCCAACGTTCCCGCAAACGATCGAGGTACTTGACGATTTGCTTCCCATTCCTGATGTACCTTTGAAGAACACCAAACAAAACACATTTCAAGAAAACAACGATAGGGGCACCTCGTGGGTTCGACTCCCACGAATCGGAGAACTTTCCTTCTTCTCTTTCGAATTTTTTCCTTAGAATACACTTTTTTTTAGAGGAATAAACACCCACTCGGTGGTTGTCACGACCATGCTCGCCACTAGTTCCTTTCGGTTAGCTTAAACTACTTTAAGTTTAACTTTAAAACTAAAGCGGACTTCTATCGCAAACATCCGCGTGATACATATATATAACCGCGTTATATGTCTATATACTAATCCCCTAGAAATATACACCAGAATCGACCCCCCCCCCGAGCAAGTCTCCGGCCCCCAAACCCAAAACCGAACACGCAGGGAGTTTTCCCACGTCGAAACGCGCGGAGAAAACCAAGTCGTGCGAGAAACCGTTCAGAAAAGGCCGAGATCTGCCCATTCCACAGGGATGGCCAGATCTCGGCCGTTTCCGAACGGTTTCTCGCGCGAAAACGCTCCTTCTGCGTGGAAACACAACCTCAACCCCAAACTACAACAAAACAAGCAAAAAGAGTCGAAAATAAAAGCTTTTTCCAGAAAAAAACTGGAAGAGAAACAGATGCTAGTGTAGAACTGATCTACACTCCGCCAGGCGCACGAAACGCGCGGGAAAAGACTCCTCCTCGGCGAAAAAACAACCTGCACCCCATAGAGTGAACAAAAACAAGGATACCTATCGAAAGGAAAAAGATATTCCGAGAATTAAAAAGCCTGAAAAAAAGAAATCGGTGTAGAACACGTCTGCACCCCTCCAAACCCCCACAAACGCCCAAAACCACGAGTGTTGGGGGTGGAGAACCGGTTTCCGCGCAGGGGGAACTTTTTCGCGCGGAAAAAGGTCGAGAAACGAGCCAGGTCCGAAAATCCCTCTGGAAATTACAGGGATTTTCGGAGCTGCCTCGTTTCTCCACCGTTTTCCGCGCGACAAAGTTCCCCCTGCGCGGAAAACGGTGTAGAACAACTTCGTGCATTCGTTTGGCAACGTCTGGACGTTTCGCTCGAGTCCCAGACGTCCCCAGGCTCGTCGCCAGAAACTTATTCCTGACTCGGCAGCCAAAGTCACATCGAATTTAATTCCGAAATCGAAAACTGTCCAAGCTAAAAAACTCCAACCCCGTGGAGTGCGACATACGCTCCCAGTGCGACTGACGAGATGGCAGTAGAACTATGTCATTAATAATGTAATCGGTAAGCTAACTTATAAAAAAGGTTTGGGGGTAAACCTTTCTCCCCTCCCACCAAGCCCATACTGGACCAAAAGGTCTGTTTCGAAAAACAGACCTTATTATTTTTGAAAAACGCTTCCTGCGCGCCTTGTCGCGCGAAAAACCGTCTCGAAACGAGCGAGATCCAGCGATCCCTGTCGAGTTTACAGGGATTTCCGGAACTCGCTCGTTTCGCGACCGTTTCACGCGCGACAAAGCGCGTTCTGCGCGTAATTCTATTTCCCAGCATCTCAACATTTTTCCCCAGAACAAAACTTTGGAAAATCCAGTGTTAATTCGAAAAGAAATAATAATAAAAAGTTTAAATTGTGGAACGATTCTACAGGACCGCCCCGTCGACGAAACAAACTCAAACTTGAACTGCACGTTCGTTAGACTCTGTCGCACCTGTGTGAAAAGTACCGAGGGAAAAACACAAGCAGACAAAAAGATCTGCTTAAAATCTGGAATGGAATAATAATGCATTGTTTCAGATCGTGTAAATCCCTACGCCAGAACCTCAAAACCCGTGGTTCGCAAAGCAGGGTGGTGGGGAACTGTTTTACGCGCACAGCGAGCCCTGTCGCGTGCAAAACGGTTGAGAAATGGGCGAGTTCCGTCGATTTCTGTGGGATCTACAGAAATGGGCGGAACTCGCCCATATCTCAACCGTTTTCTGCGCGACAGGTCTCGCTGTGCGCGGAAAACGATGGAGAACAGGTTTCTATAGGCGTTTGGGCAACGCCTGGACGTTTCGCTCGAGTTTTCAGACTCGTCGCGAGGCGATCGCAGCCCTAATTTAGAGTCGTCGGCTGAGTCACCTCACTCTGGAAACAGATTCTAAAAGTGTTCCCTGAATTGACATCGAATCATATCCGGAGTTTAATTTGAAGTAGAACTGAATCAAATCGGTAAGTTAATTTATAAAAAGTTTTTGGAGGTAAACCTTTCTCCCCTCCTACCAAACACATACTGAACCAAAAGGTCTGTTTCGAAAAACAGACCTTATTATTTTTGAACAACGTCGCCTGCGCGCCTTGTCGCGCGTAAAACCGTCGCGAAACGAGCGAGATCTCGCGATCCCTGTCGAGTTTACAGGGATTTCCAGAACTCGCTCGTTTCGCGACCGTTTCACGCGCGACAAAGCGCGTTCTGCGCGGAATCCGTTTTAACAACTACAGAACGTTTTATCGAAAACGAAAACAACAAAAAAACCAGTATAATTCGAAAAGAAAATGATAATAAAAAGCTGAAAGTGTGGAACGAATCTACAGGGCCGCCCCGTTGACGAAACAAACTAAAACTTGAACAGCGTGTTCGTGGGACGCGGTCGCACCTGTGTGCGAAGTTACGAGATAAACAAATATGCAGAGAAAAAGATCTGCTTAAAATCTGTATTCGATTTAAAATGCATCTGTGAATTTCGTAAACAACCCTGCGCCAGCCCTGGAATAACCGTGGCAGTTGGTACGAGAGGGTGGTAAACTGGTTTCCGCGCTCAACGAGCCCTGTCGCGTGCAAAACGGTTCAGAGATGGGCGAGTTCCGCCCATTTCTGTGGGATCTACAGAAATGCGCGGAACTCTCTCGTTCCTCCACCGTTTTCCGCGCGACAGGGCTCGTTGAACGCGGAAAACGGTGGACAACAAGTTTGTTGAGAAGGTTTCCAAACGCCTAGACCGTTTTGGCGAGTTTTCAGACTCGTCGTGACCCTGATCGCAGCTCTAATTCGGAATCGTCAATTCACGTGTGTACGTCACTCGTTTCACCTGTAAATAGCTTGTAAAAGTGTGTTCGATTCGTTCCCTGAATCGATGGGGTTAATTGAAGTCAACTTCTGTTCTGTTTTTTAACTAACTCCTAGCCCACAGTCCCCCCCCCCCTTTCCACCCACAGCAAACCAAACCAAAGCCCCCTCTGAAGCCACAAACAGGAGGAGGGGTTCAAAACGAACCCAGCGCGACGAGTCGCGCTCGAAACGACGGAGGGACGAGCCAGCTCCGCCGATCCCTGTGAATTCCACAGGGATGGGCGGAGCTGGCTCGTTTCTCCACCTTTTCGAGCGATAAAAAAGCTGCGTGGCCCTGAGCCAAAGCTCCACGCAGTGGTCAACGTTTCCAGGCGAAAACACCCGGTTTTTCCCATGCATTCATCGAAACTAAACTTAGCTCAAAACAGAACCGTCCCAAAACGTTCTTTCTCAGCTCCTAAACTCTCGAGCACTCGACCAGCACTTGGAGCTCACCCGAACGAAGAGAACGAGCCCAGTCACGCTCGAAACCATCTGGAATCGGGCGAGTTCCGCCCATTTCTGTGGGATTTACAGAGATGGGCGGAACTCGGCCGTTTCTTCACCGTTTCGAGCGCGAGAAGGCTCGTTGTGCGCAGAAACGTTTTCCCCACCCATCCACAGCCCTACCTCGAAAGAAAAACGAAACCAAAAGAAGTTCTGACGATAGAAACATTTCTAGAGAAAAGAGTAACTGCGTAAAAAAATTCCCTTGGCCTCGCCAGGCCACCAGCTTCGCCTAAAGTTTGCCCGAGCGTGGGCGACAAGCAAACGCAGGTGCCGACGAAGTTTCAGGCGAAACCGTGAGCGGAATCGCCGGTTCTGATTTCCGTTCCGACATGTAAGGAAATCCCTTTTTGTTTCGATCGTTTTTTCTTTCGAGGGGGTCGTTTCTCTGGCGGGATATCGGTGCAGTTGGGTGGGCAAAGCGTATTCGCGCGCAACGAGCGCGGTCGCGCTGGAAACGAGCGCCTGGGCGACGAGTTCCGGCCATCCCTGTGGGGATGGCGAGATCCCCCAGATCTTTCTCGCCAGGCGGTCGTTTCCGGCGCGACGAGGTGCGCCGGGCGCGGAAGGACGCCCCCGAGCGAACCGCGCGGTCGTCCGCCCGAAAAACCGTTAGTTACGGGCGTGGTTTCCTGCCCCCGCTGGGCGAAAATTTTTCTCGGATTTCGGGGGGGGTCCCCGGATCGGGGACCCCCCGACGTGGACCAGTCCCAAAAAGCGCGTTTCCAGTCCCAAAAAGCGCAAAACGATTCGAAACGACGCGACGCGATTGGACGTGCTCGGTGCACGGCAACCACGTGCGGGAGACTCGGGTTGCGCTCTCCGCGGAAGAGCGCTCGCTTAGCATGCGAGAGGTACGGGGATCGATACCCCGCATCTCCACTCATCTATTGAAAATCGTTGCCAAAATTGTTCTTTGAAGTGTGCTTGTTGCCGGAGATGGGCCGTCACTTTGAACACCAAACCAAACCGGACATGTTCGACAAGTTAGACCGGTCTGGACGGGTTCGACAGGACGGAATATGCCTAGTCCGGTTCGGTTTGTCGAACCTGTCAGGCATCTTGTCTAAGAAACTGTCTAGAATTAGTGTGGAACCTGTTTGGACCGATGAATCTGTGTAGACCGATTTTTTTCTTCTCTCAACGGACCGGACCGATCCAAATCTGTCCGGTCCGGTCTCGTTATGTTGAACCGGTAAACCAGCAATCCGGTTGCTAGCCCGTCTCAGCTAGTTAGGAAACTTTAGGAAGTAACGAAACTCACGCGTTAATTCAGGTTGGTTAGGAAACTTTAGGAAGGAACGAAACTTAAGCGTATCGATTTAGGCTAGTGAAGAAAGTTACGAAACTTAAGCGTCTCGATTTGGGTTGGTTAGAGAACTTTGGAAAATAACGAAACTTAAGCGTTTCGATCTAGGCTAGTCAAGAAAGTTACGAAACTTAAGCCATCCGATATAGGTTAGTTGGGAAACTTTAGAAAGTAACGAAACTTAAGCGTATCGATTTAGGCTAGTGAAGAAAGTTTCGAAACTTCAGCGTCTCGATTTGGGTTGGTTAGAGAACTTTGGAAAATAACGAAACTTAAGCGTTTCGATCTAGGCTAGTCAAGAAAGTTACGAAACTTAAGCCATCCGGTTTAGGTTGGTTAGAAAACTTTCGAAAATAACGAAACTTAAGCGTTTCGATTTAGGCTAGTCAAGAAAGTTACGAAACTTAAGCCATCCGATTTAGGTTAGTTGGGAAACTTTAGAAAGTAACGAAACTTAAGCGTCTCGATTTGGGTTGGTTAGAGAACTTTGGAAAAAAACGAAACTTAAGCGTTTCGATCTAGGCTAGTCAAGAAAGTTACGAAACTTAAGCCATCCGATTTAGGTTGGCTAGAAAACTTTCGAAAATAACGAAACTTAAGCGTCTCGATTTGGGTTGGTTAAAGAACTTTAGAAAATAACGAAACTTAAGCGTTTCGATTTAGGCTAGTCAAGAAAGCTACGAAACTTAAGCCATCCGATTTAGGTTAGTTGGGAAACTTTAGAAAGTAACGAAACTTAAGCGTCTCGATTTGGGTTGGTTAGAGAACTTTGGAAAATAACGAAACTTAAGCGTTTCGATCTAGGCTAGTCAAGAAAGTTACGAAACTTAAGCCATCCGATTTAGGTTGGTTAGAAAACTTTCGAAAATAACGAAACTTAAGCGTTCCGACTCAAGTTTGTGGTGACACCATTTCAACTTGAGCAATAACAAACCCGTCACGAGCGAGTGGTGTTCGCGGGGAGAATCGAACTCCCGTTTCTTGAGCCACAATCAAGTGTCCTGACCACTAGACGACGCGAACTCACGATTGAGAAGGGTGTTGTCGACGTTTCATGCTTGCTCACACACCCAACCTCGTCAAGCACGAACAAATGTCCCATCGAAGATATCTTGAGCGAAGCTCCTTTAGCTCAGTTGGTTAGAGCACCCGTTTAGTAAGCGGGAGGTCCTGAGTTCAACTCTCAGAGGGAGCAATAATTGTTTCGTGAGGTAATTTATGGGGAATGTATTAAGTAGGAACGCGGTAATCAATTGATCGACCCCGACGATAGCTCAGTTGGCAGAGCGGAGGACTGTAATAGAGTTCAGATATCCTTAGGTCGCCGGTTCGATTCCGGCTCGTCGGACGAAGCTGTTCCCGCTCGGATAAATCTGATCCAAATTGCCTCAAAATACGTAACTTGGGCCAAGAAATCGTGTGCACTCGTGGCGCAATGGATAGCGTATCAGACTTCGGATCTGAGGGTTGCGAGTTCGAGTCTCGTCGGGTGCAGTATAGTTCTCAATATATATGAGAATATATTGAATATGTTGTAAAATATATATTTTGGACCAACAAAAGGTTTGGAAGAAAAGACTTGAGACTCAGTACTTAAGAGTTTTGCGCTTTTATTCAGGGATTCGGGGATTCCAAAAGCTTTAGGGTTTTCAGGTTTTTAGTTTTCTTAGGTTTTTTAGGTTTTTTAGGGTTTAGGGTTTAGGGTTTAGGGTTTAGGGTTTAGGGTTTAGGGTTTAGGGTTTAGGGGGTTTAGCATTTAGGGGGTTTAGGGTTTAGGGTTTAGGGTTTTTAGGGTTTAGGGTTTAGGGTTTAGGGTTTAGGGGTTTAGGGTTTAGGGTTTAGGGTTTAGGGTTTAGGGTTTAGGGTTTAGGGTTTAGGGTTTAGGGTTTAGGGTTTAGGGTTTAGGGTTTAGGGTTTCGGGTTTCGGGTTTAGGGTTTAGGGTTTAGGGGTTTAGGGTTTAGGGGTTTAGGGTTTAGGGTTTAGGGTTTAGGGGTTGGGCGCTAGAACCGTGGAGTCAGGTGTTTAGACTTTGGCGCTTAGAGTTAGGACGTGGGAGTCCGGAAAGTTAGCCGTTGAGAATTAGGACTTGGGAGCTAGGACCTTGAACTTAGAAAAGTTAGGCGATAGAAGTTAAGACTTAGGAATGTTCAACGTTTGGAGTAAGGACTTCGGACTTTGGACGTTCGAAAGTTTGGTAGTGTCACTTAGGACTTAGGATTTAGGCCTGTAGACTAAGGACTTTGGAGATAGGCCCTAGGAGCTAGGAAAGCTAGGAAAGTCAGGCGTTTAGACTTCGGACTGACGACTTCGGAATGTTAGGCGTTTGGAGTTAGGACTTTGGACTTTAGTCTTTGGAACGTTTGGAGTTGGGCCTTCAGACTTGGGGAAGTTACGAGTTGGGGCGTTAGACTTAGGAAGCTTAGGAGTTGGGACATTGGAGTTCGGAAAGATAGGAGTCAAGGCAGGATCTAGGGAAAGCGGGTGATTAAAAAATCGAGAGGGATGTTGGTCTAGTGGTATGATTCTCGCTTAGGGTGCGAGAGGCCCCGGGTTCAATTCCCGGACATCCCCTCACACTTTGTGGGCGATCTCGTGTGTGCCTTGCACGAGCTCGGCAACGTGCATGGCCTCCCGTTAACGAGGAAAGAACGAGATGGGATGTTGGTCTAGTGGTATGATTCTCGCTTTGGGTGCGAGAGGCCCCGGGTTCGATTCCCGGACATCCCCTTTGTGTCTGTTGGGATGGATCCGCAACGAATTTCCTGCTTCCCATCAAGAGTCGAGATTCAAGAGTACGCGCCTGCTATGCTTTTTCCTTCCTTTCCTTTTTTTCTTGCCTCTGTGCGCATCTCCCGATGGAATCATGTTCGTTCCATCATGTTTACGTTCTTTGGGAAAACAACGTTCTGAGATGAGACGGTAGTCCGGAGCATCCACGGATATGGGCGTCAGCGCCCGCCTCAGATCGAGAGCTTTCTGTGTGAGCACAGGTGCCCGAGTGGTCTAAGGGGTTAGACTCAAGTTCTAATGGACGTCAGTCCGCGTGGGTTCAAATCCCACCCTGTGCAACAGATTTTTGGGGGGCCCATGCACAATCGGTGACGGATGTGCTCAATCGACTTTCCTTCCGTAACGTGGCGTTGTTAGTCCAACGGTTAGGATACTTGCCTTCCAAGCAAGGGACCCGGGTTCGACTCCCGGACAACGCAGATGTGAGTTATATCGTTCGAATGTTTTATGTCATGCAACAGGTCCGAGCGTGTCGCATTTTCGGCGAAACCACGTCGCTCCTCGGCTGGTGCTCCGATTGACTCGCTCTTGGTGTCTAAAGACGCGTCCCGACGAGATCTATCCATAGGTTTTGATCGGGAGTCAATCGGAGGTCTGGTTGGGGAGTTATGGCCGGTACCGTTTCACGAGAGTCTACGTAAGCGCGATTTTCGGCGAAACGAGGTCGCTCCTCGGCTAGGGCTCCGATTGAGGCGCCCTTGGTGTCAAAATGAGCGCCTCGACGAGATCTAGCCATGGGTTTTGATCGGAGGTCAATCGGAGTTCTCGTTGAAGAGTTACGGCCGATACCGTTTCACGAGAGTCTACGTAAGCGCGGTTTTCGGCGAAACGAGGTCGCTCCTCGGCTAGTGCTCCGATTGAGACGCCCTTGGTGCCAAAAGGAGCGCCTCGACGAGATCTAGCCATAGGTTTTGATCGGAGGTCAATCGGAGTTCTGGTTGAAGAGTTACGGCCGATACCGTTTCACGAGAGTTTACGTAAGCGCGATTTTCGGCGAAACGATGTCGCTCCTCGGCTAAGGCTCCGATTGAGGCGCCCTTGGTGCCAAAAAAAGCGCCTCGACGAGATCTAGCCATAGGTTTTGATCGGAGGTCAATTGGAGGTCTCGTTGAAGAGTTATGGCCGATACCGTTTCGGGTGCTAACCGTGAAGCGCGCGCGTGTCGCATTTTCGGCGAAACGATGTCGCTCCTCGGCTAGGGCTCCGATTGAGGCCAGAGATAGGACTTGGGCCAAATTTTTGGTCCGACTCCGGTCCGGTCCGGTTACGGTCGGGTTACGGTCACCGTACTACGGCCGTAACTCCGTACCGTAACCGGAGTAATATGTTGTTTTTACGGTACGGAACAGGTACGGTATAACTACGGTAGGCCCTAAATCACCGTGAAGTAGCGTGGTTCAGTGCTAAAGCGTTAGGCTGCAGTCAGTAGGGTCGCGGGTTCGAATCCCCCTGGGTTCCTTTGGAATCGCGGGACCCTGCGGGGGTCACTTTCTACGGTTTACGGTTGTTACGGCCGTTACGGTCGTTACGGTCCGGTACGGAGCGGTACGGAGTGGTACGGTGCTACGGTTACGGCCGTAAAAGTACGATTTTCTGACGAAAATTGTACTCCGGTTACGGTCCGGTTACGGTGGTTACGGTCCGGTTACGGTGACCGTAACCGTAAAGTCCTATCTCTGATTGAGGCGCCCTTGGTGTCAAAAGACGCGTCTCGACGAGATCTAGCCATGGGTTTTGATCGGAGATCAATCGGAGGTCTGGTTTAAGAGTTACGGCCGATACCGTTTCACGAGAGCCTACGTAAGCGCGATTTTCGGCGAAACGATGTCGCTCCTCGGCTAGGCCTCCGATTGACTCGCTTTTGGTGCCTGAAGACGCGGCTCGATGAGAGCTAGCCATGAGTTTTGATCGCGAGTCAATCGGAGCTCTGGTTGGGGAGTTATGGCCGATACCGTTTCGGGTGGTGACCGGGAATCGCGCGCGAGGCGCATTTTCGACGAAACGAGGTCGCTCCTCGGGTAGTGCTCCGATTGAGGCGCCCTTGGTGTCATAAGACGCGTCTCAACGAGACCAAGCCACAGAAAGTCGTTGCGAGTCAATCGGAGAAGTGGTTGGGGAGCTATGGACAAAAACGTTTGGGGCGCTCTCGCTCCGAGCTCAAGGCGCCCCCATAACTACACCGAAAAGTCATCGTCATCTGAAAGGCGGGATCCTGAGTTCGGCTTGTCGTTGCAAAAATACGTAGGGGGTGTAGCTCAAATGGCAGAGCGCTCGATTCGCATTCGAGAGGCACGGGGATCGATACCCCGCTCCTCCAGCCCAGCTTATTTGTTGCCTTGGTCAAGAGCCGTTGCTCGTTGGCGGAGTGTGAAAATGCTGTCGTGCAACGGATCCGTTGTATGTGAGGGGTGAGTGAAGGCCAACGGCTTGAGACGAAAACCAATTTAATAAGAACAACAAAAACCTTTCCCGATTATCGAGGTTCCATTGGGGTAGTTCTTTTCAAAATTTCTGGGAATTTTGGTCGGAAGAGGGTATAGGATCGCCCAATTGGTGTTTGGGGAAATTTCGACGTGGAGAGTATATCAACAACTTTGAGAGAGTCTGAGAGAGTTTGGTTAATCTAGGTACTGATACTGAAGGATGAATTCTTTGATTGGAGTAATTGTGTGGAACAATGGTTGCGATAGGGGGGAGTGGCCCCTAAGGAAAAAATATGTAATTATTGTTATTTCCACGACGACAACAACACCACGCGCCCGAGCCACTATCAACATATCCGTTCCGTCTCACACCGTAGTGCTCCGTACTCATATCTCGTACTCTATCCTAGAATAAACCCTCCACCAAATCCCACCGTCATCCTCGTCATTCCTACATCTCAATCAAAATCCTCCGAACGATCCCACTTTCGTCCTCGTCATTTCTACGTCTCTACCACCCTTTCCGATCGATCACGATCACTCCCATTTGACACAAAGCACCGTCCGCCTCTTTGGATCGATGATTTGAGGGATGTTTCTCAGCAATAGGGGTCGCCCGAGGAGGGGCTCGAACCCTCGACCACAAGATTAAGAGTCTTGCGCTCTACCGACTGAGCTACCCGGGCAGACGAAAAAGTGTTCCGGATCGCCGTCCACGTCCCCCGTCGCTCCGGCCTTGCGTCGCTGAACGCGATAGGGGTTAGGTGCCTTCGACGGGGGAGGATTTTTGTATTCGGAGTGGCGCAGTGGAAGCGTGGTGGGCCCATAACCCACAGGTCCCAGGATCGAAACCTGGCTCCGAAAGGCGTGCGACTCGTGTCGATGGTCGAAAGAAAGGGTCGTAGCGGAAATTCCGCACCCTTTTTTGCGTGGGGGTTGTAGCTCAGATGGTAGAGCGCTCGCTTTGCATGCGAGAGGCACGGGGATCGATGCCCCGCAGCTCCAGCCAATTTCGTTCTGAGCGAGGCACGAGGCCCCGAATGATCACCGCGACGGAGTATGAGGGTTGCGAGCGGGAGGTGCAGGGATCGATGCCGTGCACCTCCGGCCGATTTTGTTTTGAGTGAGGCACGGGCCCCTTGAATTATCACCGCGACGGAGTATCTGGGTTGCGAGCGGGAGGTGCGGGGATCGATGCCGTGCACCTCCGGGCGATTCTGTTTTGAGTGAGGTACGGGCCCCCGAATTATTACCGCGACGGAGTATGAGGGTTGCGAGCGGGAGGTGCAGGGATCGAGGCCCCGCACCTCCGGGCGATTTTGGCGTGGGAGGGCCCAAAACATGTCCTTCTTGTGACCGGGGTCGGTGCGTCGGTGTCGGGAGGCGCGGGTCGGGTGCTCGAGCCTTCGGGGGGGAGCGTTCTTTCGTGCTCCGGGTGGCCGACGATGGGGGTAGATGGGCGTGACGGCGCGATTAATTTTAAGGTAATGAGTGCATTATAAAATTTATTTAGGGGTGCAGGGGGGGGGGCGCGTGACGGCGCGCTTTCTGTAAAGGTATACCGTGGAAAAAATTTTATATGTAGGGGGGGGGGGGGCGCGCGGAAATCGTACGACGCGGACTCGACGAGGGGTCGGACGCGGGCCAAAAAATCTCCAAATCCCCCGAGCACGGCCGAAATGGGCCTGTTTTCGCCCGTTTTCCGGGAAGCCACACTCTATTTAAGCCGGAATGCGCTCCCGAACTCGCGACAAGGCCCTTGAACGCGCCTCCCATGGGTCTCGTGCGCGGACCTTGTGGCCAAATGGATAAGGCGTCGGTCTACGAAACCGAAGATTGCAGGTTCGACCCCTGCCAAGGTCGACGGACGTCGGGTTTCGGAGAGCTTCTCCGTCCCGCGACGCGCTCATGTAGCAGCCCGCCCGCTTCGGAAACGTGCGCCTCCGTCGTAGTCTAGGTGGTTAGGACATGTGGCTCTCACCCACAAGACCCGGGTTCGAGTCCCGGCGACGGAATCGTCCGCGCCCTTTTCGCCCCCGTGGAGGCTGCCCCCTCCGGGCGTTTCGCGACCAGGAGGGCGAGGGAGGAGGAGGGAGCGTGAGCAACGGTGGCCGAGTGGTCAAGGCGTGTGCCTGCTAAGTACATGGGTTATCCCGCGTGAGTTCGAATCTCACCCGTTGCGACGATACTGCTTGTCGTTTTGCGACCTGGCCGTCACATCGTCCGGCGACCTCGGCCCGTAACGATGGGACTTGTCCGTGGCCTCCGGCGACCTCGTTCCGTAGCGATGGGACTTCTCCGTAGTTTCCGACGACCTCGGCCCGTAGCGATGGGACTTGTCCGTAGCGATGGGACCTCTCCGTAGCCTCCCGCGACCTCGTTCCGTGACGATGGGACTTCCCCGTGGCCTCCCGCGACCTCGTCCCGTGACGATGGGACTTCCCCGCAGCCTCCGGCGACCTCGTCCCGTAGCGATGGGACCTCTCCGTAGCCTCCCGCGACCTCGTCCCGTGACGATGGGACTTCCCCGTAGCCTCCGGCGACCTCGTCCCGTAGCGATGGGACCTCTCCGTGGCCTCCGGCGACCTCGTCTCGTAGCGATGGGACCTCTCCGCAGCCTCCCGCGACCTCGTCCCGTGACGATGGGACTTCCCCGTAGCCTCCGGCGACCTCGTCCCGTAGCGATGGGACTTCTCCGTGGCCTCCCGCGACCTCGTTCCGTGACGATGGGACTTCCCCGTGGCCTCCCGCGACCTCGTCCCGTGACGATGGGACTTCCCCGCAGCCTCCGGCGACCTCGTCCCGTAGCGATGGGACCTGTCCGTGGCCTCCCGCGACCTCGTCCCGTGACGATGGGACTTCCCCGTAGCCTCCGGCGACCTCGTCCCGTAGCGATGGGACTTCTCCGTAGCCTCCCGCGACCTCGGCCCGTAACGATGGGACTTGTCCATGGCCTCCGGCGACCTCGTTCCGTAGCGATGGGACTTCTCCGTAGTTTCCGGCGACCTCGGCCCGTAGCGATGGGACTTGTCCGTAGCCTCCCGCGACCTCGTCCCGTGACGATGGGACTTCCCCGTAGCCTCCCGCGACCTCGTCCCGTAGCGATGGGACCTCTCCGTAGCCTCCCGCGACCTCGTTCCGTGACGATGGGACTTCTCCGGAGGTTCCCACGCAAAACGGGTCGCTCCCTGCAAGGATCGAACTTGCGACCTTGCGGTTAACAGCCGCACGCTCTAACCAGCTGAGCTAAGGAAGCACGTTTGTCCGTCGTCGGAAGGGGACGCCGTACGCACGGACGACGACGCGACGGCCCGCCGGGTCGCAAGGAGGGGTGCGCGAGGCCGAAACGAGCGGGGTGCTCGTGGTGTAGCCTTTTTCCTTTTTCAATGATTACATTTCAACTAAGTCACATGGGGTACTCCATATACGACCATCAAAAATACCAACATAATAGACTGTGAAGTATAAAGCCAAAATGTACTGAAAGAGAATAACCTAACTAATGCAATAACCAAAAATATCCAACAGAAACATTGTAAGGTAAAAAACCACCATTTGATCCAACAGTAGATCACTAGAAAAATCCAGAAATCAATCCCCAGTTCAAATAAAGATAAAGAAAAAGAAAAGGATAAGATAAAACAGCTCAAAACATGCAGGATATCATGCAGAAAAAGCCCTAAGTTAGCCTGGGTCCCATAGCACTTTAAAATCCACAACAGGTCACCAAAGTGATAAAGAAAATAACCTCCAGGCCAACTGAGAGCAGAAAAACAGCTCAGAAATAGTAAAATAGCAGCCAAAAAGAAGATCTAAGTTTTCCCCAGCTTCCTTGCAAACTAAATCAAGAACAGGTCACTTGGGGTGATAGAAAACACACCCCCTGAGCTTGAAAAACAAGCAGAAAAACCCCAAAAACTCAAAAACAGACTCTGATCAAGGGCAGAAGGCACAGCAATAGAAAAAATAGGAAAAACAGGTGCCCTGGTTTGCCCTCCAGATAGAATCAGCAATAGAAAAACAGAAAGAACAGGAAAAACAGGAAAAAACAGGAAAAAACCCTCCTCTTTTAGATCACACTGTCTCTGTCCCTCGTCAGAGTCTCCATGAAGCCTCCGTGGTGTAGTCCTTTATCCCGATGTCCCCCCCTGCGCCTGACGTTCTCTCTCCGCGAGCAGCTGTCGTCGTCGTCCCATCAGTAGGCGAATGATGGAGATGATCTGTCGAGTTTCCAGTTCCGCGAAAAAAGCTGGAAGGGAGCGCGTGGACAGCGCGAGCATGGGCGCACAGTCGGCATGTTGACGGGTGGTCTCGTAGGCGCTGCAAGTAAACAATAGGTGGCTGCGGCTCTCGACTGCGCGTTGCGCGCACAGGGAACAGGTTCGACGACTGGGTGCGATTCCGTCGAGACGTCCAGAGTGATCGTGTAGTACGGTCACACCTGCCCGGAAGTTCACGTACACCGTCATGTCGGCACGATTGATGATGTCATTCAACCCCTGGTTCAGCAGTCCATCTGGATTCAGGAGACGGTACGACGAAACCAATGATCCCACTGGCTGCGCGTAGTAGTAAGCGCGATGTTGCTCCTTCCATGCTGACACATCCAACGCAACATTCATCCCTGGCCACGTGCACCCCGGTGTTTCGTAGATGCGGCGAACGTGATGCATCCAGCTGAGAGAGCGTGGATACGACGCAGTCGAGAGGCCGACATAGAGACGTCGGAGTATAGACGTGGGCCGCTGTTCGCATCTCTTGATCATCCAGTTGTAGAACTTCAGCGTGAGGAGGGAAAATGCTGCCTCCAGGGTCGTCTGCCCCAATTCCTCCCTGACGATCGCCTCCGGGACGGTCGGATACGCACACAGAATGCGTCGGAATGCTCGCGCCCTCGTAGTTTCCAGTTTCGCAATCACATTCGCCGGAGCGAATGGGAACCAGATCTCCGCAGCGAATTGGATTTTCGATGTGGCCATGGTTGCTACCAAATGTGATCCAATTTTGGGATTGATCACACCACATCGCTGTAGTCGGGCCAACAGCTGCTGAATCGATTTGGCGAGAGAGTTGCACATCACCTCCATGTGCTTGCGTAATCCAGATCCCTTTGCTTCCAGTGTAACCCCAAGGTATCGTACTTCCTGTTTCGTGTCCAGCACCCTGCCGTGGTGGTTAACCTGCAACCCCTTCGTGTGTCGTCCCCCCGCAAACAGCTGCAGCTTGTCCAGGTTTTGCTCCAGTCCCCAATCCGAGCCGAAAGCGTCGACCGCGTCCAGTGCGGGAGAAATGCCCAGGTTGGACTCCAATGGGAGCGCGGTGTCGTCAGCGAAAAAGAGTGAATCCAAGGGGGCCGGTCCAGAGTCCGAGGGGAGAGAGGGGAGACGGGGGTAGGGGAGGGGAAGCGACGCCAGGAGGTCGTGGAGATGGTCGTGGTAAAGCAGGTATAGCGTCGGTGACAGGGGGCATCCCTGACGAACTCCGCGGGCATGCCGAATGAGCGGAGAAGGACCATGGGGGGTGATTACTGAAAACCACGAGTCTTCAAACAGGGTGTAAACTCCGGTAATAAATGGCCTTGGTGCTCCCAGTTCTTCCAATGTTTCCCACAGAAGGTTTTGGTAGGGGGAGTCAAATGCTTGTTTGATGTCCAGCAGCAGGAGGAAAAAATGTTTGAGAGTGTGCTTTGCATTTTGTAGCAGGTGAATTACCAACAGCATCCAGGCAGAGCCTCGCATTCCTGGGGAGAAGCCAGCCTGTCCATCCCAGAGCACCGGTCCAAGGTTTCGCTGCAGCCTCTCCAGAAATAGGTAAGCCACCCATTTGTAGATCAAATTTGAAACAGCAATCGGTCGATAGGAAGCTGGGTGGTCTGCTGGTTTCCCTGGTTTGAGAATCGGCTTCAGTGTGAAGGATGTCCATTGTTTGGGAAGTTTGTGTCCTCTTAGCAAATTGTTTGCCCCCTGCAGGATCAATGGCAGCCAGCGAAATCGGAGCAGAGCAATGCTGGAGTGGGACAAGGCATCAGGACCTGCTGCTGCTTGACTTTGGAGAGCTTGGAACGCTTTGATGCCTTCTTCCCCGGTGAAGTCACCAAACTCCATGGAAATCCATTGCCTGTTGTGCTTGTATCCCTCCCTTGTTGGCCAATCCTTGGTTGCTGGTGCAAATTTGACTTGATAATAGTGAATCCAATCCTCCATGGTAATTGAATCCTGTCCCTCCCCTCCTTCTCCATCATTCTGCCAACCTGGATCTGTTTGAAACAGTCGGTAAAACCGACCCGGTGATTGATAGTAGCTTGTCTGGAGCAGTCTGGTCATCCCTGTTTGGTGGTCGACTTTTGTTTGTTGGAGGGCTCTGAAATATCCATTGCGGGTGGTGGCCAACTCTTGTCGAATGTTTGTGTTTGCAGGGTGTCTTCGTAGCCGAGCCTGGATCCGCCTGAAGGAACGTCGGAGAGCAACCAACTGTGGGGTAAATGCTGGAACGAATGGGGAGGAACGAGGGGCTGGAGGGGGGGCTGGGGCAGCCAGCAGGGGAATAGTCTCGAGGAGGGTCGCCACCAGGGGTGTCCAGAGGTGGGGATCGGAGAGCTCTGCAGCTTGGTTCATAACATGTCGGTAGAGAGGAAAAAACGCCCACCAAAAATCCCTTATTGCTGAATCCGACCAATCCAAACGCCTGTTGGTTTGATAGGGTGCTGGAGCAGTTGAATGTCGGAGGAGGAAATCAGGGGATGTAGCCAATGTGAGGTGGAGGGCCGCATGGTCTGAATCAGGAACAAATGGAGAGACCGAGAACCGAATAGAGAACGGGGATACCATGTTTCGGAGCGACCACCACAGGGGAGAGAGAATGACGAGATCCAGAGTCCGAAATCCGTAGTGATCCATGAATGTGAACCTGCCCTCTTCGTCGCCTGCCAACCGTCCATTCCCAGCAGCCAATCCTCCCAGGTGTAGAAATTCCAGTAATGCTGTTGTATGTCGATTCGTGCTCTGATCCTCTCGTGCTTGAACTTGTGGAACGAAATTGCCTCCCCAGTAGTACCTGTCTTGCATGCCCAGTCGAGCATTAAAATCCCCAATGAATGTGACTGCCTGAGATGAAAAACTTGTGTAGTGATCCAGTAACCCTTCCCAAATATCCCGTGAATAATCAGAACTCCCAGCATGGGGAATATAAACGAAAACAATCACACCAAAATCCAAACCCCTCTTTTTCACCCGAACCCAAACCAGAAAATCATTCGAAATGTGCTGATAAACGTGAACCTGTAAATCAGGCTTCCAAAAAACCCCCTGAATGTGTTTGCAAATAAAAGAGCCCATTGTTCCCACTTCAAAATCAAAATTTGTACCCAGTTCTGTAATACCAACCAAATCCTTGTCTTGAAAAAATTGTTCCAACGCCGTGTGTTTGTTTGTAGAACAGGATCTGATGTTCCAGGCCCCCAGCTGCAGCGCAACTGAGGACCCTAGTAGTCAACTGCTGGGATCAGGAGCGGCTACCAATGCTCTGACGGCTTCAGGAAGGGACTCCTCCCACATGGAAACAGTGGGGTCAACTGGAATGGCTGGGCCTCGATCCATTTGCAGGAACAAACGGTAACCATCACGAAAAAGCACCCTCGAAATCCCCAACGTCCCCTCCTTGTCCTTCAGCTTGTTGAAAACCGGTAGAGCAGCCACCCGAATCGCCTTTTGTTTTTGAGTGAGGTCTGCGAAAAAATAGAGGTTGTCCGGCAGTTCTGGGGAAGAGGACCTCATCTGGATCAATGTCTGTCGTAGTTTGAGAGCAGCCAACTTGTCCCCATATGAACGAAACTCCAGAATAATCGTCGAACCCCCAGATCGAGGACGAAATGCTTGCAGAGGAATAGGTTGGGTGGGGCTGTTTGGGGTTAACTCCTGACCATACTTGGAGGAGTAAAGCCTCTTGAATAGTGCCTGTACATTGGAGTGAAGGGACTCTCTTGTTTCGTCTCCAGGTGGTGGCCAATTCACGATGACCAGGTTCTTCTCCTTCCTCAAAACAGCAATCTCTTCTCGCAGATCAGCATGGGCAGCTGAATCAAATGTAGCCCGATCCGAGGGAGCTCCTGATGGGCCAGCAGTCGAGAGGGTTTGGACTTGGGTCTCCACGGTGGACAGCTTGGTCTGCAGTTGGATGAGATCAGCCGTATTGGTAGCCAAACAGGAATCAACATGCTCTCGGAGATGGGAGAGCTGGGTAGCCGAGGACTCGAAACGTGAATCCAGGTGGGAGTAGAGTTCTTCTGATGCAGCAGAGATGTGGGTACGGGTTTCCTCCAAAATTTTGCTCGATGTTGAATGCAGGAGTTTTGTTAGGCTTTTGATGACGCCTTCCTGTTGATGTAGAACTGCATTCATAGCACTCTGCTGCTCTTGAATGTTATTAACCCCCGCCAGGAGGGTCCGAACTGCCCCCCTTAAATCTGCGGATTCAGAGTCCCAATCTGCTTGTGCTTGTGATGTTGATCCTGACTGAGGTCCTGTGGGCTGTGTGACAGGTGGAGCCGGCAGTGCCAACTGAGCTCGGGAGGATGTAGGGGGAGGGAGGAGGGGAACATCTGGGGGAGGGGATGGGGTAGGGGAAGGGGGAGGGGTGGAGGCAGGGGTGGGGGTGGGGGAGGTGGCTGGGGTGGGGGTAGGGGAAGTGCCTGGGGAGTGAAAGGAGAAATTTCCACTAGTGAGCCTCCTGAAAATGTTTGGATCTTGAATGGGTGTAGGTTGTACTCTTTTCCCCTTGCTGTGTTGACGTGGGCTTCGACGAGGTAGACCATCCAGGGGTTCCTTAGCTCTTGTTCCAGTTGAATCTGAATCCCTGATTGCAAGTGTAGAGTCAGGTTGATCTGTGGTGGTTAGATCATGTTGAGTGGATCCCTGTCCTGTTGTGATTGATTGTAATTCGTCATCTCCTGTAATCCTCCTGTTCGATGCGGCAGCGTCGATACTCCTGCCACCAGCAACACGATCCGACGATCCACCCACCACAGCACCCGACTCCGTTACCATGACCTCATCCGCTTCAGTGCGACGACCCTTGCGATCATTGTCGTCGGCGGATTTAGCGAACTCCGCACCGCGTTTTTCCCGTTTACCCCCCATTGCTGTCCACTGACGTTAGCGCGCCGAACGGAGACCACTCGCCCAGCTCTGGGTTCCCTCACACTCCGTAAAAATAGCCAAAAACGTGAGCGACTGCGATCACCCGAGGTAGGAACCACCAAACCAGGAATGGGCGGGAATTCTGGAAGAGGGAGCCGTCGAAAATACCCTGCTGCACGCACAACCTCTCGACCTGTTCGTGCTTTCCGTCGTGCTGTCGTATCAACCGTGTCAACCGTTCGTCTCCAGGATCTGGCCTGACCTGTTCGCACCAAAATAGAACCCACGGATCCACACTCCCGAGTTGTTCGTCGTCGCTGTCGTCCTCTGTCCGCTTAACAGCGTTGTCCCTCAGCGAACGTGACCACCAGTGGAACTTGATCGGTATAGTCGCTCCGGTAGCAACACACCGAGCCGAACTCTGGACAATCGGAGCTCAGACTTCCTTGCTTCTTGAAACGCTCCCAGATCGTAGGTCACAGACTGTCGCTCGGAGGTCCCTTCACACTTGTAGAAACAGTCGTAGCCCGCAGCGATCGACAAAAGTTAAAACATCCACCCCGTGACTGAGTTTCCGAGTTTCTGGAAATGATGAGCGCCAAACACACTCGACGGGCCGACGAACTCCGATCTCAACAGCGAAAACACTCACGTACCCTCCCTTTCACACCGCACGAAAGCTGTGGACGAAAGCAACAACAGATCGGCCCAACACACCGTGGATGGCTGTATTTCTGGAGCCGGAATCACCCTCAAAAACCGCTTTGTTTCCTCCGATCTCCTGGGTAGCACTCCGACGCAACCGCGCGAAGCGCGGAAAAATTTGGCGACGACTGAAAGACTGGTGGGGACCACCGCCGTGTCGCTTTTATCCCTGTTCGTGGCGCAGTTGATCGGAATAATCAAACTGCTGTTGGTATAATCTTCTTCTTCTTTTCGCTATCTATTTCTTAAACCGCCTTTTCTTTATCTAAACCACGGATCGTGGTGTAGGCTGGTTATCACGTTAGTCGGAATAAAAATTTGGCGACGACTGAAAGACTGGTGGGGACCACCGCCGTGTCGCTTTTATCCCTGTTCGTGGCGCAGTTGATCGGAATAATCAAACTGCTGTTGGTATAATCTTCTTCTTCTTTTCGCTATCTATTTCTTAAACCGCCTTTTCTTTATCTAAACCACGGATCGTGGTGTAGCCGGTTATCACGTCAGTCTCACACACTGAAGGCCCCCGGTTCGAGCCCGGGCGAGCACAAGCTATGCGTCGACAGCTTTCGTGTCGCCCCTCCCTCCAATTTCCGTAACGATGGGACTTCTCCGTAGCTTGCGACGACCTCTCTTCGTGACGATGGGACTTCTCCGTGGCCTCCGTCGACCCCTTTCCGTAACGATGGGACTTCTCCGTAGTTTCCGACGCCCGTTCCCCGTAACGATGGGACTTCTCCGTAGCCTCCGGCCACCTCTTTCCGTGACGATGGGACTTCTCCGGAGGCTCGGGCACGAGAGAGGTATTTGGGCGCGACTTTCGGCCACCTCATCGAACGAGTGCTCGTGGTGTAGCTGGTTATCACGTGAGTCTAACACACTCAAGGCCCCCGGTTCGAGCCCGGGCGAGCACACCCAGTCGCTATGAGATTGCCTTGGGCCCAATCGAATGACACCGCCAGCGGTGGGGACTTTTTGTCGAGGTAAGTAATGCGTTTGGGTGTGAGTATTGGTTCCGTGAAGTACCGTGACTTTCCCTGCCTCGATTCCATCAGCATTGCCCGTGCACGCCCCTGATTTTCTCCCTCCCTCGACGGATGGACAACTCTCTCTCACGCCCCCTTCCTTCATCGCTCTCATCACGTTCCGTTCCACCGGCTCGCGGCCCACCAAAGTGAAGGGTCCATCCAAAGGGGACAACCAGGTTCGAACTGGTGGCCTATCGATCTGCAGTCGATTGCTCTACCACTGAGCTATATCCCCACGCTCACGACATTCCGATTCCGGGGCCGGCTTTTGTCCGCAAGTGCCTCCCCGCACGCACGACCATGGCGCGCACGAACGAATCGACAATCGTTTCGGCCTAGTGGCTCAATGGTAGAGCATCCGACTCCAGATCGGAAGGTTGCGCGTTCGATTCGCGTCTGGGTCATGGCACGTGTTTGCTTGCCTGCCTGCCCGTAACGTTTTCGTAATTTTTCTTAAGTACTGTTTGTCCTCGAGTACTGGGGGTGGGTTAAGTACTAGGTGCAAGTTATGTACTGGGAGCGACTTCAGTACTCGGGGTGAGGTTATGTATCGGTCAAGGGTTATGCACCAGATGATGCGATCGGTTATGTGTTTTCGATATGTTTTTTTTTTGTCGAGGGAATGAGCGTCGATCTCTCACCGTCTTTGTGCCCGCTCCCTTTGATGTTGGTGAAATGAGCGTGGTCGTGTGTGCGTGCTCGGTTAGAAGTTTGGTTAGACACGGTGGAGGGTTAGGCGAATCGATAATGTTACGGTGTTAGAGCGCTACGGATATGGTCGGGACGGGCGATGGTTACGATTCGCTGGGACGAGAACTCGAGACGTTGAACGGAGCATGCAATGGAGCTCTGTTTTGCTGAATGTTGGACCGCTTGCCTCGGATACGAACGTACATTCTGCCCTCCGCCTTCCATCACGTCCCATCAAGTCCCATCGGGCGAAAAGTTGCCGCTGCCGGGTTTCCTGGGACATCCCTGATCCCGGTACTAATCGGCCCCAACCGTGCTTAATTGGCGAGGTCGGAAGGGATCGCATGTGTTCACGGTGGTATGACGGCAACACGACCTTCTCACGCCCTCCCGCGCCAGGTTCCCTTCGAGGTCGCGTCGCACCCACGCGCACTCATTTCACCCCATCCCGGTCGCCTCCCGTCGTCACCCGGCCGAGTAGCTCAGTTGGTTAGAGCGTCGTGCTAATAACGCGAATGTCGAGGGTTCGATCCCCTTCTTGGCCAGCAGGGGGACTCCTGTTTGTGTTTACGGACGTGAGAAACCTCGTGCACGGAGTCGCAAAGTGCGGGGACTGCTGGGATGCAAGCGACCGGGGTGAGACGAAGGTGACGTCACCCGAGGCAGGGATCGAACCTGCGGCCTATCGCTTAGGAAACGATCGCTCTATCCACTGAGCTACACGGGCATCTCGGAATAGGGATGCAAAAGATCGACAAAACATCGACGCTTCGGGTGATACGTTCGTTCTGTAGTACGAGCGTTGTAGTACGGGTTAGTACGGGTTCCAGGGTGTGACTTCGGAGACGACTCTCGTAAAATTTAATTCTCGTGTCTTTGTGTCTCAACCACCCTGTGTTCGAGTTGTGTGTGATAAAACCTGATGTCGGGGGGGCATCGAGGGGCTCATATGAAAGCTTTTGATCGTGAGCGTTGATGGTACAGTGGTAGCATACTACCCTGCCACGGTAGAGACCCGGGTTCGATTCCCGGTCAACGCACCACATCATGGGATGACCCACATGATTCTTTCATCTTCGGTCAATAATTTTTGTTGTGAACTGGCTCCCGCCCCGGGAAGAGAGAGACAGAGTTATACCCCAAAGGGAAAGCGACAAGAACGTCCCTGAAGTGCAGCAAGATGCGCTTCTCCATGCCCCTCGTCTCTATTGATTCCGCAGCGTCCAATCCCCATCCCCGACACAAGCAGGCTGCCACAACGTTCCCGTCCCTCATCAGAACAGCATCAAACTACCAGTTCAGAACGAGAGGATAGCCCGCTCGAGCGGTCAGCACCTAACCCGGATCTTTCGGGAGCTAGAAGTGCATCGTGTCGCTGCCCTGCTCGTCGAATGATCGTTTTGCTGTCCGATCAAAAGGGGATTTGGCATAATTATCGCCGTTGCCGGGAATTGAACCCGGGTCTCCTGCGTGACAGGCAGGAATACTGACCACTATACTACAACGACTCCATCACGCCCAAAAGTCGAAACGGGGAACCATGTTGGGCCACGTCTCCTACGGCTGGGTCGCATTGTCACCCGAGGGACAACGTTTGTGGAGGGCAATTTGGGCGATCGAGACATGTGCGACTTTAGCTCAGTTGGGAGAGCGTCAGACTGAAGATCTGAAGGTCTCGTGTTCGATCCACGAAAGTCGCACTCGACTATGTTGGTCAAATATTCTGACCCTGTTTTTATGCTTTTTTTTCTCTTCCGGACCAGCCGGATGAACGTGACGCTCGGGGAAGAACGGTATATCCGCAAGGAGGAACTTTTCAAATGAAGGGCGCTATAGTGTAGTGGTTATCACATTGGACTCTGAATCCAATGACCCGAGTTCGAATCTCGGTAGTGCCTCCCAGTTATCCATGTGTGGTGGGTTTTTCACGTGGCGGGGTGGGGGAACGTCTTCCTTCTTGAAGGTTTCGGAGAAAAAAACCGAATTCCGCAAAAGACCCGACCAAATTCGTCCTCCAGAGACGATGAAAGACGCAACCACGCCGAAAAAATCGTGATGGGGATGTAGCTCAAATGGCAGAGCGCTCGCTTAGCATGCGAGAGGTACGGGGATCGATACCCCGCATCTCCACTCATCTATTGAAAATCGTTGCCAAAATTGTTCTTTGAAGTGTGCTTGTTGCCGGAGATGGGCCGTCACTTTGAACACCAAACCAAACCGGACATGTTCGACAAGTTAGACCGGTCTGGACGGGTTCGACAGGACGGAATATGCCTAGTCCGGTTCGGTTTGTCGAACCTGTCAGGCATCTTGTCTAAGAAACTGTCTAGAATTAGTGTGGAACCTGTTTGGACCGATGAATCTGTGTAGACCGGTTTTTTTCTTCTCTCAACGGACCGGACCGATCCAAATCTGTCCGGTCCGGTCTCGTTATGTTGAACCGGTAAACCAGCAATCCGGTTGCTAGCCCGTCTCAGCTAGTTAGGAAACTTTAGGAAGTAACGAAACTCACGCGTTAATTCAGGTTGGTTAGGAAACTTTAGGAAGGAACGAAACTTAAGCGTATCGATTTAGGCTAGTGAAGAAAGTTACGAAACTTAAGCGTCTCGATTTGGGTTGGTTAGAGAACTTTGGAAAATAACGAAACTTAAGCGTTTCGATCTAGGCTAGTCAAGAAAGTTACGAAACTTAAGCCATCCGATATAGGTTAGTTGGGAAACTTTAGAAAGTAACGAAACTTAAGCGTATCGATTTAGGCTAGTGAAGAAAGTTTCGAAACTTCAGCGTCTCGATTTGGGTTGGTTAGAGAACTTTGGAAAATAACGAAACTTAAGCGTTTCGATCTAGGCTAGTCAAGAAAGTTACGAAACTTAAGCCATCCGGTTTAGGTTGGTTAGAAAACTTTCGAAAATAACGAAACTTAAGCGTTTCGATTTAGGCTAGTCAAGAAAGTTACGAAACTTAAGCCATCCGATTTAGGTTAGTTGGGAAACTTTAGAAAGTAACGAAACTTAAGCGTCTCGATTTGGGTTGGTTAGAGAACTTTGGAAAAAAACGAAACTTAAGCGTTTCGATCTAGGCTAGTCAAGAAAGTTACGAAACTTAAGCCATCCGATTTAGGTTGGCTAGAAAACTTTCGAAAATAACGAAACTTAAGCGTCTCGATTTGGGTTGGTTAAAGAACTTTAGAAAATAACGAAACTTAAGCGTTTCGATTTAGGCTAGTCAAGAAAGCTACGAAACTTAAGCCATCCGATTTAGGTTAGTTGGGAAACTTTAGAAAGTAACGAAACTTAAGCGTCTCGATTTGGGTTGGTTAGAGAACTTTGGAAAATAACGAAACTTAAGCGTTTCGATCTAGGCTAGTCAAGAAAGTTACGAAACTTAAGCCATCCGATTTAGGTTGGTTAGAAAACTTTCGAAAATAACGAAACTTAAGCGTTCCGACTCAAGTTTGTGGTGACACCATTTCAACTTGAGCAATAACAAACCCGTCACGAGCGAGTGGTGTTCGCGGGGAGAATCGAACTCCCGTTTCTTGAGCCACAATCAAGTGTCCTGACCACTAGACGACGCGAACTCACGATTGAGAAGGGTGTTGTCGACGTTTCATGCTTGCTCACACACCCAACCTCGTCAAGCACGAACAAATGTCCCATCGAAGATATCTTGAGCGAAGCTCCTTTAGCTCAGTTGGTTAGAGCACCCGTTTAGTAAGCGGGAGGTCCTGAGTTCAACTCTCAGAGGGAGCAATAATTGTTTCGTGAGGTAATTTATGGGGAATGTATTAAGTAGGAACGCGGTAATCAATTGATCGACCCCGACGATAGCTCAGTTGGCAGAGCGGAGGACTGTAATAGAGTTCAGATATCCTTAGGTCGCCGGTTCGATTCCGGCTCGTCGGACGAAGCTGTTCCCGCTCGGATAAATCTGATCCAAATTGCCTCAAAATACGTAACTTGGGCCAAGAAATCGTGTGCACTCGTGGCGCAATGGAATCAGCGTCGATTACATGGGTTCGATCAAAAGGGAAGTCAGCCTACACTCGGCTGTTTTTCCCTGTAATAATACCAATGTTCGATGTCCGACTAAAGTGCCCCACTACCAAAATATACTGTTCGCAAGATCCGAAGTCTAATCAAAATCAAGTGCAAAATCGGATCAGAATCGTCGTTTTTTCTTTAGGAACCCAAAAAAGGGAATGTCCCATGTCTAAGAAGTACTGAACCTCTGATTCCCATGTTTACCAAAGTGCTGAGTGCAGTTCTTCCAAAAAATTTAAGTCCCTCATCCCTGTTTTTCCTTTCTGTAATCTGATTTTCTTGTTTACCCAAATGCTGAATGCAATTCCTCAAAAAAGAAAGTCCCTCTAGGTCTGTTTGGTATTTTTCTTTGGTCTGTTGTTAAGTTTTTCTGTTTTTCTGAATACTCTTTCTGTTTTTCTGGTTACTGTGGATCAGTAACTCCCTCCACCAATCCAGAATCGATATCAGGATCGAATTCGCCTCCAGTCGCTCGCTCTGCTGTAGCGTGGACGTCCACCGACTGGGGCGTAACCCCAAAAAGCGCTGCGAAAGCGCGCGCGTTCACGTCGGCGTCGTCGGCGTCGTCTGCAGCGCCGTCGTCGTCTTCGTCGCCAGGATCACGGTCGTCGATTCCATGATCGTCACCGTCAGCAGCTTCCCCTCTCTCACTCGTCGTTACGTACAGCAGATCCGTCCACCGCAGATTCCATCGTACCTCCAACAGCGTAATCGTAGAATCCCCCAGCAGCAACCGTCGTACGCTTGCGAATCGTCGAATCCACTGGGTCACTTCTCCATGATACTTCGCCAAGAATAGATCCGTTACCAGAGTACCTCCATTGAACTCCACGTCGGTCGTGGTGTCGCGAGCAAATCGCGTCGTACAGGAGAACAGGAAGTGTGATTCCAGATCGCCGAAACCTGTTCCGTCACCCTCTCCGCCGAACCCTCGCGCACCACCCCCTCCTTCCCTACCGAGTTCGCCGTTACCGGAGCGCAAACAGCGGGGGCGTCGTCCTGTGGCCGGCCCAGCGCGCAGGGAGTACCGCGCTGCAGGTACCAGTCGCTCTCGCCATCTCGATTGTGGGCGAAACCCTCCCTGTTGTACGTGCTGTGAGTGCTGCGACCCTTTTTGTAGACCCTGCGACGATGTTCCTCCGGCGCCAGTATCGTGGGAAGGTGGAACGCGCGGGGACTCCCTTGGAACGGTACGAATAGCTTCCAAACCGGCTTCCCCCAGGCCAGGTTGACCCAATTTGAGTGCAATGTCCCTGTTGGTGGTAATGTTCTTGGCATCCCTGAACCATAACCCAGTTGCCTTCTCTGCTATAGGTAGCTGCTTGGCCAGGTGGAGCTCCACAGTCTTATCCCCCATTTCTATCAGCAGCATGGTATGGTGAGGAATTGTCTGCCTCCAAAGGTCCTGTGCTCTCATTTCTTTTCTCCTTATGCTTCCTGTTCCTTTCCCTGGGTCCTGTGTGGTGCTGCTTTGTCCCTGTTGGTGGTGTATAGGGTGTGCAGGTAGTCCAGCAGCTGCTCCAAAGGAAACCCCTGATCCAGATCCTCTTCCTCTTTCTCTCTCCTGTATAGCCCAGCCTGGATGGGTGGCACCCCTCCTGGAAGCTCCATTTCCGATGATATCTTTGCAAGGTAATGTAGGCCTGTGTTTTGGTTGACTTGGAGAACATGTTGTGGGATTATTTCGTTGTCTTCCACCTGATCCCCCTGCAGCAACCTCGCCTGATGCATGTATCCCTCGTCCTGTTCTTCTAGAATTGTTATTTGGTGGTAGATCAGCTACCTGAGTAGAATCCCTTTCTCTTTTCCCTCTTTGAGCTTGATCCTGTGTATGTAGGTCCATCCCCCTTCTTGTTTGAGCTGCCCGAGGAGTCACAGTGGGTGACTCTAAGCCCATACGCTCCTGACCTCCCCACCAACGATTTGCAGCCAGCAGCAACGTCCTTGTCCATCTCTTTCGACCCTCCAGGAAGATTGATAAAATGAGTGAGTCGGTTCCAGGAGCAGAATAACCCGTAAGGGAGTCCAGAGCCCATGTAGCTTCAGTCCAGGTGAACTCCTTTGTGTTGACATCCACTAGTACTTCCATTTCTCTGCCCTCTTTTCGTTCTTGTCTTGACTTCAACCGAAAAAACAGGACAGCCTGTTGCAGGGATTCCTTTTCGTTGGGGCAGGCAAATAACTGGGTATGCTTTTGATAGAACCGTGTCCCATCCTCCACCAGCACCAAGTCACAAGGGGGTAGTGATTGCGAATGCAGGGTCTGGGTAGCCTCCTGTTCTCGTTTCCCTCTTTGAGCTTGATCCTGTGTATTTAGGTCCATCCCCCTGCTTGTTTGCACTGCCCGAGGAGTCACAGAGGGTGACTCTAAGCCCATACGCTCCTGACCTCCCCACCAACGATTTGCAACCAGCAGCAGCATCCTCTCTCTCTCTGTCCAGCTCTGTCGACCATCCAGGAAGGGCGATACATGGAATGAATCGGTTCCAGGAGCGCAACAGCTCTTAAGGGAGTCCAAAACCCCTGTAGCTTCAATCCAGGTGAACTCCGTTGTGTTGACATCCACTAGTAATTGCTTTGCTCTTCTTTCTTGTCTTTCTTCCCTTGAATGTTCCAGACTCCAAAAATAGGTTTGATGCTCCCTTGGTTTCTCCATTTCCTCCTGCCCCATCATATGTTGATAAGTTTTCCTCGTTTTTGTCTCCACAGCTCTGATCGAGTGACCCCCAGGTTCCAATAATACTCCGTCGGTCCTGTCAGGATGAGAATCCTGGCAGAACCCAAATTGTCAACTGGGAGGGGCAGCCGAAAGTGTGGAATGGAGTGCAGGAGGCAGAACATCCCACCAGGAGGGAGAGTTAACGTCAATGGGAATCAGGGTAGACCGACCAGCACCCCCAGAAGGCTCGATACGAACGTGCAGCAGGCATCCAGAACGGTAAAACACCGCAGAAAGCCCCTCTTGTCCCAAACAACTCTTTAAACGATGTTCAATTTCCCGGGAAGCTGCTTTCGTGTTTCTTTGGCGGTGGGTTAAATCCGGGCGTAGCCAAGTATCGTCCATAAGGTTAACCTCATCTCTCATCCCAATGTCGTTTTTCAACGCTTCCATGTGCTTCCTCAGTGTAAGAACTGTGTTCCTGGCTGCAGGGGTCGAGCAGGTAGCCATCACAGAGCGAGTAGAGCCCCTCCCAAAGCGAAAAGCCGACACAACCAAATCCGTGGTGATGGAAGGACCTCCAGCCTTAGCAGCCAGCTTGGAAATCAGGAAGTTGATGGAGGAGGTCAGAGTAGCCGAGGTTTCCCCTTGAGTAGTTGGTAAGTTGGAAAAAATCAATTTGTTCGCTCGGTCCCGAATTTCCAACGTTTCACGTAAATCCTCAACTTCTGCTTCCAAACGTGATGTGTTCCCTCCACCCTGACCACCTGGGTTTTGAATCAGGTTATTCACTTTAGCATCCAGGGCAGCCACCGTTTCTATCAATTGTGTTGAGCTTCCACTGCCATCACCCTGTTCCACCCGTTCCACCCTTTGTAGAAGTTCACTGAATCGAGTGTTGCTACTGTGTTCCAGTGCCTTAAGCGAGGTCTGAACCTGACGATGCTGTTGGGCGTTGGCTGCTTGAGAAGCTGCGAGTAAATCAGTAAGTTCTTTTCGGTTGATCTCCAACTGCTGTCGGTTAGCTTCCAGAGTAGCCAGCATGATTTTTTCTTTTTCCCTTGCCTCCCTCTGTGACTGATCCGACTTCTGGGTAATCAAAGCCGTAAGTGACTTAAACATTTCCTGTGTAGATGCAGCCTCGCCATCAGAGGTCTCCATAGTGTGGGCAGCAGCAGCATTGGTACGTTCCAACGCAGCAATCCGTTCCCCTTGATTCAAACGAAACTCCTTCTCTCGATTAAACGCCTTTGCTTGAGCAGTTAAACATTCTTGATGTTCTTCCATTGATATAGCCAAACGAGTCACAACTTGTAAGGCAGTAGACAGGTCCGAGCTGATAACCTTCACTTCATCGATAACTGTTTGGAGAGCAGCAGAGCTAGGAGGGGCTGATCCTTCAGGTTGACCATGATCAGAACGAGGAGCCGTGGGGGATCCAGGAGGGGTAGAAAAATGAATAGGGGCTGATGTATCCACCGGAGCCAAGGGGGAGCCAAAGGGGTTATCAGGAACCCGAATTGGAGGAATAGAGGCAGCAGCAGCAACATTGGGGGCAGTTGGTGGAATCAGAGTGGATTTGGGTGTAGAATCACCACCAGCAGTGCCTGCAGGTCTCCTCCCTTGTGTAGTGTGTACAGTTGGCTTTTTCTTCCTCTTTGAAGTGGATTCAGGTTCAGTAGGGAGGTCACCATCTGATTGAGTTCCAATGTGTAGTGTCTGTACATCCTTTGCTGTAATTGGGGCAGTCAATTGGGCATGTTCTCCAGCATGTCCCAGCTCCCCAGAAGTACCACCAGCAGGCCTCCTCCTCTCTATCAACTCAGTGTCTCCAATGTTCTTCCCCACAGTTTCATTTCCAGTAGGGTCAGTTGTATCCCATCCCAAGTCTCCTGGATCGCAAACACTACCTCCAACAGACCCACCGACGGATTTCGTTCCCGAAGTGAGACGTCGGCAGATCGCGTCCATGTTCGTTCCTCGCCTCTTTCCCCGCTCCGCAGAAGGGGACGCAACCTCGTCCGTCATGTCATGCGTTTCGCTCGCCTCGCGAGCCGATCTTTTTTCCTTGCTCCTCGTCTTTGGCGCCATCCTTTCCAGTTAATCGTTTCGTGTACGGATCCGAGTTTCGTGAGTGGTCACAGGAAGGTTTTACGTTCTCGTTAGAGGACTGCAATAAATTTCCTGAGGAAGTTGTTCCGTTGATCCTGTGAAAGCGACTTCGAGCGAGTAAATGGGCTCAGAGTAAGTCGTCAGTCGATGTAATTATCGTTTCTGTTCCCCTTGTTCTTTTCTTTTGCGACGGTGTTCTGTTCTTTTCGCGCACTGACGCCTAGTCCTCGTCGTTCTACAGCGTCAGGACTAAGCGACCAGTGGCTCCGTCGATCAAAAACTACTCCTGTTATCTCTTTTCTGTCTTTTTCTTTTTCCTGTTCTAGCCTAAATCAGTTCTTTTTTGGCTCCGCCCAGCCGATCACCTTCTTTTTTCTTGATATTCCTCTCTTTTGCTCACCAGTGCCAAGCCCTCGTCGTTCTACAGCGTCAGGACTCAGCAACCAGCAGCTCTCTCACACCAAAACCAAAATAGAATCGGACTAACGTCGAAAATAAAAGCGCAAAGCTGATCTTTCCCACTCGTTCTTTTTCCTCCGTCCCGGCAAACACCAAACGCGTCGGCCAAGAACCGTACCAGAGCACACCGATACCAAGCCCACCAACACCAAGGCAGACCAGCAAGTATCGAGGTCACAGAATCCAAACGAAAGCAGCAAAAAAAAAAAAAAACGCGAGAAAACGAGTTCCTGTACCGTACTTTCCCTGATCTTTCCTTTCCTTCCCAGTTAATCACTCCGAGCAAGAGCAAAGACAATACCTCCAACCGTCGCGCACAACCTGTAGACCACGATCGTGCAGCACGTTCGCCAGAGCTTGCGTGATGTCCAAACACTTATCAAAAAGCGGTTAGAATAAACCAACCGGTCGTCAAACTGTCAGCAATCCAAAGAGCGAGCAAACAGGACGAAAAAAGAGCAGCACGGTCACCCTTTCTCTTTACCACACCGCAGCAGACCAATCCCAACGCAGCACCACTCCCTCTTGGGCGCAATACCACCAGTTCGCTCGAAAATCAAAAAAGTAATTCCAAAAAAAAAAAAAAAAAAACCACCACAAAAAAAAAAAAAACAAAAAAAACACTCCTCCAGCAACGCGACAAACGCACGCAGCCGATAGAAACAAGGCAGCACAGCCACCAACACGTACCAAAAACTCGTTCCAGTGTATTCACCGCGAGAAACAAACCAAACAACCAAAAAAATATCGCTCAGAAAAAAGAAAAAAGCCCGTAGCAGGCCGAATACTACTCCGATCAAAACACCGCGACCAGCGTCCTCACTCTCAGAGGTCCTCGCACACCGGCTCGGTGACTTCTATCTATTTCCTGGCTTTCTTTCGCTCCTATTCCTATTTTTTTCAACCTATTCCCGATTTCTCAGGATTCCAACGAGCCCACTCAGACTTCGGATCTGAGGGTTGCGAGTTCGAGTCTCGTCGGGTGCAGTATAGTTCTCAATATATATGAGAATATATTGAATATGTTGTAAAATATATATTTTGGACCAACAAAAGGTTTGGAAGAAAAGACTTGAGACTCAGTACTTAAGAGTTTTGCGCTTTTATTCAGGGATTCGGGGATTCCAAAAGCTTTAGGGTTTTCAGGTTTTTAGTTTTCTTAGGTTTTTTAGGTTTTTTAGGGTTTAGGGTTTAGGGTTTAGGGTTTAGGGTTTAGGGTTTAGGGTTTAGGGTTTAGGGTTTAGGGTTTAGGGGGTTTAGCATTTAGGGGGTTTAGGGTTTAGGGTTTAGGGTTTTTAGGGTTTAGGGTTTAGGGTTTAGGGTTTAGGGGTTTAGGGTTTAGGGTTTAGGGTTTAGGGTTTAGGGTTTAGGGTTTAGGGTTTAGGGTTTAGGGTTTAGGGTTTAGGGTTTAGGGTTTCGGGTTTAGGGTTTAGGGTTTAGGGTTTAGGGGTTTAGGGTTTAGGGGTTTAGGGTTTAGGGTTTAGGGTTTAGGGTTTAGGGGTTGGGCGCTAGAACCGTGGAGTCAGGTGTTTAGACTTTGGCGCTTAGAGTTAGGACGTGGGAGTCCGGAAAGTTAGCCGTTGAGAATTAGGACTTGGGAGCTAGGACCTTGAACTTAGAAAAGTTAGGCGATAGAAGTTAAGACTTAGGAATGTTCAACGTTTGGAGTAAGGACTTCGGACTTTGGACGTTCGAAAGTTTGGTAGTGTCACTTAGGACTTAGGATTTAGGCCTGTAGACTAAGGACTTTGGAGATAGGCCCTAGGAGCTAGGAAAGCTAGGAAAGTCAGGCGTTTAGACTTCGGACTGACGACTTCGGAATGTTAGGCGTTTGGAGTTAGGACTTTGGACTTTAGTCTTTGGAACGTTTGGAGTTGGGCCTTCAGACTTGGGGAAGTTACGAGTTGGGGCGTTAGACTTAGGAAGCTTAGGAGTTGGGACATTGGAGTTCGGAAAGATAGGAGTCAAGGCAGGATCTAGGGAAAGCGGGTGATTAAAAAATCGAGAGGGATGTTGGTCTAGTGGTATGATTCTCGCTTAGGGTGCGAGAGGCCCCGGGTTCAATTCCCGGACATCCCCTCACACTTTGTGGGCGATCTCGTGTGTGCCTTGCACGAGCTCGGCAACGTGCATGGCCTCCCGTTAACGAGGAAAGAACGAGATGGGATGTTGGTCTAGTGGTATGATTCTCGCTTTGGGTGCGAGAGGCCCCGGGTTCGATTCCCGGACATCCCCTTTGTGTCTGTTGGGATGGATCCGCAACGAATTTCCTGCTTCCCATCAAGAGTCGAGATTCAAGAGTACGCGCCTGCTATGCTTTTTCCTTCCTTTCCTTTTTTTCTTGCCTCTGTGCGCATCTCCCGATGGAATCATGTTCGTTCCATCATGTTTACGTTCTTTGGGAAAACAACGTTCTGAGATGAGACGGTAGTCCGGAGCATCCACGGATATGGGCGTCAGCGCCCGCCTCAGATCGAGAGCTTTCTGTGTGAGCACAGGTGCCCGAGTGGTCTAAGGGGTTAGACTCAAGTTCTAATGGACGTCAGTCCGCGTGGGTTCAAATCCCACCCTGTGCAACAGATTTTTGGGGGGCCCATGCACAATCGGTGACGGATGTGCTCAATCGACTTTCCTTCCGTAACGTGGCGTTGTTAGTCCAACGGTTAGGATACTTGCCTTCCAAGCAAGGGACCCGGGTTCGACTCCCGGACAACGCAGATGTGAGTTATATCGTTCGAATGTTTTATGTCATGCAACAGGTCCGAGCGTGTCGCATTTTCGGCGAAACCACGTCGCTCCTCGGCTGGTGCTCCGATTGACTCGCTCTTGGTGTCTAAAGACGCGTCCCGACGAGATCTATCCATAGGTTTTGATCGGGAGTCAATCGGAGGTCTGGTTGGGGAGTTATGGCCGGTACCGTTTCACGAGAGTCTACGTAAGCGCGATTTTCGGCGAAACGAGGTCGCTCCTCGGCTAGGGCTCCGATTGAGGCGCCCTTGGTGTCAAAATGAGCGCCTCGACGAGATCTAGCCATGGGTTTTGATCGGAGGTCAATCGGAGTTCTCGTTGAAGAGTTACGGCCGATACCGTTTCACGAGAGTCTACGTAAGCGCGGTTTTCGGCGAAACGAGGTCGCTCCTCGGCTAGTGCTCCGATTGAGACGCCCTTGGTGCCAAAAGGAGCGCCTCGACGAGATCTAGCCATAGGTTTTGATCGGAGGTCAATCGGAGTTCTGGTTGAAGAGTTACGGCCGATACCGTTTCACGAGAGTTTACGTAAGCGCGATTTTCGGCGAAACGATGTCGCTCCTCGGCTAAGGCTCCGATTGAGGCGCCCTTGGTGCCAAAAAAAGCGCCTCGACGAGATCTAGCCATAGGTTTTGATCGGAGGTCAATTGGAGGTCTCGTTGAAGAGTTATGGCCGATACCGTTTCGGGTGCTAACCGTGAAGCGCGCGCGTGTCGCATTTTCGGCGAAACGATGTCGCTCCTCGGCTAGGGCTCCGATTGAGGCCAGAGATAGGACTTGGGCCAAATTTTTGGTCCGACTCCGGTCCGGTCCGGTTACGGTCGGGTTACGGTCACCGTACTACGGCCGTAACTCCGTACCGTAACCGGAGTAATATGTTGTTTTTACGGTACGGAACAGGTACGGTATAACTACGGTAGGCCCTAAATCACCGTGAAGTAGCGTGGTTCAGTGCTAAAGCGTTAGGCTGCAGTCAGTAGGGTCGCGGGTTCGAATCCCCCTGGGTTCCTTTGGAATCGCGGGACCCTGCGGGGGTCACTTTCTACGGTTTACGGTTGTTACGGCCGTTACGGTCGTTACGGTCCGGTACGGAGCGGTACGGAGTGGTACGGTGCTACGGTTACGGCCGTAAAAGTACGATTTTCTGACGAAAATTGTACTCCGGTTACGGTCCGGTTACGGTGGTTACGGTCCGGTTACGGTGACCGTAACCGTAAAGTCCTATCTCTGATTGAGGCGCCCTTGGTGTCAAAAGACGCGTCTCGACGAGATCTAGCCATGGGTTTTGATCGGAGATCAATCGGAGGTCTGGTTTAAGAGTTACGGCCGATACCGTTTCACGAGAGCCTACGTAAGCGCGATTTTCGGCGAAACGATGTCGCTCCTCGGCTAGGCCTCCGATTGACTCGCTTTTGGTGCCTGAAGACGCGGCTCGATGAGAGCTAGCCATGAGTTTTGATCGCGAGTCAATCGGAGCTCTGGTTGGGGAGTTATGGCCGATACCGTTTCGGGTGGTGACCGGGAATCGCGCGCGAGGCGCATTTTCGACGAAACGAGGTCGCTCCTCGGGTAGTGCTCCGATTGAGGCGCCCTTGGTGTCATAAGACGCGTCTCAACGAGACCAAGCCACAGAAAGTCGTTGCGAGTCAATCGGAGAAGTGGTTGGGGAGCTATGGACAAAAACGTTTGGGGCGCTCTCGCTCCGAGCTCAAGGCGCCCCCATAACTACACCGAAAAGTCATCGTCATCTGAAAGGCGGGATCCTGAGTTCGGCTTGTCGTTGCAAAAATACGTAGGGGGTGTAGCTCAAATGGCAGAGCGCTCGATTCGCATTCGAGAGGCACGGGGATCGATACCCCGCTCCTCCAGCCCAGCTTATTTGTTGCCTTGGTCAAGAGCCGTTGCTCGTTGGCGGAGTGTGAAAATGCTGTCGTGCAACGGATCCGTTGTATGTGAGGGGTGAGTGAAGGCCAACGGCTTGAGACGAAAACCAATTTAATAAGAACAACAAAAACCTTTCCCGATTATCGAGGTTCCATTGGGGTAGTTCTTTTCAAAATTTCTGGGAATTTTGGTCGGAAGAGGGTATAGGATCGCCCAATTGGTGTTTGGGGAAATTTCGACGTGGAGAGTATATCAACAACTTTGAGAGAGTCTGAGAGAGTTTGGTTAATCTAGGTACTGATACTGAAGGATGAATTCTTTGATTGGAGTAATTGTGTGGAACAATGGTTGCGATAGGGGGGAGTGGCCCCTAAGGAAAAAATATGTAATTATTGTTATTTCCACGACGACAACAACACCACGCGCCCGAGCCACTATCAACATATCCGTTCCGTCTCACACCGTAGTGCTCCGTACTCATATCTCGTACTCTATCCTAGAATAAACCCTCCACCAAATCCCACCGTCATCCTCGTCATTCCTACATCTCAATCAAAATCCTCCGAACGATCCCACTTTCGTCCTCGTCATTTCTACGTCTCTACCACCCTTTCCGATCGATCACGATCACTCCCATTTGACACAAAGCACCGTCCGCCTCTTTGGATCGATGATTTGAGGGATGTTTCTCAGCAATAGGGGTCGCCCGAGGAGGGGCTCGAACCCTCGACCACAAGATTAAGAGTCTTGCGCTCTACCGACTGAGCTACCCGGGCAGACGAAAAAGTGTTCCGGATCGCCGTCCACGTCCCCCGTCGCTCCGGCCTTGCGTCGCTGAACGCGATAGGGGTTAGGTGCCTTCGACGGGGGAGGATTTTTGTATTCGGAGTGGCGCAGTGGAAGCGTGGTGGGCCCATAACCCACAGGTCCCAGGATCGAAACCTGGCTCCGAAAGGCGTGCGACTCGTGTCGATGGTCGAAAGAAAGGGTCGTAGCGGAAATTCCGCACCCTTTTTTGCGTGGGGGTTGTAGCTCAGATGGTAGAGCGCTCGCTTTGCATGCGAGAGGCACGGGGATCGATGCCCCGCAGCTCCAGCCAATTTCGTTCTGAGCGAGGCACGAGGCCCCGAATGATCACCGCGACGGAGTATGAGGGTTGCGAGCGGGAGGTGCAGGGATCGATGCCGTGCACCTCCGGCCGATTTTGTTTTGAGTGAGGCACGGGCCCCTTGAATTATCACCGCGACGGAGTATCTGGGTTGCGAGCGGGAGGTGCGGGGATCGATGCCGTGCACCTCCGGGCGATTCTGTTTTGAGTGAGGTACGGGCCCCCGAATTATTACCGCGACGGAGTATGAGGGTTGCGAGCGGGAGGTGCAGGGATCGAGGCCCCGCACCTCCGGGCGATTTTGGCGTGGGAGGGCCCAAAACATGTCCTTCTTGTGACCGGGGTCGGTGCGTCGGTGTCGGGAGGCGCGGGTCGGGTGCTCGAGCCTTCGGGGGGGAGCGTTCTTTCGTGCTCCGGGTGGCCGACGATGGGGGTAGATGGGCGTGACGGCGCGATTAATTTTAAGGTAATGAGTGCATTATAAAATTTATTTAGGGGTGCAGGGGGGGGGCGCGTGACGGCGCGCTTTCTGTAAAGGTATACCGTGGAAAAAATTTTATATGTAGGGGGGGGGGGGGGCGCGCGGAAAACGTACGACGCGGACTCGACGAGGGGTCGGACGCGGGCCAAAAAATCTCCAAATCCCCCGAGCACGGCCGAAATGGGCCTGTTTTCGCCCGTTTTCCGGGAAGCCACACTCTATTTAAGCCGGAATGCGCTCCCGAACTCGCGACAAGGCCCTTGAACGCGCCTCCCATGGGTCTCGTGCGCGGACCTTGTGGCCAAATGGATAAGGCGTCGGTCTACGAAACCGAAGATTGCAGGTTCGACCCCTGCCAAGGTCGACGGACGTCGGGTTTCGGAGAGCTTCTCCGTCCCGCGACGCGCTCATGTAGCAGCCCGCCCGCTTCGGAAACGTGCGCCTCCGTCGTAGTCTAGGTGGTTAGGACATGTGGCTCTCACCCACAAGACCCGGGTTCGAGTCCCGGCGACGGAATCGTCCGCGCCCTTTTCGCCCCCGTGGAGGCTGCCCCCTCCGGGCGTTTCGCGACCAGGAGGGCGAGGGAGGAGGAGGGAGCGTGAGCAACGGTGGCCGAGTGGTCAAGGCGTGTGCCTGCTAAGTACATGGGTTATCCCGCGTGAGTTCGAATCTCACCCGTTGCGACGATACTGCTTGTCGTTTTGCGACCTGGCCGTCACATCGTCCGGCGACCTCGGCCCGTAACGATGGGACTTGTCCGTGGCCTCCGGCGACCTCGTTCCGTAGCGATGGGACTTCTCCGTAGTTTCCGACGACCTCGGCCCGTAGCGATGGGACTTGTCCGTAGCGATGGGACCTCTCCGTAGCCTCCCGCGACCTCGTTCCGTGACGATGGGACTTCCCCGTGGCCTCCCGCGACCTCGTCCCGTGACGATGGGACTTCCCCGCAGCCTCCGGCGACCTCGTCCCGTAGCGATGGGACCTCTCCGTAGCCTCCCGCGACCTCGTCCCGTGACGATGGGACTTCCCCGTAGCCTCCGGCGACCTCGTCCCGTAGCGATGGGACCTCTCCGTGGCCTCCGGCGACCTCGTCTCGTAGCGATGGGACCTCTCCGCAGCCTCCCGCGACCTCGTCCCGTGACGATGGGACTTCCCCGTAGCCTCCGGCGACCTCGTCCCGTAGCGATGGGACTTCTCCGTGGCCTCCCGCGACCTCGTTCCGTGACGATGGGACTTCCCCGTGGCCTCCCGCGACCTCGTCCCGTGACGATGGGACTTCCCCGCAGCCTCCGGCGACCTCGTCCCGTAGCGATGGGACCTGTCCGTGGCCTCCCGCGACCTCGTCCCGTGACGATGGGACTTCCCCGTAGCCTCCGGCGACCTCGTCCCGTAGCGATGGGACTTCTCCGTAGCCTCCCGCGACCTCGGCCCGTAACGATGGGACTTGTCCATGGCCTCCGGCGACCTCGTTCCGTAGCGATGGGACTTCTCCGTAGTTTCCGGCGACCTCGGCCCGTAGCGATGGGACTTGTCCGTAGCCTCCCGCGACCTCGTCCCGTGACGATGGGACTTCCCCGTAGCCTCCCGCGACCTCGTCCCGTAGCGATGGGACCTCTCCGTAGCCTCCCGCGACCTCGTTCCGTGACGATGGGACTTCTCCGGAGGTTCCCACGCAAAACGGGTCGCTCCCTGCAAGGATCGAACTTGCGACCTTGCGGTTAACAGCCGCACGCTCTAACCAGCTGAGCTAAGGAAGCACGTTTGTCCGTCGTCGGAAGGGGACGCCGTACGCACGGACGACGACGCGACGGCCCGCCGGGTCGCAAGGAGGGGTGCGCGAGGCCGAAACGAGCGGGGTGCTCGTGGTGTAGCCTTTTTCCTTTTTCAATGATTACATTTCAACTAAGTCACATGGGGTACTCCATATACGACCATCAAAAATACCAACATAATAGACTGTGAAGTATAAAGCCAAAATGTACTGAAAGAGAATAACCTAACTAATGCAATAACCAAAAATATCCAACAGAAACATTGTAAGGTAAAAAACCACCATTTGATCCAACAGTAGATCACTAGAAAAATCCAGAAATCAATCCCCAGTTCAAATAAAGATAAAGAAAAAGAAAAGGATAAGATAAAACAGCTCAAAACATGCAGGATATCATGCAGAAAAAGCCCTAAGTTAGCCTGGGTCCCATAGCACTTTAAAATCCACAACAGGTCACCAAAGTGATAAAGAAAATAACCTCCAGGCCAACTGAGAGCAGAAAAACAGCTCAGAAATAGTAAAATAGCAGCCAAAAAGAAGATCTAAGTTTTCCCCAGCTTCCTTGCAAACTAAATCAAGAACAGGTCACTTGGGGTGATAGAAAACACACCCCCTGAGCTTGAAAAACAAGCAGAAAAACCCCAAAAACTCAAAAACAGACTCTGATCAAGGGCAGAAGGCACAGCAATAGAAAAAATAGGAAAAACAGGTGCCCTGGTTTGCCCTCCAGATAGAATCAGCAATAGAAAAACAGAAAGAACAGGAAAAACAGGAAAAAACAGGAAAAAACCCTCCTCTTTTAGATCACACTGTCTCTGTCCCTCGTCAGAGTCTCCATGAAGCCTCCGTGGTGTAGTCCTTTATCCCGATGTCCCCCCCTGCGCCTGACGTTCTCTCTCCGCGAGCAGCTGTCGTCGTCGTCCCATCAGTAGGCGAATGATGGAGATGATCTGTCGAGTTTCCAGTTCCGCGAAAAAAGCTGGAAGGGAGCGCGTGGACAGCGCGAGCATGGGCGCACAGTCGGCATGTTGACGGGTGGTCTCGTAGGCGCTGCAAGTAAACAATAGGTGGCTGCGGCTCTCGACTGCGCGTTGCGCGCACAGGGAACAGGTTCGACGACTGGGTGCGATTCCGTCGAGACGTCCAGAGTGATCGTGTAGTACGGTCACACCTGCCCGGAAGTTCACGTACACCGTCATGTCGGCACGATTGATGATGTCATTCAACCCCTGGTTCAGCAGTCCATCTGGATTCAGGAGACGGTACGACGAAACCAATGATCCCACTGGCTGCGCGTAGTAGTAAGCGCGATGTTGCTCCTTCCATGCTGACACATCCAACGCAACATTCATCCCTGGCCACGTGCACCCCGGTGTTTCGTAGATGCGGCGAACGTGATGCATCCAGCTGAGAGAGCGTGGATACGACGCAGTCGAGAGGCCGACATAGAGACGTCGGAGTATAGACGTGGGCCGCTGTTCGCATCTCTTGATCATCCAGTTGTAGAACTTCAGCGTGAGGAGGGAAAATGCTGCCTCCAGGGTCGTCTGCCCCAATTCCTCCCTGACGATCGCCTCCGGGACGGTCGGATACGCACACAGAATGCGTCGGAATGCTCGCGCCCTCGTAGTTTCCAGTTTCGCAATCACATTCGCCGGAGCGAATGGGAACCAGATCTCCGCAGCGAATTGGATTTTCGATGTGGCCATGGTTGCTACCAAATGTGATCCAATTTTGGGATTGATCACACCACATCGCTGTAGTCGGGCCAACAGCTGCTGAATCGATTTGGCGAGAGAGTTGCACATCACCTCCATGTGCTTGCGTAATCCAGATCCCTTTGCTTCCAGTGTAACCCCAAGGTATCGTACTTCCTGTTTCGTGTCCAGCACCCTGCCGTGGTGGTTAACCTGCAACCCCTTCGTGTGTCGTCCCCCCGCAAACAGCTGCAGCTTGTCCAGGTTTTGCTCCAGTCCCCAATCCGAGCCGAAAGCGTCGACCGCGTCCAGTGCGGGAGAAATGCCCAGGTTGGACTCCAATGGGAGCGCGGTGTCGTCAGCGAAAAAGAGTGAATCCAAGGGGGCCGGTCCAGAGTCCGAGGGGAGAGAGGGGAGACGGGGGTAGGGGAGGGGAAGCGACGCCAGGAGGTCGTGGAGATGGTCGTGGTAAAGCAGGTATAGCGTCGGTGACAGGGGGCATCCCTGACGAACTCCGCGGGCATGCCGAATGAGCGGAGAAGGACCATGGGGGGTGATTACTGAAAACCACGAGTCTTCAAACAGGGTGTAAACTCCGGTAATAAATGGCCTTGGTGCTCCCAGTTCTTCCAATGTTTCCCACAGAAGGTTTTGGTAGGGGGAGTCAAATGCTTGTTTGATGTCCAGCAGCAGGAGGAAAAAATGTTTGAGAGTGTGCTTTGCATTTTGTAGCAGGTGAATTACCAACAGCATCCAGGCAGAGCCTCGCATTCCTGGGGAGAAGCCAGCCTGTCCATCCCAGAGCACCGGTCCAAGGTTTCGCTGCAGCCTCTCCAGAAATAGGTAAGCCACCCATTTGTAGATCAAATTTGAAACAGCAATCGGTCGATAGGAAGCTGGGTGGTCTGCTGGTTTCCCTGGTTTGAGAATCGGCTTCAGTGTGAAGGATGTCCATTGTTTGGGAAGTTTGTGTCCTCTTAGCAAATTGTTTGCCCCCTGCAGGATCAATGGCAGCCAGCGAAATCGGAGCAGAGCAATGCTGGAGTGGGACAAGGCATCAGGACCTGCTGCTGCTTGACTTTGGAGAGCTTGGAACGCTTTGATGCCTTCTTCCCCGGTGAAGTCACCAAACTCCATGGAAATCCATTGCCTGTTGTGCTTGTATCCCTCCCTTGTTGGCCAATCCTTGGTTGCTGGTGCAAATTTGACTTGATAATAGTGAATCCAATCCTCCATGGTAATTGAATCCTGTCCCTCCCCTCCTTCTCCATCATTCTGCCAACCTGGATCTGTTTGAAACAGTCGGTAAAACCGACCCGGTGATTGATAGTAGCTTGTCTGGAGCAGTCTGGTCATCCCTGTTTGGTGGTCGACTTTTGTTTGTTGGAGGGCTCTGAAATATCCATTGCGGGTGGTGGCCAACTCTTGTCGAATGTTTGTGTTTGCAGGGTGTCTTCGTAGCCGAGCCTGGATCCGCCTGAAGGAACGTCGGAGAGCAACCAACTGTGGGGTAAATGCTGGAACGAATGGGGAGGAACGAGGGGCTGGAGGGGGGGCTGGGGCAGCCAGCAGGGGAATAGTCTCGAGGAGGGTCGCCACCAGGGGTGTCCAGAGGTGGGGATCGGAGAGCTCTGCAGCTTGGTTCATAACATGTCGGTAGAGAGGAAAAAACGCCCACCAAAAATCCCTTATTGCTGAATCCGACCAATCCAAACGCCTGTTGGTTTGATAGGGTGCTGGAGCAGTTGAATGTCGGAGGAGGAAATCAGGGGATGTAGCCAATGTGAGGTGGAGGGCCGCATGGTCTGAATCAGGAACAAATGGAGAGACCGAGAACCGAATAGAGAACGGGGATACCATGTTTCGGAGCGACCACCACAGGGGAGAGAGAATGACGAGATCCAGAGTCCGAAATCCGTAGTGATCCATGAATGTGAACCTGCCCTCTTCGTCGCCTGCCAACCGTCCATTCCCAGCAGCCAATCCTCCCAGGTGTAGAAATTCCAGTAATGCTGTTGTATGTCGATTCGTGCTCTGATCCTCTCGTGCTTGAACTTGTGGAACGAAATTGCCTCCCCAGTAGTACCTGTCTTGCATGCCCAGTCGAGCATTAAAATCCCCAATGAATGTGACTGCCTGAGATGAAAAACTTGTGTAGTGATCCAGTAACCCTTCCCAAATATCCCGTGAATAATCAGAACTCCCAGCATGGGGAATATAAACGAAAACAATCACACCAAAATCCAAACCCCTCTTTTTCACCCGAACCCAAACCAGAAAATCATTCGAAATGTGCTGATAAACGTGAACCTGTAAATCAGGCTTCCAAAAAACCCCCTGAATGTGTTTGCAAATAAAAGAGCCCATTGTTCCCACTTCAAAATCAAAATTTGTACCCAGTTCTGTAATACCAACCAAATCCTTGTCTTGAAAAAATTGTTCCAACGCCGTGTGTTTGTTTGTAGAACAGGATCTGATGTTCCAGGCCCCCAGCTGCAGCGCAACTGAGGACCCTAGTAGTCAACTGCTGGGATCAGGAGCGGCTACCAATGCTCTGACGGCTTCAGGAAGGGACTCCTCCCACATGGAAACAGTGGGGTCAACTGGAATGGCTGGGCCTCGATCCATTTGCAGGAACAAACGGTAACCATCACGAAAAAGCACCCTCGAAATCCCCAACGTCCCCTCCTTGTCCTTCAGCTTGTTGAAAACCGGTAGAGCAGCCACCCGAATCGCCTTTTGTTTTTGAGTGAGGTCTGCGAAAAAATAGAGGTTGTCCGGCAGTTCTGGGGAAGAGGACCTCATCTGGATCAATGTCTGTCGTAGTTTGAGAGCAGCCAACTTGTCCCCATATGAACGAAACTCCAGAATAATCGTCGAACCCCCAGATCGAGGACGAAATGCTTGCAGAGGAATAGGTTGGGTGGGGCTGTTTGGGGTTAACTCCTGACCATACTTGGAGGAGTAAAGCCTCTTGAATAGTGCCTGTACATTGGAGTGAAGGGACTCTCTTGTTTCGTCTCCAGGTGGTGGCCAATTCACGATGACCAGGTTCTTCTCCTTCCTCAAAACAGCAATCTCTTCTCGCAGATCAGCATGGGCAGCTGAATCAAATGTAGCCCGATCCGAGGGAGCTCCTGATGGGCCAGCAGTCGAGAGGGTTTGGACTTGGGTCTCCACGGTGGACAGCTTGGTCTGCAGTTGGATGAGATCAGCCGTATTGGTAGCCAAACAGGAATCAACATGCTCTCGGAGATGGGAGAGCTGGGTAGCCGAGGACTCGAAACGTGAATCCAGGTGGGAGTAGAGTTCTTCTGATGCAGCAGAGATGTGGGTACGGGTTTCCTCCAAAATTTTGCTCGATGTTGAATGCAGGAGTTTTGTTAGGCTTTTGATGACGCCTTCCTGTTGATGTAGAACTGCATTCATAGCACTCTGCTGCTCTTGAATGTTATTAACCCCCGCCAGGAGGGTCCGAACTGCCCCCCTTAAATCTGCGGATTCAGAGTCCCAATCTGCTTGTGCTTGTGATGTTGATCCTGACTGAGGTCCTGTGGGCTGTGTGACAGGTGGAGCCGGCAGTGCCAACTGAGCTCGGGAGGATGTAGGGGGAGGGAGGAGGGGAACATCTGGGGGAGGGGATGGGGTAGGGGAAGGGGGAGGGGTGGAGGCAGGGGTGGGGGTGGGGGAGGTGGCTGGGGTGGGGGTAGGGGAAGTGCCTGGGGAGTGAAAGGAGAAATTTCCACTAGTGAGCCTCCTGAAAATGTTTGGATCTTGAATGGGTGTAGGTTGTACTCTTTTCCCCTTGCTGTGTTGACGTGGGCTTCGACGAGGTAGACCATCCAGGGGTTCCTTAGCTCTTGTTCCAGTTGAATCTGAATCCCTGATTGCAAGTGTAGAGTCAGGTTGATCTGTGGTGGTTAGATCATGTTGAGTGGATCCCTGTCCTGTTGTGATTGATTGTAATTCGTCATCTCCTGTAATCCTCCTGTTCGATGCGGCAGCGTCGATACTCCTGCCACCAGCAACACGATCCGACGATCCACCCACCACAGCACCCGACTCCGTTACCATGACCTCATCCGCTTCAGTGCGACGACCCTTGCGATCATTGTCGTCGGCGGATTTAGCGAACTCCGCACCGCGTTTTTCCCGTTTACCCCCCATTGCTGTCCACTGACGTTAGCGCGCCGAACGGAGACCACTCGCCCAGCTCTGGGTTCCCTCACACTCCGTAAAAATAGCCAAAAACGTGAGCGACTGCGATCACCCGAGGTAGGAACCACCAAACCAGGAATGGGCGGGAATTCTGGAAGAGGGAGCCGTCGAAAATACCCTGCTGCACGCACAACCTCTCGACCTGTTCGTGCTTTCCGTCGTGCTGTCGTATCAACCGTGTCAACCGTTCGTCTCCAGGATCTGGCCTGACCTGTTCGCACCAAAATAGAACCCACGGATCCACACTCCCGAGTTGTTCGTCGTCGCTGTCGTCCTCTGTCCGCTTAACAGCGTTGTCCCTCAGCGAACGTGACCACCAGTGGAACTTGATCGGTATAGTCGCTCCGGTAGCAACACACCGAGCCGAACTCTGGACAATCGGAGCTCAGACTTCCTTGCTTCTTGAAACGCTCCCAGATCGTAGGTCACAGACTGTCGCTCGGAGGTCCCTTCACACTTGTAGAAACAGTCGTAGCCCGCAGCGATCGACAAAAGTTAAAACATCCACCCCGTGACTGAGTTTCCGAGTTTCTGGAAATGATGAGCGCCAAACACACTCGACGGGCCGACGAACTCCGATCTCAACAGCGAAAACACTCACGTACCCTCCCTTTCACACCGCACGAAAGCTGTGGACGAAAGCAACAACAGATCGGCCCAACACACCGTGGATGGCTGTATTTCTGGAGCCGGAATCACCCTCAAAAACCGCTTTGTTTCCTCCGATCTCCTGGGTAGCACTCCGACGCAACCGCGCGAAGCGCGGAAAAATTTGGCGACGACTGAAAGACTGGTGGGGACCACCGCCGTGTCGCTTTTATCCCTGTTCGTGGCGCAGTTGATCGGAATAATCAAACTGCTGTTGGTATAATCTTCTTCTTCTTTTCGCTATCTATTTCTTAAACCGCCTTTTCTTTATCTAAACCACGGATCGTGGTGTAGGCTGGTTATCACGTTAGTCGGAATAAAAATTTGGCGACGACTGAAAGACTGGTGGGGACCACCGCCGTGTCGCTTTTATCCCTGTTCGTGGCGCAGTTGATCGGAATAATCAAACTGCTGTTGGTATAATCTTCTTCTTCTTTTCGCTATCTATTTCTTAAACCGCCTTTTCTTTATCTAAACCACGGATCGTGGTGTAGCCGGTTATCACGTCAGTCTCACACACTGAAGGCCCCCGGTTCGAGCCCGGGCGAGCACAAGCTATGCGTCGACAGCTTTCGTGTCGCCCCTCCCTCCAATTTCCGTAACGATGGGACTTCTCCGTAGCTTGCGACGACCTCTCTTCGTGACGATGGGACTTCTCCGTGGCCTCCGTCGACCCCTTTCCGTAACGATGGGACTTCTCCGTAGTTTCCGACGCCCGTTCCCCGTAACGATGGGACTTCTCCGTAGCCTCCGGCCACCTCTTTCCGTGACGATGGGACTTCTCCGGAGGCTCGGGCACGAGAGAGGTATTTGGGCGCGACTTTCGGCCACCTCATCGAACGAGTGCTCGTGGTGTAGCTGGTTATCACGTGAGTCTAACACACTCAAGGCCCCCGGTTCGAGCCCGGGCGAGCACACCCAGTCGCTATGAGATTGCCTTGGGCCCAATCGAATGACACCGCCAGCGGTGGGGACTTTTTGTCGAGGTAAGTAATGCGTTTGGGTGTGAGTATTGGTTCCGTGAAGTACCGTGACTTTCCCTGCCTCGATTCCATCAGCATTGCCCGTGCACGCCCCTGATTTTCTCCCTCCCTCGACGGATGGACAACTCTCTCTCACGCCCCCTTCCTTCATCGCTCTCATCACGTTCCGTTCCACCGGCTCGCGGCCCACCAAAGTGAAGGGTCCATCCAAAGGGGACAACCAGGTTCGAACTGGTGGCCTATCGATCTGCAGTCGATTGCTCTACCACTGAGCTATATCCCCACGCTCACGACATTCCGATTCCGGGGCCGGCTTTTGTCCGCAAGTGCCTCCCCGCACGCACGACCATGGCGCGCACGAACGAATCGACAATCGTTTCGGCCTAGTGGCTCAATGGTAGAGCATCCGACTCCAGATCGGAAGGTTGCGCGTTCGATTCGCGTCTGGGTCATGGCACGTGTTTGCTTGCCTGCCTGCCCGTAACGTTTTCGTAATTTTTCTTAAGTACTGTTTGTCCTCGAGTACTGGGGGTGGGTTAAGTACTAGGTGCAAGTTATGTACTGGGAGCGACTTCAGTACTCGGGGTGAGGTTATGTATCGGTCAAGGGTTATGCACCAGATGATGCGATCGGTTATGTGTTTTCGATATGTTTTTTTTTTGTCGAGGGAATGAGCGTCGATCTCTCACCGTCTTTGTGCCCGCTCCCTTTGATGTTGGTGAAATGAGCGTGGTCGTGTGTGCGTGCTCGGTTAGAAGTTTGGTTAGACACGGTGGAGGGTTAGGCGAATCGATAATGTTACGGTGTTAGAGCGCTACGGATATGGTCGGGACGGGCGATGGTTACGATTCGCTGGGACGAGAACTCGAGACGTTGAACGGAGCATGCAATGGAGCTCTGTTTTGCTGAATGTTGGACCGCTTGCCTCGGATACGAACGTACATTCTGCCCTCCGCCTTCCATCACGTCCCATCAAGTCCCATCGGGCGAAAAGTTGCCGCTGCCGGGTTTCCTGGGACATCCCTGATCCCGGTACTAATCGGCCCCAACCGTGCTTAATTGGCGAGGTCGGAAGGGATCGCATGTGTTCACGGTGGTATGACGGCAACACGACCTTCTCACGCCCTCCCGCGCCAGGTTCCCTTCGAGGTCGCGTCGCACCCACGCGCACTCATTTCACCCCATCCCGGTCGCCTCCCGTCGTCACCCGGCCGAGTAGCTCAGTTGGTTAGAGCGTCGTGCTAATAACGCGAATGTCGAGGGTTCGATCCCCTTCTTGGCCAGCAGGGGGACTCCTGTTTGTGTTTACGGACGTGAGAAACCTCGTGCACGGAGTCGCAAAGTGCGGGGACTGCTGGGATGCAAGCGACCGGGGTGAGACGAAGGTGACGTCACCCGAGGCAGGGATCGAACCTGCGGCCTATCGCTTAGGAAACGATCGCTCTATCCACTGAGCTACACGGGCATCTCGGAATAGGGATGCAAAAGATCGACAAAACATCGACGCTTCGGGTGATACGTTCGTTCTGTAGTACGAGCGTTGTAGTACGGGTTAGTACGGGTTCCAGGGTGTGACTTCGGAGACGACTCTCGTAAAATTTAATTCTCGTGTCTTTGTGTCTCAACCACCCTGTGTTCGAGTTGTGTGTGATAAAACCTGATGTCGGGGGGGCATCGAGGGGCTCATATGAAAGCTTTTGATCGTGAGCGTTGATGGTACAGTGGTAGCATACTACCCTGCCACGGTAGAGACCCGGGTTCGATTCCCGGTCAACGCACCACATCATGGGATGACCCACATGATTCTTTCATCTTCGGTCAATAATTTTTGTTGTGAACTGGCTCCCGCCCCGGGAAGAGAGAGACAGAGTTATACCCCAAAGGGAAAGCGACAAGAACGTCCCTGAAGTGCAGCAAGATGCGCTTCTCCATGCCCCTCGTCTCTATTGATTCCGCAGCGTCCAATCCCCATCCCCGACACAAGCAGGCTGCCACAACGTTCCCGTCCCTCATCAGAACAGCATCAAACTACCAGTTCAGAACGAGAGGATAGCCCGCTCGAGCGGTCAGCACCTAACCCGGATCTTTCGGGAGCTAGAAGTGCATCGTGTCGCTGCCCTGCTCGTCGAATGATCGTTTTGCTGTCCGATCAAAAGGGGATTTGGCATAATTATCGCCGTTGCCGGGAATTGAACCCGGGTCTCCTGCGTGACAGGCAGGAATACTGACCACTATACTACAACGACTCCATCACGCCCAAAAGTCGAAACGGGGAACCATGTTGGGCCACGTCTCCTACGGCTGGGTCGCATTGTCACCCGAGGGACAACGTTTGTGGAGGGCAATTTGGGCGATCGAGACATGTGCGACTTTAGCTCAGTTGGGAGAGCGTCAGACTGAAGATCTGAAGGTCTCGTGTTCGATCCACGAAAGTCGCACTCGACTATGTTGGTCAAATATTCTGACCCTGTTTTTATGCTTTTTTTTCTCTTCCGGACCAGCCGGATGAACGTGACGCTCGGGGAAGAACGGTATATCCGCAAGGAGGAACTTTTCAAATGAAGGGCGCTATAGTGTAGTGGTTATCACATTGGACTCTGAATCCAATGACCCGAGTTCGAATCTCGGTAGTGCCTCCCAGTTATCCATGTGTGGTGGGTTTTTCACGTGGCGGGGTGGGGGAACGTCTTCCTTCTTGAAGGTTTCGGAGAAAAAAACCGAATTCCGCAAAAGACCCGACCAAATTCGTCCTCCAGAGACGATGAAAGACGCAACCACGCCGAAAAAATCGTGATGGGGATGTAGCTCAAATGGCAGAGCGCTCGCTTAGCATGCGAGAGGTACGGGGATCGATACCCCGCATCTCCACTCATCTATTGAAAATCGTTGCCAAAATTGTTCTTTGAAGTGTGCTTGTTGCCGGAGATGGGCCGTCACTTTGAACACCAAACCAAACCGGACATGTTCGACAAGTTAGACCGGTCTGGACGGGTTCGACAGGACGGAATATGCCTAGTCCGGTTCGGTTTGTCGAACCTGTCAGGCATCTTGTCTAAGAAACTGTCTAGAATTAGTGTGGAACCTGTTTGGACCGATGAATCTGTGTAGACCGGTTTTTTTCTTCTCTCAACGGACCGGACCGATCCAAATCTGTCCGGTCCGGTCTCGTTATGTTGAACCGGTAAACCAGCAATCCGGTTGCTAGCCCGTCTCAGCTAGTTAGGAAACTTTAGGAAGTAACGAAACTCACGCGTTAATTCAGGTTGGTTAGGAAACTTTAGGAAGGAACGAAACTTAAGCGTATCGATTTAGGCTAGTGAAGAAAGTTACGAAACTTAAGCGTCTCGATTTGGGTTGGTTAGAGAACTTTGGAAAATAACGAAACTTAAGCGTTTCGATCTAGGCTAGTCAAGAAAGTTACGAAACTTAAGCCATCCGATATAGGTTAGTTGGGAAACTTTAGAAAGTAACGAAACTTAAGCGTATCGATTTAGGCTAGTGAAGAAAGTTTCGAAACTTCAGCGTCTCGATTTGGGTTGGTTAGAGAACTTTGGAAAATAACGAAACTTAAGCGTTTCGATCTAGGCTAGTCAAGAAAGTTACGAAACTTAAGCCATCCGGTTTAGGTTGGTTAGAAAACTTTCGAAAATAACGAAACTTAAGCGTTTCGATTTAGGCTAGTCAAGAAAGTTACGAAACTTAAGCCATCCGATTTAGGTTAGTTGGGAAACTTTAGAAAGTAACGAAACTTAAGCGTCTCGATTTGGGTTGGTTAGAGAACTTTGGAAAAAAACGAAACTTAAGCGTTTCGATCTAGGCTAGTCAAGAAAGTTACGAAACTTAAGCCATCCGATTTAGGTTGGCTAGAAAACTTTCGAAAATAACGAAACTTAAGCGTCTCGATTTGGGTTGGTTAAAGAACTTTAGAAAATAACGAAACTTAAGCGTTTCGATTTAGGCTAGTCAAGAAAGCTACGAAACTTAAGCCATCCGATTTAGGTTAGTTGGGAAACTTTAGAAAGTAACGAAACTTAAGCGTCTCGATTTGGGTTGGTTAGAGAACTTTGGAAAATAACGAAACTTAAGCGTTTCGATCTAGGCTAGTCAAGAAAGTTACGAAACTTAAGCCATCCGATTTAGGTTGGTTAGAAAACTTTCGAAAATAACGAAACTTAAGCGTTCCGACTCAAGTTTGTGGTGACACCATTTCAACTTGAGCAATAACAAACCCGTCACGAGCGAGTGGTGTTCGCGGGGAGAATCGAACTCCCGTTTCTTGAGCCACAATCAAGTGTCCTGACCACTAGACGACGCGAACTCACGATTGAGAAGGGTGTTGTCGACGTTTCATGCTTGCTCACACACCCAACCTCGTCAAGCACGAACAAATGTCCCATCGAAGATATCTTGAGCGAAGCTCCTTTAGCTCAGTTGGTTAGAGCACCCGTTTAGTAAGCGGGAGGTCCTGAGTTCAACTCTCAGAGGGAGCAATAATTGTTTCGTGAGGTAATTTATGGGGAATGTATTAAGTAGGAACGCGGTAATCAATTGATCGACCCCGACGATAGCTCAGTTGGCAGAGCGGAGGACTGTAATAGAGTTCAGATATCCTTAGGTCGCCGGTTCGATTCCGGCTCGTCGGACGAAGCTGTTCCCGCTCGGATAAATCTGATCCAAATTGCCTCAAAATACGTAACTTGGGCCAAGAAATCGTGTGCACTCGTGGCGCAATGGAATCAGCGTCGATTACATGGGTTCGATCAAAAGGGAAGTCAGCCTACACTCGGCTGTTTTTCCCTGTAATAATACCAATGTTCGATGTCCGACTAAAGTGCCCCACTACCAAAATATACTGTTCGCAAGATCCGAAGTCTAATCAAAATCAAGTGCAAAATCGGATCAGAATCGTCGTTTTTTCTTTAGGAACCCAAAAAAGGGAATGTCCCATGTCTAAGAAGTACTGAACCTCTGATTCCCATGTTTACCAAAGTGCTGAGTGCAGTTCTTCCAAAAAATTTAAGTCCCTCATCCCTGTTTTTCCTTTCTGTAATCTGATTTTCTTGTTTACCCAAATGCTGAATGCAATTCCTCAAAAAAGAAAGTCCCTCTAGGTCTGTTTGGTATTTTTCTTTGGTCTGTTGTTAAGTTTTTCTGTTTTTCTGAATACTCTTTCTGTTTTTCTGGTTACTGTGGATCAGTAACTCCCTCCACCAATCCAGAATCGATATCAGGATCGAATTCGCCTCCAGTCGCTCGCTCTGCTGTAGCGTGGACGTCCACCGACTGGGGCGTAACCCCAAAAAGCGCTGCGAAAGCGCGCGCGTTCACGTCGGCGTCGTCGGCGTCGTCTGCAGCGCCGTCGTCGTCTTCGTCGCCAGGATCACGGTCGTCGATTCCATGATCGTCACCGTCAGCAGCTTCCCCTCTCTCACTCGTCGTTACGTACAGCAGATCCGTCCACCGCAGATTCCATCGTACCTCCAACAGCGTAATCGTAGAATCCCCCAGCAGCAACCGTCGTACGCTTGCGAATCGTCGAATCCACTGGGTCACTTCTCCATGATACTTCGCCAAGAATAGATCCGTTACCAGAGTACCTCCATTGAACTCCACGTCGGTCGTGGTGTCGCGAGCAAATCGCGTCGTACAGGAGAACAGGAAGTGTGATTCCAGATCGCCGAAACCTGTTCCGTCACCCTCTCCGCCGAACCCTCGCGCACCACCCCCTCCTTCCCTACCGAGTTCGCCGTTACCGGAGCGCAAACAGCGGGGGCGTCGTCCTGTGGCCGGCCCAGCGCGCAGGGAGTACCGCGCTGCAGGTACCAGTCGCTCTCGCCATCTCGATTGTGGGCGAAACCCTCCCTGTTGTACGTGCTGTGAGTGCTGCGACCCTTTTTGTAGACCCTGCGACGATGTTCCTCCGGCGCCAGTATCGTGGGAAGGTGGAACGCGCGGGGACTCCCTTGGAACGGTACGAATAGCTTCCAAACCGGCTTCCCCCAGGCCAGGTTGACCCAATTTGAGTGCAATGTCCCTGTTGGTGGTAATGTTCTTGGCATCCCTGAACCATAACCCAGTTGCCTTCTCTGCTATAGGTAGCTGCTTGGCCAGGTGGAGCTCCACAGTCTTATCCCCCATTTCTATCAGCAGCATGGTATGGTGAGGAATTGTCTGCCTCCAAAGGTCCTGTGCTCTCATTTCTTTTCTCCTTATGCTTCCTGTTCCTTTCCCTGGGTCCTGTGTGGTGCTGCTTTGTCCCTGTTGGTGGTGTATAGGGTGTGCAGGTAGTCCAGCAGCTGCTCCAAAGGAAACCCCTGATCCAGATCCTCTTCCTCTTTCTCTCTCCTGTATAGCCCAGCCTGGATGGGTGGCACCCCTCCTGGAAGCTCCATTTCCGATGATATCTTTGCAAGGTAATGTAGGCCTGTGTTTTGGTTGACTTGGAGAACATGTTGTGGGATTATTTCGTTGTCTTCCACCTGATCCCCCTGCAGCAACCTCGCCTGATGCATGTATCCCTCGTCCTGTTCTTCTAGAATTGTTATTTGGTGGTAGATCAGCTACCTGAGTAGAATCCCTTTCTCTTTTCCCTCTTTGAGCTTGATCCTGTGTATGTAGGTCCATCCCCCTTCTTGTTTGAGCTGCCCGAGGAGTCACAGTGGGTGACTCTAAGCCCATACGCTCCTGACCTCCCCACCAACGATTTGCAGCCAGCAGCAACGTCCTTGTCCATCTCTTTCGACCCTCCAGGAAGATTGATAAAATGAGTGAGTCGGTTCCAGGAGCAGAATAACCCGTAAGGGAGTCCAGAGCCCATGTAGCTTCAGTCCAGGTGAACTCCTTTGTGTTGACATCCACTAGTACTTCCATTTCTCTGCCCTCTTTTCGTTCTTGTCTTGACTTCAACCGAAAAAACAGGACAGCCTGTTGCAGGGATTCCTTTTCGTTGGGGCAGGCAAATAACTGGGTATGCTTTTGATAGAACCGTGTCCCATCCTCCACCAGCACCAAGTCACAAGGGGGTAGTGATTGCGAATGCAGGGTCTGGGTAGCCTCCTGTTCTCGTTTCCCTCTTTGAGCTTGATCCTGTGTATTTAGGTCCATCCCCCTGCTTGTTTGCACTGCCCGAGGAGTCACAGAGGGTGACTCTAAGCCCATACGCTCCTGACCTCCCCACCAACGATTTGCAACCAGCAGCAGCATCCTCTCTCTCTCTGTCCAGCTCTGTCGACCATCCAGGAAGGGCGATACATGGAATGAATCGGTTCCAGGAGCGCAACAGCTCTTAAGGGAGTCCAAAACCCCTGTAGCTTCAATCCAGGTGAACTCCGTTGTGTTGACATCCACTAGTAATTGCTTTGCTCTTCTTTCTTGTCTTTCTTCCCTTGAATGTTCCAGACTCCAAAAATAGGTTTGATGCTCCCTTGGTTTCTCCATTTCCTCCTGCCCCATCATATGTTGATAAGTTTTCCTCGTTTTTGTCTCCACAGCTCTGATCGAGTGACCCCCAGGTTCCAATAATACTCCGTCGGTCCTGTCAGGATGAGAATCCTGGCAGAACCCAAATTGTCAACTGGGAGGGGCAGCCGAAAGTGTGGAATGGAGTGCAGGAGGCAGAACATCCCACCAGGAGGGAGAGTTAACGTCAATGGGAATCAGGGTAGACCGACCAGCACCCCCAGAAGGCTCGATACGAACGTGCAGCAGGCATCCAGAACGGTAAAACACCGCAGAAAGCCCCTCTTGTCCCAAACAACTCTTTAAACGATGTTCAATTTCCCGGGAAGCTGCTTTCGTGTTTCTTTGGCGGTGGGTTAAATCCGGGCGTAGCCAAGTATCGTCCATAAGGTTAACCTCATCTCTCATCCCAATGTCGTTTTTCAACGCTTCCATGTGCTTCCTCAGTGTAAGAACTGTGTTCCTGGCTGCAGGGGTCGAGCAGGTAGCCATCACAGAGCGAGTAGAGCCCCTCCCAAAGCGAAAAGCCGACACAACCAAATCCGTGGTGATGGAAGGACCTCCAGCCTTAGCAGCCAGCTTGGAAATCAGGAAGTTGATGGAGGAGGTCAGAGTAGCCGAGGTTTCCCCTTGAGTAGTTGGTAAGTTGGAAAAAATCAATTTGTTCGCTCGGTCCCGAATTTCCAACGTTTCACGTAAATCCTCAACTTCTGCTTCCAAACGTGATGTGTTCCCTCCACCCTGACCACCTGGGTTTTGAATCAGGTTATTCACTTTAGCATCCAGGGCAGCCACCGTTTCTATCAATTGTGTTGAGCTTCCACTGCCATCACCCTGTTCCACCCGTTCCACCCTTTGTAGAAGTTCACTGAATCGAGTGTTGCTACTGTGTTCCAGTGCCTTAAGCGAGGTCTGAACCTGACGATGCTGTTGGGCGTTGGCTGCTTGAGAAGCTGCGAGTAAATCAGTAAGTTCTTTTCGGTTGATCTCCAACTGCTGTCGGTTAGCTTCCAGAGTAGCCAGCATGATTTTTTCTTTTTCCCTTGCCTCCCTCTGTGACTGATCCGACTTCTGGGTAATCAAAGCCGTAAGTGACTTAAACATTTCCTGTGTAGATGCAGCCTCGCCATCAGAGGTCTCCATAGTGTGGGCAGCAGCAGCATTGGTACGTTCCAACGCAGCAATCCGTTCCCCTTGATTCAAACGAAACTCCTTCTCTCGATTAAACGCCTTTGCTTGAGCAGTTAAACATTCTTGATGTTCTTCCATTGATATAGCCAAACGAGTCACAACTTGTAAGGCAGTAGACAGGTCCGAGCTGATAACCTTCACTTCATCGATAACTGTTTGGAGAGCAGCAGAGCTAGGAGGGGCTGATCCTTCAGGTTGACCATGATCAGAACGAGGAGCCGTGGGGGATCCAGGAGGGGTAGAAAAATGAATAGGGGCTGATGTATCCACCGGAGCCAAGGGGGAGCCAAAGGGGTTATCAGGAACCCGAATTGGAGGAATAGAGGCAGCAGCAGCAACATTGGGGGCAGTTGGTGGAATCAGAGTGGATTTGGGTGTAGAATCACCACCAGCAGTGCCTGCAGGTCTCCTCCCTTGTGTAGTGTGTACAGTTGGCTTTTTCTTCCTCTTTGAAGTGGATTCAGGTTCAGTAGGGAGGTCACCATCTGATTGAGTTCCAATGTGTAGTGTCTGTACATCCTTTGCTGTAATTGGGGCAGTCAATTGGGCATGTTCTCCAGCATGTCCCAGCTCCCCAGAAGTACCACCAGCAGGCCTCCTCCTCTCTATCAACTCAGTGTCTCCAATGTTCTTCCCCACAGTTTCATTTCCAGTAGGGTCAGTTGTATCCCATCCCAAGTCTCCTGGATCGCAAACACTACCTCCAACAGACCCACCGACGGATTTCGTTCCCGAAGTGAGACGTCGGCAGATCGCGTCCATGTTCGTTCCTCGCCTCTTTCCCCGCTCCGCAGAAGGGGACGCAACCTCGTCCGTCATGTCATGCGTTTCGCTCGCCTCGCGAGCCGATCTTTTTTCCTTGCTCCTCGTCTTTGGCGCCATCCTTTCCAGTTAATCGTTTCGTGTACGGATCCGAGTTTCGTGAGTGGTCACAGGAAGGTTTTACGTTCTCGTTAGAGGACTGCAATAAATTTCCTGAGGAAGTTGTTCCGTTGATCCTGTGAAAGCGACTTCGAGCGAGTAAATGGGCTCAGAGTAAGTCGTCAGTCGATGTAATTATCGTTTCTGTTCCCCTTGTTCTTTTCTTTTGCGACGGTGTTCTGTTCTTTTCGCGCACTGACGCCTAGTCCTCGTCGTTCTACAGCGTCAGGACTAAGCGACCAGTGGCTCCGTCGATCAAAAACTACTCCTGTTATCTCTTTTCTGTCTTTTTCTTTTTCCTGTTCTAGCCTAAATCAGTTCTTTTTTGGCTCCGCCCAGCCGATCACCTTCTTTTTTCTTGATATTCCTCTCTTTTGCTCACCAGTGCCAAGCCCTCGTCGTTCTACAGCGTCAGGACTCAGCAACCAGCAGCTCTCTCACACCAAAACCAAAATAGAATCGGACTAACGTCGAAAATAAAAGCGCAAAGCTGATCTTTCCCACTCGTTCTTTTTCCTCCGTCCCGGCAAACACCAAACGCGTCGGCCAAGAACCGTACCAGAGCACACCGATACCAAGCCCACCAACACCAAGGCAGACCAGCAAGTATCGAGGTCACAGAATCCAAACGAAAGCAGCAAAAAAAAAAAAAAAGCGAGAAAACGAGTTCCTGTACCGTACTTTCCCTGATCTTTCCTTTCCTTCCCAGTCAATCACTCCGAGCAAGAGCAAAGACAATACCTCCAACCGTCGCGCACAACCTGTAGACCACGATCGTGCAGCACGTTCGCCAGAGCTTGCGTGATGTCCAAACACTTATCAAAAAGCGGTTAGAATAAACCAACCGGTCGTCAAACTGTCAGCAATCCAAAGAGCGAGCAAACAGGACGAAAAAAGAGCAGCACGGTCACCCTTTCTCTTTACCACACCGCAGCAGACCAATCCCAACGCAGCACCACTCCCTCTTGGGCGCAATACCACCAGTTCGCTCGAAAATCAAAAAAGTAATTCCAAAAAAAAAAAAAAAAAAAAAAAAAAAAAAAAAAAAAAAAAAACTCCTCCAGCAACGCGACAAACGCACGCAGCCGATAGAAACAAGGCAGCACAGCCACCAACACGTACCAAAAACTCGTTCCAGTGTATTCACCGCGAGAAACAAACCAAACAACCAAAAAAATATCGCTCAGAAAAAAGAAAAAAGCCCGTAGCAGGCCGAATACTACTCCGATCAAAACACCGCGACCAGCGTCCTCACTCTCAGAGGTCCTCGCACACCGGCTCGGTGACTTCTATCTATTTCCTGGCTTTCTTTCGCTCCTATTCCTATTTTTTTCAACCTATTCCCGATTTCTCAGGATTCCAACGAGCCCACTCAGACTTCGGATCTGAGGGTTGCGAGTTCGAGTCTCGTCGGGTGCAGTATAGTTCTCAATATATATGAGAATATATTGAATATGTTGTAAAATATATATTTTGGACCAACAAAAGGTTTGGAAGAAAAGACTTGAGACTCAGTACTTAAGAGTTTTGCGCTTTTATTCAGGGATTCGGGGATTCCAAAAGCTTTAGGGTTTTCAGGTTTTTAGTTTTCTTAGGTTTTTTAGGTTTTTTAGGGTTTAGGGTTTAGGGTTTAGGGTTTAGGGTTTAGGGTTTAGGGTTTAGGGTTTAGGGTTTAGGGTTTAGGGTTTAGGGGGTTTAGCATTTAGGGGGTTTAGGGTTTAGGGTTTAGGGTTTTTAGGGTTTAGGGTTTAGGGTTTAGGGTTTAGGGGTTTAGGGTTTAGGGTTTAGGGTTTAGGGTTTAGGGTTTAGGGTTTAGGGTTTAGGGTTTAGGGTTTAGGGTTTAGGGTTTAGGGTTTCGGGTTTAGGGTTTAGGGTTTAGGGTTTAGGGGTTTAGGGTTTAGGGGTTTAGGGTTTAGGGTTTAGGGTTTAGGGGTTGGGCGCTAGAACCGTGGAGTCAGGTGTTTAGACTTTGGCGCTTAGAGTTAGGACGTGGGAGTCCGGAAAGTTAGCCGTTGAGAATTAGGACTTGGGAGCTAGGACCTTGAACTTAGAAAAGTTAGGCGATAGAAGTTAAGACTTAGGAATGTTCAACGTTTGGAGTAAGGACTTCGGACTTTGGACGTTCGAAAGTTTGGTAGTGTCACTTAGGACTTAGGATTTAGGCCTGTAGACTAAGGACTTTGGAGATAGGCCCTAGGAGCTAGGAAAGCTAGGAAAGTCAGGCGTTTAGACTTCGGACTGACGACTTCGGAATGTTAGGCGTTTGGAGTTAGGACTTTGGACTTTAGTCTTTGGAACGTTTGGAGTTGGGCCTTCAGACTTGGGGAAGTTACGAGTTGGGGCGTTAGACTTAGGAAGCTTAGGAGTTGGGACATTGGAGTTCGGAAAGATAGGAGTCAAGGCAGGATCTAGGGAAAGCGGGTGATTAAAAAATCGAGAGGGATGTTGGTCTAGTGGTATGATTCTCGCTTAGGGTGCGAGAGGCCCCGGGTTCAATTCCCGGACATCCCCTCACACTTTGTGGGCGATCTCGTGTGTGCCTTGCACGAGCTCGGCAACGTGCATGGCCTCCCGTTAACGAGGAAAGAACGAGATGGGATGTTGGTCTAGTGGTATGATTCTCGCTTTGGGTGCGAGAGGCCCCGGGTTCGATTCCCGGACATCCCCTTTGTGTCTGTTGGGATGGATCCGCAACGAATTTCCTGCTTCCCATCAAGAGTCGAGATTCAAGAGTACGCGCCTGCTATGCTTTTTCCTTCCTTTCCTTTTTTTCTTGCCTCTGTGCGCATCTCCCGATGGAATCATGTTCGTTCCATCATGTTTACGTTCTTTGGGAAAACAACGTTCTGAGATGAGACGGTAGTCCGGAGCATCCACGGATATGGGCGTCAGCGCCCGCCTCAGATCGAGAGCTTTCTGTGTGAGCACAGGTGCCCGAGTGGTCTAAGGGGTTAGACTCAAGTTCTAATGGACGTCAGTCCGCGTGGGTTCAAATCCCACCCTGTGCAACAGATTTTTGGGGGGCCCATGCACAATCGGTGACGGATGTGCTCAATCGACTTTCCTTCCGTAACGTGGCGTTGTTAGTCCAACGGTTAGGATACTTGCCTTCCAAGCAAGGGACCCGGGTTCGACTCCCGGACAACGCAGATGTGAGTTATATCGTTCGAATGTTTTATGTCATGCAACAGGTCCGAGCGTGTCGCATTTTCGGCGAAACCACGTCGCTCCTCGGCTGGTGCTCCGATTGACTCGCTCTTGGTGTCTAAAGACGCGTCCCGACGAGATCTATCCATAGGTTTTGATCGGGAGTCAATCGGAGGTCTGGTTGGGGAGTTATGGCCGGTACCGTTTCACGAGAGTCTACGTAAGCGCGATTTTCGGCGAAACGAGGTCGCTCCTCGGCTAGGGCTCCGATTGAGGCGCCCTTGGTGTCAAAATGAGCGCCTCGACGAGATCTAGCCATGGGTTTTGATCGGAGGTCAATCGGAGTTCTCGTTGAAGAGTTACGGCCGATACCGTTTCACGAGAGTCTACGTAAGCGCGGTTTTCGGCGAAACGAGGTCGCTCCTCGGCTAGTGCTCCGATTGAGACGCCCTTGGTGCCAAAAGGAGCGCCTCGACGAGATCTAGCCATAGGTTTTGATCGGAGGTCAATCGGAGTTCTGGTTGAAGAGTTACGGCCGATACCGTTTCACGAGAGTTTACGTAAGCGCGATTTTCGGCGAAACGATGTCGCTCCTCGGCTAAGGCTCCGATTGAGGCGCCCTTGGTGCCAAAAAAAGCGCCTCGACGAGATCTAGCCATAGGTTTTGATCGGAGGTCAATTGGAGGTCTCGTTGAAGAGTTATGGCCGATACCGTTTCGGGTGCTAACCGTGAAGCGCGCGCGTGTCGCATTTTCGGCGAAACGATGTCGCTCCTCGGCTAGGGCTCCGATTGAGGCCAGAGATAGGACTTGGGCCAAATTTTTGGTCCGACTCCGGTCCGGTCCGGTTACGGTCGGGTTACGGTCACCGTACTACGGCCGTAACTCCGTACCGTAACCGGAGTAATATGTTGTTTTTACGGTACGGAACAGGTACGGTATAACTACGGTAGGCCCTAAATCACCGTGAAGTAGCGTGGTTCAGTGCTAAAGCGTTAGGCTGCAGTCAGTAGGGTCGCGGGTTCGAATCCCCCTGGGTTCCTTTGGAATCGCGGGACCCTGCGGGGGTCACTTTCTACGGTTTACGGTTGTTACGGCCGTTACGGTCGTTACGGTCCGGTACGGAGCGGTACGGAGTGGTACGGTGCTACGGTTACGGCCGTAAAAGTACGATTTTCTGACGAAAATTGTACTCCGGTTACGGTCCGGTTACGGTGGTTACGGTCCGGTTACGGTGACCGTAACCGTAAAGTCCTATCTCTGATTGAGGCGCCCTTGGTGTCAAAAGACGCGTCTCGACGAGATCTAGCCATGGGTTTTGATCGGAGATCAATCGGAGGTCTGGTTTAAGAGTTACGGCCGATACCGTTTCACGAGAGCCTACGTAAGCGCGATTTTCGGCGAAACGATGTCGCTCCTCGGCTAGGCCTCCGATTGACTCGCTTTTGGTGCCTGAAGACGCGGCTCGATGAGAGCTAGCCATGAGTTTTGATCGCGAGTCAATCGGAGCTCTGGTTGGGGAGTTATGGCCGATACCGTTTCGGGTGGTGACCGGGAATCGCGCGCGAGGCGCATTTTCGACGAAACGAGGTCGCTCCTCGGGTAGTGCTCCGATTGAGGCGCCCTTGGTGTCATAAGACGCGTCTCAACGAGACCAAGCCACAGAAAGTCGTTGCGAGTCAATCGGAGAAGTGGTTGGGGAGCTATGGACAAAAACGTTTGGGGCGCTCTCGCTCCGAGCTCAAGGCGCCCCCATAACTACACCGAAAAGTCATCGTCATCTGAAAGGCGGGATCCTGAGTTCGGCTTGTCGTTGCAAAAATACGTAGGGGGTGTAGCTCAAATGGCAGAGCGCTCGATTCGCATTCGAGAGGCACGGGGATCGATACCCCGCTCCTCCAGCCCAGCTTATTTGTTGCCTTGGTCAAGAGCCGTTGCTCGTTGGCGGAGTGTGAAAATGCTGTCGTGCAACGGATCCGTTGTATGTGAGGGGTGAGTGAAGGCCAACGGCTTGAGACGAAAACCAATTTAATAAGAACAACAAAAACCTTTCCCGATTATCGAGGTTCCATTGGGGTAGTTCTTTTCAAAATTTCTGGGAATTTTGGTCGGAAGAGGGTATAGGATCGCCCAATTGGTGTTTGGGGAAATTTCGACGTGGAGAGTATATCAACAACTTTGAGAGAGTCTGAGAGAGTTTGGTTAATCTAGGTACTGATACTGAAGGATGAATTCTTTGATTGGAGTAATTGTGTGGAACAATGGTTGCGATAGGGGGGAGTGGCCCCTAAGGAAAAAATATGTAATTATTGTTATTTCCACGACGACAACAACACCACGCGCCCGAGCCACTATCAACATATCCGTTCCGTCTCACACCGTAGTGCTCCGTACTCATATCTCGTACTCTATCCTAGAATAAACCCTCCACCAAATCCCACCGTCATCCTCGTCATTCCTACATCTCAATCAAAATCCTCCGAACGATCCCACTTTCGTCCTCGTCATTTCTACGTCTCTACCACCCTTTCCGATCGATCACGATCACTCCCATTTGACACAAAGCACCGTCCGCCTCTTTGGATCGATGATTTGAGGGATGTTTCTCAGCAATAGGGGTCGCCCGAGGAGGGGCTCGAACCCTCGACCACAAGATTAAGAGTCTTGCGCTCTACCGACTGAGCTACCCGGGCAGACGAAAAAGTGTTCCGGATCGCCGTCCACGTCCCCCGTCGCTCCGGCCTTGCGTCGCTGAACGCGATAGGGGTTAGGTGCCTTCGACGGGGGAGGATTTTTGTATTCGGAGTGGCGCAGTGGAAGCGTGGTGGGCCCATAACCCACAGGTCCCAGGATCGAAACCTGGCTCCGAAAGGCGTGCGACTCGTGTCGATGGTCGAAAGAAAGGGTCGTAGCGGAAATTCCGCACCCTTTTTTGCGTGGGGGTTGTAGCTCAGATGGTAGAGCGCTCGCTTTGCATGCGAGAGGCACGGGGATCGATGCCCCGCAGCTCCAGCCAATTTCGTTCTGAGCGAGGCACGAGGCCCCGAATGATCACCGCGACGGAGTATGAGGGTTGCGAGCGGGAGGTGCAGGGATCGATGCCGTGCACCTCCGGCCGATTTTGTTTTGAGTGAGGCACGGGCCCCTTGAATTATCACCGCGACGGAGTATCTGGGTTGCGAGCGGGAGGTGCGGGGATCGATGCCGTGCACCTCCGGGCGATTCTGTTTTGAGTGAGGTACGGGCCCCCGAATTATTACCGCGACGGAGTATGAGGGTTGCGAGCGGGAGGTGCAGGGATCGAGGCCCCGCACCTCCGGGCGATTTTGGCGTGGGAGGGCCCAAAACATGTCCTTCTTGTGACCGGGGTCGGTGCGTCGGTGTCGGGAGGCGCGGGTCGGGTGCTCGAGCCTTCGGGGGGGAGCGTTCTTTCGTGCTCCGGGTGGCCGACGATGGGGGTAGATGGGCGTGACGGCGCGATTAATTTTAAGGTAATGAGTGCATTATAAAATTTATTTAGGGGTGCAGGGGGGGGGCGCGTGACGGCGCGCTTTCTGTAAAGGTATACCGTGGAAAAAATTTTATATGTAGGGGGGGGGGGGGGGCGCGCGGAAATCGTACGACGCGGACTCGACGAGGGGTCGGACGCGGGCCAAAAAATCTCCAAATCCCCCGAGCACGGCCGAAATGGGCCTGTTTTCGCCCGTTTTCCGGGAAGCCACACTCTATTTAAGCCGGAATGCGCTCCCGAACTCGCGACAAGGCCCTTGAACGCGCCTCCCATGGGTCTCGTGCGCGGACCTTGTGGCCAAATGGATAAGGCGTCGGTCTACGAAACCGAAGATTGCAGGTTCGACCCCTGCCAAGGTCGACGGACGTCGGGTTTCGGAGAGCTTCTCCGTCCCGCGACGCGCTCATGTAGCAGCCCGCCCGCTTCGGAAACGTGCGCCTCCGTCGTAGTCTAGGTGGTTAGGACATGTGGCTCTCACCCACAAGACCCGGGTTCGAGTCCCGGCGACGGAATCGTCCGCGCCCTTTTCGCCCCCGTGGAGGCTGCCCCCTCCGGGCGTTTCGCGACCAGGAGGGCGAGGGAGGAGGAGGGAGCGTGAGCAACGGTGGCCGAGTGGTCAAGGCGTGTGCCTGCTAAGTACATGGGTTATCCCGCGTGAGTTCGAATCTCACCCGTTGCGACGATACTGCTTGTCGTTTTGCGACCTGGCCGTCACATCGTCCGGCGACCTCGGCCCGTAACGATGGGACTTGTCCGTGGCCTCCGGCGACCTCGTTCCGTAGCGATGGGACTTCTCCGTAGTTTCCGACGACCTCGGCCCGTAGCGATGGGACTTGTCCGTAGCGATGGGACCTCTCCGTAGCCTCCCGCGACCTCGTTCCGTGACGATGGGACTTCCCCGTGGCCTCCCGCGACCTCGTCCCGTGACGATGGGACTTCCCCGCAGCCTCCGGCGACCTCGTCCCGTAGCGATGGGACCTCTCCGTAGCCTCCCGCGACCTCGTCCCGTGACGATGGGACTTCCCCGTAGCCTCCGGCGACCTCGTCCCGTAGCGATGGGACCTCTCCGTGGCCTCCGGCGACCTCGTCTCGTAGCGATGGGACCTCTCCGCAGCCTCCCGCGACCTCGTCCCGTGACGATGGGACTTCCCCGTAGCCTCCGGCGACCTCGTCCCGTAGCGATGGGACTTCTCCGTGGCCTCCCGCGACCTCGTTCCGTGACGATGGGACTTCCCCGTGGCCTCCCGCGACCTCGTCCCGTGACGATGGGACTTCCCCGCAGCCTCCGGCGACCTCGTCCCGTAGCGATGGGACCTGTCCGTGGCCTCCCGCGACCTCGTCCCGTGACGATGGGACTTCCCCGTAGCCTCCGGCGACCTCGTCCCGTAGCGATGGGACTTCTCCGTAGCCTCCCGCGACCTCGGCCCGTAACGATGGGACTTGTCCATGGCCTCCGGCGACCTCGTTCCGTAGCGATGGGACTTCTCCGTAGTTTCCGGCGACCTCGGCCCGTAGCGATGGGACTTGTCCGTAGCCTCCCGCGACCTCGTCCCGTGACGATGGGACTTCCCCGTAGCCTCCCGCGACCTCGTCCCGTAGCGATGGGACCTCTCCGTAGCCTCCCGCGACCTCGTTCCGTGACGATGGGACTTCTCCGGAGGTTCCCACGCAAAACGGGTCGCTCCCTGCAAGGATCGAACTTGCGACCTTGCGGTTAACAGCCGCACGCTCTAACCAGCTGAGCTAAGGAAGCACGTTTGTCCGTCGTCGGAAGGGGACGCCGTACGCACGGACGACGACGCGACGGCCCGCCGGGTCGCAAGGAGGGGTGCGCGAGGCCGAAACGAGCGGGGTGCTCGTGGTGTAGCCGGTTATCACGTCAGTCTCACACACTGAAGGCCCCCGGTTCGAGCCCGGGCGAGCACAAGCTATGCGTCGACAGCTTTCGTGTCGCCCCTCCCTCCAATTTCCGTAACGATGGGACTTCTCCGTAGCTTGCGACGACCTCTCTTCGTGACGATGGGACTTCTCCGTGGCCTCCGTCGACCCCTTTCCGTAACGATGGGACTTCTCCGTAGTTTCCGACGCCCGTTCCCCGTAACGATGGGACTTCTCCGTAGCCTCCGGCCACCTCTTTCCGTGACGATGGGACTTCTCCGGAGGCTCGGGCACGAGAGAGGTATTTGGGCGCGACTTTCGGCCACCTCATCGAACGAGTGCTCGTGGTGTAGCTGGTTATCACGTGAGTCTAACACACTCAAGGCCCCCGGTTCGAGCCCGGGCGAGCACACCCAGTCGCTATGAGATTGCCTTGGGCCCAATCGAATGACACCGCCAGCGGTGGGGACTTTTTGTCGAGGTAAGTAATGCGTTTGGGTGTGAGTATTGGTTCCGTGAAGTACCGTGACTTTCCCTGCCTCGATTCCATCAGCATTGCCCGTGCACGCCCCTGATTTTCTCCCTCCCTCGACGGATGGACAACTCTCTCTCACGCCCCCTTCCTTCATCGCTCTCATCACGTTCCGTTCCACCGGCTCGCGGCCCACCAAAGTGAAGGGTCCATCCAAAGGGGACAACCAGGTTCGAACTGGTGGCCTATCGATCTGCAGTCGATTGCTCTACCACTGAGCTATATCCCCACGCTCACGACATTCCGATTCCGGGGCCGGCTTTTGTCCGCAAGTGCCTCCCCGCACGCACGACCATGGCGCGCACGAACGAATCGACAATCGTTTCGGCCTAGTGGCTCAATGGTAGAGCATCCGACTCCAGATCGGAAGGTTGCGCGTTCGATTCGCGTCTGGGTCATGGCACGTGTTTGCTTGCCTGCCTGCCCGTAACGTTTTCGTAATTTTTCTTAAGTACTGTTTGTCCTCGAGTACTGGGGGTGGGTTAAGTACTAGGTGCAAGTTATGTACTGGGAGCGACTTCAGTACTCGGGGTGAGGTTATGTATCGGTCAAGGGTTATGCACCAGATGATGCGATCGGTTATGTGTTTTCGATATGTTTTTTTTTTGTCGAGGGAATGAGCGTCGATCTCTCACCGTCTTTGTGCCCGCTCCCTTTGATGTTGGTGAAATGAGCGTGGTCGTGTGTGCGTGCTCGGTTAGAAGTTTGGTTAGACACGGTGGAGGGTTAGGCGAATCGATAATGTTACGGTGTTAGAGCGCTACGGATATGGTCGGGACGGGCGATGGTTACGATTCGCTGGGACGAGAACTCGAGACGTTGAACGGAGCATGCAATGGAGCTCTGTTTTGCTGAATGTTGGACCGCTTGCCTCGGATACGAACGTACATTCTGCCCTCCGCCTTCCATCACGTCCCATCAAGTCCCATCGGGCGAAAAGTTGCCGCTGCCGGGTTTCCTGGGACATCCCTGATCCCGGTACTAATCGGCCCCAACCGTGCTTAATTGGCGAGGTCGGAAGGGATCGCATGTGTTCACGGTGGTATGACGGCAACACGACCTTCTCACGCCCTCCCGCGCCAGGTTCCCTTCGAGGTCGCGTCGCACCCACGCGCACTCATTTCACCCCATCCCGGTCGCCTCCCGTCGTCACCCGGCCGAGTAGCTCAGTTGGTTAGAGCGTCGTGCTAATAACGCGAATGTCGAGGGTTCGATCCCCTTCTTGGCCAGCAGGGGGACTCCTGTTTGTGTTTACGGACGTGAGAAACCTCGTGCACGGAGTCGCAAAGTGCGGGGACTGCTGGGATGCAAGCGACCGGGGTGAGACGAAGGTGACGTCACCCGAGGCAGGGATCGAACCTGCGGCCTATCGCTTAGGAAACGATCGCTCTATCCACTGAGCTACACGGGCATCTCGGAATAGGGATGCAAAAGATCGACAAAACATCGACGCTTCGGGTGATACGTTCGTTCTGTAGTACGAGCGTTGTAGTACGGGTTAGTACGGGTTCCAGGGTGTGACTTCGGAGACGACTCTCGTAAAATTTAATTCTCGTGTCTTTGTGTCTCAACCACCCTGTGTTCGAGTTGTGTGTGATAAAACCTGATGTCGGGGGGGCATCGAGGGGCTCATATGAAAGCTTTTGATCGTGAGCGTTGATGGTACAGTGGTAGCATACTACCCTGCCACGGTAGAGACCCGGGTTCGATTCCCGGTCAACGCACCACATCATGGGATGACCCACATGATTCTTTCATCTTCGGTCAATAATTTTTGTTGTGAACTGGCTCCCGCCCCGGGAAGAGAGAGACAGAGTTATACCCCAAAGGGAAAGCGACAAGAACGTCCCTGAAGTGCAGCAAGATGCGCTTCTCCATGCCCCTCGTCTCTATTGATTCCGCAGCGTCCAATCCCCATCCCCGACACAAGCAGGCTGCCACAACGTTCCCGTCCCTCATCAGAACAGCATCAAACTACCAGTTCAGAACGAGAGGATAGCCCGCTCGAGCGGTCAGCACCTAACCCGGATCTTTCGGGAGCTAGAAGTGCATCGTGTCGCTGCCCTGCTCGTCGAATGATCGTTTTGCTGTCCGATCAAAAGGGGATTTGGCATAATTATCGCCGTTGCCGGGAATTGAACCCGGGTCTCCTGCGTGACAGGCAGGAATACTGACCACTATACTACAACGACTCCATCACGCCCAAAAGTCGAAACGGGGAACCATGTTGGGCCACGTCTCCTACGGCTGGGTCGCATTGTCACCCGAGGGACAACGTTTGTGGAGGGCAATTTGGGCGATCGAGACATGTGCGACTTTAGCTCAGTTGGGAGAGCGTCAGACTGAAGATCTGAAGGTCTCGTGTTCGATCCACGAAAGTCGCACTCGACTATGTTGGTCAAATATTCTGACCCTGTTTTTATGCTTTTTTTTCTCTTCCGGACCAGCCGGATGAACGTGACGCTCGGGGAAGAACGGTATATCCGCAAGGAGGAACTTTTCAAATGAAGGGCGCTATAGTGTAGTGGTTATCACATTGGACTCTGAATCCAATGACCCGAGTTCGAATCTCGGTAGTGCCTCCCAGTTATCCATGTGTGGTGGGTTTTTCACGTGGCGGGGTGGGGGAACGTCTTCCTTCTTGAAGGTTTCGGAGAAAAAAACCGAATTCCGCAAAAGACCCGACCAAATTCGTCCTCCAGAGACGATGAAAGACGCAACCACGCCGAAAAAATCGTGATGGGGATGTAGCTCAAATGGCAGAGCGCTCGCTTAGCATGCGAGAGGTACGGGGATCGATACCCCGCATCTCCACTCATCTATTGAAAATCGTTGCCAAAATTGTTCTTTGAAGTGTGCTTGTTGCCGGAGATGGGCCGTCACTTTGAACACCAAACCAAACCGGACATGTTCGACAAGTTAGACCGGTCTGGACGGGTTCGACAGGACGGAATATGCCTAGTCCGGTTCGGTTTGTCGAACCTGTCAGGCATCTTGTCTAAGAAACTGTCTAGAATTAGTGTGGAACCTGTTTGGACCGATGAATCTGTGTAGACCGGTTTTTTTCTTCTCTCAACGGACCGGACCGATCCAAATCTGTCCGGTCCGGTCTCGTTATGTTGAACCGGTAAACCAGCAATCCGGTTGCTAGCCCGTCTCAGCTAGTTAGGAAACTTTAGGAAGTAACGAAACTCACGCGTTAATTCAGGTTGGTTAGGAAACTTTAGGAAGGAACGAAACTTAAGCGTATCGATTTAGGCTAGTGAAGAAAGTTACGAAACTTAAGCGTCTCGATTTGGGTTGGTTAGAGAACTTTGGAAAATAACGAAACTTAAGCGTTTCGATCTAGGCTAGTCAAGAAAGTTACGAAACTTAAGCCATCCGATATAGGTTAGTTGGGAAACTTTAGAAAGTAACGAAACTTAAGCGTATCGATTTAGGCTAGTGAAGAAAGTTTCGAAACTTCAGCGTCTCGATTTGGGTTGGTTAGAGAACTTTGGAAAATAACGAAACTTAAGCGTTTCGATCTAGGCTAGTCAAGAAAGTTACGAAACTTAAGCCATCCGGTTTAGGTTGGTTAGAAAACTTTCGAAAATAACGAAACTTAAGCGTTTCGATTTAGGCTAGTCAAGAAAGTTACGAAACTTAAGCCATCCGATTTAGGTTAGTTGGGAAACTTTAGAAAGTAACGAAACTTAAGCGTCTCGATTTGGGTTGGTTAGAGAACTTTGGAAAAAAACGAAACTTAAGCGTTTCGATCTAGGCTAGTCAAGAAAGTTACGAAACTTAAGCCATCCGATTTAGGTTGGCTAGAAAACTTTCGAAAATAACGAAACTTAAGCGTCTCGATTTGGGTTGGTTAAAGAACTTTAGAAAATAACGAAACTTAAGCGTTTCGATTTAGGCTAGTCAAGAAAGCTACGAAACTTAAGCCATCCGATTTAGGTTAGTTGGGAAACTTTAGAAAGTAACGAAACTTAAGCGTCTCGATTTGGGTTGGTTAGAGAACTTTGGAAAATAACGAAACTTAAGCGTTTCGATCTAGGCTAGTCAAGAAAGTTACGAAACTTAAGCCATCCGATTTAGGTTGGTTAGAAAACTTTCGAAAATAACGAAACTTAAGCGTTCCGACTCAAGTTTGTGGTGACACCATTTCAACTTGAGCAATAACAAACCCGTCACGAGCGAGTGGTGTTCGCGGGGAGAATCGAACTCCCGTTTCTTGAGCCACAATCAAGTGTCCTGACCACTAGACGACGCGAACTCACGATTGAGAAGGGTGTTGTCGACGTTTCATGCTTGCTCACACACCCAACCTCGTCAAGCACGAACAAATGTCCCATCGAAGATATCTTGAGCGAAGCTCCTTTAGCTCAGTTGGTTAGAGCACCCGTTTAGTAAGCGGGAGGTCCTGAGTTCAACTCTCAGAGGGAGCAATAATTGTTTCGTGAGGTAATTTATGGGGAATGTATTAAGTAGGAACGCGGTAATCAATTGATCGACCCCGACGATAGCTCAGTTGGCAGAGCGGAGGACTGTAATAGAGTTCAGATATCCTTAGGTCGCCGGTTCGATTCCGGCTCGTCGGACGAAGCTGTTCCCGCTCGGATAAATCTGATCCAAATTGCCTCAAAATACGTAACTTGGGCCAAGAAATCGTGTGCACTCGTGGCGCAATGGAATCAGCGTCGATTACATGGGTTCGATCAAAAGGGAAGTCAGCCTACACTCGGCTGTTTTTCCCTGTAATAATACCAATGTTCGATGTCCGACTAAAGTGCCCCACTACCAAAATATACTGTTCGCAAGATCCGAAGTCTAATCAAAATCAAGTGCAAAATCGGATCAGAATCGTCGTTTTTTCTTTAGGAACCCAAAAAAGGGAATGTCCCATGTCTAAGAAGTACTGAACCTCTGATTCCCATGTTTACCAAAGTGCTGAGTGCAGTTCTTCCAAAAAATTTAAGTCCCTCATCCCTGTTTTTCCTTTCTGTAATCTGATTTTCTTGTTTACCCAAATGCTGAATGCAATTCCTCAAAAAAGAAAGTCCCTCTAGGTCTGTTTGGTATTTTTCTTTGGTCTGTTGTTAAGTTTTTCTGTTTTTCTGAATACTCTTTCTGTTTTTCTGGTTACTGTGGATCAGTAACTCCCTCCACCAATCCAGAATCGATATCAGGATCGAATTCGCCTCCAGTCGCTCGCTCTGCTGTAGCGTGGACGTCCACCGACTGGGGCGTAACCCCAAAAAGCGCTGCGAAAGCGCGCGCGTTCACGTCGGCGTCGTCGGCGTCGTCTGCAGCGCCGTCGTCGTCTTCGTCGCCAGGATCACGGTCGTCGATTCCATGATCGTCACCGTCAGCAGCTTCCCCTCTCTCACTCGTCGTTACGTACAGCAGATCCGTCCACCGCAGATTCCATCGTACCTCCAACAGCGTAATCGTAGAATCCCCCAGCAGCAACCGTCGTACGCTTGCGAATCGTCGAATCCACTGGGTCACTTCTCCATGATACTTCGCCAAGAATAGATCCGTTACCAGAGTACCTCCATTGAACTCCACGTCGGTCGTGGTGTCGCGAGCAAATCGCGTCGTACAGGAGAACAGGAAGTGTGATTCCAGATCGCCGAAACCTGTTCCGTCACCCTCTCCGCCGAACCCTCGCGCACCACCCCCTCCTTCCCTACCGAGTTCGCCGTTACCGGAGCGCAAACAGCGGGGGCGTCGTCCTGTGGCCGGCCCAGCGCGCAGGGAGTACCGCGCTGCAGGTACCAGTCGCTCTCGCCATCTCGATTGTGGGCGAAACCCTCCCTGTTGTACGTGCTGTGAGTGCTGCGACCCTTTTTGTAGACCCTGCGACGATGTTCCTCCGGCGCCAGTATCGTGGGAAGGTGGAACGCGCGGGGACTCCCTTGGAACGGTACGAATAGCTTCCAAACCGGCTTCCCCCAGGCCAGGTTGACCCAATTTGAGTGCAATGTCCCTGTTGGTGGTAATGTTCTTGGCATCCCTGAACCATAACCCAGTTGCCTTCTCTGCTATAGGTAGCTGCTTGGCCAGGTGGAGCTCCACAGTCTTATCCCCCATTTCTATCAGCAGCATGGTATGGTGAGGAATTGTCTGCCTCCAAAGGTCCTGTGCTCTCATTTCTTTTCTCCTTATGCTTCCTGTTCCTTTCCCTGGGTCCTGTGTGGTGCTGCTTTGTCCCTGTTGGTGGTGTATAGGGTGTGCAGGTAGTCCAGCAGCTGCTCCAAAGGAAACCCCTGATCCAGATCCTCTTCCTCTTTCTCTCTCCTGTATAGCCCAGCCTGGATGGGTGGCACCCCTCCTGGAAGCTCCATTTCCGATGATATCTTTGCAAGGTAATGTAGGCCTGTGTTTTGGTTGACTTGGAGAACATGTTGTGGGATTATTTCGTTGTCTTCCACCTGATCCCCCTGCAGCAACCTCGCCTGATGCATGTATCCCTCGTCCTGTTCTTCTAGAATTGTTATTTGGTGGTAGATCAGCTACCTGAGTAGAATCCCTTTCTCTTTTCCCTCTTTGAGCTTGATCCTGTGTATGTAGGTCCATCCCCCTTCTTGTTTGAGCTGCCCGAGGAGTCACAGTGGGTGACTCTAAGCCCATACGCTCCTGACCTCCCCACCAACGATTTGCAGCCAGCA